>OY728129.1:1447703206-1452703206 GCA_963277665.1 Viscum album
GCAAGAACTCCATCCACCGATGCTGCCGCAAGTTCAAGTCCTGCTGAGAGGAAACATACCTCAAACTCTTATGATCGGTGAAAACCACAAAGCGCTCACCAATGAGGTAATGTCTCCACAACTTCAGCGCAAACACCACGACTTCCAACTCAAGATCATCGGTGGAATAGTTGTGTTCATGGGGACGCAATTGTCGAGACCCATAAGAAACAACTGGCCTTTGTTGCATACGTACACAACCTAGCCCCAGATGTGACGCATCGCAGAAGACATCAAATTGGACTCCCTCAGCTGGAAGACAAAGAACAGGAGCACTTACCAACTTCTCCTTTAGATACTCGAATGCTGCCTGAAACTGATCAGTCCACATGAACGCTTGATCCTTCCTGGTCAAAGCTTTTAGAGGAGTCACCACCCATGAGAAATTTGCTACGAACCACCTGTAATAGCCTGCGAGACCAAGGAAACTTCGCACCTCTGACACTGTCTTGGGGGCTTCCCAAGACACTACTGCTTCTATCTTCGATGGATCCACAGCTACTCCCTATTGGGACACAACATGCCCTAAGAAACGAACTTCTCAAGCCCATAACTCACACTTGGACAACTTCCCAAACAACTGATGTTGGCGAATAACTCCCAAAATGGCTCGTAGATGCTCTGCATGCTCTTCTTCAGATGTGGAGTACACAAGGATGTCATCGATGAAAACCACAACAAACTTGTCTAGGAATTCCCGGAACACAGCATTCATCAACCCCATGAAAACAGCTGGAGCATTCGTCATGCCGAATGGCATTACAACAAACTCATAATGCCCATGACGACAACGGAAAGTAGTCTTTGGGATATCCTCATCCTTTACACGCATTTGGTGATATCCTGACCGCAAGTCGATCTTTGAGAACCAACTTGCACCCTTCAATTGACCGAATAGGTCATCAATCTGTGGAAGAGGATAGCGATTCTTTATTGTCACTTTGTTTAATCGACGATAATCGACGCACAACTGCAAACTGTTGTCGGCCTTCTTCACGAACAAGACTGGTGCACCCCATGGAGACACACTTGGCCGAACAAAACCGCACTTCAACAGATCATCAAGCTGTATACGTAGCTCTCGTAACTCGGAAGGGGCCATTCTATATGGAGACATAGAGATAGGAGACGCTCCTGGCTGTAGCTCGATCCCAAACTCGTTCTCTTGTTGAGGGGGTAATGCTACAACCTCTTCGGGAAATACATCAGGGTACTCCTCCACAACCCTAGGAAATGACAACTGCTCAACCTCTGAAGAACATAACATCATCTCATCCATTATGGATGATAAGGATGAAACTCGTCTATGACTCATCTGAGGATCTCTCTCACCAACAAACACCACTGTTTCTCCATCTACATCGAAGAAGATGACCTCATTCCGGAAGCAATCCACAATAGCCTACACCGAATACAACCAATCCATGCCGAGGATGACATCATATGGTTGTATTCGTAAACATAGGAAATCTCCCCAAGAGTGGTGTTACCCCAACACTAGCTCACAGTCTCTACATACTTCAAACAAGCTAGCTCGACCTCCAACTGGCGTAGTCAACACCAAGGGCACTGTATGCCTCTCTACCTCAAGTCCCAAAGCGTGGACAAGGGTAGGGTATATAAAGGAGTGTGTCGCTCCTAAATCAAACAAGGCATACACCAAGGTAGAAAATAAGCAAAGGGTACCTCGGACGACATTTGGCTCGCCTGGAGCTGGCAACGCTAGAGCATGAAGCTGACCACGACCACCTCCACGGCCTCTCTGACCCTGATGACGACCACCACCACGGCCGCGCTCTGCTCTCTGAGGACGGGGAGCGTCATGGGGCTGTCCTCTTCCTGCTCCATCTACCCTATGGTGATCTAAAGCTGGTGCAACATGCTGCTGCTGCCTCGGCTGGAACTGCCTCAACGGAGGAACCTGGAGTGGAGCGCCTGGTGCACGATGACTGCTCTGAAAAGTCGGGCACTCCCGCTGCTGATGACCACGCCCACCACAAGAAAAACAAGCGCCTGATCCCTTGGAATAGGCCTGAGAGTTGCTGCCTCCATAGAAACGAGATGGGAAGGGCTGGGACCTACCCCCAGGTGAAAGGAAACTCTTCTGTCCTGAAAACCGGGAACCCCGGACCACAGCTCTGCTTCGTGAGGAATCCTGATGATTCCCCTCTCGTGACAATCCGGTCCTAGCCAAAGTCCTCTCAACAACCTCTGCCCTCGCCAACACCTCAAGATATGTCTTCAGCATAAATGGGGTGACCTGGCGCTGGATCTCTGGACGCAAAGCCTCCTCGAAATGCCTCGCCCTGGACTCCTCATCTGGTAACAGGTCTGAAGCATATCGTAGAAGGTTCCTGAAACGAATTCCAAACTCTCGAACACTGGAGTTCCCCTGTCGAAGGGTGAGAAGCTCCTGGCAACTGGACGCCTTCGCAGTCGATGAAAGAAACTCGAATCTAAACGTATCTCGAAACTCCTCCCATGAGATTGTTGACTCCTTACGATCACCGAGGACAAGAACCACCACTGCCTCACTGCTCCACGCAGCATCGTCACAACCAAGGACACCCAGTGTTCCTTCCGAGAACGAATCAAACTGAAGCCTATCTCGATCTCCTCCAACCAGTCTTCTGTGACTGCATCTGAAACGGAGCCCTCATACTTCTGTAGACTCTGGTGCTGAAACTCTCGAAGTGTCTTTCTCCAAGTGTCATCATCGTCAACCTCTATTCAGCAGTGATCTGCTGGAACAGCCTGTTGGGCATCTTCTACGCAAACCTGACGAGGATGTCGACCTGGAGCCATACCTGTAAAATAACAACTGTTAGAGCTCCTAAGCCTGGAATATGGAAGACTCAACATTAATTAATTAATTGTTTTGTTTTATTAATTTCAGGTTACCTATCCCAAGGTCTACCCATTCAAACACAGGCGCAAAGAATAATGATGCATGATCCTTTCCTAGGTCTCTACCCTGCAACTAGTATCACTTTGTTTAGCAGCCATCGTAAACTTAAAGGTCCATGCAACAGATCATAGGGGGCCCTGAACGCCTATGTCTCTGCCGGTCTCTAGTGTTTACCCCACTTGCTAAACATGAATGACACTGTTTCCCTACCATCCCATGCATCCTCACCTGTGCCTAACTCCAAACTCCATCCTATCCCTCAACCAGACCTCTGTTACCACTCTGTCACGGCCCCCTCCCCACAAAGTGTACCCCTCCTGGGCCGGCAATGTGAGAAGAGAGATAATGACCCCCGAGTCCCTCCTCCAGTAGGCCCCGGGTTGGCGACTAGCACCGAGGGTATAATAAACATACAAATGGGAGGCATTACCCTCTAAGAGAACACATGGGGAAGAGAGAGATAGAATAGACTCCAATCAACTCCAACTTATAACTGAGATATAAAAGGAAACCAAGTACATATATGAAATGTCATGCAAAAGTACTACAACTAAAGGGGAAAACTAAAAGTACCCAAAAAAAATTAAACGACAGCGACCACGAGCCCGAACAGCTCCTCCTCCAACTACAAGCTAGTAGTAAACCGCTTGATCTCCAACCTGCTCCAAGTGACCTGAAAAACAGTTTATATATACATAGGGTGAGTATAACAGTATACTCAGTAGGATCCTCCCCAAGCCTCTCGTGCAAAAGTAAAGAAAGCATGCTAAAGCCTAGTGAACAACAAGTGAAACTAACTCATCACCTAAACATGTATACTATGTTCCCAACCTCACCATGGGTACTCTCACCAAGTAATGCATACAAGAATATAGCATATATCATAGAATATCAAGGGTACCCCGCTACTACTTCCCCACTGGTTTGCCGCTTTGCCCCAACGACATACGTACTGTGCATCTCTCTCCAAAGGCTTGCCCGCAGACACCTAGGCTAAGCTCCACAATCTGCACCTCATGCACCACATAGGCTTGCCCGCAGACACCTGGGCGAAGCACCACGCCGTCCTCACAACCAAAGGTAACCAGGTAGTTTCCGGGAGCCACCACAGCTCGCATAACGTGTATCATACATCGGGTATAATACCTCAAGCCATTACAGCCCATACTCCGAGTAAGGATCCTCAAGCCATCATAGCCTATACACGTTACACCTATAATAATCCATAGGATACTATATCCAGAATATAAGCGTGTGAATAACCACAAGCCATTACAGCCCTCTACACACATATATGGGGTAACTAACCGTTGTGCCTCATGGCACAAGTATCTACCAAGAGAAGAGGGCGGGGCCAAAGGGGGTAGTCAGCCATTCGACCTCCCATCAGAATGTTGGGGAAAACACCCCCCCAGGGCTCAAAATCCTCGGGGTGTCAGTTACCCTTACTGACAGGGTGGAGTAGCGTATAGAAACACAAAAATTACAGAATATATAAGTAAATCACATCCACACTATGGGAATTACCTAGTCTTAGATACAACTGCAGCTAACGTCTCTCAGACTCCAGGCTGCTACTTCTAAGACTAGGTATCCTATAAGCACACAAAAATTTGAAGATATTTATTAGATTACTCCATTATCATTTTATCCGTTCCACTGTACATTAATTAATTATTTAAACATTAATTAAGAATGAACAATTCCACATTAAACTGAATTGGCATCACATTCAAAAACAACTGCTCCTTTTTAAGATTCACATCACCTTTAAATTCCAGCATCTCCATCCCCGTGGATTTTCACCATTTAATCAAACATTCATTACAGAATTACTTTTCCACATTCCCAGGAATTCTAGAAAAGCATCCTATGCTTCTAAACACAAAGGAGGCTCAACACGGTGAGTAGATATACTACCCGTCGAGTATTTACCGCCTATAGAAAGAGCATATACCCATTCTCCCTCGAGAGGCTAAACACGGAAAACATGTGGCATACCCCGCGTGTCTTCGCCTCCTTCGGAAGAAGGGTAGCAAGACCAGCTGCCTTGAGTAGTGGGGAAAAGCAAACCAGATTAACATTCAAGAAAACCGCAAGAAACCAGCAACCACATCCATCCCATTCCATCACCCCTGGTGTCCTCCCCGACACCCACATTCATAAACTGATGCATCTCGCCACTCTAGGCGTCATATGCTGCCATAACCACAAGGAATCCATGCCTCCACATATCACAACATCCATCCAGGCTCACATCACAGCACAAGCAGCAGGAAAACAAACATCACATCATGGGCTCTTGACCCTTTAACAAACAAGAGGGTAACTCAGAACCCTTTTGAAATTATCGAACTAATAGTTCTTTAATCCATCTTGAATTAACAGATTCATTAGCATGACTCTTTATCTTTAGCCAATTATTTAATAAATAATTCCAGCTTTATGTTCTTTATCAATTTCCATCATGAACGAATAACAAATAAAAGAAAACATAGATAACACTCTATCTAGAAAAACATGAGGCAACCGTTATCACGGTATAAAGAAAAAACATGCGATCAACCAATTCTCTTAATCCGGTTCAAGTATTTAATTAGGTCAATTTCATTGTGATCTAAAGGGATAAATCATGATAATTCTACGATTGCACATATAATATTAGAGAAGCCATGAATCCCCTACCTCAAACAGTTCCTCGCGTTCTTTATACACACAACAGGTCACGATCCCCCCCTCGCGACAACTGCATCCACCGGAGGATGCTGCGGTACGACAGTACCAACCAACCCCAAGAAAACCCATTAGAATCTTGGAAATTACATGGTATAATTATGGAAAATATGATAGAAGAAGATGAACCCCAAAAGAATGACGATACAACATACCTTATATCGAAGATTGATCGACACGGCTCAGTTGCATCCAAAACAGAGCAGAACCAATCCTAGGAGTAAAGATTGATTGTGCAACTCCTACGGAAAGTATTGAAAGGTTTTAGTGCCTCCTAGTTGAGAACAAAGGGAAAGAACAAGGGAGAATGATATCTCGTCCCTTTTTGTAGATTAAATGGGGCAACGGTTTAAGATCCGGTTAATTCTCCATTAAAAACGGATCGCATTAACCCATGCGGTTTGACCAAGTAAAACATTCCAAGCCTTAGGAATAATTAATATAGGATTTATGGCATTTGAAACGGCCTTAAGATCCCTTAAAATAAGTCTTTAAATGTATTTTACGTCAAAGGAAACGTCAAAAGGGGAAAAACTGTAGGAGTCTGGAAACACTATTCACCCACTGTTACTGTACATGAAACCAATCTGTGAAACCGATCTGTGAAACCGATCTGTGAAACAGATCTGTCAGACCGATCTGTGAAACCGATCTGTCACACTGATCTGTGAAACTGATCTGTCAGACCGATCTGTGAAACCGATCTGTCACACCGATCTGTGAAACTGATCTGTCAGACCGATCTGTGAAACCGATCTGTCACACCGATCTGTGAATCCGATCTGTCACACCAATCTGTGAAACCGATCTGTGAAACTGATCTATGAAACCGATCTGTGAAACCGATCTATGAAACCGATCTGTCAGACCAATCTGTGAAACCGATCTGTCACACCGATCTGGGAAACCGATCTGTCAGACCGATCTGTGAAACCGATCTGTCACACCGATCTGCGAAACTGATCTATCAGACCGATCTGTGAAACCGATCTGTCACACCGATCTGTGAAACCGATCTGTCACACCGATCTGTGAAACCGATCTTTCAAACCGATCTGTGAAACCGATCTGTCACACCGATCTGTGAAACCGATCTATCAGACCGATCTGTGAAACCGATCTGTCACACCGATCTGTGAAACCGATCTGTCAGACCGATCTGTGAAACCGATCTGTCAGACTGATCTGTCAGACTGATCAGTGAGACCGATCTGTTACTGTTCATAAAACTGGAAACACTGTTCATAGAACTGGAAAAATTGGCAAAGTGTTGGGGATAAGTCCCCTTGACCTCCCGGAACACCTCCAACACCAAAATTCACAAAGTAATGGACCGGAGAGGTCTGGGCCATTACAATTTGTGTACAATATTCCATCAGGTATGCAGCCCACTCATCTCTAAAAAAATATATATTGTCTTTTGAGTATGAGTATTTTTGACAGTCATAGTAGTACTTCAAAATATATAAATAAAGAATTAATAAATAATTTAAATGAAATAGTAGTAGTTTTTGAAAATACCTTTTTAGGGATGCTAGTTTGTTAATGTAAAACAAACTATTTCATAAATTTACAAACATAATAACCGCAATCATTATAGTTTGTTTGTTTTGGACACTGCCAAAAATGTAATCATTAGGAGAATAATTAACTTGTATTGATATGTGTTTGGATAGTGAAATTTTATTATATATACCCTGATATTTGTCCAGACGTAGTACTTGCGCACCTCCTTATGCTTTTCCCCTATCCTCATTCCTTTTTTTAGATGATAATTGATACACCGCCCTATCATAACAGAATCCCCAGTAAAAGATAATATAAATTATATTACTTTATGTTTAGACCTAAAATGTAGGATGTAGTTTCTTGCAGATTCAAAAACTCCATCATGTGTGGTCCGTTTGTTGGATATCCTTGCATTGAATCCAGAAAATAAATCTTTAGAGTATCCAAGTTCACCGTAATTAGCAGCCAATGTTTCCTAAAAACACAGAAAGGAATAAGTAATAAAACAAGTGAAAATATAATTAATATGCTTTAATAATATAATTTTACCACTGGATGGTTGGTATTAGGAAGAGTATGTCATAGGTAATCTTTCTTTCAAATGTTTTCAGCAAGCCATTCACTATTTCATCATTTTTTGATGGCTCTAATTTCGTTAGATGTGTTGATGTGGTATATGGACTAATGAGTCTGAATTTTGTCTCATGGGGAAATTCCTTCAACTGGTTTTCATATATACATCTATTAATAATATAAAATTAATTTAGTAATAATTTTTACATTATATCAGCTTTTAGAAAATCAATTCATGAAAACATACCTCATATATAAATTTACAATTGTGACACCAAGCTAACCATTTTCACGGATCACATTTAAATTTTTCGTTGCAATAAAATATTGACTTTCCTCTCTGTATATATTCTTTTCAAAAATCACTATATGACTACAACCACCACTTAGCTTCATATCCACATGAGTCTTCAATGCTAGTAAATGTAGATAGAGAATAGGTGTAGTTATTGTGCTTTCAGTAGCTCTTTGGGATTGGTTGGTCAATCCTTTAGATGCTTTTGAGCCAACGTTTCTTATCACCCACTTCCCTTTCTCCGTCTATAATAACATTCATTGGTTCAAACCCTTTTTTCATTAAATGTTAAATATTTAGCTTGAAAAAAAGGAAATAAATACCTCTTTGTCCCCATGTACTCTTACAAGTTGTGATAGACATGCGATAAATCTCCCAGTAGCCTTTTCGACCATATGAATATCATTATCATCAAGTGGAATAGGTAACTCTACATTTGGCTCATGAGCATCAGTAATCATCACTTTTAGATAATCTTTCGGAAGTGGTCTATTATGCAGCTTGTCCTTTGGGATGTTGAACTCTGTAGACCTCACTACAAGGTGATAGGTGGGTGTTGATAGATATAAATCATAGTTTGTATCACCCTATAGAAGATCAATATAGGAAAAGTATCAGTGTTTTTCTGATTCACATTTCATGGAAAAATTATTAGAATATTTATTACCACGGATAAGACAACTCTTTGAGGGGAATGGCTCGCCTTAAAGCTAGTGGGTGGGTGGGGCGGGATCTTCATGATCTGGTTGTTCCTGAGTTGTGCCTTCTCCTTGCTTCCCACCCATAAAAGTTGCTAGCAACTCTCCCTTCCATTGAAATAATTCTTCAAGAGTTGCTAGTCTTTCCCTCATTTGTTTCAATTTTTCATCTCTATCAGCCGTTTCTTTTTTTATCAAAATATACTCGGGGTGTCACCCCAAACCCCACACCTCTAACAAGACCATATTTTTCTGGCCACTTCAAAGTTGTCTATAATAGGTTTGTATCTGCTACAGGAGTAGCTAATTCATGTGACTGTCAGATATAGAAAAATAACTAATTATTTTTATGGAATAGAAATTTAAAACAAATATTTTTATCGTCATATCATACTTACTCATATTTCCCACACGTTTTCTATGTTTTCATCTACTAGATTCCCTTTCTTATTCATATGTGCCTCCTTCCATAGCACATGACGTGTGATGGAAGTGTCTTTGGTTTCAGACTCCTCAAAATACATATAAATATAGAATGATAATTATGATTTTGTTTCTTGGAACCTAATAATATTACTGTAAATTTTAAATACGTACCATTTTCTTTTCTAGTGAAGCGTACCACATCCTTACTTTACGAAATGGGTATGTTGGTTTTGATGCACGCTCCTTATTTCCAGTACTAAGTTGTTGTTTCATAAATAAAATATTGACAATCAAAGTGATGAATACACATATCCTCAAACAACGTATTATCACCCACAATGTTCCTAAAATTGTTCATCCCCACGATGACCAATAAATCCCTCCCATGGTTCTTGGGATATCAGGTGAGTGTAGATAAGGGGTGGGTGTGGGTTTATTTAACATTTGGAATCTTTCGGGTGAAATTTTGTTAAAATAGTGTGAAAACCTCTATGATTCCTTCCTGCAAGCCTTAGTACATAATTATTGTATGAATCATATACTATAAATGTACTCTCCAAGAGATTGAGAAGAGTAAGACACTGTTTCATTATTTTATTTACTAGTAAATTAAAAAAATATCATAATGTTATTATAATTTCTTCCCAGATCAGAGCCTTCATCCCAGACACATCATGGTGCAATGAATCTATGTCAATCGGCATGCGTTTCCGAGTGAAAACTACAATGTAACTACTAAACATAGCCCTGTTTGAATTCACATGTTGGCCTTGTGCATTCCATCCGACATCAAATTTGATGCCTTTACTTTCCGGCTTAAGAACTTTGGCTAACACCGTCAAACTACGATGTACCTATGTTTTCTGCGATGTCGGTCCTTCATCCCTGACCATTTCATCGATATCAACATCATCTATATGTTCATCTAAAATGGTAGAAATGACACGTGCTTATGGTTATTGGAAATCAACACTAGGAGCAACAATAGGTTCAGAGACTTGTTGTTGCTCTACACTGTGAGCAGCCACATCAGCAGCAGCAGCAGCTTGAGAGTCTTGTTCAACCTCGAGGTTAGGAGCACCAGAATGTGTAGAATTAATTTTCTACAAAAGTGGTTGAACATTTAATTTAGATTACATAAATTCAGTAATGATAAGATAATAAAATGAGATAACAAGATCTATATTACTAACAAAATATAACCTGTTTATTTAACTCTATTTTTTTCAAAGGTTAAAGGGATTTAAAACCTCTATAAATTATTCAAATCTCTTCATTGTGGTCTCCTCTATGATACAAAACATCATCTACATTGGGACCACTGCGAAATGATTGTGATGTATCATGGAAAGGATCGTCCTCAACTGAATTTTCATCAGACTCTTCAGTATTTGTGGATGATAATAGAACAATCAACCACTTTCAGTTTGTGGGATCTGAAACATAAAAAAATTACAACACTTGTGATTCCATTATAAATTGTTCGTCTTTGTACCATTCTTTACTAAAATCAGCTTTCACAAATCCCCATTCATCTATTTTAACACCAATATTGTTATCAACCCATTTGCATTGAACAATCGGTAATTGTAAGGTCGTATAATACAACTCCCATATTTGTTTGATAATACCAAAGTACGACATATTTTCATAAATTGGATTTATGTCCTTACTACTAGAAAGATGCATCGCTTCAACCACAAGTGTAACTCCACTATATTTCATGGTACTATCTTCATTATGTTCATATATATAGAATGTATAACCACTAATTACATAACCATTGTATGACAATACATACACACTTGGTCCGATGGCTAGTTATCGAAGTCATTCTGAAATTGAATTCAGATTTTCATCTAACTCCTTAAAAATATGGTTCTGAAACCATATTATAAATTGGTTATTATGTGTATTAGATATCCATTTTCAGTACTTGATGGATTAAACATCCTAATAATTTCTTTTTGAGTTTCAATATATAGAGCAACCTCTCAACTATTATTTAAAACATAAAGGTAGGCATGCTCCCAATCTGTAATATTGATTGACACAACAACTCTTCCAGAAATTCCCTCACCCTCAATGCATCCAGTGTGAAGAGATTTTGGGAGACCAATGCTTTCCACATCAGATAGGTATCCATTATAGAATTCAATGGCTTCCTCAACTATATATCACTCCACTATACAACCCTCTGGATGACTTCGATTTTTGACATACCCTTCCAAAATCTTCATATACCATTCAACAGGGTACATCCATCTATATTGCACAAGACCAAAAAGTCAAATCTCTTTCACCAAGTGAGTCATTAAATGAACCATCATATAAATTAATGTTGGTGGGAAGAACATTTTAATTCACATAATATGATGATTTTTTTTTACATAAATGGAAAATTTTCCGGGTCTAAAACTTTGCAACATATAGCTTAAAAAGGAAACAAACTATTTGTTAACATATGACGAACATTCTTGGGATGGATGCTACATAAATCTATAAGAATTAAATATTTCATCAAAACATGGAAGTCATGTGATTTCAAACCTTTTAAATTCAAATCATTCATTGACACAATGTTCTTGATATTTGATGAATATCCCTATAGAACCTTTACATCATTGAAGAAGTTGCAAAACTGATATCTCTTCTTCCTAGAAAGAGTGTAAGCAGTTGGAGGAAGAAACATTCGATTTTCACCCTTCACGGGAGCTAACTCTTCTTGTATTCCCATGTCAACCATGTCCAACCATGCCTTAATTTCATCCTTTTTTTCAGGGGCATTTTGCAATGTTCTGATGACATTGTCACATACATTTTTTTCACATGCATCACAACAATTAAACGTCTGTCGTACAAACAATTCCATTATGGTAATTCAAAAAAAACTGATCTCCTTTTCCAACCGATTTTCATAAGGTTTTTCAAAAATGGTTTACCAAAAATAGTGTTCCCATATTTTACTTTCTCAAACAGCTGATCACCTTTTAGTGGAGACGGTGTTGTGTGTTTTATTGAACTTCTATTGAATGGTGTCATCCAAGATCTGTACTTATGCCGATGAGGTAGAAATATACGATGTCCTAGAAACACATATTTCGATGAATGTTTCAACATAATTGATTCCGTATCTTCTTCGTACATGGGACACCCATGAGTTCCTTTAATTCTATAGCGTAAAAAATTTCTATAAGTAGGGAAACCATTTATCATCCCATACAACATTTCTCAACGTGAAGTATTCACTTTTATAAGCATAATACAACATAACACCTGAATCCCATAATGAATTCAAATCCTCGATCAGAGGATCCAAATAAAAATCAATATCGTTACCTGGTCGTTTTGGTCCAGATATAAGCATAGATAACAAGATGAATTTCCGCTTCATGCATAACCAGGGTGGAAAGTTATAATTTACCAACATAACATGCCATGTTCTGTGAGTGCTAGTTTGAAAACCAAAAGGATTTACACCCTTTGTAGATAATGCAAGATGAAGGTTTCTTGGCTCTTTTCCAAATTCATTATACTCATGATCAATTTTCTTCCATTGAGGAGAGTTGGGCAGATGATGTAATTTCCCATCTTTATTTGTTTTATCTGCATGCCACAACAATTTTATTTCATTTTCTTCACTTCCATATAGACTCCTAAACCTTGAGATGATTGGAAAGTACAATGAAACATTCATAGGACTAAATTAATCTTTCTTTTATCAAGAAGCACCACACTTTGGGAAATCTGTAAGTGATTTTTTCTCTTTGAAAAACAATATATAGTCTTTTGGGAAGCTATGTATTCTTTCAAAAATCGTACCCATAGATCGCAACATTCATTTGGCTTCATATGCCCGGCTTGGGAACTCATTATCTTCTGGGAGAGTGTCATTAAAGAGAGTAAGTAGTTCCATAAAACTGACATCACTCTATCTGTTTCCAGCTTTCAATTTATACAACTTCAGTATAGCTGACAATGCTGTATATTTAGTGCAACGAGCATACAATGACATCTTTGAACAACTCTTTAACTTCTCAAACAATTTTGGGCAATCAAGGAGTTCATCTTCAATTTTCATTGTCATTTCCTCAATACGATATTCATCATCATTTACATCTGTAATCACATCCTCTATACGGTCTTCTT
Source organism: Viscum album (assembly GCA_963277665.1). Taxonomy (NCBI): domain Eukaryota; kingdom Viridiplantae; phylum Streptophyta; class Magnoliopsida; order Santalales; family Viscaceae; genus Viscum; species Viscum album. The sequence goes on from OY728129.1 coordinate 1,447,716,537, forward strand.
CATTATCCATATTTGTATTCATATCTGATGATCTATAAAATGCAGTTTTATCCCAGCCAGTAGCTACATTCACTTTTTCTCCATGTTTATTCCAACATTTATAACTCAAATATATTACGTGACATATCAAATGTTCTTCCAACTCCTCTGGAGTAATTATTCTAGAATAACAACAATGTAAACATGGACCAAGGATTTGAGAGGGATCCTTTGTGTGATCCTTTGCAAACTTGATGAACTCTTTCACTCCGTTCTCATACTTTATTTTCAAACGTTTAGCATCCATCCAATATTTATTCATATCTATCCTATTTGAATCTCAAATATTAGTATTTATGGTTAAAATACAAAAAAAGACTTCCAAATACAATAATAATCAAGAATGATACATCTACCACTCCTAGGTCTCTGCCCTACATTCAATATCATCATGCCTAATATTTTTGGTAAACTCAAGTTACTTACTTTAAATCATAGTGGGGATAATCACTTGTGTCATAGATGGTCTCCCATGTTATTCCATATGAAAATTTTAACAAATATTATTGACCTATCATCCCATTCAATCACCATGAGTGTCTAATTCCAAACTCCATCTTAACTCTGAACTAAAGATATGATACCACACTATTATAACTCACCACCACTAGGAAGTGCTCCTAAAATGGGAGTGAAAATAAGTGTAATTCATGAATCCTACCTATAATAGTACATAGGTTGGAGAAAAACATTGAGGGTTAAAATAAAGAAATGGGAGGTGTTTCCCTCATAAATCCCAAGAATAGAGATAAACCACCAATCAACTCCATATAATATAAAATAAAACCCAATCCATAATTCATGTGAATTTCATACATAAAAAAGTTATCTAAAATAAAATATCAAAAAAAATCCTACACCAGGGGATCTGGTGGTCACACCTATCCTCAAGATAATAATTTCCATCTTGGTCACCAAATCCATCTTCAAAAAATTATAAAAATAATTATATAAATAGGGGTGAGAATACCAGTATAGTCAGTAGGATCCTTCCCAAAACCTCTCATGAAAATGTGTATGAAATATATTAATTCCATAGTGAATAAATAAAAGAACTAATACACACCAATATATGGTCATATATCACCCAACCTCACAAAGGATCACTCACCCAATATCACATTCAAGTATAGTAACATAATATCAAAAGAATATATATTAATAAATTACCCCACATCCACTTCCCCACTAATCTTTTTATTGTCATAATCTAATGGAATATTTCGTATGATTCAACCCTTCTATATAATCTTATAACCATATATCCACACATACACATGTCACAAACATGAAGGACATAAACATTATACTCTACTCCTACAATGCACAACCCCCACTATGAATCCACATCAAATACACATAATCATGTCAACAAAAATATATATAAACTAAAACCTAAAATCATTAGAGGTCATATATATACACCCACTGTGAGCCATTACAACTCATACTAACTGTAAAGGGGGATAAGGGTAGAGGGAGTTATTCTATATGTGTTCCCTCTATAACCTAGATATTGAGAAAAACACTGAGAACCAAAGTACCCATATGGTTTTCAATCAGGTTACTCGACTCAAGTGGTGGTGCGTAAGAAATAATAAGAAAATATAATAAGTATATAGTCACACAAAAATCCTTCTTAAGGGTTTTCACCAAACTAACACTACAAACACCCACGTCAACCATTGCCTTGTTACTAACACCCTATAATAACCACTTCCATTATAATGCCACAAACAATCCCCAACAAATAAAATAAGCATCCATATCAACATTACGAACTTCTTTTTCATTTGACATTATAATTTCATGGATTTTTATTACCATATGCATTTCAATTGTTAACCATTTTAATGTAAAACCAATCATTAAATCACTACCCAATATAATCCAGTAATTAATCATTAATAACATTTTTTCTATCTTTAGCCATTTATTAAACATGATTATTCCAATCATTATCATTAATCATTTAAAAACCCATCATTTATCATTTCTAACCCATCACCCATTACTTTTTTCATTTATTCCAACCATATTCCATGCCAAAAGGAAACTATAACACCACCCAATAACAACTAAATTTTCATGACATAAAATAACACTAAACATATTCTAAAATCCTTAAAACCACTTATTTTCTTCATAAATAGCCATATCATTTCTATTATAACCACACAATAATCCATCCATCACTACCATATTAATTACCACACCACATGCTCCCAACCACATCAATCAACCATCACCCTTATAATCATAGTGATAAATACCCCATATATAGTATCATGAAAGGGAAAACATATAATAAATTCACACTAAAAACTCCCCCAAAAACATTCTTTCTTATTAAAATAGAATTTATAGTTTAAATATAACACTTTAATTACATATTTCCATACAACCAATTCATTACCTACTTTAAGGGACTAGAAAATTATGAAAGGTGATTATAACATATTATTAGTAGTAAGAAATTTCTTTCACAACATCAAGAATAAATCACTTAGCAACAACACCAATAAATCCGTAAATATATAAGAAATATTATGGAACTTCATAAATCACATGAAAAACACCATCTTCACTTTAATTTACTTTAGTGCAATTCATTATAGTATTTAGGTTAATCAGTACTACCCATCCAATGGAAACAAAATAACATGATATTTCTAAAATTTACACATAATAAAGGAAGAGAAATTTCATGTCCCCAACCTCAACTAAATATTTAACAAATATTTCATAAGAATGAGAAGAATACTCAAATAAAACATGACTTAACACATGAGGGTAATCTAAAAAAATATGTATGACCGTTAACCATTAAAACCATAACAAAAAAACACAAAAACCGAATCAACATTATTGTCACATCCTTCCTAAGAAGAAATTTCAAGAATAGAATCAAGAAGAAGAGCAAAGAAATTCACATTAGATTTTAAAGAGGATGATCTCTTAAAATTTTGGAAGAAAACCAATCTAAGGGTGGCTAAAGATATCCAAATATACATCACTAATCACCTAGGGTTATAGGAAAGTTTTTTAAATAAGAAATAATTTGACACAAGGCCAAAATTTATGACCATTCTATAAAATTAAAGGACAATTTTGTGAAAAAGGTCGCCGTTCCAGAATACAACTCTGATATAAAAACCATATCATGTTATCCAATGAATCTATAGGGTCAAACCACATTAAAATTGATATTAATATAATAAGTTCCATGAAACAAACAAGTCAAACATGTCATGGCACTGAAAGTATGTAGGATCATAGTGTGATTTTCATCCTCCTCCCTCTAACTCAGAGAACCTCAATCCAAACCACAATGCAATAGAAGGTAGTATAGTGAAACCAAACTAAAATAGAAACAACATAGAAAATTACCACCTAGGTTTTCATATCTTAGAAAGGAGAATCATTCTATAATACCCCTTATGGAATATTAACCAAAAGGCTCATGTAAGATGAACTTAAAACAAATTAAGAACATCACACCGCATTACCACCCCTCACAACACAACTAAGTTCACATAAGATAAACCCAAAAGGGAGTATATTAGATTAATATATGAAAAAACCCTATATAAGAATAACCTAGTGATCTTTACACTATGAAAAAACTACTTCATGAAGTAACCAAAATTACACTTTAAAACCCATCGACTAAAAATAATCTTAAAAGGAGAAGTGGGAGAGTTACCTAGAGTATATTACACTCGCGATGGAGGGAGAGAAGAAGTGTCGAGCGGTCAGGGAGCCTTCTGCGCTATGTCAGGAGGGGAAGGAGAGACCTCTAAGGGGGGAGGTGCATGAGAAGAGGTGCCAACCATTAAGAAATGGAGGAGTAGGGTTCGCGGGGAGTAGGGTCGAGCAGAGAGGAGGAGAAGTAGGGTCGACCAGAGAGGAGGATCTTCAAAAGGGGTTTGAGGGGGAGGATAAGAAGTAGGGATAGCGGCAGAGGTACAACAACGAGAAGATAGGGGGGGGAGTTGTCCCAGGGTTACAGTACCATGAGGGATTGATAGTGTGGTAAATATAGGATATTGTGCGCCCAATTTTATAAAATATGGGACTACGATTTTATCAGCGCTAAAAGTTTAGTGCTGATAGAGGGAGTCTTTATCAGCGCTTTTTTAGCACTGATAAAGAGTCCCTGAAGCAGTTCTAAAAAATAACTGATAAAGCATCCCATTATCAGGGATAAAAATCACTGATAAAGGGTACCCTTTATGAGCGCTAAAATTTTAGCATTGATAGAGGGATTCTTTATCAACGTTTTTCTAGTGCTGATAGAGGGATTATTTATCAGTGCTAGAAAAACACTAACAAATAATCCCTCTATCAGGGATAAAATTTTAGTGCTAATACAGGGTTCCTTTATCAGCACTTTTTTCTTAGCTCTGATAAAAGGTGGTGCTTCCCTTGTTCGTTTTTGTTGTAGTGTATGATAATTTCATTTGAGGAAGTTCGGACTACCACCCCCTCAAAGTGATATGAATCATTCATGGGATGGAATTAATGAACATATATAGAATATATAGCACATATATTATACTAGAATTATAATTTACCTATGTATCATTTAGTTTTCCTTCCGTTAAAAATGAAAAAGAAATGAAAGTAGTGTTCATGCATACGTACGACTTACTGTCTCCATGAATGGTGAATTTCATTTTCTTATATCCAAATGTTATTGATCTAAATACATAAATACGAGATATATATGATATTTAAATCATGAATACTATTCTGGAGATAATGTAATTTTGACCACATGGACAATTTGTAATTATAACAAGTTCATTTTTGACTCAAGTATTGTACATTAACAAAAAGACCGATATGGACATGAATAATTATATGATTTTTATTGCATGTTAATAAGTGATATAAAAGGAATAATAAACTTGAAAATGTTTATGAATCAAGTATAGTTAACTTATTTTTATTATAAATGGATAAAAATAATGAACAAGACAAGTTGGACACAAGGTAACGGAACCTTTAACACCACTCTTATAGTCAAAGACTTATTTTATGTTATGTATTTTAATTTCCATTTTATTATGTTGGGATAAGTTCTTATACATCCTTATTTCTGTACATTTATGTCCAAGTGATAAGAGACCCTTTTCTCTCCATTCAACTCATTTTATGAATTTTAAAGTGACACCGTTAGGCTGTCAAATTTTCGTAAGGGAACTTCTTAACCCAATTTCCATTCTTTGGGTTGATCTTTTACTTTTAATTATGTCATGATATTATTATTTAAGAAATAAATTTTGATGTACTATATTGTATTTATACATTACTTATGTGTACTTATAGTTAATACACATAATCGATCTATTTTATTTACAAAATGATCTTTGTAAGGGACTTCGTCTCAATCTCCTTTCATTGAGACATATTTTTGATTTATAAAAATCATTCTTTTATACAATGTATAAACCCCATTGACTTTTAATTTCATTAAAAGGGAATATTTTTTCTACAAAGAGTTTTACTAAAAAACAAAGTGAATGTTTCTTTTAAACATACTTGGTGACAACGACCATTCCACTACCGCAAGCATTATTGGATATTTGGCTTCCTCTAAAAGTCGTAGTGTTTTTAAAAAGAAAATAAATAACATATAACTTTTTTATTTATTTTGGTAACGAAAATGGTTTTGATAATGGATTGATTATGTCAATATATTAAACTGATATCTTGTGATTTCAATGTGAAAAAGTTATCTTTCCTTTATGTGTTATGATTATATTATGGTTCTTGGGCATTGTTTATGTATACAGGTGGTTCTGTTATAAACCTAGGGTGGGTGAGCCTGAGATATCTCTCCAATGCAATGGGTAACATGACAGAGGTAAGCATTAATGTTTCTCCTAAGATATTTAGGGAATATACTATGATGGGTATTCCAAACCAAACTCCCTTTGTAGCTATGAAAGCTACAATGAAAGTATGATATGGATTCTACTAGTTACCTTTATGATTTATTATTACTATGTGTCATTCATGAATCTTATGATTTCATGAGGTATGTTAAAGAGATTATGTTTTGTATGTATTGATGGACTAATGTTTTATTTCTTTATTTTATAAACTTTACTAAGATTTTTATGCTTATCCCATGTTTTTTATATGACCTTCATCGGGTATAAGGAAGGGTAAGAGAATGGAAGTATTCAATAATATTTATATCAAGAAAAAGAACTTTTATTTGTTTTAAGGAGTTTTATTTTATTGTGAAAAAATTGGATATAGTAGAAGTGTCTACCTTCTAATATTGATATGTAATGTAATATTTATGGCCTAATTATCTAAAAATCTAAACCTGAAAATATCTTCAATGTGAATTATTGATTTAACTCAAGATTATGAAAGGTTTAAGGCTGGGGCCTTATAGTACGAGTTGATGATGGTGTTTCAGTGGGCTATATGGTGCATGATAGATTATCCACTTCTATTTTTTATTCCAAATGAAAGGTGAGTATAGTATTTTTAGTACATAATATCTTCAACAGGAAAGGTGATAAATATATTTTAAAGGCTGATGATGAAGGAGGGAATTAGTTAAGTCTAAAATAACAATATGAAAACTCATTTGAAGTGACCTAAAGGGGTTTCCACAGAATTTTTTACGATTTCTATCACCTTTTGGGTGACAAATAATTTGACCCCAATTCGGATTTGGGGTGGGGGAAAGATCAATATAATTTAATGACCATTGGATACAACATGAGTAATTAGAAGCAAGAAAATGTTATTTCTGGAAACGCTTAAGTCAATAATAAGAAAACCATAAAAAGAACAAATAATACCAAAACCTTCTGAAGCCTATGGTCACCTGATCAGCTATAAAATTAATGATAACTACATAAGAGGCTAGGACAGACCCAATGGAAGACTAGAAAGGTATATTTATAGGGGGTCGACATTATCTCCTGGTGACAATAATGTTGCACTTATGCTTCTCCAACATTCAAAGTAGGATATATTAGATGAAGATTTCGATATCAATGTTTAAAATGCGAATGATGAAAGAATTTATGAGAGATCGATCTGATTTGTTCTCAATGATGATAAAACTGAGTGGATCAATAAAAAAGATCAGATATTAGAATGAGAAATCAATTAAAGGAAAATTAATTTGGGGGAATATAATAAGACTTGGGACAATATGGTCAATCATTTTTAAGATCTTATTAAGGAGAATCGATATATGCAGTTAAACACACTAAAATGGGGATTATACTAGGTAAGTAATTTCAAAAATATTAGTTTAGTATGTAATTATTTCGTGGGTTCCTTCTATGTTTTATGAACTTAATTTTTGAAATTTCCAATTTCAAACTTTTTCCTTAAAAGTGTTTTGGAAATAAAAATTTAATTTTCATGTTAGGTATTGAGAAAACATTAGTGAAAACCCTAATGATATGTCTATCTATAGTAATGTATCCTAATATTTGGTAAATTATAGAGTGTGTGATTTCCTATAATTTATATCCCTATATCAATATTTGATAGTGGATAGGTTGTGGAACATATGTACCTAGGGGTAAATTAAAAGGATGGTTGAGTATCAACTCGGTCTTTACTCAGTTCATGATGCATGAGTCTAAGGTTGCAGACCTGGATAGACACTCTTAGGGGATATGATTCAGATAATTTTAATTCTATTTACAAATAATTATAAAGGATTAAAATGTAATGTTAGGTTCAATAAGATTAAAGTAAATAGACCATGGGTAACATTTATTGAAATACATATATGCATATCTTAGTATATGTATTTCATTCCTTCAAAGTTAACTAGTTTTCATTTTTATATGCTTATTGAATCATGGATCCTTATCATAAAATTTATTTTATTTTAGATAATTGAAGAAAGTAGGATTAATCATATTAAAAACATATGATGTGGTAAATGATAATTTTTTAGATGCATGCATGTCATAGGGAATAGAAAAATAAAATTATTTTCCTAGTGTAGAATAGTGGCTGAATATGGTCGTCTCACTTGAGGAGATTCTCATTTTTTTCTCCTACTTATTCTAATTCACCTAATCTACTTCTTTTTTATTATTTTTATTATTTAATAAATGTAATGGAAAATGGTTTGGTTTTTGTTTAATTTCTAAAACAATGAAATTTCATGATAATTTAAACATATAAAAAAAGGAAATTATAAATAGAATGAGTTAAGGAAGAAAGAAGTTTATTTTAGGTTCAGTTTTGGGTTCAATAAATATTCTCCATTAATTTTTAATTTTATTTTGATAATTAAAACATAAATTCCCATGTTGAATTATAATTATTTTAAATTTTAAATTTTGAAATCTTAAATTCTTTAAGGAAATATAAATTCTACCTCCTCTGGTAATAAATTTTGATAACATACCTTAGTTGAGGGTGTGACATCTTCCAAGGCCCAGCTTTATCGATGTCATTTCATCCATTGATTGGATCAACTCCAGTGTGTGAAGAGAAAACCAATTGAGTGAGGTAAAAAATATTAAACAAAATAATATAAATAATTTTTAATGCATGGCCTGGGGGATATTACTCACATTCATTTATGAGACTCTCATCTATCACAAATACACAATAAACATTAAAAACAATTCAATAAGACCTTAACATCCCCCATGACAAGACTCGAGTTGGCCTTCCATTATAGGGAGTAAGAGGTCACAATGGTGGATAGAAAAAAGAGAGAGAATAAAAATAAAAAAAGAATTGAAAAAAATGAAAAAAATGTGAAGAAGAAAAGTGAATAAAAATTAAAAAGAATAACAATGAGAAAATAAAAAGATAAACACATGAAATCTCAAAAATAAAATATAATAAGAAGACAAGAATATAGAATAAATTAAAATAAAATAAAATGAAAAGAAAATATATATATATATATATATATTAAATAAATAGATATAATAATTAAATTAACTAAAATAGAAGCAGATGAAGAAGAAAAGAAAAAAAAATGGGTGGAAGAAGACACTTTGTAAAAATTAAACTTTCATTGAATTCTATTTAACCAAAGAAAATTAAAATTAAAATTATAATAAAACTAAAAGGAAGTGAAATAAACTAAATAAGAAACATAATGAAATGGAATTATTTTTCTTCTCCCCTCAATGGGATCCCTCATCAGGCATGAATGTTGACAATTCTAAATATGGAAAATGCTTCTTTTCATAAGCAGCAAGGGGGGAAATATTTGTTTCTTAATCCTGCATGATCTCCCCTGAAGATATCAAAATCCTTTAAGGATATTTAATTTCACATGATAACCATTGTTATGAGATTTAAAATCACCCAAGTATCTCAAGTGTTCTCCATTTCTTCCATATAAGTGACCCATTGAGGCAGCGGTGGCTTTGTTGTGCATGAATGGGGAGTTCCACATGGCAGGGGAAAGGTGGAAGCAAATCCTCATCAACAACTCTTGACTTCATAGTGGATGGAGGGAACTTGAACTGATGTTCAAGGGAATCAGCTGAGGACATTGAGGACCTCTATGGTGGTTTCAGGCCTTGGCAGAGCCAGTTGTCTTGACCTCGATCTTTACTGATGGCGTCAATGATGTGGCAGTGGTGGCCTCCATCATCTGACCACTTTGAAGGATGGATGAATCCTCCATAGTGATCATATGATGAACAAGAGGTGTTACCAGGAAATCCTCGGTGATTTAGTGGGTAATAAACATGATTTTGTGGTTCCTTAGGGTTTCCATGGTGGATTCTGAGTGATTGAAGTTGTCGCAGGAGCGGATGATGAATCCAATAGTGGTAGAGCATGATGGAGCCAAGTGGATGTGAATAGTAAACTGCATTAACCTTGCCCCACATCGAAATAGGATGATGTTGTGGGAGCCTTCATAATATAAAGTGTAGGTGATTATCTCAAAACTCCTCACTCCAGAGATGGACTCCAGGTACACTTTCACCCACATACATGTGGTCCACACATATACATGGCCCACGCGGGATTCGGTCCACATTTACTCCCCATAGGATTCACCACCCATGGGCTACGAGCATGGGATTTATGTACCCATTCAATGCTAATCAGCTAGCTCTCCCTCAGGTTGTGCTTCACTGACTGACCGTCTTATGTTGACTTGGTAGATTCACAGCCCTTGGTTGTGGGATGGATGAATTTTTCCACTTTTTTTAACACGTGAAAATGAAATAAAAATTTAACAAACTTAATGAAATATAATAAAAAATGCATATAAAATTTCAAATTCAAAATTAACCTTATTTTAATATTTCAATACAAATTTCGATTTTTTTAAAAAAAATTACAAAATTTGATTAAAACATCGAAATACATGGAATTAATCATTGAAAATCATTAAAAATCAATGAAAATTGATTAAAAATATACAAAAAATTTATGTCTTCTAAATATCCCAACACATAAACCATGATTCTCCCCAAACATACAATCTCAGCATAAAAGATCATAGATAACCAATTATAACAATATTCAAATTATGAAGTAATAAAATAATACAATAATCAATGTCAAATCAAATTTTCAAATTCTATATAAAATATCAATTTAATTTCTCAATTTTCAAAGAAATACTAAATTCAATAATTTTACTTTTCCCCTTTGAAAATTGTACGAAATGGTCTTCTCATTCATTAAATCTCCTTAATTTATTATTATTAAACATTCCAAATCATAATCTACCTCACTTTAATCTTTTCTCTCATCTCTCATGATTCAATTCTTGGGGGGTTATGATCATATCATGAGAACATTCTTCTTATCCATAAGATTGTAATGGAATAAATTTCAAAACTTTTTAAAGAAAAAAGACTCATAAAATCACAAGGGATTTCAATTAAGGTTTTAACTACTCTGGGTATTAAGTTATGTAGGAATTTATGTTTTAAAAATTAAAGCTCAAAGAGGAGGCTTAATATCTATTGTTTAAAGCATGAAATCAAAAGTGAATGTCTAATGAAATTATCCCCTTAAATTTATGAAAACTCTAACTTCCCCCAAAACTCTATGTAATGCTCATGATCAAAAAAATCATAATGAATGATTTATGAACCCTCTTGAATATCTTTTTTTACATTTATAGTTTTTTTATTTTTCAAAGTCATTTTTCTTTTTTTTTATAAAGTTATTCTTAGATTAAGTTTCAAATACACCACCTAACCACAAATGATAAAACTCATTGGTCTAGTAATGGGGATTTTTGGTTCTCCCAAATCACAACCAATTTTTTTATTTTTTTGTAATTTTTTCTTTTTTTATATCTGGAATTGAAAATAATAAAAAGTAAAATGAATGAACTAATAACCTTTTTTTAATTAACACATGTATCACCCCAACACTTATTCATTATAACTAATTTCATCTATTTTACCATGAATCCCTTCACCCCCTCACTTAAACATATAAATATCATGAAAATACTAAGAGGAGGGAATGATTGTGTAAAAAATGGATTGAAACATGGCTCATTACTAATAAGGCCATTCATGGTCTCTATGGTATAATCAAGGATTAATTTAACGGTAGTTTTTAAGGATGGTGGATTTCTAAAAGACTCCTTCAATATTTTAAATGTATTTTTGTACAGTCATAGCTTTGATAAGTTCAAATGATTGTTCTAGTTAGTGGTGTTTCCCAATATCACCCGAGAAATATTCTAAAGAATAAATAGGAAGAATTTTTTCTAGAAATCCTACCGGGAAGAAGAAATATAAAATTGTAAGATAATTAATAAAATTATTAATAATAAAAAATCAATTCACATGAATCTCATAAATTAAAATAATGAATTTTTTAGGTAAATTTCATTTAATGTAATCAATTAACACCATCAAATCATGAGTTCCCATTTTAATATCCATTCTTAAATTTAATCATTTAAATATATATCTACACACTCAATATCATTATCATTGAAATCTAAAAGAAGTCATCTTATGATTCCTAAGAAACTCATGTCTCCTAGATAAGTCAAGTAAAGCATAAAACCAAGCATGGGAATGCAATTTCAATTTAAAGCTCAAAACATATTATTTGGACACAAATTTAGGGAGTTTAAAAGAAAATAATTAAAATTTAACTCTCTTGCCATGAATTTTAGTCCTCTTCCTCTAATGTTTGAGATTTCCTTCTACCTTCATGAACTTATAAAAGAAAATTACTCAACTATGCATAGGGATCATGTTATTAAAGCTCAAAAAGATAAGAGGGAGTGGGGATGTATGTTGGACTACTCTTAAATATTAAATTGAAATATAAATTCCTAGAAATAATAAAAAGGGAAAAGTCTTAGTATGATCCCCTAAGTGGGTCCTAAATTTTTACTTACTCCAAAGGGTAGTACCATCTGTGGTCAATAATTAGTTGTTGGGTAGAGTTTTTTATACTTGAACCACCACATATTGTTATTACTAGTGAGAGTATATTCTTCTTTTTAGGAGCATTCCATGTAAATAGTACACCAGATACTCCCCCTTAATTATTATGTTCGTCTTGTATGGATGGGGTAGGAAGATGTATAGAACCTCCCCATCTTGAGTTTCTACTTGTGAAATGGATTTTTTTCTAGTGATGGATCAATAGGGGTGGAATGAATTGAATGATCAAATGGAAAATAAGTAGGTATTTTTTATTAAATAAAACTTAAATTCTAATATTCCTAAATATTATCCCTTTAGTAACAAGCAGCCTATATCCTGATTTCCTCAGGCTCAGAAACTTGGACTTCCTCATGCGAATCTTCATGTATATGTTCATCAAAACATGGTATCCCCATGTGTTCCTCATCATGTGCATGTGTAGTTTATTCATCCTCCTATATGGTATAAAAAGTATAGAAAAAATATAAAAATTCATATTAATAAGGATTTATTCTCAAATCCTATTGAACAATATTAGAAAATAAATCATTCAATGAAAAATCATCTCCCTGAATTGGTTCTAGTAAAATATTTTTTCAAATGATAAGTGCCTCTTGGGGTTGGATGGTGGAAAGTGAATGTAGGTATTCAGGATCCTAAAACTCAAGTTTAGCCTCAAGTTCTTGGATTTCCATATATAATTTAGGAATTTCCATTGGAACTTTCTTCTTGGCCTCTAATCATTGCAAGTCAATCCAGAGTTTATTGACCAAACTCTTAAAATCTTGAGGTGATATTCCTATATCTATTAATATTTTCTTCTACTTAACCATTATCATAAGAGAATCATCTCTTCTTTTAATAGTCTTGTAACTCCCAGATGTTTTTATGAAATATTTAAATTAATTTTATTCTCTAGAAGATTTATTTTCATGAAATAGTTAGTATAAATGAACCATGACATGCTGTCAATATAAAATTACAATTATATCCTAGCCATTATATTAGCGAGAATAATTATAACTTACTTATAAAAATGCATTATGAATTCATTGGCTATTAATTGTTTAAGAAAAATATAAATCAATTAAATATTTGTATTTTTGAGTGAATTAAATCTGGTAATGAAATTAATGATATATATGTGTTATATACTTAATAAAATATTTTTTATATTTACCCAATGTTTATTTTAGTCATATGTTATGAATAAAACTCTATTTTATGTATATGAGCCAATTTTTTATAAGGTTAATTTTACACATTTGAATGGAGAACCCATTTTAAATTAATATTTTGAAAAATTAATAATTTCTATATGACAACATAAACATTTTATTTTGAATTAGGTTATAAAAATTTACTTTCGATAAATTTTTGATATTCTTATGATAACTTTCATGTTTTGATGAATAGTAAAAGTACGCTAAATTTTAATTAAAAATAACATTTTTCATTGAGATAATTTATATGGTTAAATTATAATATTTAATAGTTTTAAACTAAAATAGAATATATTTTTACCATTTAATATAATTTATTCTATTAGCATTAATTTTACATTGAATTTATATGTAAAAAAATTTCAATCTTTTGCAATGTTTTAACTTTTAAAACTCGTTTTCTCATTTCAACAACGAGGTTAATTTTAAATTAATTACTAAAACTTATGTGTTTTGAATTTGGAAAAATGTATTCCATATTTGGAACCAAAAGGTCCAAATTGTGTGAATATGTACCTTTATTTTTGGACATTATGAATAGTAACTTCAGTAATTATTTTATCTACCATGGTTAAAGAGTAAATCTAGTAAATAAGGGTAAACAATAATAATTTAATAATATAAAACTTCCCTAAAACGTGTCCTAATCATATTTTATGAGATATTTCCAACCATGGGCATCATTGTGTCGATTTTTGGATCACATGGATTCACTTGGATGTGAAAATGACATTTTATAAGAATTAATTTGAAGTATAGATAATTATAATCTAAACACATATCTTTTACTAAATCGATTTTAATATATGGTTATATAACTGATCTCCATGTATATAAATATTCATTAGAAGGATAAAATGATTTCATACATCATGGTATTTTATTTATAATTTTTAGACATTAGATAAATATATTTATTTATAACATAATTATGATGTAGTGATTACCTCATTAATGAAAGATTCAAATAAATGAATTTATAAATATTAAAACAAATGTAATTTGGTTATTTTTAGGTCATAAATTTTTTTTGGAAGATATTAACACATTTTATTTTATTTTATTCCTTATTTTGTAAGGAATCAGGTTGTTATGAATTTTTTGGAAAAAGGCATTATGAATAGTGTCTAAAATTGATTCAATTCATAACTTAAGACATAAAATAGTTTATTAAATGATATTAAATTATAAAAAAATATAATATTCTGAAAAATGGTTAATATAAGACCAAATATTACATAAATAACTTTTTTTGGGTTTCTTGACATGATATGGTAATTACATTGACCCACAATGTGTAAATAATATGATATCAAGGTAAGATTAAAAAGGGTAAAATAAGGGTTAAACGAAACAAATAAAGATAAAAAAATATTCCAAACATGTCTAAAAATTATTTGATAATGGGAATTCGAACCAACATCATCTTATATTTTAATTAAAAAATTTGTGGACTATTTTTAATAGAAATAGAATTTATAATAAATTAATATTTTGAGAGTTTCTTAAAATTCCCCTCTCCTATTTTATAAAAGGAGACCTCCTACCTATCCTCTTAACTCTATTTTTATCCTTCAATATTGGAAAAAGCCTGACCATTTATCTTATCAACCTACGTAGTTACATTATATAGGTTCTGGTGTCCCCAAAAGACCAACTCTAGTTCCCTAAGAAGAAGTCTAAAGGAGGCATGTCGAGGAAAATGTAATCTCTACTACTGATTCTTTTGAATTTATTTCATCTTATACTTCCTCTTATTTAGTTGTTTAATTATAAAGTAATAACATCAGTATAAATAATATACTGGTATGATATTATTATTATGAAACAACCATATTTCACATTCTATTCATCCTATGAAAAATGAAATTTTCGCACGTGCGTACGAACGACTTACTGTCTCCACGCTGTGGTGTTATCTGTTTTTCATCACCACCTTAAATAAAAGGGTATAATTGTGGAAATAAAAACTATATATTATTATTATAACATTATAATAATTATGAGAGACACTAAACCATCTACTTTATTACCATTTAACAATTATGGGAACGATATCGTCGCTTGGGCGTACATATGTCTTACCGCCTCCATGGTGCGATGTGATTCATTCAACATAATAATAATTAAACCATGACTATATAAAGGAATTGAATGAATAAATATGATATATAATATACTAATACCATTTTTAAATGATAAAACAAAAACTGAAAAATAGTAATAAGAACTTATCCAACAAAACGTACATAAGAATATAAAGCAGTTAATACCCGAATAACGAGTACCAATTAAATGTTACTAACTAACGGATGAAAATATAATTATAAATGTTATCATTAAAATGATTATGATTCTGTAATAAATAATTAACATTATTTAAATCATCAAATAGGATGTTGGGATACATATGAAAGATATCTGACCTAAGGTAAGGGATAACATTGCAAATCCTGTTTTTATCCGAGATTATTTATCCGTAAGTATTTACTGGGGGTCTATTTATCATCCTTTACCATGTTTTATAAGAATATTCTCATAAAATTTTTACTATTCTTATATGTATTTTTAATGTCATTTTTACCCATTTTTACTTTTACAACATGGGTTGGAAGAAATCTTTCTTTTGTTTACCATACGAGGTACTTTTTGGTCTTTTTCAACAAAAGTACAATAGAAATGTTTTTTAACTTGTACGACATGAATGTATTTTTACAATTTCATAATGATTTATTTCCTTCAATCATCCCCTGAAATATTACAAGGTTATTTTCATATAAAATTATTTATTCTAAAATTGTGTCATATTTTGAGGAAGGAAAACATTTTTAAAAAAGAAAAGATATTTTCCTTAGGAATGAAGCTCAACTATTTTATCAATTTTATTTTCCATATAAGATTAGATAGGTTTATGTTTATATCAGTATTATTACTTTTATTTGATTGTTTAAATGATGAAATTATTTTTATGAAATCCATTTATAGATTATTTCACGAGGGATTGATGTTTAAGAAACCCATTTTATTTTATGGGTTATGCTATAGTGAATGTTTTTAGGTTTTTGTAGAACATGTAAGAATGGTTTCATTATGATTTGGGTGGGACCTATATATCCCACCAATTAATTGGGTAAAGATTTATATATCATGATATATACATGGCTGTAACGACAAGTTAATCTGATTCAGTGATACAAGGCTGGAATTAGGAGAGAACTCGGTTCAGTAATAGACTTTGTCTGCTATGATGGTCTTGAAAATGATCCTTGACTAATATGAAATTGTTTTCTATGCTTATGTGTGTATGCCACAAAATTTCATGTCTTATGTTATGACTATTAGGATTACATTTCAATTTTATGATTTATCCTAGGACATGACATTGTGATCTTTTATATATAGGATAATATTTTCAGATGTTATGTTCTTATGAATATGATATGATTCTTATTTCATTTGTTTACTATTACTGATCATTTGAGATCACCCTTTTATATTTTTTCCCCCAATACATGAATAAGGGTACTAAGTATGATATTCCAAAAAGGATTCTACTTATGATGAAACAAACATGAGACAATGTATATGTTTTATGAACCAGTTGTTTATGTTTCCCAGTTTCTAAAGACACTATATCTATATGGTCTTATCATTGTTTTGTTATATGTTGTAATTAATATACTTCAATTCTAAAATGATATCAACATACATAAAAATGGGTCTATATAGTTGGTAATAGAGGAAAGGTATAGTTGACCATTAGAAAATTGGATGATAATTCCTTCAGGATATGTCTATGTATATGATACAATCCCAGTGTTTTAGAAATGACCATGAATAACCAAGGATTAAACCTAAAGTGTCCTAGATAGAAATTTTATTTTTGATTATGTGGTTTTCCTATTATGATTACTGTTTCTCACACTATGCTTCTTTGTTTTATTCAAGGGCTCAAACCCAAATGAACTATGTTAATGATAAATACGATGGAAAATTAAATAACTTCCCTCCTGAGAAAAAAAATGTTATGGTATAACTCTTAATGGAACAACAGTCACATCAAAAGTTTACAATTATTTTCCAATTGAAGTTTGTGGGAAATCGCTTCTGAAAAATCTTGTGATCCTTCCTATAGTAAAATTTTATGTGATTATTAACATGGATTGGATTTCTTTATATGGAGCTCGTTTCAATTTCCAAATAAGGGAAGTCACATTTCATATTATAGATCAATATACGGTCATCTATCGATGAAAGGATGAATATAACCTTACAATAGAAATTATTTCCACCTTATGGGTATTGATTCCAATAAATGATGGTTATTTATCTCAAATGATTGGGGAGAAACTCATGATTAAGAATACACCCATTGTATGGAAGTTTGAAGATGTCTTCCCCGAGGAATTTCTGGGTCTTCCACCAAATCATGACATTGAGTTTTCAATAGAACTCATATCGGGTGTTGTCCCTATTTCAAATACACCTTATAGAATAGCCCCAATTGATTTGCAGGAATTGAAGAAGAAACTTGAATATAATCTTGATAATGGATTAAAATGCCCTAGTGAGTCACCTTGGGGAGCACATGTGTTTTTTATTAAGAAGAAATATGGATCAATGAGACTCTTCATTGATTATTGAGAACTTAAAAAGATCACTATAATGAAAACATATCCTCTCCAGTGAATGGATGAGTAGTTTTACCAACTATGTGGAGCTCAATAATTTTCCATGATCAATCTTCATTCAAGATATCATCAATTAAGGGTGAAAAAATGAGGATATACCAAATACCGCATTCCGTAAAAAGTATCCACACTATGAATTTATAGTTATTCTTTTTGGTCTTACTAATTCCCCTAATATCTTCATGGATCTAATGAATAGAGTCTTTAGAAACTATATTGATTAGTTTTTGGTAGGATTAATAGATGATATTCTTGTTTATTCAAAGGGAAAGGAAGAACATGATGATAACTTCAGAATTGTACTGAAAACCCTAGAAAAGGAGAATATTTAAGAAAAATTTACCAAGTGTGAATTTTGGCTTTAAAAAGTTTCATTTTTGGGTCACATAATCTCAATGGAGGGGATATCTATGGATCCAACAAAAACATAGTTTATTGAAAGATAGTCGAGACCAACAATAGTAATTATGTTCCAATGTTTTCTTAGTTTGGATGGATATTATCAACATTTTTTGAAATATTTTTCATGATTATATAATCCACTCACCACAATTACTCGGAAAGGAGTTAAGTTCGTTTGGATGGAGGAAGGTGAAGAGAGTTTCGAAGAGATAAAAATAAGGTTAGCCAGTGCACCTATTCTCACACTGCCTTGTAGTGGAGAAAGGTTTTTGATCTATAGTGATGCATCCAAGAAAGGGCAGGGGTCTTTTATCATGAAAAAATATATGTTGATAGCTTATGCCTCATGATAGTTGAAAATCCATCAGAAAAATTACCCAACTCATGATTTTGAGTTAGGTAAGGTAATTTTTTCATTAAAAATATGGAAGCATTATCTTTTTGGTGAAAGGTGTGATATTTATACTGATCATAAAAGTTTAAAGTATATTTTCACACAAAAGGAGATGAATATGCGCCAAATAAGAAGGTTGGAGTTGATTAAATATTATGTCTACTCAATACGTTGCCAACCTGGGAAAGAGAACAATGTGGCAGATGCTTTGAGTCGAAAAGACCATGCTACATTATCTATGATGAGGATCACAAAAGATCCAATATTTGTGGATTTGAAAAGGATGGATCTTGAAATTTTAATGGAAGGGAAGAAATCATATCTTTCTCAAATGAATGTTCAACCATCTATACAAGTGAAGATTAAAAAGGCACAGAAGAAGATGTAGAGTTATAAAATAAGGTGTAAAACATTCTTGAATTTAACATTGATTGTGATGAAATAATAAGTTTCAGGAACCAGGTTGGTGTTCCTCCCATACCAGAATTAAAGAAGGACATATTGGATGAGGATCATAGTTCATCATTATCCATTCAACCTAGAAGAATAAATATGTATAAGGACCAGAAAAGAGTACTTCTGATGGGATGGCATGAAAAGATGTCGCTGAATATGTCTCTTGATGATTGGTTTTTCAGCAAGTTAAGGTCGAGAGACAGAAGTCTAAGGGGATGTTACATCCATTACCCATACCTGAATGGAAATGAGAAAACATCACTATGGACTTTGTCATTAGACTTATAAAAAAATCAAAAGGTAATAATTATATCTGGCATATAGTTGATCTCCTTAAGAATTCGGCACACTTCATTGCTATTGGAGAGGATTTCTCTCTTGATCAACTTTCCCAGATATATGTAAAGGAAGCAGTAAGATTACATGGAGTACCACTTTCTATTATATCTGATTGGGATCCAAGGTTTACCTTGAATTTCTTGTGAAGACTTGAGTATGCGATGGATACAGAGTTATGTTTCCACACTACTTATCATCTTCAGACAGACACCTAGTCTTAGAGGACAATTATAACTCTAGAAGACATGTTGAGAGATTGATCTATGGATTTCAAAGGTGGTTGGGACTGAGACCTACCATTAGTTGAATTTTCTTACACTAACTTCTTTTACTCTAGTATTCAAATGGATACTTATGAAGCCCTCTATGGAAATAAGTACATACCTCCAACTTTCTGGGATAAATTTGAGGAAGGAAAGTTATTAGGACCTGATCATTTTGATGAAATGGTATAAAATGTCATATCTATTCAACAACACATAAGAGAAGCTCAGATTAGACCAAAAGGTTATGCTGATAACCAAAGAAAATATCTAGAGTTTGAAGTGGTTGATAAGGTGTTGTTATGAATATCTCCAAAGAAGAGAGTAATGAGATTTTGAAAGAAGGTCAAGTTAAGCCCTAGGTATATCGGCCCTTTAGAAATACTGGATCGTGTTGGGAAGGTAGCTTATTGATTAGTGCTTCCACTTAATCTCTCTCAAGTTCATGATGTATTACATGTATCTCTCCTAAGAAAGTACATTCCCGATCTTTCACATGTACTAAGCTCAGAAGTCGTACTGCTGGAGCAAGATCTTTCTTATAAAGAACAACCGATATAGATTCTGGATCATAGTGAAAACGTTCTACGAAACAAGACAACTCCCTTGGTTAATGATTTATGGAGGAACCACCAATTTGAAGAATCTACACGGGAACTTGAGGATATGATAAGGGAGAGGTACCTACATAAATTTATTTACAAGTTATGAATTTTGAGGGTGAAATTCAGTATAAGGGGGGTAGAATATAACACCTAAATGTTTGTATAAAATATTTTACATAATTTTTATTCTTCAGAAGATTTATTTGAACACAATTGTGAGTTTAAACGAACCATGTGATTAACTTAATATAAAATTATTGTTATACCCTAGCAGTTAGGTTAGTGGGAATAATTATGACTAACTTATGAAAATGTATTATGAATTCATTGGCTATTAATTGTTTATGAAAAATATAAATCAATTAGATATTTGTATTTTTAAGTGAATTACATTTGGTAATGAAATTAAGGAGATAAATTTGTTATATTCTTAATAAAATATTTTTTATATTCATCCAATGGATATTTTATTCATAGGGTACGAACAAAACTCTATTCTATGTATAAGAACCTATTTTTTAAAAGGTTAATTTTACACCCTTGAATGGGGAAATCATTTTAAATTAAGATATTGACACATTAATAAGTTTTATATGACAACATAAACATTATATTTTTATTTGGGGTATAGAAATTTAATTTGGATCAATTTCTGAGGTTTTTATGACAACTTTCATGTTTTGATGAATAGTAAAAATACACTAAATTTTAATTAAAAACAACTTTTTTCATTGAGATAATTTATATGGAAAAATTATATTATTGAATGGTTTTAAAGTATAAATAGAATATATTTTCACCATTTAATATAATTTCTTCCATTACTATTAATTTTACAATGAATTCATAGGTAAAAACATTTCACTATTTTACAATGTTTTAACTTTTAAAACTCGTTTTCTCATTTCAATGACAAGATTAATTTTAAATTAATTATAGCAAATTATATGTTTTGAATTTTTAAAAATGGATTCTATATTTGGATTCATAAGTTCCAAATTGTGTTAATAGGTATGTTTTATTTTTGGACATTATGAATAGTAACTTCAGTAATTATCTTATTTACCATGGTTGAAGCGTAATTCCGGTAAATAAGGGTAAAAAATAATTTAATAATATAAAATTTCCCTAAAAAGTGTCCTAATACTATTTTATGAGATATTTACGACCATGGGCATACATGGGTAGATTTTGGGACCCCATGGATTCACTTGGATGTGAAACTTGTATTTTATAAGAATTAATTAAATGTAAATATAATTATAACCTAAACACATATCTTTTATTAAATAGATTTTAATAAAGAATTAGATAATTGATATTTATGTCTATAAATAGTCATTATAAATCTAAAAATATTTCCTACATAATTGTATTTTAATTATAAATTTTATACATTAGATAAATATTTTTATTTTTGACACAATTACGATTTAGTGATTACCTCATTAATGAAAGATTGAAATAAATGAATTTAAAAATGATACAAAAAATGTAATTTGGTTATTTTGATGTCATACATGAATTTTATGGATGATATTGACATATTATATTTGAGTTAATACCTTAGTTTTAAAGGAATCAGATTGTTATGATTTTTTTTAAAAAGTCAATTATGAATAGTTTTTAAACTTGACACAATTCATAACTTAAAACATAAAATAGTTAATTAAATGATATTAAATTCAAAATAATATAATATTTGGAAAAATTGTTAATATAAATCCAAATATTTCATAAATAACTTGTTTTGTTTCGTTTGACATGATATGGTAATTACATTAACCCCCAATGTGTAAATAACAATATATCATAGTAAGATTAAAAATCCCAAAATAACGGTTAAACCAATAAGACAAGGATAAAAAAAATTTATAAACTTGTCTAAAAATTATTTTATGATGGTTATTTGAACCTGAACCATCTTATATTTTAATTTAATAATTTTTAGACAATTTTTAGTCTAAATTTAATTTATAATAAATCAATACTTTTGGAGTTTCCTAAAGTGCCCCTCTCCTCTCTTATAAACGGGAACCTCCTCCCTCTCATATTCACTCCATTTTGAGCCTTAAAAATCAGTCAAACCCGGCCCATTTCTCTTCGCAACATTCCTAGTAACATTATATATGCGTTTAGGTTCTCAAAATTCTAACTCTAGTGCCCTAAGAGGAAATTTAAAGGAGGCACGTCGAGGAAGAGATAATCTCTTCTACCGATTCTTTCAAATTTATTTCTTCTTCTACATACTCTCCTTTAGTTGTTTCCTTATAAAGTAATAACATAAGTATCAATAGTATAATTATATGTTATTATAAATATGAAACATCCCTATTTCACCTTCTATCCATCCAACAAAAAACGAAATCTCCGCGCGTGCGTACGTTCGACTTACTGTCTCGACACCGTGGTGTAATTTTTTTCACCACCACCATATACGGATGGGTTTAATGGTTGAAATTAGAACTATATATTATTAGTATAACATGATAATAGTTATAAGATACTATACACCATCCACTTCAATACTATTCAACAAATATGGGAATGATATCGTCTCTCATGCGTACATATAGCTTACCGTCTCCACGCTGCGATGTTATTCGTTCTAGATCATATCCATTAAACCATGATTATATAAATTAATTGAATAAATAAATATTATATATATTATACTAATACAATGATTTAAATGATATAACTATAACCTAAAAATAGTAATAACAACTTATCCGACAAAACATACATAAGAACAAAAGGCTGTTAATACCCGAATAACGAGTAACAATGAAATGTTACTAACAAAAGGATAAAAATATGAGAATAAATGTTATTATAAAAATTATCATGATTCTAGAATAAATAACTAACATTATTTAAATAATCATACATGAGTTTTGGATACATACGAATGATATCACACCAAAGTTAATGGATAACATTATAAATCTCATTTTTATCTGATATTGTTTATACATAAGTATTTACTTGGAGTATATTTATCATCCATTTACATGATTTATAAGAATAAGCTCATAAAATGTTGAAAATTATTATATGTGTGTTTAAATTAATTTTTACCCATTTTTAATTTTACTACATAGTTTGAAAAAAACCGTTCTTACATTTATTATATGAGGTACTTTTTGATTTTTTTTGTCAAAAGTATGAGAAGAATGTTTTTTAACTTTTACAGCATGAACAGATTATACAATTTCATAATTATTTATTTATTTGAATCTTCCCCAAAACTATTACATGGTTATTTCCCCATAGAATTATTTCTTCTAAAATTGTGTGATATTTTTAGGAAGGGAAACATTTTTGAAAAAGAAAGTATATTTTCCTCAGGAATGAAACTCAACTATTTTATCAAAATTATTTTCCATCTAAGATTTTATAGGTTTATGTTTCTATATATATTATTAAATTTATTTTATTGTTTAAATGACGAAATTATTTTTATGAAATCCATTTATGGATTATTTCATGATGGATTGATGTTTTAGGAACCCATTTTATTTCTTGGGTTATGATATAGTGAATGTTTTTATGTGTTTTGTGCCACATGTAAGAATGCTTTCATAATGAGATGGGTGGGACCTATATCTCCCTCTAATTCATTGGGTAATGATTAATATCTCATGATATAGACATGGCTGAAACATAAATTTAATCTAATTCAGTGATACATGGATGGAATAAGGATAGAGCTCAGTTTAGTAATGGACTTTGTCCACTATGATGGTCTTGAAAATGAGCCTTGACTAATATGAAATGATTTTATATACTTATGTCTGTATGACAAATAATTTCCTATCTTAGGTTAGGACTATTGGGATGAAATTTTGCATTTATGATTTATCCCATGACATGACATTAGGATCTTTTATATGCAGGATAGGATTTTCAAATGTTATGTTCTTATGAATATGATATTATTGTTATTTCATTTGTATACCCTTACTAAGAATTTGAGATCACCCTTTTATATGTTTCTTTTCCTCAGGACATGAATAAGGGTATTAAGTATGATATTCCAAAATGGAATCTAGTTATGATGAAATAAACAGGGGGACAATGTAGATGTTTTATGAACTAGTTATTTATGTTTCCCTATTCCTAAAGACATTATACCAATATGGTCATGTCATGGTTTTGTTATATTTGGTAATAAATATACTTCATTTTTAATGTGATAACAATGTATATAAAGAACGGGTCACCATAGGTCTAATTATTATAATTTATTTCTTCTTCCTTCACCCGTGAGTAATTTTTTCCAGAATTGAAAAAATAATAGTTTTAAACAATCATAGAAAAAAGAAAGAAATTGTGGTTTTTGTTTTTTTTAAGAAATGAAAACTATCTAAAATGTAAAAAATAACACATAATTTAACACTAATTGTCTCCCCAGTAACAACACCCATTTTTATTAATGCCTATTATAGGGTGTGAGAAAAGAAAATGTTTTCCCTAGTGAAGTGTTGTGGCTGACCAGAGTCGTATCACTTGGGGATTTGGTAATTTGTTCACATAATTTTTCTAATTAACCTAAACTACTTATTTTTTTGCAAAGATTATTTTTTGAAAGTAGTTGAAAATGTTTTGGTCTTTATTTACTTTCTAAAACAATGAAATGATATGAAAATTTAAACATATACTAATATGAAATTCTAAAAAAAAGAGTTAAGGAAGAATGAACGTTGTTTTGTTTTTGGTTTTGGATTTAATAATTATTCTTATTTAATTTTTTATTTTTATTTTGTTAATCCAAACAAGAATTATCATTACTAATTAATACATATTTTATTTATAAATTTTGAAATATTTAATTATTTAAAATCTAAATTCTACCTCCTCTTGCATCAAGGATGATGACACACCCTGGTCAATAGTGTGATAAATTATAGGAACTGGCTTTATTGATATCGTTTCATCAATTGAATAGATCATATCCATCTTGTGAAGAGATAATCAATAAAGCGAGGTAAAAGAGATTAAACAAAAGAATAGTAATAAATTTACTTGCATGCCCTGGGGTGTATTCGTCACACACATGAATGCTACTCTCATCTATCAAAAACACAAAATAAAATTTACAAAAAATTCAAGAATGCATTGATATCCCTCAGGCCAAGCCTAGGGTCGGTCTCCCGTTATCAAGAGTAAAATCTTACAAAGGTGGATATAAACAAGAGAGATAATAATAAAATAAGAGAATAAAATAAAAAAAATTAATAAGAATAAAAGAGAATAAAAATTAAAAATCAAAAGGATGAGAAAAGAAGAAGATAAACACATGAAATCACAAAAATAAAATAGATGATGAAGTGAATAAGAGAGAAAGAATAAAAATAAAATAAAGTGATATATATATATATAATAAACAGATATAATGAAGAAATTAGAGAAAATAAAAGAAGTATGGGAAATAAAGAAATGAAATGGGTGGAAGAAGGATCTTTTTAAAAATTAAACATGCCTAGAATTATATTTAACAAAATAAATTACAATTATAATAATACTGAAAAAAATAAAAAAAATAAAAAAAATAAATAAAAATAAATAAAAGGAAATGGTAGAATTCATAGTCTCCCTTTGGTGGGATCCCTCCTTGGGTGTGAATTCTAACACTTCTGGTAGTGGTCAAGGATTCATTTTGTAGGCAGTAAGGGAGGACATCTCAGTTGCTTCATCCCACAATATCTCCCCCAAAGATCTATAAATCCTTTAAGGATTTTTCATTCTTCATGAGACACATAGTTATGATATTTAAAAACACTTGAAGATATCGGGTGTTCTCCCTTTTTTTGCCTTGGAAGAGATCCATGGAGGTATCATGGCCTTTAGTATGTATGCATGGAAAGTTCCACCTCGAAAGGGTAAGGTGGTAATGGTAAGTTAGAAACAGATTCTCCTCAACCCCTCCAGCCTTCATAGTGTCTATAGAGAACTCAAAATTATATTCATGGGCATTATCCAAGGCCTTTGATGACCTCCATTCTAGTTCCATGCCTTGGTAGTGTTGATTAGCTCAAGATTGAGCTTCACTAATGGCGTCAATGGTGTGGAAGTGGTCGAAAACTTCATCCAAACACTTTTAAGGCTTGATGAATCCTCCATGGTGATTTTATGATGAACTTCAGGTGAACCCAAGTGATCTCAGGTCATGGAAGAGGGGAATGAGCTCAATTTTGTAGTTCCTATGGGTGTCTATGGTGGATGCTGGGTGATTTCAGTGGTAGAAAGATCTAAATATGAAGGCTGTAGCAGCAGATTATGGAGGATCCAAGTTATGGTAAATAGTAACCCACATTAATTATACCCCACATCAAAAATGGGTCATGGTTGTGTGAGCCATTATAATACCATCTCCAATAAGTTATGTAATTTATTTTTCATGATAACTTTATATGAGTTATTATAAAATTGTATAAAATTATTACATATGATAATTATGAATTTATTAAAACTATGGAGATGATATAACAATGATCAAAATATAAGGACCGGAACAACTGAGTTGATGCCTA
Source organism: Viscum album (assembly GCA_963277665.1). Classification (NCBI taxonomy): domain Eukaryota; kingdom Viridiplantae; phylum Streptophyta; class Magnoliopsida; order Santalales; family Viscaceae; genus Viscum; species Viscum album. The sequence continues at coordinate 1,447,743,877 of OY728129.1, forward strand.
CATGAAAAAAGACAAAATTAATGACTTCGATGCATAAAATGTCTTTACTAAAAATTAAGGACTTATTTATCAATATATTTTCATTATATAAACCCTTTATATATATATATTATAAATTTAATTATTTTTATTTACAGCTCCAATTTAAAGGCTAGGTTATAATGATGTTCTATTTTATCGTTAATTTATACTTGGGATTGCATGTATCGCATGTTATCAAATAAGTTAAATTAAATTGAAGAGAAATTTATCATAAAATCACAGGGTATCACATTCTACCCCATTATAAGAAAATATACCATGAAATTACATAACTAATATATAATAAATTGATGAAACTTCTACCTCATCACATCTATTGGTTCCTAATAGATTCTTGAAATTCATATTTTCACCACAAAACATTGACCAAGTGAGTGATCTTGCTGTGAAACACTTTCTCTCTTCGATCCAAAATCTCCATCAGTTTCTCCTTATAAGAGTGATCATGCTCTAGTGTTATGACTTCTACTTTTATTATATGTGAAAGATTGGGTATGTACTTCCTCATGAGACATACATGAAACACAACAAGAACTTGATAGAGATATTTAGTGGAAGGACTAAGAGATATGAAGTCATCTTTTATACTATCACGAATTTATAAGGGAGTGCAATATATATGTCTTAAATTTACGTTCTTTCCATATCACATAACCTTATTCCAAGAATATTTTTACAAAAATAACTTGTCCCAAACTTCAAACTCTATATCCCACTAATTAATATCATCATAAATCTTTTCCAAATTATATTTTCCCTAATTTTTTGCTGAATATATCTAACCTTATATTACATTTCCTCACCTTGTTGAGGTTCCAATAGATTTCTATCTACAACTTCATCCCATCATGTTAGAGTTATTCACATCCAACCACATAAAGATTCATATGGATCCATATTTATGCTTTATTTAAAGCTATTGTTGTAAGGAAATTATACCAAGATAAGGGTTTTATCCCAACCACCTTTGGAATACATAGAGAAAGATACTAGTATGTATTCAAGATTTTGAGTAGTCCTCTCAGACTGGCCATATTTTTGAGGATGATATATATTTTTTAAACTCAACTGAATATCGAAATACTAATAAATAATTATCTAACACATCAAGTTAAACCATGGATCTGGATTAGATAGAATAGAATGTGGTACTCCATTAAAACATACCTCTTACATAATGTATATTCCATAAGCAATATTAACGTAGAAATATTCTATGATGGTAATGAAATTATCTAATTTCATACGGTGATTGACTACAAACTAAATAGTATTTTATCTATATATGTTTTGGGGATTATATTGATTAAATCCATGGTAATGTTTTCCTATTTCCACTCTGGTATGGGTAATGGTTATAACATTCCATTATAGTTCTATCTCTCTACCTTAACTTGTATACATAACATATATTAGGATACATACTCTATAATATCTTTTCTCATGTTGTCCCTCCATAAATATAATTTTTGGTATCTATAAATCTCCATACTTCTAGGATGAATAAAGAATAATAAGCTATGAGATTCTTCTAGTAGCTCATTATTCAAGTCAGGTACTAAAGGGACACATAAATGGTTCATGAACCTTATCATTCCATCATAATCAAGGTTGAACTCAATAATATTTCTCACCTTCTGTAGTTCCACATCCTCCTTCTACACCTATTTAATCCCCAAATGAATAGATGATTGAACATTCATCTGAGAAAGAAATGATATTCCCCCTTTCCTATTTATTTTAGGATCCATATTTTTTAATTCCATAAATATTGGATTTTTTTCAATCCTTATCCTAGAAAAACTGGCATGGTCATTCTGAATCAGACCATCGACCACCTTGTTTTCCTTCCAAAGGTGGTATTGTATTGAGTAGTTAGAATCATTAATCAAATCTAACCATATCCTTTGGGTTATATTCAACTCTTCTTGGGTAAATATATACTTAATGATTTTATTATCATTATATATATCACATATTTCCCCATAAATATAATATCTCAATATTTTATATATAAAAAATACTATTATCAACTCCAAATCATGTGTATGGTACTTTTCCTCATAAACCCTCAATTTGTGTGAGGCATATTATATAGCCATATCTTTATATTAAAGTATGATTCCCAATATCCTATTAAATTCTTCACTAAAGATTAAAAACCCTTCTTTATTGTGGGTTTTTTAAGTACAGGTGCATTAACCAGCCTTCTTTTCAGTTCCTTGAACTTTTACTCACATTCATGTGTTCAAAGGAAATTATGTCCCTTATAATTAAACATGGATATTTGATTCGATAGTTGTGAGAAATATAATAAAAAGAGATAGTAGTATCCTACCAACCCATGAAAACTATAAATCTCATTTACTATGGTGGGTCTAGGATATTGTTTATTAACTTCTGTTTTTGAAGGATCCACTAACATAATGTCACTAGATATTGTATTTCCTAATAATGTGAATTTTTTTAACCAAAATTCACAATTGGTAAATATAGTATACATATTCTCATTCCTTTTGTTCTTAATCACAAACTAAAATTCTCTTAATTATCATCCTTGGTCTTAAAATATATAAGAATATCATCTATACAGACTACCACAAATAGATCAAGGTAACTTACAATTTCATTATTCATTAAATACATAAAGATGGTAGGAGAATGGGTAAGTCCAAATGGAATCACTATAAATTCATAATTAACATACCTTTTAAAGATATTTATCTAGGGTATATCCTCCCTATTGGCCCCCAATTTATGATATCTTGATCGATGATCAATCTTGGAAAATATTGATAACTTTGTAATTGATCAAATGGATCCTCGATATGGGGTATTGAATACTAGTTCTTGATAGCAATATTGTTATGTTCTTGATAATAAATGAAAATATGCATTGAACCATATTTCTTTATAACCAAAATAATAGGTTCACCCCATGGTTATGTACTAGGTCATATGAATCCTTTATCAATATTACCTTAGAGTTTATTATTCAATTCCCGCAACTCAATTATGACCATTCTATAGATTCTTTGAAATACAAATAGCACCAGGTATGAGTTATATTTGAAACTTAAATTTATGATTTTGAGGAAGACTAGGGACCTCATCTAGAAATAAATATTAATAACGTAAAAAATATGAATATATTCAAGGATGAGTTTCTCCCCAACCATTTCAGATAAAAAAGCCTTTTGAATAGGAAATAAGACCCATATAATAGAAGTAACTTCAATTGGATGTCTATAACCATCCTCATACTGAAATATGATCATAGGTTGATTGGAAATTACAAATGTGACTTCCCTTCCCTGAGAATTTATATAGTATCTATATATATAGTGTATCGATTCCCAAAATCTCCTCAAATTGAACTAGAGGGAGAGTCACAATATTTTTAGGAACCATATTCCCAAAAACAATATATTAGAGAGGAGCTATAAACAGAAGATGTGATCATTTTACAATTAGTGGTTTTCACTACTAACTTAATATCTAATCATTGAGGTGTTAATGTGATACCCGTAGAAAATTACTTTGATATAAAATAGTTGTTAACGCTAGAATCAAATAACAAATTATATTTTATAGAGTCGATGATAAGTGTTCATTTCACCACATCATTATCATAACCAACTTTGGCAACCATGGTCACATTGGATTTCCATTTATTCTTTGAATTTTGAGGTTTCTAAGGGTTTTTATCCTCACTAAACCTTGGATTAAATCATTGATTTACATAATTCCCAAACTATTGAATCTAAAGTAATGAAGTGTGGGCGGTGTATTCAGTTTATCTTTATCTCCATTAATTTCATTGACTAGACTCTTCAAAATACTTTGATGTTATTTCTCTCAATTTCTAGGATTCACATACTTAAAACATGTTTTCATTCCTTTTAATCAATCACCTTAGTGCTTCTTCCCACATTTTTGGAATGTAATAGGTTCAAAAATATTCGTCCCTCTACATGAAAAACCACTAGAGCTTCCATGAAACTCTATATTTCCTTTCTTATCACAAAAAACATGAGGATTTCTATCTTATATTTCCTCTTTAATTACACATAAAATGATTTATTTGTAGATTATAATATCCTTTATGGATAATTCCTTTCAAAGAATTGGTTTCAAACAAATAAAGAATCAATCAATCTTTCTTCCAAGATCAATGATAAAACCAAAATCATACCTCACAAGTATTGTAAAATTTTATTCATAAGTGTCGATGGATCCATTATCTTTCAGATTAAACTCTCGAAACTCCCTTTGTGATGGAAAGTTCTTATTGAGAAAAAATATCTTAAACCCCTTGCATTACATACTATTTATTTCTTCTTATTTCATCATATTGTTGACAAGATTCCACAATTGACCAGCTTCACCTTCCAAGTAAAGGGATTTTAAGAAACATTTATCATGGTACATGCATTGAATAAAAAAAATATTTTCCATAACATTAACTCACTTATTGGAAACTAGTATATTAGATGACCCATAAAATGAGGGGATATTTTAATGTATAAAAGAGCCAATTGAATCGTTCTCCCTCCTTTGTGAATTTAGATGTCCAACTTGATTTATGTTACCACACATATCTTGAGAATGTTGAGTAAGAACAATGACAATATATTCCATTACGGATTCTAATCCCTTTTGGTTTTTCATTAGTATAGTCTTGTAATTAGTTGCCACATTCATTTTTCACATTATCCCTTCATGTTATAGCCACTGACTAAAACCAAAATCATAGTATAATAAAATATTTATAAAAATATAAGTTAATAATCATATATTAATGTGAATAATTCCTAATATGCCCTAAATCACGACACCATCTTATCAATAAATTACACCTTAGATTTATCCTATGTCATTTATGGTCATTGTCTATTCATGTACTTCATAATGGTTCATAATAGAAATGTGAATTAACCCAGTCATATCCCCCCAGAGTGTAAAACTATGTGCACAGTAAGGGAATATTCACCATGCAATAAAACTATGGTTGATAAATAATCAACCAACTTTTCTTGAGGTTATTACCCCCAAATGAATCAATGCCAAAAGAACATCCACTTTTAATATCAATATAGGGATCTAATATTAATAAAATCAGATAATATCCACCTTACCGCAACTTTAAGATATTATACTATACTTAATTTTATCCTTAGTGTTTTCACCAAGGTTTTCTAATCCAAATATCTAAATATTAAATAAACATTGTTCTGATACAATCTTAGGTTACCCAATAATGAAATACTTGAATGTTTCATCATTTTTGATGAATATAAATAAACAAAGCACAATTATACACACCCTAAAACCATAATGGTTTAGTGTATTTGGAGACTAAAGATATAAAAATCTTTTTACATAAAGGATCTCCAACATCTCTTATATTGTTATTGAAATTAACACCCTTCGAGAATTATCATACATTGAACCTTCCATCAAAACATAGGGAAGGAAAACATAAAAAATGGGGATCTTAGATACTCAGTAAAAGTAAACTAAGGAAACATCAAGAAATGATCATACATGAACAAAAGGTAAAGAAAGTATAATCAAAACATAAGGAATTTATACACAATAAATTTAATATATTTAATCAAGAGTCCTGGCATATTGTTCTTCCATAAAAAATGACATTATTTATAAGAGTGTGGAATCATCCATAATCAATAGTGATCAATGAGGGAATAACACAAGCATAGGAATGCGGAAAAAAACATAAGCTTAAAAAATTGTGAAGATTAATAAATAGAATAAGGTTCACTCATTATGTTAATGACATAAAAACCTATCCTCAAAAAATCCTATAGACGTGAAATAAAGTCCACCCATAAACAAATGGATATGAAAATATTCACATGAATAATATTATCTACATGAAACTAGGTACATGTATCATGTTTTTAGTATGAACATATGTTTATAAAAAACATAATTATCAAATGAGTCATCCAACTTTGCCAAATTAATTAAGTGGATATAATGGAATCACCTATCATATAATTTTAAACCATAAATGTGTCATAAGATCATACAAACACTCAATATTTCCTCATCATAAAACCCATGGAAAAGATACAAGTTTCATAAACATTTCATTATAATATTCATAAACCATATAGAGAAATAATAAGGATGGTAGAATAGAATCATATCCCTGGTGAAATATAATTAACATCTAATGATGTCATCATAGATGAAAAATGACTTTAAAATATCACTTGGGACATTTCTTGATGAAAAATACCCTTTTCATTTTTAATCGCTTATTTAAAATAAAGATATTACAAAATATTAATAATTTTTTTTGTGAAAATAAACATCTAAAATTGTAATGTAGGCTCAAATTCAATGATTTTTTCATGATAGTGGGTAATTATATTCATGAAATTATCATTAAAATAGTCATTATATTCACTCCTTTAGTAAAAAGTACCTTGTTCAGAAAATGATCGCACTATCAACCTGTGATTCCACTCGGTCCTCCAAGGTAATGCTTGTAAGAGAGAACTCACTCCACATGTCTTGATAAAATAGATGTCCCTCATCCTAGAGGTCATGGACATTAGGCCTCACCATGAATAAGTACACATTGGAAATCAGAAACATTTTGATACCCAAATTAGGGATCACTCCTAGGGATTATGGGGGATATCTATCCCTACCTGGATTAGTTCATTACTAAGGGGGCCATATTCCCTGATAGTCGGTAATGAGACACCAGACCCAACCTAGGAAAAAATGTAGTGGATCAAACCGTGAGCCACAAATACTGATACTATAATATGTCTAGAAATAAACCATATAGGATATTATTCATCATATTCTTAGTACAGTATGCCTCATTGTGCCCCCATAAGGATGGACTAAAGTAACATACCTTATTAATAATCATATATGAAAAATAGAATGGGGAATTCAACCATCCATAGAAGGATTACACGGTGTGTATATGTAATGCATTTAATTTAAAATACATTTTATACATGCCTGAGTATGTTTCCATGCCTGGGTAATCTGACCCATTCTTATGTTCCTCTGTCCTACCTGTATACTTTGGACGTGCCCGTTACACCTGTCATGCCCATGTATCAAGTCATGCCCATGCCCCTTGTCATTTCTATTCCCATGAACCCCTAGGTTACATGTTAGGTCACTGATCAAGGTCCATATAACATGTAAATTTTTATATGACATGTGATATATTTCTCAATGTGAAACCACTATCTATCACAGAAGTAAATCCACATCAAATGTGTACTTATGAACAACATTCCATATGTTTTGTTTTTTTATAAAAAATCTGAAACCCTCACATATTTTCACTCAAATTTTTTCCAATTATGATTAAAATATATTATCATACATGTAACTCATATTTAGGATTGAACATTATTGATCCATCATTGGTGGTCAGCTTTTTACCACCCATCCACTTAGGATCTTCCTCCTATTGCACCTCATTGCCAGAAAACCAAAACCCTGGATGAAAAAATATCAATAAAAATATTGATATTCTATGGTGTAATTATACTATGATCATTAAGAGGGAAGAGAGACGACGGCGGCGACCACGCGATGCTCTCTCCTCGGTGATGATGGCGACCGCAGCGTCGAATCCTCCCCCCTTTGAGGGGGAGGGGGAATCGCTGTCTCATGAGAGACCTTGGTCTTTCCGCCCTTTCTCCAACCCGGAGTTCCTCCCCCCATTCCCGAAAATTTCGATTAACCCTAAGGTACCTGATCTGCTTGATGGTGCACCAAATCTCCCCCTCTCTGTATCTGAGTTCACAGAGTCTTCGGTTTTGCTGAACTTCACTTTGGTGGCTCGTTTCAAGAATATAAGACCTTCGGTGGACGAATTCGACCGCTTTGTTTTTGGATCGTGGGATCTCCGTGAACGCGCGGTTTTGGGTTTACTGGATAGTAAACAAATTATGATTAGGTTCGATTCCGAGATGGATCTCATTCAGGCTTGGGCTAGGGCACCTCGCTCCTTCAAAGGTAATCGTTTTATCCTTTTGCGTTGGTCTTTTGATCTGCATATGAACCGTGACTCTCCGTCTACCGCTGTTTGGGTAAGTTTTCCCAAATTACCTCTACCGTTTCAAAATCCTTCTGTTCTTCGTCTTGTGGGAAATATGGTAGGTAGATATCTCTGTTCGGATTATCACACAGAGGCGGTTTTCCACCCGGTCAATCCGCGGGTGTGTGTTGAAATCGACGTATCACGCGTTCCGTTCGATCATATCTGGATCACGATAGGGGAAGAATACAGGGTCAAGCATCGGGTTATATATGAAAATTGGCTGGATTTTTGTGGTTTCTGCAACCGATTGGGCCACTCGACTGAAGGTTTCCGAACAAGGAGGACCTGTTATAGCGGTAAGGAGGTTAGGATGGGATCCGAGGAAGGTATAAGGCTCAATGAAGTGGACAGGGACTTGAGGAGGACCCTGGCTTCAGCGTCAAAAGGGGTATCTGCAAGAGGAATGGGTCCTCAGGCTGGTGAGGTCCTTCCATCGGGTTCCTGTGTTTTTGTATCTGAGGAGAATCCCACGAATGGCAATTCCAGCTCTGTCAGTCCGGAGCAGGTTGGAGATGAGAGGCGTTGCAGCCCTGTGGAAGCAGTTGTCACGGCCAGTCCGAAGGAGACTAAAGGCCTGGATCCCCTGGCCAAGCCTTTCATGGCATTGAACAATAGGTTTGAGGTTCTTGAAGTGGAGAATAGGGTTGAGGATCCGGAGGATACCATTACAGGGGACAAGAAAGATGAGGTGCTTACGGAGAATAGGCAAGAGGAACACTTGGGGCAGGATCCGATTTCAGGTCCAGTGGGAGAGGAGGATATTAACTCCAGCTGGATTGCTAGTTGGGGGGCCAAGAACTCTAAGGTTCTGCTTAATCACATGGGGAGTCCTTGCACTGATGCTGCACTGAATGTTGCAAACATGGAGCAGGGGGAATGGCAAGATACAGGCATCGAGGTGAATAAGCGTGCTTGTGCCGTGAAGGAGGTTCGGGAGGCCTTAAATCCAACAGTAAAGCAGGTTTTTGACCGCCTTAAAAGTGATCTTGGTGCTGGAGATCCACCTTTGAGGGATGTTTCTGTCAATTCATGTCAAGTGCAGCCGATTTCTGACAATATGAGGGATAAAGGAGGTGGACTTGATAAGGAAAATCTTACCATAGCTGGTTGGGCCTCTTCTGGAAATAGATTTACAGGGCTGGAGCAGGAGGAGCCACCCACTGGGATGGTTGATCGGCAGGATTTTGGGACTCCTAATAACCCGGGACTTGGTGTTGTTGGTGAAATGAACCCTCATTGCCTTGTTGTGTCTGATCATAACATGTTCTCTCAGGCTGGAGGAGAGTCTATTAAAACCTCAGATGATGTCTTGGGAAAGAAAGGTGTTGGAAGCAAGAGTTTGGTTTCTGTGAATATCACTGATAAATGGGGGAATATATCTGATAGTGAGAAAGAGAATTGTGGCAGAGCAGACAGACCTTCATATAGTGATAATGTTCAAGGTGTTCGAACGAAGATGTCTGAAAGTGAAGGTGTCATGACTGCGCCACCAAAGAGGAGGCCAAGGAGAGACAACACGGATCTACCCAAACCAATGGCAACAAGGTCTGCACACAATATTGGAGCGTCACAAGAAAATGTCATTGCAAATGGGTACAGTGGAAAACGAAGAGGAGGGTCCCCGAAGAGGGATAAAGGACTCAGTGGAAAACGGCCGGTCAAAGAGAATTTGTCTGAGGAGATGCTGCGGAAGAAAAATATGTACCTTGAGATGATGCGCAAATACGAATCTTCTGAATGGGAGTCAGCTGATCCTGGTGATGAGTTATCTGATGATGGGGAGAAGGATGCATATGGTTTTGATGTTATGTAGCGTTTTATTTTCTTCTGACTTTACTTGCACTTTTCTTTTAATAAATTTGCGGGACCATGTTTATGCCTGGTTCAGACTTTCCTGGTTATACTATGATCATTCCTTAAATACTCAACATGAACCCATGGAAATTATCCATTATGAAAGAGGGTATTTTTTGCAATAATAGATTATTGGGTATTGTTGAACCATTAGTCAAACAAAACATTGATCATAAATCCTCAATGAATGAGGTGGGGAAATCATGAAACAAAAGAAATAGTAAATGGATATCAACCATTTTTTTGGGTTAACCGTGATATATTAATACATATAATAATGAACATCGATGAATGCTCATGGATAAAAAAATCACTAAACAATTATAAATATTGTAAGATAAATCATCATAAAAATTATAAATCAATAAATGATTTAATTTCCTGAATAAATCAATTCATGTTAGATTAGGAGAGTTTAAAAATGGGGATTAATCCAAAAAACTCTGTAGTGACATCCAAAAACACAGTTGAACCAAAAAAATGAAGAAGAAAATAATATTGTGTCATTGATGAACAAAAGAATTTTATTGATGAAGAATAGAATCTTGCATCACTATCTTTAGTGACATCCAAAAACTCTATTGATGAAGGTAGTATCCTAGGAAAACTAATTGTCGATCCATGATCCCATTGTTACCACCAAATATCTCTTCCTTGACCCTCTAAACTATCTAGGGTTAAGTGGATAACCCTAGTATTTGGATATAATCGAGTTTCAATATATGAGGAAAATTAGTTCGTATCCATTTAGTTACTAATAAATAAGTTAATTTATTTTTTATTAATCCTACCATGAATACTGAAAATAAAAATTCCCTATATGCACAAAGGTTGCGTCCTACCTGGGGAAAAACCCACATTCTAAATTTTATGGAAATCATGGTTTTCTCATCTGGAACACCATTCCAGATATATTCTATTATTTAAAAATTTTCTCTGTGTATATCATATAATATATTTAATATTTCCATTATATCCAGATCAAGCATCCACATCCCACACTAACTCTGTTCCCAACTCAGAATGTATTCTTGAAAATATTATAAAGTATTAAAATGAAAAAATATGAGTGAAATAAGATCACATCTGGTTCCCCCAATCTCAGGGTCTCTACTGAATATTCTCATACTTCAATAAAACATGCACCAAGGTAGTCACTTTCCAAAGATGTATAGTATCCTACCGATCCTCAATCTCTATCAGGTACTCTATAAATGTGTCTAGCTTTCTCTAGTGAAAAACATTTGACAGGTCATGCACATACTTCCTCATCTGTGACACATGGAAGATATCATGTACCCATTCTAACTATAAAGTCATTGAAAAGAGATAATACACCTTTCCAAACATATGTAGTATATGGAAAGATCCAATGAATCTTAAAGATAACTTTCTCCTACGGAGAACCTCCAAAAACTTGGATAGGGTGATACCTTCCAGAAAAAATGGTAACCATTTTCAAACTCTAAAGGCCTCCATATTCAATCTGCATAAGAATTATGATAGATTTGGTCTGTCCTTATCCTCTATTGGCTGATTTTCACATTCTCTATTGTCACTCACACCAACTATAGGACCATGAGTTGTTACTCACCTAGATTATTTGATTACATTGGTGACCTATTTGTTCTCCCATATTAAAACTTTAAAGACACCATAATGATGGTGGAGTGGTAAATATTTTTATACATAAACTCCACTAAGGGTAGGTGATCCTCCCAGCCATGGCCAAAGTCTAACATGAAATCCTAAATCATTTCTTCTAGAAACTAAATAATCCATACATTTTGTTCATCTATATCAGGATGAAGCATTATGCTCAAACTCAACTGAATCACAAAAGTGTTCTATAATCCTATCCATAATCGTGAAATGAAGTGAGCATCACAACCTGTGATGATTATCATAGGTACTCCATGAATATAGTCTATCACCTTCACATCAATACATCCCAATATATCCATCTTCTTCTACACTTGTATTGATAATAAGTGGGATGACTTGATGATTTGGTATATGATCATCCACACAACATCATGTCCTTTTTTTGATTGTGGAATTCTTGTCACAAAGTCCATAAAGATATCATCACACTTCAACTCTCTCACCTAAAAGGGATAATCCAATCCCACTGGAACATGGTTATTTTCCTTCACATATTGTAAATTGAGTCATCAATGGATTAATGAAACTACACACCTCTTTATTCATGTCCATTAGAACAAACATTGAAGGTATTAATACATATTTTACACTCTTGGATGTAATTTTATGGGGGGTTAAATGAACCTCCTTCGGTACCTCCTCTCACAGTATCATTGGTACCATCGACTATCATCGGAAAAGGGTGAAATTCTCCCCAACACTAGAAAATTCATTCGGAGAATTTCCAATGGACATCTATTTGTACAAATTATCATAATCAATATATCAAAGATAAACCTTCCTAGAATGATGAAGAATAGAGAGATAATATCCAGTGATTGTAGGTAAGTTTCACCATCCTCATCGACTAATGACAACTTTTATGAGGCCAACTACTCTGACACCTCACTCAAAAACAAGGATCAAGATTGTGACATTCCAACCCAGGATCCACTTAAGACATGCCCCAAGATAGTAGGTCAAATGTCCCCAACTGTGCCTCCCCATATGCTAGAGGCTACCGACTAGTAGTGAGGGTGTGAAGGTGGAACGGTGGGGAAACTATACCCTCTTATCAAGGTGGCGTATTGGATATAAACATAAACATACAATAGTGGAAGAATATAATAAATAATCAGAATAACAATTCAGTGGAAGAATAAAAAAAGATACAACAGAAAAGTGGGGAAGCATAGATAAACAAAACAACTAAAAAAATATCCCCAAAGCCACTGGGAAATGTCTGATACATGGATACATGGAATTTTGATAATAAAAAATAAATAGGCAGATACAAGAATCCTATAGAATAGTAAAAAAAATAAAAACGAAAAAAAATCCATAAGCATCCCAATCATATGCCCGATCCTCTGTTCCTAAGCTTTATCTATAAGAAAAATAATATCAACACCCTATAGAAGTGAGATTCCCCTTATATATACCTATAGGAAGATTGTATTCTCAGGTACCAAAGGCAGATTGAGTATGGTGTGAGATATAAATCTCAGTTTTCCACCACCAGTGATGTCTATGTGCAATCCAAGAAGCGATCATAACTAAATATTGTCCAAGAATAATATATTATAAAACAAATGATGAAATAAATAAATAAATAGGCCACTCTGGTTTCTAAAGGAAACACGGAGGCTCTACCTGCTTCAGTTCATGGTCAGGAATTGTTTAATCAGTATATATATATATAGTAATAATATATATATAGTATAATTATATATATTTATTTAATGATATTATATAGACCAAGTATGTACAAACAGAAGTGGATATATATTTGGAATACTACTTATGGATGGACTGGGGAATAACTCAGACATCCATGATAATTTTAACAAGCCTAGAAGCTCAAGAAATATGGTACATACCTGACATCTCAAATAGAGTGTTATATGTAATGCAACAAAACTCAAGATGGTGTGTGAGACATCATGTAATCACTCTAATCGTGGAATGTGGAAATAATTACCAACACCCATATAGTACCACTTATGTGAGATGTCATACTCAACACCCAATGTAAGGGAGTGTGGTTGTCTTCCATGCTCAAAACCCCTTACCATCATACACAACCACTATAAAGGAATATTTTAATTGTAAATGGAATGGGGAATTACATTCTATCCATATATTTTACCCAGAACACCTATATATAGAATATAAATGATCACATTTATAATTCACAACACGAGACATTACCTCTCATGTTCTATGCTAGACAAGTTCAATTCCATTTAGAAGATTAAAATTCACAATGACAATTTTATAAAACAAAAACAAATGTCATGGAATTATCATCCCTTGGGGTCATTCCCTTTCAAACTAATTTATTCATTTCACTTAAGGAATACCATACCATCTAGAATAATCCAACCCATGTGATCAATTCCATTTAACTGATTCGGTTTACTAAAACATGGAAAACCCATTTATAAGGTCAAAGGAGTCACTTAAAGAGTGACGTTATCACCAAGGATATTTACCACTTGGTAAATTCTAATCTATAAGAGGTAAAAAATCCTAAGAGGTGCCTTAGGATCCATTTAATACTCATTTCCCAAGGGAAATTTTATTTAAAAGCTAATCCAAAAGGTATAAGGGAGTTCCTACCTTTTAAGACAATTTGGCATAATGGCCAATTTCACTTGGATCACCCGAGGGGTGACAATATAAGGTGAATACAACCTATGAAAAACCAAAAAAGGGTCAATATGTTCATATTTAGGTGAAATGACCAATTTTATATATATAATCCTATTAAAATGAGATGCTCGATAATGGTCGGTGTGGGGAACAATGAAATAATTACGAAACATAAAAATTAAAAGGAAAAATGATGTGACCACCTACCTCAAGTCCGTAGATGAATCCTCACTCGATATCAAACTCTTATTTAGAGTAGGTTGGAAGAGATCTATGAAATATTCCAACACCCTGAAAATAGGGAAAATAAGCTTGCACATAAACAACATGATGGATTTGAAGGAAAACCTATATAGGAGATATGAGACGATTAGAGCTTATTGAGATGGTCCCAATGATTCCTAAGTTCCATGAATTTGAAAATGGATAGGAGATCTATCTAAATGAATAGGTGTGGATATTTGGTGCTCAAAGGTATAAGAAGAACATGATTCATTCACAAGTGGAAGAAGGAAAAGAAAGAAAAGATTATAAGATTAAATCTTGATAAAATGGAATTTTTACTAAAAATTTAGGGGCGCATGATTTAGGGGCACTGTTTGAAAACTGAGTGAAAACTGTGAGATAACCCACTATCCAAAAACCTGATATTTTTTTCATGTCCATTCGCCTCAGCCTACATGGTTGCAGACAACCCGTACGACATACATGTTACCAATATCTACAATCGTATATTTCAAACTAACTATTCATCCTAGGTGGAATGGTTTAAAACAACCATGTGACTTAGTTATTTATCCCATTTCATGGAACTGTGGGCTTTGAACAATCTTTGAATGCTCCTGGGATATTCCTTAGGCTGTATCATACCTTTACCATGATTAAAAAAATAATTCCAATTGAAAAAAAATCTGTATCTTTGTGAAAACATGGGTCGTTACAACCTTCCCTACTTGAAGAAACATGTCCCCAAGTCGGCCTTATGAGAATAAAGAGGAATCATTTGAAAATATTTACAGCAACTGAAAATGTATATCAGCTTCTCGCTCCCAGGTCTCATATTTTACTTAGTCATGCAACCATAGCACCTTTACCAAAGTGAATAACCTTACTTAGAATTTTTTTCATGCTTTGATCCATTATATACACTTGATACTCCTCGAAGGAAGAATCCATATCCAATTCGACCTCATCAGGATAAAAGGCATGTGACGGGTCTGGATGATATCAGCAGAGATGAGATACAAGAATGACATCATGCATAGACTAGTATCTCTGAGGAAGTTACAACCAGTAAACTACAGGAGAATCATTTTCACAACCTCAAAGGGTCCAACGAACCTCATTGAGATCTTACCATGATTCAGATTGTGTTTATGGCTCAACCTGGGTGAGAATTGAGAGAAACACTGGTCCCTGATCTCGAAATCGAGAGGATGTTGAAATATTTCGGCATACCACTGTTGTCTGGACTGGGTTATCAACATGTGCTTTCTGATTAATTAGACATTATCTATTGTCTCCTACCTGAGATATGGTCCAAGAAAATATGCCTCTTCTAAATTTAGATATAAAAAAGGTGATGAAAAAAAGCCTACCATATAAGCCTATATAAGGATTCATCTCAATGGTATCTTGAAAGATGTTATTATAAGTAAACTCAACAATAGAAATGTGTTTCTCATAAGAAACTTAAATGTGAAGGACGCATGCATAGAGCATGCCCTCTAACTCTTGAATTATACTCTATGTCTTTCCATCAGTCTCTAGGTGATAGGTCATTCTTTGAAGTACCTTCATATCCAAGGCCTTCTGCAACCCCCACCAAAACCATGATGTGAAACGAGCATCTCTATCCGAAATGATATAATGTGTAGATCCATGAAGAAGTACAACCTTCATAGCATACAACCATCCCAGATTTTCTATTGAGAAGGTATATCACACTTTTAAGAAGTGTGAAACCTATGTCAAATGATCAATGAAAACCCACACTGCATCTTTTTAATGATGTGATGTGGATAAAACATTCATAAAGTCTATTGAAACATCATCCCATTTCCACTTGAGAATGAACAACAGCTTTGAAATCTCTGCTAGTCACTGATGTTCTACCTTCACCTAATTATAGGTGGAACACTGAGTGATGATGCTGTCAATCTCATGTCTCATATGAGGCCACAAATATTATCACCAAATATCCTGATATATTTTGGTTACACTGGGGTCAACCACCCATGTTGTGGTATGGAATTCCTATAGCAACTCCTCTCTAATGTTTGTTGGGACCCATACTCTCCCATGGAACAATAAGGTATCATCACCATCCATGTTCCAACTAGAAGATATATCATCATTAGGGAATCTTTTCCTTAGGATAAGGTTATCGGGGTCAGATAGATGTCTTATTCTCACTTGTTCCATAGGAGTAGAAGTCACCACTAATGTTCATAGGATAGTCTCACCACAGTCTTCCTGAACCTCAATGTGCATCTTTGAGAATATGTCCATAATTTTCCATTATCTACTAGATTCAAGAACATCCTATGTATTAGTATTTTAGCTAAGAGCATCGACTATTAAATTCCCCATACCAAGAATGTAGGTAAGCTCGAAATCAAACAACTGTTGGTACTCAAACCACTTATATTACCTGAGATTGAGATCCTAAAGTTCTCAATCAGGATCTAAGTATCACTGAATGGGGGAGGGGGTGAATCCATGATGTATTTTTCTGTTTATGTTTAATTATTTTTGAAACAACATTCACCTCCTGTTAAAGAGTTTCTTCTTTAATAAACACACACAATCACAAGAAAATAATATCTATAAGGTTCACTACTCAATAAGAGTAGCTACGTGCTTGGTATGGTATAGAAATAATCCAGTACCACACAATCCATTACAAAAGAAATCATTTGATGTGGAATACAACAAGTAGGATATACCCTTACACTCGTGTATCACTTGAAAACCATCAAAAAGTGTGTGTGCACCCTCTTAGCACAAATAGGAAATTATAGTATTTCAGTGCTTCTTTATAATTTAATAGGTGCATTCTCTGAAGTACAAATCTTCACTTTCTTACCCCAAAGCCGTTATGAACTATCTTATAAACAACTAAATAAGTGTGAACACCACAACTTTTTTTCACAACCTTTAGGGTACCTTGCGCGCAATTCAAATGGATTGCGCGTAAAAAATTCCCTTTTGGTGCGGAAAACCTTTATCGCAAAACTTTCCACTTTTTTGCAAAACTTTCATCCTTTGGCGCAAACCTCTTTCTTTTTGTGAAACTCACTTAGCATATAATTTTATACACTTCTAAGATCATGCTTTATCTTAGTGTCAATCCTTAACAAATGATAGGGGTCACCTCGTATTTATAGGCATTTTTAACCCTACGTGAAAAGCACTAATCTGTGCGTAAAACCATATTCATGTGTGTAAAAGATCTTTCTCGCAAAATCATTTTTTTCCCATTGTCTTAGTTTTTTGTGCACTTCATTCCTTTACCATTTTCTTCATTCTGATCTCAAAACACCACTTGCACACAAAATTCTGAATCTCTTTCCATATTGCGCACAAAACCAATCTTTCGTGTAGCCTTATTTTTTCGCACACTTTGCCCAATTTTCCACTAACTCCATGCCTTTTCCATATTTTGATATTCTGACCTTGAATCATGACTTGCGTGAAAAATTATAATCCATCTTTAAACTTGTGCGAAAAATCCATTTCCAAAAACACATTTCTCCATCTCCTATTTTTTAGGCCTAAAAATTTAAAAAACATTGGGAAATGACACCACCTTAAAATCATCTTCAGTATGAACACCAATGCTTCTTCATTATCATCAAGAATATTCAACAAAAAACTACTTTCATCACAAACCATATCTATCATGATATATAGTCTTTGATCGAACACCTTTAGCATCATTTTATTTTCCATGGAAAGTACAATAACTTTTCTGTCTTCCACCAGCATCTTTCCTTCCAATCGAAACTGTATATGACTGGCATCACCTTTACTCCCCCTTTCTTTCATAAGGATTGAATCATAATTTCTCTTAACTTATGATATTTTTGAAATAAAAAAAATCATCATCTTATTTTCATTTCCTTTACAAAGTGAATTGATTTATCATCTTTGATAACAAAAGACAACACTCTGTAATAAAAAACTCTTCTTACTTCCTTCTCCATCCAACTTGGTCCCAACAGATCATACTGTGTAAAGATGTATTTGAGTCTTTTTTGATCATTTAATACCAAACAATTCTCTCTAATAATATCGTGTCTTCAATGGCATAAGGAATGCACAATAGTAGTAAGGTTGAGGTTGTGATTTGGGTAATTCCATTCATGATGCCTCAGCTAACGATACTCATATGAAACGACTCATTTAGCCTGCATCAGAACTGCTCCAAGCATGACACCTAATGCATCAAAATATAAAGTGTAGATATTTTATGGATCTAGTAGAATTTGTAACGATGCTGAAGTCAAATGAACCTTCCACTCTAGAAAGTATGCATCACAATCTTCTCTACAAAGTAATTTTTCACCCTTCTTTGGAAAACTCGTATGTAGCATTGCAAGGAATAATAAGTCCAGTATAAAGTGTTTGTAACATCCAAAAATCCCCATGAAACTTTGAATGTAAAATATATTCTTCGGATACTCCTAGGAAACTACATCTCTCACTTATCTAGGCCTACTAATACTCTTAACTCTGATGTAATGTGACCTAGGAAGTAGACTTTGTCGATCCAAAATTGTCATTTAATGAGGTTAGAATAGATTTTATTCTCTCTTGGTTTATCCTATATGATCTCAAGATGATTTTCATGTTCATGTCTTGAGCATGAATAAATCAAGATATCATTAACAAATACCACCATAAATGAATCCAGATATGGGTAGAAACCCCATTTCATATGATCAATGAAAACTGCAGGTCCGTTCGTGTGTCTAGATGGCATAACCAGGTACTCTTAAAGACCATAACTGCTCTTGAAATCTATTTGATGTCTTTATGAAGTTCTGACACACACCTGATGATACCATGACCTTAGATTTATCTTTGAATACACTTTCACTCATCGTATCTAATTAGGGGGTCTTCCTTTCAAGGAAGGGGATATTGGTTCTTCATTATGGGATGACTCAAATGAAAGTAATCCAAACAAAGGTTGAGGCTACCATATAACTTATTGCTACAGTGGATAGGTGAACCCCAAGGTAAAAACTGGGGCATATAAATCCTTTATCCCCCAGACCCTCTAATTTCTTATTGAGCTCCAAAAGATCATTTAGTTCCATCCTATAAGGATGAATGGTTATTGGTGATACTCCTAGCACTAACTCAATATTAAACTCTACCTGAGACACGTGATGTAGAACAAAGAAGTCCTCAAGAAATAAATATTTTAAATTCTCCACTACAAGAGAAAATAAAATGGGTCTTTTCCCCTGATCATTGAGGAAAATATTGGAAATATGAGTTTTCACAATACCCATCCTCTGCTGCTTGAGTCCAGATCAAGTTGTACTGACATCTCATTCACCCTTATACACATTCCTAATGCACTCATATTATGTAAACATCACACTCCAATTATAAAAGTCAATATGGGATCGATAGGGAACTAACCATTCCATGCAAATGATTACATCAAATCCCATCATGTTGAGGATGTAAAGATTCCATACAAAAAGGTAAGAACCTGTCTTAAGGGGATTTTTATTAAAATGGTGAATGCCTTCTAAACAAATACCTAACAGGGAGTCTAATGTCCTAAAGCCAAAGAAGATATCAATCTTGAGGCACAAACTCTTAGTGATTACCTCATATGTAAATGAGTGAGATGAACCTGTGTCAAATAAAGCATACAATAAATTTGAGGCTACTATAATAGTACCTCATACAATAGAAGGTTCATCACTATACTCATCTGGAATTTGTTGGATGGCATGTAGCTTCCATGTACCATGGTCTTAAGTCACTTCCTGACTTCCCTAAGCAAGCCCACTCTACTAGAGATAAGAATCATAAGTCTGAATGCCTTTGGCTCAACCACCACCTCAACCTAATCAGCTGATGGTATTTTTTCTTCCCATCTATCATAATCCTAATAGATCCTCTCCAAATCATGGAGTAGGTGTAATATCCCCACTCACTAGGAACTTCTAGAAAGGTCTTATAGAAACATTGAATATGTATCATTGTGCCATAGACTCTACACTCTACTGGATCCCACAAGCATTGAGGCTTCGAGTTTCTTGGATTCTGACACGGGTTAAAAATAAGGAAAATATCTATGTGAGATCCTAACGGCTATTACCTCTATGAGAAACCTCGAAATGGTTCTTGTACCTTGAAGAATAACCAATGCTAGGTTTCGGTGCTGAACTTCCTTGACTTGCACAATTAGATCCCCTCAAATGTATCTCTATAATAAGTCTCTGGTTGATGATTTCTGAAATGGTGGTCAACTTGATGAAATTGATATGTGATCCGATGGAATATACAAACCCATCCTTGAATCACCTAGAGGTCATAATATCATCACCCACGAGAGTGGGAAAAAACTGTTGTAGCTCTAGGAAAGGATCAGAATACTTCATGACATACATTCACCCATGCTGAAGGTTCGTGAATTCCCTAGATCTATCATCCCTTAGAGTCTAAGAAAAAAATTATTCAATGAAGATGGTCTTAAAGTCTTCCTAGACCATATCCCTATATTGATCTGTTGTGGTGATTATATCCCACCACCACATGGATAAGTCACATAGCATATATGTTGCATGTTTGACCCTCTATTCAAGAGGAATCACTAAATACTCGAATATATATAGGATTTATTATATCAAAGACTCTTCAGTATGAGGTACACCATCCCCCATAAAGGAGAGAGGACTTTTCTATAGAAATTCAAAATTCTACTCTACCATATTCAGGGCAGATCGAACTAAACCTTTCATATTCTGAAGCATACATAGAAAACCCTCTTGAAACTGGGTGTTAGTGCCTATATCAGGTACATGAAGAAGTTCCGTAGGTGGAACTATAATAATAATCACTAGTATCTTAGGACTCACCACTGTAGAAGCATGGTCGCCACCACCTTCAAGGCATATGATAGATGGATGACATGGATTCTTGATACAATTATTCAAAGAACTCACATCAAAATGGATTTAACTAACTGTGAAGATTGCATATAGAAAATTGGGATATATCTATAACCTTACTAAAAATAGATCATACCCCTCTACCTATTTAAAAATCCAAGACTTGGTAATTGAAGAAGACCATAACAGGCCATAAGAACATAAAAGATACCCCAATACCCACTAATAAGGTTGGGTTATATTCTATGTCTCTCTTTCAGATGCATAAGAAAACCAGTTTCACTTTAGATGTCATATCAGTTTTGAATTTGTTCTTGTTGAATTATATAAGTCACTTTAAATTTTTTGAATTAGAAGGAAAACCAATTTCGATCCAAAAAATACATACACCTTATGAAAAAAATATTATATCCATTCAACATATTCCATAACAAGTTCCATCCCATGTGACCAATGGTCCATTGATCAATGTTCCAAAATTTATTACATAAGGTGTTTGCTTTAACCTATTTATGAAAACACTGTTAGGATAAGGCAATAACTTTATGTTTCAATTATGACTTTCAATCCCTGCAAGAAGTTTCAACATAATTCAATACATGTTAAAGGAACTATTATTATGAAATAGGAAAACTCATGCTGATAATTGATGTGACATGGAAAACTTCATGGCATATTGGTCCTAGTGTGCCTAATAATGATGCATGTTACAATGATCCTTTCCCTTTGATCATCGGTTGAATGATGAAATAAATCCTTAGTCAGAACAATAATAACAACAAAAACATAACATGTGTGTCACCCAATGGCCAAATGATATCAATAGTAATAGTAAAAATAAGAACAACAATTATAATTCATGAAACTCAGCCTTTACCCTGAACATTGGTCTACAATGCCCAAGTGTGGATTATGAACAAGTTTTATTTGATTCTAATTTCTAATCAATTATCTCTAAATAGTAACGAAATAAAGGAACCGCTCTAATACCACTTTTTAACATCCTGACCTAGGATCCACTTAACCCATTCCCTAAGCCAGTGGGTCACATGGAATCAAGTATGCCTCCACGTACACCAGATGCTGCCAACAAGCAGCTATAGGGTAATGGTGGTATGGTCAGGAGACTATACCCTCTTATCAGAGTGTAAAAATGGATTAAACATAAATATACAATAATGAAATCATCTAATAAACAATCAGAATAAAAATGGAGTGTGATAATAAAAAAGAACATATGTCATAAACAAGTGTTGAAGCATAAATAAATTTAACAATTGATTAAATATCCCAAAATCCACTATGAAGTTTTTGATACATGGATGCATGGCATGCTAATAATAAAAAGGAATCAAAAAAATGAAATCATGTTATGAAATAGTATAAAAATAAAAAATGAAAAAAAAACTAATCAATAGAAACCCTGATCCTATTCCCAGTCTTCTACTTCTAATATCCTTCTATAACAAAAATCATATCAAAAACCTATAAAAGCGTGATTTCCCTTGTCCATACCCATAGGGAGATAGTCTTATTAAGTTCTAAATGAAACCTGAGTAGTGTGTGAGATAAAAATCTCATTAGGCCACCACCAAAGTTTTATACATGTAATCTGAGTAGTGCTCAGAACTGATAAGTTTTCATGCATAATATAATGTAAAATCAATGCTGAAATTAATAAATAACCAGGCCACTTAGGTTCCTAAAGGATGTCTGGATACTCTACCTACTTTGGTTCATAGTTAGGAATTATCTGATCAATCACAATATATATATAGTAATATATATATATATATATATTGTATAATTATATATATTTTATCCACATATATGAACCATTTATGTGCAGATGTAAGTGTCAATATACCTAGAATACTAGTACTGACTAGACCGGTCCATAAATCTGCCATCCATGAGCAGACTAACAAGCCTATAAGCTCAATCAATATGTTACATTCCTTACATCCCAATAAGAGTGAGATATGTCATCCAAAAACACTTGGTATAGTGAGTGACACATTATTTTATCACTCTAATCATAGAACGTGGTTCGTAAATACCAATTCCCATATAGTATCAATGGTGTGAGACTCCATAATCAATACCTAATGTAATGGAGTGAGGTTTTATTCCATGTTCAACACCCCTTTCCATCATACAGAACCTCTATAAAGGAATATTATAATTATAACTAGAATGGGTAATTTCCTCCCATCCATATCTTTTTCTAAGACCACATATATATAGAATAGGTTTAATCATATTTAAAATTCATGACATGAGGCATTACAAATCATGTTTTAATCTATCCAAGTTCAATTCCATTTAGAACATTAGAAGTCACATTAAGTATTTTATAAAGAATAAACAAAGGGCATGGCCTTACCATCCCTTGGGTTCATTCAATTTAAAACCAATTGATTAATTTCACTAAAGGAAGAGAATACCATCTTGTATAAGCCTACCCATGTGATCAATTTAACTTAACTCATTCGATTTACTAAAACATGGAAAAGGTATTTATAATATCAAAGGAGTCACTTAGAGGGTGACATGGTCACCAAGGATATTTTCCACTTGGGAAATCCAAACTATAATAGGTCAAAATACCTAAGAGGTTCTATTGGCTCTATTTAATATTCATGTCTCAAGGGAAATTTTATTTAAAAGATAATTTAGAAGGTACAAGGGAGTTCCATCATATTTAGACAATTAGTCATTAGGACCAATTTCATGTGTCTCACCCAAGGTATGACCAAATAAGGTGAATATAACCAAAAACTACCAAAAATGGGTTAATAAGTGCACAATAAGGTGAAATGGTCAGTTTGATATTTTGAAATCAATTAAAATGATATGATCGGAAATGTCCGGGGTGCGGCACAATTCCAAAATTACGATACATAGAAAATAAAAGGGGAAATGATGTGACCACCTACCTTAAATTCGTAGATGACTCCTCTCTCAATATCACCCTCTAATTCAAAGTAGATTGGAATAGATCTTAGAAATAGTCAGATGCCCTGAAAATAGGGAAAATGAGCTTTCAACAAAATAGTATAATGTTTTTGAAGGAAAACATGAATATGAGTTAAGATACTATGTGATCTTACTGAGACAGTTCCAATGCTTCTGACGGTTCTAGAATCTGAAACCAGATGAGAGATCTAACTCAATGAGTTGGTGAGGATCATGGGTGCTCAAAGGAAGATGAAGAACATGTTTCATCCATTTGATTAAGATGTAAAAATTAAGAAAACATTATAAAATTATGTGGAGGGAAAATGGAATTTTCACACAAAACTTTGGGGCACATGGTTTAGATGCACGATTTGCAAACCATGCGTAAACCATGTGACAACCCACTATAAAAACCTATAATTGTCTCATAGTCATGTTCTTCAGCCTACATGGTTGTAGAAAAAAAGTGTTGGCTATAGGTTCCCACTTTCTACAACCATGCGTTTAAAACTAACCATGTGGCCTAGGTGGCAGAGATTAAACAAAACGCACAACTTAGATTTTTATCCCATTTTACAGACATTCAAGATTTGAAAAAGTCTCAGACACTCTTGGTAAATTCATTAGGTTGTATCACACCTTTTTAATGATTAAAAAAAGTATTCAAATTTAAAAGAAAAAGATCTTTACCTTCTTGAAAAATGGTTCATTACTAGGATCTCCTACTGATAGCATCTTCCACCATGTTTCCCTTTCTATAAGTATAAACTATCAAAAATTCATAATCCTATAAGAACCCTAGACATCACCTTAGTATCAAGTTAACATATTTATATAAGGAGATATACCAGAGACTCTTTTGGTCAAAATAAATGAAAAATCACTCTCCCATAAGGTAGCATCACCACATATTTAGGTAAAAGACCACTACCACGAGTTCCAAATTATGGTTCACATAGTTCTACTCATTAGGTGACAACTTCCATGACCCATATATAATTACCACCTATATCTAAATAAAAAAATTTATTATCCTAGTTATGGAGGTATAGAAGAACACCACATACTCAACACCATCCTCTTATATCCTCAATTTGAGGGATATCATCAACCTCAACAAAAAATCCTAAAAATTCTACTGCAACTTCTCTATCCTAATGAATGGTTTCCCCTTTTAGGTAATTTTTTTAAGGGTTATTAAATCCTATAGATATTGGATATGAATCTCTAATAGTATTTTTCCAACCTAAGGAAGATTCACATATTAATTTCTCTCTTAGGTGAATCCAAAGTTAGTACCGCCTGAACCCTTGTTGGGTCAACAATGAAACCCTCTTCTAAGATGAAATGTCCAAAGAAGTAGACCTCTTGAATACATAACTGACACTTCAATATCTTCCCCTAAATATAATTCTCTTGAAGATTATTCATAACCATCCTCAAATATCTTGAATTTCCCCCTCGGATACCATGTATAAAAGGATGTTATCAATGAATAATACAATGAACCTACCTAAGATGGGATGAAAAATATGGTTCATAAGTCCCATGAACATTTATAGAGTAGTAATCATGATGAATGAAATCATCAAGTAATAATATTTATCATAGTAACATCTAAATTAAATCTTTTTTTATCCTCTAGTAAGGAACCAGCCCAAGTCCACCTCGGAATGGTTCGTGAAAAAAAATTATCCGAGGATACCTTTGTTATTTGGTGTGTTAGGTAGATTGGTGATGAGATTGCTGTGACATGGGAGGAAAGTATGGTTAGAGTTTCATGAACTCTTACACATCCCGAGCATCGAGTTACCATGGATAGTTAGGATTTTATTTTTTATTTTGATTTTGGGGTTATGTTTCTAGTGATAATTTTGTCCAATGAGCTTGTGTATATTGGGGAATGAAAAAGGTGGTGAGATGGTGTGACATAGTGAGATTAAATGGTGTATTGAACCACATAGAGCCTAATTGCATAGCTCATTATGCTTCCAATGATTTTTTCATTCTTAATTCATGGTCTAGTAAACCATGCATCTTGGTTATGTATGACCACTAGTTTCCTATATGATTTTTTTTGTGAGTGATGTTATTGGTCTAGTTTTTTTTAGCATGAGTGGATCTTGAAAAGAAAATGGTTTTTGGAAATGTTTTTTATTCATCAAGGTAATATAATATAATAGTATTTTTGGTTCTAAAAGGTAGATTGTAAGTGGTGTTTTAGTTTTAAAATGGGTTCCTAATAATGGTTTTTTATCCAAGAGGACATTGAATGGGTAGTTGGTTTTGTAAATGCATCTTGGTGATTAAACGGATTTGAAAAGTAGAGAATTGATTTTATTTTGAAATGGGTGAATGTGAAATGGTTGTGAACATTGAAAATGGTGTATTCTTGAAAAGTGGTATCTTGGATTGTTTTGTAATGTTGGATTTATGAGCTCGGGGATTTGGGATGAGTGTTTTTTTTGTTTTGATTTTTTTGTTTCGTGTTATTTAGTAAATGTTGCTCGGAAATATCAAAACTATTTATGAGTAATCTCTTCTAGCATTTGTCCCTTCTAGGAATCCTTTTGGGGTGGTGGAGTTGAATATTTATCAATAGATTCATATTTTCTATGGTGCTCAAAGACCGTTTGAGGTAGTAGAGATGATCTAGAAGGTAGAGGACATCAACAGGTATTTGGGAACTCCAAAATCCATGATGTTTTGAGTTATGTTGGGGTTGTTTAAGGGATCATGTTTGAATTGGTGGAGAGTGATCAATCTATCCTGATAGTAAGATAGGATGACATGGGATGTTTTTAAGGCCATTTTTAGTGTTTATTCCTAAGGGGTTGAGGATAAATAAAGTGGAAGATATCATGGTGGTTCAACAAGGTCAATAGATAGTGAAGGGGTATGCTAACCATTTCAACAAGCTAGTTTCTTTCTCTCTAAAGGTGGAATAGAATGATATATTGAAATCTCTCCTCTTAATGTGGACTCTCTATTCAAAGTCCATGGATTAGATTCTATTTTCAGGGAAATATTCATTCAAAAAGTTGGTAGATGAGGAATTTTTATCTGAGTTGTCTTCTAGAGGGTAGTTTATGGTACCAGGCAGTTTTTTTTATTTTGGTTCACATGAAGGTTCCCTGTTTATAAAGAAGAAAGAACCGGAGGAACCTGTTCAATAAAAATTTTATTCACCAGTTCCTAAATATCATTCTTTGCACCACTACCCCATTTTCTTTTGGTGTGGTTAGTTTTTGAAATTTAAAGTCATATTTTTGGAATCCTCTAAAATATTTTCATTAGTGTGGCCACTATGAACACATTAATAATTTTGTAGGTCTTGTTTCTAGATAAATAAGTTTTATTTAGATATTTTCACCTCCTAACTATGGGGAAGAATAATCATCAATACATTGGGGATCCAACTAAAGGTCTGAAAGTGAATATTTTCACATAGTGGAAGAGATTCTGGGGGTGGGAGTGATGACCTATCTTTTTTTCTATCTTCGAAGTAGAAATTATTTATGTTTTCTCTAACATTGGTTTTCAGTTTTTGAATCCTTTTTGTTCTGCAGTTTTTTGACATTTTCATTATCTTAGAATCTCATAATTTTATTTTATAGTTATTCATTGGCTTGTGCATATTTTATATATGCTAGTGTATTATAGAAATTATGAATCTTCTTTTGGGTTTTCACTTGGTTTGAGTTTTCTTGGTTAAGTTATATTCAAAATGAAGGTTGTACAATGTGCTAATTTATTTTTTAATGGTGGGGACAACCCTATATTTTTTCTCCCTAGTTATTTTTATTGTTCTCTATTAAGACGATTGGGTGTGACTTGTAGTTCTAAATTTTCACTTAAGTACTTCTAGAATCATTTTACCTTGTTCGGTTTCTAGATTTGGTTTTTATTCTCATTTAGATGATGATTTTTTTTGGGTATATGGTATTAATGCTAAGAAGAAATGCCACACCTTGACCCTTTTTTTATTTTTTTTTTTCTGTTTTATCTTTTCATAGAATTTCAATTTGAGTTATAGGTGTCTTCTTCTAGAATAGATAGTTTGGGGGGTAGGAGGGTAGCACATGGTTGGTGTACCATTTGGTGAAACCTTGAGCCTACCTAGAAAAATGATACAATCAAGATAATGTCTCTATACAGGACTCCTGGACATGTGCATGGCCATGAATCATCCCCCAGAAGCCTGTGTGTCTTCCACCTGGGGGTACAAAAGCAGCCCTTGTGACTGGCGCATAGTCTGGTAGACTGTGTGACCAAACCATGCATCTTTCCCATGATAGTTAAAATTGGTTTTTTTTTCAATTTTCCCTTTCGGGTTATTAAACCAAATCCCCTTATATCTATACTAACTTGTTCATACAACCCTTGGGAGCCCGGGGTGGCTTCCTTCTATTATCATATATGGAATCTTGGATGATTTTTCTTTAGTTATGAGCGGATTCATCATTGGGTAATTATTTTTATCCCTCTTTTTAGATTCTTGTCTTACTTCCATGGTTTTTCTTGAACAGGGTTCCTCTTATCAAAACCCTAGAGAGTGTATGGCTTATGTTGATTGATTCCATTGATATTAGGGTGTGTGGTTTTTATATTAGGATTGTTTATTTCTTTATCTAGAGCTACTTTGCATTCGCATATCGTTGAGGTAGTTGTTTCCATACATTTACTTTTTGAAGCTTGAAATTAAATGATTGATATTTTATGAGTAATTTTGAAATGTTTTATTCATGATTTTGGTGTGTTATTTTTATTTAATATATATTTTACATGTTGGTCTTTGGTGAAATGGGTTCTTAAGATAATTCTATAGTAATTAATATATGTATATATATGCTAATTGTTTGATAAAACGAAAGGTGTTCGTCCAAATGGTTTTGGGTACTTTGAAGTGATGTTGGACTTATTGGGGTTTAAATAAAATGGTGTTATATAGATAATAATGGTTTAGTTGGGTTTGTTTCTTCATAATGGTTTGATTCTTATGTGTAAACCCTTGTTCTTTGGTGTGATGCTCCTTGTGTAATGACCCGAACTTTTATAAATAAAATTCCCTTTGAAATTTAATTAAATTCCATATTATGGTTATAGAAAACACATGGACTTCATTGGTTTTATTATATCCTATTAGATTTAAAATACCCTTAAGCATTATAACCATTGATAATATAGTTTTTGAACAGTGATCAAATGATTAATATTAACATAGGGTTATGATAAATCGAATTGACATAGAAAAAAGAAGCAATGG
Source organism: Viscum album (assembly GCA_963277665.1). Classification (NCBI taxonomy): domain Eukaryota; kingdom Viridiplantae; phylum Streptophyta; class Magnoliopsida; order Santalales; family Viscaceae; genus Viscum; species Viscum album. The sequence goes on from OY728129.1 coordinate 1,447,773,551, forward strand.
CCTCAACAAATAGGATCATACCTAATGAATCCCATTTATCAGAGATTTTGAGTGAGGTAGCATCACTGGGATTTTACCTTGAACAATCCCAGTCCTAGATCCAACAAATAATGCATGATCAAAACTATTTACAGAAGAATGTTGTGCTCATCGAGATCAAGTCCCAAATCATGTATGCTAAAACCACCCCATGAAAATCTCACGAACAAGCACCTTACCCTTAGGGTATTTACTGATTTAATAAAGGGATATGTATCAAGATCCTAATAAAATGAATGTGAATACATTATTTTCTAAAAAATAATGGTTATATTTACTTCTTATTTTTGTTAAATTATAAATTATTTTGATTTCGATATGATAAAACACAAATTGTGTTTTAGGGTAAAATGAAATTTCAATTAATTAATTAATTTTAAAGAATTAATATTTTTTTTAAATAAATCATATTTAAATAAAATATTTTTATTAAATAATATTTATTAACAAAAAATTATAATAAAAATTTTATCATGCCGAATGTGCTTTTTATAAGCCTTTGAAAACTTTTATTTTCAAAAAAATCCAAAATTTCTCAATAAATGTCACTTCTGTTCTAAAATTAAAAATTCACATATTTAAGATATTATTTTCATAAAATAAATATTATTTTTTAAATTAGAAAGTTAAAATTTTCATATGGTTAATTTTTCATAATTTTCTGATATGGTAGAAATTTTGAGTAAAAAATTAAACATGATATAAATATACGGTGTGAATTATGACATCATAATGAACCAAAAGTGATCTAATAAGTGATATAAAATGTATCAACGAAAAAATATATGTTTAAACATAAAAATAATGTGATTTTTAATTTATTAGATTAATTTTATAAAACCTTTATGAATCCCCAAAAACTTTTATTATATTTTAAGGTTTTAAAATAATTTCTTTAAGAACATGACACACTTTCACATCACCAATGGGTAATATTTTAATGATTTATTCCCTTATGTTGTTAAATAATTAAAATAAATCTTCTTTTTCAAAAAACATGATAAAAACCTTGGTAAGGTATGTGGTTTTGATTATTTTATTATATAGATTCCAAAACCTCTGTTATAGAAATAATAAAAAAACTCCATTCTATTTTCCTATATAAACCCACTAAATATTCCCTTCATATTAAATAAAAACCCATGGATAAATTATTTACTATATCCTCCCCTATCCATATTCATTTCATGGTTCCCCAAATATCTTAAGAAAATCATTCCAAACTTTTAGATTCACACTTTCAAGGTAAGGGATCCTTTCCTTCCCCTTTTTATTCAAGCATCTTCTTTAATTTATGCTATTTATTTCAAATTAATAATGTTGGGATATGTTTTTTCATATAAATATTACTTTAAATTTTATTTAAAAATAACTAGAGATCCATTCTTCTCTCATTAATCCATTTCATGAGTCTTTAAGTACTATTGTTATGCTCCTGAAATTTCACATTGATTTTTCCAAGAAAAAACATTGTATTGTGAATACCATTATCATTCCCATGCAAAGGTGTTCACCTAAAAATTCCTATAATAATTTTATTTTTGAATTCCATGTATTAATTCCATACTCTTTAATCATGGAATTAAATATGATGAAATATGATCCTATGTTGAATGATTTATTTGACATAAATACACATGTATATGATATGAAAGCAACGGGTGTGCCCAAAATTATATATCCCACCAATGTATTTGGTAATTTATTAGTCTTATGATATGTCTGGAAATGGTTTAAGGATTGAACATAATCAATTATATTAATTTTCCCACCATGTTATTATTTCTTATAGTTTTTCCTTGACCTTTTTTATGATGTCATGTTTAAAGTTGTTCTTGTATTCCCATGTTTCATTTATGTTACAATGTTATAACATGCCTTATTGATCATGTTTTCTCACCCCTTTTATGTCCCATTTAAATATCCATTGTATAACATGTAATAATTTATTAATTTTATGATTTTTTTATTTTTTTACTTGGATTTATATCTTTCCCCTTTCTTATTTATGTCCCCAGGTTATCCATTGCATTTTTAGAGGACTAATGATTTTTAAGAGAATGTTAAGGATGTTTTTAATAATGTTGATGTATCCCTGGTTCTATATGTTATTCAATGAAGCCAATTCCCAAATAAACTAGAATTATCAATATTTTGGGTTGTATTATGCGTATTCATATATAATAAATCATGAATTAATGTGTAATAAAGGCAAGGATTGTCATTGTTGGTATCAAAGGAGTGTTTGGTTATTTTCTGGATTTAGATTAGAAAACCCTAGTGAAAGACTTAGAGATAATATTAAACATAATAAAACATTCCTAAATTTTGTTAAATTATATATTAAGTGGTTTTCAAGATAATACATACCTTTATAGATACTAATAGTGTATTTGGATCTGGAATAGATGTACATAGTGTCAACAACTGAAAACACTATATTGAACAAGACTCAATCATGAACTAGTGTATGACCACGTGCCATTATACCTAACCAGTTTGACACTATCGAATGATATTTTTTAAAAAATTCACAACCTTTTTATGAACTATTATTATAGGAACAAAAAAATCCATAAAATTTTATGTTGGGAAATATATCATGGATAACATAGATTGAAGCCTAGATTTTCATATGTCAAGGAATAAATTTCATTTATAATTTTTCCCTTTATTTTATTATCCTCTTATTTATGTGTTTAATAGTTTAAATTTACTCATCCGAATTTTCTATTTATTTTATCTTATTCTTTGAAATAGGAGGAGTCGAGTAAACAACCAATGTGAAGGGAGTTACGATGAATACCTAAATTATTTTCCCAACCCAATAGAATTAGAAACTGTGAAATTTATTATAATAATCTCTCATTTGAATCAAATTCTTAATAGAAACCATAATCATGAGAAATTCCCAAATATCCATAATAAATAACAAGATGTAATTTAGAACCTTATGTGAAAAGAGGCATCTAACTTTAAATGGATTGTTTGATCTATTAATTGTGGAACAATGGATCAAATCTATTGAGAATATATTCTTCATCCTCTAATCTTCTCAATAAGATAAGGTTATAATAGTTTTTTATCCCATGGAGGGATAATCTAATCATTTGTGGACATTAATCAAGAAAACGAATCGTGGAAAAGACATCAAAGTGATGGGGTGGAAGAACTTTTGAAAAAAAATCGACAAGTATTTTCCTCACACACTCTAACTTAAAATGGAAATAGATTTCATTTACCTCAAGAAAATAGATGACTAATCTCTCAAAGAGTATGAGGTAAACTTCACAATACATAAATTATAAACCTTTAGATTAGTAGTTATCCATGAATTTATAGTTTCCCACTTTTTTTGAAGGCTAAAATAGAGTCTATAAAAATCCTTATAGATTTGGTACATTGATAGCTATGAAGAAATTGTATGATGTTCCCTCAAAGTCAAAATTGAGATCGAAAAATATGATGGGTATCATGGGGATAAGAAGAAGAATTTAGAGTTTAATTTTGATGGGGTGACTGAAAAATCTAATGGTGGTAAGAAATTTCAGCATCCCATTTATCAAAAGTGTGGAAAGAAGCACCTTAGAAATTGGCAAAAGATGACGAGGAAATGCTCTAAGTAGAACAAGGAAGAGAACATAGATAGAATTTTCCAAAATGAGAAACCCACCAATGTAATGTAATTAAGGAATCATCCAGTCAACCATAAGCCTATTTTCCAATGTTTTAACTACAAGGAACAAGGGAACTTTGTAAACTAAAGCACTAAGCCAAGGGTGATTAGAGATAATCAGTGCTAAAAACCTCCAAGGTAGGAAGGGCGATCTTATTCCATTACAACTACTAAGGTGGATCTTGAAAATGAAGTGGTGACAATTATTCTAGTTACTCAGTAAATAATTTAAAGTATACATTGTTATTATGGTTATACAGATTCCTTCATATCACACAAATCATGGAAGTAGATCTATTAGTGAAAATGGAAAATAGGGAAATTATTTCATCCCAAGTATATAACTCCTCCCATGTCAAAATTTGTAGGCTGAAATTCCCAGTGAACCTTTTAATACTCCCTTTAGTATAATTTTATAACATTCTATGTATGGATCATCTTTCCTTATATAGGGTTAACAAAAAAACTTTTGAGAAGGAAATCAATCTCCATGATAGGAATCGTCCTGCAATTATGTACACATCCAGAGAGGATAACGAATCTTCTTTAGAACAAACATCACAATCAGGGATATTTTTTCTCCATTAGAAAGTATATCTAGCTCAAATAATAGATTCTATGGAAAATATCATTCTTAAAGATGTTACCATTATGAAGTAATATGATAATGTGTTTTCTAAATAATTTCTTGGTCTTACCCTTAGCTGATAGGTTCAATTTTCAATAAAAAAAACTTTTACAATATCCAATAATATGTATAAAATGAATATTTTACAACATGAGGAGAGGAATAAACAACTACAATAGAATTTAGATAAAGGTTTCATATACCCAAGTACTTTTCCATGGGGTGTATAGTCCTCTGCATCAATAAGAAGTCTGGGACAATGTGACCTTACATTAATTATCATTAGCACAAAAAAATCAAGATAAATAAGAAGTATCCACTTCCATGGATTGATGAATTTTTTGATCGGGATGGTAGATCCGAATACTTCTCCAAGGGGGATCTTCAATCAGGATATTATCAACTAAGGGTGAATAAAGAGGATATCCCCAAGACTACTTTCTGTAAAAGGTAAAAGCACTATCAGTTCACAGTAATTCTATTTGGACTCAATAATTCTTTAATAATGTTCATGGACTTTATTAATATAGTCTTTACAGATTACCTAGAAAAATGTGTGGTAGTATTTTTAAATGATATTCTAATATACTCTAAAATAAAGGAGGGGCATGGGGAGCATCTAAGCACTGTGGTAAGGACCATACAAAATGATAAGCCTTATGTAAAGTATAAAAAATGTGAGTTATGGTTCAATTAAGTCTCAATATTTGAGGAAATTATCATAAGAAATGGGATATCTATAGAGCCATCAAAAATATAATTAATTGAATGATGAATGAGTCCAAAATCTATAATAGATATCTATAGTTTCCTTATACTGCTTGGGTATTATTATAAATTTTTGAAAAATTTATCATGATTTTCAGAACCTGTAACAAATATAACTTGGTTTGGAGTCAATTTTGTTTGTAATAATGAATGTGAAGAGATCTTTAATGAGATTAAAAGAGGCTAATCACTACATTTGTACTTATGCTACCCACAAGTGGGGAACTTTTGTGGTATACAGTGATCCTTTGAAGAAGGGCTTGGGAAATGTACCAATGTAGAATGAAGTGATAGATTATTCCTCAAGGAACTTTAATGTTCATGAATAAAACTACATAATACATTATTTGGAGCTATTTGTAGTAATATTCTCATGGAAAATCTGTTGAAATTATCTCTTTGGGGAGAAGTGTGAAAAATATTACAATCATAAGAGCCTCAGGTATATATTCACACAAAATAAAGAAGAATATTTTCTAATAAATATTCTAAGAGCTAATTAAAGACTATAATTATGAAATACACTACCATAATAGGTAATTAAACAAAGTGGTAGAAAGTCTAAGAAGAAAAGATCCGGTAATTTTATAATTTATGAGAATTTTAAAGGATCTGATCTTCTTAGACTTAAAAAATATAGACATTGAAATCTTAATGTAAGGAACATCATTCATCCTTTCAAAAATTATTTCTCAATCATGAATTATGTAGAAGATAAAGGATGATCAAATATAAGATATGGGAATTCCCAAGAAGGTGGAATATATAATAAAAGGTAAATCATTAGGGTTCAAAATTTATGAAGAAAGAGTTGTATGAATTGGGTGATGACTACGTGTACAAAAAAATACTGAATTAAATAAGGAGATTTTGGATGGTGAACATATCATGACTTATTCCATCCATCTAGGGAGCTCAAATATGTATAAATATATTCAAGATAACTATTGGTGGGAAAATATGAAGAAGGATATTTCATAATATACATCAAGGTGTATTGTATGTCATCAAGTGAAGTATGAAAGAAAAAACCCATGGCTAATATGAAACAATTACCCATACCTATATGGTAATGAAAAAATATAACCATTGACTTTGACATGGGTCTTTTAAAGACATAAAGAGGAAATAATGTTATATATGTTATGGTGGATTTTCTTATAGATACTGCTCACTTCATTACAATTCAATAGGAATTATCACTCGATCAACATGCAAGGATATACATTAGAGAGGTGGTGAGGCTCGATAGAACACCACTATAAATTGTATCTAATAAATATCAAAGACTTATCTCTATCTTCTGGAAGAGTATCCAACATTATCTAAATACTGATTTGATCTTCATCATGGCTAATCACCCACAAAATGATGTCAAATCTAAGTGGAATATCCAGACACTTGAGGACATGTTAATATATTTCTAAATGGACTGGAAAGAGGATGGGATCAATATATTCCTCTAGTCAAATTATCATACAATAATAGTTTCCACTAAAGCATCCAAATGGATCCCTATGAAGATATTTATAACAAGATATTCAGAACACCTGTATGTTGGGATGAAGTTTGAAAATTCAAATTTTTATTCCCCGAAATGGTCAAGGAAATAGTGCAAAAGGTCAAGAACATTCAGTAGCACATCAGGTATAATTAGATTATACAGAAGTGCTATGCTGGAAATTTTCAATGAGACCCATATTTTGATGTTAGAGATATCTTTATTCTCTACATATCTTCATGGAATAATTCTATGATATTTGAGAAGAATGGAAACATTATTCCTAGATACATTGATTCATTTGATATCCTTTATTGCATCGGATAAGTGAACTATGGGATATCACTCCCACCTAACCTACATTAAATACATGACATGTTTCATGTATCCCTCTTAAGTAAGCACATACCAATCCCCTTACATGTGTGGAATTTAGAGGTTGTGTCTTTGGATAATGATCTTTTATATGAGGAGAAGATTGTGAAGATCTTATATCATAGAGACAACGTTCAATAAAATAAGACAATGCACCAAGTTAAGGTGCTATTGAGATACAACAAGCTTTAAGAAGTAATGTGATAATGGGAGGAGGTGATAAAAAAGAATTACCCTTATTTGTTTGTCTATGAGAATTTTTATGGAACATTTTATGAAGGTGGAAATATTTTAATGTCCCAAAATTTTATAAATAAAATTCCCTTTTTGAATGAGTTAAATTCCCTATTATGCTTATAGAAAAAATGTGCAACTACTTGGTTTTATTATATCCTATAATATTTGAAATACCTTTAACCATCATAACTATTGATAATATAGTCATTGAAAAGTGATCATATAATTATTATAAATATACGGTTATGATAAACCAGATTGACACAGACAAAAGAAATAATGTACTCAACTAGTAGAAGCATACTCTATGAATCCCATTTATTAGAACTACCAAGGAAGATAGAAACACAGATATTTTCCCTTCAGAAATCCCAAGTTGTGATTCATCAGCTAAATTATGATAGAATCCATTTATATGATAAGTCCAAGCTTATTTAGATCACGAGCTAAATCATGTATACCGAACCACCCCATGAAAATATCACAAACAAGAACCTTGACCTTAGGGTATATACTGGAATAATAAAGGGATATGTATCTAGACCATAATAATATGAATATGAATATTTTATTTTATAAATAATAATGGTTATATTTACTTCTTATTTTTGTCACATTATAAATGATTTTGATTTTGATATGATAAAACACAAATATTATTTTTGGGTAAAATCCAATTTCTATTAAGACATTTGTTTTGATGAATAAATGAATTTTTGAAATAAATGATATATTAATAAAAAATTATTAATAAATTTTTTTTATTAAAAATAAATTATAGTAAACTTTTTAAGATGTCAAATGTAATTCTTAAAAGGGCTCATAAACAGTTATTGTCAAAAACACAACATTTTTCAATAAATGACGCTTCTGTTTAAAAAATGAAAATTAAAATATTTTGAAAATTATATTGATAAAATGAATATAATTTTTTAACTATATCTTTGAATTATACAATTGAAAATTTTTCATAATTTTTTGATCCATTTTAATTTTCAGGTAAAAATTAATTACGTTATAAATATACAGTGTGTATTATGACATCATAATGACCCAACTCTGATTTAATAGAAGATTTAAAATGTATACAAGACCAAAAATATGTTTACCATTTAAAATAATTTAATTTTTATTTTATTTTATTAATTTTATAAATCTTTTGTGAATCCTCAGAAACTAATATTATATATTAATGTTTAAAATCATTTCTTTAAGAACATGACTCACTTCCACATGACCAATAGTAATATTTTAAGTATTTTGTGTCTTGAAATTATAAAATAATCAACAAGAACTCCTATTTTTTATAAAAAATATTAAAAGAACATATAAAGGTTTTTTTATTACTTTATTATATAGAGTCCAAAACCAATGTTTGAGAAATAATAAAGAACTCATCTCTCTTTTCCTATATAAACCCACCAAATATCCACTTCCTCTTCACTAAAATCCCTTATATCACGTCCTTAATATACCCTACCCACTCTATAGTCCTAAAAATGTTCTTCCAATATATAAATAATCTCTTACCAAGCTTTTAGAAATAGTCTCTCAAGGTAAGGAATCCTTTACTTCTTATCTTTATTAAAGCGTCTTATTCATTTTATACCTTTTAATTCCAATTTATAATGTTAATTTGTTTTTAAAAATCCCTATTACTTTATATTTTATTTCAAATTGAATATATGCCCATTTCTCTCTCATTAAACCATTTTAAAAAACATTAAGTACCATCATTATCCTCTTGAAATTTAATTGCAAAAAATCCTTGAAAAACCTTTTTATTATGAATACCATCCCTATTTCCACTCGAGGGTTTTCACATAGAAATAACTATACTTGTTTTTTATGTAATGCCATTTATTTATTCAACACTCCATAATAATGAAATTAAATGTGATGAAATATGATCCTATATTGAATGATCTATGTGGCACACTTACACATGTACATGATATGAATGTGACAGTTGTCACTTTCCCAGGTTGTCTTTATGTTTCCATGTAATACCATGCCTTAATATTCATGTTTATGATTATATAACTTTTATGTCCCATTTAAATACTTATTTTCTAATATGTTACACTTTATTCATGTTATGCTTGGTTTATTCCCTTACTGGTCTTATAGATCACCCTTTTCATATATATGTCCCTAGGTTATCCCATGCTGTTTTAGAAGACTGATGCTTTCTAAGGGCATGTTAAGGAAGTTTTAAATAATTTTATTATATCCCATGTTCAGAATGTTATGTGATGTACCAAATTCATAAAGAAACTACACTTATTTATCTTTTGGGTTGTATAAGGTTTATACCTATATAATAAATCATAAATTAATGTGTAATAAAGAAAAGGGTTGTCATAAGTTGTTTTACTTTTATTAGACCCAAGTAAATTCTTTTGGTTATCCATTTATATCCCTATTAATATGGGAATAGTCAAATAATCATAGAGTACACATATAGATATTCACATGTAAATAAATGGAGACTTTATAAAATTTCTATGTGATAACTTTGGTGTACAAAAAAACGTTGCTCCCATTTTCTTCCTTCTCCACTCTTTTGTCCAAATGGTTTTATTCAAAACTCATTATGTTTTCTAAATTTATTTTTCGATTTAAAAATACATAAAAATTAGTTTTCATGTAAACGTATAAATCTTCGAAAATTTGGTACCTTAGAAGTGTTATTTGTTAATCACTAGACTTGAATGGCCCATTTGGAATATTCAAAGCATGAATATTGTTTTCCCTATGTTTGTAAAAAGGTTTGTAATTAAATATTATTTACTTGATAATGGTTTTTCTTTTTCAAATATAAGGGTTTATTTAGTAATTTGATATGTTTTTTTAATTGTTTTGACCCCCCATTATCTATAGGCATGGTTTTAAATTACAAAATGTTATCATTTTGATGGGTACCCCCAATGATTTCATACAGTTACAGAGGATCTCTACATGGAGGTGTTGAGAAGTGGGAAAGGCATGTCGTTGGAATCTATGTTAGTGTCAAGTGTGAGAAGACCTCCTCACTTATCTTTATAATATCATCATGGGATCATAAATATTATCTATAGGGTTAAGAAATGGTTTCATTTTTTCAATTATATATACTTGAACCCCTGAGTGGATGAATTTCTAGGGAGTATTTTTCTATAGGTGAGGTTAGTTGAGAGTAACCTAGTTGGGGATAGACTATGGATTACATCATACATCAGCAGATGGTTCCAAACCAAGTACATCTAGGATTTTCTCTTGATATGTTTAATACATTACCATGAATACTATCATTTATGTTCTAGTATAATTTTTTGTCACTATCATTTCTTGTTCTATTTATATATAACTACTTATACTTATTATGCTTCATTTTCCTTTGGTAATTCTCTTTTGATATTCCAAACTATATATGTTTGGCTCTAGTTTCCCTTTCTTATTAACTTACTTGTGTTGTTGTGATCTTATTTGATTTGGTTTTATGGACTCGGTTTGGAAATGTAAAACTATTTTAAAGAAAATACATGTTTGTTTCCACAAGAGGGTTTAAAGTAAAGGTATGCTTGGTTGTTTTAAATAAATAAAACCTATTTTTAGTTTCAAATTTTTAGACTAGAGTTTATAGGATATATTAGGAGAGGACATGTATGGATTATGTGGTGCTTACTTTCTGATCTATTTTATGCTCACATGCTACTTATTCCTCTTGTGTTGGTAGATCCAATCTATTTTTTAGGTTTAGGATATTATTCTAGTTTTCTAATGGAGGGATGGTTTTATATATGGTGGTGAAAAGGGGTTATATAGAGGTATTCCCGATTTTAATTATTTCTTTTATGAGTGTTTGTTTTATTATTTTCATGTTTATTTATCTAATATTTCATAGAAGAAATTTCCCCTCAACGATTTATCTATGATGCCAAGAAATTTTCCATCATCCCATGGGGATCTGGATACCCTTTGAGCCTTTTTGTGGACTAGTTATAGTGTCTGGTTCACAGTCTACTCAAAATGGTTCATGATACATCCTATTTAACTTTCATATCATGATAGCTTGACTATAGTTCAATCTTAGAGAAGTAGCTCCCCCTTTCAACTAGTAAAATTGGTAAAATATTATATAAATTGGATAATTATTCTTGATAGGCACATATTTTATGTTATTATAGTCCACACATAGCCTCATGCTCCCAACTTGATTCTTGGTGAACAATATTGGGGCTGCCCATGGGGCATAGTAGGTCTGACAAAGCCCTTCCTTGAAAATCATCCAACTTCATCATCAACTCTGGAAGCTCTATGGGTGACATCCAAAATGTTGGTTCAATTATCTAGGCATGCCCTAGGTTTAGGTCTATATATAATTCAATCTCTTTGTGGGGAGGTAATCCCAGTACGCTATCGGGGAAGACATCCCCATACTCTACCACTATAGAAGGAGACTGAAAGCTCTTAATATCCACTGATACAAGAGTAATACTATCAAAATAGTAAATAATCAGATGTATCATTATATAAACAATCACATACTACTCTACCTGGGTTTCCTTATCACTGATAAAGAAAATCCTCATCCCTTAAACTCAGATACACCACATCCTCTGTCTAAACTAGTAAATTTGTGCATGAATTGGAGAGATCAAGATGAAACCTAAAATTAACTAATATGAACTCATCATGGCCATGAATAGATACCATAGTAAGATATTTTCTCCATTGTTTAGGTCACACTATCTACAGAAGTTTGTGATCACTGAATCTCCCATGGTATGCGCCTTCAAATAAAAGGGTCAAGATCAAGGCTCCATTGGAATCTCTAGATCTAAAAAAGGGATGTGGCTATAAAAGACTAGCTTTGGCCTATATCTATTAATAATGCATCAAAATTATAGAAGAAACATATTATACAAAAAATCATCTCGTGAATCTCTATGTAATAATCCTCCAATACCTACAAATTCCCACATCCCTATCCACTACCTCCCTAATTCTGGCATTGACCACCTAGGCGTGGTGGTGGCTGCAACATACCAGAGCATCGACCACGTCCTTCTTCTATCCCATCTCATACAACATGAAATATATCCTATGGATCTCACTTCTCTATATGATGTCTCTATCTAGCTGTTCTATTAACTATCTCTTTATCATCCACATGGTGGGTAAGACAACCCCACATGAAACATCCTTTCCCATCACCGAAGTAGCTTTTCCTACCCCTTAGATGAATGGAAACATCTACAGAGACCAGGATCGATAAACCTCAATCCTGAGACTATATTTAGAAATGTATCACACAACTAGATCCCTAAGTCTATCATAAACTACTAGCTATAAAATTCCCATCTCCAAGGTGTCCATGTCTTGAACAAACTTTTGGAGACTGCTCATCCAAAAATCTCTCCACCACTAAGTCATTCTCTATCATCACAATATAAGAAGTAATAGAAATTGATACCACACCTCCCCGAATATCTCAGTTAAGGACATGATTTATTTTTTTTCTTGAAAGTGCACATTTAGAACCATGTTTATAGAGTACCACATGATGTTAGTGAACCTTAAAGCATAAGATGATATTGTTACGCTTCCATGTTATACCTCCTAAGACCTTTGGGTCATGTAATCTCATAAGCCTACAGGGCATGTAATCTTTGATCCTACGGGTCTTGTAAGGGTTCCCCCTCATCCCTTGAAAGGGGGTTATCAAAAATCAATAAAAATTAAGGCCTTCGGTCCATTCAGGTTTTCATGTGTCTATGTGACCAAGATCCACCATCACCCTATGGATCCATGGATAAAGATCTTTATTAGGAAAACCATTTTATTTTTATGGGTCTAAATAAGGTAGAAAAATCACCTAATTGCATCGAGCCATTCCTCTTCTACCCGAGGCTTGTGGTCGCACCAAAACATGAGGGGCTCTACCTTTGGAACATGCGAAGTGTACTATACCTATGAACATCCTTTGTTGGTGATTTAAAATCAACATATTTTTCAATAGGTGGAGGTGTGATCATAAAACCACTTGGGGGTACCACCTCCCATACAGGAACCAGAACTAAATCATCATCACTAGGAAAAACATCCTCACGATCCCACCATAGAATCCTATAAGTCTATTATTTTAAAGGCACCCATAAAAGATCAAGATACACCATAGTAAAAGATTAAATATGGGTAGATGAATCAATTGAGACATGGAAACAATAATTCATTCTTATATGATTCATGTACTGATATTTTCCCTATAACCCGTCCCTAGATGTACTAAGCCAATAAATAGGTAATCGGAGTCTTGGTGAATGGATACATTATGCCCTGCACTATCACTAGGTTCCCTAGAGTGAGAGATTAACTCAAGACACTTTAAATCTATATCCCTAGTTAAAAAATCAAACCTCGAATTTAAAATATCTCAAACCTATAATCCTAAGATTACCTACTCTAATACCACTCTATCGTGACCCAACCCGACGGGGGCTGCTTGGTAGACTGTATGTTGAGTGTGAAATCGAAATCCCACCTCTAATTGGCTAAGTGTTCATGGCTTGTGATGAGTAATCATTTATCACACATGGTAGGCTCATCATAAGGTATATTTATATATACAAATATCTCCATACATGAGTATAATTCAAAAAACATAAAAAATGATACTATAAATGTATGAATACCTATAAATATGACATCATATTATGATAAAATTAAGTGAAAGAGAAAGGGCCAAATAAAATCCCACCAAAAACATTAAAGGAGTCTGACTTGATAGGAAAAGAGGGACTACTTCCAAGATGAAAATCCTAGAATAAATTACTGTACACTTAGTATAACTATACTCCATGTGATCTGGATACTCCTATCACTCCATCTAAAGGAAAGTCATATACATAATACATGACATGTGTGGGAATTAACCATTCATGGATGAGTATAAACATACACAATAGGAAACCTACTAGTAACAAAAACACAATGATTTAGAGAGATTCAACACATAATAATGGATATTAACAACACAGATATGATCAATGATTGACTTCAAGTCCTAAAGTAATGTCACAACCACACTTTCAGCCTAGGGTTCTTCCTAAGGCCCAAAGGTAATTATTATTTTAGAGAAATCACTAATTGGGTCTAGATAACACAAATAGAACTCATACAAGTGGTCATGACCATCACGACTCACTTGGAATGAGTACACTCTAAATCTCAAAATATATCACTACATAGATAGTGGATCCATCCAAGGTCTACTGGGGATACCTAACCCTACTCTAACTATTCCACTAGGATAGGAATCACATGACCTGGTAGTCGGTAATGGGATATCTGAACCAATATTGAGAATAATGGTAGTGGATCACACCCCACAATATAGATAGGAATATATTACTCTATCTAGAAATAACCCATAGAGAGTATAATTCATCTTATTCTTGGGATGGAAATCCTCATTATACCCTCACATGGATAGAACAAGGGAATGTACCCTACAAATAACCATCTAATCTGGAGAGAATGGGGCATTCAACCTACTATGGAAAGATAACAAGAAATTTATTTGAAATACACAGCATGTCCTAGATGGTTTGGTCATACCTGAGTTTTTCCTTGTTCCCATATCCTCCGGATCGTCCCCATGCACTCTGGAAGTGCATGTGTACTATGGTCATATCTGCGAACACTAGTCGTGATAATGTACTATATGCATGACCAAGCCCCTTAGTCATGTTCATGCCCATGTACCCTTGGGGTACACAATGGGTCACTGATAAAGGGTCACATGGCTTGTAAAAGTTCATTAGGTATGTGATATTTTTCTTATCATCCAAACCTTAGCCTTTGAGGAAGGGGGTCCACATGGCGTTTGTTCTTCTGAACTATACACCGTGTATTTTAGTTTTTCAAAAAAAATCAAAAACCATAATGTGTTTTCACCCAAGAAGCCACCACCTCAGATTCAATCATGTTAATTTCTATAGAGATAATACTTGGGATTTACCTTGTATGATCAATCTTCAGTGTCTGAATTCAGACCACCCATCCACTAGAGAACTTCCTCCGACTGCACCGCATTGCCAGAACACCAGAATCATGTAAAAATTTCTCAATCCATATCCCAATCATACATCACCATTATCACAAAAAAATTCTACATTAAATCATGAACCTAAACCCATTAAAATTATCCATTTCACTAAATAAATATCTTTAAATGATTTATTTTTAGGTATTATCGAATTTCCAGCCAAATGGAACACCAAAAATGAATGCTCAAACAATGAGGGGGATAATGAAACAAAAAATTGCGTAAATATACATCACCCATTATTTCAGGTTACCTTGATTTTTTTATGTATAAAATGATGAAAAACGAATAATTATCAAAGATCAACAAATTTT
Organism: Viscum album; assembly: GCA_963277665.1. NCBI lineage: Eukaryota > Viridiplantae > Streptophyta > Magnoliopsida > Santalales > Viscaceae > Viscum > Viscum album. The sequence goes on from OY728129.1 coordinate 1,447,789,181, forward strand.
TAAACAATTATTTTTCTAGGAAGATAAATCATCAATCAATTTGTGAATTAATTCTCTAAAGGAATAAATTCATTTTAATTTTAAATAATATAAAAATAAAGATTAATCCAACAAAAAAATTATTTCCTAGATATTGTATCACTATAAAATGAAGAAATAATTTGGTTTCATTTCATTTAATAATATCTAAGAACTTCATTGATGAAAAAAACATTCTTGGAAAACTGACCATTGATCCAGAATCCCATTATCACCATACAAAATCTCCCCCATGACCCTCTCAAATACATATATTTATGAGGAGAACCCTATTATTTGGTCCTAATTAGTTTTAAAATGAGGATTAAAATTATTTAATGTCCATGTAATTACTAAAAAAATTAATTTTTCAATTAATTAATTCTTTAATTCATTCATGAAAACTCTTAAACAGAACACCTCACACGCTTAATGGTTATATGACACCTAGGTTTAAACTCACATTCTTGATTTAATGAAGGCCTATAGTTTATCATATAGAACAAAATTCGTGTGATATTCCATTATTTTATAAAAATTGTGTGAGTGGGATATAATATATTAGACACATTTTATATCAACATCATGGCTCCATGGGCTCGAGAATACTGCTTTGACTCTATGTCTAACTCTAAATGTATTTTTTTTTTAAATAAATAGTTTTACAAGGAAGAAAAGAGTCAATAAAAATAATTAAACTTTACATAATACTTATATATCAAATTTATTCATTATATTTTTTCTTATTACCGTCCATGTAAAAGGAAAATGAAAAACTAATTACATCACTTCATGGAGGTGGTGTCCACATATACGCATGAGTGAAGTTATCACTTTTCTATTGATGAAGAGGTAAGAAGGTAGATAAGATACTATATTTCCAAAAGTATAATAATTTCCTAAATATCATATAGAAACATTAAAATATTTATAATAACCAATCATGAATAATACTAATTTAAAATAAATCGTATCACTATGTGGAGGCGGTAGTCCACAAGTATGTAAGAGTGATAATTTCTACTCACATTTCATGGAAATGAGTGTGGATAAAGGTGTTTATATAATCATAAAAAAATTTAAATGTATTGAGGTTATTTAAATTTTTATTTTAGGAGGAAAACTATATATTTAAAGGATGTATAGGAATAAATAAATTGAAAGAGGTAGAGTAAGATGATTGTCACTTCTTCAATAGACTTACTTTAGATCTCTTCTCAAGGAACCTTAAAATGGTAATTTCAAGTATAAGAAAATGCTAATTCATGTACTAGGAAATGGATAAGATAAATGGAAATTTTTTGTTCTAGATATTTGGCACAAATTGGTGTAAAGGAAAGAGAAGATGGGTGTCCTTTTATATGTGGTGGAAGGGGCAGACCTTGAATTTTTTAAAGTATTAAAATATTATTATATCACATTGGTGGAAAATTGTCCCATAAAAAATTAAATTCTGCGGGTAAAGTGATAAGGGTAAATATAACTTCATAAAATAGGATTTATACAAGTTTTAGATCATTTTCACCTATATCACTTTATTTTAACCCCCAATAAACCTTTTTTAACATTAACCACAGTAAAATATTTTTACTATTTTTAATATTCATTAAGACCAAAAGATAAGTTGAACTTATAACATAGTTTTAAATATTATGATTCCAAATATGGAATTAATTTTATCAAATTAAATCTATACATGAGGTATAACTTAATTTCAAAAAACTTGAAAAATGTTATGAAAAGCGGTTTTCAAAAAAATGACTTCTTAAGTACAAACATATGTTATACCAAAATAGATCATAAATTGATTCCAAATACCTTAAAAGTGTTATTTATAATATAAATGATCTAATTTTACATTAAAAACATGTTAAAACAAAATTACACTTTTTAAATGCTTCCAATGAAAAGAATATTTTCAATAAAAATTAGTTTTTTCACTATTCATTAAAAAATAAAACATTTTAGGAAATTATCCAAAATTCATTCTGAGATAATTTTGACATGATGATTTAAAAAAATAATTTATTTTTTTAAATAAATGTTCTAAATATATTATAAATCATTTGTATTATTTTTAAATAAAATAAAATAATAACCATTTTTTAGGAAAACATATTTTTGAATCATAAAATGTCATTACTAAAAATTGATTACTTATTTATCAATATATTTTCATTATATAAAACATTTCTACTAAAAAAGTTTTTATTACTATTCACACTATCAATTTAACAAATAGGTTATAATGGTATACTATATTATAGTTCGTTTAGACTCGTGGTTGTGTGTATCACAAGATATTAAGGAAATTAAATTAATTTGAAAAGAAATATTCCATAGAATTTTTGGTTGTTACATATTTCCTATCCTAAAATTAAATGAGAATGATAAATTAATACAAGATATTATTCCCTAGAGGGAGAATCTAATCATTGTGGGAAACTATTCAAGAATAGAAATCCCATGGAATAAATTGAATCAATGGAGTGAGATGGATTCAAAAAACAATTGTTCAATAAATATTTTCCTTGAAATATCTATTTTAAAATGGAGTAATGGTTTTATAGAATCAATAAAAAGGAGGTTTAATTAATTAGGTCCTATAAATAAAACTTAACAATTCATGCATGATAGGACTCTAACTTTTTTTTGAAGAATGTATACGTAGACACTTCTTCAGGGGTTTAAATCTAATTATTTGAAATTACTTAGCGATTTGATACTTAAAAATCTATGAGGAATGTTTTTTATGTTCCTTCAAAGTTGGGAAAGAAATTTTTGATTTTATGTGGCCCTAGGGGAATAGAGATAAAAAAATAAATTAATGATGTTTAACTCTATAGGATAATCTAAAAAATCCTCATGGTGGCATGATAATCCATCTTCTTAAATGCCTTATGTTAGGGAAGAAAATTTTTATAAACTGCCTAAATAAAACATGAAGATGTTACAAGTGTGGAAAGAATAGGGATTAAACTGGTGAATTACTGAAATATATGAAGAATCCCAATAATTTTATAGAATAAAAGAAGGTTTATATGAGTCATCAACTCAGGGAACAACGTTTCAACTATAGGGAGCCTAGATACTATAAAAAACATCACCAAATTCCAAGGGTTTTCAATGATAACTAACAACAACAACCTCCAAGGACAATAGGGAAGAGAAGGAGTTATTTACCACAATTATTGAGGTTAATATTGATAATGAACATGTGATAGTTATGTTGGTTATTTATTCAAGAATAGAAAAAGAAAATGTTATTTGATTTTAGTTCTATGCATTATTTAATATCATGAAAGTTTAATAAAACTATTCAAGAACCACCGCAAAACATGGATGTTGTGATATTTTTAACACAAAAATTCAGAAATTATTGAATTTTAAGTATATAACTCATCCCAAGTTATTATTTCTGGGATATATCTCCCATATACTCATTTCATACTCTCTTTAGTGTAATTAGATGCTATAATGGTCATGGATTGGTTATATTTATATAACTAAAATATCAAATATTGGGATAAGGGAATCACTTTCAATTTCCTAGATCATCCTCTAATTCTATACAAGTTTATAGAGGAGGATGAATCTCAATTGGAAAATTATTCTCAATCATGGATATTATTTCTTTATGAGTATGAATATCTATCTTAAATGATTGAGATAAGGAAAGGATTGCTATTGAAGACATACCCATTTTATTGGAATATGTTGATGAATTCTATGAAGGGTTGTCTGGTCTTCCTCTTAATCAAGAGTTTTAATTATAAATTGTACTTATAACAATAGGTATTCCAATATCCAAGGATCAATAATGAATAGAAACCATTGAACTATAATAAAGGATGAAACAACTACAATATAATCTTGAAAATGGATTCATACACCAAAGTTCTTTATCATGGAGTTAACCGATCCTATTTGTTAAAAAGAATAATGGGTGAATGAGTCTCTTTATTGATTATCGTGATCTCAAAAAAATCATGACAAAATAAAAAGTATCCACTTTCATGAATTTATGAGTTATCTAATCATCTATCTGGATCCCATTATTTCTATATAGTGGAACATTGTTTAGGGTATCATCAAATAAAGGAGGGAAGTATGATATACCCTAAACAACCTTTTATACATGCTATAGACACTATGACTTCATAGTTATTCCCTTTGGAATCACTAATTCTCCAAAAACAATTATGGATTGGATGAAGAGATTCATTATTGATTACCTTGAAATTTTTTTGGTATTCATTATAGATGATATTATTATTTAATCCAAAATTAATGAAGAACATGAAGAATAGTTTAATACTATGTTGAAGAATTTGAGATAGGAGAATTTATAAAAAAAAGTATACAAAATGTGGGTTCTAGATAAAGAAAGTAACATTCCTGGTTCATTTTATCACCAATTAGTTGATATTAGTGGATCTTTATAAGACATATGTAATTAAGGAATGTCCAACCCAAAATTTTATAATGAATATATTATGTTTCCATATATAAGTTGTGTACTACCTATGAATTGTAAAAATCTTCTCATGATTATGAAACTTACTAGCTAAGATGACTTATAATGGATTTAACTTTGTATGGACTAATGGATGTGAAGATATATTTAAAGAGTTAAATAAGAGGCTAATCATTGAACATATATTCACACTACCCACTAGTTGGGAAGAATTTATGATCAATGGTGATGCTACCAATAAAGGATATTATTGTGTAACCAGGAAAACGATAAATTGATAGAATATGCCTCTTGAATCTTTAAAGTGTGTGATAAGAATTATCCAACACCTGAAATGGATTTTGTTATGGAAATATTCGCATTGAGTATTTAGAGACATTATATCTATGAAGATAAGTGTGAAATATATATATATATATATATATATATATATATATATATTATAACATAACCAAGTATTTATTCACACCAAAGGTGGTCAACATGCTCCAAAAAAGGTTTTCCGGTCTAATCAATGATTAAAACTACTCAATACATTACCATAATGGGAAGGTGAATAAATTATCAGATGTAATGAGTAAAAATTATTATATATCCTTTTTCGGGATGAGGATATAGAGGGATCAAATATTCTTAGGCATGAAAATAATAGTAATGGAGATCATAAAGGAAAAAACTTTATCATAAATTTATCCAATGATTTCTCAAACATCCATCCATATTATAATAAAAGAGGATCAAGAAAATGATGAGGATTTAATGATAAATGTAGTAAATATAGAATTATATGTGTATGATGGAACCATATACCTATATATCAATGAGAACATATGTAACGACCCAAAGTTTCATTAATGGAAATCCCTCTTGATCTAATTAAATGTCTCTTTATGTTTATATAAAATGTCAACTTATTTGTTTTTATGATAAGAATTTTGACCGTTGCTAATATAGCCGTTGAACAGTGATCACATGATTAGTATAAATATAGGACTTTAACAAATCCAAATTACCCAAAAAAAGGAAGCGATGGCCTCATCTAGTAGAATTCTCCATATGAAGCCCATTTGTCAGAGCTTAGAAAAGAGGTGGCATCATTGGGCTTCTCCCTTGACCAAGCCCAAGCTGAGCTTCATCATGTCAAGCTCAAACGTGACCGTCTATGGGAAAAGTGGAAGTTGATTGAAATTACCACTCGAGCGAGGTTATCCGAGCCACCCCAAGAGTCTGTCACCATCACACACCTTACCCTTAGGTCTTATGTGGCTATTTTAAGGGGTTATGTAACAAATATGTAGTACTATGTTCATGTACATTATTTTTTGTATATAATAATGAATATAATTTCTAGTCATTTTTGATACATTGTAAATAGTTTTTAAAGTACAAATGGTGTTTTTAGTTATTATTTAATTAAGAAATCTATTTTATTAAATTAAGGGATTTTTGAATTAAATAATATTTTAATAAAATAATAATATTATTATTAAATTAATTAAATATAAATGATCTTATAATTTTATGAATGCAATTAAATTTTTTTTATTAAGGTTTGAAAGCCATTTTTGTCAAAACCAGGGAATTTTTTATAAATGTCAGTATTTATTTTAAAAGTGAAAATTAACATATTTAGAAAATTATTTAGATAAAATAAATGTTATTCCTGGAATCAAGACATCAAAATTATCCAATGGTGAATTTTTCATAATTTTCTGAGATAGTCAAATTTGGGGGTAAAAATTAAATACCGTTTAAATATATATTGTGTTTTATGACATCATAATGACCCAATGATGATGTAATAAAATAATATAATACTTATTTTCTGCCAATATATTTTTTACCATTAAAATAATGTGATTTTGGGTTTATTTGACTTACTTTTCAAAGCATTAATGGACCCCTCAAGAGTTATTCAACACCTTGCCTTTTTAAATTAATTTCCATGGGAGTGTGACTCAACTCCACATAAGCAACCCTAATATTTTAAGATGTTCGGACTTTGGAATTATAATATAATTTTTTCCTCTTACCTTTGCTAAAAACCATGGGAAAAAACCATGGTATGGTTTGTGGTTTGGATTAATGTAATATAAGGGGTCCCATACCTAAATAATAAAGAATTCCCTCACCTTTCCTATATAAACCCACCCAAGCTCCCACTTCCTCCTCACTAAAATCCCTTGGAGTTCATCCAACCTCTGACCTACTCTCTCTATAATCCTCCCAAGGTTCCCCAATCTCCCAAGAAGCCTCTCACAAGCCTCTCTCTAGCCATTGGAAGCACACTTTCAAGTAAGGGTTTTTTCTTCCTTTCTTATTTTTGTCCAATTTTATTTAAGTTGTTTTGCCCTTTTAATTTCAATTATGAATGTTGGAGTATGGTTTCTAACCTCCCCCATACTTCCCTATTATTTTTTGAATGATGGGAGACCCCTTTCTCTCTCATTAAATTCCTCCCATGTACACCTGTTACTATGCCGAAATTCCGAAAGGAACTTCTCTCTCTTCTTTTACATTCAAGCAATAATTTTGTATAATGAATGTAAATTCCATTACAATTGTTGGTACATGTATATATATGACCTACCTACTTTCCTTTACATGTAAATATGATGAGGAACCCTTTTCTCTCTCATCAACCATTTTTATGAATTCTTATGTCACGCCGTTACGCTGCTGAAATCGCACCAATTTTCTAAGCCAATGCCATTGTGTAGTGGATACCATGCCCATTTATCCATCAAGGGTATCCACCTTTATTAACCATTAAATATTGATTACAAAGTTTCATGTATTAATCCCACATTCCTTTATCATGTAATAAGTGTTTATTTTTTATGAAACCATGTTTTATGATCCATGTGGCACACTTATGCATGAAATGAAATATTTAAGAATGGTGCGCCCTTATAGCGCTCACATGCATTGGGAAAAGTATAGTATCATGATACATCATGTGAAATGAGTTTTGACTCATGCTAATTCAAGTGCAACGTGTGTTTACTCGTGATTTATGTGCAATGAGGATTTACTCATGCTCCATGTGCAATGGGCCTTGGCTCATGCTAATTCCATGTTAAGTGTTGTTGCCACATTTCAATGTTATGATTATCATGATTTATCATGCCTTTATGTTCATGTTTCTTTTATGCTCTAGTGATATGCCTATTTTCTAACATGTATTGTACTTCTCATGTTATTCCATGTGTACTCCCTTAATGGGCTTTATAGCTCACCCTTTTTTTATGCATGTCCTCAAGTTATCCCATGCAATGCTAAGTACAAGGGAATGTTGTGGTCATGTAAAGGAAGTTTTCAATAAAGATGTTTTATTTCATGTTTTAAGTTTTTATGTAATGATCCTAACCCCAAATACACTAAACCTCTCGATATTCTTGTTGTATCAAGTGAAGTTTTATGTAATAAACCATGTGTAAGTTTGTAACAAAAGTAGGGTTGTCATAGTTGGTATCAGAGGATAGGTATAATTATTTTTGGGATTAGGAAACCCTAGTAAAGCCTTAGATACAAGAATAAGTATAATAAAAACATCCCTAAGTTTTGGTAAGTATTGAGTAAGTGGTTTATCAAACAAATACATCCCTGTCTTGATACGAGTAGGTAGAGGCGGATCTGGCACAGATGTATCCTAGGGGTAAAACCTGAAAACACCACTTTGCGCTAGACTCGAACGGGAATGAGTGCAAGACAACGGGCCTTGTTTCACTCTTGGTTATGACACTCTCGGGGGATATGTTTTGATAAATTCACAATCTTAGTATGAACCCTTATTAAGGGAAAAAATGCCACTAAGAATATATGTTATAAAGTAGATCATGAAAAGCCTAGATTGAAGCCTATAGACTTATGAGTTAAGGAAATAAAAGTTCGTTTATAAGTCATCAACTTTTGTCTTTGGATTACCCTTTATGTGTTACCCCTAAAATTACTTTTATTCCAGCCAATGGCTGGTAATAGGAGGACTCGGGCTAACAACTGTTGTGAAGATCAGTGTGATGACTGTACTAATGAGATGCCAAATCCAATGGGAGCGGGAATCGTGAACTTTGTCATGCTTTTCTATCAGCTAACTCAAGTTTTGAATAGAAACACGGGTCAAGAGGAACATTCAACCCCCCCTAAGAAAGAACAAGCCTCTATCGAGAGCTTCATGAGACAAAGGCCTCCTACTTTTAGTGGATCATATGATCCCACCATCGTTGAACAATGGATCAACTCCATTGAAAATATCTTATCCATCCTTCAATGTTCTGAACAAGAGAAGGTTCTCCTAGATGCTTATCATATGAAGGGTGAAGCTGATCAATGGTGGACATTGATCAAAAATACGAATCCTGAGGATGAGATCGAGGCGTTGGAATGGAGGGATTTTCGGAAGATGTTTTTCGATAAATATTTCCCGTGCACCCTCCATATTAAGATGGAAAGAGACTTCCTTTCCCTCAAGAAAAAAGATGAATAATCTATTGGAGCGTACGAGGAAAATATCACAAGGCTTGCACGATATGCTTCCGGCTTTGTCGTTACCCCTAAATGCAAAGTTGAACGTTTCTTTGGTGGGCTGAAGCCTAGCTTGCGGAAAGCATTAGTGATCCGTGACTTTGACAGCTATGAGGAAATTGTCCGATGTGCCCTCAAGGTCGAAATGGATATCGGAGAATCACAGGGGTATCATGGGGACAAGAAGCGTAAGGTGGAATTCAATGCTGGTGGTCCGATGGATAAATCCAACGGTGCTAAGAAGATCCAGCACCCCACTTGCCAAAAGTGTGGAAAGAAGCACCCTAGAAATTGCCTTAAGGGGACGATAAAATGCTTCAGGTTTGGAAGAGAAGGGAACCTAGCTGTTAACTGTTGGCAAGAAAGACCCACGACTGCGACAGAGGAGAGGAACGCTCCGTTCGAACCTCAACGCATTGTTCAATTCTACAAATGAAAAGAACCGGGTCATTTTGCAAATCAGTGCCCTAATACAAGGGTTTTCGGAGGTGACCAACAACCTCCATGGCAGCAAGGAAGAGCTCTTTCCATCACTTCTGCTGAAGTGAACCCCAAAAACGAAGTGGTGATAGGTACGCTAGTTATTCATTCAATAATAGAGAATGTACTTTTTGATTCAGGATCTACGCATTCTTTCATATCACAAAAGTTTAGTAGAACAATCCCATCACCACCACAAATCATGGAAGTAAAGATGTCGGTGAGTACGGCAAATGGGGAAATCATTGCATCCCATGAATATAAGTCCTCCCCTATTATAGTCTATGGATTGAATTTCATGGAGAACCTCATCATACTCCCTCTGGTGGAATTTTATGCAATTCTTGGCATGGATTGGCTTTCCTTATATAGAGCCAACATAAATTGTCGGGAGAGGGAAATCACACTCTATATGGAGAATCGACCCCTGATTCATTACAAGTGTCAGGAGGAAGATGAATCTCATTTAGCTCCCTTATCTCAAGCATGGATATTACTGCCTTATGAGCATGCGTATCTGGCTCAGATGATTGAGTCCAAGGATGAAACCATCCTTGAAGAAATGCCTATTGTAAGGGAATTCGCTGAAGTGTTTCCCAAGGAACTGTCTGGTCTTCCTCCAAGAGGAGATGTTGAGTTCTCAATTGAACTTATACCTGGGGCACTACCAATATCCAAGACTCCATATAGAATGGATGTTTTTGATCTTAAAGAGCTGAAGAAACAACTACAATAGAATCTGGATAAAGGGTTTATACGCCCAAGTGCTTCACCATGGGGTGCACCAATCCTCTTTGTCAAGAAGAAGGATGGGTCAATGCGGCTTTGCATCGATTATTGTGAACTTAACAAAATCACGATAAAGAACAAGTATCCTCTCCCAAGAATCGATGAATTGTTTGATCAGCTGCGAGGAGCACAATACTTCTCCAAGGTGGATTTGTGGTCAGGATATTATCAAGTAAGGGTGAAGAAGGAAGATGTCCCCAAGACTGCTTTTCGTACGAGATACGGGCACTATGAATTCATAGTAATGCCTTTTAGACTCACCAATGCTCTAGAAATATTCATGGACTTGATGAATAGAGTCTTTATAGATTCCCTTGACAAATTTTTGGTAGTCTTTATAGATGATATTCTAATATACTCTAAAACCAAGAAGGATCATGAGGAGCATTTAAAAACATTACTAGAGACTTTGCGCAAGGAGAAGCTCTATGAAAAGTACAGGAAGTGTGAGTTCTGGTTGAAGGAGGTCTCATTCTTGGGCCATATCATCACAAGCAATGGGATATCTGTGGACCCCTCCAAAACAGATGCAATTGAGGGATGGTTGAGGCCAACATCGGTAACGGATATTCATAACTTCTTGGGGTTATCTGGATATTATCGAAGATTTGTGAGAAATTTATCACGATTTTCCAACCCTCTTACCAAGCTAACTCGAAAGGGAGTAAAGTTTTCTTGGAGTGATGAATGCGAAGAAAGCTTCAAGGAGTTGAAAAAGAGGCTAATCACTGCGTCCGTGCTCACTTTATCCTCAAGTGGGGAACTTTTTGTTGTTTTCCGTGATGCTTCAAAAAAGGGCTTAGGTTGTGTGCTGATGAAGAATGATAAAGTGATATCCTATGCCTCAGGGTAGTTGAAAATCCATGAGCGAAACTATCCAATGCATGATCTGGAGTTGGCAGCAGTGATCTTTGCCTTGAAAATCTGGCGGCATTATCTCTATGGGGAGAAATGTGAGATATATACTGACCACAAGAGTTTTAAATATATATTCACATAGAAAGAGCTTAATATGCGCCAGAGAAGATGGGTAGAGCTCATCAAGGATTATGACTGTTCAATACATTACCACCCTGGGAAAGAGAACAAGGTGGCAGATGCCCTAAGTAGAAAGGACACAGCGATTCTGTCAATGATGAGAATTGAGAAGGATCCAATCTTATTAGACTTGATGAAGATGGACATGGGAATCATAGAGAAGGGAACATCATCAATCCTTTCACAAATGATTGCTCAACCATCTCTTTTGGAAAGGATAAAGGATGCTCAAAAAGATGATGTGGGAATTCAAGAAAAAGTGGAAGCTATCAAAAAGGGGAAATCCTCGGAGTTTAATGTTAATGAAGAAAGAATTGTGCGGTTTGGGAAAATACTATGTGTTCCATCAAATCCGGAGCTGAAGAAGGAACTTTTGAATGATGCACATAGTTCAAATTTCTCTATTCACCCAGGGAGCACAAAGATGTATCCAGATCTCTGAGAAAACTTTTGTTGGGATAATATGAAGAAGGATATCGCTGAATATACATCAAAGTGCCTGGTGTGTCAGCAAGTGAAGGCAGAGAGGCAGAAGTCTAAGGTGATGATGCAACCATTTCCCATACTAGAATGGAAATGGGATAACATCACCATGGACTTTGTCACTGGACTTCCGAGGACATCTAAAGGCAATAATGCAATCTGGGTTGTTATGGATCGTCTTACAAAGACTGCACACTTCGTTGCTATTCAGAAGGATTTCTCTTTGGATCAACTAGCATAGATATATATGAGGGAAGTGGTAAGGTTTCATGGAGTACCACAATCTATTGTGTCTGACTGAGATCCAAGATTCACCTCTATGTTTTGGAAGAGTCTTCAACATTCTCTGAATACTGAACTGAACTTCAGTACGACCTATCATCCTCAAACTAATGTCCAATCCGAGCGGACTATCCAAACACTTGAGGATATGTTGAGAGTGTGCTCAATGGACTTTAAAGGAGGATGGGATCAACATCTTCCTTTGGTTGAGTTCTCTTATAACAATAGTTTCCACTCAAGCATCCAAATGGCACCATATGAAGCCATGTATGGGAAAAGGTGCAGAACACCGGCATGTTGGGATGAGGTCGGTGAACGTAAACTACTTGGACCAGAAATGGTCAAAGAAATGGTGGAGAAGGTGAAAACCATTCAGCAACATATCAAGGTAGCCCAGAGTCGACATAAGAGTTATGCAGATAATCGTCGACGAGACCTTGAGTTTAAAGTTGGAGACATGGTGTTTCCTTGCATATCTCTATGGAAGAAGTTCATGAGGTTTGGAAGGAAAGAGAAGTTAAGCCCAAGGTACATGGCCCCTTTGAGATTCTTGATCATGTCGGGGCTGTGGACTATCGACTATCACTTCCACCTGCCATGGCCAAAGTACATGATGTCTTTCATGTATCCCTCTTAAGGAATTACATACAGGACCCTTCACATGTACTCTCTTCCGAGGTGGTACAATTGGAAGATGATCTCTCTTATGAGGAGAAACTAGTGAAGATCATAGATCGTAGAGAAAAAGTTCTACGAAATAAGACAATGCCCCTCGTCAAGGTGTTTTGGAGAAACCACTTGTTTGAAGAAGCAACATGGGAATTGGAGTAAAAGATGAAGCTGAGTTACCCACATCTGTTTTAGTGTGGGAAAAGGAAAATTTCGAGGGAGAAATTTCTTAAGGGGGAATATTGTAATGACCCAAAGTTTCATTAATGGAAATCCCTCTTGATATAATTAATTGTCTCTTTATGTTTATATAAAATTTAAACTTCTTTGGTTTTATGATAAGAATTTTGACCGTTGCTAATATAGCCGTTGAACAGTGATCACATGATTAGTATAAATATAGGACTTTAACAAATCTAATTTACTCAGACAAAGGAAGTGATGGACTCATCCAGTAGAATTGCCCCATATGAAGCCCATTTGTCAGAGCTCGGAAAAGAGGTGGCGTCTTTGGGCTTCTCCCTTGACCAAGCCCATGCTGAGCTTCATCATGTCAAGCTCGAACGTGACCGTCTACAGGAAAAGTGGAAGTTGATTGAAATTACCACTTGAGCGATGTTATATGAGCCACCCCAAGAGTTTGTCACCATCGTACACCTTACCCTTAGGTATTATGCGGCTGTTTTAAGGGGTTATGTAACAAAAAAGTAGTACTATGTTCATTTACAATATTTTTTGTATATAATAATGAATATAATTTCTAGTCATTTTTTATACATTGTAAATAGTTTATAAAGTACAAATGGTGTTTTTAGTTATTATTTAATTATGAAATCTATTTTATTAAATTAAGATATTTTTTAATTAAATAATATTTTAATAAAATAATAATATTATTATTAAATTAACTAAATATAAATGATCTTATAATTTTATGAATGCAATTAAAATTTTTTATTAAGGTTTGAAAGCTATTTTTGTCAAAACACGTGAATTTTTTATAAATGTCAGTTTTTATTTTAAAAGTAAAAATTAACATATTTAGAAAATTATTTAGATAAAATAAATGTTATTTCTGGAATCAGGACATCGAAATTATCCAACGGTGGATTTTTCATAATTTTCTGAGACAACCAAATGTTTGGGTAAAAATTAAATACCGTTTAAATATATAATGTGTTTTATGACATCATAATCACCCAATGATGATGTATTAAAATAATATAATCCTTGTGTTCGGCCAATATATGTTTTACCATTAAAATAATGTGATTTTGGGTTTGTTTGACTTAATTTTCAAAGCATTAATGGACCCCTCAAGACTTATTCAACACCTTGACTTTTTAAATTAATTTCCATGGGAGTGTGACTCACCTCCACATAAGCAACACTAATATTTTAAGATTTTCGGACTTTGGCCTTATAAAATAATGTTTTCCTCTTTCCTTTGCCAAAGACCATGGGCAAAAACCATGGGATAGTTTGTGGTTTGGATTAATTTAATATAAGTGGTCCCAAACCTAAATAATAAAGAATTCTCTCACCTTTCCTATATAAACCCACCCATGATCCCACTTCCTCCTTACTAAAATCACTTGGAGTTCGTCCGACCTCTTCCCTACTCTCTCTAGAATCCTCCCAAGGTGCCCCAAGCTCCCAAGAAGCCTCTCACAAGCCTCTCTCTAGCCTTTGGAAGCACACTTTCAAGTAAGGGTTTTTTCTTCCTTTCTCATTTTTGTCCAATTTTCATTAAGTTGTTTTTCCATTTTAATTTCAATTATGAATGTTGTAGTATGGTTTCTCACCTCCACCATACTTTCCTATTATTTTTTGAATGATGGGAGACCCCTTTCTCTATCATTAAATGCCTCCCATGTACACCCGTTACTGTGCCAAAATTCTGAAAGGAACTTCTCTCTCTTCTTTTACATTCAAGCAATAATTTTGTATCATGAATATAAATTCCATTAAAATTGTTGGTATATGTATCTATATGACCTCCCTACTTTCCATTACATGTAAATATTATGAGTAAACCTTTTCTCTCTCATCAACCATTTTTATGAATTCTTATGTCACGCCGTTACGCTGCCGAAATCACACTGATTTTCTAAGCCAATGCCATTGTGTAGTGGATACCATGCCCATTTCTTCATCAAGGGTATCCACCTTTATAAACCTTTACATATTGATTAAAAAGTTTCATGTATGAATTCCACAATCCTTTATCATTGAATAAATGTTTATTTTTTATGAATCTATGTCTTATGATCCATGTGGCACACTTATGCATGAAATGAAATGTTTAATAAGGGTGCACCCTTATAGCGCTCCAATGCATTGGTTAAAGTATAGTATCATGATACGTCATGTGCAATGAGTGTTGACTCATGATAATTCAAGTACAACGAGGGTTTACTCATGCTTTATGTGCAATGAGGATTTACTCATGCTCCATGTTCAATGGGCCTTGGCTAATGCTAATTCCATGTTAAGTGTTGTTGCCACATTTCAATGTTATGATTTGCATGCTTTATCATGCATTTATGTTCATGTTTCTTTTATGCTATATTGATATACCTATTTTCTAACATGTATTGTACTCATCATGTTATTCCATGTGTACTCCCTTACTGGGCTTTATAGCTCACCCTTTTTTTATGCATGTCCTCAGGTTATCCCATGCAATGCTAAGTACGAGGGAATGTATTGGTCATGTAAAGGAAGTTTTCAATAAAGATGTTGTATTTTATGTTTTATGTTTTTATGTAATGATCCTAACCCCAAAGACACTAAACCTCTCGATCTTCTTGTTGTATCAAGTGATGTTTTATGTAATAAATCATGTGTAAGTTTGTAATAAAAGCAGGGTTGTCATAACATATCACCAAGGATTTTATATTAGGACTCCCGGATAGCCCATAGGGCATCGTCAATTTTCTACAGGGATACAAAAATTTATAAATTTAATAAACATAGACAACCTAACAACAAAAAGTGTATTACTTGGTTAGTGTGAGTGTTAAACCCATAGAGATCGTCTGTGTAATATAAAATAATTCTAGGAATTTAAAAACATAACTGTTTGATTGGTTAAAGAGGGGGAGATAAATAAAGTGATAGAAAAATGTATATTGTTTTTTCAGAATCTAGATTGAAGTAATTTTGGGGTTCTTTTGTTTCAGGGATTAGGTGCAATTATATATTAGAAATTAAATTAATTTATTCATGGGTGGTGTCAAAGTAATGACATGGTGGACTCAATGGTCATGAAATCTTCTCCTCATCATGGAATCCCCATTTCCCTTTGTAGTACATTAGGGAATATCCAAATTGAGTTTGTATCGATAACAATTTTAAACCTGGTTTCCCTAAATGTGACATTGGGCATTCCTTAATTTAGGGTAACTAGTTTTTCTATTCATAAATTGTCCTTTATGATTAAAATACCAATGTTCATGATAATAAAAAGATAAGGAGATTGTAAATTGATTAAATAAATTATATAAATATTATTAAAAGAATAAAAAAGAAATAAATACAAAGATGCCTTCTAACATCATCTACATAACCCTATAACAAAATTGGTTTCACCCCCTCATCCTTTTAATGAGGTATTAAGGGGGAAGAAATAAATAAATTGAAAACATAAATGAACTATAGAGATGAAACTGGGGAGGACCCACCATAACACAGATTCCCGCTCTAATCATTGATCTCCTAGTCTCCCTTGTAGTATTAGTCGGATTCCTTTTTATAGACTCCTAAAGGGATGTTCCAACATTAAATTATGTCATAATGAGTTAAAAATTGATCTCGAGTAGTTTTTAGGTCATAAAATCAGTCTCCTCTGTTAATTGAATCAAAACCTCATCATTTTTGGTCATTTTGGAATTTTCACTTTCAATAAGTGATTCATAATGAGTAATGTTTGGGTCCCTGTAATTTTCACAGAATTTTAACATTCTATAAATAGTGAGTAGTTTCATGGATTTTAATTGTTTTAAATTACGTAATGGTTTCAATTTTTGTAATCCTTTCATGTCATATAATAATTTTATGTCACCAATCTCATGTTTCCAGTTCCAGAAGATCTTTTTTGTTCTATTTCTTCACTTTTGTCACCTAACAGTGTTCTATAGGCATCCTTCATTGTGACAATCCTTATTATTTTCTAGTTTTAGTCTGTGGAACATCATTTGATACTATGTTTTATTATTTTCGACTTTATTTTTTTTATCCCACCACAAATAAAAAAATAAGTTAATAAATACAAATATTAAAATAATATCAATCTTATTACATTAATTAGTGCATTAAAACCCCATAAAATAGTTGCATAAAAAACATGTATCACCCCCATGAAATCTAAAGGATATAACACTATTTAAATTTTAATAGATTTTATTACTAATTTAGATCTTTTAATTCCCGTAGAATAATATTATACTCTTGAACAACTCATATGAGTATACATAACAAAATTTTTAACACATCATGGAGTACCCCTCAGTATTATATATTATCAATATCTGACGTCTATATTTAGATTTTGGAAACACCTTTAGAAATAATTGGCTATAGAGATGAGTTTTATAACTATTTATGTAACATCCTGAACTCTTATAAATAAAACCCACTTTTTGATTTATTTAAATTCCCAATTATGTAATTCCTTGACCCAAGAAGCTTAGATTCATTGCATTATTTTATTGCATTAGCATGATTACAGGGAATAAAATCCCAAAGGACTGGTCAGTTTAGTAGTCTTAGAAATCCATATTGCATACATGATACCCATAATACATTGGGAAAACAAAATAAAACATGATTTATAATAAAAATAAACAAACTGCATCCTTGAAAGCTTATTCAAATATTTCTTCTTCATAACTTATGGAAAGGGAATATAATAAGGATGGGCTCAAATTATTAGTAAGGGTAACTAAATAGAAAGAAATAATAAATTGGAGAGGATAAATGAACATGTAAAGTTAAATAACTGATAATACATGTAAGTCAAATAAATAGATAAGGAAAATTTAATAT
This sequence comes from Viscum album, assembly GCA_963277665.1. Lineage (NCBI taxonomy): Eukaryota > Viridiplantae > Streptophyta > Magnoliopsida > Santalales > Viscaceae > Viscum > Viscum album. The sequence goes on from OY728129.1 coordinate 1,447,806,990, forward strand.
ATAAATGTAAGAAGCTAAAACACATGTCATTTAATCATTGAACTAAAAATGAAATGTATCTATAGATATGTTGATGAAAAATATCATGCTTGAATAATAACTAAAATATATATAAGTAAATGATTAATTATTTTATTTCATTTCTAAGTCACATGAAAACATATACCATCAAATCCTTTCATAATATGGTTAAAACTATGGATAAGAACTAGTTTAATTTGGAAAACTTATTCATCTCATGAGAACAGATCGATGCATCGAGGGGATATATAAATTCTAACCCTATGATTTTATTATCAATCCAAATAATTTGTCATATCAATTAATAAAAATAAATATATACCTTATCAAATATTTATATTGAATTAAGAATTTGTATTTATAAATAATTCCCCAGTTAATCGAATATCTATCAAAGTGAACATTGAATGTAAAAATGATATATAGTTTAGGAAACACTACTATCCAATGTGTGAGAATATGAATATTCAAGAAAATATACAATAGAAAAGGGTTAAAATGAAGTTATATTTTTAAGAGAGAATTAAAAATCACAAAATTAAGTGAGACTGCTAAGATAATCATTAAGAACATTCTTTAGGAGAATAATCATTAAACATTCCAATGTGTCCCACACCACATTGAAACATTTAAATCATAATACCCATAAAGTAATAATATTTAATGAAACTTATATTATCATTATAGTAATGTGATTCGTGATATAACATGTCAAAAGGCATTATATATAGAAAATAATAGTGAATTCGTGCATAAAAACTAATAAGTCTCAATGGAATGTAAATTGAGATGAAATTCCCTTACCTTACCCTTCATTTTTGTTGTGTGATATTTATTATCCAATATAGTTGTTTAAAATAGGTTAATTGATTATTCCAGAACCATAATCATGTTTATAATATCATACATAATCTTTTTATAATATCTTATTACCCATTTGTTAACAATCATCCATTATTTTCTCCATTTTAGGTGTTAATTTCCTAGTTTTCTCAAATATGTTTTGACTTATTATTTGCTGTTAGTATTACACAGATCATGATTTAATAATATCAAGAACATAAAAAATGATTTAATTATAAGATATATATATATATTCATTACATATTTATTTATAATAATCTATAAATATTGGAGATAATAAATGAAATGCACAGTTTGTGGAGAAGGTGGGTCGTATGTACGTTTGTACGCTACTTTAATTTCTTTGTTGTATTAAAAGAATAAAGTGTAAATGATACATATGTATATTCTAATTCTAGTATAATATATATTTCATATATGTCACATAGTTTTATTAAAATTATCCTTAATACGTTCCATGTATAGCTTGAACGAATCACATCGCTTTGAGGAGGTGGTAGTCCACACTTCCACAAATGATGTTATCATATTAACACAAAATGAAAATTATGGAGGTATGTTTTATAAAATAATTAAATAATAATTGATAAATAATATATATCATATATAAATATATTTTTCCATCATACTTACCACCATGATGGGTGGTAACGGATAAAATAGATTTTAGGGGGTGGACAATGGAAAAGTAAGTTCTTTACACATTAGATGGAAGAGTGTATAATTATAGATCAAAAAATTCACATAAAAATATATTATTATATTTATTTTAATAAATTTTTATATAATAAAAGAATAATTAAATTTTATGGGGTGGATAATGGAAATGAAACTAAATATCTTGAGAAATATGTTACCTCTCAATCGGGTAACATCATTTGGTTTGTACCAAAAGGCATCCTTGGATGGATTTATGCCTTAGGGGAGGCTTCTAGGATGACTATAGTTATTTTTAGGATCTAGTTTTGTAGATATTGGTTTAGAAAAAATGTATTGAGAGGTGTGAGGAAGTGGGAGGATATGAGACCTTTTTATATTGGAGGAGTGACACTCTTGTAATATTTTGACAAAGGAATTGCATACACATTTTCAAATTAAAATTAGATTAAATAATTGAAAAAGTTATATAAAAAGGATTATAAGGTCTAAATATTTATATATTAATTATCCTGGACAATTTTCTATGTCACTTGGTCCCTTAATATTAAGGTTTGGTTCCTTATTAAACATAATTTTACATTAATCATTGTAATTAATTTTAATTATTTTCACTAATATTTTTGGTCAAAAACTAAGTTGACCTAGTTAGGAATTATAAATTATGATTATTCCAAATATGGAATAAATTTTTTCAAATTCTAATCATATAATTGGTTTAAATTTGTTTAAATTTAATCCCATAAATAGGACGAAAATGCGAGTTTTTAAAGTAAAAACATCTGAAAGTTTTCTATGTTTTTATAGACAATTTATAAGTGAAATTGATTACAATGACCTATATTGGATTAATTGATAAAATTTTATATAATTAAACTTAAAAACAAATTTTAAATTTAATTTAACCTTAGAAATAAATTATATAAAATAGCAGTTCTGAAGTAAAATTTATTATATTTCAATATTCATTAAAAAATAAAACATCACAGACAAATACCAAAAAAATTTCCTAACCTGATTTTTAGGTCCCTATTTAAATAGATGAATTTTATTTTGACATATTAAATTTATAAAAGACTGAAAATTTTGATTTAAAATGGGTTGTCCATAAAAAGGTAGTAAAAAACCTTAATAAAAAATAGTATTTTATGTATAAAATTGGTTCTATTTTTACTTAATCTAATGAAATCTATTGGATAAATATAAAAAATATTTTAATGAATATATAATATATATTTCACATTAATATCACCCATTAACTAAAATTAATTTAATTTATTAGGGAAATACCTCTTTGTAAGAATAAAAATAATAATATTTTCTTTCATATTCAATCAATTTTCATAAACAATTCTAAATAATTTTTAACCAATGAATTCATTTTATATTTTCAAAAACCATAATTTTTTTTATATATTATTTAATACTATTCCTTATGTGCAGTTTATATCTTATTATATTAAATAATATTATTCTAATAAAATATTATTGTTCGGTAAAACTTGGTCTTAAGTGTAAAGAAATCCATCAAAAAAGGTTTCTCTTGCGTGTAATGCATACTAACTCAGTGTGGTATGAATTTCAATATATATAATATTTAGAATATATTTAAAATAGTATATATATATTAAAGTGTCAGGGTATTGTATCCCCTTACATGTTTGATGTTGCGGGTCATGAACTCTAACTAATATAATGTTCTTACTTTATAATTTCAGGGTTTTATATTCTCCCCAACTTAAATAAATTACGTCCTTGAAATTTAAACTTCATCTCGGTAATAGGGAGATTGAAAATAAAATATTTTCAAAATACCTACATTTTAAATGGGTTAATATTAAATCCTCTTAATAAGATGGAAAGGAAAGTACAATGATATTGTAACTTAGTTCCCTAGTAGGAGAACATAGTGGGAAGTGAAAACATGGACATGAAAGAAATATCCAACAATTAAGTTCTAATGGTGAGTTCTAAAGAAAATATTTAGAAGAAAGTTGTTGAACACAAAACTATAAAACATATGTGTGAATAAAGGTCATTGATATCATATAAAATGATGATAATAGGATAACATTTTTGTTTCAAAACTATTTTTTCTATAGTTAAGGAATTATTCAACTCTATAAGAAAAATATAAATTTTTATAACATAATATTTTCCTTTGTTTATGACTTGACCTATTTATACATCATTTTTTATAACAAGGAGCTTCAATTAGTGAAGCAATACATTAATCCCTAAAAACACATCCTAAGAAAAACTTAAACCATTTCATAAATGGTTATCCTTTAAAAAAGATTATGATCCAACACATCAGAAACAATTTAATTTAATTTCAAAGATGAACTTGTCATTAGCCTTTAATCAACAGGAAGTAGCTCTAAATATTAACCTTCCAAACATGGGAATAACTTTATCATGTCTCCTCTTTAAATATATTAATAACTAGAATCATCATAAAACCTTATTGGAAACATGTGTTATTCTTTATTCCTTATTTAAGACACATGTTATTAGATATATTCAATCAATTAAAATGTGTTGTAAACTCCATAAATGATAACACTGACCACTTTTAAACATGTTATTAATCAGTTCATAGGTAGTCATCTCTTGTCTGAATCAATTATTTCTTCATTATCTCAACATCAAGAACATTTTAAAGGCTGTATTACCATCATTCATGTGTTTTTAGAAAATTTTAACTTTCTACTGAATAAATTTTTTTCATACCATTCATCATATGATCTTGAATATTTTTTGAAAAAATATTTTAGAAAAATTATTATATATTTCATAATTTATATGATGAGAACACCATAAATGAATACTTTTACATTATATTTGTTAGATCCAAATACATAAGTACATTAATCATTCCACTTTGGTAGTTTCAATAACATATGCTTAACCTTGATCCATTAGCATCTTCTGAGGTATATTCACCTGATTCTTATGGAATTCATTTTTGTAGTTTCCCATATCCTTGTATTTGTAACACTGAATAGTAGTGTTTCACTGATTTCCTTTTCATTATTTTTCTCAGTGACCCTTTTCTCTAAACTTATAAAAAACTCCCAATCCTTTCAATTATATACCAGAGTGATTCTTTACACAGTAATCACATGTGTTAAAATCCTTCTTTCTCTTCAAATTCCTTGACTCCTTTCCTTTTTCATGGTGTTCAGAAGACCTCCCCTTCACATGGTTTCCCTTAAATCCATAGGAATTTTAGAATTCTTTCTCATTCTTGATAACACATAAAACTATTTCATCATATGGAGAAATTTTTTGAGACTCTAGATCCCTTTAGATACTTGGATTATGTCCTTTAAAGGAATGATAAATTTTAGATTCCATGTTTCATATGAAAACTATAGAATACCCCGAATAACCTAGTAATGGAAGATTCATACTCCACAAAACTTTATTCCTCCTTTTTCTTTAAACTAAGTAAAATTATCTTTATCTCATTTTTTTCTTAAAAGGGTAGTATTTATGAAAGAAAACCTCTATAAAGGTAATCCATTACATGATTTATATTTCATCTTCAACCATGGTATTCTAGATCAATGACCAACATTGATCGACATCACTATTCATATAATATACTACAAGTGTAACCTTTTCCTTTTCACCACATCCCAATTCTATGAATATCTTCTTCAATGACTTAATCCATTGCTAATATTCCATTGTATCAGTAGTCCCATTAAATGATGGGGGATCTAACAGATAAATCAATCCAATATAGGATATTCTATATATAGAATAGTTTTATCCATTCGAGTAAGGTGATTTCTCATAACCTGGCTAAGCTGACCTAATATATCCATAACATTATCTGTTCTAATACTATATAAATTGACTTTATAAGTGGGGAACCTATATATTGCCCATGAGTATTGAAACAATTCTCCCTTCTAGGTTTCATTGCTAAAAAATGGCATATATTGGGTTAGATCATAAAATCATAATGTAAAATTCCAAATATGGTATAACACATAACATAAATTTTTACATCGTAAATACTAGAATGATAAACTATGGTTACTTTCGGAAAATATTTTATTTCAAATAATTCATAATGGTAGGTATAGAAAATGTGAACTATCTGAAGAGTATCCACCAAGAGTGCCAACCAGGTGCATAGTAAGGACCATTTTCATGTACCAGGTTACACTTAGTCGGGCCTGACATACCTTATTAGAGTTTTTACTCCTAGGTACATATATTCTAGAACAAAATACTCTTTTAGTATCTAGATAAGTATTTATTTCTAAGAATACTCAAATAATCTATAACTTACCAGAATTCAAATATTTTCTATTATAATTCTTCTAAAAGTCTATCTTATGGTTATGTTCCCTAATCTAACTATTCTAAATCTAGTTTTCATGGTTACTATTAACCAACCTTTGATACCAACTGTAACTCCTTGACCCTAGAAGTCCAGATTTAGTACATTGTTTTATTACATTGGTATGATTACAAGGAATCAAATCCAGAAGGACTGATATGTTTAATAGTCTTGGAAAGATAGATTATATACATGATACCCATAATACATTGGGAAAATAAAATATAATATGATACATAAAAAAAAAGTAATTAAATTCATCCATGAAATCTTATTCAAACATTTCTTCATCATACCCTGGGGAAAGGAGAGATAATAAGGGTGATCCCAAATGCATAGTAAGGGAAATAAAAGTGGAATAAATAATAAATAAATTATAATAAATCAACATGGCATGGTAAATAACTAATAACACATGCCATTCAAATAACTATATAATGAAAATTCAATATGTAATGGTAGGAAACTAAAACACAAGCCATTTAAACATTGAATTAAAAATGAAATGTATACATAGATATGTTGCTGAAAAATCTCATGGATGAATAAGAACTAAAATATCTATAAATGAAATGATTAATTATTGGACTTCATGTCTAAGGTGCCTGAATAACTATACCATCAAGACATTTCACCAGACGGTTAAAACTACGAATAGAAATCCATTTAATTTGTCCAACTTATTTATCTCATGAGAACCTATCAATGCATTGAGGGGCTATATAAAGTTTGATACCCACCCTTCATTACTAGACAAAATCATTCATCATATTTTTTAATTAAAATAACTGATATGTGTAACACCTGAGACTTTTATGTTATATAAATCAGCAAAGTAATCTTTTTCTACACGACACTTGCTTGGCTTTCTTTACACGAAATCGTGACCTTCCTCGATAGCTTGCGTCGTACGCAATACCGAGTTTCACTAAACAACGATATGCTATTAAAATATTATTAAAACTAGCCATTATGAATAGTAACAACCACTTTTTGAAATTTTATAAATTTTATTTTTCAAAATGGACTTCATTTTTGGATTCGGAATATCAAAATTATCCTAGGGTGAAATTTTGGTATTTTTCTGAAAACTTTCAATTTTTGATGAATAGTGAAACCACTAAGTTGTAGTTAAAAAACTAAATTTTTCATAAATCTTAATTTTACCACTTCTATGAGTGGAATTTCAAAAATCCGAGAGACACGGTTGATGTCAGTAAGTAAAATGTGGTTCAATGAGATGAAAATAATCTTTTCGTGAATAGTAACTTTTCACTTTTTTACCACGGTTAAAAGTAAATAAGGTAATTATGGGTAAAGATGATATTGTTATTACCCTAACACATGTCCTAATTCTATTGGATAAGTGTAATTCGACCAAAAACAAACTTAGGAATAAAATATGACCATTTAGTCCCACTTGGATTAGATTAGGACATTTATTATTAATTTATTTAAAGAAGGGTTAATATAGTTAAAATCAAAGTTTAATAAGTAAATAATTTTTAATATGGGGTTATACATAAGATAAATTCGACTATAAATATTCATTATAAATCTAAAAAGAGTTCCTACATAATGGTATTTTATTTGTAATTTTTAGACATTAAATAATTTAATTTATTTATGACATAATGAGGATGCAGTAATTATCTTATTAATGAAATATTAACATAATTGATGTTATAAACACCAAAATAAATGAAATTTGAGACTTTTTATGGATCCCACTAATTTTCTAGGTCAATATGACATGTTAGTATTTATTTAATTAACTTGGTTCGAACTAATAATTCTGTTATGAGTTTCACAAAAATCAATTACTAAATAGTGTCAAAATTGACATAAAATAGTTTTTAAAACAAATATTATATTGGTAATTGTTATTTTATTCCTAAAAATCTAAGGTTCGGCCAAATGACTTAGATAAGGTTATATATATTAATAATAAACAACTTGGGGTTTGTTTGGCTGCTTATAGTAAGTTTATTAACCTTATAGTATAAGAACACAAGAAGACATGGTAAAAGTAAAATTATTTAACTTAAAGTTAAATCTAAATGATAAGGTTAAAATAGGAACCTAAACTTGTCTAAATTCTATTGGATGAGATTATTTCGACCCATCCCCACCTTAGCATCGAAATAAATCAATTTGGAGCTATTTAAAACCGAACTTGACTTTATAATAAAATAATATTTTTAGTTATTCCAAAGGTGCCCCTCTCCTCCCTTATAAAAGGGCACCTCCTCCCTCTCTTCCTCACACCACTTTGAGCCTTCAAGCTCGGCCAAACCCTGCCACGTTCTCCTCTCCACTTCCCTAGAGACATCATAGAGGTCATGGTCGTCTTCAAAGACCAATTTTAGTGCCCTAAAAGAAGGTCTCAAAGAAGCACTTCAAAGAAGAGGTAATGTCAGTTACTGATTCTTTCATTTTATTTCTTCTTCCACTTATTCTTCTTAGGTTGTTTCATTATGAAGTAATAACATCAGTATAACTCATATACTGATATGTTATTATAAGTATGAAACAACCCTATTTCACCATCTATCCATCCTACGGAAAAAGAAATCACCACGCGTGCGTACGTACGAAATACCGTCTCCACGCCGTGGTGTAATCTATTTTCCACCACCACCTTACTTGGATGGGTATAATGGTGTATATAATGACTATATATGAGTATTATAAAGTGATACTGATTTTTAAATAGTATACATACACTCAATACAATTCCACGATCATAGGAACGATATCATCACTCGTGCGTACGTACGGAATACCGTCTCCACGATGTGATGCGACTCGTTCTACATGATCTTCATTTCATGATGATTATATAAATGAATTGAATGAATTAATATGATATATATTACACTAATACCATTCTGGAAATGAGGTATCTATAACCTAAAGAGAAGAATAAGAATTTATTCGACAAAACACGCATAAGAACAAAAAGTTATAAAAACCCGAATAACAAGTAGCAATGAAATATTACTACTAAGAAGCTATAAATATGACCATATATGATATCGTAAAAATATGTATGATTCTGGAATAAGTCAATAACATTATTTAAATCATTATACATGAGGTTCAGACACTTACAAAGCAAGTCGGAGCTAAGGTAAGGGAAATATCACAATCTCATTTTTATCTGATATTGTTTATACTTTGGAATTTACTAGGGTGTATTTTATCATCAAAATCCATGTTTCCGAAATATGTAATATTATTTCCATCCACCTACAATTTTTTAAATCCAATTTTACCCTTAGGTGAGTTTTTAGTAAAGGATATGAAATCAATCTTTTGTCTTTTTTCGTACGAGGTACTTTTTTGACTTTTCCGACAAAAGAACGAGAAGAATGTTTTTTTTAACTTATACGGCATGAATGGATTTTTAAAACATTATTTCCAAGAAGCTTACTTTACAAGTTTTCAAGTTTATTTTTAATCAACTTCTTTTAGTTTAAAGTTGTATGACATGTTAAGAAAGGAAAAATGTTTTTTAAGAAGAAAGGATATTTTCCTCAAGAATGGAGTTCAAGTGTTTTATCAAAATTATTTTCCATCTAAGATAATAAAGGGTTCTGTTTTTATCCCTATTATTACATTGATTTGATTATGTTGTGATGGAATTATTTTTATGAATTCCTTTATCTTATATGAATTGTTTTATGATGTCATGATGTTTAAGATTCCCATTTGTATTACATGGGTTATGCAATGATGTATGATTTAAGATTTTGTGCCACACATAAGAATGGTATCATTATGAGATGGGTGGGACCTATATCTCCCTCCAATGCATTGGGTAAAGATTTTATATCTCATGAGATAGACATGGCTGGAACGGTATGTTATACCGGTTCAGTGAAACAGGACTGAAACGAGGGTGACTCAGTTCAGAAAGGGACGTTTTCACTAAGATAGTCTTGGCAATGAGTCTTGACTAACAAGAAATGATTCTCTATGATTATGTGTGTATTCCACAAAGTTTCATGTTTTAAGTTATGATTATTGTGATTACATTTCACTGCCATGATTTATCCCATGTTATGAAATTATGATCTCTTTTGCAGGTTAAGATTTCCAAAAGTTATGTGCTAGTGTATACGATGTGATTGATATTTATTTTGTTTACCCTTACTGAGCATTTGAGCTCACCCTTTTGTATTTTTTCTTTCCCCAGGTCAGGAAGAAGATTATTATGTAGGATATGCCAAAAAGGACTCTAGATATGATGAAATAAGTGGGAGGCAAAGTTGATGCTTTATGAACCAGTTGTTTATGTTTCCCAGTTTCTAAAGACACTATACATATACGGTCCTTTATTGGTTTTTGTTATATGTTTTAATATGTATGCTTCAATTTGGAAGTATTAACAATGTATGTAAAGTATGGGTCGTTATAGTTGGTATCACAGGAAAGGGATAGTCAACCTTTGGAAACTAGGATGTGAAAGCCTTAGTAAGAACCCTAAGGATAAGTCTAAGCATAGAACACAATATTAGTGTTTTAGAAATGGCCATGAATAACCTAGGATAAGACCTTAAGTGTGAAATTTTATTCTTGAGTATGTGGTTTTCCTATTATAATTAGTGTTGCTCACACTATTCTTCTTGGTTTTAGTCAATGGCTGGAACCTGAAGGAATTGTGTTAATGCGGAATGCGACGGGCAATGCAATGATTGTCCCCCTAAGCAACCAAACGTTATGGGAGCTGGAATGCCAAATCTTGTAGCCATGCTCACACAACTTTCTCAAGCTATGAATCATGCAGTACTTCCGAACGAGCAAAGGAAGGAGCAACATTCTGTTGAATCCTTCATGAGGCAGCGTCCACCTTCTTTCAGCGGGTCTACTGATCCATTAGTTGCTAAACAATGGATTAGTACTACTGAAAAGATATTTCCAGTTCTTCAATGTTCTGAACATGATAAATTCATCCTAGAAGTGTATCGTTTGGAAGGATATGCTGATCAATGGTGGAATATTATTAAGAATACGAGGCAAAGGGATGAAATTCAGTCCATGGAATGGGACGAGTTAAAGAACTTATTTTTCAATAAGTACTTCCCTCATATTCTCCGAAAAAAGATGGAGAAAGAGTTTCTTGAACTGAAGAAAAAGGATGATGAATCTGTTGGTACCTATGAAGCAAATTTTACAAGACTTTCAAGGTACGCTTCTGGTATTATTATCCAACCTGAGAGTAAGATCGATCGATTCTCTAGTGGCTTAAAACCAAGTCTTCGAAGGGCGTTATCCATAAGGGACTTCAATAGCTACGAGGAAATCGTTCGATGTGCTCTCAAAGTCGAGATGGAGAATAGAGTAACCCATCAGTCATATGGGTTTGATAAGAAGAGGAAAATGGAATTCAAAGGAAAATCTAAAGAGACCACAGAAAAGAATATGAGCTTTCCCTTATACTCAAAGTGTGGAAAGAAACATGGAGGGAGTTGTCTTAAAGGGACAAGTAAATGTTTCAAATGTGGAAAGGAAGGTCATCGGGCATTTGAATGCCGCGATGATGGGAAGAAGATTTCTAATGATGCAAACAAATGAAGGGATACACAGAATGAACCTACTACACCTCAATGTTTCAAGTGCAAGGAGATGGGGCATTATGCTAATAAATGCCCTAATCCAAGGGTTGATGATGATGGTCGACGTCAACAAACTCTTAAGGCTAAAGACAAGGGAAAGTCACATGCAATTTCTATCAGCCATGTGGAGTACGATAACGATGTGGTGAAAGGTACACTTACCATCCACTCTAAAGTAGAAAATGTTTTATTTGATTCTGGATCCACCCACTCTTTTATTTCTGAAGAATTTTCTAAGGGTATCACCGTATTACCTCAACAATTAGATGTTGAGTTAGCTGTGACAACACCTAATGGCACAACAGTCGCATCAAAAGTTTATAATTCTTCTCCGATCTAAGTTTGTGGGAAAGTGCTTCCTGCAAATCTTGTGATCCTTCCTATAGGGGAATTTGATGTGATTCTTGGCATGGATTGGCTTTCTTTATATGGAGCTCATATCAATTTCCAAAGAAGGGAAGTCACATTTCATATTCCAGATCAATCTATGATCGTCTATCAATGCAAGGATGAACATAACCTTCCAGTGGAAATTTATTCCATCTTATGGGTCTTGATTCAACTAAATGAAGGTTATTTATCTCAAATGGTTGGTGAGAAACTCACGATTAAGAATATGCCCATTGTATGGGAGTTTGATGATGTCTTTCCGGAGGAATTACCGGGTCTTCCACCAAATCGTGAAGTTGATTTTTCAATAGAACTCGTACCGGGTGCTTTGCCTATTTCAAAGACACCTTATAGAATGGACCCAATTGAGTTGCAGGAATTGAAGAAGAAACTCCAAGAGAATCTTGATAAGGGATTCATACGCCCTAGTGCGTCACCTTGGGGAGCACCTGTTCTATTTGTTAAGAAGAAAGATGGATCAATGAGACTCTGCATTGATTGTCAAGAACTTAACAAGATCACTATCAAGAACAAATATCCTCTCCCACGCATTGATGACTTATTTGACCAACTACGCGGAGCTCAATACTTTTCCAAGATTGATCTTCGTTCAGGGTATCATCAATTAAGGGTCAAAAGGGAGGATATACCAAAGACGGCTTTCCGTACAAGGTATGGACACTATGAATTTATAGTGATGCCATTTGGTCTTACTAATGCCCCTGCTATCTTCATGGATCTGATGAATAGAGTCTTTAGAGACTATCTTGATCAATTTGTGGTAGTCTTTATAGATGATATTCTTGTCTATTCAAAGAGCAAGGAACAACATGAAGATCACTTGAGAATTATATTGAAGACCCTGAGAAAGGAGAAGATTTATGCCAAATTTACCAAGTGTGAATTTTGGCTTCAAAAAAGTTGCATTTTTGGGTCACATAATCTCAAAAGAGGGGATATCTATGGATCCAGCAAAAACAGAGTTTATCGAAAGATAGTCGAGACCAACAACAGTAACTGAGATCCGAAGTTTTCTTGGTTTGGCTGTATATTATCGAAGCTTTGTGAAAGATTTTTCACGATTATCTAATCCACTCACCAAGTTGACTTGGAAAGGAGTTAAGTTTTTCTGGACGGAGGAATGTGAAGAGAATTTCAAGGAGTTGAAAAGAAGGTTATCCAGTGCACCTGTGCTCACACTGCCTTGTAGTGGAGAAAGGTTTGTGATCTACAGTGATGCATCCAAGAAGGGATTGGGGTGTGTTCTTATGCAAAATGATATGGTGATAGCTTATGCCTCACGACTGTTGAAAATCCATGAGAAAAATTACCCAACACATGATTTGGAGTTAGCTGTGGTAATCTTTGCATTAAAGATTTGGAGGCATTACCTTTATGGTGAAAGGTGTGATATTTATACTGATCATAAAAGTTTAAAGTATATTTTCACACAAAAGGAGCTTAATATGCGTCAACAAAGATGGTTGGAGCTGAATAAGGATTATGACTGCTCAATCCATTACCACCCTGGGAAAGCAAACAAGGTGGAAGATGCATTAAGTCGACAAGACCATGCTAGTTTATCCATGATGAGGATCACAAAAGATCCAATATTTATGGATTTACAAAGGATGGATCTTGGAATTATAATGGAAGGGGGAAAATCTTATCTTTATAAATGAATGTTCAACCATCTATACATGTGAAGATTAAAGAGGCACATAAAGAAGATGTCGAGTTACAAAAGAAGGTGAGAAATGTTCCTGAATTCAACCTTGATTGTGATGGGATAATAAAGTTCATGAATCGGGTTTGTGTTCCTCCCATCCCCGAATTAAAGAAGGAGCTGCTGGATGAGTCTCATAGTTCTTCATTCTCTATTCATCCTGGAAGCACGAAGATGTATAGGGACCTGAAAGAGTACTTCTGGTGGGATGGCATGAAAAGAGATGTTGCTGAATATGTCTCTCGATGCTTGGTTTGTCAACAAGCTAAAGCTGAGAGACAGAAGTCTAAGGGGATGTTACAACCATTACCCATACCCGAATGGAAATGGGAAAACATCACTATGGTCTTTTTCAAAGGACTTCCTAAAAAATCCAAAGGCAATAATTCTATCTGGGTCATAGTTGATCGTCTTACAAAATCTGCACACTTCATTGCTATTAGAGAGGATTTCTCTCTGGATCAGCTTGCCAGGATATATGTAAAGGAAGTGGTAAGATTGAATGGTGTACCACTTTCTATTATATCTGACCGGGATCCGAGATTTACCTCGAAGTTCTGGCGAAGTCTTCAGCATACTTTGGATACAGAGTTGAGTTTCAGCACTTCTTATCATCCTCAGACAGACGGTCAGTCTGAGAGAACTATTCAAACCCTAGAAGATATGTTGAGAGCTTGCTCTATGGATTTAAAAGGAGGTTGGGATCAACACCTACCTTTGGTAGAATTTTCTTATAATAATAGCTTTCACTCCAGTATTCAGATGGCTCCTTATGAATCTCTCTATGGAAAGAAATGCAGGACTCCAACTTGCTGGGATGAAGTTGGGGAAAGAAAGCTATTAGGGCCTGATCTCGTTGATGAAATGGCAGAAAAGGTCAGATCTATTCAACAACACATAAGAGCATCTCAGAGTCGACAGAAAAGTTATGCCGACAACCGAAGAAAAGACCTAGAGTTTGAAGTGGGTGATAAACTGTTCTTACGAATATCTCTCTGGAAGAGGGTTATGAGATTTGGAAAGAAGGGGAAGTTGAGCCCTAGATATATCGTTCCTTTCGAAATACTGGATCGTGTTGGGAAGGTAGCTTACCGATTGTCGCTTCCACTGAATCTCTCTCAAGTTCACTATGTGTTCCATGTATCTCTCCTGAAAAAGTACATACCTGATCCTTCACATGTACTCATCTCAGAAGTTATACCGCTGGAGCAAGATCTTTCTTATAAAGAACAACCGATAGAGATTCTGGATCGTAGCGAAAAAGTCCTACGAAACAAGACCACTCGATTGGTGAAAGTTTTATGGAGGAACCACCAATTAGAAGAATCTACAAAGGAGCTTGAGGATATGATGAGGGAGAGGTATCCTCATCTGTTTGTTACAAAGTGACAAATTTCGAGGGCGAAATTCATTTTAAGGGGGGTAGAATGTAACACCAGAGACTTTTATGTTATATAAATCAGAAAAGGAATATTTTTCTACACAACACTTGATTGGATTGCTTTACACGAAATCGCGACCTTCCTCGATAGCTTGCGTCGTACGCAATACCGAGTTTCACTAAACAACGATATGCTATTAAAATATTATTAAAACTAGCCGTTATGAATAGTAACAACCACTTTTTGAAATTTTATAAATTTTATTTTTCAAAATGGACTTAATTTTTGGATTCGGAATATCGAAATTAGCCTAGGGTGAAATTTTGGTATTTTTCTGAAAACTTTCAATTTTTGATGAATAGTGAAACCACTAAGTGGTTGTTAAAAAACTGAATTTTTCATAAAACTTAATTTTACCGCTTCTGTGAGTGGAATTTAAAAATTCCAAGAGACACGGTTGATGTCAGTAAGTAAAATTTGGTTCAATGAGATGAAAATAATTTTTTGGTGAATACTAACTTTTTACTTTTTTTTACCACGGTTAAAAGTAAATAAGGTAATTAAGGGTAAAGATGATATTATTATTACCCTAACACATGTCCTAATTCTATTGGATAAGTGTAATTCGACCTAAAACAAACTTAGGAATAAAATATGACCATTTAGGCCCACTTGGATAAGATGAGGACATTTATTATTAATTTATTTAAATAAGGGTTAAAATAGTTAAAATAAATGTTTAATAAGTTAATAATTTTTAATATGGGGTTATACATAAGATAAATTAGACTATAAATATTAATTAGAAATCTAAAAAGATTTCCTACATAATGGTATTTTATTTGTAATTTTTGGACATTAAATAATTTAATTTATTTATGACACAATGATGATGCAGTAATTATCTTATTAATGAAATATTGACATAATTGATGTTATAAACACCAAAATAAATGAAATTTGAGACTTTTTATGAATCCCACTAATTTTCTAGGTTAATATGAAATGTTAGTATTGATTTAATTAACTTGGTTCGAACTAATAATTCTGTTAAGTTTCACAAAAAGCAATTACTAAATAGTGTCAAAATTGACATAAAATAGTTTTTAAAACAAATATTATATTGGTAATTGTTATTTTATTCCTAAAAATATAAGGTTCAGACAAATGACTTATATAAGTTTATATATATTAATAATAATCAACTTGGGGTTCTTTTGGCTGCTTATAGTAAGTTTATTAACCTTATAGTATAAGAACACAAGAAGACATGGTAAAACTAAAATTATTTAACTTAATGTTAAATCTAAATGATAAGGTTAAAATAGGAACCTAAACTTGTCTAAATTCTATTGAATGAGATGATTTCAACCCATCACCACCTTAGCATCAAAATAAATCAATTTGGATCTATTTAAAAACGAACTTGACTTTGTAATAAAATAATATTTTTAGTTATTCCAAAGGTGCCCCTCTCCTCCCTTATAAAAGGGCACCTCCTCCCTCTCTTACTCACACAACTTTGAGCCTTCAAGCACGGCCAACCCCTGCCAATTTCTCCTCTCCACTTCCCTATAGACATCCTAGAGGTCCTGGTCTTCTTCAAAGACCAATTTTAGTGCCCTAAAAGAAGGTCTCAAAGAAGCACTTCAAAGAAGAGGTAATGTCCATTACCGATTCTTTCATTTTATTTCTTCTTCCACTTCTTCTTCTTAGGTTGTTTCATTATGAAGTAATAACATCAGTATCACTCATATACTGATATGTTATTATAAGTATGAAACAACCCTATTTCACCATCTATCCATCCTACGGAAAAAGAAATCACTGCGCGTGCGTACGTACGGAATATCGTCTCCACGCCGTGGTGTTATCTATTTTCCACCACCACCTTACTTGGATGGGTATAATGGTGTATATAATGACTATATATGACTATTATAAAGTGATACTGATTCTTAAATAGTATACATACACTCAATACAATTCCATGATCATAGGAACGATATCATCACTCGTGCGTACGTACGGAATACCGTCTCCACGATGTGATGCGACTCATTCTACATGATCTTCATTTCATAATGATTATATAAATGAATTTAATGAATGAATATGATATATATTACACTAATACCATTCTGGAAATGAGGTATCTATAACCTAAAGAGAAGAATAAGAATTTATTCGACAAAACACGCATAAGAACAAAAAGTTATAAAAACCCGAATAACAAGTAGCAATGAAATATTACTACTAAGAAGCTAAGAATATGACCATATATGATATCATAAAAATAAGTATGATTCTGGAATAAGTCAATAACATTATTTAAATCATTATACAGGAGGTTTGGACACTTACAAAGCAAGTCGGACCTAAGGTAAGGGAAATATCACAATCTCATTTTTATCCGAGATTGTTTATACTTTGGCATTTACTGGGGTGTATTTTATCATCCAAATCCATGTTTCCTCAATATGTAATATTATTTCCATCAACCTAAAATTTTTTAAATCCAATTTTACCCTTAGTTGAGTGTTTAGTAAAGGATATGAAAGGAATCTTTTGTCGTTTTTCGTACGAGGTACTTTTTTGACTTTTCCGACAAAAGTACGAGAAGAATGTTTTTTTAACTTATAAGGCATGAATGGATTTTTAAAACATTATTTCCAAGAAGCTTCCTTTACAAGTTTTCAAGTTTATTTTTAATCAACATTTTTTAGTTTAAATTTGTATGACATGTTAAGAAAGGAAAAATGTTTTTTAAGAAGAAAGGATATTTTCCTCAAGAATGGAGTTCAAGTGTTTTATCAAAATTATTTTCCATCTAAGATAATAAAGGGTTCTGTTTTTATCCCTATTATTACATTGATTTGATTATGTTGTGATGGAATTATTTTTATGAATTCCTTTATCTTATATGAATTGTTTTATGATGTCATGATGTTTAAGATTCCCATTTGTATTACATGGGTTATGCAATGATGTATGATTTAAGATTTTGTGGCACACATAAGAATGGTATCATTATGAGATGGGTGAGACATATATCTCCATCCAATGCATTGGGTAAAGATTTTATATCTCATGAGATAGAAATGGCTGGAACGGTTGGTTATACTGGTTCAGTGAAATAGGACAGAAACGAGGGTGACTCGGTTCAGAAAGGGACTTTGTCCACTAAGATAGTCTTGGCAATGAGTCTTGACTAACAAGAAATGATTCTCTATGATTATTTGTGTATGCCACAAAGTTTCATGTTTTAAGTTATGATTATTGTGATTACATTTTACTGCCATGATTTATCCCATGTTATGAAATTATGATCTCTTTTGCAGGTTAAGATTTCCAAAAGTTATGTGCTTGTGTATACGATGTGATTGATATTTCTATTGTTTACCCTTACTGAGCATTTGAGCTCACCATTTTGTATGTTTTCTTTCCCCAGTTCAGGAAGAATTTTATTAAGTAGGATATTCCAAAAATTACTCTAGATATGATGAAATAAGTGGGAGGCAAAGTTGATGCTTTATGAACCAGTTGTTTATGTTTCCCAGTTTCTAAAGACACTATACCTATACGGTCCTTTCGTGGTTTTTGTTATATGTTGTAATAAGTATGCTTCAATTTTGAAGTATTAACAATGTATGTAAAGTATGGGTCGTTATAATATGCCTTATAAAATATCGATATTGAATAAAAAATATATATTTTTCAATATTTCCACAGTTGATAAAATATCTGTCAAAGTGAACACCATATGTAAAAATAATATATGGTTTAGGAAATAATAATATCCATTGTATGAGAATATGGATATTCAAGTAAATTTCCAATGAAAAATGAAAATATGAAGTTTTTTTTCAATAATAAATTTATAATAACAAAATTAAGTGATATTTCCAAGATAATCATTAAGAAAACTCTTTATAATAATCATCTTTAAACATTCCAAAGTATCCCATGGTACTTTGAAACTTTTAAATCACAATAGTCATGAATGAATAACATTAAATAAAACTTATATTTTCATGTGATTAAGTATATTCATGATATAACATGTCAAAAGTTATCATATACCCCAAATAAAATTTACTCGGTTCATAAAAAAAAGCCCCCATGGAATGTAAAATTGAGAAGAAATCCACACTTAACCATACTTTTTGTTGTGTAGTATGTATCCTCATGAATATTGGTTTAAAATATGTTAATAACATATAATAAAACCAAAATCATGTTTATAATATCATACATTATCTTCATATAATATCTTATTAGTCATTCGTTAATAATCTTTGATTATTTTCACTATTTTATGTGTTAATTTCCCAGTTTCCCAAGTATGTTTTGACTTATTACTTGTTTTTATTATTACATAGATAATGATTTTATCATATCAAGAATTTAAAGCGTGATTAAATTATTATATATATTCAGTACATATGTATTTAGAATAATCTATAAAGCTTGAAGATAAGAGAAAAAATGCACTATTCGGGGAGATGATGGTCGTACGTATGCATGGACGCTACTTTGATTTCCTTATCATATTAATAGAATGAAGAGTAAAAGATACATATATATATTATTACATAATAATTACTATTTCATATATTTTTCATATTTTTATTTAAATTATCCTTAATACATTCCATGTATAGTGTGAACAAATCACATCGCTTTAAGGAGACAGTAGTCCACACTTCCAGAATTGATGTTATAATAATTACACAAATGAAAAGTATAGAGTTATGTATTATAAAATAATTAAAGAATAATATATAAACCTAATATATATAATATTTATAATATATAAAAATATTTTCCATCATAATTCCCACCATGAGAGGTGGTAACAAAAAATGAACAATCATCATTTCGTGAGGTGGTGGTTCACTGTACACATAAAAAGTATGTTATTTACACATTAGATGGAAGTGTGTGTAAGTGTAGATCCAAACCATATAATAAAAACATATTAGTATATTTAGGATAATGTATTTTTATATAATCATATAATAAATAGATTTTAGGGGGAGAATAATGGAAATGAAACTTAATATCTTCAAGAAAGAGGTTAACTCTTAATCGTGTAACTTCTTTTAATTTGTACAAAAAGTAATTTTTGGATGGATTTCATACCATATGAGTATTATAGGATGAGTAAAGATATATTTATTAGATATTTTTTAGATCTTGTTTCAGAAAAAGTTTCTTGATAGGTCTGAGGAAGTGGGAGGATATGAGGCCTTTTATAGAGGTGGAGGAGTGGCACTCTTGTAATATTTTGTCAAAGGAATTCCATAAATTATTTTCACATTAAAAGTGGATTCAATAATGAACCCTATTAGATAAAAGTTATTATAGGGTATAAATTGGATGTCCAATATCTCTTGGACAAGTTTATAGGTCATTTAGGCCCTTAAGATTAAGGTTTAGTCCTATATAAAGATTAATTTTACCTTAGTTGTTGTAATTAATTTTAATTACTTTCACAAATCTTTTTGGTAAAAAAATAAGTTTAACTTATTAAAAATTATAAATTATTCTAATTCCAAATATGAAATTCGTTTTTCAAAATTCAAATCACATAATTGGAAAAAATTAATTTAATTTTACTCCCACAGACGGGACGACAATGCAGGTTTTAATGTAATAATGTCTCAAAGTTTTCTTTATTTTTATAGTAAATTTCAAAGTTAAATTGATTAAAATGACCTAAATTGGATTAAATTATGAAAAAATTATCTAGCTAAACTTAAAAACAAATTTATAATATAATTTAAGAATATAAATAAATTATATTAAAAAACAGTTTTGAACTAAAATTCAGTATTTATCGCTATTAACTAAAAAAATAAAACTTCATAGAAAAATACAAACAATTTACCCCAACCTAATTTTTATGTTCCTATTTCAAATAAGAAGTTTATTTTGACATATTGAATTTATAAAAGGGTAAATTTTGGATTTCGAATGGGGTTTTTATTAAAAGGTGGAAAAAATCCCTCAATAAAAATATAGTATTTTACACATAAAATTAGGTTTTTTTATCTTAAGACAATCAAATCTATTGGATGAATATAAAAATTATGTGATTGAATATATAATTTATATATCACATTAAAATCACTCACTAATTGAATTTAATTTAATTTATTAGGGTAAAAGAGCTTTATGACCATAAAAATAATAATATTTTCATTTTTTATTCAATCGGTTTTCATATTCATTTCTAAATAATTTGTATCCAATGATTTAATTTTATATTTTTGTAAACAATATATTTTAATATTTTTTTAAATACTATTAATAAAATCTAGTTTATATATTATTACATTAAATAATAATACTTTAATAATATATTATTGATCGATAAATCTCAGTCTTGCGTGTAAAGAGAGCCATCGAAGAAGGATTCTCTTGCATGTAATGCACGCTAACTCAGTGGGGCATGAATTGAAGTATATAGAATATATAGAATCTATTTAAATTCATAAATATATTTTAAATTATCATGGTATAGTATTCCTTAATCTCTTGGTGTCGCATATCATGCACACAATCGAATATAAGGTTCTTACATTAAAGTTTCTGGGTGTTAAATATTATTTATTATAGTTATAGAAAACATATGAAATTATTTATCTTCATGTACTATTGTATCCCACCAAATTTAAAATATAATTTAGCATCATAAATGTTGATAATATAGTCATTGAACAGTGATCATGTGATTAGTATAAATACAGGTTTTTGATAAATACAACTAACGCAGACAAAGGAAGTGATGACCTCGACTCCTAGAATCATGCCCTATGAAGCCCATTTATCAGGGATTCCAAGGGAGTTAAAATAACTGGGGATTTCCCTTGGTCAATCTCAAGGAAATATCCAACAATTAAAGAATTAGTGAAATTGTTTACATGAGAATTTCAAGCTCATCGAAATTACTGCTCAAACCAAGTATGCCAAACCACCCATGAAAATATCACCACCGCACACCTTACCCTCATAGTGTTTTCTGGTGTAATAAATTGTTGTGTATCAAGACCCTAATAATATGAATATATATTTTTTGTATAATAATGAATATATTTACTTCTTATTTTTGTTACTTTGTAAATGTTTTTTATTTTGATACGATAAAACACAAATTGTATTTTTTTGTAATATGAAATTTAAATTATGATATTCCATTTTCAAGAGTTATTTAATTTTAAAAATAAATGATATATTAATATAATATTACATTCAAGTAATATTAATTTATCAATAATGAAAATATTTTTATGAATTCAAATGTAATTGTTATAATGGTTTGATAACTATAATTGTCATAAAAAACCTGCATTTCCTATTAAATATAGATTCTTTATTTAAAAGTGAAAATTCAAATATTTTGAAAAACAATTATTAAAATAAAAAATATTTTTGGAATCAGCACCCCAAAATTAACCAACAGTTATTTTTTCATAATTTTCTGAGGCAGTTCAATTTTCATATAATAATTAAATATGGTATAAATATATAATGTGTATTTTGAAATACTAATTTCCAAAACGTGATGTAATAAATGATATAAATTATATCCATGAACAAATATATTTTTTGTATATTAATATAATTTGTTTTTAGGTTATTTTATTAGTTTAATAAATCCTTAATGAATCCTTGAAAAACTATATTATATTTTTAAGGTTTTGAAAGAAATTCTTTATAAACATGTGTCACTTACACATCACCAAGGAAAATATTTAAATGGGTTCAAACTTTATCCATATAAAATAATTAAAAAAATTCTCTTTGGACGAAACCATGTGAAAATACCTGGTAATTTCTATGGGTTTGATTACTTTATTTTATATAATCTAAAACCTATGTTTGAGAAATAATAAAGAACTCTCATCTCTATTCCTATATAAACCCACCCAATACCCCATTCCTGTTAACTCAAAAACCATGGATATGTTCATTAACATGACCTATCCTCTCTAGTTTCCACCCAAGGGTCCCCTAATCTCTCAAGAAGAGCTTCCCTAGCTTTTTAAATCACCCTCTCACGGTAACGGACCTATCACTCTTCTTTTCAATTCACATAACCTCTTTGTATTTAGCCTTTTGAATCTCAATTGGTTATTATTTAATTAATTAATAAATATCCTTATACTGTAAAATTTATTTAATATTAATTATATATCATTTATTCCCTCCCATTATAACATTTACTTAAGTCATTACTATACTGAAATTTAGTAAGGGATCCTATATTTCTCCCCTTTATTCAAGAACCTTATTAATGTAATGCATTTTTCCCAATTATTAATGTTAAAATATTCTTATCAATATACCTCTTACATATATTTTTATATCCAAATTATGGGAGACCCATTTCACTATCCTTAAACTATTTTATTATACTTCATGTACTGTCATTTTGCTTCCAAAAGTTCACTATGATTTTTTCATGAGAAACAATTGTGTCATGAATATCCACACCCGTTTCCTCTAAAATTTATTCAAATAGATGTAACTTTACTTAATTTATTTCTTACTTCCATGTATGTAACCTACACTCCATGATCTTGGTGTTAATTTTTTTTAAATAAATCTATATATAGTATGATATTTGTGACACACTTGTGCATTTTAATGATAAGAAAGCAATGGGTGTGCCCAAAATTATATACTACTTCAATGCATTGGGTAATGTTTTAGTCTCATTATACACCATGTATGGGATGAGTTTGTGAATCTAATCTATTATGGTGATTTTTACACCATGTCATGGTGTATTGGTGGTTATACTTGACCTATGTTTTTTATGTCATGTTTAAGTCATAGCCAAGTTCTCATTTTGTCTTTATGTTATCATGTTATATCATGCCTCATTGTTTATATTTATGATTCTCACCCCATTTAAATCCCATTTAAATTTAAATTTTCCAATATGTAATACTTTCTTCATATTAAACATTATTAATTCTCTTACTTATCTTTCTGGATCACCACTTTATTATGTATTCCCCATGATATCCCATTCAGTTTTAAGAATGATGTAAAATTATGGGAATGTTAAGGAATATTTAAATAATTCCAATATACCCCATGTTTTAATTTTTTATATAATGTCCCTAATTCAAAAAAAACTAGTCTTAAAAGTGTTTTAGGTTTTATTATGTGTATTCCAATGTAATAAATCAGGAATTGATGTATAATAAAGACAAGGGTTATAATATTTTGAATGTGGGGAAAGTTTAGTAATTTTTTGGATTAGGATTATGAAACTATAACAATGAATTATGGATAAGATTAAACATAATAAAACATCTCTATCTTTTGGTAAATTATAGAGAAACTGGTTTCCGATAAAATACATCCCTATCTAATTACTACAAGTGGATGTGGATCTGGTATAGAGGTGTCTAGGGTCATAATCTAGAAAATGGTACATTAAGTTGGACTTGATTATCATTAGGTGCATGACAACATTCATTGATTCACACTTAGATTGAAACTCTTAAGGGATATGTTTTCATAAATTCATAGGCTCATTATGAACCATTATTAAGGGAAAAAAATTCCCATAAGAGTTAATTTTAGGAAATAGATCACATATAACTTATATTGAAGCCTTTAAATTCATAAGTTAAGGAATATACGTTATTTATTAGTTATACAATCAATAATCATAAGTTCACCTTTTATGTTTTTAATATTTTGAAACTTATCCAACCTAGGTCTATTTTGGATGAAGTAAATGTTACTCATAGAATAAAATAGTGAAATTTAGGGTTATCATCTATGGTTATACACATTCCTTAATATCACATAGGTTTAGTATTACTATTCAGACACCACCACAAATCATCTAAGTAGATATTTTCGTGAAAATGAAAAATTTTGAAATTACCGTATCCTAAGTATCTAACTCCTTCCTTACCAAAACATTTGGTATGATATTATTACAAAATCATGTGATACTCTATTTAGTGGAATTTGATGCAATTATATGTATAGATTGGCCTTCTTTAAATATATCCAACATAAATTTTTGTTTTAAACAAATCACTCTCTGTATATTTAATAGTCCTCAAATTATGTACAAGTGTATTGAGTGAGATGAATATTGTTTAGTACCAACATCTCAAGTATGGATATTATTTCTCTATGGGAAAGTGTATCTAGCTCAAATTATTGAGTCTTAGAAAAATATCACCCTTTAATACATTCCCATTGTGATGGAAAATAATAATGTGTTTCCTAAAGAATTTTATGGTTTTCTCCCTATCCAAAAGGTTGAATTTTATATCGATTTTATACCTAGAGATTTTAAAATATCCAAGGCTCCATATAGAATAGCTATTGTGGAACTTGAGGAGATAAAGAAGTGACTATAGGAGAATCTAGATAAAGGGTTCATATACCCATGTGTTTCACCTTGGGGTGCACCAATCATGTTTTTTAAGAAGATTCACGGTTCAATGTGAATTTACATCAATTATCTTGAAATCAAAAATATCATGATAAAGAACAAGTATCCCTTGTCATGGATTAATGACTTTTTCAATCATCTATATAGATCCCAATACTTTTCCAAGGTGGACCTTCATTCAGGGTATTATCAAGTAAGGGTGAAGAACGAGTATATCCCTAAGACAACTTTTCATACAAGATATGAGAACTTTGAGTTCATTTTAATTACATTCAGACTCACTAATTCACTATAAATAGTTATGAACTTGATGAATAGAGTCTTTATAGACTACCTTGAAAATTTTATGGTAGTATTTATTAATGAAATTCCAATATACTCCAAAATCAAAGAGGGGAATAAGTAACATCTGATCACAGTGCTAATGACCTTATAAATGGATAAGATTTATGAAAAGTATAGAAAATTCAAGTTATGTTCAAAGAAAGTCTCATTCTTGGATAATCTTATCACAATAAATGAGATATCTAAAGATCCTTCAAATTTAGAGGCAATTTTAGGATGTCCAAGACCGACCACTATGATGGAAATTTATATTTTCATTTTATTAGTTGTGTACTATCGTCAATTTGTAATAAATTTCTCAAAATTATAACACCCTTAAACCAAGATAACTCGGAAAGGAGTAAAAGTAATTTTGAATAATGAATGTGAAGAGAGATTCATGGATTGAAAAAAAAAGTATTATCACTACACATGTACTTACTCTACCCACAAGTGGGTAAATTTTTGTGGAATAAAGTGATTCTTTGAAGAAGGGATTGGGTTGTGTAATAATTTACAATAAAAAAAGTGATCACCTACACCTCGAGGAAATTGAAAGAATAGAACTACCCAACTCATGACCTAGAGTAAGCTGAAATAATGTTTGAGTTGAAAATATGGATTCATTATCTTTTTGAGGAAAAGTTTGAAATATATATAGACCATAAGAGCATAAAGTATATATTCACACAAAAAGAGATAAATATGCACTAGTGAAGATGGTTATAGTTGATTGAAGACTATGAATTCTCAATACACTACCATCATGGGAAAAAAATTGAAAAACTTTATATGTAGATAGGATTTGAAAATTTTATCATTGATGAAAATTGAGAAAAATATAATATTCTCAGAAATTAAAATGAGAGACATAGGAAATCATAATGAAAAGAACATCATCAATCCTTTCACAGGTTTTTTCTTAACCACCCTTCTGAAAATAATAAAGGAGGCTAAAAGAGACGATTTGGAATTTCATAAGAAGGAGGAATCTATAAGAAAAGGAAATTCCTCATTGTTTAAAATTAATGAAGAATGAGTTATAATATTTGGGTCATGACTATGTGTACCATCAAATCCAAGGTAAAATAAGGAGTGGTTGGATGATTCCCATAGTTGACCTTCTTTATCCATCTAGGGAGAACAATGATATATTTAGATATATAAGAGAACTATTGGTGGGATAATATAAAGAAGGATATCATGGAATATACATAAAGGTTTCATGTGTGTCCACAAGTTAAGGTTAAAAGGAGAAACTCCAAGGGGATGATGCAACTATTACCCATACCAATATGGAAATTGGAAAGCATAACCACATATTTTGTCACTTGTGTTATATATATATATCAAGAGGAAATAATGATATATGGGTTGTGTTGGATATTCTTTAAATGGATTCTCACATCATTTAAATATAAGAGGATTTCTCACATAATCATCATGCAAGGATATAAATTAAATAAGTGGTGAGGCTTTATGGTACACTACTGTCAATGGTATTTTATTGAGTCCCAAGAGGTGCCTCCAAGATTTGGAAGAGTCTCCAACATGCTCTAAATATTGAGTTAAAATTCAGTATGACTTATCACCCTCAAACTGATGGTTTATTTAAGTATACTATCAATACACTTGAGGACATTTTGAGATCATGATTTATGGGCTTGAAAGGAGAATGAGATCAATATATTCCTCTGGTAGAGTTCTCATATAATAAAAATTTTCACTCAAGCATCCAAATGGATCCCTATGAATATATTTTTTGTTAGAGATACAGAACACCTTCATGTTAGGATGAAGTTGATGAACATAACCTATTGGTTCCTAAAATGGTATTGGAAATGGTGGAAGAGTTAAAAACCATTCAGTATCACATCAGGGCTGCTCAGAGTTAAAAAAATAGCTATACTAGAGTTTGAGGTTGGAGATAAGGTATTTCTCTTCATATATCCATGGATTAAACTAATGATATTTCAGAAGAAGATAAAGCTTATTTCATGAAACATCAGTCCCTTTGATATCCTTTATTGCAACAAAGTGGTTTATTATCAAATAGTACTCTCACCTAACCTATCTCAATTATATTATGTGTTCCCCGAATCCCTATTGATCAAGTGCATATTATACCCCTCACAATTACTAATTCCATATGTGGTACTGTTGGAGAATTATATTTCATATAAGGAGTAGATGATGATGATCTTAGATCATAGAGGAAAAGTTCTATAAAATAAGACAATACACCTAGTTAAAGTACATTGAAGAAACCATAAATTTAAAGAAATAAAATAGGTATAAAAGGAGGATATGAAATATAATTACCCTCATCTATTTTAGTTTATGAAATGAAAATTTAATTTGTGAAATTTATGAAGTGGGGGGGGAAGATTTTAATGACTCAAACTCTTATAAAAACTTCCCTTTGGGATTGATTTAAATGGCCTATTATGTATTATTATAATAGAAGAAAAATGAAATTATTTGTTTTTTGGAATATTATATCCTATCATATTTAAAATACCATTGATAATCATAATCGTTAATAACATATTATTTGAACAGTGATCATATTATTAGTATAAATATACGGTTTTGATAAACCCAATGGACATAAACAAAGGAAATGATGGACTCAACTTGTAGGATCATACCATATGAATCCTATTTATTAGAGAATATAGGGTATAAATAATCACTAGGTTTTTCCCTTGACCAATACCAAGCCAATATCTAATAACTAAAGAATTACTGAACCCATATAATGGAAAAGTTTAAGCTTATCGAAATCATGACCCAAACCATATACACTGAACCACCCCATGACATATCACCATCACGCAACTTCCCTCACAGAGTTTTTTGGTATAATAAAGTGAAATTTATCAAGACCCTAATATTATGAATATGTATATTTTACAAAATAATGAATATATTTACTTCTTATATTCGTTACTTTGTAAATTAATTTGATTTTCATATTATAAAACACAAATTGTATTTTTGACTAATACAATATTTCAATTAAGATATTTATTTTTGAATAATTCGTGAATTTAAAAAAAATTATGTGTTCATAAATTATTAAAATTAATAAATATTTATCAAATATAATTGATAATATATTTTTCATGGAGTAAAAAATAAATTTCATAAGGGTTTGAAAACTATTATTGTCGAAAAACCAAACTTTCTTAATAAATGTCAATTCTTGTTTTTAAAGTGAAGGTTCAACTATTTAGAGAAATATTTTCATAAAATAAGTATTATTTTTGTAATCATCAATTTGATATTATCCAACAGTAATGTTTTCATAATTTTCCGAGACAACCGAATTTTAGGTAAAATTTTAAAATAGTATAAATATATGGGGTGTATTATGACATCGTAATAACCTAAAAGTGATGTGATAAATGATATAAATGCTATCCATGACCAAATATATGTTTACTCTTTAAAATATTTCATTTTTAATGTTATTTTATTAAACATAATAATCCATTACGAAGCCTCCAAAACCCATATTATATTTTAAGGTTTAAAAATCAATTCTGAATAAACATGACCCACTTCCACATAACCAAGCATAATATTTAATCAATTTAATCCCCTGTAATTATAAAATAATTTAAACCAATCCTATTATGTATAAAATATAGGAAAAAAATAATTGTATGTTTTCTAATTTTGATAACTTTATTATATAGAGTCCAAAACCTACGTTTGGAAAATAATAAAGAACTCCCCTCTCTCTTAATATATAAACCCAACCATGACCCCATTACTCGTAATTAAAAAACCTTTTATCACTTAAAAAATATTACATACAATATCTATAGTCCTCCCGAGGTTCCCTCAATCCCTCAATAAGCTCCTCATAATCTTATTCAATCACCCTCTCAAGGTAAGGGGCCTCTCTCTTCTTTTCCATTCAAGAACCACATTTGTATTTATGCTTTTGAATCTCAATTAGTTACCATTTAATGAATTTATAATGATATATCTACTATCCAATTTATTTCCTAACAATGATATATCACTTATTCCCTCTAATTATAATATTTACCTGAGTCATTAAAATGATGAAATTTGGGAAGGGATCCTCTCTTTCTCCCCTTTATTCAAGCACCTTGTTTTTTTGAAATGTGTTTTTTTCAATTAATAATGTGAGGATATGAATATATATATCCCTATTATTTCCATTTTGATATTAAAATTATGAGAGACTCATTTCACACTCATTAAATCATTTTATGAATCTTTAAGTACTATAGTTATGATACTGAAATTTCACTGTGATTTTTCATGAGAAACGATTGTTTCATGAATATACACACCCATTTCTAAACAAGGGTATTCGAATATATGTACATGTCCTTAATTTATTATTTAAATCCATTTATTTAACCCAAATTCTTTGATATTTTAGTTAAAATTGATCAAAATATCCTTATATTTTATGATCTATATGGAACACTTACACATGTACGTGATTAGAAAGCGACAGGTGAACCCAGAATTATATAGTACTCCAATGCACTAGGTAATGTTTTAATCTCATCAAACATCATTTATGGGATTAATGAGTTAACATAATACATTATTGTACTTCATTCACCATGTTATTATGTTTTATAGGCTATCCTTGACATATGCCTATTATTTCAGATTTAATGTCGTTTCCACATCCCCATGTTACCTTTATCTTAGTATGTTATGTCATTCATCATTAATAATATTTATGATTTTCACCCTTTTTATGTCCCATTGAAATTTATATTGTAGAACATGTAATACTATATTCACATTATACTTTGTTTATTCAATTATTGGGATTTAGATCTCACCCCTTTCTTATGTATGTCCCTAGATTATTCCACGTTGTTTTAAGAATGATGGAAAATTATGATCTTGTTAAGGATGTTTTAAATAATGCCAATTTACCTCATATTTTAAGTTGTAATATAATGTACCTAATTCCCAAATATAGTAGGATTCTCAATATTCTGGGATGAAATATGTGTATTCTTATATAATAAATCATGAATTGATGTGTAATAAAGACAATGATTGTCATAGTGTATCACCATCAAATAGATAGTCAGTACGAAAGAAAAATTAAAACTCTCAAGGATATAATTTGATCATGTAAATTGGATTTCATGGAAGATGAGATTAATACATTCCCCTAATAGAGCTCTCATATAATTTTTTTTAAATTTTAGAATTCAAATGGAACCTTATGAGGGTTTTGTGGTAAAAGGTGTAGGAATACAACATTTTAGGATGAAGTTAGAGAAAGGAAGTTGATAGGACCTGATATCTTCCAATTGATGATAAGGATGGTTCAAAAGATTAAGTTCCATGTTAAATAAACATAATGTTGATAGAAACTCTAATCTAAAAATAATTGATGATACAAAGTGTTTGAGGTTAGAGATAAGGTATTCCTTTATATATGACCATGGAAGAAAGTCCTAGGGTATTTTGAGTAAGGTAAATCTAAGGCCAAGATACATTGGAAAATTTTATAACATTGATCACATCATTGATATGAACCATCAACTAGAACTTTCACCTAACCCATACTAAGTGCATGATGTTTTTCATGTACCCATCTTGAGTAATTACATGCCAAATACCTCACATTTACTAAATCCATAGGTGGTATAGTATGAGAAAAAGATTTCTTATCTAGAGAACCTAATGAAGATCTTGGATTATAGAGACAAATTTTTACAAAAAATGATAAATAACCTAGGAAAGTGACTATTTAAGAACCTTAAGTTTTAATTGAAAAAATGGTAACCTAAAGAAAAAAAATAATACAATTATTTTAAATTATTTTAGGGTTTGAAATTAAATTTTAAGGGAAAATATTTTGAAGCGGGGGGAGGGGTGGATGTATTGACCTAGACTTTTATAAATGAAATTTCGTTTCTAAATGATTATGTGTCCCATTTAGTATTTTAGAATAATATATAATGAAATATTCATATAATAAAAATCAAAAGTGCTTTATTGTTATCAAAAAATTTACCCACAATATGATTGTTGGCTATTATGACTGTTAAGACTTCTAACCATGGATAATGTATTTGTTATAATGAGACCATTAATATTAGCATATTAAGGGTAATAATGAAAGTCAAATGACACAAAAGGTATATGTGATGGCCTTAGACAATAGGATCATAACTTATGAGTCTCATTTAATAGAGATTACATGGGAAATGGAATCACGAGGGTTCTCCCATGACTAAGCCCTAACTAAGATTCAACAACTGTTGCTCGATTGAAATCGCTTACAAGAGAATTTAAAGATCATAAAATTCACTTATTAATCAATGTTCACTGAACCACCCCATAAATTTTCTATCACACACCTTAACCTTAGGGAACATTCTAGTGTAATAAGGGGTTATATATATATATCCCTTAATTAATAATGGTGTATATTTTCATTTTATAAATGAAATATAGGTAGCTTAAATTCTATTCCTATTCCTATTTTATTTAATATAAAATACATATGAATAGAATATGAATATGATAAATAAATTTCTTGATACAAAGAAAACTAAATTATATTTTGGGAAAATATATAATTAATATTAAAGAAAATTATAATGGTAAATTCAAGAATTTGAAAAAAATATATTCCCTTTAAATGTTATTATAAAAGACACTTTATTTAAATATAAATGAAAATATAATTTCACAATGTCCCACATAATTTTTGTAAGGGTTAGAAAGATGACCATGTCATAAAAATTAATATTTTTCAATAGATATTAATTTATATTTAAAAATTAAAGTTCTAATTTTTAGAAAATTATTTTGATAAAATTAATGAAATTTTTTTAATCAAAATCTGGAAATTATCCAATAGTAATTTTTTAGTAATTTTCACATACAATCAAATTTTTAGGTAAACATAAATATGATATAAATATATGACAATTATTGGGACGTCATAATGGATTAAAATAGGATAAATGAATAAAATAAATGGTTATATCATCCCAAAATAGTATTATTCATTAAAATAATGTATTTTAAAGTGATAAGATTAATTTTACAAACTTATAATGAATCTTCCAAAACCAAATGTATATTTCAATGTTTTTAAAAAAAATAATTAAAAATAATCCATGACTCCAAAAAAATGGTATTATTTAAAGTATTTAAGTCCTTAAGATACTAAAATATTAAAAAACACTTCTATTCCCCGTAAACCATGGGATAAAACCAAGTTAATTCCAATGATTTTGAATTTTTTTATAACTTATAGTCTAAAGCCAATGTTTATAAACTAATAAAGAATCCCCCCATGCACACACTTTTTCTATATATACCCACTCATTATCCCAAATATTTCACTCCAAATAATGTGAACATGAAGTTACAATCATTTTACTTATCTAGATCTATCCTAAAGATTTTCACAGTCATAAGCCGCTCCTCTAAAGAATTAATAAGCAACCTGTCAAGGTAAGGGATCCTCTTCCTCTCTCGCTTTATTAAAGTAATTCCTTTGTAATAATCATTTTGGTTCTCATTTTATTATGTTTCCATGTTTTTATAATGATTTATTTATTATTAATATGGTTCCCTACTAATTAGAGACTATATTCCATTCTCACTAATATCATCCATAGACTTATATGTACACCGTTTGTGCTGCTAAATTTATCCCTTTATTTTTCCATTCCATACCATTGTATTGTGAATACCCTACCCCATTTTCATTCAAGGGTAATCACCTAGATATAACTATCCTCCATGGAATGTGGGCTTACATGTATGAAATCAAAATTCATTAATCATGGGATTAAGATGATGAAATATGTTCTTATGATATATAATAAATATAGAACATGTAAAGTTAAACATATGAAGGGTGTGCCTTGATAATTCTCTAATTAATTCGATAATGTTTTCATATCATGATATATCATGTATGGTACATATGTGGGTATCTTAATAACACTTTTTTATGATTTAGTTTTTTGTTATCCTTGACTTATTCTTATATTTTCACATTTTATGTTGTTTCCACGTTCTCATGATGCCTTGATCTTATGATATCATCTTATCATGTCATGATTTAATATTTTGTAAATGATTTTATTATTTTTGTATTATCATGATATGCCTCTTGAATTGTCATTTTCATCCTGTAATGATTCGTTATTACCTTAATAGGATTTATAGTTAACCCTTTTCATATGATTTTACTAGGTTATCTGATGTAGTAATAAAAATTCAAAGGTAACAAAGAGCACATTATAAAGATTTAAAATAATGTTTTTTAGTGGAATATGTATCTAATCTATCAAATACACTAGACCTATAGACCTATGGGGTTGTATTATATGGATATTTATGTTTAATAATCATGACATAAAAGGTATTAGAAATATAGGTTGCCATATTTTTGAGACAGCAGTGGCTATTGCAGCGTGACTCATATCCTACAATAAACACCACCAAAGGATGTTAATCTAGAATATCTCAATTGTGATGTGACATAAATCAGTGTAGAATATTTTTTATATGTTTAACTATCCACATATTCATGTTTTTTCAGCATATCCTCAACCTTCCCTATTGTAGATTATAATTCATCCTTCAGTAGGTCTATTAGGGAGAAGATAAATACAACATGGTTCAACCTTTCCTTTATCTAAGTAAAAATATTCATACATGAGATCTACAGTTTCATTACTCATGATATTGATTCATCATAAATTTCATATAGAAAAAACTTATGCATTTTATTCCAAATACCTTTACACATGGATCCATGCATACCTCAATGATTTTCCAAAGACAAATCCATCATTAACATCATATTTATTCTTCCTTAATGTGATTGAAAACAACAACAATGCATGAAATCATTTTCTATGGTTGATAATAATTCCATCAAAAAATTCTATTATCAATTAAATTTTAAAATTCATTGATATCAAAAGGATAGAGGGTGATTGTACGGATGTGGAATGAATTGGTTCATATAGTTCATTTGGTGTTAGAAGACTTGTACTAATTGAAATTTGGTTGCTATCTAGTATATCCCATATTGGGTTTTAAGTCCTAGGATATGTAGATGGGTATTCATAAGGATTTAGTTTTGCAGAAAAATAATTTGGCCCATTCTAAATAATATTTTCATCAGTTTCTTGGGATAAGTCCTCATAACTAGATGAACATTACCCCTGAATATTCAGAGAGAGGATCATTTAACATAAAATTTAAAAACAATTTATAAGAATAATTAATTTGTTATGATCATTATTTTATCATTGATGAACAATTTGATTAACATTATTATCATGTCATTATTTTGATGAATAATTCAAATTATAATTAATCTAGTGTTATCCACATGTTCTCCATGAATCTCATAACACCGTCGATGGAACTCTAGATTCTAGTGCATATTTATCGACCATATCGAGTCAATAATTGTTGATAAAAACTAAAATTACTTTGGGATTAAATAATTATTTATCTAGTTATATCAGTCTTGATAGAGAGGAGAAGGATTAACACTCATTCTCGAGAGCTCTCTAGAGGTTCTTCTCTTCAGTCTTCAAAGAACTCTCTTGGAAGAATATCATTGTTTGTAATAATTATCTCAACACTAGAAATGATATAAGTTGGGCTATATACATAGGGTTAGACAATTAGTGATTGTAAAGAGTCCCTTAACTAATTTATTTATTATAAGTGCTCCCCATATCTAATAATAATAATAAAAATATATTTCATGATTGTCCTATCTTGTGGATATTTAAATATCATTTACAAAAAAAATAAATTAATATTTATTTTAAATTATATTAAATAAATACATCATTTTCATTTGGACCTTAACTTGGAAAGTCAATATTCTTCAGCATTTATCAAACAATGCATAATAAAAATTTATTATAAATAAATATTACCATATTATTCATTCAATAAATATATATATATTTTATTCACTAACTCATGAATAGATATTTATTAAATATTAAAATCACATATATTATAACTGAAATAAATGGTGATTGAATCTATATGATCAACATAATCTAAATAATTATTATTCCTTGGTCTTGAGAATTATATTCATTATACTATTAAATTCAATTAGAATTTAATCTATGATTTTGGATACACTTAGTATTGAGAGTCCTAGTTGACTGGGGGTGAATCAGTAGTGTAAAAATTTTATAGATTAATTTCAACTTAAATTTCATACTTCCTTTAAGTTGATAAAACCTCTATCATAAATTAATATGCATGATCTTTAATAATTTTCCCTCAACACTTTCCCTTTATGTGATGAAAATAATGTAATGTAAATACCGTACATATTTTTATAAGGTTCAGACTCAATTTGAGAAACTAATCCTTTCAATGTAGACTCCCATCAAGTAATTAATATTACACAAATAATCTTATTATCAATTATATGTAGTGTGGGAAGCTATTACCCTTAACCCAGAATGTACATCCTGCACACTAAACTCTAAAACCACAATATTACACAAGTGATTGATCTATCTCCCAAAACCTCTTTCTACCAACTGGTAGGAATGATGGTGTTATTTACACAGTAACTATGAGTCTTGAAGAGTAATAATCAAAAATACAAATTCATTGATATTTCGATACCTCTTGAACTTCCATTATAGTTTGTATACACATCGACCTATCCTAATTTGTGATAGACTAGTCTTCCAAATCTCTACCTATATAGAACTATGACATATAGAGTTTATGAAAATTAAAATTTGATTTCCATCTGGCTCACCTACTTTCGGTCTCCTAAATCCTAATTATTCACTCAATAAATCAGAACTTCATGATATTCTCTACTCTTCAACCCAATAGATCTTCTTGTATAAACTTATTTGGTTGCTTCCTCTCCTTATATTTATTTATAATCAACATACCTATCAATTTTTATTTCTAAAATTATATTCCCCTTTTATATATCCAAGCTAACTCTGACAAATGAGGGGTGAAAGTGGGATTCAATTATAATGAAATCAAGATTTGACTCTATCCAAGATTCCACAAAACTCAACATTAAATTTTTTTCAATTCATAAAAAAATCTTGGATTTAATATTAACATTTCCTTAAAGAATATTAGAACTTTTAAATACCATATCAGCATCATCATAATGGTATGAATTTATAAAAATGTAAATTCCATCTGGCATATTTATATTAACAATATTCTATAAAGTTTATAAGATATTTAATTTATAAATTTATATCTACTTCATATTTAGTGGCCTTTTAGTACTTCATATATTCTCCCACAAGATTTATGTGCTTCTGTTAGTCTCTATATAAGGAACTTTCTTACAATTTCAAATTTCCTTGCAGCTTATTATTCTGATTGACTCCACTTCGACATCTAGATTCCTCTTTATGGATATCTCAAAGAGTTTCGTTATCTAGTCATTACTAAATAATGTTATTCCAATCAATATTTCATCAACAAACTCATATTTTAAATGATATACTTACTTCCCATCACCTCAAGAACATTGACACAACCTTCTCTTTATGATGGTCATAAATAAATTTATAATTCCTCTGGTATAAAAAATGGCTAACTCTGGGGTCTCTCTGAAGGAAGAAATATAAAATTTCCAAGTGATTCAACCAAAACACTTTTCATGTTTCTATATTTTGAGTGTCAAAAAAGTTTAAAAACATGATTCCCTGATAATGTAAGAAAAAAATAAGTACAATATGGTAGAGGAGAAGAAATAAAGTTAGTGAGAACAGGGCTATATCCAAGTTAATACACTCTTTAATTACCAATCATTTATTTTCTGAAGAATAAAACCATCAATGTTAAACCTCAACTAGTGTTTGGTTGATAGATTTACACACACACCAATATCACCCAAAAAAATTATTATTCACACATGGAATGGATTTTAGCACACGATCTCTCCCAAAAGTGAATGAATCACCCAATAAAACCACTCTAAATAATAATTTCTTCTTGGATAAAGTGATCCTTTAAAGATAATCAAATATAAATCCTCTAAAGAACACTCAATTGAGTAGGATATAAAATGGATGGGATAAATATGAAGGATAAATGAGTATCGAACTAATTTTGTATAACAGTTCTCTTTAGAAAACCTCAAACACCATCATGATCTTCTAAGGATGAAAAATGATAATGATTATCCTGATACATGGATCTATAGGCATCATCAAGTTCCACTTTTAGGATTAATATTCAAAAATTATCCATTCATGACTAGAAGTTAAAGAAAACAAAACAAAGGAAGTATAATGAGTAGAATCATAATTTTATTTAAAAAATAGATACAAAACAACTGAGTAAGAAAATAGGGAAGAATAAGGAGAGTGGTTCTTGTATTCATGAATCAAAATTGATTCTTGTGTGAGGGGATACCAAAATAGAGTGAGGAGCCATCATATTATTTAAAAACAAAAACATAATAGTTGTCAAATCCTAATCTAAAAGTTATAAAAATATCCATGTTGTGTTATCTCATGAGATCAACGCCATCTTTTACTTAATACCCAGTAAGTAAATCCAACCTCTTAAATTGACAAGCTCTTCCCCTCCAATATTTCATGACATGTATTGAAAATGATCACAATCTCATTTTCCCTCCATGGTAAAGGTTTAAGTGTCATGATTTCTGAGTGAGAATGCTCAAATCTTCCATTTGTTTCCATGATCACCTATGCCTTTGTATGTAGTAATTTTTTTTTATTTGGGTGCACTAAGATAAAAAACATGGCAAGTTTACTTTGAGATGAGTTTCTCTTCACATGAATTCATTTACACTTGAGGGAATGAACATGGTAAGGGGATATTCCCTAGGGTTTCATTATTCTAGTCCCCCATAACTTGGTCTGTGGGCATTTTGTTTTTATTCTTTTTTATTTTTATTCCTTTACCTTTAATAAAATAATAAATGATTAATTGAGATGAGTTGATATGATCAAGAAATAATATTTTATATTTGGTTTCATTATTTGGATTCAGTTCAAGAATATATAAATTTTATTTATAATTCCAAAAATCAATTTATTCTTCTAATCTTTGATGTATGTTATAGGACTATGTGGATTTAATAAATTTTTCTAGACCATTTCTGTGAGGATTTGGGCACGTACATACTAAGTTATTTCCGTGGATTTATGCTAGCATGAACCAACTCTTTTCTATTCTCAGTTGCTAAATTTTTCACTTATTAACCTTTCATGACCTAGTGTATTGAGGCCAAAGAGAAATGATGTACCATTACATGAACACTTGATGACCTTTCTTTGAGACCTTGTACTAATTTTTTTCATAAGTCATCTTGATGGACTTGGGGAAAAGAATTTATCCAATACTCATGAGCTTGGATACACAATTTTTCCATGAATTCGTATTAATTATATTCTCTTTAATATATTATGATCCTTCACAAGGAATATATAGTGTTCACATGTCATTTATCGGGATCCATTGGGTAATTTCATCAAGAAAATATCATGTTCCCCTCCTCACCACCATAGTTGAAATATGGGAGAACATAGAGGAACCCATTGTCAATTGGACCTACACAAGGATAAAATGAAATTTTAAGGCCTTTAATCAGACTCAGTGAAGTTGAAACAAATTATATTCTTCATATATTAGTACCCTTGTCCTTAATTGATTGCTCGGTTCATTATCACGTCATTCTCAAAGTTTCCTTCAACAAGACATGGCCATCTAGATTTATTCAAATGTGGGAAAAATCATCTTTTGATGATTCATTCATATTATTCAGAAATAAAACCATAATTTCAAAAAATTTCCTATTTTTAAACAAGGCGTGAAATTATATTCTCACATGGCTCCTGATTTAAATATTTTTCATTGTTTGTCTTAAAATGTAGTTGATTAATATTTGATGGGTTCCAAGAATCTACCTTGGTAATATTTCATCTATGGAAATCATTATTTGAGATAATTCATTATCGATATCACTTGGTTCTGACCCTCAACCATCCTTTTATAATGAAGTTAGGTTTTCAATCAATATCAGCATCTTCATTTTGATATTTATAGGCACATCCAATTGAGTTCATCTTTTATAATTGATCATGTTGTCTCTTTTGATCTGTGAAGCTCGGTTTGGTGATCTCATCTCATAAAAGGTTTAAAGGCATGATATATTGAGATTTGATTGATGTTGGGGTATCAAATTGATATTGTGGCCCCTTAACCTCATATAGAAGAAAGGTTGAAAACTCCCTCTCTTGGTCACTTGGATCTTTGTTCGGGATGTTCATATGAGAGGAACATTGTCACATAAATTTTATTCATGTAGTCACTTATGTAGTTCCATTTTTTATACATCATGGTCAGTTGCAGGTGGAGGCTCATAGTCAATTAAGTGACCTAATGGCTATAATGAATTCACTTGAAAATTTCATCTTATGGTCAGTTAGCTGAATCCATGTCCTTCATACGATCACTTGAATGCCTACCTGCTTCTATTTGGTTGTTTTGCGATTAGTGAAGTAACTATAGAAGCACTTTTCATAAAATTTTACATAGTTACTAAACAAACATATAGTTCAACATTCAGTGAAAATAAAATATTCAAATTAAAATTCAATCACATATAAATCAGTTCATTTTTAATTCAAATATTCTAAATATATATATTTTTATTTAATGTATGGAATTATGGAAGAATTAATTCAGAATAACCAGATTCATCAAAAATATTTAAAATTAAAAAATCACAGAAAATGTTTGTTCTTAAAAATTTAGAAAATTAAATCATAAAAAATTAAATCAATTAATCACAAAATAAAAAATTTTGATTAAAATATTAAATAAAATTCAATTACATCAAAGTAAAGAGAATATTCAATAATTTATTGTTTATGAAACATTTTATTATCAAAATCACAATTTAATAGAAAAAATATATGTGTAAAGATGTTTTAAAATAATGCCACAATACATTACATAACACTTAATCAATTTCACTCCCATAAAATTCAATTTACATTATTTATTTTCAAATATCATAAAAAAATGATTATCCAACCTATGTTCAAGTACATTCCATAAATAAAGAAAATCCTTGAACCATACATTGCCAAAAAAATTGATGCCTCCAATGAGAATTCTTCACACATCCCTATATCAACCATAGTTTAAATCCAAATTATAGGAGTGAAACCAAGTGAGATTCAAGAGGAATTAAATCTATAATAATTACAACCCTCAATTATCATTCTCCCCTAGGTTCCAAAAATCAAATATCCATTTTTCAAATAATTGATTCAACTTAAACCATTATTTTATAAGCCAATTAACTCCTTCTTCATTTGGTTTCAATATTACTCCAGCCCTAATAAAGTAATTTTTTATAAATAGTAACTTTATTAAGATTTTTTTATCCATTAATTTTTTTGTAACACTGTAAAAAGAACTTATTGAATTTACAAATGAAATTTATTTATTTACATACACACCCAGAGCCTAATGTCTCCTAGATTCACCATGGGATCCCAATTTCCTATTTTACTCTAGTTTCAAAGGAATTATATGATTATCATTTGAGTTGAATCTTTTATATTTTTTTTCAATGGATATGTTACTATTTTTAAATTCAAATATCATGCTTAATCAAGTTATAATTCCAATTACACAAAAATATATCATGTCACAATCCCTTTATTTGATTGAAAATAGTATTTCTATAAAACAAATAGGACAACGTCACTCAAAAATCATTCAATAATAAAAAATTAAGAACCATTGGAATACCTTTAAATGATAATGACAGTTTTCCATAGGTAGGAAACATTTAATTTCAATTTTACTAAACTAAAAATACATAAAGAATTTATTTATTGAAAACGAGAATATCAAAAAATGATGTTGTATGTGAGGGATTTTAGAATAAAATTGTGCATTTTTAAGTGTAAAACATTGAAACATGGTTAAGTCATGTATTAATACACCTATACCCCACACATAAAACCCAAAATTATCCCCAATATTGAATCATGAGGTGGGAGAACATTTTCACCAAAAATAGGTTTATAATTAAATAGTTCAAAGATTATTTTAAGGGTAACATGAAGTTCAAAGTAACATATTTTCCACATATACGCATCAATTTCAAAAAAAAATTGCATGATTTATTAAATGAAAACACACAGAAAATTCTCAATTCAACTCAAACATAAGTATGGTATACAATGTTATGCACACCAAGTATCATTTTGAATCCCATGCAATTTTAATGGTGCAAGAAAATTTTGAAATTTTGGATCAATTTGATTTTCAACACCCTAGTAGTCATCAATCTAAACCCCAAAAAAGTATATAGAATCATGATTTATAAAAAGGAAATGGAAATTCCACACACACTTAGTTCACAACATTATATTGAAATAAATGACAAGAATTAAAATAAATCTCCCCTAATGAAGAAAATTTATCATTGAAGTTCATGTGAGGCACTCCCCCTATTATATTTTTGAAAGATCATTGAAGACTCCATTCAACTCCCGAAATTTTGGAAATCATATTAAAATTATAATTAGTGAGATTAAGCTAAGAAAATTATAGAAACTGTGGATTTATTTAAAAAGGATTGATCACAGTTATCATGTGTATAGATTCTCTTTGCTCGGAATAACTTCCATATGAATTGAAATACCTCATTATTATTCTTATAATAAATATGAGTAATAAAAAATATACCCAAATAAAATGACAAAAATAATATAACCAAGATATTGTTGGGATAACCCCACAAGGGGTGTTATATTTATATTGTTCACAGCTAGATTTTCTTTCTGTTTAACCCCAATCCAAAGGGGTTTTTGAATTATTTCTTAAAAACCATCAAATGTTCTTCATGTGAGACCCAAGGAATTTTCACTTACGTATTCCCCCTTAAGTAGCTTCTTTAAGGTACAACTCTTTAAACATAATTATATTTTGGTATTATGGAGTGGGAAACAGAATGTAAGAGTACTTCCCCTTTTCTTCATAATGAGAAATTATGTGCATGGTTTGTCAAACCCAATCCCTAGGATGTTACTTATCTTCAAGTTCAATCTAATCTATCATTTATTCATTATTAATAAAAAATGTCTCAGCATCCATTTTTCCTTAGTGTATAGGACCAATACATTATCTTCCTCTTTAAAACTTGGAGTTCACAGATTTTCAACTTACGAGACTATTTGGTTCCTTAAAGGCTATTGTAAGAACCCAGTTCTTATTTTTGAGGTATGAGCTTCTTCTTTTTCCTTTTCCTTAATTGTTTTTGAGAAAATATGGAAAATGGGGAAAATCCTAAATTTTGGAACTACACGCCGTGTACTTTTCTACACGCTGTGTACTTTTGGCCATGTGGAATGGGTACACAGGGCATGTAGCCTTGTAGGCAATGAGGGGTGTAGGAAATAACTACATGTCGTGTAGTGGTACCTTACATGTCGTGTAGTCAGTCGGCAGGCCTAAACAGTAAGGTGATGGAGTAGGCATCAGCAGGGCGATAGTACACGTCATGTACTTGGGAGTACAAGCCGTGTACTCATGTCGACAGATGAACAGTGTGCCGGTGCCGCTAGAGGAACAGTTAAATGAAGGAAGTACACGCCGTGTACTCAGAAGTACACGCCGTGTACTTTGTTTTTTCGGCTTAAAACAGGCAGTAGCCTCCTCATTTGGTAGAGGAGGCATTTGAGCCGTTTTTGATGCCAAAGGAGGAGGCCACACCTTTGAAGATCCGCAAGGTGTTCGTTGGGAATCGGTTTCCACCTCGGACGATCTCGTTGGAACCGCACGGGTAAGGGCTTCCATCTCCTTGGCTTCTTCTTACCAATTATTCTCCTAAGAGGATATATTTGGGTTTGAACAGTTTGTCTTCTTTGTCAGATCTACGCCATTCTTGGGCGTTTCTAGAGTCGGCTTTCGGGTATAACGTTCATTGGCGTATAAGGTAGGTGTCTTGGTGTAAATTTCCGACTGTCGTGCATTTTTGTGCATTTTCATGCCACAAACCCATGTTGGGATGTCGTGTGGATGAGGTCGTTTCTATATTTAATACCTAGAATTGCATAGGTGATTAAATTGTTATAATAAAATGCTGGTTGTGATCGTTGCTTGGATCCGGAACCACCCCAGGGGTGTGTTACACTGTTTACCCGTTTGGCCAGGATACCAAGGGGTATGACTTTAATGTAGTAATTGTAGAATTGACTTGAGAGGAATTTCTTTTTTACTACCTTTTGAAATGTTGGGCATGGGTCGGTCACCTGTTTAGCCTGAGGGCATTGTTGTGATTAGCCTATGGGCACTGTACTATTTAGCCTGTGGGAAGTAGTTATTTCGGTATGAGGGAAACTTCTTCCGTGCCTGTGGGCAGCTGATTATGTGCCTGTGGGCAACACTAGCTACGCCTGAGGGAAAACTCTGTTATGCCTGAGGGCATATTCTTGTGTTGGAAACTTGTTACCCAAGGGTAGGAGTTTACGTGTCTGAGGACACTAGTTGTTTACTTAGAAATGCACTGTGGTGATTTCTTATATAAAATAGATTAAATGAATATTAAAAATAGAAATATAAATGGTAGTTTGTTACTTTTGAGTACTGCTTACTTTATTTCATTTTACCACTGCACACTATTGTTGCATGTTTACACGTTGTTGGGTACGGGCCTTTGGTGGGTGCCTACTGAGATATATTTCTCACACCTTATTTGGGTCATGCTTTTCGGCCCAAACTGATTACGTTTCTGCAGGTGTAGATAGGGGCAAGAGTCCCTATACATGTATTTGACTGTTGTTGAGGAGTATGAGGGCATGGGACCGAGCCTAGGCTTGCGATGCCGCTGCCAGCTATTTTTCCATATTTTGTTATACTCTGCATTTGGTTGTACTGTATTGATGTATAACATGTTCTGGCTGTTTTCTTAGAACTTGAGACATGTAGCATCATTATTTATATATTGTTGGTTATATCCACTGCTGTTGTTTATTTCAGTTGTGTATGGTTTACTTCTTCCGCTGTTTTTTGTATGTTTTAT
Organism: Viscum album; assembly: GCA_963277665.1. Lineage (NCBI taxonomy): Eukaryota > Viridiplantae > Streptophyta > Magnoliopsida > Santalales > Viscaceae > Viscum > Viscum album. Next base: position 1,447,851,875 of record OY728129.1, read on the forward strand.
TTTGTATTCTGTTGTGCTACACTTTGACAAATGAGGGCATAGTTTCCACACTATCAGACCTGGGCCCTCCCTACTAGTCAGTAGCCTATGACGTTTGGGGAAATGCGATTGAGGTCATGTGGCGAACCGGGTTCGGGGAACCCATTGCGTGGCACCAGGATCCAGGACGTTACAAAGTGTTATAAGAGGGGTTTCTTTTCTTTAACTTACTGTTTGGAGTCGTAGTCAGGGATAGGACGAACGGTAGTTAGTAATAAGTTGTGCCCGGGCGTAGATAACCCGTGTACAGGGAAAATCCAATCTACCTCGTATTTTTGCAATTCTTTTGATTTTTCAATTTTACTGTTGATATGTTTTCACCGTTGGGTGACGCACTTGAAATATGTAGTTTATATTTTATCTACGGGTTCTATTTAGTTGCAACCCGATGAGATGAGGGTATGCCGTCTCATGCATCATATAGGCACATGCTAGATATCACATGCCATGCATAGTTTCCATGCCATGTAGGTGCATTAGAAATTAGCATGGTGTTGTGATAGTTGTTGTGCTAGAAAAGCATGTTGTTGTGATAGCTGCTTGATAAATACCTACTTTTTGATAGGGTATTCTTTGTGTGAGCTTGTTTATAGAATGGACGCCAAACTTTGGTTTTTTGGGAGTATGGGCCCCCATCGACCAGAATTTGGTGGGTCATTGACTGTTTATTGGTTATAACACATATGATATGTCAAACTTTGATTCATGGGGAGTATGGGCCCTCACCGGTTCGAATTTGACACTTAGGTGTTTTTTTTCAGTATTTTCTGGGTTTCGGGGAAGTTTCTGAGGCATACTGTCTGGAAACCCAGTATACACGCCGTGTAGTATTTTTATACACATTGTGTATGTTCTTCTATTCGGGAAGAAAAATGAACTTTTTGAGTACATGTCGTGTACCCGGAGTACACGTCGTGTAGTATCTTTCCATGTCACAAACCGTGTTGGCGGCGACACAGGGTAGGGAAAGGCTTGGGTAAAACACGCCGTGTACCGAATGGACACGCCGTGTAGTGTGACCCGGAGTCCGACCGTGTAACTAACAACATGGGTCAGTGAACTCCTATACAAAACACTCCATATCAATGAAGGACACGACGTGTAGTGTGACCTGGGGACTCGGCCGTGTAACTAACAATACGGGCCGGTGTCACCTCTCCCTGAACGCTCCGTGTACCCGTGGGACACGCCGTGTAGTCTTCTCCGAGGAAAGACCATGTGGTTTTAGCTGTGTGGCTGGGAAACGGGGTGTCGTACACGCCGTGTACGGGTGTAACACGCTGTGTAGTTATAATCCGAGTAGTCGGCCGTGTCACAGAAGACACGGGCAGTTGGAAAATAACACCATACATGCCGTGTAGATATTATACACGCCGTTTAGTTTTTGTTCAACGGAATCTGTGTGGAATAGCCATGTGTAAGGACCCAGGTAGGGGAAGGGAAGTCAAGTACATGCCATGTAGTCAGTCTACCCACCGTGTAGTCTTGTTTTTCAAATGTTGAAAGCCTTATTTCTCTTGTTTCATTTGTGGTTCCTTTGCATTTCGGTCATAATAATCTTGAATCTGAGGCGTACTTTTGACCTTGTAGTGTCATGCCTCATAGGTGACCGCGAGTTGTTCACCAGGAGAGTGGCGACGATTATACTCTAGAGATGGTGGGCCATGGGATACCAGTTGATCCTCCAGAAAAGACAAATGTGGCGCCAGCTGCTATACCGGACACAGGCGCGGAAGCGCAGTTCTGTGAAGGATTTATGTGGTTCATGCAGACCTTTCAGGGAGCACCGCAGGCTACCACATCTATGGTTGAGCTGACACGTATTTTTTAGCAGCAGCATCCGCCTAGGTTCTCAGGGAATGGCGGACCATAGGCTGCGGATTCATGGTTGGGGTCGATGTAGACTATTTTCGAGCATCTTGAGATGCCTCCAGGGCAGAGGGTCAAGCTTACGACTTACATGCTGTGTGATTCCGCCAAGAGGTGGTGGGATGTTACCACCCAGTCAGATAATCACAGGGACATGGTGTGGGAAGATTTCCAGGTAGTCTTCTATGACTTCTTTTTCCTGGAGACGCTTAGAGCAGATAGAGATCGAGAGTTCATGAATCTACAGTAGGGCGCTATGTTAGTGATGGACTATTCTTCTCATTTCATAGAGCTTCAGCGCTTTGCACCAGTGCTGGTGGGTGATGAGACGTTGAGAGCCAAAAGTTTTGAGGATGGTCTTCGGTATGACATCTGACCGCTGGTGAATGTTTTTAGGTTGCCCTCAGTACACACTATTGAGAACGAGGTGATGATTACTAAGAGGAACCTTCGAGAATCTAGTGGTGTGGGCCAGGGCGGTTCAGCACCAGTTACTAGTACTATTTCTATTGTCATGAGGAAGACACAGATTGACTTCTCTCAGGGCAGCAGTACTAGTCAGAAGAATGCTTCAGGTGGCTAGGTTATGTGCTACCAGTGTGGTAGAGAGGGGTAAAAGAGGTCGCAGTGTCAACGAGACCCAGTGGAGTTCTGAGCTTGCGGCAAGATGGGTCATCTATAGCGCTTTTGCAGGGCGTTTCTACCAGTGGCTAGTGAGTGGGGTCCTGTACAGACTCCGCGTGCGGGAGCAGGACCAGTGGATTCTTACCAATTAGGGAACTGGAATGTGTCAGGGCGTGCAGGCAGAGATGGTGGTCGTGGCCATGGTAGCCAGACACCAGGATCTCATAGGCAGCATGGCAGGACAACTCAGGGTATCCCGGCTATGTCGCAGGGCCGCGACACTGGGCAGGCATATGCAGTGCAACAGACCCAGCAGGAGCAGGATCCTGGACCATCGACAGTCAGAGGTACTATTCTAGTAGCTTCTGTCTTATCTTCAGTACTTTTCGATATGGGTGCTATGCATAGTTTTATATAAGTGACGTTGTGGAGATCCTTGGGCTCTATGTTTCAACTTCTTCTAATATCATGATGCTAGACACTCCATTGGAGACTAGAACGGCTGGTGTGCGTCAGTGTGAGGAGTGCCCCTTGAGGTTGGAGGGTGTCACATTCTTTGGGACCTCTACATCCTAGAGATGACGACCTATGACGTCATTCTTGGGATGGACTGGTTGGTTCCCTTTCGAGTCTTTGTAGACTACTATCGTCACAGGGTGCGTTTCACGTCACCAGAGGGCGGAGAGTTTCTATACAAGGGTGAATGGGATGTTCAGACGAGTCGAGATGGACCAGAGCATCATGGCCGAGGTGGAATCACAACCCAGATTGCGAGCTTATATCTGGATGATTAGGGGACTTGTCAGACAGATTTCCCTCCGGTTGTTGATCATTTCAGGGATGTCTTCCCGGACGAATTTTCGGGTCTACCTCCGGTGCATGAGGTGGATTTCTCTATTGAGCTCGTGATAGGCGCAACACTGGTGTCCATTCCTCCTTATAGGATGGCTACACTAGATTTACAGGTGCTCAAGAGGAAGTTAGTGGAGTTACAGGCGAAGGGTTTTATCCGACCCAGTACTTCTCCTTGGGGTTCTCCGGTCCTTTTTGCGTAGAAGGCAGACGGTACCCTTATACTTTGCGTGGATTATCGGAATCTGAACCAGTTTATGGTTATGAACTGATATCCCTTGCCGAGGATTGATGATATTTTTTATCAGCTTCATGGAGAACGAGTGTTCTCGAAGATTTACTTGAGATCTGGATATCATCAGTTGCGCGTGAAGCCATCGGATATACCGCTTACAGCTTTTCGGAGCAGATATAGTTTGTATGAGTATACGGTTATGCCATTTGGACTGACGAACGTGCCAGCAGTTTTCATGGCTCTGATGAATCATGTGTTCCATCCATACCTTGATTCTTTTGTGGTAGTATTCGTGGATGACATCTTGGTGTACCCTCACACTCGACACGACCATGCCACCCATCTTGAGATCGTACTGAGTACACTGAGAGAGCATCGGCTATATGCTAAGCTCTCGAAGTTCCACTTTTGGATGGACCAGAGTCACTTCCTTGGTCACATTATCTCGGAGGCAGGAGTTGCAGTAGACCCAGAGAAGGTGAGAGCAGTAGTTTCGTGGGAGCAGCCTAAGAACATGTTTGAGATACAGAGCTTCTTAGGGATGGCTGGTTACTACAGAAGTTTCATATAGGACTTATCCCGCTTAGCAGCACTGTTTTTAGGTCTGACTATGAAAGGTGTGAAGTTCATTTTGTCGAAGGCTTGCGAGGAAGCTTTTCAGGACCTGAAGGGAAGGTTGACATCAGCATCGATCCTGATACTCCCAGAGCAGGGGAAGAGCTATACAGTGTACTATGATGCATCAGGTATTGTGCTGGGAGCAGTGTTGATGCAGGGCGACCGAGTTGTTGCGTACGAGTCTCAGCAGTTGAGGCCACATGATCGGAATTACCCGACGCATGATCTCGAGTTGGCTGCAGTTGTGCATGCGTTGCGCTGTTGGAGAAACTATCTGTTGGGAGAGCATTTTGTGGTTTTCACCGACCACAAAAGCCTCAAGTATATCTTTACTCACCGTGACCTTAATATGAGGCAGAGAAGGTGGGTTGAGTACCTAGAGTCCTTCGATTTGGAGCTTGCCTACACACCTGGTAAAGGTAATGCAGTAGCTGATGCCGTGAGCAGGAAGACTAAGATATAGGCAGTGTAGGAGGCCAGTGGTGAGTGGCAGCTCATGGATTTGTTCTCTGAGATGCATCTAGAGGTGCAAAACAGTCAGGGGAAAACTTATCTTTAATCTTTAGATGTGACATCTACCCTCCTGGACAGAGTGAGGATGACGCAGCTATCTGATTCAGAAGACCTAGTTCTACGGGAGTCGGTGGCAAGTGAGGACCCTCCTCCCGGTTGGATGATAGGAGATGACGAGGTTTAGCATTTCCATGGATGAGTGTGGGTTCCAGGGGATACACGCGAGGAGCTGATGTGGGAGTTTCATGCTTTAGCTTTGGAAGTTCATCTCGGGGTTACCAAGATGTACCGAGACTTGAGACGTCAGTACTGGTGGCCGGGTATGAAGAGAGAGATAGCTAGTTTTGTCACGAGGTGTTCCACCTGTCAGCAGTTGAAGGCCGAGCACCAGAGACCAGCTGGGTTGTTACAGTATTTACCCATTCCAGAGTGCAAATGAGATGATGTCACGATGTATTTGGTGACGGGATTGCTGAGGTCACCTCGAGGCAATGACACCGTGTGGGTTGTTGTGGACAGACTCATGAAGGTAGCTCACTTCTTGCCGATTAAAGAGACCTTCGGTGAAGACGAGCTCGGGAAGCTTTATATCCGAGAGATCATACGTCTTCGTGGGGTACCTCGTTCTATCGTTTCTGATAGGGACACCTTCTTTACGTCTCCTTTCGGGCAGAGTTTTGAGAGGTCACTGGGTAAGCAGGTGCTTCTAAGCACAGCATACCACCCTTAGACCGATGTCCAGTCATAGTGTACGATACAGGTGCTAGAGGACATGTTGCGTGCATGTGTCCTAGACTTTGGGGGCTCTTCGGAGAAGCATATACCCTTAGTCGAGTTTTCCTATAACAATAGTTTTCAGGAAACTATTGGGATGGCACCATATGAGGATTTATATGGTAGGCCATGCCGATCACATTTGTGCTAGTTAGAGGCAGGTGAGGCAGCTTTACTGGGACCACAGCTCGTACAGGAAACATCTGAGCAGGTCCAGTTGATTCGGAGGCGGATGGCTACCGCACAGTCTCGTCAGAAGTCTTATGCTAATCGCCGCAGACGACCCTTGAATTTCGTGGTCGGGGATCAGGTTTTTCTACATGTTTCGCCGAGGATGGGACACAAGAGGATTAGGAGACAGGGTAAGCTTTCACCGAGGTATGTGGGGCCATTCAAGATTCTGGAGAGAGTTGGGCGGGTTTCCTATCGGTTTCAGTTACCACAATGGTACCGAGCCATGCACGACGTCTTCTACGTGTCTCAGTTGCGTCGCTATCATTCAGACTTGTCTCACGTCATTCATCCTAAGGAGGTTGAGCTGTAAGCTGATGAATCCTTTGAGGATCATCTGATTCGTATCGTTTACCGGAGCACGAAGGTTCTCTGAGGCCAGTCAGTTCCTCTCGTATGGGTTCTATGGCAGCATGGCCGAGTGCAGGACGAGACCTGGGAGCATGAGGCCGACGTACGTGCTTAGTGGCCAGAGCTATTCTGAGCTATATCCTCGCCACCTTGGGAAGGGAAATTCGGGGATGAATTTCTATAAGGGGGGATGTTTGTAAGATCTCGGTTCTTAATTTTGAGGTACGGGCTTCTTCTTTTTCCTTTTCCTTAAGTGTTTTTGAGAAAATATGGAAAATGGGGGAAATCCTAAAATTTGGAACTACATGCCATGTACTTTTCTACACGCCGTGTACTTGTGGTCGTGTGGAATGGGTACACGGGGCGTGTAGCCTTGTCGGCGATGAGGGGTGTAGTAATCGACTAAACGCCGTGTAGGGGTACCTTACACGCCGTGTAGTCAGTCGGCAGGCCTAAACAGTAAGGCGGTGGAGTAGCTGCCAGCTGGGCGACATTACATGCCGTGTACTTGGGAGTACATGCCGTGTACTCATGTCGACGGATGAGCAGTGTAGCGGTGCCGCTAGAGGAACAGTTAAGTGAAGGAAGTACACACCGTGTACTCAGAAGTACACGCTGTGTACTTTGTTTTTTTTGCTTAAAACAGGCAGTAGCCTCCTCATTTGGAAGAGGAGGCATTTGAGCCGTTTTTGGAGCCAAAGGAGGAGGCCGAACCTTTGAAGATCCACCGGGTGTTCGTCTGGAATTGGTTTCCGCCCCAGACGATCCCGTTGGAACTACACGGGTAAGGGCTTCCATCTCCTTGGATTCTTCTTACCAATTTTTCTCCTAACATGAGTTATTTGGGTTTTAACGGTTTTTCTTCTTCGTCATATCTACGTCGTTCTTGGGTGTTTCTGGAGTCAGAGTTCAGGTATAGCATTCATTGGCGTATAAGGTAGGTGTCTTGGGGTAAATTTCCAACTATCATATGTTTTTATGCATTTTCATGCCATGAACCCATGTTGGGATGTCATGTGGCTGAGTTAATTGCTATATTTAATACCTAGAATTGCATAGGTGATTAAATTTTCATAATAAAATGATGGTTGGGATCATTGCTTGGATCCGGAACCACCCCCGGGGTGTGTTCCACTGTTTAGCCATTTGGCCAGGATACCTGAGGGTATACCTTTAATGTAGTAATTGTAGAATTGCCTTGAGAGGAATTCCTTATTTACTATATTTTGATATGTTGGGCATGGCCTAGTCACCTGTTTATCCTAAGGGAGTTGTTGTGATTAGCCTGTGGGCACTGTACTATTTAGCATGTGGGCAATAGTTATTTCGGCCTAAGGGAAACTTCTTCCGTGCATGTGGGCAGCTGATTCTGTGCCTGTGGGCGACACTACCAATGCCTGAGGGAAAAATTTGGTATGCCTGAGGGAAGATTCTTGTGTTGGATACTCGTTACCCGAGGGTAGGAGTTTACATGTCTCAGGACACTAGTTGTTTACTTAGAAATTCACTGTGGTGATTTCTTATATAAAATTGATTAAATGAATATTAAAAAATTTAAATTAAACTGGTAGTTTGTTACTTTTGAGTACTGCATACTTTATTTCATTTTACCATTGCACACTATTGTTGCATGCTTACACATTGTTTGGAACGGGCCTTTGGTGGGTGTCTACTGAGATATATTTCTCACACCCTATTTGGGTCACGCTTTTCGGCCCAAACAGATTACGTTTCAGCTTGTGTAGATAGGGGAAAGAGTCCCTATACAGGTATTTGACTGTTGCTGAGGAGTAGGAGGGCATGGGACCAATCCTAGGCTCGCGATGCCGCTGCCAGCTATTTTGCCTTGTTTTGCTGTAATCTGCATTTGGTTGTACTATATTGATGTATAACATGTTCTGGCTGTTTTCTTAGAACATGAGACATGTAACATCATTATTTATATACTGTTGGTTATATCCACTGTTGTTGTTTATTTCAGTTGTGTATGGTTTACTACTTCTACTGTTTGTTGTATGTTTTATTTTGTATTCCGCTGCGCTACACTTTGAAAAATGACGACATATTTTCCCCACTATCAGACATGGGCCCTCGCTGCTAGTCGGCAGCCTCTAGCGTTTGGGGAAATGTGCTTAAGGTCACGTGGCGAACTGGGTTCAGTGCACCCATTGCGTGGCACCTGGATCCGGGACGTTACATCTATCTAGGAAGTAATAAAATAAAAAAGATTATTCCATATCTATATAGGGAAAATGAATATCAGAATTAATGTTAAATAGTGAAATATTAAAACTATAGAATTTTTTCCCTAGAAAATTCTCTCCTCCCTAAATATATTCATATTGTTCTTCTCCTAAAGTAAATAGTTCTCTTGGTAGTATGTCTAGAGAAGGAGTGAGGTAGTCACCCTCCTCTATAGTTTATTTAAAGTATAACACATAATTTTTAGTGTCTTAAAAATAAATCTATAGGATTTATTGTTCTAGTCGATTCTTTTCAAACATAGAAAAATAATAAGAAAGGTTTATGTAATAAAAATCATTAAAATGAATATTGGAGATAAAATAATTAACAAATTGTTGTCCAATATATTTAATTTTGAAATTTATTATCTTATTATAGACCATAAAAAGTTTTTCTTAGTGTGAATCATGAAATTCCAATTGGGGATAAATGGTAGAGTTAGTCTCAATTATTGACACTATAAGCTTATTTTCACTCCTATTTATTTTCTCTTTTCCTCTTAATTTATTTTTAGCTAATTCTTTAATGGTTTATTGCATTACTGAATTCTTATACATCTCCTTGAGTGATGATTTATTAGCTTCAAGAAAGTTCACAATATATTTTTTATTAACTAGATCCTTATTGGTCATAGCCTTCCCCCTAATCCTCTCTGATTTTAATGCAATCTTGTGCAAACATCTATGTCATTTGATGAGTAATAACACTTTCATATATAGTGAGCTCTTGAAATTTTTGTTTTTTCATACAATAAATAAACAATGTCTTATCTACATAAATTACTTGCACAAGAGAATATTATAATTATAAATATAAGTATAAATTGTAAATATCCATCATTGTTGTTTTTTTCTTTGATTTTTTTCACAATAGTTGAAAAAATTAAAAATCATGGAAACTACATGGACAAATGTAACTTTCCTGAAAAAATAACTCTAAATAATGACAGGTCTTTATCATGAGGATGCTGAAAAATAAATTTATGATAACCCTAGTATAACAAATTTGATTACATAGGGTTTACTCTCAAGGAAGTAGTGTCGAATGTACTAGTGATTCTCCTAAATCTATTTTTGGGTTTTTATATTTTTAATGTATAAAAAATAGCATGAAATGGGTTAATGGAATGAGAAACAAGAACAAAAGAGGAAAAAATAGAAAAGGATAAGAATTAATTCCATCAATAAGAAGGGTAGATCCAATTCAATCAACTATTCAAATAAAAATAATATATATTTTGAAGAAGGAAACAACGAACTCCCAACCTCACTCAGTTCATGGATGATAGATTGACACACAAATATCTTTCACCCCAAAAAATTGAGCATTTATGCACTGAATGGATTCTTTCACATGATCACTCTCCTAAAAGTGAAGGAATCACTCAATAAAACCTATCCACATAATAATTTATTATTAGATAAAGTCATCCTTATGAGATCATGAAACACACATCCTCTCCCAAACACTAAATTAGGAGATCTATGAAAATAAGGGGATAAATATGTTGAGGTAAAGAGTATCAAATCGAACTTATGAAAGATTACCCTATCCAGTTCCCCAAACACCATCACGAACTACTAAAGATGATTAATGATGATGATGATTGAAATAATTCATGGATATCTATACATCATCAATTTTTTCTCACTGAATTAAGGATAAAAAATAATCCTTTGATTAATAAAAGATCAACAACATAGCACAAATAAATAATAACTAACCATATCACCATTATACTTACAAAATAAAAATAGAACAACCTAGTGATTTATTACGGAAGGAGGATGAGGGTGGTTCCCATCTCCTGGAATCAAAATTGTTTCATGTGTCTGGGGATACTAGAATAGAGTGAGGATTGATCCTTTTATTCAAAAAAGAAGTAGAAAATTGGTGACCTTATAAACTAATATGTAGTAAAATATAATTGTGGTGAACTCTTAGGTTTCCATTACCATCATTCAATGAAGACCCATTCAAAGAAGTTAACTTCTTAAAAAAATATGTGATTACCCTAAAATGTTTCATCCAAATTAGTTATCATGATCGCAATCTCATATTTTATCCATGTGGAAAGTTTAAGGTGGATTATTTCTAAGTTAGAATGCTCGAATCTTCCACTTGTTCCCATGATCACCCTTACCCTTAAATGCTGTCAATTTTCCAGATTCAAGTCAGAAAATTCAAAAATATGTCTGGTTAACATTGATATGAATTTCTCTAATTATGAAATATGCTTTGATAATTAGTTTTTTATTTGGATTCAATTTCTCAATATAGAAATTTTAGTTCCAGAATATAATTTCAATTTATTTTTATGGTATTTTAATATAGAATTTAGGCCCATGTGGATTTAACAAAAAAAATTGGGCCATTTCAGTGTGTCTTGGGGTTAATGCATGATATTATATTTACTAGGATTTATGTTAGTACAACTAGAAATATGACCTCTTAATGATGGTTGACATGTGAAATGATTACCCTATATGACCTAGTGTAGTTTGACCCAAGTGCGTGGAAGTCCCCTTACATGAATACTCAATAACCATGCTTTGAGATATTGCACTAATTTAATCTTCAGGTGTCTTGGAAGCCTTACTAAAAAAATATTTCTTAAATACTCATGCTCATGGATACACAATTATGCTTTAAATCATTGCAATCAATCAAATTATTCTTTATCTCCCACAGTCATGCACAAGAAGCATGCAGTGTTCATAGGTCATTGATCAGACTCTAGTTGGGTATTTCATCAAGGAAATGGTATTCACACCTCCACATATCCACAGTCATAGCATTGTAGAACACCAAGGAACCCCTTATTAATTGGAACTTCACAAGTATAAAATGAAATTTCAAGGTCATTAATTAGACTAAATGATTTTGAAATAGATTGTATCCACCACACCTCAGTACCCTCATCTTCAATCGATTTCTCGGTTCATCATCAAATCAAGATCATAGTTTTCTTCAACAAGCGATATATAGACCGAGTTCTTAAAACAAGGTCATAATCATATTTCTATGTGATGGTCACCTTCTTTAGCAGTATAAATATAGTTTCAATCATTTTACCATTTTCAAGGATGAGTTGAATTTACATTCTCACACATCTCCCATTTAAAATGAATGTAATTATCAACCTTAAATTTTAGTTGACTAAGCTCTTTCTAGTTCACATAATCTTCTCTTATATATGTTCATATAGGGTGAACATTATTTGAGATAAATCACTACTAATCACACTCAGTTTCGACCCTTCACCACAATCTCATAGTGAAGTTAGGTTTTCAATCATCCTTGTCATACTAATTCATATTTTCACTATCCTGGATAATTTTGTTACTCATATCATATTGGATAGGGTTGTCTCATTTTTCAAGTGAAGCTCATTTTGGTGATCTCCTCTTATGGTCAGTTGGATGGCGTGAGAACATGTTATTTCTTTCATGTTGCAGACATAAAATTGAACTTGTGGTCACTTAAGTTTTATTTATTCAGTCTGTTATAGGTGGTGTCTCGTGATCAATTAAGTGACTACAAGGGTTTCACAAGGTCACTTAAGTTTTATTCTTGCGTTCTCTTTTGGAATTACATATTTTTTAAGACACCATCAGTTATATGGATACTCTCATTGTTAATTAAGTGAATACAAAGTTTCCATGAAGACACTTGAAATTTTGGTCATATAGTCAATTAAATGGCTACATGTCCTTCTTGTGGTCAATTTTATATCAACATGTAGTCATTTGGTGGTTTTTTAGTCAATTAAATGATCAAGGTAGATCTTTGCAATAAATTTTCCACCTGTCTAAAAAGTCAATGCATTTTAAAATACAAAAATTACAAAAAAATAATAATTTAATGTATGGAATTATGGAAGAATTAATTCTGAATATCCCAAATCATCATAAAAAATTAAAAATAAATCACAAAAAGAATTTGTTCTAAAATATTTATAAAATTAAATCAAAAATAATTAAATCAATTAATGACCAAAATAACTGATTTTGGTTAAAATGTTAAAATAATTTAAATTTTATCATAGTTAAAAGAATATTCAACAAATTCTCATTTAAGTCACATTTTCTCATCAAAATCAAGTTTTAAACAATAAAATAGATATGTAAATATATGTAAAAATAAGACCACATGACACATGTCATTTTTGTTCTTCTGATAATCTCAGTTAAAATGAAAAATATCATTATGAAACTATCTTTTTTGATGATATAATACAAATATCTTCTCACATTATCTCAGCTTACTACAAATTCTTCAAGTAAACTTAAAACTTCATGATGATTTACACGTATCCTCAACATATAATGAATAGTTCTTTGTTAAATCCTTCATTAGATTTTTTATATATTCAAATCAACATGAATCAGTATTGGTAATAAAATTAGGTTATTTTCTTCTAATGAATGATAAAAAATAATTATCTCAGTTATCATAAAGACTTTAAGTTGACTCAGAAATATCAACTCTATTGGTATATTTATCTTTTAAAGATCTTCTATATTATTATTTTCAATTTACCTTCTGGTGATGTTTCTTTCACAGGTGTAGCTCGATCTACACAAAACATAATACCTTTTAAAAATTCTTGTTTGAACTCCCATAATAAGAATAAATAATCCTTAAAATCGTCATGTTTTTTTATGAAGTCATATTTGAATCATTAAGACTTTTCTAATTCATAAATAAGTTTTATTTTCTGTAGATCAATCTTCTGGATACCTAGGTATTTCTTCACTGAGTGAATTCTTATGGGTTTACCTTCAATCTTGATTTATCATATTTTATAATAAATTTCTATGATAAATTTTTTATGCAAATTTATTCAACTAATATAACTTTTAGAGTAGTAAATATTTCTTCCTTCCACTTTTCACATACTTATGGAGCCTTCAACATCAATTTTTCATTAGTTTAATTCCACTTTACATTCCTCCAGAATCAATCTTAAGGGGTCAATATTAATAAAATTTTATATTCTTTAACATGAATCATCCTTTTAGTCATCCTAGATTATTAATCTTTTGGTGACCCTAGTTTTTGGGAATTTTAAATCCTTTGGAAGAAAAATATATAGCTTCGGTTAGTCCATCATCCAACTAGTTTTTTATAAAATATACAAAATTTCTATTGGGTATTCAACCTCCATAGCCATTGGATTCTTAATAACCATCAGATTTTATTTTCTAAATTATGGATCTATACATCCATCTAAATTACCTCTTCAAATAAAAATGTTCTTAAAAATGATTATTTATCCTTAATAACTAGTCATAAATATGTTGAAGTTCAACTCAACCAATCATCTTATGTTAGTGGTTACTTATGGAAAATATTATTCCCATTAATATTTCATCCATCCATCAACAACATTCTCGTTACTTATAGTGAAATGGATGTTACATTGTTTGGATAAATCCTTCAAAAAATCCTCAGTTATATCTTCTGATGGTAGAATATGCATCTAAAAAATCATTTTTTTGATGGTTACATCATTCAGAGTATCTAATTCTTGTAGAATAACTTCTAGAACACCCATAAGAAACTTCATTTTACTTTAACGTATAAATTTACATTTCTATAATCCATTTACAACAAATACAATACATCATCTTCATTATATAATGGTTACTTCAAAAATTTAACCCTCTTAGACTCTTTCTCAGTGGCATTAGCTGAGCAAGAATAAATTCTAAGATTCGTTTCTAGAAACACGTCATGATATGCATAGGGAAAGAATGTAGTGTTTTAATGAAAACAACCTCATGCAAACACTTATTATACAATATTATCAACTTGTCTCGATATCTCATCAAGTCAGTTTTATACTCATATTATCAACCTATATGATTGATTTTTTTATTTGAGTACTTGAAATGAACTCATCGATATTTGTCATGTCCATGGAATTAATCAGATAGTTTCATTTCAATTAAATCGTCTGAGATATCATATTCCAATAAATCAGAAAGGATAAATCATTTCATAACTTATTTAATTAATGTATATCTCTTATTTTGCAACCAAAATATCCTACCTCACCATAAATATATGATATCATGATTTTTATCAATACACGAAAGTATGAAATTCATGATATACATTGATTATAATATCAAGTTGATTGTGTTGTCATGATATGTCAAATTTATTATGATTTTAAGGTTGATTTATAGTATAGGGAAGACCCAATGTCATCTCTAAAGGATCGTTGATAGGTTTAGAGTATGAATTTTTAATAAAAAGTACAAAAATGGGGTGATTTTGAAAATAGTTTTAAGAGAATAACCTTATTTAAAGAGTTTAGTAGTTGATAAATTTAGGTGGTAATTTAAGAATTATGAGATAAGGAGGTAATTTAAAGTTCACTACACATCTTGGATAGTTCATTGTTATGAAAAATACACATGGTTTGGTTTAATTATTTCATTGAGGGTTTTCAAGATCTCGATTCCCCTCTTGCCTCTTAAATCATTTCATAAAGTACCAACCCTTGACATAACAATCATGTTTTAATGGATTATACCTAAATCATAGAGTGAAGGCTAAAAAATCATAATAATATTGTTTCGGATGCTTTCGCTATGGTGTGTGCATCCGTTTATTCGAGGATGATGAAGACACTATTTGTTGCCCCGCATTTCTATTTTCTAAAGGCAGGTGACATCCGTTCATTGTTCAAAGACATTTTCTCCTTGATCGAAATGGGATGATGGGATGTTGGTTCATCCTTTCATGGATTCCTCCTCGGAACTCACCACCTATTCCGGGTCTCCCTTATATACTTAAGTCTTTGTTCTTGAAACTCTTCCTAGTGCCATACCTTCATGGACACCATTTAATTATTCTACTTCTTTTGGGACATTCCAAGGGGTTTGGTCAGGGCAGCAACCTTCGATCGAGGGATTAGTCATGTTGGACATCATTGGCATGTATGGATGCTGAACACTAGCGTGTCTAGGTTTCTTCCCCTTATTATAGGGATTATCAAGGGAATGGAATCCCGAGGAATCCTACATCAAATGGGCAGAATTGTATTCCATAGGCATGTATATGAGGTTTTCCTAAGCTTCATATGTTTAACTCACGGTATGTCGTAGGTTTAACGTCTAGCGGAGACAGATTAGACTGATCGGAACACTGACTATAGTGGATCATCTGGGTGAAACGCCTGGAGGGAACACTGATGTTGGAACTAATGCTTGGTTAGCTACCCGATTGTTCTTTAAGGGGATGGGAAATGTGGTGGCATGATCCCACCAGGATGTGGAAGCCCAAGTATAAATCAATATGGGAGTGATGTGTATTGATAATGAGATATAGTCGATGTGAGGATGACGGTGATGTTGGGATTGAGTCTCGAGGAGACATCCTACGTATCCCCATGGTAGGGAATCAAAGTCTGTGTAGTTCATTTTATGATGACTTACCATCAATTGGGGAGTTCAACTACTTACTGCCGAATGGGGTTGACAACGGCTTAGTGCTGGATGGGGTCACAACGGATTACTGCTGGATGGGGTCACAACAGCTTTCCACTGGACGAGGGTCACAATGGCTTACCACTAGATGGGGCCACAAAGTCTTACCACTGGATGGGGTCAGAACGGATTACTGCTGAATGGGGTCACAAGGGCTTACCGCTGGATGGGTTCACAATGGCTTACCCCTGGATGGGGTCACAACGCCTTAATGTTGGATGGGGTCACAACGGCTTACCGCTGGATGGGGTCACAATGGATTATTGTTCGATGGGGTAGAACCTCTGGGAGGATTTCTACATACCTTATCCAGGAGACAAGGGTCAAATCCCACATAGTTCAGGATGTGGATGTAGTTTAATTTCGTGCAGGATGAAAAGGGGGAAAAGTAGTTTAATGTCATGCAGGACAAAGGTGGTTCGAAGTGAAGGGGGTTAGAACCAATAGTGTATTGTTCTTGAACCTCAGGGAGGCTTCCTACATACCTTGCCTTGGTAAGGATCAAAGTCCCCATAGTTCTGGAGAGGTGTGGGAATTGACGTGAAAATGGTCAAGACCAATGGATGGTGGGATTGAACCTCAGTGAGGCTTCCTACGTACTTCACCTTGGTAAGGATCAAAGTCCACATAGTTCAGGTTGGAGTTGGAACCGACGTAAAGATGGGCGGGACCAATGGGTGTTGGGAATGAACCTCAGGGATTATTCCTACGTACCTTTCCTTGGCAAGGATCAAGGTCCAATAAAGAGGATGTCATTCCATGTGAGGAGTGATCTCACTCTTGTAGAGACCTGTGGGCATGTAGAATGTCCAAGGTGGGGTAACCCCACATCTGACGCATGGGGAGTGTTCACAGTTTAACGTCAAGTGCTGAGGATGATGGTGCTTGTCAGTTTAATGTCATGTAGCTTGTATGAGGTGGGTTTGCTTTTCACCCCTAAGACTTACATAATCGATATCCACTAGGCCTTGAGGGAAGGAAGGCATCAACAATTCTGTGGTGATGGGGGTGTTATGGAGTGATCCATTGGGGTCCACTTTAGCGTGGCTATGCGAAGAAGCAATAACTGTTACTATACATATGTGAAGAAGCATGAGGTGAAGAAACAAAATGGAAAGAATCACCCAAGGGGCCTTGAAATTCCATTGTGAAAACCTAAAGGTCCGCATGGGAAAAGGAGTTGCATAAAAAAAGGGTTCATAGGTAGTAGCCTTGTGATGCTCTGGTGTTCGATGAAGTGGATGGGCTTCGTGAAGAGATGTGATTCGTGAAGTGAAGTCTCCTAGCCAATTCATAGAGCATAGGTGCATATTAAAGGTGATTCTCAAAGTAGAAAGGCATTCATGGAGCAATGCCTTTCAAAGAAAGGGTGCCTTGTAAAGCATAAAATTGTGATGAAATGTGCTTCACGAAGCACAATGACCACACCATAGCAAGAAGGTCACATGTGAATCAAGGGTTTTTCACGAAGCATAAATGCTCTGCGACGACCCGAGTCCCCTTGGGGATCTCCTTAATTCTTGGAGGCCCTGTGGGCTCCATGAAGGGAATCCATCTTTGAAGAGTGGATGAATCCATGCAAAGGGGAAGGTACTTCGTGAGGCAAAAGTACCTTGAAAAGATCATTGTTCGTAGAGTAGAAATTGCTTCGTGATGTGGGAGATCATAAGGAGAAAGGTCGGAGGATCCATCCTTTGGGCTCTAGGGGAGCCTGGTATTTATAGGCAAGAGGCATCGTGAAGCAGATCTCACTCGATACAAAGATGGAGCTTGCTCCGCGGTGGGTCCATGAACATAAAAGTGGTTCACGGAGAATCCCGCCTCGTTGCTCCATGGCGGGTTTGCAAACGTCAAAGGGGTTTGCACAGAATCCCGCCTCCTTGCTCTACGGTGGGTTCGCAAACATCAAAGGGGTTCTCTAAGAATCCTGCCTCCTTGCTCTACACTAGGTTCGCAAATGTCAAATGGGTTCGCGGAGCATCCCGCATAATTCATGTGTGGAGGGTTCGCGAAGGGCGAGCTCTGTGCTAGCGGTGGGGCTACAGGGACTCCACAAGCGGTCTTCACGAGGCCTCCCCTATTTATTTTTGTTTTTTCTTAATTTTTCTTGATTTTAGTGTTAAAAAATGCTCCCATTAGACTTTGAGCCGAGGAGAAAATGAGGTAAAAGTCAGAGGGTCAACCATTAAAATTCCTTGGTCAATCATGAAGGTGACTTGAGAAGGGTGCCTGCGAGGCAGAACAGCGCATTCAGACCGGCGCTCCATGAATCACAACGTATATTAGTGGTGCCATGAAGCACCTAAGGTCCTCACCTTTAAATAGGGGAGATGAAACCTCTTTTTTCCTTTCTCTTCTATGCGTTTTTTTGGCTTGTAGCGCTCTTGATTCGCGAAGCTCTATGTACACCACAATTTCTCTTTGTGAATTGGGTCATCTACTTCACGGAACACAGTGATTCCTTGACTTCATGTCGGTGTGATCCATGAACTATGTCTGAAGGTTGGGGTAGGCCTCCACGAACAACCTTCATGACTGAGCTCCACAAACATAATCTGTGAAAAATCTTCGCGAACTGAACCCAAAAAATTCCCACATATCAAAACTGAATGGCTCACTAGGAGGCTGCCAGGTGGTCCTTACGGACACTGCCTAAAGGGATGAGATGGATAATAACTTGGATCTAGAGAAGTTGATACAAAGCCACTCTGACCACAATTTTCTGGTAGAGCTACTATCGGAGAGCCATAGGAACTATCTGTTGTGTAAGAGGCTGTTGCTGTATAGAATTAGGCTGAGGGATGACGTCTTCATCCCTGAATCAAGTAGGGACGAACCAGATTACTCGTTTAGGAGAACGTCGTGCTAGTGCCAGTGGTTCAGGGTGGCTAATGACAATGCCTGGGAGGAATTCACACCTGTTATTGTTGACTGCCGGTACAACCATATGAGAAATGTTGACGGGAAGGAATTGCAGTCAGAGACATCCCCCCTCTGTACTAGAAGATCTTCAAGGTGGCCTAAGGAACCTAAGGAAGGGTTGGTCTGATGAGTGGGATCTACACCAGGGCATCAACTTTACAGATGACTAGGCCTGGGCCTACTGGGTAGGTGCCCCGTGTAAAGAGTTCGGGGCAAAGATAAGGAGAGTGGGCATGTACGAGGCGGCTTGGGCCTCCCAATTTCATATCTACCAATCAAATAAGCTGATTCTATAGTTGTTTCTAAGGTTTTCATCAAGGACCAATACCTTCCACTAGCACCACAGGGAGTTTAGCATCAGTTTATAGGACGTGCACCAGATCTCAGGGGATCCTAATACTAGGGGTGTTGTATGATGACTTCCTCCCAGTTATGGGTGTGTGGGATGATCTGGGGAAAATGTCTCCACTGGCAATGGCACTGATGGAACTGGTGCCAGGAGAGTACAAGGAAGTAGTGAGAGGCATTCACTTCAGGCAGTGGTTTAAACTATTTATGAACATCCCTGAAAATTGGAAGTTTCTGGTGAGGCCTCCTACTTTCATGAAGGGGGATCAACAGGGCAAGGATCACTCATACTGGTAGATCCTAGAGGACACCCAGTGGAAAACCTGGGGCTTCAGTGTAATCATTGAGCAACAACCATTAGTCAGGCTGGCAGTATTCATTCCTACTCTCATCTGCAGTTGGATCCTTCTAGTGAGGGATACGAACATGGGCGTGCGACCAAGCACATTTATCATGGTATCCCTATTGGCGACAGGAGGGTGGGTAAAACTTGGAATCCCTATGCTCGCTAAGCTGTACAAGATGTTGTGGCATATCAGTGAGGGGAAGAGGCCACATAGGATAAGTGGGTCGTTCCACCTCCGGTATGGGTGGATAGTGACACACATCAAGGGGTTTTTTAATATCTGAACCCCATCTCCCCTCCTAGATCGAACTTCTGTTTGTCCATTCTTAATGTCGTAGGGAAATTTCTGGCCAAACTGACTGTGCAAGCAGTACTGAACCACGTCTAGAAGATAGAGAAATTAAACTTTCATCCATTCTCACAACCACCGTGTGGTTTTACTGATGATGGGAAAGAAACGGAAGATAATCAGTCTTGTCTCTTGGACTTGCGCGGTGAAGTCCGAGTGGGAAGAGTAGATTGTGAACCTCTCTGTGTGTCATACACCCTGCAAAAATTCGCCAGGAAATTTTGGTGTATGCAGCAGTTGACCCCACATGTCTATTTAGGGGTGCGCCATGAGGAAAATTTGTGTGCGATGAGGCAGATGTGGCTCATGTTCACATGGTAAGATAGAAAGATGTGGAATGAATTTCCTCTACCTATGTCCATTTCGGGTTGGTGAAGAAGTATGCCAAAATCTGGGAGGCAGCCTACCTAGGGGAGATGCTGAATCAGCCAACCATTCGGGCTGGTGATGGTGTGCCTCCACAACCTCAAGGTTGGGGCTGGAATCTGGCAAGGACATCCCACAGTGGCGGGGTTTCCATGACAGCGAGGACCATAACAGATGATGGAGAGGCAGCGGCAGTGGATCTTGCAAGGATAGCAGACTCGGTGGTCCCAGAAGAACAGAGTTATCTAGAGGGGAGGCCACCGAGAGGATTCCGTAGAATATCCACCTAGGCTCCGGGGAAGCGGATTCGCCATATAGACATGCCAGAGAATGATGCATTCCCAGAGGCCTGAGACATCTGGGATGTGAGAAGGAAGTTCCCCAACCCGTCCGAGATGTGGCAACACTTGAACCATATTGGGATGGACTTTCCAGGAATTGGCCCTATCAGGGCCAGCTTTGCAGTACCTCAGGAGGAGGTGGAGTGACACCTGACCAAGTTGGAGAATTTTGTCCACTCCTGGGGGGCGTGTCCAATGAAAGACAGGGTTAAGGTGTTGTTGGATCGAACAACCCCTCCGTAGTTATCGGTTTTCGAACTGAGAGAGTTCTTTCCTATGCCATAATAATTGGACGAGTCCTCCTTGGGGGAGGACGTTGGTAGAGGGAGCCCATTGGAGGAGGGAAAAGTCAGTGATCAAGGCTTGTATTTTGAGGAATTCGTAGAAGCCCTTGAGGTATCATCCTAATACCCTTCCTCAGTGTATATTTCTATGTAATTTTGAATTCCTTACTAATATTTGGACTGTACATGATAACCTCATACACCGAACCCACTCCCGCCCCCTAGAAGATGCAGATGTAGGGCCTTTGGGATTTGTGCTCGCTGTTAATGCGACTAGTGCACCAGGCGGGTCCCGGGCACCTGAGATGGATCCCCTAGAGTTTTCGGACTTCCCTATTATATACGGAGGGCCACATCTCGGGGTCCCCACAGTAATAGATCAGGAATGAGACCGAGAGTTCGACCTCTATAAGTTTCCTTCACACAATTCATGACTGCCACTCATTGACCAGGCTAACAACATTTGTTCCCCTCTAGGTACGCACAGTTATTCAAATGGAGTGGGCCACCTTGGTGAGGTATTTAGGGACATCTGGAAGTGCCTTTCCTAGGGTAATGTTGGTGATCGTGGAGGAAGAGATCCAAACCGACCAAGCAGCAATGCTCCCGATCATTGGTGGGACCATTAGCGGGGCAAAACCTGAGATCATTGTGGGGGGATCTGATGATGATGATCGATCGGACAGCCCAAGCCCCACCATACCTAATCAAACACCATATTTGGAGCCTACTGATGAGTTCCTTGGGGCATTCCCTGCATATGATCCTGCCAACCATGCCAACTGGGATGAGACGGCCTCTGATGAAGAGGATAGAAAAATAGTATGTCGCCGATCATGGAAGTTGATCAAGAGCTTCATTAATGACACCCCCAAGTTTAATGGCTAGGTGAGATGGATATACTTCATTCGTGGTTGCATGAACTGTGTGCTGGGGGAGTGGATGCCCAATGTCCCCACATTCTCTTCTGAGATCTTATGGAGGAGAAGATTCGGTAGTATGACCGTGGCCTTGGTGTGGGCTAGCAGTGGAGGAAAGCAGGGAAGATCAAGAGGCTCCAGGAGGCTAAAAACAAGGTTCAGTAGCAGTAGGTTTGGGTGAATGAGCAATCACCCTCCCTCAATGTGCAATCGGAGATAATATTGTGATTGAAGGCCCAGCTGGCAGAGGCTGAAATGTTCATGATGCAAGACTCTATAGAAATGATCGTCATCTGGAATAATGTAGAGTGGGCCTGGATTGTGGCTGACGAAGTGCACCCCATTGCTACCGATGAGGAGCAGGAGCTTAATAGGCGACAACAAATCTTGGACGCCACAAGCTAGAGGGTGGAAGAGTTTCAATGCTCTTTTGACAGTCGTGGAGTGTCCAGTGATCAATCCCTAAGTTCACGTGGGTCTGGCCATGTGTGAGAAACAAGGGATGACCAACTGATTATTCCACCATAATGTAAGAGTACAAACCAATTTTCAGGCATCTGGGGATTTGAACAACCACCTGAATTTCCGAGATGAAAGGGAGAGGCCCAGAGAGAGGATAAGGACCTCCAAATAGTCGAATCATCACTTTCCCAGTGTTCACTAATGCATGAGCAAGGTAACTCTAGGGGTGTTCGAATTAATCCAAACACAGGGGAGTGGAATGTGTGAATCACGATACCCAAAATTCAAAACACTGTAATATGGCATGATAATGAATAATAATAGTTGATTGTGTTCAAAACACAGTATCCCAATTGAGTTAGCCTAAAATGGGGACAACAAATGTAGGCCAACCGCTGACCATGTTCGAAACATGGGTCCTGACTCGAAATGTCATCCATTTTTCTTCTAGAATGTTGTCCCAGGATAGTAAGCGAACCATTGGCTGAGCATACATACTATTAGGGGGTTCCCTTAGATTTGAAAGAGGACGAGGGTCCGAATGAAGGGAACACTAAGCGTGGAACTGGAGTGATGGTTTTTTTGAATGGAGTCCAACACTCCGGATATCACTTCATTGTGATGAAATACCATTAGGTGGGTGTATCCATATGATCATGGATCAAACATACTTCCGAGTAGGACCTCTTTGGAAATGGATCTGGTGCATCCCCTGACTAACATGGGGCATCTTAAACTTGTTCAGGGTAGAATCGCAGTTTAGTGTCATGCGCTGAGGATATATGGACTCATGCAGTTTAACATTATGTGATTGGATAGAGAGTGAAAGGGGAGATCCTAGGAAGGGAGTTTGTGGTGCGGTGGCTATAAACCCGACGTGAATGAGGACATAAAGAGTTCTCACCACACCACGTATCCCCGAAGAAAATTCTTTAGGTCAAGGGAAAAAAAGTGAAAGTTAGTTTGGGCCCAAAGTAAGGTGCCTGGTCATTCCTACGTACCCCATTAGGATGGGAACCAAGCCATATGTAGTTCTGAAGGTGTTGTTTAATGTTAGGTGAGACGCTTGAAAGGCAAGTGCGACATGGATGCGCCTGTACACGTCCTACCAGAACTACTAAGCCCACATGATTCGTGCTCGATTTGGGAAACAAGATGTAGTGATGGGACATTCCTAACACCAGATGGAACATGTTAGGGGAGATGGGACACTAGGTGAATGATGCCCCAATGATGTTGATCCGCCTATATAATGCACCTAGATTCATAAAGGAGTAAAGCCGAGTATGTTGGAATTCCACTTGAATATACGGAAGTGGAAATATGTGAATCACCATGCTCGAGATCTGGACCACAAAGATGGTGGTGTGGCAATAGGGGATGATTGTTGACCATGTTTGAAACACATTATTAGATTCTCATTAGCCTAGAATGGGGATAGATGAATGAGGGTTGACCACTGACCATGTTCGAAACACATAAACTGTCGCATATTTCATCTGAGGTTCCTCATGGATGTAGGCCGATGTCAGTAGGTAAGCCAATGTGGCATGAGAGCAGGCTGTAAAGGGGGTACCTTTGGATGTGGAAGAGGATGAGGATCCAAATAACTGGCTCACGAAGCTTGGACATGGAATGAGGGGAATGTCCCTGTGAAAATTCCACACTTCAGGATCTTTTTCAAAACGCATCTAAATACAACTATAAGATGTATCAGATATAGGGAGTGGAGTCCCTTCCCAAGGATGAGGGTCCTGGGGATGTACAATTCTAGCTTAAGGTCCTAGGATGGGCCAATAAGGGGGATGTGATTTATTGGACTATGGACGGGGCGACCAAGTAGCTGAACCAAATGTGTAGTTCCCATAGGGAGATCTTAGTTTAGGGTCATAGAACTCGGGCCAGGTTGTAAAAAGACAAGGGAGGCACATGGTGAGGTTTTTTTCAAAATCGAATGTGAATGAGGACCCATGAGGTATGTGCTACACCACATGTTCTCCAGAGATCTCAGGCCAAGCGGTCAAAAGAGAAGACATGATTTTAGATTCCTAGGGTTGGACCCAGAGACAATGTGTCTGGGCATTCGTACGTATCCCATGAGTATGAGAATCAAGCCGTACATAGTTCTGGAGATGGCACGATAAGATACCAGTGCCAAAGATAATAAGGTTGTGTGGGGCTGGGCCTTGCACCAAAATAAGCGGTATTTGATATATCTTCTTTCTCCTTTAGGATGAATGAGCATTGTTTTTTTGGGAAGCGATGGACCTATGATAGAAAGTCTAGGCATCGCCACAAGAACCAAGCCATGTGCAGGCATTGATAAATGGTATTTTCTGTGACTGATACCAAACATGATGTCCCCTCGAGTGAGGACACCATGATGCAGTTCCATTTTTCTTCGTGCGGCTTGGATAACAACACCACAGTTTAGGGTTGTGTGACGGGACCCACGATGCACATTAATGTCATGTAGTAAGACGCAGCAGTTTAATGTCATGTGGGACTAAGAAGCATAGTTTAAAGTCATATAGATCAGACATATACAGGATAGATGAGGTTCTTAAGGGAATGTGCACGTTATGATAAAAATTCCCGAAGTGAATGAGGACGAGGTCTACATAATATCGTGCATGATTCTGAGGAGGAAACCTCGGGCCAAGGGGACCAAAAAGGCTAGAGGATATGGGATAGGATAGGCTAGACCCTAGTTGAGATGGACCAGAATAAAAGATATCTGGGTGTTCCTATGTATCCCATGAGAATGGGAATCAAGCCACATGTAGTTCTCGAAGGTTCCTTTTAACGTCGTGCGGGACAATATACAGTTTAATGTCATGGAGGACAGGATGTAGGGGGAACTAACTCCTAGAAAGGGGAGTACGTGGTGAGACTATTTAAAACCCGAAATGAATGAGGGCATAATCCCACATGATCCATGCCACATGGTCCCATAAGAGACAAAGCCCAGAAGGCATAACAAAACAGATAAATTATTGGAACTCGAGATGGACCCAAATACGAGATTTCTAGGCATTCTTGCATCTCCTAGGAGAATGGGAATCAAGTCGTACGTAGTTCTAAAAGAGATCTTAGTTTAAGGTCATAGAGCTTGGACCATGGAGAGGAGAAATCCTTCCATGTAGGCACATACCTCAATCCAATTCTTAAGCCCAAGTGAGTCAAACTCGGTGCGGAAAATAAGGGCGGAAGATGTTTTTTGCAATACCTGGAACGTACGCCAAAGTGGAGTTAGGTTGGAACCTCGAATGATGCCTTACCATGACTTTATCCCCCTAACGTGCAAATTCACATTGAGGGATAGAGCAAGGAGTGTTGAAATTCCATTTGAACATGATGGGGTGGAAAATAATGTGAATTGTGTAACCAACGTTCAAGGCTTGAAAGGGTTGGCGTGATGATGGAGGATAGTTATTGACCATGTTCGAAAAACAACATCCATATTGTGTGGCCTGAAATGGGAACAACAAATGAGCATTGACCACTGACCATATTCTCAATGCGGGACTTGTATTGATTTTTTGTCTGAAACCCACAAGGACTTTGGCCTATAATGGTAGGAGATCCCTTAGGCCTATCATCCATGCCATTTGGGGGTCCCTTCGGATGTGAAAGATAATGGAATCCCAAATGAAGAGGAACACGAAGCATGAAAGTTGGGTGAAATAATGTCTATGTAGAATATGACACTCCAAGTTCTAGACCAGTATAATCATGGGCCAATTAGTGAATCAACGAAGAGGTCCAGGGGACCCGGCTAAAGGGTAGCTGACTCTAAGAGATGAGAGTGGGGAAAGGGTGTGAAGGCTGCTCAAGAGAGAGAGAGGTATGCTACGTTGTTGTTATAAACCTAACATGAATGGGAACATAAGACCATACACCACTGTATAACCCTCTTCTGGAAGAACACGGGCGAAGGGGACCAAATGATAAGGAGGTTTCTAAGTGATAGGGCTGGACTCAAATACCAGACGTCCAGGCGGTCCTACATATCCCATGAGGATGAGAATCAAGCCATGCGTAGTTTTAGGATAAAAGATGATGTAAATAAGGGAAATATAACCAAATAAGGGGTGTGTATTGCATGATTTGTAACCTAACGTGATTGATGACATAGTCCTGCACCACTCTGTACAACCCTAAGTGAGATCTTGGGCTAGTGGCCCGGAAAGGCTGAGGGGCCTGAGACTGGGCCATGGACAGAATGTCATAGCCAGCTTGTAGTTTAATGTCTTACAGTGAGGACAAGGGTAGGGGAAAGGTATCTCATCCAGGGATGTGTACGGCACGACAAGTAACCCGATGTGAATGAGGACATCATCCCGCACCACACCGTATAACCTTAAGTGAGAACTTGGTCCAGGGGCCCGAAAAGGCTGAGGGGCCTGAGGTTTGGCCATGGACAGAATGTCATGGCCAGATTGCAGTTTAACATCTTGTAGTGAGGATGAAGGTGATATTAGTTTATGGTCATAGATATCAGACTGTATATTCCAAGTTTATTGTCATATGTGTGGGATAAAGAGGGGGAATCATCGAGCTTGTGGAAGACCACAAAGCGACAATGATGATAGAATACAACTATTGACCAGGTTCGCAACACAGTATCCAACCTTGTGTGACAAAAAGGGGGTTGAACAATTGAGATTCTACCATTGACCATATTCACAACACATGACTTGTATCAACTTTTCGATCGCAATCCTTGAGGGTGTTATCCCGTAATGGTAGGAGAGACCTTAGGCCGAGCATCCATTCCATTGGGGGGACCTTTTGGATATAGAAGGTGATGGAAACCAAAATGATGGGGCTCGTGAAGTACGGAAGGGCTGGTGCTCGCGTAAAAGGAAATAAACACAAGGATGTATCAGTGGGGGGATGTGTGGCATTGAAAATATCCTAACGTGAATAAGGATGTGAGTTCATACCACATTGCACACTCCAAGATGAGAACTCGAACCAGGGGGCCAAAGGGGTCGAAGGACCTGAGGCTGGGAATCCCAGAACTATTTCCATATGAACTCTCATGCAGGAATTGCCTTTATAGCTTCTAATCCCACATGAGGAATGCTAAATGTGGGAAACAAGGAGTATGACTAGTCTCTCTCCATCACATAAGTGTCCGATAGCAGGAATTACACTCCTGCTCAAAGCAGACTGAGATTTGGAGAGACGACAGGGTAGAATGAACCATTACACTCCATGTTTGGGACATATGGGGGTGGAGACAAAAAAAGGATAGCTATTGACCATATTCTAAACACAACATTTATATTGTGTGACCTAAAAAGGGAACAACAAATGAGTTTCAAACGCTGACCATATTCGCAACACACAGCTCGTATCTATTTGTTTTATAAAACCCTTGAGGGTGTTGGCCTGAAATGATAGAAGATCCCTTAGGATAAGTATTCTTATAGTTCAAGGGCCCCTTCAGATGTGAAAGATAATGGGAACACAAATGATGCGGTGTGTGGAGCATAAATGCACCCGTGCAATTTCAAATAAAGTTAGATAGTATAAGAGATATAGATCTTTAAGGGAGAGGGATATATGGTATGTTCATGATGAACTTGATGTGAATGAGGGGAAAATCCTGCAAAAAACCACATTTTTCATCCTAATGGGAGGTCACGAAGTTTGGGACTGGGCCTATGGATGAAATGTTCAAGCGGGCCTATGTATCCCATGAGGATTGGAATCAAGACCTACGTAGTTCTAAAAGGTCCATGAAGTTAATCGTCATGCGGTGAGGATGTGGGAGGATTAGAAGAATGAAGGAGGTCACATGGTGCAATCATCATAACCCTGACATGGGTGGGTCCAAAGAAGCCTATATGATTCCACATGGGACCCTCCAAAATAACTATGCTCATGAAGGAATAGTTGAAGAGGAAACTGGGGCTGGACTCAAAATGATGCGTCTGAGAATTCCAACGTATCCCATGAGGATGGGAATCAAACCCTACATAGTTCTGGAGATGCAGTTTAATGTGTTACTGGATGACGCACAGTTTAAGGTTAGTAGCACCATACAGTTTAAATTCATGCAGGTCCATAATGCAGTTTGGGGTCATGCGGGTCCATCACACAGTTTGGGGTCATGCAGGACCGTACGGTTTATGGTCATGGTGGACCGTACAGTTTAAGGCCTTGCTGGACCATACAGTTCATGGTCATGTGTGACTGGAACTTTGAGGTCGTGTAGGACCGTATAGTTTAAGGTCATACTAGACCGTATAGTTTAAGGTCATGCTGAACCATAATGAAATTTAGGGTCGTTCGGGACCATCACGTAGTTTAGGGTCCTGTAGGACCGTACAGTTTAAGGTCATGATAGACCGTACAACTTATGGTCATGCGGGACTGTACAGTTTATGGTCATGTTGGACCATACAATTTAAGGTCATGGTGGACCATACAGTTTATTGTCATGCAGACCTGCACATTGAGGTCATGCATGACCATAGAGTTTAAGGTCATGCTGGACTGTACAGTTTATTGTCATGCAGGATTGTAATGCAGTTTAGGGTCGTGCAGGACCATCACGTAGTTTGGGATCATGCGGGAATGTATAGTATAAGTTCATTCTGGACCGTACAGTTTATGGTCATGCAGAACCATATAGTTTATGGTCATGCTAGACTATACATTTTAAGGTCATGTTGGACCATACAGTTTATGATCATGCGGGACCAACACTTTGAGGTCGTGTAGGACCGTACAGTTTATGTTCATGCTGGACTGTACATTTTATGGTCATGTAGGACCATAATGACTTAGGAAAAGTATTTCTTGAGGAACATGGCATTGGTGGGAGGAGTTATACGCTCACCATTCATGGTAACCAGTGATTATGTGCCATTGGAGTAGAACTTGTGAATGATGTAAGGTCCTTCCCATTTGGGTTCCAACTTGGGTGGTTTCCTTCTAGGTATCATTGGTGCCCTTAGGGCCAATATCAAGTCTCCTTGCAAGATAGAGTGGAGGTGAACTTTCTTGTTGAAAGCAATAGATATCTTATTCTGATGCCTTTCCAGATTGTGTAGGGCACGAAGCCTTTTCTCATCAAGCGCTTCCAACTTAGCCAGATAGATTTTGGATACTTTATCTAGAGATTTCTGATCATAGACAGTTGTGTGCAATGAAGGAAATTTAATCTCGATGGCTAGGATAGCCTCCGTCCCATATACTAGGGAATATGCGGTCACCTGGGTGGAATTACGAGTCGTCGTCCGGTATTCCCAGAGGGTGTTGGGGAGCTTGTCTGGCCAACCCTTCTTATTCTGACCAACCATTTTTCTGCATAATGTTAGAGAGGGTTTTTTTTAATGCCTCGATCTCTCCATTTTGTTGCATATGATAGTGAGAGGTGTTGTTAGAACAGATGTTGTACTTCACATACAATTTATTCAGCTCAACTGCTCAGATGTTCATGTCGTTATTAATGAGGACGACGTGGGGGAATCCAAATTGGTAGATGATGTTGGAGCTCACAAAGTCAACGATGGAACAGGCCTTGACCTCCTCGAGTAGAACTTCCTCTTCCCACTTGGAGAAGAAATCTGTGGTAGTCAGTATAAACCTGCACTGGTGAGTTTTCACCGGTGGATATGATCCCACGACATCGACCCCTCACACTGCAAATGGCCAAGTGTACTTGGTGGGGTGGAGAGGCTCTGGTGGCCAATGCATGAAGTTAGAATTAATTTGGCATGCATGACATCTTTTGGAAAACTCGATGCAGTCATGAATCATAGAGGGCCAAAAGTACCCCTCTCTCTAGATCTGTTGGGATAGTTTCAGCCCGGTCTGATGAGCCTCTCAAGAACCGACATGAACCTCTTTCATGACCTAATAAATCTCAACTCCTAGAAAGAAATGGAGGAGAACCCCATTAAACCCACGCGTGTAGTGGATCTTCTCATGGATAGTGCTGTCTTGAAGGGTGAACTGCAACATGCAGCATCAGAATCTCTCACGCTCGGCCCGATCAGGTGGCAGGTAACTGTTTTTTAGATACTCGACAAAGGGGGATCTCCAGTTAGGAGTCACTTCAATCACTACATCTAGTGGACCCTGAGGTCCTGAAATGGAGGCTCTGGGGGTAAGGTTGATCACCTACAGACCATCATCTTCATCTGGGGTTACAGGAGCAATGACTCTCTAATGTGCCACATGGATAATCATATCATCTTTCTCAGCCTCCGTGAGTAACAATGCTAATGGCCTTGATCTTCTCTGGGTCGATCTCAATACCCTTGTATCAGACAATGAAGCCGATAAACATTCCAGAGGTGACCTCGAAGGCACAATTCAATGGGTTCATCTTAAGGTGACAGGAACGGAGGAAGCCAAACACTTTCTCAAGGACTTTTATATGGTCCCAACACTGGTGAGATTTTACCACCATATTTCCCACATATCATTCCACCAACGTTCCGAGGATTGGCTTAAATATGCGATGCATAGCCCGCTGGTAGCTGGAACCTTCATTCATTAAACCAAAGGGCATGACTTGGTAACAAAAAGTACTTTGTGGTGACCTAAAGGCAGTGTACTCCTCATCCTTGAGGGCCATTCAGATTTGGATATACTCAGAGTACCCATCCATGAAGGAGAGGTCATGGAATCCATATGTAGAGTCAATAAATAATTCTGTCAAAAGAAGTGGAAAATCATCCTTCGGACAGTGACAGTTGAGATCCCGGAGGTCGATGCAGACCCTGATCTGTCCATTCTTTTTCCTTACAGGCACAATATTGGCCAGCCATTTGGGGTACTCACTACTACAAAAATATCCTATATGAGCGCTCAAAATGGGCTTTAACAGTGCTAGAAAATCACTGTAAATCCCAGTGATAATATAGGGGGGTCCCTTTTATCATCACTCCAAAAAGCGCTGATAAAGGCTGCTTTTGTCAGCGCTAAAAAAAGCGCTGATAAAAGACCCCTTTATCAGAGCTTTTTTTAGTGATGATAAAAGGGGCCTTTATCAGCGCTTTTAAAAAGCACTGATAAATGTCAAAAAAATTAAATAAAAATAAAAATAATTGAAAATAATGCGGGGAGTGCTTTTATCAGCGCTTCACACCCCCTTTATCAGTGTTATGAGGTCTCCCGCGTGCTACCCTTCCCACGCATCCTCATACTCGTGCACCCCCTTCGCTTCCACCCGAACTCGAACCCAGGACCTCCCTCATTTCGCGGTTGCACCTTTACCACTAATCCATTTCGTTTTGTTCTCTATTTAATGATTTATATATATATAGTTATATTAATTCATATATTGATATAGATTCATATTAATATAAATATATTTATTCATATATTAGTATATATATATTAATTTGTATATTAATATATTTATATATATATATTTAGTTATAATTTTTATACGTATATTTTTTTTTATATTAATATATACTTATAAGACTAGTTTTAAATACATTTATGAAAAAATTTGTTTTTTATGTGTGTTTATAAATAAATAAATACATACATACATACATACATAAATATATACAACACACAGACACACACACACAAACACATATATATTTACGAATAAATACATATATATGTGTATTTTAAAAGCCATATAATATACTTATAAGATTATTTTTAAATACATTTATGAA
The DNA here is from genome assembly GCA_963277665.1 of Viscum album. NCBI lineage: Eukaryota > Viridiplantae > Streptophyta > Magnoliopsida > Santalales > Viscaceae > Viscum > Viscum album. The sequence continues at coordinate 1,447,883,727 of OY728129.1, forward strand.
AAAATATGTTTTTGATGTGTGTTTATAAGTAAATAAATAAATAAATACATATGTACATATATACCACACACATACACACACATAGACACCCACACACACACAGACCCATATATATTTATGAATAAATACATATATATGTGTATTGGAAAAGCCATAGAATGTTAAAACTACCATAACTTATAATCTAGAATTCCATTTCAACACCACAACCAGTCAAATCGAATAAAATGAAAAAATATTTGATATGATATGTGGTACAGGCCTAACAGACATCCGGATCATAAGTTATACATGTTTGAATGTTAAAAAATCGGGGTATCCCAACTAAAAACTCAGTTTAGGAGGCCTTATGGGCCTTTTTTGGATTGAAAAAAGTGACAAAAGCTTTTCCTCACCCACTATCACGTAGATCGCGTCGCAGGCATTGATTTGATATGTTGTATAGCTTAAACAGACACCCAAATCAAAAGTTATGGTCGTTTGAAGTTTGAGTTACATTTTCAACATATTTTAGATCTTTTATTAATTTTTTTGATTTTTTGTGTCCGCAAATTGTTATTAAATAATTTTTAATAGATAATAATTATAAAATTATTAATTAATAATATTTTTCAAAAATATTTTGAAGCCATTTTGACTAAATTTATTATATATTAAATGTAATAGTCTATTTATACGTATCTATAACCTATTTAAAAAATATATGTTGTATTTATATCAATATAAATATACTTATATAAAAAAAATTATTTTTCATGAAAAAATATTTTTTTTGAAACTTAACATTTATCAGCGCTCGGGAAAAGCGATGATAAATCCCCCCTTTATCAGTGCTACTAAAAGAAGCATTGATAAAGGGGATCCCTTTATGAGTGCTAAAAAAAGTGCTGATATAGGGGGGACCTTTATCAGCACTAAAAAAAATCACTTATAAAGGGCGCCTTTATCAATGCTTTTTTTAGCGCTGATAACAGTGAACCTTTATCAGCGCTTTTTTAGCACTGATAAAGGCCCCCTCTATCAGCACTTTTTTTTAGCACGGATAAAAGTGAAGTGCATCCTTTGCCCATTTTTGTAGTAGTGACTGGACCTCCATAACAAAATTGGCTCTGATGAGCTTTTCAACTTCTGCCTCAACCATGGCACCATGAGAAGGGTTTATCATTCGGGGAGGCTTCTTTAACCCGTGATGATTTGCTAGGAGACCGAGGCGGTGGATGGATACATTAGTATATAGTCCTGGAATCTCATCATAACTCCAGGTGAATACATCACGGTGTGGTTTCAGGAAGTATATGCGCTTCTGTCACTCCTCGAGGGGCATGGTGGCACTGATCAATGTGAGTATTAGGTCTGCCTTGGTACCGAGGTTCACCTGTACCAACTCGCCAACTGTAGTAGGGATTCCATATTCAAAGGCAGTAGGAGAATCCTCTAAATACACTTATCCACTTATGGAGGGGGAATCATCAGTAGGAGGAGTTACTTCCGAGACAGCAGCTCTCGATTGGAGGCTAGTACCAACCTCAGCGGTAGTGGACACTACATCAGAGGACTCATGTGCTGCCACAACCATAATGATGGAGGTTGTTTATCTGATCCCATATGGCCTTCGTCCCAAGGGACCATTCTTGATGATATCAAAACAATAGAGGCTCATCGTCTTGATCTGTTTAATTCCGGCCCGGATAAACAAACAAGGATGGCATATTGTTGTTGCCATGGGGCAGACATCCTGATATCTTATGGGTGTATGAGGCTCTGGGGTCACCAAAGGCTGATTTGTATAGGAGTACGAGGTGTTCTTTTGGCATCGCTTAGGCCTAGGAATATGTTACCCCCTCATTCAGAAACAATGAAGCATTGTGCCATGTCTGGGGTTGTAGCCTCCAATCGGTGGATTGGAAAGATGTTGGCGTCAACTAGATCTATCCACGGGTTTGTCACAGCTATGATATTCTCAACCTTTTAGCTTGAATCTTCTTGTCTTTTCTCTTGTAGTAGTTAGCATCTAGATATTGGGCTTCATAGGAGGCAAAGGGAGACGCATCACCTTGAACCACTTCCACTCGACCATTAAGGGAGTACTTGAGGCACTAATGATATGAAGAGGGAACTTCTGCATGAAGTTGGAGCCATGGCCATCCCATAAATCCATCATAGGCGGTGTCTTGGGAGACTACCATAAATTCGGTGCTGGAAACTAGGCCACCAAACTGGTTCTTTAAGTAGATCTTGCCGGCTAGTGTCTATTCCATCATGTCATAACCTTGGATTCTTAGGTCAGAGGGGTTGGAAACTAGGCCATAAAAATGGGTCTTCAAGTGGATATTTTAGACCGGTGTCTGTTCTGTTCTATCATAACCTTGTATTGTTAGGTCCAAGGTACTGATATCATCGTCGTACAATCATATGTTTCGCAGTGTTCGAGTTCGGATTAGGTTGATTCTAAAGCTCGTGTCGTCAAGACAACGATGAACCTCCACGCCATTGAACTGGCCAGTGATGTATAGTGGGAGAATGTGAACCTATATGGGAGAGCCTTAATCTTATCCAGAGAACGAGATAATGTCCTGGCATTCATTATTCTTGGCTGCCACAACATGATAGGCTTCTACAACTGATACTTCTGTTTCAAACTAGAGGGGGATTCTTAAAGCCTCATCAAGGGCCTCACGCATATCTGACGATAGAGAAAGGCCTAAATGATGAAGAGCCTTGATGAAATACTGGAAAGATGCTCAAGAAAATCGTACTTCCATGCCAGGCATGAACTTGTGCTTACAGAAGGTCACTCTATGACAAGAGGTATGGTGGGTCTGACCGACTGGACCGACGGCTAACTGGTACAAGGAATATCCTACTGCCCACTAGTCGAAGCCTGCGGAGCGGCTATCAGATATGAGCCAGATGACTGATATTGTCCTGTAGTAGGGCATGGTAGGTCACAACATGGTCGGGGTGGCTCTGCCTGATCCAGCAACACGAACAATGGTGAGGGCCACCCTGATGCTACCTGATGAGAAGGATACGCATGTTGAGCTCTGTGCTGAGCTTGTTGCCTAGTTTTCGGTAGCATGCACATCCTAGCTAGAAGTGGTGACCAAGGCACTCCGATGGCCCATATAACCATGGATCCATCGACGTTGACAATGCCTAGGGATGTTGGGAGGTTCCTCCTGGTGATCCTCATTTTCAGGAATCATGTAGGGATTTACCAGCTTTACAGTGTTAACCGAGCCGTACCCTTTACTATCACTCGAGGAGTCATTCACTACTGGATGGATTATGAGAGGGATATCCATCTCTAGGGGCATGAAGTTTCTAAGAGTATGGGGTGATGATGGAATCAGCGGGGGACTTTGTTTTCCCTTATGCCGCCGGTGTTTGCTATTCTGAAAAGAAATCGGCTGAGACAATGATGCAGAAGTGGTGGCTGTAACTTTTGAAGGCTCTGTAAGATTTAGGAATTCCTAGATGACACCATGGGAACAAGTGAATATTTTACGAGCCATCAAGTCGTCATACTTCTGGGACCCGTGACCAGAAACCTCATGCCGATCTCCCTCGTTGTCGCTACTATTGTTTGGAATCACGAAGATACATACTACCTATGCTGAAGCTGGGCCTAACCAGACAATATTGTTATCTACCAGGTCTTGAAGCCAATCTTTAAACACATAGAACTTCTTGAGAGTGTTCCCCTGGATTCGGTGATAGGGGTAAAAATTAGGGCGATCAGTGAGGTTTGCCTCTTCCAACCTTCTGCACATAGGAAAACATAGAATCCCCTGCTCCAAGGTACTGTGGAAGTAACCATGGACCCGTTTCTTGTTGAATGAGTAGGTCTGGTTTCTCATGTCTCAAAAGGGATCCCTTGGAGCTTGACCTTGACGAGGGGCTGGAGGAGCTTGTTGAGGAGGTGGAACTTGGTTATCTTGCCTGGGCAGTGGCGGCACATTGTGTCAGGTCACCTGCCGATTCTGAGGTGCGTGCTATTGGGAAAGAGGTTGCTCCTGAGGTGGAGGGCCTCTGCGAGGCTTTAGAGACAACTCCACTGGTAACAAGTCTAGTTTCCTGGGGGGCTCTATTTGAGCCACTGTAGTGGGATAAAGCCTGGCATCCCTTCTTGTGGGAATCGCTGGAGGCAATGAACGTGCTTGCTTATCCTACTATAAGGCTTCCTCTGGGAACTGGGCCTTATCAGAGAAGTCTCGGAATCCCCTAGGATAGTTCTAGTTGATCTGATAGGGGACCAGCTCAGTCTTGACATTCCCTACACACATCATCAGCAATTTCTCCTGAGTCAGCAGCATGTCAAGTAAATACATGAGTCCTTTCCACCAGGAAACAAAGTTAGAAACACGCTCATCAGGCCTCTTCTTGCACTTGAAGAGGTCTGAGATATTGATCTTTCACATGGTGGAACTGAACTAGTTGAGTAATTGCCTACGGAGGACCTCCCAGCCGGCTACTGATCTAATGGGGTGTTGGTTGTACCAGACAAACGCGGGCCCTTCCAATGTCTTTATGAAACATTGGATCTTGGCAGACTCTTGTTGTGCTAGAGTTCCCAACATGGGGCCACACCTTGAGAATAAGTTGTCCAAGTTATGTGGTGGGTACCCCATCCCGTTGAAGGGGGAAAATTGGGATTTATGAAACCCGTGGGTGCTAGTAGATCATCCAACCACGCCGGATAAGGCTTTCCATCGGGTGGGAGCACCACCTGTCACATCTCAAATGCCTCAATATGGGAAATGAGTGCCTCTATTGGATCCTCATGGTGGGGGTTCATGTCTTGATAAGGATCCCTGACTACCAGGGCATTGGTGGGTTCTTCAACAAGATAAGGTGGCCCAGTAGCTCATAGAGCGGCTAGTGGAATGATCTGTGGGACAGCTGGGGGAATTCAAGATTGGTCCCAAGGATTGTCACACCATTAAGGAGGGTTGGGCGAGACATACCACACACTATTGTCGTATGTTCTGACCTCAACCCTATCTACCTAAAAAAATGGTCAGGGTGACCTTGGAGAAATTCGCCGAGGGGAAGTTGTGCCTTCCCTTGATCCCTAGGCTTAGGATCATTGTAGTCCGGTCATCACTCTGCAGTGCATTCAGCAAGGAGTTAGTCGACCACCTTTTTCTATTCGGTGAGTTGTTGATGCAATGCATCTTTTTTGGGGCCGTCTTCTGTCTTCTGCACTGAACGAGACGGGTCAGAGGGTTTGACATCTCCAAGTATCTCCTTTCCCTTATTGGAATTCCAGATGAGGACTAGTGCCTCTTTGGGCACAGGAAGACCTATTAAGTTCCTATTTTGATGAGTAATCCTTCCTGATGGATCCAAGAAGTGTGAATCTCCATCTGGGGGAGGTCCTCTCCAAGAAGCTCTAGCTCATTCTCACCCTCTCGCAGGTATTCCATGTTAACTGCGACTCTGCCTGGAGGCATATCCTCTATGTCACCTAGAAAATTGGATTGTCACTGGATAGGAATGAAGATGAGGGCAGCATACTAACCACTTCTGTGGATCTATACGTGGGGAGAAGCCTCTTTGATAATCCTGTAGTGTACCCTGAAGCTTTGAACGCACCATTGATGGAGGGCCCTATGGACACTTGGTGACATAAGGCACTGGGTCATAGGGAGTGCATCCAAATCAACCAGACGACATTGTTCGCCAATATCCACAAAATGTGCTTGGATCTTAGGGTAATCCACTCACTGATGATGAAGATGTAAATGAGTCTCCCTGAGGGTCTGGTGAAAACACTCAACTTATTCTTGGGGGAGGGATTCCAACACACATAAATTCGGCACTGCAACTGAAAAAAAACATCTCAGGGATGGGGTCTGCTGCGAGGATTTCCCATAAGCTCGTGGGCTCGGATTCAGGGTTTGTCCTTTCATTGATCCACTCATCAATTGGAGGCAGATGGGGAACGGGTAGTGGTACCAAAGAAGACCGTTGGGACAACAGTATGGCCAGTGGAGAATACAACGAGCGAGATGAAAAAATGCCGCATATCAGGCTATCCTCTGAATAATGAAAGGACTTAGCCATGACATCATGGTAATATGGGATGACAATTGCAGTTTTTGGTGCAGTAACTATGACTTCTGGTGATGGACCACGCTGCTTTTCATCCAACATTGGTCCCCAGAATTGCTCTCTGTGATCTCTAGTCGAGGTAGAGAGTTCTTTTGGTGATGATAGTGGGGATCACACATCCATAACATATGAATTTACCAAATTTTCTTCATCATGGATGTAACTATAGAGGGAGGTGGAAATCCGATGGACCTCGCATTCTAGGAGTACTAAACTGATGTTCCATGTTCCTTCCTCGGCCCTCAACACAGAGGATCTAGGTGAGGGTTCCATCGCTGAGTCATATTCTGCTTTGGAATCTGAGAATAAACCCGGTTTGACCTCAGTCTGAATCTTCACTGTATTCCTTTTATGGTGGCGATGACCCACCCTCTTGACCTGGGATGGTTCTTCAGGACATGGTAGATTTCTGTCACAAGGAGGACCTTTGGTCGTACTAGTGATGGGGTGAAGAGGATTCTCCCCTAAGTAAGTCAGGGTGCAATGATCACCAGGGAAAATATCAAAGGGGGCAATGGGAGTCCCCTGGTGGGAAGTTCTGGGGTGGGTAGGACCTCCGCTGGAGCCGATAGGGGCACGAGTAGGACCTCCATGCTTTTTTCCCTTGGCGACATCAGTGCGAGGAAGGTCCTCATACTGGTCAAGACGAACATAGGTAGGACCTCTGTGTTGGGTGATGGTGAAGAAAAGGTGTCCTTCACCCTCTGATTGCTGAGGTGAGGAGGAACTTCACCAGCTATTGTGAAAAAATGGGGAGGTCCCCCCTGCTGGAGATTGACCAGGTGTGAGACGTCCCCACCATGGCGGTCTGTGGTAGGATGAATGCCTCCATAATCAATATAATGAGAATGGGAGAGGCTTCTGTGCTTGGTGTCACTATCATAGGGAGGTCCCTCATTCAGACTGAGGGTAGCATGAGGTGGGCCTCCTTGCCGAGCTTGGAAGCATGGATGACCTTCGTTCTCTATGGTGGAGGTATGTGGAGGGCCTCTATATTGGCAGTAACCATTACCTATACCGGCGACCGAGAGAGTCGACCTAGCCTACCTGCGTGGTGGTTGGGGCCTCAATCTGGTCTAGGTACACAAGTCCCCTTGCTCAGCATACACAAGGGGTAGATGATATATGATAGTGGTGGCCCGAGCCACAGTAGTTGCTGACGTTGATGCCCCTTGGTGGGTGTACTCCTCGGTCTATGATCAACGATGGCGTCCGGACAACCAAAATGGGGCCAACAGTGCAGGATCATGGCTTACCTACTCCTCGACTCGTGGGACCGGATGGCAGCACTTGTGTGGCCTAGTGAGAGCCCTCTTTGGGGGCACCTGAAATGGGACCCCGATAGGGCTGGCCCAAACATCCCCTACCTCATCGGCGTATGAGAGGGAGTCATCGAGGCATTCTGGGGAGAGGCTCCTGAAATGATTGTAAGTTGGTGTGGGAGAAGGGGCTCTATGTGAAGCCCTTAGGGGTGGTGATGGTGAAAAGGCACAGATGCCTCCAGATCTTTGTAGGCCATATCCCGAGTCAGGATAATCTCCTCCTCCCCATACAGGTGTATGAGGTCATTGATCACTCTCTGCTGAATGACTTCCGACGGGAAGATGGGGTGTGGGAACTTGGAGTTTTTAGGCATGTATATTGTCACCGAAGTGGTGGAGTCGTGCGGGACGACCGCGTTGGTGTTGCCCCTACCCCTGCATCGGTGGGTGGGCAGTGATCGAATTCCTATAGTAGATTTGTTCCAGAAAATTAGGGAGGTTAACCCATTAGTGCTGAAAGGAAAGGAATTGATGACCAGTGCCCTAATGCCATTTCATCTTCCATGGATGGTAAGATGGATCCACGCTGACAACATCGCAGATCAGGATGTCCAACATTTTGATTGCCCCCAACTTCTGGTTAATTTCACACCAGGCCTGCTATTTGCTTGGTGAGACCCGGCGCCGGATAGCTAGATCCAATGACATGCTAATCCACTAATGTCTCAAATTCAACTAATATCCACATTGAGGAGAAGACCTTTATGTCGGGTTCACCGTTTCTGTTTCTAACACTTTTGTCGGGGTGTGCGCGTCCGTCTGTTCGAGGATGGTGAAGAAGCTTTTTTTTCCCACATTCCCACTTTCCAAAGGCATGCGACATCCTTCCATGTTTAGGGACATTTTCTACTTGATCGAAATGGGATGATGGGACTTCGGTTCTTCCTTTCATGGATTCATCCTCAGAACTTGTCACCTAGTCCAGGTCTCCCTTATAGACTTAAGAAGTTGTTCATGAAACTCTTCCCAGTGCCATATCTTCATGGACACTAGATAATTATGATGCTTCTGTCGGGACATTCTAAGGGTTCTTGTTAGGGTATAAACCTTCGGTCGGGGGAGTAGTCACATTGGATATCGTTGGCATTTCTGAAAACTGGAACACTGGTGCATCTGGGTTTCTTCCCCTTATTATAGGGCTTCTCGGGGGCACAGAATCCCAAGTAATCCTATGTCGGATGAGAGGAATCATACGCCATAGGCATGTATATGAGGTTTTCCTCAGCTTCCTATGTTTAACATAGGGTATTCTGTAGGTTTAAAGTCTAGTGGAGATGAATTAGACTGATCGAAACACTAACTAGAGTGGATCATGTGGGTGCCACCCCTGGAGGGAACATTGATGTTGAGGATAACGCATGGTTAGCTACCCGATTGTTGTAAAAGGGGATGGGGAATGATGTGGAATGATCTAACCAGGTTGTGGCGGCCCAGGTAGGAATCAAGATGGGTAATGGATAGTTATGTGAAGTGGATGGAGAATGAGATGGAGTCGACGTGAGGATGATGATGATGTTGGGCTTGAGTCTTGAGGATACCTCCTATGTGTCCTCATGGTAGTGAATAAAATTTCTCATAGTTCATTTGACGATGGATTACTATTAATTGGGGAATTCAGTGACTTACTGCCGAATGGGGTTGACAATGTCTTATCACTATATGGGGTCACAAAGGCTTAATGATGGATGGGGTCACAATAGCTTACCACTACATGGGGGTCACAACGGCTTACCACTGGATGGGGTCACAACGACTTACCACTGGATGGGGTCACAACGACTTACCGCTGGATGGGGTCGTAAAGGCTTACCATTGGATGGGGTCACAATGGCTTGCAGTTGGATGGGTTCACAATAGCATACCACTGGATGGGTCACAACGGCTTACCACTAGATGGGGTTGAACCTCAGGGAGGATTCCTAGGTACCTAATCCAGGAGACAATGATCAATTCCCACATAGTTCAGGATGGTGGCTATAGTTTAATTTCATGCAGGCTGAAAAGGGGGGAATGTAGTTTAATGTCATGTGGGAAAAAGGTGGTCTGACGTGAACTGGGGTCGGAACCAATAGGGTGTTGTTCTTGAACCTTAGGGATTCTTTCTACGTACATTTCCTTGGCAAGGATCAATGTCCCCGTAGTTCAAGAGAGGTTTGGGAACTGACGTGAATATGGTCGGGACCAATGGATGGTGGTCTTGAACCTTAGGGAGGCTTCCTACATACCTTTCCTTGGTAAGGATCAAAGTCCACATAGTTCAGGTTGGAGTGGGAACCGACGAGAAGATGGTCGATACCAATGGGTGTTGGGATTGAACCTCCGGGATGCTTCCTACATACCTTTCCTTGGCAAGGATAAATGTCCACATAGTTCAGGTAGGGTTTGGGGCTTAGACTCTATGTTGACTTAGAGATGATGTCATGGTCGGTGCATTCTCTAAGCCCATGTGAGTCATGCTCTGTGTGAGAAACAAGATGCAGTAAAGACCTGACAATCACTTCACAGAAGGTGCATCTGTGGGAAGTGGAATGGGGGTTTATGCATGGTTAGCGGCCCAAAGGGGAAACAGGGGATTACGCCTGGTTAATAGCCCAGGAAGATGGAGATTGGGACTTATTCTAGGGTGGATGCATGAGTGGTGACAAATCCCAGTGAGAGAGGGATTTGGCAACTAGAAAGAGAGGAGGAGCATGGATGCTTACTCCTGCAAGAAAAGAAAGGGGATTACACCGGGGTGGCTTCCCTTTCCCCATGGACGAACATCGTTCCAATAAATAGGGTTTAATTCTATGTGAGGAATGATCTCACTCTCGTGGAGACTAGTGGCCATGTAGAATGTCCAAGGTGGGGGAACCCCATGTCCGACACACAGGGTGTCGTCACAGTTTAACATCAGGTGTTGTGGATGATGGCGGTTGGATGTTTAACTTCATGCAGCTTAGATGAAGTGGGTTCGTTCCGCACTGCTAGTAATTACATAATCGACACTCACACTCTATTGAGGGAAGGAAGGCATCAGCAATTCCATGGTGAGGGGGTGTTATGGAGTGATCCATCGGGGGGTCCATGTTAGTGTGGATATGCGAAGAAGCAATAGCCATTACTGTGTCTATGAGAAGAAGCATGAGGTGAAGAAACGCAATGGGAAGAATCACCCAATGGACCTTGAAATTGATTCATACAAACATAAAGGACTGTATAGGAAAAGGAGTTATAGAGAAAGGGGGTTCATAGGTAGAATCCTTGTGAAGCTCTGGTGATCCATGAAGTGGAGGGGCTTCGTGAAGAGATGTGCTTCACAAAGTGAAGTCACCTAGACTAGGCAAAGGGAATAGGTGAATATAGAAGTTTCTTCATGATGTGGAAAGGAATTCATGGAGAAATGCCTCGTGAAGGAAGGGTGCCTTGGGAAGCATAACATTGTGAAGCAATGTACTTCACGAAGCACAGTGACCACGCCTTAGCATGCGGGTTACATGTGCATGAAGGGTGTTTCACGAAGCATAAACACTCCAAGATGACCAGAGTCCCCTTGGGGATCTCCTTCCTTCATGGAGGTCTGTGGGCTCCGTGAAGGGCATCCCTCTTTAAAGAGGGGTAGAATCCATGAAAAGGGGGAAGGCACTTCACGATGCAAAAGTACCTTGAAAATCACATAGTTCGCAGAGAATAAATTGATTCGCGGTGTCGGAGCTCAGAAGGCGAAAGGTCGGAGGATCCATCCTTTGGGCTCGAGGGGAGCCTGGTATTAATAGGCCAGAGGTACCATAAAGCAGATCTCACTGGTCATGAAGACAGAGCTTGCTCCACGGCGGGTCTGTGAACGTTAACGGGGTTCATGGAGCATCCCACCTCTTTGCTCCGCGGTGGGTTCGCGAACATCAAAGGGGTTCACAGAGCATCCCACCTCCTTGCTCCATGGTGGGTTTGTGAATGTTAATGGGTTTCACATATAATCCCTCCTACTTGAAAAATGGTGGGTTCGTGAATGTCAAAGGTGTTCGCGGAGTATTTCACCTCCTAGCTCTGTGGTGGGTTCGCGAAGGGCGAGCTCTGCGCCAATCGCGGGGCTACGAGGGCTCCAAGTCCGGTCTTCATGAGGCCGCTCCTAGTACTTTCCCTTTGTTATTACTTTTCCTTTATTTTCGCATCAATAAATATATTATGTATGTGTGAGAGAAATAGGATTAGTGTGTTGCCCAATCAGAACAACCCAAGATTCACACTTGAAATCTCAACACAATCGGTGTTGAAATGAAAAGCGATTCACTTACTTAAACCCAAAAAAATAATTCAAAGCAGAAGGGTGTTGATATGAAACATAAGTGAAATATTTAATAAAAAAATTATAGAAAACCACTTTAATAACAAGTTCCAAAAATCCCTCATAAGTATGTGTAGCTCCCTCGAAATGATCATCCACTGTTTAGCTCACCATCAAGAGGAGGAGGCTCGGGTGGAACTTCACCTTCATCGTTGATCCACCAATGACGTTTGGGGCTTTTATAACTTATTAGATTAGTATATGACTCATTTAGGTCTCAAAAATACCAGATTTTTTCCTCCTGTATGAACTTACAAATGAGGTGCCCAAGGTATCATTTTATAGGCAAAGTGGAAGGTGTTTTTTGGCACACATATTGTGTAAAACCAATTTTTCCATTGCTTTTGGTGGTTATACAACCTTATATCCATTTGGAAAAAACTAAAATGTTTTTTCCCTACCGATTTAATATCTCCATAAAAAGTTTAGAATATTTAGGAAACCTACAGCTCATGATATAGATAAATCACAACATACCACTTTTGACATTGTACAGATTCGGTGTGCTGGACAGATCAGGTTGGTTGGGCCACTTAATGGAAAAATTGGTCTTGGATATCTTAAAAATAGTTGTATATAATTGAAATTTGGAAAATCCCATAAAATAGCATCCCATTTGTATGCATGAAGTTTTATTAATATTCACATAAGTGGATAGGTATTCATGCATCCCATGCATTTTTTTCCCATTTTATTCCACTTCATCCTAGTCCCTCCAAAGCACCTCCATATAAAATGAAATCATCAAAAAAAGTATAATTGACCCTTTTAATAGTGATAAATATTAAATAATGAAACCAAACATGGTGTTAAATTTGTTATTTTTTTATAATTTTCAATATAAAACTTGTTTATCACAGTGGTGTAAGAGTAAAATTGAAATAGTGAATCATGGTGTGATCCCACCCCCACACCTAAAAATTTTCACTACCAAGAAAATTCATATTTCCAAAAAATTATACATATAGATATTTCAAACTTAATAAATATTTATCATTCAATGAAAATATAATTTTTGATAGATATGTGATCAAAGAAAAAATCACACCGAGGAGTTATTCTCAGTGATCATAGATAAAGACGTCTCAAAAATTGTATTATAATGAAATTCCAAGAGATACATGATACCAATCAAAGAAAATAATTCAAAATTTAACCATGTTATTAATTATCCATGTGTTTGTGTAATGAAAATTTCATGATATTCTTTCCACTTTCTATCATGTAAGTATAAGTTGTTTTGAAAATTATTTATTTTCATGACCCTTTCCCCTGAAACCTTCCCTACATCCTTTGAAATCAAATTTAAATACCCACTCACTTAATAATTCCTAGAAGTCAAACCGTAATATCTTGACCTAGATATCCCCATATATTGTACATATAATCACTCCCCTCATTTATTATTTTTTTTCCAAAATATTCACTTGGAATAAATCTCACACTCTTCTCTCAACCCTTTTTTGATCTCTTCATGACACTAATTGTAATAGTTATAAGAAGATCAAAAGTCGAGGAAGGGTGGTTTTTAACCTTCCCAATATACAACCCTTTCTTTAGGGTGTACAACAGTCAAATAATAGTCATACACACATAGGCCAATCTAGTATAGTAATGAAATAGATCAGATAAGGAAAGAATGTATGGAAAAATAATTTTAGAAAGTGGAAAAAAATTAACCTAACTTATAATTACTTTCTATTAAGTAAGATATATTCACACTTCATGGTTGGGTGAAAAGGTGTATAGGGAAATTTGTTGACACAATTTTCCCTTAAACTACTCACACAAAGGGTAAAATTATTCTCAATGGTTTCAAAATAATACAACCATTTACATAATCGGCAAAGAAACAAATTTCAAATTAAAGTCACACCAAAGTATTGAGTTCTAGCTTAAATGCACATTTAATCAGAAAAATGAGTGTTAAAAAAATATGAAGAATGGAAATTCCTCATGCGTTTCCAGTAACATCCTTGATTAATCAGGCATCAGTTTCCATGATAAACTGGGCATAAAAATTAACATTTCTGCACAAAAGTGAGGGGGAAATGAAACGAGAAAAGTGACTATACTATCGAGTAAGCCAAAAAAGAAAAAATAATGAATGATGATGAAAATTTATAACTAAACTAGTAATATACCCATCCTCCACACCTAAAGTGTGTAGTTACCTAACTATAATAACATGTAATATGGGATGGAAGGATAAAACATGGTGGGTTTCATTCATATACTTCTTTTTGAACTTGGAGTTCCTCCATCAGGGACTCCGGAATAGCTTCGTGGAAGTGATTCATCTGCTTCCCATTGACCGTGAAGGTTTTCTTGGTTTCATCATTTTAAACCTGTACAGTAGAAAATAGAGATACATTACTAATAGTGTATGGTCCAAATTAGTGGAAAAAAACATACCTAGATGGAACTTCAACCTTGCGTTATAAAGAAGGACCTTCTTCCCAATGTGGAACTGATGATGATGGATTAGACGATTGTTGGTATCCTTGGTTCACTCATTATAAATCTAGGAGTTCTCATATGAATCGATTCTCATTTCCTCCATCTTCTAAATCTAAAACTTCTTTTGATCACCTACACCAAAAATATTAGAATTTCACTGTTTGATATCCTCGTAGGCCCAGTTCTTAATCTCAACAAGGAGGTGACAACTCTTTCCAAACACAAGCTGATATGGTGACATTATAATGGGAGTTTTAATGGAAGTACGGTAATCCCATAATGAATCATCGTGTCTAGGACTCCATTCTTTTCTATTATATTGAACCATTTTTTCTAGAATCTATTTTACCTCCCTATTTGACACCTCGGCTTAACCCTTGGTTTGTGGGTGATATATAGTAGAAACACTATTCCTGACCCCATACCGATGCAAAAGATATTTTATTGTTCAGTTGAAAAAATGAGAACCCAAGTAATTGATGATAAACCTAAGTAATCCAGACCTACATAAGATTTGGGTTCTCAAAAATTTCACAAGTACCTTATAATCATCGATCCTTGTAGCCTATGCCTCTACCCATTTTGAAATATAATCCACTACCAGAAGAATGTAAAGGTTCCCAAATGAATTGGGGAATGGTACCGTAGATTCAATTCCACAAACATCAAAAATTTCATGGAAGAGAAAGTGATTTTGTGGCACTTCATTTCTTTTAGATACATTCCCTATTTTTTCAGAGTGAGGAAAAGATTTAATGAAATTATGTGAATCCCAAAAAAGTGTTGTCCAAAAGATACCAGAATCAAGGACCTTGCGAGCAGTATATTGGGGACCAAAGTGGCCCCCACAAGAAATAGTGTGATAGAAACTAAGGACAGACTGAAACTTTCTATTGGGAATAAAATTTCTGATTACTTGATATCTACATGTGAAAAAAGGTAGGGGTCATCCCAAATGTACCAATAAGACTCATGTATTAGATGGTCAGCCCAATTTTTATTTAAATGGGTAGGAATTAAATATGCTAATAAATAATTTACAATTTCGGCATACTGAGGAATAAAATCTTGCACTCAGTACAATTTCTAGTCTAGAAACATTTCATTTATGGGAATATAGGGGGATGAGTCAATGTCTGAGGATTGGTAGATCCTACTGATATGATCAGCCACCACATTCAATGCTCATTTTTTATCTCTAATTTCTAAATTTAATACCTAAAGGAGGATTATCTAGTGAATGATATGTGGTTTGGCTTCCAGCTTCTTAACGAGATACCCGAGGGTAGCATGGTCTGAGAACACAATGACTTTGGACTCTTAAATATATAACCTAAATTTATCCAAGGTAAACACAATGGAAAGAAATTATTTTTTAGTTTTGGTGTAGTTTTCTTGGGAAGGGTCTATTGTACATGAGCCATATTCAATGACATGTAGAGATTTATCAACCCTTGGTGAGAAGACTTCCCCAACTGCATAGTAGAGGTGTCATACATGAGCTCAAATGGTAAATCCCACTGTGGTGGTTGCATTACTGGGGGTGATGTGAGAATCCATTTTAAATTATTAAAACCTTCCTCACATTATTTATTAAACACAAATTCCTTTTCTTTTTTGAGCAATAAGTAGATGGGGAGTGAAATTTTACTAATGTCGCAACTGAAACGATGATAAAATCTAATATGACCTGGGAAAGACTACACATACCATACATTTTTAAGAAATGGTACAGGATAAATAAATTCACTATTGATTTATCTACTTGGATTCCATCCCCAGAAATGGAATTTCCCAAAAATATACCTTTTCACACCATGAAATGGCATTTCTCATAATTTAATATGAGTTTCATTTCAATATAGCAACATTGGACTGAACCGAGACTACTCAAACACTGATCAAATGATGATCCATAAATAGTGAAATAATCCATGAATACTTCCATGTAATTCTCAAGGTAATACAAAAAAATACTAACCATGCATCACTAGAAAGTACTCAGAGCATTGCACATACCAAATGGAATCCTTCTATGTGAAAATGTGCCAAAGGGGAAAGTTAAGGTTGTCTTTTCTTGATCCTCAGGGTAAATATGGATCTGAAGGTACCTAGAATACACATCAAGGAAACAGTAATGGGATTTCCCTAATAGACACTCTAGAATTTGCTTAATTAATGGAAATGGGAGATAGTCCTTCCTAGTGTGTTGGTTTAATTAGCAATAGTCTACACATAAATTCCAACTATTATGCACATGAATTGGAACCAATTCATTCTTTTCATTTTTTATTACTGTAAGACTAGTTTTTTTAGGAACAAAATTAACAAAACTAACCCATTGGCTATCAGATATTATGTAAATGGTTCTAGTAGCCTATAATTTTGTTACATAGTTTTTGACAACATCTAAGAGGTTTGGGTTCAGTCAATGTTGTAACTGCCTCACTGGTTTATCCTTGTCATTTAATAATATATGATGTGTGACAATTAATGGAATAATACCAAGAATGCGTGAAAGTTTCCATCCCAAATCTTGTTTATACTCCCCCAAAAGGTTAATCAATCACAATTCATGCTCATGAGTGAGTGAACTATAAATGATGAAAGGAAACTTGTATCTATTATTAAGATATAAATATTCTAAATCTTGTGGCAGTTGTTTTAGTTCCAATTTAGATTATTTTGGATTGATGGGAGTGTCTGTGAATGTGATAGGTCATTAATATCATCTAAATTATCAATGGTATCATCCTCAGATAAGGAATGAGCTTTTACAATATTAACAATATCATTTATGGTCTTGTGATCCTCAGTGTTCAACAAATCATCAATTAACAAACATTCATGATATTTTTCTAGTCCAGTAAAACATTAAATGCTTGATTCATTGCCTAAAATTTTAATTAGTGATGAACACTCAGAAAGGGATCAAGGCAATGAAAATAAGATTTTTCGAGGGAAGGGAGTACATCTATTGAGTTAACAGAGAGAGAGGAATATTCTTTCAATGGGTGCTTCATGGCATCAACGATGTTGAAGTGGATAATGTCACCACCAAACTCCAAAGAAAATGTACCATTATAGATAGTAATTATTGTTTTGTTAGTTTTCAATAAAGTATTCCCAAATATAATTTGTGCATGTCCATTCATTCTATTGTCTTACATTTTTAGCACATAAAAATCAGCAGGAAAAATTAAATTTGTTGCCCTCACATGACCATCATTTAACATTGTAGAAGGATGTATTGTACAAAGATTTTCTAATTGAACATAAATTCCAGTGGTCTTTAGTTCCCCAACCTAAAATAAAGATTAAATAGAGTGAGGCATCGTATTTATAGAAGCACCCAAATCAATAATAGCATTGTAAAATTAATACTCCCCTATGGTGCAAGAAATCAATAATGATCCAGGATTGTTGCATTTGGTGGGAAGTGAAGGCTCTATAAATGTTGAGACATTCCTCTACAATATCACATTATCATCACCTTGAAGTCTATTTTGGTTTGTACCCATCTCCTTCAGAAACATGGCATATCTTAGAATATTCTTCATGACATCAGTCAAGGGGATATTAACCTGAACTCTTTTGAAAGTTTCCATTATTTCCATAGCATGGTTGGTTTATTTTTGTGTTCTTAGTTGGGTGGTCCTTTAGGGAAATGGAAGTGTAATGTTTGGGATATCTAACTCATCAACAAACACACTATTTCCATTGGAAGGGCTTCTCTCAAGATAAAAATTTTCTTCTATTGGACCATTTTTAGTAGTTCGGGTGGTGGTTTCCTCAAGAGGAGATGACTCTAATGGAGGGTTCATTTGGGTTTTATGTTGTTTCCCACCCTTAATGGTGATTTCACTAACATTTCCTTTGTCCCTAGGGTTAACTATTAGTTGATAGGCTAGCTTACCCGACCCAAGACTTTGACTTTCCCCCACAAAGATGGCGATTTGTCTTAATTGGGTTTTTAGGTCCTGTATGGCTTCTTCGGTGGTTTTTTGGAATTGGAGATTATTGGAAGCCATTTGTTTCATCATATCTTCAGGGCTAGGATTGGGTTTTATAGGGGGTGGTTGGAAATGCCTTTTTGGAGGTTGGTTATTTATAGGTCGTAGTGGTGGATAACTACTCTGCCCCGATTGGTTTGATTGTTGTTAAGGTTGTTTTGAATACCTACTTTCCTATAAGCTTGGTTTTCTTTCCACCCTGGGTTGGATGGATAGTAAGGTTATTTCCTAAATGGTTGGTTATAGGGTAAGCCTATAAATATTTCCTCAAAAATCTCAAAAATTTATCTGAGTTGTGGGAATTAGTAAGAATAATGGGTGTCAAAATAACATACTCCATATTGAATGGGAGGAGGATATTGGGTTTTCTTGTGGGAAAGATCATGTTTTAGAAGAAGGTTACTTACCTCTTCAAACACTATGTCCACCTTCTTCTCAAATTCAGACCTTTTAACCTCATGGACACCTCAAATGGGTATATTGAATCTTGAACCAAATTGTTGAGTGTTCGGCTCCATGTTCCCAATTAGAATTATTGTAGAAATAGGGGTCTTATCAACTAGTGCACCACCTGTAGTAGCATCAATTTTATTTTGAGAAATATGAATTAAACCATCATAAAATACTATATTAAAAGGTTATCACTTCTTTGGTGGTGTGGGAAACTTGAAAAATGAATTTTAAATCTTTCCTACTATTCATGAAGTGTTTCCCCTTTAGATTGTCTTATCCTACATATTTTATTCCTTATTTTTTTAGTTCTATAGTCTGGGAAGTATTTTTCTAAAATAAAGCGTTTCATTTCAACCCAACCTCTAATTTGTTAATTAACAAAATACAACCAATATTCCATAGTGTCATCTAATGAAAATGGGAATACCCTAATATTTAATTGTTCTTCATCTACTTTAGTAGGTTTTAATGTCAAACACACTGTATGATATTATTTTAAATACTTGTTTTTATCTTCACCCACGAGTCTATGGAATCTTCGTAATAAATAAATTGAATCTATTTAAGTTCAAAATTGGGTGAGTCGCCTTGAATTTGAATATAAGTAAGTTGGATATCAACGTCATTTGAAGTTAGTTCTCTTAATTTTCAGTAATTTCATCCATGTTATATAATTTTAATTCAATTTTAACATGGGTTTCCGAAGAATTATGATCAATAATTGTGTCGATGTTTAGTGTGTCCTTCTTCAAAGGGTTCTCTTGTGCATCTTGATGTCGCTGACGTAAGATCCTAGCAGGTTCGTGTTCAAATGGAATGATTTAATCTGATAAAGATGACACCACGATGAGGACTAAAAAAGTATTATTTTATAAATAAAAATAAAAATAATTAATGAAGAGGAAAAAATGAACAAATAATAATAGAATACGCAATACTTTTACAAAAAACACACACTAAAAACAAAAGCACTCCCCGACAACAACATCAGAATTTGACTGTGTTGTCATGACATATCAAATTTATTATGATTTTTAAGTTGATTTATGGTATAGGGAAAACCCTAGGTCATCTATCAAGGAGTGTTGATATGTTTAGAGTATGTATTTTTAATAAAAAATACTAAAACTGTCAGGATTTTGAAAACAATTTTAAGAAAATAACATGATTTGAAGATTATAATAGTTGATAAATTAAAGGTTTTTAATTAATTATGATAGAATATTTCATTTCAAGTTCACTACACATCTTGGATAGTTAATTGTTCTAAAAATACACATCGTTTTGTTTAATTCATTCATTTAGGGTTGTTATGATCTTGATTCCCCTCTTGACTCCTAAATCATTGCACAAAGTACCAACCCTTGAAGCGACAATCGTGTTGTCAATGATGGGACCCCAAGAATATATTGAAGGCTACAAGAGAATACTAATATCTTATGTATTTGTGAGAGAAATAGTATTCTTGTGTTCCCCAATCGAAACAACCCAAGATTCCAATTTCAAATCTCAACCTAGTTAGTGTTGAAATGAAAAGTGATTCACTTAGTTAAACCCAAACAATATATTCATAGGAGAACTGTATTGAGGTAAAACATAATTTAAATATTTGACACAAAAATCATAGAAAAAATTAGAAGAACAAGTTCTGAAACTAGCTCCCATGTATGTGTATCTCCCTCGAAATGACCATCCACCATTTGGCTCACCATCAAGAGGAGGAGGAGGCTCGGGTAGAACTTCACATTCATCCATGATCCCCCTATGAAGATAGGGGCCTTCAGTACTTCTTGGATGATTTGAGTAATTTTTTGGGTATCTAAAATACTATATATTTTCCTCCTTCCCAAACATACAAATGAGGTTCCCAAGGTATCATTTTATATGCAAAGTGGAAGGTGGTTTTGGGCACACAGATTGTGTAAAACCACTTTGCCCATTCTTTTAGGTGGGTATACAACCTTATATCTCTTTTGAAAAAACAAAAAAAAATTCCCCACCTCTTCAATATCTCCACTAAATGATTAGATTCATTTCGATACCTACATCTCATGATATAGACAGATCACAACACACCACTTTTGACTTTGTGTAGATTCAGTGTACTGGATAAATCAGGTCAGTTGGGAAACTGAACGAATGAATTGGGCTTAGATGTATTAAAAAGAGTTGTATCCCATTGAAGTATGGACCAGGCTAAAAAAATATCATTCTATTTGGATGCACTTATTTTTAGTAACATTCAAATCAGTGGACAGGTGTTCATGGATCCCATGCAATTTGGGACCATTTTTCTTGAACTTCATCTTGGGCCCTCCAAATCACCTCCAACTAAAATGAAATTATAAAAAAAGTATAATTTCCCATTTTAACTGTGATAAATATTAAATAATGGAATAAAACATGAATTTCAATTTGTTATTATTTTTATAATGATCAATACAAAACTATTTTATCACAGTTGTGTAAGGGTGAAAATAAAACATTGAATCGCAATGCGATCACAAGTATAAGGATCAATTCACACACCCATAGATTAGAATTTTCAATTACACTTATGACATATTGAATTCCTTTAAATATATTTATCCACATAACATACCTTCTTGGGGATTACCAAGTTTGAATTTCATGAGAAGAAGTAGCAATATATATTTTGATCCCCAAGTTTCTAATTATCAAACATAATCTATATTCTATTAGATATATTTCTTCTATCCATAAGATAAATTTTTAAGAATATTATCGAAACAATTCGAGGTTCTAATTATAATATAGAACTGATATAAACTTTTTATGTGATAAATACTCCAAATACATTATTATATTAATGTTACACATAACACTCATCAAGTGATAAAATATTTATTAATATATAGGTCTTTGAATATATAATAAATTGACAGTAAAAAAGTTCAATTGATTATATGGAATCAACTCTAATAGAATCCTACTTTCATTTGTGTCAATTTCTAACTAACTTATAATATTTCATATTTTAAAGAAGAATCTAATAATAATGACTATACATATCGGTTCTGCCATGATCTTGTGGTTTTTATACTTAATTCAACTTCAAACCTCTGAGAAAATCCTTTCAGAGGTGATATCACTGAGTATTGACCATTTTCCTTTGTTAAAACTTAATATCTTAGCCAAAACCATGTCTTGGAATGGAAAACATTTCTAAACCACTTATTAATCTATATTAGATTATGTTACATACATGGTATATACATAGATGGAAACCACTAGCTATAATAAGTTTCTCTTGTATATTACATTTTTTATTATTGTGACAATAGATTCCATGGTAATCTTAGAAATATTTTATTCTATTAATCACAATATCTCTTTTTGTGATTTGACACACTAACATGGAGTGATTTCATGCAATGTGATATTGGAAGAAAATTGATCTTGAATTGTTCTATATTTTATTTTATAAAACATTTTCAAATTATATATTATAAATATATTTAAACTACCTTATATATACATATATATATCTAAATATCTTCCCTCTTGGAATATAGTTTTCTACTTTTAGTTTTCTTATATAAATTCTTCACTTTAGTCCTAATTAAATGTAAGAATAATAATTTGTTTCACATATTTTATTAACATATTTTTCTAGGAAAACAATTACAGACCCACTAACCACTTTTAGACACATGGATCACATTAGTTATTAAATAAAAGACATTATATGATGGATTCCAAAAATATTCTTTGATCATTATGATTACTTAAATACCTAAAAGGATTTATAAAACATGCATACTTTATTAGATTTTATTTTTATCACCAACCCTTTTAATTATATCATATAAAAATATTTTAGAGGGTTCCCTTCAAGGAATGTTGTTTATACATCAAATTTCCCAATATAATTCTCATATAATGTTTTTATGGAAAATATAATTTCAAAATATTTTATCATGACGATTGATGTGTTAGTTATTCATATACTATGTTTAAACGTAACTTGAAACCTTAAATAACCAATGTAGTATTATTTTTAGTAGCTTTTACCAACCCTATCTAGTTTCTTCATGAATACCCAATAAAATATTTACATCAATCAAAGAAAATACCATGTTTTAGAACTATATTTTAGTGCATGGAAATCATCTCATAATTTCATATGAACTTTCCATTCTTAGTTTATTTCTATTTACCACTTTTATATAGGATTAATTATTCATAATTTTTACTATATCACAAGTCTTAGTGAATATAAAAATATATATTTTGTTTCAAGTTTCCTATATAGTATGCATCATTGGAACAACACCTCTAATGGGGTATTTTTGAACATACTACTCTCATGAAAACTCATGCACATCCAAAGCCTTAACCTCATATAAATAATGTATTCTCTCATCATCTCAAAAGGGAAGTTCTTCCTTATTATATAAATTTAGTCTATTTTTACTAATACGTTTCTATTTTAGGGTTTTTAATATCCTCTATATCTATATGATAATTAACTTAGATACAATAAGTGATTTTCTTTGATATATTTTTACAACTAAAGATATATTTTAACAAACAATTCTCATTAAAACACATGAAGCTATGACATAATGGATTACCTTTCATATAAGGACTTATATAACACCATTAGTCAATATATTTGACATATTCTTACATGTTATAGTTACTACTGCAAAATAAATCTATAGCCATGGTTTTGAACTGGGGCTACAGGTTATAGCCATAGTTTAATAAAATACAGCTTGTATTGGCATGGCTATAGGGAATGGCCTATAGCCACGTTTCAAAATATGGCAAAATCCCTATAGTCACGGTTTAAATTGTGGAAAAAGCTTAAGTCACACAAGGTTTATAGCCACAGTTTGAAACTATGGCTATAGGCCTTTCTATTTCATAAAAAACAGCATGGTAAACCATGTTGGCTGTTGGGAGGACCCCCCCCCCCCCCCACACACACACACACACTGCACCAGCACCCCCACCCCCTGATCCTACACACCCCCTCTGCCTTGCACCCTTTACCTCCCATATAACCCCCTCCACATGCATGTTGCACCCCCTACCCCCTCTTCACTACAAACCCCCTTGCACCCCCATCCCCCAGCACACCCCTATCCCTCCTCCTTGCACCCCTTCTCCTGCACACCCCTTCCTCACTGCACACCCCACTTTTACCCCTCCTTACCCCTCATTGTTCCCCCTACACACACCCCTACTCTTGCAAACCCAACTTCCCCACCCCCTCCACACTGCACACCCACACCCACTCCCCCTCCCCCTGCCCCTCCCCCTTACACCACCCCCACCCCCTGCTCCTGCCCACCCCCCACCCCACCTTCACCCTCCCCTGCCTCTTCCACCCCGCTACCCACTGTGATCCCCCTTCGCCCTCCTCACTGCACCTCCACCATGCACCCCCCTCCCCCTGCCCACTACACACCCCCTCCCATCCCCACTTGCACCACCCCCTCCTATTACACGCCCCCCCAAACCCACCCCCTCCCACCTTGAACTCTCCCCTACCCCTTGCACCCCCTTGCACCCCTCCCCCTTCCCCTATCACCCATGACCCACTCCTCCATGCACACCCCACTTGCACCCCCCACCCTTCCCTTACACACCCCCTACCCCCCCCCCCCCCACCCTACCCATGGCACACCCCTCCCCCATCCTTCTACCCCCCCCCCACACACTCACACCAGAATCCCCTGCCCCTGAAAACAAACTAGCACCACTACCCATATAGACGCATTTCCCTTACCCCCTCCCCTTGCAACCCCCCTGCACCCTCCCCATCCCACTGCACTATCCCCCACCCCGTACCAAAACCCCCATGCCCCTACAGATTCCCCTATCTCCCCCTTCACTAGACCCCTCACCCCTTTCACCCCACCTGCACCCTTAACCCTCCCCCTGTCCTACAGACCCCCTGCACCCACCCCTCCCCTACCCAACTACACTACCCCCCTGTACCAGCAACCCCTCTACCCCTATAGAACCCATTTGCACACACCCCCCATGCACCCCACATGGACCCTTTCCCCCCACCCCTACAAACCCCCCTAACCCTAACCTTACAGACGCCCCTACCCCTACCCCCTCCCCCCTACACCCTCCCCCCACCCAACTGCACTAGACCCCGCCCTGCACCCGTACCCCCTACACCAAAACCTCATACCCCTAGAGACCCCCCTTTCACCCCTACCCCATTACACCCCACATGTACCCTCCCCCTCCCCCTTGACCCTGCAGACCCCCGGACCATGCCTCGTCCCCTGGAAGACCCCCTTTCTCCCTCTCCATGCCCCTACAGACCCCCCCCCCCCTACACCCCTTCCCCTAGAGACCCCCTGCACCATCCCCCCTGCACCCTCCGTCTAACAGGTTTTCACATAAAAAAATCATAGTCACATAATGAATTATTATACTAGCAGGATTGAACATAAAAAACTGGTTTTCAAAATGTAGGTTTCATATAATGCATAATTCATAATAGGTTTTCATAATGCAGATTTTTATAACATGTTTTCATAACATGTTTCAATAATGCAAGTTCTCACCCCCTGCACACCCCATGCACCCCCTAAGAAACCCTAGGTTTTCATAATTCAGGTTTTCACCCCCACTTCCCCCACTACACACACCCCATGCACTCACCCCTTCCTTTACCCTCTCTCCACCCCTTGCAACAGAACCCAGCACACCACCCTACCCCTACCACCTCCCATGCACACCCTCTTCCCCCTATATAACCCATGCATCCCATGAAACCCCCTTGAACACCCCTTTCACCTCCATACCACCTACCCCTTGCAATAGAACCCAACACACCCCTCCCCATGCCCCTAAAACACTCCCCCTATACACCCCATGCACCCCCTACACACCCCCTGCACTAAAGGCTTTTGACATCATAGCACTAGGCTGATAGGGGAGAACCCTTCCTTAAGTGTTAGACCTAAATACATAGATGGTATTGGGAATGTATTAAATATTGTATTCACATTAGGATTAGATAATTTGGATCTAGGTATACTTTTTTATCCTATGAAAACATGAATCAAGCTATGTGTTGTCCTTATATTAGTCTCCTTTCTACACATTAGGCTACACGAGAGAAAATATAATGGTTTTTTGTTTAGTTTTAATAATATAGGAGAGGACATTACATAAACTAGTAATCATATACAATTGGAACTCATAGATATATATTTCCGTGACAAAACTTATGGTTATTAAAAAACCAGTTTTTGAAACAATCAAGCAATTATGTAATTTTTTTTAAAACAATCAAAAATTATAGAATTTAAATTAAAGAGTTTGGTAGAGGGAACTTACCACCACCTCAAGGCTCACTACTTTTGACAAGGACAACTCAAGTCTTCCTTTTTTCTCTTTCACACATTTGTAACTTCACACATATATATAAGGACACCTAGCCCCTATGTACATAATGGTGTTGAAAAATATGCACAAGGGTCCTTAGATATATCTTTATACTCTCATAAACCCCTTTACACTTACAATTGTATGAATTTTTCATATATATATATATAAGCATACCTCACCCTACTATATATATTCATAATTACATTAGTGAATATATATATATATATATATATAAGTGTAACTTATATATGTATATACCTACCTATGAATACACATATAAGACTCTGTAAATGGAAACTTGAATCCACCTCAATGAGATCCAAAATGCACTAAAAAATATAAGGAATCAAAAACCAAAAAATTCATAATTAAAATTGGTCCAAAAAATAAAAAATAGAATAAATTGTACCCAAATTTGATGTTGAATTCAGTTTCATTGATGGTGGTGGATAGAGCCAGCCTCATCATAAAAAAACCACCTATAAATAAATATTGAAAAAAGATATGATATATAAAGACTTATTATATATATGTGATCAATGTGTAAACTGTAAATGATAAATGATACATTAACCCATAACCAACAACGAACAAATAATATTCAGATTGATACCTACATCCCAATAATTATATGAATTATTAAAATAAATCCAACACCCCACTGGAACCCCGCCCCCCCACCATGCACCCCACTCTTCCACACAACCCCCCAGCACCACCCCCCCCCCCCCCCCCAACACCCCACCAACATCCATTGAAGATGTCAGAACCACTATCTTAACATATAGTGTGTTTTCACAAGAACCAAGAACCTTGTGTGTACATGAATATATTAAAATTTCGATGGGAAATTAATTAAATAATAAAAAATAACAAATGCAATCACATATAGACTTTCCTTGCCAAATTAAATTTAAACAATTAAGGAAAACGAATATATGAATGATTTTTAAAAAATAATAAATCACATGCATAAAGTATATTGTATGAATAGTAAGTGAGGTCCTTACATAGATGTACATTATCCAATTGCTTTCATTATGTATACACAAAAAAAATATATATTTTATCTATATTAGAATTGATTTCATTATGCTTATAAAAAAAATTATTTATAATATAGCACTAAAGTGGTGTCAATCAAAATATGGAATACATGTTATTTAATTTATTGAACTATACATGTATAAAAAATGTATGTAATGAATATGGATAACAATCCAACTGAGAAATGAACCTGGATAACGATTTCAAATTGAGAATTGAGGATATTCTGAAATAAAATTGAAATAAATTTTTTGATGATATTCTATTAATATAAAATAATGTATGTAATAAAGATAATGTGTGCTTGTGTTTACTAATTAAGATAATTGAGAAGTTGAGAACCTAATACATAGTTTTATCATGGAGAGAAAGAATATATTGATGTCAGGATGCATTCAAGAAGTAGGTTATCTACGTGTCCCAGTACATGAAAGGATGGGAAGAATCATATATTTTATACTCTAAAGTGACTATTTGATACTCATATTAAATATTGGGACAATTAGCTATCAATGTTCTTGATGTGGTTAAACATGAGCAGACGAGTTGATCTATTTTGTATGTGGAGGTAGATCAACATCATGTTTTGCTAATGTAACCAAGATCCAAAGGATATCTTTCCAACTATTGAATCATACATTTTTAGTGGAAATGGAATGATGAATTCTCTAGAGGGGCCCTATAGTAGGAATGTTAGGGGACACTATGTTGATAGGACTTGGATGGTCCTTAGTGTAACCATTATAATTTATAATGGGGTATATAATATTTTATTTCCTATCAAATCCGGACAAGGAGTTTTATTTGATAGATGAAACATTTAAATCATAGTGTGTTGTGATCATTTTATTTTTTTCATACAATAAGTGAGGTTGAGATAATTAATGTGGTGAGGAAAGATACATTAACATATCATAGAGATTCATTATAAATTAAATCATTGTAAAAGTGTAGCAATAAATCACCCCAACCCCACTATTACCCCACTCAATGGTGCTGAATGGTCACGATAACATTTCCTAATACCATGAGAAATCAATAATTTTGTTTTAGCAAATGTCTAATATATTGATCTTCCAAAAACTATTAGTTCCTATTCACTCCACTATGGTTGTATGTGATATAAAAAACCAGTGGAGGGATTTCATGAACATATATATTATGGTATGATATATCACTCCCATGATACCAATGGATGCATTAGCATCGAGGATCTATCCAAAAAACTGAAGAACTAAGGATATAGGGAAAAATAATTCGAAGGGAATACCACCCATTGTACCTTTTCAAAACGGTTTTGTTGGGATTGAAGAGATATATGGTAGATTTTAACTGAATTTTAATCATGAAAAAAAGTTTATAACCACAATTCTAGGTTATAAAAAATATATTTCTAAAGGAAATAAGACTCAATAGATATTTAATGTTAAAAAATATCTTAGTTCTGAAGTTTTACTCAAAGCCAATATGAAAAGAAAGACACAGATATATGACAGTGGATTCTGATCAGAAAGCACATGAGATACAATTATCATAAAAAATATTCTAGAAAATGATAGTTTTAATGTGACTTTTAGTAATGAGATCTTTTTTTGTGATTAATAGAATTGGCTTGATTGAAAAAATAAGGTTTCACCACCTAGATCAGGTGAAAAAATATGTTCATACCCTGAATCAAGTCATAAAATAGGGTTTCCCTCCCAGAATCATATCATGAACTTTTCTAGGCAGTCTATAGATATTTTTAGATCAACTAAACAAACTCTTAAGTCTCATACATGGGATTATTCTTGATTAAAATAGAATCATTCTTCTCAAACCAACATAAAGTCATCTTCACTAAATCCAAGTTGTTCACAAAATAATCAATAAAATTTAGGATGTATTATCTCAACATGTCTTCTAAGATATGAAATGTTTACTCAGACTATCTAGTAATCATACCTGATGAATGAACTGAATTTTACAACTCTCACTATTTGTGGTCATTCTAACACTACACCCAGACCATATCTATTGATTAAAACTTCATTGACCTATTCACTAAAGTACTGATCATTTTTTCCAACCCCACTATTATATTCCATATCTAGTGGAATTCATGAGTTCAAAATGTTTCAATATCTTACCTTGAAGTTTTATGTCACAATTCATCTCATTTGAACCCATTGTCTCATTACCAAGAGTATTTATAACACAATTATTATCCATATAATTCGTGTTAATAAATTTAACTTGAGAACCAAATTATTATTAACATGGTCTTCCTACAAACATATTTCCTTATATTCATAGATGATTATACCACCTAACTTTTATACCTTATATAGTGGTTTTATATAACCCAAATTTTTTAACTCCACCAAAAAAAATTCCTCATCCAGCACTTGTACATTGGTGTGATTTATATCATATATCTAAAAACACTATTTTTATATATGTGATGTCCAAAAACTAAAACCACATTTGGGTTGGTATCATTAACACACCACCTACAAACAAGAAATATCATACCTTTCCACTGACATTTCATATAGAAATTTTCCACTGATCCCATCAAAAACCAACAACCTCATTCCCTGGGAAAAGAAAATCCAATGATCTTTAGATCTAACCATGAAATTCATGTAGTTATTAATTTCCTAACTCAAATAGAACTTTATTTACTATATACATACACCCAAAAATATTTTATCCATATACCATCAATATCAAATGAAACTACCCAAAAATTTTATCTATTATCATGACCTCACCTCATGTGTCATGTAATAATCCCAACTCAATCTTCTAATCCTATAGATTTTAAAAAAACATATCTACATGTATCACATGCTATTAATCAAAAAAAATTATTTAAAATTTCATGCTTACCTCTATGAGTCTAAAGACATGTTTCACCAACCCACTTACCATATAGGTTATAAAAATACACTCACTAAGTACATGTTAAAGGATTATCTTTTTTAATATTTCTCAATGATTCTCAAGAGCTAATATTACCCATCTGGAAATCCCAACAATCATACATCCCAGTTTTGTTATTCTACACCACTTTAAATGACCATCTTGAGTCTTTTCCAACTGATCATACTCACTTTCACCCAAAAACCTAGATGGACATGCTCCCATAATTTCAACTCATATAATTTTGGAGTTCTATAAATTCAATTATTATGGTGAAATATAATAACTTATGAAATAGAAATTTTTCATGAAAGAGATTCGCATGAAGAAAGGGTTTTACAACATGAAAAAGGGTTGTGTTTTTTACTAATAAACAATCCTTGAAGAGATAACTGAATTGATAGAGACATGATATTTTTAGTGAAGATATTAAGAGATCCAAGAATGTGTATTTTATCAAAGGGGAAGTTATTAAAAAGTGTTACATGAACCATTTTTGTGAATGTTACAAATGAATACCACTAAGTTCTGTGAATATATTGTTTGTGTGCCCCTTTTCTTTGTGTGAAGAATAGTCTATCAAAAAAATATCTTAACTTGATTGAGTTATTATCTATAAATTTTTATTTTCATACTAACATAAATAGAAGTTGTCTGAAAGTGGTCATTGGGTATTCAAACTAAGTGAATAGTGAGGAAAGTGAATGGGCACTCATTAATAACCTTGAAAAATTATGAATTTTTCCTTAAAGACACATTGGATATCATTAAGGAAAGTGAAACTATTTTCATGGAGGATTTCACATCTCATGTGTTAGAGTATTTTGAAGTTCAATGTGCACCTACCCATACTTACTGCACTACGAAGATAGTGAAGACTTTCCTTGTAATGTTTTCCAAAGTTTTATCCCTCTATTATTAGTGAGTAATAGAGAGGAAAGAGGGAGTTTCCCTATGGATGAGGACTGATAAGAATCTATATATTTTAGACAGGTGTGAAACTAGAGAGGTAGTGAACTATCCATGAATCATTTTAATGGGAGTGAACCTTGGATAAGATTTCCCTAGACTAAACCCACTACATAACAATTAATTTAGTGGAATTTGGAAAATGGTAATAGTGTTGTTGTATGCTCCTTAGATTAACCTAGTACGTGTGAACCAATTAAAATATTTGTGTCTTGAATTCATGATTTACTTACTTTCTATAATACATAAATAGGTGTGTGTAGGTTAAGTAATAATTTATGATATTTGATTAATGTAAAGGTAATTGAAATATCAATTAGATCATCATTAAAACAATAAAATAAGGGTGACCTTATTAATAGTGAGATCAAAATCATTTAGGATAATGAAAGTTTAAGGATTAAGTGGTGAAATTGGAACAAGTATTGTACCCTGATTAACCCCACCTCCCACCCCATTAGTGTATCTCTCACAAAAGACCCTTGTAGGTCTAACAGAGGTCAAACATGAGGCTCTCCAATAAGAAAACTAGGGTTTTAATTCATCACATCAAAAAATTAAATATGTTCCTAAAGGGAAACAAGGAACATCTCACCTATTTCTTGATCAATCACAATAACTCACACCCATATAAAGGGAATCTCGAGGTTCCTATAAACCCTCGCCAAAAGGAAACCCAATCAACATCCCAATAAAATCCAACTGACCATTCACAAAATGGTTGGTCTCTCTCATAGTTACTAAAATTCCATGAATTATTGTTAAATATTAGTTAAAAAATAAGGAAACCATAAATAAGAGGGGAATTCACAAGCAACAAAACATTAGAAAACTAGTCATAACCCTCATAAGGTCAAGTGAACCGAAATGAGTGTTAAAACTAGGCCCATTGATTTTTTTAAAATACAATTAAAACCCCTATTTATAAGTCATATTAAAAATATAGTTTATATAGGATTTACTCATGCTATCCCTTAGGAAGAAACCCATTTATATCCTCTGGATGAACCCCTTTGTTTATAAAGACCATTTCAAAACCATTCTATTAAGAATCAATATTCCCATAATACTCCACTTTAAACAAAATCCCATTTTAAATAAAATCTAAGAAGGAAATCACATTTACCTTGAAAAATTTAACTCACGCCACCAAAACAAACCATATGATGGAAAACCATAACTTGTTCGACAATAGTACCACCAAAGAACCATTTAAAAAGTTATTTGTTCCTTGTTGACTATTATATCAAAGAAATACCAACCTATTTTATGGGAAATATTAGACATATTCAGTGCTCATTAAAAGGATAATAATAATTATTAGACAAACATAATATAATCCAAATGATCAAGAGACTTAGAAATGTAAAGGACACCTACCTCAACCGATAATATATAAATCGATCTCAAGCTGGTACCAATCACCAATTATCCTTCTATCTCATGTATCATCCATGAATAAATACAAATCAAGAAAAAAATTCACAATTATAACTACAATCAGTATAATTGATGCTCAACTAACCAATTAATATAACTGCAGCATCGGGGGAGTGGGATTGTGGATAGGTCATAGGGGTAGAGGAGGGCCACCACCGAGAGGTCTTCATCGAGAGGAGAGGTCACCGCTGATAATTTTGGTCACAATGGTGGAGGAGGGCGGATGATATGAGAGTTCACCTCCAAGAAGAGATGTGAGGGTAGAGGAGGTCTATCGCCAAGAGGATAGGTCACCACTGGGAGAGGAGGTCATGATGGTGGAGGATGTTTGCTGAGAGGAGGACCTCCACCGAGAAGGGAGGGCCACCGAGTGGAGAAGTCATGAGAATAAGGTTGGGGTTGCGAGGGTAATGGGTTTGGGTCAGGGAGATGATAAATCCATGTGTGAGGGATTGAACCTTATAGCCTTGGTTTTAATTAAAATTATGTCTATAAACAAAGATATATCCACGGTTCAAAAAACGGTGGCTATAGATCTGTGGCTATAGATCATTTTTCTATTAGTTAGTACTATTTAAGAAATATAGAATGGAATAATGGAATATTTGAAATACATATAAGACCCCTCATAAGTCTTACTAATAGTACCATGAGATCTTATATTTTTCATAGAAAATGTGAGCTCAGTAATAGCTTCCCTCAAAATTCAAATGATTAAGTAATACTTTGCTAAGATATTTTCTAAAAATACTACCTAAAATGTATTATATATTTTACCAAATTTATTCATTTATCTAATAATAAATATTATAATTTCATAAATAAATCTCCCAGAATATATGAATTTACCTTTAGTTTCTCCTTATAATAGTTCGCACAATCTTGATAAATAAACTCAAGAATATTTTTTAGTATTACCTTTATTCCTAAACTTTTCATTGTCTAAAACATAATATAAACATTATAATACCTATGAGTTTAATCACTTAAGATTATAAATTCTCTCCTAGGTATACATTACAATAACTATTAGTTTTACATGACCAATAATTATCTTTCCAAAAATGTGTAAAAGTCTATTTCTTATATTCCACATTCATTTCCAATATTGGATTTCTAGGATTAATGTTTTAAAAAACTATTAGTTAAGAATGAAATACTATAACAACACTCATTTAAAACATGAAACCATTTATAGTTTAGTCTAGATGGACACTAATGTGATTTTTTTGGTAATAATAAATACAAAATAATAGTTTAACTAGATTCAATCCACTTGGAATTCTAAAGTCATGTGATTCTTTTTTCTAACATTAGAAAAACACTTTCTATTCTACTTAGATAGTTTACCATACTTATAATTTATTCTAACTTACTTTTTTCTTATATTTGAGTAAAAATATTTGAATTGAATAATGTATTTAATACTCAAGAATTAAAATAGAAATATTAAATTAATTGATGAATATAACTAAAGTAGAATAAAAAATTTCTAATTTTTTAATACATTTCATTCCCTATTATAGTTACCTTCCTTACCACATAAGAAGCATATAGCCTCCTATTCACCACACTAACTTTGAATCTTTTCTATATTTGTAATATGTTGTAATGACTCCATTTATTTAGAACTATTCAATGGATTTTCAACCTTTTCCTTGAATTTTTTCACCATAAGGGGTGTGGATTAATGTTATCAAATTTTAAAATATTATTTGTGAAGCATGGTCTAAATATTTATAAGTGGATTCTTCATACTAATAATCTTATAATATTTAATGAATATAGAGTATCTAGGAAGTAAAAAATATAACATGATATTAAGGGATAAATTCTTATTCAAATGGAATCCTAATTTTTCTAACTTATCAATATACTTTATCATGTTCAAGGTAATATCACTATAGAGGCACCTACCTTCAAGTTTACACTAGTATAGTGTAGTGAAGACCTAATTTATCATAAGCTTACCCTTCTATTTTTAATGTTCAATGAGATACGTTTCCATGGTGTAACATCAACTTCCTTATTTTGTATCATCATCTCTCTAAACATTAATGATATAATGGTGAATTAAAACTAGAAATTATCCACCATGAATCTAATATGGCTATCATTTTAACCTTTTCTCACTTAGTGACGTGGCTAATGTGGAATAGTTGATTCTATCTCACAGAATAAATTTAATTACATTAGTGTATTCTATAAATGATTGTACCACTCTTGGAAATTTTCACGTGTGATTACATGGTCCATGTCCCGGAATTATCATAGTGTTATTATTATTTCACTTTACATTTTCTATAACAAATAAAAAATTACTACTTTATTTTTATTACTAAGTGTGATATAATAAATTTTATGTTATTAGAATCCAAATATTTTATCAAATCCTAATATCCCAAATTATTAGATTTAAAATATCTTTTAATGTGGATATTCTAGTGGTAAGGACCCATATTCCCCATAAAATACCCCAAATGGAGGCCTTATGAATTTACTTTAAGGTTTTAGGTGGCAATATTTTCAAGTGTGTTAATAAGAATTTGCATGATCTGTTGAGCTGAATCCCTAATCTTAAAATCCTAACTCATATTTTCTCAATACATTCCTCCAACTAACACAAAGTCTTGATGATACAATAAATTTTATATTCTAACTAGTTTAATTTGACCCAAAACATTCATTAAAACTCACCAATAATTGAAATAACTCTAATGGGGGCCTGAAAAGTGCATTGACCTATGTTTAAATTTTGACACAGGTAATAGAAAAAAATTGGACATAAGATTTCCTAGATGTATTTTATTTACCTTATTCATAAATATTATTTATTTATTGCTAATATTATATGGATTTTGTATAATTAGTTAACCATATCTTGATAAAATAATTTATAAGAAACCCATTTATTTTATTTGATATTATAATGGTTATTATTTTATTTATGTTATGTGATAAAATTTAAATATCAAATAATTATTTCATCATATAAATAAATAAATTACCACACATGGAAAAAATAAAATAAACATGTGGTACGATCATGAAATTTTAATGATAGTTTGTATTGACAATAAGATGATAAACAAATCTATAACCATAATGGAATAACTCCTTGAGTTGGTCTTGGCTTGAGTTACATTATTTCACCATTAACCTATGTATCTCCTTTTTGGTTTCATCTCAAATCAATCTCAACCAATCCCATCATGGTTGTAAGCTATTTCCTTTATATATTCTTACACACTTGCATATGAGGGGTACTAGGGGTTTAGTGGAATATAAAAGAAACTCTGTACATATAGGTCCATACATAATAATAAGAAAAGGATGATAGAAAAATCATCATATTTAAAATAATGATAAATTTAACCCAAAAACCCATTCAATAAATAGTTATATCAAATTGAATCCTAATATATACATTGGTTGTTAAAGCCCAAGATCATCCACGTATGAAATGAATACACATTTAAACTAGATTGATTTCATTTCAACCTGTTCTTAAGATAAATTTTTTGAATTAATAAATTAATTATCTTATTAATTCATTAATATTAATAACAGTCCAAATGGTCCATGATATTACCATCTACTTTAATTTTAAATATATTATATAAATTAATTTTAATTTAAAATTAAATAACTGTATTATATGCATTAGATTAGGCATGCCATGTCCCCATTTTTCTTCTTCTTCAAACTATTTCTGAAGTTTAATGGTTATACAAAGTGTACCATCACACAAAATGGCATGTTACTAGAACTGTGTATAATCATTATTGTGTACTTTTTATTTATACAATGTGTATTCCAACACGATGTGTCGTGATATACATGGGGTGTTGTTCCTTGAGTTAAGATGCATGGTCTGTGTGGTGTGTAAGACTATATGACACACCATGAATATACGTAGCATATACTGCTAGTAATGCTAGTAATACCCATGATTCCCATGAAATTTATGATAACTATACACATCATGTATCTATGGAAGAGTGTGGAAATAATCAATAAATAATTTAATTTCACATATGACTATATGAAATCACTTGGTGCATAATTCATGTGGGGAAAATTGTAATAAGGTTTGTACAACTGACTACACAACACGTAGTTTAGTTTTTATTTAATTATTTAATTCCATCAACATGTTGAATCAGACGACACACTTTTCTCATTATTGTCATTCCATGAGTTGACTTGTATTACACAATGTGTATAACTAGCTACACATCATGTGATTCATTACTCGACACCCATGTTACATGCCTATGGAATTGGCAAGAATTTCAGGTGGGCTATAATACGTTACATGAAATGTAAATCACACTAAACATCATATAATACACGTAATACCATGTCACATGGCTGGAAACTAATAGGTGAGGTTTATTAATTAAAAGTTGCGTACTTTGACAACACAAATTCTATGATTCCTTTGGGATCAAAACCATGTGGGGTTACACGGAGCATACATAAACTACAAATTTTATACCCCTATCATAAATTGTTCAAACATTCAATAAATACATGAAATGAAACTACATACCAAACCCCCACATGATATAATTGGATATTTTGTATATCATGCTACTCTTGTTGACCATGAATACATTTCGTGTACTTTTATGTTACACTTCATGTTGTTATGTCATATAGCTAGAATTCTCAGCACCTCTAAATGGGATATTCAATCAATATTTGTCTTGTTTTAGTATATTCTTGTTCATATGAAACTCAATGATTATATTTTCTCAAGTTTCATATTAAAAAAAGAAAACTAGAAATGAAAATTTAACAATCATATGTATAATCAATAAAAAAATATTATATAATAATAAATTAATAGGTTCCCCCTTTAATACCACTTAAAGGTTCTAGGGAACAGAACAAACATTTAGATCCATTACTAATAATTCTTTTCATTGGGTTTTTTTGGATAAATCATCAAAACTATATGAAGATAACCCCAGAATATTACTGGAGTGGATCTATTTACATATAAGTTATAATTAATTTATAACACGAATTACCACATCTTGATATTATTTCATCATTGATAATAAATTTTATTGATATTCATTTTGTATCATTCCTTAAATGATGAATCCAAAGTAGAATTCCTCTAGTGGTATCCATACATGCTCTATGGATCTCTAAACGTCACTAATGGAACTCCTGTTCCAAGAAAATAGGTATTAATCATCTTGTGTCATTCTTAATTGTCATAATAATAATTCCTTTGGTCTTGAGGAATTATTTATATTATTCTATCTATCTTTAGAGAGAGGAGGATGATTTCCCCTAGTTCTTAAAAAAGTTCTAGGGTGAGTTATATTTGGACTTGATTGAATTCTATTGGGATAATGTCATTGTTCACAAAAAATATATTAAAACTAAAATTGATATAAGTTGGGTTGTATACTTAGGGTTAGCAAATTAGTGGTTTCAAATAGTCCCTTGACTAATTTATTTATTCTATGTAAAATTCATCTATAATAATATTATTATTATTACTATATTTCATGAAATTCACTAACTCATGGATATTTAAATATCATTTATTAAAAAACTAAATAAATATTTATTTAAATTGAATTAAATAAATATATAATTTTCATCAATACCTTAACTTGTCATCTCAATCCTCCTCGGAATTTATCAAACCTTAATTATTAAATATTTATTCTAAATAAAGATAATTATATTATTTTTATTAATAAATAAATAAATATTGTATTCACTAACATGTGAATAAATATTTATTTAATATTAAACTCACATATATTCCAAATTGAATAATTAGTGATTGAATTTATATGATCAACATAATTTGAATAATAATTATTACTTAGTCTTAGGAATAATATTCATTCTATTACTAAACTCAAGTTGAATTTAATATGATATTCTAGATAAACATAGTGTGTGATCCTCTAGTCCTCATTCTTAGTGGCATTAGGTAATCTGACCTTAAGTCCAAGATTATCATCTAATAACACATAAAAATACACAAATGGAATTAGTTAATGGAATGATGACAAGAAACTCATATGAATTCTAACTATGTGATATAATCCATTTTCCTCAACATCTCATAAAACTGGTTTCATTCTTGTGTCATCAACCTATATTATTGATTGAGTTTTTTTGAATACATGAAATGAACTCATTATTACAACTGATATAGTCATAGACTTAATTAAACATTTATACTTCAATAAAAGGTCTCATGATATCATCGTTTAATAATTTGGAAGTGAAAAATCCATTATTTACCTATTTATATAATGTATATCACTTATGGAACA
Organism: Viscum album; assembly: GCA_963277665.1. NCBI lineage: Eukaryota > Viridiplantae > Streptophyta > Magnoliopsida > Santalales > Viscaceae > Viscum > Viscum album. The sequence goes on from OY728129.1 coordinate 1,447,922,485, forward strand.
CCCAACACATCCTACCTCACCATGATCATATGATGTTACAGTTTTCATCAATAAATCAAAATACATAATTCAAGATTTAAATTAATAGTAATATTATTTATAACTACTAGTACACATATTCATATATAAGAATATCAAATGACACTTATAACATGTCAAATTATTATTTATGGGCTGATACTAAAAAACTCCCTTTATAGATATTAACATGTGTGGAATTCATGAGAATAATTCCCAATGTATTATGAGCTCTCAACACCTAATAGTCAAATATCATATATGTCCCATCAGATAGATGTCATATGAACATAAGATATTTTTTCAAAATATTTTTAAATCACTTCAATGTTATCATTATATCAGGAACAACTACAACCTTTTGATGTAAAAAATACTATAAGGGTAACACCCTTTGTTTTTAAGAATAATATAATATCCATAAAATATATTTTTATAACTCTAAACTATATTTTTTCCTATTTTTTTGAAGTAATTTAAATTAATTTGGAAATAATTCATATAAGATATGAATTAAAACTAACAACACTTTATTCATACATAAGTGGAACATTATAAAAAACATGTACAACTAAGTATATAAAACCATATATTATTACTCACAATGCATAAAATAAATACAATAAAATTTCATAAATCAATCAGGGAAAATATATAGGAAAGAATAAAATCTCCATGACTGGGAAATCCCTTGTACTATCTTCAACTTTGCATGGGTGAGGTACGACTCTGTGGATGATTTCCTACACTATTAGTCAATTCAAGACCCTTATGGAGAACAACGTCAGGGTAACTCACACTTGGAGGGAAGGGAATAAAGTAGCGGATTATTTTGTATCTCTTCTGATCCCTGGCGATACTATGGTCTGGGTGGATAATGTGTCGCCTAATAGACCCGAGGGGGTCAATTTAATTAGGGGAGATGCCCTTGGGTTGCATTATTTTAGTCCATCTTAGGGGGGATCTCGTTGGTTTTTTGTAGTTGGTTTTCTCTAGAATAAAAATAGTAATGTTGGATGGAGGAAGATCTTTATGAAAGGAGAAAAAATTATGCGAAATCTATAACATGAAATGTGAACTATTCCATAAAACTGAGATCTGAATGAATTAATTATTTTATAAGTATATATATAAGATTGAAATTTGGTCTTTGTATATATGGATTTTGTAAATACGGTCATTGTTCATATATCTAATCGGCATACTAAATTCATGTATTGATAATAATAAATTTAAAATAAAATATCACACTATGAAATAATAATATGATAATAAAATATTATATATTTTTTAACATCTTGAGAGATGATCCCTCTTTATTGAACCTATAAAAGAAGTCATCTTTTGAAAACTGGGAAAAAGGGAAACTCGTTACAAGAAAAGAGGTAAAAATTCCTTCAAAGTAGCATGACCCAAAGGACATAAGGGTATCAAAATTACAAAAGGATTAATACGTAAATAAAAACATCAGAAATAGTCATGTCACCCCCTAAAATCCAATTTAAGGGTGAAATCCACTTATGAAGTCCCCCCCAATAAGTAGTTGTGCTATAATAGAACAAAACAACATGGAAGAAAACTCCTCCCACCCACACAAGCATGTGTCATGAGGACTAGATGATAGGTTCTAGCACACCTATCTCTCAATTGAGCTGCCCACTCGACAATACTAGTGAGGAAATCACTACATGTTCAACCTGATGTAATGAGAAACCACATATAAAACACCATGAAAATTCAAATTAGGGTACTCATCCATCTAAAATGAGGATAAATAGAGCATGGCGAGTGTCAGCACACTCATCCCTATTTTGAAGATACCCACCCAGTGATTCCTATAATAAGTTGCACTGCCATCCAAATGCAATGAGTCAAATTTTAAATTCTAAGTTCTAAATCACGTAAAAGCTATAATCTTAATTTTTTTCATTAAAATTAAATACTATTGTTAAAAATTAATTACCAAGGAAAATTAAATTAGGTAAAAAGTTAAAATGCTAAATTAAAAATCCCTAAAACAGTCAAGGTTATCTCCAAAATGATTGTTTGATGTGATTTTAAACCCAAAATCCCTTTCCCATCCACTTTTTTTATATTATATTCATTCACCCTTTAATAAAAACATTACATTAGTGAAAATATAATGGTTTCTTACACATATATCATTCCTTTAACTTATAAAAGGGTAAAACTTCCATAAATTACAAACCCACATATACTTTCAAATTTTCATAGAAAATATTTCAAAAATGCTCCTCTAGGAACCCTATCCCTCTTTAAAAATATTATAGTTTCCATTAGTTAGCATAGGTCCTTTATTTATAAGGATAATTAAAAGGAAAATTTAAGTCCCCAACGTGATTGTTATCAACTACTAAGATTTTACTTTTAATTATAATCATTTAAATTTATCCTAAACACAATATTATGATGATATTAAAATAATTTATATACTTTAATTTCATTATATTAAGTAAATTATCATTATTTATTCATCTATCTCATCCATTAAGAAAAATGAAGTCATTGTTTGGGTGTATATGCATACTACCACCTCCATGAGCAAGAAAATTCATTTTTCATCACCAAACATCATTGATGTTTCATAGAATATATTTTATAAGGATATTTTATTTTTAGGATAGATTTAATCATATATATATTCCACAATATCATTACCTAAATACATCCACTTACACATTAAATAATTAAAACACCTTACCATTTGGGTCTATTTAACCTCTTATGTAAACTATATTGTACCAATTATGTAATAAATTATTATGGGATATCATATAATTTAAATACCACGTAATAATTATATATTCAATTTTTTTTTAATTATTCTTGAAATATGTGCTCAATATTAAAAATATTTCTTAATATATCACCTTACGATCGTTAAACACATCAAAAACTAGTCCACACTAATTTTCATTTCCATAAGTTATATTTTTGATTATTTCCTAATGAAAATTGGACTTAAGTAATATTTTAAATACAACTATTATTATTTCTTAAATGATCTTTTAATTGTTAACTTGAAACCACCTTGTGAGGATTAATCCTGTATTCATGATGTTTGATAGAAATAAACAGCTAATGGTAAAAATAAGTGATAAATAAATAATATAATCATAATAAATGATAATAAATTAAGTATATAAGAGGGTAATGTTTATACATAAGGATATGAAATTAAATATTAAGATATTTATGCCTTTTGTATAGGAGGTTAGATCAAATCCGACTAAGTAGGAATAAAGGTATGAGGATCTTTATCTCAAAATTAATTTCCTAAGACATATTTCTTAATATGTTAAAAGATAACTTTAATAAGGTTTTATTACTACCTAATGGATTAATTTTATCATATTAATAGAGTTCTAAGATCCATATCATATACTTTCATTAAATTTCCACAAATTCAAAAGATACCCAATATAAATTTTGTTTTGATCAAAATGTTACTCAAAATTGTAATAGTATCATTATAAAAATTATTTTTAAATAAAGATTAATCTTAATATATAATCCATCTCTATAATTTTTATTATTTATAAAACCTCTCATAATTTAATTTTTATATTCATATGTAATTATATGTCCAAACAATATTTCATTTCCTCTTAACTCAAATTTTACCAAAAGAATTTCTTGTAAGTGAAACTGACCTTGTCCCTTATTTTTGGTTGGGAACCTCCCATTTACATGTCCTAATTCATTGGAAGATTCTGAAAGTTTTCTTCTATAAACCTCAATAATTGATCGGATTAATTTTACACTACTTTACCTTCTTTAAAAAATTAAATAAATTTTTAACATTTTATTTATGGGTCATTTTAATCAAACTACAAAAAGAATCTCTTATAATCATTTTCCATGAAAACACCTATTTATTCCATTTTTTCATTTTATATGATACTTAATTTCTATAATTTAATGGTATTCTAAAATAAAATATTATTATATTTTATTTATAAAATATTTCAATCATAACTTTTTTCAAAAATATCATGATTGTTTCTTATTTGCAAATAGGTTTTTCCTAATGCTCCTAAAAATGGTCTTTTTATAAATCTATAACCTTTAATATACATTATTCTAGATTAAGGATATTATTTTATTATAATAATCCACATTATTTATCTAGATGGTATGTGTAACTCCTCCTCTTTGGGAGGAATGATCCATTGTTTCCTTTTTCTTGCCTAATCATTCACTATATATGATATTATTTTTCACCCAAAGCCTTTCCTTTGTGAATACCCTATTTTTGATTAATTTGATAGAAGTTTGTTAACCTAGATGATATAAGTCCATTAATTTAGGAAAATTTTTTATTCAACCATATACCCTTATTCATACAGTGTAAATAAAGTATTCTTTATTATATTTATTTAAATGTATTTACCTAGAAAAATACTTGATGTAATTGGATAACCATTTATTTTTCATTGGTTTATATTTATATGATTAGTGATTTAGTTATTAATGATTTTCTTATGCGAATCCATATGAAACCCATTTTTATTTCATGTGTTCTTTATAATTTTTTAAATGTAATACATTTTATTTTCCTGGGTTCTTTATGATGTGATAGGTGATTGGTTTCAAGTAACACTCATAAGTATAGATGATGATGAGTGGGGTCCGATATCACCCTATAATTCATTAGTTTAAAGTTTATATCCCATGATTTATGTATTCAGGAGTATATTCTAGTTACTCTTAAGAATGGGAATCGATACACATTTTCATTTCATGTGTTCTTTATAATTTTTTAAATGTAATACATTTTATTTTCATGGGTTCTTTATGATGTGATAGGTGATTGATTTCAAGTAACACTCATAAGTATAGATGATGATGAGTGGGGTCCGATATCACCCTCTAATTCATTAGTTTAAAGTTTATATCTCATGATTTATGTATTCAGGAGTATATTTTAGTTACTCTTAAGAATGGGAATTGATGGTGTGGATCATAAAAGTAATGTTCCCTAAATTAATGTTTGTTCCAAAGTTTAAAGCTATTTCAAAATTTTATGATTATTCTCATGACTGTGTTAAGATCTCATGGATCATGTTTATTGATTCATGTTTATGTACTATTTTAGTAGATGGATTATGTTATACCAAGTTATAAACGATGATTTATGATATATTATTTGTTGGGTATGAATTTTCTTATGTATCTTGATTATACCCATATGATAGTATCACTACTAGATTTTTTAGTTTCGGTGCCTATGGTAGCGGGCGACCGCCATTGGCGGTCGCTACTGATACTATTAGCGACCGCCAAAAGCGGTCGCTAAAACCGAAATGAAATGGCGGGATTTTTCCCGCCCCCCGCACTATCTTCTTCGATTACTCGCTGCAACAGCGGTCGCCCCTCCCGCCGCCGCACCGCCACCACAGGTCACCTCCGTCGCCGCCACCCCGTCGACTCCCGTCGCCCCTACCAATGCTACCGGAAAACCATGCTCGGGGTCCCGCAACCACAGGTCACCCCCGTCGCCGCCACCCTTTCGCCTCCCACACCTCCGGCCGCCGTGGTTCCTCCATGGCCGTCGACCCAAGCTCGGGGTAACCTCCAACATGCCGCGCGTGCGCCCCAGTACAATCGGCACCAAATTTTCGTCAATTTTCGAAGAGAGTATTAGCGACCGCCATTGGCGGTCGCTATTGATTAATAGCGACGGCGCAACTGCGACCGCTTCTGGCGATCGCTAATGCCCACATTTCTAGTAGTGTATTATGTTCACTTATGATATTTTATTTTTTTCACTTATGAAAACCCTTAATAAGAATCTAAGCTCATCCTTTTCTTATTTTTCCATTTCCTTATATTATAAATATGATTATAACATATAAAAATTATAGGAGGGTGTCTAGGGTGGTAAAATTTTAGAGAAATTTTGAAGAGGGTTAGTAAATAACTTTCTTATGTAGCTAGTCCTCAAAGACACTAAACCTTTTATTATTGTAATTGTGTTATTATTTTTGAGAGATAATGTTTACCATATGTAATTTATTTAAAATAAAGTACTTTCTAACATGGCTCACTATATTTGGTATCAGAGTTGGGTTTAGTTATTTTTCAGTATAATTTTAATTATTCTAGGGATTATGAGGAGATAACTTTAGTAAAAACCCTAGGGGTTAATTCATGGGATATGTCTAAGTATAGGACAAAATTTTGATATTTTTTTAAGACATAAATTTTATAGTTTTAATAAAAATAAAATCTATATCTGGATACTAAAATTGGATGTAGGCTCTATCATAGATGTATCTAGGGGTAAGAACCCTAAAAATGTCATGTTAGGCATTAACCCAATAGTTACATTATTCATGAAAAATAGGAATGACTACACACCTAGTTTGAAAATACTAGGGGATATGATTTGATTTAACTCATTCTATTTAGAATTCATTACGATGGATTTATTATTTTTTATGTAATTAGTATGAAATGTATGAGAGAAAAACCTAAAGAAGCCAAGATTAAACTGATAACGATTAAGGTTAAGTTGAACGATAGTGTAATAATTGGGTATTTTGATGTTGAATTCTTCATTTAATTATCTTATAATAATTATATTATGGTTTTAATCACCCATATAACCTCCTATTGGTTTTAGTATGGGATAAATACTGAAGGAGAAAAGTTAGTAATTGATGTTATGGGCAATGTTGAGATTTTCCCCATGAGCAATATAATGGGATAAGAGATGGAGTGAGGTGTCTTGTAATTATAAATAACCATCTATCACAAATTATTATCAATAAATTGAACTTAGTCTGACTCTAAAATACACTAAAGAAGATATGTATAGAGTCTAATGAAAATTCAGATAATGGATATGATGAAGGAAGGAATATTCAACCTTCTAAATGTCAAATATGTGTGAAGAACCACCTTGGGAATTTCATTAAATGGATGTGAATATGCTTAACCTATAGTGAAATAAGTAATCGAGTATCAAACTAAAATAACAAAATGAATATTTCAGATAACATGATTCAAAGAATTAGATTTTATCTTAAGGTTCCATTAAGTATTCAATGTCTTGTGTGTGGTTAACTTTTTCATTATCCAAGACAATTCCCTAATATAATGACTAACTGAAATGATGGGAATTACCGAACTCTATGACCAAGAGGAAAATGGAATACCTATGCAAGGATAGATCCTAAAGTAAATCTTAATATTAAAGGTACATGTATCCTCCAATCTATATTCATAGATGAATTATTGGAATTTGATTCTATGAACTCTAATATAAGTTATTTAAGATCATTAAATCACCATCCCAATGATATTGTTATCTATGAAATCATCATGAGGTATAATTATTTTATTAAAAGATAAATTTTATAGAAATTTTCCTTATGTAAATCTTATTATCCTTCCTTTAGATAAATTTAACATGGTTTTAGTGATATATTAGTTCCCTATACTTAAAAGAATATTTATCTAGAGTAAGAAAAATACATTTCATATTAACCTATTACATTATATAAATGAAAGGATAATAATTAAAATCCTATATAGACAAATTATATATTGTGGTTCTTCATACCAGATAACATAAACACATAGCCCAAATAGTTAGAGAAAACTAAATATTAGGGATTATCCTATTCTAGGGAAAGAGAGATATTTCCCATGTTTCTAAGGTTGATATCTCTTTAGAAATTTTATCCTTAGTATTACCTATAATTTAGATTCCATTAGTTATTTCTATTTTCATGGAATAATTAAAATTACGAGGAAACAATTTATTTAAGTGGGGGTAATGTAACACATCAAGTATTTAGGAATCATATGATTTCAATAAGCAAAATGTTTATAATTATAAACTATTTATTTATTTCTATTTTCCTAAAGGAATTGAAATTAAATAAGAAATAATTTAAATAAGATAAAAATTAAAACTAACACTTTATTCACTCGTATATGGAATTTTATTAAAAAAGTACATAAAACTAACTATTTCGTGCCCTGGATTATTACTCACCATGGATAAAATAAATCTATTAAAATTGTATAAACCAATAGTTTTAATATATAAAAATAGTAATAAAATCTTCACAGGTTGTAAATAACATGGATCAAATTCAACCTTGAGTATCACTAATAACTAGAAAAAATGTATAATGAGTAAAATCACTATGAAAGGAGAAATCATTATAAAATATATATAATATGAAATAATAACTATGCCAATCAAAGTGAGAGTGGAATGAATGAATGATTTACTAAGTGTCTTTGTGTATATATGGGAATGAAATATGGCCATTGTAGCCATGGTTGTTGAAAATATTTTCATAGTTAATATGGTTATTGATCATCTATCCAATAGGCATTCTGAATTGGTGTGTTTATAACTAGTAAATTTTTTAAAAAATATAACTCAAAATAAAATAAAATATTAAAGATATCTATACATATTATGTATAAATTTTAGTATTATTATTAATATATGTCATGATAAAATAAAAATAATTATTTTAATATCAATGGAGTGGTAAAAATAGATTATAGAATATTAATAAATGATTTTATTAGAATTTGTTAAAGCGTATTTATTATAAATGTAATATTTCTTTTTTTTTCAAAGAACCATTTTGTTAAGTATTCTATATTATATCCAAATAGATTAAATTGAACACTATTAAAATATTATAATATATTAACTAATACATTAATATCTCTTAAATTAGAAAATCATATGATATAATATTAAAAACACTTAATGTTTAAAAAGCATCATTTTTAATAAAATTAGTTTTTATTTATATTTTAAATTTACTGTTAAAAATGAAATTTTTAAATTTCTGAATTTGAATTGGAAAAAATAGGTTAAATTTTGGATATAGGATGTTAAAATTTTCTAAGTATTAATTTTTGACATTTTCTAAAAAGTTTTATTTTTAGTTGAAAAATATGATTTTTATGGAAATTATAAGTTTATTGACTTTATCATTATGTAAGAGTGTCTTAGAATATTAAAAAATATTTTAATTAATAGAATATTAATTTAAATAAAAAAATTATGTATTTTAAAATATTATTTTAACTGATAAATCTGATATCCAACATTTTAAAAACTTAAATTAAAATATTACTTTAATAAAAACTTTTTTCGGTCTTTTATTCTAATTAAGTGTTTCAATAGTGAAATTCAATTTTAGATTATCTTAAAAGAGACTCAAATTTTTTTTTTATTATAAACTAATTTATGTCATAAAAATCAGTATCTATGACAACATTATATTTCAAATAAATATTTAAACATAAACAAACTTTTTCAAAAAAAATACTCATTGTGTGCGTTTATTTTAAAATTATTATTTAAATCATTTAATAATTTTATTTGTTAAAATGTTATAAAAATTTTAAATTAGAAGGTATATATAAGTTAAATTCTATCAGCTTAATTTTGTTTCATTTAAATCAATTACAATGGATAAAAATTAGTTACTAAGGTGAAAATAAATTTTGGTAAAAGTTAAAAAGTTAAAATAACAAAAACCCAAAAACACATCAGATTTTCTCCAAAATTAGAGTTTGAGGTTATTTTCGACCCAAAATCAATTTAACAACATATTTTTTTCATTTTATATCCATTTATCTATGAATAGAAACACTTCATTATTGAAAATGTAATTATTGCTACCAAAACAACCCTTCCGTTCTCTTAGAGATTGGTAATAATTCTTCCACTTCAAGACTAAACTATCCTTCAAATTTTGGATTGAAAATATTTCATATTAATCCTCCAATAACTCTATCCTTCTTTTAAAATCTTTTTTTACCATTGGTTATCATAACCACTTCATTTTCAAATAGAAATACAAGGAAAATTCAAGTCCCCAATGTGAATATTATCAACTACTTAGCTTTTATTCTTAATTATATTCATTCAAATTTATTATATATATAGTAATACAATGATATTAGTATCATTTATATATATTAATATTATTATATTGTGGTTACTATTGTTATCTCTTCATATATCTCATCTATTAAGAAAAATGAAATTTCTGTCCGTGCGTACGTGGAGACTACAACCTCCACAAAAGGTAAAATTCATTTTTCATCACCTCCCATCATTGATGGTTCCCAAAATGGATTTAATGATGATATATGATTTTTATAACATTTTTAACCTAATTTATATGTCAACTTATCATTATCCCAGTCCTTCTCCTTACTCGTTAAATCATCAAAACAAGTTACCATTTGGATCGATTTAACCCCCTATGTCAACGATGTTATAACTATTATATAATAAATTATTATAGAGTGTTGTATATTTATAATACCATTTAATAATTATATATTTAGTTTTGTTTAATTATTATAGAATTTGTTTTAATATTTAAAATAGTTTTTAATATATCACCTTTCGGTCGTTAAATGCATCAAAAACTTGTTCATCAATATTTCCATTTACACTAGTCATATTCATGTATTTCACCAAATGAAAATAATTATTAACTATTAATTTAGAAAAATTATTATTCTATATTTAATTATTTTTTAATTATTAACTTGAAACCACTTAGTTATAATCTATCCAATCTTTATGAATTTTGTATGAAATAAATAACCAAAAGTTATAAAATCCAATGATAAAAATAACTAATAATATAATAATATATTCTTAAAATGATAATATTTAAAGTATATAAGAGTTTAATGTTTAGTAATATGGTTATTAAGTAGTATATTAATATATTTATATATATTTTCATTATGTTATAACACATATGATTAAAAGGGAATAAATTTAAGAAGTTATTTTTCTTATATATAATTTCTTTAGATGTAACTCATAGCATGCACCATGATACCTTTAATATGGTATTATTACTAAATAATGATTTTATTTCACAATATTCAAGGTGTTTCGAGATCCATATGATTTAATTTATTTAAATGGTTATCGATTAAAAATAAACCAAAATTAAAAGTGGTTTTGATCAAAATGTTACTCAAATAGTAAGCGTTTCATTTCCAATTGAATTTTCAAATCAAGATTATTTTTGAAAGTTAATCCATATGAGTAATTGTTATTAATTATAGAACCTATTATAATTTCATTTTTATATTCACGGGGTTTTATGTGGTCACTAAATATTGTATTCCTCCTTAACTCATATTTTAATTGATGGTTTTCTTATAAGTTAAATTGACATTTTCTCTTATTTTTTGTTTGGAACCTCCATTTTTTCATTTCCTAATTCATTGTATACTTTTGAAAATGTCCACATATATAACTAAATAATTTATTAGGTTATTTTATACCACTTTATCTTCTTCAAAATGTTTTAAAGTAATTTTTAACATCATTTGTATCGATCATTTTCAACAAAGTGTAAAAATAATATTTTTTTACCATTTTACATGTGAACACCTCTTTTTGATGTCCATTCCAATTTCTAGGATAATTATTTTATATGATTAAATAGTTTTATAAAAAATATTATTATCTATTATTTATAAATTATTTCTATCTAAAATGTTCTCAAGAAGATCACAAATGTTTTATATTTTGAAATAAATTTTTCCTACTAATCCTAAAATTGGTTTTCATATAATTCCACATCATTTCACATAAATTATGATTTATCAAGGATATTCATATAATGTAACTATCCAACTTATTTCTCTTGATGACCTATGTAATTTCCTTCCCATTTGGAGTAATGATCCATCACTTCATTTTTCCCCAAATCATGCACTATGTATGATCCTAACTTTTCACCAAATCACTTTACTTTTTGAATACTCAACATTTGATTAATTTAATTTAAGGTTGTTCAATTAGATGTCATAAATTGATTAATTTGGTGAAATTATTAACTTAATTGTATACCATTTATCTATATATTGTAAATACCAAATACTTTATTATCTTGATTCAATTGAATTTACCTAAAATTTACTTGATGTTGTTGGAAACCCATTTATTTTACACGGGTTTGTCAATCTAGTATTATTGATGGAATTGTAAATTATTTACATATGTGAATCCATTTAAAACCCATTTATTTCCATGTTTTCATTATTATGTGTTGAATAAAACTCATTTTCTTTACATGGGTTCTTTATTTTATAAAATTAAATGATTTTTATTTCGAATTTTTTATGAAACTTGTTTTATTTTTGTGGGTTATTTAAGATGTGATAAGTGACTAATTTCATGTGGAACTCGTATTTATGGATGTTGATGGGTGGGTTCCTTCATCATCCCAAAATTATTTTTTTATATATAATGATATAAGTATTCAGGAGTATATTTTAGTTTCTTATAAGAATGAGCACTGATAGTGAGGCTCATGAAAGTAATGTTACCTATACTAATCTTTGTTCTAAAGTTAAAATTTGTTCACCATTTTATTATTATTCGCATAAACATGTTAATATCTCATGGAACTTTTTTATTGACTCATGTTTACTCACTTTTTTTATCCATGTCTTATGTTATTCCAAGTCTTATACAATGATTTATGATCTATTTTTTATTTAGAATGATTTTTATTATGTATATTTATTATAACCAAATTCTCATATTATATTCACTTATGATATTTGTATATTATCAATTATATTTACACTTATTTAGAATCTGATATCACCTATTTATTATATTTACTTTTCCTCAGGTTATGAATATGAGTATAATGTATAAGACATATAGGAAGGATTCTTGTGCATATTAACTATTGAAAAATGTTTACAGGGTTTGTAAACCAATTTTTTATCTTTTTATTCCTCAAAGACATTATACCTTCTATTCATGGGATTTTGTGATTATATAACACCTGAGATTCAATTATATTAAACATTTAATTCTAGATAAATAATAATGTATACAACATTATTCAAGAATGTGGTTAAAACCAAAATTATAAAATTTTATAAATTAAATTGAAGAAATTTATTTTTTTTAATTCATCATGAAAAAATAGAATAGGATTAATATTTATGATTTTTCAAAAATAGTTTATTTTTAGGTGAGTAGTGAAAAATACGAATTTAACAAAACTGTAACTTTTATGACATTACAATGAATTAAGAAAAACATTGAGTTTTATGAAACCATTCTTATAGAAAAAATATATATTTAATAAGTGTTATAATTCATATTAAAATATAATGTCAAACTATTAAATATATTCCTAACATGTTGTAAATCTAAGTAATGTTTTTGTTGAAATAGAAACCATTTTAGTTCCTATATTTTAATCAAGTATTTATATGGGTCCTTTCAGTTTATATTTTGTTTGAAATAAAAATAAGTATCATTTATTTTAACATAATTCAATTATTTCCATTATAATCAACAATATACTTTACTTTTCTATGAAATATTCTTTATGCTTAAAAAGGGATTTTTTGGAAAATAATTTTTTATCGCGTTTTGCGGGATTTTTCAGATAAATTTTACAACTTATAGAAATTAAATTTAATAAAATATAATACATAATTAAAATAATCATATATAAATTTGTTAATGTGGATACATTCATTTTCTCATTATGAATTGTAGATTTTGTAAAAAAATAGTTATCGTGGTCAGAATTAGAGCATGTTAAAAGGGTTAAAACTAACCTAATAATTGTTAAAATGGCCTAAAAACTATTCTAAATACCATGGGATTCTCATATTTTGAATTTTATCATCTAATATTTGAATATGATTCATTTTTGAGCTATTAATCTTGAGTAATATATTAATATATTTTAATCTTTTGAAATATTCCAAGTGTTCCTCTCCCTTACTTAAAAATCGGCACCACCTATCCTATCTTAAAAACACATTCAGAGACTCTTAGATCACTTAATATCTACCCAAATTCTTTCTTAACATCCCTTAACATATCATAGAGGTCATTTTTTATTATAAAACAATCCTAAGAAGTATTTTTTTATAAACCAAAGGATATTGTCTAGATAAGTGGTATAGTTCTTAATTGAGTGTTCTATTTTTATTCCTTTTTTTACCTCCTTCAAAAATATCATAAACATTTTTGATATAATAACATCAATATATACCATATATTAAATTTTTTTTATTTTTATGTTATAACCCTTTTTCATCTACTTATACATCTAATGTAAAATGAGAACATCCTTTGTTCGTATATGCAGACAACTGCCTAAGGAAGATGATGTATTGCATTTTTCATCACCACCTTATATAGTTGGTAATAATTATATATTATAATGAGATAATATTATATATATAATAATTATTACATAATTAAGATTATATAAATTTAATATATCATTTATCTTCTTACCATTCCATCTGTAAAAAATGATAATGTCGCATGTGGGTATATATGGACTACCACCTCCCAAAAAGAGATGTTATTCATTTATCATGTTCATATTTCAAGAATGATTATAAATATATATATAATTAACATATATTATATTTTTATTAATATTAAAATTTTGTATATTATGAAACCATGATAAAGATCCATGGATTAAGACTATCGAACTAAAACATACAGGAAAAAACATTTAATACTTTTAAATGATGTATTTAATAACGAATTACTAACAAAAAGGTGTTAAAATGTTATAAATAGATCATATAAGATATTGTTTTATTGAATTATAATAAATTTAAATTTATTATTCATAGTTTTAAATAAATTACAAATAATGTTAGACCTGAGGTAACGGTTTATCTCATAATCTTATCCTTATCCAAAAGTGCTTATGTTAAAGTTTCCATTATAGTAATTATATGATATTTCTATATTAAAACCCATAAATTTTATTTTCAAATGGTTATTTATATAAATTACATGTTTTTATTTTATTTTCCTATCACAAAGTACTCAGAAGTCTGAAATAATATTTATATGTAAAACCGACTTTGTTTTTCAATTCAGTCAGGAATGTTTTTATTCCATATCCATATATTATTTAAAATATTTTCAATAATTTTTTTTACTAATCTCAAATTATTTATTACAATAATTTTTAAACATTTTTTTACCTTTAATAAAAAATTTAAAATGAATCCTCTTGTTTTTTTTAATGAGACACTTTTTAATAAAGGTGTGTATTGACTTTTTTTTAACATTTACCGCATGAATGTATTTTTCTGATATCATGAATATTATTTTCGTTGAAGAATCCATTAAATGTTTCATAGGATCTTCTAAAAGAAAATTATTTTCATAATATTTGGGATATTTTAATATTTCAAATTAGTGGTTTTATATTGAAAAGGTTATTTTCCTCAAGAAATGTTCCAATGATACTTTGAAAGTATTTTCATCTATGTGAACATCTTTTGATGAATCATATATTTTACTGGGAATAAAATCCAATGGTACCATCCACTATGTTACTCTATATATATAATGATCATGTTTTTGTATTTATTGAATAAGGATTATATAAAAATTTCATATGGTGGTTTTTGACCAAATAATTGTTTTGGTTTATTCAAATAAAGTGGAGGTATAATATAAGATAAGAAAAAAACAAGGAAACATGGAATTTAATGGGTGTTTGAAATGATAAATTTTGAGGGTATCCTCTATCATTAAATTAACCCCATTAGGGGACAAATATATTAAGCTATATATGAAAGTAATCTTCACTCATTGTGATGTCTTGGAAGCAAGGAAATTAGAAACATTGCTCCCTTCTCACCTGTGTGAGTGAAATTT
Organism: Viscum album; assembly: GCA_963277665.1. NCBI lineage: Eukaryota > Viridiplantae > Streptophyta > Magnoliopsida > Santalales > Viscaceae > Viscum > Viscum album. Next base: position 1,447,938,227 of record OY728129.1, read on the forward strand.
ATGTGGTTGTTGATAAGAACCCTACACCGATGGATGAGATAAAAGATTTACTAATGGATGGGACCTAAGACATGCATAGAATTATTAATTTTTATTGATTCTATTTAAGCCACATCAAGACTAATTTTTTTAAGACTATATGGTAGGAGGCATGTTAACATCACATTAGATTCAACCTAGGGAGAGTCACCACTTCCAATGTATAATATTAATGAAAAGATAACATATCCCATGATATCAAAAAAACAATTACACCCCACATGGAACCCATGTTGCAAGAAATATATATGTTGAGCTTAGAATAATAATTATGAATATACTGAAAGACCTATCAACCCTGGGTGGATCTAAGGATATGGTTTTGTTGAGTTATTCTAGCAAAAATTTTCTAAAATAGGGGAACATTCTCAGTTATTATGGTGTCAAGTCAAATAGGTCAATATGTTCTTGCTTCTGATGGCAAGGGTTTTCCTTGTGCATGTCATACCCTTATGGAGAGCTTTATTCCTTGCCTTAAAAATACATCAATATCCCACTGAGAGGATCAGAGATCTATAATTCTTCTCAGGGTCAAAGGTTCCAACTCCTTGGAAGAAAAAATTAGGTAAAGATAGGCATAATGGTTCTTAAGAAGGAAAACTATTGAAATCACCAAATGAGCTCCACACAATATCTACCCATTCACCTACAAATAACTAGTGACATTAGGTTTATTTAATATTATAAATTCATTATACTTAGTATGTAATGGAGTGGGGAATGATATAGGCCCTCGATGCATCAGTGTGACTCATGATGCAAACTAGTTTTGTTATTTAGCATACACCTTGCCTATTTATGTATAATGTATTGGCATGAGGCATTAATAGTTATATTATGATGTCTAAAATTATTAATTCTATAATTATGAAACATTTTATCTGTATCCATGTGAATGTTTTGTTATTTCATCCATTGATATATTCTCTTTTTAGGATATTAGTTATATTGAACATTTGAATATTTTTTATCTATGTTATATTATTCATCTTTACTTATCTAATGATATCTTATGTTATAAAAATTCCCTTAAGTAGCATCAAATATCTTAATTTATTGTGTTTACCTTTTATTGGGATACTAATAATGGTTCAATGAGTTATTTCATGGATTTACTAGATGAAATAAAAAAATTATCACTATAATATCTAAGATTTGTTGCATGTTTTTATATGTAATGTGAGAATCATGTATGTATCTAGTCTCCCAATAATAATAAACTATTCTATCCTTCAGTATGTGATCACTTTTATATTATTCCAATATATTAAAATACCCACTAGCTTAGGTTTATTGATGTCAAGGTGTTACAGTTATCCTGAGAGGAAGTTTAGTATAAATATTATGAACTAGATTTTGGAAAACATATATCAGAGATAATGACCCTTTGATATACAATGATGATATTTTTATGTATAGGATGATATCATAATGTTTTATTGAATTATATATTATGTGGTTTTTCTAGAAAACACATCCTTATATGGATACTGTAAATTGGATGTGGTTTTGGTAGAGATGCACTATGGGGAAACAACTCGAAAAGGGGTGGATTGGGTATTAACTTGATCTTCACTGGTACATGATGAGTGGTCTTATGACTAAAAACCTATCTAGACACACTTTGGGGACATTATTTGGTTGAATTACATTCTCTTTATATACTATATTAATATATTTGAAATTAATTTTATGATTTTAGGATATTCCCAACGATACTAAGCTTAAGATTCTCATATTAGCTAAGCATTAATTTTGAATTTATGTTAAGTGTTACACTATATTTTGAATTATATACCATGATTTAAAATTTATAATGTATAATATATCTCATTATATACCTTTTTTATAAATGGAACCTAAATTAAGTAATGTAATACATATCAAATCACGTTATCTATATAGAGATTTCCCTCCTAGGAAGGACAATGAAGATGAAAATAAAAAAAATTATAATTATATTAGGGTAACTGAATCATGTTATAACCAATAACCTTATCTGGGTGGAGTATATTATTGATCCCAAACAAGATGAAATGATTTTGGAGAACTTCATGCAATAAAAACCTCTATAATTAAATTATATTTCAAATCCCTTATTACCTTATCAACAGATCAAATATCTGGGTAAGTTTTTTCTTTCTTTGAGAAGTAGTGAAAGAGAAATTTATCATGGTAATTTATCATATTAAGGGAGTAATAGATCAATAGTGGCAATTGATCCAAAACACTAAGGAGTTGGATGAAAAAAATTATGAAATTTAATAATTTCAAGGCGATATTCTTCGAAAAATAATTTCCTCATGATAAATGGGCAAATATAAAGAGAAAAAACCTCAATTTAAGGAAAAATGAAGGGAAAATATTATTGAATATGAAGCTAATATTACAAGGTTAGAATAAAATTATATAGATTATGTATATATTATAAGGAGTAAGACTGGATATTTCTTTGATGGGATAAACCATGTATATTGAATGTCATTAGTCTCTCAGATATTTTCTCTATGTGAGGATATAATATCAAGTGTTATCATGACAGATAAATAATTCTTCGATTATTATTTTTTATAAGGGAAACATGAAAGGAAGAAGGTGTTTTAGAACTATAGAAAATGGAATATGAAAAATGGGAATACTGTAAGGGTGTAATTTTAAACTTGGGATAATTTTATAAAGAAACAGTATGGAACATGCTTGAAGAGATTGGAAGTTTTTGAAAAGTGTAGAGAGAATGTCCTTTAGGATTATTATTTAAAGGGAAAGAAATAATATTTTAATGTCAAATGATTCAAATTTAATTAGATGTGGAACTATTTGAGATAATTCTCCAATAATTAATGGAATTTGGATAAAAAAATCCAATGTATCAAGGATAATCTTATGAAATTACTACAACTGAGGTTGAAATTCCTGAAGATATAGTGGGAGGTAAGTTTATCATAGCCTAAAATTTAGCTAATTTATAATTTTATTCTTTATGTTTTCACTCTTTTATATCTTCTATATTTAATATATAAATTAGATATTTCCCTAGCACCCTATGAATGGAATTATTAGTCATGTTTATGGTTAGAACTTCTAAATGATTCTGATTTCTCAATAAACTACAACCTTAGGAAGGAAAAATGCGTGGTTGATGTGTTGAGTAGGAAATATTATGAAGTTTTGAATAAAATTAAGAAAAAAAAGATACTATATTCATGAACTTAGTAAATTTGGATATGTGAATAATTAATGAAGGAGAAACATCATATTTATTCTAAAAAGTTTTTAAACCATCCTTATTAGAAAAAATAAAATGTTCCAAGAATGATGATAAGAATATTCAAAATAAAATAATATATGTGAATAATGGGATGTTCTTAGGATTAATATATGAATATAGTATATACAAATATTGAAATATTTTATGTTTTAAATCCATTTTGGAGGAAAAAAAGATAATTATTAGATGATTCTCAAAGCTTAAATTTCTTTATACACCCTGGTAGCACCAAAATGTTTCAGGATTTGAAGGAGTATTTTTTGTGTTATAATATGAAATGAAAAGTTATATATAATTAATAAATATTCTTGTTCTTTCAATTGTAAAAGGCTGAAAAGAAACATCTTAAAGGAATCATGCGACCTTAACCTATTTCTGTGTGGAAATGGGACGATATTATTATTGAATTTTTCATTGGATTGCCTAAGAATCCTATAAAGAATGATGTCATGTAATTTATTGTTGATAACCTTACCATATCTAGACACTTCCTTACTATAAGGTAAGATATACCTCTTAATTTTCTCATGATACTCAATATTACTAAAGTTATGAGACTTCATGGTTCCCCTATTTCAATTGTATCTGATCATGATCTATGGTTTACATCAAAATTTTGGAAGAGTATTTAGAAATATGTTGACACCAAGATACATTTTAAAACTTCCCATCATACTCAAAATGATGGGTAGTCTTAAGGAATAATCATATATTAGAAGATATTTTTAGGTTATTCTCGATTGAATTTCAAGGTTTGTAGGATATGTATTTACCTTTGGTAGGAGTTTCATATAAAAATATCCTCCATTAAATAATTAAAATGCCACCATATTAAGAATTTTATCATATGAGTTTTTGTAATACAACTTGTTGGTATAAAGTCGGTGAAAGGAATATTATATAACCATATCTTATTAAGAACACAACAGTGAAATTGATGATTATTCATAATCATATTAAGACAGCTCAAATTAAACAAAAAAACCTTATATCGATAATTGAAGGAATGATTTAGAATTTAAAGTTTGAGATAATTTTTACTTAATTTTATATCATTTTAAAGTTTTTATATTGTTTTGGAAGAAAGGGAAATTAAGTCTTAGGTACATTGGGCCTTTTGAAATTATAAAAACAATATTAGGTGTGGCTTACCTTATGGTAATTCCACCAAGCCTCTCTAAAGTTCATAATGAGTTTTTTATATATTTATTTAGGAATTTAATTCCAAACCCAACACATGGGCTCACATATGAGGATATATAATTGTAACATGATTTAACATATTCTAAATATCTCATCTAGATTCTTGGACCTAGAGAACATGTATTGAGGAATCAAATAACTCGATAGGTAAAGGTACTTCGTATAAATAATAAGATAGAAAAAGAGATGTGGGATCCATAATAAGTTATGATGAATAAAATCCACAAAATTTCAAGTTGACATTTTAGAAATTTGGAGGATGAAATTATTAAAATATGGAATAATGTGACACCCATGATCAAATTATACTAAACTTTTCTTTCTAGAGAACCTATAACAAAATGCTCCTAGATTTATTACAGAATGAGATTAAAACCTAAATAGTAAATTTTTATAAATTTAATTTGAATAATTTAATTTTATTCTTTAATTAATAATGTTAAAATTATCTTAAGATGACTTTTTAATTTTTCTTTTATAAATAACTGATTTTTAGTTGAATTGTGAAAAATACCAATTTTACAAAACTGTCTCTTTTATGACATTATATCTATGTCATAATAATTTCTATGAAATTTTTTTTCTAGAATAAATATATATTTAACAATTAATATTATTAATTTCAGAATTTATTATGGAAAATATAAATGTATTATTAACATTTTGGAAATCTAAGTAATGTTTTTGTTTAAATAAAAATTGTTTTTTGATATTATTTTTTAATAAAGTATTTATAATGTTCATTTCAATTTTTTAAAATAAAATTAATTATCTCTTTATTTAAAATAATAAAATACATTAATTTTTAATCAATATTATACTTTATTTTTCTATAAAATCATTTTTATACTTAAAACTCACATTTTTCTAGAGAACTGTTTTTTGACGTGTTTTGCAAGTTGCCTTTAAAATTAATTTATCCCACTTATATAAATTAAATATGATAAAATTGAATCCATATTTAGAATCATAATTTAAAAAAAATAATGAGGACACTTTCATTTTTTGTCATAATGAATAGTAACTTTGGTAAAAAAATTCAGTTTCCATGATAAGAGTTAAAACAGGTTTAAAAGGGTTAAAAATAAAATAATAACTATTCAATAACCTAAAAACTTTTCTAAATCCTATTTTATGGTCATTTTTATATCTTTCTGAATATTCTCTTTGAAAATTATTCATTTTGATCTATTTTTGTTAAGTCATACATTAATATATTTTAATATTTTTATAAAAATCCAAGTGTGTTCTCTCCATAACTTATAATGGGACACCACTTATCCCCTATTCTCTACACTCCAATAGCCTCTTAAATCAACAAATACATGACCAAATATTATACTAATATCTCTCCCCACTTCTTAGATTTCTTGGTTTGATCATAATAAAATCCAAATATGACTTCATCTGTAAAAAAAGAGGTTGTTCAAAAAAGAGTTATAGTTCTTAACTGAGTGTTTTCTTTTTATTCCTTATTTTAACCTCCTTAAACCATATCCTCACCATTGTGACATAATAACTTAGTATATACCATACAATGAAATTTTATTATTTTCATAGTATAACCCATTTTCATATACTTATCCATCTAATGGAAAATGAAAACATCTTTTATGCGTACATGCAGACTACCGCCTTACAAAGAATATGTATTTCATTATTCATTAAAACATCTTATTGTTCTTCATAATTATAGATACAAATTAAATAATATTATATTTATTATATTTATGAAATTATTATTATTATTTAAATATAATATATTATTTACTCTCCTACCCTTCCACATGTTAAAAATGATAATGTCGCTTGTCTATACAAGTGTACTACCACCTCCACGAAGTTATTTGATTCTTTTTTTTCATGACTTCAAATAATTATTATAAATATGTTTATAATGATTATATATGATAATAATACCAATATTAACATTTTTTAGATGATTTTACCAGGATAAAGATGTAAGGAGAAGAACTACCATACCAAAACATACATGAAAAAAATAGTTACCACTCATAAACGATGCTTTTAATAATGATTATTAATGAATAGTTATTAAAATATTATAATTGGATAATATATGATATTATAAGTATATATATGGTTCTGTTATATAATTGTGAGAAATCTAAATTTATTAAATAGTAGGTTAAAAGAACTTACGAAAAAGTCAGGCCCATGGTATGGGTTGATTCCACAATCTCATCCATATTTGGTATTTTTTTCTATTCTATTAGTGAAATTAAATGATCTATATATCATAAACAATATTTATTTTCATATCAAACATTTATTTCTAAAAATTACTTGTTTTTCCTTAATTTTCCTCTCTATAAGTACTCAAAAATCTAAAATAATGTTTTTAAGGGAAGATGACTTTGGTTTTCTATTCGATTAGGAATATTTTCCTTCCATATTATAATTTTATATAAAATGTTTTCAAGAATATTTTTCTTATTATATAATGATTTATTATAGTTATTTTTACCTATTTTTTACTTTTTATAAAATTTTTAAAAGTAATCTTCTTGTTGTTTTAAAACAAGACACTTTTTACTAAAGGTGTGTATGGAATATTTATTTTAATATTTACCACATGAACAGGTTTTCCCATCATTATGATTATACATCAATTTAAATATTCCTTTACAAGTTTCAATTTCAATGAAAAAAATTTCTCTAAAATTATACAAATTTTTAGATTTAAAATAAGTGATTTATTAATGAAAACAGTATTTTCTTCAAGAAATGTTCAGTGATCTTTTAAAAATAGTTTTAGTCTTTTTAAACAAATTTTGATAAATATTATACTTTATAGAGGATATAATATAATGATATAATCTAAAATATTACTCTGAATTGATTATGATCATGCTATTCTATTTATTGATTGGGAAAAATATTAAAATTTTGTATGGTAGTTATTTAATATGAATGTTTATATTAATTATATATTGAATTTTTATTCATTTATTTCATATGATGAATGAATAAAACTTAGTATGTGATTTTAGGGGCTCATTATATCCCCTCGATGCATTAGTAGGTCTCATGAGACAAACGAGTTTGGGTATTTGGATTATGCCATACTTATTTATGTATGATGTATTGGTATGGGGATTGACGGTAAGATTATGATGTATGAAATTGTGAATTATATCATTATGAAATAAGTAATTGTTATCTATGAGATTATTTATATCGTTATATAATCCATGGATATATTTCACTTTTATGAAATGCTATATGGTATAGTGGATTATTGTTTTATCACCTCTATCTTATTCATGCTTTACTTATCCTATGATTGCGTCTGTTTTATGATTTCCATTACTGAGCCTCTAAGATCACCCTTTATTAAATTTTCCATTCCATATGATACAAAGAAGGGGTATATGAATTATTTTAGGGATTTCCTATAATAAATTCTAAATTTATTGGTGTAATTATAAAGTTGTATTTCATGTTTTCATATGTGATGTTAGAATCATGTATATATCTAGTCTCCCAATACTATTAAACTATTCAATCATTTGTGATGTGATTTCTTGTATTTTGTGCCAAAGTGATTAAATAACCATCATCTATGTGTTACTGGAGTCAAGGTGTTACAAATTATTAATGAGATGTAATTTTTAGCCTATATAAATTTTGTAAAATAAATATATATCTTTCATGGGTCATTATACTAAGGACATTACACTACTACATATTATTTATTCAATAGTGGATTTTATTAGTACAAGATAAAATCACTAATAAAAGTATACATTTATCATAACTAATTAGAAGCACTGAGAAAATTATACTTTTATCAATTCTAATTAGAATCACCAATAAAGGGGTAATTTTATCAGTGCTAAAAAATAAGAGATAAATGGCTACACTTATTAGTGTTTTTTAGCACAGATAAAAGTATGAGATTTTTAAATTCTTTTTAGCACTGATAAAGGATGAATTCTATCATCACTGATATAGTTTTATCAAAAGGGATTTTGAATAATTTAATTTATTTTAACATATTTATAAAAATATTAAATTTTATATATATGAAAATATGTATATATTTTTATAAGTATAATATATATATATATATATTAATTTATACATGTTTATAACTATATGTACATTAAATTATATATATATAGTAATTAACTAGGTAGAAACAAAGAATATACAGTCAATTAGATGAAGAGAACGGATGGTGTCACCGCTCATATCTTAAATGGGCTTAGGTAGATCAGTGAATAATAGAATATCCAATCACACATACGGTTTAAACTCTCTTGATATTTATTTCATGAATATATTCATATATATATATATGTATATCAAATAGGTTTAGGATCTGGGAGAATCACGTTCCTAATAAAATTATTAAAAGGCAAAGATAGTAGCATTGTATGGGGAATTACATAACTGATAGTGGAAGATGCCACACATATCCAAATCAACCAAGTGAAAACAATAGTCCAGGCTAAAAAAGGACCATCTCAAACTTGCCTCTATAATTACATTTTTTGAGAAGGAATACACATATTTACTTTCCTCCCTTTAGTCATGGGTGACAACAAGATGGATTTTCTCAATTAATTGGAAACACTCAATCCAAGCTGGAAGCATTCACCATAGAACTTTTCCAGATCAATTCTTCAAAAGATAAAAAGAAATAATGGAGTAAGATTCCACCCAAATATATCTCCAGTCACGGTGAATTTCATATTTTATATCTTAGATCACTGAACACAGTTCATCTTCGATAGGAAATCCATTCCCTATGAAATGGTAGAATCATCCTTTAACGAAGCCCTGAGGAGTGCGAAAAATACCACCATAGCCTAATGGACCTAGTGAACCTGAAGCCACCCCATCAATATTCAGATTTAGGCAAGATGATATCAGAGGAATCCACATGATTTATTTAAGAACCAATGGTTTCCTAACCCTGCCTGTGACACCAATGTATTTCAAAAATATAAGATCCGAGATATTATTATTCATAGAGCCTATTTGGACCTTAGAGGCCGTCATTACTTCGCTACAAATGGTAGTGATTCATGCTTTCATAGAGGGATGATGGTTATCAAAGACAATGTAATTTCTTGATTTACAAATATAGGCAATGGAAGTAGTGATTGTAGTGTACAACATGCCCTTAATCTACATACTATGATTATAAGATTGAGTAGAAATCATTGCATCATCCATGCCATCCAAATTCATTTTCAAGCTAAACACATCCTGAATATGTGTTAATTTCCTACTTTCAATGCTACATGATAGGAAAATAGGATCATAATACTCCTAAAAATTCAAAAAAATCACACATAATAAATATAGAGTCTTTCATGCTGCAAAGACTCTTGAAGAGGAAATCATCACTTACTAATTTTCCATAGCAATAACACATGAGAGGGGAAGAAGTTAAAGCACCTCAAATTTTGTAGCCAAGCAGGTGCACTAGATCCTCTTCCATAGGCCTTCCTATAAAGCTCATACATAGTGTGTTTTCTTTCCAAGTTAGGATTCTAGAGAAGCATACTCAGATTAGTATACAAGTAACTCTGAATATTGCACCAAATATGTGAGGTCAATAGATCCTTTAGTGTGCCACTGTGATGGATGTCCCGGATAGCTAGCTGTTGTATTTTGGAAGGGAAAATAAACATCTTGTTGATCATTTTATCCATCCAATGTGTAGTCCATAGGTTTATGTTGTAATTATTAGAAACCAACCATCTTGAGCATTTTATGAGACCATTATAAGAGGATTTGAGGGAATTCCAGATCGAAGATGGTATATACATGGAGAAACTATCTTGCAGCTTAGATAAAAATCGATTCGATATAAATTCCAAAGAAACATCATTGAAATTCATGAGGTTCCATGTAAATTTGGTGAGTAAAGAATCATTAAAGACTCTTATATCCTTGATTCACAACCCACTTACCTCAATTGGTTTAATACATTCCTTCCAACTGACCGTAATGATCTTGATTTCAATAATGGATCCATTACATATAAAATTTATAATCAATTCTTGAAACTCTTTCATGAAGGATTTATTCCATATACATATTGAAAAAATAGAGAAAACCTTTTAGGTTATCACTGAGTTCACAAATTAAATTCTCCCTACTTGGGACATGGTCTTTCCCTTCAATGTTGCAAGCTAACAAATGATGCTAGATTAAATTTCATTGATATAAAAATGATTGACCTTCACTTAAAAGATAGGCCCTCCAAGGTACATAAATGGGAGCATTTATTTTTTTACTCCAAGAGATTTTCCAATATTTTTCTCCTTAGAGAATTTCAATCCAATTACAGACACCACAAAATATTTATTTCAACTAATGTCATATCCAGAAACCTCTTCAAAATTTTGAAATGTTTTCTGGAAATTTTTTTTTGTTCCTTTGGGATTTCTTAAAAAGAAGAATTTCATCTGTAAAAAAATGATGTGAGGGGGAGAAAAAGTTTCTACCAACCTTAATTGTCTTGTAAAGTCCATCTTTCAAAATATCATTAATGAAAATACTAAGGTATTCCTCAGTCATAGAAAAGAGAAGACAAGAAAGGGAGTCCCTTTTACTGAATCCTCTGGAGCATTGAAGAAAGCCTCGTGGTGATCCATTCTCAAAAATAGACAGCCTAGAACCAATAATAATAATGATCACAAGATTGATGAAAGTACTGGAGAAATAATATTTTCTAATCATTTGAAAATTTAAGCTCCATTTTACAATGTCAAAGGATTTATGAATGTCAAGCATGAGGGAAAAATTTCCATCCTTCACCTTTTTTCATAATGTTGACACACTCTGAGGCGGTGACAAGACTATTTTATTCTTCTTATAGGTATGAATCCAAATTGATGTGGAGTGATAATAAATATTATAGTGTTTATAATCCTTGAGGAAATTATTTTATTAATAACTTTTGTCATTTTTTTGGCCATGGAAACAGGTCTTAAGTCCTTAATGTCAACTACATTGCCTTTTTTCGAATCAAAACAATAAAGTTAGCTTTAACACTATAAGGCATAGAGGCATGATTGAATAATTCTTTCACATCCTTGACCACATTATAATGAAAAATTTCCCAATAGAACATAAATAATTTTTTGGTAAATCTATCAGGTCCTACCACACAATCAGTATTCAAGAAAAATAGGGAAGCCTTGATTTCTTTTTCATCAGGAGGTTCAATTAGAATCATGTTCTGAACATCATCAACAGTGAGGGAAATTTTATCCAACATCTTATGACTGCATTCTTCCCCTTGCTTTGAGTATGATTTTGGAAATTAGTTTTCAAAAGCACTAGAGATCTCATTTTCTGACTTGTATAAAGATCTATCAATCTCAACAGTAGTAACTCCTCTTCTAATATTCTTTTCTCAAATTTGACAATGAAAGAAATGAGTTTTCATGTCACCCTAATTTAACCACTCGATATTATATTGATTATTGGACAACATATCCTTGAGAGAAAGAATGTCATCAAGATTGGAGAGGGTTGTAATCTTATCTCCGAAAGGTACATGTTGGATCTGATTTTGATTTTCACATAGTAGGAGATGTTGTTCAGACTATTTTATATCATTTTCAATGTTGGTGAAAGAATCCTTACTCTCATCATGAATCATTTTCTTAACATGTTTCAACATTATGGACATAATTTGGAGAGGGCTACCAAGACAGTCTAATTCCCAAGCATTAATGATGACATCTCTACAATTAGGCATGACTAACCATGTATTATTGAATTTAAAAGAAGGGTATCTAACTTTAAGTTCCTAGTGAAGATATCCACCACAATAAGGTTGTTATAAGAATGAGATTTTGGGAGTGTAAAGCCATAAGCATCAACAGTATCATTCTTATCATCAATCTGGACAAAGCACCTATCCAATTTACTATCTTGCTTTCTATTAAGTGTGTATACTCACCAGGTATATGCACTACCACTACAGGAAAAATCAATATTTGTGACGGTTCATTTGCAACGGGAATAAACCACGTCGCAAATAACCCCTCCAGCAAATATTTGCGACTGGCAAATTTCCCCGTCGCAAATAACCAATTATTTGCGACAGGATTTCATCTCCAGTCGCAAATAGTTTGGCGCGGCTTGCGCGCCAAATCGCACGGATTGCGCGCCAAACTGTGTAAGAGTATTTGCGACGGTACCCGTCGCAAATACCCGGCAGCGGTTAATAGCGTTTTGCGACAGGATGTCGTCCAGTCACAAAAAGAGTGTCGATAGGAACTATTTGTGACATGCCCCGTCGCAAATACACGTTTAACCACCGACAGTGATTAATGCGGACATGGATACTTACGATGGGTATCCCATCACAAATAACCCTGTTGCAACTAATCTGACCTATATATACCCCACCCTTTTTTTTCAAATCACTCAGATCTTCCACTCCCACTCTCTTTATTTTTCAGTTTCAAGGAAAAAATTACTTTAGTTGAAATTTTTTAGACGAGAGCAATTGGAAGGCGCCAATACCTTCAGAATATCAAAGTTTAAGGTATTTATATTTTTTTTATTTTTTTTATGTTAATTATAATTGTTGTTTATTAGTTTTAATTAAATTAGATTTCAATTGATTTTTATTTATTTTTATTTTTACTATGAAATTGATATTGTTAGTGATAATTATAAATAATTAGTCATAATTAGTATTAATTAGATATAATTAGATATAATTAGTAATAAATTGATATAATTAGTAATAAATAGATATAATTAGGAATAAATAGATATAATTAGCAATAAATAGATATAATTAGCAATAAATAGATATAATTAGCAATAAATAGATATAATTAGAAATAAATTGATATAATTAGATATAATTAGTAATAATTAGATATAATTAGAAATAAATAGATATAATTAGATATAATTGTTAATAATTAGATATAATTAGTAATAATTAGATATAATTAGTAATAATTAGATATAATTAGTAATAATTAGATATAATTAGTAATAAATATATATAATTTGTAATAAATAGATATAATTATATATATTTAGTAATAATTAGATATAATTAGTAATAAATAGATATAAATAGTAATAAATAGATATAAACAGTAATAAATGGATATAAATACTAATAAATAGATATAATTTGTTATAAATAGATATAATTTGCAATAAATAGATATAATTTGTAATAAATAGATATAATTTGTAATAAATAGATATAATTTGTAATAAATAGATATAATTAGTAATAATTAAATATAATTAGTAATTATTAGTAATTATTAGTAATAATTAGTAATAATTAGTAATAATTAGTAATAATTAGTAATAATTAGTAATAATTAGTAATAATTAGTAATAATTAGTAACAATTAGTAATAATTACTAATAATTACTAATAATTACTAATAATTACTAATAATTACTAATAATTACTAATAATTACTAATAATTACTAATAATTACAAATAATTACTAATAATTACTAATAATTAGTAATAATTACTAATAATTAGTAATAATTAGTAATAATTACTAATAATAAGAAATAATTACTAATAATTAGTAATAATTACAAATAATTACTAATAATTAGTAATAATTAGTAATAATTAGTAATAATTAGTATTAATTTGTAATAATTAGTAACAATTAGTAATAATTAGTAATAATTAGTAATAATTAGTAATAATTAGTAATAATTAGTAATAATTAGTAATAATTAGTAATAATTAGTAATAATTAGTAATAATTAGTAATAATTAGTAATAATTAGTAATAATTAGTAATAATTAGTAATAATTAGTAATAATTAGTAATAATTAGCAATAATTACTAATAATTACTAATTATTAGTAATAATTAGTAATAATTAGTAATAATTAGTAATAATTAGTAATAATTAGTAATAATTAGTAATAATTACTAAAAAATACTAATACAAAAAATATATTATCAATATTTATGAAAAAACAATATCAATATTTTTAAAATAATAAAAAATTTATAAAATATTAAAATTATCAACATTCGCAAGAGGATTCGCTCTATTCTTAACATGTTCAAATCTCAATGGGTCTCCAATTGTCAGGTCATGCGCAATAAAAAGTTTGTGGCAGTCATGTCCAATGTAAACTCTATAATTGTCCTTGCATGGTTGATCACCTAGCAAGTAGTGTTGCAATAGGACAACCCAAGTCATGCCCTTCTCATCTATAAGAATTATCTCACATGACCCTTTACATAGACCATTCTTTCTTGAAAATTTAAGGGAAAGATACTGATATCCCCTTAAATTTTTTAGGAAGAATTATCTATGTAAAGGGTCATGTGAGAGGATTCTTAGAGGTGATAATGAAATTACATTGGTCGTCCTTTTGCAACACTACTTGCGAGGTCATCAACCATGCAAGTACAATTATAGAGTTTACATTGGACATGGATGGAAAAAACTTTTTATTGTGCATGGCCTGACAATTGGCGACCCTCTGAGATTTGAACATGTTAAGAATAGAGCAATGTATGTTGCGAATTTTGATAATTTTAATATTTTATAAATATTTTATTATTTTAATAATATTAATATTGTTTTTTCTTCAATATTGATAATATAATTTTTTTTTTAGTAATAATTAGTAAACAAAATCTTCTTGTATAATGAAGGAAAAATTTTTAGTCATCTCCACAACGATGATTACCAAATTTCCTTTCATTATTCAAGCAGTTTTCATTTTGTTAAGTATTGCTAAGTATTTCTAAATTAGTAATAATTAGTAATAATTAGTAATAATTAGAAATAAATTGTAATAATTAGTAATAAATTGTAATAATTAGTTAGAATTAGTAATAATTAGTAATAATTTGTAATAATTTGTAATAATTTCTAATAATTAGCAATAATTTGGAATAATTAGCAATAATTAGGAATAATTAGTGTGAGAAAGATGCAATTAAATGATCCATCAGACTAAAGAGTAGCCGTCAATCCACTTGAAATTGTGTCTCCCTTAATTAATGGTAATTGTTAATAAGTTTTAATTATTTATCTTATTTTTTCAGATAGTGTTTTTATAGTTTCAAATTATTCAGAAACAGTGATGATTTTATATTTTATGTAGAAAAATATGGAACAAGGAAGTAGACATCAGTCATTATTAGATGATCGAGCTTGGATAAATCAGTGCAGAAATCCAAATGGTTCTGGTTTAAATCCTGTATATATTGAGGGTGTTGAATCTTGCTTAGAATTTGCATCATCAAAACCAAAATATGTTTCAGAAGGCACAATTAAGTTTCCTTGTAAAAAATGTGCTCTGAGAACGATTGACACATTTGACAAGGTTGGGGAACATCTCTTGCGGTTTGGTTTTCAACCAGATTATGTTTTTTGGTATCAACACAGTGAACGCAGTTCCAGATAAGATCATAATAACTTGATTCCGGATCCATCACGGTTTCAATATTTAGTACATGATGTTTCAGGTCCATCTGTGCAACAAACTAAAACTCACGATGATATTGATTTAACACTGAATTTGGCACCATCTGAATTTTATGATTTGTTGAGGTCTTCTGAGGATGCATTATATTCTGGTTTCAAGATAAGAAAACTAGAAGCGTTTGCAAAATTTATGGCTATTAAATCAGATAATGCAATGTCAAACAACTATTTTGATCAGATATTTTCTTGGGTTAAAACACTATTACCTGAACGAAATGTGTTTCCTGCAAATTACTATGAGCGCAAGAGGCTGATTCATAATATGGGCCTTAGTTATTAGAAGATTCATGCATGTCCAAAAGATTTCATATTATATTCTAGCGAAAATGATTCATTGGATAGTTGCCCTCATGTAGAAAATCGAGGTATAAAGAATCTCAATCAGGGACGTCTATATTGATTTCAGTAAAACAGTTGAGATATTTCCCCCTTACACCCAAGTTATAGCATTTATTTATGTCTCAGAACATAGTGTCAATGATGTCATGGCACAAAACCAAGATTTCAACTGATAAAATCTTGAATCATCCATCTGATGGTGATTCATGGAAACATTTTGACCATCTACATTTGTCTGTTGCTATAGAAGCCTAAAACGTGCGATTGGGTCTTTCTACTAATGGTTTATGTCCGTTTGGTTCTTATGGTAGTCATTACTCATGTTGGCCCGTCTTTATAACTCTGTACAATTTTCCTCCATGTATGTTGATGAATGATCCTTATATCTTTTTAACTCTATAAATTCCATGACATCTGAAAAAGTATATTGATGTTTATTTGAAACCATTGAATGATGAGTTAAATGCATTGTGGAATGATGGTGTTAATATATATGATGTTGATGCGAACAAAATTTCATATTAAAAGTTTCATTGATGTGGACGATTCGTGACTTTCTGGCATATGGCATGTTATCTGGTTGGAGTACACATGGTCTGAAATAATGTCCTTACTATATGAAAGAAAACAAAGCCTTTATGCTCGTTAATGGAAAAAAAACCTTGCTATTTTGATTGTCACCATAGATTTCTTCCAACCGATCATCCTTTTCAAAGGAACAAATCTCATTTCAGAAAATGTACAATTGAAAGGGATGAACCTACAAAGATGATCTTAGGTACATAGTTAAAATCAGTTGTATTTTCATTACCCCCCATCACATTTGGACCAACAGTAATCCAATATAAAATTCATGGCTTTGGGAAAGAACATAATTGGATAAAATGGAGCATTTTTTGGGATCTTCTGTATTGGTCTGATTTCTTGGCCCGCCACATGTTGGATGTTTTTCATATTGAGAAGAACTTTTTTGATAATTTATTTCATTCAGTTTTCGATACACAAGGTAAGACCAAATATACTGTAAAGGAACGATTATATCTTGCCCAAATTTGCAGGCGACCAGAACATGAACTATTTGAAAATGTCAGATCACAGAGTTTAATGAAGCCAAAAGAAGCTTATACACTGTCCAAAGAGAGTTGCTTATTATTTTTTCAGTGGATTTTAGTTTTGAGACTGCGAGATGGCTATGCTTCCAATTTGGGTAGATGTGTTAAGAATGGTTATATTACTGGATTAAAAAGTCATGATCGTTATGTTATAATGAAACGAATTATGCCGATTGGATTCAAAGGTTTGTTGAATTATATTATTTGGGATTCGATAACAGACATATCAAAAAAAATTCGAGACATTTGTGCAGCGACAACAGACTATGATGCGCTAAGAAAACTGGAAGAAGATGTTGCTCTAATTATATGTAAACTAGAAAAAATCTTTCCATCGACTTTCTTTGACTCAATGGAACATCTGATATTACATTTTCCACATGAAGCTAAATGTGGAGGTCCAGTACTATTTCGATGGATGTACCCATTAGAGAGATGCATGCAGAAATTGAAGAAAAAAATACATAACAAAGCATGAGTTGAAAGCTCAATTGCTGAAGCTTATTTGTAAGAGGAAATTGCTTTTTTCTGCCCTCATTATTTTGAATTTCAATATCCCTCAAAACACAATCGCATGGGATGAAACGAGGTGAATTTTAATGATGAAATGGACAATCAATTAACAGTTTTTAATCAGACAAATATTGGTTTCGATGGATTTTATGAACAATGTCTTTCAGATAATGAACATTACAGAGCTCATACATACGTTCTGCTCAACTGTGAAGAAATGACATCATTTGTCCTGTGAGTGCTTCTATCTCTTATTCTATAATTTATGTTACAATATTTAAACTTATTTTATTTTTAGGTTATATGATAATCATATCAAGAAACAACTTCCACAAATTACAGCAGCTGCTCTTGAAAAATGAAGACAAAAAAACTTTCTCAATGGTTTCAAAAACTGGTAACATAAATTATTGATGGTTTAATATCAATTCTTTTTATTATTTATTATATTGATAATTGTTTTACAAATTTTCAGGTGTCTTAATATGCTGATAAAATTGATAAGAGACTATGTATATTGAGTAACCCACCATCCAAAATGGTTAAATTGTATAATGCATATGTGGTGAATGGTTTTATATTTCATACACAAGCATATGGGGAATCAAAAAAACAATGAACAGTGGAGTTTTCTTGAGAGGATCACATCATAGAGAAACTGAAGTTGACTTTTATTGAATTTTGGATCAAATTATTGAGTTGTGTTATCTAGGACAGAATTACATATCAATGTTTAAAAGTTGGCGGTTGGATACAGAGAGAGGATTGCATGTTCATCCGACTCATGGAATCGTCGATATTAAATATAAAAGTCTTATTCCAGTAAATGAACCACTTTTACTGGCTCAACAGGCACATTAAATTTATTATGCAAAGTACTGTGCTACTTCAATAAACTTGAGCGATTGGTGGAGTATAATAAAAATGAAATCTCAGGAAAATCAGTTTACTCAAAATGAATGTGGTTCCAATAATGTGGATGGAATTGAAATTTTTCAAGGGACTGCTCAAAATCCATCTGATTCACAAAGAGACGTGAATATTGATGATGATACCCCACAATTAAGGATCGATGGTGATGAATATGTTAATGATGTTAAAAATGAATTTGAAATGACAAGATATGTTGAAACTGGAACTCATATGGATATTGATGATGCTGAGGAGGAAGATAGAGACATTGACATTGACAACTATGGAGAAGAGTATGAAGACGAACATTGAAATAGTTAAATGCTAGTTATAATTATAACTAATATATATCTATATATAATATTTATTTTCAACTATCTGCTAACAACAAAAATTTTGTGTTTCAGATGGACTCTGGTCTATTGCGTGAGTTAGAGGAGGCTGATCTACCTTTGGATGATGGGGATGTTGGATTATCTGACCCTCAGCCTACTGGCGGTTCAGGGGGTATGCGGAGTGGGCGCGGTCTTGCACGACTGATGATTCCTGACCTTATCCCCGAGCGACGTCCACATCTTGGTTTCGATCCACACACACGGAGGTATGGTAACCCGTATATTTTAGTTAGCTTTCATTAATTTATTTATATATATAATAATTGTTTGATTATTTATTCCTTTTTCACATTTTTGTGCATGTATCTATTGGATCGGGGAGTGCTATCTTACGCAATTATTTTTCTCAGCCATGGATCACATGGGAAAATATTCTCGTTGATGTGCGACGCAACATCTTTCATCATTGGATGGTACGAAAAAAAATAATATTTATTTTGAAATTTATTTTATTAACAACTTGATATAATAAATTATTTGTAGGGTTTATGGTATCCTATCGATGATAGTATGCGCGATGCTATCCATACAGCATGGTAGGTTTCTATGCATGGCCGTTTCTGTCAGTTTTTGCACAATTTGATAAGGACAGACATTAAGAAAGCAGGAGTGACAGAATTTGATGAGTCTCGTAGATCTAACTGACCAGATTACATTTAATCTCATGTTTGGGATTGATTATGTTTACACTGGTTGAGTGGTGGATTTCAGAGGAGATCTTCAGTGGGACGACAGAACCGGGGGAGACAGGAGGTGACGCATCGAGCTGGTAGTCGTACATTCAATTTGCATAGAGAGCATCTGGTAAGTATATTTTTTAAATATTTTATATAACTTTAAATATAAATAGTTTATTTTATATTTCTGTAGGCAGTCGAGAATCCCGATATTACGGAGTTCGACATTTATCAGAGGATGTACAGTGATCTAGCCACTGGAGAGATTAGAGTTGATCGTCAGCGTCAGATTATGGTTAGTATTATTTTTTCAGTTTGATAATTAACTACATATAATATTTTCACAATTTTAATATTAAATTGGAATTGAAGGAGTCATATGAGATTGTGACCTCTCAGACACAGGTTGAGGGTAAGGACGAGACCACTAAGCAGACCAGTACTCACCATTTCGATGAGGCGGCTTGGATGCAGGCGACTCAGTTTGCCTATGAGAAGGGAAGAGTAGTTGGTATCGGCTCTCATTTGACTCCTGGTACATAATATGGTTCTGTTGTGATGTCGGCGTCCAGCTTGAGAGGATCTCATGGAGGGGCATCATCTTCTGGCTCACAGTTTCAGGAGCAGTTGTGAGCTCAAGCTGAGCTTATAGAGACTTTGCAGAAGCAGCAAGAAGAGATGTGTTGATGGCAGCAATAGGAGGAGCAGCATTACGAGGAGCAGATGCGTCGATGGCAGTAGCATTAGTGTGAGGAGGAGACGCATCGATGGCAGCTGCAGCATCACGAGCAGATGGAGTACATGTGTTGTCTTACTCGTAGTTTAGGGATGGAGTTTCCACCACCAGCTCCTTCAGCTCCTCCACCTCCTCCAGAAGACGACCCCCTAGTGATTTTTTTATGTTACAAACATTTGAATTCAACATTTTAATATGAATTATTTACATTTTCTATCTTTTATATCGGTGCAAATATTACATAATTTAATTTTTTTATATTTTTTTATTTTTTTATATTTTTTTGTGAATATTGATAATTTTATTTTTTTTTATTTTTTAATTTTTTTAATAATATTAATATTATTTTATTAAATATATTTTTTAGTATTATATTTTTTAATGTTTGTTTATTTATTAATAATAATAATATTTTATGATTTTTTTATTTTTTTTTGTGAATATTGAGAATTTTAATATTTTTAATTATTTTAATAATAGTAATATTATTTTATCATTAATTGTAATTTTATTGAATTTTTTTAAAATTAATTTATTATTTGCGATGGGACCTTTTGTGACGGGACCCCGTCGCAAATAGTCTTACTAAATATTTTTAAAAACATATTTGTGATGGGACTACTTTCCCATCGCAAATACTTTGTTGTGGCGGGCCAGTCGTAGAACGTTATATATATATATATATATATATATATATATATTTGCGACGAGACGAGGGCCCGTCGCAAAAACTATTTTCGATAGGTCCGTCATGAAAAATTTTATGTATATATAACACATATAATCGGACACTTATTTGTGACGGTGATGTTTCCCATCACTATAAATTATTTTTATTAAAAAAGTTGTTTTTAAGTATTTTTCACTATTCATAAAAAATTGGAAGTTCTCAGAAAAATACCAAAAATTCAACATAGGCTAATTTCGATATTCCAAATCCAAAAATGAATTCCATGTTGAAATATAAAATATATATAATTTCAAAATGTGGGTATTACTATTCATAATGGCTATTTTGATTGGTCGCGGTGTGTTAGAATCTCGAACTTGCGTACAATGCAAGCTATTGCATTATTGAAAGAGAAGCGTATCGTGGAAGCTCGGGGTGTTACAGATTCCTTCTCACTTGAGTTTTGTGATGTGAAGGAATAACCAAGAGTTTCCCACTTAAAGTCATTTCAAATAACATTGTAGGTTTGGTGAGACCGATAATCAAAGGCTTTTTAGCCACAATGAAGTGTTATAGGGTTATAATAGTAGGAGAGTTACCAAGCCACTAAAAATTCAATATCTTCATTTATAATGTCCTAATTTTCCCTATGTTTGGGTCCTTTTCACTTCAAAAAAATTCTTTACTAGGATTCTTTCCCTTCCATTTCCTTCTATTTTTCTTAATCCTTTCATTTAATGATCCATAATTTGGCTGAGGGGGGTCAAATGAATCATCATTAAGAAGAGATGTCTCCATATAATCATCCCACAATTTACCACATAAAGGAGTAAACTGATTGGGGGAATGATCAATTATAGTAGATGAATTTTCCACACCCCTTCTCCTGGAAAATTTCGCAGGAGGAACATGATGAAAGGGCTCCTCAGTTTCATGTTTTAGAGACCTCTTCCCAACCTTTGGGACAATTTTAGGTGTGGAATTCACTAGTAATATTTCATTAGAACCATTTTGGGAGTCTTGGAAAAAGTCCAAAACATCCTTTCCATCAACATGTTTTATGTCAACATGATTATTGTTGATATTGGTGTCAAGTAGAAAAATATTAGGGCCTATGCTCATTTTTGGATCATTTGTCTTAAATTCAGTTTTACAAACCTTCTTCACATGACAGTATTATCCCACTACATAAACAATACTGAGGGTCTTATTCTAATATTGAAATTATAGTAGACTGAGAGTGGAATCCGCCGAGCTACCATTAGCTTTATCAAATTTAGGAACAACCGTACGATCTGAAAGATTCACATCTTGAGTGGTATTTTGGGAATCTTCTTATTGGAGAAACCCATTTAGCTTCTTACAAATTGTATCATGTGAGATCTGATTAGTGACTGGACTCATAAAATCATGGTAAGTACTTTCTACTATAAGGATAAGAGGATACCCCTGAAAAGGTTGTCCTACATGCTTCTAATGTGGGGGTGGAGGCACATCCAGAGGTGAATTTAACAAAATATCATTTTCATTGACATGTTTTACCAAAAATTTATCCACCTTAACATGATCAATAGCATGTTGGTGATTATGTACATCATCAAAAACCCTAAAACACTCCACCTACATGTCATCAAACATAGTATTGGTGTAATCATAGTAAAAATAAAACTCCTTGGCATCCTTTTCTAGTTCAAAAATACCAACAATAGCATCAATATCAGGATCAAGGCTAGGAATATCAACATCCCTCATTTTATCTTTTCTTAAAATTAAAATTGGTCCTACCACATCATTGGAGGTGGGGGAGGTAGATGATACTTCCCCTTTACTATTTTAAAGAATCTTTTATAATAGGTGTCGTCAAGCCCCTTTAAATTGAATTTGTCACAGAACTTTCACTTGTTTCATTTAGATATAATATGGACAAATAAACTACGTTAACTATATAATTTGGGATTTCTTTAATAAAAAATCTTCAAATTGAAACTGTCGTCCCTTGGAGTGATAACAACTTCCTCCACTAGAGTTGTGGCAATGTCGATTTCCACAAGAACTCTTGAAAAGTGTCCAAATTTAGGATTATCAGTATGCTTTTCAATTCTGACCAGATTACCTATTTCTAAGGAAGTGTACAATAGAATTTGAGGGTTCCAAATCATAAAATTAAAAATATAGATACAAATCCATACTTGCGTATGAGTGTTTCTCACATTGAAAGGGTCAGAATTTCAGTCCCATGCTTGAATTTTTAGTAAGCCATGTCTTAAAGAAATGAATCGAAAACACCAAGCACACCTCTTGATCTCATCAGAAGGAAAGATGATATGAAAGTATCCCCTGCCCATGGAAGTCATCCGCCAGCCACCAAAACCCCAAATCGAGGCAATGTGATCAACAAGGTCCGTAAATTTACACATTATTTCACCCTTTGGTGTCAGAACACAAGCAATAATGGAATATTTACAGATATTTATCCTCTCCTCAATAGCCTCATGGTTGGCCAACACATGAGAAACACTTCCCTTCTTGGTGACACTTTTAGGAGAGGGAATTCTGAATTCAGAGAAAGTTATCCTTGAAGAATATTTAATAGTCTCTGCCAAATTTTACTTTAAACTAGAAATATGCAAGGGATTCTCATTATGTAGAGATGATTTCCTGTGAATTTTGAAACTCTGAAACAATTCCTTGTTACCAATGAAGTAAGAATGTTTTTTATTTGTAATTGATTTGTTAAAATCTAAGGCATCTCTAGATTCACCCAAAGCGTGATCTCCATGCTCAAGAATCATAGCCCCTATGTGTATAAGTAATTGAAAAAAATGCAACATAAAACATTTATATGAATTTAAATTATAAAAAGACTTTTCAGAATTTTAGTAATTTCATTAATTAGTAATGTGTATTTTAATGATTTTGTGAAAATATTTATACATTTAATTAAATAATAACATTTTTATTTATAATTACACATGATAAAAGTTAATAATTAACTATATTTGTATATACAATCAATATAATACATATATATAATTAGAAATATATATTTTTATATATTAAATACATTTAAATATAACTATTAAAATTATTATATTTAAGTTTATAGTTTTATAATTATATATATATATATATATCATGAAAATAATATTCCTAATATTAATATTTATACAATTCTATTCAGGATATATTTATAAAATATTTATTCATTTATTTTAACAATAATATTTTTAGTTATTATTAATACATTCACAAATATATATATTAATAAAACATTTTTGAAATGTTAATAAATTTATTAATACATTTATAATATTCAATTTTATAATTTTTAATATTATTGTAATTTATTCACATTAATTTATTTACTTTTAGTATTCTTTAATTTAGTATTATTTTTATATTTTTAATATTTATTAATTTTTAATATTTTTGTAAATTATTTATTTTTTAAATATTTATTCATACATCAATGGAGGATCTGAAAATCATCGGCAATCATGTCGACCATGGGTATCCATGAAGCTTGAATCTTTTCTTTTACATTCTGAATAACTATATTAGGCATCAAGGAATGTCTAGGTCTGAGAGGACACTCAAGGATCATGACTGTAATGCATCCAAGAATTTCTATTCTTTCTCTAGGTTTTCAAGAGACTCTTTCACCTTGCTCAAAGATAAAGTATCTTATAGAATCATTAATAAGGTAACAATGCTCATGTCTCGGCCTCCGATGGATCTATTTCAGAGCATCTTGATCTCTATAAGCACTCCTTCAAAGCTCAAAATTCTCTATAGAAATGCATAAAGGATTATTAAATTATATATTTAAAGCACATGTGCTCTCAGTTATACCTTAGGAGTTGGCACAACTTTGGTCCATCCCCCATCAGAGAAGGGACTCCCTTCATCTTCTTCAAAAGCATTGTATTGTTTTTTTGTCTGTTCTATAACCCTAATCTCCTACCACCATTCCCTGATATCACGCTCAGCCCTAAATTTCCATATCTATTAAATGGATTTTCTTAAATTGTTTTTTTGACATTAGAGTTCACAGAATCCTTATCCCTCCAAAATATGACCTTGGTGTCTTATTTCAAATAGCACGACCCTTAGGTTAACACATTTGATAGGTTCATGTTCAGATCATGGGGATTACAATAATGGTTGGAATTTGTCCTTCTCAACAAATGGAACATCATGATGCCTTTTCTTCAGTGGATGATTTGATCCTTTGTTGGTCAAGATCTCTTAAAATCTAGAACGGGTTCGATTTATACCAATTTCAATGGTCTTATGATTAACAGATGAAACACAGTTATCCAACTAGAGTGTTGTGGGTATGATTTCTATAAATACTATTTCTTTTCTAGAATATTTTGATTATTTTTATGCTTTGAAATTTGGTTGGTCAATATATGTGTTCCAACAGTTGAACAAATTTTGTTTTTCACCCTATCTCCCCACATATTTGTATCAATGTAGACATTTGAAAACTTGAAGTGAAGTTGGTTTGGATTGTAATTTAAGAAGAGTTTTGTTTCAAGAAAGCCGTTGTCTTTACGTCTAGGAAATATTTCTTATCAAATTATAAATATATGGGATACTTGTTTTCAAAATGCTAGAATGGGAATATAGATCAGTAGGGGAGGATAACTCGGAAACTCTCTAGTTGATCGGTACATAGACTCTCATTTCCCTATCAGTTGGTAATTTGGAACTAATGATGAATAATATGTTGATCCTCCTCATAAAGAGGCAAGAACTCGAAATCTTGTTCCGAAGGTATTGGATATTTTTTCCAGTTTGATACGTGATCTAGTTGATCAAAAGTAGATATTTTTTTTCTAGCCTAGGTTATAGGGGATTGAGGATGTGCATGTTATAGGTGCTTTGGAACCAAACATGAACATACCAAAGCCTTCACTTTATGAAGAGGAAGTTCTAATTGGCAGTGAATCTACACATGAGGCAATGACAAATGTGGCAAGTGAGGAAGGTTCAATTGATTACATGGCCCATGTAATCTCAATGTACATCAACCCAGTTTGAAATGAGGGCTGGGTGAATGCAATTAATAGGCCAAGTTCAAGAAGGACCATTTCAGCTATTAATATAATAAATCACTTTTAAAGTATGGAAGCTAAAGTCATAGTTCCTGAAAAAGGAGATTTAATACAAGAAGAGATTGGAAACCAAGCCCCACTACTAGAAGAGAAGATCATTTATGTTTAAATATTCTCAGAGGCAGAGTTCAGTGATGACATCTTCATTCAATTATCAGTGGATATCACGGATGGAATTTATAGTATAGGAATTCACAGCCTAAGGAAGAAGAATGTGGAGAAGGTAACCTAGGATTTGGGGAGCTGCATTTTAAATAAATGTGGATAAATCTAAAGGTAATAAGTACAAATATCACTTACTTAAATACAATGAGATAAGCTCTACCAAAAACATTAGGGCCAAGGTGCTGGAATTAAAACCCACTTCTCAAGACGAGGTTTATAATAAGAGTCTGAATCATCATAGTGAAAATTAAATCGTCAAGTGTAGTGATTCAAAGGAACAATAACAGGTTGGTGATAATATGGAATCTTTAATTTATATGTAAGGGGATTTGTGGTTTCAGATGATAAAATAGTTTTTTATGATGATTTTAAGTGGGATGCAGGAAAGGAGGCATCATGAAAAGAAAATGTTTGGAGATCATTATCCAATCCAAGGAATAAATTGTGTCGGTGGATTTACGAAACAATTCTTCATAGGAGGATGTTAATAGTATCTCTAAGATAATGATTCGATATGATACTAATGAGGAGAAGAGGGTGCATATCAAAAAACAAAAATTACATTTTCACATGAGGCTTCAACAAAAGTAAGATCAATATAGAGGATTATATTCATTATTTGGGAAAGATAGCCTATCATTTAAAAGATCTTATCAAGGATGATCTGGATAGGAAGGTAACTATACATCAATGGAGATTGTATACGGATATTTTTTCTAATAACCTCAAAATCATCTTCAATGACTTTGTTATTTCTTATTATTTTTGATGAATTTACATTCTGAACATTTGAGGTTTCACACTTTTTTCATTAAATTTATTTTTGAAATAAAAATTTAATTTTTTGCGTTATTTTAAGAAAAGGCATGAATCCCTAGAATGTCTCATACTTGGTTTGTAACTTAGACTATATTTGGGTATTTTTTATTTTAAATTATTTTCCCTGAGCCATAGTATTTTTTGTGTTCTCTTCCCTTCTTCAAAACTAAAAGGGAGATCTTGGACCTTGGGTTTAGTCGATCTATGACTAGGAACCCTTATAATTTTGGATTGGAATTTAAATTTTAACTGGAATGACTTCATATAAACCTACATCCAAGTTTGGTTAAAAAATACATGGATTAAATTATGTCAAATGGAACCCTAAGTTTTTTCTAACATCACCCCCTCGATTAGTATTTTGATTAACATAGATAATGAAACTGAACTAGTTATCTTTGGTAACTTTTTATTGTTTTTAGTTGATGTCAACCTAATATCAACACTTATTAAATTTTTTGTTTCTTTACAAAAAAGGATAAAGACAATCATAAAATCAAGAATGATAAGTCCCCCCCTTCTTTAATTATTGTGGAATTATTGGGAACCTAAATTTTGATTATAATATTGACTATGTTTCTCCAACTGTCAACTTAGTTTCCAGGACTTGAATCAATTTAAAATATAAAAGGATAATTCTACCCCTATCTCTAAACATAAGCCCAAAAAACAAGTTCAATTACCTAAAATGGGAAGATAAAATCACTTATTGAAGTAAAATCATGTTAATTCTTTAGCTGAAGGTGTGTAAGGTTAGTAAGTTATCCTTGAGTATTTGGGGTGTATAGAATCTTTGATTTATGTCACTTCCTTTAGGAATATTTTAGGATAGATATTCCTAAAACCCGGTTGGATTTAGATATTCCCACTAGACTTTGGTCTAGCATTGTACATGAGAGACACTTGGATAATTTTGGGGTTTCCTTTAAGGATTGCATATCTAAGGGATTAGGGTATCAAAAAAATGATGTAGAATATAATAGTAGTTGATCTATTAAGTAATTTTGAACATAGGCTTAAGTGGATTTCAATCTCTGGAAGTAATGGAAAGTGGTGGGTGGTAAGAGTCATAAAGGGAAAATTAAAATGGAAGTAGCTACTTAAGTTAATTATAAACCCAAGAGGTCCACTTCTCACATACAGGTACATAACAGTAGTAGCCTCATTCTTGAGAAGAATAAAGTGGATGTGTTAGCTTCCCCCAATCATTTTATTGATCATTGTTGTAGTATTTTAAATCTATTATCGTATTTTTCTAATATGAAGGAGGATGGGATGAAAGTATTAAGAGTCCATAGACTTTATCTAATGATGTTAATGAAATGTATTTATTCAATATGGTGGATAATAATTTCATGGAAGGGTCCCCCAGTTCCCTAGATACAATTTCTATGGATACCGCATTGAAGCTGGATACTAAGGGAGTCATAACCTCTACAAATAGTAATGTTATTTTTGATAATTTCAAAAAGTGAGATAAAGGGAAGAGGACTATGGAATGTCTTTAAAACTAGAGCACAATAGTTAGTAAAATTAATATATCTAATTTTTAGTCTCATTTTCACAAACATTTTATTGTCTTAGCTCATGCCATTGTTAGTGGGCATTTTTGCCAAGCCTTTAGACTTGAATATTCTTGATCAAAGCCTTAAATTTTTTATATATTCATGTTGGATGAATTAATACATAAAAATATATCTCCTTCTCTAAATATTGTTAATGATAAGGTGACTTGGAAGGTTTTCACACATAACTATTTTACGTTTCTCACCTCTTAAAGTAGTGTAGAGGATGAGCAATGATGTGATTATGTACCTAAAATAGGTGATTTGAGGGATTATTTTAATGATGATCCTCTAGAAGATGGTGGTGGTCCATGGGAGTGGACCAAGTCATGTAGGAGGGGAAAATATCCTCATGGTAAGGATGGACATGCATATTTTCATAATATGAGTACTCTTTCTCGAGGTATCTGACTTGTTCATTTCTTTTAGGTCGATTTTTTCATGTTTGTTCCTCCCTTTATACATCTTTTTTTAAAAAGGTAATCTTAACCTCAACTTGTTCTATAATATTTATTTATATATATTTATTTATTAAGTTTTAATATTTTCAATATTTTTATAATTTATATGATTAGTATTTATTCATTTTTATTTAATAAGTTTTAAAAAATTTGATTTTTTTTAAATTTATATAATAAATTTATTTAAATTTATTTATAAATATTTTAAATTTAAATTGTTAATAATTATTTTTAGGCATCGGTATATTTTTTTTGTAATTTGTAATCCCCACCTCGACAGTTTGTAATATATATAATTAATGTTATTAATTTATTAATTTTTATTCATTTTTATATGTTTTTAATTTATATATTTAATGTTACAAATTCAATTTTTAAATATTTTTTTGTAATTTATAAAATTTTATTTATTCATTTTTAATATTCATTCATCTGATAATATTTATTAATTTATCATATCATTAGAATTTATTTATTAATTTTTAATATTTTCAATACATTTTTAATTTTTATGATTAATGTTTTAAATTTTTTTTATTAAGTTTAAATATTTTTAATATGTTTTAAATTTAAATTATTAATTTATTTAACTTCATTTTTATATCTATATAATTTAAATAGTTAGTTTAATTCATTTTTAATAATTTTTTTATTTATATAATTAATATTGTTTATTAATTAATTTTTATTCTTTTTTTAACATTTTTGTTAGACCTAGATTACAAACAAATAAATTTATATTTTATTACTGCTAAATAATAAGTTCTCTTAAATACCACTTTTATCAATGCTTTTCAGTGGTGATAAAACTATTGATTTTTCAGGGATAAAAAGAATTTATAAAAATCTTTATTTATGATCATTGATAAAATGGGATTTTATTAGTTCCATTTAGTTAGCACCAATAAAACCCTTTTTCCTTTTTTAAAAAGAACCCTAGTCGATCACCTCACTCTTCCTACCACATTCAAGCTCTCACAGAACTAAACCTCTATAATAGTTGAACTCATTTTTTTTACATATCGAACCTCATAACCAATTAATGATATTCTAAACTTGTTTTTGAGGAATCCCAATTGATCTTTAAAGTTTTTTACTTATTTTTTTTTATTTTATCTTCCCTTTTTTATATGCAATAGTTCTTCTCTTATCTCTTCATATAGAACTATTTTTTGGTATTGTTCTTCCATGTTTTTTTGGTTGAGTCGACAATTTTATGGTGATCACCATTTTAGTTTCCCGATCTTGCAATATTTTCTTGATTATGGGTTTTTTCTTCCTGTGTGTATATATAAATATACAATATAGATAGGGATTTCCTACAAAATAGTTTTAATTATTTATTATTTAATATTAATTGAAGATATAAATAGTGTTTAGTGGAAAGAAAATGATTTTTATCAATTAAATTACATTTAGTAAATGTGATCAAGACTATACATTGAATAGTTGGTAGTCCCTCTCCACCATCATATACAACCTAGTCTAGTACATAAACCCAACCATCCTTATCTCCATGGGCCTGCCCATAAGGTGCTTAACTCACATGAGCAATTGAATTCTCTGGTGTCTGAATATTCTATTATAACAACCCCAAATCTAGTATCCTAGAGAAAATGTCTCACTTTATTACTGTGGAATAGATACAAGGTTTTAATCCCAAAGGACAGATCAATTTAGTTGTTTTGGAAACAACGTTACATATCTGAACTGTACATTAAATTTTAAAACACAAAGTATGAAATAGATAATACTTTGAGAATGCCATTATTCTCCTAGATTAACCTTGAATATCAGACATAATAAAGCAATGAGATCAGATTCTTAGTAAGGGTAACTTTACAACATAAAATATTATAAATAAGAATAAATTGGTAAGACATCAACCAATACCTAAACTAATTTGTCTCATGAGACCTACCAATTCATTGAGGGGCTATAGAGGGCCCCTCTTGTATCTTACTAAGTCCAATTCATTCCTTATATGAAAATAGTGAAACATAAACAATATAAACATTCATATTCAAAAACTATCATATTAAATGTGAATACTTCAACCATAAACCATGAATGGTGTCAAAATAGCACATCTAGAATCAAATTATTCACAAACCCTTCAATAAAATATTTTATATGCTATCATAAGAGATAAAACCAAATTAATCATATAATCCAACAAAGTATGTTGACGTAGATGAAAATAGTCTAATAAAATCATAAAACATTTATCAAGAGAAATACCCCTTTTTTATTTAAAATCATTTATTTAAAAGGATGTGCAATTTTAAAAGAAACCATTTTCATTGAAAACAATGTTTCAAAATTTTAAATTAAGCTTCAAGGAATTAATGTTTTAGGACAGAAAAATATCCTCATGCCGTATAAGTTAAAAAAACATGTCTTTTATACTTTTGTCGAAAAACTCATAAAGTACCTCATTTGGAAAATGATAAAAAGATTCTTTTCAAAAAAAATTATTAAAATTCAAATATGAGTTTAAATACTTTAAAAAAAATTATGATAAAGGGAAAAAAATTAATTTTTTTTAAGAAATGTGGACATGGATGAAAAATATTCCCCAGTAGATACTTATGTATAAATAATCACGAATAATAATGATATTGTGAAATTAACCCATACCTTGTAATTTACTTTAGTTGATTGTGTTTTAAACTCATGAATAATGATTAAAATAATGTTATTAACTTATATAAGAACCTTATTCAAATTTTTTATATCATATATCATATTATTATACTATTTTATTACCCATTTTTTGATAATATTTTGTTATTACCTAGGTTTTGGGTGTTAACTATCATGTTTCCTCATGCATGTTTTGTTTTGACAGCACTTTTTCTCTTACATATGATACATATAAATCATATCCATAGTGATATTAATGTCATAAATATCATATTTAGTCATTGTATATATCCTCATAATCTTTCTTGAATGGTTAACTTGGAAAATGAATCGCATCCCGTCGGGGAGATGGTAGGTCGTACGTATGCATGAGTGATGGTATCATTTCCTTAATGGTGAAATGGTAAGGAAGTGTATGGTATTTTTATTTTTAAAAAATTAATATAATTTAATATTTATTAAAAATATCCATTATATCCATCATCGTACCTATCTATGTAAAGTGGTGATGGAAAACATATTACACCACGATGTGGAGGCGGTAAGCCATAAGTACACACGCATAGTGATTTTATTTTTTATAGGATGGATAAAAGGTCTAATATGGTTTTAAAAAATCATAATAAAATATATTAATATATATAATACTATATTTATTAATTTATAATGGAAAATACACATTAATAAGAATTATAAGAAGAAATTAACATGAAAGAGTTAGTAAAAATGATTACCTCTTCTTTGGAGGACTTCCATTGGATCTCTTCTTAAAGGATTTGGGGTTGGTCTTTTCGGAAGATCAGGACCTCCAAAACATGGATAAGCATTTTTGGAGAAGAATGGGACGGTTTTTTTTATAGAAAAATGGATAAAGTTAATGTGATTAAGTGAGCGAGGAGGTACCCTTTTATAATTGAGTTGAGGGGAACTCTTGGAAACTCACAAAATATTAAATAAATAAAAATTAATTTTCAATTGAAAAATGGATCTAAAGTGATTTATTTAGAATATAATATCATTATGGGTCTCAATACTCTCAACCAATAAATTTTATACAAGTTTAGGTCATATTATTACCCTTATCTTTTGGTTTTAACCCCTTTTTAAACCTTTTAACTCTTACTGTGACAACATGTGTTTTTACTCTTTGGAGGATAATATAGTTACTATAAAATGATAAAGGAACCATAAATAAGTCATGTATGACTATATAAAACTTATCCAAATAATTTTATCAAAATTTTTTATTTTTATGAATTTTATATCATCTGATAAAATATTATTTATTTTAAAGTATCATTAATATCAATCTTGACACTATTAATTTATTGATTTATTAAAAAATAACAGTACAAAAGATAACTTTGAACCAAAAGCTTAATAAATAAAAAATCTGTATAAATAATCTATAAAATTTATGGATTACATTATTCATCTCAAGTTAAAATTATTTTAATATTTTTAATAAGATTTATTTTATATTTCTATTAATTAAACAATTAATGCATCATCATTGTGTAAGCCTTTAAGGTCATTATTTATAAAGAACTGAGATTGATATACATAGACATTAAATTTCTTTTTTGTAACAAATAATACATCCCAAAAATAGGCACCCAAATAACGCATTAATTTAGAATCTATGGAAACTCGGAACATATTCTTTTAGTTTGGTGAAAGATCCTCAACATCTCCTATAAAGATCTTCTCCATTAGTTTTCCTATCTAAAACCTTTCATTAAATCCTAGGGAAAAGAAAACATAAAAAAGGGTGATCTCAAATTTTTATTAAGGGTAAGCATGGATAACATAAAACAAACCATGAACATAAGAATGTAAAAACATGAACATAATGTTTAAATATCAAAATCTTGAGTCTTGAAATAAATCTTGGCATCATGTAAGGTATAGATCATAAAGGAAAATTAACCATGATAAAATAACATTGGAATAAAACAAGGAATTGTTTAAAAAATAATAACATAATATGATTTCCATTGTATCCAATGCATTGCTTCCAAGACTATCATAGTGTACAAAGTCCATTGCAAAATTGGGTTTACTTACCATTCCATCCACGTATTACTAAAATGGATTTACTTTTCGTTCCAGCCCTGTATTACTAAACCATATTTACTTTCTGTAGCATTAATGTAAATATTTTGAGACATAAATCTTTACAGTAAGCATTGTATGGAGATATAGGTCCAGCCCATCTCAAAATGAAATCATTCTTACATGTTCCATAAAAGCATAAATCATTCATCATAGCGTAACCCAAGAAATAAAACATGTTTCTTAAACATCATTCCATCATAACATAATTCATATAAAATATAATTCCATCATTAAAATTTTTAAATCATAATAATAATTGGGATAGAAACATAACCCTATTTAAAGAGCATCATCTTAGATGGAAAATAACTTTAATAAAACACTTGAACTTAATTCTTTAGGAAAATATCCTTTCTCATTCAAAAATGTTTTATTTTCTCAAAAAGTTGTGCAATTTTAATAGAAAATAATTTAGTTGAAAATAAACTTGAAACCTTAGATAGTAATATTCATGGAAATAAGGAATTATAATGACATAAAAATCCATTCGTATCATATAAGTTAAAAAACATTCTTCTCGTACTCTTGCAGAAAAAGTCAAAAAGTACCTCTTATGGAAAATCAAAGAAAGATTACTTCCATACCGTTTAATAAAAAATCACCAATGGGTAAAATTGACATTTAAAAATAGTATAATAATAGATATAAAATTATATATTTATGAAACATGGATTTGGATGATAAATGTACCCCAGTAAATACTTACGTATAAACAATCTCGGATAATAATGAAATTGAAAAACTATCCCTTACCTTGTACTTTACGTTAGTTGAGGGTGGGTTAAAATCCATTATAAACATATTATTAACTTGTAATATAACTGTAATAATATTTATAATATCATAAATGATTCACTTATGACTTTTTATTATCCATTTATTTATCAATTCCATGTTAAAGCAGCGTTTTGGGTAATAATCGTTTTATTAATCGTACGTATTTTGAATTGTTATTCTTGATCCTATTATATAGATCATTATTAAATTACTTAAAAAATTCAAAAAATTATTTATATATCATAAATATTTAGTATATAAATATATATAATAGATAGATAAATTAAATAGAATACACCATTCAAGGAGATGGTAGGTCGTACGTACGCATGAACGTTATTTCCGTTTCCTTATATAAATTATTGGAAGAAAGTAAATTACATATACACAGACACACACACACATAAATACAGTAGTATTATTATTTCATATATTTCAAGATTATTTATTATATATACATTATAATCATTCTTTAATGCTTAACGTGGAGAATTTATCTCATCGCGTCGTTGTGACGGTAGGCCGTACGTACAAACGAGCGACGATATCATTCAATTAATGTTTAAATAGTATTTAATTGGATGTTATATTAATTATAAAGAATAAATATAATGTTATATTCATTATTTACATCCATTATCCTCCAAATTATACAAATCCAAATTATGTATTGTTTAATAACAAATTACACTATGGCATGGAGATGGAAACCCATACGTACACACACATGGTGATATTGTTATTCGTAGGATGAATAAAAGGAGGTATAAGGTTGTACCATAATTATAATAACATCTCAAAATGTATAATATACTGGATTTATTACTTTAGTATTGAAACAACATAAGATGTACAGACCCGAAATTTCCATGTATTTTTTTTTAAATATATGGGAATTTTACGAGTCTGTGAAAATTGACAGCGCGTGATTCCATGGCCCAGTGTACCCGGAATGAATTTAGGAAACTTTTTTTGGGTACATTCAGTAAATGTGTGAGTGGGATTTTGTAACTTTTGAACTGGTTCTAGGAATTGAAATCTGTGGGCACCGTTGAACTCGCACCGTCGGTATGCGCTTAAGGAGACCTTCACCTCAACCGCAGTAGGTCGAGGTTGAAATGTAGAATTTTCGTTATTCATGAAAGAATGAAATAAATAAAAATGTTAACATTTTTATTTTATTTGTTGAAACCCCTCAACATGGGTTATGGTGGTGGGGACCACCCGAGCCTAAACCTCCCATGTAGATTTTTAGAGGTGCGTACCACCTGAACTAACCCTCGTTTTGAATTTAGGGGAGGGGACCACCTGATCCCTCTTAATGGGGTAGAAACCTCTAAACTCCCCATAAATCCTTTCCCCTCATTAATTTTATCCAATTAATTATGCCAACGTGGTACAATTATTTGTTCCAACAATTAATTGGGCCAACCTTTTAATTTGATAAACTTAAATTAACTAGGGGATATTTTCACATTTTGGTGGAATTGAGAGAGGAGAACCTTTTGGAGGATTATTCTCTCCAATGAACATGTTCTCCAATGAAGATCATGCTCCCCAAAGAAGAATGCTCATGCCGATGAGGAACATCTTCAATGACAATGAACTGATGATCGATGAAATGCTGATGTCACTAACGTCCGTCTATCCCCAACGACTTCGCCTCTTTCCTCACGACCTCCATCGACAAATATCTGAAGTAGGGGTTTAGTTGTGTATGATTATATATCCCCATGTTATTCCCTTCTAAAACAAAGAACACGAATCAACTCTCTAACTAATTGATCCGTGGATGATTTCTTTTGCGGGTTTGGGAATAATCATTGCGGGAGGTTGTAGGGTGGTTGTTTGAAATTATTCCCCTTACCAATTCTTGATAATTCATCATAAAATCAGGATGAAATTATAGCCGCTTGCTACCACTCTAACACGGAGAGTGCGGGACAAAAAAACATGGCCTGACCACTCCGCAAATCATTTGTTTAATTGTTCTGTTCTTCATGATGGAGGAGGATGGCAACCAACCTCGGTGGGGAACGAGAACAGAAGTCGTCACCACCGCCAGCCGTGACAAAGGTCATGTCACATTGGCATAGCCATGCAGCCACTGTACCTACTGTAGCCTCTGCCACCCCACGGCCTCCGCGCCGCCCGCAGCCTCCACTGCCTGCAGCCTCACGTCGTCTGCAGCCTCCGCCGCCCGCGGCCTCCCCCACCCATGGCCTCCACCACCCTATGGCCCCGAGCTGCCCGCGGCCTCTATGTCACCCATGGCCTTTCCGCTCTGTGGCCCTCTACGGCCCCCGCGGCCTCACCTTCCCGCGGCCCCCGCGGCCTTCGTCATCCCGCGGCCTGACCAACTCATGGCCCTCCACGGCCCTCGTGACCTCTACTGTCCCACTGTCCACTGCAGCCCTCTTGGCCATGCCATCCTGTGGCCCCATGGCCCCCTGCAGCCTCACCGTCCCGCAGCCTCTCCGCCCTCGTGGCCTCTGTGCCGCCCTCATGGCCTCTATGCCGCCCTTGCGACCTACTCTCAACCCTCACGGCCTCGCACCGCTCGGCACGGGCTGGGGCGGACCCGATGGACAAACCGTCAATGACGCTGTAAACCTTGGAGTGAGACGGTCCCTTTGGTATAAGCCACATGAGAATTGGATAATGTTGGGATATAGTCGGGTTGGAGCAAACACGAATCCAACTGGGCCCTTGGGAATAAAAGGCTAATAACTTACAGACTGGGCATCCGATTGACGCACTGTCGATTACGTTGAGACCCCTATGACATGGTGGTTCTTTGGCATACTTCTTCGTGGGAATTCATGATAGTTGGAGTAACGACTAGTGATTGAGGAGTGGACCCTCCCAAAGATGAGCAAGCTTAGTGTGGGAACCCAATAGTTGGTTGTGACGTGAAGAATGAGGAGTGATCCTGTGTGGGTCAACACCGAGCGATCCTATGTGGGTCAGCACCAAGAGATCCTGTGTGGGTCAGCACCTACCGATCCTATGTGAGTCAACACCGAGCGATCCTTTGTGGGTTAGCACCAAGCGATTCTGTGTGGGTCAGCACTGAATGATCATGTCTGGGTCAAAACCTTGAGATCCTATGTGGGTCTGCCTCTTAATAGAGTAAGATGAATTATTAGTTACATCTAATCATCTCTACTATTTTACCTATGAAATACCTGGTGTGTGGTGAGTCTGTACATTGTGGTACTTTCCTTCGTGGTAATACATTGGTGGTATTCTTCTATGTGGAATACCTCTGTGGTACATACCTTCGTGATATTCCTTCCTTTGTAGAACAGTTGAGCTTGGGGATTTGAGTTGGACTCTGTATTTTCCTCATGATTGAGATGGGTATACTTGATAACTTAGTAATATGTATGGGCATATACCTAAGTAGGGTTTTCAGTTGATTTCATGATTTTTGTTTTATCCTTTGTGGATTTTGTGAGACCCTGAGGGTCTCGGGGTCCCTACTAAGTCTCATTATACTCACCCCTACACAGGCTATGACCGCACTTCGTTGTGTTTGGTGTAGACGACGGAAAACACAGACTGAGGACAAGAGTACTAGGACTGGAGGTAGCTCGAAGGTGTACCTTAGATGGGGCGTACCGCAGAGACAACAAATCGAGAGTTGTACCTACCCTTTAGGTAGGATCCTTGACAGGTGTACACAAGAGTTGTTCTAGTTTACTTGTACTTTTAGTTTCTCGTACTTTCCAATTGGGCTTGTATTCTGGCCCCTTTTACTTACTGCACTCACTCTATTTACTATTTAGTTTACTTGAGTTTGTATCTTTCTGTGTGCATGGTTGTGTGTGCTTACAGGTTATAAAGGCAATGTCAACCCATTTTTAGGGAATATGTCAGCTAGTCTCCAACCCCAAGCCTATGGAAGGCAGGCTTGGGGTAGTCACAGAAAAGGCCCCAGGGGCATGGGTCATGAAAAATTGGTATCAGAAGAGTCGGTTCTATCGTAGAACATAGGTCTTTGATCTTTTTAATGTCAATAGTGTTAAGTTTAGTGAGTGTGATTATCAGTTTAGGGAAACCAGTGTTGCTGTAGTGACTGACGTATCCATACACTTGGACCCTGACTTTTGATTTCCGACTCAGTGCACGAAAACACTAATTGCGTGTGTGTGTGTGTGTGTGTTTTCAAGAGTTTTATTTTTGATCTCTTTGTGTCATCTCACTAGGTACAAATTATTGAAAGTGGCACACATGTTTCTTATCAAGATGTATCCACATAGACAGCCATCTAGGGTTCCGAATATAGTACGCATTGATAGTCCACTGAGCATCAAGGCCTCAGTTCATGGCCCTT
Organism: Viscum album; assembly: GCA_963277665.1. Lineage (NCBI taxonomy): Eukaryota > Viridiplantae > Streptophyta > Magnoliopsida > Santalales > Viscaceae > Viscum > Viscum album. Next base: position 1,447,977,616 of record OY728129.1, read on the forward strand.
TTCCAGTAGAGGCACCAGTGGTACCATTACCCATTGGTCCACCAGTACCACCAGCCCCAGCAGCAAAGGGTGCATGCCGATTGAGTGCGTTTCACGAGTTCCAGCGCCAGAGGCCACCCAGGTTCAGGGGAGAGATGGACCCATAGGCGTCTGAGGTTTGGCTGGAGACTGTGGTGAGAGTCTTTTGAATGGTAGGGAAACTAGCTAATCTCATGGTGATCCTTTATTCTAGTCTACTACAGGCAGCGGTAGGCAGATGGTGGAGATTGATTCCCCAGGATCAGGACGAGGTGATGCTTTTCTGGGCAGACTTTCAGAGTCGGTTTCGAGTAGAGTTTGTTCCAGCGACTCTCCGCATAGTGCGCATACAGGAGCTTCTTCATCTGCAGTAGGGTTGCATGACTATGGCTCAATACTCAATGAGGTTCACTGACCACTCACACTACTCCACTGATGTGGTGCAAGACCCATTATTTAGGGCCTGGACCTTTGAGCAGGGACTCAGGTGAGAGATCAGGGCTTTGATGATTTCTCTTAGCATCCCAACGCATGAAGGAGTGTTAGAGAGAGCTCTCTTAGTAGAGAGTTTCCATGTTGAGTAGTCACAATCATAGGGACCCACTAATAGTCATCACATAGTGGAGCCTTCTACTGCTGGCAGTAGACAAATGTCGCAGAGGTCCAAGAGGACCAGACCTACAGGTGGATGACCGCATGATTCAGGGTCGGTTGTGTGGGGCACCCTAGGCAGATCCAGTCATGTGAGGAGCGGGAAGTGTTATGCATATGGTGGTCAGGGTCACGTAGATCATGACTGTCTAACCCGCTATATAGATGATCTAAAGACAGTCGAAGGACCGCCCAGGAAGAGACAGAGGTTTGGCCGAGGAGGTCCGCAGGGAGTAGGCGGACGTTGTAGAGGAGTTGGTCGGGCAGCTGGTGGTGGTGACGATTCAATATGTTACTGCCACTACCACCAGATGGTCCACCCCAACCACAGGGAGTAGGAGGATAGGGGCGAGCTCAACTCTAGGCAGCTGAGGCATACGATCACGGTGCTCCAGAGATGATATGAGATACAATCTGTGTCTACTCTACCTTAGTTGTAGTACTTATAGACACAGGTTCCAGTCATTCCTTTATTGTCACTGACTTCGTCCGAAGCTTAGAGATTCTGAATAAGTTGTTGGCTCGATCCTTAAGACTATAGACTTTAATGGGAGTGGATTAGATGATTACGCACTGGTGCCAACAGTGTGAGCTTACTCTAGAGGGTGATATGTTCAGCTGGGATCTCCTAGTAGCAGCATTGAGGCCTTATGATGTCATCTAGGGTATGGAATGGTTATCAACATTCCATGTTCATATAGACTGAATTAGGTGCAAAGTGTGGTGTGTCCGCGTGGATGAGACCGGGCTTAACTTCACTGGTGAGAAGGGATCCTTTGCAGCACAGGATGGACTTACTCGTAGGAGAGTGCAGCCGATCACTCATCAGTTGGCTTGCCTTACACTCGGAGCAGTTGATGTGGATAGTCCAGGTTATCCTGTAGTGGTGGACCAGTACGTAGATGTCTTCCCTAATGATGTTCTAGGTCCACCTTTTCATAGAGAGGTTGACTTTTACATTGACTTGTACCCTAGGACGACACTGATATCTACACTAGCATATCAGATGGCTTCTGTGGAGCTACGTGAGCTACGGGTATAGCTAGAAGACTTGTAGGGGAAGGGATTCATTCGGCCCAGTGTTTCTCCTTGGGCAGCCCCGATTTTGTTCGCCAAGAACACATATGTGAGTTTGATGCTTTTTGTTGACTATCGGTGCCTGAACCAGGTGACCGCGAAGAAAAAGTACCCACTTTCGAGGATTGATGACCTCTTTGATCAGATGAAGGGAGCATAGTGGTTCTTGAAGATAGACCTCAGATCAGGTTATCACTAGCTCATAGTATGAGAGGAGGATGTGCAGAAGACAGCTTTCAGATGCTGGTATGGTCATTAAGAGTTCTTGGTTATTCCATTCGGCGTGACCATTCTCTAGAAGTGTTCATGGGACTCATAAACATGATCTTTTAGCCATACCTTGATCGCTTTGTAGTAGTCTTCATCGATGACATTCTGATATACTCGGCTACTGAGGAGGAGCATGCCTATCATTTGCAGGTAGTACTAGACACACTTTGAGAGCAATAGCTTTAGGGTAAGATCTCGAAGTTCCAGTTTTGGATTAGAGAGGTTCACTTTCTGGGACACGTCATATGAGAGGATGGATTTGTAGTTGATCTAGAGAAGATTGAGGAAGTACTTTCTTGGGAGACACACAGGAGTGTGATGGAGATACTGAGTTTCTTGGGTTTAGCCGGATAAAACTGAATATTTGTGACGGATTTATACATACTTCTAGCACCACTTTAAGTATTAAAGAAGAAGGGGCAACCCTTCGTGTGGTTAAAGAGATGCCAGCAGAGTTTTTAAGAGCTGAGGAAGAGGCTAACTAGTGCCCCCATCTTGAGGCTTTCAAAGGAGGGCGTAGGGTACATAGTCTACTGCGACGCATCAAGGACCAGGCTCGGATGTGTCCTGATGCAGGAGCGAGCAGTGATCGCATATGGTTTTTGATAGTTGAGACAACATGAGTAGAACTACACTACCCATGACCTGGAGTAAGCAACAGTGGTCTTTACCTTGAAGATGTGGCGACACTATCTGATGGGTGAATGCTTTACAGTCTACTCGGATTACAATAGTCTTCGGTATATCTTTTCTCAAAAAGACCTAAACCTGAGATAGTGATTTTGGCTTGAGTTCCTCCAGGACTATGACTTTGAGATAGTATATACTCCTGGGAAGGGGAACGTTGTAGCATATGCACTCAGTCGTAGATCTGGTATACAGCTTCTAGGCGAGGTGATAGAGCAGCTGGATGCTTTGCAGATATCCTTTGTGGATCGGGATGGATCATCTTTCCTTCAGTCACTTACAGTCACTCCCCCACTACATTAGCGGTTTAGGGAGCCCCAGCGTGGGGACACTGATTTCGAGACTCAACGTGCTCAGATATCCCCCGGGATAGGCCCCTGATAGATTTTCTGAAGGTGGAGAGCACGTCATCCTCTTCATAGGACGTACCATGGTACCAGTGTCACTTTGGGAGGATTTTTTGAGGGATTTCCACACAACCCCTCTAATGGTACATCTAGGAGTGGATAAGATGTACCCAGATCTCCGACAACAGCTTTGGTGGTCGAGAATGAAGAAAGCAGGCGTAGAGTTTGTCTCTTTGTGAATCACTTGTCAACAAGTGAAGGCAGAGCATCAGGTACTAACAGGATTGGTTCAACCTTTAGAGGTTCCATAGTGCAAGTGGGATGGGATATACAGGGACTTTATTAAAGTACTTCCACGTATATCTAGGGGTTATGACTTGATTTGGATGATCATCGACAGACTCACCAAGTCGGCCCACTTCCTACCGATCAGAGAACATGGTTCAGTAGAGATATTGGGACACCTCTAGGTGTAAGAGATTATGCGGCTACAAGGAGTACCCTTGATGATTGCCTCCGATTGTGATGCATGTTTTACTTCCCGGATATGTAAGGGGTTGCATGAGGCTTTTGGGATGCAGCTTTGTTTGTGCACCGCCTTCTATCTACTGATGGATGGTCAGTCTCAGTGGACTATTCCGACCATCAAGGACATGTTGCGTTCTTGCATCCTCAACTTCGGTCACATCTAGGAGGATCACTTTCCTTTTGTGGAGTTTTCATATGAAAACAACTATCACTCCACCATTGGGATGAAATCTTTTGAGGCTTCATACGAGAGACCTTGCAGATCACCTTTGTGATGGACTAACCCAGGGGAGTCAACACTAGTGGGACCAGAGATGGTACGTGCTACCACAGAAAAAGTGCAGATCATCCAGGAGCAGATGAAGACTCCATAGAGCAGGTATAAGTCTTATGCTGACAAGAGACCGAGACCTCTGGAGTTCGATGATGGAAACCACGTCTTTCTACGGGTCTCACCCTGATGAGGTTTATGGAGATTTGGCCGAGGTAGAAAGTTATATATGAGGTTCATCAGACATTTTTAGGTCATCAACAGAGTTGGAAAGGTGGATTTTCATTTATATCTTCCCCCTCAGTTGCATTGGGTGCACGATGTAATTTATATATCCTAGCAGAGGACATACGTGCACGACCCATCCCACGTCATCGACCACGGCGATCTGTACATTGAAGATGGGGCGACGTTTTCGGAGGTTCCAGTTGAGATTGAGGATTGACAGGAGTGGGTCCTTCATGGGTGGTTTATGCCTCTATTTCACATTCTCTGGTAGCACGGGAACCTCCAGGAGAGCACATGGGAGCGGGAGGCTCAGATTCATGCTCAGTATCCCCACTTGTTTTCCTAGTTTTTTTATATGGATTTCGGAGATGCAAAGCCCTAAGGTGGGGAGAATGTAAAGAACCAGAATTTCCACGTAATTTTTTTAAAAATATATGGGAAGTTTACAAGTCCGTGAAAATTGACGGCGTGTGATTCAGAGGCCCGGTGTGCCTGGAATTAATTTCTGAACTTTTTTTCAGGTACATTTAGTAAATGTTCAAGCGGGTTTTGTAACTTTTGAAATGGTGATCAAAATTGAAATCAGAGGGCACCATTGAACTCGCAGAACTGGTATTCGCTTAAAGAGACCTTCATCTCGACTGCAGTAGGTCGAGGGTGAAATATAGAATTTGTGTTTTTCATGAAATAATGAAATAAATAAAGGGTTAACATTTTTATTTTATTAGTTGAAAACCCTCAACATGGGTTATGGTGGTGGGGACCACCCGAGCCTAAACTTCCCATGTGGATGTTTAGAGGTGGGGACCACCTGAACGAACCCCCAATTTGAATTTAGGGGTGAGAACCACCCGACCCCTCTTAATGGGGAAGAAACCTATCAAATACCCGTTAATCCTTTCCTCCTATTAATTGGATCCAATTAATTATACTAATTTGGTACAATTAATTGTGCCAACAATTAATTGTGCCAACCTTTTAATTTGATAAACTTAAATTAACAAGGGGGATATTTTCCCATTTTGGTGGAATTGGGAGAGGAGAACCATTTGGAGGATTATTCTCTCCAACTAAGAACGCGTTCTCCACTGAAGAACGGGCTCCCCAATAAAGAACTCTCATGCCGATGAGGAACGTCTTCAATGACAATGAACCGACGATCGAGGAAATTCTGACGTCACCGACGTCCATCTATCACCAACGACTTTGTATCTTTCCTCACGACCTCCGTCAAAAAATCTCCAAGGTCAGGGTTTAGTTGTGTATGATTATATATCCTCTTGTTCTTCCCATCTAAAACAAAGAACATGGATCAACTCTCTATCTAGTTGATATGCGGATGATTTCTTTTGCATGTTTGGTAATAATCATTGTAGGAGGTTGTAGGGTGGTTGTTTGAATTTCTTTCACTTACCCATTCTTGATAATTCATCGTAAAATCAAAATGAAATTATAGCTACTTGGTACCGCTCAAACGCAGAGAGTGCGGGCCAAATAAACATGGCCTGACCTCTCCACAAATCATGTATTTAATTGTTTTGTTCTACGTGATGGAGGAGGATAGCGACCAACCTCGTTGGGCATGAGAATGGCAGCCGACACCACCACCAACCGCGACGAAGGTGACGGTGCAACAGCGCCACCCTGCAGCCGCCGCGCCGCCCGCAGCCTCCGCCGCCCAGTGGCCTCCGTGCCGCCCGCGGCGTCCGCCGCCACGCAGCCTCACCGCTCCTTGGCCCTCCGCGACCTCGTCATCCCAATGCCTCATGACCCCCGCAGCCTTCTCCCTACCGTGGTCGCACGGCCCCTGCGGCCTCTCCGTCACATTTCTCCGCAGTCCCCCATAGCCTCTCTGTCCCGCGGCATCGCCGCCCTCGTAGCCTCTGTGCCGTCGTCCAGGCCTCTGCGCCGCCCTCGCGGCCTCATGCCGCTCTGTAGCCCCCGCGCTGATCAGTGCGGGCCAGGCTAGATCCAGCACGGGCTGGACTAGACCCAGAGGGCCAGGTCAGACCCAGCAGGCCGGGTCGACCCAAACCGGGTCGGGTTGGCCCATGCCGATTTGGGTCGGGTCGGTTCGACCAGGTCAGACCAGACCCATACAAGCTACGAGATTTCTGCTCTATCGGCCATAACTTTGGCACCAAGTGTTCATTTGACAAACCGTCAATGGCACTATAAACCTTGTAGTGAGACTGTCTCTTTTGTATACCGCACTTCAGATTTGGATTAAGTTGGGATATGGTCGGGTTGGATCGGGCATGAATCCAACCGGTCCCTCGGGACTAAAAGTCTAATAACTTGCAGATCATGCATCCGGTTGATGCACCATCTATTGCATTGAGACCCCTATGACATGGCAGAACTTTAGGATACTTCTTCATGGGACTTCGTGAAAGTTGTAGTAATGACTAGTGCTTGAGGAGTGGACCCCCTGGAGACGAGCAATTTTAGTGCGGGAACCCAGTAGCTAGCTGTGACAAGAAGAATGAGGAGTGATCCTGTGTGGGTCAACACCGAGCGATCCTATGTGGGTTAGCACTAAGCAATCCTATGTGGTTCATCACCTAGCGATCTTGTGTGGGTCAGCACTGAGCGATCCTATGTGGGTCAGCACCGAGCGATCATGTGTGGGTCATCACCGAGCGATCATGTGTGGGTCATCACCTAGATATCCTATGTGGGTTTGCCTTTTAACAAAGTAAGATGATATAGTAGTTACAACTAATCATCTCTACTACTTTACCTAATAAATACCTGGTGTGAGACGAGTCTGTACCTTGTTGTACTTTCCATCATGGTAATACCATGGTGGTATTCTTCTGTGTGGCGTACCTGTGGGGTACATACCTTCGTGGTATTCCTGCCGTTGTAGAATAGTTGAGCTTTGGGCTTTGATTTGGACTCTGTTTTTTCCTCATGATTGAGATGGGTATACTTGATAACTTAGGTATATGTATGGGCATATACCTTAGTAGGGTTGTCAGTTGATTTCATGCTTTTTGGTTTATCCTTTGTGGATTTTGTGAGACCTTGAGGGTCTCAGGGTCCCTAATGAGTGTCGTTATACTCACCCCTACACAGGAGCGTTTCCATTTTACTTATAATTTTAATTTCTCATACTTTACATTTGGGCTTGTATTCTGGCCCCTTTTACTTACTGCACTCACTATGTTTACGATTCAGTTTACTTGAGTTCGTATCTTTTTGTGTGCTTGGTTGCGTGTGGTTATAAGTTATAAAGGCAATGCCTTCCCAGTTTTAGGGAATACGACTTCGATGCTAGTCACCAGACCCTATCCTATGGAAGGCGGGATTGGGGTATTCACGTCACGGGCCCCAGAGGGATGGGTTGTCACATAATAAGAGGATGTAGAATAAGAATAGAATTTTGAAAGTGGTGATAAAACTATTATCTTTTTCTCAAGTATCTCCTTTTGATTTGCAAAAAAGGTATCTTTAGGATGGCTTTCTTCCCAAATTGTGGCCTTTAGGATAAATTGAGAGAATATTGGAGATAAAATGGGCAGAGTTTGACTGATAAAAATGGATTTAGAGGTGTGATTAAAATAGGAGAAATTCCCTTTTATACGAGAGGTGAGGGGAACTTTAAGAAAGTCATTAAATATTAATTTATTATAAATTTATTTTCGGTTTCTAATGGTCCCAAACTCATTTATTTCAAATATAAGACAATTATGGGTATAAATCCTCTCAACCAATAGGTTTTAGACAAGTTTTGGTCTCAATATTAACCTTATCTTTTAGCTTTAACCCTTAGTTTAAAACATTAACTCTTACCTTGTCTTCTTGTATTTATATGCTTCCTATAGTTACTATAAAATTCCAAGAGAACCTCAAGTAGAAAATTAATTAAATTTGTAACATTATATAATTCATTTTAAAAATATTATTTTTTAGGACTGTTATATCATTTTAAAAAAATAGTATTTTAAAAAAAATCATTTATGTCAATTTTGACACTATTTGGTAATGATTTTAATTAAAGTCATAACAACTTTATTACTTCGAAACAAAGACATTAACTCATCCCTCACATGTCAATGTCATCCAAAACAGTAGTGTATAGAATCAAAAAATTCCAATTACATTTATTTTAATATTTATAATATCATTTATTTGAATATTTCATGAATAAGGCAATCAATGCATCATCATTGTGTCATAAATAAATTTATTTATTAAATGTGTAAAAATTGTAAATAATATAGAATGATGTAGGAAATATTTTTATATTTATAATGACTATTTATAGTCAAATATATCAATTATATAACACCACCATAAAATTTTTTTAGTAAAAAGACACATGTTTATGTGATATTTCTCTTTACTTTAAATTAATTATTATAACATACCATTTTCACACTAAAGTGGTTCTCAAATGCCAAAATTACAGCCTAAGGATTCTTTTTGTCACCCATGACTCATAAAATAGTAATAATACATGGGTTATGTCACGACCCGTCCTCAGGGCCCATGCTGTGACTGCCCCAAGCCCGCCTTCCATAGGTCAGGGGCTGGCGACTAGCACCAAGGCATAATTCCCGGTAAAAAGGGAAGTCATTGCCTTTGTAAAGTAAACAAACACCATAGAGAAAACAAGAAGAAGCAAATACTAAGTAAAAACTGGGTACAACAGTAAGTGCGGAAAAGTAAGTGGGCCAGAATACAAACCCAAACTGAATGTAAAGTACAACTGGAAAGGGAAAATAGCAACTGAAAGCAAATCTGCAGCCTCGAGCCATCCACTGGAATTCCCACCTGAAGGGTGGGTACAGATGGCCTCCACAGCTCCTCGGGTCCAGCCGTCCGCTCTGAGTATGCCCCGCCCAGTGATCCACCTCCAGGTACCGACCTCCTCCTCGTTCCCCAACCACGATCAGCGCTGTCTGTCGTCTGCAACCAATACAACGTAGTGCGGGCATAGCCCATGCAGGGGTGAGTATAAGCTACTCAATAGGGACCCTGAGACCCCCGAAGGTCTCCCAAAATCCACAAAGGATAATCCACAAAAGAAAGATGCAATCACGAAGTAACATCCAACACTACGTAGGTATATGCCCATACATATACCTAAGTCATCAATTCTCATTCGGATCCAACATCCGAGACCAAGTACAACCCAGTCCACATAGGAAAACACAACCAAATCCACACTGGAAAGCATAACGTAATCCACACAGGATATCAAGTCAAACTTATCGAAGATAAGGATTCAAAATCAAGACTCAGCTCACACAGTTATACTTCTTCATGTTGTCAAAACCACGGCTGATGGAGAACTCCTCCTCTGTCGAGTACAGTGGGCATGCCGCTACAACCTAGCACGCCGAACTCCTCCTCTGTCGAGAACTGTGGGCCTGCTGCTATAACCAAGCGCTTCCCTCCATGGGTCTTCTGCTACAACCAAGCGCTCCCCCACATAGGCTCCAGAGGTACTCCTTCTGTTGAGTACCGCGGGTCTACCGCTACAACCAAACGCTCCTCCGCCGTGGGTATGCCGCTACAACCAAGCGCTCCCCCTCATAGCCTCTAGTGGTACTCCTTCTGTTGAGTACCTGTGGGTCTGCGGCTACTACCAAGCGCTCCTCCGCCATGGTTCTGCCGCTACAACCAAGCGCTCCCCCTCATAGCCTCCAGAGGTAATCCTTATGGTGAGTATCGTAGGTCTGCCGCTACTACCAAGCGCTCCTCCGCCGTGGGTCTGCCGCTACAACCAAGCGCTCCCCACTGGGCTAAACAAAATACACTGAGTCGATAGATCAGCAGTCGTCAATTCTCAGCCAGCTACTAGGTCTCTGCACTCTGTTAGCTCGTCACCGGGAGGGTCCGCTCCACGACCTATCGGTCGATACTTCAAGTATCAAGAAGTTCCATGAAGAAGTATATCAAAGGACTGCCTCGTCATAGGGGTCTCAATGCAACAGACGACGCATCAGTCGGATGCCTGGTCTGTGAGTTACTAGCCTTTTCATCTGAGGGGCCCAGTTGGTTTCATGTGAGAACCAACCCGGCCGTATCTCAACTGTACCCAGAACTCTCATAGGGCACACTCATAGGGACCATTTCTCAATGTGATCACCAACGCCACTGACGGTTCGTCAAACGGACGTCCGGTCTGAAAGCTATCAGCTTTTCTGTTCCAGGGGCCTGGTTAGATTTTGGGTTCAATCCAACCTGGCCATTATACAACTGCAACCAAAACTCAGGCGAAGCTTGCCAAAAGTTTTTTCTCATCAAGAGAAATCCAACAAAGTTGATGGCAAATCAATCGGACGTCCGGAGATCAAGTTATAAGTGTTTTCGCTCCGAGGGCCCGGTTGGTTTCGTGTACGAACCAACCCGACCGAACCCAAAGTACTCCAAAACCTTGAGTGTAGTATACCGAAAGGAACGTCTTGATCCATGGATCGCATCTCCGCTGACGTTGCATCGATCGGAGGTCCACAACCCAAGTTATGGGCAGAAGACCGAAAGAGGTTCGGTATTAGAGGGTTCAGGCCCAGTCTGACCCGGCCCGATACCCCCAGGGTCGGCCCGAACCGGGTCCAGGTCCGGCCCGCTTGGCCGCGGACGCGGCCCGGCCCGGCGCGTTGGCGCGGCCAGTGGCTAGGCGGCACAGCCGTAACAGCCGAGTATTGAAGGGGGGCGCGCTGCCCTCGCGTTGAGAACCCGCGGCCACCATGTGGGGGGCCGCACCTGCTGGCCGACTGGGGGTTACGAACCCCTGGTTTTCCCCTGACCGGCCGGCCCGCTCTGGTCGGCCGGCTGCTGCCGCCATGGAACCGGCACTGGCCGGTCCCCCCGCTCCGACGCCGGCGGACCGGAACCGGCCGCCGGTCTCCCCGCTCCGCCGCGACCTCAGCCGCGGCCTTGCTCCATCTGGCATGGCGCGACGGCGCCACGCCCCTCCGCCGCGGACCCGCTCTGGCCACGGCGCTTTTGTAGTTCTCCGGCGTGGCGCGACGGTGCCGCGTCTTTGGTTCGTCTTCAACGGCGCGGCGCGACGGCGCCGCTTCTCCCCTTTTCTTTAATATTTCTGCGCGGTGGTTCGGCACCGCGTTGCCTTTTTCATGCCGCAAACAACATCAAACAACCAAAGAGGAGAGGAGGGTCAGCCGTGTTCGTGTGGTCCGACCCCCTCCCGTTATTTCTGTATCAGGCGGCTCCAATAGAAATGAAGAAAGGCAACGACAGAATTCACGAACAACAATTAAAATAAATCCATACCTCACCGAATTCGATGAGTGAGGATTCGTCGTGGAATTAACCATCGCCGAAGAAGGCGTCGCGGAAGGAGGATCATCACGTCGCAGAGAAAGGATTCGTCGGCGTCACTTCGTCGATCTCTGAGGATCCGGCGTTCTTGTTGACCTTCGTCAGAGGTCGGCGTTCCTCGCGTTCTTCGCGTTCTTCGCGTTCTTCATCAAGGAGGAAGAACTTCACGGCTTGAGAGAATTCTCCCCAAACCCTCTTGCACAACCCACCCCTAATAAAATAAGAGTTGTCTTATTTTATTAACACAAGCCAACATTTGAATTTCAAAAAGAAACAATCAATTAAAATACTTAATTGAGGAGTTTTTAACCGCCCAATTAATGAGGCGTTTATTAACCAGAATAAACGCAAGGGTTGAATTCATTAATAGGGGGATGCGGGTGCGTTACTTAATTAAAGGAGGGGGTTTAGGAAGAAAAGAAACGATGGGGCTCGTGTGGGACCCACCTCACAAATATCCTACCAAGTGGGTAGGATATTTTGGGTCCCACTGCCAACACTTATCTTAGGTTAAACAACTTGAAGTAAAATAAAAATTGCGCGTCCAATTTTTATTTTATTCCTTTACTTAACCCCAAAATTGAAAAACCACACCCGAGAAAACGCAACTTCGGAAAAGGTGTTTCTAAGCAATTATCGGCACTGCGATTCCATCGGTGCCCTCAGAATTCGATTCCAAGTACCGGTTCAAAAGTTATAAAAACCCGCTTGTTCGTTCATTGAACGTACCCGAGCTAAACTTCGGAAAATGATTCCAGGCACACCGGGCCTCGGAATCAGGTGCCGTCAGAAACTGCGTTCTTGTAAAATCACAAAGAAAATTAAGAAAAACTTACCCTTGAATTTTACGGGTCTTTACATGTTAGGGTAGTTTTATATTATTATAATATTATTGTTTACCCTTATTTACATGATTTACCCTTTATCCATGGTAAAAAAAAATATTTACTAAAGTTACTATTCATAATGTCCAAAAAATAAAAGGGACCTATTTAAATAATTTGAACATTATGATTCCAAATATGGAATAAATTTTTATAAATTCAAAACCCATAATTGATAAAAATTAATTTAAAATTAATTCCTATTGTCAAAACTAGAAAACAGGTTTTTAAGAAGTAAAAACGATCAAAAGACTAACATGTGTTTATGTCCAATTTAAATTTGAAATTACTTCAAATGATCCAAATTGGATTAAATTATAAAACCTTAATCCAATTATACTTTAAAACTAATTAAAAATATAATCTAACTATATAGATAAATTATATGAAATGGCGATTTAGAATTAAAATGCAGTATTTTTTACTATTCATTAAAATATGAATTTCATCCAAAAAATACGAAAATTTCAATCAAGGTAAAATTTTTTGTCCCTATTCAAATGATGAAGTTTAATTTGTCAAATAGAACATATATAATTTCCAAAAACTAGATTTAATAAGGTTTATCCATCAAAAGGTGGTAAAACTATATTTTTTTTGAAAAATACTTCTTTTATCTGAAAAAATGAATTTGTTCTTATATCATATATAGAAAGCATATATGATGAATTTAAAACCATAAATTGAATATATTACATATATATATCACTAATAAATATATAAAGGGTGATTTTATTATTTTATAAACTCAATTATTTTCACTTAAATATATTTTTTAGAAGGAAGTTAATACTATTCATATCTGCCATTATAATGACTATGTTATAATATTTAGTTATCACTTATACATGGTCTTGTGAGAAATGAATTCTACCCAAAGAACTTTAAATTATGTATATCATAATCCATGAATAATTTTGTGTATACTGCAAGCAAATATGAGGTCTTTTATAGCGTAGGCTAATCTTGGAATAGCTTACAACACAAGATATCAATGAAATTGAAATAATCTATCTCATAAAATCTCAGGGTGTTCCATTATTTATTTATTAACAATTAAAAATAAATTCTCATTATGAATATAAATATTATATCTTTAAAATTAATTTTTATAGTCAAATATATATTTTGAATCACTAAATATAAAAATTTATTACGTATAAAAAAACCATAAGTATTACATATTGGACATTCTTAAAATAAAATAAAAAAATGTATAAAGTCATGCAAGTGGCTCCGAATCACCATAAAATCATCCCAAATATTATTTTGGTCTAAAATAACTCATCCAATAAAATTACCACAAGTGTTAGTGTAATTTTATAATATTATTTCTACCCTTAATTACTCGATTTACCTTTAACCGTGTTAATAAAAAATTATTAAAGTTATTACTCATAATACCCAAAAATAAAAGAAACTTATTTTCAAAATCTGGACCCCCTGATTCCAATTATGGAATCAATTATTCAAAATTCAAAACACATAACTATCATTAATTTATTTAAAATTAATCTCGTTGACGGAACGAGAATACAGGTTTTTAAAGTAAAAACCTTCAAAAGATTTAAATGTTTTTATATCAAAATATAATGTGAAATTTATTCCAATAAACTTAATTGAATTAAATGATATAATATTTAAATAATTATACTTTAAATCAATCTAAAATATAATTTGGAAATATAAATCAATCATATAAGAAAGTAGTTTTCAATTAAAATGGAGTATTTTTTCGTTATTCATCAAAAATGAGTCTTACCAGAAAAATTCCAAACATTAAACTAAATTAAATATTGATACTCCTATTTTAGATAATAATTTTATTTTATAAAATATAATTTATAAAATTTTCAAAAACTATATTTAAAACAAATGTGCCACTAGAAGGCGGTAAAAATGCCTTTTTAGAAAAAAAAATACTTCTTTAATGCACAAAATTGGGTTTTTTTCTCATATCATTTCTAGAAAACACATAATATGTATTTTAAATAATATATTGAATATTATGTGTATATATATTTCAATAATATAATTAAACTAGATTGATTGTTTATTTTTTTATTGGTACAAAACACACATGTGCACATTTAAATTGTTTTTATAAAAATGTTTATTTTATATTAAATTAGTTTTAATATTTATTTATAATAAATTAGTAACCAATGAATTTAATAATATATTTTAATAAGTTAGATAATCATATTAATAACCACTAATTTAATTATAATGAGATAATTTTTTTAAAATATTAATATTAATAGTATATCAAGGTTTGTTTTAAGTTCAGTGTTATGTGCAACATAAGCTATCAAAGAGATTAAATTTAAAAAGATACATACCATAAAATCTTGGGGTGTTATATTCTCCCCTACTTTAATAAATTTCTTCCTTGTAAATTTAAATATCACTTATTAAATCAAAACTTGATACTTTAAAATTTATTTTTGGTAAACCTGCATTGAAAATGGGATTAATAAAACTTCCTCTTAATAAGAGGGAAAAGGAAATGTGAAGGATACCAAAGAATTAGGATTTGGAATTGAAGAAACTTAGAGGTAATTGAAAACTAAAACATGGAAGAGAAATCAAACCATCAAGTTCTAATGGGGTGTTTTATAGTACATGGTCATTAGAAATTCTACCATCCTAAAATTATAAATCTATAATGGGTTAAAGAGGGCATTGATTCATTGATAAGAAAATTAAACAAATAGTTTTTTTCATTACAAATTCCTTTCTTATAGTTGAGAGATTATTTTACTATATAGATAATCACTTACTTGATTTCTTTACATGTCATAACCATAATATAATCCTTTATTTGTTATTCAATCTATTTTCACTTAATTCCACACACCCAGCAATGAATCTTCCAGATGAATTTTTCATGCCTAAGGCACTTTTATGAATCATAAAATCCAAGATTCATTCCTTCAGCCTTTAAATATTTACTGAAACCAAAATTGTTAGCACATAGTATCAAATAAATCATACTTTATCCTCAAATAATATATCCTATTTAACTTAATCCATTCCAACCTTAAGACTTGTCTATAATACTTTTTTCTAAATTCACAGTCCTAAAAGGTCTACAAATACCAAAAATAAATTGTAATATCATATTCCCAAACACTGTAATGTAGCACTTATTTTCACATACCAAATATTTTATCACCTTAAAAACCTTAATAAAAATTTCCAATATTCCAAATCCTTAAATAAGTTCTTCAATATAATCCTTATTTATTACATAATTCTTATGACTATTACATCATTAATAAGATAATCAAATGATATAATTCTTTAATCCAACTGTAATCTCGTTAATCATTCATCTTTTCCTATGGAAATAGCATAAGCCTGACCAGGTCATATTATGCTCTTTTGTGTATATTACATTGGTGCATAAGATATTGATTTTCATAGTGTCCCATATCCTTGTTGTTTAATCATTGTACATTGGAAAACTTTTTCTTAGCCTTGAAATCCTAATAACATTGGACTTTCTCTCTATATTTTTATCAACTTCACACTCAATTTAAGAAAGTATTATGGTGTTTCTTTCCACAATTATCACATTTGTGAAAATAATAATTTCTTTTCTTTCCTCTATCCATCTTTTTTCTAGCTTCACTCTTGTCCACATGCTTCCCTCCAAAGCCATAATACTTAGAGAATTATTTCTTTTCCTCATTACCACATGATATTATGTCATCATATGATGAGAATTTTTGGGAGACTAGTTACCTTATAAATTTTATCTTAAACCCATTGAAGAAATTATTATTCTTATTCTTTGGATTATATGCCTTTTTGTGGGTCACATTCCTCAAGTTATGTGTCATTATTAATGGATAGAATACACTAAATTAGATCATGAAATTATGAAACATAATTTATAATATTAGAACAAGTGAATCACATAACCTAAATTGAAAATTTACATATAACTAATATATAAATCACAACCCAAGTTTATTTGCATATATTTCCAAAAAATATCAAAGGGTTTCACTCTTTAATCTATGTTTTCCTAAATCTAGTTCTCAAGGTTTCTACTAAACTTTCTATGATAAAAAATGTATTGAATTCCAGCCCAAAATCCTAGAGAATTTGCCTCACATTATAACTTTTACATAGATACAAGGTTTGAATCCCAAAGGACCAATAAATTTAGTAGTTTTATAAATCATAATACATACACAAACCTTACATTACATTTTAAAACATATAATATAACATATAAAATACTTTTATAAATCCATTATTATCATAGATTAACCCTAAATATCAGTCATAATACACATCTTGGAATCCTATAAAAAAAATAAAATCAAAGAAAGTGAATAGATGAAATGATCAATAAGGCTATTCTTATATCGGAAACTATTATAAATAATCATAAATATTTAAGTCAGGGTGTATAACTAAAACATAATCCACTTAAACATTATCATGAGAATAATATGGAAATACTAAATCAAAATCAAATAATTCCATATAAATAATCACATGTATATTCTATTAATGAGATAATCATGTGAAATATCAATAACTAATCTCATAATGAGGAAGTGCATAATTTCGAACATCCTAAACATATTGTCAAGGCTTTATCCAAGACATCATACTTAAAAATGGTAAGACATCATCCAATCCCCGGACTAATTTGTCTCATGAGGCCTACCGATTCATCGATGGGTTATAGAGGGCCTCACCCATCACTTACTGTGTCTAATTAATTCCTCAGTTGAAAAGGGTGAAAAATAAAAAGCATAAGCATTCATATTAAAAAAATATCATATGAAATATGAACACTTCAATAGTAAACCATGAATGGTATCAAAATAGAGAATCCACAGTCATACTAATCATAAAACCTTCAATAATATATGGTAGATAGTATCATAAGAGATCAAAATAAATTAAGAATAAAATCCAATAAAGTATGCTGACATAAATAAAAAAAGTTTAATCAAATCATTAAAAATTTATTTAACAAAATACCACTTTTTTACTTTGAAATCATTTATTTAAAATGTAGTTAAATTTAAAAGAAAACATTTTAATTGAAAATAATATTTTACAATTTTAAAATAATATTTAATGAATTAATGTTTTATGATGTAAGATAAATATATTCATTCTGTATAAGTTTAAAAAAACATTCCTTTCATACATTTATTGAAAAAGTCATAAAGTACCTCATTTGTAAAATCAAAAAGAGATTAATTTTAAACCATTTTATAAAAATTAAAACATGGGAAAAAATTAAATAAAATTTTGTCATATAATGGTAAAAATATTTTGGAATTTTTTTTAAGAAACATAGATTTTGATGATAAATATTCCCCAGTATTTACTTATGAATAAATAATCCCAGATAATAATGAGATTGTGAAATTAACTCTTAACTTATACTTTCTTTTAGTTGAATGTAATTTAACATCTTTTGTAATTGTTAAAATAATATTATTAACTTATATCATAAATTTATTCATAGTTATGATATCATATATGATCTTATTATAATATTTTATCACCAATTTGTTGATAATATTTGTTATTACCCAAGTTGTCGGTGTTAACTTACATATTTCCCCATGCTTGTTTTATCTTGATAGTTCCTTTTATCTTAAATATGATACATATAAATCATCTCCACAATGATATTAAGCAAATAAATATCATATTTAATAATTATATACATTATCATAATCATTCTTGAAATTGTTAACATGTAAAATTAATCACATCGCGTCATGGATAAGGTAGGTCATATGTACGCACGAGCAATGGTATCATTCCCTTAATTGTGAAATGGAAAGGAAGTGTATGGTATATTTATTTTTAGAGAATAAATATAATTTAATATTTCTTAATTATATCCATTATATCCATCATAATACCTATCCAAGTAAAGTGGCGTGAAAAATGGATTACACCACAGCATGGAGACGGTAAGTCGTACGTATGCACGCATGGTGATTTCATTTTTTATAGGATAGATAAAAGGTAGAATATGGTTATACCATAATCATAATAATATTTCATAATATATATGATACTATATTTATTACTTTATAATGAAAATAACACATGAAGATAAAGTAAAAGAATAAATGAACTTGAAAGAGTTTGTAAAAATGATTACCTATTCTTTGGAGAACATCCATTCAATCTCTTCTTTTGGGATCTAAGGTTGGTATTTTTTCATAGAATGGATAATGGTTTTGTAAGAATAAATGGGGAGTTTTTTTTATGATGAATCCTCATAGTGGTCTAAGTAAGTGAGGTAGGAGGTTCCCTTTAATAATTTAGGTGATGGGCACGCATGAAAACTCTCAAAATATTAAATTAAAATAAATTTATTTTATATTCCAAAACCAATAAAATTTAGTTATTTATAATATAATATGATTCACGGTCTAAATTCTATCAAAAAATAATTTTTAAGCAATTTTATTTCACACTCTTACCCTTATCTTTTGGTTTTAACCCCCTTTTAAACTCTTTTACTCTTAACATGACAACATGTGCTTTTACACTTTGAATGCTAATGTAGTTACCATAAAATGAAAAACGAACCATAAATGAGTCATGGATTACTATATAAACCTTATCAAAATATATTGGATGAATTTTAAATTTTTTTTTATTTTATATCATCTAATACAATATTATTTATTTTAGAGCATGATTAAAGTCAATTTTGACACTATTCATTTATTGACTTTTTAAAAAATATTAATAAAGAACATAACTTCTAACAAAAAGTTTTAATACAACCATAATATTTCTAAGTAATCTATAAAACTCATGTATGACAATATATGTCTCAAATTTTATAAATTTTTATATTTTTAATATGGTTTATTTGATATTTCTATTAATTAAACAATTACCACATCATCATTATATAATCCATTAAAAAAATTATTTATTTCCTAAAAATTAAAAAAAAATTCCATGATTATGAAAAAAAATTATCTTTTATGTGACTATTTATAGTCGAATATATCTTCTTAATAACTACATATAAAAATTTAATACCTATAAAAAACAAGAGTATGACATATTAGACTTTCCTTAGAATAAAATACTAAAAAAGACATAAAACCTTTCAAGTGGCTCCCAAAGACTATAAAATCGGCCCAAGGAATATTTTTTTAATTACTCATAGAATAAAATTAGGATAATTTTTAGGATAATTTTACAACATTATTTTTACATTTAATTACTTGATTAACCTTTAACCGTGTTAATAAAACATTAATAAAATTACTATTCATAATTCCAAAAGATAAAAGAAACATATTTACATAATTTGGACCCCATAATTAGAAATATTAAATACATTTTTAAAAATTAAAATCATATAAATTTCATTAATAAATTTAAAATTAATCTCGTTGACGGAATAAAAAATGAGTTTCTAAAGTAAAAATGTCGAAAACATTGAAATGTTTTTATATCCAAATTCAATTTAAAATTTATTCCAATGATCTTAATTATATTATATGATTAAATATTTATAAAATTAGAGTTTAAAAATAGTATAACATGAAATATAAAAATATAAATGAATCAAAAGAAAAGGTAGTTTTCAATTAAAATATAGTATTTCCACTATTCATCAAAAAATGAATCTTATTAGAAAAATACCAAAATTCAACCAAAGTAATTATTGATACTCTTATTTCAGAGAATAAGTTTATTTTTTAAAATATTATTTATAAATGTTTCAAAAAACTATATTTAAAACAATATACTCCACTAAAAAGCGGAAAAAATACCTTTTAGAAAAATACTTCTTTTATATATAAAATTGGTTTTGTTCTCATATCATGTCTAGAAAATACATGATATTAATTT
Source organism: Viscum album (assembly GCA_963277665.1). NCBI lineage: Eukaryota > Viridiplantae > Streptophyta > Magnoliopsida > Santalales > Viscaceae > Viscum > Viscum album. The sequence goes on from OY728129.1 coordinate 1,447,997,754, forward strand.
TAAACATTATATTAAATTTTATATATATATATATTTCATTATCGTAATCAAACAAAAGTAATTTTTTATTTATTTATTGGTATAAAACACACTTATACAAATTTAAATAGTTTAACCAAAAACATTTCCTTTATATTAAATTAGTTTTTATATTTATTTATAATTAATTTTTAACCAATGAATTAAATAATATATATTTATAAGTATTTTAATCCTATTCATAACCACCAATTTAAATTCTATTATATAATTTCATTTTAAATAATAATTTTAATAGTATATTATGATTCATTTTAATCTCGGGGTTGTGTTCAACATAAGATATCGAAGAGATTAAAATTAAAAACGATACATTCCATAAAATATTGGTGTGTTATATCTATTGAGGAACTTAGATAGATCCCTAGGTCAAATCACCCTTGAGAAAGCCTGATCATGGTTCCCATGAAAAAAAACTACTGAAGATCCCCCTTCTTACCACACTAATGACACTTGCTTTGAGGTCTCAAAAAAATCATAATAATGGACACTTTTTTGCAGTTGAAACAATGGGGACCTCCTCCTCCACCTGGGAGGGATGATGAAAACACATTCTTCTCTAATTTCATGTGAGCATCCCTATTATAACCCATTGTCCTTCCTCTTCCTGCTATCAGAAGATGCACCTACTATAACACTGGGAAGACCACCAGGTGATCCACTAAGTGTTATAAGAAGACCGGTATCTATGTCCTCCTCTCTGACTTTATCAGTCATCAAGGAATTTTAATGTGCCTCTAGATATATCATTGGGTCAAAACTCCTTATCAGACACCTAAACTTTGGTCAAAGGTTGATCTCAAATTTTCAAGCCTTCTTCTCCTAATTCGCATCCAAGAGAGGAGTGAAGTAAGTAAACTCTATGAAATGAGAATAGTAGGAAGACACCGACATAAATATCTATTTAAGATCCATAAACTTTTGAGAAAACTTTGGCTTTATTGTATCTGGGAATAACTCCTTGAATAATAGATCCTTGAAGGTCTCTCAAGTCCTTCATGTCTTCTAACATGGTTCATAACACCTCATCACGTTCTGGTGGGTCCCAAAAGCATGAAAGTAGACAACTTTACCCATCAATACTCTAATGTACCCACTATATCAAATATCCCATAGATGATTTCAATTTAATCCTCAGCATCTCATGGGCCTTGAGTATCCTGTAAGGCTAGTTGATTTTGAATATGTAATTCACAAGAATTATTGACCATATTCCTATATGCTCCTCCACCTGGAATAGAAACTATGTGGAAGACTCCTGGCCTAAGTGGTTCCTCTACCTGAACCACTAGATTATGTAGTGGAGAGAGCTCGGATGCATCCGATGGAATCTCTAGTGGAAGAATAGGGGTGTTCTCTCTTGTGGGATTATCCAGAACTACATCCACTGATGTTCCCCTTAGATTTCTTCTAGGTGGTATTATCGGTAATTCCCAAAAAATTCATAGAGACCCTAAAATAGTTTACCTAATATATCAACCTAATCATTTCATAGGCACACATAAGGGATTTCAATAGAAGAACTATTATGGGACACTACCCACAGTGATAAGGCATAACTCTCTTAGTACTAACCAAGTCTCAAGCCTAGCTCTTCATACCTACACATCAGTTACACACATATATATAAAATAAAAAAACAATAATTATCAAGTTTAAGTAATAAAAATTCCAACACAGTATATCACTAAATAATAAAGCCTAGAACAACACATTTAAGTAAATGAACTACCACATATATCAATAAATATGCATATATATATAACATGGGATCCTATGTTCCTAGAATAATGCATAAAAACACCTAAATCCCATAAAATCTAACAATATAACATACTTATAATTAACATGAACCAAAAATTAATAACTATAATATTAGTCCCATCAATGGTAACTTGGAGGTGCATCATATAAGATTTTGATAATCACTCATGGGACACTCCTACTCAAGTTCCACTAAACCTATATCTTTTATACCCTAACACAAAAACTATCTAGAAGAGATAAAATAAAATAAAACATCCTATGATACCACTTTGTAATGCCCTGACCCAAATTACCCCCATTTGGTTCGGTGTGCTGCATGACCTCATGTGTGCATCCCCCTTACGCAAGGGGTTTTCGAATAGTAGTGAGTGTTTTTAAGGTAAAGTGGGGAGAATATACACTTAGTATCAAAATCCATACATCATAATCCTATCAATAAAAGAGTATTAACAGAAAATAAAAGGGAATAATAGAACTAAATAATCATAATTCCATAACAGATGACATGTTAGGAATCTCAAAGTAAAAAAAGTAATAATTCAAGGACCGCCAATGTGGATGGTTAAACCAAAGTATAACAAGAAATAACTAAATATATTGACATTGCAATATCACTATGGTGTTTATCCTAGTACCGCCTACGAACACGGACCTCCATTTCCTTATCTCCTTATCATTGGGCCCTTTCCCTTTCCTAGATCCTTGATCATGAAGTCTATACACACACCGAGATTCCCATGAAGGTTGTGAGTTTATACTATAAAGGACAATAGAAATGTGTCATTAACAAAAGTGAACATCAATAAAAGGTTTATTCCATAATAATAGATTAATGTGCAAGAAATTATCAATCAATCATGTGTCGAGTGGTCTTTTACTAAAAAAGCCTCCAAAAACCCTAGTCATACCTACTTCGACTCTATGCTGGAAGGAAGTTTATAACCTAAGACATGATCATGTGTTAACCACAAGGCCATTATATGTATTTGAGCATCCTCATGGCCAATAAGCCTCAGTTCTGCCCACAAGACCTTCATCTATCATCTCTATCATGGGTCAGGCTACAAGGACATCATGCCTTGTTTCTTACATAGGTCAATCGATAAGTCCATCTTACCTTGTTTCTACCTTAGTTCCGGCCACAAGGACATCATACACCTTCTCGGTGTCTAGTTCCCTCATCATCATCGATATAATCTACAAATGCTTTCCCCTATGGGATAAACAATCTCTGACATTCAACATGTCACTTATTACCAAAAGAAAAAAGTCTATGTGGAACTCATTCAAAAACAACATGCCATACCACATATATTCACAAACATAGCATATCAAGCATGATTCTCAACATCTACACACATACACATATGATCACTATCATGCATGTGTCTCAGAGGTTACAAACATACACACAAAGAAATGAATATCAAATATGGCTCTAAGAGGCTAAAAATGCACACACATGTGGTCAATATCAAGTAAATAAAATTTTAAAAGGGTTCTATATGGTAAATAAATTCATACTTTATGCATATTAATTCAAATTGAAAATATTGTCATGTTTGAATAAAAAAATCATGCCCACGCATCAACCAGATCAAACCTGTATGCCAAGGATCCCTAGAACCAATCCCAATCTATCAAAAATGGGATTCTAGAACAAGATTCAAGAAATATATGGATAAATAGTCTTTTAATAAATTCAAATTACTAAACAAAGAACACGGTTAATGATATATCTTGATTTAGTCAAATTAAATTCCATTTATTCACTATATCCAATGAAAAACTATCAACAGGACAAGAATCCTTCATTAGATCTTTATAGAATCAATATATTTAGTTATTATATCTTAAATATATGGTTCCTTAAAATAAGATAAGAGATAATCTTGAATAAACATGATGAATGGGAGATAGAAACCTCTTAACCTTAGTTCTCCTGAGCAAAGGCTTTTTAATCCACCAAAATTAGGGTTCAGAGGGAGGTGAATTTCAAAGAACCACCATTGGAGTCCTTTGGTTTGAGATTTAAAGGTATAGGATAAATAATTAGGATGTATTTAGAGTTTTTATATTAAAGACTCAATTTTTAGATTAAATAAAAAGTCACCCATGTCTAGGATTCTAAGTTTACCAAAACATACAAAAATCATGAAAGGATCACTGCCACTTCAAAGAACCTGCATGGCTTAGTTTCATGGGTTGGTAAACCATCCACCAACCATGCTTCATTCCACTATCCTAAATTTTATGATTACCTAGAGTAGGTCACATGGTTAAACATTAAGATGAACCACCTTCAACCCTTTAACAACAAGACACAAGATATTTTTTGGAGAATAACATGGTTTTCCAAAACCTTTCTCATATTGTGAACCCCTTAAAGGCCCCTAACCCCTCCAAAACCATCCAAAAGTTACCCAAGACTTCACTAAAGAAATTAATAACTCAAAAACACTTTAATATGGTTGAAATAAAGTCATAAAGTACCTAAAAAGTTTGGTACATTACACAGTTGATTCCTATGGATCAAAAATGATTTGAGGATCATTGTCCAATGCTTTCCCATCAATATTAACTTTTCTATTCACTTTTAACCTCTTGATGAGTGATATTTAGTTTTACTAAAAATATAAATTTTAAATATTACATTATATCATATCAACCAATTAATGCATTATATTTTTGTGTGGTTAATTCTTAAAAACCAAAAAATATTTAAGGATCATCCTGGTATTTTTTATGGTAATATGAACTCATTTGTTCGGTTTTGACCCCTTTTAGGTAATCTGACATTTAAAAAGAATATAAAGTCAAATTTATACTTTTGATCATACTAAGAAATTTTCTTATTAGATTTAAGTTTTTTATTCCTACATATCAAAAATTACTTTAAGATCATTGTCTTAATTTTTTACAATAATTGAACCTCGTTTTCTTAGTTTTGACCCATGCACTAAAGATTCTCCATTTATTAATAAGTGTTAACAATTTGAAATCATATTTTTATCATACTAAGAAAAAAAAGAATCATATTGATGCTTGATTTATTCCTTTAGATCATAAATTATATAATGATAATTATTCTAAGTTTATATAATAATCTAAACTTTTCTATTTGGTTTTACCCCTTAATGAGTGATATGTCATTTTAATAAAAATACAAAACTATAATTGTACTTTGAATCATGTAAATCTATCTGAGCAGCAAATTAATGATCGATTGATTCCTATAGATCACATAAGACCCAAGGGTCATTTTCTAATGTTTTCAGGTCAATTAGAGGTTTTTTTCTTACTTGTTACTTTTTGGTGGGTGATGATTTATTTTAATAAAAATACAAATATAAAATAGTAATTTGGATCATATTGAGTAATTTAATCATTATATGGATGCTTGATTGATTATTTTAGATAAAATATGATTTGAGTATCAATTTCGTAAGTTTTTATGTCTATCTGAGTTCATTTTTTTGGTTTTTACCCCTTGATGGGTGATGTTCTATTTTAGTAAAAACACAAAGGTGAAATTGAAATTCAGATAATTTTGAGAAATCCAAGAATCAGATTACTACGTAGTTGATTCCTGCAAACAAAAAATATCCTAAGGATAATAATTCTAAGTTTCCATATCAGTAAAAACTAATTTTCTTAGTTTTTCTACTTTTAGGTGATTAGTTACTTTAATAACAATAAGAAGTTCAAACAACCCTTTCAATCATACCAAGAAATTCGGGCAACAAATGTTCACGTTGTTGATTTATATAGATCAAAAATGAATCGACAACAATTTTCCTAAGTTTTTTATCCAATTAAAACATATTTTCTTTGTTTTGACCCCTATATATGTGATTTTTCATTTATTAATAATTGTTAACAATGTGAAATAATATTTTCCATCATATCAGGAAATATAGTCGTCAGATTGATGTGTGGTTAATTCCTACATAACAAAATTCATTAGAGGACCCCCCACCTAAATTTTCAAATCAATTTAAACTCACCAGCTTATTTTTTACCCCTTGATGGGTTATATGTTATTTTATTAAAAATAGAAATGTGAAATGGTACTTTAAATCATATCGAGAAACTGAGTCATCAAACTGATGTTCAATTAATTTTTAAATATCAAAAATAATTTTAGGATCATCCAAGTATGTTTTTATCACAATATTAAACTATTTTATTGGTTTTGAATTGTTTTAGGTTACTTAACACATTAATAAAAATATAAAGGACAAATGAAACTTATATTCATAATGAGAAATTATGATATTTTATTTACTTATGTTTAATTCCTATATATAAAAATGTATTTTAGACTGTTTCCCTAGATTTTTTATGCCAACCTAAACCCATTTTTTTAGTCTTGACCCTGAAACTGGGGATTTTCCATTAATTAATAATTGTCTGTAATTAAAAAATATATTTTCCATCATACCAAGAAACCAAAGAATCACATTGTTGTGTGGATAATTTCTATTGATCAAAAATGATTCGAGGATAATTTTCCTAAGTTTATACACCAATATTAACTCACCTATTTGGTTTTGACCCCTTGATAGGTATTAAGTAATTTTAATAAAAACTACAATGAGGAATTAAATTTTGGATCATGTCAATAAGTATAAGCACTAGATTGAATCTTGATTGATTCCAATAGATAATAAATGACCCAAGAATCATTCTACAGGGTTACTATATCATTATTCAATAATTTACTTAGTTTTAACACATTATATATTATTAGTCACTTTAATATAAATTTGTAGGCAAAACAAAACTTTAATCATATTGATAAACTCATCATGATACCTACAAAATAAAATTAAAATTAAAAATATAATAGGAAATCATCTCTTTATGATTTCTTTAAACAGTATGATATCATGTACTATTCCCACTCATTTCTAAAAAAATCCACTTCTTATTTTGAATGTGTTAGTCATTAGAAATCTTAGTTGTATAGAAAATATAAACAAACAAATTATTAAATAGTATTTTAAATAAAGGTTTAAGTACCTTTAGAAATACCTTTTGGGATGATAGGTTATTAATTGTATATGATATCTTCTATAAATTTATAAACATAATATCCACAATCATTGTCATTATTTTGTTTCAAAAACTACATAAAAATCTATAAAAATAGGTAATTTGTTTTGATATGTGTTCTAATAATAATATTTTATTATATATACCTTAATTTGAATCCATTTAAATAAATTTATAAACTTCTTGGGCTCATTAATCATACCCATATCATGATTTTGTTGATATTTAAATATTTCCCTATAACAAAAAAATACCATCAAAACATATTATAAAACATAAATTTTATATTTATCTATAAAATGTTGATTGTAGTGCATTACACATTCATAATATTCACCATGTGTGGTTGATATATTGGAAATATATGATTTAGATCCAAAAAATAAACCTTTAGAGTTTTCAAAATGATTAAAATTATTATCCAGTGCTCCTTAAAAAATAAAAAAATGACTCTGTAATGAAAAAAATATATCATATGATTAGATTGTAGAGTTTTACCCCTAAATTGTATAAATTAAGATAGTGTTTGTCCTATATTTTTTTCAAACATTTTGGATAGTTCATATTTTTTTCAAGTTATACTTTATCTAATGAGTTTTTAAAATGAAAATGATGGATGGGTTATTAGTACAAATTTTTCTTTTCATGGTTTTTCCTTTATATTATCCAGGCATATTTTTCATGTAGAAAATATGAATATTTATTAAATTTAATTATATCATAGGGTCCATAAATCACTATATCATCTCTAACGGTATCAACATTAAGATCTTCCCCTTGTTTAACCAAAAATTTATAGCTTCGATCTATTCCATACAAAATTAAATGTTATTAAAACTCCTCTAGATAAATTTTTCTTAAAAACTAAAGGGTTTTAAATAAGTATAATAACATTTATCTGATCTAGAAGTATTTATTAAAAACCGATTATCTAAGTATCTCCATGCAAGATAATATAATTCTTATACAAAAACTAAAAATAATAACATGTTATAAATATGTGTACCTTACACTGAAGATCCACTACAACCTTTTGATCATTTTCTGATGAGTTTGATAAAGATAACTAAAGCAGACAACATAATCTTCCCACCATTATAGGTATCCATGGTCTATTCTTACTAATTTTTAATTGGTGTGGAATCCATCTTATCTCCATGGTCTAGTACCTCAAATGAAAAGGAAGATGATGTAGAGAACTATCTGAATCGGGGAGTTTTTTCCAAGTGTGAAGACCTAAATCCACCCACACACTACTTTCATCGCATAGTAGTTTTTATATAAGACATAAGGAAAACCCCTGGACTATATAATTGACTCATGTGTTCATAATGCATGAGTGAATTCTTTTTAAAGTAAATTCATTCATCATATGATTTCTTCACCACCAATGTGTTTCATATCATGAAATGGTATAATAAATAGTAGATGAGGTGGAAGACTAATCCAGGTGTCCAAAACTCAAAGTATAATGAACCCAATGAATTTAAATAATAATTTTCATGCAATTTTATATACATCATATAAATATATCATATATAAATATAGATTTAGGGAATATCTACTTCAATTACCCACATGCACAAAATTAAAAAGACTTTACACCATTTCACCTCATATAATATCGTATACAATAACTTTAGAAACCATTTCCCAAAATCATTTTAGATGTCATCCCAAATTCTTATTCGAAGTTATCCTTAACTTCACCATGTATCACATAATATGAAATAACTAGTGAACACATATCCAAAACATTTTCAGATTAACTCTAATAACTTTCAGAGCAGCGCTCTAAGTCAAACTCATTACCCATTCCAAAAACTATAAAGTGTGAACCCACATGACTTTGTAGTATTGGAAAAAATAATAATCTTGGGATTCATATTTTTAAGAAAATATATGAATTTAGAAAGGTGTCAATGTTACTCTGGATATAAAGAGATCTGTCATAATCTTTATCAAACACATGTATCACTGCAACCAAATCGACTACTAGCGGTGGATTTTTTTTTGCGGTGGTTTAAACTGATGCCATATAATTATATGATGATTTCCAAAAAATAAAGCTAAAGTTGGCCTTGGTATCCAACTCATGATTATTTTTTCATTTAGAAATAGTTTCTTAGAACCTTCATAGAATGTTTATTTAGCGGAATTTTAACCCACTACTAAATCCTTGGCATTTTGGGTGGGGAAAATACTCCTAAAATGAAACAAATGATAGTAAACAATAATTTGGGCTATATAGTGGCAGTTTAAACCACCTATATATCATTTTTCAAAAAAAAATACAGAAACAGATTTTGAATACCCATAACATACAATCAAAAAATCAAATAAATGGGAAAACATACAAAATAAAATAATTCGAATAATATTAATAACATAATCAGAAAATTATTAAAAACTACATGATTATTAGAGTGGTGGTTCTTCAAAATTTTGTAATTAAATAATGAGTATGGTATGACCCTAAAATATCAACTAGGGAATATGTGAATATTTTTGAAATGACATGGGATTCATGGTGGGGGATTTTTGGTTGATGTTGATTTTTGATAAGTTAATATCTTTAGAAGAGACTTTTATATGGAGTAATGGAATTTCAAACATGCTTATTTAAATAATATGGTGCTTATGGAATATTTTTCCTGAGTTTATAAGAATGGATGGAAGGAAGGACACAGATGATTGGTTTCAATATTATTTTTTCAGAACTTAATGGTTGTCGGTGTGGTCTTCAGAAGTAGTGATAGGAATTCAAGCTCCATAATGAGTCAAGCAAAGGAATAAAAACATGAAAAGATATAATAATATCATATGATCCATTATGCATAAACATACCTTCATCAAGAAGAATTATGGTTAATGAATTATACTATAATATTGGTCCATAAGGTAATAGATCATACAAAAATGTGGAGTTATTAAAAGACATTTGGATGTATTTACCTATAATTTGAGGAGACTAATGAGGAACATTGAATGGGAGTTACAAAGAGGAATAGTTTTTTGGGGTATTGTCATCTAAATGTAATCTTGAAGTCTATAAGTTTGGAATTTATTTATCTATTATCATCAAATTCTTGGAGAAGTTAACCGCTATCGTGTTAAAACCCAAGATCAATAACCCATTTCTATAGAACAATTGTATTTACAATGTTAGTGATAAATATTTTTATTTTTTAAATCACTATGGATAAAATTATTAGATGATGATCAGAATAGTAGAAATAAAATTTTATTTATGGAGGTGGACTCTTGAAAGGTTGAAAATAATATAGATGTAGTGGTAGAAATTTACTTTATTTCCATGGTTCACAAATAGGAAAGTTTAATGGGAGTTCATAATTCTAATATAATTATACATTATAGAAGGCAGAGTTCCAAATAGTGGTTCGTTCCAATGGTTTCGTTACAGATTTTTGTATCAATAACTCTGGGATTATTTATCATTGGGGTTAGCGTCATAAAAATAAAATGACCATATTGGGTGAGATCATGGACATAGTACATGGAAAACCCTATTGATAGGAATTCAACACAATAAAAGGATTATAACTCAGTGTATATTTTCTTTTGGATTAAATTTTCCATAGATTCATTTATAGGGTTTCATAAACTCAATAAATTATCATATAATAATTATATTGATTTGTGGATTTGTTTATTCAATGGGACGGTACACAAAATTGAACTAAAATCCTCATGTGTATGTATTTTTTCATGGTTACTACACAAACTCACATAGTCATGCACTAACCATGTGTCATAGGGAAAGCCCATACGTAAGATTGGTCTGCATTTTTTCCCAAATATAAGGTTTTATACATATATGTACAAATCCATATAGAAATATTTCATTTCAAAAAATCTGATGAAAATCAAAGTTAAATTCCAAAAATCATAAAAATTTAAAATACTAGTAATCATATCATATTTAATATAAGAGTGGCATGGGGTTTCATGATTCATGTTCTACAGAATATTCAAAGAAAAATAATAAGGTAAAACTGTGAATAAAACATATAAAATGGTCCAAGCACATATATTTTCAATGCAAGGGAAATACATATATCCCTACGAGAGACCACAACATGGTTTATTTTTTTAAAGGTTGGGGTCAAAGCCTCATTTTATTATTTAAAGCAAAGGCCTCTTTATACTGGTTTATGAATCACCATATTAGTGTTATCTTATCATATGTTCAGTTATACATTATCTCGGAATCCAAATTCAACACTAATGACTATCTGATGAACTTTGATCGACACTCATCTCCATCTTCACTCCCTGCTACCAGCACCTACATTAAAATTATGTTGAAAATTTAATAGTGTTTTATATTTAAATTTAAAATTAAAACCAATGAAATTTTGTGTGCTAAATTATTTTTAAGTTTTTTTATTTACCTTCTCACAACCATAAATCAAGGTAATATCACCAGGGATAGATCCATTTGTCTTCTGATATAATTCTATCAAAGCATTCTATAGAGAAATAACCTTTTCATCTTATATATTTATATGTGCCCCCTATTCCTGAAATGTGATTTTCATTTAAAAAACTCCCTTCGATAATATCTAGGTTAGGAGTAACTACAAATATGGGTTGATGATATTGTAATCCCCAATGGCCCTATGAAGACCTCTAATTGTAATGGTCCCAAACCCATCCACTGCACATGACCAGGATGCTCCTTCCCAAGGACTTGACCAACAGGATCATATAGGAAGATAGAGAAGGACTATATGGGATTGAAATCCAATAGTTCTTTTATTTTTACCTATAAATAAAATATAAATCATATTTTAAGAAATTCATATTAATATAGTGACAACTAAAAATAAGTTATTACAATAAAAATGGAATTCATACCCCAACTTCTTTACTTGGTTCATTAACAAATCTCTCATCAGATTTTGTATGAACATCAAACCAAAGTTATGTTTGGGAGACTTGGTGCCCTAAATTATTTGAATTCATTAAATAAATAGAAATAAATAATTTAAAATTGTAAACATATAATTTTTTGAGATAAATATTTAAACTAATGAAAATATTACTAGATTTGATCTATTTTAGGAAAAACACTTCGACCTCATAGTGTGGAGGTGATTTTTTTAGCTCAACATGATGTGTTTTTTCTTGAAACATCTTGAAATAAATAACATGTAATTTAATATTAATTTATGAAATATCATCTCCTTGTAATATTCCTATATATATGAAAAAATGATATAAATATAATAATATATATTTCAATTGTAACACTCCAATATTTTATAGTATGTCTCTTCTTAAATAAATTAAATTTATTTCATAGCTTATGTTGTACACAACACCATGAAAAGCTTATGATACACAGAACAATGAGTTGGATTGTGTTACACGTAGGGCTGAGTTTTACCAAAAAATAATATATTATTAAAATATTATTATTTAATATAATAAGATATAACCTAGACATTAAGTTAGTGGTTATGAATAGTATTAAATAACGTTTTAAAATATATGGTTGAATCCATTATTTAAAAATTAATTATAAATATGAACCAATTGAATATATAGGAAATGTTTTTATAAAGAACTATTTTTATGCTCACAAAGTCATTTTATCCTAATAAATTAAATTAGTAAATATTAGTGAATGATATTAATGAAACTTTATTTTATATATTCAATCAATTTTTTTGATATTAATCGAATATATTTGGTATGCATAAGATAATAATAAACCCAATATTGCATAAAAAACCATATATTGTTATAAAAGCAGTTTTACAACAATGCAATGGAGTACCTATTTTAAATCCAATTTATGAAACATTTATAGATTCTATATGGAAAAAAATAAACTTAATCATCTAAAGTGGAAGGTAAAAAATTAATTTGGTTGAATGTTTGGTAATTTTCTGATAAGTTTCATGTTTTTATAGATATTGAAAAATACTAAATTTTAACTGAAAGCAACCATTTTCATTGAAATAATTTATATTGTTCAATTATACTTTTGATTGGTTTTAAAGTATAAATATATTGTTTTATTATCATTTAATCCATTTTAGGTCATTACCATTAATTCCACATTGAATTTAAATATAAAAACATTTCAATCATTTACAAGTTTAAAATTTAGTAACTTGTTTTACCACCCAATCAATAGGATAAATTTTAAATTAATTTTTAAAAATTCTATGTCTTAAATTTATAAAAATTGATTCCATATTTGGAATCAGTGGGTCCAAATTCTTGTAATAGTTTTCTTTTATTTTTTTCATATGAATAGTAACTTTAGTAATACTTTGTATTCCCAAGTTAAGGGTAAATCGGGTAATTAAAGGTAAACATTATATTATAAAATTACCTTAACAGTTATCCAAATTTTATTTGATATGATATTTTTGAAAAAAATAATCCTTTAGAATATTTTATAGCCTTTTAGAGTCACTTGGATGACTTTATGTCTTTTATATTATATTATTATAAGGAAAGATCAATATGTCACACACTTGTTTTAATAAGTATTACATTTTATTTATATGGTTATTTAGACGATATGTTTTAATATAAATAGTAATTGGAAACATAAAAGAGTTATATTAATTATGGTAATTTATTTATTATTTTTAGGAAAGAAATAATTAAATTAAATGGGGACATAATGATGATGTAGTAATTGTTTAATTAATGGAAGAATCAAATAAATAATATTAAAAATTTAAAATAACTATAATTTGATAAAATCAATGTCATCCATGAATTTTATTTATTAATTTCAAATTTTAGGGATGATTTAAAATAGTTGGTTTGAAGATATCACTTTTTTATTATATTTTCAAAAAGTCTAGTATTGAATAGTGTCAAAATTGACACTAATGATGTTTTAAAAATAAATTATATTTTATTTAATGATATAAAATTCATAAAAATATAAAATTCGTATAACTGATTGGGATGAATTAAAATATGTCATCAATTTTCCATTTATTTCTCCTTTATAATTTTAGAGTAACTGTATTAACCCTTAAATAGTAAAAAAGCCAAGTTGTCACGGTAAGAGTTAATGGATTTAACTAAGGGTTGAAGCCAAAAGATAAGGGTAATAATGTGACCTAAACTTTTATAAAAATTATTTATTGAGAGTATTTTAAAAAATAATTATATTATCTTAGAAATAACTTTCCTTGGAACCATTTTTAATAGAAAATTAATTTATATTAAATTAATATTTTGAGGTTTTCAAAAGTGACCCTCACCTCAATTATAAATGGAACCTCCTCCCTCACTTCCCCACACCTCTCAAGACACTTTAGATTGAGCAAGATCTGACCAAAAAAGATAACAACTTCCCTATATTAATTTTATAGTCCTCCCTTTGGTAATAAATCAATCCAAGGAATCTCTTTGGTGAAAAACAAATGGAGTTATCCAAAGAAGAGGTAACATCATTCCTCAGGCACTTTAGTTTTATTTCTATTCTTTACTCCCTCATATATCCTTATTCCAAGATTATATATCCACACTAGTATCCTAAATATACTGAGATGTTGTTATGATAAGGTTTCAACCTACACTTACACACACATCTATCTAACAGGTAATGAACATATTGTTTTTGTTTACAGCGAACTACTGCCTCACGAAATGGTGATTGTTCATTTTTCCTTTTCCACCTTCCATAGTTGGGAATTATGAATGAAAATTTATTTATATAAGATATATATGATATTTATTATTTCTTTATTCTTATTTAATTATTCTATAACACATACCCTTATGCATTCCACTTTGTATAAATATGATAACATCGTTTGTGGAAGTGTGGACTACTGCCTCTTCAAAGCGATGTGATTAGTTAATACTATACATGGAATGTATAAAGGATGGTTTTAACAATAAAATGTGAAATATATGATATAAATATGATACTATAATTATAATACACATATATATACTTTAATTTTTGTTCAATAATATGACAAAAATGAAAGTAGCATTCATGTATATGTACGACCTATCGTCTCTATGAATGGTGCATTTCATTTATTATATTCGAATTTTATAGATTATTATAAATACATATATGATAAACATATATAATAATTAAATCATTTTTTAATTTCTATTAATTATGAAACCATGATCTAATTAATAATAACAAATAACAAGTCAAAACTTACTGAAGAAACTAGACAAATAAAACCATAAATAGTGAAAATTATGAAAAAAATATCAACAAATGGGTAATAAGATATTATAAGAAGATCATATATGATATAATAAATATTAATATGGTTCATAAATAATTTGTTAACATTATTAAAACTATTATACGAGAGTTTAAAGGATGTTCAACAAAAAATTAAATGCAAGGTAAGGGATTTCATCCTTAATTTAAATTCCATTATGTCTAATTTGATACTATGCATCAATTCACTTTTATATGGTGTATATACTAATATTTGACATATTATATCATGAATATCCTTATTCTAAAGATTTTATAAGTTTTAATCACTATTATTCCTTCATTTAGATTATGATTCAAACATTTCAAAGTGGTATGGGACACTTCGGAATATTTAATGAATTTTTTTCTAAAAAATGTATTAATGATATCTCAATGGTATTTCCATTCACTAACATCAAAAAAACTTGTTGTTACTTGGCCTCTATTGGGTAATTATTGATAAATATATATATTTTATTCAATACAGTTATTTTATAAGGCATATTGTTTATTATTTGAATCAATTATTCGATATGAGGAATGTTTTGGACAGGCTTTCCACAGGTGGGGCCCGGTTATAGATAGCCCATAGATGCATTGGTAGTATCATAATATCAAATCGTTTTCCAAAATAGATGGGTTCTTACCCAATATTCTAAACCTTCTTATGAAAGGTCTCAATGGTAAAGGTTCCATGAACCAAGGAGACATGGTGTCTAATAATTAATCATCTCCCTCATTTAGACTCATTTATAATTTATTCATGAGATTTTGGGTCGACATATATAAGGATACATTTTATTCTCTATTTATTGATTTATATGGCATCTATTTCATTTATTTACCGTTCTATATTAATTAATCTTTGTCTAGTTTCTTGAATGGAATTTATAATCAGTTATTTACCTTTCTATGTTGATTTATTTCCATTTATTCAATATTAATTTTGTTTTACTAACCCTTGTTGATCATTTATTCTCACCCTTATTATGTTTCCTTCCCCCGGGTTATGAAAAGGAATCTTTTGAATTATTTTCAAGGATTTTGAGTTTCTACTTGTGTTATGCTTTATTTTGGTTCCCCAATGTATTATGGGTATCATGTATGTAATATGGCATTCCAAAACTGCAAAATTTATCCATCCTTTAGGATTTGATTCCTTGTAATCATGCTAATTTAATAAAATAATGCACCGGATTTGGGCTTCTCGAGTCGGGGTGTTACATCAATACAACATGCTTTTCATGATGATAGCTATCAAAAAATACCATCCATTTCTCTCTAGTTACCCCTTTGGGTAACTTATCATACCACTACTGAATGGTCAAAGAAGCATCATTTCATTCATTTCATAATCTCCATTTAAACACCTTCAATTTCTTACCCAAATATTTCAATGTCCACTTTCGTGCAATAAGATCTACAATGGTAGTGGAATAACATCTAAACAAAGAGATTCATTTTTAAAATATTATAATTTAATAACATAATGACATTAAATTACACTAAAATGTATTAAAATTTCCTTTATCTGGGAATCAAATTCTTCATTTTTCCAATATTTAGGCACTTACCTCCAATCAGCATTTGTAATGGGAAGGGTAACCAACTATACTTCGAGCTGGCCTATAATCTGGCCAAATAATCCTACATCATCATCTGTGGGGACCCTATAATAGTCAAATGGGACAACTCTATTCATTCTATTTAGATTCCAGGCATGTAAATTGTTTATATTTTTCTCTGTAGTGACATTATTTTCATATTTTATGAAAAAACATTTATTACAATAATAAAGTGAAATTACTATATTCACATTAAACTTTGTACATATAATTGTCAACCTACAATATCCTCATGAAGAAATAGGAGTAATGACTTGTTAGCTCACTACTGAACCTGCTGAATGGGGAAGAACTATCTAAGATACTGATGGGATGGAGAATGAGGGTGTACCAGATACACATGCAATGTAGGGTGTGAGAGATGTTGAATGGGGGATGATGAATGGTGTATCGGATGCTATAGGGATAGAGAATGATGGATCATCATCTATCAAAATGATCAAGGTAACATAAATTGGGCGTTGACTGAGATTAGAAAAATGCTTATTCCATGGTATTTCTTTCATTTAATCAAATAAAATTAACTTCAGAACATATATTTCAAAAAAACAAGTAGAAAAAACAAGAAATTATAATATATACACAGTATTGACAAAAAATATGCATAGATATGATAATGAATAAATGCACATATAAAATAATTGGTTGATAAATTAATGTTTGACTTCACATACAATCATTTTCTCCATCAATCATGTCATTGTCCTACTCCATCATTACTTCATATACTTCATCCACACTTGCAAGACTGATATTTTAAATATCATGACGGATAAATAAGTTTTTCTATTTCTATTTATGGGATTTAATGTCAGATGAAGAATCTTCCACTTAATCACCCACATCATAAAACTATTTTTGTTTTATGGGAACTACTACAATCTATCCTTCATCCATGCCATATTCCCCATAATGTACCATTTTATCTTATGATGAGAAGATATATGAATCATATAATTCACGGTCACCAAAATCCATAATGTGAGAGAAGTTCACATAAGTAAATTTCAAAGAAACTTTTTTAATACCCTTGGTAATGTCGACACACTAACATTTGAATAAAACAACTAAAAAATGTATGTGGTTGCTTAATTTGAAAATATCTATTAATTTTTCATATTATCCCAATTAAAAAACTATAAATATACCAGTATTATATTTTTTAAAACCCTATACCAAATTGACTGTTTGAAATTTTAATCCATTTACCTTACAACCATTAAATTTTCTAGCTTGTTTCGGAGGACCCCGAGCTAGAAACTTCAATTCTTCTGAAAACTCAGCTCGATTAAAATTATTCATGATCTATAAAAACTAATATTCATTATTAGATTTACAAAATGTGTCAACCCAATATCCATATTTATAGAAAAATTTATGAATTTACACGATGTGAAAACCATTCTACATGATCTTTATTAATGTATTTTTTACATCATTCTCTTTTCATGTTCACCATATCATATGTATCTTTGCTTTTATCCCAATATCTTAAATAAATGGATTTTCCATTTCACTATTCAGAATCACATATCTATGTGCCTATAAAAATTTCATTTCTGTTAGTGTAACATTTAAGATCCTCCCAACTAATCGGCCAATAGTATGGAAGATTTTTGATTTACTATATAGCTTAGATTGAGTCAATGTGTCATAAATATGTCCAACTCAATTGAATATTGTCTCAAATTAATCCAAGTATCATAAAAAAAGGATATACACTCCGCTACAAAATAGCCTTTGGAAATAGAGCCCTCATGTTGAGATCTTTTTTCACGTGTGATTTCAAATGGTCAAGATATCTATGAAATAAAATAAATAAAACATAATTATGAATTTTATGAAGTGCCAATAATTGTTTACATAAGATGTAAAGCATATAAATAAAGTACCTCTCAATTGGATACATCCATCGATACCGTACAAGGCCTCCTAATTTATTTTCCTCGACCAAATGCATAGTTAAATGCATCATAACAGAAAATATAAATGGAGAAAAGATCATCTCCATAGTAAAAAGTGTCAATACAAATATCCCTTGACGGTTTTTAATCAAATCTAGTTGTAAAGTTTTCTCACATAGTTGTATGACAAATGTGAAAAATTGGATTACAACTATAGTGACCTTTTTAGGTAATAATATATACAATGTCGATGGTAGTAATCTTTTTAACACAATATGTGAATCATGGATTTTTAATCCATGTAACCTATGATTCTTTAAGTCAAAACACCTTGAGATGATAATAGAATTCCAATCAAATACTATCACATGCTTTAAAATTCAAATTAATGTATCTTTATCCCAATTTTTCATTGTCAAAAATTTCCAGATTATACTTTCCATTCTCATATAGACAGATATTATGTTTTATGTTCATTTTTTGTATGTCCTTACTATAATTGAGATGGTCCTTCGATTTTCTATGAACATTAAGAAATGTGAAGATCAAATTTTCAAAAGAGTTATTCTCAATATTCACAACATAAATATTATTCCACAACAAATTAAATTCCAAATATGAAAGTTTAAATAATATACTTTTTTCTTCCATTTTTTTATTCCAATTTCACTTGACAATGAACTTAGACTAATTTCCCACTAACATTCAAATCATTCACATTCCCAAATTATGTTTCATCATTTCCATGTTTTTTAAATATTTTAGAACCTTTCAGCAACTTTGGAGTTGGTCTAAGATTAATAAAATCATTTAAATTTGACTTGTTCAACCGAAATCTATGAGATTCATTGAGAAATAATTTATGATACAAGAATCACCATTTTATACTGTAAGGAAGACATTTGATATCAAAATCAAAGTTACAAATAGGAAAATCCAAACCCATGTAATTCTTCAAACCATATAAGTTCCCAATTCCAAGGAAGTCACTAATGGACCACTTTAGAGAAACCTACATTGTGAACATTGTTCAAGAATAAAAATCATGTGTCTCAACATTATCTCTTCATAAGTACTATAATTATTCAATTAGATGTTGGAAGTATACATAAATATCATTTCCAAACATTTATTTTCTATGGTTAATAATCTAAATGATAAAAGGCATTTTTTCATTCATATCCATGCAATTAGATTGTAAGGGATCAAAAAAACTAGTCAAATGTTATAACTGGTGATCAAAGTCCCAAATAGATTGAATCCATCAGAAGATAATCCCAATCACACATTCCTATGATTAGATTAGAAATATGGATGTAACGAATCAAATGTATTCCATTATTGTGAATATCTTGTAGGTTTCATTAACCCATCATTTTTATTACCAATAGAATTCCACCTCATGTGCTTTGTGGTTTTTGATGACATGAATAATATTTGAAATTGGGGATTCAAAGGGATGTAATGAAAAAATATTATATGTGTGTTACTTTTCTTTTTATTCATGGTAGTATGTTTATTTAAAATTCTAAAACATCCCATTTACTTCTATATAGAAGAACTTTTTTTCAATCCTGTTTTCTTGAATCCTAACCCAAATAAAGCATACAATCATTGGGACAAACATGTATTTTTGGATAATTAATACCAGGCTTATTAAAAAAATTAATATCATAAAAATACTCAGGGGTCTTAGATTAAAAAAATGAATCATGAAAAATTTACAATATACTAGAAATTACCTTATTTTTAATTCCATATAGTAATTTGATATGATGAAACTTCAATAGAAAAGAATGTTTTGAATATTTCAAACATCCGCCATATGGCTCTTGATTTCCATTATCAACTAAACCATACAACACATTTGTCTACTTAGTGATTTTCTCTATTAAATTAACCATAACATAATCAATAAGAGGATCCAATGATATGTTATAATTTTGATACGGTTTTCCTCTATTCCACAAAACATCACCTATCAAGTTACTATTTGTAGTACCCTCAACTAGTTGTTGTGATATGTTTTTATGTTCATGTAGTTGTCTTAAATTCCAAAATAATCATTTATAATGTTTTTCCATTTCATTTTCCATTTTTGATGATGTTGGTAGATCATCCAATTTATTGACATCAATTATCAAACTTTTTGTAATGTTCGATTCTCCATTCCAAATCCAACACAAATATCGAGTGGGGAATTTCTTCAATATCGAGTGTTTATAAACTTCATGTATTTTCAACCAACTTCTAAATTTACATTTAGTACATGGAAATATTATTTTCCCATTAATGGATTTATTATAAATTGAAAAATCAAAAAAAATCCTCCAAACCCTTAGTATACTTAGGTGTGTTCCTCGGTAATGTGATTCATCTTTTATCCATATATATCACAATATGCCGAGAATTTATTAATGAAAATTAAAAAACATAAATACTATTATTTCATGATTATAAATTATGAAATATAGATTATAAAAGGTCATAAAAAATATATAATTATTTATGTGGAATCAAAGCAACAAAATTATAGTAATAATTTTTTTAACATATACAAACCATATTACTTTTATGTTTTATCAATTAGATATAATTTTTTTATCTAAAGTAGAAAAAAACTAAAAATTTCAACATGATTAAAAATAAAATATCTATTTTTATATCACACACTACATGTAGTTCTCCTTATTTAAACAATTCAATAAACACCTATCAAAATTTTCAAACAATAAAACACTTTTAATTTCCCCTATAAAATAACTAAACATATTTATCAAAACCCACATTGTATTTATTCCATAATTCTCATCATTGAATTAATATCATTCAATAACATTCACAATTTCCACTAAACGGTTCAAATTAACATTCGCTTTAACAAAAAATCATGTCATGTTAAGAAAAATAGTAATAATAAAAAATCCCAAAAAAATGAAATCTTGAGCTAAAAAATCAAAAATTGTGATACTCATGTATCATCAAAAAATTAACATGTATAATTTTACTTCCATATTTTTACATTAAGGAAAAAAATAACCTTTTTATCACCATGCTCAAAACAAAACTGAAACATTTTACTATGAATGTCAAACTTTTAACAGAAGACATAATGTTCTATTATATCACTTTTTCATGTTAATATTTTATTTTATCTCACTTACCATGAGTCATCATTTAAACATAAAACCATGCTTAAATTAATCATTAAAATTATATCATAATTATTATAGAATATATAAAAAATATATATTAGGAAATATAATTTCAAAACTAACCGCTTGAAGTTCTAAAAACAGACAAATTTCTCTTTTTAGAAGCATAAATTTTTAAAAAATTACATAACTTGTTAAACACATTCAATTAATATTTAAAAAACAAACTTCAAAAACCTACACCAATTACATCACATTAACTATGTCAATGTTAATTAATTTCCAAAATTCTCTCTGTAAATTACCAAAAAATAGTTATAAAACCAAAATTCAATGTGATTATTATTGGAGGTGTCTCCAAGAGAATGGTAAAGTTTTTTTATCAGACACATGTATTTCAAAACTATTTATTTATAATATCATATAAAAACCATATTTATATATTCTAATTATTATAATTATATGGTAATCTCATCTATTGGTTCTATTATTATTGAGATATTATGTATTCTCTCTCATCAAGACCTTTTTATAAGCCATTAATTTTTCAAATAAAACTATTAAAAACCAAAGTATTTTTATTTTGATTATCCTCTTTCCCATTATAAAATATAAGTGATCATTAAAAGTAACTCTAAAAAATAGGTGAATTATAATATAATTATTTCATTAATTCAAATATATACTAGTTTCCCCTTCTTAAAACTATTAAAAAGAATCATTATCCATGGTGGTCCTATAATACCTAAGTGAGTGATGATGCTTAACTTTCACATAAACCTTTTATGGATTTTCTTCAAAAATGATTTTATTATTGAATATAATATTTATAATGAATTAATACAATATTTATAATTAAATAATGGAAATAAATTCTTTATAATAATTATATTAAAAGTAAAAAAAATCAATATCGTTTTTATTATCTAAATTTTTTTTATGAAGAATCACTTTTTGATTTTGAACCCCACTATCGAATATGTTAAAATACTGAATAATAATAAATGAAGAATGAAATGGAAACTATTACTTGAAAATTTTGAAGCTTATGGAATTATTTTATAGTGACCATTAACTATTATAATTACATCAAACTACATTTTGAATCGTGAATTGAACAAAATCAAATTGACTAGCACAAACAAAATTAGACCAAAAATAAATAGTCAAATGGTAATACATTAATTAAATTGAATAATGATGAGGATAAGAACTTGAATAAGGTTTTAAAATAAATAAATAATTAATATAATTAAATTACCAAGGAAATTATAGGATATATGAAGAAATATGGAATTCGAGATAAGGGGTTTTCTCTCCCAAGTCCACTTTTTTCAGGTATTGATTCTCAATTGTCTATCATCTATTCTAAATGAGGGATTAAAAATACAAGTAAGATGTGTTCTTGAATTTAAAGACCTAAAATAAGGGAACCTACCTAAAACTCACTTCCATTCAAAATTATGATGGAATTCCACCTCAAAAATCCAAATACACCATAAAATATTAAGAGGAACCTAAAATTCACAAAAAACCTAATTTAATTTGATAAAAAATTGAAGAAATAGAAAAAAACCTACCTTAAATGGGTTTTAAATGTTTCCTTCAATTAACATCACAATAAAAAGTCTCAAATCACACTTCAAAAACCCTAAGAACCAAAAAATGACAAAATAATGCACCCAAATTCTTTAGATTTCAACCATGTGTTGCGATGAATCAGAAATGGGAGGAGAAGAGAGGGAGGAAGGGGATTAGGGGAATAGTGGTAGTGGTGAGGCGGTGGGTGGAGACATAGATGGGGAATGGGGTAGAGGAGATGGGGATGGGATAAGTGATGAGGGGATGGGGGTGGCTGTGAGGGGAGAGGTCGGTGGCTCGAGAATTGACAGCGATGGTGAATGGGGAATCACAACGGGGGGAATGAGGGGTTGTGGCAAGGTAGAATGGGGGGGGAGGAAGTGAGGGGAGAGTAAATAATCTAGGGATAGGTCTTAGGATCAGGGATAGGGTGCTCGGGGGAGAGATAGAGGAGAATATGGGGCTTGGGGAGAGGGGGAGGAAGTGTGTTTTTTAATAAAAAGATTTAGTGGTGCATTCTAAAATTGTCGTTATTACCTGGTTTTGTTGTAGTATATCTATGTACATGTGTACACCAATCTAGATCATATGAAATTTTTCATTCTCATATTTTTTCATTTTTTCATGAAATCTAGTGACTATGGGACATGGATAACATCGATCCCATAAATCCAACAAATCTATTATCGACTCTTTGAGAAAAGACTGATATATTTGATGAATACATCACATGTCATTCATACTTATGGATAAGAAAATCACATGTACCTTATATGGATAAATATATAATATCTAGATATGGTATCACACTCCCCCAATCAATCTCAATCAAGGTTCCTCGTGTCATACACATCCTATGAGAGGAAAATCTCATCTTGGTTAAGTTCCAACTAAAGATATGATTAAAAAGATGCAGAAAAAACCATGTATTAGATAAGTCAATATGAAACATTTCATAATAAGGGTATCAGAGTATGAAGTTTCTCATCCTAGGTATCTCAAAAACCTCGGTTAGTGTATACTCAAACATGATCTATGAACCCCTTGTATACCAAAATCATTTATATGACACCCCATGTGGTGTACTTAGTGGGTCATCCAGTACACACAATGAATTATATTCTTTGTCATATGCCTCATAGCCATATTCTATATATCTGTACCAAAATCATAATCAATATAACCTTAACATTTTTTCACAACATAGAATACCCTATAATGTACATCAGTTAGGGATAAACTCAATGTCATACTTTGAGAGATCAATTATCATTTCATTTCATGAAGTGTAAATCTATATATAAATTTATATATCCAATGTGAAATAATAATAAAATAGAGGTTGTATTTAATATGATACATTTTAATATTATTAAAATATTTAATAATATTAAATAATATTTAATAAAACCAACATAATCACTAGTTTATCATATCTTATATGCTAAGAAAAAAGATCGTCCTTATGTTTGATACAACTTCTGGGTTTTGTTAACATGTTATATAATATTTAATCCATGTAACATATCCATGAGACCATCAAATAAAACTCCCCCACTAAAACTTTTAGTGAGAAACATATATGAAGTTAGACACTTTGAATAATGGTGAGAATTAGGAATCATATTCCTGACTTTACAACTTCTTGAACAAATTCAAACTTCTTAACTTCACAACATCAAATGTTATGATGTCAAAATATATTTTCTACTTATAACTCTTTAGAAGTTCATCACCATCATCCTTGGAACCCTATTCCAGCAAACATTTATATGAAATACATTATTGTTTAATAATACATCCTAACTCTCTTATTAAGCAAAACTCACTTTAAATATATATTAGTATAATATTTTATTTGTTAACTTTGAATTTCTTTAAGTCTATATATACTCCCACTATCCTCTTAGAAAATATATTCTTTTCATAATATCTTTCTAAGAAACACAAATCATTTTGTGTTAGGAAATAATTTTTTTCCTTTTCATTAAGAATATTAAATAAATAAACTATATCATATATATTATTCTATGTGTTTGGAATATTTTTATATGAAAATAATAGTTTTTAAAAATATAAATTTAGTATCACATACATTTAAAAATTAATTTCTATAACATTTATTCCTCACATAGATATTCAAAAAAGTTTAACAATCTCTTTCAGGTATATATTGGATAATCCAATTATTACTCTTCCTTTTTGATAACCCTAGGCTTCAATGGCCTTGATTGAATAATTTTTGAAACATAGTTGAACTTATTCAAAAAACATTGATTCTTTTGATTTGAAGTTTTACCAACTTGTACTATCTATATTTCACCCTAAAATATATACATTATATGCCAAGTTCATATATATTCCCAAAACATTGAGAATGTTGGGAAAACATTCTTTAGATTCAATAATATGATCAAAATATTTCTATATATTAAAATAGGATAAATTCACTAACCAAAACAATCCATTTTAGGTATCCCATTAAAGTATGTTATAGAACTAAACAAATCACAATTTTTGTATTAAAAATAACTTATCTCATTTTATTACACTTAAATTGTTTTCATTCTCTTCCCAAGAGAAAAATGTGATAATACACATCGTGTGACAAGTTCATCCAAGCTTGAATCATCCAATTTGTCAATGTAGAAACTCCTTTGATCCATTATTTTAAAACAACCTTCAAGCTCAAAACTTCAATTCTTTTTATCTTCTAACCTACTATATATTTACAACACTCTGTAAAACATGCATTTGATTTCATATATCTATAAAAATAATCAAATTGATTTCTATAAAAAATACAGATTTAAGTAAACCATTAGTATCATTTATTCATCAATATATTCAATCATATTGAATTTTATGTGACACGCCAAAACAACTTGATCCAATGAGACTAAAATTAAATAAATAATTATCATACCCAATAATATTGAGTAAATGATTAGATATTAATATTCCTTTTGTCATTATGCATTTAATACCTTTGAATCCTTAAATTAATCACTCAATGCTTCCATAAGAATCTAGATTAATTTGGTAAACCACTTAAACACTTGGTTATTGAGGAACGAAATGTAATGACACATTTAATTTTTCTTAACAACATTTCTTAAATCACAAATATTTCTTAAGAACATTTTTTAAGTTACTAGTCTTAGGAGTAGCTTACATTTAGCTTCTCTGTATGAAGGATTGATCACAAATTTTTGTTCGATGATAATGATGATATTATCTCAAACATAATCTTTTATTAGATGTATATCATGTATTATTATCCATTTAATAAGGAATTTTGTAAAATAGACTTCCACTAAAATGATGACCCTTTCAAAATTCATCAAATACATTAGTGGTACATGATCCATACAAAACAATGAGTCTGATATGGTTTTTCAATCAAAACTTTGTTATTTAGGTAGGGAATAATCCCAATCATGTCATAAATGACTCTTAGATAGTCGAGCAGCCAACCCTTTTTCCAATCTATCATATGGATAAACTCAAATTTATTCCTCTGGAAACCTAATATTATTAGGGTCTCTCTGCAAGTGGAACCCAAATAAAGTGCAAGTTAAAATCTAAAAATGATAATCTAGGGGAACCAAACAATATCATGAACAACCCATGGTTGATCTTGTGTCACTCATCCATGATTTCCTAACACAATATAATCTATGGGAACCCAACAATAGCATGAACTACCCAATTTAAATATCAAGGTCTTGACAAGTTAAAATTTGGAAGGGATGTTGAACTTAGTATTTTATGGGGATTTTAATCTCACCATATTATCTCATGTTATAATATTGTACCCTTATTACAGTGTTTGTGGAAAACCAATTCTGAACCATAGAAATATACTGTAAAAGTGGAACTACAATTGTCACCGGAGAAGATACAGTTATAAGTGTTTTTAAATATTGTTTTGTGGGTTCATTTTATTAAATATACTATAAATAAAACTTTTTTTGTTTAGAAATCAAGGTAAAGAAGAGGTTTTCCAGCCTTGGAGTATATCCTCACTCACCTATTGAATCATTAATCAATTAGTTCATAATCATCCTATCATCAATTGAATCTAACTGATTACTTGCATCAGTAAATTTTGGTTCAGATGAAGAAACACGATGATCAATATATTTTCTAGATTTTCCTAGCCTAGTATTTGTATATCCCTAATTAACCTTAAATAAACTATACTATCTACTACCACATGCATTGGATTTAATCCAAGTGGATTGTATGTGCAATTATATGAATAAGAAGAAAAAATTGAAAGATTGGATCTGAAGAAACCTTAGCTGAAAAGATCATTAAATTATACATTTGAGTTAGTGAAAGATTTTAGAGATCACAATTCATCAATAGGAGTAAGGGTTTTCTCCTTGGAGAAACCACAGGGGGTCTAGTTTTCCATCATTGGAGTGTTATAAGTAAAATTAAATAACTTGAGAGTTTCGATTGCCAGCCTTCTAGAATAAGTTCTCCACTTTCTTCCCATTTTAAGAATATTAATCTCCTCCTACTTGAATTAATTCTATAGATGATAGGAAAATTTTCTCCACGTGATAGGCATGAGATTCTTCTTTGATTTTAAAGAATTCTAGGGAGTATGTTTACATTACACAGTTCAACAGAGTTTTTCTTTTAGAGGTGTGATAATCTGATACTTCGCGGTAGTGGGTAAAGGAAAGTGAACCCATGATTTTAATTATGGGACTTGTAATTTTACATAGTGCTTAGGAATAGTTATTTTACCCATGAGTTGTCATTTATTCCTAAATATACACTTTTATTCCCCCATCATGATTCAGTGAAGTCCAACCATTTCTATTTTAGGGGTGTCGTTGCTTCTCCACAGAATGGTTCTTTCTGCTCACCTCATTCTCAAAGATCAAACCCGATATAAACTCTATTTAATATTCATTTGGAGTTCTTAAATAGCATGGAAAACGCCACTCACTCATATTATTCAAGATATCATTGTCTCCTGGTCTTTCTTCATGAAAATAGGGTGTCTTCAAGTAGAATTTTTCTTCATGGTAGAATGGAGTACTAGGTCTCCCTCAGAAGTTTTTGGGTAGGGCGGCTTCATTTGTGGCATGATTGGTTGGATATCTCCCTCTATACAAGATGAGTGAAAATGGGAGAAGAATACTTCTAGGAATCTTTAGGAAAGTATCTCTCCTCTATCATCATCTAAAATTTAGAGGTATTAGTAGAAGGTGGATTTGGAAGGGTAGGTATCACCCTATTTTTCCTCAAGGTAGAGGTACATAAATGGGGGTGGTATCTTTTTTTTTTTTTGAGCAGCACCTATCCTCCAGAACTCAATAAGTATAAATTTAAGGGTTCTTGATCTATAAGGGGGGAGTAGGCACAAGTTCTATTGATATTTTTATAGAATGTAGAGGAATGATAGGGTGGGTGAAGCTTGAGATAAGCATGATTACCATGAATGTCGGAGTCAGTGTCCTAACCGCAAGATATTATTTGAGAAAAGGGGATGATGGTAAATATTCCTACCAAGATATTGGTGGAACAGTTAATAAAATACTTCATGTGGTCATCTCTTCTTTCCTTTTTGGGTTTTCTTTAGCACACAAGTACAGCTGTTGGCCCTCATGATAGGTATGTCTACTGTAATAATAGGGTACTATAAGGTGATCTGGTGATTGTAAGAAGTGATCGTGGAAGTTTTAATGCATGGTCACCATGCCTGCCATATGACAGTAGGTTCGTGAAGGGGGTAGTATATAGTGTTCACTTGTGGTAAGACAAGTGAACGTGGATTTCTTGATCACCCTTGGCCTTTTCAATTTCCCCCCTACAAAAGTACAAATTTTAACTTAGTGTAGTATTAAATTCCACCCTAAAAGAAATAATTTCTTTAAGAATGGACTACAAATTTAAATAAAAATATGTATTAATTAATAAATACTATATTTAATTCCAGTTTTCAATTAATTTATAATTTTAGAAAGTCAAAATAAAAAACAATTAAATTAAGAATTAAACTACAATACGGGGTACTTTCAATGAATAAAATTCATTAAATGTTGAAACTTACAGTTTACATCACTCCTCCATACGTAGACTATTACACTCATCAAAAATTTATCATTGAACTTAATTTTTTTTAAACAGAATAAAAGTAAGTTATTCTACCTACATTTTAATGTACAATCCAAATAAAAGATAATACACAGATTCATCCATGGTTCAATTTTTCATGCATCATTTGTAAATAAAACAAATTCCTTATTTAAATTTAGAGAAAGTTTTATTTTAGCAATGGATCGAATTAAATTTAAGTGGAAGAAAAATTTTAACAAAAATATCCTCTATTTTTTCATTTTCTTAAGATTCATAAATCACATTTTGATTTTTCACTTTATTGATTCAACTTAAAATGAATGTTTTATAAGTAAATTTCTCCTAATTTTATGGGATGAATATTCACATCACCTAAATGGACCCATTTTTTTACAAGTCCCTTTTGAATTTATTTTTCCCATCCATGATTGTGTGCAAAGAACTATGCATAGAACTTATTGAGATGGATTTATTTAATTATATAAACACACCTAGTTCCCTTGTCTAAGAGATTCATTTTGGGTTCCTAATTTCCTATTTGTACTCTAGGTTCAAAAGAATTATATAATTTTCATTTAAGTTGGCTCCCTAAAGTGTTTTTCTTGTAGAGGAAAAGTTACATAGATTAAGTTCAAAATTCAGGTGTTTTAAAGTTATAAAATTGATTCTACACAAATATTTTCACCCACACTCCATCTCGTAATTCAAAGAAAAACATTTCACAAAATAATTGATCAAAATCACTCAGAAATCACTTAAATCCTCACAGTTTCAAAACTAATTAATTCCTTTAAATCTAGCATGGTAGTTTTAAACTAAGCAAGGCAGCTATGGAGTTCATGAAATGGGGTGAAAATCAAAAAAATAGCCATAAAATAATAATGTATAGGACTGTATTTTCATGAAAAGGGGTTTTAATTTAGGAATTTTAGCTTCTATCATCCCCCAAACATGGTTCTAATATTGTTCTAGTTGAATTTTTTATGCAATTGTTTAACAAAGACAATTCAATAAAAATAAACATAAAGACCAAAATGAAGGTCAGAGACAACCTGACAGTGATTATTTTTCAATACCATGAAGGAGTATGGACTCCTCCATTAGAACTTTCCAAAATTTCTACTTGTACTTATTTAGTTTTTGGTTGTCTAATTTGAATGTTTTATTTGAACTGCTCTCTTTAATCTCAACTACACCAAAATGGAAAGTGTTAATTATTGTATATTCCCTATTCTATATCAACTAAATCTCACTGAGGAAGATTTTAATCCATGGAGAAATCATCAGTACTTTGTCTCTCCCTTGAAATTCTTTTTTTTGGATGAACTTTTCATGGTAAGTATTGGTTTTCTATTATAGAGTAGTGAGTTCTCATATATATCACACTTCAATTATTCGATCTCTATTAATTGAAATTCTAGTTGTCCACCAGCCTTGTTAAATTCTAGGTTTAGTCATCTAATAGCCCAATAGGCTTTATGCTACAACTTAACCAGAAATTATAAATTTTTACCATATATAATCCAATAAGGTGACATACCTAATGGGGTTTTATAGAAAATTGAGTATGGCCACAGTGCATGTTATAGATTCTTACTCCACTCCTTGTGGTTGGGTTGTACTGCCTTCTCTAAGATCCTTCTGACCTCTCTTTTAGACACCACTTCTAGTCCATTTTCCTATGGTTAGTAGATTGTAGAAGTTTTATGGTGTACTTGATATTTTATCAAGAGTGCCTTAGTTATTGTGTTGTAGAAACGGGTTCCATGTTCACTGATCAACGCTCAGGGTATTCCAAACCAGGGAAGGAATAATCCAGGATAGTCTTTGGGGTCATTTATACCTTAGTGGCGTGAGGTAGTCTAGTCAAGTGTTCAGCCACTGTATTTTCACACCCCTTCGTGTATTTAATCTCGATGTCAAAACCTTATAGAAAAAATATCCATATTACCATCCTAAGATTTTCATCAGTCTTCCGGGTAAAATATCTTAAAGTTCCATGATCATAATAAAAAATTACCTTACTTCCTAAGAGATAAGAATGGAATTTCCTTAAATATATAACAATATAAAAAACTACTTCTCTATTGTTGTGTATTTGATTTGTGCAGTGTTCATGGTTTTTGAGATTTAGGCTATCACTTGTGAAAGCCTACCAATCCTTTGAGACATACCAACCCCTATAGCTCTATTATATTAAACAAAAAGTATCTCAAAGGAGTGAGCCCAATATGGTGGATGGATGACGGGGGTAGTGGTTAAAAATTATTTCAATTTATCAAAGGTTGTTCTTCATGATTCTTCAAATAAAAAGGTAGTTTCTTTCTTGTGTTAATTTGTTAGGGGAAAATAAGTTTTTCTAAACTCCCTAATGAATATTCTATAAAAACCAATGAACTATTTGCCATTGAAAACGAGACAATGTTTTAAAAAAAATTCCTACTAACTATAGTCTAGTGGTACGCAGGGTCGAATCCACAGGGAAGAATGAAGAACCAATTATCTTTTCAAAACAACCCCTGGTGTCAACAGTGGGTGAAATATTATTTTTTTTAACTTTTTACATTTTATATTTTTTAATGAATTTCTTTTAATAAGAAGTGATGAGAAATAATATATTTTTACTACATAGAACATAGTTTAAAACTAAACTATGATAACTACAATATAGTAGTGAACTGAGAAACAAAAAACAAGCACTGAGACAAACGATCAAGAAAACACTCGGGAATTCTAATTTCCACTTATCGAAAATATGAATTCTTCACTAAATTATATCGTAACCCACCTTAAAAAATATTGAATAATCTTCCTTGCCATAAGATATTTAAAACAGAAGGTTGAATCCTAGATTTCACCACTCCAGGTTTCATCAACTGCTAAATTTTAATGAAAAGGCTATTGGAATTTAACTCACTGTTAAATTCTAATATTGATGAGATTAATAAATCAAAAAAATGAGTTCAAGATAAATCTCATTGATTTAACTTGAAGCTTTGAATTTTGAAAATAAGTAAGGGTGCAAATGATTTGAATGAAAATTAGAATCTATCTTTCCAATCAATTTTGACATCATAAAAGAGTAAATTGAAGAATTGAGATATAAACCAGTGAAATTTTACAACTCTTGAGCTAAAATTTTTAACCTACAATATTATTGAATATGGAAACTAAAAAAATTTGATTACAAGTAAGAAATTTAAAAAAGATTGGAGAAGATAACTCCCTCTACGAGCTCAAGTTGTTGCTCTCTTCTCTACTCCTCCGTCTCCAGGTGGTTTCATCTCCCAATCACCTAGGACTGCTCTGCTCTCTTTGTCTCATGGAAAAGTGTTGAATCGTCAGTGAATCCCTCACCCCTCTACTCACACTACTGCTGAATTTTTAATTTTTTTTCATGTTATGGGTGTCACCGTCATGTGCACTGACTTAGGTAAGTTCTTTACCCTCGCGCCGAACACATACACTTTTCATTGCAAAACTTTTCCTTGTATCTTAACCATTGTAATTCACTTCTCAGAGTTCATTGGATGAATTTGGACGTGTTCTGGGTTCCTGTTTGAATCTGCGAAAGAAAAAAATTAGAACCGTTTAAAACATAATAAAAATATTTAATTAATCTATCATATTAATTATGAAAACAATAAATAAGATAAAAGTTAGTTTACTAATTTATTATTTAAAATTATTATTCTAATTAACTTATACTTTTCTAAAGTTATTTTTTATAAAATCATGTTAATTTATTATTATAATTAATTATTAACGAGTTATTTTATCAACATTATATACATTATTATTTCTTATTATTTATATTTATTTAATCTATAAAAGTTATCAACTTATTTTATTAAGTTTATAATTTATAATTAGATTAATCTATTAAAATCATAATTTAATATTTATTTATTTGATTGTTTTATTAAATTAATATTATTAGTAATTAATTATTATATTCTTAAATTAAATTATTATTTATTTAATTACTTTATTTTAATTATTAATTTTATTATTATAATTACTTTATTTAAAAAGTTAAATTATACTTACTATATTTATTAAAGTATTTATTAAAGTTTATTTATTTTAATTTCTTAGTTTATTTTAATTTTTTATAATTTATTATTAATTATTTTAGTGTAATATGTTTTATTTAATAAATTATTTTTATATTTTAATTTATTATTATTATTATTTAATTTAAATGGTTTTATTTTATTTTAGTGTATTTTAATCTTTTTTCTAATTTATTTTCTTATCCACCACCTTTCTTCTTTACGCTACACAGGGAGGGGCTCACAGACTCTTACAATAAGTTATTGTGGTGACTTCTTCCTCCCAGTGTCGGCTTTATATCCAGTGGTGTAGTTGACTCATGGCATGTGGGGGCCACTCCCAATTAGGGGAGACTTTGCAGTAGAGGAAGAGGTGTTGCCGGCATCAAGTTTTCCTTAGTCGGCAATAACCGCAACAGCATGGTGGAGTTCTCTTTTGGTGGGTAGTCAAGGTGGTGGAAGTAGTAGGCGGCGGGATATTTTTCCTAGGTAGCTGAACTACCCACCAACTGAGAGAAAGTTGTTTTTTTCATTCATTTATTTAATGGGATCAAATCCCTTGCTATGGATGGTTGTTTCTATGGTGCATGTGTTGGTTACCCTCTGATGAGAACTAGGGAGAAGAGAATAGAGAAGATCCCCCATTTCTCCCATGGACGTAGGCTTCAAAGCCAAACCATGTTACATTTTGTGTTTGCTCCGTTTTCTCATTTGTTTGTGTGTTTGGGGTACCACACACCTCTGCAGCGCCCCAACAAGTGGTATCAGAGGTGAGTCGAAGCAAATAGAGTTGAATCGGTGAGGTGATGATGATTGTTCCAGTGGACAGAAAATTGATAGTGGTCAGAAATTGTTTCCAAGGCCAGATCCATGAAGAGGACGACGAGATGAATCCAAAGCTGCAAGCGTTGATGAAAACGGATTTGAAACAAGCCCAGTAGGCTTGGTCAAAGTTTGGTCAAACTTGTGGGTGAACAGTACCCTCGTGCCCGAGAAGACAACACTATTCACACCGCCGGCGAAAATTCTGGCGAGTTTCCGGCATGAACTCTGGTGTGCCGCATCCGCGCCACATCGGCGAGCGATCTGAACTGTTGAACATGTTTTGACCATATATCGATCAATTAGTGTCTGATTTCGGTGATCCAGGAGTCGATTCCAACTTTTTTGACCATTATGGATGCATCTATATGGTTAGTTTTTCAAAATTATCAATCTATAAAGTGTTTTAATAAGCATTCAGCATCGACGATGGTGATCGTGTTTTGCGATATCGACAATAGCTGGTGGTGGAGCACTACCAAGATTTGATATCGAGAAGTTTGATGGTCGAAACAATTTCGGCTCGTGGTAAAGCACGGTCAAAGATATTTTGATGCAGCAGGTCATGATTAGACTGTTTATCGAAGAAAATCCCAATGCAACCAGTAAAGATAATTTTGAAGAGCTCAAGATGCGGGTCGTCAGCACAATTCGACTTTGTCTGGCGAATGAGGTAAAATATTCAATGCTGGATGAGACATCACTGAATTAGATCTGAAAGAAGTTTGAGAAGTGGTATATGGTGAAGTCGCTGACCAAAAAATTGTTCTTAAATAATAAATTGTACCAGTTGTGGATGGAAAAGGGAGCGAATTTGTTGGATCACACCAACGAATTCAACAAGATCCTGACATAGTTATTGGGGCTCGGTGTGAAGGTTGGAGAGGAAAATAAAGAGATTTTTCTTTTATCATCCCTACCGAGCTCATTTGATGTGCTTGTGACTGCATTGCTTGTGGGGAAGGATACATTGAAGCTGGACAAGGTGATGGTGTCACTTCAAGATTCAGATGCATTCCTAAGACCTTCGATGCATTCAGGCGAGCAAATCATGGCAGTGTGAGATAATCAATGTGGGAGGATCCGACATCAGAAGTCCGGAGGTAAATAATGGAGGCCAAAATCAAGGGGACGTGATACTAGAGAAATCACTTGTTTCTGGTGCGAGAAGAAGGGTCACTATAAATGTGATTATGGAGATCGCACAGGGTACGTTGCTGGGAAGAAGAAATTTGAAGAGGAGGATGTGAACATCACGGGATTATCAGCTGATGATGAAATCTGTGTGACAATGGGAAGTTTTAAATCAGATGAGAGAGTTTATCGAGGAGAACTGGAGTGTCATTACTACAAAAGATACGGGCACATGAAGTGGGGATACCGATTTCTAAAGAGGAAGAATGAGCGGGCTCAAAATCCAAAGGAAGATGGATAGGTTCTGGATTCGGGGATCTCATCACACGTATGTATGATGATAGGTACATTTGATACTTTTCACTAGGTGCGAGACTCAGTGAGACTTGGTGATAGGTCAACATGTGAGGTTCGAGGAGTCGGGATGGTGAAATTGAAGACACCCGATGGAGGAGTTCATAAACTGGCTGACGTGAAATAAGTTCTGAGGATGAGACGGAACCTGGTATCATTAAGCAGGCTTGATGAAAAAGAGTTCAAGATTTCCATAGCAGGTGGAGTGTTGGAAGTCTCACGCAGGGATGAAATGAAGCTTACTGGGAAGGAGTCCCAAGGTTTGTATCATTTTATGGGGACCGCAGTCAGCCCGAGATCGAGTGAAGATGGTGGAAGTGTCACATCATTTGATGTGAAGAAGCGTGTTCGATTTTCTGATGAAGTTCTCAACACCTACAAGGAGACTGTAGGTCAAGCTTCTACCCCAAATTGGTCGTGAGGGGGAGATTTGTGGGGGCCACTCCCAATTAGGGGAGACCTTGCAGTGGAGGAAGAGGTGTTGTCGGTAGCAAGTTTTCCTTGGTTGGAAACAACTGCAGTAGCATGGTGGAGTTCTCCTTTGGTGGGCTGTCAAGGTGGTGGAAGCAGCAGGCGGCGGGATATTTTTACAGGGTAGCTGAACTACCAACCAATCAGGAAAAAGCTGTTTTTTTCATTCCTCTATTTAACGAGATCAAATCCCTTGCGGTAGATGTGTATTTCTATGGTTTATGTGTTGGTTATCCTCCGACGAGAACCATAGAGAATAGAATAGAGAAGATCCTCTGTTTCTCCCGTGGACGTAGGCTTCAAAGAAAAACCACGTTACATTTTCTGTTTGCTCCATTTTCTCTTCTGTTTTGTGTGTTTGAGGTACCATGCACCTCTTCTGCACCCCAACACGGCAGTGGGTTCCCTTACTTCTCATCCACCAGGTGGTGGCATCATCTCAATGGCTCATCTTCAATAGAAAAATACTCCTCGCAGATTCTTCAGATCTGAGTGGCTAGATCTGAAGCAAAGCTAGCGGTTATGGATTCCCCAATAATGGCAGCATCTTCCTCGTGGAATCAACAATCTGGTGGTGGTTTGTCATTGTGGTGAAGCAGCAATGGCAAGTGGTCTGATGTCATACTGCTTTAGGCTCGAGTGGGTGCTGCTCTTTTTTCTCGTAACGGCTTTAGATCATTCAGATCTAGGAAGAATAGGGATAATCCGATATGTAATTTTTCTTTATGTAATTGAACGAGTTGAATAATGAATTGGTTTGTTCGATATATTTTTGTATTGAAGTGGTTTGTAATGTGTCGAAGAATGGTTTGAAAATATTGTTTTGGTGATGGATTTGGCATAATGGTTGAAGAGTATCGGTAAGAGAATGGGGTGTTGATATGTTGTGCTGGAACTACATCAGTAGAACAAAGGAGAATGGTAGTGGTGTGCTACAGATAGAGGATAGGTGCAAAGAGGATGGGGGAAATAGGCCTCAGTGACTCGCAGCTACTGTCGATGAGACAGAACTAGGGTTGTCGGTGAGATAAACTATCGATAACTGTGGTGGATGGAAGGGTTGATGATTCAAGAGACACTGATAGAAGGAAGTAGGATCCACCGACACAGAAGGGATAAGTCATTAGTGACTCAAATAAATTACCTACAAAACTAAAATAAATCAATAAACAAATTAAATTAATTTTAAAAAATTAAGAAAAAAAAAGTAAAAACTAAATTAAATTAATGAAACTTAAAATTAAACACTTAATTATGAATTAATTACAGAATAGTAAGCTAAAATTAATCTAACTGACTTAAACTTTATAGAGGAGTAATTAGCTATATTAATACTAGATTATAAAATTGATTTAAAACAATAAAATAAAACAATTTAATTTAATAAATGAAATCAAATAAAATTAAAGGATGTGTCATGGGTTTTGTGGGGACATGCATCGGTAACTCATTGAGTTATCGACAGTGGCAAAGGGAAGTAATATTAGGTTGAGTTACCGATGCAATGTTGGTGAAACACTATTTAAGTAACTTAAACTTTTATCTACAAAATAAACTTAAATCAACTAATTAGATGAGTAATACTTAAACTAAAACAATAATAAATTAAAATTATTAACTAGTTAATTAATTTTAAACACAAAACTAAATACTAAAATAGAACTTAAATTAAAATTTAACCAAAATTAAAAACTGGAAAATTTAATTAATTTTATACAAGAAATAAACATTAGTTTAAAACATTAAATTTAGATAATTAAATTAAATATAGAGATTACATTTCAATACTTGAATTGTAAAATATGTTTAAATTATATTATGAAAACAAAACAAAAAAATAAATTAAATATTAGTTAATTAAAATGAAAATTAATTTATTAAATAAAGTTAAATTTACAAACCTATAATTATAAAATAAAACTGAATAAAGAGTTATAGAATAGTTAAAAAAATTAAACAACATAAAAAACTAAGAAAGATAAATTTAATATTTTAAAGGAAATAAATAAAAAATAATTATTAAAATTGATTAATAATAAATTTAATTATAAAATTATAAAAGTAAAAAAATTTAAAAAAAGTGAAAAATATGATAATTAAATTACTAAAAATTTATTAAAAAGAGGTGGCAATCAATGTAAAATTATATCCACATCACCCAACAGGGACAAAAAATGATCAAATGTTCCCGAAAGTGGTATGATAATGTAATGTAGAAATATCACCCACATTTTCTTTATCAACTTCAATTCCATAGAAATTAAATGGCCTAGAAAATTTACTTTTTTACATAGAATGGAATTTTTCAAAATTCAAAAACAATTGTTTCTTAATACATATTTTTGAACACTTTTCCAAAATCTCCAAACAATTTTGAAAACTATTCTCACACATAGTGAAGTCTTCAAGTAATACCTCTAATAAACCTTCATTAAGATCTGCAAATATACTTCTCACACAACATTGAAAGGTGTTTGGGTATTGTAGAGAACAAAAGGCATCCTTTTCAAGTAAAATATACTAAATGGACATGTAAAGGTGGTCTTTTCTTGGTCACAGGGAGCTATCAAACATGAAAATATCCACAGAAACCATCAAGGAAACAATATATTCCTTTCTTGCCTAGTATTTATAGAATTTAGTCTACAAAGGGTATAGGGAAATAATCTTTTCTGGTTACTTAGTTTAGTATCCTATAGTCAATACAAACTCTCTAGCAATTTTGGATTCCAGTATGTATCAATTCATTATATTCATTTTTCACAACTGTGTAACTAGTTTTCTTTTCAATAATCTAAATGGAACTTATCCAATGGGATTTTGAGATAGAATATATAATTTTATCATTTAAAATTATTTCTAATTTTATTTTATCTTCCTCTAGGAGGGTTGGTTTGTGTCTTCTCTAGGGTATTTTTACATATTTAAATCCGTCTTCCATCAAAACTTAGTGCATGAAGTTGGTAGTTTTTCTTCTTAGAATATCCCTCAATATCAATATAATGTATTTAACATTATTTATTAGTATTTTTAGTAGTTGGTTCTCGTGTTTAGGTTCTAAATTATTTGAAATTGTGACTGGAAGTTTCATATCCTCCTTTAAAAAGGAATATTTTAAATTTGAGGGTAGAAACTTTATTTCATAGTCAAGGGGATTTTCTAGAGATGTTTTTATTTCACCACTCTACATGTTGGCTTCCTACACACGAAATTCATAAATGTTAGTATCATTTTTTAATATCACATCAAAATAGTTTCATTAATTTCTTTAAATTGACCCACAATTGAAATCATCTCATGGCTAAGTTTATTTTCAAAAAATTATTTGTCCAACAAATTTGGTGTTTAAAAATAATCTCCTAGTCTAATTATATCATGAAACATTAAAATTTAATCCCTATAAGAACCGGGTAATTCAAAATGTTTAATTTTGAAAACACAATGTTAATTATATAGATGTTTCATTGAATTTAGAATATCGAAATCTATGATCGCCATCACAAATTTCATTATTGGGGTTACTTTATTAACATTTATGATGGTTTTTTATTTTTTATGAAGGGGTTGCCTAGAATAATAGGAGAATGATATTTACCTTTACCTTTTTCTAAGTTGATAATGTAGAAATCAACAATAAATGGGTAACATTGTATACTTACTAGGACAAGCTCATAAACTCCTATCAGATAGATAGTGACTCTATTGGAAAGTTGTACAACCACACTGGTGGTTTTAAGTTCTTCCATCTATAAATAAAAATAGATATAATAAGGCATTAAATTAATTAAACCTCTAAAGTCACATAATGCATTGGAAAAAGGGAGCTTACCAATTGTGTGTGGAATATAAAAAGTAAATAGATCCTAGAAGTTTTTGAGAATTTTAGGGGTAATAAGAGAATAAACATTCTTACCTAGTCATACCACTTAATATCCTTTTAATATACTTCTACCAATGAAAATATCCTTAATTAATTTTTCATACATTGGAATCTATCAAATGGATTCAAGTAGGGATATATTGATTTCCACTTTTTTGAAAGCTTCCAAAATCTATTGATTTAATGAATTATACTTGGTTTTTCATGGTTTTTTCATTCTTATAGGGAAAGGGTAGTCATGGATCCTCCATAATTTTTATCTTTTATTTTGATGGTGATTTTTTGGTCTCCTTAGATTGTTTTCCTTGGGTGGATTCTTTAGATACTTGATGCTGTACACATCCAGTTTCAATTTCCTATAGTGACCTTTTACTGCCTTCTAGTTCTAGGATTTTGAATTTTCCTAAAATAGAGTATTCTTATACCTTGGTTTACCATATTATTTGGGGTAGTCATGAGTTAGATTAATTTTCCTTTTAATTATTTTAATTCTAACCCATGAGTAGTAAGGTTGGTGTGTTGATTATTTTGTGATTATATTACTTATCTCAACCTATCTTTCATGGATATTTCTAATGGTTTTCCTTGCTAGTATATTATATAAGGTTGTAAATTCTATCTGGGTAATTAGGGGGTTTAAAAAGATTGATGAGAACTTTGTCAAAGTGGTTGTCTTTGAGTCAGTTGGCTTCCAACTCCAAATTAGTGAGTGAAGAATTCTTTAAATCCTTGATTCATAATTGGTTGATTATATAATTTACTTTGGAATATTTCATCACAACTTTCATTTCCTTGAATTTGAGGGAATCCATCAGTGAAATGTTCCTGGGAATATCATATTTGTCAGGACCTTAGTGGTATGGTATATGATGATTTATATACTTTTTTCATAATAATTGTCTCACAAGGGATGTTATTTCTTCAATTTCATTTTACAACAAAGGTGATTTGTAACTTTTTACCTCGTATACTCCTCTAGTTTCAGTTCTAGTACAAAAAAAATTTAGAATTTTTTAGATCCCTTCAATGATTTCTCACACCTCAGCTGACGACTTATCAATTAGTGCCCCTCTTGAAAGTATTTTTGGTCATTATCCATCAATATTTGTTATAAAAATAAATTGAAGTTATGGTCTTCATATGGATGGTGTTGGAAGGAGGTAGTTAGCTTCTATAATCTCCACCAAAACTCACAAAGATTATTTCCATTTCCTTGTTTGATTCCATAAATTTATTTACTATGTTGGGCACTTCTTAAAGTAGGAAATAATTTATGGAGGAATTACTTTTGTATGTCCTCCTTGGATTTTACTTCTCTAGGTTATATATTATATATCCACTCCTTAACTACTCTTCAAGTGAGAAGTGG
Organism: Viscum album; assembly: GCA_963277665.1. Classification (NCBI taxonomy): domain Eukaryota; kingdom Viridiplantae; phylum Streptophyta; class Magnoliopsida; order Santalales; family Viscaceae; genus Viscum; species Viscum album. Next base: position 1,448,039,306 of record OY728129.1, read on the forward strand.
TGTTAATTAATTTGATCCTTAGTGAATCCTCTAGTTTTAAATCCATTTAAAACTTCCTTAAATTCTATTAACTACCTATTGGGGTCTTCTCTATATATCCCATGAAACTTAGGAAGTATCCCAATCATTCCAGGTTTGAGTTAACAATATTTTTTATCATTTAATTATAATCATTTGTTGTTAATAATGAAATTGGGTGCATATATTTCTCTAGAATACTTATTAACTTGAGCTAAACTACCTTCCATGTTTTATCTTTATTTTGTATATTTTGATGAGGAAGAAGTTGATGAGGGGGAATTATCCAATGGGATGGTGAAAAACTATCTTTCCACTTTTTCTATATTTCTTAAAGTTATAAGTCTGGCTAACATATTTCTCTTGACCTCTAGATCAAAAACTATGAGTTGGGAAAAACTAGATCAGGTCATTTGAAAAAAAAATTAAAAAAACAAACACTATATTCCCTGGTAATGGTGCCAAGTTTGATGTCCTTCTATTGTGTGGTGATCATAAAAAAAATTTAAACCCAATAAATATGCCCTAAAAGTGTGACTTGGATTTTATTTGTAAAATATAGTGTTATGAGTGTATTTAAGTCTTATTTTGTGGGTTTATTTTTCTGAAGAGATAATAAATAAAACTGGGTTGGTTTTGAAATCAAGGTAAAGAAGTAGAGGTAAAACCTTGGATTCTTTCCTCACTATCTTGTTGAATCATTATTCACATCATTACTAATCATCATCTCATCAATTGAATATAACTAATTACATTCAAATAGAAATTTGAGTTCAGATGAAGAAATATAATGATGACTATATTCTCTACCTTTTCCTAGCCTGGTATTTGGATATCCCCAATTACACTTGAATTACCTCCACTATCTTTTATCATATGCATTGGATTTAATTCAACTGTATTGTTTGTCAAATGCCAAGAATATTTATAAATACTTTAAATATGAAATTATAAGAAACCTCAATAGAAAAAACCCTTAAATTTAACATAGGAGTTATTTGATGATTTGAGATATCAATATTCATCAATAGGGGTGAGGAGTTTCTACTAGTCCAAACAAAATAGGATTCTAGTGCGATGTCATTGGAGTATTATAAGGAATATTAAATAACTCAGTAATTTCTATTGGAAACCTTCTAAAATAAGTTCCCTACCTTTTTCCAATTCATGCATCTTGATCTCCTCCTACTTAAATTCCTTTTATATAGGATGGGATACTTATCTCTACTAAGTAGCATGATATTATTCTTTTATTTTCAGGAATTTCATGGAGTATTCTTACATTCCATGGTCCAACGTAGTTTTCCATTTGGGTGTCTGATAATCGGATGCTTCATGGTAGTAACTAATGGAAATTGGGCTTAGGATTTTAATCATGGGCCTTGTAATTTTTTACAGTGCATGGGAAGAATTATTTTACCCATGAAATGTCACTTATTCTAGAATTTGTACTTATATTCTCCCATAGTTGTCTAGAGAAGGCCAACCATTTTTTTGGAAGTGATGTTTAAACTTCTTTATAGAATGGTTCTTTATTCTCACCTCTTGTTTATATATTTTACCCAAGAGAAGCTTAATATAATGGTGGATAGGGTTTCTTAAATTGGTTAGACAATGCTAGTCCCCCATATTATTCATGTTCCCATGGGTACCTATTCTTTCATCATGTAGCTCTAGTCTCTATAAGCATTATTTTCATTTGAGAAAGGATGGAGTACTAGGGATTCCTCATAAGTTTTATGAGTAGGGAGGGTTTATTCATGGTGCACTCAACTAGATCTTCACCTCAGTCAAAGAAAATATAAAATGGGAATATATTACACTTGTGAATTTCTTTGAATAGTATCATTACTCTATTATTATCTCAAATTCCAGGGTGGTTGTAGAAGGTGTAATCAGTAGGGTAGGTGTTGTCATGTTCTTCCTTGGGGTTGAGGTATATAAATGGGGGTGGTATCTTTCTTTTTTGGATAATATCAATTCTTCTTGACCTCAGTAAGTATCAATATAAGGGTTCATGGTCTTAAATGGAGGATGATTCTAAGGTTATATTGATGACTGAAATGAAGGTAGAGGCATGGTAGGGAGGGTGAAGCTTGTGGTAAGCATACTTACCATGAATGTCAAAGTCTATTTCATAACTGCAAGATATATTTTGAAAAAGGGGGTGGGTATATGGAAGGTATTCCTATCGTGGGATTGATATCATGGTTAATAAAATCCTTCATTCATTCGTATCTTCTATCCTTTTTGGATTCTCTTTAGCCCACATAGTCAGATGTAGTAACTCATAGTAGGTTTACCTACCATGATAATAGGGTGAGGTAAGGTGGGCAGGTGACTGTGAGTAGTTCTCATGGTAGGCCTAAGTCATGGTCAGCATGCCTATAATGTGATAGCCAGTTCAAGTAGGGGAAAGCATAGGGTTATCACCTTTAGTAATCCTAGTGACCATGGATGTCATGATCACTCTTTTCCATTAATATTTTTCAATGATAAAAAGTTCACATTATTGCTTAGTGGAGTATTAAAGTCCACACAAAAAGAAATAATTTCCTTAAGCATGGATTGAAAAATTAAATCTAAAGATGTATTCATCAATAAATACCATATTTCAATCCAATTTCCAATTAATTTATAATTTAATAAATTCAACAAAAAAAACTATTAATCGGGGAATTAAACTACAGTGAGGGGTATATTCAATGAATAAAAGTGAGTAAATATTGAAAATTACAGTTTGTATCATATTCCATTTTATGTTTTCATTTTTTTATTTTAGTTTGGAATATTATTCTCTCCACCCAACCAATATGTTAAAACCATATTTATGTGTAACCCTTTAAAAAATTCACAATTTTGTGTTACTCCCCAAAAAATAGAAGTTAGATATATTCATACATATCAAAATACTTTATATGAATTAGGTACATGAAAACATCATTTAAAGGATTATAATTATATGAGATTGAAAATATATACATGAGTAATCCTAGAGTGATGGAAATATAACCCATAACCTTTCCCAGGCAAGGCATAGGCCTCTAGGTAAGAAGGTTGTCTGACCCCAAGTCCTTCTATCTAGGATACCTTCCTCAAGATAGAATACAATTCATAATAACTCTTACACCTAATATGCACAAAATATATTAAATAACTAAATTCAATATAATAACTTCATCTACAAATAGCCTTCATTATAGATAAAAAAACTAAATACATTATAAATACATACCTAGCATGTGGTGAAAGGCTTTATTCTAGAATCAATTTACCATATAAGTTTTGGCATAAAAACATTAATAATATGAAAAATATGAATTAAATAGGGAATAATATTAAAATAAAAAATATATAGATATTTAAACATGAGATAAATATTTATGACATAATCATAAATAAAATATAATTGTAAATCCTTTTATAATTTTTATCTTTAACATTTTGGACATTACATAATTTTAAATATAAAAAAATTATATTAATTTTAGTATGAACCCATTCATATTTATCATTATATAGCATTTACATTTTAAATATATTATATTACCTGAATATAAATAATTTATAATCAAATTTATATTATGTAAACATTGTACATAATAAAAATATTATATAATTAATTATTATTTAAACCCTGATCATATCAATCACTTAAACATTTTTTATGAGGCTTAAATAATATCTATAAAGGCCCCTTTTAATTTTAACAATTCAAAATAATTAATTATAAAAAATAATAATTTAAATATAAACATTTTATATTTTTTGCCTTATTTCATAATTTATAACCCTTTATAAATTATTTCTTTGGATTTATAAATAAATATTTTTATTTCTATATCATAAGAATTTCCATATAATTTTTTAAAATTAATTCAAATATTAACATTTTATATTTTGGAATACAATTTTTGATAAAAATTTATTTAAATAATTATAAATAATTTATAATTCATTAATTTATAAACCATTATTAAATAAAAAATTCCATAAATACCTTTTATAATGATTCATAAACATTTTATAAACCATTAAAAACATATTTTAAATTAAAAAAAATACTTTTTTGTTTACCCTTACACAAGAAACCATTCCTACATAAGGGTATCCTTCTTTTACTCTTTTCCGGACACTATGCATAATAGTAACCTCCCTTTTCCATTACGTAGACAATCAACATAAGGGTAATCTAATTCTACAGTACTTGCATATTAGTAACATATTGGTTGCATTTAGGCAAGCCTTCAAATAATTACATTACATTTATGTGAACTTCTTCATGTAAAGGTAAGACCTTGGTAACCTTTACATGGACTTAAGAAAACCACAACTACCTTTACACAACAACCTTCACATGGCCTTACCCTGACATAGTGTAAGGAATATTAATCTTACCCTTACATTATCCAGGGCATTACTCGAATACAGACCACCCAACATAAGGGTTAGTCTAGATAACCCTTATGTGAACCCCTTCATGTAAATTTAAGTCATGGGTTACCTTTATGTAACCACTCATGTAAAGGTATCACCTTGCTTACACTTACACAATTGATCTACATATGGGTAATGACTCAATTACCTTTATGAAACTCATATGGGTAAAGTTAACAGCTCAGTTACCTTTTCACGGCCTTACTACATAAGCATAAACCATTATCAAAACTGAATTTCTAGAATACATAGATTGCAATATATTTTTTGTTTTCTTCTTCATTCCCAGGCATGGTTTTATAAATTTAAAACATAGTTTTATCTGATACCACTGAATAATTTTAAGTGGGTCTAATAACAATTATCTGATCTAGAATAAGTGATTAAAAAACCCCTATCTAAGGATCTCCATGCAAGATAATATGAATCCCATGACAAAAACTTAAATGAAACACATGTTTTAAATATGTATACCTTACACTGAAGAGACACTGAAACCTTTTGATATTTTTTTGATGAATTTGATAAATATCACGAAAGTTGATAACATAATTGATTGTCCAATGAAATGGGATAATATTAATTGATTATATTTTAATATTAAAGTGTTTCAAAGTCTGTAAACATGATTTTTAATGTATTATATAAATTGAACTTCATTTCTCATCACAACTAAAATTCATTCTTAAAGGGAAAATTTGGTCCCAATCAATCATATGTTTGTGTAAAACATTGTATTTATTATTTTAATTTTTAATTTTGAGATATTATTTATCACTTTTTTTGAAACATTTATCTTTTTAGTATAAATGGATGAATCACAAGGGAAGACGGATATTTTGGACCATGAATGCAAACATTTATAGACAAAGAAGAATGGGCCTTAGGCCCATCTAATAAAAGTGAAGCCTAAAAATTCAAGTCCAATGTAGATCAAAATTGAAATTTATATAGAGAAAATTTTGGGAAATATTTCATTCAACTATGAAAAAATAATGTTCTGAGGTTTTCGTGGTGATCTAAGCGGCCCAAGTTGGGGATTAAATTATGGGTTAGATTTGAGGACCCATAAGGTCAGCCCACCAACTTCAACATAACTTCAGAATGGAAGATCCAATTGGATTAAAAGATTGAAATATTTTAGATGACCCCAAGAAGAAGGTATTTTCCTTCTACAAATCCTTCATATTCAGCCATATACAATGTCAAATTTTAACATCAAAAGGGGGATTAATATGGTCTTATTTGGTGGTGAAAGTTTAAAATTTCAATTTCCTTTAATTTCTCTCCCAAATTTTACTATCCTAATTAAATGGGAGTGAATTTAATATTTGGGGTCAACCTAAGTCTCCTAATATTCCTATAAAAATTTTTTTGTGAAGGGATTGAGGGTGTGTAAGTTTTTCTTTCAATTGTAATTCCATGCTCTCATTTTGTAATTGCATCATCAATTTCTCTCATATAAGTTTTTCGTTCACGTTCATTTATTAATAAAATTTCTTCTTTTATTATTATTAATTTTATTCCCTTTCCATTAACGCATTGATATCATTTAATCAATGTGTGAATTTATTTACACCAACAATTGTGAAATTTGTCACACAATAGTGGAGTGTTAATTATTTCATTGTTTTCACTTCTTCAATACCGCTTCTTTAAGTCGACTTCTTGCTATCATTGATAGAATAGAATTAATGGATGGATAAAATTTTATAGTTTAATTCTAGGTATTTTAATGGGGGTGTATTGAATGTTATTTCTTATGCTCTAATATCAATTCATTATTTTTAGACATCCATTTGATGAGTTATTTTCCTCTTTGTCTTAATAAACATTAACTATGACACATTATGAGTTCTAGTACAATTCAATTCTACAGAGTGATCATGAAATTGATCCTCTAAGTGCATTGGTGATTACACTTAGAATTATGTATGGATTAAATTGCTGAATAAGGTTATGGAATAATCTTATTTTGTGGATACATGTTGAATTAGTGATCTCAAACATTATAATAAAAGAAATACATAAAATCAACCCCAAGTGACAACCTAGGATCTACTCATATAAATTAATTACTTTAGATCCAGTAACTATTTTTTGTTTTTTAAATTAAATCATTAGTAATTAAATTATAATCAACTCCCATGTTGGATACTTCATAGCCAATCCTTTATAAAATCATAGTGTATATATGTTTTTTTCGTTGGTCCTATGGATTCGATAACCCAATATGCACTACAAGTGACCACTTAAAACATATAACATGGGAAATTTTGGGGAAAACCAAATTTTATTGTCGTTTCTGGGGGACACAAATTTGTAACCTTAGATCCCTTTTTTCTATTATCACCCCACTTCTCTATTCTCACCCAACTTTTATATTCCCACCCTTGATTTCACTTAAATAGATGGACATTTTGAATAATTACAAACATGGGGAACCTCTCTTTACTTTAACTACCCCACACCAAGTGTGATGTACAATGATCGTCCTAGTTTATAATGGTGGTAAAATAAAAAACTAAATCAAAAACATTGTTTGAAATAATATTCACAATAAAACAACCCAAAATATAATGAGTTTCAATGCTAGCTATGATAATTCAAACATCCACCAATGAAATTCCAATAATATCATTATCCTCATGAAGTAGACCATTTGGACCAAGACCTTGTCCAGCCTTATCTACAACCATTACTTGAGAATCTATGTCAATAAATAGATATAATGACTTCTGAGGTTTCATCAATGTGGGTAGAACTACAAAGTATTGAAATGATTATAAAACTCATTCCCACTTAGGTTATCTCTTACTCATCATTGATAAAATAATCTTGTCATACCCATTCTTCTTATGAATAAATCCAAGATTTTAATGTTTTAATGAGTGTGTAAAATGATGAAAACTCAGAAGTAATTATTCCTAAACAATCAAAGGCTTCATAATTAGAGGAAAATTATGAAAACCCCACTTTGGAATATGTGAAAATAGAGATGGATAATGAGTTTAATTGGTTAGGGGATGTTGAAAGTCAACACAGGGAATATGATGGGATGGTTACTAAGTCTTTAAATTAAGAATAAATTGATTTTTTGAATTCAAAAGAGGATAATATGACAACATGGATAGAGTGTCCTAAATATTTCTCAGATTTTTTTTCAAAACCAAAAATTACTAAACCATTTGAAAAAATCATCAACATTGAGTCTTTAAAAACCCCTTAAATTTAAATTGAAAACCAGGTGGTTGAAACATATTTTAATAAGAAACTAATTATTTATAAATTTCCTAGAGAAGAAACTAATTTTGATTCAAATTTCCAATATTCTTTAGTAAATTTAAATCAATACAAAATTAAAATTAGTGTCTTTCCTACCGCATTCATGTATACCATCATAGGAGATAACCAACACCCTATGGTAGTAATTCATTATTCACTTGAAACCAATAAATTAGGAACAATAATTTATGTCTAACATAAGACTATAGAAGCAACTAGATCAACCATTTCTAGTATTCCTTATATTTTCCCATTCATTATAGAAAAATGATTGTACTTTAAAAAAATTCCAAATAAAGAATCAATGTCAATCTTGTATAATTGAGGAAAAATAGGATCCTTAAAATGTTTAAATTTATTGTTGGATAATTTGGGGGGTCCAAGTCAAGCTAAATACATTGAAATAAGCGCTTTCTAGAAGGCAACTAGGCTTCTTTCATTTTATTATTATTATTATTTGTGTTTTTGAGTTTGTTTTGTTAAGGGAACAGCATTGGGGTTTATAAAATGATCTAATGTCTTTTGTGTGTGAGATTTAGTGGCCAAATAATTTTATTATTTCCAAATAAAACCCCTGCCATTTACATCTCAAACCCAACCATCAATCACCCACAAGGATTCAATGTCTCATATAAATACCAAGTGATCAATCTCTTATTGAAGGGTCATCAACATCAAACTAGGTGATTTTATTCCATGATTTCATTTCAAATAACCTTCTCCCCTATTTCATCCCAATTTTGAACACCCTCTTCTATTCTCTTTTAACATGGAGTTTAGTGTCATTCTAATTTGGGGGGAGAGAAAATCTGAGAATTTGAAACAAAAAATAAAATCATTAGCCTTGTCTTCTTTAATGTACACATTAAATCATGAAAACTAAATGTCAAATGATTCTGAATTCCTTGATTATGATTTTAATTCATGTTTATGTTCATGAGAATATTTTTTGGAAAGTGTGGTTGTCTAAGGTGGTTTTTAAATATTGAAATTTTCATCCTTTTAATCAAAATGACATAATACACATCCATTTGTTTTTGGTTGTAAATTTGCATTATTGGGTCCCTTTCATTATATCATGGGTTTTGGGGCCACTTTTAGATTAATTTTAGTATCCAACAAAAAAAGGATGCATGAAATAATGTGTTTTCCAAATTCATGGAGTCCAGCACTTGGGGATCATGACTCCATAGTTTTATTTACCAAATTTTGGCTTTAAATCTTTATTTTAGAGTATTTAATTGAGAAAATGTGTGGCTTCCAACACTTTGGGATCGTGAATCTATTGTTTTCTTTACTAGAGTTAGTCATTTCATCTCTATTGTGGTTCAAAAAGAAAAGAAAACAAAAAAATGAAAAAAAAGGATACTCATATTAAGTTTTAATTTGATACCCACATAAAGATTCCATTAGTTTCCCCTTGAACAAGAAAATGGGCCCCGTGCCTTTTTAGATACACAACACATCATCATGCTTAATTTAAATTGGTTTAAATGTGGTGATGAATTTGAAAAAAAGGAATGGGATAGGGATTGTGGTATTCTTGTGAACCTATCTTGTCTAAAATTATTTAATTGGTTTCATTATTTCTTAGCATGATGTCTTTTGGGGAGCATTGTATGTAAAAAAATTGAAAAGGGATTTTAATTTCATATTTTTAAGGTACCTTTTTCTCTGGACTAGAAAAACACAATGTTTGGGGGTTTGATTATCCACTTAAGTAGGATAATATTAATTGATTATATTTTAATATTCAAGTTTCTCAAATTCCATAAACATTATTTTTAGTGAATTATATAAATTGAACATCATTTCTAATCACAAGTGAAATTCATGTTTAAAGTGAAAATTTGGGCCCAATCAATCATCTATTTGTAGAAAACATTATATTAATTATTTGAATTTAATATTTTGGGATATGATTTATCACTTCAATTGTAAAGTTTTTTCTTTTTAGGATAAATGGATAAATCATAAGGGAAATGGATATTTTTTTCCATGAATACAGAAATTTCAAGACAAAGTGGAAAAGGCCTTAAGCCCATCAAATAAAAGTGGAGCCCAGAAATTCAAGTCCAATGAAGATAAAATTTTAACTATAGATAGATAAAATTATGGGAATCATTTCATTATACTATAGTGAAAGAAAATTATGTGGTTTTCATGGTGATACAAGTGGCCCAAGTTGAGGATTAAAGTATGGGCCAGATTTGAAGGCCTATAAAGTCATCCCACCAATTTCAACATAACTTCAGAATGGATTATCCAATTAGTCTAAAATTTTGATAATTTTTAGAGGAAATATATAAGAAGATATTTTACTTATATTAATCCTTCATATTCTTAAATCTACAATCTTAAAGTTGAACATACAAAAGGGGGATATATCTTTTCCTATATTTGTTGTCAAAGTTGAAAATTCAAATTTCCATTGATTTCTTTCCTTAATATTACTATCCTTATTAAATGGGAGGGAATATATTATTGGGGGTTTGCCTAAGGTTCCTAATATTCCTATATAATGATTTTTTGGGGAAGTAATTGAGGGTGTGTAAGTTTTTATTTCAATTGTAATTTATTCTTTTGATTTTGTAATTGCATCATCAATTTCTCTCATGTAAGTTTTTCATTCACGTTCATTTCTTAATAAAATTTATTTTTATTATTATTAATAATTTTGTTCACTTTCAATTAAAACATTTATATAATTGAATCAAGGTTTAAATTTATTCACACCAACAATTGTGAAATTTCTCACACAATGGTGGATTGTTCATTATTTTATTATTTTAGATTCTTCAATACCGCTTCTTTAAGTAGACTTCATATTATAATTGATATAATTTCATAAATGGTGGGATAAAATTTTATTTTTTAATACTAGAGAGTTTCATAGGATTGTATTGAATGTTATTTCATGTGATTTAGTATCAATTCATTATTTTAATACTTCTATTTGATGATTTATTTTCTTCTTCATCTTCAATAACTTTAATTATGACACATTATGAGTGCTAGTATGATCAAATTCCTTAGATTGATCATGAAAGTGATTCTAATAATTATTTGGTTATTAGACATGAAATTTTGTATGGATTAAATTGTTGAATGAGGTTGTGGAATTATTTCATTTCTTGGATACATCTTAAATTAGTGATCTCAAACTTTATAAGAAAATAAATACATCAAATCCACCCAAAGGGACAACCTAGGATCTCCTCATCTTAATTAATTATTTTAGATCAAATAATTGTCTATTTTTTGTTTTTTATTTAAATTAAATCATTAGTTCTTCAAATAGAAACAACACCCAAGTTAACCACTTAATATCCAATCATCCATTAAATCATAGTGTCTATATGTTTCTTCTTTGGTCATGATGTATTTTATTACCCAAGTTGTACTAAAAGAGAGTGCTTACCCCATATAACTTGGGTAATTTTTTCCAAAACCAATAATCATCCCACCTCTATATATATCCAAAGGCTACCTTGAACCATCTAACTTTAAAATGGAATTCATCTTCTCTCCATGTTATGCTAGTAGATCTAATGAAAAAAAGGAGGATGATGAAGAGATCTAAGGGTCTCAAAGAGTTTAGTCCAAGCATGAGGGTCTGAATCCACCCTCCCATCACATTCATCACATTATAGTGTTTATATAATCCATAAGGAAAACCATTGGTCAATAGAATTTACTCATGCATTCATAATTCATGACTGAATTCTTTGTCCAGTAAATGAATTCATCATATGAATGCTTCACCTCCCATATGTTTCATATCATGAAATGGTATAATAAATGTTAGATCTGGTGGAAGAAAAATCTATGTGTCGAACACATAAATAATAACACACCCAATGCATGAAGATCATAATTTATACACAATATGATATACATATTATAAATATATCAAATATAAATGTGGGTTTAAGGCATATCTCCTTCAATAACAACAATATAAACATGGAAAAATTATTTGAGCAGGTTTATATGCATTTTATATTGAAAAATTGATGAACTATTCAACCTCATCCTCAGAATAATTTTTTAAGATATTTTAATCCTTAAATTCTCAATTCATATCCATCCTATTTGGTTTAACATTATGCATATTTTATAAAAAAATAATAATAAATATAAACAAGGTATGCATATAATGTATCATTTTATATATATATATAAATTATATAAAGTATAAATTTAAAAAATATAATTATAAATTTTAATACATGCATATATAAATTATATAAAATAATATATATATAACATATGTTTTATAAAATAATGAAAATATATATAAATAATAAGTCTTGTGTTTTGGAAAGTATTAATCGTCCTCTCTAGGTGTATGTTTTTTACCCAGGGATTTGTTCTTTTTAACATGAACGTAGAATCTTTTCATCATTTATCAATTTAACATCACTTAAATAAAAAATGTCCCACCAGAACTATAAGGCCCCAGCCTTAATCCTTACTTAATCTTGAGTTATTACAAGATTACACATTGAGGATCTTTTTAGGTTTAGAGTTTTAGAGAATTGGATCATAAAACTTGCATTACATTCCACATTTAAACAAAGTGGTAACATAAAAAATTGTATTCATTTTTTCCCATAAACGGAAACATATTTAAAAATAAAGCATGGATTATTTCTTGACACTTCCTTGACACTATCATCATATCATGTACCTTTCCCTTGACCTGTGAAAAACATTTCAAAAAACACTTGGGATGAGCATAAAAAGCTCAGTAAGGGTTATAAAAATATGGAAAGGAAAAATGAGTTCATATATACATAAGAATGAAACCATAATTTACCCATAAAACATAGGCAAATTAACATACCTCATCAAATAATGAATAAATCATAGAAATCATAAGACATAAATGGTAACTTGAGGCATTCATAACATTCTTACGTAGGGAGTAACCCTCTTGGTTATGTTTGGAATACCCACCATAGTATATTCCCTAAATCTCCCCGGAGAAACCTTAACGTTTCACTCCTTCATGTTACCCAATGCATTGGAGAGCTATATCGGGATCACCCACCATTAGTTTATCACGGAACCACCCATCTTCATAATAACGCCCAAGAACCATAACATAATCGTATCACATAAAACATGCATAAAGGAAACATAACATTTCTACATTTCAATCACAAGATATCAATACAACACATTGATATAAAAGCATTATGAAAACCATTTTCAATACAAAAATAAAAGAAAAGTAAAACATTGTATTTATTTTTCTTTTAAAAAAAGGTATGGCTTGTAGAGGAAGCCGAAACTAAAATAATGGTCACGGCGGCGGAGAAGTCGTTGTCGCCGCATACGTACGACAAAAACATTCCCTTTTGTCGTTTAGTAAAACGCTTTGTATAAAAAAGATTACTTTCGGATAAACGTAAAAGTCAAAGGGGTTAATAGACCGTATAAAAGAAGGTTGTGTATAAAACAAAATATTCCTCAATGAAAGGAGATTGAGACGAAGTCCCATATAAAGACGGTATCCTTGGATTAAGGATAAATCAATTACATAATTATGTGTGACAAACTAATACACAAAATATAATTGGATATTAAGTGTAAAAAAATCAGAGGTTATTCACACATATTCATAGAATGACATATTCAAGGAGTACAAGCTTATCCCAAAGAATCAAAATTGGGTTAAGAAGTTCCCTTGCAAAAATTTGACAGCCTAACGGCGTCACTACAAAATTTAGAAAATGAGTTGATGAGAGGTAAAAAGGGTATCTCATCACTCGGACATAAAATTTAAATCACTAAGGATATAGAAGAACATATCCCAACATAATTTTATGTGAATTAAAAGACATAACAAAATAAGTCTTTTAAAAAGAGGAGGGTGAAAGGTTCCCTTACCGACATGGGTATCTTTCGAAACATACACCCCGTGAAAGAAGGACAATACAACATTGATGTAAATACTCATAAATGAAAGTATATTACACAATGAGTAAAATAATGGGTAGTACATACACCACTCAAAGGAAATTGTGGAAAATGTAGCATAAATCTCACGAGAATAAAAGTGAGATGAAAAATCCCTTACGAAAACTCGGCAGCCTAACGGTGCCACTTAAGACTTCCAAAAATGGATTGATGAGAACAAATAGGGTATCTCATCATATTACAATAAAATGTAAAGAAATAGGGATATAAAATAACATCCCCCATCATAAAAAAGAGGTGCTTAAAAGAAGTGACATAAAGGAGAGTACTTAAAAAGAAAGAGAGAGGTTAGATCTCTTATGAAAATTCGGCAGCCTAACGGAACCACTCAAAACTTCCAAAATGGATTGATGAGAGAGAATAGGGTATCTAATCATATGAACATAAAAATTACAGTAATAGTAATATAAAATAACATCCCAATCACAAGAAAGATGATCTTAAAAGGAATGACATAAAAGAGTGTACTTAAAAAGAGAGGAGTAGGATCCCTTACCTCAGGTCCAAATTGTCTTGTTCGTTTCTTTATATTCCTGAATAATAAACTTTGGTCAATTTATAATTGCTTAAGGACCTCCTATAAATATTATTATTCAGTTCATATCACATATTTTAATGTTATAAAAATTGGTTAATAATATGAGTTCATATCAGACATTTTTGTCGATGTTTGGTATATGAGTTAAAAATTGAACTTGTTGGAAAATAATTTTCCATGTAGTTATAAGTACATCATATCCAGAATAGTATTTATGTTTTAAATATCATATATATACATTATATATTCATTTTATACTATTCCATATCATTAGGAGATAAAAATTAAAAGCATTTTTCATGGAGACGGTAGGTCGTACGTACGCATGAACGCTACTTTCATTTTTTTGTCATATTAATGGAATTAAAAAAAACTGAGAGATACATATATGTTATAATTCCAGAATTATATACATATTTTAGATGTAATATATTACATATATATACATTATATATATGTACTTATAATAGTACATAACATTTTGAGATAAGAAATGAAATGTACTGTTCATGGAGACGGTAAGTTGTACGTACGCATGAACGCTACTTCCATTTCTATTTCATATTTAATTGAATTAAAACATAATTATATATAATATTATTTTAATTCCATTATGGTATCATATATAATATCATTAAATATATCCTTTATAAGTACCACATATGGTATTAACGAATCAAATCACTTTGAGGGGGCTGTAGTCCGCACTTCCAAAAATGAAGATATCGCGTATACCCATAATGGAAGCCATAAAGGTAAGACATAAATGAAAAATACAGAAGCTTAAGGAAAACATAAACATATTATATATCATATATAAATATATTGAAATCTTAATGGCCACCTTTGAAGGTGTTATAAGGATATTGAACAATCATTGTTTCGTGAGGCAGAAATTCGCCATCCACGGAAACAGTATGTTCTTTAACCATTAGATGTAGTTTTGTGTAAGTTTATCTAGAATAGTTAACATAACAAAATCCTAGTATAGTTAATATACTGGTTTTGTTACAAAATAAAGGAATAAAAAGAGTTTAGGGGGGTGGAGAAGCAAAATAAAACAAAAGGACTCAAGTGAAGACATTACCTTAAAATCGGGTAACTCCCTTTGGTTTGAGCTCAAAGGCTTCCTTGGGAAGAATTCTGACCCAATTTAGGCTTCTAGGAGTTATATAGGTATTTGGAGAGACAAAATGGGCAGGGGTTGGACGAGCCAAAGGCTTTTGAAGTGTGGTTAAGGAGGTAGAGGTGGGGGCCTTTAGTAAGAGGAGAGGAGGGGCACTCTTGGAAAGTAATGAAATGTTACTTTATTTTAGAATGCGTTTCAGATTTTAAAGGTCCCACATTGATTTATTTAGAGGATAATGTGGTAAGGGTTCGAAATATACTCATACAATAGGTTTTGGACATGTTTAGTTCATAGAGTTTACATTATCTTTTCACTTTATTTTAATCCTTTATTAATGAGGTAATCGCTGCATCATTATAATGTCATAAATAATTTTATTTATTTGATTTCTATAAATTATAAAAAAAATAAAATGATCTAGGAAATATTTTTAGCTTTCCAATGACTATTTATAGTCAAAAATATGACTTGTATAACCCCGTGTAAAAATTGTTTTAGTAAAACAACTCATGTTTGTGTCATTTTTAATTTTACATTAAATAAAAAGTTATTTATGTCATTTCCCAACCAAAGTGGCTCCATGGGGTCCCCAAGTTGACCCATGGATTGTCTTGGTCGTCCATGACACATCCAATAATGGTAGGACATGTGTCAAGCTCATCTCATATTATTAAAACATTATTTTTACCTTAAACTACACTAATTACCTCTAATCGCGATTAAGAACATAAAAGTTACCATTCACCAAAAAAATTATTTTAATCCCATTGAACCACATTTTACTTCCTAATGAAATCCATGTATGTCAGATTTTTAAAATTCAAAACACAGAGGTGGTAAAGTTTCATTTAAACGAAAAATCAGTTTCTTTAACTACCACTTAGTGGTTTCACTATTCATCAAAAATTGAAGTTTTTCAGAAAAATACCAAAAATTCACCCTAAGCTATATTTGATATTACGAATTCAAAAATGAAGTCTACTTTAAAAAAATTCAAAACATATAAGTTGCATTAATTAATTTAATAATTAATTCCCACTGTCAAAACAAATAGCGTGTTTTTAGGAAACAATAAGTATCAAAAGATTGACTCTAGTTTAAGTCCAATTTCAAGATGAAATTAATTCCAACGACCACTATTCGATTAAATGGTAAAAATATATTCTAGTTGAACTTTAAAACCAATTCAGAAGATAATCTAATCATATAAATAAATTATATTAAAAAGAGGTTTTGAATTAAAATACAACATTTTTCACTGTTCATTAAAAAATGAACTTTATCGGAAAAATACCAAAAATTTACACAATGTAAATTTTGATGTCCCGATTGTAAAGAAGAATTTTATTTTGTCAAATATAACAAATAAAATTGTCAAAAAGTGGATTTAAAAGAGGTTCGCCATCAAAAGGCGGTTAATCGACCTTCTAAAGAACATTAGAATGTTTACGCTTAAAAATTGAATTCATTCGCATTTTTAATCCTCTAGAATTTACTGTAAAAAGTAAAAATATTTGACAAACATATATAATCATTTTGTAGTTAGTTATGTTCATTTCCTCCATTACAAAGGCTAGGTGTTAACTACCATTTAAAATAATATTATTTTATTATTAGAGTGCAACTTAAGATTCCCAAGAAACTCGTTGTTGCGTATTGGGTACGCCATCGAGCATAGCGACCCCTTTAAAGTAATATTAATATTTTATTCAAAAATATGGATAAATATAAAAATGTAATATTCTTTATTTACCTGGGGTGTTACATCCTTCCCCCCTTTTGGGAATTGCGTCCTCGCAATTTTAAAATTGGGCTCAGAAACATCCTTGAAAGTCCCACATCGGAACAAGAGTCAGTAAAACAATCACTTTAAAATAAAGAATGAGAAGTACAGAGGTCACCCGAGTTAAACCATACTAGGATTCCATGTAGGAAAACATGGACATGGAGGAGAAAACATAGGTTCATGTTCTGATGGAGAGTGATAGAAAACATGTTTAGGAGAAAGTTAACCACAAGAAAATCACAAACTTGTGATGGGTTAAACGGTATTGGATTCCCCAGTAGGAAAAGTTAATGGACAACATTTTTTTTAGTTACTTTTCATTGAGGAATTTATTTTTGAGCTTAACTAAAACATAAGGAAACATACTTACTTGTCATGTTGACTTTTAAATTTTACTAGATTTCTTACACGAACTCATATTTTCTCCAAAATATGAGTATTTAGGATGACTTGTTTACATTAAGAGTGCTATAATCAACTTCTAGAGAATCACCTAACTCAAAAAAGAGAACTATATACATCCCATGTCTTTAGACTTTAACCAAAACCAAAACCAAAAAGGTTAGTACAAGATCAGATAATCGAGAAAAGGATAACCCTTTATAAAAAATCTATTCTTAATCTCCAAAATTTGTCCAACAAAACCCAAAGTTCAACGAGGACCATTCGATAAACAATTTTTCCATAAAATTCTTCAAAGTAAACCAAACTAAGATTGAAACCCAAATATTTGAAGGATTTAATCACATAGTCTTCCAAGGTACAAATTAACTTTTGTCTCCAAATAACATCAGTTGCTCTTAAATTCTCATATTGAAAAGTAATTAACCTAATCACATATCCTCAATGATAGGTTAATCATTTCCATAGATAACCCAAAATAAACTTACTCTTGATTCCTAAAATCATCTAACTAAAAAGAATTAGTCAAACTAACCAGGGACTTCACGTAGTCCAGTGGTAGGCGATAAATACCAGTCGAACTTTGGTTGTGGGTTCGATTCCCGCAGCTTTGTCCGACGCGACGGGTTGTCACACGGTCTACGTGTTGTCCTTTTTTCAAAACTATATAATTCTTAAAACATTCCCCAAAACAAGATAAAATCTTCAAAAATAATCATAACATATTTTATCCTCAAGTTTATCCCATGCCTTTCATTTTCCATCATAACATATAATTACCCATAATTACCTCAAAAGTAAGGATCATATAAACTCTAATGGTTACCTTTATAATTATTACCTGAACTTCCACATCGATTGGTTATCTTATACATGATTCATTATAGATCATACCAAGGTTCAAGTGGTTGATAATGACTCCTTGATAGTTGGTTTAGAACAACCACGAGTTTCCTCATTGAATCCCCCATTTTATCTAGTATCTTAATCAGAAAACCACCACAGTTTCCTTCAAACCTGTTTTCTCTTTGGTGCCTGCTAGATCCATCCATTCACTAAAAACAGAAATGTCAGTGTGAGTATATCAACAAAACCATCATGTACTAATGAGGAAGGTAAACACTAAGATATACTTACTCATTCACTTTATCTAAAAACTATGACTCTTTCTGAAATCCTATCCATTATGGTAATGTCACTTATGCTTAAAGAATACCCTAACCTCTAAAGTTATCTAAACCGACCTCTGATACCAACTATAAGGCCCCAGCCTTAATCCTTACTTAATATTGAGTTATTACAAGATTACACATTGAGGATCTTTTTAGGTTTAGAGTTTTAGAGAATTAGATCATAAAACTTGTATTACATTCCACATTTAAACAAAGTGGTAACATAAAAAATTGTATTCATTTTTTCCCATCAACAGAAACATATTTAAAAATAAAGCATGGATTCTTTCTTGACACTTCCTTGACACTATCATAATATCTTGTACCTTCCCCTTGACCTGTGAAAAACATTTCAAAAAAAACTTTGGATGAGCATAAAAATCTCAGTAAGGGTTATAAAAATATAGAAAGGAAATATGAGTTCATATATACATAATAATGAAATCATACTATACCCATAAAACATAGGCACTTTAACATACCTCATAAAATCATGAATAAATCATAGAAATAATAAGACATAAATGGTAACTTGAGGCATTCATAACATTCTTACATAGGGAGTAACCCTCTTGGTTATGTTTGGAATACCCACCACAGTATATTCCCTAAATCTCTTCGGAGAAACCTTAACGTTTCACTCCTTCGCATTACCCAATTCATTGGAGAGCTATATCGGGCTCACCCGCCCTTAGTTTATCATGGAACCACCCATCTTCATAATAATGCCAAGAACCATAACATAATGTATCACATAAAACATGCATAAAGGAAACATAGCATTTCCACTTTTCGATCACAAGATATCAATACAACACATTGATATGAAAACATTATTAAAACCATTTTCAATACCAAAA
Source organism: Viscum album (assembly GCA_963277665.1). Taxonomy (NCBI): domain Eukaryota; kingdom Viridiplantae; phylum Streptophyta; class Magnoliopsida; order Santalales; family Viscaceae; genus Viscum; species Viscum album. Next base: position 1,448,058,921 of record OY728129.1, read on the forward strand.
TAAAAAAAAAGTAAAACATGGTATTTATTTTTCTTTTAAAAAAAGGTATGGCTTGTAGAGGAAGCCAAAACTAAAATAATGGTCACGGCGGCGGAGAAGTCGTTGTCGCCGCATACGTACGACAAAAACATTCCCTTTTGTCGTTTAGTAAAACGCTTTGTATAAAAAAGATTCCTTTCGGATAAACATAAAAGTAAAAGGGGTTTATACACCATATAAAAGAAGGTTGTGTATAAAACAAAATATGCCTCAATGAAATGAGATTGAGACGAAGTCCCATACAAAGACGGTATCCTTGGATTAAGGATAAATCAATTACATAATTATGTGTGACAAACTAATACACCAAATATAAGTGGATATTAAGTGTAAAACAATCAGATGTTATTCACACATATTCATAGAATGACATATTCAAGGAGTACAAGCTTATCCCAAAGAATCAAAATTGGGTTAAGAAGTTCCCTTGCAAAAATTTGATAGCCTAACGGCGTCACTACAAAATTCAGAAAATGAGTTGATGAGATATAAAAAGGGTATCTCATCACTTGGACATAAAATTTCAATAAATAAGTATATATAAGAACATATCCCAACATAATGTTATGTGAATTAAAAGACATAACAAAATAAGTCTTTTAAAAAGAGGAGGGTGAAAGGTTCCCTTACCGACATGGGTATCTTTCGAAACATACACCCAGTGAAAGAAGGACAATACAAAATTGATGTAAATACTCATAAATGAAGGTATATTACACAATGAGTAAAATAATGGGAAGTACATACACCACTCAAAGGAAATTGTGGAAAATGTAGCATAAATCTCACGAGAATAAAAGTGATGAAAAATCCCTTACGAAAACTCGGCAGCCTAACGATGCCACTTAAAACTTCCAAAAATGGATTGATGAGATCAAATAGGGTCTCTAATCATATTACAATAAAATGTACAAAAATAGGGATATAAAATAACATACCCCATCATAAAAAATATGAGCTTAAAAGAAGTGACATAAAGGAGAGTACTTAAAAAGAAAGAGAGAGGTTAGATCTCTTACGAAAATTCGGCAGCCTAACGGCGGCACTCAAAACTTCTAAAATGGATTGATGAGAGAGAATAGGGTATCTCATCATATGAACATAAAAATTACAGTAAGATTAATATAAAAGAACATACCAATCACAAGAAAGATGAGCTTAAAAGGAATGACATAAAAGAGTGTACTTAAAAAGAGAGGAGTAGGATCCCTTACCTCAAGTCCAAATTGTCTTGTTCGTTTCTTTATATTCCTGAATAATAAACTTTGGTCAATTTATAATTTCTTAAGGACCTAATATAAAGATTATTATTCAGTTCATATCACATATTTTAATGTTATAATAATTGGTTAATAATATGAGTTCATATCAGACGTTTTTGTCGATGTTTGGTACATGAGTTAAAAATTGAACTTGTTGGAAAATAATTTTCCATGTAGTTATAGGTACATCATATCCAGAATAGTAATAATGTTTTAAATATCATATATATCCAGTATATATTCAATTTATACTATTCCATATCATTTGGAGATAAAAATTAAAAGCACCGTTCATGGAGACGGTAGGCCGTACGTACGCATGAACGCTACTTTCATTTTTTTGTCATATTAATGGAATTAAAACAAAATGAGAGATATATATATGTTATAATTCCAGAATTATATCCATATTTTAGATGTAATATATTACATATATATACATTATATATATGTACTTATAATAGTACATAACATTTTGAGATAAGAAATGAAATGTACTGTTCATGGAGACGGTAAGCCGTACGTACGCATGAACGCTACTTCCATTTCTATTTCATATTTAATGGAATTAAAACATAATTATATATAATAGTATTTTAATTCCAGTATGGTATCATATATAATATCATTAAATATATCCTTTATACGTTCCACATATGGTATTAACGAATCAAATCACTTTGAGGGAGCGGTAGTCTGCACTTCCTAAAATGAAGATATCGCGTATACCCATAATGGAAGCCATAAAGGTATGACATAAATGAAAAATACAGAAGCTTAAGGAAAACATAAACTTATTATATATCATATATAAATATAGTGACATCTTAATGGCCACCTTTGAAGGTGTTATAAGGATATTGAACTATCATCGTTTCGTGAGGCAGAAATTCTCCATCCACGGAAACAATATGTTCTTTAACCATTAGATGTAGGTGTGTGTAATTTTAGCTAGAATACTTAACATAACAACATCCTAGTATATTTAAGATACTTGTGTTGTCACAAATAAAGGAATAAAAAGAGTTTATGGGGGTGGAGAAGCAAAATAAAACAAAAGGACTCAAGTGAAGACATTACCTTAAACTCAGGTAACTCCCTTTGGTTTGAGCTCAAAGGCTTCCTTGGGAAGACTTATGACTAAATTTAGGCTTCTAAGAGTTATATAGGGATGTTTAGAGACAAAATGGGCAGGGTTGGCCGAGCCAAAGGCTTTGGAAGTGTGGTAAAGGAGGTAGAGGTAGGGGCCTTTTATAAGAGGAGAGGAGGGGAACTCTTGGAAAGTAAGGAAATGTTACTTTATTTTAGAATGAGTTTTGGATTTCCAAGGTCCCACATTGATTTATTTCTAGGATAAGGTGGTAAGGCTTTGAAATATACTCATACAATAGGTTTTGGACATGTTTAGGTCATAGATTTTACATTATCTTTTCATTTTATTTAAATCCTTTATTAATGAGGTAATCGCTGCATCATTATGATGTCATAAATAATTTTATTTATTTGATGTTTATAAATTATAAAAAAAATATCATGATGTAGGAACTCTTTTTTTCTTTCCAATGACTATTTATAGTAAAAAATATGACTTGTATAACTCCATGTAAAAATTGTTTTAGTAAAACAACTCATGTTTGTGTCATTTTTAATTTTACATTAAATAAAAAGTTATTTATGTCATTTCCCAACCAAAGTGGTTCCATGGGGTCCCCAAGTTGACCCATGGATTTTATTAGTCGTCAATGACACATAAAATAATGTTAGGACATGTGTCAAGATCATCTCATATTATTAAAACATTATTTTTACCTTAAACTACACTAATTACCTCTAATCGCGATTAAAAACATAAAAGTTACTATTCACCAAAATATTATTTTAATACCATTTAACCACATTTTACTTCCTAATTACAACCATGTATGTCGGATTTTTTAAATTCAAAAGACAGAGGTGGAAAAGATTCATTTAAACGAAAAATCAGTTTCTTTAACTACCACTTAGTGGTTTCACTATTCATCAAAAATTGAAGTTTTTCAGAAAAATACCAAAAATTCACCCTAAGCTATATTTGATATTACGAATTCAAAAATGAAATATATTTTACAAAATTCAAAACATATAAGTTTCATTAATTAATTTAATAATTAATTCCCGCTGTCAAAACAAATAGCGTGTTTTTATGAAACAATAAGTATCAAAAGATTGACTCTAGTTTAAGTCCAATTTCAAGATGAAATTAATTCCAACGGCCACTATTGGATTAAATGGTAAAAATATATTCTAATTGAACTTTAAAACCAATTCAAAATATAATCTAATAATATAAATAAATTATATTAAAACGAGGTTTTGAATTAAAATACAACATTTTTCACTGTTCATTAAAAAATGAACTTTATCGGAAAAATACCAAAAATTTACACAATGTAAATTTTGATGTCCCAATTCTAAAGAAGAAATTTATTTTGTCAAATATAACACATAAAATTGTCAAAAAGTGGATTGAAAAGAGGTTCGCCATTAAAAGGCGGTTAATCGACCTTCTAAAGAACATTAGAATGTTTATGCTTAAAAATTGAATTCATTCACATTTTTAATCCTCTAACATTTATTGTAAAAAGTAAAAATATTTGACAAACATATATAATAATTTTGTAGTTAGTTATGTTCATTTTCTCCATTACAACGGCTAGGCGTTAACTACCATTTAAAATAATATTATTTTATTATTAGAGTGCAACGTAAGATTACCAAGAAACTCGTTGTTGCGTATTGGGTACACCATCGTGCATAGCGTCCCCTTTAAAGTAATATTAATATTTTATTCACAAATATGGATAAATATAAAAAAGTAATATTCTTTATTTACCTGGGGTGTTACAAGAACATGCATAAACCTCTGGGAAATGTATACGGATCATTTTCATTTATTTTCTTTATTTTGAAGTTTGGAGACTTTTTCATTCTTTAAAACAGACACAACACAGGAGGAGAAAGAACAAAGTTAATATATCCTATCTCTAACTTCCAATGAATACAACAAGACATGTCATGATGAATTTGGATGCCTTGGTGGTTAACATTAATTTTGTTTCAATCAAACGTTTAGCATAATTATAAACTACTACAGATTGATGTTTAAACAGTGGTGGATTTTATTAGTCTTCAAAAAAAGGGTGATAAATGTTATTTTTTATCATTTCTAATTAGAATAGTTGAAAAATATTTTATTTTATCAATGCTAAAAAAAGTGTTGATAATGAAAAAAATTATCTACACCTTATTAAGAATAAATAAAAGTACAATAATTATTAGTAGTCTTTTAGCACTAATAAATGATGAATTGTATCAGCACTATTAAAGAAATTCAGAATAATTTATTTTGGTACATATTTATATCTTTTTCATATGTGATTTATATAGGAGTAAGTATATATTTTTATAAATACAATATATATATATATATAATCAATCGATAATGGGCGTTCATGTCATCCTTCACATCTTAAATAGGTTGTGGTGGGTCAATGAATGAAAACCCATCCCATCATGCATAGGGTTTATACATGCATGACATCTTTCATGAATCTGTTCATAGATATATTAGTAATTGAAAAAAAATAAAATTTAAAAATTTAAATAAATTTAAATAATTAAATGAACTTATTAGAATTTTATTATTTTTAAAAACTATAAATTTACTAATTATTAATGTACGTATTTTTAATATTTTTTCATGTATATATATTTATACATTTAATTAATTAAAAAATTTAATTATAATTAAAATCTCTAAAAGTTAAAAATTATTTATATTTTTTATGTAAAATAAATAGAGTTCATACATTTATAATTAGTAATAATATATATATATATATTAAATATATTTAAATACAATTATCAAAAAAATTATATGTAATTTTATATATTTATAATTAATGATATATCATGGAAACCATGAATACCTAATATTACTATTTATACATTTATATTAATGATATATTTATAAAACATTTGTTCATTTATATAAAAAAAATATTTTAAATTATAATCAATACATTCACTAATACATTTAGTAATATAATAATTTTTATAATATTGATTGTTGGCACCCATAAATTTTTACTAGACAGTTTTTCATTGAAGATTTGAGATGTTTTAAGCCCATGTAAAAAAACTAATATAATTTTCATGAAGGACTTAGATGTGTCATTATTAAAGAATAATCTCTTGGGCTTCATTTTATAAGAGTGCATATTTTGGCTCTACCTTCCCTTTTCTTTTCATTGTCTTGAGAAGATCAAAGGATGTTACTTAGCCTTAAGAGACATCCCTGAGATGCCAAAGGCTAGAAATAAATGTCAAGAACTTCATTTACAATTTTGGGATGATTTTCCCTTTGAAAATTAAGACACAAACTAAACATTCCATAACCAAATAAACCACAATATAACGTATGATATAAATGAAATAAAACTCAAAGAAATTCCATTTATATCAATACCAACTATAAAAGAGTACCATAATGGAAGACTAAAAAATAACCAAGTACACAGTGGAAGACATAACCAACAAAACTCAAAGTCTCTAAGAAAATACTCCGAAATCAAACAAGCTCCATGCTCCAACTCCACTAAACTTCCCAAGTATCACTAAGAACCACTATATAAGTGTCATACTTTACCTTTTCCTATATCCTAATAAATAATATCTATAGAAGCACAAAGGTTCCAAATATGAGGTGAATACTAAAACATAGAAATATTTCTCAAAATGAAATCCCTACTCATGACACTAGGATAAACCATGTCAGTGCATTTATATAAAATAGTTTCTATTAAATAATTTCTAAAATATTTTATATCAAAATATAAGAAAGTACTAAAATAAGTTGTTTTCACAAAAAAATATCAAGTTCTAAGGAATTAAACCCAATCATTATTTAAATACATTTTATGAATTTCATTTTTTCATAACCATTATATTCCACTTATCCATAAATCCAATCATGCATGAAACTTGGACTTCCCTATACTTGTGAGTGGTGATTCATACTTATACTAATCCATAACTTAGTGAACCACTTTAATGGGGTTACTTCATGCCCATATCTGTCTGAATTTTTGATGGGGGTACTTCACGCCATTATCCATCCCAATGAGCATGAACACACACCACACAACAATGCCAAACCCATGCCAAATCCAAGTGTGCCAAAACCATTTCAATAAAACAACATTTTTATTAAAAACAATTTTTCCATTCATTAAAACCACCAATTATTTTAAAATCATCATTTTTAAATCATGTTACCAAATTATCATTCCAAAAAACATAGAATTTACAAATTTACACAAAAATTCACTCAAGAGGGTTTTTTACCAAGAATTTCACAACAGATACACATTCAATTTCAAGAAAACCCATGAATTTTAAATCAAGCCTTCATACTCTAAATAGTGGAGTTGAGAGTGAAGCCACCTACCACATGATTTATAGTGAAAATTAATAACAACATTCAAACACCAAAAAAATTTATATTTAACATAAAATATCTCATATATATCTATATCGGATGTAGTTCTAAGAAACCAAGATAAATAGAGAGAAATATCTAATAAAAACAACCAAGAACTATAGCTTACCATGAGAATCCAGCTTCAAAACACTTAGAGAATCCTTCATATAACCTTCATATCAATGGGAGAAGATTACTTGTCCTTTGGGAAAAGATAAATTTGAGTTAGGGTTTCATAGAAGAAAAAATATGGAGTTAGAGACCCAAATGTGTGATATCCACAATTTTAGGATCTCACTTTTAACCCGGGCATGGTTAGTTCCACAGTTAATCAAACGATACGCAAACCATGAGCTAGCTTCTATCCCAAGAAGGAACCACACAATTTTGTCTTTCAAAGTCTCCAACCCATGTGCTAGCCATGCCAAATCCCATTGTCTCAATTTTCATAGTTTCTCCTAGGTTTGTACACAGTTTGGAAAAACCATGCACCACCCGTGAACCTTCCATTTATCCCATGTTTCATTGTGCATGGTTTCTTATATGATTTTCACAATTTCCCCAAACCATGAACCAACCATACACCCTTATTAATGTTACAAAAAAATTCCAAACAGATTCCAAACCTTCTCAAAAATAACCAATATAGTTTAAATAGTTCAAAAGAATAAAATAAGGATTACTTACTTGAAACTAGGGTGTTTCATTGGCCCTTATTTTATCCATTTTACTTAGAATTGTATTCTAAATATTTAATCCACCTTAGATGAAGAAAATATAGCCAAAAAAATAGGAAATCTGGTAGCTCACCCACGAGACTAGGATCAACCAAAGTTAGCTCTCAAAGAGGAGGAGTGCACATCATATGGCTCACAAGAGACCAAAAAGGATTGGGCTGCATAGGGCCTGCAAAGGAGGAACAGGGAAAAAAGAAGGGTAGTGATGCCTAGACTGAGAGCAGACCTCATACATGCTTCTAAAAGAGTAATATAATCGATTTTCAAATAAATTGGACGTAGTTATATGAAATGAATCTATGTTAGACTCACCCTTTGAAGACACAGTTCATATGTGTTTAATGATACACAAATAACCACAGCCCTTAGATCATGCATCACGATCACCTTCAACCTCTCGTGTATGAATACTTCTATAAATGATGTTTTTTCAGGCACAGACCATGTATGAGCTTAAAAGGCTATGTGATTTCATCCTAAGCTCGAAGAATACTGAAAATAGACTAAGTACGTATTTCTGAAAATCAAAAAAAAATTGTGAAGTCCAGTATGAGAATTTAGTGTAGTACACAAAAGAAGGTTGTATACCAAGAATATAGTTTATGATACCATGATGGAATGAATTTTATGGAAGACTCCATGAAAATAAGTTTCTATGGGCATAGGTAATGTTGTTTGTGGTTAGAGGCATCATTTTATGACCACCACATGGTGAATAAATAATTTTATGAAGCTATTATAGAGAATATTACATGAAAATGAGATGCTTCATAGTGAAGTTCAAATTTTTTCATATAAAACTTGCAGATATAAAAACTTTTGACCATGTAGTATGGAGCCATGAAATTTTTTTGAGGTTTTTTGTGAAGATAAACTATATAAAATATGAAATTATTTTGGATAATGTAATATGAGTTCACAAATTATAATAGTATGTGATAAAGAATGATGTATGGTGAGAAGATACCTTTCTGTGGTTCAGTATGTGGAGGCAGTGTCATTTGTGGCAACTGATGTCATTTTAAGACCCCTGTATAATGAATAAATTTCTTCATAGATGAAAGTTCCTTTTCGACCCTTCTATGTTAATATCTTGAAAAATTACCCTCAACAGTATATTGCTACGGGGATGGAAGTTTTGTAAAATAGTTCATTTACCATTGCCTATAAATATCAGCACCCACTTTATAGATGGAATAGATTCTTAGATATCATTAAAAGAGGAAGAATATGGAACCATTGGTGGAGATGATGAAAAGTCTCAGACTGGACTCCCTCTCCCGAAATCACTCAATTAAAACTCTTAAGTTTCTAATAGGGTAGAACCATAACATGGAACTCCCGCCACAAGGCAGTCACTAAACATGGAAATCCCTCCACAAGGTATGCCATGATCCAATGCTAAATGGTCATCCCATCTCAAATCTCCTATGTGGACTCAATTTCATAGACTCCTCCTTCGCAAAGTTTCTATGCATCCAATTACATGTATAATTCCATGCAACCAACCCTATGCAGGTATCTCTCAAGGAATTCCATGCATTCAACCCATATGGAATTCCATGTGGTTAGCCCTCACCCAATGCCATGAAAAATTCCATGTGGAATGCCCTTTTATTCAATTCCCTTTATACCAGTTCCATATAGCCAATTCTCAGCATCCATCCCTCATGGAATTATATGCATTGATAATTCCTATAAGATCATGTAGTCCTTCGTGAAGTTTCATTGTTGGGACTCCTTTTCCGGTGTAATCCCCCAAAAAAAATCCCCAACAATCCATCAGTCGAGATACTCCTCACAGTTCCAGAAACACAATCATATTCTGAGGTGTATGCCCTGACTAAACCCTAAATTATCCATGTGTCAAGATACTCCTTTTGGTTTCAAAAACATGGGCATCCTCTTAGGAGTACATCTCAACCAAAACCTCAGTTATCTTTGATTCGAGATACACCTTGTGGTTCCAGAAACATTGGAACCTCCCAAGTGAAAGCCTTAACCAAACCCTAAATTATCCATGAGTCAATATAATCATCATGCTTCCTAAAACATGGGTATCCTCCTAGGTGTAACCTCCAACCAAACCCTCAATTATACATGAGTTGAGATAATGGTTATTTTTTCTAGAAACATGGGTATCCTCTTAGGAGTAAGGCTTGAATAAACCCTCAATTAACCATGATTAAATATCACTATTTTTGTCCTAGAAACATAATAATCCTATTAGGTGTAAGACCCAACCAAAACTTAAAATCGCATGGAATAATATTAGGTGATGGAACTAATCTTCTACTATCTTTTGTTTCTCATACAGAGCATGACTCGTGTGGGATTAGAGATCTGTGATGATCATCTGATCAACATGATGAAAGTGCCTTCATCACAGGCCTCCCTTATTAAGGTGTAATCCAAAACCATTCCATCAAAATATGTGGCCTTTGATTCCAATATTTATTAGGATACATAGGATTCTTCGATGAGGTATGATCCTAATATCATTTCCCCTTTACTCATTTCATCAAACTATGTGGGTTTTGATTACTGCTTACACAGGATATATAGATCACCTCTTCAGGGTTCAATACTAACTCCAAAATAATAACCACCTCACTGGATATAAATAAATTCTATAGAGCCCATATACACTTCTTTAAACCAAATCATCCTGAATTAATAAGAGTAATATGGGTAATGTCAAATGTACAGAGATGTTTACACCAAAAACATGGTTATGATCAGATCATTGGCCCAGGGGTAACCATTCCCACACTGGGATCTAGAAAGGATTCAAAAATACATCTTAAGTCTATAATAGACTCCCATAGTAGTAAAAAATTCCCCCAAAAATGGTGTGATGAGTAAAACCTCCCAACCACTCAACCAATGTGAGTCTCGAAATATTTATAGGATAAGACTTAATAATCAACTACCTTTGGAAATAAGGTCCATGAACTATCATGGATAAGGGAACCATTGGTTATTTCTAGTTCTATGAATAAACCCCAATGAAAAATGCTTGAAAGGTATGTGAAAATAAAGTGTTGGGTCTGACACAAATATTTTACAACCACACTCAACCCCTCACAATCAGGTGTCGGGCCCCATCGATTTTTCATCGGAAATAAAAATGGTAAACCCAATAGGAATGATTGTGAAACTATATTTAATCCCCCAAAATCAATCATTAGTCCCAATTTATGGGATAAATAAAAAATTTTGAACCCAATGTGAATCCGTTAATAGTTTCAAGCCTCTCATAGGTGAAAAAATGGACCAAGTTTCTATCCTTTAACAATGAAGTAGATTGATTGACCATAAACTCTTATTTGTGATGATACACTGATAGGTTTATTATTTTTGTTTTCTACCCAGGTCATTCAAGAAGTATTAAAATATGAATTAAATATCAGAATGTTTCCAAAGATTCCAAAATCCTTGGAAATATGGTAATACTTATAGGACATCTCAAGCCACTACACACAACCAGTGGTCATGCCGAAAAAATTCCATGACTATTATGAAGTCCATGGACTCATGGCCTTGACGTACACTATCATCAATTTAGAACCACTAGTGATAGGTGATGAATGCACTGGTGTCGCAGTATCATTACAATGGATCTATCCCAACATTTTAAATAGATCATGAATGTCTCCATTAGATGAATCCCCAAATCCATCTTATCAAAAATGAGTTGCAAAGAGGCAAGTGGAACCTATCTCCATATCCAACAGTTTTGAGATCCTATCCCCAACCCATAGAAACCCATTCCTTCCCTATATTAAGTATTTTTAGTATGACATCAACCACATAATAGAGACAACCTAGGATATAACCAAGGGATCCTATCCACAGTGGTCATCATCACCCACATGTGATCATGGGCTCAGTGATGCCATGCCTACCTCTACAGAAGGCATTATTGGACATGTTCATGCTTCAAAGTGAAAGGTTGACATAGAACACATCCAATTTTAAGAGCATATCCAATATATGGGGTCCATGTTAAAAATTCCATAATTTTCCACCCATACTTCTATTCAAAAAGGAAAGGTTTTTAATAATTATTCTTCTTATCATCCCCTTCAGGATTACATGTCCACCTTTTTAGAAAAATAGATTACTCAGTTGAAGGAGGAAATGAGGATATCCATGAAGTAATTATAAATATGATTCATGGATATTTTACCCATGATGTAAAACTGGTATACTCTTACATAGGTCCTTTTTATAATGCATTACCCTATCCCAAAAGGATGGGAGTATTTCCAAAATTTTAACCCCTTCATCAGGTGAAATTTGAACCATGTTCCACCTCACCCCATCCCATAGGGTTGGGGGACTTTTATAATTTAATTTCACTCATCCCATGTAGCTGGGGGAATTAATATATATTCCTCATAGTCATTAGGTTCATTCCACATATTTTTTGACCTCAATAGTTTCCAAAAAGTCTCTAGGAGAGTTAGAGTTCTACAATCTACATGAGATATTATCGACATCTAGGGCCTCCAATGCTTCATATTCTCCCACTGAACTGATCAAGATCAGGTCACTGCCTCCCAAATCCTGAATTAATCCATGTTCCCATACCAATATAGGTACATGTAATAGAATGGGAAAGTAGTGTTTTAGTTAATCACTTGATGATAGAAAAAGGAAACTATACTCTTTCTAACTGAAGAAAGTCCCCAAGTATTTTTTATATGCCCAAGAAAATGATTTGATCATGATCCCACAAATTAAGTGACCAGAAGAGGAATATTTGAGAGAACGTCCAAAATATTACCCCTACCATCTATTTTTAGGACATAGAATCAAGGGTTGATTTTTCCTCAAGGAATTTTTTCATAAGAATATAGATGAGAGTATATTTGACCCAAATATACTCGAATATCATCATCATTTATGTGGAAATCCTGATAAGAACACACAATGTGTATCAAAACCTCTGGGCCACCCATCCCTTAACGATAGACAAATTCATGTTTATTCCTTTAATTCTATGAATTTCAATGCATAACTTTCATGTTCACTAGATCATAACTTCCTTGAGCTCTCGGGGATTAGGAGACCTATGGAGGTGGTCTTGAATGATCATCCTAATTATTGTCCCTACTACTGATTTTTGGGACATGTAATAGAATAATTCTTCATCTTTATATATTGTCTCTAGAGACATGTAAAAAGGGTATGGTATAGTTAGATAATTCAAATACTCATGCCACGTGTATGTGAGTTATTCTCACTCCACTAAAAGATCACCATGTCTGATGAGTTATGACCCTGATCCTAGTCATAAGACACTGAACTAAGGAAACCATGGTCCACACATTAAGAACTTAAACTATGTACAAGACATGACCAATGCTCTATAACCTTAAACTAATATAAACCCTAGTCAAAGTTGTAGGAATTTAAATTACATAGCCCAATTTCCTAATTTCATGATGTTATATTTCAAGGATTATTATTCCTTTCTAAATGACTTTAAATTATATTCCATTATTTTTCCCATGAACATAAAAGGCATGACCCATACCTACTTGTCACAAGGAATTAAAATGTACTAAAATATATTTTCTATATGATGTAAAACTATACAGTTCATTTTCTTTTTGCACGACATAAAAATGCATAATATTTTAGACCTCTCCTAAATGGTTCCCAATTTTGATGTTGGTCCTATACCACACCACTAACCTACTAATATTCAAGAACCACAAGTGATTTGATATTTATTCTAATGAGATACATGGTGATATCTATACTCTTCATTCTAGGTCCATCTGCCAAGAAAATACTTTTTCACCATATAGTATCTTGAAAAATGCGGGAAACATTCCTCTATCTAAGAACAGATTGTGGCTCGATTCCTATTAGTATAGGATACATATTTATTCCCATACCCTAAATCCTAGACTAGATTCAATATAAAAGGTTAGATTCCCCCAATTGGTGTATAGATCATACCTTTATAGGGGATTTCTCATCTAGAACTATGTGTGAATTTATTCTCACCTAAATGAGATAAATAGTGATGCCTAAAATATCTCACTCTAGGACTAGTCGCAACAAGATAAAAATGTCTCCTACTTCTACATATGACCTTTATTTATGTAATAGATTTTAACATGAGAATGTTCCAAGATACAAGACCTTAAAAGGAACACAATTGTTCAAATCTATATAACCCTAAGCTATAGGATACCATATATCCTAATTGGATGGCATTAAAATATATGTCTAACAAACATAATATAAGACATTAAAATACATGGTAAAACCATTTCCTCAATCATATAATTTCAAACTATTGGATAATTCCTCCACTACAAAATAAAAAATCATATTGTTTGTGTTAGAAACAATCCTTGAGTAGAGTTTTTATACAATCAAGATAACCCCCCAATATCCTCTTGTTTTTCTCACTAAGTGTTACTCACATTGCCTTAGATATTTTGGGAAATTATACTAGTTTTTATGTGTGAACCATGCCATGACCAGAGCCAAGAAATACTTTTTCCAGCTCGAATGACCATAAAGTGTTCATAGAGTTCAATCACAAATGATCTTAATCAATAACCAAGATTCCCCCATTACATCTTGAGTTCTAGATCCATTAATTTTCAAGGTTTCAAGGAAACTTCCCTTCAGTTGGGGTTTATTCCTCTTACCCAAACATTCTATTTACCATGTTATGATATAGCCATAGAATTTTCCAAAACCTTTTGAACACCCCTACATCCATAGAACCTACTTCATACATTTTATGTATAAATTAGATAATTCCTTGAGTCCTCTTAGAATCCCTCAAACTTGATTTGATTAATCTTTTTGGTTCTCTCTAAGTACTGGTGAAATGGTTTGATTCATCTGAATTAACCCCTCTAGGAAATGACGGTAAATAACATAGTTTTCACCTGATCTTGTGAAGTAACCCCTAGTGTACATTTTGGTCCTGGAGGAAAGGTCCAGCAAAACCCCCCATGCACTTTTCCTAGACTGAGTGTGGTATCAGTCGGCCTAATCCCACTAATACCCATAGACTATGCTTGAAATTAGTTTTCTACCATAAATAATGTTTATTCTACAACTTTCAGTCTCCATTCCGGATTTAGACATTTGAATAAATGACTTACTTTATCCATATTCATATGTTCAAAATGATCAAGAACATTTTAGTGTTCCATAGCATTATAATCTAAAACTACTATTAAGGAGCCTCTAATTGGTCTAACATGCATGACCTTAAACTACATTGAATGGTTTTTTCTATGGGACTCACCTTCCTTATGTATGAATTAGGTCAATATAAGATCCCCTAGTATATGGTCATTTATCCATAAGTTTATGCATGTGTAACATGCCAATATTTTTAAATATGAACATCATATTCGATAGTGTGTGTAACATGTAACACAAAACATATAAAAGAATATAAAAATCTAAGACATTATAATATATTTCTTTTAGAATAAATTTAATTTTGTTAATAGCTTGTGATGCATGCAACACCAAGTATAAACAAAAATAATCAATTAAAATATTTATTAAAAGTGGCCCATTATAACCTAGAAATTATGTTTTCAGGTCTAAATAGTATTAACTAATTATGAAAATTATGGTTACCAATTTATTATAAATAAAATAATAATAATTTAAAATAAAAATTAATGTTTTCTGAAAAAAAAAATTCTAAAGGACGGTTTAGTCGTGCTTTCCACACATGATTTCAAATTAATTTTTACCATATTTAGAAAAAATTGAAAAAAAAAATGAATTTGGAATACCAAAATTATCTTAGGGTTTGTTTTTCTTATTTTTCTAAAAAGTTTCATTTTTTATGAATAGTGAAAATACTAAATTTTAATTAAAAACTGTTTTTTGTTTAAATTATTTATAATGTTAAACTATATTTTAAATTGGTTTAAAAGTTAAATTAGTTAAATTATATATCTATTATTCCAATTTAGGTAATTGGAATCATTTTTATATTGAATTTATTTATAAAAACTTTGTAAAATTTTAGACATTTTCTTTTTAAAACCTCGCTTTCTCATTGCATCTGCGAGGTTAATTTTAAATTAAATTTTTTCACTACTGTGAATTAAATTAATAAAAATGGATTCTATATTTGGAATAAGGTAAAAGTAATTTTTTATAGAAATTAATAGTGAAAATATTAAAAATTAATTATTATGGTTAATCTAAAATGGATTTATTGGGGGTTAAACTAAGAAAATAAGGGTTAAAATGACCTACCAACTTGTCCAACACCCATTTTCTAGACATATTCCAACCTTATATATTATAGGTTTGATAATGGAAAATTTTGGAGGTTTTTTTCATGATAAAAACATGGGTATTATTTAATCTTTTTAAATAATTATAAGTGTGCCACTCATCTCACTTATAAAAGGCCAACCCCCTATCCTCTATTATTCACACCTTCAAACCATTTTGGTTCAGAAATTCCCTGCCCAGATAACTTCCCAAATTACATCCTATAATCTTATAATCCTTAGTTTGAGTAGAGAGACAAACTAGGAAGGTATTCAGTGAAAACCTATAAAGGATACCTGAAGAAGAGCTAGCATTCTTCAATGAGTGTTTTTATTTCATTTCCTCCACCACATAATTGAATTATTATTTAAACATGATTATATAATAAAAAAATTATCCTAAATATACTAATATATTTTTATTATAATGGTGTGACCTTAAATTATTCCCACTTCCATAAATTTTTTAATGAAATCATTATTCATGTGTATGGCGGACTACCGCCTCGTGAACTGATATCATTCGTTTTTTCAGTACCACCTTCCACTGTTGAGTGTGATGTTGGATATAAAGTATATATATTATATTTAAAATATAATTTTACATATGGATTCATTATATTATATATACCATTTTTAATTTTAATTTTTTAGGGGATATGATAATGCCGCTCATGTGTACAGCAGACTATCGCCTCACAAAGCGAAGTGATTCGTCTTTCACTAATGCTTTTCATGAAAGGTGATAAGGATAATATTAATTATTATATGTGATATACATGAAATAATTATTATATTCATGAAATATTTATCTTTATGAGAATATAATACATCATTTTCATTTTTACCTTTACACTCAATGAAATATGATAACATCGGTCATGTACATGTGGACTACTACCTTCACAAAGCAATGTGTCTCTCATTTAATAAAAATAACACATGGATGATATGTATAAGTATATTTAAATAGATAATATGATATTATGATAGTTCTATAAGGGAAAAATATTATTTACCAATTTTTTATAATAATTGTTAAAAATGGAAATATTACTCACGAATACATACAACGTTACCATTTCTATGATCATAACGTACTTCATTTATCAAAAACATAATTCATAATTAGTATTAAAAGTATATTGATGTATAAATATGATAATATTTTCAGGGTTATTATTATATATAAATTGGCACTATATAATATGCAAAAGAACTATAAAATTCATGATAAAACATGAATGAAAAAACAAGGCAATTAATACTCGAAACAGTGAAAATAATGAAATATTATTAATGGACAGGTGATAAGATGGTATAAAAGGATAATATGTGATATTATAATTATTAATATAGTTATATTATAAGTTTCTAACATGTTTAAAACCACTATACATGATTTTAAATCAATTTAAACCAAAAGTAATTGTAAGGTAATGGATTTCATCTTAATTTACATTCCATTGTGACATATTTGTTATTATGTGCCAATTCATTTTTATGTGGTGTATATACTAACCCTTTGACATGTAAAATCATGATTCATTCACACTTCATGGTATTTTAATTTTCACTCTGAATCATTTCATCCAGGGGGATTTGAATAAAAATTATCAAGTGGTAAAAGTGATTGTACAGTCCCACTTTCTTTTGTGATTATTAACTTTCTATTGAAACAATAACTTTATTTTAACCATTTTTCCTTGTAAATTACATTTATCTTAAATATATGTATTTTTTAATGATGGGTATGATTACTTCATAAACTTTATACCATTTTTAAATATGTTTTTTACTTTTAAAGTTATTTTATTAACTAGGGAAATATTGATAAATATGTATCCTTTACTCAATATAGATATTTGATGATAAGGAATATTGATTCCTAAATTAAATTGATTATTTTATATATGGGTAATTTTTTGGTCCTTTAGTGATGAGTGGGGATCAAAATTTTATAGCCCCTTAAAGTATCGGTAGGGCTCATAAGACAAATCAAGTTTTCAAAATTAAATAGGTTTCTACCTATAATTTAAACCATCTTGTAAAAGTACTTGATAGTAGATGTATCATGTGTGTGAGACATGACATCCAATAATTAAGAATTACCATCATTAAGAATTCATTTATTATTATCCATGATATTTTCATAATAAATATTATTTGTAAATGAATTTCATTATCATATTATTGATTTAATGGAATGCATTTCAGTTATTTACCATGTAATATTGCTTATGCCTTATCTATTCATGAAGTTGGGTTATTAAAATTTTATGTGTGTTTAGTTATTTACCTTTATATATTTGTTATTATTTACTGATTAATGATATATTCTACTATGATTAACCCTTATTGATAATATGATCTCACCCTTATTTTTTTCCTTTCCCTAGGATATGAAGAAGAAATATTTGAATGAGTTTTCAAGGATGTGGTTTATTTTATATGGTTATTTATTATCTTTTATTTTGTACTCCTAATGTAAAATGGGTATAATGTATGTATATAGTGCCCCAAAACTAACAAACTAGTTGGTCCTTTAGGATTTGACCCTTTATATCTATGCCAATGAAATAAAGAACACATTGCCTTCATGCTATTGGGGTTGGGGTCATTATAGTTAGTATCAGAAATATTTTAGTAGAATCTTTGGGAAATAGATTATGGAAAACATAGATTAGGGAACATAAACCTATGATATAATTTGAGGGTAATTATAGAAGAACATCCTAAAGTTTGGGTAAGGATTTTATTATGTGTTTTCTCATAGAAATACGTTTATGTCTAGATACTATAAGCGTACATGGTTATGGAATAGAGGTTCCTAGGGGTAATAACTCTGAAAATAGTGCATTGGGTTAGACATGATCACCACCTAGTGCACAAAAATAGGTTTTATTGTACAACTGGTTTGATACTCTCCGAGGATATGCTTAGGATAAATCACATTTTCTTTACAAACCGTTATAAAAAATTTAAAAATAAAGATATCCCCAAAGAAACCAGGTTTATGATTATGATATTAACACTCCATACATTTTTTATTCTAACTATTACAAAATATTTGGAATTATACATTATGTTTTAAATTTCATAATTATACAAGCTAATATAGTATATTCCATTGTTTAGAAATGACTTCTAGAAGGAATAATGGTATCAATACTTTTGGCCAATATAGAGATTGTCGTACTAAGGAAGCCAATACAGTTAGTATTAGAACTGAGAAAATTATGGCTATATTAGTGCAGCTTAATCAAGTTATAACAAATGAACTTTTTTTATGGAGAAACCTATTCTATCATGAGATTATACTATGTGGGATTTCTTTATTCAACTGAATCCCCCATCATTTAGTGGGACTACTAATTTAATGGTCACTGAACAATACATTAAGTCTCTGGATAAGATATTTATGGAAGTGGAATGTAGTGAAAAGTAAAAGGCTACACTGGTAGTGTATTTTCTCAAAGGAGATGTTGATCAATGATGGTCATTGATCTATAATACTATGAATGAATAGGAAATATAAATCATGGAATAGAAAGATTTTAAGGTGACATTCTTCAAAAAAATCCCTTGTGAGAAACAAACTTATATAAAGATAAAGTACCTTAGATTTAATAAAAATTAAAAAAAACTTGGTGGATCATAAAGCTTCCTATACAAGGTTAGTTGGGTATTATATCGATTATATATACAACACAGAGTGCAAGATTAACTGTTTATTTGAATGGATTAAGATGGGTATCTAAAGGACGTTGGTCTCTCAAAATTTGTGTCACATGATGAAAACATTTTACATTCTATCAATACATATACAGAATTATCTAAGTATTATGCCTTAAAATGGAATCTAGTGAATAATATTATGAAAGATAAGAAATGGATAAGGGGAATAATGAAGATAAGTTTTTTCTCACATGTGATAATTGTGGAACGAAACACCCTGGTATTTTCTTGAAGGTAATGCGAGATTGTTAAGTGTGGAGAAAAAGGACACTAATCTTATTATTCTAATGGAAAGAAATAAAATTTCAATGTGAAATGATTCCATTGTAAGGATATGAGGCACTATAAAATTAATTCCCTAAGAATCAAGGGAATATACCTTAGAATAAGCTAAGGGATCAAGGTAAAGCTTATATAATAGATACAAAGAAAGTAGAATGATAAATATGATCATGTGTTTGGATCTAATAAATATATTATAAAGGTATTTTATTGTTGATATTATAATAATAATTATTATGAAAATATAAGGTTTGAAATGTAGTACTATTTCCTTAAGGGTTTTAGAGCATGTGTTGAATGATATCGATGACCATCAAAAAACATTCAGTGAAAAGTTAATCTTATTAGACAACACATGATTGAGGGAAATAATCCTTAACATATTCTTAATGTTGAGATAACCATGTTGGGATAAATAGATGATTGATATGGATAATAAAAATTAGATAGTATTGGCTAAATTGGAACGGATTAACGATTTAGGGATAAAGTATTTTATGTTATCATTTATGGGGTTGAAATAATTTTTGGATCTAAGAAATACATAAAATAATATTTTATTTATTTATTTAATAAGGAATAATGCATGTCTTCAATATGTTTTTATAGTAATTTAGGTCATTACCATGTTTCAAGAGAACATATGATGAAGGTATTCATGTGTTTGGTATGTGATGATTAAAAGAAACTATTTTTTATGGGCAATGTAATTTTTATTTAGTGAACTTCATTATAAATTTGGTCAGACATATTTTGTATGAGATTTAAGGTTAAATATTTGTGGAATTTATTAAGTTTTATTTTATTTGATAATGGATAACTTTTTTAAACATTTTGGTTTTAGTAAATACAATAGGAATATATTGTTACTCTTTTATGGATCTTATGATCCCATAAAAGTGAATTTTAGTGATTTAGGAATAAAAAAATATATTCTTGGATATTCATTTATGAAAGTAAGAAATAAATTAGAAAATGATAAAAGTAAAACCAAAATATAAAATTTTCCCTATGAAATAGATTTATATAAAGTAAGTATATTTTTTTTTTGAAAAGATATAAAGTATATATTTATATGTCATTAGTCTAAATGAAAATGGAATTTCCCAACATTATGAAAAGGATCCTAAAATAAAATGTTTTCATTTTATCATAATTTTTACAATATCAATGACCTTATTTATGTCTATTTGGTTTATTGATTTGTAGTCATTAACATTCTCTAGATCTCCCACTTTCTTGTGATTAATGTTCTATATCACAGTCCATCATTATTTGGGTGTTAGTTTTATATTATATGTATATTTTTTCACTTCCCTACCATGTTCTCCAATATTGGAATCATAATATGTGTTATTCCTGCTGAATTTCGCAAATACCTTTATCATTATCAAGGGTGTTTTTTATTAACCCTTTTCATGAAGTGGGATTCCCATAAGGATATTTTTAAATGGAAAACCCTTGATTTCGGAGATCAAGATTATATTAAGAGGATACAATTTATTTAAGGGGAGTAGAATTTAACATGCAAATATTTTTAATTATGAAGATAATATTTGATATAATATATTACACTCAACATCAAGAATAAAATGTAATATAACATCCTAATATTTAACAATATATTTCTTTTATAATAAATTTAATTTCATTAATAGCTTGTGACGCATGCAACCCCAGGTTTAAACAAAATTACACAATTAAAATATTATTTAATTACGACCATTATAACATATAAATTAAGTTAGAGGGTATGAATATTAATAACTAGTTATGAAAATTAATGTTACCTATTTATTAAAAATAAAATAATGAACATTTAAAAGAAAATAAAATATTTTGTAAAACAAAGTATTTTTTTCAAAAGGGAAGATTACTCGTGCTTTGTGTACATGATTTAAAATTAATTTTTACCACATTTAGAAACTTTATTTGAAAAAATAAACATCTTTTTTTAAATCATAATACCAAAATTATCTTTGGGTGTGTGTTTTTCATTTTTTCTAAAAATATTTATTTTTTGATAAATAGTGAAAACACTGAAATTTAATTGAAAACTGCCTTTTCGTTTAAATTATTTATAAAGATAAAGTATATTTTAAATTTGTTTTAAAGTAATATTAGTTAAATTATATAAAAATTATTCCAATTTATTTCATTATAATCATTTTTATTTTTATTTTTTATATAAAAACTTTGTAAACATTTGAACATTTTCTCTTTAAAAACATGATTTTTCATTGTGTCTGTGGGCCTAATTTTAAATTATATTTTTACCGATTATGTGATTGGAATTTTGAAAAAATTATTAAATATTTTGAATCATAATAATTTATAATTTATAATATGTTCAACTTAATTTTTGACCAAAATTAATTGTGAAAATTATAAAAAAAATAAAACAATTAAGGTAAAAATGGATTTACCAGGGGTTAAACTAAGAAGATAAGTGTTACAAATGGCCTACCAACTTATAAAAAAACCCATTGGATGTCCATATATAGAAATTACCTCTTCTAGGTTCTATAATAGCCCATTGTTTATACTTTGGTAATGACAAAAATTTGATTATCATTGAATATTTTAAAAAATTACAAGTGTACCAATCACCTCACTTATAAAAGGACACCTCCTCCACTCTATTTCATACATTAATACCATTTTTGTTTAGCCAATACCTAACCAAATAACTTCTAAAATTCCATTATCTCATACTATAATCCTTAGTTTTTTTATATATCCAAACTAGGAAGGCCTTTGGTGCAATCCTATGAAGGCTACCCAAAAAATAGGTAACGTTCTTCAACGAGCATTTTTATTTTATTTCTTCCATATCCTCCTCAAATTATTATTTAACCATGATGATAAATATACTCATTATATTATATATAATTATATGTTTTTATAATAATTTTAAGACCTAAAACCATCTCCACTTCCATCAAATGGGTTATGAAATCACCATTCGTGTGTAAAGCGGACTACCATCTCACGAACTGATGTCATTCATTTTTTCATTACTAGCTCTCACAATAGGGTATGATGATGGGTATAAATTATATATATTATATTTATAAAATAATTATTATGTTTATTAAATATATCATATATACCTTTTTACATTCCATTCTGTAGGGGATATGATAACATCGCTCATGTGTATGGTGGACTACCGTCTCACGATGCAATGTGATTCGTCTTTCACTAACACTTCCCATGGAAGGTGATAAGAATAATATTAAATATTATATGTGATAAAAATGGAATAATTATAATATTCATGACATATTTTTCATTCTGAATGTCGGTACCACTTCGTGTATGAAGATTGTATTTATTGTCAACAGTTGTCAATACTGGTCAAAATGAATAGGTAGATAAAGAAGTACTCCAAAGTAAATGGAGATCAGTTGAAGTAAAAATACATGGCAAATTGTTATGAAATCATAGAATTGAATTTCATCCTGGGGAAATTCTCTATCAAGTAAATTATAACGATTGTTGAACTGTTCCTAAGTTCAAAGAACCTGTGTCATAGGTGACACATTGTTTACAACAATGAAGAATGGTGAGGCATCATCCATCTGAGGATGATTGAAGAAGAATGAGTATTTGGATAAGACCATGAAATTATTAATGATTTCATGAGAACCATGAAACATCTTACTTGAAGAAAAGAATCATATGATTTTCATGAAGTAGAGAATGATGGTTAAAGAAGAAGAGAGAGCGTGAATGGGCTTGTTATTTTAAGATGGTCATGAATTACATATTTCTTGGAAATTAGACAACTGTTTCACTATTCATAAAGTTAAAAATACATGTATCAAAGGTGATACATTGTCTAAAACATTTAAGGTGTTTGAAGAAGCCTTAAGCCTCCACTTTTGAAGATGAAGAGAAGAGATCAAGTAGTACATGGGATTCGAACTAGGAAAATGGAAAAAATTAGATGATGATTTTTTGATATGTATTTCAAAAATATCATAAGTTAAGAGAACTTTTGATGCAAGATTTATGAATTAATGGGGAGAAATTATGATTCCAGTCATATTCAGTTTTGATTGGAATGAATGATACAGCTAGAAGATAGGGAATGTGCGGTACTTCCTATTACAAATCTAACAATGATAAAGATGTTCGATAAAAGACTACATATTACAATAGATGTGGTTAGTGATGAAAGAAATGTTTTTTTTAATGCTCTAAATGATAATTAAGTAGCATTGTTTTTCTTACGAAAAAATATTTTAAGGTGGCGTCGTTTCCCAGTGTTTGCCAAATTTTTGGGGCTAAAAATCGGGAGATGGAGAAATGTGATTTTGGTAAAGGATAATGTGTGAAATATTGAAGATGGATTGGTATGTTGTGTGCAAGTGTAGTTCCATAATCTAAACATCAAAATCAGGAAAAGTATAGGCTTTCACAAATGATTGGGTTTTGCGCGCAGGATTGGTTTTTGCGCGCAATATTGTAGGGAGTTTGGAATCTTGCACGCAAGACATGATTTGAGGTCCAAACTTCGTAAAATGGATAAGTCATGAAGTATGTGAAAGATACAAAGAAGTTCATGAAATATGAGGTTGGTGCGAAAGAGACTTACGTGCCCAATGTGACGTCAAATGGGGTTTTTCGCGACGTGTCAGGATCTTTCGTGACACATTAGGGTTTTTACGTGCAGGGGTCAAAGAGGTCTATAAATAAGAGGTGAACCCCTCACATTGTGTATGCTCAACAGATAAAAGAAATTTGATCTCTGAAGTGCATAAGAAAAATACACAAAGGTAGTTGTGTGAAAGAAATAAATTTTCACGCAAGAAGGAGAAGTTGTGCACAAGAAGAGAGTTGTGTGCAAGATAGAACTTGCACACAAGAGGTCTTCCGCGACAAAAGTTAAATGTTGCGTGCAAGTCATTAATGTTGCATGAAAGTTGCCCAAAAGGGGGTGTGAGAAATATTGGGGACACACAGGCCTTCGACAGGTGCATTGAACTCTTGAAGTGACTTTTCCAAGAAGGAAGTACCATGATCCATTCGGTATCATGAAGAGAAGTTAAATCGCACTCACCCGACTAGTGTTTAACACTTTTGATGTGCTTTGAGAAGTGAAGAAAAACTATATGTGCAACTTAATTCATATATACATGAAGAAAGAAGGTAGTATACTGATACAATCCTATGTTAGTTTTGAGAATTGGAGAAAGAAATATAGACAGTGCAGTAATATTCCTTATTATACTGTGTCAAAGATAAATATGAGAAGAAGAAGAATAACAGAGTACTCCCAACTGAAGGATGACAATTATTTAGGGTAGTTTAATTCAGATGATTATATGTGAGCGGATCCTCGGTTTTTGAATAATCACATTGTAGTATGTGATTCTAGATAAAGAAAGAAGAATATTAGTGCAGTCAATTGTTGCACTAAGAAGAAGAAGGAAGAAGTCTAGTGCAGTTGGTATTGCACTAGAGAAGAAGAGAAAGAAAGAAAAGAGAATTACTTTCCTACTAATGTTCCTGTAATCAAGTGAAGATCACTAAAGAAGATCAAGATCAGAACCTACCTTTTGAAGAAGAAAGAAGATTGTCTTCATAGCCAGTATAAAGAACCAGCTAGAGGCTGCAAGTTGGACTAGGTTATCCCCAGTCTAGGGTAGAGGATTGTTTCCCACTCCCCCCAAAGTTTAGGGACTCACACTGGCTAGAGGATTGTTTTATTACCCACTCCATTGTAAAAGAATATCACAATATAGTGGAGAATCCATGAAGTTGTCATCTTCATGCATGGAAAGGATGTAGCTGCTCTTATGGAGTGGTGAACCTTGTAAAAATATTCTGTGCATATTTTAAATGCTTTCATATTATTTCATGTGACATGGAAAAGAGAATAAGAGAATCAAGATCCTAACAGGTTAAGAGGTACATGTATAAAAAGAAGAAATTTGTTTAAAAAATCAACAACACCGATTCACCCCCCTCTCAGTGTTAGGTATATCCCAAACTGGTCCTCTCACTGAAAGTATAATACGCCATTTTATTTTATTTTACCTTTTCACTCATTAAAAGATGATAACATCGTTTGTGTACGTATCAAATACCATCTTCATGAAGCGATATGACAATATTTTCATAATCAAACCACATGTATGATATTTATAAATAAATAATATGATATTATGATAATTATGAAAAGGTAAAATATTACTTACCTACTTTCCATAATGATCGTTCAAAAATGGAAATGTTACTCATGTGTAACATACTTCATTTCTAAAAACCATCATTCATGATTGGTATTAAAAGAATAATCCATGTATAAATATGAAAATTATGTCATGATTATTATTATATATTATGTTTCAATATAATATGAACAATAACTGAAACATTCATGAAAAATATGAATGGTAAAACAAGACAATTAGCACCCGAAACAGTGAAAATAATGAAGGGTTATTAATGAACGGGAGATAAGATGATACAAAAGGATCATATATGATATTATAAATATTGATATGGTTCTATTATAAGTTAATAAAAATTTTAAAACCAATATAAATGATTTTAAATAAATATCAACCAAAATTAAGCATACGGTAAGGGATTTCATCTCAATTTATATTATATTGAGACTTAATTGTTATTGTACACCAATTCAGTTTTATGAGGTGCATATACTACACCTTCAATATGTAATATCATGATTAATTCATAATTCATAGTATTTTAAGTTTCACTCTAAATCATTTCATCCAAGAGTATTTAAATTGAAAATTAAAAGGTGGTAAAATTTATTGTACAATCTCACTTTCTTTTGTGATTGTTAACTTTGTCATGAAAAGATCACTTTCTTGTAACCATTTTTAATTGGAAGTTTTATTTTCCTTAAATATAAATATCTCTGAAATATGGATATGAGTATTTCCTAAACTATATACCATTTTTACATACAGTTCTTTCTTCTAAATTTATTTTATTAACTTGGGAAATATTGATAAATTTGTATCCTTTACTCGGTATGAGTATTTAATGACAAGATGTATTGATTCATGAATTAAATTTATTATTCAATATATGAGGTATTATTTGGACCTATAGTGGTGGGTGGGGAATGTCATTATATATCCCCTTGATGCATTTATAGGTCTCATGAGATGAATCAATTTGGCTAAATAAAACAGGTTTCTATTTGTAGTTTAGAACGTCTTGTGAAAAGTCTTAATGGTAGAGGTATCAAGTGTGAGAGACATGATGTAAAATAATTAATAATTAACCACATTAAGAATTTATTTATTGTTATCAATGATATTTTCACAATAATATTATATTTGGATGCATTTTATTCAATGTTTATTAATTAAATGGAATGTTTTTTAGTTAATTACCTTTCCATATTGACTATTCCTTATCTGTTCATGAAGCCAAGTTATTTAAATGGAATGCATGTTAAGTTATTTACCATTCAATATTGATTATTATTTTTCTATTCATGATATATTTCATTTTTCTTAACCCATACTAAGCATTTTAGTTCACCCTTATTATGTTTCCTTTCCCCGAGAAAAGAAGAAGAATTTTTTGAGTGAGATTTCAAATTTCTTACAAGTACCACTAAGTATGGATTTTTTTACACACAACACTGATCTTAGCTTGTTTTACACACCACATTGAGTTTAATTGAAACATGACATATTATTAAAATCTTATTATTTAATACGATAGTTTTCATATATTTTTTGTAATGGAAGTTATGAATAATATTAAATAAAATACTAAAATATGGAATAAAAATGAAAATAAAATTAATTATTTTGATACCAATTAATTATAAATGAATATATAACCCTTTTTAAAAAAATAGGAAATCATTTTTCAAAAAAAAATACATTATTTTTATGCACACAAGTGTGTTTACATAACTAAAATAAACCAATAACTTTAATGAATTATATTAATCATATTTATATATTATATATTCAAATAAATTTTTAACATTTTCATCTTCTATATTTTCAATAAAAGCGATAAGAATAAATCTAATTTTATGCTTAAAAACAATATTTTTCTAAAAATAATTTTTGTCGCCTTTTTATGATGCACTTATTTAGAAATTAATTTTTACAAATTTCAGAATATTTATTTGAAAAAATAAAATTAGTTTTTTTAATTGAAATATAAAAATTATCTTAGAATAAATTTTATCATTTTTTTTTGAAAAGTTTTGTTTTTTAGGAATAGTGAAAAATGCTGAATTTTAATTGAAAATATAATTTCGTTTAATTATTTTGTAAAGTTAAATTATATTTTAAATTTTTTAAATATAATTAGTTTAATAATACATATATTAATCTAATATATTTTATTTTAATCAATTTCATATAAAAATTGGATATAAAACGTTGTAAACTTATGAATATTTTCACTTTAAAACACCAAATTCTCGTCGCATCTCCAAGGTTATTTTTAAATTAAATCCCACCACTTATATGAATTTAACTTTAATAAATGGATTAAATATTTTAAATAATAATAATTTATATTATTTAATAATTTAAACTTAAATTTTTACCATAATGATTAGTGGAAATGGTTAAAATTAATTAATGCATTTAAGTTTAAAACGGGGTTTTGTGCATTACATATGTTTGTATTGAAATTAAATTTACACACACATATGGTTTTTATTTAATTAATTGGAATTAATATTTAAAATCAATGGGTTTAAATTATCTAATAATTATATTTTTAATTAAAATATTAATTGATAAATTACATAGGTAAATAAAAATGTACAAGTTAACTTGATAAAAACTATAAAGATTAAATTGAGTAAGCATAGAGACAAATGAATAACCTGATAAAAATGTATTTATTTTTTTTATTGATTTATTTATCAACCAATTCATACATAAACTACTTTATTATTTAATTTTTTAGCCACATTAGGTAAGGGAGACCTCCCTATAGTGAATACTTTTGAGTATTTACAAGAATACCACTCTTCCCAACTTTAAAAGGGAAATCATTATCCCACATTATTCACACCTATCAAGCCATTTGGATCGAAAAAAAACTAGAAAAAAAATTCCCAACTTCCCTCACTTCACCCAATATAACTTATTTTTGGCAGAAATCCAGCCAAGTAGTTCCTTCGGGGAAACCAAAAGAAAATACCTAATGAAGAGGTAATGTTCATCAACAAGTGATTTAGTTTTATTTCTTCCAAAAACCCCTTAAATTATTTTTATATCAAGATTATATAATAAAATAAGTATATTATATATAATTATAATGTGTTATGTTACGGGTAATACCTACAACCACACAAACATCCATCAAATTGGTTACGAAATCACCGTTCGTCTGTACGGTGAATTACAGCCTAACGAACTGGTGTCGTTCATTTTTTCCATTACCATATTTCAAGGCAGGGAATAATGATATAAATATAGTTTATATGTGATATATATATGATATTTATGATGTTATTATGACTCTTTAATTTTTATATTACACAAATATTCATGATTTCCATTTTTTGGAATATGATAATGTTGTTCATGTGTACAATGGGCTATTCGCCACATGAAGTGATTTGATTTATTCATGCTTTAAAAATAATTTATTAAAGATGGGTTTAATAAACTTATACTATATATATTAAATAATATCACTATAGTAATGATAATATATATATATATATATATATCATTTATTTTATTTCTTTCAATACGATAAGAAAACTGAAATAGTGTTTAGGTATACCCATTTCATTTCATGGGTTATGATATGATGAATTTTTATGATCTATTATAAACATGTGTACTATTTTCATTATGTGATTTTTGAGACCTATATCTCCCTCCAATTCATTGGGTAATGGTGGATAACTCATGAGTGTATATTTTATGTATGAACCTGATGACATGTTAACAATGTTATTTGTGAACTTGATTACATGTTCATAGTGTTATGTGTGAACATTATTAAGTGTTCATAATATTATGGGTGAACATGATTATATATTCACAATGTTATGTTTGAACCTTATTATGTATTCACAGTGTTTTTCATGAACCTAATTATATGTTCATAATGCTATGGGTAAACCTAATTACATGTTTCAAATGTTATGGGTGGACCTATCTTTGATATAAATATAACGATATGCATGGATCTAGTTTCATGTCTAGAAGTTTATGTGAGGTCTTGATTTCATGTCCTTAACTTAATGATTGAACCTATTTCTAATTATAAATTTTCACAATGTTATAAGATGATGTGTATGCCACAAATTACATTTCTTATTCTCTCATGGATTTCTTTGATTCCCTTATGATTTGTGTCTTATGAACTTTCAATATTTATTCCATGACTCGGGATTATGATCTTTGATATGAAGGGTATGGTTTTCAAATATTATTTTCATGTTCTCATACCCTTATGTATGTGTTGTGCTTATGTATCTCCTTTATTTACCCTTACTGAGCATCTTAGATCACCCATTATTATGTTTCCTTTCCCTAGGTTATGAATAAATGTTTTAACTATGAGTAATAAAGGGGGGATCTTTATGGGAAACATTGAATAACATTCACCATATTAGAAAATTATGTTCCAAGATTCAAACGAAACTAAACTATTATAGTCCTCAGGCATGTGTTTGTGTAATGTATTGAATATTTATCTAATAAAATTTATATCCATGTATGAGAATCTTGGGCCATTATAGTTGATTTAAAAGGAAATTTTTAGTTGACCTTTCTAAAATAGTATGATAAAACTCTAGTGAGAACCCTAGGGAAATTTCTAAGGAAATGTATAGGGATATCTCTAAGGATAAGTCTGAGTATGAGTCGAAGTCTAAGAAAATGCTATAAGATTTTGGTAAAGGATAGAGTGAGTGGTTTCTAAGAAATTAAATCTCTATTTGGATGCTACAAGTAGATGTGGCTATAGAACTTATGCACACAGGGGTAAAAATTCCAAAATTATTGTATAGAGGTAGAGTCGATTGGGAAATGGTGCATGACAACAGGCATTGCTTGACACCTAGTTTGACACTCCTCAGAGATATAATTTGGAAATTAACAAACTATTGATAAACTATCATGAAATATTTAAATAGAATATTACTAGTAATAACCTAATATAAACCAAATTTGTCATATATTTAAAAGAATGTGTCATGATATGGACATCCTATAAGTTTTTTTTCATTATTATGTGGTTTTCTACTATGATTAGTGTTGCTCACACTATGTTTTTTTGGTTTTATTCAATGGTGGGAACCAGAAGGAACTGGGTAAACATTGAATGTGATAGAAATTTTTTTATGAGAATCCAAATGGGATGATGACTAGAGTAAAGGTTATTTTTAATATAAATAGTTACTTTTTTTGAAACTTGATTAAAAACATATACTGTAACCAAATTTCATACTCATCAATGAATATAAGGAAAGAGTTCTCAATGCGAATAGGTAATGGTAATCATAAAGAAAAGAATATTCAGTTTCTTATATGTCAAAAATGTGGGAAGAATCACTCAGGTAATGTCTCACATGAATAATATGATGTCTTATGTGTAGTGAAGAAGGCCATAGAGTAAGAAATATTTGAGGAAAATAAAGAGTTTAGTTAATGTAATACATGGAAATATTGGTCTCCCTGAGTTATTATAAACAGATAAATGTTTTAAGTGTCTAAAGTAAGGGAATTATGAAAATCAATGTCTTAGGGGAAAATCTCAAGAAATAAATCAACAAGGTTGTATGAGTAATGATTTTACTACTGATGATGAAGTGACCATAAACTACATATGAAAGGTATGTATTGTTTTAATAGTTTTGTTTATAATCATGATTAAATTGAGTTTTAGGAATGTTAATACATGATTCGTATATCATATTTTAGGAAAGGGGTATTAAGTAATAAGAAAATAAAAACCAATTAATGGTTTTTAAAATAAGTGGGGGTGATTATAGTTTATATTTATTAGAATTTAAGAATTATGTTATACGAATTGAGTAGTATATTCATTTCATTAAATATTTGATAAAATATATTTAATGGTGTTGATGACCTTGAAAAGTGATTTAATTGAAAGGTGATATTTTGATTAAGTGATGGTAAACCTTAATTTCTTCTTGATGTTGTAAAAATTGTGTTTATCTTGGATAAAGAGATGATTGATATGGAAAAAGTAATTTGGATAGTATTGATGACCTCATAACTGATAAAGGATTTATTGAAAAATTGGTTTATGTTATCATTGATGATATTTACGTCATTTTAGAATTAAAAGAATATATCCACTAATCCGTGTTTTATATATGGAATAAAGATGCATGTATGTTTTCAATATAGTTTTATGGAAATTTGGATTATTTCATGTTTCTTGAGAATACATGACTAAGGTAGTCACATAATTGGTATGTGACAGTCAAGAGATAATTTATGATATATGGGGGATCAATATTGATCCAATTTTGTGAAATTTAGTGACCTTCTTTATAAAGTTTTGTATTTTCATCCTTTATAATGGTCAAAAGGATAACCATTTATGAAAAAGGGTATGTTGAACATTGAATGAGGTTTTAGTGATGAATTCATTATTTCATCACATTATTATTTATGATTATTGGTTAACATGTTCTAACCATTTTTTTGCGATGATATCTAAAGATAAATAAAATGAATTATCATTCTATTTATGGATCTTAGGATCCATTAGTGCTTCAAACAAAAAAAATCACCTGAATTTCATAGAGTAAGATATGAAGGGTAAATTGATCAGGGCATAACCCTAGGGTGATATTTTTATAATTAAATTTAATGAAATCAAATAAGTATATATTCTTGTTAAAACTATTCAAATTTAGGAAAAAGATCGTGAAACAAAAATATCATCTGAGTACCTTCATTTCTGATGAATCAAATGGTCCATTATATCATCATAAATTTATGTTTTTTTTATTTTTAAATTTCTATGGATCATCCAATTTATTGTGATCAATGATCTCTATCACTCTATATAAATATTTACACTTTTCTTCCATATCTAAATCGTTACTTACCACATATCTTCTCCTCTGTGGAAACCTATTTATGAGTTACTTTGGGTAACCATTATGTTTTTAACTTTCCATTTTAAATTAATTTTCAGTAATAATTTTTACAACATGTCTTTCTATGAAAGTAACTTTCATGTATTAAAACATTAATGACCTAGATGAATTTTGAGGATGATATTCATTTTAAGGGGGGGTAGAATCTAACACCCTAAAATTTTGTGAATTTTTTTAAATTAACTTACTCTTTTTGATATTTAGTGTCACACAAAAAAATTGTTTTGGACTTCCTTACAAGTAACACTAAGTTTGGATTGTGTTGCGCACAACACCAAGCTTAACTTACTTTACACATAACTCTGATTTTAAAGGAAATGTGACATATTGTTAAAATATTATTATTTAATATGATAGATGTCACGTAGAAGTCGGACTGGAAGTTATGAATAAGATTAAATAAATTATTAAGTTTTGGTTTAAACATTTATATAAAACTAATTCTTTGGTTACCGATTAATTATAAATGAATATAAACCCCTTTTTAAAATAAGAGGAAATCTTTTTCTAAAAAACTATTTTTATGCACACCAGTGTGTTTACATCAATAAATTAAAAAATCACTTTAATGAATTATATTAATTATATTTATATATAATATATTCAATATAATGTTTAAAAATAATCTTATGTGTTATCTAGAACATATATAAGAATAAATCCAATTTTACACTTAAAACTGTATTTTTTTTAAAAGTGGTTTTGCCACCACTACCACAAAATCAGGTTTCCGCAGCGCCACCCTTTATCAGCACTAACAAAAGTGCTTATAAATCCCCCCCCCCTTTATCATCACTTTTTTTAGCACTGATATAGGGGCCCCCTTTATAAGTACTTTTTTTAGTATCGCTAATAAAGGGGGGTTTATCAGCGTGCATTTTCCTAGCACAGATAAATGTGTATAGTTCAAATAAAAATTGATAAAAAATAATATATTGATATATAAGTATATTTATATTGATATAAATATAATAAATATTTTTTAAAATATTTTTAAAAAAATTTGATATGTGGTTGAGGCAATATGGAAACCCGAAGAAATTATGGAAAAACGGACCCCCGGAGCCAAACTTATGATCATTCAGAGGGTTTTTGGTCATTTTTAAACCTCGAAGAATGTGAGAAGGGGTTTTGGTGATCACCAGAGTGTGTAACGTTTCTCTAGATTTGATTTAATATGTGGTGCAGCCAGAACAGACACTCAGAGCAGAAGTTATTGTCGTTTGAAATTTTGCAAATCTCGTATCTCCTAAAAACCTAAGAAACCAAAAATTCACTAAAACGGGCATACCTTCTGCTATGGTTGTCAGTTTGAGCGCCACAACTAGTAAAATAGAATCTCATGAAATGAGTGATGACCACATCTATTCGAAACTGTTTGAAGATCATAAGAATGAAAGATATTTCAGTTATAGCACTCCAAAAAAAGTCCAACTTCAAATGGCCATAACTTTTGATCTGGGTGCCCATTTGAGATCTACCACATATCAAATCAAAGGAAGCAAATAGATCTACCCAAAAAGATGACAGGAACACAGTTACAGTCATTTCTAGTACCATAAAATCCAAAAAAACAACTAGAAGTACTCCAAAACTCTGTTTCCATGTCCGGACCCCTATCAAATTTTTCTTAAAATGGTCATAACTTCTGATCAATGTGTCTATTCAAATTTTAAGACCTATTTTATCGTATTTAGTTCCATGATCTTCGGATTGACTATTCACAGAGCTGAAACAGACACCCAGAGTGGAAGTTATGCCTTTTTCAGTGACTCTGTGATTTGTAAGGTTTTTTGATACCCCATTTCTAGCACTTTTGTATATACATATTAATATATAATATTTGTAAATATATATAAATATGTATAATTATACCTAAAGATATACATATAATATATATCTTTGTTTGTGTGTGTTGTATATATATGTATGTATTTATTTATTTATTTTTTTATTTATTTATAAAAACATACACAATAAAACATATTTTATAAATTTATTTAAAACTAATCTTATAAATATATATTAATATGTATTAATATACAAATAAATATGTGGATAAAAAATTATAATAATATATATATAAATATATATAAATATATAATAATATACAGATATATATATATATTAATATAATTAAATATATGTATATATTAATATGACTAAATATATATATATATATGTTAATATATATATATATTAATATACGGATATATATATTAATATAACTAAACATACATATATATTAATATATGAGTAAATATAACTATATATAAATATATATTAATAAATGAAAAGAATATCAATATGGTGGAGTGGTAAAGACTTAGGCGTCGAGGCAAGAGGTCTTGAGTTCGAATCTTGGGGGAGGCAGGTCGCGCATGCAGGTGTGGGGAATAACCTAACGCTGTTAAAGGGGGGTGGGGTTGGGTGGATCTAGCCTAGGGCATGCATGGGCTACCATGGGAGGAGGGTGTTATTAAAGGGGGGGCTTCAAGCACTATTGAAGCCCCCTAGAATTACAAAAAAAAATTAATCTTTCTTCAACTTTTATCACCACTTTTTAAAAGCGCTGATAAAAGGGGCATTTATCAGCACTTTCAAAATGTGCTGATAAAAGTCGAAAAAATATTAAAACAATAAAAAAATATTTTTTAAATTTTGGGGGCCTTCAACAGCACTTGGAGCCCCCCTCCCTTTAACAGTGCCATCCTCCCACGGTAGCCCACGCATGGCATATTAATCGACTTTTATAGCGCTAATAAAGGCCATATTCGTAGTAGTGAACCTTTTTATAATGCACTTATTTTAAAATAATTTTTTTACCAATTTTTTGAATATTTATTTGAAAAAAGAATTATTTTTTAAATAAAAATATAAAATTTATCTTAGAATGAATTTTGAGGTTTTTTTAAAAGTTTCATTTTTTTATAAATAGTGAAAAATGCTGAATTTTTATTGAAAATTGACTTTTTTTATTAATTAATAAATTTAAATTATATTTTAAATTGTTTTAAAGGTATAATTAGTTTAATTAAACATATATTAATCTAATTTAGTTCATTGGAATCAATTTCATATTGAAATTGGGTATAAAAACTTTGTAAACATTTTCACATTTTAACTTTAAAAACCTACTTTCTCATCATGTATGTGGGGTTAATTTTAAATTAAATTATACCACTTTTTGAATGGAGTTTTGAAAAAAAGATTCCATATTTGGAATCAGAATAATTTATAGTATATAAGAATGTAAAATTAAATTTCTACCACAATTATTAGAGAAAATTGTTAAAATTAATTAACACAATTAAGGTTAAAATGGGGTTTTTCACATTACATGAGTTTTTATTAAAACTAATTTTATACAAAAATATGATTTTTATTTAAATAATTTTAATTAATATTTATAATGAGTTGGTCCAAATTATATAATAAATGTCTTTTAATTATAATATTAATGGATAAATTACCTAGGTAAATTAAAAGATACAAGTTATGTTAGTAAAAACGATAAAGATAAAATTGAGTAAACATAAAGACTAAGGAATAACTTGATAAATATGTATTTGTTTTGTTTCTTGGAGATATTTATCCACCATTTAATTCCTACCATGAATTATTGTTCAATTTTTTATCCACATGAGTTAAGGGAGACCTTCTAATAGTGAATACTTTTGAGTATTTACAAGAATGTCACTCCTCCTAAACTATAAAAGGGAACTCACTCTATCCCTTATTCACACTTCTAATTCCATTTTTACTGAAAAACCATGAGAAAATAAATTCCCAATTTCCCTTCCCTCATCCTATAAAACTTATTCTAGGCACAAATCCAACCAATGAATTTCATTGCTGTAAACCAAGAGGAGATGCCCGAAGAAGAGGTAACGTTCATCCATAAAAATTTTTGTTTTATTTATTCTTAAATACCATTAAATTATTTTTATATAATCTTTATATACTATTATAAATATTATATATATATATATATATGTTGTTAGGTTAAGTTTTTAACACACAACCACAGACACTTCCGTCAAATTGGTTACGAAATCATCATTCGTGTGTACAGCGGACTACCGCCTCGCAAACTAATGTTGTTCACTTTTTTATTACCCATCATTTTTTTTAAAAGACTAAGGTGATGCCTCTTTATTGAATTTAAGAAAAAAGAGTAACCAAGGAGGGGGGAGGGGAACATGGAAACCCCATATAAAAATAAACTATTTGCCTAACTTTTTCCGCAGTTGCTCAGTTACCCTTCGTTCTTCATCTCTAATTGCTTCCAACTCCAATATTCCACACCCACGGCCCCGACCTCTAGATCTCCCTCTACACGCACTTTCCCTATTCGAGAGATATTGAAGTCTTTTCTGAAGTGTCTCACCGTCAGTCCTCTCCGAATCCGAGCTATCCTCAGACTCCTCCTTACATTTTTCAAGACAAACATCTTTTGAAACTGGTGTCGCCATTTCTTCTGCAATAGGCCTCTCAACCACCATTGGGGAAACAACCGAGGGTGGTGTCTTTTTGTAAGAAACAATCTGGAAGCCTTCATCATCCACAAATGGCTTCGCGGCAGAGTAACAAGCCGTAGAGATGACTGGGGAGTCAGAATCTAAGGTTTGTTTATCTTTTCGAATCACTGAGGGAACAATGCTTTCCTGAGATTGCGCTTCTTCTTCTCTAACTTGATCTTGAACATTTCCTTCTTCCGAGCAAATATCAACCCATGATTTCTTGATTACAGGAGATGGATCACATACCTTGGGAGAGTCAGGGCATGAGCCATTTATATCAACATTAGTTTCTTCTTCATGAGCGGTATTTTGCGCTTCTCCCTCAGCAGGATTAGCAGAAGTGTTTAAATCATTCAGACCCTTACCCAATTCTTTTTCATCCTCATGAAACAACTGTGGGTTAGTTTTCAAAGCAAAGGAAGTTTTTCTCT
Organism: Viscum album; assembly: GCA_963277665.1. Taxonomy (NCBI): domain Eukaryota; kingdom Viridiplantae; phylum Streptophyta; class Magnoliopsida; order Santalales; family Viscaceae; genus Viscum; species Viscum album. The sequence continues at coordinate 1,448,096,871 of OY728129.1, forward strand.
TCTTGAGACAGTTGTTAACATTATGACCACGCAAAGCACAGAGGCTGCTAACTAAAGACCGTCAATAAGAATAAGAGTCATAACCAATAACATTGCAATCTTTGCAGAATTTAGGCATCTTTACATAAACAAGCTTCAGCTCAATTATATCATCCTTAGTAGAAATCATCACCTTGTTAATAAGGGTCAAACCCATCTCAACCTCAACCATAAACCTAGCAAAGTGGCCAAAACGAGCAACCTCCATTTCCTTATCAATTTTGATTGGAATACCAATGGATAAGGCAATATCATATAATATTTTGGGATTCCAGAGTATCCAGTTTAACCCATAAACTATAACCCAAATTTGGGTAGTAGTGTTACCAACCTCCCAAGGATTAAAATTTTTATCCCATTCACACAAGTGAATAATTCCTAGTTTGAGGGAAATGGATCTAAAGCCCCATGCTCGAGTTTTCAATTCATCCGTGGGAGCATATGAAAATATCCACGACCAAGCGAGACACATTTCCATGATGAGAAACCCCAAATCAATGACACACGATCCTTGAATTCATCAATTTTCAAGGGCTGCGAACCTTTAGGAAGGAAAAGGAGAGCAGTGATTGAGAACTCACCCATCTTGAGTCATTTAGAGACCGCAACAGGATCCGCTTTGATGTGCACAATGTTCCCTTTTCTTCGGATGGAAGGTTCAAGTCCACCTTTGAGATAATTAAAGGTGCAAACACCCCTGCCCTCTTGGAGATCTGCCTTGAAGGAATCCAAAAATGGATCAAGGTTACCTGATCTAGAAAAAATTGATCCATCCTGAATTGTAGTCAAAGGCACCGATGAGTCCTTTCCAACAGTCCCTACTGAGGTCACTCCCGGAGGAGGCGGAACCCCAATCTGGTCTGCAGTAGAGAAAGAAACCTTCAACTCTGTAGGCGCGCCTCCCACACCAGATCCATGGCCCGCGACTTCAGAAATCGAATCCCCATCACGATTCACCTCTACCCTCGAAGAAGAGGACATCGAGGTTTGTCCGTTCTCAGAATCCACAAGAGGCATCGTCCTCCTCATCTCCCAAGACAGCGCAGCCACCGTGCCTACGCCAGCCGCAACCACCAAGCATCCTCTACCATCGAGAGAAACAGGAACCTCCATCATCTTACACACATCCAAGTCGAAGAACCTACTCGCCATAGAATAACGGTGGTAATCGAACCTACCTTGAGGAAAGATATCGGAATCATCCATCATCTTTGACAGAATGACAAAACCCTAGTTGAAACGAAATGTAGAGAGAGAGGCAGCTGCATCTCTCCATGTCACCCTTCACTTTTTTATTACCAGCTTAAAGGTTGTGAATAATTATTGAAGTGCTATTTATATATGATATTTATGATTTTATTATGATTATTTAATTTTTATATCATTCATACCTTCATTCTTTCCATTTTTTTGGAATATGATAATGTTGTTTATGTGTACGGAAGACTACCACCTCACGAAGCGATGTGATTCATTCATGATTTACATGGAATGTACTAAGGCTGGTTTTAATAAAAATATGTGATATATATGAAATAATAGTTCTAATATAATGAAAATATATATATATATATCATTTAGTTCCTTTTATTTAATGTGACAAGAAAACAAAAACAACATTCATGCATACGTATGACCAACCTTCTTCATGAACGGTGTATTTTGTTTCCTATCACTAAATTTTATGTGTTACTATAAATAAATATATAATGAATATATAGGATATTTATATCATTTTTATCATTATTTATATGAGTAAATCATGATCTAAGTAATATTATCAAGAATAATAAGTCAAAACATGTATGAAAAAATAAAGCAGTTATTACCTGAAATATAACTTTATCATGGATTAGTTAATAAATGGGTAACATAAAGTCATAAAAATCATAAATTTTATGATATATATAATATTTTTCTATTATATATGTATAATAAACTTATATTTATTATACAATAGGTTTGATTGAGTTTGAAAAAATTCAAGATTTTAGGTAAGGGATTTACCTCTCACTTTTTACTTTTGTGAGACACGTACTGTATTCTCTACCTATTTCTTAAATGTGGTATATATGCTACCCATTAATTTAATTTATTATTAATATAATCAATATTTTTGGTATTTACACATCCATTTGGGGACCTCTCTTTCATGGGGTTATGGTTTCAGAGTTACCAAAGCTATAAAGGATTTTTTCTCTCGATTTTCCTTCTTTCAGATGTATGTTATAATATGCACCTATATTCTTTCATGGGGTGTATATAAATCCCATTTAACATGTAATATCACGAATTTATCTATAATAATGATATTTAAAGTTCATTTTATGTTATTAATTCATGGATCTTAGGATTTAAGGTTAGCAATGTGGTAATAATTTTATTTTACAATGTCGTCGTTTATCAGGATTATTTAGGATTATACTTCCAATGATAAAATCTTATGATATATCTCTCAGTAATTCTTATAGATTTACCTCTCCTATAGTTATTAATTATATCTTCAATTAATGGTACCATTTTTTCACTCTTTGGTATTTAATATAATTAAGAAAGTGTTATTAAGAAAGTCTTTCATTATTTCTCTCTTCAGTTGGAAATATGTTTTATTCAAAAGCCATGTTTTCTAAATATGTTTTCAAATATGTTTTTAAATGATGTTTTAAGCTGATTTACAAGTAAAATGATTTTAAATTTTTTTAAGTTTTAAAAAGTGATTTAAATTATTTTCAAAGATTCCATTTAATGTTCTAAATGATATTTTTAAATGAAAATGTTTTCAAAAGGTTTGATCTTTTAAAAAAAATCAGAGTGGAAAGGATATTTTCCTTAATAAATGTTTTAAAAAAAAATTTAAAATATTGATTTATAATTTTTCAAGTTTATTTTCAAATAAAAAGGGTTTAAAAATGTTTTATGTATAAAAATTATTTTAAATTATTTTAAAATATTCCTTTATAAGTTTTCAAATCTATTTTCAAAGAAAAAGGTTTTCAAAATGTTTTACAATTTAAAAATAATTTTTCAATGAAGAAAAGATATTTTCCTCAATAAATGTTTTAAGTTATCTTTATCATTTATTTTTCTTCTAAGACGACTTCTGTTGATGTTACTTATGCCTTAATGAGGATATGATCAAAGGATATAATTCATTTTCTTTCTATGAATGGTTTATGTTTTGATATCAAAATGGTTAAGAAACCTATTTATCTTCCATGAGTTACTACATAATGAAATACATAGGAAATCTATTCCTTTTCTGGGGTTATTCTATGATTAAATTTTTATGATACCAATTTCATTTCACAAGTTATGATATGATTATTGTTTATGATCTTGTGTTAGACATGTGTATGATTTTCATTATGTGGCAAGTGGTACCTATATATCCCTCTAATGAATTGGGTAATGATAGATAACTAATGATTACATATGTTATGCATGAACCTGATTACATGTTCATAATGTTATGTGTGAACCTAATTACATGTTCATAATGTTATATGTGAACATTTTTACATGTTCACAATGTTATTTGTGAACCTGATTACATGTTCACAATGTATGTATGAACTTTATTACATGTTAACAATATTATACGTGATGCTGATTACGTGTTCAAAATTTTATGCATTAACCAAATTACATGATAACAAGGTTATGTGTGGGCCTATATTTCATGTTCATAATGATATGCAAGGACCTGGTTGCATATAAGGCCTCAGCCTTAAACCTTACTTAATATTGAATTAAATGAATAATTCACATTGAGGATATTTTCAGGTATAGTGTTTTAGAGAATTATGACATAACTATTACATCTCAAAAGATTACAAAGTAGACACTTCTACTAAGTTTCCATAAAATAAAAACTCTTAAAAAGAAACATGTCTAGTTCCATGTTTTATATAGCATGACTTTCCATTGATCCCATCCTTGACCCTACTCCATATTAAGTCCTGTGAAAAACATTTCAAGAAAAACTTGGGGTGACCATAACAAGATTAGTAAAGGATACACAAAGAAGGAAAACTGTTAGTTTTTTCAAAACAACAAGTAAACCATGAGTACTTTACCAAAGTAATAAATTTCACCTTTATGAAGTAGTAAAAACTCTTCACTAAATAAAAGACCATTACTTACCCTTTTGTAACCAAAATATTACCATAAAACCTATATAAAGAACACATAACATATAAAGGTAACTTGGGACATAAACATACTTAAATGAAATAACCATACGGTCGAATTCCACACATACTTAATGGAATATCCATATGGCCGACTTCCATACCCAATGCATTGGAGGTTATAACGTAACCACCTGTCATATGGTTTATCACGTAACCACCCGTCAAATGTCTAAGTACCATTATAAAATCATAACACATAAAACAATTTTAAAGGAAAGAAAACATTTCTACATTTCAAGCACAATATATCACTTAAATATATTGACATAACAAATCCATTATCAAAACAATTTTCAATACCAAAAAAGATTATATGTTATTTATTTACTTTTAAAAAAAATATAACGGCTTCTTGAGGAATCCAAAGATCAAATAATACTCGTGGCGGTGGAAAAGTTCGTTGTCACTGTGTACGTTAAAAAGAAACATACTTTTTGTCGTTTAGTAAAATGCTTAGTATAGAAAATATTCCTTTCGAATAAAATTAGAAATAAAAGAGGTTTATACACCATATAAAAGAAAGTTGTGTATAAAACAAAATATGCCTCAATTAAAGGAGATTGAGACGAAGTCCCATACAAAGACGGTATCCTTGGATTAAGGATAAACCAATTACATAATTATGTGTGACAAATGAATACACCAAATATAAGTGGATATTATGTGTAAAACAATCAGAGTTCATTCACACATATTCATATAATGACATATTCAAGGAGTACAAGTTTATCCCAAAGAATCAAAATTGGGTTAAGAAGTTCCCTTGTAAAAATTCGGCAGCCTAACGGCGTCACTTCAATATTCAGAAAATGAGTTGATGAGAGATAAAAAGGATATATCATCACTTGGAAATAAAATTTACATCAATAAGGATATATAAGAACATATCCCAACATTACAATATGTAAATTAAAAGACCCAACAAATGAAGTCTTTTAAAAAGAGGAGGGTGAAAAGTTCCCTTACCGACTTGGGTATCTTTCGAAACATACACCCCATAAAAGAAGGACAATACAACATTGATGTAAATACTCATAAACAAAAGAATATTACACAAAGAGTAGAATAATGAGCAGTACATATACCAATGAAAGGAAATGGTGGCAAATGTAGCATAAATCTCACGGGAATAAAAGTGAGATGAAAAATCCCTTACGAAAACTTGGCAGCCTAACAGCGCCACTTAAAACTTCCAAAATAGATTGATGAGAGAAAATAGGTTCTCTCATAATATTAACATAAAAATTACAGTAATATTAATATAAAATAACAAACCAATCATAATAAATATGAGCTTAAAAGGAATGACATAAAAGAGTGTACTTAAAAAGAAAGAGAGGGGTAGGATCCCTTACCTCGTATCCGACTTGACTCGATCATTCTTTAATCTCCTGAATAATAAACATGAGTTAATTTATACTTGCTTAAGAACCTTTTTCAAGTTCATTATTCCTTTTATATCACTTATTACCATGTCATGAATACTATGTAATTATTTAAGTTAATAACGGTCGTTTTAACGATCATTGCTACTTGAGTCAAAAATAAACTCTTTATAATTACAAGTTTGTTCATGGGGTAAAATATCCATTATATACAGAATTATATTAATTATTTAGATATAATATATATCAAATATATCCATTATATACATGCATTTATAATATTATATAACATTTAGAGGTAAGAGATGAAATGAACCGTTCATGGAGACGGTAAGCCGTACGTACGCATGAACGCTACTTCCATTTCAATTTCATATTTAATGGAATTAAAACATAATGATACATAATAGTATTATAATTCCAGTATGGTATCATATATAATATCATTAAATATATGCTTTATACGTACCACATATGGTATTAATGAATCAAATCACTTTGAGGGGGCGGTAGTCCGCACTTCCTAAAATGAAGATATCGTGTTTACTTATAATGGAAACCATAAAGGTATTACATAAATGAAAAATACAGAATCATAAGGAAAACATAAACATATTATATATCATATATAAATATAGTGACATCTTAATGGCCATCGTTTAAGGTGTTAAAAGAATATTTAACAATCATCGTTTCGTGAGGCAGAAATTCACCATCCACAGAAACAGTATGTTCTTTAACCATTAGATGTAAGTGTGTGTAAGTTTATCTCAAATCCTTCTTATAAAAACATCCTAGTATATGTTAGATACTGTTTTTTTTACAAAAGAAATTAATAAAACGAGTTTAGGGGGTTGGAGAAGCAAAATAAAACAAAAGAGCACAAGTGAAGACGTTACCTTAAAATCGGGTAACTCCCTTCGGTTTGAACCAAAAGGGCTTCTTGAAGAGCTTCCTACCTAAGGTAAGGCTTATAGGATGAGTAGAGGGATTTGGAGAGACAAAATGATCAGAGCGTGGCCGATCCAAAGTCTTGAGAGGTGTGGGTAAGGTGGTATAGGTGGGGGCCTTTTATAAGAGGAGAGGAGGGCACTCTTGGAAAGGTATAAAATGTTACTTTATTTTCAAATGTTTTTCAATTTTTAAAAGTCCCACATTGATGTATTTCGAGGATAAGGTGATAAGAGTTCGAAATCCACCCATAAAACAGGTTTTTTACATGTTTAGGTCTTATATTTTACATTATCTTTTCATTTTATTTAAATCGTTAAATAATGAGGTAATCGCTGCATCATCATGGTGTCATAAATAATTTAATTTATTTAATGTCTAAAAATTATAAAAAAAATACTATTATGTAGGAAATATTTTTATCTTTCCAATTACTATTTATAGTTAAATATCTGACTTGTATAACCCCATGTAAAAATTGTTTTAGTAAAACAATACATGTTTGTGTCATTTTTACTTTTACTTTAAATAAAAGACATAAATGTCATTATCTTACCCAAGTGGCTCCATGGGGTCCCAAAACTCGACCCATGGGTTTTATTGGCCAGCCATGACTTATCCAATAGGGTTAGGACAAGTTTCAAGATATTCTCATTTTATTATAAGATCATTTTTACCTTAAATCACACTAATTACCTTTAATCGCGATTAATAAAACTTAAAAGTTACTTTTCATCAAAAATTATTTTCATCCCATTGAACCACATTTTACTTAATAATAAAAATAATTAAAATTTTATTTTTAAAATTAAAATCACAGAGGTTGTAAAGTTCCATTTAAACGAAAAAACAGTTTTTGTAACTACCACTTTGTGGTTTCACTATTCATCAAAAATTAAGGTTTTTCAGAAAAATACCAAAACTTCACCCTAATCTATATTTGATATTACAAATTCAAAAATTATGTCTATTTTACCAAAATCAAAACATAGAAGTTTCATTAATTAATTTTACAATTAAATCCCGCTGTCAAATCAAATAGCGTGTTTTTAAGAAACAATATCTATCAAAAGATTGACACTAGTTTATATCCAATCTGAAAGTGATATTAATTCCAATGACCACCATTGGATTAAATGGTAAAAATATATTCTAATTTCACTTTAAAACCAATTCAAAATATAATCTAATCATATAAATAAATTATATTAAAAAGAGGTTTTGAATTAAAATACAACATTTTTCATTATTCATTAAAAATGAACTTTATTGGAAAAATACCAAAAATTTACACTAAGTAAATTTTGATGTCCCGATTATAAAGAAGAATTTTATTTTGTCAAATATAACACATAAAATTGTCAAAAAGTGTATTTAAAAGAGGTTCGCCATCAAAACGCGGTTAATCGACCTTTTAAAGAATATTAGAATGTTTACGCTTAAAATTGGATTCATTCGCATTTTTAATCCTCTAACATTTATTGTAAAAAGTAAAAATATTTGACAAATATATATAATCATTTTTTAGTTAGTTCTATTTATTCCTGTCATTACAACGGCTAGGTGATAACTACCATTTAAAATAAAATTATTTTATTATTAGAGTGTAATGTAAGATTTCAAAGGAACTCGTTGTTGCGTATTGGGTAAGCCATCGAGCATAGCGTTCCCTTTAAATTAATATTAACATTTTATTCAAAAATAGGGATAAATATAAAAATGTCATATTCTTTATTTACCTGGGGTGTTACATCCTTCCCCCCTTTTGGGAATTGCGTCCTCTCAATTTTAAAATTTGGCTCGGAAACTTCATTGAAAGCCCCACATCGGAAAAGAAGTAAATTAAACTATCACTTTAAAAGAAAGAAAGGGAAGTACAAAGGTCACCCGATTTAACCCATACTAGGATTCCATGTATGAAAACATGGATATGGGAGAGAAAACAAAGGGCCATGTTCTGAGGGAGTGTGATAGAAAACATGTTTAGTAGAAAGTTAATCACCAGAAAATCACAAACTTGTGATGGGTTAAACAGTATTGGATTCCCCAGTTGGAAAATTTAACGGACAACATTTTTTTTAGTTACTTTTTATTGAGGAATTTATTTTTGAGCTTAACTAAAACATAAGGAAACATACTTACTTGTCATGTCGACTTTCAACTTTTACTAGATTTCTTACACAAACTCATACTTTCTTCAAAAGATGAGTATTTAGGATGACTTGTTCATATTAAGAGAATTATAATCCACTTCTAGAGAATCACCTAATCCAAAAAATAGAACTATATATTTCCCCTATTTTTAGACAAAATCCAAAATAAAAATTATTAGTATGAGATCAGATAATACCCAAAAAGGATAATCCTTTATAAAAAGAAAATCTATTCTTAATCTCCAAAATTTGTCCAAAAAAACCCAAAGTTCAACGAAGACCATTCGATAAAAAATTTGTCCATAAAATTATTCAAAGTAAACCAAACTAAGATTGAAACCCAAATATTTGAAGGATTTAATCACATATTCTTCCAAGTTAAATCGTAACATTTATCTCCAAACAACATCAGTTTCTCTTATAGTCTCGTATTGAAAAGTAATTAACCTAATCACATATCCTCCATGATAGGTTAATCATTTCCACAGATAAACCAAAATCAACTTACTCTTAATTCATAAAATCATCTAACTAAAAATAATCATTCAAACTAATCAGGGACTTCACATAGTCCAGTGGTAGGCGATTAATACCAGTCGCACTTTGGTTGTGGGTTTGATTCTCACAGCTTTGTCCGACACGATGGGTTGTCACATGGTCTGCGTGTTGTCCTTTTTATAAAACTCCAAAAATAACCCTAACATGTTTTAACCTCAATAGTTTTTTATACCTCTCATTTTCATCCAAATTAATTATGATCTCAACATCTTAATTCTTGAAGTCTTATTTCACCACCATAAAATAAAACGATTCCCAAAATGAATAACAACATACCTTGATCATGGAGTCCACTCGGTTTCATCGTCATCTTGTTCACGTAGGTAGAAGTCACATTCATTACAACAATGATTTAGAGATCCTTCAAAATCATTTGCTTCCACCATCCAAATACACCTTGTACAACATGGGTCATATGGGTGTTCACAGAAAAACAGTTTTGGAAAATAATCATGTATGACATATAATTTCAAAACATCTGATAATACATGATTTCTATAAAATAGTCAGATCGAAATTGAGTTTAAAATTGAAATTAATGGTCCTTTTAAAATACCATAGGTATGTTATGAGATACAATATTTTAAAAGAAAATATAAATAGGTTGCACAAGGGTCTCCTTCTTCAGCAGCATTTTTAAAATCCTAATATGCCTTAAAATCTTGTGATAAGGTAAAATATTTGAAAATTCCTTGATAATATTTACCTTTCTTGAAAATATGAGAATATTTTGAAAATAGGATTTGATTAAATACAACCCATGATCCATGATGATATCGAGATATAGTGGAGGTGTTTGATATCTCGAACAACTACTTTCAAGTGAGTTGTATGCTAGAAAAAGTTTCACAATCATCCAAACATGACTTTACAATAATTATTGCAAGCATGTCATCAGGAAGAGATAGGAATGTCGTTTGAGATCCTCCTCCTCCCATTTGTAACAGACATTCCATGATCTGAAAAAGATATAAAACAAGGATATAACTGAAATAATAGACCTAGGGACTAACCATGTGTTTAACGAAAACTCTTAATCCCCAAAGTTTTCTAAACAGACCTCTGATACCAACTATAAGGCCTTGGCCTTAAACCTTACTTAATATTGAATTCAATTAATAATTTACATTGAGGATATTTTTAGGTTTAGAGTTTTAGAGAATTATGACATAACTATTACATCTCAAAATATTACAAAGCAGACACTTCTACTAAGTTTCCATAAAATAAAAACTCTTAAAAAGAAACATGTCTAGTTCCATGTTTTATATAGCATGACTTTCCCTTGATCCCATCCTTGACCCTACTCCATATTAAGTCATGTGAAAAACATTTCAAAAAAAACTTGGGGTGAGCATAACAAGATCAGTAAAGGATACACAAAGAAGGAAAACTGTTCGTTTTTTCAAAACAACAAGTAGACCATGAGTACTTTACCAAAGTAATACCTTTCACCTTTATGAAATAGTAAAAACTCTTCACTGAATAAAAGACCATTACTTACTCTTTTTTAACCAAAAGATTACCATAAAACCCATATAAAGAACACATAACATATAAAGGTAACTTGGGACATAAACATACTTAAATGGAATAACCATACGGTCGACTTCCACACATACTTAATGGAATAGCCATACGGCCAACTTCCATACCCAATGCATTGGAGGTTATAACGTAACCACTCGTCCTGGTATTCACGGCACCACCCTTCATATGGTTTATCACGTAACCACCCGTCAAATGTTCAAGTACCATTATAAAATCATAACACATAAAAAAATTATAAAGGAAAGAAAACATTTCCACATTTCAAGCACAATATATCACTTAAATATATTGACATAACAAATCCATTATCAAAACCATTTTCAATACCAAAAAAGATTATATGGTATGTATTTACTTTTAAAAAATATATATAACGGCTTGTTGAGGAAGCCAAAGATCCAATAATACTCGCAGCGGCAGAAAAGGTCGTTGTCACCGCGTACGTTAAAAAGAAACATACTTTTTGTCGTTTAGTAAAACGCTTAGTATAGAAAATATTGCTTACGAATAAAAGTAGAAGTCAAAGGGGTTTATACACCATATAAAAGAAAGTTGTGTATAAAACAAAATATGCCTCAATGAAAGGAGAATGAGACGAAGTCCCATACAAAGACGGTATCCTTGGATTAAGGATAAATCAATTACATAATTATGTGTGACAAACGAATACACCAAATATAAGTGGATATTATGTGTAAAACAATCAGAGGTCATTTACACATATTCATAGAACGACATATTCAAGGAGTACAAGTTTATCCCAAAGAATCAAAATTGGGTTAAGAAGTTCCCTTGCAAAAATTCGGCAGCCTAACGGCATCACTTCAAACTTCAGAAAATGAGTTGATGAGAGATAAAAAGGGTATATAATCACTTGGACATAAAATTTAAATCAATAAGAATATATAAGAACATATCCCAACATTACAATATGTAAATTAAAATACCCGACAAATGAAGTCTTTTAAAAAGAGGAGGGTGAAAGGTTCCCTTACCGACTTGGGTATCTTTCGAAACATACACCCCATGAAAAAAGGACAATAAAACATTGATGTAAATACTCATAAAAAAAATTATATTACACAAAGAGTATAATAATGGGCAGTACATATACCAATTAAAGGAAATGGTGGCAAATGTAGCATAAATCTCACGGGAATAAAAGTGAGATGAAAAATCCCTTACGAAAACTCGGTAGCCTAACGGCGCCACTTAAAACTTCCAAAATGGATTGATGAGAGAAAATAGGGTCTCTCATCATATGAACATAAAAATTACAGTAAGATTAATATAAAATAACATCCCAATCATAATAAATATGAGCTTAAAAGGAATGACATAAAAGAGTGTACTTAAAAAAGAAAGAGAGGGGTAGGATCCCTTACCTCGTATCCGACTTGAATCGGTCATTCTTTAATCTCCTGAATAATAAACTTGAGTTAATTTATACTTGATTAAGAACATTTTTCAAGTTCATTATTCCTTTTATATCACTTATTACCATGTCATTAATACTATGTAATTATTTAAGTTAATAACGGTCGTGTTAACGATCATTGCTACTTGAGTCAAAAATAAACTCTTTATAATTACAAGTTTGTTCATGGGGTAAAATATCCATTATATACAGAATTATATTCATTATTTAGATATCATATATATCATATATATCCATTATAAACATGCATTTATAATATTATATAACATTTAGAGGTAAGAAATGAAATGCACCGTTCACGGAGACGGTAAGCCGTACGTACGCATGAACGCTACTTCTATTTCTATTTCATATTTAATGGAATTAAAACATAATGATACATAATAGTATTATAATTACAGTATGGTATCATATATAATATCATTAAATATATCCTTTATACCTACCACATATGGTATTAACTAATCAAATCAATTTGAGGGGGCGGTAGTCCGCACTTCCTAAAATGAAGATATCACGTTTACCCATATTAGAAACCATAAAGGTATTCCATAAATTAAAAATACAGAAGATTAAGGAAAACATAAACATATTATATATCATATATAAATATATTTACATCTTAATGTCCACCTTTTAAGGTGTTAAAATAATATTTAACAATCATCGTTTCGTGAGACAGAAATTCACCATCCACATAAACAGTATGTTCTTTAACCATTAGATGTAGGTGTGTGTAAGTGTAGCTCGAATAATTCTTATATCAACATCCTAGTATATGTAAGATACTCATTTTTTTACAAAATAAATTAATAAAAAGAGTTTATGGGGTTGGAGAAGCAAAAAAACAAAAGAGCACAAGTGAAGACGTTGCCTTAAAATCGGGTAACTCCCTTTGGTTTGAACCAAAAGGGATTCTTGAAGAGCTTAATGCCTAAGGTAAGGATTCTAGGATGAGGAGAGGTATGTGGAGAGACAAAAGGATCAGATATTGGCCGATCCAAAGGCTTGAGAGGTGTGGGTAAGGTGGTAGAGGTGGGGGCCTTTTATAAGAGGTGACGAGGGCACTCTTGGAAAGGTATAAAATGTTACTTTATTTTCAAATGTGTTTCGGATTTTAAAGGTCCCACATTGATGTATTTCGAGTATAAGGTGATAAGAGTTCTAAATACACCCATCCAATAGGTTTTTGACATGTTTAGGTCTTAGATTTTACATTATCTTTTCATTTTATTTAAATCGTTAAATAATGATGCAATCGCTACATCATCATGATGTCATAAATAATTTAATTTATTTAATGTCTAAAAATTATAAAAAAATACTATGATGTATGAAATATTTTTATCTGTCCAATGACTATTTATATTCAAAAATATTACTTGTATAACCCCATGTAAAAATTGTTTTAGTAAAACAATACATGTTTGTGTCATTTTTACTTTTACTTTAAATAAAAGGAATAAATGTCATTATCTTACCCAAGTGGCTCCATGGGGTCCCAAAACTCGACCCATGGGTTGTCTTTGTCGGCCGTGACTCATCCAATAGTGTTAGTACAAGTTTCAAGATATTTTCAGTTTATTATAATATCATTTTTACCTTGAATCACACTAATTGCCTTTAATCGTGATTAAAAAAACATAAAAGTTACTTTCCATCAAAAATTATTTTCATCCCATTGAACCAAATTTTACTTAATAATAAAAATAATTTAAATTGTATTTTTGAAATTCAAATCACAGAAGTGGTAAAGTTCCATTTAAACGAAAAATCAGTTTTGGTAACTACCACTTTGTGGTTTCACTATTCATCAAAAATTATGGTTTTCCAGAAAAATACCAAAAATTCACCCTAAGCTATATTTGATATTCCGAATTCAAAAATGATGTCTATTTTACCAAATTCATAACATAGAATTTTCATTAATTAATTTTATAATTAAATCCCGCTGTTAAATCAAATAGTGTGTTTTTAAGAAACAATATCTATTAAAAGATTGACACTCATTTATGTCCAATCTCAAAGTGATATTAATTCCAATGACCACCATTGGATTAAATGGTAAAAATATATTCTAATTTAACTTTAAAACCAATTAAAAAGATAATATAATCATATAAATAAATTAGATTAAAAATTGTTTTTGAATTAAAATACAACATTTTTCACTATTCATTAAAAAATGAACTTTATTGGACAAATACCAAAAATTTACACAAAGTAAATTTTGATGTCCCGATTATAAAGAAGAATTTTATTTTGTCAAATATAACACATAAAATTATCAAAAAGTGTATTTAAAATAGGTTCGCCATCAAAAGGCGGTTAATCGACCTTTTAAAGAATATTAGAATGTTTTCGCTTAAAATTTGATTCATTCGCATTTTTAATCCTCTAAAATTTATTGTAAAAAGTAAAAATATTTGACAAACATATATAATCATTTTGTAGTTAGTTCAGTTCATTCTCTTCATTACAACAGTTAGGTGTTAACTACCATTTAAAATAAAATTATTTTATTATTAGACTACAACGTAAGATTTCAAAGGAACTCATTGTCACGTATTGGGTAAGCCATCGAGCATAGCGTTCCCTTTAAATTAATATTAACATTTTATTCTAAAATAGGGATAAATATAAAATTTTCATATTCTTTATTTACCTGGGGTGTTACATTGCATGTCCATAAGTTTATATGATGGGTTTATTTCATGTCTATTACTTAATGAGTGAAACTATTTCAAATTATACATGTTTAAAATGTTATAATATGATGTGTATGCCACAAATTCCATGTATTATTATCTCATGTCTCATGTTCTTTTATTCTATTATGATTCATGTCTTATGAGCTGTAAATATTTATTTCATGACTCATGATTATGATCTTTGATATGTAGGGTATGGTTTTCAAATGTTATGTCCATGTTCTCATACCCTTATGTTTATATCATGCTTATGTATCTCATTTATTACCCTTACTAAGTAATCTCACCTTTTCTTATGTTTCCTTTCCCCAAGTTATGAAAAAATATTTTAAGTATGAGTACTAAAGGGGTAGATCATTGTAGAAAATATTAAAGATCATTCACCATATTAGAATATTGTGGTACATATTTACAAGTACACTAAACTATTATGGTCCTCGGAAATGTGTTAGTATAATGTAGTTAATATTCATCTAAAAAGATGTAATATCCATGTATGAGAAGTCTGGGTCGCTATAGGGATTGAGGTGATTGCATAGGAATGATAATTTACCATGTATAAAAACACCCCAAACCAATGCAAGGTTTTTCTAAAGGTGCTTACAAAAATATTCACATCAATTCACAACATCCTAGTCATGTGAAACTAAACTATATGAAATTCATCCTAGTTATATGACATTAACCTATAGAGAAATAAGTCCTTGTCACATAACCCTAAAGGGTATAAAATATGAGTCCTTTTAGCATGACATTAAACAACATGACACATGGTCCATTCTATCTGACCCATTACCTACATGTGAACTATATGCATGTAAAGGTACCTAGTCTATGATCCATATATTTAAATCTATAGTAGGGTTGAATACTCTATTTTCTGAAGATAATATAGTCTCCAATCTTGGATAGTGGATATGGAGCTTCACATTGTTCCAATACAGTACCAGGATGAAATATAAAAACAACTCACCCCCTATGTAAGATCTCAGTCTATATATGGACCCTTTTCTTTTTTTAGGGATTTAATAGTTAAGACTATACAAACTGGCAATAGTATCATGGCCTAATCAAAATATGACCAACATTTCCTTATTACCTTTCATACAAATTAGATAACTTTTGGGATGATTTCAATAAGAACTATGTGTGGCTTGAATCATGTTACCTGAGGATACATAGTGACACCCATAACTCAAAACATGGGTCCATCTACAATATAAATGAAAAAATGTCCCCTCCCTACATACGGGTCAGACCTGTATAGAGAATTTTCCATACATAACTATTTGTGGCTCGATTCCGATTCATATGGGATATTTAGTGACTCCTTGATCATCTATTTTCAAGACCATCAAGGAATTTTCATTGACATAAACCATTTACCTCATGAAATACAAATCCATGGATAGATTATTGCATTAATTGAAATGAAAATTCCCCTATATGTTCCCTAGAATTCCCTCTAATGTGGTATGAATAGTTTCTGAATTTTCCTTTTGTTTCTCATATAAATCATGAATCGTGTGAGATTGGAGGGCCCATAGGGTTTCTTTGATTATCATGATAAAGTTTCATTTCATTCAACAATATGGAACTTAGTATCCCTGACATGGCATTAAAATGTGAGGTAGAAGTCCATCTTGTATGATGAAAAACTACTCAATGTGGCCCATTTCATATTTTATTTTTATTCCCTACATGAGATCTTGATCCATGTATAATCCTTTATAAAAAACATATTTTCCTTATATTATCAATACCCCACCAAACGTGTATGATCTAAATTTTCATAGGATATTGTGATGAAAGTTCTCTCATTTATAGACTCGTTCTTAGAATAAAATACCCATTTACCCTTATATGATTCAGATCTATGTTGGACATATTTTCATCCCAAGAAATGAATATTTATTGATTCTTGTTTTTATGAGATACATAGTGATGTTGAGATTCCATTTCGGTGGCCCAGTCATAAATATCATGGTTAAATTTATGTGCCCTTGATCCCCAGTAACATCTAGTTAGATTTGTATGACCTTAAATTTACGACCTTTGTGGTCCCAGTTACAAGATCAAAAACTTAAAATCAAAATCATATGAGGTTATATCCCTTATCCATTAGAATGTGTTCAATACAAAATGATATAACCTTTAGGGTTCTCGAAACCTTATTTAATATTTCTGTTCTACAGGAAACCACTTCATATCCCTGATATCTGATTCATCACTAAAAAATTCCTTGATCCAAATTCTTCTACTGGAATACTTGAACCTTATCTTGACCAATCATTATAGTTCTCTCTATCATAGCAATATTGGAAGAAAGTATTGATGGATCTTAAGGTACCCCGCTAGGAAATGATGGTGAATTGAATAATTTACCACTAAACCTATGATGTAACCCCTGGTGGATGTTTTGATCCTAGAGGAAAGGTCCTCTTGAACCCCATATGTTATCCATTAATTGAGTGTGGCATTATTTTCTTCTATTACTGATGTTCATTATATTACCAAAATTCTTCAATTCCAATTTATTTAGAAATTCATAGCTTATAAATTACATACTTCATAACCTATATTTTTTAGAAGATTCGAGTACCCTCAATGTCACACATTCAATCATTTTTTCCACTTTCAAAACAATATTATAACATTATATTCTTGTTCCCCTTACTATCTGGGTTTGTCACTCCTTTGGGGATTCTTATGATTTAAGTTGAAATTCTCCTTTAGACGCACACCCAACTTGGGTCTAAGATTCATGACCATAAACTGAATATTGTCGGAGTTAGTTCCCTAAAACCAACTTCTTTATACTTTATGATAAAATTTTATTCATTGTTTTTGAATAATAATAAACTTTTTATCACATCATTATTGTTCTTATATGTAACATAGTATGTTATAATGTCCTAAGAGTAGTTGTCACACTAATAGGTCATAGTAGTTCCCCACTATGATGAGAACTTGGAAGTGCTACGACACTATTCTTGAATATTTGTTATATAGATGGATGATATCATTTAAGGGACACAAATTATACAGGATATCATGGGTGGATACTCACAGGACTTTGAGGCACCTTCTCATGGTTTACGCCTTTGGTAATGTCTAGTATGGATATTATGAGAATGAGACCCACCACTAGGAAATCCACATTTCTATGTGTCATTGTATGTTCCTATCTAAAGACATGTTTATTGGTCCTTAAACTTTAATATTATTATTAATGATTATTATAAGTCATGTTCTTAGATGTATTGATGAAAACCATGACAACTGATGTTCACTATGAAGTAGGATATGTTGGGTGAATCATGAGTAATATTGTATTAATAAATAATGCGAGAAAGTATTTATCCCTTCTAATCATTAACGGAAGTTAATATCTCAGGAACTTTGATGTAAATGATATAGCCTAAATAAATCCATGTCCATGTTATTCTATAGGAAAGTTCTATTTTCGCAAAGTCAAAGAAAGAGATACTGAGCACATAGGTTGATGGCACTGGCATTCACCCTGCTTGATTATAGATATTTTGATAAAGGGATTATATTACACGGTAATCATTCATATGAGGTGACATGTTATTACAGCATTAACTTCTTTATCTATGGGTGACTTGACCTATTCCTAGATATTAACATTGGAATTTAGGCTACTTCACCTAATTCCCCTAAGAAAGAGGTTGAAAGGGTCACACACTAAGTGTATCTAGAATCTCAGTTAAATAATATATTATTATTTATTATTTAAAAGGTTGGATAAAAATTATTCCCATATGTAGTTTAATAATTATTCATGTATGCTTGATCAAATATAAATATATATTTTATATTTATTAAATAAAATGTTCATTTATTTATTGGAGAATAAGACAGTGATATTTTTTTAATAAATAAATAGACATTATTCAAGGCCCAATAAATGTTATGGAGGAATGGAGGACCGAGTTTAATGGCCCGGTGAGAACTTATAATATTGAATATTATTTAATTTAATAATATTTAATTTTAATTCGGTTGTTAAGTGCATGTTAAGAAATAATAATATTACAATTATTATTTGATATGGGGTTTTTTTAGGATTAAATAATAATATGGGAACTTGGGCAATTATTTTATTTTAACCCTAGCAATATAAATACCCAATTATATTATTTTATCATTATCCTATCTAGTTGTCCACAAATATTCGAGGAGAAGCCTCTCATGACTATAGATCTCCCTTCTCTAAGAACACTTCCAAGAACAGTGAGAAATCCACCTTCACAAAATCAAGGAGAGTGATTTGGAAGCGATTCTCGAGGTGATCAAGGCGGATGATGAAAGCACAAGGATCTTCCATGCTATCACCTAGAGACTCCTTCCTCAATGTTTGGATATTCCTATAACATGTGTGGATCACTTCTAGAGGAAATATACACTTGGTTTCTACAATGCAATGATGGTGCCCCATAGATCTATCACCTAACACATCAACAAAGAAAATTTACTTAGAGGTAATTATTTATCTAATTAAATTAATTATAAACAATATGTTTTGATCCCTCTGCCTCAGTTCCAGTCAAATTATTATTTTTCTATTTATTTGACTCAATTCTATGAATCATTACATTCATTGTCGTATATATCTCAGATTGATCATTGATTATGGAAAAAATTATAGTTGGGCACTATCCACCGCACGCTTCCATTGCAACCGGAACCTGAAAGTGGTTTCAGATGGGGGAACATAATTGTTTGTAATTATTTAAGATCATTGGTGATTTACACATTTATAATTTAGTTTTTTCAATTCAAGATTAATCGTTCTTTTAATCTGAATTTTGAGATATATTTCTTCCTCATTCATTTCTTGTAGGTCTAATTGAGACGTTTAATTTTTTGGTCAAAATAAAATTGAGGAACTCATCCGGAGGAGCTGAGGATTCTTCATGGATAACATAGCAGTACACATTGTGTAGTTGTGTTCAATGCACCAGGAGTTAATTTGGAAATTACTCAACCCTTGTTCATTAATGAAATCTGGTGTAGTTAATTTTTACACCACGTATTGATCAGGATAGACTAATTCATGGTCTTCTAGACTACATGCCATGTGGCACATTGAAGAAGGAATGTGGTCCATTTCTGTCAAATACAGGCCATGTATTCAACACACGGCCTACCAGATGCGTGGTCGTGCAACATAGAGTTAACATGGTATGTGGACCATTGGATACGTCGTGTACTCCAAATTATCTGAGGAACTATCTACATGGAGAGTCCCTAGGTGTGTGTCTTAGATAAATGGTGAGACGTGTACATGCCATGTAGATCAGATTAACATGTTGTGTACTTATACCAGGTTATGTAGATTTAAAATTTATTTATTTTACTATGAAAACCTTGAGACATGTACTTGTGTGTGGTCATAAAGATAGGACATTTCATGTGATAGGTTTTAATATACATAAATATGTAAATCTCTAATTAATATCTATATAATGTTTAAGATCCACATATCATGTAGGAGTTGAATTACAAGTTGTTACTCTACATACATTGAAGCATAACACTTGGCTGAAAAATCATGTAATTTATGTAATCATTTATCAAAGTACATTTCATGAAAGTACGTGATAATTTGTGTATGGTATATTCCACAAGAGTAAAATAGTATATGAGTATAATACATGTTGGGTAGATTTGGATAGGTATTCAGCATGTTTCCTCCAAGGTACATTTAGGTACAAGGTTAATTTTAAAATAATTTGTTTAATTTGTTTAAAATTTTATTGGATGAGAATATCAAGGAAATCCAGATAAGAATTAAGATAAAATGATTGATTAATTAAAGATAATAATTAATCAATTTGAGTGTGATTTGTATTAAATAAGAATGATTAGATAATTGAATACTTGTTTCATAAAATGCACAATTCATTTCATGCATGTGGATGATCATGAGTTGGACCAGGCTTTTTGTAAGTGACTAGTTTCATTTAATTAATTATTAAATTAAACTGTTGGCATGTGTTCCTTCTATCCTCATTATTATGTAGGGCCTTCGTGCTCATGGTTTCTTTTTTTAAACCCTTTTCCTCTCACTTGTGTGTGATTAAAAGGCATATGTAATAGATAGAGCTCCAAATCTAGTGGAGGCAGTTCAAGTTCGAAACTAAGACAAAACCAATCCAAGGAGATACAAAGGTGGAAAGGTGTACGGGTGGAAACTGTAAACACAAACCTCAATCAGTTCAAGGTGTTTCTCCCCTAGGTTAATGTTTAGTTTTTAAACCAATATATAAACTAACCATTAGTATAATATCATGATCATAACATTTATTTTATTTTTTTCAATTGCACGATTGTTTCATTTTGAATGTATTGTCGCAATCACATAATTAGTGAATTAACAATCATGCAATATGGAACAAAAATAATGTGTATTATGCGTAAATATTATCTAATAAATGGTTAATCACTTAATTAATCCAACTTAATAATAACAAGAATGTAATGAAGATAATAATTGGAAATTTATGAATAAATGTTAAAATACCTCAATAAAATATTAAGTCGGTATAGCCTCTCATTACTTTAGTTATAATCGAACCATAGTTCAAAGTACTTGACCAGCCAAAGTTGGGGTACTTTCAATTATCATGGAATTCTATCATGAGGTTTTGGTCTGACTTAACTCAGTTCACATCAATGGTCTACTGCCAAAGTAGGAATTGGTGTAATAGAAAGGAAAAGTTTTAGGAAATATAAAATTAATGATTTCAGGATTGGGGAGTCCACTCATCAGATCAAGGAACTATGAGTTAATAATGTTGGAATTTGGAATGCCTACCTAAAAACATTCATGTTTCTTGACCAACCAAAGTTGGGGTAATGAGAAAGGGAATATGGATTCTTTCCACTAGTATATCCAAGAAACATGATATTCTAAATCCAATTGTGAGGGATATTGGGTTTCGATAAAATATTAAGAGACTAATAAATATAATATTTATTTATTTTTATAAATTTATCAAATAAAGTACTAAATCTATGATTATCTTATTTTTAGAAACATCATTAAAATGATATTAAACATATCACCATGATCCATACTCGATAAGGAAAACCTTCTCACCTACATGAATTTCAAAGAGGGTTAAAGATGCCTACGGGTCATCCTTCTCCATGAAAGTAAATTATATGTGTTGGAAGAATCTTTACCAATTATGCCTAAAAACGAGGCAAGTGATTAAGAACTATCTCTCTATGAGAAACATCTGAATGATGCTACAGATGTTTAGTGCTTCATGCTATCATCAATGTCTAATGATCTTCTAAAGAAACATGAATAAATTGATGCATATAGAATGATGTATCACCTTCAGGATATCTATCAAGAGAAGGTGATACAAGAGAGGTATGAGATCTCTGATTCTTTTTTTGCAACTAAGATTGGAGAGACTTCTCTATTTGGGCCTCATGTAGTCAAGATTATTGGCCACATTCAATTCCTGGAAATCTTGGGGATTAAATTCCCGGATAGTTGTGAACAAATCTTATAATTTCATCACTTTCCAAGACCTTATGTTGTTTTATTTAGAATTATAATTTGAGCAATAATAAGAATATTATTTTGGAGCTTCTTAATTTGATTCACCAATTTGATAAGTACATTGGGTGTAATAAGCTCATAGTCATTATGGTGAATAAGAAGAGTAAGGATAAGGAAAAGGGGCCTAAGTATTATAAACAATCTAAATCTCCTGAGAATTTTCCTACCAAGAAGAAGAAGATCCATAGGTAGGGAAAATAAAAGGATACAGTACTATTTTCATATGGTAATCAATGCCACTAAAAGAGGAATTTTACCATAAATTAAGGGGAAGATAAAGGTGAATTCATTATCAATTTCAATCTTTCCATTTATACACATTGGTTATTGGATACAACTTTTGGTGCTCACATTTATATCCAAATGTAGGAACCTACTAGATATCGAAAGATTTCCCAAGGAGAGGTGGATCTACGAGCTGCTAATGGTGTGAGGTTGGATGCTCTTTCCATTGGTCACTACCACCTTTCATTACCAATAGGAATGATTTTGGTTTTACGGGATTGTTAATATGTAGGTAATATTACCAAAAACGTGATTTTGGTATCAATTTTGGATACATATGGGTTTATTTTGAAGTTCATAAATAAAAGTTGTTTCTTTTATAAGGAAAACATATGTTATAGTATGGAGCATTTAAATAATGTTCTGCATGTATTAAATTATGAAAAGAAAGTGTTGGAAATTGATAATGAATCAAGTTCACATGAAACATATAACATCCATCTTGGGCATCACTATCTTGGTCATGTAAACGATGGGTGTTTAACAAAGATTTGTCAAGATGGCTATTTAAACTATTTTGAGCTAAAACCACTTGATAGATTTCATGTCTATTTATAAAGAAAATTATTAACCCACCATTTGGTGGATAGGGTAAAAGGGCTACATATCTTCTAGGATTGGTATACACTGATGTGTGTTGACCATTTACTTAGAAGTTAGAGGTGGTATTCTTACTTCATAACTTTTTCTGAAAACTTGAATAGATATGGATATATCTACTTGATGAGGTATAAGTCTGAATCCATTGAGAAATTCAAGGAATTCAATAATGAAGTAGAGAATTGACTTGGTAAGAAGATAAAGTTTCTTCAATCTAATCTAGGTGGTGAATATCTTAATCAAGAGTTCATCGAATTTTTATGGGAATTTTGGATTATATCTCAACTCACTTCACCTTATACACCATAGTGGAATGGTGTTAGTTAAAGGATGAACCATACCTTGTTGGACATGGTAAGGTCAATGATGAGTCATTCATATCTTCCATTATCCATTTAGGGATATGCATTACAAGATGTGGCATACACATTAAATTGAGTACCAACTAAAGTGAAAGATGGAATTCTATTCAAGATATGGGGTGGAAATAAACCCATTTTATCATATACACATGTATAAGGTTGTGAGACATTTGTTATGGCCTACTCTGGAAACAAACTAGAACCTCAGGGCACTAAGTGTATCTTTATAGGGTATCCTAAGGAAAAAAAGTGATAATACCTATACAACCCCTCATAAAAGAAAGTGATTATCACCAAACAAGTCATCTTTCTTGAGAGGGAGTACATCATCAAAAAGGATAGTGGGAAAAATATTGTATTTAGTGATGTTTATGCTCAAGATACACAGGAGTTAGTATAGGAACAAGTTCTACAGGTCCCCATGGAAAAAGTAGTTCCTGAAACACAAGTACTACATAGGAGTGTAAAAGAAGTAATGGAAACATATAGATATGGTTTTTTAGTATCCAAGGATAGTGAATCATTATTGTTGGACAATGATGAGTCTATCTCCTACAAGGAGGTAGTAGAGAGCTCAAAAGATTCAAGATTGAAAGAAGCTATGAATTCTGAGATGAATTTCATATAGCAGAACCAAGATTTGATTCTTGTTTATGTGCCAGTTGATATAAAGCATGTTGGATAAAAATAGGTATTCAAGAGGAAACTAGACATGGGTGGTAAAGTAAGTACCTATAAATTAATTCTAATGGCTAAAGGTTTTAAACAGCATCAAGGAATTAACTATGATGAAACCTTTTCTCCAGATTCCATGTTTAAATTCATTAGAATCATACTTGATATACCATCTTACCATGACTATGAGATTTGGAATATTCATTTCAAAACATTATTCCTTAATGGTAACCTTCAGGAAGATATCTATATGAAACAACCATAAAAGTTTGTGACTCCAGGTGATGCCAAAAATATTTGAAAGCTGCATAGAGCCATTTATGGATTGAAGCAATCATCTAATTCATGGAATATTTTATTTGATAAACCCATAAAATAATTTGGTTTCATTAAGAATAAATGTGAGCCATGTGATTACAAGATCATTAATGGAAACACATTCTTTATCCAAGTAGTTTATTTTGATGACATATTACTTATTGGAAATGACACACTAGTCTTACAATCTATTGAAGACTGGTTAAAAAAGTGTTTCTCCTCGAAAGACTTAGGCGAAGTAGCCTACATTATAGGGATCAAGATCATTTGTGACATATCCAAGAGGATTTTGGGACAAATTCAAAGTACATATATTGAATGGATACTAGATATATTTATTATGGACCAATCTAAGAGGGGATTGGTTCCATTGTCACATAGTTTATATCTTTCTAAGAAAATGTGTCTTGAGACACAACCTGAGAAAGATAGAATGAGTAAGATCTCATAGGCTTTAGTGATATAATCAATCATGTATTCCATGTTATGTACTAGACTTGATGTTTCTTATGCATTGACCATGGTAGAAAGATATCAATCAGATCTAGGAGAATAGTATTGGACTACTTTTAAGACTATACTTAAGTATCTGAGAAGAAATAAGGATATGTTCCTGGTGTATGGAGGATAAGAGGAGATTGGAATCAGAGAGTGTGTTGATTCTGATTTTTTGATAAATCATAATGATTGAAAGTCACAATCAGGATATGTTTTCTATCTCAATAGATTAACTATGAGTTGAAATAGTTCAAAGAATCTAGTTATAGTTGATTTTTCAGTAGAGTCTGAGTATATAGCGGCTTTTGATGCAGCCTAGGAAGGCATTTTGATTCAGAACATTTTCTATAATCTTGATGTGGTACCAAGTAGTTAATACCCTATCACATTGTATTGTGATAATACTATAGTGGTGGATCTTGAAAAAGATCCAATTCCACACCAATGGACAAAGAATATACTCCAAAAGTATCACCACTTTAGGGATTTCTATCAAAGGGGTGAATTTGTAGTGAGAAAAGTACCCACTTAAGATAATGTGTTATACCCCTTGAATAAAGTCCTATCTCAATATAATAATGAGTATCATGTGAGATCTATCATATTTAAGGTTATTAGTAGTTGGCTCTAGTGAAAGTGGGAGTCTGTTGGAGTTGGTTCCCTAGAACCAACTTATTTATACTTTATGATAAACTTGTATTCATGGTTTTTGAATATTAATAAACTCCTTATAACATCATGATTGTTCTTGTTTGTAATATAGTATGTGAGCAGCTATTATACTAAAAGGTCATAGTATTTCCCCACTATGATGAGAACCTAGAAGTGATAGGACACTATTCTTGAATATATTTTTTATAGCCAGAAAATATCATTTAAGGGACACAAATGTTAGAGGATATTAGGGGTGGAGACTCATAGGTCTTTGAGGCACCTTCTCATGGTGTATTCCCTTGGTAATGTCTAATGTGGATATTATGAGAATGAGACTAGCCAGTAGGAAATCCATATTTCTATGTGTCATTGGATGTTCCTATCTATAGACATGTGTATTGGTTCTTGAACTTTAATATTATTATTAATGAGTATCATGATTCACACACTTAGATTAATTGATGAAAACTGTGATGATAGATGTTTGTGACAAAGTTGGATATGTTGGGTGTGTCACGAGTAATATTGAATTAATAAATAATGCAAGAAAGAATTTACTCATTCTATTCATTAATGAAAGTTAATTTCTCAAGCCCTTTAATGGAAATGAAATATCCAAAATAAATCCATGGCCATGGTGTTCTCTAAGAAAGTTATATTTATGGAAAGTCAAAGAAATAGATATCAATCATATAGGTTTATGGCACTGTCATGAAACCTTCCTGATTAGAGATATTTTGAGAAAAGGATTATATTACATGATAAGAATTCATAGGATGTGACATGACATTATGGAATTAACTTCTCTCTCTATGGGCTCCTTGGCATGTTTCTAGACGAAAACCTTGGACTTTAGGATGCTTCACCTAATTCCACTGAGAAAGAGTCTTAGAGGGTCACACACTAAGTGTATCCAGAATCTTAGTTAAATAATATATTATTATATATTATTTAACAGGTTGAATTAATATTATTCTTGTACATGGTTTAATAATTATTCTTGTATGGTTGATAACATATAAATATTTATTTTTAGTTTAGTAAATAAAATATTTATTTATTTATTGGCGAATAATGCAGTGATATTTATTTAATAAATAAATAGACATTATTCAAGGAATGATAAATATTAGGGGTGAATGGAGGACAGAGTTTAATGGTCCAGTGATAAATGATAATATTTTATATTATTTAATTTAATAATATTTAATTATAATCCACAAGTTAAGTGCATATCAAGAAACAATAATATTACTATTATTATTTGACATGGGGTTTTTGTAGGATTAAATGATAATAAGGGAACTTGTGAAATTATTTTATTTTAAACCTAGTAATATAAATACTATGTTATATTATTTTCCAATTATCCTATTCGGTTATGCACAACTTAACTTAACATTATTTTTTTATTAAATAAAGGGACTCACCCAAAAAATTGGATAACCTGAGAATCCTCTCAAGCCCAGAGAGCTCCCTTCTCTAAGAATGCTCCCAAGAACAATAAGCAATACTCCTCCGCCAGATTAAGGAGAACTCTTTGGAAGTGATTCTCAAGATGATAAAGGTGGATGACACAAGCACAAGGATCTTTCATGATGGAAACCATAGACTCCTTTGGCGATGTCCGGAAATTCATAGAACTCATTTGAATCATCGCTAGAAGAAATATACACTTGGTTTCTATAATGAAACGATGTTACACTGCAGATCTATCACCACACACATCAACGAAGAAAAAATTCCTTATAGGTAATTCATTATCTAATTAAATTAATTATAAATAATATGTGTTTATCTCTCTCTCACGGTTCAAGTGTAATTATTATTTTTCTATTTATTTGACTCAATTCTATGGATCAAATCATTCATCCTCGTATAGATCTTGTATTGATCATTGATTATGGAAAAAATTAAAGTTGATCATTACCCATCTCACGCTTCTTCTATGCCTAGAACCTAAAAATTTATCCCCTTTCTATGAGATGGTCTATATTGGATTTATAGCCCTCCATTCGCATCAGTGTTTCTCTATTCCCTTGTCACGTAGGTTAAATCATATAATAGTCAAATATTTCAAATCTTAAACACCAGCTACATTAGTCTGACATGCAAGACCTTAAAATTAAAATATACATAGGACTCACTAGGTTTAAAACCTATAAAGGGAACCCTGGGAATAATTTGAGACTCTACTCATTAGTAATGCACCACACATAGCCTTTGGAAAACATGATCACTTAAAATAATAGTAAAATCTATAAAACTTATCAAGTTGAAAATCCAAAAAGGGTATACAGAGTAAAATCCAAGTTCCTACCCAATAGGCCTTCCCATTAATTGATTAGGAAAAGGTTAGGGTGAAAATAAGAAATATATAAAGCTCATAGGGACTTCTATTAATCCCTATAAGAAATTGATCTATGTTCACTAGTTCAACTAGAATAGGAAAAAATTAGAGAACATATCTATTTCTTGGGACCAGACTGAGGGTACCTATTCCTATAATGTCTTGAAACTATACAATACTGGGTCTATTTTTCAGAACATTAAACTTATAATAGTGGTCCACTCCATGTGGCCTAAAATTTTATTACGAGAGTTAGATCCATGAAATATCCTCATGAATACATGGATCTTTACCCATGATTTCATGGTAAACTGATGATATCCAATTTCTTACATATGAACCAGCTCTATATAGGATCTTCCATCATAGAGTTATTCATCCATGAACCTATGTACCATCTGCCTGAACTTTATCATCCTGGGAGTCTTCAATCACAGAAATATGTATGTCTTGATTCCCATTCCCTTGGGATATATAATGATATCTATGAGGACAATTCCATGCAGCCAATTTCATGCAGCCAACCTTATGTGAGGCTCTCTCATAGAATTCCTTTTAGTAATCCCATGTGGAATTCCATGTGGTCAGACCTTTCACAATTCCATATGGAATGTCATGTGTCCAACCCTATGTGGGGCTCTCTTGAAAAATTTCATACTATCATACCATACTAAATGCCATGTGGTCAGCCCTTACCCAATTCCATACAAAATTTCATGCGGAATTCCTTTGTATATATCCTTGTTCCCAATATCATATGGAAAATTCCATACATCCATCCCTTATAAACTTTCGTGTATCAAACATTCCTATAATATCATGTAGTCCTTCATGAAGTTTCATTATTAGGCCTCCTTTTTAGGTGTAATCCCTAAACAAATCCTCAATTTTCTATGAATCGAGATACTCCTCATTGTTTCATAATTGCATGCATCCTCCTAGGTAAAATACCTAAGCAAAACCTCAATTATCCATTATTCAATATACTCCTCATGGTTCTAGAAAGATGGGAATTATCCTAGGTTTAATCCCCAACCAAACCTTCAATTATCCATGAGTTGAGATAATCCATATGGTTCCAGAAACACAGACATCCTCATAGGTGTAATCACTGACCAAACCCTCAATTATCCATGAGTAATAATACTCCTCATGGTTCTAGAAACATGGGAATACTCTTATGTGTAAGCCCCAACCAAACCATTAATTATCCATGAGTCAAGATACTCCTCGTGGTTCTAGAAACACAAGAATCCTCCTAGGTGTAAACCCTGACCAAATCCTCTATTATCAATTAGTCAAGATACTCCTTGTGGTACCAAAAACATGGACATCCTCCTAGGTGTAATCCCTAGACAAAACCTCAATTGTCCATGAGTTCAAATACTTCTCATGGTTCTAGAAATGTAGAAATACTCCTAGGTGTAAGCCCCCAACAAAACCCTCAATTATCCCTGAGTTGACATCCTCCTCATGGTTCTAAAAACATGGGAATCCCCCTAGGTGTAATCCCCAACCAAACCATCAAATCACATTGTACGCTCTCATGTGATATGACTAATCTTCTAATATCTCTTTTTTATCACACTGAACATGACTCACGTGGTCTTAGAGCTCCATGATGATCATCCAATCAACATGATGAATGTTCCTTCATCCCAGGTCTCTCTCATTAAGGTGTAAGCCTTAACTATTCAATCGAACTATGTGGAATCTAATTTTTTTCTTTAGTATGATATGTAGGACTCCTCTTTGAGTTCTGAATCCCAATATCATTTCCCCTATACCCATTTCATTAAACTACATCGATTTTGATTCCATCTTTCACAGGAAACATAGGGTACCTCTTCAAGGTTCAATACCAACTCCAAAACACCAACCACCTCCTAAAACCACAATAAACTCCATATATGCCATCTAGACATATTTAAACCATTGCATCATGAATTAATAAGACAAATAAGGGGAACCACTAATGTATATAGAGGTTTAAACAAAACACATGATCTCGATCAGATCATTTAGACAGGGATAACCAATATCACACTGGGATTTGGGAAGGATTCAAGGATACATATTAAATCTATAAGATAGTTCAAGAGTGTTAAATAATTCCCCCCAAAAGGATGTGATGACCTGGACCTACCATCATCTCAACCAATGCAAGTACCTAAGTATTGATGAGAAAAACCCCCCAACAAACGCCTACTTTTGGAAAGAAAATCTGTGAAGTATGATGGATGAGGGAACCATTTGGTGTTTCATATTCCATGAATAAACCTTGTTGGACACCACCCCAAAAGGGATATGAAAATAAAGTGGTGAGTCTGACACGAAGATTGTGCAACCACACTCAACCCCTCACAATCAAGTGTCGAGACCCCATTGATTTTTTGTTGGAAAACAATAGTGAACCCAACGTGGAAAATTGTGAAACTATATTCAGTCTCCCACAATCAATCATCAGGGGCCAATTTTCATCAAAAACATTGATGAATTTATTAATAATTAATAATATTATTAATACATTTTTTAAAATTTTTAAATATAGTTAATTTTTTAGTCATTTTAAATATTTTTGTAATTTATTCATTTTCATTTATGTTTGTATATAAAATATTGTATATATAACGTATATAAATAAATATATAAATATATTAAAATCTCATATATATATATATATATATCAATATAATTAATTATAAATCATAATATATCTATATATTAGAAACTTAAAATCTATACATATATATATATATATATTAAAAAATTTACTTTTCATTTTAGAGTTTTATAATTAATTATATATATATTGAAGAACAAATTACATATAATATTTCTATTTATACGTTTATGTGTAATTTTTTTAATATATTATTAATTTATATAATTATTATTTATTCATTTATAATATTTATTCATTTTTTTAATATTTTTTATTTAAATACATATATAATTATTTATTAATTTTTAATTAGAAATTTACAGTAAATGTTATATATTTAAATGTAGTTTTTTATATTTATTCATTTTTAATATTTTTTAAATTCTTTTACCAAAATGGTTCAGTCATGGGTTTGAAACCTATGAAACCAAAATTTATTATAAAAAGTAAAAATAAAATCAATGAGATGTATAAGTTAGACACGACATAGAACAACCACATCCAAAAGAAAGAAGCTAAAAGAAATCTAGATAAGGTACCTCATTCTAGATCCCAAGTTCTTTGGATGTCATCCTTGACCTTTTGAGAGTCGACGTCGCTGCCAAGTATTGTCCCTTTGAGGGGTATCTCATTCATCATCATATGATGACTCAGATAATCCCATTGGAGTGGACGTGCTTCTAAACTTCCAAGACAAATCTATCCAATCCATTTTTGGGTTAGCATGCAGTCCATCTTCAAAATTGATGGATTGAAACTTTTTCACTACTACATAATCATTAAATCCAAAGACACTCGATTCCATCATATAAAAGATAGCATCAAGTTTCAAAAAATACCATTCCACTACCACCTCATTAAGTCCAAAAATGGGTCTTTATCCTTCCACCTCCTTCAGAGGAACAATACCAGAATTACGTGCATGTTCCTTGACACATTTTTCTTGAGAATCCCTACCAAAAGAATCATATGAATTCTTCATAATATCAAAAAAATGAGGTAGATAGTACCACTTTATTCCCACAAGATTGACATTTCTCCTAATAGTATCATCCTGCATTTGTGGCAAAGAGTCTACAACCTACACAAACTGAGCATTGGGTTTATATTTTCGATGGATAACCATTTGAAAACCTTATTTATCCACCACTATATTCTTAGATGGGGAACTCGGCATCATGGGAGTGTTATCCACAAATCCTCACTTCACATCATTCTTACCATGGATATTATCCTCTGGGGAAGAATGAGCACCTCTTGCAACCGTTGTATATCCCCTGCCATGGTCACCACTAGCTTCCAACATAGGTACCTAAACTTTTTTCATCTGCTTAGGCATCCTAGAATATTCAAATGTCATCTTTTTCTTACCTATTTTATCCCTAGAGACAATGCGATGATCTTCCATAATCATTTGATCAATAGAGTTTTGAATGGAAGCTTCATCAGGAGATTGGTTACCCAATGGTTCATCAATCAATCAAACGTCCGCAATAGATATGGTAGTCTATAGAGCCTTGATAGGTGACCAGATAGATTCAATAACCATATCTTTATAAGAGGGTATACACCTGCCTGTGGATGTATCAAAATTCCCATCATCAGTAAGGAGGATAGATTCCTCATCAGAGTGTGCAGATTCCTCCTCAGCAATATCACCCCTTGTCCTACCCTCTAATTACTCATTTAGGCCCAAATCAGTGGTTCCTATACCACTATAAATCACCACATCATTACCCTTTACATCATCAGAAGTCCTCCCTAAAAATACCTCAGGGGTAGGAGAGTCTACATCTGCCTCCATGTCATCTTGTGCAGTCTTCTTCCTTCTATAATTTGATACCAAATGCCCTTTCTAGTTATAGAAAACACAATGAGCCTCATGTCTGCATATGTCACATGAATGGCCAATGGATCTTAATCTACTACATAAAATGGTTAGTTTCTCATACCAAATGATTAATTCAAAATTTTAATCAATAGTGGATAGAGTCACCATTTCAATAGGGGTAGTGTTGAGGTCAATTTCAATGAGAAAGCGCATTAATAAAAAATACTTTTCTTCTTCGGTGGCATGATATAATATAATTTGAGTGGTGATTGATGAGGAAACATCAAATAAGATGTAGGGATTCCACCAGTTCCATCTTAGACTATAAATATGAACCCAAACTTGGGTCTTTGTGCTTTGAGTTGAAAAGGGATTGAAACTAGGATGCCAGTTCTGAGGACAAATCACATCTGGCATGAGGAAAATCGGCCTAAGCCCCCCATATTGGTTCTTCTAATCCTCTAAAGAAAATAGGATGTGGAAGTATCCAAGCCCAACAGGAATACACTTCCATTCATGTAATCCCCATGTAGCAGATAACATTAGAGTCACATCTTTTATTTTTTAAATATTTTTGTGACTTATCCAATTTTATTTATTCATTTTTAATACTCTTTCATGAAATATTATTTATTCATTTTTAATATTTATTAATTTTTAAAAACTTTGGAATTTATTCAATTATTAATATTTATTTTTACATTTTTATTTATTAAGTTTTTGTATTTTTAATTTTGTTATAACTTATATGATTAATATTTATTCGTTTTTATTTATTAAGTTTTAATATTTTTCAACATGTCTGTAATTTATGTAAATAATTTATTTAAAAAAAATTAATATTTTTTCATTTCAAGTAGTTAATATATTTATTTTTTAATATAGTTTGTATTAATATAATTAATATTATTTATTTATACATTATTTATCTGTTTGTAATTGATGTTATAAATTCACTTTTAAAATATTTTTTTAAATTTATTCAGTTTTATTTATTAATTTTTAATATTCATTCATTTAATATTATTTATTCATTTTTAATGTTTATTTATTTTTAATTTTATTGGAATTTATTCATTTTTTAATATTTATTTATTAAGTTTCCATATTTTCAATATGTTTTTAATTTATATGATTAATAATTATTCATTTTTATTTATTAATTTTAAATAATTTTTATATGTTTCTAATTTATATTATTTATTTACTTATATTCATTTTTATATTTTTTTAATTTAATTAGTTATTATAATTCATTTTTAAAAAATTTTGTTTTTTCTAATTAATATTATTTATTTACTCGTTTTTATTTATTTATTATTATGTTTTTTTCAACGTTGGATTGCATGATGATAAAACTATATTTTATTACCAATAAAGATAAACACTCATAAATATGTCTTTTATTGCTGTTTTTTAGCACAGATACAAAATTTTATTTTTTTGTGTTAAAAAAGAACTAAAAAACATTTTTTATGAGTTATTATTATTTTAACACTAATAAAATAGGATTGCATGAGAATTTTTTTAGTTAACGCTGATAAAACCATCTACACTATTTTAAAAATAACCCTAACATGTCACTTCCACCTCACGACGCATTCAGGCTCTAGCAGAAGTGAAGTTGTGCAGTAGTAGAAGTACTTTTTTTTGACAAAAGGAACCTCAAAATAAAATTTATGATATTCTAAAATTCTTTTTTAGATTCTTAGTAAATCTTTCAAGTGTTTTTCATGATTTTTAAGTGTATTTTTTCCTGTTCATTTATTAAATTTCTTCACCCTATATGTTCATCTGTAACTCATTTTTTCATTATTCTACCCTAATTTTTTGGAAGAATTGACTCTTTTTGGATGATTTCCATTTTGGTTCACTGATCTTGCTCAACATCTCATGATTTTTGTGTTATTATTCCTATTTTTATATATAAACGTAGACTGAACATAAGGATTACCTACAAAATAACTAAAAAATATTATTTGATATCATTTGTAAATTTAAATGGGGTTCACTAGAATGAAAAATGACTTTTAATAATTAAATTGTATTTGGTATCCACATAACAAAGAATTAATTGGTTAATTAGGTGTCAAATTAATATCTTGGGTAATTTTTAGATAAAAAATCAATGTATACAATTTTATAAATAAGTATAGACCTTATGAATATTAATGGATTCAATATTATTCATTGGATTATGGTTTGAGTCAATCTGGTAACTATATTTGGAATGATAATGATTGATGAGTATGATTAATGGTTTTTTATAGAAACATAAAATGAGATATTATGTTTTCTTTATATGTGTGTGTTTGTTTCATTTGTTTTTATATGTATAAGTGTATTTGTAAATATATTTTATTTATTCTTGTTGTAGTATTTATATATCTATATGGGTATGTGTGTGTGTATATATTATATATATATATATATATACTATAGCATGTCATGTTCCTTCCATGGGTCACCACCCCACCTGTTTTTCCTTACGTGTATGTCTCTCTGTTGTTATCAAAACCCTCACCTTCTCCTTGATGCCCATTATGGATCTGCCTCTCTCCCGATACCTACATCTTCCTATTCATTCGCCTCCCACAATCCCATAATTTTCTCAACCTCTCCTCCATCAATCATGTCTATCTCCCTTTCCTTTATCCTCCTCCTCTCCTCCCCATCTCCTCCTTACCTAATCTACATGAAACAACTCTATGAATCTCATAATCCTCCCTTTCCTCCATCCTCTACCTCTCCTCCTCCCAATCTCCTCCTCACTGCCTCCACCTCACCCCCCCCCCATAAATCCCTTTCTCCTCCATGCATACCCGCTTCACCCATGCATCACCACCTCGCCACCATGAATCATCATTTCCACCACCCCCCCCCCCCATCACCTCACCACCTCTACCACGACATCCTTGCCCACTCCTCTACCTCACCATCTCCATCATTCCACACCCACCTCGCCCCCCCCCCCCCTTCCCCCTTTCCACCTTCTCCCCACCCCCTATGATATCATGTCATCTTCCCCTTCAACTTTATCTCCATCTCTCTATTTAGGGTTTTGTCAACCACATGATCTCAACTTGCTTCCAAAGATAGGGTTTTAGTTGGGATTACAGTGATTTTTGGTAGGGTTTCTAGTATTCCATGTCCTCTTTGACATAGATATATGATTTTCTAAAGAGTTAATCTTCTCCACCTTTGAAGATATAGATTTTTGTAGGGTTTATCTTCTCCCATTATCTTCACCAGCATGATTTAGGGTGGGGTAGTTACATAAAAAATACTAGAAATTTTTTGTCATCATGTGGTCCAAGTAGTTACATACCCACCAAAATACTATAAATCTCTTCACTAGCACAATTCAGAACTTCAAATAGTCATAATAATCAATATATAAATAAACTTTTATTGAAGAATACAGGTGTGTTGTAGGTTATTTATTATTATTTTTCTATATTAGTATGAGACAACAAAATGAAGATTGTATTTTTTTAGAGTGTTGAACACTGTTTCCCCATAGTAGTTTTTTTAGATGAATATTTTGACTGATTTCTCACTACCATGATTTTAAGGGCATCAAGTGTTTTTGGAATTTAAATATCCCATGTTATTACACTTTTTAATGTCCATGATGTTATGGAAATTCAATAGTTGATTATTAACATTGGGGTTAGAAGAAAAATTATCAGTAAATTACTGTTATATTAATTTTTTTAATCGATCAAATCCCATTTATTTTAATTGCTTATATAATATTTTTTTTACTAAAAGAATAATATTCAATAATTATCCTAGTTAATGTAAATTTTTAAAATATTAAAATTCCATTTAATTTATCTCATTTATCATGTTTTAATTTTTAAAATCATGGTTGTACAACTAATTGTATTTATAAATCCTTTCACATTAATATAATTCTTTTTTACAAACACCGTAGTATATTTTACTATTTCCATATTAATTTAAAATTAATACTATAATTTTTATATATTTATTAACCATGAAAATCCTGAAATTAATGGTGATAAATTAGTGAAAAATATTAGTTATATTATTCGACATATAGGTAATGTAATTTTTATAAAAAATAGACTTTAAATCAAGAGAAATTTTTCTTCAGGTAACTACTTGTTTCAAGTTTCTTTATTACACCGACTTACATACAAACCATTCTAAAATTTCAATTCTATATCATAAAGAAGACTTATGAGTTCAGATTCCCCCATGAACTGTTTATTTTGAAGGAAAAAAAATCTACTTCCAATGTAAATTTCAAATTACAATATGTTATACTACCATCGATTCCTTTATAAGATGACATATGGAATTTTTTCCATTTCTGAAATTCAACAGATTCTCAAGGAAAGATGGAAAAATTTTGATTATAACCACGTAGTATTGTTATTTATAATCTTGTGTTCTTATATATTTTTCAAATATTTAACCACACTAATTATTATTATGGTATATTTTAGTTCTTACTTGGTGCATATCGATATTAGGACATCAAGTTACAATAGTGGAGTTAGAATCCATGAATTTAGTTATATAAAATAGAACCCATGTGGTATACACCTGGTCTTTCAGTACATTCATTTACTTTAAAAATATATTATTCATTTTATAGTGTGTGGCTCAAGTCCACATGCCAGATCCTCCACTTCCCATCTCCTCCTCCCATTTTATCCTTTATTTTTATCTAGTGCCCAACCTGTGCATTTTAATGACATAATCATTTAATTACACATTCACTTACACATAATTTGAATTTTTCCAATATGAACTCTGGGAAAACAAATTCATAAAGGAATGTACTTATATTCTATATAAGTGCATATAGGTAATGAATAGTGTAAAATTAGTGCATACAGGAATTTATAAAGTTGTCATGTCACACTTATTTTCTATATAAGTGAAAACTGTTAATGTACACTAGAAGATTAGTGCATATCTGAATATTTATACTGAAAATAAATACAAATATAAATATATATAGAGAATATGTGGTGATGATACATGTAAGGAGAAATCACATACCTTAGTAATATAACTCAAAAAACACTAAGAGAAACTGCATTGATATAGAATCATCAACAACTGTTTTCACATGGGAACCCCTGTAACAACCCAGGTACATATAAAATTATTTTTTTTCATTATAGAATTAAATATTCAAATCCATTATAAATATATAATGAAATAAGTGGTATTTATATAAATTATGGACTTTAAGCTGATGGAATGGTAACTTGACCTTATGAATAGTAACATGACCATTAGGAATAGTAATATGTTCAATAGAATAGTAAGCTAAAATAATAAAGTATAAATAGAAATTATCTATCTTATAAGTGATATGATATATTTTTATCATTTAATAAGTAAATATTTTTTGGAAAATTATTAATTAAGTCTTGGTATTTTATGAGTCATAAATTTTTAATTACAATTTTATAACTAATATAATGATTTAAAAGAAAATATATTTTCATAAAATAGATTCATAAATTATTATTTTTATTTTATTATGATTATAATATAATTTTATGAGACTTAAATTGATTTTTCAAATGGTTATAAAATCAGTTATAGTTTAAAAACTGATATTTTTTTAATAAATTATAATTTTAGTTAAAAAATAAATTTTTCATATTAAGATGATTATTTTAAAAAAATAGAGTTCATTTTTGAATTATACGCATAAAAAATGGTTGGGGCGAATTTTTGGAATTTTTCTGAAATACTTGAATTTTTATGAATAGTGAAATACCATGATTTTCGAAATGAGCTAAATAAATGAATTATTGAGTCATGGATGATGTTCTTATGAGGTAAAAACCCTTGGTTAGAAATCACATGCATTAATTACTATATTTATTCACAAGATCCAACACTATTTATTCTCTTGAGAAAAATAATAAAATAAGGATTAGAATAATGGAAAATCTCCCTCTCCTCTGCTATAAATATCACCCCTCACCCCCTCTTCTCCTCATACATATAAAGCTTTGAAAATTGTAAAAATTCTATAAAATACTCTTCCCAAGCCTCTTCCCCATGTCCAAGATCTTCTTATATTACCAAAAGGTCAAAACCAAGGGCCATAATGAGGTTCTCAAGGAATAGAATTCAAGAGGTAAAAATCCTCTTTCATTTTCTTTCATTTCCTTTTAAATTATTTTTCTTTTATTATACTCTCTTAAACTACCTTTATAAAAGAGTCATTAAAACTATATTATCTTATATATATATAAATTTTATCATGTTTATGGAAAAATTCATCATCATACTTCTTATGCTCTCCCTCTTATTCTAAAAATAAAAACACCATCTGTGATGTGTCGATTTACCGACATCATAGATGATGTGCTTTAAATTTCCATTACCTCCCTCATGGATGTTCATAAAAATATATTAATAGTTTAAAAAGATTTTTAATTGTATGATATAACCTATTTTATGTTCTCTAGTTAACATATATACATAATATTAAATTATATAATGAAACTAGTGTGTGATTATCGATGAACCACCAAAATGATCTAAACAAATATCATTAATGTTCTATCTAATGATTCATCATAATATCTCAAAAAAATGATTTATAGTATCATTTAATATTATGAAAATATATTGATACCATTTAATTCCAATTTTAGAGTTTCACTTCTATTCGACAAGAAAATACTTTAAGAACTGACCATGGAAACTTTGTGAAGAACGTACCCAAAACAATGGAAATAACATAATATTATTAATAAATGGGTAGAATAATGTTATAAATTGATCATATAAGGTGTTATAAAAATTAATAAGTTTCTATAAAATATTATTAACACTTTTTTAACCATTATACGTGAGTTTTAAACACTTTTGAAGTAAGACAAACCCAAGGTAAGGGAATTTTTAACCCAAATTCAAGTATTTGGGTTAACCTTATACTTCATTAATTATGTCGTACTAAGATTATTTGTGTAATTAATTTTGTTTATATTATATTTTATTATGTGGTTTTATATTTTATACACATATTCCATTCCTTTTATTAACTCTCACTTCAAATATATGATATTTGTAAGGGTATTTCCTTTTAAAAATCCTCTTTAATGTCTCTTTTTACAAAATTCAAAAGGAATGTTTTTATGTTGCAAGTATTATTATTTTATGATTTTTTTATGGTTCTTGGAAATTTTTTATAATGAATTTTGGGACCTCTATGTCCCCCAAATGCATTGGGTATGTTTATGTTGGAGGTCATTTGTATGGTTACTCCAAGTGTGACATTGATGGTTACACCATAAGGTAGCCGTGAGGGTTACAAATCATGTAGTAGTCATGATGGTAAAAATATTAAGTAATTGGTTACCCAAGTAAACTGTATGGTTTATTTATGTTTTTATATGTTTTATTTAAATATATTGTTTTCACAATGTAAGTATATGATACTTTATGAGTGATAAGTATGTCTTTTTGAAAATGATTTCATAAGTTTATAAGTATTCAGGTACTAATGGTTTCTCTCATTTATTTTATAACCCTTAATACGATTTTTGTGCTCATACCATGTTTTAAAATATTTTTCATAGATTTTAAGGATGGGTAAGAGAAAAAAATAGAATCCAAGATGAATGTTGTGGGCACTTTTCAAAGATATATTTCATGTTTTTTATTAAAAACATTTTTATAATGAAACAAATGGATATTGTTATTGTAGTACACATTTTGTATGCTTGTGGGTTGATATATATCAATTATATCCTAAATTTATAAAACTATAAACTGAAAATATCTTTGTGAATTTATATAATTGAATTCTAAAATAATTTACTAGATTATGTAATGTTTAAGGATGGGTCTTTATACCTGTTATCAGATCACGGTTTAGATAACTATAGGGATTAGGATGATGTTATTAGAATACCATAAATGATATTTACCTTATGTTTATATTGAAATGATATATAATTTAAGGAATACTATGTTGATTTATCCAAGATATGCCTGTTCAAAATGGTTTTCTGTAGAAGTAACAGGGAAGCTGAAGTAGGAAGTCACCGAGGGGATGATATATTTCTGAATCTGCAACATTGAATGGTGGGGATTAGAACTGAATAGTTTGTGATAGTAATGGATCATATGACACTGATAATAAATGTATGTGGAATTAATTAAATATAATAATCATAACTACAGCAAAGGAACATGATGATAGTGGAACATTTTGCGAGGCAACACCCACTTACTTCAGTGGATATTCTGACCCAGTGGCAGCTAAAGGATCGATTAAATCCCTTAAAAAGATATTATATATTATAGGTTTTTCAAATAATAAAAATATTTTTCTTTCCATTTAGCATTTTTAATGTAAATATGATTAGTGGTGGTCAATTGTCAAGAATATTAGGGATAGTTATGAGATTGATTCCTTGGAATGGGATGAATCTTAAAAACATTCTTTGAAAAATATTTTCCTAAGGTGGTTTGACTTAGTTTGGAAAATTAATTCCTTGAATTGAAACAAAATGATTAGGATTAAATGGCCATGTATAAAGAAAAATTCACCCAATTAGCAAGGTATTCTCCAAATCTTATTCAGGGTCTTTATGGTATAATCAATATTTTTTACATAGGATTAAAGTCAAGATACTGAAGAGAATTGGCCTCCCAAAAATTATAAAGTTATGAGAAACATATCCAATCTGCTGAGAGGGTTGAAATGGAATTTTATGATGATCATGTGCACTTTGAAAATGAGTATAATAAAATTTATAGATGGAATTAAATGGGTATGAATCGACCAAATAAATCTGAAGGTAAGAAATTCTAGTTTCTTGTTTGTGGGAAGTGTAATAAGAAGTACCCAAGGGAATGCATTAACAAATCTAGGAAATTTTTTCGATGTGGAAAGTTTATACATATTTCCTTATATTATAATTAAAATGATCTTAATATTAATTTTGATAAGAATACTATAAATTGTTTTAACTATGGTGATATGGATCATTATGCAAATACATGCCCAAAGAAAGATCTGAATGATGGAAAGTGGCCTTATTATAAGTAGAAAGGTGTATTGAGATCCTTTGTGACTATGTCAGTAGATGTCGGTCCCTACAATAAAGTGTTATTAGATACTTTTTATGTTTACTTATAGTTTTCTAATGTCTTTTTTGATACATGGTCTACACATTCCTTTATTTCTGATATTTTTTTTAGAAAATTGAAAATTTCACCTCAAGAAATGAAACTGAAACTTATGGTTAAAACACCAAGGGTAAGTATTACATAAAAAAGGCATTAAAAGAATCTTCTTATTGTTTTCTATGGAAATAAATTTCCTACAAACCTTGTTTTTTTCTTAGTAGAGTTTGATGTTATTATAGGTATGGATTGAATTTCTATTTATCATGCTAAGATTGATTATAGATCTAAATAAGTTTTTTTAGGAAAGAGTTTCAGTTTGTATACAAGAATGAACCCATATAAGTTATAGAATATCAAGAAGCTAAGAAACTATTCAAATATGGAAATAAAAGTTATCTTGCTCATTTTTTTTAAAACAAGGGAACTGTTTAGATTAATTATGTGCTGGTAGTAAATGAATACCTAGATGTTTTTCATGATGTGTTGTCAAGTGTTATACCTAATTATGAAGTTGAATATTCTATAGACTTGGTTCCTAATACTAATCCAATTTCAAAACCCCCTTATCAAATGTATCAGGTGGAACTTCTGGAATTCAAAAATCAGTTGCAAGAGTTTCTTCATAAATTCTTAATTCGTTATACCACTTCACCATGGGGTGATCATATTTTTCTTGTTAAAAATAAATGTGGTTCCATGAGACTTTTCATTGATTAAAGAGGTTTTAATAACATTACTATAAAGAATAAGTATCATTTTCTTCATATCAATGGCTTATTTGATCAGCTCCATAGAGCTCAGTATTTTTCCAAAATTAACTTGAAATATGTGTACAATCAATGAAAGTTGAAGGAGGATGGCATTCCGGAAATATATTTTTGTACTAGATATGGGAATTTTGAGTTTTTTGTTATGACATTTGGTTTGAAAAATGACCATATTATATTTATTGATCTTATGAATAGAATATTCTATGAATATTTGGATAAGTTTTTTTTGTTTTCATTGATGGTATTTTTTTTCTTTTCTAAAAGTTATGAGGAACATGAAAGACATTTAAGGATTGTCTTGAAAAGTTTCAAAGAAAATAAGTTATACCAAAAATTTAAAAAATTTGATTTTTTTTTGCAACTGATTTCTTTTCTTGGGAACATTATAATTAAGGATTGAATAATAGTTGATCATGCCAAAACAAAAGTGGTCAATTAATGTCTAAGACCTATAAATGATATAGATATTCGTAGTTTTCTTGGATTA
The DNA here is from genome assembly GCA_963277665.1 of Viscum album. NCBI lineage: Eukaryota > Viridiplantae > Streptophyta > Magnoliopsida > Santalales > Viscaceae > Viscum > Viscum album. The sequence goes on from OY728129.1 coordinate 1,448,140,098, forward strand.
GCAGGATATTACTAATGGTTTGTTAAAAACTTTTCATGGTTATCTAGACTGCTAACTTTGTTAACACAAAAAGGGGTTAAATTTATTTGGATAGAATATTGTGATGTTTGTTTTTATGAATTGAAAAGAACATTGGTGAATTCTTCAGTTTTGGCCCTACCTTCTAGAAATGATGAATTTTTCATCTATATTGATGCTTCGTTGAAGGGACTTGGTTGTGTTCTAATACAGAATGATCTGGTAATTTTTTATGCTTCAAGACAACTAAAACCTCATGAGTTAAATTATCTCACATAAGATTTTTAATTAGTAGTTATAGTTTTTTCTTTGAAAATTTGGACGCCTAATTTATAGGGATCCAAATGCGAAATATATACTGACAATAAAAGTTTAAATTATATATTTACTCATAAGAAATTGACCATGAGATAGAGAAGATGGAATGAACTGATAAAGGATTATGATTTCACAATCAATTACCATCCCAGAAAAGAAAAAAAGTGGCAGATTCCTTAAGTTGAAAAAATCATGCTATATTAACCATGTTATGTTTGGAACATGAACCCTTTATTGATGATTTGATGAATTTTTTCTTAGAAGTTATTAGTGCAGAAAATTCATCTGTTTTTTTTTTCAGATGTCAGTGCAGTCATCTATTTCATTAAAATTAATTAGGCATAAAAGGAAGATGGAAAATTATAGAAAAAGGTAGAATTGGTGAAAAGGGGTTAGTTTCTAGAAATTAATGTTGATAAAGGTTTTGTTTTGATATTTGGGAAGAGATTATGTGTGCCTTGTGATTCACAATTGAATAAAGATTTTTTAATTGAATCTCACAGTTCTCTATTTTCAGTTCATCCTAGTAGTACTAAGATGTACAGAGACCTTCATGATTATTACTAGTAGGATGGAATGAAACAAGATATTGCATATTTTACCATGAAATTTTTGACCTTTCAACAGGTTAAAGTAGATTAATAATTAAAAATTGGTATCTTTAAGCCTTTTCCAATGCCTGATTGGAAATGGGGAAATATATCCATGGACTATGTGGTGGGACTACCAAAAACTTATAAGGTAACAACGAAATTTGGGTTATTATTGACCGACTGACTGAATCTGCACATTTCCTTACTATTTGATATATTATGTCTTTGGATCAGCCTTCTCAACTATACCTCAAAGAGAATGTCATGTTACATGGAGTTTCTCTTTCCATTGTATTTGACCGTGATCCCAGGTTTACTTCAAACTTATGGAAAGTCCTTCATAAGTCCTTAGGAACAAAATTAAATTTTTACACTATTTTTCACCCTCAATTTGATATATAAATGGAGAAAAAAATTTAGATCATGGAGGAAATGATTCGAAATTATTCAATAGATTACTAGGGAATCTGGGTTCAGAATCTTTTTTTAGTTGAATTTTCTTAGAATAACAGTTTTCATTCCAGTATATAGATGGAACCTTTTGATGCATTATATGGGAAGTGGTATCGAACTTCAGATTTTTGGCATAAAGTTACAGAAATGATGTTAACGGGACTAGAATTAATAGAGGAAGTGGGTGAGAAAGTGAAGATTATTTAGAAACACATGATAACTACTTAGATAAGGCAGAAATTTTACTCAAATAATAGGTGAAAAGACTTTTCTTTTGAGGTAGGTGATCATGTTTTTCATATAATATCACCATGAAAAAATGTTATCCATTTGGTTAAGAGAAATCTATTTCCATGGTTCATTGGACCTTATGAAATCCTGGAAAAAGGTGGACCAGTCACCAATCAAGTAGCTTTGCCTCCAATTTTATCTCAGATACATAATGTTTTTTGTGTTCCAATTTGGAGAAAGTATATGCCAGATTCATCTCATGTTTTGAGCATAGAGGTAGTTTAGTGAGAAGATAACCATTCTTATGAAGAGAAACCTATTCAGATTCTTGATTGTGGAGAGAAAGTATTGAAGAATATGGTAATTCTCCAAGTTAATTTTTGTGTGTAGAAACTACATGGTTGAAGAAAAAGCAAGGGAATCTGAGAATTCTATGAAGGAAAGGTACCCTAACTTGTTTAATAAATAAATGAAAAATTGTGAGGAAACGCTTTCCAGAAGGTGGGAAGAATATAACAACCCAGGTACATATAAAATAATTTCTTTTCATTTTGAAATTAAATAATCAATTTATTTGTAAATGTATAATGAAATAAGTTGTATTTATAGAAATTATGGACATTAAACTTGTGGAATAGTAGCATGGCCTTAGGAATAGTAACATGACCATTAGGAATATTAATATGGATAATAGAATAGTAACCTCACTTAATAAAGTATAAATAAAATTTACCCATCATATAAGTGAAAATATTATATATTTATATCATTGAACAAGTAAATATTTTTTTTAATTATTAACCAATTGTTGATATTTTGGGAGTCATAAATATTTAATTACAATTTTATTGTTAATATAATGATTTAAAAGAAAATATATTTTCATAAAACTGTTTCATAAATTATTATTTTTGTTTTCTTATGATTATAATATAATTTTATGAGACTTTAATTAATTTTTTAAAGTGTAATAAAATCAGTTATAGTTTAAAAATTTGTATTTTTTAATAAATTATGATTTTAATTAAAAATTAAATTTCTCATATTTACAAAATTATTTTCTAAAAATGGATTTCATTTTTGAATTCTACATGTTGAAAAATTATTAGGGTGAAGTTTTTGTAATTTTTCTAAAATACTTGAATTTTTGGAGAAAAGTGAAATACAATAATTTACGAAATAAGCTAAATAAATGAATTATTGAGTCATGGATGATGTTATTATTAGTTAAGCACCTTTGGTTAAAAATAAAATTCACTAATTACTATTTTTAGTCAAAATAACCAACACTATTTTTTGTCTTGAGCAAGACAATTAAATAATGATTAAAATAATGGGAAAACCCCCCTCTCCTCCACTATAAATATCACCCCTCACCCCCTCTTCTCCTCACACCTCTAAGACTTTAACATTTTTTCAAATTATTCTGATTAATCTTCCCAAGACTCTTCCCCAAATCTAATACCTATTGTTCTCACCAAAAGTCCAAAACTAAGGTCCTTAAAAAGGTTCTCAAGGAAGAGAATTCAAGAGGTAAAAATCTTCTTTCATTTTCTTTTATTTACTTCTAAATTATTTTTCTTTTATTATACTCTATTCAAATTACCTTATCCAATAGGAATGAATTATCTTATATATACTGTAATTTTATCATGTTTATATAAAAATTCATCATCATACTTCTTATCCACTCCCTCTTATTCTAAAAATAAAAACATCGTTTGTGATGTGTCAATTTACCAACATTGTGGACAATGTGTTTTCAATTTCCATTATCTCATAATGGCTGGTCATGAAACCATTTTAATGGTTGAAATAGATTTTATATTTTATAAAAAAAACTTTTATGTTATGTAATTAAAATATAAACATAATATTAAATTATATAATGAAACTAGTTTGTGATTATCGAAGAACCGCCAAAATAATATAAACGAATATCATTAATGTTTTATCAAATGATTCATCATCATATCTGAAAAAAATGATTTATAGTATCATTTAATATTTTTTAAACATATTAATATCGTTTCATTCTTATTCTATATTTTCTCTTCCATTCGACAAGAAAATCATTTATGAACCGACCATAGAAACCATGTGAAGAACGCACCTAAAACAACAGAAATATCAAAATATTATCAATAAATGGGTGGAATGATGATATAAAATGATCATATAAGGTGATATAAAAATTAATATGTTTCATTAAAATATTAATAACATTCTTCTAACCATTATAAAATAGTTTTAAAAACATTTTAAGTAATATGAACTCGAGGTAAGGGAATTATTAACCCAGTTTCCATTCTTTGGGTTAACCTTACACTTCATTAATTATATGGTACTAAGATTATTTATGCAATTAATTTTTTCATATTATGTTTTATTATGTGGTTTTACAGTGGATACACATATTTTATTATTTTTATCAACTCTCACTTCAAATATATGATATTTGTAAGGGAAATTCCGTTTAGAAATCCTCTTTAATGTCTCTTTTTATAAAATTCAAAAGGAATGTTTTTTTGATGTAAGTATTATTATTTTATGATTATGATCTAGTTTTTTGCCACTGTTTATGATGAAGTAAGGTACCTATATCACTATATAATCTATTGGTAATGTTTAAGTTGGAGGTCGTTCGTATGGTTACTCTGAGTGTAACTACAATGGTTACACTATAAGGTAACCGTGAGGGTTACATTGTAAGGTATCCAAGAGGGTTAAATTTTAAGGTATCTATGAGGGTTATAACTCATTTGGTAGTTGCGATGGTTAAAATCTTAAGTAATTAATTCCTCAATTAACCTATATGGTTTATTTATTTATTTTCTATGTTTTATTGAAATCTCTTATTTTCACAAAGTAAGTATATGATACTTTATGGGTGAGAAGTATGTATTTGTGAAAATGATTTCATAAGTTTATATATATTCATGTACTAACAGTTTATCTCCTTTTTTATGACCATTACTAATAATTTGGTGCTCATCCCATGTTTTTTAAAAAATAGTGTTTAAGGATGGGTAAGAGAAAAAGGAGAAGCCAAGATTAATGTTGTGAAGACTTTTCAAGAATATATTTCATGTTTTTTATTTAAAAAAGTTTATTATGAAGAAAATGGATATTGTTCTTATAGTACCCACTTTGTATGATTTTGGGTTGATATGTATGAATTATGACCTAAATTTCTAAAACTCTAAGCCAAAATATCTTTTGGAATGTATAGAAGTGAATTCTAAAAGAATTTACAAGATTATTTAATGTTTAATGGTGGGTCCTTATACCCTCGCCTTCCACAACTATATTCTTGGTCACATTCAAGAAAACATGTATCAAATTTTCACATTAATAAATTAATTAATTATAAATTTTTTAATATTATTGCATTTCTATTTCATTGATAAATACACGAATCCTTCTTATCATGTCCCTTATTCACTATAATTTCTCATATACTTATTCACAATTACATCCTCATAATGTATAATCACTATGAGAAAAAACATTTTTTTACTAATTCCATTATCATTTCCCATTTAATCAATCTATTTTTGGTATTCATTCAATTCCACCATAATAACGATGTTAGAGTTTTTCATAGTGTCATATTCCATTAAATAGATGGAACCAGATCATAAAATTTAAATCTGGACATCTAGGAATCAATAAAGAATCTGAAAGAATATATATATCAATGAGAATATATCCTCAAAAATCATCATAGGTGTCTAGGTGTCATTGATAAACCATTCCTCATAGTATCATTCTTTACACCATCTCCAACATTGACCATCTCTACATCTTGGGCCTCCGAACTATTTCTATAAAATCATTTCCAACCATATAAATGTTATCAAAAATGAAATAAATTTATTGATGGGATATAATCAACTAAGAGGATACACATATATTAATTGAATTATTTCCCAAAGTTCAATGGAATTTAGGGAGAAGGCATTAAGGCATTGAATCCTTCCATATCCAAGATGGGATCATTCGACAAAAATTTTATCCAAAAAAATATTCTAATTCCCATATTGGAATAAACAATTTATTTTACTTCTGTTTTAAATATATATAATAAAATGTGAAATTTCTAAAAATAACAAGAATTTATAGAAACATGACCAAAGCATTATTCATATAACACTATAAATTCTCATAATATCATTAATTGGTTATCATACCACTAAGTTTTATATTAAATCATAGACTTTATATTGTTTAATATTGATATCAATATAAAACATCTAATCAAAACTAGAAAAAACACTCCCAAACATAGAGCCTATAGTACTCATGTCGTACTTATTTTCTAATCGTATTATCTAGTTTAATTTCTCACCACATGTCAAAGTTCACAGACTATAATCATAATATCCAGTTTATATACCATAATTGGATTAATTTCATTGAAGTTACTGAGTAATTAAAGTATTTTAATTCCTAAAACAATGAGTTATATAATATTACTACAGTATCTAAACATTTGAAAGTACTGAAATTCACCATTTCATGACTTTTAGTATGTGAACTTCATATATTAGTACCCCAAGAAAATACTGTTTTTATATATTATAGAATACAAAATAGTTTTAGATTATTCAATTTAAAATTCATTATGTATGAAATTTAATATAAAAATGGTATCAAAAGAGTAAATTAATGTGTAGTTTTTTAGAAAATTTTAAAAATCAAATTTCATGAAATTTTTATAAATTACCTTTGACTAGTTTTCCTGATATGATATTTTAAGAACATAAAAACATTAATAAAAACCATTCGAGTATCCATAAATCTCACTATTACGGGTATGAAAGTGTGAGAATAATTTCAAAAGTAATCTTCATAAATTTTGGATGAACTATTGTAACTCTGGACACATGACAACACATTGAGTGATTAACAAATATTATACTATATATTTTTTGAAAAAAAAATTATAATTCAAAATTTATGAAATGGGATATGTAAATGATAAAAAATATGTTGATAAAGTTTTAGTTTCTCAAACTACATTGATCGTGTTTATAATAGAAAATAAATGTCCAATTGAATCTGCAATTTTAGTTTTGAAAAATAGTAAAGAACTTCAAGAAGTGACTTGAAAACAATTATGTGATGTATAGGAGGTCCTCACCTAAATATTAGTTGTGAACATATACAAAAACCTTTATATTTTGATAGGTACAGGAGTTCTTCACCTAAAAGTAATAAAAATCACCTGTTTATAACCATAATAATGCATAGAAAAGTCACGCCCATTAATTAATTGATATCTAATATATATATATATAAAGTATGTGAAGCATGGATAAATCCATAAATAAAATAAAATGATTTATTATGGGAGCCTATAGATGAAAAAATATTCAATATATTTCAATATTACCTCACAATAATAATATAATGTACAATATCAGAGCAACTTCCTCAATAATGTTAATGAGAAAGTTATAAATAAACCTCTTGCTCTTAAAATGTTAAAAGGAATAGAATCTTATTGGTTCATTCGAAATAAATTTAATGGAACATAAAACCACATACATTCCCCCATATATTATAGTTTGACAACTAATCTAAAAGATGTTTTAACAAATAGAATTAGGTCTGACATAAGCCAAAAAATGTGTCAATACATTCAATTGTATAAAATTATCCAATAAATATTTCATTCTTGATGAGAGAAGTTATCTCTCATTAACCAAATCAATAAAGGATTAGTGTGTGTCTGTGTGTGGATTAATATCTTATAGTCTATCAAGAAATTATCATTTGACCTTATATTGGCACAAATTTTACTAACCTCCAACAACTTTTGGATAAGTGGCATTTGTTATATTTAAAAAAACCTACACTTAATGACACCATGCTAAGGGAAATGCAGAGAAAAAATTGAAAGATTAAAAAATATAGTAAAAATATATAGGGAAATACATATGGAAATACAGTGGAAGAAATGATATATAGGGGGGAATGTAGTGAAAAAATGAAATAAAAAATAGGGAAATGAAGTGAAAAAATTATATATAAGGGGAATGAAATAAAATACAGGGAAACAAATAGTTTATTAACAAAAAAATTAAATTTTTTTCAATACATACATTATTAATGTATATATTTATTGTAATTAAAAAATATAAAGATCAAATTAAAATTTGAAACACATTTATATGTAGTTAAAACAACTAAATAAAAATAATAATAATTTCAAAAAAAAATAAAAGAATTCAATTAGAGTACCTTTAATCTTCAAGGTTAGTGCTATATGATTTCATAACTATACATAACTAAGATTTATGAAATTAAAATACCTATAAGATTGAAGATCATTATTGCATATTTTTTATTGTATAATGAATAAACATAATTTTTATTTTTCTATAAAAAAAATCAATATCCTTTACATGTATGCATATTTTTTAATGGATAAAAAAATTATTTTTATAATGAAACTGCATAAATAATTTATTTTTGTATTGTAAAACAACATAAATGAGATGTATAATTGTCCTAGCTTCATAGCACCTAGAAAAACTTATAGAAAATTTCAAGAAATTTTGTATATTGATGTTATTTTATAAAAAAAATTGTGCATATTACTTCATTTTCAAAAATATTCATTTTCGTATTTCATCTGCATATATTTTCAATTATTGAAAAATACTATTGTATACATAAAATTATAGATTAATTTTATTCATAAATATTCATTTATAAATAAAATCTAAATAATGTTTAACTGTAAGTTATATTATGATGGTATTAAAAAAAATTAAAACAATCATGTATAAATATAAACTATACACTTTATACACTGTAAAAATAAAATGCGTACTTTTATGTACAATAATTAACCATTTTTTAGCAGTTATTACTTTTGATATAGTTTGAAAGATGTTATAAAAAAGTAAGATATGTTAAAAATGGGAAGAGAAACAATTATTGACTATTGATTTTTTGTAATAATAGAAATTTGTATGAATATATTAGTTAGATATAAACATCTACTGGTCTCAAGTATTATTTAATCGTCGATATGAAATATTGGTGGAGTCAAATATGTCATCATAAGTGACATTGATTTCAGAATAATAAGTTGGGTAGATGATTGTGGTCTTCACCTGAAATTAAAGATCATGAATATACAAATATATGAAAAATTATTACATAGTTTATAAATCTAAGTTGTTTGTAAAACAAAACTAAATATAAAGAATATTAATAATCATGTAGATGAGAATTTCTTATACATAATTTATACTTGCTGATAGTGTAGAATAAGTCACCTGAATTTGGATGTTTCTACAGATCGGATGCTAAAATTGAAGATCAATTTCATCTCATATAGGTTTGTGGAAACAATTACAGAATCTGTAAGACATTATTTGGAAAATATCCAATTTAATAAATAATAATATTTTTGATATTAGTGATTATAAATGGAACATTTATATTTTCAATAATATACTACTAATTCCTTTTATAGGAATCATTCGCATCACTATAGTTTTTGATTGTGAGTTTCCAATCAAGATATAGCTCATTTTTTTAACAAAATCATCATGGAGTACAAAGATTATAGTTGAACCTCTGAAAAAGTTTTTGTTTCTTATTTCCTAGTAAAAAACAAATAACAAACCTTTCCATTTAACTAACAACCAAATATGAACAAATATGAACTTGTTCATACAATAATGAACAAATAAAAACATGTATAAAAATTATTATTAACAAAAAATATATATAATAATGAACAAGTTTGAAGATGTGTAAAAAAACATGAATAAATATGATCTTATTTTAAAAAAATATCAACCTTTAAGAAAAAATAAGAATAAAGATAAAAAAAGGGGTAAAAATATAAACAAATTAGAAAAACGTGAACTTGTATATTGAATTGGAATCAATAATAAAAAAATTTGAACTACTAATTAAAATATAAAAAATAGTTACATGTATAAACAAGAAAATAGGTACTAGTATAGAAAAAAAAGATACACCTGAATGAAAATAATATGAACAAATTGGAAAAAAACATGAACCACTAAAAATGAACCTCTACAGAACTAATCTCCCCCAACAAAACATCCAAAAAACCCTACATAACATCCTAAAACCAATCCAAACCATCTTATAATAAAAAAATACAAAACAATACAATAAAATTCCTTAAACTAGGGGTGTTACATCCTCACTCACCTATTGATGATATTTTTAATACCAAATCCTCATATTCATATTTTAACTTTAATTTATAAATATCTATTATTTTAAAACAGTATAAAATGCACTAAATGTAAGTATAATATGAATACATATAATTGAAGAAAAAACTCATATCATAAATATGGCGTAAAGTTTGATTAAAATAACCTAGAAATTATGGTAGAATAATCATTTTTTATAATAGTGATATGGATCCATAATATATGGAGGTGGTTTTTGAGACATCATTTCATGAAGATGAACATTTTGTTCATGCTTTATAATATCCCCATATTTAGAGGGGAAAAGTGAATTTGGTGAACTAAAATTATTGGATATAAATAATCCAATAGAATCCTTTTTAAAGAAGAGAACATTTTAATTTATTCAATAAAATAATAAATAATATGATCCATCTATTGTGGGTGGAATAAGAGTAAGAATTCAAATTTGGACACAATTGAAGCTCATTTGGACATAACAGTTATTTTATATCTGTATTTAAAAAAATTACAAGGAATCATTCAAGCATTACAAATATACACTTTTAAAATGAAAAAAAAAGTAAGCAATCAATGAAAAAATATAGTTGATAATGACAAGCGATTATAAAATTTCAAGATTATATCAATACATAACATATTATCCATTCAAATAATGCTTGTTCCTCATTATTTCAATGTAAATATATTGATACGGTATATGTACCTATAGTTTAATAATGGGGTTAATATATATATATATATATATATGATAATATGTGTGTGTGTGTGTGTTTTAAGTATAATATTGATAATAATGTATATAATTGCATGACCAACATTTTTCTTTTGCAACCTTGTTAATTTCCATTGTAAAATCTCTTCATCAAAACCAGATGGTAATTCACCTAAGACATATTTAGAGGTATATTATGCTATCAAAATTTTGATATTCAGACTTGTTATCATATAATGTATTATGAAAAAATAAATAAATGTACAAAATGTAATATAAATATAAATAAATATACGTTGAGATAGGCGGTTCATAGAAAATAGCATCAACAACCTGAAGTTTTTTATGAGGTACATCATCTTATCTTCTGATGAAAATATAAATATAAAAAAATATCTCATAATTTGTTTCATTTTGTTAAAATTAATAGGGTATGGTATATAAATATTCCTGGAGTGAGTTGAGAAAAAACAATTTCAAAGTTGAAACACATAGATGATGTTGAGCAGTTACTGCTAATAAACTCAATTTAGAAAGTAAAGACGAAAATGAAATGTATGAATCTAAATTAGAAGTCAATCAGTATACAAAAACATCAAATTTGATCATCACAGTGATGAATACTACGTAATAATTATGAGTAAAAATAAATTAGAAGAATATTATTTTTTCAGAAGTACATACCTTCAACTGAGAAGAATCAAGAACACCAACATGATTAGAATATTTCCATCCTAGGGATCATATAAATGGAAAATAATAGAGATATCTTATATAATAATCATTGGGATTCCCTGCAACAAGTGATTCAAATAGGGGGGTCAAGTACATTTTTATTAGAGGCAAAAACAATGAGTAAACATCAAATAGGTGATGGATATGTTGTTTTTCAGTTAATGATCTTGTCAATTTTTTTACCAACAAATCCATCTATGACACACATTCTCCTTATGTATGAGTATTGGATCATGAAATAATTCAAAATAAAAATATTATCACCCAAAATGATTCAAAAAAACATCCCTGTAAAAAAACATATAGATTTTCCAATGATCATTGGTTGGTGCTCCATGTATTCATGAATAGATACAAGATCAAGATTATTCAACTTTTCAAACTCATCATTACATACAATGCCTCAATAAGCAAGAACCATTACAAAAACTTCCAATCATTAATATTCATTCTATATAAAATATTTCTAGCTAACACAACACTGAAAATTGAACCATAGCATAAACTGATACCAGAATAGCTCAGACAAGCCCTAAAAATCAAACCTCCACAATAGTAGCCCAACTTACCTCTATACTGGACTGAATAAAAATGAAAAAATAACCAAAAAGACCCCCCATAAAAAAAACTACAATACAAGACTCTAGTTCCACAAGAAGTGAAAGGTTTATAAAAATAACAACCTAATTCCAAGCTAGTTTAGGTCAAAACCCAACTAATATATATGGTGAAAATTTTGGACATTATCATCATACCGGTATTTACAAGCCAATTCCTTGATGTAAAATTCAGGTTAGAACTGAATTTTTTCTTCTATAATAACACTGAATAAGTTTCAGAATAGAAAAAATCATTAACGAAGAAAGGAACATGGCCAAAGTCTAGTAAAATGGAATTAAGTTTACAACAAAACCATATGGAAGGCACTCCTTGAAGGTTCTAGGGAATGGTGATCTTCCACACTTTAATTTTTTATTCTTGTGGAAGATGTAATTGAATGTTCCAAACTTCAAATAATTCCTCCAAATAGGCCTTTCCAATCTTATAATATGTAAGTTTCATCTTTTCAAAAAAAGGGTGCAAAAAAATTTACTATTATTGAGGTCTGCTAAGTCTAAGGAGGCATCCTCATAAATCAAATATATATTGGAATCCTCCTCTATATAAACTATATTTACACACTAACTGAGATCTATAGTTGTCTAAAAACATTTGGGTTTCCTCAATCTTCCTCATGATGACCTTTCAAAGCCTCACCCATAATCTTAGAGTTGACAACCTAATCTTGGTAATCCTGAATAAACTCAGGATCCACCACCATAATTATTTTACTCATTGACCTAGTCGTCATAGGTTTGGAAAATTTATAATTGTACTTGTGGTGTATTTATTTCTTCTTTAGATCTAAAGAGTGGCCCACTACTTTATAATGTAATTTCACCCTTTTTCAAAACAGCATGGAGTCGATTATTCCGGAAGCAATGGAATTTGAAAGAGGGAAATCCCTTCTATTGTTAGGTTTCTGACAAGGATATGGTCCCATTATTAGAAATATTTTTTGACCATACATTGGAAAATCATAGGTCTTAATTGTACACTGAAATAATAAATTTTATCAGTTTTATTTAAAATTACACAAAATAAAGTTGTATGTGTGCTAAAAAAGGTGAGAGAACATATGTAGTGTCATCATAGAAAAGGGGATTTGGGTAGGACCAATCTTCTTCATCAAACTGAATTGTACGTCAAAATATAACAAAATGAAATAATGATGAAGTATATATGATAGAACGAATACTAGTATAGATATTGACTTAAAATGCATCATGAAATAAGAATACTTACCCAAATTATTGGAGAAAAAAATATTAGATGCCTAATATAGGGTTTAATAAATATATATCGATGGTACCTTGAAAATATGGAGGTCTTCTAAAGATGCCTTGTAATTATAGTGGTATTTTAATGATTCCTTTAGGATGGATTCAATAGTTAATGCCTATCGATGATAGAATGGCTATTTGAAGGAATGGGGTTAGTAAGACTTGTTTGACATGGATCTGGAATAGGAATTAGAAATATTAACTAAACATACCTTGGAAAATCAGTCATCTTTTGATAATTCCTTGGAAATCCAATGGCTGGTCTATGATGCCTTAGATAATAGAATCAATATATGGTGTGTTGCGATTATAGAGAGAAAATTTGTAGGATAATGGTTTGTAGAATGCGTTCAAAAAGGATTCAAAAATGGTTTCATGGGTGCCGAACAAGGAGGGTGACCTCATGATTTCGATTCAGTAAGTATTTGTGTGGAATGGATGAAAGGATCATGATATTTGAGGAGGGATAAAATGTTTCAGGGGAGGGAAAAGAGGTTTGTGGAATTGGTTTTCACAGAGCCATAATTTATTGGAGGGGAGAATGATTATAAGGGGTCATGTGATTCAAGATAGGAGAATAGTTGGGTGGATAATGAAGAAGAAGACTTCATGATTGATATAGTAGTAATTTTCAAGGAATGGATGAAAGGAGATAGGGATTTTATGAGGGAGATGAGATTTAAGGGGAGGGATATGAGATTTAAGGAATTGATTTTCACAAATCTGTGATAGGTTTGAGGGGAAGAGTATGGAACAATATGTGTAGGTATCAAAAGATGCAAAGAGGCAACCATGGTAGGAGGATGAAGGTGGTAGAGACACGTAGATGGGAGGAGACATGATTTAGTATGGATAATGGATATTGATTCTTCAAGTTGATGTTAGTATTGTGTTCTTAATAATTGTCCCTGCATTTTTTTCCTCTATAATGGATCAGTCTTTGGTCTCGATGGTAATTTTCTTCCACTAAGGTAACTTCATATCTAATGAAGTGTATTTTTTCTACAAAAAAGTAGGTGCAGACTATTTATAAAACAAAAAATGGATTTATAGCTCATCTTCATGTGCTTTTATTTATCTAAGAAATTATTTTTTATGTCTTTGATTTTTAAAATTTTTTGTTCTTATAGTATTGTTCATAAGGTTAATTTTTTCATGAAATGAAACTAAAAGGTAAACATTGATTTATGCATGTGATTCACCAGATTCAATTTAGTTACTATAATGAAAAAATGTATACCCTTAAATTTCCTAAAATATTGTATAATTTGATTCTAACATTCAATAAAAATAATATAATATAAAGTAGAATAAAATTTTTACTGGTATATCTAATTGAAAACAATGGTTCTGATTATTTGTTGTAGTGTTGTATAATCTAATTCTAACATTAAATGAAAATAATATAATAGAGCATAGAAGAAAATGTTGACTAATAGATCTAATTAAAATAAATGTTTCTAATATTTATTTTACTAAAACAATGATACTCAATAATTGCCCTAGTTAACGTGACTTTTAATATTGTAGAAATTCCATTCAATTTATCTCATTTATTATGTTTCAATTTTTTAATGCATGGTTGTATAGATACTTGTATTTAAAAATCCTTTCACATTAATATAATTTTATTTTAAATAAACCATAGTATATTGTACTACTAATATATTAATTTACAATGAATACCATAACATTTATATATTTATTCACAATGCAGTTCATGCAGTTAATGGTGATAAATCATAGTGGAAGAATATTTGTAATATTGTTCGACATAATGGTATTGAATATTGTATAAAAAACATATTTTTAATCAAGATATTGTTTTCTTCAATTAACTACTTATTTCAAGCATCTTTATTAGACCAGATTTTATACAACTCAATCATAAATTTTAGTTCTATATCATGAAGAAGACTTATGAGTTCAGATACTCTCATGAACTGTTTATTTAAAAGGAAAAAAATTCTATTATCAATGTAAATTTAAGATTTTAATATATTATATCATTGTCAAGCCCTTGATAAGAAGTCATATGAAATTTTCTTCATTTTTAAAATTCAACAGAATCACATGGACTTTTAGAAATATTTTGACTATAACTAGGTAGTATTATTATTTATAATCATATTTTATTTTATATTTTTTGTATATCTACCCACAAAAATTATTATTATGGTATATTTTAATCATTACTATGTGAATATCAATATTGGGACATCATGTTATGATGATGGAGTTATAGAATCCATGAGTTCAGTCATCTATAATGGAACCCTTGTGGTATGCACCTTGGATTTTAGTTCATTTATTTGCTTAAAAAATCTATTATTCTTTCTATAATGTGTGACTTAAGTCCACATGTCAGTTCCTCCACTCCCAATCTCCCCTCCCTTTTTATCCTTTATTTTTAATATTGATTATTCAAGTTGATGTTAGTACTGTGTTCTTAATAATTATATCTACATTTTTTCCCCTTAAAATGGATCATTATTTGGTATTGAAAGGAATTTACATCTATTGAGATAACTTTATATATAATGAAGTTCCTTTCTTACTGCAAAATAAAAGGTGCAGATTCCTTATAAAATGAAAAAAGGATTTATAGTTCATCTTTATGTTCTTTTCTTTATCTAATAAATTATTTTTATTTATTTTATTTTTGAAAATATTTTTCTTATAGTTTTGTTCATATAGTTAATTAAATGATGAAATATCATTAATAGTTAAACATTGATTTAAATATGTGATTCCCCAAATTCAATTTAGTTATTATGATAAAAAAAATCTACCTTTAATTTCCTAAAGTATGGTAGAATTTGAATCTAAAATTCAATAAAAATAATTTAATAGAAAATAGAAGAAAATGTTGACTAATATATCTAATTAAAATCAGTGGTTTTGATTATTTGTTTAGTAACTAATATTGTTCCATTTATCTATTGGATAAAAAAATGTAAAACATATATTTCATATTTTTACAAATCCACATTAGGTTTTTGAATAATTTTACATCGATGCATGAAATCTATGACTTATTGTAGAATAAAAATTGATATGAGGTTGTTGAATGGTCCCTGATATCTAATCCTCTAATGCAAGTAAGCCCCTGGGTCACAGTTTCTTCTCTCATTCTTTGCACTGATAGTATTATCTGATGCTTTACACTGACTATATTATTTGTATGACCTTCTGAGGTAAGTTCAATTCAATCATTGAGCTGGTAATTATGTTATTTACCTTATTTATATTTTATATGAATTTCTTATATAACCTTATTATGAAGTCTATATTTTATATTATCTTCATTTATAATATCAATGGATTCAATATTCATCGATTCCATTACACAACAAAGATTTTTCTTCATATATGTCCCATTGAGGTAAGTTATCTTCCATCATTGAATCAGTAGTTATGTCATTTACCTTTTATATATTCTGTAAGCATTTCTTATATAATCTTATCACATACACACTTATCATATTGTTCAATCATATTCTGTATACACACTTACCATAGGAACACGTTGCATCATCTTATTCTTCATCTAGATCTCCTCCATCGACTTCTTGACTTTGAAAAATAAAACTCCCCCTTACCGATGATTTATTTTTTCCAATACCACCATATCTTCAATATCAAAATACATAAATCCAGGGGTGACTCATCTTTAAATAATATCTCTTATCACCATCAAAGGTTCAATTTCATTTTTTCCATTTTATTTCGATGTCAACAAACCCTATCCTTCATGGGTATCAGATCTATTATTACATCTTTTCTGGGTCTCTTCTATTTCTATTATTGAAGGCCTGAGTTTTTTTATACTTTGAAAATCCATATTTTATATTCTATTCATTCAGAAACTCAATGGATTTAATATTCAGACTCCATTACACAATAATTCTTGTTCTTCTTGTCTAGCCTACTGAGGTAAGTTCCCTTCCATCACTTAATTGGTAATTGTGCCATTTACCTTATGTATATTCTGTATGAATTTCCTATATAATCTTATTATACAATCTAGATTTTATATTCTCTTCATTCAGAAACTCAATGGATTCAATATTCATTAGGTCCATTACACAACAAATCTTGTTCTTATTGTCTGGTCTATTGAGGTAAGTTCTCTTCCATCATTGAACTAGTAGTTATGTCATTTAACTTATGTATATATTGTATGCATTTCCAGTATAATCTTATCACATACACACTTACCATACTATTCAATCATATTTTGTATATACACTTATCATATGGTATAATAATATTCATGTCTTATCAATCCTTAAAGGTATGGATTCTTAAAATTTCCATTATATTTAAAACAGTAGATTCAGTAGTTTTACTTAAGGGAAGGCATATAATTAGAAATCATGATACGTGAATGAATTATATTTCCAACATCATATGTAAGTTTTTTCATTTCATAACCTCTCTTAGTTTTTTACTGTATGTATTTACTCTTTTTTTTTTCTTATAAAACATATTTTTCAAACTATTTTTTATTGTAGTGACCAACTTTATTGAAAAATTTAAGTCATGAACTCACTTTACATTAATGGTGATAATTTATTTTTATTTTATATGTCTATGTGTGAACTTAAAGTTCAATGTCTATAATTTTTTTGATGTTCATTGAATTTTTATTTGTTTAATTATTGACTCTTTATGTATTTTATTATTATTCTAAAATATAACCTATAAATTTTCAGTGTATGGAAGTTCTCAAATGTATTCGTTCACTAAAAGTTTTTTATTATAATATTGAATCTCTCTATGTCAAATTTATGTTTTTTGTTTAAATATTTACTCATGTTTTTCCTTATATGTATTTTTTAAATATTCATTTATCAGTATTTTATTTCATTTTTCCCCTATATATAATTTTTTTACTACATTTCTCTATATATCAAACATGTTAATATTATCATTCATATAATTATTCCTTTTTAAATATATATAATTATTTTTTATCTTATATCCTTCATTTTTTCCCTGTATTTTATTTCCAATTTTTCCATGCATCTAATTTCATCTACCTTTTTCTTTGGACTAAATTTGTCCTCATGCTTTCATATATCACAGCATGAAGGATTGTCCCTTTTCAAGTTCCAGGGTTGTTGCTGCAACGTAGGCTATCACATTATAAAAGGAAACATTTTTATATTTTTGATGTGGCCTTAAAAACACATACTTTTCAACATCTTATTAATTAATTTTTATTGGTTTTAATTAATTATTTGTGCAATTTTTACTGTATAATAACACTTTTGTATTTTTATAAATAAATTTATCAATTAATAGGTGTTTATAATTAATCATATATTTTAAGCTTTAAAATAGCTAATTTATATCTTATTTTAATTTTTTAGTTTAATAACTTTTTATTTAGTTTGGTGATTCTTGTCTGCAAATTTAATAATTTAACTTTAAATAATAAATTAATTAATCCTTCTTTCGCATGTAAATAATGTATTTTCGAACATAACAATTCATGTATCAAATATTGATCAATTTAAAATAATATAACTTAATTAATAGATGTCTTTTGATAATTCGTTAATTACAAATTTAATTTTTTAAACAAATTAAATTTATTCAAACTTTATAATTTTAAATATTAACTTAATTCAATTATTCAATAAGACAATAATTAATTGTCTACTTTAATTAATTTAGTTGTTATAGTAGCTATTTTATATAATTTTCTATTTTTGTTATTGACTAATTTAAATCAATTTTATTTTAAAAGTTAATAATAATTTAAGTTTTAATTGTGTCATAATTTTATCAAAGTTAATGAGTTTATTATTTTTTTAAGTGTATTAATTAATTTTTAATTCTTAGTTAATTAATTTGTTTTTATTTTTAATCTGCTTAAATTTTGTAGTTTTTAGTGTGGCACTGTCAACCCGTGGCACCATTTTCTCTTTTCACGATGCCACCGGTTTATTCCTTTATTATGCCTTTGTTTCTTTTTTCCCCATCACTGTATTTCTTGTGGCACTGTTTCTCTTTCATGGTACCACTATAACTCCATATTTTCACTATCTCACCTATTTTCACCTCTCTATTGTGCCACCGTAAACCTTCCTCACAGTCTCAACATTCCTTTATGGTGTTAATGTTCTCCTCCATTCTGCTATTGTAACCTCATGCACTAAACCTCACGCACCACAATAAAGCCACTCCTGCCACCAGTGCTTCCTCCCATCGGTTCAAAATCACCACAAACACAAACAAGGAAACACATTTAGAAACTCAAATCTAAACCAAAATCACCAGATCTGAAACTTAAAATCTAGTTTTCGAATGATGAAGACAACCTGTGCCTAATTGGAAATCTGGAAACTGACCTTCTGCTTACTTGAAGATGGAGATTCCACCTTTGTTGATGGTTATCTTACCTGAACTGAATCAAGCTTCGTCATGTTGGAATCTTGATATCATGGTAATAAATAAAGTCGGGTCAGGGAACCCTCAACGCTGCTTTTGAAGCCACCTGATGTCGATCTGATCTGAGAATAACACATTGTCGCTCACGGGGGTTGATGCATCCCTGAGGAAGGATGCACAGCTGCGATCTGAGATCCCATCACCACCGAGGTATAAAGCTAGAATTCGAAGCTGCAACAGGGTAGTATGTTGCCGTCTCCTGAGGAGGAGGAGTGGAATCTAGTGTCCGAGCTAGGGGAATGAGTCGTCACACCTGCAGGATATCGAGCCACCGATTCTCCTTGCTAGAGAAGGAATCGGAAATTCCTCCCCCTGCGCAATGTGATTAGGGGAGGAAGAAGAGGATATATTAATTAAAATTAAACTTAAATAAAAAATAAATTAAAAACTAAAAAAACTAAAATATAAATTAATAATAATTATAATATGAAGTAATTATAATAAATAAATAATTAATCATAAAATTAAATTAAGTTGTAAAATCAGTTAACAAAATAGAACTTATTTTAGAACTAAAATAATATTAACTTATAAATTATAATAATTTAATTTAAATTAACTTTATAAATAATTATTATTATAATAAAAATTATAAACTAAATAAAATATTTAACAAATAATTTTCTAACTCAAAAATATCATTAAGGTATAATAACAAACTACTAATAATACTAACATTAATTAAATAAATAAATTAATAATAATAAATTAAAAACCTAATAATTTTATTTAATCAAAAATTAAATAATAAATTAATAATCATAACAATAATATTTAATAATAATTACCACTTAATATTTTTATTAATTAACTTTAGTTAACTTTAAAATAATTAATATAACATTAAACTGAAAAAATATCTATATTTCTTTCTTTGTGTTTTCATTTATTTATTTTTATGTTCTAACTGTGAAATTTTACATTGTAGCTAGAAACACATCTAAATACATTAAACTAACTCATCAAGGGTTAGTTAAAAGATAAAAACTAGTGCGACGTGTCTGTCACGAAGATACGCACGTGTACCGTGCATAATTGAAGGACATATGAAGTCAGTGGTAAATAATGAGTGTCGTGCAGCAGGTGATAGTAAGTTTAAAACAAAGTAAAGAAAAGAAAATAGAGGGATATTTATTCATATAATTCGATTAATTCATTCGATATATTCAATCATTCACTTCCAAGCAGAGTGAGAACCTCGGGGAGAATCTTGGAGCACTTCTCGGAGAATAACTTCTTAGATACCTGAGGGCTAGGAGCAGCAGCGATTCGAGATAGTAAAGGGAGATCTCTTCCTATATTTTATTTAAAATATCTTTATTGGTAATTTAATGCTTTTATTTTATGTAATAGAGATAATTTTAGGATAAATCCTACAGTTTGGGGTTAAAATCAAGCCTCTTGGTTATCTTTCTTCTTCCTTCTCACTATCATTTTAAATGTGATTAGAATTGATCGGCGAGATTAGCTCTAAATGCATTCAATTTAAACGTACCATTATCACTTAATCTTGGAACTACATAATATTTCAGTGAGTTTGATAGTGGATTAATTTTCTTAAACATTTAAATTGAAACAAAAACTACAGAACTTATGGCGAGTTCTTTCTATCGTCTTTTTCAAACCAGAATTCTCACAGTTGATTAATATTAGAGTGGAAAACTCCAAGATTTGTCGTCTTGAGTGATTAATATCCTGGAGATGAAAATAAACCATATCTACTTATTGGTACTAGTTGTGGTCACTATCATGGGAAGGAATATTTTCAAAACCAGTAGAATAGATATTTTTCCCTGGACATATTTCTCTTGATCATTCACTTATCAGCATTTTATATTTCTGTAACTTACTGTTTTTAGTTTGTTTCTTGTTTCATACAGTTTAGAAAAAAACTCAAAAATATTTTTGTGTTTCATTTGTGATTTATAATAAATACAATAAAAATTTTGAAAGTCTAAAAAAATAGAAAATATACCCCACTGGTGATAATAGTGAGGTCTCTTGAATGTTTTTAGAAAAATAGTGGTCATAATCACCTTCTATGTGGGTTCGACCCTGCTTACCACATATACAGTAGTTAGTAGGATTATAAATTTTAAACTTTGACTGAATTCAACAATGGTCAGCATCATGTTTTTGGCACCATTTCTGGAGAAGTCACGAGCCATTACTTTTCTAAAAAAATCAAAAAAAATATCATATAAAAAAATAAAAAAAAATTGATAATTTTTTTTGAAAACTATAAAATAATGATTTTATTCACAACTTCATTTTACTATTGATTGATGTTAGTTTGTTACCACTACTTGTTACTTTTTTTTCTTACATTTTATACTTGTTGTTCATTTCGGTTGTGCTAGTCTCACTCTGATATCACACTTTTTATGAGCACAAGAGAATTCATTGTTACATTAGATCCTTCAAACTCTGAACTAGACAGACATTTAGTTGCTCTTAAAAAATATTGTAATGGAGAATCAAGATAATAGAGTTGATCAAAAGATGAATATTCCACATCCCATAGTTCCATCCCCCTAGTTACCTATACTTAGGGAGTTTAAAATTCCAACTATATCAAGTAACCCACATTGTATTAGTTTGTCCCCTAGGTCTACAAACTATGAAATTAAGCACTCTCACCTTTAGAAACTTCCTTCATTCAACGGTCCTCTTGGAGAGTATTCACTTGAGTTTATTAGAGAGTTATATAGTTATGTACAACAGTTACCTCTGAGAGAGATTTTTGAGTAGGAGTTGATATTGAGGATGTTTCCATTTTGTTTGAAGGGGAAGGCTGGGATTTGGTTTCTGAACTTAGATGAAGAAAGTTTTTAGACATTGGAAGAGTTTTTTACTACCTTTATATCAAAATTATATCCCAGGAACACAACCTCTGAGATTAGGCACAAAATTACTGGGTTTGTCCAGGATGAGGGAGAGTTATTTCACAATGCATGGGATATATTTAGAAGACTCCTTAGACAAAGTCCCAATAACCAGTTTGCTTCCCATCTACTCATGTAAACTTTCTATAACACTCTCACCCCTTACAACCAAAATTTAGTTGACCAATTCTCTGGGGGAGACTTTTCTGACTCCACTACTGATGAGATAAAACTTGTGTATGATAAGCTTTCTCAAAAATATCAACACAAGTTCTCTAGGAAGAGGGTCTTCCATAGAGGTGAAGTCGGTCCTAAGGAAGCTGTTGTTAATGATAGGGTCCTAAGGGAGCAATGCAATCATTGTGGGATGTTTGGTCACACTCATACATGTTGTCCTAATATTGATCTCCCTGTCCAGTTTGATGAGAGTTCCAAATTTTTGGATTTTAGAGCTAGGAACCAAGGGAAAAACGATGAATTCTCTAATCAGTACACTTCTAGTTATTAAAAATCACCCAAACTGGTCCTGTAAAGGATAAGGTGTCATAAAATAGTTCACTTCCCCTAACTACCAATCACACCCTAAAATTTATAACTCAAACCAATATGGGGCTGAATCTTTTAATTCTCAAGGGGAGTTAAATGGGTTGCTAAAAAATGTTTTGGGAGAGATCGGTTCATTTAGGAAGGAAATAGATAGAAAGATTCACAATTTAGAACATTAAATAGTTCAAATGGCTAGGGATAAAGGTCATAAGGAAAAGGGAAAGATGCCCAACTCGTAAATTCTTAATCCAAGAGAGAATATCCTGGATTTAACCACCAGATATGGCCTTCACACCCATGAATAAGTAAAGAAAAACTATGGGAAAACTAAAACTAATGAAAAACTGAATCTGTAAAGAAAAATCTGCTTGAAATAGAATCTGAGAATCTGGACATCTTTGTTAAACCTGAACAGAATGTTGAACTTACATCTTAAAAAGTTCAAGAAACAAGGAAAATGTAGTGGGAATTAATTAAAGAAGAAATAAAAAAATGGAATTGAGGAGAAGGAGAATAATCAACATGTTCTAAAGAATTATGCCTCTCTCATTCCCTTCCCTGAAATAGTGAAGAAGAAGAATGAACCTAAATATTTCATATTTCTTAAAATGATTCAAAACATTAATATCAACATTCCATTTGTATAATCCTTAGATAAAATCCCTTCATATGTTTATTTTAACAAAAGTTTTCTAAAAACTAAAAATGATTGGAAGAAGTTGGACAAAGTTAATCTTAATGAGGAGTGTACTGTGATCCTATTAAAGAAGTTGCCTCCAAAATTGAAGGACCTCGGAAGCTTTATTATTCAATGAAAAATAGGAGAAAGTGAGCAACTTAATTGTTTTTGTGACTTAAGAGAAAGGATTAGTCTTATTCCATACTCCCTGTTTAGAAGGTTGGGTCTTATGGATTTGTAACCAAATTCTTGTTTGTCTTCAACTTGTTGGTTGGTCACTCACACACCATTCTGGGAGGGTGGATGATTTATTAGTGAGTGTAGGAAAACCGAAACTACCCACATATTTCCTTATCTTAGTTATGGAGTGTGATGAAAAGGTACCAATCATCTTAGGGAGACCTTTCCTTTCTACAGCTGGTGTTGTCATAGATGCGCCCAAGGGGAAACTCACTCTCCAAGTTATTGATGATGTGGAGGAGTTTTTAGTGTTTGAAAAGACTCAACATGTTTTTGGTTGTGATTTGATTGATGTTGTTGAGAATCAATGTTTTAAAATTGAGGTCTAAGATGAGTGTGGTTCTTTTCCTCTTGAGGTCACATAGATTATGATTCCCCATCCTATTGAAACTTTTCTTCAAGCTTCTACTCCTGTCCCACTCCTTCCTCTAGATGAGCAAAATATTTCCCTAAAACCCATTCTAGAGAGTGAGTCACATTCTTTTCTTGAACTTTCTCAACCCTTTTTTGAAATTTTTTCTAATAAAGTCAACTTTTTAAGGGTTTCTGAAGTTAGAGAAAGTTCTGGAATGATTCCTAATGAAAAACTAGATTATGCCCATTTTGAGCAAGTGTATTTTTTGGGAACCTTCTCTTTTGCTTAGTTTGATATTTTCTGTGATGACTTCCAAACTGAACTTGAAATATTCACATCATTTGAGTCATCCATGGAAATTGGGTACCACCTGTTGGAACCTGAGTATGATTCCTTTTTTTGAGAGTTTTCTGAGTTGTCTTTTGGAAAGCTGTGCTGGGAACATTTGATGGAAATAATGAAGAGTTTGATGATTTTTTTTCTTCTAATTCCGGGTTGGAGGTGACCTCTAAGTGTGGGGAAATCCATGTAAGTATTCCTGGTCAATTTAGTGATTTTCTTAGGAAGATGTTAAACATTTTTAGAGTTGTGGAAGTTGTATTTAGAGGCCAAAATAGGGTGGACAGTATATTATCAACTCTTTTGTTGAAATAAAATTTGAGAATATTGCTTGGTATTGTATATGATAATGTTTTGGTTGATCCTGTTGTTGAATTTTTAGATAATAGTGAAGTTCACACTATTAATAATTCATTCCCATTAAACGATCATGGATAGAAATATCTTGGGAAATAAATTCTAGCTGGGGACTATAAATCTAGCACTACATGGGAGGCAAACTATAGTTTTTTTTGTGTTAATAAATAAAAAATTATAATTAAATAAATTCTAACTAAAGACTTTAAATTTATTGCTTCAGGAGATTCAACCAATGTTATTTCTTTGTTTTTTACTTTTGCACTATTTTTTGTTGAATAAAGTGCTTCGGTGTTGATGCTTCTGTATGCTCTATCTCTACTGGTTATTTATACTTGGATTACATGTTTTATTTTTAGGATGTTTCTGTTTGTGACATCTAAGGAGTGGAATTCTCATTCTGGAGGATTAATGATAAATATTAAGTTAGGGAGGTACCTTAATGTTAAATTTTGTTTCATTTTTCTACTCCTTAAAGCTTTAGAAAAAAATTATGTTGTCTAGGTGTTCTATTGTTTTAAAAAAATATTCTTGTATACAAAATTCTGCTGCATACGTGCTGGAAAATTTGCTACATATCTTGCATACTAAAAGGTTTTTGTTGCGTGTCACTAAGTTGTAAATAAAAATTCTATACGTACTTCACTACTGAAAACTAATTTTCATTTCTATTAAAACCTTTCACTACGTGAACTAAAGTATGAAGGGGTACATGTAATTTGAAAATTTTTGTATTGAATCTGCTTTAGGTTGTGGTGTTTTAGAATTCATTTTTATGCTCTATTGAACACATTATTGAACCCACTCTGTTAAAATGCTTACACCTTATACACATTACACTTACACATCACATGTTACATTTGAGTTGTTTTGAAAATTATTCACTGGAGTAAATTTTAATTCATGTACCTGCTAATAAACCTGCTATTAATTTATTCAATGTGAAAAACAACATTTTGAAAACTAATGTGACCCTTAAAACATTTCATAAATATACTAAAATGAAAATATATTTTTGAACCTTAATTGTTTAATTGTTCTTCTCCATATTTGGAAGTTAACATTGGAGAAAAATTTGGGTTTTAAGTGTGGGGGATAGATTCAATTCTTGACTGTGTAAAACTATGCTTTAATGTGTGCCCATCAATTCCCACTACAACTTGAAACTTTTTTCTGAAAAAATGGGTAATATTTTTCAAAATTCATTCACAATTTTAGGATTTACACTGTTTCTCAAATGGTTCTTTCCTTAGGATGATGCTTTATTGGTAGTTAAGAACAGCTTTGATTATGAAATTATTGAGGATGGATGATTGCTGAGTGAACATACTTAGTGATTTAATGGAAATTTGGTTTAGGAAATATTTATGAAAGTGATATGGGTACCATGCTAGTGGAGTTATGATCATTTCCTTTAGAAATAGAGTTTGATTTTTATTCCTAGGGTACTCATTTCCTTTTAGTTATTTAAGAAATCACTTTAGTGAGACATCTTAAATGGTTTTCATAAAAATCTTTTAAAACTGGAGTAATTTGGGCACCTTGGATCCCACAGTGAATCTCTGAGACCTTAGATGTTGGGTGTGTTTCTATTAACTATATGCCCTCTTTACATCTTGAATAAGTGCATTGCACATTTCTCAGCACATTATACATGGCTTGGGAAAAAATAAAAAAAAGTGTCTAGGGTCAAAAATGAATTCACTAAGGTGAGGGGAATGATGAACACCGGATGAAAAAGGGGTCAACTGGTTTATATGGGAGTCATTTAGGTTGTATCATTAAGGTGATTCACAAAAAAAATATTTATTTTTCGAACCTAGGTGAAATGTCAAAGTATAAAGTTCTTTTGGTTATGTTTTTAATCCAATAGATAATTTACCTATTGATACCCTCAAACTTTGGAGTTAAGCCTGGATTTAATTATTCGTTAAGTAGTACAACATATGAGGTAGGGCACTTTCATTGCTTGATGTGATTCATATCTCTCTTGACTACCAGTGGGAATTTGATTATTGGAAAGGATTAATTTGAATAATTCATTTTCAAAAATCCTATTGACACTTCAGTCCTTTGTTTTTAAGTGTTGAAAATGTTATAGTTTGAGTTGTATCATAAATACTAAAATCTATTTTTCCAAGAAAAAAAAACATGAGATTGTTTGAGGACAAACAATGTTAAGTGTGGGGGAATTTGATGTGGACTTAAAAAACATGTTTTTTCACATCTTATTAATAAATTTTTATTGATTTTAATTAATTATTTGTTCACTTTTTTCTATATATTAACACTTTTGTGTTTTTATAAATAAATTTATCAGTTAATCAATTTTTATAATTAATCATGTATTTTATGATTTAAAATAGTTAATTTATATCTTATTTTGATTTTATAGTTTAATAACTTTTTTTAGTTTGGTGATTTTTGTCTGAAAATTTAATAATATAACTTTAAATAATTAATTAATTAATCCTACTTTCACTCTTAAATAATGTAGTTTCTAACATGAAAATTCATGTAGTAAATATAGATCAATTTAAAATAATATAACCTAATTAATAGACATCTTTTGATAATTCATTAATTACAAATTTATGTTTTTAAACAAAATAAATTTATTCATACTTTATAAATTTATGTCCTAACATAATTCAATTATTCAATAAGATGATAATTAATTGTCTACATTAATTAATTTAGTTGTTATAGTAGTTGTTTTATATAATTTACTTTGTTTATTACTGACTAATTTAAATCAATTTTATTTTAGAAGTTAATAATAATTTAAGTTTTAATTGTATCATAATTTAATCTAAGTTAATGAGTTTATTATTTTTTTAAAGTTTCTTAATTAATTTTTAATTCTTAGTTAATTAATTTTTTATTATTATTTTTAATCTGCTTTAATTTGCGGTTTTCAGTGTGGCACCGTCAACCCGTGGCACTGTTTTCACTTTTCATAATGCCACCAGTTTATTCCTTTGGTGTGCCTTCATTTATTTTTTCCCTGTCACTGTATTTCTTGTGGCACTATTTCTCTTTCACGGTGCCACCGTAACTCTATATTTTCATTGTCTCACCTGTTTTCACCTCTCTGATGTGCCACTATAAACCTTCCTCACAGTCTCACTATTCCTTTACGGTGTCAATGTTCTCCTCCATTCTGCCACCATAACCTCATGCCCCAAACCTCACGCACCGCAACGAAGCCACTCCTACCGCCAACGCTTCCACCCATCGGTTCACAATTAGCACAAAAAAAAAGGAAAAACATTTACAAACTCGAATACAAACCTAAATCACTAGATCTGAAACTTAAAATCCAGTTTTCTGATGATGAAGACAACTTGTTCCTAATCATAAATCTGGAAACCGACCTTCCGCTTGCTCAAAGATGGAGATTATTCCTTTTTTAATGATTCTCTTACCTAAACCGAACTGATCTACGTCATGTTGGAAGCTTGCTACGTCACGGTAATGAAAGGAAGCCAGGTCGGGGAACCCACAACGCTAGTTTTGGAGCTGCTTGATGTTGATCTGATCTAAGAAGAACACATCGCCGCTCATGAGGGTTGTTGCGTCGCAGAGGCGCGATGCACAGCTATGATCTGAGATCCCATCGCTGCCCAGGTAGGAAGCTGGAAGCCAAAGCCCCACCAGGGTAGTCTATTGTCGTCGCCTGAGGAGGAGGAGCTGAAGATGGTGCCCATGCCTAGAAAATTAGTTGTCACGCCTGTAGGATGTCGAGCTGCTGATTCTCCTTGCTGGAGAAGGAATCAGAAACCCCCCCCCCCCTACACAGTGTGATTTGGGGGGGGAAGAGGATATATTAATTAAAATTAAAATTAAATAAAAACTAAATAAAATATAAAAAAATAAAATATAAATTAATAATAATTATATTACAAAATAATTATAATAAATAAATCATAAATCATAAAATGAAATTAAGATGTAAAATCACTTAATAAAATGGAACTTATTTTAAAACTAAAATAATATTTACTTAAAAATAATAATAATTTAAATTAAAATAAATTTGTAAATAATTATTATTATAATAAAATTTATAAACTAAATAAAATATTTAATAAATAATTTTCTCAATCAAAAATATCATTAAGTTATAATAACTAACTATTAATAATACTAACATTAATTTAATAACTTAATTAATAATAATAAATTAAAAACATAAATTTTATGTAATTAAAGATTTAATAATAAATTAATAATCATAAAAATAATATTTAATAATAATTATCAATTAATATTTTTATTAATTAACTTTAGTTATCTTTTTAATAAGTAATATAACATTAAACTGAAAAATATCTATATTTCTTTCTTTGAATTTTAATTTATTTATTTTTATGTTCAAACTATGCAGGTTCACACAGAAGCTGGAAACAAGTCTAAATACATTCAACTAACTCAGGGAAAGTTAGTTACAAGAGAAAAACTAGTGTGACGTGTCATTCACGAAGATACGCACGTGTACAGTGCATAATTGAAGGACATATGAAGTCAGTGGTAAATAATGGGTGATGTGCAACAGGTGACATTAAGTTTAAAATAGAGCAGTGATAAGAAAAGAGAGGGAGAGATATTCATAACATTCGAAGAATTAATTCGATACATTTGATCATTCAATTCCAAGTAGAGCGAGAACCTGGGGGAGAATCTTATAGCACTTCTCAGAGAACCACTTCCTGGAGACCCGAGGGCAAGGAGCAGTAGTGATTCGAGCTAGTAAAGAGGGATCTCTTCCTCTGTTTTCTTTCAAATCTTTTTCTTTGTAATTGAATGATTTTAGATTATGTAATAGAGATAAGGTTAGGCTAAATCCTACAGTTCAAGGTTAAAATCAAGTCTGTTGGTTATCATTCTTCTAATTTCTCACTGTCATTTTAAATGTGATTAGAATTGATTGGAGAGATCAGCTCTGAATTAATTAAATTTCAACATTCCATTAGCACATAATCATTGAACTCCATAATCTTCAGGTGAGTTTGATAGTGGATTAATTTTCTTAAACATTTAAATTGAAACGAAAACTATAGAACTTACAGAGAGTTCTTTCTGTCGTCTTTTTCAAACCAGAATTCTCACAGTTGATTAATCTTAGAGTGGCGAACTCCAAGATTTGTCATCTTGGGTGATTTCTCTCCTGGTGAAGGAAATAAACCATAAATTTTTAGTGGTACTAGTTGTATTCACAATCATGAGAAGGAATATTTTCAAAACCAGTAGAATAGATATTTTTCCTCGGACATATTTTTCTTCATCGTTCACTTATCAGCAATTTATATTTCTGTTACTTACTGTTTTTATCTTGTTTCTTGTTTCAAATAGTTTAGAAAAAAAACTAAAAAATAATTTTGTGTTTCATTTGTGCTTTATAATAAACACAATAAAAAAATTAAAGTCTAAAAAAATAGAAAGTCTACCCCACTGCTGACAATAGTGAGATCTCTTGAAATTTTTTAGAAGAATAGTGGTCATAATCACCTTCCATTTGGGTTTGACCCTGCTCTCCACATATACAATAGCTAGTAGGATTATAAATTTTAAACTTTGACCAAATTTAATGATGGTCGGAATCATGTTTTTGGCACCATTTCCAAGGAAGGCACGATCCATTAATTTTCAAAAAAAATCAAAAAAATTACATATAAAAAAATTAAAAAAAATTGATAAAAAATAGAAAAAAATAGAAAAAAATTTCTTTTATTCACTACTTCATTTACCCATTGTTTTCTGTTTGTTTGTTACCACTAATTTTTACTGTTGTTTCTTACTTTTTCTACTTGTTGTTTATTTCTTTTGTGATAGTCTCACTCTGATATTACACTTTGTATGAGCACAAGAGAATTCATTGTTACATTTGAGCCTTCAAACTCTAAATTAGACAAACATTTAGCTACTCCTAAAAAATATTGGAATGGAGAATTAAGATAATAGAGTTAATCAAAACATGAATGTGCTACAACCCATAGTCTGATCCCCCCAGTTACCTAGACTTAGGGAGTTTAAAATTCCAATTGTATCAAGTAACCCATCTTCTATTAGGTTATCCCCAAGGTCTAGGAACTATGAAATTAATAATTCTTGCCTTTATCAACTTCCTTCATTCAATGGTCTTCCTAGAGAGGATTCACTTGAGTTCTTTAGAGAGTTATATAGTTATGTACAACAGTTACCTCTGAGAGAGATTTCTGATGAAGAGTTTATATTGAGGATGTTTCCATTTTGTCTGAAGGGAAAGGCTAGGATTTGGATTCTGAAATTAGATGAACAAGATTTTGAGACCTGGGAAGAAGTGTTTACTACCTTTATATCAAAATTATATCCTAATAACACCACCTTTGATATTAGGCACAAAATTACTAGGTTTTTCTAGGATGATGGAGAGTTATTTCATGAAGCATGGGATATATTTAGAAGTCTCTATAGACAAATTCCCAATAACCAGTTTTCTTCCCATATACTCATGGAAACCTTCTATAATGCTCTCACCCCTTACAACCAAAATGTAGTCGACCAATTCTATGGGGGAGATTTTTCTGACTTCACTTTGATGAGATGAAACTTGTGTATCAAAATATTTCTCAAAAATATCAGAACAAGTTCTCTAGGAAGAGGGTATTTTATAGAGGTGAAGTCAATCATCAGGCTACTGTTGTCAGTGATAGGGTCCTAAGGGATCAATGTAATCATTGTGGGATGTTTGGTCACACTCATAAATGTTGTCCTAATTTTGATCACCCTGTCTAGTTTGATGAGAGTGCCAAATTTGTGGATTTTAGAGCTAGGAACCAAGGTATAAATGATCAATTCTCCAAATAGTACACTTCTAGTTATCAAAAATCACCCAAACTTGTCCTGGAAAGAATAAGGTGTCATAAAATAGACCACTGCCCCTAACTACCAATCATGCCCTAAAATTTATAACTCAAACCAATATGGGACTGAATCTTATATTTCTCAAGGGGATTTAAAGGGGAAATTACAACAAGTTTTGGGAGAGATCAGTTCATTTAGGAAGGAAATATATGGTAAGATTCACAATTTATAACATCAAATAGTTCATATGGCTAGGGATCAAGGTGATAAAGAAAAGATAAAGTTTCCCAACACATCAATTCATAATCCAAGAGAGAATATCATGGATGTAACCACTAGATATACCCTTCACACCCAAGAAAAAGTAAAGAAACACTTTGGGAAAACTAAAACTGATGAAAAAAACTTAATTTGGAAAGAAATATCTGCTTGAAATAGAATCTGGGAATCTGGACAGCTTTGTTCAACCTGAATAGAATGTTGAACTTACTTCTGAAAAATTTCAAGAACCAAGGAAAAAGAAGTCAGTATTAATTAAAGAATAAATGAAAAAAATGGAATTGAGGAGAAGGAGAATAATCAACCTGTTCAAAAAAATTATGCCCCCCTTATTCCCTTCCTTGAAAGAGTGATGAAGATTAATGAACCTTACTATTTTAGATTTCTCAAAATGATTCGAAACATTAGTATCAACATGCCATTTGTAGAATCCTTAGATAAAATCCCTTCATATGTTACTTTAACCAAAATGTTTCTAAAAAATAAAAATGATTGGAAGAAGCTCGAAAAAGTTAATCTCAATGAGAAGGGTAGTGTGACCCAATTAAATAAGTTGCCTCCAAAATTGAAGGACCCTGGAAGATTTATTATTCAATGTAAAATAGAATCAAGTGATCAACTTAATTATTTGTGTGACTTAGGAGCAAGCATCAATATTATACCATAATCCCTATTTTGAAGGTTGGGTCTTAGGGATTTGCATCCAACTTCTTTTAGTCTTCAACTTGCTGCCAGGTCACTCACACACCCTTCTGAAAGGGTGGATGACTTACTAGTGAGTGTAGTAAAACTAAAACTACCCACATATTTCCTTATCTTAGATATTGAGTGTGATGAAAAAGTCACAATCATCTTAGGTAGAACTTTCCTCACTATAGATTGTGCTGTCATAGATGTGTCCAAGGGGAAACTCACTCTCTAAGCTATTGATGATGTGGAGGAGTTTTTAGTGTTTGGAAAGCCTTATCATGTGGTTGGTTGTGATTTGATATATGTTTCTGAGAATCAATGTCTTAAAATTGAGGTATGAGATGAGTATGGTTCTTTCCCTCTTGATGTCATAGAAATTATGATTCCCCATCCTATTGAAACTTTTTTTCATTCTTCTACTCTAGTCCAACTCCTTCCTCTAGATAAGAAAAATCATTCCCTAGAAACAATTCTAGATAGTGAGTCACATTATTTTCATGAACTTTCTCAACCCATTTTTGAAAGTTTTTCATTATGAAGTCTATTTTTTAAGGGTTTCTGAATTTGGAGAAAGTTCTGGGCTGATTCCTAATGAAAAACTAGATTGTTCCCATTTTGAGCAAGTTTATTTTCTAGGAACCTTCTTTTTGCTTAGTTTGATGTTTTTTGTGATAACATCCAAACTTAACTTGAAATATTCAAATCATTTTATTCGTATATGTACATTGGGTACCACCTATTTGAAGCTGAGTATGATTCCTTTTTTTCGAGAGTTTTCTGAGTTTTCTTTTGTGGAAGCTGTGCTGGGAACATTTTATGAAAATACTGAAGATTTTGATGATGTTTTTTCTTCTAATTATGGGTTGGAGCTGGCCTCTATGTTTGGGGGAAGATATATAAGTATTCCTGGTCAATTTAGTTATTTTATTAGGAAGTTGTTGAACATTTTTAGAGCTGATGAGGTGGTCTTTAGAGGCCAAAATGGTATGGATAATATATTAGCAACTATTTTGTTTAAATAACTTTTGAGAATATTGTTTGGTTTTGTAGATGAGAATGTTTTGGATGATCTTATTCTTGAATATTTAGATAATAGTGAAGTTCACACTATTAATAATCCATTCTCATTAAATGATCATGGATAGAAATATCCAGGGAAATAAAGTCTGGCTGGGGACTATAAATCTAGCACTCCCTGGGAGCCAACCCATAGTTTTTTTTGTGTTAATAAATAAAAAATTCTAATTAAATAAAGTCTAACTGAAGACTTTAAATTTAGTGCTTCATGATATTCAACCCATGTTAATTCTTTGTTTTTTACTTTTGCACTGTTTTTTGTTGAATAAAGTGCTTTTGTGCTGCTTCTTCTGTATTCCCTATCTCTGTTGGTTATTTATACTTGGATTACATGTTTTGTTTTTAGGATGTTATTGTTTGTGACATCTAAGGATTGGAATTCCCATGTTGGAGGATTAATGATAAAATTTAAGTAAGGTAAGTACCTTAATGTTAAATTTTGTTTCATTTTTCTACACCTTAATGCTTTAGAAAAAAAATTATGCTATCTAGGTGTTTTGTTATTTTGAAAAAATTCTTCTTGTATAAGAAATTCTGCTACATACTTGCTGGAAAATTTGTTGCATATCTTGCATTCTAAAAAGTTTTTTTTCATGTCACTAAGTTGTAAATAAAAATTCTTCATGTACTACACTACTGAAAACTAAATTACATTTCTATTAAAAGCTTTCACTACATGAACTAATGTGTGGGGGGGTATATACAGGATGAAAAATTTTGTATTAAATCTGCTTTAGGTTGGGGTGTTTTAGCATTAATTTTTATACTCTATTGAACACATTATTGAACCTAGTTTGTTAAAATGATTACACCATATACACAGTGCACTTACACCTCACATGTTACTTTTGAGTTGTTTTGAAAATTATTCACTGGGCTAAATGTTAATGCATGTACTTGCTAATGAACCTGTTGTTAATTTATTCATTGTGGAAAACAATATTTTTGAAAATCAATGTGACCCTTAAAATGTTTCATAAATCTACTAAATGGAAAATTCATTTTTGAACCTTAATTGTTTAATTGTTCTTATCCATATTTGGAAGTCATCATTGGGGACAAAATTGGGTTTTAAGTGCAAGGGAGAGAGTCAATTCATGACTGTGTTGAACAGTGATTTAATGTGAGCCCGTCAATTCCCACTGCAACTTAAAACTTTTTGTTGAAAAATGGGTAAACATTTTCAAAATTCTCACACAATTTTAAGCTTTACAATGTCTCTAAAATGTGTCTTTTTTTAGGATTATGCTTGATTGGTAGTTAAGAAAAGCTTTGATTCTAAAATTATTGAAGATGGATGATTGCTGAGTGAACTTACTTAGTGATTTAATGTAAATTTGGTTTAGGAACTATTTATGATAGTGATATGGGTAACCTATTAGTGGAGTTATGATCATTTCCTTTGGAACTGGAGTTTTGATTTTTTTTCCTAGGGGACTCATTTCCTTTTAATTATTTAACCAATCACATTACTGAGATAGCATAAATGATTTTCATAAAAATATTTTGAAACTAGAGTAATTTGGGCACCTTGGATCCCAAGGTGAATCTCTAAGACCCGAGATGTTGGGTGTGTTTCTGTTAACTATAATCCCTCTGTACACCTTGAATAAGTGCATTGAATAGTTCCTATCACATTATACATGGCTTGGGAAAAAATAAAAAAAGTGTCTCGGGTCAAAAATGAATTCATTAAGGTGAGGGTAATGATGATCGCTGAATGAATATGGTGTCAACTAGTTTATACGGGAGTCATTTAGTTTATATCATTAAGGTGATTCACAAAAAAATATTTATTTTTGGAACGTAGGTGAAAATTCAAAGTATAAAGTTCTTTTGGTTAATTTTTAATCCCATTGATAATTTACCTATTGACACCCTTGGACATTGAACTTAAGCCTAGATTATAATTAGTCGTTAAGTAGTAGTACACATATGAGGCAGGACACTTTCATTTCTTGATTATTAATTTCTCTCTTGACTACCAATGTGAATTTGATTATTGTAAAGGATTCATTTGAACAATTCATTTTCTAAAAGCCTATTGACCCTTCAGTCTTATATTTTTAAGTGCTAAACATGTTACAGTTTGAGTTGTTTCATAAATACCAAAATCTATATTTCAAAGATAATAAAACATGAGAATTTTTTAGGACAAACAATTTTAAGTGTGGAGGAATTTTATGTGGCCTTAAAAACACATGTTTTCCACATCTTATTAATTAATTTTTATTGATTTTAATTAATTATTTGTGCATTTTTTACTATATATTAACACTTTTATATTTTTATAAATAAATTTATCAATTAATCAATTTTTATAATTAATCATGTATTTTATGCTTTAAAATAGTTAATTTATATCTTATTTTAATCTTATAGTTTAATAAATTTTTATTTAGTTTGGTGATTTTTTTTCTTCAAATTTAATAATTTAACTTTAAATAATTAATTAATCTTTTTTTTTTTGCACTTAAATAATTTAGTTTCTAACTTAACAATTCATATATCAAATATTGATCAATTTAAAATAATATAACATAATTAATATATGTCTTTTGATAATTAATTAATTAAAAATTTAAGTTTTTAAACAAACTAAATTTATTCAAACTTTATAATTTTAAGTCTTAACTTAATTCAATTATTCAATAATATGATAATTAATTGTATACTTTAATTAATTTAGTTGTTATAGTAGCTCTTTTATATAATTTACTTTGTTTATTATTGACTAATTTAAATCAATTTTATTTTAGAAGTTAATAATAATTTAAGTTTTAATTTTAACTAAGTTAATGAGTTTCTTATTTTTTTCAAAGTGTCTTAATTAATTTTTAATTATTAGTTAATTAAATATGTTTTTATTTTTAATCTGCCTTAATTTTTCAGTTTTCAGTGTGGCACCATCAACCCATGGCACCTTTGAACTTTCCACAATGCCACCGGTTTATTCCTTTGTTGTGCCTTCGTTTCTTTTTTCCCTGTCAATGCATTTCCTGTGGCACCGTTTCTCTTTCACAGTGCCACTGTAACTCTATCTTTTCACTGTCTCACCGGTTTTCACCTCTCTGATGTGCCACCATAAACCTTCCTCACGATCTCATCATTCCTTTATGGTGTTAGTGTTCTCCTCCATTCTGCCACCGTAACCTCATGCACCAAACCTCACACACCACAACGAAGCCACTCCTCCCACCAGTGCTTCCTACCATCGGTTCACAATCACCACAAACACAAAAAAGGGAACACATTTACAAACTCAAATCCAAACCTAAATCGCGATGTCAAATACTTAAAATCCAGTTTTTTGATGATGAAGACAACCTATGCCTAATCAAAAATCTTGAAACTAGCCTCCCACTTACTCGAATATGAAGATTTCTCTTTTGTTGATGATTCTCTTACTCGAACCGAACCGAGATTCATCATGTTGGAATCATGCTACGTCACGGTAATGAAAGGAAGCCAGGTTCGGGAACCCTCAATGCCGCTTTTGGAGTCGCCTGATGTCGATATGATCTGAGAAGAACACATCGCTGCTCATGAGGGTTAATGTGTCACCAAGGGATGATGTACAGCTACGATTTGAGATCCTATCACCAACGATGTAGAAAGTAGGAAGTTAAAGCCACACCAAGGTAGTCTACTACCATCACCTGCAGAGGAGGAGCTGAAGCCAATTTCCGAGACAGGAGAATGAGTCGTCGTGCCTACAAGATGTCGAGCTGCCGATTCTCCTTATTGGAGAAGGAATCGGAAATTCCTCCCCCCTACGCAGTGTGATTAGGGGGGAAGAAGAGGATAAATTAAATAAAATTAAACTTAAATAAAAACTAAATAAAAAAACAAAAAAACTAAAATATATAATAATAGTTATTATAATATAAAATAATTATAAGAAATAATTTATTAATTATAAAATTTTATTAAGATGTAAAATCAGTTAATAAAATAGAACTTATTTTAAAACAAAAATAAAATTAACTTACAAATAATAATAATTTAATTTAATTTAATTTTATAAATAATTATTAATATAAAAAAATTTATAAACTAAATAAATAATTTAATAAATAATTTTCTAACTAAAAAATATCATTACGTTATAATAACTAACTACTAATAACACTAACTTTAATTAAATAAATTAATTATTAATAATAAATTAAAAACTTAATAATTTTATTTAATTAAAGATTTAATAATAAATTAATAATCAAAACAACAATATTTAATAACAATTATCAATTTATATTTTTATTAATTAACTTTAGTTAACTTTTTAATAAGTAATATAACATTAAACTGAAAAATGTCTATATATATTTCTTTGTGTTTTCATTCATTTATTTTTCTGTTCAAACTATTCAGGTTCACACAGGAGCTGGAAAAACGTCTAAGTACATTAAACTAACTCAGTGGGAGTTATTTACAAGATAAAAACTATTGTGGCGTGTCAATCACGAAGATACGCACGTGTATGGTTCATAATTAAAGAACATATGAAGGCGGTGGTAAGCAATGGGTGATGTGCAGCAGGTGACAGTAAGTTTAAAACAGAGCAGCAAGAAGAAAATAGAGGGAGAGAGATTCCTAACATTTGACGAATTCATTTGATACATTCGATCAATCACTTACAAGCAGAGCGAGAACCTGGGGGAGAATCTTGGAGCACTTCTCGAAGAACCACTTCTTGGAGACCTGAGGGCCAGGAGCTGCAACGATTCAAGCTAGTAGAGGATGATCTCTTCCTCTGTTTTCTTTCAAATCACTTTCTTTGTAATTGAATGATTTTATATTATGTAGTAGATATAACTTTATATTGAATCATATAGTTCAGGGTTAAAATCAAGTGTGTTGGTTATCTTTCTTCTTCCTTCTCACTATCATTTTAAATGTGATAAGAATTGATCAGAGAGATCAGCTCTGAACGCATTCATTTGCAACGTACCATTAGCCCTTAATCTCAGAACTCCACAATATTTTATTGAGTTTGATAGTGGATTAGTTTTCTTAAACATTTGAATTGAAATGAAAACTACAGAACTTATAGTGAGCTCTTATTGTCATCTTTTTCAATCCAGAATTCTCATAGTTGATTAATCTTACAGTGGAAAACACCAAGATTTTTCATCTTAAGTGATTTATCTTTTGGAGAGGGAAACAAACCATACCTTTTTAGTGGTACTAGTTGTATTCACTATCGTGAGAAGGAATATTTTCAAAAATAGTATAATATATATTTTTCCCAAAATATATTTCTCTAGATTTTTCAATTATCATCATTTTATATTTCTGTTACTTACTATTTTTATCTTGTTTCTTGTTTAATAAAGTTTAGAACAAAAACTAAAAAAGATTGTGGTGTTTCATTTGGGATTTATAATAAACACAACAAAAAAAATTTAAAGTCTAAAAAATCGAAAATATACCCCAATGCTGACAATAGTGGGTTCTCTTGAAAGTTTTTAAAAGAATAGTGGTCATAATCACCTTCTCTGTGGGTTCAACCCTGCTTGCCACATATACAGTAGTTAGTAGGATTATAAATTTTAAACTTTGACTAACTTCAAAGATGGTCGACATAAATTTTCCTATTATGTATATTCCTTCAAATGTATTTTCACCCTTCATAGATAAAAATATATTAGGTACACATGCATATACATACATAGTAGATTTATTTTCCTCTTCCTCCATTGATTTCCATAGACAACCACTCTACCCTCCATCGGTGAACATATTTTCCATTCTTCTAGTTAATATCTATAGATTTAATTTCTTTTAAAAAATAATACACCATTATATGTTTTCTCAAACTTTTTATCACAGGTGATACATGAGATAAAAAGTTTTCAATAATGTTTATTATGGAAACAATATAAGTGTTTTTTAAGTGTCTTTTGTATTTTTTATTATGTTTATTCTAATTATTTTCTTATAAAATTTAAGTTTACTATTTTTTTAAAACAAAACAAATTCCGCTTATCCAAAAGTTATTGGATGATAGTTAATTTGTTCCAGTACAAGGTTGAATGATTAATGGGCTTGATGGTCCATATGGTATTAATCCACACACACACAATTCCTTTCTCAATGTAACATGTTGGTTGGTTAGAGATTACTTCTCTCATTGAGTATGAAACGTTTATGGGATAATTTTATAGAAGTAAATGCATCGACGTAAACTTTTATGACTTTTATTGGACTTAATTCTCTTTCTTCAAGAATATTTAAAATTAGTAACAAAACTATAATAGTTAGGGGATTTATATCATTCCATTTTCCATTAAATTTTTTTTAATCATCCTCTAATATACTATGCCTTTTAACATTTGTAAGATGATAAGTTTATAAGTTTATCATTGAAATTGTTGAGGAAGTGACTATTATAGTATACATACTATTTTTAATGTGAGGTAATTTTGACATCTATTGAATTTTTTTTATTTATTGGTTCCCATATATAATTTAATTTTCTTTTTGGATATATGAGTGTTTCACATAATTTATGAAAATATGACATATAAAATCATCAATGTTCAGTGATGTAATGATTTTTCTATGAATGATTATAGTTATAAATATGTGATTCATATTACTTTTAGGTGAGGAAATCTTATACATATCGACCTACAAAAGTTTTTGCTTATGATTAGAATTGGTGTTCAGGTGGGGACCTCATGTACATCACTACATGGTTTTCAAGTCACTAAAAGCAGTTCTTCTCCATTTTTCAAAACAAAAATTGCATTTTCAATGTTTCTATAATGAATTAACAGGTGTTTATGTTGAATTATATCTTAAATTTATCCTTTTATGCTATAACTGATTATTATTTAGTATGTGAATGTGAAAAAATTCAGTGACTAATGATTGTTTAAGTAACAAAAGAAGGTCAATAAAATAATCATGTAAACTTAACAATACACCCTATAAAACAAAATTATTATTTATTCAGGAATTTTTATTACTTTCATGACTGTTTATAGGTAGTCACTAGCCCATTCCAGCACAAAATATGGAAAAACAAAAGATTCCTATAATCTCAATTCTATGTTTAGGAAACTTATTCATGAAACCAGTAACAAGTCATTTCCAGACAAGCTATTGGAATAGATCATAGCTTGCCTCCTCATTTCCAGCCTCATCTAGGAATATTCCATCAGTAAAAGATGGCATGGTATTTCCACTCTGTAGAGAAAGTTCTGAGTAATTTTGATTGGTTACAACATTTATAATTTATAAAAAACATATGCCAAAACCATTTGAAGATATGGATGACATTCTTGGGTATGGAATCCCTAAACCCATGCAGGGATTCAATAATGTTTATGACTAATAGAGATCAAAACATTAGAATAATGAAAGTAATTTTTGTAGTGTTTTAGATTGATTTTCATTGTTTCCCCTTTGATTTTTTCATCAATTTTCAAAATTTTAATTTTCCTAGTATTTTTGGTTCAATCAATAATTTTTTTCTTTGAAAAAATAATAATTAGTTCAATTCTTCTCATTCTTACATTTTTTCAATATTCATATTGATCATGTGTGTAAGTTAATATATCACTCATCATGCATATGTATTACCTAATATAAATATCCTCATAATTTTCTATATAATTGTTCTTATTTATTTATTAATATAATTTTAAATGTGTAAAATTATATAGAAGTCATTTTATACTTTAATTTTTTTTCATAAATCAATTTTTTATATGTGTATCGTATTACGAAACCATTCCACATATATTTTCTTTCGATAAATGAATTTTGAATATGTATCCAATATAAAATTATTCCAATGATTTGCCCCAATATATTATTTTAATTTATTTTTTATATATGAAATTATTTGTATTGTTTTTAATACATGACATTACAATGATATATAACAATTCATTACATTTTATCTCATTTTAACATATGAGAAAAATATTATATAATGGTATTTAATAGAAAATTGAATACATTATTTTCATTAATAATTCCATTTTGTAAGAAAATGTTACAAACTCAATAGTTTAAATTACCTTCTAGAGGATATTTAAATTCAAGCAACAATATGTATACTCATATAATTGTGTGTGTCAACAAAGAAATTCCTAGGTTTATCTAAAATTAGAAAACCTATTAAGGTTATCCTTATAATTATTTAAATGTTTTATTATTACCACTTTTCACACTGACAGAAAAGTAAAATCTCTATTTATATCATTTTATGTACTGATGTCTTTTGAAAAATTATTGTTTCATATCTATGTGCAACACTGGTATGAATACTTTTGTATTTTTTATATCTTTTTTCACTTTAAAGGTCAATGTAAATATGATGTTTACTTTGAACTAATTACATTATTCACTAATTCATATGGGAATTCCTAATAATATGTTTTATATTATATTATTTATACTGATAAAAATTTTGAAGGTATCTTAAAACCCTTAAATACGTGATTTTTTTATTCTAATGATATTTAAGAACAATCCAGTGTTGAATATATGGGTGATTTTTGTATCCAAATGTCTATTTAATGATGTAATCATGAATAGTAGATTGAATCTAACATCATGGTGGTTTTTGTTTTAGGGAATCTATATAGTTCACTTCCTAAATTGAACCATGTTTTTAGAGCTTGATTGATTGATTGTGGGATGTGATGAGAAGTTTGTATAATGCAAAATACAAAAGATAATCGATCAAGGTGCGTGATGCAAAATCCATTTCTTATTTCCATCAAGACCAGTGGTGTCGATGTTTTTATTTTAGATTGCACCAGTTATCTATTAAAGAATGAGTAATATGGCATGGTATTGTGTCTATTTACAATAGTTTTTCACCATAACATTTTAGTGAAATCATATCTTTTTGGTTGATTTTCTCTCCCTCATAATGTTTTTATCATCCATTTAATTTTGTACATTGTTTATACTTTATTAACATGTCTTTAATTTTTTGATTGTCGCATTGGTCTTTGTACATTCATCTCCCCAATAGGTTTTCCTTTAAACTTATTATATCTATATAAAATTAGTGTACATTGCCACTTTTAATATTAAAAAAATTATTTTAAGCCTATCTTTCTTCTTTCCAACAACTTTATCAAAACTCTCAATTTATATTTATTTATGGCTGAGGTGGCACATCTGAGAGCTTCTATTCTTTTGAAAA
This sequence comes from Viscum album, assembly GCA_963277665.1. Classification (NCBI taxonomy): domain Eukaryota; kingdom Viridiplantae; phylum Streptophyta; class Magnoliopsida; order Santalales; family Viscaceae; genus Viscum; species Viscum album. Next base: position 1,448,183,190 of record OY728129.1, read on the forward strand.
AGTTTTTGTTGGAGAGATAAAAAATCATTGATAACAAGAGGTTTCTAGATTTCATAATTGGATTAAATTCAACATGGAGGAAATAAAGGTAAGGGTGGACTATCAGGGTTATATTTTTCCAAGAAGGGGCAGGCAGATACCTGACTCAGGAATGAAGTTGGTGAGGATTCAATTTGAATGGAATGGAGTGGTAAAATAGTGTCTAGAATGTTGGTGGGCGTCAGCCCTGAGTTTGAAATGGCCTTATATACCCTCTATTTATTTACAGGTGGATAATACAACCTTGTGTGGCTAGGTTGTTAATACCCTCAATATCAAGTGCTATCATTTAGGGACCAAAATTGGATATGTATTCCCAGTAGCTAACAGTTGAGATTACCTTATTGAACTTGGAATTTGTTGTCATTGAAGCTCACTGTGATCATGTATGTTGATTTGTATGAAATTATTATTGAATTTTCATTAAACTACTCTTGTGAAAAAAAATTATGTTATATCAAAACCATCAAATACATAATTTTTTACTGACATTTTTTTAGAAAAATATATTTATTTAATAGATAAGTAAATCAATCATTTTTTCTAAAACCATTGTTTTTTATAGATTTTTTTTATGTCTTATAGGCCCTTAATATTATCATTTTACTTCTATTTCTTTCTCTTTATAGGTTTTGTTAGTTAAATCCATATTTTCATTGATTTACTCATTATCTTGTCTTGTTCAACTATATGGGTTGAGGTACTAGTTTATTTATTATAAGTAGGGATGGTTACAAGTAAGCAAACACACACGCCTCAGATTCCATTGGGTCAAGCCTCATTAATCTCTCTAGGATTTAAAAACGCCCATTGGACCTTTTACTTATTACAATTATGTTTCCCTAGATCCATGTTGCTCAATGTCATACATGACATTTTTTTAGGCCCCAATAATAGACTATAAGGCCCAAAGATGGCAATAAAGGCCCCTGAAGTTCCTCCCAAAGTCCCATGGCCTGCAAGCCTTCCCTCACATTATTGAGGCCACATTCCACCACCTAGAAGACATAGGTATTTTCCAAACATGATCTGGTTATTGATAGAAGGACGCATGCACTAGTTGGGTCTGCTGACGCCTTCCCATCCCAAGATCACGGACATCACCATCATGGATACACGTCAACCGCCACCTGCATCCCCTAATCATTAACATCATATTCCCTTCCTATGCTCATCATTTTCAGAGATACACACCGATCACCACCCACATCCCGCTAACACGCTGCACCCATTGAAACGAAGACCCCATACACCCACCTGCAGCATCGAGCACAACAGTTCCTGATTGCACCAGTAGAAAAAACGGTGCACAACTACACCTATCTAAAACCTATCCATAAATTGGTGTCAAATTCATAACTAGAATTGGTTTGTCACACTAGGTAAAAAATCTCCACCAAAATAGAATAATTTGTTATTTTCAAAACATATGCTTTATTATATATATATTCATTATATTATAAAAAATATGTTTTATATCTATTGTTTTATATAATTTATATTTATATATGCATTATAATTTATAATTATATTTTTTAAACTTACACTTCATATAATTTATAGACATAAAAATGATACATTATATGCAAATCTTGTGTATATTTATTTATTTATTATAAAATATGAATATTGTTAAACCAAATATGATGGATATGAATCAAAAATTAATGGATGATAATCATATTACAATGGGGTATGAGTATAGGGTTAAAGAGTTTATCAATTCAACAACAAAGCATGCATATTTCCCTTCTCAAATCATTTGTTTGTGTTTATGTTGTTGTTATTCAAAACAAATGAGTCCCGAGAAATTGAAAGAACATTTGATATATCAAGGAATAGATTGAATCAGTAAATGTTGGATTTAACATAGAGAAGAACTAAATTTAGGTATTAGATGGGATGCTACTATGATTTATCACTACTAGAAATCCAGGCTTCCTCACCAAAGATCAGTAACGACCGCCAAGGGCGATCGCTAATCCTCTCAAAAAATTAGATGGGGTTTTTTACCACCTCCACTCATCTTCGTCATGGGTTTCCTACTACAAAACATCTTTGTTTCCCCATACCTCTTCTATCACCGCTCATGTCACCCCAGGTGACCTTCAACACACCTCAACATTTATCATTGTAGGGGGTCTTCAGATCGCTGCTTCAACATTACCCGACCACCCCGCAACATCCATCATTGTATTGGCTTCCCTCCGACTATCATGGATATTACATGATCGATGAACAAATCTTTTAGAGTCCCCCCCCCCCCACATCACTCTCTGTGTCCCCTTGTTTAATCAACGACAAACCACACATAAAATCTAGTGTTTTCAAGGGGGTTTTAGCATCTGCAAATGGCAGTCACTGTTGAACATCACCAACAAAGAAACTATGAACACTAATGGCCTTTAGTATCCACTTTTGGAGGTTGATAAAGGTTTTTATTCTAGTAGTATAAATCATCTAATATGATTATAAGTGTAAAATATTATGGAGATCATATTGAAGGAAATAAGCTTCATGTTGAACATATGATGCTAAACGAATGCTACGTTCAATGAGTATGATCTATGAAATAGTACATGTATGTCCAAAAGACTGTATATTGTTTCATAAGGACCATAAATCAGTTTAAAATTTCATAAGTGTAGAGAATATTGATATAAGAAAGATAAATCAAGTCCTATGAAAGTTTTATGGTACCGACTAATCATTATAAGGCTTAGATGATTATATAGATGTGAGGAGACTGCTAGAAAATTACCATTGCACACAGATACAAGAATTCGAGATGGGAAACTAATTACCCAATAGACTCTCCTCAATTGAATAAAATTGATCATGACTATCCTGAATTTTGAAACAAGCCGATAATCCTTCATCATGCACAATCTATAGATGGACTGAAGCCTTTTGGTGTACAAATTAGTACTCATAGTACATGGATGGTTATTTTGGTAAATTATAACTTTCAAACATGATTTTTCATGAATTGAAAATACATTATGTGGTCTCTACTTATATCTGGACTAAAATGACATGGTAACGATATTGGCATTTATTTGGATCCATTGATCGAAGATCTAAAATTGATGTGGGGCACAGGTGTTACATTGTATGGTTTGCATAAAAGGGAAGAGATAACATTGAGATCCATTTGGAACGGGATAATAAATGACTTTACTTCTTGTGAAATTTTTTAAGGATATAGGATTAAAATAAGTTTGGGGTGTCCCATCTATTAATAAATTCACCCAACTAATCAAAATGTGACATTAAGTATAGGTTGGACATGATTTTCATGGGGATAAGAGAAGGTTTGATGTTGGTGAAGGGTGAAAGGTAGTCTTCCCCCAGCTATTTATACTCATTCAAGTTAAAGGAGATACCAATTATGAAAATTTATGAATGATGTAAATGTTCCATAGGGGAATTCATCAAATGATGAGAATATTTGTCAATGAATGACTGGAAGTTAAAGAGTATAAAATCAAATGACTGTCATGTTTTGAGGTAATGTTTAATTCTTGTATATTTACATTGTATTATACCTAAAACTTTTCAACATTAACTATAAAATATATGTTTATTTTTCAAAGAAATAAGTAGAAAAGTTATAGACTTAGAAAAGCTGAAAACTATTTGTTTCGTCCCTGAATTTTCCACATGGGGAAGGAATGGCATTTTATGGTGTTGATGGAACAAATTTTACATCAAAAATAGATCCACATACGTTTCAGGTGGTTTCCAATGGGTTTTATTTGTGGAACCAGAAACACCCAATAGTTCTATATCCATGAAGGACTTTCTTTCAAAAGGCAGACACTCGTTAGGAAGTTTGGCCAACGATACTTAAGAACTCACATTGGTTGAGAGTATGGGAGGTTGGGATCATCATGCCCTATTGGGGGGATTTTTTTCTACTCTGGGCCTCAATTATAGATTTAATACATGTTTTCTAATCATTCATTAATTTCCAAGTATGACATGGGTCACCCTTGAATTAATAATCATATATTAGTTTGTATAAAATTTAGAATCATCTGTATGTATCTGAGGTGATTCATCAATGGAGATATCTATGTGTATCTGAGGTTATCTATCAATGGTACCCTCTTATGTGCTGATTATAGATTCTTTGGTAGTTACTACAATGATGTTGTTTTTCATCCACATAGTGGGGAACTCTATAATGTATCATCATCCAGGGAAATAAGAGTTGTGTTTATGTTTGGATCAGACCCATGAATGTGATTTCTACGTATCCCTTTGAAAGGAATCAGAACCCATAGAGTTTGGTGCTACTTAATGGGGCACATCATACCTTTTAAGGACATGTGATAAGGACATAACCATACAATTTAATTTCATATGGAAAGGACGTATAGGTGAAAGGTTCCTAGTCAAATTTTGGTGTGACACTTATGAAAAAAATTTCCAAGAACCTGGAAGGGATATGAATGCCCATGTTAAATGATACCCCACTAGGAGTGTGGATAGAAGATAATTAGGGTTGATTTGTGGTGTTGGGTTTAGACTTTATGGAGGCTTCCTGCGTATCTCATTTGGATCGGAATAAAATGTCACATAGTTCGGTTGTGAGGACCCTTTCCTATAGAGGCGCTACTACAAAATAGGACTTTAACAGCACTAAAAATGACTTTATCAGTGCTAACTAATCATTGACTACAAGAGAGACATTAAAATCCTGAGTTTTTTATCAGCACTGATAAAGGATCCCTTTATCGGTGCTTTTAAAAGCACTGGTAAAGTGACATATTACAGTGTGTTGTAAGAGAACACCACAACACCAAAAACACCGAGAAATTAGAAAAATAAAGTATGAATACTGAATTAAAAATAACATAAAACGATATAGTCTTTTTTCTTGGTTTTGGTGATGTGATGCGTGTTTTAAAAAATGATACTTATATATTGAAAAAGTGCACTCTGATTCATACTAGTCACACCATTCATCAGATTGAGGTGTGGATGATTCTTACACATCTCAGATGACTTATAGATCATTTTATTAAAGTATAAAAACAATCTGAATGTGTTTTATTGATTTTGAGTTTGTCATTTTTCTTTTTTACTAAAATGTATTTTAAACTAGAAACACATAATTTGAAACATTTAGTTCATATAGTGTGTCAGATTGATATTATACCAATTCCTACAAATCAAAAATGACTTATGAATCATTTTCATAAATTATAAAAATAATTCAAGTGTGTTTTCTCATCTTTCAGTGAGTGGAACTTTTTAAACTAAAATATTGATTTTAAATTGATAACGGACACATTGAGTCATATCGGACACATCATGTATCGGATTGATATACGGATTATTCCTACACATAAAAAATGATTTACGGATCATTTTCATAAATTATCAAAACAATTCAAATGTTTTTTCTCAGTTTTGAGTAGGTGAGTTGTCCTTTTAACTAAAATTGAAGTCAATTTTAAATAAAATGACACACTTTGAGTCCTATCGGTCACACCATGCATTGGATTGAGGTGAGGATAATTCTTACACATCCCAAGTGGATTATGGATCATTTTCATAAAGTTTCAAAACAATATGAATGTGTTCACTTGGTTTTTAGTTTGTCTCTTTTCTTTTTCACTAAAATGACATTTTAAACTGGAAACACGCACTTTGACTCATACTGATCACATCGTGTATCTATTTGATGTGAGATTGATTTATACACGTCAAAAATGAATTATGAATTAATATCCTACATTATAATGAAAATTTGAGCACATTTTCTTGGTTTCCAATGAGTGGCATTTTTTAACTAAACTATTGATTTTAAATTGATAACAAACACATTGAGTAATACCAAGAACACCGTGTGTCAGATTAAGGTGCGCCTGATTCCTAAATATCAAAAATGACTTAAAGATAATTTATCTAAAGTATCAAAACAATATTAATGCGTTTGATCAGTTTTGAGTAGGTTAGTTTTCCTTTTTATTAAAATTTATATCATTTTTAAATAAAAAGACACACTTGGAGTCAAACTGGTCACATCGTGTGTCGTACTGATGTACGACTGATTCCTACATGTCTCAAATGACTTATGGATCATTTTTATAAATAATGAAACAATCCAAATTTGTTTTATTGGTTTTGAGTATTTCACTTGTTATTTTTACTAATATGTCATTTTAAACTAGAAAAACTCATTTTGACCTATACCGATCACATTGTGTATCAGTTTGACGTGAGACTAATTCCCAAATGTCACAAAGAACTTATGAATAGATGTACTAAATTATCAATAAAATCCATTTTCATTTTCTTTTTTTCTCAAGTGACATATTTTGATCTAAACATTCAATTTTAAACCGATAATAGACATATTGAGTCATAGTAGTCACACCGTGCATCGAATTGAGGTGAAATTTATTCCTACACATCTCAAATGACTTAGGGTTTGGCTCCCTAAGTGTGAACAAAGTACACACCTCCATGGATCTCTTTTTATAGTCATATAAAACCCTATCATTTTTTAATAAAATAAAACATATTAAAACCCAAGTTTTATTGAAAAAAAACATTATAAAAAAAATCCTCAACCAATTATTTTAATAAAGATTTATTAAGATCCTTGTGGATAAATTTGAGGATAAAAATGAAAGTAATTCATCATTAACTCTGACTCCATGTTAAATCAAATAAATAAATTTTAGTAATATACACTTTTTAGTTGAAATTACATTATAGCAACCCAAGACCCATGGGTTGCATAGTACTACAGTTACTTATTCGGATTCTTCCATCTCCACCCTCTCCATTTCTTTCTCAAACTTCAATCTATCCTTTCTTTGGTTTTGTGGATCTTTTCTCTAGAAGGAGTTTGTAGTAATTAATGCGTTGAGTTAATAACTAGTGTCAATGGTGTAATTCTTAAAAATGAGAGGCATTTCTCCTTTTATATAACACAATGAAGTAAAATTTCTATCCTCATCAACTCATCTCCCAAACATTTATCATTGAATTTTGTTGTTTGACACACATCTTCCATCTCTTGTGGACATACACCTATGTTACTTCAAATATTCTAAGCATTAGTCATTCATGGGAGGACTAATGCTCAGAGTAGTAAAAGCAACATAAAAGAGATATGGGATGAGTCTCAAGGAAAAAAATGAAATAATAATTGTCAGGTAGATGAAGCTGATGAGGATGAAAATTGTACTTCATTGTGTTCTCTAAAAGAAGAAATTCCTCCCATTTATGATAATTATACCATTGACACTAGTTATTAACTCAAATACTCCACTACCACCAAATCCTTCTAGAAAAAAGCTCCACACAAGTAGATAAATGATAGAGTGAAGGGTGGGAAAGAAATAGAGAGGGTGGATACAGAAGAATCATAATATGAAACTGTAGTGTTGTATAGCTTGGGGGTCTTGGGTTGTTGCAGTGTAATTTCAGCTGACTAGTGTATGTTACAAAAATTAATTTATTTGATTTGATGTGGAGGTAGAGTTAATGATAAATTACTTTCATTTTTATCCTTGAATTTATCAACAAAGATCTAAATAAAACTTTAATAAAATAATTGGTTGGGTATTTTTTTATTGTTTTTTCGATAAAACATGGTTTTTTTAATAGGTTTTTTTTTAAATGATAGGGTTTTATATGATTGGAAAAAGAGGTCAATAGAGGTGTGTAATTCGTTCACACTTACCTCGATGGGCAATAAACCTAAACGGCATTCTCGCCTTCCACCGCAAAAAACTATAAAATGGAAGTCACTCTACATTTGATATATAGATAAATAAAGTTAATCTACCTAAATATTATATATATATATATATGTATGTATGTATTATATTAGTAACTTTATTTGAATATAATTATATATATTTGTGTATATTATTTATCATATATAAATTTATTTAAACATACAATTTATTATTAAATGTATATATATATAATACTATTTTTTTCTAATGAAACTAAAAAAATACTATCAATAATAGTACATAATTTATATTAATTATAAATAATTATTATTTTGGGTAATTTTGTATAAAAATATAGTTATTTAAATTTTGGAAAGCTTAATTATTTCAATAAAATGTATATAGAGTTACCTAATTTTATTATTTTGAAAGTAACATGAGATTACAATATTTTATTGGTTATTTAAGTATAAATTATATTACAATTAATTAAATGTATATATCGACCAAAAATGTATATATTTACCTAAAATTATGAGTACCTAAAAATAATTTCTAATATATAGAATTTGATAACTTCTTTTATATTTTTTGAAACAAATGATGTAGAAACCTAAGGATTTTTGGGACGCCATCTAATACACATTGACCCATCCTTGAGATTCTAGGGAGGTCCATAAAGAAGTTTACATAAAGCAATAATACACATCAACAAGATATATCATAAACAAAGGAGAAAAACACACCGACCCTTGCAACGTCTATCTCATACACATTTAAACACACACACACACACATATATATATATATATATCATCGAATTTATAATACACATAATTTTAAAACAAATACACATTTAAAAATAATCTTTAATGAAAATAAATATATACTCTTCTTAATTTGGAAATCCACAACCATAATTTGTGAATAAATAATTATGAAATCATCCTTACATTACAATTTCTAAAAACGTGTATAAATAGATAAAAAGATATATATTTATTTTCATATATATATTTATAAAATAAACATAAATATATAAAAATATATGTAACCCATACAGCAGAATATCACAACATAGAAAAATAAATACAACACCATACTAATTTTGAAAATTGAGAGCTATTGAAAACAAATAAATATGGTATCACCCTTACAAATATTTCTCTAAAAATAAAACAACACAATTCTAAGAAAATAAATTTTAAAGGAAAAATTCTTAAATCAGAATATTAAAATAGAATTTAAATAAATAAATTCCCTTACATGAATTGCATAAAATCAGATTATGTTGTTGCTTTTCACCTTCATCAGAATGAAAATTGGATTTCTAAATCAATTTTCTTAGAACCTACAAAGGAAATTGATTCAAAACAGTGAACCAAGCTGAGGTATAGATATTGATAGTGAAGAAAATTGATTCAATTAAAAAGCGGAAAATAGGATATCCAAAAAAGTAGTCAAGCAAACAACAGATCATAAACAAAATAAAAACAATATACAACAATCGAAGCACAAATAAAGAAATAAAATCGAAACCTGCAAAGGAAAATAAAAAACCCTCAGATCCAGATCTCAAAACAAAAAATATAAAAATAAAATCTGAACCTAAAAAGGAAAACAAGCCTACCTCACTAGGTTGAAGAAAATTTGAGAGCCTCAGATCTAGAACTTGATGTTTTCCTTGAAAACCCTAACTGAAACCGAACACTGGATATCATATGATGTTTGATCAATTGGGGGCAGTGAGTTTCTATTATTCGATTGGGTTTGTGTGATTCTAGCTTCGATTCCCAAAGAATGAGCGCCAACAATGGGTGGCTTCTGCGAAAAGCTTTTGATATTACAACGGGTTTGCAATAGGTTAGGGTTTTTTAATTAGATCGAGTCACTTTTATTAGTGCTTATTATTTAAGCAATAATAAAGGTAGGTCTTTATCAATGCTAAAAAGGAACTGATAAGGCCTTATATCAGTGCTTATTACTTAAGCACTAATAAAGGATTTATAATTATAATTATAAATAAAAATATTTGTAAATATATATATACTTAATAAATATATATAAATATAAATAAATTAAATATATTCCTTATTTAAATATATTTATCATAATTTTATAATTATTTAAATATAAAATTGTTTATTTATAATTATATAAATATTTTTAAAAAAATATTTGCATCATTATAAATATTTACATAATTATATATATATATATAGTAAATATAATCATTATTTAAGTAAATTTATTATAAATTTAATAATTATTTAAATATATATAATTATTTATTTATAATTATATAAATACTTTAAAAATATATTTTTTATTTATAATTATAAATATAGTGTGTAAATTTTTAAGTATATTTACTTATAAATTTTTATTTATAAATTTTTTTTACAAATATTTTTTTGAAATTATTAATTAATATCTAATTTTAAGTACATTCGTGTTAAAAATGAGTGCAATTGAAAAAATTAAAAATAAGTACACTTTAATAATATTGAGAAAATGGATAAGTTTTGTATGTGTACATTGTATATAAAAATTCACTAATTACACATATGTGAAATTAATATAACACACATTTGATCTATGTTAAATTGAAAAATCAAACAACATTCAATTATATGTCCATTACTCTAGGAAATTAGTCAGTATTCTTAATTCGTATAAATTTTTAATTATAAACCATTATTTACTAAATATAGCACATAAATATTTTGTAATATATAAATTATATTTATATACATTAATATATAGATATACTATTTATTAACATTAACAATAATAATCAAATTAATAAAATGTTTAATATTTTTCTCAATTTACTTATTTTTAATTTTAATTTGTTTAATTTTCATTTTGAATATTTGTATAGTTAATACATACTATTTATTAGGATTTATAATTTATATATAGTATAATAAATTTATTCATGTTTATCAATAATTATTTAATTAATAAAAAATGTATTATTTTTTAATAAACTCGTTTTTTATTTTTTTTATTTATTTAATTATTTAATTTTATTAATTCAAACCTTTATCAGCGCTAGAAAAATTATGATAAAGGAATCCTTTATGAGTGCTCAAAATATAGTGCTGATAAAGGGTCCTCTTTATCAGTGCTAAAAATAAAGCACAAATAAAGGGCGCCCTTTTTCAGTGCAAAAAATAAAGTGTTGAGAAAAGCTACCCTTTATCAGTGCTAAAAGTAAATTGCTGATAAAGGGGAAATTTGTCAGGGCTAAAAAAGTGCTGATAAAGGGTTAAATTTATCAATGCTGATAAAGATGTCATTTATTAGTGCTTTTTCCTAGCGCTGATAAATACCAGCATTGTTAAATGCTGGTTTTATAGTAGTGAGGCCCTCTGAAGGTTTTTCTTGTGAGGGAGTGTGGCCCATTGAGAGGATTAAGTTGGTGCTTATTCCCAAGGAGGATTCCCAGGTGATTTGGGAGGTTTTGTTGGGGTTTACTTCTAAGGAGGATTCCATTTGGATGAGTATGGTGATATGGTTGGGGCTTATACTGAGTAGGAGGACCATGATTAGTTGAGGATTATTCCTGAAGAGGAGGCCCATTGAGATTTTTCCTTAGGTAGGAGTCCAATGTATCCTAATCATAGTAGGAATCAGAGTTCTCATAGTTTAATTCATCAGGTATTTCATACTAAGTTTGCCTTTGGGTCAAATTTTTTAGGCTTATTCTCGAGGAGGATGCCCTTTGAGATGGTTGGGGATTTCACTTAGAATGAATCCAAAAGTTTAGTTGTGGATCACATGGATTCCATGATCATCAATAATCTCTAAGACCACATGATTCATCCTTGGTGTGAGTAAAAAGAGGAATTGGTAGATCTAGAGAACCAAGCAATCTTCTCAGTTTTCTGATGGATGAATATTGGATCCAAAAGGGAAAGAGAAAGGTTTTTGAATGTGTCTACCTCCTCTTTTATTTTTGTAACTAGGATAGTCACATCTAATCACATATCCAACTACAACCTGGGAAGGAAAAGATGGGTAAGAGATCCTCCTCTTGGAAAAATATTAGGGGGCTTACTCCATGAGGGATACCCTTTGGATGAGTATGGTGATACAGTTGGGGCTTATACTGAGTAGGAGGCCCATGATTGGTTGGGGATTATTTTCGAAGAGGAGGCTCTTTGAGCATGGTACTTAGGTAGGCATCCTATGTATCCTGATTATAGTAGGAAACATTTTTCTCATAGTTCAATTAATCATGGATTACACACTAAGGTTGAATTTGGGTTACATTTCAGGGATTATTCCTCGGGAGGATTCCCTTTGAGATGGTTGGGTATTTTACTTAGAATGAAGTCCAAAGGTTAGTTAGGAATCACACTGATTCCATGATCATCACTGATCTCTAATCCCATGTGATTCATGGTTGGTGTGAGAAATAATAGGAAGCAGTTGATCCAGAGAACCACACAATTTTCTCTGTCCACTAATGGATGAATGTTGGATCCCAAAGGTAAGGATAAAGGGCATTGAATGTGCATCTATCCTCTTTTATTTTGGGAACTAGGATAGTCACATTTTATGATCTATCTAGCTATAACACGGGAAAGGTGAAGAGTAAAAAGAGCTCTACCTCCTACAAAAATATTAAGGGGATTACTCTATGAGGGATGCCCTTATGGTTTGGAATCACACCAATGTTGTGATCATCACCAACCCCTAAGCTCGTGTGATTCATGATTGATGTGAAAAATAATAGGAAGTGGAGGATATAACAAGCAACACCATCCTTTTCCTACTGATGGAAGAGGGTGGGGAGATGGTGAGAAGAATAAGGGGTTGTGATGTGCCCCTTCCCTATCATCATTACACCCTGGCATTACGATAAATAATGAAATAAAGAAGGACGGGTCTTGCAAGAAAGGATAGGGGATTACTCTGGGAGGGATACCCTAAAATTGGTTTGGGGGAAGAGAGAAGGATCTCATTCCATGTTAAAGGAAAAGGAATGTGTGATACTCACCATTCCCACCTAGAACTAGAGGCCCCTAGTCTAAGGGAAAACTAGGGAAGGACATTCCCCTAAACCTAGTATCTGAGACCAGAAGTTCCATGACACTGCCCCCAGGTATGGGGTCCTTATAACCAAGGGAATGCATACTCACATGCACCCCAAGGACTCTACCAATCAGGTAGGATAAGTGCAGGATACCTGTGACTGAAGCAATGCTTACGAAAATGGGAGACATGATAGTGTGCATCTTTTCAAGGTTTTGCAAGTCCAGATGCTTCATTGAAGGTTTCAATTTGACCCCCCACATATGATATATCCAAAGGAAAATGAGCCCTGCTATTGGTGTCTTGTAAGAGGGATCAACTGTGGGATCACATAGGTCCTGACTTAGAGAGAAAAGGTTCTCCACACAGGGTCTGAGAGGAACTTGAGGTACTTCGCGTAGGAGGGTAGGATTGTACGAGATAGAAATTTTTTAGGCAATGTACCACCTAGGAAACAACACTTTGGCATACCTTTAGCCTAGTCACAATGGGTCTCCTCGGGTGTCCTTGGATAGGCCTCGCATAGGCCCCTGATTAGGGAAGGGGTCTTACATAGGTGGTTGTCCACCAGGGGAGAAGGGATCCTCATGTAGGTGACTTGTGTTTCGGACTCTAAAGGGACTTTGATCCCACTTATCCCCTTTAATTATCTATTTTCTTGGGTTTTAGAGAGCTATCTGAGGAGTTTTAGAGGACCTGGGTGAAGGGGTGGCACAACCAAAGCTTCAGGGCTTCTTCCAATTTTCTAGTTGTGTAAATGAGGGCCCCTCGGGTCCTATTTATAAGAAAATAGAGAACCCTTTTCAAAGGAGTTTATCTATGTAAGTGTCTGGTATAGGTTCTCCACGTAGGGGTGGCATGTTCTTTAGTGTCGCGCATGTGGTGTGCGCAGGTGCCTTATGCAGGGGTAGTTGCGCCTTATAGGATACATAGGAAGGTTATGCGCTAGCCTATTGGTGCGTAGGAATGGGGCACACAAGACCACCTATGAAATGCACCTGGAAAAACATGTTACTCTATACTGTGGGGATTTCACCCCCTCACCCCTTATTGGGATCACTGTTAAGCTGCGGTCCCAGCTTATTGGGTCAGTCCCTTCACTACTATCACTGACCCCCATGGAAAATGGATATCTGCACCTAACACACATATTTTTACTATGTGCCAAAGTTTAATTATTTATAAACCTTATTTACTATTGCGTAGCAGTAGTAGGGTATCGAACTCAAGGGATGGTTGGAAACCAAGTTTTCAAAAAAAATATCTACTACAAATAGTGGATGAATATTTTTTTTAATCTTTTATTTTGAATTGATGAAAAATGACGATGTGACATTAATTTTTTTATAAACTCAAAGATACAGATAATTTCATTGAACAAGTATAAAGAATAGAAATGATGATCAAAAGGAAGAAGAAAATTGAATAAATACAATCAAGATTTATTTTCAGGGTAAATTAACACAAAATTGGTTTAATGGATATCTATATTCACATAAACCTTATTGAATTTGAGAATCTTGAAAAGGTTTTTGGTTAATCTCTCTCACCAATAGATTAACACGCTGATTGACGGTTCTTGAGGTTCTCCGCTTCAATAATCACCAAAAAATGCAAAGAATATGAAGAAAAATCATTAAAACTGATCTCACCAATCATTTCCAAAGTTTTGAATTTGAAAAATAAAGGTGTAAAATAACTTTAATGATTCCAAAATTGATATCACCGATCAATTCTAAAATTTGAAAATGAACCATGTGATGTAGTAAGGAGAAATATCCAATAGATTAGAAATCCACCAAAAAAGAAAAAATTTACCCAAGACTCATATTGAAAACTCAAGTAAAGACAGTTTCAATTAAAAAATAAAAAATGAATAACATAGGAGAAGAATTTTCCCTAAAGAAATGGTTGAAACAATGTTGCTTCTTGGATTCGGGTCTTAGGTATTTGTCCTCCTTCTCTCCAAATTCAGAATCTCCAATGATTTAAAAAAGATGTCCAACTTCCTATCATCTACCTTCCCTCTTTAACTTTGTCATTCTCTTCTTCGTCACTGATGACATGTGTCAAATTCATCTGGCCTTTTTTCCCTCTTCATCTATGGGGCACTCATCACTGAAAAATAATCACATGAATGTGAACAAAGCAGAATACTTCTAACCAAATAGAGCATAACTATTTTAATGAACTTGGATGTAGTTAGGACTCTCGCTTGAATCTGCAAACTAAAAACAGAGTACAAGAAATAATTTCTAATTTCATTGTTTATAAAAATATTACTTTAATAAATATATGTAAATTATTATTATGATAGATATTAAATATATTGAAAATTTTATTAAAGTTTTTATAATTATTAGAATAATTATAAGTTTATAAATAAATAAATATTTTTTATTTTATTCCATATAATTTACTAGATTTAAATATTGAATAATTATGCCTAATTATTTAAACATATTTATCTAATTTTATTATTCATTATAATATTTTATTTAATTTATTATATATATTAATTATTATTGTTGTTATTATTATTATTATTTATTTTGTTTCTTTCTTTATCTCTTCTCTCCCCACTACGTGTTCCTCTTCCAGGGGACACTCGACTCGAACTTTAGTGGTAAGGCGATGGCGGTGACAACCTAGGATCGACATCCATCTAGATCTGGTGGCCACTCTAATAGCAGTTACTGGTTAATATTTCATCATCTGATCTAGGAATGAGCTTTGGTGGTGCTGATTCATCCGGAGGTAGAAAGGGGTTTGCGGCTTGGCTCATCAGATCGATGGTCAAAGCATCACTAGACCACTACTTCAGATTTCTTAAAGAACAAGTGCGGTGTGGATTTGATTTTATGTTTTGGTTTTTAGGTTTTCCACATCAGAGGCAACTATTTTAGATGGTTGTGACTTATATGAGTCAGTAATGAGGATTAGTTAGAACTAGGTGTGGCTCAATCTCTAAAGTTTTTGGTAGCATTAAGATTTTGTGTGAAGCTTCATAGAGGTGGATAATGAATGTGGTGGAGGCACCAGTCGAGCTTGACAATATCTGGTGATGGTCACTGCAATTTCTGTAAACAGGGGATAGATGTTGTTCTACCAGTGGAAGAAATGGTGGAATAATCCATGGGAGATGTTGGGTCTTGGATTGTTTTAAAGGGATGGTCGATGATGGAAAATACTGATGGTGATTCGCCCCTATTGGTGGGTAAAAGATGGGAGAATCCAATGGTGGTTGTAGATGGATGGTCTGGTGATGATTCATTATGCTAATTGTGAGAGGAGACTTCCAATTATAAGAGTCACCATTGACATGCCAATTGTGAGTCATCTGAGCCATCTGGTGATGGGTAAATGTAAGAGTTTTCCATTTTGGTGGTGGTGGAATGTGATCCACTACTGAGCCACCCCTAGCGGTGGGTAAATAGCAATGGTGGGTGTGGTGTCACCAACGGTGGGTTAGAAGTATTACTGCAGAAACAATAAAAATTTGATATTAACATTATTAAATTTACTAAAATATTTGAATTAAAATAAATATTTAAACACAAAAATAATTATAATTTATTAAATGTTTTACTTAAAATAGAAATATGAATTAAATGAAAACGTAAAATCAAATGTTATATAAATTAAAATCAAAAATAGATTACAATTATTTTAAAAATAAACTTTAAATTAAATATTAAACTTAAAAGTTAATTTAATTAATTTTTTGATAAAATAATAAAATTAGAAATAATAAATTAAAATTGAAAAAGAGAAAAATTGAAATTGAAAACCAATTAATTATCTAAATTTAAAAGTGTATATTTTAATGTATTTAAAGATATAAATTAATGAAAGAAAATTAAATTAAAGATTCATTAATTATATGAAAAAATAAAGATGAATTGATTAATTAATAAAAAGATACAATCATAAAATTATTATTTCAAAGTCCACCAGAAAAAAAATTAAAAACATAATTCGAGAATTAAAATAAAGGAAAATATGATAGAAAAAATAAAAAAAATAAAAAATAAAAATAAAAAATTAATTTTAAAAAATTATTAATTATAAATTAAACTATAAATTTATTAAATTGAAATTAATTAGAAAAAGAGGAATGGTTAATTTATTAAATGATTAAAAAATAAAAAAAAAAGATGCTGCAAATCTAGCAATTTAAAGGCTACATCAAATTCCCCCACACTTAATTATTTCTTTTCCACAAGAAAATCCATACTTTTTGGTTTTTTTGAAATAGAAACAAATTTTAAAAAAAAAACTCAAAAAGGATCATGTTAATCTATTTAAAAAATAAAGGAACAAAAACTATGATTGAGAATTTTTAAATGAGTTGTTCAAAAGAGGTCTTTCCTAAATTCAAATACCCACTAAGAGATCAAAGGAACAAAGACTCATTCACTACTAAAGGTTTCATGCCTCTTATATGAATCCACTTATTTACTTACTTCAATTTAATTCCAAAATCTAATTTTAATAGTGATTACATGTTACACATAAGTGAAAATAAAATCGTAACAAAAGGCACCATTTACTTTGACTTTCTCCTAGGTTCCAAAAATGAAAGTTTTAAATAAAATTTTTTGAATCGCATTATTGATACAACTTAAATGACTTTCATACCAGTAAATTTTCTCCTACTTCATCTAGTGTTCAAAATTCTCCCCACCTTAATGAACATGTTTTTGACTACTAGGAACTTATTTTTTTTATTTTATTTTTCCAACCATGTATTTTGTGAAAATAAATATGAAAATTAACTTTTTCAAAATATACATAGGTATTACACACACACCTAGTGTGTAGAGTCTTAGATGTTCACTGTGGGTTCCCATTTTCCCATTTTACTCCAGTTTCAAAAGGATTATAAGACTACCATTTAATTTGGCTCCCTCAGGTGATTAATTTTTTAAATAAAAAATTAGTCTCCTGGGTTGAATTTCAAATATTTAGTTTGCTAAACTTGTGATAATAATTCCACATATTTCTACCCTGTATCACTCTCATTCTCAGTTCCTAAAAAATATTCACAAAATTTGTATGCAACTTTACTCAGAAATCATTCATCCTAAATAAATTTAGAATCAAAGCAACCCTCAATAACCAGTAAGTTATTATAAATTAGTTAAGACTGAATTTAAGTGAATAATGCCTCTTAAATAACCTTATATTTTGAATAAATTTTGAAAACAAATAACCTTTTTATCCAAAATTTTTAAAGGAATTTGATGGGCTTACTTTAAAGCATATATTATCTCCGAATAATAAAACACTCTCTCCCACACTCAAAACCCAACTTTGTCCCCAAATATGAATTCAAATGAGAAAAATAAAATTACTTTTAAAGATCAAAACATATTTTCAATTTCAATAGATTAATGACATGTTCAAGGGTAAAAGTTACGTTTAAAAAATTTAGAGTTTTACACAAAAAAATATTTAACAACTAATTCACATAAACTCATGAATTATCATTAAATCTAGTTATAAAGAATTTTTCAATTAATTTCAAATAGTAGCATGTAAAATATGTAGTACATAGTGAATTGG
This sequence comes from Viscum album, assembly GCA_963277665.1. NCBI lineage: Eukaryota > Viridiplantae > Streptophyta > Magnoliopsida > Santalales > Viscaceae > Viscum > Viscum album. Next base: position 1,448,201,549 of record OY728129.1, read on the forward strand.
GTGTAGAAAGTTTTGAATATTTGATTCAATTGGATTTTCAACTGCATAAGAAATAAAATGATAAGAAACCAGAAAATAAAATCAATTTTACTCAAGGAACAAGCTTCCAAGGATAATACCCCCCACACTTAATTTCAAACAATGAATAAATTGAAAATCAGTGTAGAAAAGGTTCCAATACCAATTCAATATGCAGTAAAGTTTCTAGAAAGCACCAAGTAACATCAAATAAAATAATAATCCTAGAATAAATTAAGATATTAAAATAAGGAACTTCCCTGATTAAATTTTATCTAGTGAGTATCCACCGAGAAGATCCTAGTTATTTGAAGAGAAAACGGAACTCTACTCCTATGTTAATCACCTCAGCAGCATCGTTCTCTAAAAAAAGACCATATTGACCAAGAACTTGTATCCAAATAAAAAATAGAAGACAAAGACAAATAAATAGTATGACATTACTCTTAACAAAATATTAACAAAAGTAAAAATAAAGAAAAACATGGGTTAACTACAATGAATCCCTGAATATTAAGTCTTTAGTTATACTTCAGTGAGAATCTATTTTCAATCAAAGAAATATAATTCAATACCTTTGTATGCCCTTAAAAATAAAGTTTGAATCTTTGAAAATTCACCATAATTAGATTTTTTTCTTCTCCTACAATTTCTACAGCTCCATTCTTCAACATTCTAACAATAGTGATGGTCCAGACCACTTAGATTTTTGATTTCGAGGAAAGATCTTAAGTTTGGAATTAAATTAAAGGACCTTGTTTATAGGTTTTAATTCTCTATTTTTAATAACATAATCATGAAAAAATTTGGACCTCCCTTTGTAAATCATAGAGTTATCAGAAGACTCTCATCTAACTCACTAAGATCTAGCAGCCTCCTCTCTCCATCAGTCTTAAAATCAAAGTTTCAATCCTTTACATCCCAATATGACCTATATTGAAACTCCACAGGAAAATGAAAACATTTCCCAAATAACATCTTATATGGAGACATACCAATTGGGGTTTTAAAATCATTTCTATATGCCCACAATGCCTCATCTAATTCCATAGACCTGTCTTTAGTAAAGTTTGAGACATTTTTCTCCAAAATCTGTTTCAACTCCCTATTTGAGATTTATACCTATCCACTAGATTTTGGATGGTAGGAAGTTCCAATTATATGGTTTAATCCATAATTATCTATTAAAGCCTTAAATTTGTATTCTTTAAAGTGGGTTCCATTGTCAGTGATAAAATTTCTTGGCACCCCAAATCTTAAAAAGATGTTCTTTTTGACAAATTTATCACACTTTTGGATTGATTTTGGAGAAATGCTACTGCCTCAAACCACTTAGTGAAATAATAAAAAATAACTAAAATATAATTATTCCCATGTGATTATGTAAATGGTTCCATAAAATCAAATCCCTAAATATCAAAAATTTCAACTACCAGAATACCTTTTTTAGGAAGATCCTATTTCCTTCAAAAATTCCCCAGCCTTTGGAATCTATCACAACCCACTACAAAGATCCTTTAATCCTTGAATTAATTGGTCTGGTTAAATCCATCTTGAATGACTTTTTAGGTTCTCATCTCTTCACCATGATTTTGTACCCAAGGTGAAGAGTGACAACTTTCCATAATAGGAAAAATCTTCTCTTCTGGAAAGCACCTTATTAAGATCCCATCATCATATCTCCTAAATAACAAGGGGTTATTCCAAATATAGTATTTAAGATCTGAAATAAATTTATTTCTTTGGTTGTTTGAAAAATTCTTAGGAATGACACATGCATCCATAAAGTTGGAAAAGTCTACAAACTAGAATGACTACCTAAGGGAGACAGTGAAAATCTTCTCATCTAGAAATAAATAATTTGTCTCCCTTGGATATTCACACTGGGTATTATAAATCCTAGAAATATAATCTTCAACTACATTCTTAGATTCCTACTTATATAAAATTTTCATTTCGAACTCTTGAAACAAGAGGATGCATCTAGTAATCCATGTTTTTTCTTTCATCTTAGACAATATATACTTTAAGTCATAATGATCAGTGAAGATAATGACTTTATATCCTAAAAGGTACTTTCTAAATTTATTTAGATAAAAAACAACAACTAAAAACTTTTTATCTATAGTTTTTTAATTCCTTTGTGCTTCATCTAGTAGTATGCTAGAATAATATACATCATGTAACCTCTTATCTATCTTATAACCTAAGACACCTCCAATAGCTATGTCACTTTCATCACACATAAGTTCAAAAGGTAATTTTCAATTAGGTGTAGTAATGATAGGTGATGAAGTGAGTATTTATTTTATTAGATTTAATGATTCCATAAAGTTTTGATCCAAAAGTAAGGGTTCATCCTTGACTATCAAAGAACATAAGGTATTTTTATTTTTAGTAAAATATTTTATAAATGTCTAGTAAAAACTAGAATTCCCTAAGAAAATTCTTACACCCTTAACATATTCAGGAGAGTTAAATTTTTGAGAAACTTCAAATTTGGATGTTTCAACCTTTAAACCTCTCCTAGACACCTTATTTCCTATCACAATTCCTTTATTGACCACAAACTTGTATTTCTCCTAGTTTAGAACTCGTTCGGTCTCTAAGCATCTCTCTTACACCAATTCCAGATTTTTTAACAAGTCTCAAATGTGGTACCAACAATAGATAAATCATCCATGGAAACCATTATGACTCTCTCAATCATGTCAGAAAAAATATCCATCATACATCCTTATAAGGTAGTTGGCTCACCACATAATCCAAAGGGAATTTTCCAGTAGGAAAATTTCCCAAAGGTTCATGTGAATATAGTTTTCTATTGGCCCTCATGGGATAAAAGAATCTGGTTGTAACTAGAATATCCATCCAGAAAAAAAAATTCATTTCTATCAAGCATTTCAAAAATTTGGTATGGGAAGGGAATTGGATAATGATCCTTCCTAGTGAAAGAATTGAGCTTCCTAAAATTGATACATACTCTCTATTTGGTTTCTTTTATCACTTTATTTTCTTCATTTTTTTCATCGGTAATTATAATGAAACTACCTTTATTAGGGACCACTTGGACGAGACTAACCCAAGAATTGTCTGATATGGGATAGATAATTATAGTGTCCAACAGCTTGATAACTTTCTCTCTCACAACCTCTTTCATATTGGGGTTCAGTCTCTTTTGACATTCTACTCTAGGTTTGTGATCTAGTTCCATAGGGATATTGTGCATTAAAAATTAAAGGAAAATCCCATTGAAATCATCTATGGACCAACAATGTAATATTTATATTTCTTAAGAACACCCAACAAATTTTCCTCTTGGTAAACTTTTATTTCAATAGAAATTTTTACTGGTAGTATTGAATTCTCACCTAGAAAAGAATATTTTAGGTGTGATGGGAGTAGTTTAAGCTCAAAAGTGGGTGCCTTTTTTACTTGAAGGAAGTATATTGGTCATGGAAGGTACAAGGTCTTCGACATGTTTATTATAATGAGTTTAAAATATGGACAGATTTTTAATTTCATAACCTGTTTTAATATTCTCTTCACTAATTTCTAAGGTGGGAAGCTCATATTAAAAATTTTATAACTCATAATTCAAGATATTAATCAAAAAATAATAAATTTATTTTATCATATCTCCCTATATTAAATCAAAATTTTTAGCAGTTTTTGTAATAGTAGGAACAACCTCAATTTCTCTTAAGAATTCCTTAAGTTTAGAAACTGAGGATACGTTCTGACTATAGTAGAAACATGATTGTTGTCTAGTTCTGGAAATTTTTCATTATTTTCACTAAGACCAGATTTAAAAAAATTTAAAACTCCAATTTCAACTTTTGAATTTATTTCTTTAGTAAAGGTTTGTTTTCATATTCTTATAAATCATAAATTGAATTTTTGGCTTCTAAGTAATCTATCCTAGAATTATTTTTATAGAATTTTGGTTCTTTAACATTTTTAAACACATTGAACACTTCCTATTTTTAATCAATTTTAAAGATTAGCTGACCATTAGAAAAATCTATAACTGCTCCACCAGTGCCTAAGAAGGGCCTACCTAAAAAGATGAGAATCTCATGGTCATACTACATTTCTAGAACTAAGAAATCATCTAGTATAGATAATTGTCTTACTCCAACTAGTAGATCATCTACCCTTCCCACAATATGTGTGAATGACTAGTCAGCCAAATGTAGGATAACAATGGTGGGTTGAAGATCACCAAATCTCAACTATTGAAATAGTGATAATGGGAGAAGAGAAATACTAACACCTAAGTCATAGAGACAAATCAATTACACATTATTCCCTAAAGTATAAGGTATAACAAAGCTACCAGGCTCTGAGTTTTTGAGGAATTTACTTTTAAAGAACATTAATAAAATATTTAGTGAGGCTATATATAGAAAGTGTTTCAACTATATTTTTGTTTGAAACAATTTTTTTAAGATACTTTAGATATGATGGAATTTGGATCAAGGCTTGGATGAAAGGGACATTCATTTGGAGCTTGGTTAAGAGACCAAGGAACTAGATAAGTTCTGCCTTGTTGTTACTTTTGGGTTTTATTTTTTCTAAGAAAGTGTTGGGTGGGGAATAGTTCCAAATAAGAGAAGGCATATCCCTTATTTCTACAACAATTTTTTCCTTACCCTTTTTCTTTTTAAATTTTGAAAAAATTTCAACTTGATTATTAGGTGAAACATTATGGTTTTCTTGGTTTTTAGGATTTTTATCTTGATTTCCATATTGGGAATTTTGTATATTTTGATTTCTAGACTCATTCTTTTTTTTACTTTGGGAATTCCTAGAGTCTTTTCCAGAATATTTTTGAGTTTTAATCCCACTTCTTGTGACAAAAGTAATGAAATTATCCTTAGGGTTGATTTCAGTTGTGCTAGGTAGCTTAACTCTATCCCTAGATTTAATGTATTTGTCTATTTGTCCCATTTTTAACACCATATTGTGTATTATATAATTAGATTCAAATTTATTAGATTCATGTCAGGCATTTTGTGAATCAAAATTTTCTTCTAGTGAGTAAAATCTTTTAAGCATTAGATCTATTTTGTTCAGCATTTTCCCCTCAAAATTCCCTTGGGAATTGGATGACTCTCCCCTATTTTGGTTTTGATATTGTTTCCTAGGCTATTTTTGGTAGGCATGGGTAGCAGGTTTTATTATCATACCTTGTTCTTTTCATGATAATTCTAGATGATTCCTATATCCTTGGTTATAGTTTTTTGGAAATTAATTGTCTTTGTTAGGAATTCTAGGACCATAATTAATAAAATTTTCATTTTCTTATTTTTGGGTTGGTGTGTAAAATTTTGGACAAAAGTTTTCAGTGTTCCCAAATATACCACACTGAGAGCATTGTTATCTAAGAGATTGGTTTGGGTGTTGAAATCAAACTTAGTTTATAGATTGTTTGGAATTCTGGTTCATTAATGATTGTAGTTGGTTTGTTATTTAAAAAATTTGAGAGTTTATTTCTATTCCAGAACCAGTTTTTTTTTCATTTCTATTCACTCTTCTCCTTGTTTTTTTGTTGAGAATTTAAAGAAAGGTTATTAATATAAATTCTCAAATCTTCAACCATTTTATCATTGTAATTTCTCCCAGCAGATTGGTCAACAAGATTCTAGCCATAAGAAGACAATCATTCATAGAAGGTGTCTATGAGAACATGGGATAGGAGTTGATGATGGGGACACTACCTAAGAAGGTCCCTAAATCTATATTAAGACTCGTGAAAGGATTAACCATCCTCTTGATAGAAAATTTTTATTTATTTTTTCTCAATTCACCTTTCAGTATTTGGTGAAATAATTTCGTGCAAAAGGAGTTGTATACTAGGTCCTAATTTTCAATGATATTTTCATATAGACTCAAGAACCAATTTATTGCATTCCCTTTAATGAAAAAGGGAAATACTCTCATTATTTGTTAATTTTCAGTGAGTCCTAATAGTGGTTATTTTTGCACAGTATTTTAAAAGTCTCTAATGAAGGCTAGTGAGTCCTCATTAGAGAGCCCATTGAAATATAGAAATAGTGATAAGTGGGACTGCTTAAGTTCATAGTTCCTAGATCTATGAGATAATCTAATTGGTGATGGGTTACTTGAAGCATGATGGAGTTGAAACTCCCTCATCTCAGACCTCTCCATTTCTTTATTGAGTTTAGGCTGAAAGTTATAGAGGTTATTAGGAAAAGGAACTCTTTCAACTAAGTTTTTAATTTCAAATTTATTTTTATTTTTTATAGCATGTAGGTGTTATTCTATTTTAGTATTGAAGGGATCTGATTTATCAGTAGATAATCTAGTGCTCATAGAGTAGAGATTAAAGGATAACAATCAGCATAGAAATCTCAAATTAGTAAGCAAGTAGTAAAAGTAGATTGAAATAAACAGAAACAATCGACAAACAACAACAAGCACTATTGACTGAATAATTTTTTTCAGTGGTTTTATTTTTTTTTTTTTTTTGAAATTTTTCTATATGAATTTTTCTTAAACTAATTGTTTTATTTTTTTAAAATTTTTATCACTCGAAGCCTTCCCCAGCAACGGTACCAAAAACTTGACACATACTTTGTTATTATGCGCCAAAGTTTAATTATTTATAAACCTTATTTACTATTGTATATAAGTAGTAGGGTATCGAACCCAAGGGAATGTTGGGAACCAAGTTTTCAAAACAAATATTCACAACAAGAAGTGGATGAAGATATTTTTTTAAATATTTTATTTAAAATTGATGAAAAATGAAGATGTGGTAGAAATTTTTTTATAATCTGGAAGATGTGGATAATGGAGTTGAATAAGAAGAAACAATAGAAATGATGACAAAAAAGGAACAATTTGAGGAAATAAAATCTAGATATATGGTTCGGGGAAATTAACACTATTTGGGTTGAATGGATATAAACATTCACTTAAACCATATTGAATTCAAAAAACATGAAAAAGGGTTTTGTTAATCTCCTTCTCTAAGAGATTAACATTCTGATCGATGGTTTTTGAAGTTCACCACTTTAAGAATCTCCAAAAAAGACAAAGAATTTGAAGAAAAGTCCTTCTAAAGTGATCTCGCTGATCATTTCAAAAGTTTTGAATTTGAAAATGAAAGGTGTGAATTTTTTTATTGATTCTATAATTTATCTCATTGATCAATTATGAAATTTGAAAAATAAAAATGTGAAGTAGTAAATAGAAATACCCAACAGATTATAAATCCCCAGAACAAGAATAATTTTATCTAAGACTCATATTGAAAATTAATGTACAAGTAATTTCAATTACAGAATAATGAATAAAGAATAAAGGAGAATAATTCTCCCTTAAGAAATTTTCAAAATAGTGATACTTCTCATATTCGGGTCTTAGGTATCCTTCCTCCCCTCTTCAGATTTAGAATCTCCAATGATGTAAAAAATAGATCCAACTTATTGTTGTCTTCCTTCCCTCTTTAACTTCATCATTCCCTTCTTCATCACCAATAGTGCATGCCTACTTCATCTGGTATTTTTTCCGCTCTTCATCCAAGTTTCACTTAACACTAAAAAATAATCACCTACATGTGAAGGAAACACAAGCCTTCTAACTAAATAGAGCCTAACTGTTGTAATGTACTTGGATGCAGTTAGGACCCTGGATTGAATCTGCAAAGTAAAAACAGAGTACAAAAAATAATTTGAAATTTATTTTATAAAAATATTACTTTAATAAAAAAATATTATTATAAAATATATTAAATATATTTAAAAATTTATTAAAGTTGTTATAATTATTTGAATAATTATAAGTTTATAAATAAATATATATTATTAATTTTATTCCTTATTATTTATTAGAATTAAATATTGAATAATTATGTTTAATTATTTAAATGTATTTATCTAATTTTATTATTAATTACACTATTTTATTTAATCTATTATTATTATTATTATTATTTATTTTAATTTATTTATTTATTTTTCTTTAGATCTTCTCTTCCCACTGTGTGTTACTCTTTCATGGGAGGCTCGGCTTGGGATTTGGTAGTAAGGCGATGACGGCGTCAACCCAGGCTCGACATTCAACCAAAAATGGAGGCCACTCTAACAACAGACACCGATTCGAATTTCTTCATCAAATCCAAGCAGGAGCTTTGAAAGTGCTGATTCATCCGAAGGCATAAAGGGATTTGTGACTTGGCTTCATCAGATCAATGATCAAAGCATCAGTTGACCACAACTTCAGAATTCTTGAAGAACAGATGTGACGCAACTTTGAGTTCATGTTTTGATTTTCTGGTGGTCCGCATTAGAGGTGATTGGTTCAGACGGTAGTGACATAGATGAGTCAGCAATAAGGGTTTGTCAAAACCAAGTGTAGCTCGGTCTCTTAAGGTGTTGGAAGCGTTCAGATTTTGTGTGAAGCTTCATTGATGTGGGTGATGAATGTGGAAGAGGCACTGGTTGAGTTCGACATTATCTGGTGATGGTGGCTATGATTTTTGTAAACTGTGGATGGTTTTTGTGTTATCAGTGAATGAAATGGTGGAAGAATTCATGGGAAACAGTGGGTCATGGATTGTCACAAAGGGATGGTCGACAGTGGACAATATTGATGTTGAGTTTCCCCTATCGGTGGGTAAAACGTGGGATAATCCAATGGTGGGTACAAATGGATGGTCTAGCGATGAGTTATTGTGCTAATTATGAGTGGATATTTCCAATTGTGAGAGTCACCAATGGAATTCTAACAGTGAGTCATCTGAGTCATTTGGCGGTGGGTAAATGTACTAAAGATGGAATAAAACAGTGGGTAAATGTAGGAGTTTTACATTTTTTGGTGGTGGGTTGGGATCCACCGGTGATTCACCCTTGGCGGTGGGTAAATATCAACAGTTAGTGTGGTGTATCTGTTATCAACAACCAACGGTGGGTGAGGACCAATAGTGGGTCAGAAGTCTTACTGCATAAACAATGAAAATTGGAGATTAACATTATTAAAATTACTAAAATATTATAATTAAAAGAAATATGTAAACACAAAAACAATTATAATTTATTAAATTTGTTACTTAAAATAAAAAGACGAATTAAATAAAAACATAAAATCAAATGTTATATAAATTAATCTCAAAAACATATTACAATGATTTTAAAACTAAAAATTAAATGAAATACTAAAAATAAAAAGAAATTTAATTTATTTATTTGATAAACTAATAGAGGTTGAAATAATAAATTAAAATTCAAAAATGGAAAAATTAAAATTAAAAATCAATTCATTATTTAAATTGAAAATAAAATATTTTAATGTATTTAAAGATATAAAGAAATAAAATTAAATTAAATTAAAGAACCATTAATTAGATAAATAAATAACAATGAATTAATTTATTAATAAAAATAAACAATTATAAAATTATTATTTCAAATTCAAGCAGAATAAAAAATTAAAAAATAATTAAAGAATTAAACTAAAGAAAAATAAGTCATGAAAAATTAATAATTTTAAAATCTAAAAATAAAACATTAATTATAAAAATGATTAATTGATAAATTAAACAATAAAAATATTAAATTTAAATTAATTGAAAAAAGAGGCATAATTAATTAATTAAATTATCAAAAAATTATTAAAAATATGTGGAAAATCAAGTGATTTAAAGGCCACATCATCATCGAACACTTTTCAGGTCTAGTCGAGGATGTTTTGGGTCATGAAACATGGAAATCCAATCTGTTCCTTCCAACATAAAGATTTATCTCTACTCAAACTCGATATTTGGTGTCTAGGGGAGATTCACATATTTAATTTTATAGTAAAGTGTATGAAACACATTTGATGGTGTCAAAAAATCCCCCCTTTAGAATTAGAATCATTTGTAATGAAAAGAATCAGGTTATAAGGTAACTATAGGGTACTTTGATGCAATCCAAAATCATTTAGTGAAATTGAGAGCTATTTCAACTATGGGAGGAATCTATAATTTTTTCCTAATCCATGGTGCATCGTGAGCAAAGTTTGACTATTAATAGACTCCTATGGAAAACCCTATAAACATTGTTTCTTTTGTGTCATCTCCCTAATTGTTTCCCAAATCTAGTATGAATAAGAATTAGTGGGAAAGAATTATATTTTTATTATTATACCCTTTTCAGGTTTTCAAACTAACAAGTTTTATGAATTTTTTCATTTATAATTTTTTTCCTAAACCATACAAAGTACAAATCTAGAAAGTTGAGGCTCAAATTTTGTCCAGAGTTCCCTTCGTGGGTTTTCAACTTTGTGATTATTGTGTCTCTTTTTGAGTGCAGTTTAAATTCATGTAGGACAGACTAAAAAGACTGGTGTTTTGGGTCAAACATATTTGACCATGAGGTTTGAGATGTTGGCCCAAACAAGGCATGTTGGCCAAGAATGTTCTGAAATTATTTAGATGCCCCAAGGAGAATTTTGAGTCACAAAATTGTGAACTCTGAATCTAAAACATTATATGAGATATATATCTGAGGAATGACCATGAAATCAGTGTGAAAATCGATTTCTGGCATGATATTATCAGGGTTCATGTGAATAAAGGAGGTCTCACCTGAGTATGAATGTATCGTTGGTTGAAAACCCTATTTTTTGGGGCACTTTATGCATAACCAAATGGGGAATGTTGAAGCATAGTCAAACAGTGGCATCCTTTGGAAAAAATTCCATGAAATTTAGTGGGTGAATTATAAAAATCCAACTAGGATATGTTAAATCATGGCTAAGAAAAGGAGTTCATGGAAATTATAATGTTCTATTACAGAGGTATGAGGGAAGTTTATAGAGATTCTGATTTCTCAAAACCATGATGGGTGATTTTTTCAAGGGAAATTTTATCAGAATGAAGAGATAATTTGTACTGGAATTATCCATGAATAGGAAAACACTTCTTTGTGAATTTTTCTGGTTTGAAAGAGGGAATATTTTGTTAAGTGACTGATGTCAAGGGCGAAGACCCATTTCGTAAAAGGGTTGATGTATCATACAGTTTAATGTTAGGCTACTAGGACATGGACTGTGCAGTTTAACATCTTATGGAGTGGTTGTTGTTGTTCAGTTTAACATCTTTTGACTAGGATGTTATGTTATGCATTTTAATTTCATACAATAAGGACATTGGGGTTGTATTTTAAGGACTTTATCTTTTAAAAAAAAAGATTAATGATTCCCACATTCTTGGTAATCTATTTGGGAATGTGTTTTCTTATTCATGTGTGAATGGAGAAAGGTGTAATATGTACTCTTGGGGTCTTCAGATCCAAATATTGATATGGGGAAAGGGATTATGGTGATAGGGGATTTCTTTCATGTGGATGCAATTACCACTCACTAATGGAAATATAACCTATACCCATGGTTTCAAACTGTGGGTATAGCCCATGAAACTGTGGGTATTGGCTATACCCCTAGTTTCATTAACCATGGGCTACCGAGGAATCAAGATATCCCTTTACCAGCACTTTTTACAAAACCATGGGTATATCCCAGTGAAATTTCATATTACCCATAGTTTACCAAAACCATGGGTATATATTTTCACAGCACATGATATATACTCACGGTTAAGTGAACTATGAGTATAGATTGTTTTATTCATAGCACACATACCCATGGTTCAATGAACCATGGGTATATATAGTTTTCACAACAGCATATATACCTGTGGTTCATTGAACTATTGGTATAGATGGTTTTCCCCGAAATAGAAGCTTCCCACCTTGCTTTCACCTTGCTCCTACAAACCAGAATACAAACTACAATCCAAACTAGAATGCAAAAACAATATAACCACAATGCAAACTATAATCCAATGGAACCACAATGCATTGATTTCACCTATAAAAACAATGAAAACTAGAATATAAACTAGTTAGAAACCAGTTACCAACCAAAATCTATACATTTCCTATATTAGGAAACACTTGAAAACAAAATTTAGCATGTATATAAGTTTGAACGAGAAAATTCATAATAGTGGTAAGGTTGGTAGACAAGAACCCAAGGTCCATAAGTTTTTTAGTGCAAATACTGGAAAAGATATACAAATGTATACTATACATATATCAAGGGAAGCCCTTATTTTATACCTATGGTCCATTTTAGGTGTTGTATAGTTGTTCAAAAACATGATTCAATTTGTATAAACTTCATTACGTAATTTATATTCTGAGGTGTAGATTTATACCCTCAATTCAGGCCTTCTCTGTAGTTCAGGTTCTACTAATAGATAGGCTAATGATCATTAAAACTCTAGATAGATACTCATTTTTCTATTTATTTACATACATTGAAGTCTAAATAGGCAAAGTCATAGATTATCATAAAGGGAGATATTAATTGGGATTATATATAATATTCATGCATGACTCTGTCTCATTAATGTAGAATGATTGGGACATCAGTTGTGTGGTATATGCACCCTACCAATTTCCTCATATATTAGGGTTCATGTAGAGATGGTTTCTAACACCATTTTTGGATTCTATGATGAAGTGACATCATATGGTGGAAAGGAAACTTTGGTTAATGATGATTCAGGAGGAAAAAAATGTTAAGATAAATTTTACATTCCCAGATGTTGGTGTATAGTTGATGTTTCAGTATTCAAAAACATAGATTTAAAATCATTTTCATAACATTTCATCCAAAAATCTAACTAGTCTTAATGTATCATATTTCACTGATAAGGGGTGATTGAAACAAGGAATATATGAAAAGGGTGGTCCAAGGTGGAAGCCTCTAATTAACTGAGTCGACAATTCACTCAGTCCCCCCAAAAACTAATTATTGAGGAGCTGATGCATTATAAAATAATAAAAAGGTGATCAAGGTGGAGGTGACAAGATAGTTCCTTGTCATAAGGATATAGGCTAGGAAATAAGATGAATATGTAATGGTTTAATACCTCTCCAAGATATGTATATATTGAGAGATTTAACCTTTGGAACATCTAGCTAGTAATCAAGAAAAGAAATGATCTATGGGTTTTACATGAAGGTGGTGTATGAATTCCATAGATAGGGAATGTTAAATATCCCACAAGAATCATTATTGACAGTAATTTAGTAGAGATTATCATAGATGCCACTGATTTAGAGATATGAGAGTGCATACTATCAAATAAAATATCCTAACCACTAGGTATGAGTGTGATATGCTGGACAATGGGAACATCAAAGGGGTAATCAACCAATCTGTAAATAAAGAGTGGGATGATTCCCTTAAATCTGAAATCATATGATGAAGATCCTTTGAAATGATTTCCATTAATTATCATATCTATATTTAAATGATCAAAATTATTTATTTTTGCAGATGATAAAAGATAACAAGGAACTAATAAATTACCCTTAGTATACTAAGGGTAGATCTTTGGTATGTACTTTTGTGGGGCTGGACACCTAAGAAGAAGGAGAAATTTCTCATTGTTAAAGTAGGATTTTGGAGGGGAGGGACCAGAACCTATTTATCATCTCACAATAAATAAAAAACAACCAATTAAAATAGAATATTTTAAAATAAATAATGTGTCAGTGATGAGATTTAAATTCTTAAGGCAGTAAGATACCATGATATCAAAGTAGAGTCACATAGAGAAAGAGTAAATATAACCTTTTTCAAAAAAACCATACATTAAGATCCTTTAAAAAAAATTGGTGCCACTCTGGGATATAGTCCCAAGACAGTCGATGAGCTCCTCTTTTTTCATTACAATACCATTATCCCTGTGATCAAAAGATAAAAATGTTATCAATAATCTGCTACCCATTTAAAAACCCAACTTAATAAATTACATGTTAACATACATTATAGTGACATTTCCATTTTCTGGATTTGGTTTAATTAAAATCTCAAGGTCACCAGCATCTCCAAGAATCATGGGTTCAGTTATGCTTAATAACCTTAACTTATCTAGCGCATCAATTGCATTAATAAAATAGAATCATGTAGCAAAGTCAAAAATGTAGTCCAAATGAATCAAAATATTTATTAATTCATGAACTGGAAAACTTGACTAAAGTGAAATTTGTGGTGCATCTAGTAACACAACCACACCTTACAGGATCTTTTAGAAACACCTCCTAGTTGATGTATAGGCTATGAACTATCAAATCTAACAACCTACTAACCTAAAATACATTTAAAATTTTAACTTAGCTCACGGTAAAAAATAAAAATGAATCAAAAAAATAAGTAGGGAGAATGTGAAAACAAATAACTTATTAAAGTAGTAAGTTCACCCTTCAAAATAAATTCATTGACTCTACAACCTTTCCAAAGTAGCACATCACAGCTTTAAGTCGCTCCAATCCAAATCATCCTTTGTCAAACCCATTACCTAGTGAAGACTCCACTTAAATATTTTTCTTCAAGGACCATCTTTAAATACCTTCATTTCCACAACCATAAAATGAAAAACAAAATACAAAAGAAAATACATTATGAATGGCATGAATATAAACATGATGTGACACTACTTAAATAGAATAAAATAGATCCTAATCTAATAAATCAACATAGAACTTACTATATCATAATGAAATTAAGGATATTGATACCTTCATAATCCAACAACTCATGGATGTGACCATTTTATATTATATTACTCCCATGACATCTGGTATTCCTCAACATTATAACTTCTTTAATTATCACTACAAAATAATCATACTCACTGTAATACCCCTATAAAAAATGACAATAATAATTAAATATAAATGATAAAATAAATCCAAATATAAATCTATAAATAAATCGCACCTGTGAAAACTTTGAGCAATTACTAAGAAACTGTTCTTGATAGGCTTTGTACTCTGGAGTCATGGCCTACATTTTTAGAAATAAAAAAAATGTTTACATTCCATTATAGAGAAACTTCAACAACCCCGAAGAGAAGGATCTTTGTAGTATGCATACTTGTTTTAAGGAAACTGTCAAGGCAGTGATTATGTGATTATGTGGTCTACCATGAAGTCCAGAAAAAAATAGCCTGATTGATCTTATCTTCATAGTCATACAACACCTTCAATAAAAACTAAAAAGTGTCATTTGTATCACCCCATCCAAACTTGAACCCTCCCAACCTACACCTCCTCCCTACCTACCTCCCAAACCTCACCCTCCCCCCCTCAAAACTTATTTCCCCCCTCCCTCCCTACACCTAGCCCCCTCCCTCCCAACCTGCACTGACCCCCCCTCCCTACCTGTATCCACCCCCCCTCCAAACCTGCACCCCCCTCCATCCCAACCAGTACCCGCCCCCCATTCTTGTTTCCCCCCACCAAACTTGTTTCCCCTTCCCTCCCTACACCCACCCCCCTCCGTCCATACCTGCACCCCCTCCCCCTCTCTACTTACACCCATCCCACCCTTCACCTAGCCCCCCTTCCAAACCTACATCCCCCCTCCATTCTTGCCCCCCCCCTTTCTTAATTGCACCTATCCCTCCTGTACACCCCCCCCCCACACACACACACACACACCAAACCTGCACCCCCCCCCCCATTCTTGTTTCCCCCCTCTCTACCTACACCCTCCCCCACTCCCTACCTACACCCACCCACCCCCCTCTAAACCTGCACCCCCCCTCTCTCTCAACCTTCAGACCCCCCCTCCATTCCAATTCCCCCCTCCCAACTTGCACCTACCCCCCCCCCCCACCCCCTCAAATATTCACCCCTCCCTACCTGCACCCCCTCCTTCCAAACCTCCACCCCCTTCCAAACCTGTTTCCTCCCTCCCTACCTACACCCCCTCCAAATATAGTTGTTTATTTTTGATTATTTGGTTCCTCTTTATCCCTTGTGTATATAATAACATTGAATTAATGTTCCAACCATAATAGTTTCCCATTATGTTGTTATTGATTTCATGTCGTAGCACAATCAACATTCAAACCATTGAAAAAATCTTGTGAGGGGAAGGTTACAAGTATATCAGTCTTCTATATAGAAATAATTAGTCAAAAAACATTTACCACTGTGTGGTATATCATGATATGAATTCTTGATGGATTTATATTTATTTCATTTCTATACAGCCAAATTTTTAACCAAATCTACAGGGACCATATCCTTCACATATGACCTTTAAACTAGTTATGCTTACCAGAATCACTTCCCAAATATATTTTATGTAGCCTCATTATTTTTTCATTATAGATGATTTATTATTCATAATACCAGTGGGAATTCTATAAGGTCTATAAAGAAACTTATAATGTCAATTTAAAGTGTTCTTGAAATCTTTATTACATAATTTTTGAGGCCTAAGTCTTTTAACAATCTAGAAGTAAGTTCCGATATGGGAATTGGTATATTATTTGAAATTGATAAACTCACATCCACCTATATCAACAACTATTTATCCCAACAATAATTGGAAGGGTCCAATGATTCTAACATGGGACTTACCTTAAAAAACATACACCAAATACCAATGTAACATTGGTAAAATAGGAATAACCCGATAGATTACTTTCCACTTTCTAATTATGAATCTATTATATTGTTTTTCATCATTTATCCACCATGTTCTCATACTAGGATAAGTAAACCTCATAGGTTTATTTATATGAAACCCTTCAAGATACCCAATCAGCCATCATTGGAGAAAACTTTCCCACCTTATTTTTGAAATTCAACTCCATAAAAAATTTGTTTGAAGAAATTAGGATTCCCATGTTTATCATGTATCAGTAATGATAAATCCATTTGTGTTCAAGATCATTCTTTATCAGCCTATTTAACTAGTTATCCCCTTCCCAAAAAAATGTTTAACTATAGATTCAGATCTTAGTCTATCGTATGTTTTGTTATATAAATTAATTTCTTAGTGATTGAAAAATTCCATTTAGAAAGGGTTATAGTGATTCCTCTCATAGAGTAGGACTAAGCCCATACCAGGTAAATCCTTATTATTTAGAGTGGTGTGAGTTGATTTCATTTTATGTACATTTTTTTTGGAATTAATGTTTTGTGTGATCAAGGTGATTCAGTATCTAATGTTTAAAATAGTTTCTTTGTCTATACATTGAAATAGGGAGTCTACTAGTATAAAATAAATAAACCTTTTTCCGTAAGTTGAGGTTCTGGAAGGACATTATAGAACATGGTTGTTTTTGAAATAACAATTCCAAACCAATACCCTATTTCTAAACCTCTATGATATCATGGAATTGAATCCAAATCTATATTATACCACAAATAGTAGTCTTGGTGAACATAGATTGCACAAATGGCACATGAGAAACTATAACCATTAATTTAGTCACCTTTCAACCCCCCCCCCCCATTACTCCATGATTATTTAGAGGTATTTTTAAAATAGTGACCTATTTTAGTTTCTACTTGATATATGCATTCCAATCGCTATATAATTGATACCCAAGTATAAAAGTCTCACAAAAACTAACAGATTCACCATCTTATAAGGTCTAAGGGATCATTATCATTTTCCCCTTCTTGTTCAATGACCCAAATCTATAAATTAATCCCATTTCCTAAATCATAGTTTTCCAAGGGACCTATACTTATAACCCAAAAAATCCACTATATCAAAAATTGAATATGAATGCTTTAGTAAAGAGCATCCTACAATCCACTAAGTACGCGGTAAGTTCGCTATAGAATTTCTTACCAAGTCTGGTTACCATTAATTCTTATCCTATAAACCCTAAATCATGAGTTTTTAAATCTATAAATTCTTTTATATAGATAGGGTTTTATATAAATTTCAGAGTTACATTCCATAGGAATAATCAGTGTTAATATAAAAATGAAAAATAGAACAAAAATAATGTGATATAATTTGAAGCAGTTATAATAAAAAAAACCTTCTGCATACTTCTCAATAAACCATGATGGATCTGTTGGTTATCCTGACTCAGAATACTCTATAGGAAGTTTCTGTTCCATTGCATGCTCTGGATGGCCTTCATGCACTGGAGTGTAATCTAATGGAACAGACTCATCATATGTTGACTGGATGGTAGGAATTGGAGGCGGTGTAAATATGGAAGCATATGGGTAGTAGGATGGGGGATACATCATCAAATTTGGATATGGTAATGGTAGAAACATATATGGAGGTGGTGTAGTCATCGTATAGAAATAAGAGAAAAAATGAGATGATGGGGGTATTAGTGGGATCATGCCTGAAGGCGGAAAAGACATGGCATGTGAATAATATGGTAGCTAAGATGATGATGGAGTCATGGATAAGAACATCCCCAAAGATTCAAGGGGAGGGTGGAAAGTTGTGGCGGAAGGGGTGTCCGGCAGTGGGTCAATGTGCAAATGGGTATGAAGGGTGCTCCATATAGGTCTAGGAGCATCCCCACTCAAACCCATGCTAATAGGATTAGGATTCAAATCCGATGGAACTAAATTTCCAAAAAAAATTGATAAATAATATTAACATAAAATTATATGTAATGTAGAAGAAAAATATTACAATTATTATACTCACTGATGGAAGCGAAGGAGGCCATTCACGCTCAAACCACGGTCGATCGGGATCAAATAGTCACTTCCTTTGATTTTTTTAGTATTTGTCATAATCTACATAAGACTGAAATGTAATTTTTTTATAAATAGATTTCACAAATCATGTATAAAACTTACATCTATTAGAAATTCATTAGAGGAACCAATTTGACTTATTTTAATTATTAATTATACAAATGGTTACAAGTAAATGAATAACAAAATTTTTAAAATTACATAACCAAGTTATAAATTTTTTTTAAGTAAGATTTAAACCAAGTTTTCTACATTGAAATAAATCTAATTTAATGAAATGACACTAGAAAATACAAAAAAAACAAACATATCATTCTAAACTAAAACATTATTAAAGTAATTATAGTAATACTAACCTAAAAAACTCATGTCAATGTAAACTGAATGAATAGTGAACATATATGGTTGCTTCTATATATTACCGACCACTACTTCAGGTTCAACATCAACTCTCATAATGGGAAAATTCGATTCAAAAAATTCAATATTTTGGGAAACACCAACAGGGGAATCAATGGTGGAAATTACATCACCAGCATCATGAAAAATATGCCTTGGGATTACATCATTAATGACACCATAATCAAGTCTCAGATGATCATTCACATAAAACAATTTTTTATCCATTGATTCCAAAATGTGTGGTTCATTGGTATGATGGAATCGACTCATATCAATAATTCTAAATCCATAATCGACAATAAATTTACATTTTTATCTCATTAAATAAAACCATTTACATTTCATCATAGTGACTCTACGTTGAGAGTAGTAATCCAATAACAATACTTTCTCAACATGTCTATAATAATACACATCTTCATATCAAGGCTGATTATCTGATACACTGGCATAACAATCTATTGTAATAGTTAACATAAAGCTGCCATGTTGTGTTCTCATTTTCACTCCTTGATCCCTTGTAACAAATTTATAACCATTTATTATTAAATATTTTCATTCACGAACCAAGGAATTAGGACCAAAATCCAAAGCTCTTAATTATTGATAAATAGAGTCAACAGGTAAACTCGACACCTGAAATATATATGAATAACATATTTAAATGGATATCTATATTTTAATCTAATTAAAATAATGGTAATGCCTTTGATTTCAACCATGCAAGAATCTTTAGGCTTTGAAAAGCCTCTCTCCTTCTCAAAGGAAATGATTGATGAACTATACTTATAATTTTTTTTATGTTACCTACATAAAATGATAATAAAAGTGTAAGTTGTATGTAAAATTTAATAATATGAGATAATATATAAATATACAAATTACTTACTTGATATATTCATTGATCAAACTACAGTTAAACAAAACAGTATGATGTGTCATCTTCTACTCTTCAAGGCTTAATGTAGCCAATGTATAGGACCCAAAAATTCCTCCTGTTTGGAGAAGAGATGGAAACAAGGGATCAATTTCACCATACTGGTCATCTTCATTTCTCATTGTCTGATTATTTCTTTTGGTCACAACAAAAGAATACATTGAACAAAAATCCATACATTCTTGATCCAGATAACACCTCACAATCATACTTTTAGAATAATTCTTGTTTCAGACATATGATTTCATTGTGAAAATATAACTTTCAGTAGGATATATCCACCGAAAAGAAAATAGTCCCCCAATAAATGTTTCATTTGGAATATGAACTGTTAAATATAACATGAAAGTGAAAAAGGATGGAGGAAAACTTTTCCATATCACATAAAATTAATGGTTCCTCCTACTGGATTTTTATCAAGAATGACTTGGATAAACTTTTAGAACAAAGGTATCTAAAAAATAGCATAATTAAATCACTATCACCCTTTCATTATTGGATAGAAAATGAAGAATTTCTATTGGAATCAATTTGTGAATAAGGATTTGAAGATCCTGAGTTTTTAGGGATTTTAGTTTCACATCTCTTCTGTAGACTCTTTTAGATATGTTGCTGGATTATCAATCAAGAACCATGATATTCTCTAATACATGCACAAAATTATCTTTATATGATGATTTCATCTCATAAGAAGCACAAGGAACTTTCTATTTGTTTTCACTGATACACACAAGATGAAAATATGTTCGAATACCCCAATCCAACAAGTCCTGAAGAGATCAGAAGTCATCCTTGGTTTTCCCCTTGATATTCAGAATAATTGCAAGCAATATTTCACATATATTTTTTTCAATATGAATTACATCTAAACAATGACATAAAAAATTGGTAGATCAATATGGAAACTCAAAAAAAATACTTCTCTTTTTCCAATTTTAAATGACTTAAGTATCAACATTCTTCCTCATTTTATCATTGTAATTTCTCCCAGTAGATTGGTCAACAAGATTCTAACCATAAGTAGACAATCCTTCATAGAAGGTGTCCATGAGAACATGGGATAGGAGTTGACGATGGGAAAACTGCCTAAGAAGGTACCAGAATCTATATTAAGACTCATGAAAGGATTCACCGTCCTCTTGATAGAAACTTTTTTTTTCTCAATTCACCTTTCAGTATTTGGAGAAATAATTTCATGAAAAAGGAGATGTATACTAGGTCCTAATTTTCAATGATATTTTCATATAGACTCAAGAACCAATTTATAGCATTCCCTTTAAGGAAAAAGGGAAATACTCTCATTCTTAGTTAATTTTCAATGATTCATAACAATGGTTATTGTTTCACAGTATTGTAAATGTCTCTATTGAAGGCTAGTGAGTCTTCATTAGAGATCCTATTGAAATATTGAAATAGTGATAAGTAGGAATGCTTAAGTTCATAGTTCCTGGATCTAGGAGAGAATCTAATTGATGATGGGTTACTTGAAACATGAGGGAGTTGAAACTCTATCATCTCAGACCACTCCATTTCTTCATTGAGTTTAGGTTGAAAGTTATATAGGTTATTAAGAAAAGGAACTCTTTCACTTAAGTTTTTAATTTCAATTTTATTTTTCTTTTTTAGAGCATGTAGGTGTTTTTCTATTTTAGTATTTAAGGGATCTGATTTATCAGTAGATAATCTAGTGCTCTTAGAATATATTGTAAAGGATAAAAATCAGAATACACATCTCAAATCAGCAAGCTAGTAGTAAAAGTAGATTGAAAGAAATAGAAACAATCGAAAAACAACAACAAGCACTATTGACTGAATAATTTTTTTCAGCGGTTTTCATTTTCTTTTTTTTTTTGAAATTTTTTTATATGAATTTTTTTTAAACAAATTTTTTTATGTTTTGAAAATATTGATCACTCGAAGCCTTCCCCAGAAACGGAACCAAAAACTTAACACATACTTTATTATTATGTTCCAAAGTTTAATTATTTATAAACCCTATTTACTATTGTATATCAGTAGTTGGGTATCGAACATGTGGGAATGTTGGGAACCAAGTTTTCAAAAAAAATATTCATAGCAAGCAGTGGATGAAGATATTTTTTTAAATATTTTATTTTGAATTAATGAAAAATGAAGATGTGACAGTAATTTTTTTATAAACTAGAATATGTGGATAATGGAGTTAAACAAGAAGAAACAATATAAATGATCATAAAAAAATGAACAATTTGGGGAAATACAATCTAGATATATGGTTAGGGGAAATTAACCCTATTTGGGTTGAATGGATATGAAAATTCCTTTAAACCATATTGAATTCACAAAACTTGAAAAGGGGTTTTTTTAATATCCTTCTTCAATAGATTAACATTTTGATCGATGGTTTTTGAATTTCACCACTTCAAGAATCACAAAAAAAAGACAAAGAATTTGAAGAAAATTCTATCTAAAGTTATCTCACCGGTCGTTTCCAAATTTAAGAATTTTAAAATGAAAGGTGTGAATTTTTTTATTGATTCTAGAATTTATCTCACTGATCAATTATGAAATTTGAAAAATAACAATGTAAATTAGTAAATAGAAATACCCAACAGATTAGAAATCCCCTAAACAAAAAGAATTTTACCTAAGACTCATATTGAAAATTCAAGTACAAGTAATTTCAATTACAGAATAATGAATAATGGGGAATAATTCTCCCTCAAGAAATTTTCAAAATAGTGCTACTTCTCATATTCGGGTCTTAGGTCTCTTTCCTCCCCCTCTCCAGATTTATAATCTCTAATGATGTAAAAAAATAGGTCCAACTTCTTGTTGTCTTCCTTCTCTCTTTAACTCCATTGTTCCCTTCTTCATCACCGATAGTGCATGCCTACTTCATCTGGTATTTTTTCCATTCTTTATCCAAGTTTCACTTGACACTAAAAAATAATCACCTACATGTGAAGGAAGCACAATCCTTCTAATTGAATGGAGCCTAACTGTTGTAGTGTACTTGGATGCAGTTAGAACCCTGGCTTGAATCTTCAATGTAAAAATAAAGTACAAAAAATAATTTTTAATTATAAAAATATTAATTTAATACATAAAATAAAATTATTATTATGAAATATATTAAATAATTATATTTAAAAATTTATTAAAGTTGTAATAATTATTTGAATAATTATAAGTTTATAAATAAGTATGTATTATTAATTTTATTCCTTATTATTTATTAGAATTAAATATTGAATAATTATGTTTAATTATTTAAATGTATTTATATAATTGTATTATTAATTACACTATTTTATTTAATTTTTTATTTATATTATTATTATTCTTATAATTATTATTTTATTTTAATTTATTTATTTATTTTTCTTTATATCTTCTCTGTCCACTGTGTGTTACACTTCCGTGGGAGGCTCGACTTGGGATTTGGTGGTAAGGCGGTGACGGTGTCAACCCAAGCTTAACGTTCAACCAGAAATGGAGGCCACTCTAATAGAAGACAACAATTCGGATTTCTTCATCAAATCCAGGAAGGAGCTTTGACAGTGCTGATTCATCCGAAGGCATAGAGGGTTTTGTGGATTGGATTTATCAGATCAATGATCAAAGAATCAGTTGACCACGACTTCGGATTTCTTGAAGAATGGATGTGGCACAACTTTGAGTTTGTGTTTTTATTTTTTGGTGGTTCGCATCTGAGGTGACTGGTTTAGACGGCAGTGAATTTGATGAGTCTGTAGTAAGGTTTCATTAGAACCAAGTGTAGTACGGTCTCCTAAGGTGTTGGCAGCATTCAGATTTAGTGTGAAGCTTCATCGATGTCGGTGATGAATGTGGCAGAGGCATCGGTGAGTCACCCTTGGCAGTGGGTAAATATCAAGAGTGAGTGTGGGGTATCCGTTATCAACTACCAATGGTGGGTCAGGACCAACGGTGGGTCAGAAGACTTACTGCATAAACAATGAAAACTTGATATTAACATTATTAAAATGACTAAAATATTATAATTAAAATAAATATTTAAACACAAAAACAATTATAATTTATTAAATTTGTTACTTAAAATAAAAATATGAATTAAATAAAATAATAAAATCAAATGTTAAATAAATTAAACTCAAAAACATATTACAATGATTTTAAAAATAAACATTAAATGAAATACTAAAACTAAAAAATAATTTAATTTATTTATTTGATAAACTAATAGAGGTTGAAATAATAAATTAAAATTCAAAAATGGAAAAATTAAAATTAAAAATTGATTAATTATTTAAATTGAAAAGCATAGATTTTAATGCATTTATATATATAAAGAAATTAAATTAAATTAAATTATATATCCATTAATTAGATGAATAAATAATGATGAATTGATTTATTAATAAAAAGAAACAATAATAAAATTATTATTTCAGATTCAAGCAGAATAAAAAATTAATAAATAATTAATGAATTAAACTAAAGAAAAATAAGTCAAGAAAAATTAATAATTTTGAAATGTAAAAATACAAAATTAATTATAAAAAATGATTAATTGATAAATTAAACAATAAAAATATTAAATTTCTATTAATTGAAAAAAAGAGGCATAAATAATTAATTAAATTATCAAAAAAAAAATAGAAATATGTGGAAAATCAAGTGATTTAAAGGCCACATCAACCCCACACACTTTTCAGGCCCAGTCGAGGATGTTTTGGGTCATGAAACATGGAAATTCAATCTGTTCCTTCCAGCATAAAGATAAATTTCTACTCAAACTCGATATTTGGTGTCTAGGTGAGATTCACATATTTAATTTTATAGCAAAGTGCATGGAACACATTTCATGGTGTCAACAAAGCCCCCCTTTAGAATTAGAATCATTCGTAATGAAAAGAATCAGGTTCTAAGGTAACTATAGGGTACATTGATGAATTCCAAAAATCATTTAGTGAACTTTAGAGCTATCTCAACTATGGGAGGATTCTCTAATTTTTTCCTAATCCATGGGGTATAGTGAGTATAGTTTGACTATTACTACAGTCCTATGGAAAACCGTATAAACATTTTTTATTTTGTGTCATCTCCCTAATTTTTTCCCAATTCCAGTATAAAGAATAATTAGTTGGAAAGACTTAGATTTTTATTAGTCTACCCTATACTGGTTTTCAAACTAACAATTTTTATTCATTTTTTCATTTATAATTTTTTTCCTAAACCATACGAAGTACATATCTAGAAAGTTGAGGCTTAAATTTTTTCCAGAGTTCCCTTTGTGGGTTTTCAACTTTTTGAGTATTGTGTCTCTTTTTGAGTGCAGTTTAAATTCATGTAGGACAGACTAAAAAGACTGGTATTTTAGGTCAAACATCTTTGACCATGAGTTTTGAGATGTTGGCCCAAACAAGGCTTGTTCTCCAAGAATGTTCCAAAAAATTTCAGATACTCCAACGAGAATTTTGTGTCACAATAATGTGAACTCTGAATCTAAAACATGATATGAGATATGTATGTGAGGAACGACTATGAAACGAGTTTGAAAATTGATTTCTAGTATGATATTATCAGGGTTCATGGGAATAAAAGAGGTATCACCTAAGGATAAAGGTACTGTTGGTTGAAAAACCTATTTTTTGGGTGACTTTATGCATAGCCAAATGGGGGATGTTGCAGCATAGTCAAAAAATGGAATCCTTTGGCCGATATGCCTTGAAATTTGGTGGGTGAATTATGAAAATCCAACTAGGATGTGTTAAATCATGTCTAGGAAAAGGAGTTCTCAGGAATTATAACATTCTATTATTGAGGTATGAGGGAAGTTTATAGAGATTCAGATTTCTCAAAACCAAGATGGGTGGTTTTTTCAAGGGAAAATTGTGAGAATGAAGAGAGAATTTGAAATGTAATTAGCCATGAATGGGAAACCACTTCTATGTGAATTTTCCTGGTTTGAAGGAGGGCATATTTTGTTAAGTGACTGATGTCAAGGGGGAAGACCCATTTCGGAAAAGGGTTGAAGTATCATACAGTTTAATGTCAGGCTACCAGGAAATGGACCATGTAGTTTTTCATCTTATGGACAGGTTGTTGTTATTCAGTTTAACATCTTGTGACTAGGATGTTATGTTATGAATTTTAATTTCATACAATAAAGACATTGGGGGATATATTTTAAGGACTTTATCTTTGAAAAAAAAGGTTGATGATTCCCCCGTTCTTGGTAATCTATTCGGGAATGTGTTATTGTATTCATGTGTGAAGGGAGAAAGGTGTAAGATGTAATCTTGGGGTCTTCAAATCCAAATATTGATATGGGGTAAAGTTATTATGGCGATAGGGGATGTATTTCATGTGGATGGAATTACCGCCCACTATTGGAAATATAACCTATACCCATGGTATCAAACAATGGGTATAGCCCATGAAACTATGGGTATAGGCTATACCCGTGGTTTCATTAACCGTGGGCTACCGAGGAATCGGGATATCCCTATACCTATAGTTTTTACAATACCATGGGTATATCCCAGTGAAATTTCATATTACCCAGGGTTTACCAAAACCATGGATATACATTTTCACATCACAAAATATATACCCATGGTTAAGTGAACTGCGGGTATAAATTATTTTCTTTATAGCACACATACCCATGGTTCAATTAACCGTGGGTATAGATAGTTTTCACAACAGCATATATACCAATGGTTCATTGAACTGTGGGTATAGATGGTTTTCCCAGAACTATCAGCTTCCCACCTTGCTTTCACCTTGCTCCTACAAACCAGAATACAAACCACAATCCAAACTAGAATTCAAAAACAATGGAACCACAATGCAAACTATAATCCAATGGAACCGCAATGCATTGTTTCCACATGTAATAACAATGAAAAATAGAATACAAACTAGTTAAAAATTGGTTACCAACCAAAATCTATATATTTCCAATTTTAGGAAACACCTGAAAAAAAATGTAGCATTTAAATAAGTTTGACCGAGAACATTCATAATTGTGGTGAGGTTGGCAGACAAGAACCCAAGGTTCATAAGTTTGGTAGTGCAAATACTAGAAAAGATATACAAATGTATACTATATATATATTAAGGGAAGCCCTTATTTTATACCTATTGAACATTTTAGGTGTTGTATAGTTGTTCAAAAGCACACTTAAAGTTTTATAAATTTCATAATGCACTTTATATTCTAATGTATATATTTATACCCTCTATTCAGGCCTTCTCTGTAATTCAGGTTCTACTAATAGATAGGCTAATGATCATTTAAACTCTAGGGATATAATAATGTTTCTATTTATTTAGATACATTGAAGTCTAAATAGGAAAAGTCATAGATTATCATAAAGGGGGATATGAATTGGGATTATATATTATATTCATGCATGAATTTGTCTCATTAATGTAGAATGATTGGGACATTAGTTGTGTTATATATGCACCCTACCAATTTTCTCATCTATTGGGGTTCATGTAGTGATGGTTTCGAACACCATTTTTTGATTCTATGATGAAGTGACACCATATGGTGGAAAAGAAACTCTAGTTAATGATGATTCATGAGGAAATCAATATTAAGATAAATTTTCCATTCCCAGATGTTGGTGTATAGTTGATGTTTCAGTATTCAAAAATATAGATTTAATATTATTTTCATAACATTTTATCCTAAAATCTAACTAGGGTTAATGTATCATATGTCACTGATAAGGGAGGATTGAAACAAGGAAGACATGAAAAGGGTAGTCTAAGGTAGAAGCCTCTAATTAACTGTGTAAAAAATTCATTGAGTCCCCCAATAACTAATTATTGAGGAGTCGATGAATTATAATCTAATAACAAGGTGATCAATATAGAGGTGACAAGATAGTTCCTGGTCATAAGGATATAGTCTAGGAAATAAGATAAAGTTGTAATGGTTTAATACCTCCCCAATCTATGTATATCTTGATAGATTTAACCTTTGGAATAGCTAGCTAGTAATCAAGAAAATAAATGATCTATGGGTTTTATATCAAGGTGGTGTATGAATTCCATAGATAGGGAATGTGAAATATCCCACAAGAATCGTTATTGACATTAATTTAGAAGATATTAGCATACATGTCACTAATTTGGAGATATGTGAGTGCATACTATTAATGAAAATATTCTAATAACTAGGCATGTGTGTGAGATGTAGTACAATGGGAACATGAAAGGGGTAATCAACCAATCTATCAATAAAGAGTGGGATGATTCCCTTCACTTTGAAATCATATGATGAAGATCCTTTGAAATGATTTCCATTAATTATCATATCTCTATTTAAATGATCAAAACTATTCATTTTTGTAGATGAAAAAAGTATACAAGGAACTGATAAATTCTCCTTACTATACTAATGGTAGATCTTTGGTAGGTACTGTTGTGGGGCTGGACACCTCGAAAGAAGGTGAAATTTCTCATTGTTAGAGTAGGATTTTGGAGGGAAGGTACCAAAACCTATTTATCATCTCACAATAAATAAAAAACAACCAATTAAAATAGAATATTTTAAAATAAATAATGTGTCCGTGATGAAATTGAAATTTTTAAGGCATTAAGATACCATGATATCAAAGTAGAGTCGCACAGAGAAAGAGTAAATATAACCTTTTTCAAAAAAAATAGTACCTTAAGATCCTTTAAAGATTTTGTGGTGCCACTCTGGGATATAGTCCCAAGATAGTCAATGAGCTCATCCTTTTTCATTCTAATACCACGATCCCTATGATCAAAAGAGAAAAATGTTATCATTATCCTGCTACCCATTTAAAAAAGAATCTTAATAAATTACATTTTAACTTACATTATAATGATAGTTCCATTGTCTGGATTTGGTTTAATTAAAATCTCCAACTCACCATCATCTCCAAGAAGAACAGGTTCAGTCATGCTTAAGAACCTAAACTTATCAAGAGAATCACTTGAATTAATAAAATAGAATCATGTAGCAATGTCAAAAATTTAGTCCAAATGAATCAAAAATTTTATTAATTCATGAACCTAGAAAACTTGAATAAAGTGAAATTTGTGGTGTTTCTAGTAACACAACAACACATTAAAAGATCTTATAGAAACACCTCCTTGGGGATGTATAGGATATGAACTATCAAATCTAATAACCTACTAACCTGAAATACATTTAAACTTTTAACTCATCTCACAGTAAAAAGGAAAAACGGATAAAAAATAAGCAGGGAGAATATTAAAACAATGAACTTATTAAAGTAGTAATTTTACCCTTTACAATAAATTCATATACTCTACAACCTTTCCAAAGTATCACATCACAGTGTTAAGTCACTTCAATCCAAATCATCCTTTGTCAAACCCATTCCTTAGTGAAGACTCTAGTTCAATATTTGTCTTCAAGGACCATCGTTTAAATACCTTCATTTCCACAACCATAAAATGAAAAACAAAATACAAAAGAAAAGACATTATGAATGGCATGAATATAAACATGATGTGACACTAATTCAATAGAATAAAATAGATCCTAATATAATAAATCAACATAAAACTAACTATATCATAATGAAATGAAGGACATTGATACCTTCATAGTCCAACAACTCATGGATGTGACCATTTGATATTATATAACTCCCATGACATCTGGTATTCCTCAACATTATAACTTCTTTAATTATCACTACAAAATAATCATACTCACTGTAATACCCCAATGAAAAATGAAAATAATAATTAAATATAAATGATAAAATAAATCCAAATATAAATCCATAAATAAATTGCACCTGTAAAAACTTTGAGCAATTACTCAGAACCTGTTCTTGATAGGCTTTGTACTCTGGAGTCCTAGACTACATTTTTAGAAATAAAAAAAATCATTCCATTATAGAGAAACTTTAACAAACCTAAAGATAAGGATCATGGTAGTGTGCATACTTGTTTTAAGGGAACTTCCAAGGTAGTGATTGTGGATTATGTGGTCAACCTTGAAGTCCAGGAAAAATAGCCTGATTGATCTTATCTTCATAGTCATACAACACCTTTAGTAAAAGATAAAAAGTTTCATTTGTATCCCCCCATCCAAACCTGAACCCTCCCAACCTACACCCCCTCCCTACCTACACCCCATACCTCCCAAACCGCACCCTCCCCCCTCTAAACCTATTTCCCCCTCCCTCCTAACCTGCACCTATCCCCCCACCCTCCCCCCTCCATTCTTGTCCCCCCCCACCAAACCTTTTTCCCCCTCCCTCCCTACACCCATCCCCCTCCTTCCCAAATTTCACCCCCTCCCCCTCCCTACCTACACCCAACCCACCCTGCACCCAGCCCCCTTCCAAACCTACAGTCCCCCTCCATTCTTGTTTCCCCTCCTCCTTACCTTCACCTAGCCCCCCTGTAAACAGCCCCCCTTCAAAACATGCACCCCCCTCCATTCCTATTTCCCCCCTCTCTACCTGCACCCACCCCCCTCCCTACCGACACCCACCCCCCCCCCCACTCTAAACCAACACCCCCTCTACCTCCCAACCTGCAGACCCCCCCCCCCCCCCTCCATTCCTATTTCCCCCACCCCCCCCCCCCCGCCCCCACCCAACCCTCCCCCTTCAAACCCTTCACCCCCTCCCTACCTGCACCCCCTCCCTCCCAACCTACACCCCCCCTTCTAAACCTGTTTCCCCCTCCCTACGTGCACCCCCCTCCAAAAATAGTTGTTTATTTTTGATTATTTGGTTCCTCTTTAACCCTTGTGTATAAAATAACATTGAATTAATGTTCCAACCATAATAGTTTTCCATTATTTTATTATTTATTTCATGCCTTAGCATAATCAACATCCAAACCATTGAAAAAATATTGTGAGGGGAAGGATACATGAATATAAGTCTTCTCTCTAGAAATAATTAGTCAAAAAATGTTTACCACTATGTGGTATATCATGATATGTATTCTTGATGGAGGTATATTTATTTCATTTCTATACATCCAAATTTTCAACTAAATCTACAGGGACCATATCCTTCACATATGACATTTCCACTAGTTATGCTTACCAGAATCACTTCCAAAATATATTTTATGTAGCCACATTATTTTTTGGTTCTAGATGATTTATTAGTCGTCGTACCAGTGGTAATTCCATAAGGTCTATATATAAACTTATAATTTCAATTTAAAGTGTTCTTGAAATCTTTTTTACATAATTTTTTAGGCCTAAGTCTTTTAAAAATCTAGAACTAAGATCTGATATGGTAATTGGTATATTATTTAGAATTGATAAACTCACATCCTCCCATATCAGTAACTATTTATCCCAAAAATACTTGGAAGGGGCTAATGATTATAACATGGGACTTGCCTTAAGAAAAATTCACCAAACACCAAGGTAACATTGATAAAATAGGAACTACCAGGTAGATTATTTTCCACTTCTAATTACAAATATATTATATTGTTTTTCATCATTTCTCCACCATGTTATCATACTAGGATATGTAAACATCGTAGGTTTATTTCTATGAAACCCTCCAAGATACCCAATCATCCATCATTGGATAAAACTTCCCAACCATAGATTTGAAACTCAACCTCATAAAAAATTTAAAAGAAATTAGGATTCCCATATTTATCATGTATCGGTAATGATAAATCCATTTTGTGTTCAAGATCATTCTTTATCAGCCTATTTAACTATTTATCCCCTTCCCAAAAAAACTTTTAATTTTATATTTAGTTCTTAGTCTATCATATGTTTTGTTATATAAATTAATTTCTTAGTGATTGAAAAATTCCATATATAAAGGGTTATATTGATTCCTCTCACGGAGTAGGACTAAGCCCATACCAGATAAATCCTTATTATTTAGAGTGGTGTGAGTTGATTCCATTTTATGTACATTTTGTTCTGGAAGTAAAGTTTTTTGTGATCAAGGTTATTCATTATCTTATGTTAAAAATAGTTTCTTTGTCTATACATTGAAATAGGGTGTCTACTAGTATCAAAAAAATTAAAATTTTTCCATAAGTTGAGGTTATGGAAGGACATTCTAGAACATGGTTGTTTTTTAAATAATAATTCCAAACCAATACCCTATCTCTAAAACACTATGAAATAATGGAATTGAATCCAAAACTATATTTGATCACAAACAGTAGTCTTGATGAACATAGATCGCCCAAATTGCACATGAGAAACTAGAACCATTAATTTATTCACCTTTCAACCCCCCCCCCCCATTATTCCATAATTATTTAGAGGTATTTTCAAAATAGTGACTTATTTTAGTTTATACTTGATATATCCATGACATGATTCCCAAGTATAAAAGTCTCACAAAAACTAACATATTCCACATCTTAGAAGGTCTAAGACATCATTATCCCTTTCCCATTCTTGTTCAATGACCCACATCTACAAAGTACTCTCATTTCCTACATCCAAGTTGTCCAAGGGACTTTTAATTATAACCCAAAAAATACACTAGATCAAAAATTGATTATGAATGCTTTAGTATAGATCATCCTATGATCCTATAAGTACGTGGTAAGTTCACTATAGGATATCTTACCAGGTCTAGTTACCATTAATTATTATCCTATGAACCCTCAATAATGAGTTTTTAGATCTATAACTTCCTTGTTATAGAGAGGGTTTCTTATGAATTTTAGAGTTCCATGCCATAAGAATAAGTAGTGTTAATATAAAAATCAAAAATAAAAAAAACATAAGAAGAACAAAACAATCACATCAATAAATAATC
This sequence comes from Viscum album, assembly GCA_963277665.1. NCBI lineage: Eukaryota > Viridiplantae > Streptophyta > Magnoliopsida > Santalales > Viscaceae > Viscum > Viscum album. The sequence continues at coordinate 1,448,234,233 of OY728129.1, forward strand.
CAAATCCAACAACATGCCCAACATCAAGTTATTAAAATACATGAATAAGTCTTCCATATATGTCAAAAATTGAGGGGATTAATATCCCCTCCATAACCAACATCCCCATCCCCATTCCCATCATCATCATCACCAGCAGCAGCAACACCGTCAGTAGCCTCATCACCAACAGTAGCATCAGCAACATCCTCACCACCAACAACTCTATCACCACCACCTTCACCGCCACTATGACCCTTATTGGAATATCCCAATACATCATTTAAATAGGGTATTTAAGCCATATCTTATTCAAAAGTATCAACATCCTCTGATGGAAGCGATTGACTCAAAACTGCCATAGCTTTCACGAAATGCTCGTTCATCAGCTTACTTCTTTCAGGCTCCCCTAATGCTATTTTTTGACTCAGCTTCTTCATCATAAGAAATTTCCAACTCAGAGATCTGAGAGTCTTGAGAGGATATCTATGAATACCAATACCTAGAGGGGATGATGTTTTCCCAAGTTGAAATCGTACTCTCCTCGGGTGCTCCTCATCTAATACCTAGCTTAAATGATCATGTGGCCCGAATTTGTCATCTTCCTTACCATTTAGGGCCTCCAAGGAAGACTATTGAAATTATAAACATATTAAATTATGAATTTTGTATAAATATTTAAAATATAAATAAAAAGCCTTACAATTTTATCTTGTTTCTATGCATTTACTGCACATCCATCCTTTTTCTTTATACAAGAGCAAAATAATTTGGCATAAGGTACAGGACCTTCGATTCCCAATACAGCTTGCTGCAAATGAGAAATGAACAAATCTAAATTAGAACCATATATAATAAATACACAAATATAGCCTACATATATTCAATAATATTTTTCAGTATAACATCATGTATAACATCAAAATACCCACTTAAAGAACCCGGTTCTTTTCATGCTCAGGCATTATAGTGCACCCCAATGTGTGCATATATGTCATTGAATATTTTTTCTTTTTTTTATGACACTTAAAAAAAATCCAATACAATTAATAAGAACTAAATTTTATATTAAAACCATTAAAGATTTAGATTATATTAAACTCAACATTCTTCCAATGTGCAATCATTTTTTCATATTGACTTTTTGGACAGTTGGGGAATGTAGGTACACCCTCTAAGTCAGTACCAACCCTGCTCTTCCAACCAACATACAACTCATTCTTGTATGAGCACCAGTACTTGCCAACATCCATCAACCTTACAGTCTTAGAAATTTCTCCATTAGGAAAGTTAAATTGAATCTACAATGAACATGTTATTTCAGTTAAATACAAGAATAATATAGATATGAATTTATAAAAACATTAACCATATTTTCTCCCATGCTTTGTCCATGATCTCATTACTGATATGTCTCTAAGAAATCGATTCAACTGTAATGATATCATGATACTTGGACCAAATTGGCCATGAAACTACTACACTATTTTTTATTTGGACCTACCATCTGATTTTGTCGATTATAATCCACCATTAGTTATGTCTCAATATTTCAAGCTTCCTTCATCTGAGTGCACCCACGTTACCTAGTAGAAGATCCCACTGAATAAGATAAAAGTGTGGAAAGAAGAATTAAATCATGTTATAACACAACAAAAATAATGTGATATAATTTGATGCGGTTATAATAAAAAAACTTATGCATAATGCTCAATAAACCATGAGGGATCTGTGCGTTATCCTGACTCAGCATCCTCTATAGGAAGTGCCTGTGCCAGTGCATGATCTAGATTGCCTTCATGTACTGGAGTGGAAGCTAATGGAACAGACTCATTAGATGATGGATGGATGGTAGGAATTGGAGGGGGTGTAAATATGGAAGCATATGGGTAGTAGGATGGGGGATACATCATCGAATTTGGATATGGTAAAGGTGGGAACATATATGTAGGCGGTGTAGTCATCGTGTGGGAAGAAGAGAAAAAATGAAATGATGGAGGCATCAGTGGGATCATACCTGAAGTCGGAAAAGACATGGCATGTGAATAAGAGGGTATTTGAGATGATGATGGATTCATAGATAAGAAGATCCCCAAAGACTCAATGGGAGGATTAAAAGGTGTGGTGGAATGGGTGTCCGTTGGTGGGTCAGTGTGTAAATGGGTATGAAGGGTGCTCCATATGGGTCTAGGAGCATCCACACTCATACCCATGCTAATAGGATTAGGAGTCAACTCCGATGGAACTGAATGTCCCTAAAAATTTGATAAATAATATTAACATGAAATTATATGTAATGTAGAAGAAAAATATTACAATTATTATACTCACTGATGGAAGAAAAGGAGGCAATTCACGCACACACCCCGATCGATCAGGATCAAATAGTCGCATCCTTCGACTTTTTGTAGTATTTTTCATAATCTACATAAGACTAAAATGTAAATTTTTTAGAAATAGTTTTTAAAAATTATGAATAAAACTTACATTTATCATAATTTCATGATAGGAACCAATTTGACTTATTTTAATTATTAATTATACAAATGATTACAAGAAAATGAATAAAAAAATTTTTAAAATTACATTACCAAATTATGCATTTTTTTAAAACAATATTTAAACCAATTTTTCTACATTGAAATAAATATAATTTAATGAAATGACATCAGAAAAAACAAAAAACAAACATATCATTCTAAAATGAAACATAATTAAAGTAATTATAGTAATACTAATCTGAGAAACTCATGTCAATGTAAACTGAATGAACAGTGAACATATATGGTTGCTTCTATATATTACTGACCACTACTTCAGGTTCAACATAAACTCTTACAATGGGACAATTTTATTCATCAAATGAAATATTTTGGGAAACACCAATGGGGGCATAAATGGTGGCAATTACATCACCAGCATCATGAAAAATATGTCTTGGGATTACGTCATTAATGACACCATAATCATGTCTCAGATGATATTTCACATAAAACAATTGTTTATCCATTGATGCCAAAATGTATGGTTCATCAGTACATAGGAATTGAATCATATCAATAATTATAAATCCATATTCATCAATAAATTTACATTGTAGTATCATTGAATAAAACCATTTACATTTCATCATAGTGGATCTACCTTGAGAATAGTAATCCAATAATAGTACTTTCAAAAAAAATCCATAATAATACACATCTTCATATCAAGGCCGACTATCTGGTACACTGGAATATCAATATGTTGAATTAGATAACATAACTCCATCATGTTGTGTTCTCATTTTCACTACTTGATTCGTTGTAACAAATTTATAACCATTTATTATTAAAGATTTTCATTCACAAACCGAGGAATTATGACCAAAATCTGAAGCTCTTAATTCTTGATAAACAGAATCAACAGGTAAACTCAAAACCTGAAATATATATGAATAATATAATTAAATGGATATATATATATATATTAAGCTAATTAAAGTAATGGTAATACCTTTGATTTCAACCATGCAAGAAACTTTAGGCTGTGCAAAGCCTCTCTCCTTCTCAAAGGCAATGATCGATGAATGATACTTATAATTTTTTTATGTCACCTATATAAAATGATAATAAAATTTTAATGTATATGTGAAATTTCATAATATGAGATAACATATAAATATCCAAATTACATTCTTGATATAGTCATCAATCAAACTACAGTTAAACAAGATTGTATGATGTGTCATCTTCTGCTCTTCAAGGCTTAATGTAGCAAATGTATAGGACCCAATAATTCCTCCTGTTTGGAGAAGAGATGGAAACGAGGGATCAATTTCCACATATTGGTCATATTCATTTATCATTGTCCGGTTATGTATTTTGGTCACATCAAGAGAATATATTGAACAAAAATCCATACATTCTTGATCCAGATAACCCCTCACAATCGAACCTTCAGAATAATTCTTGTTTCGGGCATATGATTTCATTGTGCACATATTTATTTCAGTAGAATATATCTACTGAAAAGAAATTGGTCCCCCAATAAGTGTTTCATTTAGAATATGAACTGTTAAATATAACATGCAATTGAAAAAGGATGGAGTAAAAAAATTTCCATCTCACATAAAATTAATGGCGCCTCCTACTGCATTTTTATCAAGAATGACTTGGATAAACTTTTAGCAAAAAGGTATCTAAAAAATAGCAAGAGTGAATCATTGTCACCCTTACATTATTGGATATCAAATGCCAAATTGCTATTGGAATAAACTCATGAATAAGGATGTGATAATCCTGAGTTTTTAGGGATTTTAGTTTCACATCTCTTCTGTTAACTTGTTTAGATATGTTGCTGGAATATCCATCAGGAAACTTGATATTCTCCAATACATACAAAATATTATATTTTTATGATGGTTTCATCTCATAAGAATCATAAGTAACTTTCTATTGGTTTTCACCGATACACACAAGATGAATTTCTGGTTGAATACCTCAATCCAACAAGTCCTGATGAGATCAGAAGTCATATTTGGTCTTCCCCTTGATATTTAGAAGAATTGAAAGTAATATTTCACATATATTTTTATCAATATGAATTACATATAAACAATAAAATAACAAATTGGTAGACTAATATGGAAACTCAAAAAAATAATTCTCTTTTTTCAACTGTAATTGGCTTCAGTGTCAACATTCTTCCTCTTTTTATATTTCAAATGACCTTTCCCTAATGAAAAAATAAACTCTTTCAATTCATTAATCGCATCACTTCCTGATATAAGTTGAGGTGGTTGTTCAGTGTAAATGGTATTATAAAACCTTAGACTATTCTTTTTGTATTGATGATCAATTGGAAATAATTTTTGATTCCTAATGAAACTAAAACTACGATGATATTTAATCCTTCTCGGTCATGTATTCTTCATAAAAATAGGACATGATCATTTTGGCTTAATGCTCTACCCAGACATCATTACATAAGCAGGGAAATCATTTATGGTCCATAGAAGGGTAGCACACATCTGAAATATATACTTTGAAGAAGTATCGAATGTTCACACACCCAAATACCTAAGTTATTTCAACTCTATTTTTAAAGGCAAAAAGTAGACATCTATATCGATATCTAGATCAGAAGGTCCAGATATCAGTATACTCAAGAAAGTGAAAGGATTTTTCATACGCATCCATGGAGGAAGATTATAAATATGAATAAAAACCAACCACGTGCTGTGAGTAGTAAGAATCTGACCAAACAGATTAAAACCATCACAGGATAGACCCAACCTGACATTACACACCTCAGCTGAAAAATTTAGATGTTGTGCATCAAATGTCCATCATGCTAATCCATCTATAGGATGAACCAACTCATCATTTCCTTTAATTCTCTCAGTATCATTCTATTGCATATTGTCTAATATTTCTATGGACATGAATAGATTTTGAAGTCTGTAAATCAATAGAAAGCACCACATGACTTTTCAGTCCATATGAGATGGTGTTCCATCTATATTTTTCTTCCATTGAGATGTATAAAATTCTTTACAGTCATTAAAATCAGCTATTTCCCCCTAAAATAAGCTGCAATATTTCGGACAAGCATGGAATTTATTAGTATCAAATCCAAGATTCTTAATTAACTTCCATGCCTTGTAATGATTTGAGGTAATATCTACACCGTCAAGAAGCAAGTCCTTCAAAAATTTAAGAATATAATCAATGGTGGTATTAGAAATTCCATACATGGTTTTCCCATGATATAACTGCATTAAAAATTCAAAATTGTTCATTTTAGTACATTTCTAATATACCAGAGTTTTGGCATCATCCAATAAATTTTTCACTCTATCATCATCATATTCAGTATTTTCCTCATGTGTATTGATATCATTATCTTCTTTTATTGGCATAGTATATCTCTCAGGATGATTCACAAATGAAAACTGATCAAATATCAAATTCTCCATGCCACTTCTTTCATTTTTTTCATGAATAGTAGAACATTGACTCATCTCTCCATGGGGATACCAAACATAATATTTTTTTTTGAAATCCAAATTTCATTATATGGTAGTTAACTTATTCCAAGCTTAACCATGGTCTTCCAACACATTTATAGCATGGACACTGTATACAACCTCTATCTGAAGTATTGTCAAATGAAAATCTAAAAAATTGTCCAAATTATTTTGAAATGCGGTTGAAATCTGATCGGTACAATACATCAAACTTCTATCCATTCTATAATAAGAAGAAAAAATTATTTTACAATCAAAAATGTAAACCATAATTAAGAAAGAGATATGTACTATAAAAAATAAAACTATTAGAACATAAAAACTTAATAGTTAAATCTAATTCACATTTTTATTGCAATTGCCTTATTTTTTATCACCAATTTCAACCCTTTCAGTATCAGAGATAAAATTCTTACCTCTATCCTATAAAGGGATGATCAACAAGGTAAACCATAATGGGAAAAGTAAGGTTACATGTCTATGATATAGTGGTATGTGTCATTATAGTTGAACTATACCATTATAATGTTATCATCCCATATCTAGCATGAATCTAACATAAAATTCCTTTTTAGATGCTTTAAACCATAAAAGTATTAATTTCCATAGTATTTAACCTAATGGAGTTATTTTTTAATGATCCATTATTAGGTCATGAATTCATCCTACAATCACATCCATAACTAAGATGTGAACCAAGTGTCTTGTTTTGAAGTGATATATAGTACCTCATACAATTAGAAATTATAATTTGTTTTTAAGAATCAAAATTCATCTACTAAAATCTAACCATGTATAGTATGGTAGTGGGGTGACTTGGTCTAATTTTAGGAGCCAATAGAGGTGTTCCACCACTGAAAAGGTGGGGGTTTGAATAAGTTGATATTTTTATAACTTTTAAATTATATTGAAATTGACCACAATAAAAATATTAGGATCTAATCCAAAAAAATTAAAATTTAACCTTACCTGGATGTAGTAAAAATTAATAAAATAGGGACATAATATTATTACATGCTTTAGTCTCATAACTAGAAAACTCATTATAATGATTGGTAAGATGCGCCAATAATATATTCTCTAATATAATTCCAATCGATTACTCCATACAATCTTCTTTATAATAGAGAATATTATGCTTTATAATCCTCCAAGATGAATTGAGTAGCATATTCTCACCTATTTATGATTCCTAACAAGATATAATTTCATTATATCTTAGTATATCTAACATATCACTAAATTATATAATATTTAATGTATAAAAATTCTTAACATCTTAGATTTATTATTATTAAAGAGTACATGAAATTATAATCACATAAATTATATGATCCATTCATAGAATCTACATCTTATCTCATGTTTTTGCTTAAATAATTGTATTCATCATGAACTATTGTTTCACAAATAAATTAAAAGAAGTTAATTATTCTTAAAGAATATTGATATAAAACAACACTCAAATGGAAATTTCATACAAAATACACTTCACATATAACTAGAAAGTATGATTTCAAAAATAGACAAGTGAAGACCAATATCAAGCATATAATCTTCTTTTAAAACATTCTATTTTTTTTCTTCAAATAAAAAGACACACTTCAAAAATGTTATATCATCCTAAGACATTTAAAATATGAAATCCCCTTTTAAATTTTTTAAAACCCACATATGATTCTTTAACATTAAAGTGAGTTATGAAGCATCTTTTAAAGCTATTAAAAATAAAATGGCCCCAAACATGATGTATCAGCTATACACACAAGCAAGAACCACAATTCGAAAGGTAAGAAATCGATGCAAAAAAGATAAAGGTGACATAAAAATATTATTATGGGAAATATAAAATTATTAAAGTTATGGGAATACCCTATATTAAAACTCTAACCACGAATGAGTGTATAATGGGATCTACCCTAGGAATCAAATGTGATATTTATCTAATTTTATAAATTTTATGCGAACCAACATCAGATATGTTTTAATTTCAATTCACAATCCATAAAAATAGCCCACAAAATCCTCATTGAAATTACATCCCCTCCTATCCTAATCACCTATCATGATTAGAGGGACACTAGTTACTTTTGAAACAACTAGTTAACATATTATTAGAACTCTGAAATAGTAACCATGTTTCCATGACTAATAAAAAAGTGAGGCGAGTGAACACACAAGATAAGATCAATAAAAAATACATAAGTAATCAGTTTTATTCACATCCAACACCCTTATAATGTATATCATATAACACATCATACATCAATGGAATAAATAAGAACATTCCCACATAAGGGGATCAACAATAATAACATGGTGGTAAAAACCCTCACAAGGGGGAACATAAAACAAGGGGAAATCAAGAGGGTCTCACAAGAATTAAATGAAACTCATTCTAAAATGAAAATTGATATAAAACCATAAAACGTGGATTAAAATTATAATCAATTTACATTTCTTAAAAATGGTACTTTAAACATCCTTTAGAAGTTGAATGAAACTATAAACATCACTTCTATTTCAAATCCACCCTTTAAAACATCGATCTTCCTATTTAAAATCCAAAAAATATCCAATGGAACTCTATTTACACCAAAAAAAATTTTGAAGAGTCATAAAGGAAATTTTCATAAGGGGAATAACAACAAACCATTTTCAAATAAACATTTTATGTAATCAAAGAATCCCCTTTATAATCATTTAAATTTCAACACCTCATTATAAATAAAATTATATCTTTAAATAATTTTGTTTACACTCTCAAAAAAAATTGGATCAAAATCCAACACACACCATCAAAACCATCTCTAATATCCTCATAGGTTTTTCAAAAATAATTAGCATATAAAAAAATCCATATTAATCCTAAAAAGTATATAATTTAAAATGAAAAACAATTATGATAGATAAAATTTATTATATATGTCTAAATAACATCACATAGATATAAAAAATATTCAAAATTTCAATAAAATGAGATTTAAAAAGATCTATAAAACATTGAGTTCTAAAATGAATCAATTTCATAGAAAAAAATACTTGGAAGAAGAAGAAAATAATCTAAAATGTGTCATATTCAGCGGTGACCATATGAATTAGTAAGAATATCTCCTATATAATAAAAAATAGACCAAAACCAAATCTTAGAATCATCATGAGACTAATCCCTAGATGTCCTAATGAATTAGGTTTTTAGGAGTAAGAGGAAACCAATTAAAGAATAAAGGAAGAATACTAGAGGATAAAAATAAATTATAATTTGAACACAACCCACAAAAAATAAAATACACATGTAGGTGTGTTATAAACCATCAAATTTATTCTTCCTACTACTTAAATTCCCACTACCAATCTTAGAAATAAAATGAATATTCCTAAATCCCTTTTCTTCATTCCATTTTTTCTTATATATGAAGGCCATATTTATAACCTCTAGAAAAAAATTAAGTAATTATATTTTACCCTATTACCAAAAAACATACCTGAACCCATCATAAAATAATTTGAACCAAGATTTATTATCCCTAGTCCATCCACAATTAGTGAAATACATATAATTTCTATAAAAACACAAAAAAAGTCAATAATTGAACTCTCACTTTATTTACGATAGATGAAATCCTTAACCTAGAGGTGATGTACGTTGGGTGAGGGAAAGCACTACCTAGGGGGGATGCATGACTTGGGAGGGGATGCTCAACTAGAGGAGGAAGAGGCGAGGGGATGTGCACTGACCGAAGGAGGAGGAGTGGGGATGTCCATCATCGACCAGAGGAGGATAAGGGTTATTGGGTGAGGTAAATGTAGGGGGAGGGAAAGGGAACAATTGGGGGAGGGGGTGTGGCCTGATGAGTGAGGGGGAGTGGGGTTAGGAAAATAAATCACATCTCTATACCAACAGTTAAGTAAAAACAGTTGGTATTGATATCTTATACCCATGGTTTACTCAAAACTATGGGTATAGAAAAACCTATATTAGGATATACCTACGGTTTATAAAACGATGGGTATAGCTGCATTCGGTTAGACCCTCTTTCTAGTAGTGTCTAGTTAACAAACACATTTTGTGGGAAACTTTATGTGAATCCAAATGGGGTGTATTAAAACATAGTCAAATAGTGGTATCCTCTGGCTGAAAAGTCCATTAAGTGGGACACTTATGAAAATAAAACTAGTGTGTGTTGCTGCATAGTTGGGTAAATGAGTTATTAGGAATTCTGATATTCTATTGTCATTGGCTAAAGGAAGTTTATGAAAATTATAATTTCCCTAGTTATAGAGTCTGGTTTGGTGTAAGAAAAGTGCATGCATATGGAAGGAACAATTCAATTCACAATTACCCAAGAATTGGGAGAACAGGTTTCATACGTAGGTCTGACCCAAACACAAGAAATATGGTGCCTATATTTTAAGTTCATACTACTAGGGCCATAGAATTATGGAAACGATAGGTGATATGTGGCCTACCGAACCAGGGTCCTTCTGGTATACTTCAGACATGAGGGGGGAAATTATAAACCATGGACTTAGGATTTCTCAGATCAGGATAAATGATATGGGACAAGTATTTGGGGGTGACCGTGGACCAAATTTGAATATAGGTTTCCAACATAATGTCATCAAATCTTACGGAGATAGAAGAGGATTCTCCCAAGGGTTAAGTTACCACTTGTTGATAAACCCATTTTGTGGGTGACTTTATGCAAAGCCAACTGGGGTATGTTACTACATAGTCAAATAGGGGCATCCTCTAGATGACATTCCATATTGGTGGGTGACTTATGAAAATCCAACTGGGTCATGTTACTACATAGTCAGGAAAAGGAGTCCTCAAGTATCATACATTCTATCTCTGGTAGCCAGATAAAGATTATGAAGATATGAAAGTGTCCAAGATTAGGATTATGATTCATGGAAGGGATATGTTAGGGAATAAAGGAAGAATTTGAACTGATATTGGACCTAAATTTTAGAGTCCCTTAAATATATCTGACTTTTATATAGGAGGGGGAAATCTACGCTTCCTTGGTGGACCCACTAATGAGGGAACCCAAACTAAGAGCTCCTACATAGATCTTTGTTTGTATGAAAAAGAGGGGGAATTATTCTTTAACCCATAACTAGGACAAGTATATGAGACCTAGGTGTCACTACATATCTTAATGGAATGAGAATCAAGCCACACGTAGTTCTTTAGGTACCATGTAGTTTAAAGTAAATCAGCTAGGATATCAGACATTCAGTTTAACATCATACGATAAGAATGTAGGTGAATCTGCATGAATAACAAAGGAATATTACAACTGGACCAGGGTATAAGACCCAAGTTTTATAGCATATCTTGTCGAAGTAGGAATCAATCCATGTGTAGTTCTAAAAGGGATTCTCTACACTAATTGAATTATTGTATATAGAAAATGGGGTGTTTTATTTTTTGATACAGGCTCACGCATGGGGTGAGACTCTATATTTAATCCACATGTAGTTCGTAAGAAAATCATGTAGTTTATTTTCATGATATGAGGGTATATTGTGTTCCTTTTAAGGTTATGTATCCAGGACCATGATAACCCCAATGTGAATTGATATTCCTTACTCATGTAGGGAACTCTTTGACCAAAACTCATAATCCCATGTGAGTTATGATCGGTGTGAGAAACAAGGATTAGAAAAGGTTTCTTCCACCACACTATGGAAATTAAAGTAAATTAATGATAGGGGCATTTAGATTTTGTTATGTCTGGTCCCGAAGGTATGATCCAAGAATCTCTACATATCTCATTAGGATGAGAATAAATCCATACGTAGTTCTTGAAAGATTCCTTGTGTAGGTTTGATTTGTACATAGAAAAAATGGTAATTTTTTTCCTAATTACGGATAGACCCGGGATTAGAGATCTGGGTGTCAATACATATCTCATTAGAATGAGAATCAATCCACACGTAGTTCTTGAAAGGTTGCATATGTAGTTCTGACTCATATATAGGGATTGGGGGATTTTTTTGTGGTTGGACCTAGGATTGGAGATCTGGGCATCACTATATATCTCATTAAAATGAGAATCAATCCATATGTAGTTCTTGAAAATATTATGTAGTTTATCTTCATGCAATGAGGACGTTGGTCGTACAGTTTAACATCTTGCAATAAGGATGTGGGTCGCTCGATGTGGAATAGAATATTACAATTGGACCAGGGGATAAGACCTGGGAATCATTATGTATCTTGTTGGATCAATAATCAAGACACACATAGTTCTTGAATTAATTTTTCCACATATCGATTAGGTTTTGATGTGGGGAAAATGGAGCTTTGATATTTTCCAAAATGATGGTTAGGCCCAAGACATGTGGTTGAGGTGTCACTACGTATCTCTTGGAGATGAGAATCATTCTATATGAAATTCTAGAAAAGTTACCCATGTAGGTATAATACATACATAGGGAAGAGGGTATTTTCTTTTTATCGTGGTTGGAATAAGGATGGGAGGCCTGATCATCACTACATATCTCATTGGAATGATAATCAAGCCACATGTAGTTCTTGAATGAAGGTTTGATAGGGGTACCAGCACTAGATATCATGATCTTCTCAAACATGAATTGAAATGTAGTGATGTTTTACATTATTCAACAAAGAGAAGAACCATACAGTTTTAACATCATACAATTAGGAATATATTATATGAAATTTAGAGTCTTTCAGGTTGGACTATATATGGTGATGTGTAGTTTAACATCTTGAAACTGGGATGATATGTCATGATATTTAAGGTCATGTGACAGAGACCAACTATGCAGTTTAATGTATTGCAGCTGAGATGTTTATAATGAGATTGCATGAAATAATTTTTGAGAAACCTCACATTGGTTGGCACCATAATGAGCTATGCATCCATCAAGATCAAGGAATAATCTTCATTATAGTAGACCTTTTGTATAGAATATGGTCCTTCCCACTTTGGCTCAACATTTGGAGGCTTCTTCCCTGGTATCAGTGGAGTCTTAAAGACCATCACCAATACCCCTTGGAAGGATTTTAACCCTCTTTTTTTGTTATACTAGAGTTTTATTGGATGATAATACCACAAATAATTGTTATAGTCTTGATAATTCTGAGTGAGAGTGTGCTCAAAAAAGTTATTTGTATTGGAATTTCTTGTTGAATAAGTTGGTGACCTTTACCTAATATGTTGAAGGTAATCCCACATCAACTCAAGTCATCCCGCCTGGAGGAAAGACCAGTCTTAGTAGACAAACCAACCATAAGTATTGAAATGATTGAAGAATCAAATGAAGAGACTCTTGCCGAGAGGCAAAGAAGAGTCAGGGTTACTATTTAATTAAGAGAAGGAACTTATCATCAAGAGAGTTCACCTCCTGTCCCTACAAGGATAGCCTCTAGTATGACCTATATATTTTTTGTTAGTCAATATAAGACCATTTCAATCAGACCTAGAACCTTTCCTCTCATTATTGATCCACATTCTGAATAATTGGGAAAGTTAGCAGTAAGTACAACTAAATAAGAATCCCAGGAATTGTGTCACATTGAAGAAGCACCCCATGCTGAGAAAAGTCACATTTTTGGTGGTGAGAGTATGCGATTCCAACATGATAGATCTTCTCATTTTCATGAAGAAGGTATAAATTTTGAAGTTCCAGAAGTTGGAAGAAGTGTTTTTGAAAAATACAAAGAGATCTATTCCATGTTAGCATAAGAAATGGAGTCAATGAAGACATGGTTATTTGAATCCATAAATGAGATTTTTAATCTATATAAAAGTATTGTTTCTAAAGAAGAAGTGAATAAAGCGAAGCTATTCATTCAATCAAATTTGGAAATATTCTTTTCATAATCCCTCGATGATATCATGAATTAAAGTGATATACTTTCAAAGTTATAAAGTGCATATCAAGAAATAGACACACTAAACTTATCTATTTCTTTGATACAGTGTGATATTCTCTCCAAAGAAAAAATTCAATATATTCAAAAAACTTAGTTAGTGAAGTGAGAAAAATCAAAGTTATTCTATAGGAATCTCTTGAATTGGTGGATATATCTAGTAATGATATATCCCATCTATTGAAATAAAAAGTTACTTAACTTCAGAGTGTCTCATAGGAAGTGAAGAAGGATGTGAGTTTTATCATAATCAGCTTACAAAAGATGGTTGGTTCATTGGAAAACAATTTTAAGTTTATAGAGAAGAGGGTTGAAGACCTGCATCAGATAGTTGTAAAAATTTTAAAATATGAATTCTCTATCGAGTATAATAAAGAAGTAGAAGATAAGTTTGTGGAAAGATAAGAACCTCAGATCTCTGAAAAGCGTAAGGAAATAATTTCTGTTATTCATCCATTGAAAATGTTGGATAATCAGTTTTAATAGTTAAAAAAGTGTTTTTGTCTTTTTAAAGAAAGGATATATACAAAACTTCTTAGGAAATTTTTTTCAATGATTTTGGAATGGTTTTACAACAATCTTAGACTACTATAATAATGATATGGTGAAAAGGATAGATTCTTTTGTCGATGCCTTGTTTCAAATGCATGGGAGATTTCTACCAGGAACTCCTATAGTTGATCAACATGGATTTACCTCATAGAGATTAAGGGAGATTTTTTATCCAAGAAATGAGTTTTTAAGGGAGAATATTAGGTTTGAACAAAAAGTTCCTTTACCTTCACCTGAACCACCCTCTAAACCTTCCTTTTTACATGTAGATAAATTTGAATTTTTGAGAGCTTAGTGATCTTCTCTCAACATTCAATCCATGCTAGCAATAATCGCTTAACAAGATCAAACAGATCTTGGAGTGTCTCTACTGACATTGGGTGATTTTTTTTCTGAAATAGATGATGCCCATCTACCTAAGTCATATTTACCTTCTGATCTTCCTTTATCATTCAAGAAACCACCCCTGAAGAACCATTTCAAGTTCAGCAGCTAATATAACTCTCTTTGAAAAAAAATTGGAGATAGTTTCCCAGTGGATGGTAATCTTTAAAACATTTTAATTATGCCTTGATTTATGGAATTTTTAAAAAACATATAAATTGTGCTTTATTTTATGAAATTATTAAAACATTTTAATATATGTTTAAGATAACATTTGAAATATAGGATTATATTAATGTTCTTTTCAGAATAATTATTTTTGATATGCTTCTATTTTTTTAACAGTTATTTACTATTCTTGTTTTTTAACCTCAATTTCTTTTTAATATATACAATTTTAACTATTTATTCATGTGATCAATATGTTTTAGTATCTTTTTAATATTCATATTTGATTTGTTTAATGTTATTTATTACTTACTATCATAACCTGATTCCAAAATTCTATTCACAATCAGTCGTATTAACTATTTACCATTGTTCATATTCTATATTAATTGTATTCCTTACTCTAATAATTTTTTGTATCACAAAAAAGGGAGATAAGAAAATGGGAATACAAAAAAATTAAACTATTAAATTTTTTAATCTATAAAACTATGAAAAGTTCATCTTCTTTATTCCAAAAATGGGAGAAGAATTTATTTCAAAAGGGGGAGAAGAAAAGAAAAATATAGGAATTTAATTTAAATTGTTTATTATCCTTGGGAGAAGATGAATGATTTTCAAAAAGAAATATTTATCTATGGAAGAAGAAAAGGAAGACTCTAAAATTCAAAAAAAATATCTCGTATGAAATTTTTAAAAGATAAAAGCTTATTTTATGAAATTTATTTTTTTTATTTTTTATGGGTTTTGTGATCATGAAAAAGGGGGAGATTGTTTGGTTGATTATGTTATTCCAATTTATCTCAGTTTTTATGTATTTTTATGACTAACAAAATCCCAACTTTTACTCTAACAAGTTTATCTTAAGTGTTTCAGATTATCAAAAGAATTTAACTTATGTTGTTTCTCTTAGTGTTTATCTTACGTTGAGTAAAGAATTTGATCTAAACCAAAGTCCTTTATCTTATGAGAATTGAAGTGTTTCTTCAATCTTCTCAGAATCAATAAGTGTTAGAAATTTATCTAACTGCATAATACTTTATCATGTGAAGATAATGTATGAGTTGTTGAATTATCAAGTCAAATTCCTTAGTCAGAATGAAAAGATGTTATCTTATGAAAAGGATATTCATAAAATATTATCTTAAAAGAGTCTAAAAAAGTTATGAAAGCTAATTATCACACCTATATAAAATATTTATCTTATGATAAATATTTATCTTTCACTGTATTGATAATAGTTTATCTCAAGAAGAATATAAAGAGATGTTTTATCTTATGAAGTCTCTTGAGAAGTTATCTTATAATAAACAATACTTCCAGTTGAATATCTTATGAAGATATAGTTGTTATTAATAATGTCATGATTACTTTTATAATATCTTGATAAGTCATTTCATGCTTTTAGAGCATATCAGAAAAAGGATGATCTGTTTAAGGAATGATTGATCTTTATAAGACATTTCGTGAATAGAAATATCTAAATAATGAGAAGATCTATGAAATTGTTACTGTAAAATTAATTTCTATATTTGGAAGGAATTGATGCATGTCCTTTCTAGCCTGTATTATCATGTTTACAATGTATGGATCATTCGACCATTAGGATTAACTATTGTTTAAGTTCAAAATGAGATACAAAATGAAGAGTAAGTCACTGGATGAAAAAGAGAGAACAAGATGAAGAATATGAGATAGATGATTTTGAGGAGCACTTAGAATGAAAATTATTTGAATGCCTATATATATAAAAGATCAAACATATAAATTCATGTTGTTATTACCATTTTATATAAATTTTCACTAAATATCATCTAGATATATACTTTAAAGACTATCATATTCTCGGGATGAGTCTTCAAATACTGTAAATTTCTTCTTGAAACTGTGGGATGCAATAATTTATTTCAAAAGATTATTCATTATATTTTATTTATAATTAGTGTAAGAGTGTGTGTTAATACAGAGGATAGGTCTTGTAAAGGGATCCTAGTTAAAAGATATTGGACCTTTTTATTAATTGAAAGCTTCTTTTACTTAGCTAGGAGCTCCGGTAAAAGGGTTGTTATATTGAAAATCACTAAACTCGTGGAGTAGAGTTTTGGTGGAGTGGACTAAGTGATTTCTATTCCCCGAACCACTCTAAAATCTTCTGTATTCAATATGTTTCCTTTATGTTTTTATTTCTACTTCCTATATTTATTAAGGAAAAGTATGTGAATGGTTATACTTAAAGAGGGATGTTTTCTGTAAATAAATTTTTTAGAAACTCAATTACCACCCCCCCCCCCCCCTCTTGAGTGTTCAGCTAGAAATTATTTAGGAAAACACATTGTTCTCCAAAAATTTCATTACAACATACAAATTATGGGAGAAGGGATTTATAGAAGAGATGTTGTGACAATTTACATCATAGAATGGTAAAAAACACAATTTTACATTTTACACAATAATATAGAGGTTGATCTGTATATTGAAACCCAAAAAGTAATTATTAGGAATTTTAATCCATAAAGGGATGAAATATAGATATCAAATACACATAATTGAAATTTTATATGATGGTTTCAAAAAAAATTAAGGAATTATCAGTAAATCCGAATTCAATTTCTGAATGAATTCAATGGCTATCTAGAGGAGAAAGTGTACATGTATTATCTTATAATGGTTATGTAATTAATGGTTATATATTTTATACAAAGGAATGTGATGAATTTAGTATAATGAAAAATAGTAGAGTTACTCTTGTGGTGGAATAAATGTGTGTATCAAGTACCAAGTACATAGATCCAATTTATGTGAATATGTCATACTTTGGCATCATTGAAAAAATATATGAGTTGGATTATACAACATCTCAAGTGCTATATTTCAATTGTAGATGGTTTGATAATAGAAGAGTAGTTAAATTCGATGAATTAGGATTTATGGAGGTGAATTTCAGTGTGGAAGGGTACAAGGATGAACTATTCATACTAGAATCACAGGCAGTGCAAGTATTTTATATCCCAGATCCTATAAATAGAAATTGGTTAATTGTTCAGTTGGAGACCAAAAAAACTACAAAGTTATATGAAAAATCAATTGAGGATAACCCTTTAATTAATACATCACAACCATTTCACATTATTCCCAATGTAGATAGTTTCTTATACATTACAAGGGACCATAAGGAGGGTATTTGGATACTCGATAAAGGATTGAAATACCTTCAACCTTTAAAGAATAAAAAGTAATTTTAATGTACATGTTAATTTTTTGTTTAATGTGCTATAATTTTCCTCATAATATTATGTGTTCATTACTAAATTTATGTCACCTAAATTAAATCTTTGTATATCATGTAGAAAATGGATTCTCTATATGCTAATCCTACCAATATCGGGGAACAAGACATTTTTATGTTGAAAATAATGAATTTTTAGTAGGTCAAAAACATATGTATGAGAAAATACATGAGAAGTGTAGCATTGTCGTGTTGAAAAAATTTATCAATGAAATCAGAAAAGGTATAAAATTCAAGGTTGGGTGGAATCAATGCAGTCAGTTTATTGACCCCCAACAAGTCAATTTTCATTAGTTACATTGGGGTAAAAACTTAAATGAATATAGAAATTGATATAGATATGTGGAAAAAAGTTCTTCATTCATTAAAGATAAAACGTTGCGAAAACATTAGGGTAATGTTTTGACATACTTTCTCTATTTTACAGAAAAATAATATAATGAAACATTAATTTACTTTTAATTGTCCCAAGAAGAGTGTGTTTATTTTAAATTATTTCAATAAGATATTCATATTAATGATCACTAAAAAGGATCATGGAGCCTTTCAGAAACTTTTTAAGAAGTGAAATCTTAGGGATACATTAGGGAAAGTAAATCCCCACCCACCAGCTATGCATTCACACATGATAAAATAAGAAACATTGAATTCTTTAATTGGTCACTCTGAGGATGAATCATTTTAGGTTCATTGTATTTGGTAATATTTTATTTGACATATTTTTTATTATCTAATTTTATTAAAAATTGTTAATTTATGAAACATCAACAAAGTGATGAAAATAAAAAATGCACATATAAACCAACATACATCTATCATAAAGTGAGGATGGGTTATACTTCACTTGAAAAAAATAGTATGTATTATAAATCTATAGTAATAAATTTAAGTGTCATGGAAAAAACAACATAATTATGTTCCTTGGTTAATATAAATATTAATGAATTAAAATACAAATCCACATCCATACCACATCATGTATTATGGAAGGTGTCTCGAGTAAATAAATACAGAAAAATATTAGATAAAAACACACAAAAAGTATGTGAATCATGTATAAGTATGACATGATAGTAATTTTTTATTATTTATAAAAGCATTACAGAAAAATATCTACTTGTGTTCATATGTTTTTTATATGGTTTAGATGTAATAATATTCATTGGTTGTACCAAAAGAATAACTACTTACAATATCATTAAAGTGGATTGAACAATATGATCATATTAGAGGTGTAGGTTCACCTATAGAATATTTTGAGAAAGAAAAGTCACAAGGGGATGAAAATAAGAAAATGAAATACATGCAATAAAAAAATTTAAGTTCTAAAATAAATTATTATCAAGTCTAGTTTGATGGACCAGTATATGAAAAAGGGGTAAATAGAACCAACAATAGAACAAAAATCACTACATGAAGACTTACACCCCACTAGATTTGAGGATATATATTCCCCTAAACCATCTGCCTTACCTAAGGTAATCGATTTTGTCATAATAGTTTTTACTAAATTTGAATCAAACAACTACTAATAACATTCTTATTCTAAAATTCTATAAGGTGAAGGTGACCATGATTTATATCTATCAGCACCCATCCATTTTCATGTTATGATCGGTACATTTTACAATATCTAGAGAGATATGTTATATAATAAAAAAACTCCATAAATATCACATTAGAGTGGGGATTAAACTATCTCATGAACTAAGCATATAGATACCTATTCCCCTTGATGTTCTGGATGTTACCATGGTCGGACATGCTATTGGAACTTTCGTAGCATGGTCATTTAATCTTATAAAGATATATGATGATAATGTAGTTTGTCCTTTATAATTGTTTTCAAATAAAACCCATTAAAAATTTCTAAAAAACATTCTTAAATGAAGTATTTTATTATAGGTAGAGAATTAGAAGGGGAAATAAAATCTCAGATCAAAAAAATCTAGCAGAACAGCCAAGAAATCTGAAGGACCTTCCTAGAGTACCTTTACCCCCACCAATTCTGGTAATGCATTTATTTACATTACATGTTCTTGAAAATACAATATTTGATGATAAAAAACATGAATTATATTGAATTTTAAAGACAAATTTTTGGATATTTTATTATAGATACGATTGGTCTTGAGAGTATAAATGAAATCATCAAGCATGAATGACTACGAATCTCAATTATGAATGTATAAATGAGGTATATTTTCATAATTATTTTCCATTAATTTATCCATTATATTAATTACAATTAATTATTATTCATAATTTCTATAGGCGTATATATCACTAATATATAAAGGGAAGACCTTTCAAAGTAAAATTTGGACTCAGTAATCCTACTATGATTTCTATGGAAAAAATTGTATTGGATAAAGAATAAATTGAATAAAAAAAGATGAACTAGCCGTAGTATTTGGACAAAAAATAATAAACAATGTGATCTTTTTGATACCTATAATGTAGGGGGGAAACTCTGAAATATAATTAAATAAAATATATTTTTATTTTTTCATTACTTATTTCTTTTTTAGGGAGCACTAGATTCTCATTGCAGTCAATTTGGATACACTGAAGGTTTATTTTTTGGGTCCAAAGTGTGGACTTACAAAAAAAATGACTATGTTTGTTCTGGGTGCAGCGAAAGCATGTGATGGATCATTAATAACATTTATTTCTTTAATGATTGATAATCAATCTAAGATTTACATGATGATAAACATTATGATCAATGTAATTTAATCAAAGAAAATAGACAATGGATAAAACACTAGAACCAAAATGTAGGATCATCACAAATTATTCATAATTAATTTAAACAATTAAATAATTACCTTGTGAGAAATTCTTTCTTAATTGATGAATATTAAAACTAATCTATGTTGTATTATCTTTGAATTGTAGGAATCAAGGGAATATTATCTCTAGCAGTGATCCACATGTGTTCCACAAATCTATAAACGTCATCGTAGGAATATCTAGGTGCTAGCATGACAAATCCTATCACTTGTGTCATTCTCCTTTGATCACCCTAAGAATAAATCCAAAAGTATTATCTATGATATCTCTTGACTCAATAGTGGAAGGTGGAGAAAGATCTCTCTTCGTTGTTGGGAGTGTTCTTGGAGAAGGGGTCTTTCTAAGGATTCAAAAGGATTCTCTGGATTCGTTGTGCACAACAAAACAAACGAATTAGATCTATTGAAAAATAATATAATTAGGTTTATATACTGATGGGGTTATAAATAAATAGTTATAAAAGTGTCATTTATTATTTATTTAATCCCTATAGAACCCCATGTCCATAATAATAATATTATTATTATTTCTCAACATGCACTAAACTCACAAATTTAAATTAAATATTAATTAATCAAATAATATTCAATATATATTATTTCTCACTGGACCTATGAACTTAGTCTGCTATTCCTCCACAGTATTTATCGAGACTTGAAATATTACAATTTATTTAATAAATAAATATCACTATATTATTCACCAATAAATAAATAAATATTATACTTACTAAATAGAAATTAAATATTTATTAAATATTTTTCTCACATAATATTCTCTCAAATAACAGGTAAAAATATATATGTGATCAAGAAAACATGAATAATTATCAAAACATGTGTGGGAATGATATTTATTCAAATTTTTAAATTATAAATAATAATATATATTATTTAACTATGATTCTGGATACACTTAGTGTGTGACCCTCCAGTCCTATTTCTAAGTTGAATTGGGAGAAACAGCCTAAAGTCCAAGGTTAGAATCTAGTAACATGCCAAGACACCCATAGAGAAATAATTTTATGCCTCAATAACATAATACATCATACAGATTCTTACTATATAATATAATCCCTTTATCATGATATCTTTAATCAAGCAGGTTGCCTGCTGGTGCCATCAACCTATGTGCATGATGTCTCTTTCTTTGAATTTATGGAAATTGAATTTGCCTATACAATTCCATGTCTATGGATTTATGTAGGCTATATCATTTCCAACAAAGGTCCTGAGATATCAACTTTTGTTAAATAAAAAAAGGGGAAATCCTTTCTCTCATTATTTATTAATGCAATATTACTCGTGACGCACCCAACGTATGCTACCTCACCACAAACATATGTCATCATGGTTTTCATCAATACATCAAAGTAAATGACTTGTAATACTCATTAATAATAATAGTAAAGTATAATTATCAATACACACATCAATAAATAGGAACATCCAATGACACATATAAATGTGAATTTACTTCTGTTGGGTCTCATTTTCATAATATTTTACACTGGATATTACCAAGGTCGTACACCATGAGAAGATTCCTCAATTTCCTATGATTATCTACCCCTGATATCCTAAATAATTTTTGTCCCTCAAATAATTTCATCTAGCTATAGAACATATATTTAAGAATACTATCGTGATACTTCTGGGTTCTTATCATAGCAGGGAACTGTCATGACCTTTTAGTGAGACAAATGTTATTAGTACATTATCACATACTATGTTACATAGAAGAACAATCATGATCTAATAAATAATTTATTAATATTCAACACTATGAATACATGTTATCATAAAGTACAGAGAAGTTGGTTCTAGGTCACCAACTTTAACAGAGTCCCACTTTAATTAGAGCCAACTACTAACAATCTTCAGTCCACTAGCTCTCACACGATACTCATGATTCTTCTAAGATAGGCCTTTAGTCAAGGGGTTCACCACATTTTATTTTATGGGAACTATTCTTAATGAAACTTCACCCCTCTAAGAAAAATCAATTAATTGGTGATACTTTCGGATTATGTGCTTTGTTCGTTGGTGTGACCTTGACTCTCATTCAAGAGCCACCACTATAGTATTATCACAATACAATGTGATAGGGTCTTACTACTAGGTACCACATCAATATCCTAGAAAATTTTTTGTATCAAAATAGATTCCTTGGCTGCATTATAAGCCTCTATATATGCAAATTCCACTGTAGAATCAGTGAAAAATAGCTTCTTTGAACTCTTCTAGTACACAGATCCCCTATTGAGATGGAAAACATATCCTAACAATGACTTCAAATAATTCCGATCTGTTTGAAAACTAGCATCAGTATAACACTTGACGACTAGCTCATCATCTCCTCCATACACTAGGAACATACCCTTATTTCTTCTCAGATACTTGAGGATAGCCTTAACAGCTTACCAATTTCGTTCTCTTGGATCTACTTGATATCTTCCTACCATGATCAATGAATAGGAAACATCAAGTCTAGTATATAACATGGCATACATGATAGATCCTATCACTAAAGTTTATGGGATTTTACTCATTCTCTATTTCTCATGTTGTGTATGAGGACACATTTTCTTAGAAAGATGTATACAATGTGACATTGGAACCAACCCCCTATTGGATTATTCCATACTAAACCTTTTTAGTATCTAGTTAAAGTATATACTTTGAATTAGTCCAATCAAACTCTTGGATCTATCACAAATGATCTTGATCCTTAGAATATAGGCTGCTTCACCTATGTCCTTCATAGAGAAATACTTGTTTAACTAGTCCTTAATAGACTATAATACTGGTATTTCATTTCCAATAAGTAATATTTCATCAATATATACTACTAGGATAATGACTTCATTCCCACTAAACCTCTTATAAAATCATGGATTGCATTCATTCATAATGAAACCAAATTATTTTATAGCTTCATTCAATCAAATTTCCATGATCTGGATGCTTGATTCAATCCATAAATGGATCTATGAAACTTGAAAATATTTTTGGAATCACCTAGAGTCACAAACCCTTATGATTGTATCATATAGACATCTTCCTGAAGGTTCCCATTAAGGAAAGTAGGTTTGACGTCCATCTTCCAAATTTCATAATCATGGTAATTTACTATAACAAGTATAATTTTGATGGATTTATACATGGAAATGGTTAAAAGGTTTCATCATATTCAATTACATTACACTTTTTAAACCCTTTATCTTCTAGCCTTGCTTTATAGATATTTACTTTACCTTCCATGTCTAGTTTTCTCTTGAATAACCATTTTCACTCTATGGGATTTACATCAACTAGTGCATCGATCAGAACCCAAACATGGTTATGATACATGGAATCCATTTCAGAATTCATAACTTATTTCCATTTTGCAGCTTCTAATATCTATACTTCCACTTTGTAGGATATGTTGGAGTTGGTGGCCTAGAACCAACTACTTTGTACTTTATTCATTAATAAAAGCATTATCACATCTTGATTATTCTTCTGCGTGACAATTCATGTGATAATGTCCTAAGGATAGTTGTTGCATTAAAGGGTCATAGCAGATCTCTGCTATGATGAGAACTCGAAAATGCCATAACACTGTTCTTCAGTATATGTTCTATGGCCGAATGATGTTATTTGAGGGACACAAATAATACAGTCCATTAGGGGTGAGGACTCATAAAACTTTGAGGCACCTTCTCATAGTGTGTTCCCTTGGTAATATCCAGGAGGATATTATGAGAACGAGACCCGCCAGTATGAAATCCACATTTCATAGTGTCATTGGATGTTCCTATCTACGGATGTGTATTTTGGTCCTTAGACTTTAAGATTATTATTAATGGGTATTACAACTCGTGCACTTAGATGTATTGATGAAAAATTTGACGACACACTGTTCGTAGTGAGGTAGGATACGTTGGGTGCATCATGAGTAATAATGCATTAATAAATAATGCGAGAAAGGATTTGTCCTTTTTTCCATAACAGAAGTAGATATCTCAGGCCCTTTGATGGGATTGATATCGCTTAAATAAATCCATGGCCATGGTAAGGTATGGGCGAGTACAATTCCAGAAAGTCAAAGAAAGAATAATCGAGCACATTTGTTGATGGCACTAGCATGCAACCTGATTGATTCGAGATATCGAGACAAATGGATTATATTACACGGTAAGCATTCGTATGAGGTGACACGTTAATGCGGTGTCAACTTATTTCTCTTGGGTGCCTTCACCCGTTTCTAGACAGTAATCTTGGACTTTAGGAAAGCTCATCTAATGCCAACGAGAAAGAGGCCTAGAGGGTCACACACTAAGTGTGTCCATGTATCTCAGTTAAATATTAATTTAACAAATTGAATAATGATTATTCTCGACTGTGGTTTAATAATTATTTAAGGATGCTTGATCGCATTTATTTTGACACTAGTTATTCAAGAGAATATATTGTGGGAAAAATAATATGTTTATTAGTGAGTAATGCAGTTACATTTATTTAAGAAATAAATAGCCATTACTCAAGGTCTAATAAATGTGGTGGAGGAAATAAATAAAAATGGAAAATAAAAGTACACGCCGTGTATATTAAATATACACGCCGTGTAGTTTTATGGAAAATGAGTACACATCATGTATTAATGATTATAGGCCATGTAGTTTTTTCAGTCAGGATTTTGAGGATATAATATTATTTTTATTAAATGATATTTATTATAATCAGCATGGGTGGATGTCAAGGAATTAATAATTCAACATGAGGATTTTCAATAAGAGTTAATGGAATAAATAAAATGTGTAACGTGTTTATTTATCGTCAAGACTCTGTAACCTCAAACCCGATTATAAATATCCTCACAACCCCAACACTTTTTCCCAATCGTTGTGCACAACAATTCTGGAGTGCTCTCTCAAGGCCGAAATAACTACTTCCTCCAAAACACTCTCAAGACCGAGAGAGATCCACCACCACCAGATCAAGGCAATCGAAGGAGGACATCACAAGCGAAGGTTCTTCCGCGCTATCACCCGGAGATCCCTTCGGCGACATCCAGAGATACGTGGATCATGTGTGGATCACCGCTAGAGGAATCCTACACTTGGATTCTACAACGCAATGACGGGTCACACCAGATCATGACCAGAGACATCAATGAAGAAATAATTCCATCAAGGTAATTATTTTAAATTAATTAAATTAATTATAACCAACATATGATGATCCTATCTCTATGGTTCCAGGACTCCCTCTTTCGTTTTTCGTTCTTCGTTCTATTCTGAAGATTCGGCGCTTTACACGGTGAGGGGTCTCATATTGATCATTGTTAATGATAAAATCAAAGTTGGGATAACCCACCATCGCGCTTCGGTTGCGCCTGGAACCTACAAGTGGTATCATAGGGAGGTTATATCATTGATTATAATTATTTAGTTTTTCGTTGGTGATTTACGCATTTAATAATTTAGTTGTTTCAATTCAAGTTAATCTTTCTTTAAAATCTGAATCTCGAGATTTGTTCCACCCCTCTCGTTTCTATTTCACCTTACAGAAACGAATTTTTCTTTTAATTTTTATTAAAATAAAATAGAGGAACTCATTCAAAGGTTCCAAACGTTCATGGTCATATAAAACCAGAATACACGGAGTTTATTCGGAAGTACACGCCGTGTAGTTTAGGTTCAATGTATTGGACTGGTCCTCCAAATCAGGATGTGTATTGAATCATATCTAAGTCATTTATGACATCATGTGTTGACCAGGAGTAGGTGGCACACGGTTTCCAGATTACACACTGTGTGGTCCACTGAACATAGCGTGTAGTCCCTTTGGGCTGGGATTAGACCATGTACCTCGTACAAGGCTTTCCCGGCTAGAAACCGTGTAATGTGGATACAACACGACATGTGTCCAACTGAACATGCCATGTACTCCGAAATTTTTCGAAGTACATCAACATGCCATGTACCCAGGTGTGTACTTAGGATGGATGGTGAAGAAAATTACACGCCGTGTAGTCGGAACTATAGGCCGTGTACTCACCCAAATTACACAGATTTATTAAAATTTATTATTATATTATACAAACCCTTGAGATATGTACCATGGTGTAGGCGTAAAGCTGAGGCACAACATGTGATAGGTATTTTATATATGTGTGTTTAAATTAACATCTGCGTAATGAATGGGAATTCACCAAGTTGCCTCCAAGGTACAAGTTACGTACAAGGATAATTTTAATTTATTTAAAATTATGATGGATGAGAATCTCAAGGAAATTCATAAATGGGTTTAAGATAAAAGGATTGATTAATTAAAGATAATTAATTGATTCAAGTGTGATTTATCTTAAATAAGAAAGATTAAATAATTGAATTCTAGTTTTATTTATGCATAAATATCCTTGCATGTATGGATGATCATGAACTTAACCAATACCTTTTTATGTGAATGGTTTCTTTAATTTATTTAAATTAAATTTGCAGGCCTGAGAGCCTTCTCCTCATTAATATGTAGGGACTGTACGCCCAAGGATTCTTTTATGTAAAAACCCCTTTTTACCCCTCACCTGCGTGTGAGATAAATGAATATGTAATGGATGGAGCTCCCAAGCTAGTGGAGGCGGCTCAAGTTAGGAGCCAAGGCGAAACCAATCCAAGGAGATACAAAGTTGGACAGGTGGAAATATGTAAACACAAACCTGAAAAGTTCAAGGTTTTTCTCCCCTAGGTCTTGGGTTAGTTTATCAACCACTAGATAAACTAACAAATAGAACAAGCTCATGATCATACTATTTATTTTATTTTTGTCAGTTACATGGTTTATTTATTGTGGGTGTGTTGTCATGATCACACAATTAATGAATTAAACAAGCATGCAAGATGGAACTAAAATAAAGACCAGCTTATGCGTAAATATTATCTTAGACATGGTTAATCACTTAAGTATATCCCACTAAATATTAACAAGCATGTAATCAAAGATAATAAAATTTAAATTTACGTATAAGGATAAAATCCCTCAATGAAATATTAAGTCGGTATAGCCTTCCATAATCTTGGTTAGAATCGAACCATAGTTCAAAGTGCTTGACCAACCCTAGTTGGGGTGATTTCAATTATCGGGGAATTATAATTCAAGGTTTTGGGTTGACTTGACTTGGTTAGAATCAAGGTTTGACTGCCACAGCAGGACTTGGTGTGACCAAGAGGCAAAGGTTGAGGAAATCCAAAATAAAAGGATTTTAGGATTGGGGAATCCACTCAGTGGATCAAGGAGATGCGAGTTAATGCAGTTGGCATTTGGAATTCCTACCTAAAACCCTTCAAGTTGCTTGACCAACCCTAGTTGGGGTAATGCGAAGGGCAATATGGATCATTTTCACTAGAATATTTAGGAAACAGAATATTCCAAAGTCAATGGTGAGGGATATTAGATTTTGATAAAATAGTGGGAGACTAATAAGTATTAATTTATTTATTTTTCTTAGTTTTTTAATAAAGTACTAAACCTTTTCACATCTTAATTTGTAGAAACGGAAAGAAAATAACTTCAAACATATCATTTCAAACCATACTCGAGAAGGAAAACCTTCTCACCAACACCAATTTCCAAGAGTGGCAGAGGCATTTACGCATCATCCTTCGCCATGAAAGGAAATTTTATGTGCTGGAAGAGCCTATTCCAGTTGTGACTGGAAAGGATACCAATGATGAGGAACTATCTCTCTACATGAAACATAAGGATGATGCCAAAAATGTCCAGTGTTTCATGCTATCGGCCATGTCTAATTAGCTCTTGAAGAAACATGAAAACATAGACGTGTATAGCATGATGTCACACCTTGAGGATCTCTATCAAGAGAAGGAGAGGCAGGAGAGGTATGAGATCTCCAATGATTTGTTTACAATTAATCTTGGAGAGTCTGTTCCAGTTGGGCCTCATGTATTCAAGCTTATTGGCTACATTGAATTCTTGGACATCTTAAGGATTAAATTCTCGGATGAGTTGCGTACAAATCTCATCCTATCATCAATGCCCAAGACCTTCTCTAGCTTTATTGTCAACTACAACATGAGAAACAATGAGAAGAGTCTATCGGAACTTCTAACCTTGATTCTTCAGGTAGATAAGGACATGGGGTGTGACAAACCCACAGTCCTTATGGTGAATAGGAAAAGGAAGGACAAGGCAAAGAGGCCAAAGACTTATAAATGGTCTGAAGCCCCTGAGCATCGTCCCTCCAAGAAGGGTAAGATTCAGAGGTGGGGCAAGGAACGAGAGGCGGTGTGTTTTGCATGTGGAAAGTAAGGCCACTGGAATAGGAACTGCACCCAGAAGCGTGGGGATACTAAAGGTGCATTCGTTATCGAGTGTAATATTTCTATTTCTACACATTGGGTATTAGATACAGCTTGTGTGGCTCAGATCTATATTCAAATGCAGGAACCAAGTATATTTAGAAATATTGCCAGAGGAGAGGTGGATCTTTGAGATGTTAATGGTGCAAGGCTGGCTACATTGTCTATTGGTGATTACCACCTCTCATTACCAACTGGGATGATTTTGGTTTTTCATAACTATTATTATGTGTCTAGTGTTACCAAGAACATAATTTTTGTATCTTATATGGATATGGATGGATTTATTTTCAAGTTTGGAAATACGGTTTGTCTCTTTTATAAGAACAATATATGTTATGGTATGTCACATTTAAATAATGGTTTTTATGTATTAAATTACAAAAACCAAGTGTTGGAAATCGATAACGAAACAAACTCACATGACTCATACATCACCTAGTTGTGGCATCACCGTCTCGGTCATGTAAATGAGAAGCGCTCGACAAAGATCTGGCAAGATGGCTATTTAAACTCTAATGAGCTAAAACCACTAGATATATGTCATGCTTGTTTACAAGGAAAAATTACCAAGCCTTATTTTGGTGGAAAGGGTGAAAGTTCCATAGAGATTCTAGGATTGGTACACACGAATGTGTGTGGACCATTTCTAGTAGAAGCTAGAGGTGGATATTCTTACTCCATTACTTTTACTAATGATTTAAGCAGATATGGCTATGTCTACTTAATGAGGTATAAGTCAGAGTCCTTAGAGAAATTTAAGGAATTCAAGAAAGAAGTAGAGAATCATCTTGGTAAGAAGATAAAGAAACTTCAATCGAATCGAGGTGGGGAATATCTGAACCAAGAGTTCATCGATCTTCTACGGGAGTCTGGGATTCTATCTCAGCTAACTCCTCCTTATACACCATAGTGGAATGGTGTTAGTGAAATAAGGAACCACACCTTGTTGAACATGGTGAGGTCGATGATGAGTCATGCGGATCTTCTATTATCCTTTTGGGGATATGCATTACAAAATGAAGCGTACACATTAAACCGAGTACCAACTAAGGCAGAAAATGGAATTCCTTATGAGGTATGGAATAGAAAGAAACCCATTTTGTTGCAAACACATGTATGGGGATGGAGGCATTTGTTAAGGCCTTATCAGGCAACAAACTATCACCCTAGGGAACGAGGTGTATCTTTATAGGATATCCCAAGGAAACAAAAGGATATTACCTATATAACCCTTCAGACAATAAAGTGAATGTCACTAGACAAGCCGTCTTTCTTGAGAGGGAGCACATCCTCAAAAAGGATAGTTGGAGCAAGATTGACTTTGTTGAAGTTGATGCTCAAGATACATAGGAGTTGGAATAGGAACAAGTTCCACAGGTCCCCGTGGAAGAGGTTTTAAAAACAAAAGTACTGTATAGGAGCTCAAGAGAGGTAAGGGAACCAGAGAGATTTGGTTTCCTAGTCACCGAGGATGGTGAATCATTACTGTTGGACAATGATGAACCTCTCTCCTATAAGGAAGTAGTAGAAAGCTCAGAACCTGCAAGATGGATAGAATCTATGAATTCTGAGATGGATTCCATGTATCAGAACCAAGTCTGGGTTCTGGTCGATGAGCTAGTTTATGTAAAACCTATTGGATGCAAATGGGTATTCAAGAGAAAACTGAACATGGAAGGTCAAGTTAGCACCTATAAATCAAGGCTAGTGGCTAAAGGATTCAGACAGCGTCAAGGAATTGACTATGATGAAACCTTCTCGAAAGATTCCATGTTTAAATCCATAAGAATCATACTTTCTATAGCATCTTACCATGACAATGAGATTTTGCAAATGGATGTCAAAACAACATTACTTAACAGTAACCTTTAGGAAGATGTCTATATGACACAACTAGAAGGGTTTGTGACACCGGATGAAGCCAAATGGGTTTACAAGTTTTAGAAATCCATTTATGGATTAAAGCAAGAATCCAGGTCATGGAACATGCGATTTGATGAAGCCATAAAGAAATTTGGTTTCTTTAAGAATGAATGTGAGACATGTGTTTATAAGCGGTTTAATGGAAATGAAATTGTTATACTAGTAGTATATGTTGAAGACATATTTCTTATTGGAAACAATATACCAGTCTTACAGTCAGTTAAGGACTAGTTGAACAAGTGTTTCTCTATAAAGGACTTGGGTGAAGCAGCCTACATTCTAGGGATCAAGATCATTCATGATAGATCCAAGAGGCTTCTTGGACTAAGTCAGGGTACATACATTGACCAGATACTAAAGAGATTTAGTATCGAACAATCCAAGAGTGGATTGGTTCCAGTGTCAAATGGCTTACATATTTCTAAGAAAATGTGTCCCTAGACACAATAGGAGAAGGATAGAGTGAGTAAGATCCCATACGCTTCGGCTATAGGATCCATCATGTATGCTATGTTATGCACCAGGCTTGATGTTGCCTATGCATTGAGCAAGGTAGGCAGATATCAAGCAGATCCAGGAGAATAGCATTGGACTTCTATTAAGACTATCCTTAAGTATCTGAGAAGAACTAAGGATATGTTCCTGGTGTATGGAGGAGACGAGGAGCTTATCATCAGAGGGTATGATGATGCTAGTTTTCAGATAGATCAGAACAATCTAAAGTCACAATCTAGATATGTTTGGAGGAGTTGTGAGCTGGAAGAGTTCAAAGTAGCTGGTTATCACCGATTTTACAGTGGAATCTGAATATATAGAGGCTTCTTATGCATCCAAAGAAGCCTTCTGGATTTGGAACTTTTTCCGGGAACTTGATGTCATGCCTAGCAGTAAAGATCCTATCACGTTGTATTGTGATAATACTTCAGCGATGGTTCTTGCAAAAGAACCAAGGTCACATCAACGGACAAAGCACATCCTCTAGAAGTATCACCTCTTGAGGAATTTCTATCAAAGGGGTGAAGTTTTAGTGACCAGATTTTCCATGGAAGAGAACGTGGTGGAACCCATGACAAAAGGCCTATCTTAGCAGAAGCATGAATATCATGTGAGAGCTAGCGGGTTAAAGGTTGTTAGCAGTTGGATCTAGTCCAAGTGGGAGTCTGTTGGAGTTGGTGGCCTAGAACCAAATACTTTGTACTTTATTCATTAATAAAAGCTTTATCACATCTTGATTGTTCTTTTTCATGAAAATGCATGTGATAATGTCCTAAGGATAGCTGTTGCATTAAATGGTCATAGCGGATCTCTGCTATGATGCGAACTCGGAATTCCCATAACATTGTTCTTGAATATATGTTCTATGGCCAGATGATGTTATTTTAGAGACACAAATAATACAGACCATTAGGGGTGAGGACTCATAAAATTTTGGGGCACCTTCTTATGGTGTGCGCCCTTGGTAATATCCAGGAGGATATTATGAGAACAAGACCTTCCAATAGGAAATCCACATTTCATAGTGTCATTGGATGTTCCTATCTGTAGATGTGTGTATTAGTCCTTATACTTGAAGATTATTATTAATGGGTATTACAACTCGTGCACTTAGATGTATTTATGAAAATTGTGACGACACACTGTTCGTAGTGAGGTAGGATATGTTGGGTTCATCACGAGTAATACTGTATTAATAGATAATGCGAGAAAGGATTTTTCCCTTCTGTTCCATAATGAAAGTAGATATATCAGGCCCTTTGATGGAATTGATATAGCCTAAATAAATCCACGGCCATGGTAAGTTATGGGCGAGTTCAATTCCGGAAAGTCAAAAAAAAAATCGAGCACATGGGTCGATGGCACTAGCATGCAACCCACTTGATTCGAGATATCATGAAAAAGGGATTATATTACACGGTAGGCATTCGTAGGAGTTGACACGTTATTGCGGCATTAACTTCTTTCTCTATGGGTGCCTTGGCGTGTTGCTAGATACTAACCTTGGAATTTAGGAAGGCTCTGCCTAATGCCACTGAGAAAGAGGCCTAGAGGGTCACACACTAAGTGTGTCCATGTATCTCAGTTAAATATTATTTTAACAAGTTAAATGAAGATTATTCCCGACTGTGGTTTAATAATTATTTAAGGATGTCTGGCCGCATTTATTTCAACACTATTTATTCGAGAGGATATACTGTGGGCAAAATAATATATATTTATTAGCGAGTAATGCAGTTACATTTATTTGAGAAATAAATAGCCATTTCTCAAGGTCTAATAAATGTGGTAGAGGAAATAAATAAAAATTAAAACAAGATAAACATGCCATGTACATTGAATGTACACGCTGTGTAGTTTTCATGGAAAAAGAGTACACGCCGTGTATTAATGATTACATACCGTGTAGTTTTTTCAGTCAGGATTTTGAGGAAATAATATCGTTTTATTAAATAATATTTATTATAATTAGTGTGGTAACATGTCAAGGAATTAATCATTTGACATGGGGGTTTTCAATAAGAGTTAATGAAATAAATAAAACATGTAACGCGTTTATTTATTGTCATAACTCTATAACCTCAAACCCGATTATAAATATCCTCACAACCCCAAACACTTTTCTAGAGAGAATCATTGTGCACAAAAATTATAGAGAGTTCTCTCAAGACCGAAAGAACTCCTTCCTCCAAGAACACTCTCAAGACCGAGAAAGATCCACCACCACCAGATCAAGGCGATCAAAGGCAGACATCGCAAGTGAAGGTTCTTCCATGCTAGCACCCGGATATCCCTTCAGAAATATCCAAAGATACGTAGAGCATGTGTGGATCACCTCTATAGGAATCCTACACTTGGATTCTATGACGCAACGACGGATCACATCGGATCGTGACTGGAGACATCAATGAAGAAATAATTCCATAAAGGTAATCCTTGTCAATTAATGAAATTAATTATAACCAACATATGATGATCTTATCTCTATGGTTTCTGGACACCCTCTTTTGTTTTTATTTATTTGTTATATTCTGAAGATTCAGCATTTTACATCATGAAGTATCTTGGATTGATCGTTGTTAATGCTAAAATTAAAGTTGGGCAACCCACCAACGCGCTTCCGCTACGCCCGGAACCTACAATTTATTTGTCTCAGTTTTATCATTATAAAGTACTAAACCTTTTCTCATCTTAATTTGTAGAAACAACAAAAAAATGAATTCAAACATATCATTGTGAACCATAATCAATAAGGAAAACATTCTCACCAGCACCAATTTCCAGGAATGGAAGAGGCGTTTACGCGTTATCCTTCTCCACGAGAGGAAATTGTATGTGATGGAAGATCCTATTCCAGTTGCGCCTGGAAAAGAGTCCAGTGATGAGGAACTTTCTCTCTATATGAAACATATGTATTATACCATAGATGTCCAATGTTTAATGCTATCATCCATATCTAATGAGCTCTTGAAGCAATATGAAAACATAGATGCGTATAGCATGATTTCTCACCTTAATGATCTCTATCAAGAGAAGGAGAGACAGGAGAGATATGAGATCTCCATTGATTTGTTCACAACTAAGCTTGCTGATTTTGTGCTAGCTGGGCATCATGTAGTCAAGCTTATTGGATACATTGAATGCCTGGACATCTTAGGGATTAAGTGCCCGGATGAGTTGTGTACAGATCTCATCCTATCATCATTGCCCAAGACCTTCTCTAGCTTGTTGTCAAATACAACATGAGAAACAATGAGAAGAGTCTATCGGAACTTTTTACCTTAATTCTCTAGGTAGATAAGTACATGGGGCGTGACAAACCCTTAGTCCTTATGGTGAATAAGAAAAGGAAGGACAAGGAAAATGGGCCAAGGATTCATAAACAATCTAAAGCCCCTGAGCATTGTCCCTCCAAGAAGGGAAAGATCCTAAGGAAGGGCAAGGAATGGGAGGCGGTATGTTTCTCATGTGTCAAGCCACGCCACTGGAAGAGGAACTACACCCAGAAGCGTGGGGACGCTAACGGTGTGTTCGTTATCAAGTGTAATCTTTCTATTTCTACACATTAGGTATTAGATACAGCTTGTGGGGCTCACATATGTATTCAAATGCAGGAACCAAGTATATTTAGAAAGATTGTCAGAGGAGAGGTAGATCTTTGAGTTGTTGATGGCGTGAGGCTGGCTACACTGGCCATTGGTGATTACCATCTCTCATTGCCAACTGGAATGCTTTTGGTTTTATGTAACTGTTATTATGTGCCTAGTTTTACCAAGAACATAATTTCTGTATCTTGTTTGGATATGGATGGATTTATTTTCAAGTTTGGAAATAAGGGTTGTTTTGTTTTATAAGAACAACATTTGTTATGGTATGGAACATTTAAATAATGGTTTGCATGTATTAAATTACGAAAACCAAGTGTTGGAAATCTATAATGAAACAAACTCACATGACTCATACATCACCCTATTGTGGCATCACCATCTCGGTCATGTAAATGAGAAGTGCTTGAAAAAGCTCCGCCAAGATGGTTATTTAGACTCTACTGATCTAAAACCACTTCATAGATGTCATGCTTGATTACAAGGTAAAAGTAGCAATCCAATTTTCGGTGGACAAGGTTAAAGGGCCGCATTGATTCTAGGATTGGTGCACACGGTTGTGTGTGGACCATTTACAGAAGAAGCTAGAGGTGGATATTCTTACTTCATTACTTTTACTAATGATTAGAGTAGATATAGCTATGTCTACTTAGTGAGGTATAAGTGAGAGTCCTTAGAGAAATATAAGGAATTCAAGAATGAAGTAGAGAATCATCTTTGTAAGAAGATAAAGAAACTTCGATCAGATCGAAGCAGAGAATATCTAAACCAAGAGTTCATCGATCTTCTACGGGAGTCTGGGATTCTATCTCAGCTCACTCCTCCTTATATACCACATTGGAATGGTGTTAGTGAAAGGAGAAACTGCACCTTGTTGGACATGGTGAGGTTGATGATGAGTCATGCAGATATTTCATTATCCATTTGGGGATATGAATTACAAACTACCGCATACACATTAAACTGAGTACCAACTAAAGAGTCAAATGGAATTCCCTCTGAGTTATGGAATGGAAAGAAACCCATTTTGTCACACACACGTGTATGGGGATGTGAGGCATTTGTTAAGGCCTTCTTAGGCAACAAACTAGCACCACAGGGCATGAGGTGTATCTTTATATGATATCCCAAGAAAACAAAAGGATATTACCTATATTTCCCTTTAGACAAGAAAGTGATTTTCTCCAGATAATTTTTCTTTCTTGAGAGGAAGCACATACTAAAAATGGATAGTGGGATAAATATTGACTTCGACGAAGTTGATTCTCAAGATACACATGAGTTGGTACCGGAACAAGTTCCACATGTCCCCGTGGAAGAGGTTCCAGAAACACAAGTACTACGTAGGATCTCAAGAGAGGTAAGAGAACCATAGATATTTGGTTTCCTAGTCACTGAGGATGGTGAAGCATTACTGTTGTAAAATGATGAACCTCTCTCCTACAAGGAAGTAGTAGAAATCTCAGAAGATGAAAGATGGATAGAAGCTATGAATTCTGAGATGGATTCCATGTATCAGAACCAAGTCTGGGTTTTGGTCGATGATCCAGTTGATGTAAAGCCTATTGGATGAAAATGGGTATTCAAAAGAAAGTTGGACATGGAAGGTCAAGTTAGAACTTATAAAGTAAGGCTAGTGGCTAAAGGATTCAAACAACATCAAGGAACTGACTATGATGTAACCTTCTCGCCAGTTTCCATGTTTAAATCCATAAGAATCATACTTTCCAATGCAACTTACCATGACTACTAGATTCGGCAGATGGATGTCAAAATAGCATTCCTTAACAGGAACCTTCAGGAAGATGTCTATATAACACATCCAGAAGGTTTTGTGACACCATGTGAAGCCAAACAGGTTTTCAAGTTGCATAAATCCATTTATAGATTAAATAAATCATCCAGGTCATGGAACATTCAATTTGATGAATCCATAAAGGAATTTGGTTTCATTAAGAACGAATGTGAGTCATGTATTTATAAGTGGTTTAATGAGAATGTGGTCATTATCCTAGTAGTATATGTTGACGATATATTACTTATTAGAAACAATGTACTAGTATTACAATCAGTTAAGGACTAGTTGAACAAGTGTTTCTCTATGAAGGACTTCGGTGAAGCAGCCTACATTCTAGGGATCAAGATCATTCGTGATAGATCAAAGAGGCTACTTGGACTAAGTCAGGGTACATACATTGACCAGATACTAAATAGATTTAGTATGGAACAATCCAAGAGGGGATTAGTTCCAATGTCACTTTGCCTATATCTTTCTAAGAAAATGTGTCCTCAGACACAATAGGAGAAAGATAGAATGAGTAAGATTCTATACACTTCGGCTATAGGATCCATCATATATGTCATGTTATATATCAGACTTGATGTTGCCTATTCACTGAGCATGGTAGGAATATATCAAGAAAATCCAGGAGAACAGCATTGGACTGCTATTAAGACTATCATTAAGTATCTGAGAAGAACTAAGGATATGTTCCAAGTGTATGGATAAGACAAGCAGCTTGTCATTAGAGGGTATGTTGTTGCTAGTTTTTAGATAGATCAGAATGATTTGAAGTCACAATATGAATGTGTTTTATGTCTCAATGGAGGAGCTGTGAGCTGGAAGAGTTCAAAGAAACCGGTTGTCGTTGATTCT
The DNA here is from genome assembly GCA_963277665.1 of Viscum album. Taxonomy (NCBI): domain Eukaryota; kingdom Viridiplantae; phylum Streptophyta; class Magnoliopsida; order Santalales; family Viscaceae; genus Viscum; species Viscum album. The sequence continues at coordinate 1,448,272,367 of OY728129.1, forward strand.
ACAGCGGAGTTCGAATATATAGCGGTTTTTGATGCAGCCAAGGAAGCCGTCTGGATTCGGAACTTTGTCCAGGATCTTGATGCGGTTCCTAGCAGTAAAGATCTTATCACATTGTATTTTGATAATACTGCAGTGGTGGCTCTTGCAAAAGAACCAAGTTCACGTCAACCGACAAAGCACATACTCTGTAAGTATCACCTCTTGATGGATTTCTATCAAAGGGGAAAAGTTGCAGTGAGCAGAGTGTCCATAGAAGAGAACGTGGAAGACCCCATGACTAAAGGCCTATCTTAGTAGAAGCATGAATATCATGTAAGAGCTAGCGGGTTAAAGGTTGTTAGTAGTTGGCTCTAGTCCAAGTGGGAATCTATTGGAGTTGGTGGCCTAGAACCAATTACTTTGTACTTTATTCATTAATAAATACATAATCACATCTTGATTGTTCTTCTATGTGACAATGCATGTGATAATGTCCTAAGGATAGTTGTTGCATTAAAGGGTCATAGCGGATCCCTGCTATGATGACAACTTGGAAGTGTCATAACATTGTTTTTGAATATATATTCTATGGTTGGATGATGTTATTTGAGGGACACAAATAATACAAGCCATTAGGGGTGAGGACTCATAAAACTTTGAGGCACCTTCTCATGGTGTGCGCCCTTGGTAATATCCAGGAGGATATTATGAGAACGAGACCCGCCAGCAGGAAATCCACATTTCATAGTGTCATTGGATGTTCCTATCTAAAGACGTGTGTATTGGTCCTTAGACTTTAAGATTATTTTTAATGGGTATTACAACTCTCACACTTAGATGTATTGACAAAAACTATGACAACACACTATTCGCAGCGAGGTAGGATATGTTGGGTGTGTCACGAGTAATACAGCATTAATAGATAATGCGAGAAAGGATTTGTCCCTTTCATTTTCATAATGGAAGTAGATATCTCAGGCCCTTTGATGGAATTGATATAGTCAAAATAAATCCTTGTCCATGGTGAGGAATGGGCAAGTTCAACTCTGGAAAGTCAAAGAAAGAATAATCAAACACATGGGTTGATGGCACTAGCATGCAACCCACTTGATTCGAGATATCGAGGCAACGAGATTACATTACATGGTGAGCGTTTGTAGGAGGTGACACGTCATTGTGGCATTAACTTCTTTCTCTATGGGTGCATTGGCGTGTTGCTAAACGCTAACCTTGGACTTTTGGCAGGCTCTGCCTAATGCCACTGAGAAAGAGTCCTAGAGAGTCATACACTAAGTGTATTCAAGTATCTCAGTTAAATATTAATTTAACAAGTTAAATAAAAAAATTTCTCGATTGTGGTTTAATAATTATTCAAGGATGTCTGGTCGCATTTATTTCGACACTAGTTATTCAAGAGAATATATATTTTGTGTGAAATAATATATTTATTAGCGAGTAATGCAGTGATATTTATTTGAGAAATAAATATCCATTATTCAAGATCTAATAAATATGGTGGAGGAAATAAAGAAAATGGAAAAAGTACATGCTGTGTATACTAATATACACGCCGTGTAGTTTTTCTGGGGATTTGTGAGAAATAATATTATTTATTTCATTAAATAATATTAGGTGTAATTCGCTTGGCACATGTCAAGTAATAATAATAGTCAACTGTTATTATTAGACATGGGATATTACTAAGAATTAAATAAAATGAATAAATGATTTCGGGTAATTAATTCATTTTATTATTCTAAGTAATTAAAATCTCAATTATATAAGTCTCATTAACCTAGCCTTTTTTGGGGGGTTGTGCAAAACGGATCTAGAGAAATCTCTCAAGCCAAGAGAGAATTTATTTTTCTTCCAAGAATGCTCTCAAGCTACGAGAGAGATCCTCTTCTACCAGATCAAGGAGAGAGCTTTGCAAGCGGCTCTCAAGGCGATCTAAGGCGGACATCGCAAACAAAGGCTCTTCGCGCTAGCACCTGGAGATCCCTTCGGCGATGTCCAGAGATACGTGGATCACGTGTAGATCACCGCTAGTGGAATTCCACACTTGGATTATACAACGCAACGACGGATCACATCAGATCGTGACCGGAAACATCAACGGAGAGAGAATTTCATCAAGGTAATTTTGTCCTTTTAATTAAATTGATTATAACCAACATATGATGATTCTCTCTATGGTTTCAGGACTCCCTTCCTTTCTTTCATTCTTCATTCTATTCCGAAGATATGGCGTTTTATTATCATGACGGATCTCAGATTGATCGTTGTTAACCAAAAAAATAAAGTTGGGCATTAACCACCAATGCGCTTCTGTTGTGCCCGAAACCAGCACTATAAAGGTGTCAAAGTTGAGAAGAATAGTTTATATTGATGTGAAAACATAGTACCAAAAATCCTTGAATCATTATTGATATATAGGAATCATCCGAGCATTAATTTGCTACTTGGATTACCCGATATGATGGAAGGTATGATTTCATATTGTTAACACTTATTAATTAATGAAAAACCACCTGTTTTGGGATCATAACCAAGCAAAAAAGCTAGGATTGGTATGAAAACTTAGGAAAAAAATCTTAGAGTCATTTATGATCTATTGAAATCAACTAAACATCAATCTGGAACCCGAATTAATCGGCATGATCAAATATGTCATTTCACTTTAACATTGTTATTAAAGCAACAAATCACCTAAAAGGGGTCAAAATGGAGAAAATGAATTTTTATTGCCATGGAAACTTAGGATAATGATCCTTGTGACATTTTTTACTTGTAGGAATCGGCCACATGTCAATCTAATGCTTAGATTTCTTAGTATGATCCAAAGTACCATTTCACATCTGTATTTTTTATTAAAATGACATGTCACCTATCAAGGGGTCCAAACCGAGAAAATGGCCTTAGATTGACATGAAAACTTAGTAAAATGATCCTCATGTCATTTTTTATCTATAAGAATCAATTGAGTATCAATCTAATTCATTGGTATGATCCAAAGTACAATTCCACCTTTGTATTTTTATTAAAATGGCATATCATCTGTCAAGGGGTCAAAACCAAGCAGGTGAGTTCGGATTGATATACATGCTCAGGATAACGATCCTTGGATCATTTAATATATATATATATATATATATATATATATCAATTGAGCATCAATTTGGTGCTCGGATTGCTTGGTATGATCAAAAGTAAAATTTCACCTTTATTATTTTTATTAAAATGGCATATTAATGGTAGGGGTCAAAGCCAAGAAGGCGAGTTTGGATTGGCGTAGTAACTTTATATAATGATCCTCGAATCATTTTTGATCAATAGGAATCAACCATGCATCAATCTAATGTTTGGATTTCTCGGTATGATGGAAAATATGATTTGAAATTGTTGACACTTAATATAAATGAAAAATCACCGGTGTTAAGGGTCGAAACTAAGTAAAAAGTTTCGAATTGGTGCCAAAAAATAGAACAACGATCTAAAAGTCATTTTGAATCTATAGGAATCAAACACATATCAATCCTATACCTAAATTTCTTGATATGATTGAAAGTGTCTTTTGACTTAAATATTGTTATTAAAGTGTCAAGTCACCAATACGATCATATGAGTTTGGATTACCATTTCACCTTTCTATTTTTATTAAAATGGCATATTACCCATCAAGGGGTCAAAACCACGCATACGACTTCATAATGATGTGAAAACTTTGAAAAATAATTTTTGAATTATTTCTGATGCATGGGAATCAATTGTGCATCAATTTGATGCTCATATTGCCCGATCTGATGGAAATTATGATTTCATATTATCATCAATTATTAATAAATAACAAATAACTTGTGTAGGGGTCATAGCCAAGCAAACAAACTCAGTTTGACGTGAAAATTTAGAAAAATGATCTTCAAGTCATTTTTTATTGTATTAATCAACCACACGCCAATTTGATAACTGGATGTGATCAAAAGTGTTGTTTCATCAAAAGTGTCGTTTGAAATTTATCATGGATTATATAATATTACAATTATATATTTTTTATTTTTCATGTAGTGTTACTAAAAAAGAATTGTTTTTATTGCTGGCACGCTTTTGTGTGAGGTTTGGTTGATCGTTGGAGAATGTTTGTTACGAGAGTTTCGTTTTTCGTTTTTGTTGTAATTATTTGTGGTTGTAATTAAATTTTACATCAATGTAATTGTTCTTTAGTTTAATGTAATATTTGAATTGAAATGATGGTACAATGTGAATTTAATGATGGTGCAATGTAATCATTTTCTATGTTCTGTTTTTTTATGTTTATTGATGGCGCGATGTAATTGTTTTTGTTAAGTTTTAGGGCAGGTGCAAAGCAGCTATATGTCACCACTGCAACAGCTGATGGAGTTTTATCAACACTAGTTGCAAAATTGATAAAGTCACCTTTTATCATCACTACAAAAGTACTAATAAAAGCTAAATATATAACGCTGAATAAATGTCACTATTTATTAGTGTTTTTATGGGATGATAGATGAGAATTTTATCATTGATTTTTAAAAGGTGCCCACTTTGTAATTGTCAAGCATGTCATCACTTTTTTAGTGTTGGCAATACGAGTTTTGGTAGTAGTGTTATCATGTTAATGTACCCATATGAACACTCATCTTGTGATGAGATATTTTCTACTTCTATTTGAAAAGATATTTTAAAATTGTATATCATCATCAGTTATTTAAATGTCATTAATATTACAACTATTTTAGTACCGTAAATATATATATATATATATAAAACAAGTAACATAATAAAGATTTTTTATTTTATGGTTGAAATAGGATTAGTACAGAAAGGTGTGGTGCCGCCGGCCAGCAATTCTGGGCCGCTAATAACAGGAACGTGTAGACCGTGCGCGGCCTCCCCGGCGGGACCACGCTTTTGCAGTGTATTAATGATTACATGTCGTGTAGTTTTTCCAGTCGGGATTTTGAGGAAATAATATCATTTTATTAAATGATATTTATTATAATCAGCGTGGGAACATGTCAAGGAATTAATCATTCGACATGGGGGTTTTCAATAAGAGTTAATGAAATAAATAAAACTTATAACGTGTTTATTTATTATCGTAACTCTATAACCTCAAACCCGATTATAAATATCATCACAACCCCAAACACTTTTCTAGAGAGAATCATTGTGCACAACAATTCTAGAGAGTTATCTCAAGGCCGAAATGACTCCTTCCTCCAAGAACGCTCTCAAGACCGAGAGAGATCCACCACCACCAGATCAAGGCGATCAAAGGCGGACATTGCAAGTGAAGGTTCTTCCGTGCTAGCACCTGGATATCCCTTCAGAAACGTCTAGAGATACGCGGATCACGTGTGGATCACTGCTAGATGAATCCTACACTTGGATTCTATGACGCAACGACGGATCAAATCGGATCGTGATTGGAGACATCAACGAAGAAAGAATTCCATAAAGGTAATCCTGGTCAATTAATGAAATTAATTATAACCAACATATGATGATCCTATATCTATGGTTCTTGGACTCCCTCTTTTGTTTTTCTTTATTCGTTATATTCCAAAGATTCGTAGTTTTACATCATGAAGGATCTTGGATTGATCGTTGTTAATGTTAAAATTAAAGTTGGGTGACCCACCAACGCGCTTCCTCTACGCCCAGAACCTACAATTTATTTGTCTCAGTTTTATCATTATAAAGTACTAAAACTTTTCTCATCTTAATTTGTAGAAACAACAAGAAAATTGACTTCAAACATATCATTGTGAACCATAATCGATAAGGAAAACCTTCTCACCAGCACCAATTTCTAAGAATGGAAGAGGCGTTTACACGTTATCCTTCGCCACGAGAGGAAATTGTATGTGATGGAAGATCCTATTCCAGTTGCGCCTATAAAAGAGTCCAGTGATGAGGAACTATCTCTCTATATGAAACATATGTATTATTCCATAGATGTCCAATGTTTAATGCTATCATCCATATATAATGAGCTCTTGAAGCAACATGAAAACATAGATGCGTATATCATGATGTCTCACCTTAAGGATCTATATCAAGAGAAGGAGAGACATGAGAGATATGAGATCTCCAATGATTTGTTCACAACTAAGCTTGGAGAGTTTGTGCTAGTTGGGCCTCATGTAGTCAAGCTTATTGGATACATTGAATGCTTGGACATCTTAGGGATTAAGTTCCCGGATGAGTTGTGTACAGATCTCATCCTATCATCACTACCCAAGACCTTCTCTAGCTTTATTGTCAAATACGACATGATAAACAATGATAAGAGTCTATCGGAACTTTTGACCTTAATTCTCTAGGTAGATAAGTACATAGGGCATGACAAACCTATAGTCCTTATGGTGAATAAGAAAAGAAAGGACAAGTAAAATGGGTCAAGGATTCATAAATGATCTAAATACCTTGAGCACCGTCCCTCAAAGAAGGGAAAGATCCTGAGGCAGGGCAAGGAATGGGAGGCGGTATTTTTCTCATGTGGCAAGTCAATCCACTGGAAGAGGAACTACACCCATAAGTGTGGGGACGCTAACAGTGTGTTCATTATCGAGTGTAATCTTTCCATTTCTACACATTAGGTATTAGATACAGCTTGTGGGGCTCACATATGTATTCAAATGCAGGAACCAAGTATATTTAGAAATATTGTCATAGGAGAGGGGGATCTTTGAGGTGCTAATGGCGTGAGGCTAGCTACACTGGCCATTAGTGATTACCATCTCTCATTGACAACTGGAATACTTTTGGTTTTATGTAACTGTTATTATGTGCCTAGTGTTACCAAGAACATAATTTATGTATCTTGTTTGGATATGGATGGATTTATTTTTAAGTTTAGAAATAAGGGTTGTTTTTTTTATAAGAACAACGTGTGTTATGGTATAGAACATTTAAATAATGGTTTGTATGTATTAAATTACAAAAACCAAGTGTTGGAAATCGATAATGAAACAAACTCACATGACTCATACATCACCCAGTTGTGGCATCACCATCTCGGTCATGTAAATGAGAAGCGCTTGAAAAAGCTCTTCCAAGATGGTTATTTAGACTCTACTGATCTAAAACCACTTCATAGATTTCACGCTTGCTTACAAGGTAAAAGGAGCAAGGCACTTTTCGGTGGACAAGGTGAAAGGGCCACAGAGATTCTAGGATTAGTCCACACGGATGTGTGTGGACCATTTACAGAAGAAGCTAGAGGTGGATATTCTTACTTCGTTACTTTTACTGATGATTAGAGTAGATATATCTATGTCTACTTAATGAGTTATAAGTGAGAGTCCTCAAAGAAATATAAGGAATTAAAGAATGAAGTAGAGAATCATCTTGGTAAGAAGATAAAGAAACTTCGATCGGATCGAAGTAGAGAATATCTAAACCAAGAGTTCATCGATCTTCTACGGGAGTCTGGGATTATATCTCAGCTCACTCCTCCTTATATACCACATTAGAATGGTGTTAGTGAAAGGAGAAACTGCACCTTGTTGGATATGGTGAGGTTGATGATGAGTCGTGCAGATCTTCCATTATCCATTTGGGGGTATGCATTAAAAACTACCGCATGCACATTAAACTGAGTACCAACTAAAGCGTCAAATAGAGTTCCCTCTGAGTTATGTAATGGAAAGAAACTCATTTTGTCACACACACGTGTATGGGGATGTAAGGGATTTGTTAAGGCCTTCTCGGGCAACAAACTAGCACCTCGGGGCATGAGGTGTATCTTTATAGGATATCCCAAGGAAACAAAAGGATATTACCTATATAACCCTTTAGACAAGAAATTGATTTTCCCCAGATAAGTTTTCTTTCTTGAGAGGGAGCACATCCTAAAAATGGATAGTGGGAGAAAGATTGACTTCGACAAAGTTGATTCTCAAGATACACATGAGTTGGTACCGGAACAAGTTCCACATGTCCCCATGGAAGAGGTTCCAAAAACACAAGTACTACGTAGGATCTCAAGAGAGGTAAGGGAACCATAGATATTTGGTTTCCTAGTCACTGAGGATGGTGAATCATTATTGTTAGAAAATGATGAACCTCTCTCCTACAAGGAAGTATTAGAAATCTCAGAAGATGCAAGATGGATAGAAGCTATGAATTCTGAGATGGATTCCATGTATCATAACCAAGTCTGGGTTTTGGTCGATGAGCCGGTTGATGTAAATCCTATTGGATGAAAATGGGTATTCAAGAGAAAGCTGGACATGGAAGGTCAAGTTAGCACTTATAAAGTAAGGCTAGTGGCTAAAGGATTCAAACAGTGTCAAGGAACTGACTATGATGTAACCTTCTCTCCAGTTTCCATGTTTAAATCCATAAGAATCATACTTTCCATTGCAGCTTACCATGACTACAAGATTCGGCAGATGGATGTCAAAATAGAATTCCTTAACAGGAACCTTCAGGAAGATGTCTATATAACACAACCAGAAGGTTTTGTGACACCATGTGAAGCCAAACAGGTTTGCTAGTTGCATAAATCCATTTATAGATTAAATAAAGCATCCAGGTCGTGGAACATTCAATTTGATGAATCCATAAAGGAATTTGGTTTCATTAAGAACGAATGTGAGCCATGTATTTATAAGTGGTTTAATGAGAATGTGGTCATTATCCTAGTAGTATATGTTGATGAAATATTACTTATTAGAAACAATGTACTAGTATTACAGTCAGTTAAGGACTAGTTGAACAAGTGTTTCTCCATGAAGGACTTGGGTGAAGCAGCCTACATTCTAGGGATCAAGATCATTCGTGATAGATCCAAGAGGCTTCTTGGACTAAGTTAGGGTACATACATTGACCAGATACTAAAGAGATTTAGTATGGAACAATCCAATAGGGTATTGGTTCCAATGTCACTTGGCCTATATCTTTCTAAGAAAATGTGTCCTCAGACACAATAGGAGAAAGATAGAATGAGTAAGATTCTATACACTTCTTCTATAGGATCTATCATGTATGTCATGTTATATATCAGGCTTGATGTTGCCTATGCACTGAGCATGGTATGCATATATCAAAAAAATCCCGGAGAACAACATTGGACTGCTATTAAGACTATCATTAAGTATCTGAGAAGAACTAAGGATATGTTCCTAGTGTATGGATGAGACAAGCAGCTTGTCATCAGAGGGTATGCTGATGCTAGTTTTCAGATAGATTAGAATGATCTGAAATCGCAATATGGATATGTTTTATGTCTCAATGGAGGAGCTATGAGCTGGAAGAGTTCAAAGAAACCCATTGTCGCTGATTCTACAGTGGAGTTCGAATATATAGCGGCTTTTGATGTATCCAAGGAAGCCATCTGGATTTGGAACTTTGTCCAAGATCTTGATGTGGTTCCTAGCAGAAAAGATCCTATCACATTGTATTGTGATAATATTGCACCGGTGGCTCTTGCAAAAGAACCAAGTTCACGTCAATCGACAAAGCACATACTCCAGAAGTATCACCTCTTGATGGATTTCTATCAAAGGGGCAAAGTTGCAGTGAGCAGAGTGTCCACGGAAGAGAACGTGGAAGACCCCGTGACTAAAGGCCTATCTCAGCAGAATCATGAATGTCATGTGAGAGCTAGCGAGTTAAAGGTTGTTAGTAGTTGGCTCTAGTCCAAGTGGGAGTCTATTGGAGTTGGTGGCCTAGAACCAACTACTTTGTACTTTATTCATTAATAAATACCTAATCACATCTTGATTGTTCTTCTATGTGACAATGCATGTGATAATGTCCTAAGGATAGTTGTTGCATTAAAGGGTCATAGCGGATCCCTGCTATGATGAGAACTTGGAAGTGTCATAACACTGTTGTTGAATATATATTCTATGGTTGGATGATGTTATTTTAGGGACACAAATAATACAAGCCATTAGGGGTGAGGACTCATAAAACTTTGAGGCACCTTCTCATGGTGTGCACCCTTGGTAATATCCACCACTACAAATACGCCCTTTATCAGCGCTAAAAAGGGCCTTTAACAGCGCTAGGAAAAGCGCTGTTAAAGCCGGAGAAAATAAAGGGGGTCCCCTTTATCAGCGCTCAACAAAAACGCTGATAAAGACCCCTTTTATCAGCGCTAAAAAAGAGCGGTGATAAAAGGGGTCTTTTATCAGCGCTGATAAAAGCACTGATAAAAGTACCCCTTTATCAGCGCTTTTGTTTTAGCGCTGATAAAGGACCCGTTTATCAGCGCTTTTAAAAAAGTGCTGATAAAAGTTAAAAAAAATTAAAAAAAATTAAAAAAATTTAAAAAAATTACAAAAAAACATGTCAATTGTGGGGGGGGCTTTTATAGCGCTTGGTCCCCCCTTTTAACAGCGCTTTTTAGCCCCTCCAGCGCCTGCACGCACCCCCTCCAACCTTTATCAGCGCTAGCCCCCAACATCCACCCCATGCGCGCGCCTCTGCCTCCAGCAGGTTTTGAACTCGAGACCTCCCCCCTGCACGCCTAAGCTCTTACCACTACTCTATTTTGATTTGTTTGCTATTTCATGATATCTCTATATATATATATATAGTTATATTTATTTTTATAGTAATATATATTTATATTAATATATATATATATATAGTTATATTAATATATATATATAGTTATATTAATATATATATAGTTATATTAATATATATATAGTTATATTAATATATATATATATAGTGATATTAATATATATATATATTTATATTAATATATATCTCTATTTATATATATATATAGTTATATTTATTCGTATAGTAATATATATTTATATTAATATACATATATATATAATTATATGAATATATATATTTATAGTGATATTAATATATATATATATATATAGTTATATTGATATATATGTAGTTATATTAATATATATATATATAGCTAGATTAATATATATATATATATATATAGTTATATTAATATATAGTAGTTATATAAATATTCATATATTGGTATTTTAAATAAAATGGATATTAGTTATTATTTAGATAGATCTAATATATTTTATATGTAAATATGTTTAATTATTTATTTTAAAAATTTAATTTTTAGGTGTGAATATATAAAAAATATGTACATATAGTTATATATTTGATTATAAATAGAAGTGCATTATAAAAACGATAAAATTTCAAAGACGTAATATCAATATGAATGTAATACCTTGGAATAAATTCAGTCCCCGCCAAAAAAGCCAATAATACCCCCTCAAACGAAGTTGAAAACCCACAAAATGTTAAAAAATCTGGGTACCTTGACTAAAAACTCAGTTTTGGAGGCATTCTGGGCCTCTTTTGGCCTCGAAAAATGCTTTACCAGGGTCCCTGTAGATCACAGCGACGTAGAGCTCATCGCAGGCTTTGATTTGATATGTGGTAGAGCTCAAACGGACACCCGGATCAAAAGTTATGGTCGTTTGAAGTTTGAGTTGCGTTTTCAACTTATTTTGGATCTTTTTTTAATTTTTTTAATTTTTTTGGTCTTCAAATTGTTATTAAATGACTACCACTCTATAATAATTAGAAAATTATTAATTAAAAATATTTTTTTAATTTTTTAAGAAGTCATTTTCACTAAATATCTTATATATTAAGTATATTAAGTGTTAATGTACATTTATACTTATCTAAAATATATTTAAAAATTATATATTATATCTATATCAATATAACTATATTTATATATTAATATATTAATATATTTTTTTTTAATTTTTTTTTAAATTCGACCCTTTATCACCACTTTTAAAAAAAACGCTGATAAAGGGGGGCGCTGGGAAAAACTGTTTTTGTGGTAGTGATCCAGGAGGATATTATGAGAACGAGAACCGCCAGCAGGAAATCCACATTTCATAGTGTCATTGGATGTTCCTATCTACAGACGTGTGTATTGGTCCTTAGACTTTAAGATTATTATTAATGGGTATTAAAACTCTCACACTTAGATGTATTGACAAAAACTATGACGACACACTATTCGCAGCGAGGTAGGATATGTTGAGTGTGTCACGAGTAATACGGCATTAATAGATAATGCGAGAAAGGATTTGTCCCTTCCATTTTCATAATGGAAGTAGATATCTCAGACCCTTTGATAGAATTGATATAACCGAAATAAATCCTTAGTCATGGTAAGGAATGGGCAAGTTCAACTCTGGAAAGTCAAAGAAAGAATAATCAAACACATGGGTTGATGGCACTAGCATGCAACCCGCTTGATTCGAGATATCGAAACAAAGTGATTACATTACACGGTGAACGTTTGTAGGAGGTGACACGTCATTGTTGAATTAACTTCTTTCTCTATAGGTGCATTGACGTGTTTCTAAACGCTAACCTTGAACTTTTGGCAGGCTCTGCCTAATGCCACTGAGAAAGAGGCCTAGAGAGTTATACTTTAAGTGTATTCAAGTATCTCAGTTAAATATTAATTTAACAAGTTGAATAAAAAATATTCTCGATTGTGGTTTAATAATTATTCAAGGATGTCTGCTCGCATTTATTTCGACGCTAGTTATTCAAGAGAATATATATTTTTGGTGAAATAATATATTTATTAGCGAGTAATGCAGTGATATTTATTTGAGAAATAAATAGCCATTATTCAAGATCTAATAAATATGGTGGAGGAAATAAAGAAAATGGAAAACGTACATGTTATGTATACTAATATATACGCCGTGTATTTTTTTTGGGGATTTGTGAGAAATAATATTATTTATTTCATTAAATAATATTAGGTGTAATTCGCTAGGCACATGTCAAGTAATAATAATAGTCAACTGTTATTATTAGACATGAGATATTACTAAGAATTAAATAAAATGAATAAATGATTTCGGGTAATTAATTCATTTTATTATCCTAAGTAATTAAAATCTCAATTATATAATTCTCATTAACCTGACCTTTTTGGGGGGGTTGTGCACAACGGATCTAGAGAAATCTCTCAATCCAAGAGAGAATTTATTTTTCTTCCAAGAACGCTCTCAAGCTACGAGAGAGATCCTCTTCTACCGAATCAAGGAGAGCGCTTTGCAAGCGGCTCTCAAGGCGGTCTAAGGCGGACAGCGCAAGCAAAGGCTCTCCGCGCTAGCACCTAGAGATCCCTTCAGTGACGTCCATAGATACGTGGAGCACGTGTGGATCACCACTAGAGGAATCTCACACTTGGATTATACAACGCAACGACGGATCACATCAGATCGTGACTGGAAACATCAACAGAGAGAGAATTTCATCAAGGTAATTTTGGTCTTTTAATTAAATTGATTATAACCAACATATGATGATTCTCTTTATGGTTTCAGGACTCCCTTCCTTTCTTTCATTCTTCATTCTATTCTGAAGATCTGGTGTTTTATTATCATGACGGATCTCGGATTGATCGTTGTTAACCAAAAAAATAAAGTTGGGCATTACCCACCAATGCGCTTCTGCTGTGCCCGAAACCAACACTATAAAGGTGTCAAAGTTGAGAAGAATAGTTTAGATTGATGGGAAAACATAGTACAAAAATCCTTGAATCATTGTTGATCTATAGGAATCAACCGAGCATTAATTTGCTGCTTGGATTGCCTGATATGATGGAAAGTATGATTTCATATTGTTAACACTTATTAATTAATGAAAAACCACCTGTTTTGGGATCATAACCACGCAAAAAAGCTAGGATTGGTATGAAAACTTAGGAAAAAAATCTTAGAGTCATTTATGATCTATTGAAATCAACTAAACATCAATCTGAAACCCGAATTAATCGGCATGATCGAATATGTCATTTCACTTTAACATTGTTATTAAAGCAACAAATCACCTAAAAGGGGTCAAAATGGAGAAAATGAATTTTTATTGCCATGGAAACTTAGGAGAATGATCCTTGGGACATTTTTTACTTGTAGGAACCGGCCACATGTCAATATAATGCTTAGATTTCTTAGTATGATCCAAAGTACCATTTCACATGTGTTTTTTTTATTAAAATGACATATCACCTATCAAGGGGTCAAAACCGAGAAAATGGCCTTAAGATTGACATGAAAACTTAGGAAAACGATCCTCAGGTCATTTTTTATCTATAAGAATCAATTGAGTATCAATCTGATGCATTGGTATGATCCAAAGTACAATTTCACCTTTGTATTTTTATTAAAATGACATATCATTTTTCAAGGGGTCAAAACCAAGCAGGTGAGTTCTGATCGATATACATGCTCAGGATAACGATCCTTGGATCATTAAATATATATATATATATATATATATATATATCAATTGAGCATCAATTTGGTGCTCGGATTGCTTGGTATGATCAAAAGTACAATTTCACCTTTATTATTTTTATTAAAATGACATATCAATCGTAGGGGTCAAAGCCAAGAAGGCGAGTTTGGATTGGCGTAGTAACTTTATATAATGATCCTTGAATCATTTTTGATCAATGGGAATCAACCATGCATCAATCTAATGTTTGGATTTCTCGGTATGATGGAAAATATGATTTGAAATTGTTAACACTTAATAATAAATGAAAAATCACCGGTGTAAGGGTTAAAACTGAGTAAATAGTTTCGAATTGGTGCCAAAAAATAGGACAACAATCTAAAAGTCATTTTGAATCTATAGGAATCAAACACATTTCAATCCTATACCTAAATTTCTTGATATGATTGAAAGTGTCTTTTGACTTAAATATTGTTATTAAAGTGTCAAGTCACCAATACGATCATATGAGTTTGGATTACCATTTCACTGTTCTATTTTTATTAAAATGACATATTACCCATCAAGGGGTCAAAACCACGCACACGACTTCATAATGATGTGAAAACTTTGAAAAATAATTTTTGAATTATTTCTGATGCATGAGAATCAATTGTGCATCAATTTGATGCTCATATTGCCCGATTTGATGGAAATTATGATTTCATATTATCAACACTTATTAATAAATAACTAATCACTTGTGCAGGGGTCATAGCCAAGCAAACAAACTCAGATTGACGTGAAAATTTAGAAAAATGATCTTCAAGTCATTTTTTATTGTATGAATCAACCACACGTCAATTTGATAACTGAATTGCTTGATATGATCAAAAGTGTTGTTTCATCAAAAGTGTCGTTTGAAATTTATCATGGATTATATAATATTACAATTATATATTTTTTATTTTTCATGTAGCGTTACTAAAAAAGAATTGTTTTTATTGCTGACACGCTTTTGTGTGAGGTTCGGTTGATCGTTGGAGAATGTTTGTTACGAGAGTTTCGTTTTTCGTTTTTTGTTGTAATTATTTGTGGTTGTAATTAAATTTTACATCAATGTAATTGTTCTGTAATTTAATGTAATATTTGAATTGAAATGATGGTACAACGTGAATTTAATGATGGTGCAATGTAATCGTTTTCTATGTTCTGTTTTTTTTATGTTTATTGATGGCGCGATGTAATTGTTTTTGTTAAGTTTTAGGGCAGGTGCAAAGCACCTACATGTCACCACTGCAACAGCTGATGGAGTTTTATCAACACGAGTTGCAAAATTGATAAAGTCACCTTTTATCATCACTACAAAAGTACTAATAAAAGCTAAATATATCAACGCTGAATAAATGTCACTATTTATTAGTGTTTTTATGGGATGATAGATGAGAATTTTATCATTGATTTATAAAAGGTGCCCAGTTTTTAATTGTCAAGCATGTCATCACTTTTTTAGTGTTGACAATACGAGTTTTGGTAGTAGTGTTATCATGTTAATGTACCCATATGAACACTCATCTTGTGATGGGATATTTTCTACTTCTATTTGAAAAGATATTTTAAAATTGTATATCATCATCAGTTATTTAAATGTCATTAATATTACAATTATTTTAGTACCGTAAAAAATATATATATATATATATATATATATATATATATATAAAACAAGTAACATAATAAAGATTTTTTATTTTATGGTTGAAATAGGATTAGTACAGAAACCTGTGGTGCCGCCGGCCAGCAATTCTGGGCCGCTAATAACAGGAACGTGTAGACCGTGCGCGGCCTCCCCGGCGGGACCACGCTTTTGCAGTGTCAGGACGCCTGCCACTGTCCGATGGATACGGCGGAGATCCAGAATATTCCGACAGACGGTGGAGATTACTGGTAAGGTATTTCCTAATTGCCTCGAAATTTGGCGAGGAAGGGACCGGTGGTGGTGAGGGAGTTGTGGTCTTTTACGCAAAAGCACGCCCTCCGCCAAACTTAAAACCCAAGCCAATATTCCCTCTAACCACGTCACTTCCTGAAAGCGACTCATCATGATACTTTCGTCAATTATTACAAGTAAAAATATATATCTTTATATAAATTTTAAATATATATTTATAAAACATTTATTCATTTATTCAAACAAAAATATTTTAAATTATAATTAATACATTCACTAATAATTTTAGTAATAGAACAATTTTTATAGTATTAATACATAATATTAATGATTTTTTTTAAATATATTTAAATATAACTGATTTTGTTTATTCATTTTTAATGCTTTTATAATTTATTCACTTTCATTTATGTTTGTATATAGAATATCGTATATATGAACTATATAAATAAATGTACACATACATTAAAAGACGATATATAGAATAATATAATTAATTAGAAAAAAATAATATACCTATATATTAGCAACTACAAATATATATAGTATTATAATTAATTAAATATATTTTGAATAACAAGCTACATGGAATATTAATTACCATTTATACATTTATATGTAATATTTTTAACATGTTTGTAAGTTATATAATTAATATCGATTGCAGTAGGGGGGCTTGTTCGAGTGGTAAAGGCTACCCGTAATCATGCATCAGACCCGAGTTGAAATCTGGATGAGCGTGAATTTTCGCTGGCAGGCGGTGACGCAGACATAACGTAGACATGCGATGACACAAGCGGTGATGCAAGCATGGCGCTGCACTGGACCTTTGTGAGTCTGTGGGTTAAGTAATGAGTTTCATACCCACTGAGTCTTCATGCGTTGTGCTGAATAAATAGGGATTGTTGAGTGTGGTATCTCTTGGAGGGGCTATGACATGCATTTCCAGCCTATGTGTGTAGTGTGTGTGTTTAATATAATTGTGCCCCCCAAGCACCAAATATATAAATATATATGATTAATATTTATTCATTTCTAATATTTATTCAATTTATTTTAATGATTTTTTATTTAAATACTTATACAATTATTATTTATTCATTTTTAATTAGCAATTTATTGTAAATCTTATGTATTTAAATGTAACTTTTAATGTTTATTCATTTTTAATATTTTTGTAATTCACATAATTGATGTTGTGAATTCACTTTTTTTAATATATTTTTGTAATTTATTCATTTTTATTTATTCATATTTTAATATTTATTTATACCTATTTATTTATTAAGTTTTAATATGTTCGATTTGTTTGTAATTTATATAATTAATATTTAGCCATTTTTATTTATTAAGTTTTAATATTTTTAATACATTTGAAATTTATAAAATTAATTTATTTAAATGCATTTTTAATAATCTTATAATTTAAATAGTTAATATAATTTATTTTTAAAATTTTGTTGTTTATATAATTAATATCATTCATTTATTCATTTTTAGCGTGTTTGTAATATATGTAATTAATGTTATGAATTCACTTTTTATATTTTTTTTGTAATTTATTCATTTTCAACATTCTTTCGTGTAATATTATTTATTCATTTTTAATATTTATTAATTCTTATTTTTTTTTGGAATTTATTCAATTTTTAATATTTTTTTACATATTTATTTATTAAGTTTTAATATTTTCATTTGTTTTTTTAAAATCGACCAAAAGCAAAGACATGCGGCCTTGACCCCTTTTATCAATAGAAAACATAAGAGTACAAAAGGATGTGATGGAGTCAAACAAAGCATAAAATGCCCTCATCAAAAGAACAAAACAACCACAACAAGTCAATTCCTGTAACTCCCTTTAGATTCCAAATTCCCAGGATGTCGACCTCTACCTATTGGATGTCAACCTCTCCGTCATGTCTTGATCTTTTGAGAAGGCTCATGCTCTTCATCTAATCTGAAGTCAAATGAGACTTTTAGAATGGAGGATATTCTGTATTTCAACGATAGATCCCAAAAGCTCATCTATGAATTGGATCAGAATCTATCTTCAATGTTTGTGGATATCAATTTCTGGACTATGAGGTAGTATCTATAACCAAAGTCATCTGGTTCCATTATGAAAAAATAAATTTAATTTGTGAGTCATACCATTCTATCGTATCCTCCCTAAGGCCCTGGGGGACCTTTCACCATCATGGTCTTCCAGTGGAGTTTTGACATTTGAAATTTTGACCCTTGCAATCTCACATTCCTTGACTGAGGTCTTGCCAAAAAATATCATATGCAGTTTTTATTAGGTCATCAAATTGAGATGGATAAAAATAATCCACATTCTGAATTTCATCAGCACTCATCCTACATGAAGGGATGTTTGTTGGATGTTCCACCAAAAGGGGGGGGGGGGGGGTCAAGACGAACCAACAATGCCATGTCACCGAAGGCGTTTTTCCCAATCAACCTTGCCTAAATATCCTTCTGAGAACTAGTGTTGAGCACCCAGTCCTGCTCATTTTCACTCATAAGAGCCACTACACCAATATGATTTTGGTTCTGAGCGGGTGAGGCCTGCACAAACTCAGATGGCGACGCATATGATTTCTATTTTTATGGGGTGACCATTTGAAAGCCCTCTTCATCCACCATGTTTTAACCATGGCCAAAGACTCATGCTTACCTTGAACGATAGCTGAAGCAACCTTTTCCTTGTCATGGGCTTTATTGCTACTCACTGCCAGGGATTATGTCTATGCGACATCAAAATGTGCAGATGCAATTGGAGATCCCTTCTCAGTCAAAGTTTCCTAAACCTTTTGATTCCCTTTCCACAATTCAAATTGATGATTTACAAAATGAGATTCAATGCCTGTATTTGGAGCAATATACCCTAAAAAATGTAATCCCAACTCCAAAGTCTTGTTGGCCATTTGACTCCCCTGAAGTAAGGGCTTGAATGCTAAAAGATCCATTACAGAAAAAGCTTACATGCCCTGGACCCTGTTCTGTTGTGGAGGGTTGAGCACAAATTCCTTTGCTTCAACCAAAGTTACAGTTTCTTTGTGTTTGTGATCTTTTGAGAACAACGATTCACGCTCCTTTTAGAAATCAAAATCAACAACCAATTGCGCATCAACTTCACATGCTGATTGATCATCATCACTGGGCTCTATATGCCCCTCACTCATAATGTCAGCCCATGACATGCCATTATGCCTCATCTTCTGTGGGCACTCAGTATTAGTTGGATCATTTGGTTGTGAGCTTTTCCCTTGAACATTTGCAGGAACAATTTGTTTATAACTTATATGATTAATATTTATTCATTTTATTTATTATGTTTTAATATGTTTGGAATTTTTGTAATTACTTTATTTAAATACATTTAATTTTTTGTAATTGAAATAATTAATATAATTAAATTTTAATAATTTTGTTATTTATATAATTAATATTATTTATTTATACATTTTTTATGTGTTTGTAATTAATGTTATGGATTCATTTTTTTAAATATTTCTATAATTTATTAAATTTTATTTATTCATTTTTAATACTATTGAATTTATCTATTTTTTAATATTTATTTATTGAGTTTTAATATTTTCAATATGTTTGTAATCTATTTGATTAATATTTATTCATTTTTATTTATTAAGTTTTAGTAATTTTAATATGTTTATAATTTATATAATTAATTTATTTAAATGCATTTTTAATTTTTTTTGTAATTTAAATATCCAGTATAATTCATTTTAAATATTTTTTATTTATATAATTAATATTATTTATTTATTCATTTTTACTCATTATTTCTTACATTTTTTTCGACATTGGATTACATTTTGATAAAACTATATTTTAACAGAGCTAAAGATAAACACTCATAAATATGACTTTTATCAATGTTTTTTTTGCACTAGTAATTTTTTTTTGATTTTTCAACGCTAAAAAAGTACCGAAAAAGCCTTATTTATGAGCCTTTGTTCTTTTAGCACTGATAAAATAGGTTTTTATCAATTTTTTTTAGTTAGCGCTAATAAAACTGTTCACCCTATTTTAAAAAGAACCCCAATAGACCACTTCCTCCTCACACCACGTTTAAACTCTCATGGAACCGAAGTTGTGTAGCAGCTGATGCTGATTTTTGTAGATAAATCGAACCTCAAAACTGAAGGCATGATATTCTAAACTTGTTTTTAAAGATTCTAAGTCAATATTTTATGTGTTTTTCACATTTTTTTTGAAATTATTTTCCCCTGTTTGTTTGAAATGGTTCTTCCCCCTACATGTTCATATGTAATTATTTTTTTGCATTATTCTTCCCCGTTTCTTTGAACGAATCAACCCTTTCAGGGTGCTTGTTATTTTGGTTTGCCGATCTTGCTTAATTTTTCCGATTTTTGGGTTGTTATTCCTGTTCATATATATAAATATTAACTTTAGAGGAGGATTTCCAACAAGAGAATTATTATTTTTTATTGTCTGATATTAATTAAAAATTTAAATGGGGTCCACTAGATTGAAAATGGTTTTTGTTGATTAAATGGCATTTGGTTGCCACATTACAAAGAATTAATTACTCAATTAGGTGGTGAATTAATAGTTTGGGTATTTTTTAGATAATCAATCAATGTCATCAGTTTTATAAATAAGTGTAGGCCTTATAAATATTAATGGATTTAAGAGTATTCATTGGGTTATGGTTTTGGTCAAGCTAGTAACTATATATGTTTATGTGTGTTTGAGTATTTATATATCTATGTGTTCATATGTATATACATATAAATTTATAATTTTTTTTAATATCAGTTTATACTCTATTTAAATCCTTAAATTTCCATGAAAAAACCAATCACATTGTGCATCATGTTGCTTACTTCACAATAGAAAAACAATCAGAGGAGACTTAATTCTTTAAAAAACATAGACTTTATTTATATATATATATTAAATTATATTATAAAACATATGTTTTATTTCAATTCTTTTATATAATTTATATATGTTTTTGTTGATGCATGCCAAACGAGTATCAACAATTTTAGGATCGGATAAATACCAAAATCATAGGTATTATTTTCTCCACAAAAGGAAAGAAAAAAATAGTATGACTGCATAGGGATTAGACATTTGGGTCATACTAATCGCATGACCCTAGGAACATCATGCAAAGGGGTTATACACTTCACTTGATCTGTTTATGATCACGTGAAGCCCCTCCAAAAATCCCTCCCGATCTCATGAAAAATTCCAGATAAGTTCCCTTGATCATGTGGAGCCCCATCAGATATCCCACTTGGTCATGCGTGGTCCCTAAGATGAGTCTTTTCGGTCATGCAGCATGACTGTTGACAAATGTTTTACAATAACCTAATCCATTTATGAAATTAAGGATGAAAAAGGACGAAGATTCACATGAAGGGAGTTACGCTGATTTGCATGCAAAGAGCTAATGTGGTTCGTGTGATTTTTCTGGTGAACCACGTGAAATCCTTAGGGACATACTGACCTCGTCATGTAAAGATCCTAAGGCATGTCACCTTCATCATGTGAAGGATTTCATACATATTTGTTTTGATCATGTGGCACCCTAATGGACAACCGATTGATGAACGTCATAGACTTTATAAAATAAAAGCCAAAAAAGATGATACCCTTATGTGAAGAAGAGTTGCATTGTTTTTCATGAGAAGGGGTTATGTGCTTCATGTAATCAGTATATCGATCATGCGAAGACCCTTCGCTATGTCAACCCAATCTCATAAAATTCCCTTAATGTGCCAAATCAATCACGTGAAAGGTACCCAACATGTCTGTTTGATCATGTGATACCCAAATGGACAAATAATGGAAAAATTTGCATGTTTTATTCAATAAAAGATGAAAAAGTTATAGGCATCATGTGAAGGGGATTACATTTATTTTCATGAAACATTGTTATATGATTCATTTGATTTGTTAATGATCATGTGAAATCCCTTAGACAAGGCTCCCTCGATCACATGGAAACCACTTGGAAAAGCAACCAGATCTAAAAAAGACTCCCAAACATGTCAGACTGATATTGCTAAGGTCGTTCGACATGTTGATTCAAATATGTGAAACCCCTTTGACAAGACATGGGTTCAATAAATATGGCGATGAAATAATGAGCATGCAGTCACTGTTTATCATGCGATGTAAAAGATGACATCATGGATGACTTGTAGATAGATTATACGAAATTCGTGATGCGATGCTCCCTCTATAAACTCGATCCCATATATGTGATTTAAGTGTTGTACAAAGCGGCATAGATCTGAGGTAGTGATGCCAATAAACCCCCTCCCCTTGGCACAAAACACACACACACAGGGAAGTAGAGGAAAGAGAGTATTTTCTAGAGAGGATAACCATGTAATCGCAATAGTCTTCCACCAGGTAAGCCCAGGTAATGACTTAAGGGGTTACACGATATGTTTATGTGATTTTCATGATCATCCCATTGATCACGTGAAAGACTTATGACATGGCAAAGGGATAATATGAAATATTTTTTTCATGTCGAGTTGATCATGTGAGGACTCAACAGGTGAATGCCTGACAAAAATTGAGGCATTTATGCGATAAAGGATGATAATGACAGAAGCTTCATGTGAAGACACACACACTGATTTTCATGCGAACGACTCATGTGCTTTTCATGATCTGTTCACAGATCATGCGATGACCTATGGGCATGTCATCATGGTCACACAAAGTCCTCTGAACATACCATCCAAATCATGCGATGACCCCTGGGCTTGTCAGCCTGGTCACGCGAAGTCCTCCAGACATGCCATCCAGATCATGAAACCTTCTCTGGACATTTCAGCCAGGTCACGCGAAGCACCATGGACATGCCAGCCTTGATCACATGAAAATCCTAAGACATGTCAGATAGACACTCTAGAAATGTCAGGAATACAATCCAAACATATCATCCAGGTCATACAACGACCTCTCGACATGTCATCTCGTTCATGCGAAAATCTTCAGGCATGTTAGGCAGACACTCCAGACATGTCAGACAGACACCCCAGACATGTCAGGAAGACACCCATAAACATGTCAGCTTTGTCTCATAGAAATACTTGGGCATGTGATCTCAAACTATTTGAACCTCTAACCATGAGTCTTGGTCAAGCATTTCCCCTTCATATGGGAAGTGTCCATAATAGACAAGGGTTAGGCACTCATGCAACCTTATTGGTGTTATGGGAACCTCATTCCACCCAAACATGTCCAATTGACTACTAATGGTCCTTACTCTCTATCCATCATAGGATAAGATTTGGATATCTCCAAAGGGAATCCAACTTGCTGTAAGTCCCTTGATATTCCATAGGACCCACCCCCTATGTAAGATCCTGTGTTTTGAACCAGATGAAGTTTCTAGGGTAATTTTGAAATTTTAGTTTGGTGGATGAGCTAAATGATAAATTGAGCTTTAGAATGTATATTCGAGACTTGAAACACTTGAAAGTGTTTTTTAGATGTAGTGTAAGCCCCTAAAAGTGTCTCAGAAGCCTGGACGAGTTTTGGGAGCATCGTGCCTTGAAAAACTATTTTTGGGAGAGGTAACAATAAACACATGGTTGTAGCGCACATTTTCACTACTAAAAAACCCATGTTTAACAGTGATGGTATTTATTAATGCTAAAAAAGCACCAAAAAATGACATATTTATCAGTTCTAAAGAAAGCACTGATAAATTTAACCTTTTATCAACATTTTTTAGTGCTGATAAAGGGAACCTTTATCATCGCTTTATTTTTAGCACTGATAATGGAAACCTTTATTAGCACTTTATTCTAGCACTGAAAGATATTTATTTTATCAGTTCTTTTTAGCGCCGATAAAGGTTCAAATAAATAAAATGACATAATTAAATAAAATAAAAATTAAAATGAGTTTATTAAAAAAATTTACAAATTTTATTAATTAAATAATTATTGATAAAAATGAATAAATTGATTATATATTGTTAAATGTTAAACATTTTATTAATTAGATAATTATGATATTTAATGTTATTAAATTGTATATATTAAATATATAGATATGTATTAATGTATATAAATATGATTTATATATTACAAAATATTTATTCGCTTTATATTATATATTCATTAATAATATTAAAAAAATATTTGTAAAAAAATATTTAAAAATAAATATATCTATAAATTTACATTTACTATATTTATAATTATAAAAAAATAAATATTTTTATAAAAGTATCTATATAACTATAAATAAATAATTATATATATCTAAATAATTATTAAATTTAAAATAAATTTACTTAAATAATGAATATATTTAATATAATTATATTTATATATATTTATTAAATATATATATGTATAATTATATAGATATATATAATGATATTACTATTATTTTTTAAAAATATTTCTATAATTATAAATAAATAATTATAAAATTACCATAAATATATTTAAAAAGGAATATATTTACTATATTTATATTTATATATATTTATTAAGTACATATAAATATTCACAATTTTTTATTTATAATTATAATTATAAATCCTTTATCAGTGATTTTTTCACGCTGATAAAGATGAGGCTTTATCAGCGCTAAACAAAGCACTGATAAAATGGATATTTATCCGCACTATAACACTAGCGCTGATAAAGAGTCCTTTTATCAGAGCTTATTGCTTAAGCACTGATAAAAGTACTATTTATCAGTTCTTATTTGTAAGTGTTGATAAAAGTGTCCCAATCTATTTAAAAAACCCTAACCATTTGCAAACCCATCATGATATCAGAAGCTTTTTTGTGGAAGCCACCCGCTGCCAGCGCTCCTCCTTGGTGAATCAAAGTCGAATCACACCACTCGACTACCTCCATTTGGTCGAACATCTTGTCTGACATCCGGTGTTTGATTGCAGTTAGAGTTTCAAGAGAGGGTCTTGGATTTTCTTCAACTTAGCGAGGTAGGCCATCCAATTTTCTTTTTGTATTTTTGGTTTTGTTTTTGATTTCTTCTTTGACGATGTATTTATTTGTGGTCTAGTGATTGTATACTATTTTGATTTTAGATTATGAAAAGAATGATTTGTTTATAATATGCTATTTGATTGACTACCAATGTATGGACCCTCTCAATATATGGGGTTATTAGTTATATTTGACACTGAACCATGGATTTATTCATTGTTGTTTTACTTCTATGTTTTATATATTCTTACTAAATAATTTTTTCATATATGTATATAAATGTGTATAAATTTTCATGTATATTGATTTGAGTCACATTGGTGGTTCCCTAATGATTATATATATGCTAACACATTTTATGGACACCTCAGTAGAGATACATCTTTAGATGCTATTTTTCAAGAACCAAATTAGCGGAGTGATGTATGTTCCTCTATTGGTTATATGTATCATAGGATATAGTTCCTCTTAGAATTCACTATGGTCCTTAGTTTCTTATGAAGAAGATTCAAAGGGGTTATCCCCAGTTAAGAACATCAGGTTTTATCACATCATTCCTTCACTTTTTGAATCATTATGGAACCTTTAGTTCATGTTATGTTTGAATATGAGGTTTTATCTATTTGATATTTCTTATAAAATATAAGTGAGTTTTTATAAGTGATATGTATGTGTGTCTACATAGCTATTTCATCATTTATTTTCATAGTTTTTTTGTCTAATAGGTATGCCTATATTGGGTAATGATGATTTTGGGTCTGCAAGTCCATTGACCCCAAGGGTCATGATAAAATTTTGTTCAACCTCTGGAACTAATTGTTTCTATTTTTTTTGGGGGGGGGACCACCTCCCATTTATTATTTTTTACACCTAAACTTTAAACCATCGTTTAGTGACTTTGAGGTGTGTTATAGGTCATATGATGATCCGACCTGGTGTTGTTTGGGTAATTTAGTCTAGGGTCATTACAATATCCATCTTTCAGTTTACACCTATAAAGTTTAGTGATAATATCATTTATTATCTGCCATTATCTCCCTCTCATTATCACATTCTTTGAGATGATTCAACATAGTGTATCCATCCATGTCCTTACCCTGTATCCTCATATCAAAGACATAACTAATAACATGATTCATTAGAAATATAATGCATCCCCTATGTGCCTTCTATAGGAATCCTTATCACCCTCACTCTATCTATGTGGTTGATAATTAGGAACAAGGGATTCCAACAAGTTTAATTTCTATTCTTGGTATAATATAATGTGTTAGTGTGTGTACTACTTCTAGAAGTTTTCACTAGATATGGGATTCTCTTTCTCCAATTTAGATAATAAGGAAAGTGATATAGTCAAGTAACATTCCATTATCTACAAAAATCAAATAATATTTATTACATTTTAATGACTACTAATTGTGATGTTATTAATGATTATATTATATCTCCCACTATTTTTTTTCAAATCCCAACATCACTTATTGTTGGATTTAGAATATCTATCCACTCAGATATTCTAGTATAAATGATCCATATTTCCCTTCATCAAAGTATTAATCCCCTCGAACCAAGATTTATTCTTTTCTTTCCAAACACACCAAAATGCTACAAAAATAATTATAGTTTTCTCTCTTTTATCATTAGCATTATTCCTCGATCCATGAAACCACTGATCTAGTTGATTGAATGAGAGTTTATTATTCTTTTTTTATCATATTTGAGTTTCTTATTTCTCCTTAATTTCATATATTATATTTTCATTTGTTTAGGGGATTTAAGAAATATTTGATATGGAGTAATTATTTTCTTAAATTCAATTACCCATTTTCTTCAACATATTGAAATTATTTGAAACAATCAAATGTTGAGTTTCCCTTATTAGAATTTTCTGTAACTTTCACTTTTGATAATGAATATATTTTGTGTATTTATTTTTATATTGTATAAAATTAATCTTTTATGAACCCAATAGGATGGATATGGACTAAAAATGGATGCAAGATAATCATTTGACAAACGAATATGAAGATAGAGTTAAAGATTTCATCAAGTTTGTAAGAGAGAATGCATAAAACCCTTCTAAAATCCTCTATCTGTGTTTACATTGTTGTTATTCAAGAAAAATTAGTCCAGAAGAGTTGGAATAACATTTTATTTGTCATAGAATAGATCAAATCTATAAATGTTGGACTAAACACGAGAAAAAACTAAAAGTGGACATCAATTGGGATGATACTATGGTTTATGAATCATTTGATATGAATACCTTTGTAAAAGATGATGAAGATCACATGAAAGAAATGAAAATGGAAATTGAATAAGACCTTCTTGATTGTCCAAAGTTTTTTGAAGATTTAAATAGTTGTTCCATGAAACCATTGTATACTAGTTTTACTAAATACACAACATTTTTAGTTGTATTGAAGTTATATAATTTGAAAGCTGGTAGCGGATGGAGTGACACCATATTTACAAAACTACTTGATCTTCTGAAAGATATGCTACCAAAAGAAAATGAATTACCATGCTGAAAATATGATGCTAAAAGAATATTACATTCAATGTTCACGATCTCTAAAAAATACATGCTTTTCCAAATAAATTCATATTGTTTCTCAAGGACCATGAATCACTCATCAAATGCCCTAAGTGTGGTGCATATCGACACAAGAAAAATGAATAAAGTCCTTCAAAATATGTATGGTACTTTCCTATAATTCCATGGTTTAGAAGACTATATGGGTGTCAGGAAAACATGAGAAAATTAATATGGCATGCATATATTATAATTAAATATGGGAACCTATGTCATAAAAAAATTATCCTCAATAGAAGAAAATTGATTACGAGTTTCTTGAATTTAGAGATGAGTAGAGAAACTTTCATCTTACATTATCTACAGATGGAATAAATCCTTTTGGTGTATAGATTAGTACTCATAGTACATGGAATGTCATGTTGGTAAATTATAACTTTCCGCCATGGTTATACATGAAGCACAAATACATTATGTTGTCTCTGCTTATATCTGGACCAAAGAAACCCGGTAATGATATTGACGTACATTTGGCTCCATTGATTGAAAATATAAAATTGATGTGGGATACAATTTTACAATGTATGATTCTCATAGAAGTGAAGAATTCACATTGAGGACCATGTTGTATAGAATGATAAATACCGATCTTGGATGACATTAGAAATTGAGGACCATTTGTGAAAAATATACATACTCAGTTCAGTTGAAATATTCCTCAAAGACTGTGTTTTTAAAACATCAGAAATTTTTACCTCGATGACATAAATACCGATCTTGGATGACATCATTCGATGGGAATATAGAACAAGGTACAACACTATCTCTAGTAACATGCGATCAAATGTACAAAAAAGTAAAAAATATTGACACTATTTTCGGTAAACCATTTTTGAAAAACCTTACAAAATCAGGTTGGAAGAAGAGTTCAATTTTCTTTGAATTACCGTATTTTAATTGTTTTTATATCAGACATTTTCTTTTTGTCATGCATGTAGAAAAAAATGTATTTGATAGTGTTATTGACACATTACTAAATGTTCGTAAAAAAATATGGCATCAAGGCTAGACTAGATTTGATTGAAATGGGGATAAGGGAAGAGTTGGCACCAATGAAGGGTAAAAGGCGGACTTTTCTTCCTCCAGTAGCTTACACTCTGTCCAGACAGGAGAAATTTCAATTTTTCCTTCTACTTACTAGTGTAAAAGTTCTACATGGGTATTCATAAAATACCAAGAATGTCGTTTTAATGACTAATTTGAAGTTACAAGGACTAAAATAACATGAATGTCATGTTTTTATGCAAGATTTAATGCATGTTACTTTCCATTTCATTCTGACTCAAAATATATGACATACATTAACCAAAATCTACTTCTTTTTAAATACATATGCAGTAATGTTGTAGACCCGACAAATTTTCCCATCACGAATAAGGAGAATTAAGTCATATTTTATGAATTAGATATGTTCTTCCCATCAGCATTCTTTGATATAATGGTCCACCTAATGGTTCACTTGGCCATAGAGGTTTAAATATGTATTCCTTTCCATTATAGATGGATCTACCCCATTGAACAATATATGAAGATTTTGAAAGGGTATGTTAAGAATCAAATTCATCCGAAAGTTTGTATTGTAGAATGATATATTGTTGAAGAATATATTAAATTATGTACCTATTACCTATCAGATGTTGAAAGCATCGGTCTCCCAAAGTCTTATCATAGTGAATTCCTTATGGGAGAAGGGATTTCCAGAAGTGATGTTGTTACAATTACCGTGATAGTTTCGAAGAAATCATGTCACACCCCGACCTACTTAATTAATTTATTTTATTTTTTATTTGGCTTAAAAAAACCAGAAGTTTGTGCTGAGGTTCAGGTTGAATTCTGAACAAAACTTTTGAGTTATGTTAAAAGTGCGTGTTTTTGAGTTGACGTCATTTGGCACACAGGCAGAGCGCATTTTGGAAACCCCGTGCGGCTTCGCTTAGACATCGACACGATCCTCCCACCTTCAGAAAAATTAAGATGGGTAAAGTTGTGATTTATTGTGTTATTTAAAATACTTATTATTGTTAATAATTTTATTATTATTGTTAAAATGAAATGAATACTTTTATTATTTTTATTTTTATCATCATCATATTGTTATTATTATTATTATTATTATTATTATTTTCACTATAAATATTACAATTAAATTAATGCTAATTAAAGTTATTATTATGAATTATTTTAATGCTATATTATTATTATTATTATTATTATTATTATGGTTATATTATTATAATTATTATTATTTCTATTATCATGATTAGGTTATTAGTTTTTTTTTCTGTTTTTTTGCTAGGGTTTATTCCCTCCCACACACTCTCTCTCCCACCTATCCCTCTCACCCTTGCGGCGCGACCCAACCCGGTGCACCTATATCACCGACTAACCCTCCTCCACTAGCGCTGCATTCCCCCTCTCCGGCCGGCATTTTCTCCCCGACCTAGACCACTTCCCCTTTATTGGCATGGCCTGACCACAACGCATCCATGACCACACCCCATCTAGTTCGCATGTCCCTCACCGGTGCCTATTCTGGTGTGCACCAGATGACCCGTGACTCCTCCTATCGGCCATCTCCAGTGACCTGCGGCGATGCCTCCCCCTTTTCCCACACCCTGACAGTCGTGCACCCTCCAGCCATCCATGCGTTTCACTGGCACACCCCTGTCCGGCTGACCCTCTGTCAGCCTCGATCGGCCGTGCTCCGGTCCGACCACCTCCGTCCCGGCCGCGCACCTGTCTAGTGAGTGAGAACCATCCATTCCCGTCAATGACCGTGACCTCCCCCGGCCAACTTCCCTCTCCTCTTTTTCATGCGGGCCCACTTTGGGTAGACCCTCCTCCTTCATTTCTAGTGTTTTTGTCTTTGTTCTTAGGGTTTTTATTTGGGGTTTTGAGTTGTTTGAGGTCCGATCTTGATAATTTTGGTTCAGTCCATTTTTTAGGGTTTATTCATGTTTTCTTACGGTGCAATTGACGCGTGTTTTTGGTTTCACACCGGTATATTGATTTTTTATACCCTGAGGTATGTGGTTCCACAACCTCACATCAATTTATTAATTTAATATGCTTATTTTGTTTTATAAATGTGTTTTATGACTAAATTTTGTGGTGGGAAATGTATTTTTGGAGTGTTTTGACATGAATTCAAGTGAAAAATTATTATTTTGGTGTGTTCACCTTATTGCGCACCCTTGAAATAAATTTCAAATTATTTTAATAATGGAAAACATGTTTTGATAAGGTTATCTTGCGCATTTGGTTTAGAGTGAGGTTCTGTATGGAAAAAAACCGTGTTTTTGGTATAAAACCTTGATGATAATTTTATGTATTTCATAAACTATTTAACTTGATTTATTCACTCAAATACGATGTGCAAAAGGGGTGTTTGGTAGGGTGAAACTTGTGTTAAATCTTAAAATGACATTTTTAAGTGAGAACCCTGAGTGTGCTATTTAATAATGTTATTTGAGCTGTTTAAATAATTTATTAGGTCATTAATTTGATGAAAAATCGGGTGTGAAATGGTTCTTGGTGTACCTTTGGTCTCAAAAGGGGGGATTTTATGTGTAATTTGGTGTAAAGTCTTTTTGGTTTTCTTGAAATGATCTAATAAGCACTTTAATGATTTATTGAATTATTTAAATGGCACGAAATTGGTATTTTGAAAGTGTTAAATATGTGTTTGTTTTTAATGTAGTGTGTTTATATAAAATAAGACATGTTTTTATTGTGAACCCTTTTTGCATCACTTGGGGGTGTTTTATAAATGGTGAAAACAATTCATTAAATAGTGCAGATGGTGCGAACTGTGTTTTGAAAACATGTAGAGGTGGTTATTTTGCGCTGTTTGTTCATTTGGATCATTTTATGTCAGTTTTTATGTATTTTAGTTGTCTTTTCAGTTGCAGCGTGTTGGAAAGATTTGTTTCACGGTCCTGCGATCATCAGGTTGTGTGTGCTTGCGTGCCCGCTTGTGGTGTGTCGCGCTATTGTGCTTGGACTGCGAGTCGAGGTAGGTCCCCCATTTCACTCGCCTTTAAATTCAAAATTTATTAATTGCTTGATATTTTATTAATTTTAATAAATGAGAAATAATATAAGATAATTAATTTTTAAATGATTATTTGGTGTAAAAAGAGCTGTTTATTTTATACATGACACTTGAAATATTTTATTGATGAAAAGACACCCAGTAGTGAAAGAATTCCCGTTTGGACTTTAAACATAATTTACAAAATTTCAAATGTAGTTTTGGTTTATTGATAAATGATTTATTTTGAAGTGTGAACAGATGTTTTGGTTCTCTTGAGAAATGAGGATTTTCTTTAAAACTGGTGAAGGACCATTTGGAACTTTAATAAAATAAATTATTTTGGAAAACTCTCTTTGGGGGTGACTCAGGGGTGATATTTGGTGTACGTTGATTGCATGAGTTGTGTGTGATGTTTGTGCTACTTGATTGACTTTGTTGACTCGCCGATTTCCTTTTTATTACACGTGTTGACATGAGAACCTGGCATAGTAAGTGAATCTTATGAGAATGATTACTGCACTAATTTAGATTATGCACTAGCTAGTGGCCCTTAGTACGTATTATACTGTGCTAGGGGATTGGGCCCCTTGGTTAGGCCATGTAGGGCAACACCGGGCGTTAGGGCGTTATGACGTCATTGAGAGTAGGCATGCCTTCAGGATGAGTCACATGTATAGTATGTTCCGAATTGTTCATGAGATCCTAGGTTCGAACCATGTTTCCTTTAGTGTTTATTTGTATGTGGTAGACAATTGAGAGGTCTAGTTCGGTAGCTGTCCCTTGTGTTTCACTTTTTCCATTGCCCTTAGTGCGTATTGCATGTTGCGTGGTTTTACCTTTTTACTAACAACAAAAATTTGGATTTCTAAATTGTCCACAAAAATGATTTTAAAATGCAATGCACATGTTTCTTTCAAACATTAAACTTGTTTTTAAATTAAAAAGGGCAATGGAATGTTACTTGTTTTAGAAATGAAAGTGTGTGTGGAAACCCATATTTTGTATACTTTAGTTCAAACCTAAAATTGGTAAATTCTTTATTTAAAGGTAGTGCATTGGGAATAGTTTGTTGGGAACGCCTACTCAGTTTTAATGATCACGTCTATAATGTTTTATTGTTTTTAGTTTCATTTTTAGGTTTGACTTGAGCTTGCTCGCTGTGGGCGAGAGTTGGTTGTGATTTGGTGAGCGACTCTTGGGGTCGCAAGAAGTTTTGGATGTGGTTAGGTTAGTTTGTTGTTGTTGGTTGTTCTTCCTTTTCATGTCCTTTATTTGTTTTGTGTTGTTCTATTTTCTTTCCACTGCTTTATTTATTTTTATTGGGCAAAATCATTCCCTTTGTCCCTCTTTTGATTCCCTTGGTTCTTGTCTCCAGCCTAGGAGGATCGGGAACGCCTCTCAGGCCTTGCCGCAGATCGGCTCGGGTGATCGGTTTAGGGTCAACCCAGGTTGGTTCGTGAAAAAAATGGTATCAAAGAAGGTTGGCTCCTAATAGGACCTTTTTTTGAGCGCCCATCGTTATTTGGGGTTGTCATGATAGAAGGAGTAGAATTTTCGGGACTCAGGGCGTACGAATGAGAAGGATTTCATGAACCCTTTCACATTCCAAACCTCAGGTTACCATGGGATGTTCAGGTTGTTGGTGTCTTTTGGTTCTTTTGAATTATTTTATGTTGGGAAATGAAATGGAAGACGGGAAAGTGACCTTCATGAGCTCGCATGGTATGGAAAGCCATGTAAAGTCGGGGATATTACCCTTGAGTGATCCTTGTGAGGGTGGTGTGACTGGCGTATGGCCGCCAACCATATGTCCAAGTCACCCATTGACACTAGTTTCTCCTTGTGGTTTGTCTGGGTTTTTTTTACTTTAAAGAATTGTTTTTGAAAAATTTTATTTTGGAAATTGTGGAAAGTTGAAATTGAAATGGAAATGACCATGTTTTGATTATGTTCTTTTTTTCCTTGTTCCTTAGTGTTCACCCCCACGAAGGTTCGATGGATGCCCAAGGTGCAGCTTCGGGAGGTGCATCCTTAGAAAATCCTCCAGTTGATCAACCTATAGACTATGTATAGGAATTCTGGAAGTTGAACGCACCCCTATTTTATGGTCAAGTAGATCCACTTGAGGCAGAGGAGTGGCTGCAAAAGATTGAGAGGAACTTTAGTTTCATTGAGATGCCTGAGTCGTTAAAGGTGAAGTTGGCTACCTTTATGCTTGAAGGCCCAACCTGGAAATGGTGGAAGTCCGTGTCTCAGAATAAACCTCGAGAAGATCTAACATGAGAATTTTTCAAGTCATCATTCATCCAACAATATTTCTCTGAGTTGACGAAGCTGAGGAAGAGGATGAAGTTGTGTTGTCTTTAGTAGGGCATTGAATCAGTACTAGAATTATATCAACATTTTAGAGACCTAGTTCCATATAATCAGTGGTTTGTTGTGGGGAAAGCTTTTCTTGCTGAAGCTGGGTTAGCAGGAGGACTTGAGGTGGTGAATCCTCCAGCCTCAGGAATCAGTGAAAATGATGGAAATAAGAAGAATGGGAAACAACTTGATGCTGGTGGTACTAGTAGGGGAGTCAAGAGGCCTTTAGACCTTCAGTCATATTCTTCACAGCACAATGTCGTGATCTGTCACCAGTTTGGTAGGCAGGGTCACAATAGGCTGACATGTTCGAGTGATCCGAGACCCTGCCACACATGTGGACGTTGGAGTCACTTGCATCGATTCTGCCGTAGTGTTTCCAAGAAGCGTTCTGAAGCTATACCTAGCTCATCAAAGGTTACCTCATCCTATCAGTAGGAGTAGGGTGATGTTTGGAGATCAGTTTTTCTCTTTGTAGTGTTCCTTGGATGGAGTGGTCATCTCCTGTAGCATTCTGTGGTGTTTCTTTTCCTTTAGTTGTAAGAATGGTTATGGTTGAACCTCTTTGAATCCTTTGTTTTTAATGGAAGTGTGTTTGGTGAAATTCTTGTTTGTGTGTTATGTTTGGTAATTTTTGAATCCTGACTACGAGGCAAGAGATGCTTCAATCATCGGTGCTCTAGCCATAAGCCCCGGAGTGAAGCTGGCGCGTAGTCAGGTGAACCCCAGCAGTGGAAAAGGGACTTGGTTTGATATTGGTCTTTAGTGTGGCATGGTTTGTGTTCTTATGTGGATGTAACGTCATTAAGGTGGCAGTGAAGATAGTTTTGATGATCTATTGGTTGGATCCTTCCCTGCCCTACCCTTGTGGTGGGGTTTTTGGTCAATGTGGAAAGTTTTCAAGTTCGGTTAATCTCATCAGTTTTTATGGTGGGGAGACCCACAGCAGGTCTTGCAAAGTTACACCTGAATTAATTTAGAGTTATCCCAATCCTTATGGTGGGGAGTTCATTCGGGCCTCCCCATGTCGGTATTAGATTTTCTTTTTATGTATTTTTTTGGTGGTGGGTGGTCTTGTGCAGAGCCGCCTAATCCTAGGTTCTTCCTCTTGAGTAAAGTTGGAATTGGAGTACATCCAGCGATTTTGTTGGACTAGGATTATAAGAATAAGTTTTAGAGGTAGTTTAAGTTCGCTCATTCCCTGGTTGAGATGGATGGTTTGGGTACTGCTTTGTGATTGTTAAGGTGATCGTGTTTTAAGGATGAGTTGTGTGTCATGGGTTTTCGGTGTCTGTTTGGATCGATCAAATGGAGGCACTTAAACTTTTGTGGGTGGGTGACACTTGATAAGTTTTATCTTTGGGTATAGATCGTGTTGTGGCTTTTCGAGGGTGGAAAGAATTATGGTGGGGAGAATTGTCACACCTCGACCTACTTAATTACTTTATTTTATTATTTCTTCGCCTTAAAAAAACAAGAAGTTTGTGTTGAGGTTCGAGTTGAATCCTGAACAAAACTTTTGAGTTATGTTAAAAGTGCGTGTTTTTGAGTTGACGTCATTGGGCGCACAGGCAGAGCGCGTTCTGGAAACCCCACACGGCTCCGCTTAGACATCGACACGATCCTCCCGCCTTCAGAAAAATTAAGGTGGGTAAAGTTGTGATTTATTGTGTTATTTAAAATATTTATTATTGTTAATAATTTTATTATTATTTTTAAAATGAAATGAATAATTTTATTATTTTTATTTTTATCATCATCATCATATTATTATTATTATTATTATTATAATTTTCACTATAAATATTACAATTAAATTAATTCTAATTAAAGTTATCATTAGGAATTATTTTAATGCTATATTATTACTATTACTATTACTATTATGGTTATATTATAATAATAATTATTATTTCTATTATCATGATTAGGTTATTAGTTTTTTTTCTTTTTTTTCCAGGGTTTCTTCCCTCTCACACTCTCTCTCTCCCTCCTACCCCTCTCACCCTTGCAGTGCGACCCAACCTGGCGCACCTCCATCACCGACTAACCCTCCTCCACCAGTGCCACTTTCCCCCTCTCCAGCTAGTATTTTCTCCCTAACCTATACCGCTTGCTCTTCACTGGCATGGCCTGACCGCAGCGCATCCACGACCACACCTCGTATGGTTCGCACGTCCCTCATCGGTGCCTGTTCTGTCGTGCACCAGATGACCCGCGACTCCTCATGCCGACCATCACCAGTGACCTACGGTGATGCCTCCCCCTTTGCGCACACTCCGATAGTCGCGTGCCCTCCATCCATCCATGCGTTTCACCAGCACACCCCTATCCAGCTGACCCTCTGCCG
Source organism: Viscum album (assembly GCA_963277665.1). NCBI lineage: Eukaryota > Viridiplantae > Streptophyta > Magnoliopsida > Santalales > Viscaceae > Viscum > Viscum album. Next base: position 1,448,308,880 of record OY728129.1, read on the forward strand.
GCCTCGACCGATCGCGCTCCAGTCCGACCACCTCCCTCCCGACCACGCAAATATCCGATGAGTAAGAACCGTCCATTCTCGTCGACGACTGCAACCTCCCTCGGCCAAAGTCCCTCTCCTCTTTCACGTGTGGGTCCACTTCGGGTAGACCCTCCTCCTTCCTTTATAGTGTTTTTGCCTTTGTTCTTAGGGTTTGGAGTTGTTTGAGGTCCGATCTTGATAATTTTGGTTCGGTCCATTGTTTTAGGGTTTATTCATGTTTTCTTGCGGTGCGATTGATGTGCGTTTTTGGTTTCACACCGGTATATTGATGTTTTCTACCCCGAGGTATGTGGTTCCATAACCTCACATCAATTTATTAATTTAATATGCTTATTTAGTTTTATAAATGTGTCTTATGATTAAATTTTGTGGTGCGAAATGTATTTTTGGAGTGTTTTGATATGCGTTCAAGTGGAAAATTATTATTTTGGTGTGTTCTCCTTGTTGTGAACCATTGAAATTAATTTCAAATTATTTTAATAATGGAAAAAATGTTTTGATAAGGTTATCCTGCGCATTTGGTTTGGAGTGACGTTCTTTATGGAAAAAAATTGTGTTTTTGGTATAAACCCTTGGCGCTAATTTGATGTATTTCATAAACTATTTAACTTGATTTATTTACTCAAATGCGATGTGAAAAAGGTGTGTTTGGTAGGGTGAAACTTGTGTTAAATCTTAAAATGACATTTTTAGGTGAGAAACCTGAGTGTGCTATTTAATAATATTTTTTGAGCTATTTAAATAATTTATCAGGTCATTCATGTGATGAAAATTTGAGTGTGAAATGGTTCTTGGTGTACTTTTGGTTTTAAAAGGGGGGATTTTATATGTATTTTGGTGTGAAGTATTTTTGGTTTTTCTTGAGATAATCTAATAAGCAGTTTAATGATTTATTGAATTATTTAGATGACATAAAAGTGGTATTTTGAAAGTTTTAAATATGCGTTTGTTTTTAATGTAGTGTGTTTATATAAAATAAGACATGTTTTTAGTGTGAAACCTTTTTGCATCACTTGGTGGTGTTTTATAAATGGTGAAAAAGTTCTTTAAATAGTGAAGATGGTGAGAACTATGTTTTGAAAACATGTCGAGGTGGTTATTTTGTGCTGTTTATTTGTTTGGATCATTTTATGTCTGCATTTATGTATTTTAGTTATCTTTTCAGTTGTAGTGCATTGGCAAGATTTTTTTCACGGTCCTGCGATCGTCAGCATGCGTGTGCTTGCGTGCCCACTCGAGGCGTGTCAGGCCATTGTGCTTGGACTGCGAGTCGAGGTAGGTCCCCCAATGCACTTTCCTTTAAATTCAGAATTTATTAATTACTTGATATTTTATTAATTTTAATAAATGAGAAATAATATAAGATAATTAATTTTTAAATGATTATTTGGTGTAAAAAGACCCGTTTATTTTATACACGACACTTGAAATATTTTTTTGATGAACGGACACCCAGTAGTGAAATAATGCTTGTTTGTCCTTTAAAAATAATTCACGAAATTTCAAATGTAGTTATGGTTTATTGATAAATGATTTATTTTGAAGCGTGAACAGGTGTCTTGGTTCTCTTGAGAAATGATGATTTTTTTTTCAAACTGGTGAAGGCCCATTTGGCACTTTAATAAAATGAATTATTTTGGAAATCTCTCTTTGGGGGCGACTGAGGGGTGATATTTGGTGTACGTTGATTGCATGAGTTTTGTGTTATGTTTGTGCTACTTAATTGAATTTTTTGACTCACCCCTTTCTTTTTTATTACACTTGTTGACATGGGAACCTGACATAGTAAGTGAATCTTGCTGCACTAGTTTAGATTATGCACTGGCTAGTGGCCCTTGGTATAGATTATAGTCTGCTAGGGGATTTGGCCCCTCGGTTAGGCCATGTAGGGCAACATAGAGCATTAGGCTGTTATGACATCATCGAGAGTAGGTATGCCTTTTGGATGAGTCACATGTATAGTACGTTCTGGATTGTTCATGAGCTCCTAGGTTCGACCCATGTTTCCTTTAGTGTTTATTTGTATGTGGCGGATAATAGGGAGGTCTAGTTCGGTAGCTGGCCCTTGTGTGCCACTTTTTCCATTGCCCTTAGTGTGTGTTCCTTGTTGTGTGGTTTTCCCTTTTTACTAACTACTAAAATTTGGATTTCTAAATTTTTTGAAAAAACGATTTTAAAACGCAATGCACATGTTTCTTTCCAAAATTAAACTTGTTTTTAAATTAAAAAGGGAAATGGACTCTTACTTGTTTTAGAAATGAAAGTGTGTGTGGAAATCCATATTTTGTATACTTTAGTTCAAACCAAAAATTGGTAAATTATTTATTTAAAGGTAGTGCATTGGGAATAGTTTGTTGGGAATGCCTACTGAGTTTTAATACTCATGCCTATATTGTTTTCCTATTTTTAGTTTCTGTTGTAGGTTTGACTCGAGCTTTCTCGCTGTGGGTGAGAGTTGGTTGTGGTTGGGTGAGCAACTCTTGGGGTTGCGAGGAGTTTTGTCCATGGTAAGGTTAGTTTGTTGTTATTGGTTGTTCTTCCTTTTCATGTCCTTTATTTGTTTTGTGTTATTCTATTTTCTTTCTGCTACTTTGTTTATTTTTATTGGGAGAAATCGTTCCCATTGTCACTCTTTTGATTCCCTTGGTGCTTGTCGCCAGCCTGGGAGGATCGGGAATGCCTCTCGGGCCTTGTCGCGGATCGGCTCGGGTGACCAGTTCAGGGTCGACCCGGGTTGGTTTGTGACAAATCACATCTTTACATATTACATAATATTGAAGATGTTGATCCATACATTGAATCCCATAAAGAAATTCTTAGAGATTTGAATCCATCAAGGGTTGAATGGTGGATATAAAATACACATAATCAACAGTTTATAGGATGGTTCATAGATCAAATTTTTGAGGAGTTATCTAAAAATATGAATTCAATTGTCGAATGACTTCAATGGATAGCCAGAGAACCGAATCAAAATGTTATATCTTATACTATTTTTGTAATCAATGGTTATATGTTCTATACAAAAGAACATAATAACTTTATTATGATGAAAAATATTGGTGATATGCTTGTGGTTGAAGCGATGCACATATCTGGTTCCAAGGATAGAAATCCAATTTATAAAAATATGTCATATTTTTGTATTATCAAATAGATATACAAGTTGGATTATACAACATTTCAAGTGCTAGTTTACCGTTGAAAATGGGTTGATAATATCAATAGAGTGAAAGTTGATGAAATGGGCTTTATGGAGTTAAATTTCAGTGTAGAAGGGGAAAAAGATGATCCATTCATAATGAAATCACAAGTAGTGAAAGTATTTTATGTCTCTTATCCAACAAACAAGAATTGGTCAATTATCCTACTGGAAACTAATTTTTTTTTAAGTCAGATGAAAATTCAATAGAGGATGACCCTTCTATTGGGAAATCACAACCAGTTAATGTCAGTCCTAATGTAGACAATGTCTTGTACATTATAGGGGTCCATAAAGAGGGAATTTGGATTCTCGATAGAGAAACCAAATCCTTGAAACCTTTAAAAAAATAAAGAGGGTTCAATGAGAAGGTAAAAGTATTTTTTAATATATTATATTTTTCCTCATAATATTATATGTCCTTTATTTAATTAACCTACTCATGCAGACAATGTCTTCTGCACATAATGATATTACCAATATCTCAAAAGAACAAACTATAATGAAGAAAAACCTTTGGAAAGAAGTAAAGGTAATGTTACGATATACTTTCTCTATTTTACTAAAAAATTATATAATGGAACGTTAATTTAATTTTTATTATTCCTTACAAAGTTCATTTATTTTAGAATATTTCTGTCCATGTGTCATTCTTTTGAATAAAGAGAAATAATGTTATCTCTACTCAATCACAGAGGTAACCTTGATGTTTTCACAGTAAAATCATTGTCCATAGAATTAATATATTGTTTCATATTTATGTTTTATTTATTTATTTTTATTATTACTCACATAATAATTGTTTTCTTATACAGGTGGATTTTTTTGTTTGAGTTGGGATGCTATTTCCATCTTTCATTCCTTTCTGCACCAAAACTTCCACAAACTTCTTCTCCCTCAAAACTTTTTCACCCCTACAGTGGTGAATTTATTACTTCATTTCTAGTTACCTCCATTGCCTTTGTAATAATAGAAACAACACCTCCTTTTATCAATTATAGAGGTAATATTGATGTTTTCACAATCATTTTCCATAGAATTAATGTATTATTTTATATTTATATTTAATTTATCTCTTTTTAGTGTTACTCACATATTAATTGTCTCCTTATACATACAAATTCTTCTGTTCTAGTTGGGGTGACATTTCTATATTTTATACCTTTCTACACCAAAACTTCCACAAACTTCTTCTCCCTTAAAAAATTTTCACCCCTACAGTGGCACATTTATCACTTTCTTTCAAGTTACCTCTAATGCCTTTACAGGAAGAGAAATGAAACTGCCTCTGCTCAATTGTATAGGTAATATTTTATGTTTGTACAATAAAATCATTATCCATAGAATTAATGTATTATTTCATATTTATGTTTTATTTATTTATTTTTTTTATTACTCACATAATAATTTTTTCTTATATAGATAGATTTTTTTGTTTTAGTTGGGGTGATCTATCCCATCTTTCAAGCCTTTATACACTAAAACTTCTACATACTTCTTCTCCCTCAAAACCTTTATGTTGACATTTATCAATTTGCTTGAAGTTCCTTCCACTTCTCAATCATAGAGGTAATCTTGATATTTTCATAGTAAAATAATTATCCATAGAATTAATGTATTATTTAATATTTATGTTTAATTTATTTTTTTAGTATTACTCATAATAATTGTTTTCTTATACAGGTGGATTCTTTCTTTCGAGTTGATGCAGTTTATTCAAAGATTCTCAAGAAGTGTAGGCAGTTCGACAAAGAAAGTTAATGGAAATAATGGTAACATTAATAGTTAGGATTGTTTTGAGACTTTGGGAAATGTAGGAATCAACTGCACCTCAATCTAACACATGATGTGACTGGTATGACTTCAAGTACTTCTTTCTATTTAAAGTTGACATTAATTTTAGTAAAAAAGACAACTGACATACTCAAAACCAAGATAACATATTCAGATTGTTTTGATACTTTAAGAAAATGATTCATAAGTCATTTTTGACATGTAAGAATCATCCGTAACTCAATCCGATACACGATGTTCCCAATATGACTCAATGTGTCCGTTATCAGTTTAAAATCGTCATTTGACTTTAAAAAGTGTCACTCATTGAAAACTGAGAAAACACACTCGTATTTTTTTGATAATTTAAGTAATTGATTCATAAATAATTTTTGATGTATGGAGAATGGTATCACATAAAATGGATACACGATGTGATACATATGAGTCAAAGTGTATGTTTCAAGTTAAAAATGACATTTTAGTAAAAAAGACAAGTGACATACTCAAAACTAATAAAATACATTCAGATTGTTTTGATAATTTAGTAAAATTATCCACAAGTCATCTAGGATGTGTATGAATTAGATGTACCTCAATTCGATATACAGTGTGACCGGTATGACTCAAAGTGTGTCTTTTTATTTAAAATTGTCATCAATTTTAGTAAAATGAATAATTGTCCTACTCCAAACCGAGAAAACACATTCAATTTTTTTTAATACTTTATGATAATGATCCATAAGTTATTTGTGATGTGTAAGAATCAAACTCACCTCAATCTGATACATGATGTGTCCGGTATGACTCAATGTTTTCGTTATCAGTTTTAAATAAACATTTTATTTCAAAAAGTGTCACTCACTTAAAAATGATCAAATGCACTCATAATTTATTGATAATTTCGAACAATGATTCATAATTCATTTTTGATGTGTAGAAATCTATTACATATCAAATTGATACACGATGTGACCAGAATGAGTCAAAAGTGCGTGTTTCCAGTTTAAAATGAAATTTTAGTAAAAAAGACAACCAACATACTCAAAACTGAGAAAACACATTCAGATTGTTTTGATACTTTATAAAAACAATAAAAAATTCATTTGAGACATGTTGTAATCATCTGAACCTCAATCTGAGGCATGGTGTGACCATTATGACTCAAAGTTCATATTTTTATTTAAGATTGACATCAATTTTAGTAAAATTAACACTTTATGTTAATTTATTTCTTTATATTATTACTAAAATAATAATTGTTTTCTTATATAGGTGCATTATTTTTCTCAATTAGGGGTGGTTTTTTTGGAAATTTTATGAGTCAGGTTATGATTAAAAGATAAAGGAACATTGATGTTTTTTAATATATGTAATAATTTGTATTTATGTAATTGTATAAACCAATGTTTGAAATGTCTATAATATAGTGTTTTTTCTTTTGTTTGTGTTGTAAATTTCATTTCATTTAAATCTTGTATTGGTACTTATTTTTGTTGATATCTGGTGTGTTTCTAGTGCTACGGTGTGCTGTTACAGTACATTGCAGTGGTGTTGTAGTATGCTTTTATAACAAACTACAGTATGGACCTTTATCAATGCTTTTAAAAGCACTGATAAAAGGTCCTTTATCAGAACTTTTATAAGTGTGGATAAAGGTATACTTTATTAGTGTTTTTATAAGTGCTGATAAATGTTTCCTTTAGCAATGCTAAATTAAAGTACTAATAAAAGGCCCCTTTATTAGCATTGATAAAAGACAAGGGCTTTTAACTTGGCTTATATAGTCATAACTTCTCTAGTACTAATAAAAAACATTTCTAATACTGTTAAAGGCCAGTTTTTTATTAGTGTTTGTTAAACTGTACAAGGTTTGCCTTGGTGGAAAATTTCCACTACACGGGTTGCGCACAGTTTTTCAAAACGTGAAGCTAAGCATGTGAGGGGATTGTTCTTTGGATAGTAGGTTCACATGGTTGGCACATATTTTTCCAAACCGTGCAACCAAACCATACAAATTTTTAAAGAGGGGAAAATTCTATTTTTCCCTTCCTCCTTTAAAGACTCTACCCCTCTCTTCTCCTCCCATCTATGTGAAACATCCCCTTCATGGAGCTCCTACTATCCTTCTCTAGGAATGGTGATTTCTTCTCCATCTGAACTCCGTTTCAAGTGATGTTCATACCATTGGAAGTGTATCAGTGATTCCATTTCAAGTGATGTTCATCCCATTAGAAGCGTATTAGTGATTCTATAATTCATCCTTCCTCCTTCCATACTTTATTTATCTGTACTAAAATCTATCTTTTTTTGTGATCCAAATATCCCTATTTTCATGGTGTTTGTCCATTTCTTTTATTTCTCTTGAACCAGATAGAATCAAAGCTCAATATTGGAAATTTAGGCTATCTAAAGTACACGGTAAGTGGTCTATGGACTTTCACTCAAAATATTGGTGTTTTAAAATTTATGCCTTTGTGCCGCACACCATATTTTCTATGTGTCACATCTTAAATTAGAAATTTATTATGTGGAACCAAATGAATAAATTTAAATAGTCATTGTGCCTTAATGGAACCAAATGGGGTTTTCAACATTAAATATTACCACCCCTCCTAACGGAAAGTTCCTTGTATTCCTTTAATTAAGAAATTATTTTATTAATAAAACCACCATTTGAGGTGTGTTGTCTTATAAAATGTGGATGAAATAATTAAATGGTTTTACTTATAATGTGGGGCGGATGGATACTCCACCCTATTATCCTCTTATGACCATACCATCACATAAGTTTTTTTTGTCTTGGCTCATTATAAATGGATAACCTGAATTAAATATAAATTTAATGGAAACACCATGTCACATGGGTTTTTTTCAATTGTGAATTGATAATTGGGTAGAAAATGTTTTTGATAAATTGTATACGACATGTTTTCTAGCACAACCTTTCATATGAATTTTTACATTTATGGTGTTAACTACCTATAGATAGTTCACCTGACCATTTTTATCATCATTAAATTCTTAGCACAACTTGTTAATGAAATTGTTATTGGAATGGAATTTCCCATGGTCTTCTTATTTTTTTAAATGAAAATCTAAATATAATAAATGTATTCGAATGGTGATTTTAGCATGAATTTTTCCCATGGCCATTCTTGATATTATAAGAAAGGTTCCCTATGTTTTGGACACTTTACATTTCTAGGAGTGGTGAGACTTGATCCAGACTTGGATTATCAAGGGTATGCCTTGTTCACTCATAGGACACAACCCCAATTCATTAGGATGATTTCTAAGAGAGATACCCACCTTGGAACTTGGTTAATGTATTATATGTGAATGCCTCAGTGTGTCCCCAAAAATTCACTAGCTCTCTTTTTAAGGATATTAGAATGCCTTAGATATAGTCCTTGGATCTATCTTGATGTATTCAAACATGTGACACCAAGGGTTTCCCTAATTTGGTTCCATATCAATCTTATCCCAAGATTACTTGGGACATGACTCCCCAGAGTCAGTTATAACACTTTATGGTGGAATTCCAATGATTTATCCTATGAATTACACTCAAACCCCTAGCTATACTACATGATTTATTACTATGAGTTGGATTGATCCTATATGGTCAAGGATTTTTTGGTTACTCCTTGTATCCCTATTTATTATTATCTTTATATCATGAAGACCCTTCTTATACATGATTATTACAGGCATGCCATTCTTAAATTAAAAATGTGAAACTTGTGATACTATTAACATGTGGAATATAGGTCACTAAGCCATGGGTCCTCACTAGTGCATGTATATCTATTAAAAAAATTGTATTATGCTTTCATATATATATATATATACATGAGGGAAGGTGTGAAAATATATTCCAGTTTAGGATGAAGTAGGTATGGTCATCTAGGTTTCCTTGAGAAACCTGAGCTCAACTTGTTTATTTCTATTTATTTATTAACTATTTTATTGTTATAAAAACACACTAATATATTTTATATTCATATAATGGATAACATTAAACACCATTGGTGGTGTCCTATTGATTATATTTAACACACTGTTTAGGCCGACATTACATCAGGGTACCTGAATAGACTTCATGATTATAGGTTTATGGATTATTTCATGTGTTATTCATAGTATATGGGAGCTTAGAAGCATAGGGATGGGCCAAAGTTGAGGATTCTCATGGAGTTTCCCTTGGAGATTTATTATTATTCTATACATTTATTGTATTTCCTACTACATGCTTACTACTTTTGATTATGCAGCATCATCTAGACATGCATGCATGGTTGTATATTGGTGTTGTCCATTTTATTAGTTATTGTTATCTTCTGTTGATCTATCCTTTATTTATACTATTTCCACTATCTGTTGATTTATACATGATATACTGTTGTGCTACTATTATTATGAGGTGATAGCCTCATCACTGTACCATCATTAGACCCTCGTTTCTAGTGGATATCCTCTGGCATATGGAGAAGCATGCTTGAGGCCCATTGGTAATCCAGCTTGGGGCACCATTCTTAGTGGATCCTGGGTTGGGATGATACAAATGGTATCAAAGGTTTCTTTTAATTCATTTTAAAATTTTGGAATTACTAGAAAGTATATTAGTAATGTGTTGTTAATTGATAAATAGTCATGTCTCGGAGTGATCAACCCATGTATGGGGAAAAGACCAAGTGGCTAGAGATGAGGTTGTTGTTCGTGTTGTTCGTTGTTACAATTTATTATTACTTCAACTCAAGTGATTTATGTACTTCATGATACTTACTAATTTTTAAGAGTTATAATATTTTACCCTTTTTCAGGTATGGTAAGGAAGTAACATTACATGCATCATTATAAGTACATAGAGATTCACATGCCATGAAATGTATTTTCATTGATATATGTGATTTTTGTGATTTATTCAACATGATTTTTTATATAACATGATGCATAGATTCTTATAATAATTAATTTTGTAACATGATTGGGTGTTTACCTTCTTAGGTAGTAGCTTTCCATGCTTGTTTGGCATGCTCATGTGACTATTTCCATGTTTACATGTATTTACTGCTTTTGATAGAATGACTTATGATAGCTATGATAAATGGTTAGTTAAATAACATTTCTACATCAAAAAAAGTGGTGTTTTCCTATATAGTTTGATTTTGGAATTCAATTTGACTAACTGATCATTACAGGTTTGACCCATGAACCATTGGTTGCATGGGTTGAAACATACTGGTTTTGATTAAAAGGGAGCCAATTTACAATTTATAAAGTGTGTGGGTGCATTATAAATTGGGAAATGGTAACCCATATAATCAAACCATCGTATATAATATTTAAAAACATTGAGAATATTGTATAAATGTAAAATCTACTAAACCATAAATCTTAAATAAACTAGTTTATTATGCATCTTATGCTTGGATTGACTTGGGTAGGTTAGCCTGGGATTTTTATGCTTATAGATGAACCCACTAAGGCTGTTTTAGAATTTTAATGATTTAAAATGTTTCATGTTATATTTAGATGAACTTAAAATTGTTTAATAGGACCCTTATAGTCCGACTTATCACTTATTCCTTGGTGTTAACCATGTGGGGGTATGTTTATGTTTTATAGGGATGGTTACTTAAAATTTCAGCAACCACTTATATGGGTTCACATATATATGTGTGGTGGTATCTTACTTGACCAATCCCATTTTTTATTTATAAAAAAACATATTATTGGTTTTTTAGTTGTATTTATATGATACGTTAGTTGATTAAAATGCCAATTTCAACCTAAAGGGTGTTTCCTCAATAGATTAGAATTGAAATTTTCTTTAACTAAGCTAATTGTGAGAGATTTTGAATAAATTAATGATGTTTAAAATTGAATTAATAAGATAAAATTCCTAAATATGATAGGATATCATCCAAATATAAATGTTTAAAAGACATTTTGATACAACTTTCCTGTATACCCTGTGGCGTTGGCTAAATAATGTAACAATCACTTTTTTCTTATAAAAGACACTTGATGTTTAAATTGAGCCTCTAAAATGTTTAAATATCATATTGAAAAAAATTAATTGGATCAAATAAAACATTAAAGTGGGTTTTTAGATTTTACCCTCGAGTAAGGGTAGTTTAGATCTTTCATGAGTTTTTCCTTGTATGGGAATGGAAGCGTTACTTATAGGCATCTTTTAACCTAATTGATAGGTGGTGGAACCTAGTGATATTTTTGGTGTGAATATAATTTTAAGATTTGAAGCTTCACGATTTAGTAAGGGTCTAGCCTAGTGTAGGTATTGATCTTATATTTTAAGGAATTTCTAAATGTTGTGATAAGTTTTTATACATTTGGTGTCATTCAGGTGTTGTTGTCCTGGATAGAACTCTTAGTTTCTAAAATGACACCCAAGTTAGATGGTCGGTCATTCTATAATTTGAACCTTGTTATGGGTGTGAGTATCATGTAATGCTCATTTTCAGTGGGTTATAAATTCCTAGGGCATGTTCGGCCTCTTAGTAGGCCGTATGACCCTACTTCCTCTTCAGTGATGGAAGACTCTCTATGTCGTCAGCCTGGTTAATAGTCATGTGGGGTAATGTGACTATGGAATTAAATCCTTTATGTGGGAAATAAGATAATAAATGAATAGGGATGATAATAATATGGATAGTATCAAGTGATTTTTCATTGTGTTAATGTAATCTTAAGGAAGTACATGCCGATACATGCGGTACCTATCGAGTTGATAATGGTGCAGCGAACCATATAAGTTTAGTGGAAATAATTTAAGATCGAAGCTGTAACTAAGGGTCATATATAAGGTAGAGTGGAATAAATTTTAAAGAAATATAAATTTTCCTAATTCTCAGGATTATTTTTTAATAGGATCATGTATTTTGACATACTGGTCGATTTGATTTGGCATGTATGCCTACCACTAATGATTTGCATGAGTGTAGTTCAATAGGGTGTCACACATACGTCTAAATCAAAACCAAACTAGTGCATTGTTAAGAACATAACTTTAATTTTTTTACTATAGTTCTTGGTAAAAGTGTTTTGTCCACGTTTAGGACCCATATTTAGTGGTCGAGGAGCATGTGCCATATAATGAGGTTTTGTCTTTAGTAAACGACGACTAGGATAATACTAAGGTGGGGAAAATTGCATCAAATAGGTTAATAATGTCCTTCCAAGTTGAGGGAGAATAGATATTAAAGGACCATTTGGAAATTTTTGGATTTTATTTTGAATTCCCATTGGGCTGGTAAGCTTAGAAAAGTGTCGGTGCTTTCAAGGCAGCACAACGATGATATGGGTTGCTATGTACAAAAACCTTTGGGGAAATATTTTAGCTGGGGATGAACTTTAGTGGTTATGATTGAGTGATCAAGGGATTCATTGGGTGGTAAAGGCATCATGGTTAGTTAACTATGATGCATTTTTAAGATTAGCCGAGGTCTTTTAAAAGGAATTGATCAGAGATGGTTTGATTATTCTTTCTATGTTTAGTTGGATAATGGTTTGTTAAAAATCATATCGAGCAATTTGTCTTGGATATAAAGGGATTATCATGGATCTTCATGGAAATAATTTATAACCTCTCAGTGTGAACTTCTCTTAGTGATGATTAGGTCCCATATCTTGATATCATCCAGGATAAACTGAAAGAGAGTTGGTTATATACTGATCTAGAGAAAAAAAATTAAAATGCCCTTCTATTTTGATAAATATACTAGGTGGGAGTTGCACTCCAGGAGCATGGTTGTTTATAAAGGCATGGTTAGTCTTGAGTAATACTTGGTTTCCTAAGTAAGAATTAATTGGATGGAATCAAAGACACCAGACAACTTTTTGAATTGACAGCTGTTGGTCTTAGTCAGTGTTTTCATCCGTGGAAATTTTGGCTATGTACCGACATCTCACTTGTAAACGTAGGAGTATAGACTACTTAGAATGAACTCCTTGGATCCAGTTGATTATTTTGAGGTTAACCCATACTTTATTCAGGTTTGGATGAGTTACTTTGAGGGTGAAAATCCAAGTGTGCTGGATCGAGTATACACACATGTTCATGCTAGGGTGTGAAAATGTAAATGGATGTTTTAGTGAGAGACATCGACAGAAGTTGGATACAGGATTTAGTGAGCATTATCAGAACAAATCCTAAGGTACCTTAGTTTAATGGAATCATGATTTAGTTTTGAAGGAATCATCTTTCTAAGATGAGTGATTTGAAATGCAGTTGACCTGAAGTGGTTTGAATTGAGTTTTTACTCTTTTGTTGCATGTGGTGGGTGAGGGACCACTTCATGGCACATCATCGTGATGAGGAGAGTGCAGTGAAAATTCAATCAAGGATTTTCATGAGAATACATCTCGAACATGCCAGTTGAGGTCAATTGGGATACATCCATTCTATCAAGTAAAGGACCATGTCCAGAGTGCCTTTAGTACACTAAAGGCATATTAAAATAGACAGTTACGAGAGTGGAGATACCATGAATCAAAATTGGACTTTAAATGACAGAACCTATGGTGGGAAGTGACATAAGATATATTATTAAAGATACAATATAGTGATCATTTCACCAGTTATAATGGATCATGTAAGATCTATCTCAATGTTTTAGTTTTGGAATACGAACATTGGATTATGTTTCAATTTTTTATGTACTATGTATTTTAAAGTGATGCTTGGAAGTGCGTTGGGAGCTAGAAATGTATTGTGACAGTTTAAATGAAACTTAAAAACCCAAGTTGGTTAGGTTATGTTTTTTTGGTTCCTCAAGGATTTTCTAGGATGATAAATTCTAAGGTGGGGAGGCTGTAAGATCTCATGTTTTGAATTGGATGAAGTTTCTAGGGGATTTTTTAAATTTTAGTTTAGTGGACGTGCCAAATGATAAATTGAGAGTCAAAATGTACACAAGAGCCATCGAACACTTGAAAGTGTTTTTTTAAATGTGGTTTAATCCCTACAAAAGTATCAGAAACCTGAATTAGTTTTTTGAGCATTAGGCCTTGAAAACTATTTTTGGGAGAGGCAACAGCAGGCGCACGAGTGCATCAAACAACTTGTTAAATATTGTGGCTAACCATGTGGGGTGTTTATGGATGGATAGTGTCCACCATATGGGTTGCACATGGTTTTTCAAACTATGAAACTAGATGTTCTAAGGGGCTTGTCCCTTGGATAGTGGCCATTGCACATTCTATGTGCGGTTTGTCAAACTATGCGACTAGCTGAGAAAGAGGCCTGTACTTTGGATAGAATGTGTGCATGGTTGGTGCATAGTTTTCCAAACCATGTGTCCAAACCATGCAGATTTTAAAAGAGAAAAAATGATGATTTTTCCTTCCTCCTTCAAAGCCTCCACCCCTATCTTATCCTCACACCCATGTGAAACATCCCCTTCATGGAGCTTCTCTTCTCTTCCTCTAGGAATGGTGATATCTTCACCACCCAACCTCCATTTTGAGTGTCTCTCATCACATTGGAAGCATATTAGTGATTCTAAAACTCCTCCTTCCTTATTCATCATTTTATTTATATATATTAAGTTAAATATATGTAAGAGATAATTCACCCTATTTTCAAGGCATTTTTCTGTTTCATAGATTTCTCACAAAAAAAATTGATTCAAAGCTCAATATTGTATGTATGGATTATTCTATGAATGAGGTAGGTGTTATATAGATTTTCCCTCAAAGTCTTGCTATTTTAAAATTTATTTTGTTGTGCCATGCACTGTATTTTCCATTTTTTGACTCTTAAATTGGAAATTTATTATGTGGGAACAAATACCTAAATTTAAATAGTCATTGTGCCTGACATGTATGGTGTTAACTACCTATGGATAGTTCACCCGAACCTTTTTCTCATCATTAAATTCTTATCATAACATGTTAATGAAATTTTAATTTTCATGGACTTTCCCATGACCTTCTTCTTGTTTTTAAATGAAAATATAAATGTAATAAATGTATTCAAATATAGATTTTTCATAGATGTTTCACATGGATAATTGTGATATTATAATCAAGGTTCCCTATTATTTGGAACTTTTTCATTTCTAGGAGTGTTCATACTTAATACAGCCTTGGATTCCTGAGGGAATTCCTTGTTCACTCAGAGGAAGCCACCCTAATTTATAGTAACCCAATCCTTGTGTATATTATGGAAGTTCTTATCAAATGAGAATAATATTATAGAAATTAAATGAAATAGTATTCATAAAATTAATTTTAAATGGTTCTATATATCATTTTATTTTATGATACTAAGATTATTCATTTTATAAAACATTAAGGATAATTTTTTTGTTTATTTTGACAGTTTTCTGTCTATAAAAAACTAGTTTTTTATTTAATATCTTGTATATATATTAGTTCTAGAACATAAAATAAGTTATAATATCCTTATTAAAATATTATTTGACTATAATAATAGTTCTATGACCATACTTGTAGGCGGTAATGAAAAAAAACTCATTACCCATGGAGATAGTTAATCACCATAATTTGGAAAATGGTTTCCTTTATTTGAATAAAAGGATATGTGATAAAAGAGATGGATATAAAATATTTAATTAGTAATTTAACATTAAAATATATACATGATGTTTGAGTTATTATTATTTGATAGACGAATGAGGATAAGAGAAGGTAGAATAAGAAAAGAAATTAAAATAGGTAGTTTGATATTGTTACCTCTTAAATATCACCTCCTTGAAGGATTCCTTAAGGAACTTGGAATTGGTCTTCTGATGAGACCAATAGCACTTAGAAGCAGGGAGAGTGTGTAGTGCCCCGACCCCAGTTACCCAGAGTCGGTGCATTACTTCGTAACATTGGCATGATCACAAAAGATCAAGTCTTGAAAGACCAATTAGTTTAGTAGCCTTGGAAACACTAGATACATTCATAAATGTTACATTACATCATAAAGTAAAAAAACTACAATAACATAGTCTCCATTTTCCACACTCATATCCCCTTCAGACCTACCCGGCAGGTCATTCCTAAAATACTTCTTCACATCCTGGAAAAAATTAAAACATTGAAAGGGGTGAGCTCAGATACTCAGTAAGGATAACAATATAGAAGAAGCTTTCATAAATAAACATTAACATTTAAGGCAATGTATAACTAAAACAAAAGACTTTTTAAACTTGAACTTCAGCATAATATGGAAAAAATAAAATTAAATAATTCCATTTACTTACTCACATGGATATTCTACTAGTCAAATAATCACATGCAATTCCAATAACCACTTTCATAATGATGGAATGCATAATGCCAGACTATCATAACCACGTAGCCAAGGCCTCGTGCCAAGAATACAAATAATATTTTTTCAAGGCCTCATGCCAAGACACTAGTTTGTCTCATGAGACCTACCGATGCAATTTTTTTAGAATATAATTACGTTTAAAATTGCTCAAATATACTTCAGTGTTTTTCTGAAAACATTATGCAAGCTTCTGAAACCAAAATAACTAATTTTGAGACTACTCGACTAATTACAGGCCATGATGGGTCCACACCCAATCCCTTCCTTTCTACCACACTCGAGTGTCAGTTTTTCTGAAAACATTTTTAAGATTGTGTTAAATACGTATACATTTTCACTGGATTTTCATACATTTGAGAGAAATATCTCTTTTTTTTAAATCATTTAAAAAATTTTATGGCTTGCAGAGGAAGCCGAAACTCAAATAATGGTCATGGTAGCGAAGAAGTCATTGTTGCCGCATATTTACGAAAAAAAACATTCCTTTTTGTTTTTTAGTAAAATGCTTCGTATAAAAAGATTCCTTTTGAATAAAAGTAAAAGTCAAAGGGGTTTATACACCGTATAATGGAAAGTTGTTTATAAAACAAAATATGCCTCAATGAAAGGAGATTGAGACGAAGTCCCTTACCAATATATTTTTTTTTAAATAAAGTATATCTATTATGTTTATTCACTATATTTACACATAAATAAAGTATAAATACAAGATATGACATAATAATATCATGACATAATTTGAAAGTAGGAGATTAACCCAAAGAATGGATATTGGGTTAAGAAGATCCCTTACAAAGAAATTTTTTTAAATAAAATAGATCTATTATGTGTATTCACTATAAGTACAAATAAAGAAAGTAAAAATAAAAGATAGGACATAAAAATATCATGACATAATTTGAAAGTAGGAGATTAACCCAAAGAATGGAAATTGGGTTAAGAAGTTTCCTTACCTAGTGTCCGAATTCACTCGACCATTCTTTGATATCCTAAATAATAAACTAGAGTTAATCTATACTTTCTTAAGAAACTTTTTTAAGTTCATTATCCCTTTTATATCACTCATTACAATGTTACGAAAATTATGTAGTCATTTAAGTTAATAATGGTCGTTTTGTCGATCTTTGGTACTTGAGTCAACAATAAACTTCTTATAATTACAAGTTGTTTATGTGGTAGAATATCCATTATCTCCAGAATTATATCCATGATTTAGATATCATATATATTATATATATCCAATATATACATTCATTCATAATATTACGTAACATTTAAAGGTAAGAAATGAAATGCACCGTTCATAGAGACGGTAAGCCGTACGTACGCATGAACGCTACTTTCATTTCTATTTCATATTTAATGGAATGAAGTTATAATTATATAAAGGTATAATATAATTCCAGTATAATATAATGTATAATACCATTTACTACTTCCTTTATACATCCCACATATGGCATTAACGATTCAAATCACTTTGAGGGGGCGGTAGTCCGCACTTCCTAAAATGAAATTATCACGTTTACCCATAATGGAAATCATAAAGTTATGCCATAAATGAAAAATAACAAATCATAAGAAAAAAAAAACATAATATATATTATATATAAAAATAGTGTCATCATAATGGACACCATGAGAGGTGTTAAAAGAAGATTGAACAATCATCGTTTCGTGAGGCAGTAATTCGCCACCCACAGAAACAGTATGTTCTTTAACCATTAGACGAAGGTGTGTGTAAGTGTAAATAAAATAATTCTCATAAAAACATACTAGTATATTGAAGATACTGGTTTTGTTACAAAATAAAGGAATAAAAAGAGTTTAAGGGGTTGGAGAAGCAAAATAAAGCAAAAGAAGATTAGAGAATACATTACCTTAAAATCGGGTAACTCTTTTTGATTTGAGCCAAAGGCTTCCTTGGGAAGACTTCCGCCCAAAGTGAGGCTTCTAGGAGTAATATAGGGAAGTTTAGATAGTATTTTTGCAGAGGTTTGCCAAGCCAAATGGCTTTGAATGTGTGAATAAGGTGGTAGAGGTGGGGGCCTTTTATAAGAGGAGAGGAGGGGCACTCTTGGAAAGTAATGAAATATTACATTATTATGAAACGATTTTCGGATTCTAAAGGTCCCAAAATGATATATTTAGAGGATAAGGTGATAAGGGTTCTAAATATTTCCATAAAATAGGTTTTAGAAAAGTTTAAGCCTTATATTTTAAATTATCTTTTCATTTTATTTAAATTGTTAATTAACGAGGTAATCACTGCATCATCATGGTGTCATAAATAATTTAGTTTATTTAATGTCTAAAAATTATAAAAAAAATATCATTATGTAGGAAATATTTTTATATTTCTAATGAATATTTATAGACAAATATATGACTTTTATAACCCCATTTAATAATTGTTTTAGTAAAACAACTCATGTTTGTGACATTTTTATTTAAACATTAAATAAAAAGTTTTTAATGTCATTTTCCTAGCAAAGTGGCTCCATGGGGTCCCCAAGTTTACCCATGTATTTTCTTTGTCGGCCATGACTCATCCAATAGGGGTAGGACAAGTGTAAGGCTATTTTCATATTTTTATAATATCATTTTTACCTTAAATTTCACTAATTACCTTTAATCACGATTAATTAAACATAAAAGTTACTATTCACCAAAAAATTATTTTTATCCCATTGAACCAAATTTTACTTCCTAATGACAACCATATATGTTGGATTTTTGAAATTCAAAACACAGAATTGGTAATTTTTTATTTAAACGAAAAATCGGTTTTTTAACTACCACTTTGTGGTTTCACTATTCATCAAAAATTGAAGTTTTTCAGAACAATGCCAAAATTTCACCCTAAGCTATAATTGATATTCCGAATTCAAAAATGATGTCTATTTTACAAAATTCCAAACATATAATTTGTATTAATTAATTTTATAATTAATTCCCGCTGTCACAACAAATAGCGTGTTTTTAAGAAACAATATATATCAAAAGATTGACAATTGTTTATGTCTAATTTCAAAGTGAAATTAATTCTAATGACCACCATTGGATAAAATTGTAAAAATATATTCTAATTAAACTTTAAAACCACTCAATAGTATAATTTATCAATATAAATTATTTTGATTAAAAAAGTTGTTTTTAAGTATTTTTCACTATTCATAAAAAATTGGAAGTTCTCAGAAAAATACCAAAAATTCATCATAGGCTAATTTTGATATTCCGAATCCAAAAATGAAGTAAATTTTGAAATATAAAATATATATAATTTCAAAAAGTGGGTATTACTATTCATAATGGCTATTTTGATTGGTCGCGGTGTGTTAGAATCTCGAACTTGCGTACAATGCAAGCTATTGAATTATTGAAAGAGAAGCGTATCGTGGAAGCTCGGGGTGTTACATTCTCCCCTCCTTCAATAAATTGCGTCCTTTCAATTTGAAAATTTTCATTGAAAATAAAAGTTTGAAAATAGAAAATACCTTTGTGGAAAACCCACATTGGAAATAAGGTTAATAAAATTTAGCCTTAATAAGAGGGAAAGGGAAATGAAGAAGTCACAACCACATTATGATCTCGATAAGGAGAAAATTGGTGGAAATTAGAGACATATAATTGGAGGAAAAATGTAAATATTTGTAAGGAGTGATTGAGGTCATCAATCACAAACAAGTGTAAAGTTGAGGGCCTCAAAGCCTTCAATATTATAAGTTCAACAAGACATAAGGTATTAGGATAACACAATTTTTGTTTTAATATCCCTTTACTAAAGTTTAAGAATTAATTTATTCATAGAATAAGAGATAGGTATATATATATTTATGCTTGACAAGTAGAGTTTCAACCTTCATATAATTTCGACTACAAAATCATCTTTTACTCAAAAAGATAATATAACTCAAAAATGTTATATTTATCATAATCGTACAAGGTTCAAAATATTAACACATACTATTTAGATTAAGAAAACTATTTTGTAATAACCAGGGACTTCCTGTAGGCTAGTGGTAGGTAATAAAGGCCTATCGCACTATGGTTGTGGGTTCGATTCCTGCAGCTTTGTTCGACGCGACGGGTTATCCCCCAACCTGCAGGTTGTCCTTTTCCTAAAAGTATAGTATTATAATATTCCAAAAATAATCTTTAGAAATGTTTTAACCTTAAACAATACTATCCAAAGTTCAACTTAATTCATTCCAACCTTTATAGTTATCCAAAATACCTCTATCTAGACTTTCTCTAAAAGGTCCTTAAATTCCAATATCAATTGTAACATCAGATTCCCCAAACAAAGTAAAGTTTCTCTTATTGTCACATACTAAAAATATGATTACCTTCATCATATTGAATTTTTAATGAAAACAAAAAGTACTGCAGTACAATACTTATATATATATCACATTATCCTTATAACCAGAATATAATCCTTGAGTCCAAAAGCACCAATACATTAATTATTCCACTTCAACTGTAGTAACAACATAAGATTTTCCTTGATCCCTTGGCCTTTTTTAGGTAAGTTTCCCTGAAGCTTAGGACATTCATTTGCATAATGCCCCATTTCCCTACAATTGTAGCATTCAACATTGATAGCTTCTTTCTTTCCCTTGCAATCACGAGCCTGGTGACCTTTTTCTCCACATTTATAACAAACTCCCATTCCTTTTAGGCATGTACCGGGGTGATTCTTCCCACAATTATCACATAATGGAAAATCCTTCTTTCCCTTTTTCCCTTTATCTGTCTCTTGTTCCACCGTTCTCTTCTTCTCTTGCTTTACTTTGTTGTCATAAGACTTAGAGAATTCCTTTTCTATCTTGATAGAACATGAGACAATATCTTCGTACGACGAGAAGGTTTGTGAGACTAAGGCTCGACGGAGAAATGATTTTAACCCATCAAAGAAACGATAGATCTTACTTTTTGGGTTACATATATAATCTGTAGCATGCCTCGCTAACCGTGTAAAGTTAGACTCATACTTTGCGACATTCTCATCCTCCTTCTGCCTCAGACTCAGAAATTTCCTTTCCATATCTGCTCGATGGTCATGAGGAAAGTATTTTTCTAAGAAAATTTCCTTAAACTCCCTCCATTCCATACTTGATACTTCTTCATCTTCCTTTTTGTTTTGAATCAGCGACCACCATTGATCGGCATCTCCAGTGAGACGGTAGACTACCATGACAACCTTCTCTCTTTCGCTACTCCCCAAGGCATGGAATATTTTCTCTAAGGAGTTTATCCATTGCTCAGCTACTAATGGATTTATACCCCCATTAAATGTTGACAGTTGTTGCCTCATGAAGCGGTATAACATTGATCCTCCACGTTGCGGATCAGGGTGCTCCATACGAGTAAGGTTATTATTCATAACCTGAGTGAGTTGTCCCAATATGGTAATAAGTTGATCAGAACCAGTTGTATCTCCAGCTCCACAATAATTATCTTGAGCAGGAGGGCAATCCCTACATGGAGTGCGCGCATTTATATGGTTTCCATTCCTCCCACTAGACGCCATTTCTAAAAAATGGCATAAACTAGATTAGTTTTTGAACCAAAATACATAATTCCATACTTGTAAAACACTTAACATAAATTGAACTATTTATGGATATAATCCATAATCATAAAAAGAAATGTTTTCTTTGAGGAAGTATATACTCATAAACCCTTCATAATGGTTTGTAAAGAAAATGAGAATTATCCTAAGCATATCCCTCAGGAGTGTCGTAACCAAGAGTGAAGCAAGGCCCGTTGTCGTGCACCAGTTCCCGTTCGAGTCTAGCTCAAAGCAGTGTTTTCAGGTTTTACCCCTAGGTACATCTGTGCCATAGCCGCCTCTACGTGCTCGTATCCAGACAGAGATGTATTGCTCGGAAAACTCACAAAATCTCTATAATACCAAAATTCTAGGAAGTTCTTCTATACTAATCCTCAAAGTCTATCTTAGGTCTATGTGCTCTAATCAGAGTTTATCTAAATCTAGCTTCCAAGGTTAGTACTAAACTGCCTCTGATACCAACTGTAGCGCCCCGACCCCCGTTACCCGGAGTCGGTGCATTACTTCATAACATTGGCATGATCACAAAAGATCAAGTCTCGAAAGAATGATTAGTTTAGTACCCTTGGAAACACTAGATACATTCATAAATGTTACATTACATCATAAAGTAAAAAAACTACAATAACATAGTCTCCATTTTCCACACTCATATCCCTTCAGACTATCCCTGCAGGTCATTCCTAAAATACTTCTTCACATCCTAGAAAAAATTAAAACATTGAAAGGGGTGAGCTCAGATGCCCAATAAGGATAAAAATATAGAGGAAGCTTTCATAAATAAACATTAACATTTAAGGAAATGTATAACTAAAACAAAAGACTTTTTAAACTTGAACTTCAGCATAATATGGAAAAAATAAAATTAAATAATGCCATTTACTATCTCACATGGATATTCTACTAGTCGAATAATCACATGCAATTTCAATAACCACTTTCATAATGATGGAATTCATAATGCCAGACTATCATAACCACGTATCCAAGGCCTCGTGCCAAGATTACAAATAATATTTTGTCAAGGCCTCGTGCCAAGACACTAGTTTTTCTTATGAGACCTACCGATGCAATTTTTTTTAGAATATAATTACGTTTAAAATTTCTCAAATATACTCCAGTGTTTTTCCGAAAACATTATGCAAGCTTCTAAAAAAAAATAACTAATTCTGAGACTGCTCGACTAATTATAGTCCATGATGGGTCCACGCCCAATCCCTTCCTATCTACCACACTCGAGAGTCAGGTTTTCTGAAAACATTTTTAAGCTTGCGTTAAATATGTATACATTTTCACTGGATTTTCATACATTTGAGAGAAATATCTCTTTTTTTAAATCATTTAAAAAAAGTTATGGCTTGCAGAGGAAGCTGAAACTCAAATAATGGTCATGGTGGCGAAGAAGTCATTATCGACTCATATGTACAAAAAAAAACATTCCTTTTTGTCGTTTAGTAAAATGCTTCATATAAAAAGATTCCTTTTGAATAAAAGTAAAAGTCAAAGGGGTTTATACACCGTATAATGGAAAGTTGTGTATAAAACAAAATATGCCTCAATGAAAGGAGATTGAGACGAAGTCCCTTACCAAGATCATTTTTTAAATAAATTAGATCTATTATTTTTATTCACTATATTTACACATAAAGAAAGTATAAATACAATATAGGACATAATAATATCATGGAATAATTTGAAAGTAGGAGATTAACCCAAAGAATGGAAATTGGGTTAAGAAGATACCTTACAAAGAACATTTTTTAAATAAAATAGATCTATTATGTGTATTCACTATAAGTAAAAATAAAGAAAGTACAAATACAATATAGGACATAATAATATCATGACATAATTTGAAAGTAGGAGATTAACCCAAATAATGGAAATTGGGTTAAGAAGTTCCCTTACCTCGTGTCCAAATTCACTCGACCGTTCTTTGATCTCCTGAATAATAAACTAGAGTTAATCTCTACTTGATTAATAAAATTTTTAAGTTAATTATCCTTTTTATATCACTTATTACAATGTTATGAAAATTATGTAGTCATTTAAGTTAATAACGGTCGTTTTGTCGATCTTTGGTACTTGAGTCAACAATAAACTTCTTATAATTACAAGTTGTTTATGTGGTAGAAAATCCATTATCTCCAGAATTATATCCATTATGTAGATATAATATATATTATATATTTCCAATATATACATTCATTCATAATATTACGTAACATTTAGAGGTAAGAAATGAAATGCACCGTTCATGGAGACGGTAAGCCGTACGTACGCATGAACGCTACTTTCATTTCTATTTCATATTTAATGGAATGAAGTTATAATTATATATAGGTATAATATAATTCTAGTATAATATAATGTATAATACCATTTACTCCATCCTTCATACATCCCACATATGGCATTAACGATTCAAATCACTTTGAGGGGGCGGTAGTCCGCACTTCCTAAAATGAAATTATCGCGTTTACCCATAATGGAAATCAGAAAGGTATGCCATAAATGAAAAATAAATAATCATAAGGAAAAAAACATAATATATATCATATATAAAAATAGTGTCATCATAATGTCCACCATGAGAGGTGTTAAAGAATATTGAACAATCATCATTTCGTGAGGCAGTAATTCGCCACCCACAGAAACAGTATGTTCTTTAACCATTAGACGAAGGTGTGTGTAAGTGTAAATAAAATAATTCTCATAAAAACATACTAGTATATTTAAGATACTGGTGTTTTTACAAAATAAAGTAATAAAAATAGTTTAAGGGGTTGGAGAAGCAAAATAAAGAAAAAGAAGATTAGAGAAGACATTACCTTAAAATCGGGTAACTCTTTTTGATTTGAGCCAAAGGCTTCCTTGGGAAGACTTCTGCCCAAAGTGATGATTCTATGAGTAAGATAGGGAAGTTTAGAGATTATTTGGGCAGAGGTTGGCCAAGACAAATGACTTTGAAGGTGTGAATAAGGTGGTAGAGGAGGGGGCCTTTTATAAGAGGAGAGGAGGGGCACTCTTGGAAAGTAATGAAATATTACATTATTATGAATTTTTTTTTGGATTATAAAGGTCCCAAAATGATATATTTCAAGTATAAGGTGATAAGGGTTAGAAATATGCCAATAAAATAGGTTTTAGACAAGTGTAAGACTTATATTTTACATTATCTTTTCATTTTATTTAAATTGTTAATTAATGAGGTAATCGCTGCATCATCATGGTATCATAAATAATTTAGTTTATTTAATGTCTAAAAATTATAAAAAAAATATCATGATGTAGGAAATAGTTTTAAATTTCTAATGAATATTTATAGTCAAATATATGACTTTTATAACCCCATTTAATAATTGTTTTAGTAAAACAACTTATGTTTGTGACATTTTTATTTTAACATTAAATAAAAAGTTTTTAATGTCATTTTCCTACCAAAGTGGCTCCATGGGGTCCCCAAGTTGACCCATGGATTGTCTTGGTCGGCCATGAATCATCCAATAGGGTTAGTACAAGTGTAAGGCTATTTTCATATTTTTATAATATCAGTTTTACCTTAAATTTCACTAATTACCTTTAATCGTGATTAATTAAACTTAAAAGTTACTATTCACCAAAAAATTATTTTTATCCCATTGAACCAAATTTTACTTACTAATGACAACCATGTATGTCGGATTTTTGAAAATAAAAATACAGAAGTGGTAATGTTTCATTTAAACGAAAAATCAGTTTTTTAACTACCACTTAGTGGTTTCACTATTCAACAAAAATTGAAGTTTTTCAGAACAATGCCAAAATTTCACCCTAAGCTATAATTGATATTCCGAATTCAAAAATGATGTCTATTTTAAAAAATTACAAACATATAAGTTGCATTAATTAATTTTATAATTAATTCCCACTATCACAACAAATAGCGTGTTTTTAAGAAACAATATATATCAAAAGATTGACAATTGTTTATGTCTAATTTCAAAGTGAAATTAATTCTAATGACCACAATTGGATAAAATGGTAAAAATATATTATAATTACACTTTAAAACCACTAAATAGTATAATTTATCACTATAAATTATTTTGATTAAAAAAGTTGTTTTTAAGTATTTTTCACTATTCATAAAAAAATTGGAAGTTCTCAAAAAAATACCAAACATTCACCATAGGCTAATTTCGATACTCCGAATCCAAAAATGAAATCCATTTTGAAATATAAAATATATATAATTTAAAAAAGTGGGTATTACTATTCATAATGGCTATTTCGATTGGTCGCGGTGTGTTAGAATCTCGAACTTGCGTACAGTGCAAGCTATTGCATTATTGAAAGAGAAGCGTATCGTGGAAGCTCGGGGTGTTACAGAGTTGGGAGGAGAGTGTTTGGAAGAGATTTGGAAATATTTAAGGCCTATAATGTGCAAGGAGAATGGGTTTTCAGGGGTGATATTTGTAAGTAAGGAGAGATATTTTGTTGTAAAATTTCTCAAAATATTAAATTATAATAAATTCATTTTCTATCCAAATAACACAAAATTACCATGGATTTGAATCTAAGATAAGATAAGGTTTCAATATCATAAAAATATAAAATTTATACATGTTTTGGTTTTATTTTAAAACTTATCATTTTGATTAACCCTTAGTTAACCTATTTCAATTTAGTTAACCTATTTTAATTTTAACTATGGTAACAAACTTTTCAATATTAAAAGGTTTTACTTTTTTACTTGTATTGTTTCAATTTGATCATAAATGGACAATTTATGACATTTTTGATCATATCATAATCACTTTGTGTTTTTTTAAATATTTTTGTAATTTTTAAATAATTTAATGAAATATTAATCCAATAAAATATTATTATGGTCAATTTTTATACTATTCACTAATTTTATATTTAAAAACATCAAAAAAGGAAGTAAATTTAAAAAAAAGTATTTTATTATATTTTAAAAATGTCATGGTCATCTAGATAATTATTTTAATAATTTAAATATATCAAATTATATTACTTTTAATATTTTTATTATCATTTATTTAATTTTCTATTAATTGAATAATTACTGCATCGGCCTTGTGCAAGCCTTTAGGGTAATTATTTAATTCTTAAATTTTTTAAATAAATTTCCATGATAAAAAGAAATATTTTATATTTACAGATAATATTTATATTCAAGTATATTTTCTGGTTAACCTTATATTAAAAATAAAATTCTTATTAAAAATAATAGCGTGACATTTTGTCACTTTCTTTGATTTTAATAATTTCTAAGTAACTTTCATAGAAAAATGTCCATTAAATAACTCAATTTAGAGCCTTATATGTTAAGGGTATAATTTAATTTATAAAATAATAATTTTTATGAGAAATTATGACCTTATCACTTATTTTTAATCTAGATTAACCCGATTTACACTTTACTAAGATGATAAATTTTATTACGGTTACTATTCATATTGACCAAACATAAAAGGGGTATATTTACTAAATTTGGACAACCTGATTAAAAATATAAAATCCATTTTTCAATATTCCAAACACATAAGTGATATAATTTTATTTAAAATTAAATTATCGAAAGGCAATGAATTGTTTTTTTTCTAAAAAATGTCATTTTTAAGTATTAAATGTTTTTATACTAATTTCATGTATAAAATTCATTTCAAAGAACAAAATTAGATTATTTATAATAAAAATAAACTAATGACAGTTTAAAACTAATCCAAAATAGAATTTCACTCTATAAATGTTTTAAAATAATATACATTTTTAATGTAAATTAGTATTTTCACTATTCATTAAAATTTCAAACTTTTTAGAAAATTCACAAAAATCCATACTAAGATAATTTTGATATTATAAATTAAAAAATTAAGTTTATTTGATAAAATAAGTTTTATAATAGTGTCAAAATTAATCACATTTATTTTCTCATAGAAAATAATAAAATCAATTTTTGAAGAAAACATTTTTTTGAAGAACAAAAGGAATTTATTAAAAATTAAGTGTTTATTTACTAAGAATTAATATATTTCATAATCTATTTATTCCTTTTCATAACCTCCAATTCAATGGATAGGCTAAAATGGCCGTGTTAATATAAATATATTTTAATTGTATATCATGGTTTGTTTAAACTCAGTATTGCATGCTGCACAAGCTACCAAATAAATTAAATTTTTATAGAGAAATATTTCATAAAAAAATATCAGGGTGTAACATTCACCCCCTTATGAAATTCCACCCTTGAAATTTCATTTTATATAATAAGGTGAAAATAGGTGAGGGTACTTATCCTTCATCACTTCCTCTGATTCCCATGTCGATTCTTCATATTTGTTGTTCCTCTATAATACATTAACTAGGTGAGTGGTTTTGTTGCATAATAATTTATCTCTATGGTCTAAGATATTCAATGACTTATCCTTATAAGAGATATCATTTTCCAGCTATACCACCACTAAATTCAATACATGTGAGGGATATGGTATGTACTTTCTCTAGAGGGATACATGGAATACATCATGTATTTGAGACATGGTTGGTGGAAGTGTTAGTTGATATTTCATAGCTTTGATGCAATAAAGAATATCAAAGGGGATGATGTACATGTGAATTAGATATCCCATATTCCCAATCTTATTACTCTCTTCCATGGAGATATGTGGAGGAATACCTTAT
Organism: Viscum album; assembly: GCA_963277665.1. Taxonomy (NCBI): domain Eukaryota; kingdom Viridiplantae; phylum Streptophyta; class Magnoliopsida; order Santalales; family Viscaceae; genus Viscum; species Viscum album. The sequence goes on from OY728129.1 coordinate 1,448,337,476, forward strand.
CTCCAACTTCAATCTCTAAGTCCCATCAATGATTATTGGCGTAGATCGTATGTTAGCTTTAGGAAGATTAGATATGTTACTAGATGGTCTTAACTTTTTCTACCATTTCCTTAACTATTTCAGGACCTAATTGCTTACATCATCCAACTTCACCCCATCATAAAGGTGTTCTACATCTCTTCCCACAAAATGCTTTATATGAAGCCATTTGGATACTTGATTAGAAACTATTGTTATAAGAGAACTCGATCAGTGGAAGTTGTTGATCATATACTCATTTGAAGTCCATTTATTATTCTCTCAATATATATTCTAGTTTTTTTATGGACTGATCAGATTGGCCATTAGTTTGAGGGTGGTGGACTATAGTGATGTTCATCTTAGTGTTTAGAGCATGTTGGATACTTTTCCAAAACTTAGAGGTAAATCTTAGATCTTGATCGTATAAAATTGCTAATGATACTTCATAAAACATCACAAATTATCTTATATATATCTAATCAAGATGATCTATTGATAAGTACTCTTGAATTATAGTAAATTGAGCTGTCTTTGTAAGATAATCCATAACAACCCAAATAGAATTATTTCCTCTAGATGTCTTTAGAAGTCCAGTGAAAAATTCCACGATGATTTTTCCTATTTACATATAGATATATGTAATTGTTTCATCATCCATTTAAATTTTTTCTTTAATCCTTCACTTGGTGACATAACAAAAACTTTAATGCATATTTAATGTTCTCATTCTTCATATTGTCCCACCAATTACTTTATCAGAGATCTCAATACATCTTTATGCTTCCTGGGTGGATGGAGAAGGTTGAGATATGTGAATCATTCAAAATATCAATCTTTATATCAGGTTTTGATAGTTCACATAGTCGTAACCCAAATATTACGACTCATTCTTCATTAATTTTGATCTTAGAGGATTTCTAATTTCTGATAAATTCCACCTTCTTATGAATTTACACATCATTTATTTGAGAATCATTTATGTTCTCTATAAGGAATAGTTGAAAAATAATTTTAGAACAGAATGATGATGTTAAATACCTTATTATTCCCATGTCTATACTTTATAAATATAATAATACAAGATATTTCTCAATTCTCATCATTGATAAGGCTGTAGGATCCTTTATACTTAGAGCATTTTCCACTTTATTTTCTTTACTAGGATGGTAGTGGATTGAGAAGTTTTAATCCTTGATTATCCCTAACCATCTTTACTGGCACATATTAATCTCATTCTATGCAAATATATACCTAAGGATCTTGTTATTTGTATATATCTATATCTCGCACTTCTCCCCATAGAGAAAATTCCACCATATTTTAATGCAAAGATCACAACCACCAACCCCAGATCACATGTGGGATTGTTTTGCTCATTAATTTTAAAATGCCTTGAGGTGTAGGTTATTACTTTATAATTTTACATTAGTACACAACCTAATACCTTATTTTATGTATCACTGTATACAATGAAGAGTTATCCACTTGTGGGTAGTGTAATTACTAGTGAACTGATAAGCATCATTTTCAACTATTTGAAACAGTCTTCACATTCACTAGTCCATAAAAAATCTTCTCCCTTCCGAGTCAGATTGTTTAGTGGGTTTGAAAATCATGATAAGTTCTTAAAAAATCATCAGTAATATCCATCTAGACCAAGGAAACTGCAGATCTTTATTACAGATGTTGTTCTCAGCCACTCCTCAATTTCCTTTTTCTTAGAAGGGTCTAGAGATATCCCCTTACTATTGATAAAATGTCCCAAGAATGATTCTTCCTAAATAGAAAAATCACATTTACTATACTTTTCATAATTTTTCTCCCTTAAAAAAGTATTTATAATAGTATTCAAATTCTCCTAATGCTCCTCCTTGATATTAGAATATATTAGAATATCACCTATAAAGACTACCAAATTGTAGTCAAGGTAATATCTAAAGACTCAATTTATTATATTGATGAATATTTCAAGAGAATTAGAGAGTCTGATGGGGATCACTATGAACTCATAGTGTCCATACCTCATTTGAAAGGTAGTATTGTGAATATATTCCTTCTTCACCATTAATTGGTGATATCCAGACTAATGTTCCACCTTAGAGAAATACTTATCCCCATGAAGTTGATCAAACGAGTCATCTATCCATAGAAGGGGATACTTGTTCTTTATCATGATTTTGTTAAGTTCATGATAATCAAGGCATAAACACATTGATACATATTCTTTATTGACAAATAAGATCGAAACTCCCCATGGAGAATCACTTAGGCATATAAACCCCCTGTCCAGATTCTCTTGTAATTTATTATTTAGTTATTCCAACTCAATGGTATCCATCCTATAAAGAGTATTTTACATGGGAATATATCTAGGTATAAAATCAATTGATAAATCAATCTATTGGTAAGGAGGAATAACAGAATATTCTTCAGGGAACACATCAATGTAGTACCTTACAATGGACATGTATTAAAGCATGATCCTCTCCGTCTCAATCATTTGAGCTAGATATTCTTTCTCATAAGAAAATAGTATCCATGCTTGAGTTGATGACTCTAAAAAAGATTCATCTTACTCTTTACACTTGTGAATAATTGGAGGATGCCTCAGGATGTGTAAGGTGATATCCCTCTACCAAAATTTGATATTGGATTTATATAAAGATAGCCAATCCATTCCCAATATAGAATCAAACTCTACTGAAAGAAGTAAGAATATATTTTCTGGGAGGTTTAGTCCACAAACATTGACTTGTGAGGAGTTATATACTTCATATTAAATAATTTCCCAATTCTTTGTTCTCACAGATAATTCAACTTCCATATTTTGAGGTGGTGTTTTAATAGTTCTACTAAACTTATAAGATATTAAAGAATGTGTAGAACCATAATCACATAGTATATTCACTATTATTGAATGAATAACTAGAATACATATCACCACATCATTTTTGGGCTCCACCTCTATAGTAGTGATAATATATTCCCTTCATTCATACCTTGGAGGTTATTGTCATTGACTGTATCTGGAAACCCTTGGCTTAGGCTATTGTCTAGAATAATGTCCATATTACCTATATTTGAAGTACTGCACAATAGGCATAGTGTTCATCCGAACCTTATTTTCTACTTCTTCATTAGTGGGTTTCTATATTTTACTACATCATTTATTATCTTGGTGCCCCTCTTTTATACACTTGATTCACCTTCAGGTTCCCCTTAGTTAGTTTCCAAGATGCTTCTTCCCACATTTTTGACAAGTGGGATGCTGGATTTTCTTTCCTCTATGAAATTTTTATATTAACCCTCTTTATGAGAATTACATCTTATGTTTCTTGTCTCTAGTCCCATGAGACCACTGAGAATCACCAATATCCATGTCAACATTAAGGTAAAACTAAAAATATATTCATAAATATCAAAGTCCCAAATTGCTAAGGATTTTCATAGACACAACTTTAATCCACTAAATAAGTGACCCACCTTGATTTCAGTGTTCATGAAAAATCTAGAGGCATATCGTGTAAGCCTTGTAAAGTTTTCCTCATATGCTATAACATAACCATTTACCTTTTTCTTCAGACTAAGAAAATACCTCTCCATATTAAGATAGATATTTTGGGGAAAATATTTATTGAAAAATATCTTCTTGAATTCTTCCCATTCCATGGAATCAATTTATTCCTTAGACTTTGTGTATTTGATTAGTGTCCACCACTGATTAGCTTCCCCATCAAAATAATAGACCACCAAAACAAAATTTTCTTACTATACCCAATAGAGGATAGAGAATATTTTTTCATTGGAGTTAATCCATTGTTCTGTGATGAGGGTATCCAAAGATCCAATAAACATAATAAGAATTTTTCACTTAAAGGATTTGAGAAAAACTTGACCTTTTTTATTAGAGGGAGTAAATTAAAAACAATTCAAGTTATTATTCATAACTTGATCTAATTGATCTAGTACTATAAGAAAGTTCTAAGATCCTATTCCCATCAAGTTTTTCATATCATTAAGGAAATCATCACATTGCCGATCACATTGGTTGTTAGCATGAGTTCTCTTATTACCATATATTAAATAAAAATAAAATTAAATTAAAATTAGGGGGGCTTAATACTTAGCTAATGATAACATAAAAAGAAAACTATGAACATAGAAAGATAAAATTATAAATGGAAAGTATATCCTAACTTGTGATTCCCTAAGTTTCAATATAGGTTATCCATGGTGATAAAATTATCCCAAGGGTTATTACTAAAGTTTTATATTCTTAATCCTAAAAAATAACTAGACTGTGATCTGATACCATCTATAGTGACCCAATCTTTTTACATATATTATTACATGATTTTAAGCATAATTATCCATAAAATTCAAACCAAGGATAAAAAATTACAGTGTATTTGGAAGACTATGTAAATAATTAGGAAATATGAAACTAAATAAATCTTTTTACTAATATTAATAATGATATCCTAACTCTATTTGTGCTCCTACAACTACATAGGATAATATGGGGAAATACATAGAGAAAAGGTATGAGCTAAAATGACCAGTAAGAGAATAAACATGGAAATGAAGAATAACACATGAGTTAGAAGGTATAACATGGTAAAAAAAAGGAATGGATTATGAATAAACACATGTAACAATAACATATATATCATGGAATCATGTGATAATAAAAACATAAGAAAGTGGTTGCAACATTATGGAATCCTACTTTTTTATTACATAACTTTTCATTTCATTTTACTAACATAGGATCTTTAAAGTATAGTGTCTTGGAAAAAAGGTACATAATACATGAAAAAATATAAAATTATTTTAATCCTATTGAAAGGATTATTGAAATGATCATCCAAAGAACAATTACTTCATCTCATAGACTGGGAACATACATCAAAGCAAAAGGGTGTGAATAAGGCCCAGTAAGGGAAAATAGGGAAAACAATTTATATGAGAACTTGATAGAATACAACAAGAACATGATGAAATATCATAAAGGAATGAGAAGATACATTTCATGATAATAAAAAATTGAACCATATATTGAAAATGTGGCTAAAATAATTTAATTTAGACATTCATAAGCATATCACCAAGGTTCATCCCCAATGTGTTATAAAAATTACCAAGGTTATTCAACAGGGTATCATAAATCTTTTCATATCTAGAGACTAATTTCTTTACCCTATGCATTGGAGCGATATTACGGAGAACCCTTAATATGTATTTATTTTAATGTGATACACATAGTTAATAATAAAAAATTTCATAAATAACCCAAATAGAATAAAAGAAATGGGTTTCATATCAAAATCATGATGCTTTAAAAGTGCTTAAAAACATGATCATTATGTCATTTATAACCCACAGACAGGAAATGAGCATTTTATGTATATAAATTATGGAATAAAATATATAATTTTTATGTATTTATAGATACCCTTCAAAATGAAATATGTTTGGGTATTCACATAAATAAAATAATATAATTTCTTGATAAAAAGAGAGAGATTTTGAGACAAAAATTCTGCAACTTAATGACTATGCAACATGGTCTTAGAAAACAATAAAAAGAGAGGGTATAGAGGTCACCCATTCATAAGAGATTCATAATATAGTGTAAGGACTGAATAAAATGGAGATAATAACATGGTATAGAAATTTTCAAGACATACCACATAAAAGAGAACTTGAAAAAAATAAGTTGTGAATTCCCTTACGAAAATTCGGCAGCCTAACGACGTCGCTTAAAAATTCAGAAAACCAGTTGATGAGATCGAAAAGGGTCTCAAGTCATTTTTACATAAAATTTATAGAAATAAGGATACATAATAACACACCCAACATAAGAAAATATAAATTAAAATATATAAAATAAAATAAGTCTTGACTAAAAGAGGACGGTGAAAGGTTCCCTTACCTTGAAGAGTAACTTCTAGAAATAAATGATTGGGACCTTGGGGGATTCAGGGAACCTTGGGAGGACTCCCTAGGAGGTAAAAAGTCCATATATTCATTGAGGGGGAATTTGTAATGAAATTAATGAAGGAATGGGTTGGTATTTATAGCAAAAGTGAGGGAACATTTTATTAATTTCCAAGGGATACCTTATTAGTGATATTTGAAAAACCAGGGGCTTTCCCATGGTATTTTACCATGGTTTTGGCTTATTGGGACACCTCATATAATATTTCAATCCAAATTAGTTGATCAGATTTTTAAATTACATATCCCATCATTATTGTTTCATAAAACACATCAAAAACTCAAAAACTGTATTTTTACTATTCACCGAAAAACAAAACATTTTATAAAAATATCATAAATTCACCCTAAACTAATATCAAAGTTATAAATTCAAAAATTAACTCCTTTTTATGAAAATAATTTTCTAAATATGAGATATTTAATTTTTATGTAAGGTCACTATTTACCCAAAAAAATACTAATACTTAACTAATAATTTCTGAAACAGTTATTTACTTATTCTATTATATCATATTACCATTCAAGATGACTAAATTATATTTATACTTACTAAAGTGAGGTTACTATTCCATTGGCCATATTACTATTCATAAGTGTAATATTACTATTCACAATTTACTATTCACCAAAAATTAAGTTGATTTTATCAGAATCTAAATTTCTTACTGATCACAACTATATATGTCCATTTTTTGAAAATAATTTCACATTATTATTTATTTTAAGTAATTTTTTTTTAAATACTCTTTTTTTTTCAATATTAATCAGTAATATGAAACTTCTAAAAATTCATCCTATATTTATTTTGACATTTGAAATTCAAAATTTTTACCATAATAAGAAATAACAATTTTATTTATACAAAAGGATTACATAAAGTAACTAAGGACTCATTACATAGCCCCTTATAACACCTGCATACGACCTAATAGTAAGGTGTGCAATGGTTATAGAATATTAGGGCAGCTCCGACAACATTTCCCGAGTGGTGATTTCTATTATCTTGAACTTTTCTCAAAGAAGTTTACGTTCAATATTAACATGTTGAAACTTGGATTGAGCATGGTCCAGAGAAAATCCCAATGATGCTACCTCCTTCCCAAGCTCCAAAATATGGGCTTCATATAGCCCAAGTCTACCAGATGAGGCCATTGAATCTTCTCTCTACATTAATTATCAATTATTATTTATATTTTAAACAACAATTATAATGTTAAGAATTATTATTATTTCCAATGGTCATATTAACCAATGGTCATATAATGGTCAAAAACCAATGGTCACATTTCATTTATACTTATATATTTTTTTATTTATTATGATATAGTGAGGCATACATTTTCAGGAAACAAAATATTATTCAAAAGTTCGGGTCGTTGCATTCTTCCCCCCTTAAGAAATTTCATCCTCTAAATTTCAACTCATACCCTTAGAAGAGAAAAGGTGTGAGTAATTCTTCCTCATAGACCCCTCTGGCTCACACGTGGATTCTTCATATTTGTGTTTCCTCCACAAAACTTTAACAAGGTGGGTAGTCTTGTTACGCAGAACCTTGTCTCTATGATCCAAGATCTCCACTGGCTGCTCCTCATAAGAGAGGTCATGTTCCAGATGTACCACCTTTGGATTTAGTACATGCGAAGGGTCTGATATTTACTTCCTCAAGAGGGATATGTGGAAGACATCCTGAACTTGTGCAAGATTTGGAGGAAGTGTAAGCCAATAGGCCATTGCTTCTACACGATCAAGGATTTTATAGGGTCCAATGTACCTAGGGATGAGCTTCCCTTTCTTTACAAACCTCATGAATCTTTTCCAAGGTGAAATTAGAAGAAATACCTTTTCACTAATATCAAAATCCAAGTTCATTAAATGGTTTTCAACATAGCTATTTTTATGACTATGAGCAACCTTAATGTGTTGCTGTATGGCACGAACCTTATCTGTCATCTCTTTCACAAGATCAGACCCAAGATTCTTTCTCTCACCAGCTTCATCCCAACAAGTAGGAGATCTACATCACTTACAATATAGAGCTTTATAGGGTTCTATTTTAATTCTCGAGTGGAAACTACTGTTGTAAGTGAACTCAACTAATAGAAGATGTTGATCCCATCCACCTTTAAATTCCATTGGGCATGTTCTTAGCATGTACTTGAGTGTTTGAATAGCCCTTTCAGATTGTCCATCAGTTTGGGGGTGATAGGACATACAAAAATTCAATTCGGAATAAAAATCACATTGGATACTTCTCCATAATTTTTATGTGAACCTTGGATCCCAATCAGATATGATTGAAAGTGGAAATCCATACAGCCTTACCACTTCCTTCACATAAATCCTAGAAAGCTGATCAAGAGAGAAATATTCTCGAATAGAGATAAAATGGGCAGTCTTGGTGAGACGATCCACTATAAAACATATCACATTGTTTCCTTTGGAAGTTCTCAGGAGACCAATGACAAAGTCTATAGTGATATTGTCCCACTTCCATGCTGGTATGGGTAGTGGTTGTAATACCCCTCTAGGAAGTTGTCACTTTACCTTCACTTACTAACATAGTAGACACCTTGTAGTGTATTAAGAAATATTTCTTTTCATATTATCCCACAAAAAATGATCATTAAGGTCCCTATACATTTTAATTCTTCTAGGATGTACAAAGAAAGTAGATCTATGAGCTTCATCCATCAGCTCCTTCTTTATTTCCAAAACAGATGGAATACATAGTCTGGTATGAAATTTAATTACACCTTATTGATCAATATTAAACGTAGAGAACTTTACATCCTTCACAACCTCAAACTTCTTTTGTAATAAAGGATCTTATTTATTATATTTCTTGATCTTCTCTAGTAATGACATTTGAGAAATCATTTGGGATAGGGTTGATGATGTACCTTCCCTTATAATTCCCATGTCCAGCTTTACTAGGTCATTGATCAAAGGATATCTTTGAATCCTAATCATGGATAGAAACACTTGGTATTTCCTACTTAATTCACCAACAACTTTTTTTTCTATTTTCGGATGATAATGAATTGAATAATCATAATCTTTAAGAGGTTCCAACCATTTCCTCTGTCTCATGTTCAATTCCCTTTGTGTGAAAATATAATTCAAACATTGATGGTCTGGGTATATATCACATTTCTCCTCATAAAGATAATGCCTCCATGTCTTTATAGAAAAAACAACCGCAACCATCTACAGATCATGAGTAGGATAGTTCTGCTCACGAGTCTTCAATTGTCGTGATGCATATGAAATCACCTTATAATTTTTCATGAGGATACACCCAATCCCTTTCATAGATTCATCCTTAAAAATAACAAATCCTTATCCACTTGAGGGAAGAGTTAACATGGGTGCAGTAACCAATATCTTCTTCAGCTCTTGGAAACATTACTCACACTCCTTTTTCCAGATGAACTTAACCCCTTTTTGAGTCAACTTGGTTAATGGATTAGAGATTTGTGAAATGTTTATCACAAACCTCCTATAACATCCCTCTAATCCAAGGGAACTATGAATCTCAGTTATTGTGTAGGATGATGCCACTCCTCAACAACCTTTATCTTTGTAAGGTCAATTGTGATTCCTTTATTAGTTAGAATGTTCTCCAAGAAAGAAACTTTTTGTAACCAAAATTCATATTTTATGAACTTTCCAAAAAGCCTCTCCTTTTGTAGAGTTTGAAAAATAACCCTTATATGATTCTCATGCTCCTCGTGACTTTTGGAATATATCAGAATATCATCAATAAAAACTACCAAAAAGTTATCAAGGTAGTCTTTAAAAACTCTATTCATCAAATCCATAAAAATAGTAAGAGCATTAGTCAATCCAAAGGAAACACTACTGGAAAAATAACATATACCAACAGTTTGGAACTGTTGGTATAGGCCTCCAAACCGTTGGTATAGCCTATACCAACGGTTTGGAGAACCGTTGCCAAGTAAGCCATTGGGATAGGTCTATACCAACGATTTTCCCAAAACCGTTGGTATAGACCTATCCCAATGGTTTTGGAAACCGTTGGTATAATTAATATTAAAATCTTTACCAATGGTTGTGGAACCGTGGGTATATGTATTTCAAAAAAAACATTCGCTGGGATTTGATCCTAGGACCCCTAGTTTATTATTCAACGACTTAACCACTAACCTAACATGACTTTTGTGAATATAATTACATAAATATATATATGTATTCTCATAATTATTTTAAATTTTGATTTATATAATGTTCTGGGTAATAAGAAATGATAAAAAATCAAAGGATCTATACCAACGGTTGTCAAAACCGTTGATATAGGCCTATACCAACAGTTTTGACAACCATTGGTATAGATTTTGATTTTGATTTTGGGGTGAGGTTGATTTGTGGGGGACCTTTCCCAACGGTTTTGGAAAACTGTTGGGAAAGGTCCCCACAATGTGGGATTTCCCAACGGTTTGGCCAAACCGTTGGGAAATCCATACCCTTTTCCAATGGTTTGGACAAACCGTTGGGAAAGGTGGCCTCAAAGTGGGATTTCCCAATAGTTTGGCCAAACCGTTGGGAAAGGGAACCTATACCAACGGTTTTTATGAACCATTGGTATAGAAGCGTTGGGAAAGGTCATATTTCCAGTAGTGAAATAACAACAAACTCATAATGCCTATATCTTGATCAGAAGACATTTTTTGGAATATATTATTTATTCACCCTCAATTGATGATAGCCAGATCAATGATCAATCTTAGAGAAGAATTGAGCCCCAAAAAGCTGGTAAAATAAGTAATAAATTCTTAGAATAGTGTATTTATTATTCACTATGATCCCGTTCAATTCTCTATAATCAATGAATTACCGCATTGATTCATCCTTCTTCTTCACAAAGAGAACATGTGCTCCCCAAGGAGACACACTCGGTTAGATAAACCCCTTATCCAAAAGATCATGGAGTTGTTTCTTTAATTCCTCTAAATCCAAATTTTCCATTTTATATGGGGTATTTAATATCAGATGAGATCCAGGTATGAGTTAAATGAAGAACTCTAACTCTATTTATGGGGGAGGTATGAGTAACTCCTTAGGAAATATGTAAATGTATTCCTGAATGATGAGGACATTTTCTATCATTATACCCTCATTTCCATCTTCTTATTCACCGATAAAATCCATAAAGAAGGATATAATAGGTTCTTCTAGAAAAAGATCTGGTTGAGAAATCTCTCTAAGGAAGATAACTGTAGGTTTCCCATTCATGACTACTAATATTTCCTTGCTTCTGCATTTGATCTTAGCATTATACTTTGAAAGCTAGTCCATCCCTAGTATAATGTTGAATTCCATCATGGTAATTAATACTAGATTTTTGATAAGATTGTGCTCACTAAATTAAATACTAAAGTTTCTAAATACTGATTATGCTTGGATAATCTCTCTAGGAGTCTTGATTGATAACTCTACTTTTAGAAATTTAGGGGTTGATTCTAAATTATTTGCAAACTTGGAGGAAATAAAGGAATGCATAGAACCAGAATCAAACAATGTACTTACTATATTTTAAATAAAAAAATAGTACCTACCACCACATCATTTGGAGCTTCAACATCAGCTATCATGATTGAAAAAGAACAACCTTTCTCCCTTGGCCTTTGCTAAGGATGATGGTGATTCCCCTCCACTTCCCTCAGATTTGGATAGTGATTAACAAAGTGCCCAAGCTGTACACACTTAAAGCATTGGACTTTAGGTAGGGACAACACTATCTTCCCTTTTTTGATAGTGTTGGGAAGTTGAGGCTTCACCTTATTATAAAAATTCCACATGATATGGCCATCTCTTCCACACTTACAACACTTCCTACTCCTGAGTAGGTAGTTCCCCAAATGATTATTCCCACATTTATTACATGTGGGTCGTTACACTTTCTTGCCTCCTCTTCCCTGATCAATGATCCTCCCTAATCTTGGCTCCATTGATCTCTTCTTGTAATTGGATTTATGAGACCACTGTTTCTCACCAAACTCTAGTTCTACATTCATAGCACTCCACATGATCTCCTTATAGCTATCATAGTCTCGGTTGGCTATATTCTTCTACAGATGAGGTCTTAGTCTACCAAAGAATCTATCAACCTTATCATTAGGATCCATGAAAAATATTGAGGTGTAATAAGAAAGTCTTGTGAAGTTCATCTGGTAGCTTCCAACATATTCATTCTCCTTCTACTTAAAGCTCGTGAAACTCCTTTTCTATTTCTGTTCTCATAAAATGAGGGAAATACTTATTGAAGAAAATCCCTCTAAACTCTTCCCACTCCATAGATTCAAACTCCACTCTTGGCCTCATGTTTTTAATCAGTTCCCACCACTGATCAAATTCTCCCTCTTAATGGTAAATATCCAGGGTGGCCTTCTCTTGTTCTGAATAGTGGAGCATCGAAAAGATCACTTTGATATAGCTGATCCACTGTTCAACAATCAAGGGGTCGTTAGATCCACTAAACTTTGGTGGTCATTGACGCATAAAGGAATCAATAGAAAGTTGTTCCCTTCATGGTGAAATTGGTCACTCATATTTATTCAAGTTATATATCATAACTTGAGTTAGTTGGTTCGTAATTCTCATGAAAGTTTTCATTTTGGCTTCCATCAGAGGGATGTCAGCACATGGTCCATTATAGTCACCATTTTCACAGTTCCTCCTACTTCTCTCCATTTTCTAAAATAATAAAACCATAGTGAGAAGATTATTTAATTTATGAATCTTTTAACTATAAAGGATTTTTATGTCTTAAAACTTCATTCTTAAATATATTATTCTTCAACAATAATTACATTTCTCTATAAATACTTCATAATGATTTATTAAAAGATTGCAATTAACCAAAAATATCCCTCGAGAGTGTCAAAATAGGAGTGCAATAGGGCCCATTGTCGTGCACCAGTTCCTGTTTGAGTCTAGCTCAAAGCATTGTTTTCAGGTTTTACCCCTAGACACATATTTTCTAGAGCCACATCCACCTTTTCATATCCAGATAGGTATTTATTTGTTCAAAAACCACTTAATATTTCACCAAAATACCAGGATTTTTTCCTACATTTAAAACTTTTTATAGGGGTTTTCCTAAAATTTTCATATCCTAATTTTCACAAATAACTAAACTATCCTTTAATACCAACTATGGTATCCTTCCTATTTATTACATAACTTTTCATTTCATTTTACAAATATAAGATCTTTAAAGTCTAGTGTATTGGAAAAAAGGTACATAATACAAGAAAAAATATGACATTATTTTAATCCTCTTGAAAGTATTCTTGAAGTTTTCATCTTAAGAACAATTAATACATCTCATAACCTGATAACATACATCAAAGGAAAGGGTGAGCATAAGGCCCAGTAAGGGAAAACATGGAAAATAATTTACATGTGAACTTAAGAGAATACAATAAGAACATGAGTAAATATCATAAAGGCATGAGAAGAGACATATCATGATAATAATAATTTTAATAATATCTTGAAAATGTGGCTACAATCATTTAATTAAGACATTAATAATCATATCACCAAGTTCCATCCCCAAGGTGTCATAAAAATTACCAAGGTTATTCACCAAGGAATCATAAATCTTTTCATCTTTAGAGATTAATTTCTTTACCCAATGCATTGGAGTGATATCAAGGAGAAACCTTAATATGTATTTATTTTCATGTGATCCACATATATCATAATAAAAAATTTCAAAAATAACCCAAAAATAATAAAATAAATGGGTTTCATATCAAAATTGTGACGTTTTAAGAAGTGCTTATAAACATGATCATTATGTCATTTATAAATTGCAGAAAGAGAATGAGAGTTTTATGTATGTAAATTACAGAATAAAATACATCATTTTTATGTCTTTATGAAAACCCCAAAAAATAAAATAGGTTTGGGTATTCACATAAATTAAATAATAGAATTTCTTGAGAAAATGAGAGAGATTTTGAGACGAAAATTTTGCAGCAAAACTACTATGCAACATGGTTTTAGAAAGCATTAAAAAGAGAGGGGATAAAGGTTACCCAATCATAAGAGAGCCATAATATAGTATAAGGATAGAATAACATGAAGATAATAACATGTTATATAAATTTTCAAGTCACACCACATAAAAAAGAACTTGAAAGAAAAAAAAAGAAGTTGTGAATTCTCTTAAAAAAATTACGCAACCTAACGACATCGCTTAAAAATAAAGAAAATCAGTTGATGAGAGTAGAAAGGGCCTCTCATCATTTGGACATAAAATAGAAAAAATAAGGATACCAAATAACATACCCCATCATAATAAAATGTAAATTAAAATACATAACATAAAATAAGTCTTGATTAAAAAATATATAAAGTGTAGAAAGAAAATGGAAAGTGAAAGAAGCGAGTATATTCATCAAGACCATGGGAAATCATCAATCTGAGTTCTTTATGAGCTATGGATTCATTCAATTGAGATTGGGAGCATTATTTATCCTCACATATTTATGTATCTAAATAGAGAGGAAACCTTTATTCCACGGTCAGCAATGGAATTTCCTTTTTGGAGATACTTGTAGGATCTGGAAAAACCAAGACTGAATGCGATGACTCTACTATCATAAAATGGTCATAGGATGAATGATTACTGTGGTTGCAGGTCTATAAGTGGTTAATCAACATATTTATCTCTCTAAGTTTTCTTTTTTGGTCTTTGTTGCATAGTATGAAGGGGATAATCCTTGGTCATATGCATACCTAAAAAACTAGATTTCACTTTGCCAGAATCTACACAAATGGCACCTAATCCCGATTGGAAAAATCTATTTCCATATTATTTTATTGAAATAAGAAGAGGTAAATTAGGAATAAAAAATTGGAAACCTAAGGCTAAATCTTGGAACTCTTCATTTATTGAAATGGGAAGAAAATTTTAATCCTTATAATAAAAAACACACAAATTATCAAGTATGTACTAGAATACATGGACTTCCATGGGTTTTCTAGCACCCCAAGATCCGTAATGATCTTGAATCTAGACTTGGTTCACCTCTCAAAATAGACCAGAGAACATTGAATGGGGATCTTGGTCTTTTTTCTAGGATTCTTGTGGATATAAACATGGAATCACCCCCACCCCCAATATTTCCCTCATAGTCAATAAATGCAAGTTGTGTCATGACCCGTCCCCCAGGGCCTGTGCTGTGACTACCCCAAGCCCACCTTCCATAGGCCAGGGGCTAGCGACTAGCACCGAAAGGTGTATTACCTAAAACCGGGAAGGAATTGCATTTTTAACGTGTAAACTCACACAACTAAGCAAAAAGTAAACTATAAAGTAAAACGGGTATGCACAGAAAGTAAAGGGGCCATAATACAAGCCCAACTAAAGGGTACAAGTAAAACTGAAAAGTACAAGTATAACTGAAAACAACTCCTATGAACACCCATCATAGATCCTACCCAAAGCATAGGTACAACTCTCGAATGATCATCTCTGCGGTATGCATCATCTAATGTCCACCTCCGAGCTACCTCCAGTCCTGGTACCCTCTTCCTCAGTCAGTGTTGTCCGTCATTTTCACCAAACACAACAAGGTGCGGGCATAGCCCGTGCAGGTGTGAGTATAAAAATACTCAGTAGGGACCCCGAGACCCTCTAAGGTATCATAAAATCCACAAAGGATAAACCAAAAAGCATGAAAAAAACTATCATCCCTACATAGTTATATGCCCATACATATACCTAAGTTGTCGAGTATACCCATCTCAATCTTGAGGAAACACAAGGCCCAAATCAAAAGCCCAAAGATCGATTGTTCCATGAATGAAAGAATACCACAAAGGTAAGGACTCAACTCACACTAGGTATACAACTCAAAGAAACAGAATTATGAAGCTAACCTATACAGGATCGCTATGGAAGCTGACAGCCCACCATGAGATTATCTAGGGATAGTAAAAAGTTACATTCCCACTCACAACGTCGAACACATTATCTACTAGAGAACTCATCCTCTATCGAGTACAGTGGGCCTTCCGCATCACACATAGTCTCTTCCCACTAACCTTAGACTGCTAGGTACTCCTCCTATTGAGTACGGTGGGTCTGCCGCATCACACATAGGCACTCCCCACCATGGGTCTGCCACGTCACATAGAGGCGTACCTCCTCATGGCCTGCTAAGGTACTCCTCCTTTCAAGTACCGTGGGTTTTCCATGTCACACAGAGGCACTCCCCACCGTGGGTCTACCACATCACACAAAGGCAATCCCCACTGGGCCTATTGAATCACTCCAAGTCGTAATGGTCAGCAGTCATCAAGTCTCAGCCAGTCGTAGGGTTCTATATGTAGTGTGCTTGAGATATCCATTCCCCAATCCATCATTAATACCTCAACCATCCTGATGTCCCATGAAGAAGTATCCCAAAGTTCTGTCACATCATAAGGGACCCAAAGCAACAGACGGTGCGTCAATCAGACGCCCGGTCTATAAGTTATTAGCGTTTCCGCTCCGAGGGGCCGGTTGGATTTGGAGTCCAATCCAAACCGGCCGTACTCTAACCTTATCCAAAACTCAAGAGGATTATACCAAAAGGACCATCTCGATCTAAGGATTCCAGCTCTGCTGATGGTTCATCAAACGGAAGCTTGGATCACAAGTTATGGCCAAAAAGATGAAACTGGGTCCAGATGGGCCCGGGTCCAGTCCGGATGGCCTGGGCCTTGGAAGGCCTGGCCTGCCCGTAGCCCACTGTGGTGCGGCCTACTAGACTCATGATCCTCCTGAGCTGGCACGTCCTGCTGCGGAGCGGCCCACTGGGTGCGTGATCCTCTCGAGCTGGTGCCAAAGGGGAAGAGCCCCCCTTCCAGTTTTCCCGAACGGTCCATCCGACCGTTCGGCTGGGTGAAATGCGGGACCCACCGGAGGGGTCCTTCCCAGTCTAGCATGGCCGGCCAGAAGGCCAGATGGTCTTCCTCTTAGCGGCGCGGTCATGTATAGCTGCTCCACCACAACCGACCGAAAGGCCGGCTGCCCTTCGGGCTCCACTGCGGCCAAGCAGCCACGACCCCCTGCTCCACCGACAGAGCGGATGCATGCCACTGCTCCACCACGAGGTCGGCTAGCTTCCGGCCATCACCCTACCCCACCATGGCTGATGATCCATGGCCTCCTCATCAATCGGCGGTGCGGATGCACGCCTCCCTTCCTTCCTCATGGCCGACCAGGTGCCGGCCACCCCCTTCTTCCGCGAGCCACTATGGATTCATTCCAAGCCTGAAAAATTAAACAATCACATATTCACAATCTGTGCATCGAGGGATCTGTGTCCATATATCAATCTCAGAAAAACTCAGTGTTTCCAGCGTCAATAAATATTAGGCATTGAAGAACGCATGAAGAACGCGTGAAGAACAAAAAGAAAGAGGGGAAAGGTTTATGTGCGGGATGATGGCCATGTTCATTTGGCCACCATCGTCGTGAATTTAGGATTTGAAGAATCGAAAAGTAAATTCAAACATAAATAAAACAAACCCCTACCTCAAGAATGATGGTGAGCACGCGTTTGTGGAAGTGGGTCAGTGTTCGTCATCCCCCGCAACTAGCCTCCAATGACCTCACTCATTCATCAATCTACGGTTCAAGTTTTCAGTGTCGCTCATCACCTCTTTCTAGTACCAGCTCCGTCCTCCAAGGTTTTGGCGTCACTGAACTTTGTCATCACTTCGTTTCTTGGTGAAGCAATGCCGACACCTCTCCCCAAGCTTCATATAAATAGAAGAGGGGGAGGGTGTACAAAATTTGTGAGATTAATGGAGGCCCATTAATTATGAACCTTCCTAGTTCCTCAACAATGAATTTACTTAGAATTGAAAGGTCAATCCATTTGTTGGCTTGACACGTCACTGGTCCCACATTGTCGCTTGTTCGTTGGAGGAAAGGATTGAAAATAATATAACAAATTTATTTTATTAATTTCTTTTAAAAAGTCCCCAAACTTAACATTTTATCCAGACCTACTGCAGTCAAAGTGAAGTCCCCCTTAATCAAATCCCAAACCTATGGATTCAATGGTGTCCTCAGATTTTTAATCTGAGCACCGGTTCAAAAGTTAGAAAATGTTGCTCACACGTTTAGTGAATGTACCCAAAAAAAAGTTCAGAAAAATATTAAAAGTCACCCTCGACCTGTGCCGGTCGATGTTAGGATTTTCCTAAGTGAAACATGCCCCAACGAACCCAACATTACTCTCATATTTCCAATCAGAGTTACCATTTTAACGTTATGGATTTTACAATAAAATATTTGTCACTTAATTAATTTATTTACAGCAAAAAACTAACTTTCACTGGGGGCCCGTGCCGGACAATGTTAGTATCTGCCTAAAGAAAGCATACCCTCAAGAGTTTAGCGGTGGTCTCAGATTTTTAATCAGAGTTACCGTTTGTGAGTTATAAGAATTTGAAAAATAAAATAACTTTATTTAATTATTTTATTTATGGTTATGCCATTTTTGCGTTTTCTCACAGGAGGTCCGTGCTGACTAAACTTAAGTTTTACCTAGGGTAAACCCTCCATCCTGAGCACAACGATTCCCTCATATTTCTGATCCAAGTAACTGTTTAAGAGTTATTCCACTTTTTTAGGAAAACTTCTTACACATTCTAATTAAACCTTAACAAAACTTCAACGGATCATTCCGGGCCCTGGAATCATGTGCTGTGAGATTTCGCAGTCTCAAAATAATTCCATATAATTAAAAAAAATATACATAATTTTTGGGACATGACATTCTCCCCACCTTAGGGATTTACATCCCCAAAAGCCACAACAAAGGAAAAACAACAAAAAGAGGTTACTGAGCATGAATATGAGCCTCTTTCTCCCATGAGCTCTCCTTGGGGTTGTCATACTACCAGCGTACGTGCAACATAGGTATCGGCTACCAATGAAGGACCCACTCCTATCGATCTTCAATCTTTGTTGGAACCTCTATAAATGTCACCCCATCATCAAAGTCCAGCTCGCCATGGTTGATGTTGTGAGATGGGTTGTGCATGTATCTCCTCAGCTGGGATATGTGGAAGACGTCGTGCACCCTCTCTAACTACCGTAGAAGAGCCAAGAAGTATGCTACCTCGCCTATCCTCTGAAGTATTAGAAAAGGACCGATAAACCTCAGTGATAACTTGCCACCTTAGGCAAATCACCGTAGTCACCATCCAGGAGAGACTCACAAGAATATGTGGTCCGCCTCCTGGAACTCGATGGGTCTCTGTATCCTTTCGGCATAAGACTTATTCTAACTTTGTACAGTCTTCACTTGCTGACAAGTGAGACATCATGATACAAACTCTGCCACTACTTCCTTCATCCTGGGCCATCAGTATTGACGTCAGAGGTCATGGTACATCTTCGCCACTCCAGGATGTACCACAAGAGGGGACGTATAAAACTTCCTAAAAAACTCCTCTTGTAGTGCTACTAGTACCATGGTACGTCCTATGAAGAGGATGAAATGCTCCCCACCTTCATAAAATCCATTGGGTTTCTGCCTTGAGGATATCTAAGCATGTTAAGCCTCATAGTCAGTGTCCCCAAGCTGCACCTCCCTGACTCGCTGAAGGAGTGGGGGTGTGACTGTCATAGACTGGAGGTATGATACTCCATCTCTATCCACACAGGATATCTACAACGCAGCTATCTTCTTTGTCGCTTCACTCAGAAACTACAGAACAGACCTCCTACTGAGTGCATATACTACCATGTTCCCCTTCCCAGGAGTGTAGACTATCTCAAAGTCATAGTACTGGAGGAACCCTAGATATCACCATTGTTTCACATTCAAGTACTTTTGAGAGAAGATATACCTGAGACTCTTGTGATTAGAGTAAACTATAAAACATTCGACCATCAAGTAGTGCCACCACATCTTTAGCACAAAGAACGCTACTTCTAACTCTAGGTCATGGGTAGCATAGTTCTACTTTTCAGTCTCTATCTCAGCTCCTGAAATATCTGCTTACACTTCTCCGTCCATAGGATAGGATCCCCCTTTTTCTTTAAATCTAACAAGGGTTCCACTACCCTAGAGAAATTGGGTAAAAATCTACGGTACTACCTAGTCAAAGAAGATGTCCCACTCCCTTCGGGGAGGTAATCCTGGAAACATCTTTTGAATAGATGTCCCCATGATTTTCCACTCCTATTTGGAACTGAAAAATGAAAACTTCTACTACCATGAGGGTAATCCTGGCCTACTCAAGAGTGATCGGATACACCCTCCTATGCATGAGTTTATCCTATGCTTCATGGGTTTCCTTTTTCACCGACTAAGGAAAATCCAATTCCAATGTTGTAGGTAAACCACAACCCTTTTGCCTAATATAATCAATCTGATTATGAACTATGAATGTCCAGTCCATACACAAACTAACTTCGTAAGGCCTCGACGCTTCCACCAAGTGGTTCCAACCGAAACTCTTGCCTCAAGGGTCAGATCACACCATCGACGTAAGTGTGATTTTCGAGTCTCCTCCCAAAGGTATCTCCAGACAGGAGGGTCAAGTCAATGGCTTAACCAGAAACTATAGGTCTTGGACAAGATTCATGGAAGGAAGAAATTATTGGTACCTATGTCTATTAATAAGGAATATAGTATTAGACACAGACCGTTCATCGAATCATTCATAGAGCCCTTGGGCTGCACTCCCTGACCATATGCAGCTACGCCCTTCCCCTATCCTCCAGCTCCCTGAGCCTAGTGGGGACCACAAAGGGGGATGGTTGTAACATTATGAAATGTACACCAACACATGCTGCTCTCCGAGATCTGCTTCCATGTATGCAGCCCTGCAGATTCATTTGTCCCGAACACTTCTTCTTCCCGAAATGTTTTTACATACCCAAGTCTCTGAGACTGGCGCCAGTTTCCTGCTTTCCTATTGCTAACATTCTCTAGTTGCATCCACTCAGCTGAAGTAAATTCAACCACAAAGGTTCTTTCTATCACCCTAACATAGGTAGGAATGCATAGAGGAATAGTGCTGGCTTAGATGTCCCGAAAGACACCTCACTCGGAAGTCCGAGCCTTGAAGAACTGATCGTATCATATTCATCATGTACCAGGAATGGTCGATACGCCTCGATGAATACTCAGCTACAGACATGTCATCCTACCAAAGATGTAGAATATCTAGAAAACTCTCAGCCACCTCCTCAAGCTAGTCCTCAGTCGCCTATGAGTTAGGCTCGCCTTGGAACCTAAGGGGTATCTGATGCTGAAACTCGTGTAAGGCACTAAGCCTAAATGTGTCCTCTACCGGTACTTCTGGTTGTAACTGCTGACCAACTGGTAGTGACATAGCTGACACACTACCCGAAGGTACTATCTCGGGCAACTGTCAATGTACCAAAGCCTCATCACTATCCAGACCATCCTCATGGTCACTCAATAGAAAATACTATATGCTAAGATCACCGTCTACTCTAACGATGTCTCAAATAAGCAGAAAACTCTAGCCACAACCTCCATCCAGTCCTCAGCTTCCTGGGAACCTATCTCGCCTCAAAACCTTGAAGGTCTCTACCATTGAAACTCATGCAACATGCTCAGTCGGCATGCATCCTATACTGGTGGAGCTGGTGGCAATGCTCATCCAATGGGTAGTGGTGCTACTGGTACACCACTCGAAGGTGATAACACTGTAAGAGGGACCTGTACCAAGGCCTCGTCCCTCAGTGGGCCATCATCATGTACTCTCTCGGGAATCCTAGATGGATGTCTATAGAGCCGCATCCTGACGAGGAATAGGTGCACCACAGTCATTAAGTTATAATTAGTTATATAACTCCAAGGAAATCAAAAGAATTTTTTTTTGAAAACACACACAATCAGTGTTTTCATGCACTGAGTCAGAAATTAGAATTCAGGGTCCTGGTGTATGGATACGTCAGTAGCCACACCAACAATGAACTCCCCAAACTAAAAACCACACTCATAACACATAACACTATTGCTTCATAGAAAAGATCAAAGTCCTAGTTCTGTGGTAGAACCGAACTCCTCTGATACCACTTTGTCATGAACCATCCCCCGGGGCCCATGTCGTGACTACCCCAAGCCCGCCTTCAATAGGCCAGGGGTTGGTGACTAGAACCGAAAGGTGTATTCCTTAAAACCAGGAAGGCATTGCCTTTTTAACCTGTAAACTCACACAACTAAGAACAAAGTAAACTATAAAGTAAAAAGGGTGTGTACAGAAAGTAAATGGGCCATAATACAAGCCTAATTGAATGGTACAAGTAAAACTGAAAAGTACAAGTATAACTGAAAACAACTCCTGTGAACACCCACCAAGGATCCTAACTGAAGGGTAGGTACAAATCTCGAACGGTCGTCTCTACGGTA
Source organism: Viscum album (assembly GCA_963277665.1). Taxonomy (NCBI): domain Eukaryota; kingdom Viridiplantae; phylum Streptophyta; class Magnoliopsida; order Santalales; family Viscaceae; genus Viscum; species Viscum album. The sequence goes on from OY728129.1 coordinate 1,448,359,927, forward strand.
TGCCTCATCTAATGTTTAACTCCAAGCTACCTCTAGTCTTGGTACCCTCATCCTCAGTCAGTGTTGTCCGTCGTCTGCACCAAATACAATAAGGTGTGGGTGTAGCCCGTGCAGGGGTGAGTATAACGATACACAGTAGGGACCCCGAGACCCTTGAAGGTCTCACAAAATCTAAAAAGGATAAACCAAAAAGTATGAAAACAACTGTCAACCCTACTTATGTATATGACCATACATATACTTAAGTTGTTGTGTATACCCATCTCAATCTTGAGGAAACTCAAGGCCTAACTAAAAAGAACAAAGCACAATTCTTCCACCAAGGAAAGAATACCACAAAGGTAAGGACTCATCTCACACCAGGTTTACAACTTGGAGAAACAAAATTATGAAGCTGACCCATACAAGATCACTATGGAAGCTGATATCCAGCCATAGGTAACATTCCCAGTCACAACGTTGAACACCTCAGCTGCTGGAGAACTCCTCCTCTATCGAGTATATTGGGCCTGCCGTGTCACACAGAGGTGCTTCCCACTAACCTTGGACTATTGAGGTACTCCTCCTATCAAGTATCATGGGTCTGATGCATCACACATAGGTGCTCCCAACCATGGGTCTGCCACATCACACAGAGGCGGTCCCCCTCCTTGCCTGCTGAGGTAATCCTCCTATCGAGTACCATGGATTTGCCACGTCACATAGAGGTGCTCCTCACTGTGGGTTTTTCGTGCAACACAGAGGCTCTCCCCACTGGGCCTGTCGAGTCACTCCGAGTCATAATGGTCAACAGTTGTCAAGTCGTAGATAGTCGTAGGGTTCCGTACGTAGAGAGCTTGAGTGATCCGCTCCCCAATCCATCAGTCATACCTTAACCATCCCAAAGTCCCACTAAGAAGTATCCTAAAGGTCTATCATGTCATAAGGGACCCAAAGAAAAAAAAGTAACATCAATCAGATGCTTGGTCTGTAAGTTATTGGCATTTCTACTCCGAGGGCCTGGTTGGATTCGGGGTCCAATCCAACCTAGCCGTACTACAACCTTATCCAAAACTCAAGTGGAGTATAGAAAAAATAATGTCTCGATCCAAGGATTCTGGAACCATTGGCGGCTTGTCAAACGGATGCTCAGATCACAAGTTATGGCCAAAAAGGTGAAACTGGGTCTAGATGGGCTAGGGTCTAGTCCGACCCCGGTCGGCTGACCCGACCAGACCTGGCCTGGGCCGACCCAACGTAGTTTGGGTTGACCCGAACCAGTCCAGGTCTGGCCTGGATGGCCTAGGCCTTAACGGTCCACTACGGCTTCGTTCCAAGACTGAAAAATTAAATGATCACGTATTTGCGGTCCTTGCATTGAGGGCTCTATGTCCATATATCGCACTTAATAAAACTCTGTGTTTCTAGTGTCAATAAATATTAGGCGTTGAAGAACGCACAAAGAACGCGTGAAGAATAAAAAAAATAGGAGCAAGGTTTATATGCGGGATGACGACCATGTTCGTTTGGCTATCATTGTCATTAATTTAGGATATAAATAATCAAAATGTAAATTTAAACATAAATAAAATGAACCCCTACCTTAAGAATGATGGTGAGCGCGCATTTGTGGAAGCGGGTCGGTGTTCGTCGCCCCCTGCAACTAGCATCCAACGATTCACTCATTTGTCGATCTTCGGTTTCAGGTTTCGGTGTCGCTCATCACCTCCCGCTGGTACTGGATCTATCCTCCAAGGGTTTGGCATCACTGCACTTTGTCAGCACTTTATTGCTTGGTGAAGCAGTGCCGACACCTCTCCCTAGGCTCCATATAAATAGGAGAGAGGAATGGTGTGCAATGTTTGTGAGATTAATAGAGGCCCATTAATTAGGAACCTTCCTAATTCACCAATAGTGTAGTCACTTAAAATTTAATGGTAAAGCCATTTATTATCTTAACACATCACCGGTCCCACGTTTCCGCTTGTCCATTGGTGGAAAGGAATGAAAATAAAATAACAATTTTTTTTATTTCTTTTAAAAAGTCCCAAAACTTAACTTTTTCTCCAGACCTACTAAGGTCAAAGTGAATTCCCCCTTAAGCGAATCCCGGCCCTACAGATTAAATAGTGTCCTCATATTTTTAATCCGAGAATTGGTTCAAAAGTTAGAAAATGCCGCTCACACGTTTACTGAACGTACCCAAAAAAAAGTTCATAAAAATATTAACAGTCACCCTCGACCCATTCTAGTTGAGGCCAGGCTCTTCCTAAGTGAAACACACCCCAAATATCCCAACAATACTCTCATATTACCAATCTGAGCTACCATTTAAAAGTTATGGATTTTACAATAATTAATTGTCAATTAATTATTTTATTTATGGCCAAAAACTAACTTTTACTGGTGGCCCGCGCTGTCCAATGTTAGTATCTGCCTAAAGAAAGCATACCCTCACAAGTCCAGTGATGGTCTCAGATTTTTAATCCGAGTTACCATTTGTGATTTATAAGCATTTGAAAATAAAATAAATTTATTTAATTATTTTAGTTACGGTTATGCCATTTTCAGGTTTTCTCACAGGAGGCCCGCGCCGACTAAACTTAAGTCGGACCAAGGGTAAACCCTCCATCCTGAGCACAATGGTGCCCTTGGATTTCTGATCTGAGTAACCATTTAAAATTTATTCCACTTTTTTAGGAAAACTGCTTATACATGATAATTAGACCTTAACAAAACTTTAATGGATCATTCCGGGCACTCCGGGCCTCAGAATCACACGCCGTCAGATTTCACAGTCTTGAAATAATTCTATATAACTAAAAAAAATTATACAGAATTTCTAGAACATTACATGTTGGATTTAAATATTTAGTATGAGTGCATCCCTCTTTTCTGTGATCATTTCAAAATTGTAGTCCATGATCTCCCCAATTGTAGAGTGATGAAAAATATTGTCACTCCAATCACTACCACCGTGGATTGGAAAGAGGTTCCAAAAGGGAGGAAGGCTAAGCAAGTGGATATTGCATATATTGACAAAATAAAACAAGCTATGCCTGTCAAATGGGTTGCAAATATAATAAAACCATGGGATGAATTGGTTGAAGAGGAAGAATTGAATAAGATCTTCAAAAAATATGCCACTAAAATAGAAAATCATTCTGGACCTTCTGATCTTGTCAATCATGAACCATGGGAGTAAAATTTTCTTTATAGTTTATCACATGATCTTTTCTCCATGGTATCTTCAATGAAAATTGAATAATTCATCACCACTGTGGTCTCACAGGATATGTTTGATTCTCTAAAAATTGACACTGGAGGCTCGCTAGATACTTTTCCAAAAGATATGGTGCAAGATGAATTTAAGAGATCGGTTATTATGGTTCTAGTGTATTGGCCATCAATGGTGCATCGAGGATTATTTTTAGTTCTTCAAATACCGAAGGCCCTTCTCAGAAAAAGATCTCAAATTCTTCCACAGGTGGCACTACTACCAAGCCCAATGAATATGTTTCCTTTCATCCAGGTGCAGACCATGATGCTGTTAAGCTGTCTACTTCTGATTCACAGAAAAAAACTTGTAAGTTTGATATAAATAATAAAAATGAATTCAAGTAAAAGGGGGAAGGAACCCCCAAAACAAGATAAAAATAAAGGGCCTCTTCTGGAACTGGAAAGGAATAACCAACCTTGGCACTAAAAGTTCCCTAAGTCTCTTGGCAGGAAAATACAAGCCTGATATAATTGGTGTGGATGATATGAAAAAAGAATTCCCAAGAAAATCAATTTGAGGGTTATTAGTGGATATCACGTCCTTGTAAAAATCCAAGCCTCTTTATCCCTTGGTAGGTTTTGGATTATTGTGCACGATTTGGTGGTTGATACCCTTCTTGTTCAGGAAGAAGATCAATGCATTACTTTCTCATTCCTTATGGATTTCAAGCACATTTGTTGATCTGTCATTTATGACTTCAAAAATTATTTAGATAGACATCCTCTTTGGAATCAAATCAAGGATCTATCAGGTTCTATTTCATAGTCATGGTTTCTTATGGGTGATTTTAATGCTATTTTGCAAGCTGATGAAAAAATGGGATCTAATTTTAGTCTGATTTTAGTCAAATAATTCAATGATTTCATTGATTATGGACAACTCTTTGAATTTAATCTCCTTGGGGAAAAATTTACCCAGTATCGAAGTAATCTGGATGGGGTTAGATCTAGTATAATCGAAAGAGACTTTGTGAATGAAGCTTCTCTTGAAACTTGGCGAGCCATATCTTGTGTGACATTGGATAAGAACAATTCTGACCACCACCCCAATTTATAAAAATTTCTTGGAAATAAAAATAGGCTACCCATAAATTTTAGAATTAATAATTCCTGGATTGATATCAATGAGTGTTGAAAAGTTTTTAATGATTTTGGGGCTGTACATGATGGTAATGGAATGCCCCTTGATTACATTGGAAACATGAAAATACTGAAGGCTATTATGAAGGACTGGAGCAGGAAAAGTTTCATCAATTTAGATGGGTAAATTGGTGCTCTGGAGGGATCCCTTCATGATTTAGAAGATCTCATCACCAAAGGCTACTTTCCAGGAGGGGTCACTCAAGAAGAATATATATCCTCCAAGTTGAAAAATCTTCTAAAACTCAAAGGAAATATTCAAAAGGACTTTTTCAAAATCAGATGGATCAATGAGGGGGATAGAAATACAAAGTTATTCAATGATTTAAAAAGATCTGTAAGGGTGACAAGGACTCTCTCACTTCTGAAAGATGGAGTTAAAATTATCTATGATAGAATTTATATGGCCAGTCACATTGTCTCTTTTTACGATAACCTCTTCAATGGGCCTCCAAAGAATGTGAATCTTCAGGAAGTAATTATTCCAAATCTTGTTTTTAATACTGATAAACTAATCCTCACTACCATACCAATTGACTTTGAGATCAAGGAATCAATATTTGGTTTCAACAAAGGCCGCTCTCCTAAGTCAGATGGTTTTACTAACCACTTTTTTTATCATTTTTGGGAACTTCTCCAACATGATATTTGTAATCTGGTCAGAAACTTTTACAAAGGTGAATTTTTCCCAATAGTTTTCAATGCCCAATTTATCAACCTCATTCTAAAGGTTGAAAGTGCTAGTGACATCAGCCAATTTAGTCCTGTTGTTCTTGTTAACACCATTCACAAAGTTATCACAAAAATTATGGCTAATAGACTTGAAAAAATCTCAAACAGAATCATCTTTGGGAATCAATATGGATTTATTAAAGGAAGAAACATCCAAGATTTATTGATTATGGCCTTATAATGTGTCAATCTTCTCAAGAAATCAAAAATAGGAGGAAATATTACTCTCAAGATGGACATCAAGAAATATTTTGATACTATGGATTGAGGTTTCACATTTAATGTTCTCTCAAGCTTTAGATTTAACTCTATTAGTTGGATTAAAAGACTCTATGGTTCGGTCTATATCTCTATTCTTATTAATGGTCCACCAGAGGGCTGTTTTAGATGCTTGAGTGGGGTGAGATAAGGATACCCACTCTCTTCTATCTTATTTGTTATTGTTGAGGATTACCTTAGTAGGATTTCCTTCAAATGGTAGATAAGGGTGATTTCAAAGCTATCAGGGAATTCTAAGTTTATACCCCATATCACTTATTTTTTGCTAATGATATCATTATATTTACCCAGTGATATAGGAGAAACATAAAAAATATCAAAAAATATCTTATATACTATGAGGAATTTTCAAGCCAGGAAGTCAATTAGGGAAAATATTTTATTGTCTTTGGTAAGAGAATCTATCATTTTCAAAATATGATCATGATTAATGACTGGGACATTAGAGAGGGATCCATCCCCTTCACCTGTCTTGGTGTTCCCATGTTTTGGGGAAGGCCACACACCTCTTTTTTTATCAACATTCTTAGTCAAGTAAGGAGATCTCTTGCCTCCTGTAAAGGTAAATTCCTTTATTTATCTATTAGATATTGTATTGTCAAACATGTTATTGTTTCAAAGATAGTATATTCTTATATGGTATACTCTTTTCCGATCTCAGTCCTCAAAATCATTAACTCCTATATGAGAAAATTTGTTTGGAGTGGGAACATTATTGAAAGAAAAATCATCACTATTTCATGGAGGAAGTTCTGTCTTCCCACTGCTCTTGGGGGTCTTGGGATTAAAAACATGAAGTTTTTTAATCATTCTCTTTAGGCTCAGTTCATTTAGAAGATTGTCAAAAAATGGTACAAACTCACTTGGTCTTCTTAGGTCCATATTTCTTGATAATATTAAGGCTGGGAATCACTACTTCATGGCCTCTTCAATCTGGCCTGGTCTCAAATATGTTTATCATCTTATCTTCAGTCATTCCCATTGATTGGCCAGTGCCACATCCTCTCTGAATTTTTGGTATGAAAATTGGGCTGGAACCCCTCTTGTGGAAAGGATTGTTTCTTAGAATCATGAAAATGATTTTAACTTCCTTATCAAGGACCAAATGGATAACTAGTATTTTCTCCCTAATGACATTATTCATATTATTTCAACTTATAATTTTCTTTATCATGAAGAAATGCTTGTGTGGTAACTATCTTCCAATGGACAACTCACTTAAAAAGAGTTCTACAAGTACCTTGTTCCTGGAGTTAGGAAATGTGTTGGCCAATTCAACAAATTCTAGATTTCCCCTTCAAGATATTCCCTTCTTTTGAGAATACATGATTATAAGCTCCCTTAGGTTCCAACCTACAATAGGTTGTAATTTTCTTATTCTTGAGATGTGTGCTTTGTTACCAGCACCTTGAGGACATTGGTCATTTATTCTTCTACTTCTAATCTGCCTCTTATCTATGGATTTCAATTTCCGACCTCTTCGGAGTCCACCTTACTTCCGCAAATAAGATGTTCAAGTTTCTTCCTGTGCTACTAGACATCCAAATGTCAAAACAAGATACTATTCTTTTCATGGAAAGCTGTGGGGAAATTTTGTAGACAATCTAGATGGGTCGAAACAAAGCCATACATGATCAGGTCATTTCAACAGCAACATCACCTTTTCTAAAGTGGTTTATGTGATTCAGAGCTCCAACTTGTTACACTCTACCTATTACAACAACTTAATGAAAGCATTTATGATGTTTCAGTGGCTTAAATTGTTTGGTAATTCCCCCCCATCGCACTTTTGAGTTTTTTTTGTATCCTCCTTTCACTAACTGGAAAAAGTGAAACTCGGATGGGGATTCAAAGGTTAATCCTGGACAAGCGGGATATGGCTATGAGTTTAGGGACTCTAATGGGGATGGTTTTGATCTTATCTATGTGCATTTTGGAATGGAAACGGCTCTTGATGAAAAAAATCTTGGGTTTATCAATGATGTCAAGAGTATTAAGCAGATGAATTGGAATAATATTTGGTTTGAAAGTGATTCTACAACCATTGTTCAAGCTATCAAAACTGGTAAGGTGCTTCTGTCATGGAAGATGACTGCAAGTTGGTCCAATTTTTTAGATCATATATCTTCCATGTGCTACATCATTACTCATACTTATCATGAATCCAATGACCTTGCAGATGTTCTAGAAAATAGGGGAGCAAATGAGGAGGTTTGTGTAATGCCTATCTCCCTCAATAATGATATATTAACTTTGATTCAAAAGAATAAATGTAAGATTCATTCGTTTTGGATGATGTAATTATTTCTTTTCATTCAATGAAAGAGACCTGTATCTTACTTTTTTCAAAAAATAAAATTAAATATGTCTTGACAAAAAGAGGAGGGTGAAAAGTTCCCTTACCTTGATGAGGAACTTCCAAAACATGATGATTGGGAGCTTGGGGGTTTGAGGGCACCTTGGGAGGACTCCTTGGGAGGTATAAAGACCAAATATTTATTTAGGGGGAATTTGAAATTAAAGTAATGAAGGAATGGGTTGGTATTTATAGAAAAAGTGAGGGAACATTTTATTAATTTCCAAGGGAAACCTCATTAGTGGTATTTGAAAAACCATGGGCTTTCCCATAATATTTTCCCATGGATTTGGCCACTTGGGACACCTCAATTTTTTTAATCCAAATGAGTCAACCAGAATTTTAAATTACATATTACATCATTATGATGTCATAAAATACACCGAAAACTCAAAAACTCTATTTTTAAAATTCCCTGAAAAACAATTTTTTTTATAAAAATATCATAAATTCACCCTAACCTAGTATCTATGTGTTGAATTCAAAAATGAACTCCATTTTATGAAAATAATTTTCTAAATATGTGATATTTAATTTTTATGTAAAATCACTATTTACCCAAAAAATACTAATACTTAACTAATAATTTTTGAAACAGTTATTTACTTATGCTATTATATCATATTACCATTAAATATGCCTAAATTATATTTATAATTACTTATGTGAGGTTACTATTCCACTAGTCATATTACTATTCATAAGGGTAATATTAATATTCATAATTTACTATTCACTAAAAATTAAGTTGATCTTATCAGACTCTAAATTTCTTAATGATCACAACCATATATGTCCATTTTTTTAAAATCATTTCAAATTTTTATTTATTTAACGTATAAAAATTATTTTATTATACTATTTTTTTTAATATTCATCAATAATATGAAACTTCTAAAAATTAATCCTATATTTATTTTGACATTTGAAATTGAAAATTTTTACCATAATAAGAAATAAAAATTTTATATATGCAAAAGGATTACACAAAATAACTAAGGCCTCATTACATAGAACCTTATAACACCTGCATAGGACCTAAGAGTAAGGTGTGTGATGTTGATAGTATCTTGGGGAGGCTCAGATAACATTGCCTGAGTGGTGATTTCTATAAGCTTGCACTTCTGTCAAAGACAATTACATTCAATATTAACATGTTGAAGCTCTGCTTGGGATTGGTCTAGAGTAAATCCCAATGATGCTACCTCATTCCGAAGATCTAATAAATGAGCATCATATGTCCTCAGTCTACTTGATGAGGCCATAAAATCTTCTTTCTACATTAATTATCCATTATTATTTATATTATAAACAACAATTATAATGTTAAAAATTATTATTGTTTCTAACGGTCATATTGGCCAATGGTCATATAATGGTGAAAACCCAATGGTCACATTTCATTTATACTTATATATTTTTTAATGATTATAAATTTATAAGACATACATTTTTAGAAAAAAAAATATTATTCAAAATTTCGGTTTGTTACAAACATATAACATTACATAAACATGAGTTAAGGTTTATAACAAAGACTATATCACATGGTGGACAAAGTTCCATAATGGATTTGGTTTACTCCATAATCCCACACATAACGTTTCATGAGACTAAAAAATTACCAAATTCATTAGATCACTATGTTAGTGCACCCATCATAACATGTTCATGCATATTTTTTCTATATAAAGAATCAAACATAAGGAATAAACATAAGGGTTACTCATGGAATGAAATGGGTATTTTAATCATGTCATAAGGCATAACCAAAGGGCATATAATAATGGTATCCATTAAATAATGGATTTAAATCATTATTAAAAATTAATAAAGGAAATATAATAATATTTAAATAAAAATGAAGTCTAACTGAAGTGAAAACATTAAAAATAGTGGTAAAGTAACTTTAGAAATGTGCCACTCAAGTGCGGTTTTAAAGAAAAGAATAAATAACCTTTAAAGAGGATAAATGAATAATTGTTTTCATAAAAATAGAAATAAAATAAAATAGTTTTTTCATTTTAAATTGATTGGTTTTATATAAATATTTGAGGCTTAAAATAGTTTATGGATTGTACTTGAAAATGGGTAAGAAAAAGAAAAGTTCCCTTAATCATGTTTGCTTATCGAGAGAAATTGAGAAGAGAACCTTATAAAACATGTAATTATCCATAAAATAAAAATATTTTGATATATATATATATATATGGATCATATTAACAGAATATATAAGAATTATACAAGAATAATGATGATATAAATTGAGGAAAAGTGAGAGAAAGTGGAACCCAAATGAAATATAAAGGTTTAGAGAGATCTCTTACCATATTAAGAATGTGTTCTACACTTGAAATTAATATCCTAGATAATAAAATTAGATTCATTATTTTCTTAATTTATAACATTTTACACAAGTATTTGATTTATTATAATTTTATTAAGTTCATTTATGGCCATTTTAAGGAGTTAAAAGGTTCCATTTCGTTGTTCTGGGAGTGTTCATTTCATGGTTTCATAGTCACTTCACATGTGTATAATTATAGAAGTTCTTGTAAAATGATAATAATATTCCAAAAGTAAAATGAAATGGTATTAATAAACTTAATTTTTTTAAATGTTACCACATATCATTTTATTTTTTTACATGAGGATGATTCAATTGATAAAAATTAATGATAAATATTTAGTTTATTTTGGCAGTTTTTCCTTATATCATGAACTATTTTTGTTTTACTTAATATTATGTATATATATCAGTTCCAAAAAAAATAATAAGTTATAATATATTTATTAAAATCTTAATTAACCATAATAATAGTCTTATGACCAGCCTTGAAGGTGGTAATTAAAAACAAAAACTCATTACCCATTGATATGTTTAATCACTATAATTTGGACAATGGTTTCTTTTCTTTAAATAAGAGGAGATGGGAAAAAGTTCTGGATAGAAAATATTGCATTAGAAAAATTAAATTACAGTATGTACATGATTATGGAGTTATTATGATTTAATGGATGAATTAGGAGAGGAGAAGGTAGAAGAGGAAAAGAAATTAAAATTGGTAGTTTGATAATGTTACCTCTTGAATATCACCTCCTTGAAGGATACCCTAAAGAACATGGAATTGGTCTTTTGGTGAGGCCAAAAGTACTTGGAAATGGGTAGAGAAGGGAGGCGAGTTTTTTTTCATATATTTGAAAAACTTCAAGGCTTGGAAGGTGTGAGTAGAAGGGGTTGTGAGGGGTGGTATTTACAGGGGAGGAGAGGGGTGTTTTTGGAATTTCTCAAAAGATTAAATCATAATAAATTTATTTTCTATCTAAATGCCACCAAATTCACATGTATTGTAAGATAATATAATATAAGGTATTAATCTCATAAACCCAAAAAAAAAATTATTCATGTTTTGGTTTTATTTTAAACCTTTTCATTTTGATTAACCCTCAGTTAACCTATTTTAATTTTAACTACAGTAATTACTTTAAAAATATTAAAATGTTTTAATTTTTACTTGTATGGTGTAAATTTGATCATAAATGTCCAATTTTTGAATTTTTTTATCATATCATAATCAATTTGTATTCTTTAAATATTTTTTTATTTTTAATTAATTTAATAAAATATTATTCCCAAAAAATATCATTATTGTCAATTTTGATATTATTCACTAATTTGACATTTAAAAACACAAAAAAAAAGAATTAAAATTAGACCCAACCATTTTATTACATCCTAAACATGTCATGATAATCTTGATAATTCTTGGATTTTGTTATCATTTATTTGATATTTTTGTTAATTGAATAATTACTGCATCAACATTGCGTAAGCCTTTAGGGTAATTATTTAATTTCTAAAAAATTTAAATAAATTACCATGAAGAAAATAAATAACTTATATTTTCAAAAAATATTTATAGTTGAGTATATCTTCTGGTTAAACCTATTTAAAAATATTATACTTATTAAAAATAAGAGTGTGACATTATGTCACTTTAATTTTAATAATGTCTAAGTCAATTTCATGTAAATATGTCAATTAAATAACTCATATTCGAACCTTATATGTTAAGGGTATAATTTAATTCATCCAATAATAATTTTTAGGAAAATTTATGACCTCATCACTTATTTCTAATCTAGATTAACCCAATTTACCCTTTACCGAGATGATAAATTTTACCACATTTACTGTTCATGTTGACAAAAAATAAAAGGGGAATATTTATTAAATATCGAACTCCAAATTATAAATATGGAATATATTTATCAAAATTAAAAACATATAATAGACAAAATTTAATTTATAATTAAATCTAAAAAACACAACAAAAAACAAATTTTCCGAAAAATTCTCTTTTTAAGTATAAAATATTTTTATACTAAATTCATGTATAAAATTTATTTCAAAGACCAAAATTATATTATTTATAATAAAAATGAACTAATTATAGTTTAAAACTTATCCAAAATATAATTTTACTCTATAAATGTTTTAAATGAATATTGAGTTTTTAATGTAAATTAGTATTTTTCACTATTCATTAAAATTTCAAACTTTTTAGAAAATTACAAAAGTTATTTCTAAGATGTTTTTGACATGATAAATTAAAAAATGGAGTTTTTTATTCAAATAAATTTTCTAAAAGTTCAAAAATTAATCATATTTATTTTCTCACAAAAATTAATAAAATCATTTTTTTGAAGAAACCACATTTTTTAAGAATAAAATGAATTTATTAAAAATTAAGTATTTATTTCCTAAGAATTTATATATTTCATAATTTGGCTACTTTTATTCATACCTTCCAATTCAATGTCTATTTTATAATGTCTATGTTAAAATAATAAAATTTTAATAGTATATCGTGGTTTATTTAAACTCAGCATTGCGTGCAACACAAGCTATCAAAGAAATTAAATTATTTAAAGAGAAATATTTCATAAAAAAATATCGAGGTGTTAGAAAATTCATAGGTCTGGTTTCTAAGGGAGATACCCACCTTGGAACTTAGTCAATGTCTTCTATGTAAATTCCTCAGTGTGTCCCCACCGATTCATTAGCTCTATTTTTTTTAATATTTGAAAGTATTAGATACACTCCTTGGATTCAACTTGATATATTTATACACATGATGCCAATGGTTACCCTCCTTTGGATCCAGATCATGATTATACTAAGATTACTTGGGATATGACTCCCAAGACTCGGTAAGAACTCTTTATAATGGAATTCCATTGATTTTTCCTATGGTTTACACTCAAACCCCTAACCCAAATGCATGAGTTATTATGATGAGTTTTCTCGAACCTTTGTGGTCAAGGATTCCTCAATTAATCTTTGTATCCCTATTTATTATATCTTTATATCATGTGGACCCTTTTTATGCATTATTCATATATAGACATGTACTTCTTAAATTTAAAACATGAAACTTGTGATACTATTACCATGTGGATGTTTGGTCACTAAGCCATGGGTCCCGATCGGTGCATGTATACCTGTGAAAACTATTGTATGGTGTATACATATATATACATGATAGAAGGTGTGTAGAGATATTAAAAGTTTGGTCAAAGAAGGTATGATCATCCATGTTTCCTTGAGGAACCATATCCCAACTTGTTTATTTAAAATTCTTTATTCACTATTTTATTGTTATACCTATAAAAATTCATATTTTATACCCATAGACTGGATAGAATTAGATACCATTGGTGGTGGCCTACTGAGTATATCTCACACCCTCTTTGGGATGCCATTGCACTGGGGTACCCAAAAATACCTCATGATTAGAGGTTTGTGTATTATTACTTTTATTGTTCATAGTATATGAGAGATGAGGAGAACAAGACTGGGCTGCAGCTCAAGATTCTCATGGATTTTCTCTTGGGGATTTATTCTTATATTGTACATGTATTTATCGCCTTCTGTATGTTTACTATTTTTGATTATGTAGCATCATCTGGACATGCATGAATGGTTTTATGTTAGCATTGACCATTTTATTAGTTATTGTTATCTTATATTTCTTTGTCCTTTATTTATATTTCTTCCACTATCTATTGATTTATAACTGATATAACACTGTCCTGCTTTGATTATGATGGTATAGTATCCCCACCATACCATCATTGTACCCTCATTGCTAGTCAGAAGCCTTTGGTGTATGAGGAGGCACAATTGAGGCCTAGTGGAAATCCAGATCAGGGTACCATTCTAAGTGACTCTCGGGTTGGGACGCTACACCCTTTGGTTCTACAATTATTTCTCCTCCGTCAATGTATTGGGTAAGTTAGCCAAACTATGTGGATTCTTATTCCCATCCAAGTAGTATAGGTTGGATGCCTTTATAAGGACTCAAATCCAATGGTCATTTACCTTGGTGTAAGTCCCTTTATATCTCAAATACCTAAGATCATGGGACCCTAATCCTCCCATAAGTTTATCATTCTTCATTGTCTATCAATGGATGATAAATAAGATTATTGTTGGGAATACTATTAATTATAATCCCTGATCATGTTCTTAAGTACCTTAAACTCATCAGTAGATTATAGATGATATTGAACTATGAGGACTCTGATTCCTATCTAAATGGGATATGTTGGATTCCTTCATAAGGACCAATCTCTATATCAAAAAATATATTAGGGCAACCCTAGTGAATAAGTCCTGCATCCATATGCAATGCATCTGATTACTTTCTATCCCTTGTTTCACATAGAGAATGGATCCCATGGGCTTAGGGACTTGCAAAAATTGTATCACTATCATCATAAAACTCCCCCAATTAGGGAAACCTCTATGTGTAAGCCCCATTTAATGACATGATAAAAATGATTCCTTACATGGGAATCCTCCTTGGTGTAGGTCCCTAAGAAATTCCCATGTTCATAAAATATAGGGAAATAATCCTTATGAATATTAATTATTTGTCCCCACCCATTAGTGGGTTGTGGGAAGATCAAACTATGAATAATCATATTTTTATTATAATAAAGATACGTAAGATGCATTCATAAGGTCCGAGCTCTATTCCCAATGAATATATTCCCTCATATATGTCCTTTCTGCAAGATTTTAAACTATACGGTGCCATCCTATCATACAAATTAAAACTATATAAAATAAACTATGTCAATTTTGATTCCTGTTCTCATAGGTTACACAAGATTCCTCATTGAGGTTCAATCCCACACTCGGAACACCAATTTCTTTCCTAGATAGCTGTAAAATGTAGAGTGCCCGATCATATTTCTATAAAACACAAGTAGTCACTCATTAATAAGAGATTATGGGAAACAAATGGATATAATTTGATATATATAGATGGAATTATTAATTTAACCCCTTTTTATATAGAGAGATTCAACACCATATTGTTTTATCAGGGTAACCAATCTCGTACCAGGATTTAGGAGAGATTCATGAACATATATTAAATCTATAAAAGAGTTCTATAGTAGACAATAATTCCCCCCAAAAATGTGTGATGATCCCATCCTCCCATTCTCTTGATCAATGTGAGTTTCTAATTGTCATTGGGTTTGAAACCCCAAATGAACGTCTTCCTTTGGAAATCAAGCCCAGATTCATCATGGATGTGATAACCATTGGGTGTTTATATGGATAAAACCTATTGATTTAATAAATTTTGAAACTATAATAATCCCATCATAATCAACTATCAAACCAGAGGATCCATATGAAAAAATAGTGAATCCAGTGTGTATCTTTCAAATAATGAAAACAATTAGTTGATCACATGTCAGAAATTTTAGATTGAATCTCCTAAATAAGAAAAAATGGTGAACCTGGCATGAAATCTTTCAATAATAAAATATAATTAGAGTTCCCAAGATATAAGACATTTTTTGTACACATTTCATGAAAAAAATGGACGAACCTACAACAAGAATGAATACTTGAGTTACCCATGCATAGATGATTGATCATGTTTTATACTTGTGAAGATATACCACTTGGAGACCTTGTTCCTTTTTTTCCTTGTGACTAAAAAAACAATTCTCACAAAAACCACCTAAAATTGAGATCTTATCTTCATCAAGTGAATATTATGGAACCTCAACTCTGATAGAAACCTATGAGGGTCATAAAACAACATCACCAACATGATGCCTTCTACTTTGAGGGGAAAACATGATGGTTTGGGAATAATATCAACATAGTATGATCCTGACCATTGAGTATATACATAGAGGTTTCCATGTGCTAAATTGGACAAGTTTGTCTTATACATGGAAAGCTACAATGAAACTGGCGACAATTATTGCCACTAATAACTACAACATAATATTATCACTGGATTGCAATAATAAACACCTTCCTTACCTTAGAAAGGTATATAAAGGAGTTGGATATGGATTCATCATAGTTCATAAGCTTCCTAGGATAGCTCCTATCAACCACTATTATCAGAATCATCCCACTAGTGTCTCTTTGTCGCCTGCTAAGGGAACCACCTGATAGGTCACCATCCTGGACACTCATGCCTGGGCACCAAGGAGATCTCACATGGCACTGAAAGCTACAGATAAAAGAGAGTGGGATCATATTCCCATTTCCAATAATAAATCCTATCAACATATTATAGTAGTGTTTAGTGGATAGGATAATATCCCTACTCATCCAAATCATGTTTTCTCACATATTCCGACCACAAGCATGGGGGATGCACATATTCCTACCCCCGCACATAAAGTCCATCAATATATTCTGATGGTACAAGGATGACCGGAGTGGGATTATATCCCATCTTATATTGAAGAGATCTACCAATATATCTTAGAGACCAAGAATTTACAATTATATATCATTGTATATACTCTGCTGAAAGGTCACTATATTTTGGAAATAGTAGAAGAACTCCACCAGTATATTTTGACATTGGGGTTGATATAGGGACTTGAGTATATTACGATACCAATAACTAGAGTAGCATATCACCATGATCAAAATGAATAGGTGGATACTCTGGAAAAATTAAACATTCCTCCTCCCATATAGGAGGATTATCAGTATATTCTGGAAAAGGGAAAGGCATAGAACTTGACTCATATTCTTGTTCCAACTAGGGATCACTAACCTCGTTTGAAACATGCATCTGGATAGGTACATTTTCCTATTGAAGAAATACACTAACACACTCTAAAGTCATATGACTAGGCTCATAGCCCCGATCCAACCAAGGTTCATCAGTACAACTTAGAAATCACCTCACAAAAGGACCATACCCCAGTTGATGAAGCAACTTTTCATAGTCCAACAACATTTAGAAGCCAAACTCATATCCTTAATTCTACCAATGAATGACTGAATCATCATTCTAAATAGTCTATACAGGAAAAATACTCATATACCTTCTCCCATTTTATAGTTCAGTCAATATTTTATGATGGGGAATGCATACTTGAACCGGGATTATACCCCCGATTTAACCAGGGCTAACCAAAATATTCTAGAAACCACCAATAGGCAAGATCATATATCTACTAACAATACAAAATCTCACCAACATACTATAGTATCTTCTCATTAGTGGTATCATATTACTAAATCAATAGATGGTCATCAATATATTCTAGTGATCATCAAGTAGTGGTCTCATATCCCTGCTCAACCCTAAAAGGCAGGTCGACATATTTTGGCCACAATATAGAATGCAGCTTATATTACCAATATACTCAATGAGAGTGTCCTTGAGGATATATAACACATATCTAAAACACCTCAAGGGTCCTTTGACTCGTCAACCAAAGTAGAATATGATAACTACCTTGATATCCCTCCTTGTAGTCATATAGACAAGGATCACAGGGAATCTACTCCCAATATTTTCCTTGGATGAACTCTCTATAGTAATACCTCTCAAGGGAAAGGAAATTATTCACTTTACCATACAAATTAATATAGAGGGGTTATAGAAACACTGGGGTTAATCATATGTAGTTACCCATCAACTATCAGCAACTCCTCACCCTGATCATTTGGTGACCCAAAGAAGCAACCTCTGTGGAATGACAAGGTGGAGGGGCATGATTCTAATGAAAGAGAAGCCATCATGGATATATGGAGGTATTAGGATAGAAACAACCTCACAAACATGTTTTAGACCATGTAAACTTATAATTATGAAGTCTTAAATTAACTAAAAATGGAGTGTGTTCCCTATTTATGTCATAACATGCCGAAAACATCTTAGTGGTTAAAGGTTAGACACCTCCCTTATCTAGGATATGAGGGTCAACACCAGGTCATAAACATGATCTATTGTCATATGGATATGGATTTCATCTCTATGTATTGTGACTTAATATCAAAAAGGTATAAAGAAAACCTATGGTATGATTTCTTATATAGAATGTCAAATCTTCTAAAGATGATCACTAAAGTCCCATCATAGATCCATATACGAGGATAGGGTGAGTATGGAACACTTCCCTTTACTACATATCTATAATAGAAAATCTCCCTAAGAACAACATCCTGTATTATCATAGACACATGAAATATTAGGGGATCCGGTAATTTATGGGACATTTATTCAATACAATGAAGAACCTTTACTTTGAGGAAACAAAGATTACATGAACAAAGAGGAAGGGCTGTCACCATACTCTTAATATGGTCCTCTCAACAAAATGGGAACACATCTCAAACATGGAAGCAGAAGTCACAGATTACTCAATAACATCCCATAAAAAGTAAATCCCATCATAAACATCCATTGGACCCGACCCATGAGAAAAAGATATTTCAATAAATCAGGCGAGTTGTGGTGGTAGCCACTATAAAATCCATTCAAAAGAAAACCCATCCCATAGGGTTGGGGGTATTTTTATCTTGATCTCCATCTCTAGGTTCATCATACTCTAGGAGGGTCCTAGTGAAATTATTATAAGTTCTAGATCAACCCCATCCCATAGGTATGAGGACATTTATTTCTCAATTTACATCATAGGATTCATCAAATCCTTGGTAGGAGTCATCGAATCCTCGATAAATTGATCAGAAAGTGCCAATAGTGGACCCAAATCATCCCCACCCCACATGGCTAGGATAATTTTTATCATAATCATCACCTTAAAAGGAATCAGTCTTCTATAGTTTAGGAGGTAAATATCTATGACCATAATTACAACCATTCCTTCCACCATGAGACACACCTCTTCCATTTGGGGCCCACTTAGCAAGTATTTTCAGAAGACCCATTAAGGTCTCTATTCACAGACCACGACAGGGGGAACATAAAAAAATGGTGGTCAAACCCCATAAGTTTTTAATCCAATATGGCCCAATATGACTAGGGGTTAGAGAAATAACCCTGATATAACACTCAAAGGAGGAGTAAGTGGTAAAAAACCACCCTATTGTGTGGAGAGTGATGGGATAACTACCATTTCTTGATAAACCTCAATGAACATCATTACCATCATTATGGACAATGATTTGAACCAAGATGTAAAAGTTAATGGATGAAATATAGAAACCATACCTTGAGAGAGGTGATCTAGATGCACAAGATAAGGTTACACATATGCATAATCAAAAATAGTATACAAAACATGACACCTTCAAATGATGAGTTTCCACCTCCATGATGGAACTCTACAAAGGATAAAGGTAAAGGTGTGTATACATCCCA
The DNA here is from genome assembly GCA_963277665.1 of Viscum album. Taxonomy (NCBI): domain Eukaryota; kingdom Viridiplantae; phylum Streptophyta; class Magnoliopsida; order Santalales; family Viscaceae; genus Viscum; species Viscum album. Next base: position 1,448,379,364 of record OY728129.1, read on the forward strand.
CCCACCACCTAGAGGATAAAAAATACCATCTACATAGGAACAATTAGAGTAACATGAGAATGAGATAGAGAATATCAAACAACTTAATAAGTAATTACTCAGAGGCTATATTCCTACTTAGTATTAACTTTAAACATAAGTTCATATCCCTCATAATACACATCGGGAGATAGATAATATTTCTACAAGAGAATAATTTGATCATTAGGTTAGCACTAGATCTAGGAAACCGGTCTACATAAATGAGTAATTTAAGGATGATCATGAATTTACTCTATTACGGTGATACCATTTCTTTTGTCAGGGTGATCATATGGTCCTGGTGTAGAACAAGAATTAGTGGTATATGAAATCATGCCACCTCATCAAGCCTTTCCCGCTCCCTATAGATAGGAGGTGGTCTAGAAAGTGATACTTCTAGAACTCATCAACACCATTGAATCCTTGGATGCTCAAATGGAATCCATAAAGGGGTGGCATTCCCCTGTTTAGCCTAAAAAGAATCCATATTCTAAATGGGTGGATAAAAATTTTCTACCACCCAATTTTAGAAATCCTATCTTATCAAACTTCAAGGGAATGGGAGTTCTAGAACAACATCTCACGCATTTAATGTTCTAATGTAGCATGATGATGGGCCCTGAAGACTAGTAGAAGGTGATAAAACTAAGATGTTTTATACAAACTCTAGTAAATCCATCCTTCATCTAGTGCATAATTCTTCTATTAGTGTTTTTCATGGGTTAGGAAGACCTTTATCATCAATTCCTTTATCTGTTCAGATCTATGTTAAAAAAATGATGATTGTTTACCTCAAAAATTGAAAACAATAAGAAAATGATAGGGTTACTGACTTTATAACTATATGAAAATGTTTAACCTATTCACTCAACACCCCTATATCTTAAGATAAATTATTAGACCTTTTCTCTTAGAATATTTGGGATGAGATAAAAACACATTTGATATTGATGAAGTATCTAGGTTGATTTCATTAGTTTAAAAAGATGACACAATTCCTAGAAGATTCCATTTAGAAAACTTGTACCAAATCTCATACTATACCCATGATATAGGGGAAAAGGCATGGTAAGGAAGAGACTACTACTATTACCCTAAAAATAGTAGCAGTTACCATTCAAGCTCCCAGACTGGCCCCAAATCATCCGACACCTCCCAAAAATTGGTAGTAGTAATAAAATCTCCCTTGTCCTGAGAAAAAATATATTAGGGTTTCCAAAAATTTGAGGAATGAATGAAAAAAGTGTATTACTTATGAAATGAAAAATTAACTGGTTGTTTCCTTTCATCCATGAAAAATCACTTGATCAACCTATTAGATCCTTGGAAACCTAACGAGGTTACCCTCACTGACCTTTTTGACTATAACCATTTTCATAAAGACCAGGACACACCATCTAGGGCTACTTTGTATTCAAATAAGTACTCCAAATCATGGTTGATTTTGGATAGGTGATACTGGGAAAGGTCCTAACATAATCAACTTGTGTAAATATCACTAAACCAGAAGAATAGGGTGACTAGAAAGAAGTTCATTGAATATGACTCATGGAGACAGATGTAATCATTAGGAATAGGGAAAAAACATAGGAGGAAGAGTCATATCTAACTCCCACATGAATTATGACTCATACATATTTCTTTCCTTCAAAATTTGGAGAATTGGAACTACCCTCTAAATGGAACACTCATTCGATGAAAACCTTATATTTAGTTATGTTAATGTAGTCAACTTAAAATATCCATTCTCTAATGATTAATATGCCCCTAGGTATGATTTCCCCATACCAAATAAGGGATCTAGATGCCAAGGATGTAGAAGTTGAGGGTAGAAGGAATAACACAAGTGTGGATGAACCTAGTATTCAGGCCACAACACCATGGAATCCATATACATAGCCGATATCCATGGGTGAGAACTTTATCTGGCCCAACATGAGCATGAATATTTTGTAGATCCCTTCAACGATCATTCAAACCCAATCTTTTAGATAATTTATTAGAGGGGGTGTGATTATCTAATTAGTCTAAATAAAGGGGGAGGCTGAAGTGACCCACACCATCTAAAATAGATGCTCCCTTGACTTCCTCTCAAGAACCGGGGCCATCCAACTCAAACACCCCATCTCTTAAGACACGTGATAAGGAGAAAACCCACCTTGAGAATCAGATAACTTTAGTATAGAAATGTAAACTTATAAAACAATTAGTGGCGCTCTTAGAGAAACTCTCAATCCTAGATGATCTCCATCATTAAAAAGAAATCATAGAGTCACTCATTAAATCCCTCCAGATCCCACAAGATTTTCATAAAAAAATTTCTGCAGTTTAGGTTTACCGAGTAGAGACTATACCAACCAAATTTCATACCTCCATCTTTTTCATAGAAAAAGATCAGGAAGAAGTTATACAGGGGTATATCTAAACCCTTTATGTTTCAATAAAACTAAAAAAAAATTATATCTAAAGGGATTCCATTAACAATGGTTATTGCATCAACCTCATCCTAATATAGACCCTTAGAAATTTGGGATATAATGAGGGGGACTTATCTCTAATAAAACTAACCATCCAAGGGTATGACAAGACTAAGAAAAGGCCCTTTAGAATGTTAAATATTAATTCTTAGTTTAGGGATCTCACATATAATGTTGAGTTTAAAGTTATCCATAAAAAAAATACAATTTTCATCTTAGAAAACCTTTTCTTCATAGCCATATAGAAATACCTTAATAATTTCATCATCGCTTAAAATAATCCTTAAACAGAAAGATCAACATACTATATGGTGATAGTTCTCCTTTAAGTATTGTGAATCTGTATACACCAAGGAAAGTTTTTACAAGAGGGAAGGAAAACAACCAATGGTGTATGATGATATGTAGGCTTCTACTCCCAATGGATTGGGAACCACCTCTTCATATCCCCAAAACATGATTTATAATGACTACATACTACCCATAAAATTGCTCAAGGTATTATATTAAATTCCAGTAAGCTATTTTAAACTAAAAAATTCACTAGCTCATGTCTATGTGACAATAGTTACATCAATTGAAGAATATTATTGAAATTTAAATCAAATTAATGAACTATTAGGATCCAAGAATTCCCTTTTTTTCATTATTAGAAATTTAAAATGATCCCAATAAATTCTTTAAACCTAAAGATTTCTATATCTCTCCTACCCCCGGTAGTAGTTTAAAAAAATACAAGAATCCCTAAAATATATCTGTGACAACTATGGTAGTTTAGGATGTCAATGACTCTGCCCATGTACTCTTATATCTCAATAGGGATAAAGATGCCCATGAATTATCCACTATTCCTAAGGATTACATCACAAATTCAAAAAATGAAGAATAAGAGGATGACATTAGGAATTGTCCTCCTGAATTTGAGGAAGACATCTCTACCACCATCGATGAGCCCAAAAAGGTGAATTTGGTAACCAAAGAAGACCTATGAACTATGGTGATTTATGTTGTCATGAATCTTGAGTAGTAGAAGATATAAATTTCATTTCTAAAGCATCGTTGATATGTGTTCTCCCAGAATTATACAGAGATTCCCAGGATGAACCCTAACATGGCTAGGTTTTAAGTAGATAGTAAGAAGAATACACCCCTCTCATACACTAACATAGAAATGAAATTATAATAATCGATAAAATCCAACATTGTCTAAGAGGTATAGTACCCAAAATTTATTTCTAACATAATCCTTGTTATGAAAAAGAATGGGTAGATCAGGGTCTGCATTGATTTCAAAGACCTTAATTAACACTATCTGAAAGAATATTTTCCACAATCGATCATAGAAAATTTGACCAATGAAACTATTAACTTACCAGACATTTTATTTATAGATGGGTATTCAAGGTATAATCAGATAAGTATGGACCCTAATGATTAGGAAGATACTACTTTCAGAGCACCATAGGGGATCTTTTTCTACTTGGCCATACCCTTTTGATTAAAGAACACTTATGATAATTACCAACGAGCCATGCATCATATCTTTAAACCCTTCATAGGATGAGTAATATAATGTTATGTCAATGACCTGGTAATTAAATTTGGACAGTGATGTGATCACCCCACTAACCTTTAAACAACATTAAAGAAAATTTTAGTAGCATAGTTTGAAGACAAATCCTTTGAATTTTGATTCTAAAGTAACATTAGGTAAATTACTTAGATTTATGGTATGACACTGTGGTATCAAGATTGATTTAAAAAAGAATAATGTAATCCTAGAAATTTCACCCCCTCATAATCTTAAATAACTAGAGGGGATTCAAGGAAACATCACTTATATTCGGCATTTTATAGAAAAACTAACTAAAAAATCCCTCCCCTTCACTATGTTAATGAAGAAGGGAGTCACCTATCAATGGGATGAGGATTTATAAGAAGATTTTAGGAATCTCAAGTAGTACCTACTACATCTGTCAGTCTTGATGCCATCGGTCGAAGGAAATCCACTTATCCTATATGCGGCGGTTATAGGATGACCTCTTTGTTCCCTCCACACACAAATAAATGAAACAGGGAATGAAAACATCCACTAATATCTCATTCTAATGATTATAGATACTGAAACTTAATATTATGATTTTGAAAATAATTTCCTCACACTTATCTTTATAGTGAAAAAGTTGAGTCATTTCTTGCAGCATCACATAGTCCACTATTCTCTCATTTAACCCAGTCAAGTACATTCTTGGATCCCCTATGTTAACTGGGTCATTTTTTTTGATGGGAAGTTATCCTAAAATAGTATGAAATCCAATTTTTGTCACAAAAGGTAGTTAAAGATAAGAACCTAACTGATTTCCTTGTAGCACATCTAACCCCAAAAAGAATGAGAGTATTCACTGAACTTCCAGATGAGCATATTTTATATTCCCATGATGCTCCTAAAATATGGGATATGTATTTTGAAGGTGCCTCCTGAAGTCCCTTTGGAAAGAGAATGGAAGAACAAAATATCAATTGGGTTGGTATAGGGAGTGTATTTTTTTCCTCAGACAAAGAAAATTTCCCTTATTCTTTCTCACTATCTGAAGGTTTCACTAATAATGAGGCAAAACATGAGGCCCTAATCACTGACATAGAGCTATCCCTATATCCACTGATAGCCTACCTGAATCTCAAAGGGGATTCAAAGATGGTAATCAAACATATCAATAGTGAGTATTCCATCAAGAAAGAAGAATTTACCCCTCTTATCGGTTATGTCAGAGGATTGATAGAGGAATTCCCTTTTGAATTGACACTACATCATATAAATTGATCAAAAACTGTTCATGCCAACACACTGGACAATGAATCCATAGGACTTGCCAATCCTGATCAGGAATAAGTGGTTTTCCAAATCCCACACCAAAGGGTGGTCTCATAAGTCATCGTTTATGACATGGAAGAAATCAATCAGGTCAAAACTTTCCCACAACATGATATGCCAAAATCTAACCCTGTATGGAATAATCCCATAATAGATTACCTCTAAAATGGGAACCTATCATCAGATCAAGACAAAAGGGTACATATTCTATGTTGAGTAGAAAAATTCACCCTTCAGGATGTGCCAAATGAGTATGAATACCTCTATAAATGAGGTTTTGATGGAGTCCTCCTCAGATGAATTGCAGAAGGATAGATTCCTGCCATCATTGAAGAAGTCTATACAGGTTCTTATAATGCTCACCAATATGGAACCAGACTCTCCCACCAGATTAGAAGACATGTATACTACTACCAAACAATGATACATGACCCCATAAAATTCACCCAAATACGTCATGCATATTAAATCCATGAAAACCTCATCCATTAACCCCCAGAGTTTCTACACACATCTAAGTATTCCTGGACATTTTCCATATGGGGAATGAACATTATGGGGTCATATCCCCAAGAAACATCCAAATAGTTAAATTATATCCTCACTAATACTGACTTCTTTTACAAATGTTCTAAGGCCATACCCATTAAGAAATTCAGGTAAAATAATATCATCAACTTCACAAAGTCTAATATTATCACCATATTTAGTATCCATCACATGATATTGATAGAAAATGGCACCAATTTCTATTCTTCCAAACTGAAGAAGCTATATCGGGAGTACAACATTGAGTCCAATCCTTCATCCAACTATCATGTTGAGGAAAATGGATAGATGCATTCCTTAAATAAGACTTTGTAAAATATAATCTAGAATATGGTGTAAAAGGTTAAAAATTCTTGTCCAGACAAGCTACTTCATGCTTTATGGGCCTACCATACCACCACATGAAATTCCACAAAAGTAAAACCATGTTTTTTGGTTTATGGGATATAAGTAGCTTTTCCCATCAAATTATAGTATCCCTTTCTCCAAATAGTTATTTATGGAAAACTCTTAGTTGGTGAGACATAATATAAGTGGATGAATGAGTAAGAACGACTTGATTAGAAAAGGTTGCATACACTACACATACTTGAAGTTTATTAGAATTGGATTTCACGATCCTTCAATAAGAAGGTTCTCTTCCACTCATTCCTCCAGGGAGAGCTGGTATTGGTTCTCAAAAAACTAATTATACCAGGGAAGAAACCTCAAAATATAGAACCCAAGTGGGAAGGTCCTTAAAAAATAAATAAGGTATATTAAAATGGATCATAATAATTAGCCACAATGAATGGGGAATTCATCATGTCCTCCACCAATGTGAAGTTTCTCAAGAATTACTTTTCATAACTTCCATCAGGAAATCCAAGTCCTGGTGAAAAGACTTTAAACTACATAATATCCTATGTACTTACCATTTGATGTTAAACTATACAAAAAAAATCCTATCACATGAAATTTAACTTCATGTAAGAAATTAAATCATTGGAAATTCACTATACATGAGATGGATCCTTTTAGAACAATGAAATTCCCACATCCCTATGTGTGAGTCATATCCACATAAAAGAAATTTTACATTCAAGAACTATGTGTATATTGATTTCTATTATCATAGGATTTTTAGTGATGCCCATATCTTCAATCTTAGGTCTAGATAAAATATAAAATGAAAGAAATTCCTTCCCATGTATAGATCTGACCTGCATAGAATGTTTTCCATATCAAGAACTATATGTGTCTTGATTCTTATTTCTAAAGGATACGTAGTGAAACCCATATCTCAAATATTGGGTCTAGTTTCAATATAAATGAAAAAAATGACCCCCTTGAATATGGATTATACCTATACATAGAGTTTTCCATATTAAGAACTACACTTGGATTGATTCTTACTTATATAGGATACATAGTGATTCCTTAATCTCGAATCGTGGGTCTAGACACAAAACAAATAAAAGAAACATGCCCCATCCATACACATAGATTTGATCTGCACAATGAATTTTATATTCATGAATTATCTGTGGATTGATTCTTATTACCATGGGATATATAGTGACTCATAGATCCAAAATATTGGGCCCAACCACAACACATAAAAAAAATTCACCCTTCCCAAGATAAGGTGTGGAACTATGCAGGGAAATTTATCAAGAACCAAGTATGGATTGATTCCTTTTACTATAGGATATGTAGTGATGCCTGAATCTCCAATATTTGGTCCATCTGCAATATAAATAGAAAAATACCACCTCTCTACATATGTGTTAGACTTGTATAGGGAATTTTCTTTCGAAGAAATACATGTTCCTTGATTCCTATTATCACTGGATATGTAGTGATTCCCAAATCCCAAATCTTGGGACCAACTAAAATATGATATAAATGCCCTCTCCTCACATAGGAACTTGAGAAATGTGAGGAATTTACTATGAAAGAACTAAATTTGTATTGATTTATGTGACCACATGATAAGTAATGACAACCAAATCCCAAATACTAGGTCCACCCACAATATTAAAGTAAAATATAGAAAGAAATTCCATCCTCCTGACATATGGGGAAAACCTGTATAGAGAGATTTCTCCAAAACTATATGTGGCTTTATTCCATTTACCATAAGATACCTATTGTTGCTTGGATCTTCCATTCCACACTTATACATGAGTTTCCATCACTCCCAATCATTTTTTCCATGAAATTTGGATTAATGTGAAGGTTTTAGCCCATATAAAATTATGAACACCCCATACATTCCCTATCATGCTCTCTCATATAGTTCAGTTGATTATCCAATTATACATTATTTCTCATGATGAGTATGAATCATGTGATCTTAGAGAACCTGGAAAGTCACTCTGACCTATGCAATCATGGTATGTTCTATCCAAATATAGGTAACCATGTCCTAGTCATGACAAATTATTAGTCCCATGATGTTAAAATGCATAATAAGAAGTATTCATTCCAAAAAAATCATCCCCCTGATGATTGTGTATTTAAAAACTAATTGTATTAACTATTTTCCCCAAAAAAGTATTAAATACACATTGGAATATCCTTTAGGGTTCTCAAACCCTTCTTGAATTTTAAGTTCCCTATGGACAAACTTTATATCTTCTATGTTTGAGTTAATACCAACCAATTACTTCAGTTGATATCCTTCTCCTAGAACCCTATGAACCTTTAAACCACATACTTTTGGATCCTCCCTATAGAAAACTAGTAATAAGGATTGGATAATCCAAAGAGGCCCTACTATGATTCGCTGGTGAATAATTCAATGCCCCAAACCTTCCATTTAGTGGGAATTCTGGTCCTAGAGGAGAGGTCCCCCTTTAATCTTGGAGCTATTGTCCTATCTGCATAGAATATGGGATTATTTCATTACCAATGGTTAACCAACACCCACAAGTTCTCTTCCCTCATTGACTAAGATATTTTTGGGTTATGATTTTTACTTTCCAGAAACCAACTATTTAAGCGGTTTGGGTACCCTCAATGTTACTCATATGTGCATCATACCTATTATCAAAGAAAGATTATGACATAACATTCATGTACCCTTTATTCTGGGGTATATATATCATATAAATATAACTTCCATGAGCTTCAAAATCCATTTGATACCCTACTTTTATACCATAAAAACTTCATATCCCCATTTTTGTGTCAAAATCACCAAACACCTTGAGTGAATACTCTCTTGAAATTTCATAGAATATTGGTAATAGGGAATGACTATTCCCTAAGAGACCCTTCTAGGATTCACTGGTGAATAAAAAAAACCCAAAGAGATTGTTCCTAGAGGATGGTTTGGATCCTGAATAGACATCGCTATGATTTTTCTTATAAATAACACAATTCTTAAGAGCTAGTTCAAAGTGGATATTTTGGACCTAGAGGAAAGTTCCACCTTAAATACATGAGATATTTCTCTAATGGTGTAGAGTTAATCCCACTAGTCAAAAGATGGACATCCTTCATATATAAATCTAAAGACATGATTCATTTCATCCATTTTCCCCACATCCACGGGGAATCAATAATGAATCAAAATTTGATGCCTTCATATTCCAAGTCCCATTATAAAGGTTTTAAATTGCATAGAACTTATATAATAACCTTTTGTGGCTCGATTCCTATTACCAAAAAGTATGTATTGACACGTGGGTCTCCAATCCTAGGTCCATCCATGATGCATTGATAAAATACCCCTTCCCCATATATGAGTTTGATATATGTGGGGAGCTGATATCAAAACTAATTTTGGATTGATTCTTGTTACCCCATGATATGTTGTGATGCCCAAATAGAAAATCTTATGCCCAATCATAATATTAAAAGAGAATACCCCCGTGTATAGGTCAGACATGCGTAGGGAAGTTTCCATCTAAAAACTATGTGTGTCTTGATTCTCATTCCCCAAAGATACATATTGATTTTTGGGTATCACTTTTAGGATAAGAGATGAATCATTCCCTACATGAAAACTATATATATATATATATATATATAAGCCTTTGAAATATGAGTGACATATGCCTGAGAGTAATTGTCACGAACCAAGCTGGTTCAACCCTGAACCGGTCACCCTCAGCCGGTCTGCGGCATGGCCCAAGAGGCATTCCCAATCCTCCCAGGCTGGCGACAAGCGCTAGGGCATCAAAAGAGAGAAGGAGGGAATGATTTCGCCCAATGAAAATAAGTAAAGAAGTGGAAATAAAATAGAACAACACAAAGTAAATAAACGATACGAAAAGAAAGAACAACCAATAACAAACTAACTTTACCACAACTAAAACTCCTCATGACCTCGAGAGTTGCTCACCAAACCACAACCAACTCTCTCCCATAGTGAGCAAGCTCGAGTAAACCTACAATAGAAACTAAAAATAGGAAAATACTATAGGCGTGAGAATTAAAACTCAGTAGGCGTGCCCAAAAAACTATCCCCAAAGCACTACCTTTAAATAAAGTGTTTATTAATTTCAAGTTTTAACTACATTGGATAAAATATGGGTTTTTACACACAATTTCATTTTCTAAATAAAGTAATAGTCCATTTACCTTTTTAGTTTAAGTAAAAGTTTAATGTTTTAAGGAACATGTACATCACACTTTTAAAAAATTTTCACAACCAATATAAAATCTAAAACTTTGTTGTTAGTCAAGAGGAAAACCACACACAACACACACACACAAAATAAGGGCAATGGGAAAGTAACAAATGAGGACATGAAATATAACTAGGAACCTCAATAGTCCACCACATACGAATAAGCACTAAAGGAAACATGGGTCAAACCTAGGAGTTCGTGAACAATACAGAATGTACTATACATGTGACTCATCCTGAAGGCATGCCTACTATCGATGACGTCATAACACCCTAATGCCCGGTGTTTCCCTACATGGCCTAACCGAGGGGCTCAATCCCCTAGCAGAGTGTCATCCATACTAGGGGCCAATAGCCAGTACGTAATCTAAACTAGTGCAGCAATCGTTCTCAGAAGATTCACTCACTATGCCAAGTTCCCATGTGAACACGTATAATAAACAGGAAATGAGTGAGTCAACAAAGTCAATCAAGCAGCACAAACATCACACACAAATCACACAGTCAACACACACCAAATATCACCTCTTAGTCACCCCAAAGTGAGTTTTCCAAAACAATTTATTTTATTAAAGTGCCAAATGGGCCTTCACCAATTTTAAAGAGAATCCTCATTTCTTAAGAGAACCAAAATGCTTTCTCACGCTTCAAAAGAAATAATTTATCAATAAAACATAACTACATTTGAAATTATGTGAATTATGTTTAAAATCCAAATGGGCATTCTTTCACTACTGGGTGTCCGCTTGTCAAGAAAATATTTCAATTGTCGTGTATAAAATAAAAGGCTCTTTTTACACCAAATAATAATTTTAAAATTAATTATCTTATTTTATTTCTCATTAATTAAAATCAATAAAATATAAATAAATTAATAAATTCTTAATTTAAAGGTGAGTGTAGTGGGGTAACTACCTCGAATCGAAGTCGAAACACAATGACGTGACACGCCTCGAGCTTCCGCACAAGAACGCGCAGGCTGACAACTGCAATTTCACAGAATTACCTCGCCAATGCACTGTAACGAATGCACAACAACCAAAAACACATAACCACTGACTTAAAAAAATTCAAACAGACAACCAGTGCAAAAGAACCACCTCGATATGTTTTCAAAACACTACTTGCACCATCAATACTATTTATTAAACCCCTTTAAAATCCATTAAGTGTTTACAAAAAACTGACCAACGCCAAAAAATTCACTAATCATTTTAAAGATCCACCAGGACATTTCAAGAAAACACTAAGAGTGAAAATCCATAAAAAAACAAATGAAACGATGACATTAACCTTTAAAATCATGTGCGCCTAAACAATTTTCCAAAACCATTCACAACTCAAACTAAAAGTGCACAAAAGGCCTACATGCCAATACTAACCAACTCCTTCCATTTTACTCACACCAGAAACCCATTTTAAATACTTTTAACAACAATTATACAATTTATAAAAATAAACTTTGAAAAACACAAGAAAAACACACACTTTATCAACCAAAAGCATATTTGAAAGTCTATTTAATCAATCTCGCACACTATTTAAATCAGAAATGCGCTTACACGGTCCAAAGGAGCATATACCATTAGGAAACTAATGTGAAAAACACATTTAAAGACTTAAAACCACCACTTTACATTGTTTGTTAAAACCAAACCATGCCACAATAATCATTAATCATTAAAGAGAGCCAACTAGTCAAATTTAACTAAAACATGGTGTGCACAACTTAGAAAAACACAACACACATCAAGGTCCAATTTTAAAATCAAGAGCTCCTCAAAATAATTTCCAAAACATGTTTTTAATTATTAATATTATTTAATAAACTATAAAAAAATTATAAAAACAATTTTAAGGAAAAAACCACAACTTTTCACAAACAAAAAACTTATTCAAAAACCCCTTTTATGGTCAAATGCACACCCACAACGTATCAAGGCAGAACATGCACCATTTTCATGATTAAAATCACAAATTTTCCAATTTAATAAAACTATTAAACATGATATAATTGATTTCCATAAAAACACACCTTATTTCACAAGATAAAATTTATTCTAACAATATTGAGTGTCTATTTAACAATCAAAAAAGGTAAAAACATCAAGAAATCAAAGAAATTTAAATTTAAAGAATATTTGCAAAGGGTTCCTACCTCAATTGATGATGAAATTCTAGAAATTGGTGAAAAACACTGTTTGAACCTCAATTTCACCTAAGGGAGATTAAATCAAACCTAAAACAACCATATCAGACAATCAATTTTAAGATCAACCTTAAAAAAAATTAAAACCCTAAAACATAGGGTTTGGGGTAAACTTAAAAAAATAAAAAAAATAAAAACTAAATAAAGATGAACAATCACCGGAGGGGGGTCGCTACCAAAGGGTGTCGCCTATGAAGAGGCGTCTCCAGCAAGAGGGATGGATAAAGGGTTCGGGGGTGCGCGGGTTGGCCAGGAGAGGGGAGGGGTTACGGATCTGATCGCTGCACACAAGAAGGGACCTCCGAGGAAGGGGGTTCGTCTGGGAGGTGCGACGATAGGAGGGCGGTCGACCAAAGGTGGCGCACACTGGAGAGGGAAGGACAGGAGGGGTGGTCGCGGGATGCAGCACACAAGAGGGGAGGGGCACCCATGGGCTACACAAGTGCTACGAGAACCACAAGAAGACCGAAAAAAATGAAAACCTAAAGTGAAAAAAGAAAAATAATAATAATAATAATAATAATAGTAATAATACTAATACTAATATTATTAACTTAATAATAATAATCATAATAACATTAATAAAAAATAATAACCTTAATAAAAAAATAATAATGAATTCACATAATTTTAATAATAATAAAATCAACGAAAGGCCACGTAGTTGCATGGGCAATTCCGTGCGGCGTCGCACTTCGCCTATGCATCCAACGACGTTGAACCCAAAATGTTCAACTTTTCTTTTTAGTGAAAACTCAGAAACCTCGTCCGAGACTCACCCCAGACTCTAGAAAAAACATTTAAAGGTTGAAAAAAAAGAAAAAAATAATTAAATAAATTAAACGTATAAGTCAGTGTGTGACAATTCTCCCCACCATAACGATTCCCATCCTCGGGAAGCCACAATAAGACCTATACCCAAGAAGAAACTCCTTAAGTGTCACTCACCCCCAAAAGTTTAAGCGCCTCCAGTTGATCAATCCAAAAAAACACCAAACTCCCATGACACACAACTTATACTCAAAACATGAACACTTTAAACACCACCCAAAATGAAAACCGAGATGAAACTCTGATACTAAAACAGGGAGGCCTGAATGGACTCCCCACCATAGAAAACAATCCAACTGAATTCAATGAGACTTGCGATGGGTCTCCCCACCATAAGGACAAATGAGATTAACCGAACTTGGAGATTTTCCATACGGTCCAAAAACCCCACCACAAGGGTAGGGGAGGGAAGGATCCAACCAACAGAGCATCAAAACTACCCTCACCGCCACCTTAATGACATTACATCCACAGAAGAACACAAACCATGCCACAATAAAGACCAAGATTAAACCAAGGGCCTTTTTCACCGTTGGGGTTCACCTGACTACGCGCCAGCTTCACTCCAGGGCCTATGGTTGGAGCACCGATGATTGAAGCATCTCATTCCTCGTAGTAAGGCTTCAGAAATTCCCTAACATAACACCCAAACCATAATTTCACCAAACACACTTCCAATAAAATAAAAGTTTCAAAGGGGTTCAACCACAACCGTTCTTACAACTGAAATAAAAGAAACAGTGAAGAATGTTACATGAGATGATTACTATATTCAAGGAACACTATAAAGAGAAAACCTCAAAATGGACCCCAAACATCGCCATACTCCTGCTGAAGGGATGAGGTGACCTTCAACGAGATAAGTCTATCTTCGGTGTGCTTCTTGTAAACACCACGATAGAAACATTGCAAGTGACCCCAATGTCCACAGGTGTGGCAGGGTCTCAGAGCACTCAGACACGTTAGCCTCTTGTGACCCTGCCTACCACCCTGGTAACATATCACAACATTGCACTATAGAGAAGAAGACTGAAGGCCTAGAGGCCTCTTGATTCCTCTACCAGCACCACCAGAATCAGGTTGCTTCATATTCTTCTTATCACCATCCTCTGCACTGCTTCCCAAAGTTAGAGGATCCGCCACCTCAAGTCCTCCTACTAACCCATATTCAGCCAAAAAGGCTTGCCCCACAACATCTGAGAAGGTGATTAGGTTGAGCTTTTCCACTTTCGATCGCAGCTCAGGTCGGAGTCCAGACTCAAATTTTCGAGCCTTCCTGGGATCATTCGCAACAAACCACTGATCATACAAAACTAGGTATATGAAATGTCGATAGAATTTCAGTATCAATTCAATTCCCTGTTGAAGACAACACAACGCCATCCTCTTCCTCAGCTTCATCAACCCGGAGAAGTGTTTTTGGATGAATAATGACTTGAAAAACTCCCATGTTAGATCTTACCGAGCCTAATTTTGAGACACAGACTTCCACCATTTCCAAGTTGGACCTTCAAGCATAAAGGTAGACAACTTCACCTTTAACTAATTAGGCAACCAGATGAAACTGAACTTCCTATCAATCTTCTACAACCACTCCTCTGCCTCAAGAGGCTCTTCTTGTCCATAAAAGAGAGGAGGGTTCAACTTTCAGAACTCCATAGCATAGTCTATGGGCTGATCAACTGGAGGATTCGCTAGGGGCACACCACCCGAAGATGCTCCTTGGGAATCCATCAAACTTTTGTGGGGGTGAACACTAAGGAAAAAGGAAACAAAGAACATAATAAAAACATGGTCATTGTCATTTCACTTTCAACTTTTCACAATTTCCAAAATAAAACCTTGCAAAACAATTTTCAGAATGAAGGAAAACTCAAATGATTCACTAGGGGAAACTAGTGATGATGGGTGACTCAGACATATGGTTGGAGACCATACGCCAGTCACACCATCATCACAGAGAGAATTATAGGGTAAATTCCCCAACTCCACATGGATTTCCAGACCATGCGAGCTCATAGAGGTCACCTGACCGACTCTCATTTCATTTCCCAGTACCAAACAAACCATAAAAATCAAAAGACATCAACAACCCAAACATCCCATGATAACCTGAGGTTTAGAACGAGCAGGGGTTCATGACGATTTTCTCATCCGTACACCTAGAGCTCCAAAAATTCAACTCCTTCTACCATGAAAACCCCAAATAACGATGGGAACTCTGAAAAACAAGGTCCTCTCAAGAGACAACCTGGCTATGATACCATTTTTTCATGAACCAACCCAGGTTGACCCTGAACCGGTCACCTGAGTTAGTTTGCGGCATGGCCCGAGTGGAATTCCTGATCCTCACGGGCTGGTGACAAGTACTAGGGCAACAAAAGAGAGCAGGAGGGAATGATTTCACCCAATGAAAATAAGTAAAGCAGTGGAAATAAAATAGAACAACACAAAGTAAATAAACAATACGAAAAGAAAGAATGACCAACAACAACAAACAAACTTGACCACGAATAAAACTCCTTGAAACCCCAAGAGTGTCTCACCAAACCAAAACCAACTCTTACCCATGAAAAGAAATCTTGAGTAAACCTAAAATAGAAACTAAAAATAGGAAAACACTATAGGCGTGGGCATTAAAACTCAGTAGGCGTTCCCAACAAACTATTCCCAAATAAATTCCTTTAAATAAAGAGTTTATTAATTTCATGTTTGAACTACATTGTATAAAATATGGATTTTTACACACACTTTCATTTTATAAAGAAAGTAACAGTCCATTGCCCTTTTTAGTTTAAGTAAAAGTTTAATGTTTGAAGGAACATGTACATCACACTTTTAAAACATTTTCACAAAAAATATAAAATATAAAACTTAGTTGTCAGTCAAGAGGAAAACCACACACAACACACACACACAAAATAAGGGCAATGAGAAAGTAGAAAACGAGGACCTGTAATCAAACTAGGCACCTCAATCGTCCGCCACATACAAATAAGCACTAAAGGAAACATGGGTTGAACCTAGGAGCTCATGAAAAATCCAGAACGTACTATATATGTGATTCATCCTGAAGGCATGCCTACTCTCGAGGACTTCATAATTCCCTAATGCCTGATGTTTCCCTACATGGCCTAACCGAGGGGCCCAATCCCCTAACAGAGTGTCATCCATACTAGGGACCACTAGCCAGTGCATAATCTAAACTAGTGCAGTAATCATTCTCAGAAGATTCACTTACTCTGCCAAGTTCCCATGTCAACACATATAATAAAAAGGAAAGGGGTGAGTCAACAAAGTCAATCAAGGAGCACAAACATCACACAAAAATCATGTTGTCGATGTACACTAAATATCACCTCTGATTCACCCCAAAGTGAGTTTTCCAAAACAATTTATTTTATTAAAGTGTTAAATGGGCCGTCACCAATTTTAAAGAGAATCCTCATTTCTCAAGAGAACCAAAACGCTTGCTCATGATTCAAAATAAATAATTTTTCAATAAACCAAAACTAGATTTGAAATTATATGAATTATGTTTAAAAGTCAAACATGCATTCTTTCACTTTTAGGTGTCTGCTCGTCAAGAAAATATTTCAAGTGGCGTGTATAAAATAAACGGATCTTTTTACACCAAATAATAATTTTAAAATTAATTATCTTATATTATTTATCATTAATTAAAATTAATAAAATATCAAGAAATTAATAAATTTTGAATTTAAAGGTGAGTGTAGTGGGGGACCTACCTCGACTCGTAGTCGAAACATGATGATGCGACACGCCCTAAGCGGGTGCACAAGCACGCACAGGCTGACGACCACAATTTCATATAATTACCTCACCAATGTACTGCAACAGACACACAACAACCAAAAACACATAACCACTAACTTAAAATAATTCAAACGGACAAACAGAGCAACAAAACCACCTCAGTATGTTTTCAAAACACTACTCACACCATCAATACTATTTATTAAACCCCTTTAAAATCCATAAAGTGTTTACAAAAAACAAACCAACGCCAAAAAATTCACTAATCATTTTAAAGAACCGCCAGGCCATTTCAAGAAAACACTATGAGTGAAAACCCAGACAAAAGCACATGACACGATGGAATTAACATTTAAAAGAACACGTGCCTAAAAATTTTTCAAAAACCATTCATAACTAAAACTAAAAGTGCACAACAAGGCCTACATGCGAATACTAACCGACTCCTTCCATTTTACTCCCACCAAAAACCCATTTTAAATACTTTTACCAACACTTACACAATTTTTAGAAATTAACTTTGACAAGAACAATAAAAACACACACTTTATCAACCAAAATTATATTTGAAAGTCAATTTAATCAATCTCGCACACCATTTAAATCAGAAATGCACTTACACAGGCCAAAGGAGCATATAACTTTAAGAAACTAATGTAAAAAACACATTTACAAACTTAAAACCACAACTTTATGCTGTTTTTTAAAACCAAACCATGCCACAATAATCATTAATCATTAAAGAGAGACAACCAGACAAATTTGACTAAAACATGGTGTGCGTAACTTAGCAAAACACAACACACATCAAGGTCCAATTTTAAAATCAAGTGCCCCTCAAAAGAATTTCCAAAACATGTTTCGAATTATTAATATTATTTAATAAACCATAAAAAAATTATAAAAACAATTTTAAGGAAAAACCCACAACTTTACACACACAAAAAACTCGTTCAAAAACCCCTTTTATGGTCAAACAAACACCCGCAACGTATCAAAGAAGAACACACACCATTTTCATGATTAAAATCACAAATTACCCAATTTAATAAAACTATTAAACATGATATAATTGATTTCCGTAAAAACAAACCTTATTTCACAAGATAAAATTTATTCTAACAATATCGAGTGTCTAATTAACAATCAAGAAAGGTAAAATCATCAAGAAATCAAAGAAATTAAATTTAAAGAATATTTACAAAGGGTTCCTACCTCAATTAATGATTAAATTCGTGCAAAACACCGTTTTTAGCTCAATCGAACCCAAGGGAGATTAAATTGAGCCTAAAACAACCATATCAGAAAATCAATTTTAAGATCAACCTTACAAAAATTGAAACCCTAAAACCTAAGGTTTGTTATAAAATTAAAAAATAAAAAAAAATAAAAACTAAATAAATATGAAGAATCGCCAGAGGGTGTCACCGGTGAGGAGGCATCTCCTACAAGAGGGCCGGCTAAAGGGTGTGGGGGTGCGCGGGTTGGCCAGGAGAGGGGAGGGGTCGCAGATCCGCTCGCTGTGCATGGGAAGGGACCGCCAGGGAAGGGGGGTGCGTCCGGGAGGTGCGGTGATAGGAGGGTGGCGGACCAAATGTGGCACACACCAGTGAGGGAAGGATGGGAGGGGTGGTCGCGGGATGCAACACACAAGAGGGGAGGGGCACCAGTGGGCCGCGCAGGTGCTACCGGAACCACAAGAAGACCGAACAAAATGAAAACCTAAAGTGAATAATAATAATATTAATAATAATAATACTAATATTATTAACATAATATTAATATTAAGATTAATAATAATAATAATAATAATAATAATACTAATAATAATAATAATAACATTAATAAAAAACAATAACCTTAATAATAAAATAAAAATAATAAATGAATTCAAATCATTTTAATAATAATAAAATCAACAAAAGGTCACGTAGTTGCATGGGCGATGCCATGTGGCGTCGTGCTCTGCTCGTGCGTCCGACGACCTCGAACCCAAAATGCACAACTTTTTTTTATTGAAAACTCAGAAACCTCGTCTGGGACTCACCCTGGACTCTAGTAAAATTATTTAAAGGTAGAAAAAAATAAAAAAAATAATTAAATAAATTAAACGCATAGGTCAGGGTGTGAAAGTAATAGTGACCTTATTCCCTACACATGAGTCTGATCTATACAAGGGACTTTATTTTGAATAAATATGTGTGGATTGATTCCTACGCTCAGAGGATATGTAGTGATGCCCAAGTTTCCAATCATGGGTAAAACCACAATGAAAATAAAAAAATGCCCCTTCTCTTTCATATAGATAAAACTGATTCAAGGGATTCTTTAATAAGAACTATGTATTGCTTGATTCCCATACTATGAGATATGTAGTGACACCTGGATCCTCTGTTTCAGGACTAGCTATCCATTCTCATCACTTCCAACTATGTCACTCGATGAGAACCAAATTTGTGCAGGGGTTCCCACTCATACCAAAATGTGAATGCCCCACACTTTCCTTGTCATGAACTTACACATAGCTCTATCGATTGTCTAATTATCCCTTGTTTCTCATGATGATCACGACTCATGTGATCTTAGGGAATCTGGTAAAACAATTTAACCAGCGCAATCAAAGTTATTTTTATCCAAATACAATGAAAAATTTCCTATTTGCTTGATGTTAAATTTCACGATAAATTCCTTATCATATGATGTTAAACTGCATAAAAATGAGTCTTCACATGGACCAGATCATCCTATATGATGATTGTGTACTCAAGAATCACATGTTTTATCCCTTATCCTTGAATTTTATTGAATACACACTAGAATAACCTTTAGTGTGCTCAAAACCTTCTTTAATATTATGTTCTCCATGAACCATATTTATATCTTTGATACCTAATTTAACATCACTAATTCCAAGAGTTGATACACTTACACTAGAATACAATAGGCTTGAGTTATTTATCTTGGGTTTTCCCTACAATGTGTTCTTAATAGGGGATAATAGCTCTTAAGGGACCCCACTAGGATTTTTTGGTGAATAAAACAATTACCTAAGCTTGATCTTAGTGTGTGTCTTGATCTCGGAGGAAAGGTCTCACTTAATTTTATGATATATTATCCAAGAAATGTGTGATACTAGTTTCCACCATTTTTAATGGTCGACCCGTATAGGCTATCCCCTATTTTCAGTAGACTCATATATTATTGGGTTATGATTTACACTTACTATAACCCAACTATTCAAGAAGATTAAAATACCCTTGATTTTACACATCTATGCATTGTACCCATTGTTAGAGCATGATCATGAATTCTCATTCTTGTACCCCTTCACCCTGGGGTATGCATCTCTTATGAAGGAACAATTTCCTTGAGTTAGTTGTTCCTATTTATGAAAAAATCACAATCACATTATATTAAACTACATGACAATGTCATATTCATATGATGTTAAATTATACAACAATTTCCTAGTCGCATGATGTTAAACAACAAGACATATGATCCACCCCGTAAGACCTAAAATTTCTTAGGGTAGTCCATATTACCCATAAATCCTAGTTAGAGATAACTGTTTCACTTCCATGCTAGAATGAAATATATAAATTCTCTTTCACTACATTTGATCATGATCTATGTAGAGGACCCATTAGCTGACTATGATGTTGAGGCTTGCTAAGGGAAGATAAAAAATACCCCCTCCATACATACAAGCTAGATCTATGCAGGGAGTTTATTTTTATAAGAACTATATGTGACTTGATTCCTGACCTATCCAGATACATAATGATGCTTAGGTTTGTTGCCCTAAGCCTAGCCGCAGGTTATCTAATATCACAACCACCCTAGTGTTTGATCCATATTGAAATATGTCAACCTTGGTTGGTCATATGACTATAAAAATTCCAAAAATAGTGAAATAATATCCTAATATGAGAGCCCTTCACCTCAAGGGTTCCGTCAACAATAAGAGACCATGCACCCAAAAGGTAGTGGGTGAGCTCCCTATTAGAGGAAAAATTCCCCTATCCCATGCATAGAAGTCAGATCTACACAGAGGGATATCCTTAAAAGAGGTGACTATGGCTTGATTCCTACCCTTAAAAAATGTATAGGGAAATCCAAGGAAGCCCAACCATGAAAATTACATTTTCCCCTAAGCTCTGGTTCATATTACAAGACTTTAAACTACTCAATGATGGAAGAGATGTATAAACTCACTTCGCCCATGTATGAATCAAATATTTTCATGAATTTATTTTGTATGTGATAAATATACAAAATATAGACTTCAATATATATATACCCACTAGTAATACTATTTAATGATAATAATTCCACACACATTTGAATTCTCCCAAATAATAAAAAATTTCCTTAAGAATATCTTGAACAATTTCACATTGGTTTCTATGTCCTTACCGCATGATATTAAACTATAAGGAAAACATCCTAATTGCATGATGTTAGAATGCAAGATAGATGTGACCACACTGCATGATGTTAAACTATATACATTATCTTCCAACATCAATCCTTATCAAAGGACCACACGAGCTTGGCCCGGGTCAACCAATGTTTGGAGTTATTCTATAATCTTTTTGAACAAATCAATCCATAAACCAAACTTTGTGTCTTGAGTACCTCAGATTACCAAAAACTTTCCCTGGCCCCTGTAAATAACTCTAGAATTCAAGGGCCCATTTTTTTTGAATATGCATAAATTCCCCTAACTCCTATATATGATCTCTCAACCAGTTAACCAAATGTTTATTTTCTTTATAAAAATGGCTTCTGATCCTTATGATCCCTGAAATCATTGTATTGGAGCTCATCACAATTGAGTGATTCAAGATCATACTTATAATAAATATCCCAAACCATTATTAATGATCCTGGAACCTTGATCTATGATTTACAACATTCTCACTCTGTATTTAGAAGGGCTTTAGAGTACTCATGACCTTGATAATTTTAATTAGGATGTTATGCAACACTCCCCTAAAACTATGACCAAATCACAAGACCATAAACTAATAGTGAAAGATACATAAAAATTTTCTAGTTAAAAACCCACAAAGGGTGTCCTGAGAAAAATTCAAGTCCATGCTTGCTAAACTATTCATCTCTAGAGTTTAGGTAAAAGTTAGAGTGTGAAAAAGGCATAAAGATCAGAGGGCCCATCTTCTGGACAAGTAAAATCCAATACAAGATCACTAGACCCCACGGTCCAGGAAAGTGTTATATTAATGATTTTCCACATCTCTTCACCATGATAATGTGTTAATTAGGTGGTGACACAACTTTTAGGGTGCTCAAACCCTTCTTGGATATTATATTTTCCACAAATAACCTTTATCTCTTTGAAGTCCGAGACGACATTCAAAAATTCCTTGATTTTATAGACTTATAAAAGAACCCCATATCCTTGAGTTATTTTTTTTTATTCCCTATAGTATATTGGTGACATGAACTAAGTGTTCTGAAGTTACCATACTAGGATTCACAAGTGAATAATGAAATTCCATGGATATTACACTTAGTGGGTGTCTTGGTCCTGAAGGAAAGGCCCCCTTAAATACATGAGCTATTGTTCTAGCTATGTGTGATACTAGTTTACACCATTACTATGGTTGAAATCTCTCCACTAGCCCTCACTTTTAGTTGACTCTGATATTCCTAGATTATGATTTACAATCCCCACAACCAGAATATTCAAGAGGATTTGATATCCTTGATGTTACATTATCGTGTATTGTACCCATTATCAATGTAAGAATAAAATATTCTATTATTGAACCATTTGATTACCTACACCACATAAACCAAAAACACATTTTATAGGGTCCAATTTTTATAACCATAAACAGAACTAGCCCTAATGCCTTCCTTGGATAGTCTTTGTTCTATACTCTACTTCACTATCCAAGGTTTTGAATATTCATAAATCTCCCATAAACCTTGTAAAGGAGTAGGGACCACTATATTTGACCATTTAAAAGTTAGATATACATAAGGGCCTTAAAACCATAAAATAGAGGCATATAAAACTTTCTATAAAATACCTACAATCCTCATGATCCCCAATAACATCATAGTAGAACTTCACACCCCAGAGTGTTTTTTGATCATCCCTAACGTATCTTCCCAACACCATCACCCTGAATTCACACCCCTAGATAAGTGATTTACACAACCAATATTACAATTATAAAAGTGGATTTGGCCTCTCTAACATTACGCAACCATACATAAAACTGGATCTCAGCAAGGATACAGGGTGTTAGAACCCTTCATGAATACCCATCCTTCATTATCTTAGTAAGAATGTAAGGTGCCTAAATACTTAATGAATACCCCTAATTCATCATCTCAACAAGGATACAAGGGGCCTAAAACTTTAATTAAACACATCCATCACTCATTATATATCTATAATATATGTTCTAAGGTAAAATACCCCAAAATACAATAACACATGTTCTAAGATTGAAGAAACTAAACTATAGAAATAGACGGTCCAAGCTTGAAGACCATACAAAATAACAATAGGAGGTTCAATATATTTGAACAAAAATTATATAATCCAATTATTCTATCAATACTCAATGAAAAATAGTCAATTTAATGAGACACAATTTTTTCTAGGTTGAAAACCTGTAAAGGGAACCCTATGAAAAATTCGAATCTCTGCTCGCTGGACACACACTTTGTGTAATCTTGAAAACAATGAGCACTTACGAAATTTAAAAGGAACTAAGATTTTTAGAATTAAAATCTCTAAAGGGTAGCCTAAAAAAATCCAAGTCCACTCCCACTAAGATTCCCCTATATAAAGCTTATAAAAATGTTATGGAAAAGAATAAAAGATACAAAGCTTACATGAAAAGTTATCTATTCTTAGAAAAAATAAATATATTCTCTCTAAGTCCATTGAATTAGGAAAAGTTAGAATACTTTCATTCTAGTATATATTTATCCAAGTTATCCTTTTAAACCAAGTGATCTTAGAATAGTTGGTGCATATACGTCAATGAGGATGCTTATACCTTTAATTATTTATGAGTGGTTCTCATGGAAAGTCTATAAATATTTGGGAATTTGAGTTCAAAATATTAGTCCACTCAATAATATAAAAATAATTGATATCTTTGAAATTCTATATGATATTAATTCAGTGAAATTCCATGAACATGATTAATGGAATAAATACTTATAGAAACATGTAAAGTTCAGAAGGGTTTTTAATTGATCAATTACAAAGGAGGATAGAATCTCTACAACCCAATGTATATCCTATGAATCCAAAAATAAATGATACTATTAAAAGTACAGGTCCATTATAGTATTTTATTAGATTATTCCTTGATCTCCACCAACTTCTATTCTATGGAGTCTATAGAAAGGTGAAATTGATCAACCGACTCAGTCTCCACCTCTGAAACCTATTGTAATACTTCCCCCCTAGAAACAATATCAATTATAACCTTCTCTTCCAGATCAGGGATCCCTTGTTTCTATTAAATTGTTTTCTATAAGGTTTTCCACATCTACTATGACTCGAGAAAAGCATGTTGAAAATGATCTATTTAGGACTATAGTCTTCCAGTATCGGCCTTCCCAACATCGATCAAGTTTTGGCGAGATGTTAACTTTGTTGTATGCTGGGAATCCTCATTCAAGGCATCATCTCAACTTTGTTTGACAAATATAAAGCCTCAGTTGTTACACCCTCAATTAAAGGTACTTTATCTATTATCTTAGGGAAATTATTTCACTCAATTGAGAATGAAGAACCATATAGTCAGTTCCCTATAATTGAGGGTGGTAAACATATACCTTAGATGACCCAACCATTCCTTTAGCTCCTCCAAAGGTAATTTCAAGATTAGGGTCCAAATATCCCCCCACACTCATATTTGTATTACTTGATGAAGGGACACATAATCTGAGCCATAACTAAAGACTAATCTAGGAACATGAATATATTTTTTATTAAATTCATTGAGTGAGGAACTCGTACTCGCATCCCTTGATAAGCTTGGCACAGAGCTAGATTCTGAATTAGTCAACTCGGTCAAGAAGAATCCCAAAGATGAATGGGATAGGGCCTCTGAGCACTAAGTAGAAGGAACTATAATGGGGTTTACAAAATAATATCCATCAATATATAAATAATATGACGATTTCCAATCATCAATGTACTTAATCAAAGCAGGGAGTGTACCTATTATAGTTGCATCACTAGCGACATTTTTCACCCCGATCCCATCTTTAGGGGAAGAAGCGACAACCTCTTGTGAAGAGTGTCTTGGAAGCACCACTGGAGGAACCATGGATGTTTTCTCCATTAGTGTAGTCTTCCCATAAACCTTGAGGGATGCTAGAGAAAATAAGTGTTAAGTATCATAATAAATGTTGGAAAATATATTTGGTCTCCAAATAAGAACTTAACCCCATCCATAAATGCCTACATCAAGGATAAATGAGTATAATAATGGATACCAGCATAAACATCCTCCAAATATATGTCTACTTGTATTAGGTCATATGGAACAACTACTAAATCTTCATATAAGGTGCTAGGTTTGATTGTGCTAACACCTTGATTGTACACACTCCTTGATGGGCTGGGACTAGTGTCAAAGTTTATTTTATAGAAGAAAAAATATCACTAATATTCTAAATAAATATTTATTTTCCTTCACATAGGATTGGTGAGGGAATTCAATTTTTGATAGATTGGAATAAGCTGCTAAAATGGTTTAGAAATAATGAGAAATAAAACATGATCCTCACTCTATTATTCTAAGTGGGAAACCTCTAATGAACGGAGTGATTTATTTTTTCCTTTCCTCTCGGAGGTGGGATCCTTAGAAGGGGACAATGTTAAAGGTAATTTAGATGGTGCTGATAGAGGTGTAGATTTTAATGCCTTAGGAATAGAATCCCATACCCTCATTAGCTCCATCTGGTTGGGAGTTCCCTCATCATTGATCCCCGGGTCATTTCCCAAGAAATTTCTAGTATCTAAACTCCCTAGGGAATATAATAGAGATGGAAGGAGTGACTGGTATCCTTCATCTCCATGCCATACCAAAGGAGATACAAAACATATCAACATGGAATTGATAGTAATGTAGTTGTTTGAAGATGGTCATGAAGTCAACATTACCACTTTTCTATGGGAAATATGGTCCCCTCCTCCATGAAAAAAATAATTGTGTTAGGTACCATAATCTATTACATTTGAGATGAATAGTGTACTTGGAATTACACACATTGTACCACTGCATCAATGTCATGGAGGAAGTCCTCGACCTTAGTAGGATGATATTTAAAAGTGATGCCCTCGAGAGTAGTGATGTGTTAAAATCCTACCAAGTTTATTTTTACATGGAATAAAAAACCTCATATCTTAGTATAAAAGTTATCCTTTCTTGAAAATTTCCATTAGTAATATGAATTGGGAAACACTATCTTTGTCAAGAATTCACTTGCAGATTCCTTGCTTATTGTAGCTACTCCAGCTGGAACCCTATCTTGTAACAAAAATGATTCTAGAGGCCTCAATAATTTATGAGGAATATCTAAGGTCATTTTGTTATTGGAAGAAATATTATTTCTAGGGATTAGGTTGGTCTTGAAAATCAGTGGTACCCCTATTTCCTTATGTACTGATGTAGTTAGTTTCCCATTTGAATATGAGGAGATCATATTCTTAGTGTAGCATTGGGGAAAAACAACATTAACACTAGTTGGAGGGAAGTCTACTTGAGTTTGAGTCTCATTCCTAGTGATCATAGAAATTCTTACCATTTATATGAGTGGATAGGGAGACCTCACTAATGGAAATAATGTAATCCTGAGATTCATAGCTTCCCTTATTCCATTTTTGATTATACCACAAGTGGGTGCCTTGTAAGGAATGAAAGAGAAGTGGTCATAGCTGTTCCAATGATCCTTGATTTCCTAGATCTTCAAAGTGGTGGGCCTCACCTCACTAATACATTACAAAAAGGATTTAAAATTAATACCTTGGATATTTTGGGTTATTAAAAACTTGTATTCTCCCATGCAATCCCATATCCAACCTCACAACACTTGGAAGGGGATAAAGACTATGTACGATGTTCTTCCCCTATAAATACATTGTATAAGGCAATAGAGTCGAGTCAACATAGGAATGGAAAAACCAATGATTTTTCCCTCTTCCATATATACTTCCATCATAAAAGTAGAAACCCAGAATACACCCTCTTCCTAGGTCAGGAGTAGGTACCCACTCAGGTACATTGTAAGAAAGCCTACTAATTAAATGATTCATTCAACATCAATAATGAATTCTCACCCCTATTTTTTGAATGAACATTCTTAAAACATAGGCCAATAAGAACCTTATACCCCATGATAATCTTATGATGGGTTGGCCTTTAGTTTTTTTAACTTTGTGTTTAGAATGTGAATTCTTGATAAAATATCCCACCCATTTATTGAATGGTATTTCCACCCCAGGCAGTGGGGAATTCCAAAGGTCCTTCTCTACTAGATCAATCATATCCCCAAAAATTAGATGTCTCTACTCTACATCATCCCAGGTAGATGATAGAGGTAGAAACATTATGATACATATCTCTTAAAATTGGTGCACAACAAATTTTCTTGACATCCCAAAGATTTATAACCACTTCAACATGCATCATATAAAATATATTTGTGTATAGAATCCAAATACTAAATAATTCCATCATAAATACATTTTTATAATAATAAATGGTTTGGGAAATATATGTGGCCTAATATATTTAAATTCATCTTAACTAAAAATTAAAATTTTTGGCAGTATGCTGCACCCAGAAATGCCTGCCCTAGTCCATCCCAAAGCTCCCTCTTAACTGAAGGTCATAACTTAGAAACCACACAAACTTATAATTCATAGAATATTTAAACATTATTTATTGATACATATAAATATTAGGATCATATTCCTGATGAATCTATTCAAAATTTATTCGCATGAACTTTTACATATAACCATCAGAGTATTTTTCCTTAGAAATGAAGTATCCCACATGGGAGATATTTTCTATAAAGGTGTTATAAGTCTTCAGGATCCAAGAAAAAGGAATGGTATTTGAATGGGGTGTTATAATATGAGTATCATTTTTTAGTACAAACCCATATAGAGGTAGATAGCCTGAATAAGGATATTCTAGGATATTATTCCTCATCAAGATTGATTGTTGCACCTGAGATGACTGGATGAACATATACTGATCAGTGCCCTTATTTGCAAACATAGAATTTTTATGAACAACTATTTCCCAATATTTCTTTTTTGAATAAATTTTGAAACTAAATCCATATGTATAGGGTAAGAATAATATTTTATGTGGATAAATAACCTTTCCAAAATAAGTAAAACAAGTACATAGATTGAGCAACATCAAGAAAATCACAAGACCCATATAAGGGTTCTCAATCACATGAGCTATTATAGGTATCGTGAATCATGTGACCCATGTGACATCTCACAATTGCATGATCCATTTTAATAATTTTTATCATGTGACCATATGAAGGTACCCAAATCACATAAAGATGAACAAATCATGCGAAAGCCCCCAAAAGACATGAAAAGAATATGAATAAACTCTATATCCAAGAATGTGCCTCATGGTTCAAGCGACTTAACATTTTTCAGTTAGAAGGTTTGCTCCATTGGTTTTTAGGATAAGGTGATCACGTGAAGAGGTCAGGTGACAATATCACATGACTGGGTCTCAAAAATGGTTCTTTTGATGGGGCTACATGAAGTGGTATTGTGAAGAAATCACATGATAATAGAAATCACGAGTGCTATGGAGGTCTGGGTCATAAGTGAAATGATCATAATCTTATTCCCCTATTTTAGGGAAGCTTATATAATGTGAATAATCTCCCAAAAGACTAAACATCACATATAATAACAACTAGTGGATGTAAAAAAGAATTAGGTGGGAATTTACTTCCTCAGAACTGAGTCCTTGTCCCGTTAGACCTCACTTCTAAGGGGGTCATTTATTGGTGCCTTCCAAATGAGAATTTTAATTTTTTTTTATATAAATATATGAATCATAGGTATTATTTTCTCTAAAAATATAAGAAAAGTGTATCATGGAAATATGGAGATTTGACACTTGGTTTTTACAAATCACACGACCCTAGGAAAATCATTTGAAGGGATTACTCAATTCGCATGATATATTAATTATCATGAAAATACACTATCAAAAGACCTTATAATCTAATGAAAGCTTAAAAATAAGTCCCCATAATCACGAGAAACCTCACCATACATCCCTCTTAATCTTGCATGGTCCTTCAAATGAGTCTTTTCGATCATGTGGCATGAAAATTGACAAATTCTTGGAAATCGCCTAAGATGATTATGAAATAAAGGTTAAAAAATGTGTAAGCTTAACCCAAAGGGAGTTATTATTATTTTCATGTGAGGGGATTATGTGGTTTGTGTGACTAGTCTGTTGATCATGTTAAATCCCTAAGGACGTGTTGGCATTATCATGTGAATTCCACTGACCATGTAAACTTCATAATGAGAAGGATTTTAGATATATATGTTTGATCATGTGACTCCATAATGGAAAAATGATGGGTGAAAATCATAGGATTTATAAAATTAAAGTTGAAAATATAAAACCCTTACATGAAGAAGATTTATACTATTTTTCATGAGAAGGGGTTATGTAATTCATGTAATCAGTATACCGATAAAATGAAGGACCTAGGACATGTCAGACTAATCTAATAAAGGCCCCTTGACATGTCAACTTAGTTATGGGAAAGGTATCCAACATGTATGTTTGATCATGCGATACCTAGATGTAAAACCAATGAGAAAATGTTGTATGTTTTATATAATAAAAGATGAAAAAGATGAAGTATTATTTCAAATGGAGTTCCATTGATTTTCATGTGACATAATTATATGCTCAATGTGATCTATTAATAATCACTAAAATCCCCTCAAACAAGTTATCCTTGATCACATAAAATCCACTTTGACAGACAACCTGATCTCACAAAGACTCCTTGACATGTCGGCCTAAGAATGCAAAGGATATTCAATATTTCAATTCAAATATGTGAAATCACTTTGATAAGCCATGGGTTCAATAAATATGTTAATGATGGAATGATAATGATGTTTCTATTTATCATACGATTCATAGATGATGTCATGGATGACCCATAGTGGGATCATGCAAAACATGCAAGGCGACACTCCCTCTACAGACTCAATCCCACATATACAATTTAAGTGTAGTGAAAATAGGTATAGATCTAGGGAGTTGACACCAATAAATCCCCCCTATCATAGAAACAACACACATAGGAGATAATAGGAGAGATTAGATTTTATGGAGTAGATAACCATGCAATCGTAAGGTCTTACACAAGGCCTCAACAGGTCAACACATAACAAAAATTGAGGCATTTATGTGATCAAGGTTGATAATGATAGAAGCTTTGTGGTAATACAGACACAATAATTTTCATATGAATGGTTCATGTGCATCACATGATTCATTCATAGATCATGCAATAACATCTAGAAATATCATCTTGGTCAAGTGAATTCCTCTAGTCATGCCATCCAAATCATGCGATGACCTTTCTATATTTCATCATGGTCCCACGAAGTCCTCCAAACCTGACAGTCAGATCATACGATGTTCTCTGAACATGTTAGCCAGGTCACATGAAGATCCTTGGATATATTGGCCTTGTTCATGTGAAAAAACTTTTAAATGCTAAGAAGACACTCTGTACATGTCAAGAAGACACTCTAAACATATTACCCAGGTCACGTGATAACATATGGACATGTATTATTTAGGTATGTCAGGAAGACACTCCAAAAATGTAAGGAAGAAACTCTAGACATGTTAGAAAAACACCCATGGACATGTCAACCTTTTCTAGCAATAATACTTTGGCATGTTTTCTCAAACCATGTGAACCTACATCCATGAGTATTTGGTTGAAAATACCCTATTTATATTGGAAGTGTCTATAATGGACTATGGATAGGCACTCATGAAATGTTATTGGTGTTATAGGATCCTCATGGAACCCAAACATTCCCAATCGACCACCCATAGTCCTTACCCTATATCCGTAATATGATAAAAGTTGGATATCTCTAAAGGGAATCCAACTCAGTGTAAGTCCATTGATATACCATAGTACCTACCCCTTGTGGGTCTACCATTATTTCTCCTCCATAAACATATTAGTGAAGTTAATTGAACTATGAGGACCCTGATTCATTTCCAAAAAAGGTTATGCAGGATGTCTTCCTAAGACCCGAGATCTAATGGGAATCCACCTTGGTGTAATTCCATCAATATACCAAATAATTGTTCTCATGAGACCTGAAACCACCCACGAGTCTATCATACATCATTGTCTATTAGTAGATGAGAAATAGGCTTATATGAGGTAATCATTTTAAGTTTAATCCTCAACCATTCCCTCAAGTAACTTAAACCCATCAGTAGATTAAGTACAATACTTAACTATAAGTACTCTGATTCTTATCCAACTGGGATACATAAGATTCATTCCTAAGGCCTGATATGTATATCAAACTCTATCAAAGCCACCCCAGTGTATAATTCATGCATCCATTTGTAGTAAATTCAATTACTTACTATCCATTATTTCTCACATTGAGCTTGGATTACATGGTCTTAGGGACTATAGAAATCATATCACTAGCTTCATAAAATTCCTTTAATAAGGGAAACCACAATTTGTAAGCCATGTTCAATGACATGATACAAATGCCTCCTTACATGGAAATACACCTTTGTGTAGGTCCTTAAGTAATTACCATGTTGATAAACTTTATGGAAATAACTATCATGAGTATTAATTATCTTTTACCACTATTTATCAAGTTGAGGGAATATCAAAATATGAAAACTATGATTCCTATTATAAGTAGGACATGCAGGACACCTTTATAATTCCTAGATTATATACCCAATGCCTATGTGCCTACACATATGTCCTTTCCACATGACGTTAAATTAAACAGTGCAGTCATGTCATATGACCTCAAACAATGTCAAATGAACTATGTGGGTTTTGATTCCTGTTTTCACAAGATATATAGGATTCATCATAGAGGTTCAATTCCACTCTTAGAATACTAATTTCTTTCCTAGATAATAGTAAACTCTAGAGTGGATGGTAATATGGGATTTAAACACAACTATTCACTCATTGATAAATGATTATGGGAATAAGATGGAGAACCTTTTATATATATAGATGACATCATTAATTTACCCCCTTTGAATATATAAAGATTCAACACCCAATTATTTTATTAGAGTAACCAATCCTGTATCGAGAATTGGGAGAGATTGATTAGCATATCTTAAATCTATGATAGATTCTTAATCACCCCAAAAATGGTGTGATGATCCTAACCTTCCATCCTTTCAACCAATGCGAGTTCCTAAACATCATTGGGTTTGAAACCCCAAACGTATGTCTTCCTTTGGAAAGTAGGCCTAGATTAGTCATAAATATGGTAATTGTTGGATGTTTCTAGGGATAAACCCTAATGATTCTATCTATTGTGAAACTATAATTCCCCCCTTATAATCAATCGTTGGACCGTGAGATAAAAATGAAAAAATATGTATTAGATTTTTTTTTAAATTTATACTTTATATAATTTATAAATATGAAAAAATGATACATTATATTTATACCGTATGTATATTTATTTATTTTTTTATAAAATATGAAAATTGTTAAACTAAAGAGGATGGATATGAATATAAAATGGATGAGTTATATTTACACAAAGAAGGTGTATTCATATAACCCTTCTCAAATCATTTTTCTGTATTTACATTTTTGTTATGCATGAGAAATTTGTCCATAGGGGTTGTAAGATCATTTGCGCTATCAAAGATTAGATAAAAGAGATAAATGGTGGGATAAACATGGAGAAGGAATGAATTTAGATTCTATATAAGATAATACTATTATTTTTGGATCATTTAATATGATTACAGTTAATAATAACTCATATTTTATATAAAACTATATATTAGTACTATATAACGGGAAAATCCTGTGAAGGAAAATTTGTGCTCATTAATCATGCTGTCATTTCTATAGGAAAAGAACAATTAGATAAAGTATAAATTGAAATTTTCTAATGAACTAGCCATATTGTTTGAAAATAAAATAATAAACAAAAAACTATTCTTAATGCCTACAATGTAGGGTTAAAAATCTATAATCCAGTCATATAAAATATATGTTTAGTTTTTCATTACATATTAATTTTTTAGAGAGTGTTGAATGCTCATTATTATCAATTTAGATACTCAAAAGGTATATTTTTTGGATCCAAAGCATGGACTTTCAATAAATTGACCACACAAGATGTACATTGTGAATTATCAAAGGAATATAATGAAAATTTTTAGATTAACCTCAAATTATAAATTTTATATTACATTTTAATGATATTTTTGTTATGATAGGACAATCATTAAATAATGAGAAAATCATGGTATGAGGACCATGACTGAGCACAAGAATCCCATCGATTTCTATACATGGATACAAATTATGATATATATATTAAAATTTTACCATAAGAGTACATATAAAGAAAAATTACTTGTTTTTCTTAATGTTTTTATTGCATCTGAAACAAAATAATGATATTGATTATAGATATTAATTTTATAAATTTATGAAATACATCATATATCATCAACAATCTATCATCCCCAAATAGGCATTTATTAAGCTAATATCACTTTCTTTTAAAATATTTATCAATCATTTTTTTTCCAATAATAACAGGATTTTTTAAAACCAATATATTCAAAATAACAAGCAATTTTTTTTGAAATGAGTGGGTATAGAACATGATATTTGATTATTTTTAGAAGTCATGAAGATATGTTTTTCTATTACATTTTTAATTATGGTTTTATTTTTTAGAGTTTTTGATGAGTGTATTAGTATGATAAAAAGTTACATTTAACATTAGAATTTTTATTAAACTAAAAAATAACCTAAAAGGGGTAAAAATGAAGCATATTAGTTTATATTGGAGTGGAATATGAATCAATCGAGTATTAATATGAGGCTCATATTTCTCATTATGACCCTAAGTACAATTCTACTCACTCACTCACAATTTTTTTTAAAAGATTGAAGTCAGTGAGGTCTAAAGTGGTGATGCCCTTGGGCATTACAGATAAAAATTAAATTATAATACTTTGTGATCTTAAGTAAAATTTCACATATTTATTTTTATTAAAAATGGCACATCATCCATAATTGGGTCAAAACTAAACTTTTGAGTTCAGATTGGCATATAATGTTAAGAAAATGATCCAGATTCATTTGTGATTTATCGGTATGAGGGAAAAATATATTTTCATATTATTAACAATTATTATTAAGTGTAAAATCACAAGTGTAGGGGTCAACACTAAGAAAACTGATTTGACTTGGTTAAAAAAATCTGAACAATGATATTAAATCCTTTTTGGATCTATAGGAATTAAACAACCATCAATCCATTACCCAAATTTCTTGGTATGATTAGAAGTTTCATTTAACCTTCATATTGTTATTAAAGTTTCAAGTTACGCAAAATAAGTCAAAACCAAAAAATGGGTTTTGATTACTATGAAAACATAATAAGATGATCCTCAAATTATTTTTGATATATAATAATTAATCAGGGATCAATCTCATATCCAAATTTCTCAACATGATCCAAAGTACCATTTTACATTTATATTTTTATTAAATGACATATCTTCTCTTAAAAGGTAAAAATGCATAGATGAATTAAGATTAATACGGACGAAAAGGAAAATGATCCTCATATCATTTTTGAACTATAGGGATCAACTTCACATAAATCTAATGCTTAGATTTACTATAATGAAGGAAAACATGATTTCATATTTCTAACAATTATTAATAAATAAAAATACACATATATAGGGTTTATAACCAATCAAATTACCTTTAATTGGTGTGAAATCATAGGAAAATTATCTTTAAGTCATTATTGATATGTAGAAATCAACTGAATGTCAAATCGATACATGAAATTCTCAGTATGATCAAAAGTGTCATTTGACCTTCATATTATTATTAAATAAAATAATTGACTAAAAGGGATTAAAAACAATAAAATTATTTTTTATTACTATAGAAACTTAGGATAATATTACTTGGGACATTTTTGATTTGTAGTAACCGACTACACATCAATATGATTCTAAAATCGATCAATGCGATCTTGAGTACCATTTCACCTTTTTTATATTTATTGAAATGACATATCGCCCATCAAGGTGTCAAAAATGAGAAAAAAGACCATAGATTGACTTAAAATATTAGGAAAATGATCCTAATAGATTTTTTGATCTATAGGAATTAATCAATCATTAATATGATGCTCAGATTTCTCATTATGACCAAATATCCATTTCGGTTTTATATTTTTATTAAAAAAATCACCGATAAAGATGTAAAAACTAAGAAAATGACCCCATATCGGTATGAAAACTTATAAAAAGTTCCTTCGGTCATTTTTGATATACAGGAATCAATTGATAATCAATTTGATGCTTAGATTGTTTGATCTAATCTAAAGTATAATCTTAACTTTTTATTTTTATTAAAACGACATATCACCCATCAAGGGGTCGAAACCAAATAAGAGAGTTCAGATTAGTATAGAAACTTAGAAAAGAGATACTTGGACCTTTTTTTTATATATAGGAATAAACCAAATATCAACATGATTTTTGAATTCCTTGGTATAATCTAAAACATTATTTCTAATTCTTAACACATATCATTAAATGGAAAATTATTAGTTTAGGGGTAAAAACTGAAAAAATAGGTTTGTATTAGTGTAAAAAATTAGGAAAATGATCTTAAAGTGATTTTGGATCTATAGGAATAAAACACAAATCAATCCAATACCCAAATTTCTTGGTATGATCAAAAGTTTCAGTTGATATTTATATAGTTATTAATGTTTCATGTCAGATAAAGGGATTCAAAATTGAGAAAATGAGTTTATATTACCATAAAAATAATTTAAGATGATCCTCAAATAATTTATGATCTATAAGAATTAACCACACATCAATTCGATACTCGGACTACTTGATATGATACAAAGTTCCATTTCACATTTCTATTTTTACTTAAATGACATATCACCCATCAAGGGGTCAAAACCAAGTATATCAATTCATCTTTATGTGAAAACTTTGGACAATTATCCTCAAATCATGTTTGATCCATATGAATTAAATTTTTAATGGGTTATACTTCCTAGGTACCCTACACCTTTCTTTTATCCCTTATTTAAGTTTTTTTGAGTTATGATTCACTTGGGTGAAGTCTCAGGTAACTTATGGATTGTTTTGGATGGTTTTGAGAGATTTTAAGAGGGTGTATAGTTTTGGAATGGTTTGGAAAAACTATGTAGTTCTCCCTAGGAAACCATTTATCTTGTCTGTGAGGGGAAGAAGGTGGAACACAATTAGAGATAACCATGTAACCTCCTATAAGAAACCATGTAACTTGGGATAGAGGTAATAAGTACAAATGATGTATGGTTTACAAAACCATCTGTCCAAACTGCATGGGTGCCTAGAATAGGTTGTGAGGCACACATAGTTTGTGGACAATTTGGTAAATTATGTGTGGAATTTTAATTAATTTGAAAAGTGTAATTTTAATCCAAAAACATCCCCAAAAATCCTTATTATCCTTTTTATACCTGGGGATCTTTAACGTAGAGACTTTAGTGGTGGTTTTTGACAATTAATCTCCCTAAAAACTCTAATTACAGTGGATCTAGAATCCTTGGCTCATTAAAATTCAAGGTAAGGTGTTGTTCTATGAAATTCTTCACATTTATTCTAGATCTTATATTCCATTATTCAAAATAATCCCTGATCCTATCTTTTACATCTATATATATGGATTCTATTATTACCAAATGTAGGATTCTTAGTCCGTTGATAATTTTTCATCATATCTGGTGAATTTAATGTCTATCTTTGGACCATTTCTACATATACTTCTAATGATGGTTTTTGTGTGTAAGTTGAATTTATTTTAAGACTATGTCCCTTTCTCATACTCAAATATTGTTCTAAAATCCCATTTGTGATGAATTATGACCAGTTATATGGATATATAGAATATAGGTTTGATGTAATCAGTGTGTGGGTGTGACATTGATATTAACACCTTAAAATCATGTCGATTGGGAACAACACTTATAAGATAGAAAGTTCCTTACCATATAGAGAAATTCTATAATTTTTTTCTTTGATATTGACCATATCTATGTTCATGTATAGCCCATGAGACCTGTGATTGATATTGATTTCTTGTGTGTGTGTGTGTATCCCATGAGACCCATTGCTGATACTGATCATATGTGTGTGAGTGTGTGTATGGGTGCTAATACTCATGCTTGACATGCCGTGTTTGTGACTACATGTGTTATTCCATGTTATGTGTGTGAATGTACGGCCTATGGAGATTTTCTTGTAGTAGAAAGTGATAGTTGGACCGTTATGGATTGGTTAACACTTATGGGTAAAAAATGTATGTATTTAAATGATAATGATGTGGTAATTAGACATAGGGTAGGGGTATGGTGAAATTATATCCCAACCTGAGGAAGAGGTAGGGTATGGTGGCCTTGTGGCTTAATCTTTGACAGTGATAGAGTATGATGGCCTTGTGGCCTGACCTATGATAGAGATGAGACATGATGATCTTGTGGCTCGACTTGAGGTTTTTTGGCCATGTGGATTATTATATATATATAGGGGCCTAGTGTCCAACCCATTATCATGAATTCTGTTATAACATTCCTTCCAGCACATAACCAAAGAAGGTACAACCAGGGTTCATGGTGGCTTGGTTAGAAAATGACCTCTCGACACATGATTTATTCATGCTTTCACATTTATATATTATTATGAAATACACCTATTATTCATGTGAAGTTATGTTAAGGATGCATTGGTAGTTTCCTATTGTGTTTATAATCACACCCTGAATGGTAATCTCAATGCATGTCTAGACTTCATTATCAGGGATCTAGGAAAGGGTAGGGGTCTAGTGACAGGGAGGTAAGGAGATGTAGCTTGGTGTTCATATGTGGTACTATGATATCCTCCAGAGTGATGACATAGTGTATTTATTTATTTTCATATTGTTTTCTTATACTCTAGTTTGACCTACCATATTGGGGGTAACTGTCTTATTACATGGGTTGACTCCGTGATACCTGAAATGTCATCTGTTATAACATTTCTATTATTTAGT
This sequence comes from Viscum album, assembly GCA_963277665.1. Lineage (NCBI taxonomy): Eukaryota > Viridiplantae > Streptophyta > Magnoliopsida > Santalales > Viscaceae > Viscum > Viscum album. The sequence goes on from OY728129.1 coordinate 1,448,418,153, forward strand.
TCAACTATTACATTTTCTCTTATTTTATTACTCTGTTCATTATATGATTCATATGTGTGGATTTTTATATGGAGGGTATAGGATCTCCAATGTACCATTCAGACCCATGCTACTAGTCAGAAACCTCTTGCATATGAGGAGTTAATAAAGAGGTTATATAGCTCATCAACTTAGACCATGTAATTCAGGTTAGGGTGTTACAAAGTGGTATTAATATAGGTTTTGTTTTATTTTGTTTTATTTCTTTTGGATGGTTTTTGGGGTAAGGTAGAAATGAGATAGACTATGTGGAAATATAGTAAGGGAGTCACATAAGTTCCTGACTAGATCTTATATGAAGAACCTCCAAGTTACCAGTGATGGGATTGATATTATAGTTGTGGATTTATGGTTCATGTTGACCCTGAGTATATTTTTCTCTTATAGTTTATAGAATTTGGATTCATATATGCATCATGACTAGGCACATAGGATCACATGTCATATATGTGACTACTACTTGCTATGAATAATAGTTCTTTAATTCATTTTCTTTATCTATGCTTTATGCTTTGGTTATATACTCTACTAAAATTTTTATTACTTTAACTTGAGAAAATTTATTTTTTGATTATATATTTATGTATATAACTAACTTATGGGTAAAAAGAGATAATATTGAGCCCTGATTAGTACTAGGAGGCTTATACCACATCGTTGTGGATAGAATCCTAGGATAGGTCTTCTATAGAAATCCCTTGTGTGTTCCTGTTAACTACTTAAGTTAATATCTTTGGTAATATTTTGTAAGTTTCATAATCATTCATCTGGGATTACACAAAATGCTTCCTAGAAGACATCTGAGAGGATAATCAGTGAAATTAGGCCAAGATGCTTTCACAAGGGAGAACACCCCTATTCTACCACCATACATATCAGAGGATATAGTTTTACATGCTCATATAACTCCTCTAGTAATTTAAGTGATAGAAATACTACAACTAAGAGTCTTCCACATAATTCCTATTCATGGCTGAGGAGTTTCAAAGACTATTATTGATTATTCCTAGGACTACCAGTTTAAGTATCCCTCACACTTCTAGGGAACTGGGGGAACACAGTATGTTGAGGATTAGATTGATACAATTAAGGGTATATTTGATCTAGTGGATAACCTAAAGAATTTATGGGTAAATCTATCTAGTTTTATGCTTCTAGGACCTTACAAGACATGGTATAGTTTTATGAACCATGAAGGAAGATTAAAGTGTCATACTTGGGTGACCTTCAAGGATATATTTTCCAGGATTTCTTCCAGGATATGTTGAACCTAGATTATTCTTAGGAGTTTATGGAGTTGCAGTAGGGAAACCTATTTATTTATATCTACTCTACTCATTTCATAGAGTTTATTCACTTTTCTCTCCTCTAAGTTAGGAACAAAATGTAGAAGGCACAAAATTTTAAGATTGGTATCTGACCAGGGTTGAGGCATCAAGACAAGAGCTTTGACATGAAAATATATCCAGAGGTTCTTTCAAATTCCTTGATGATTGATAAAGGTATGGAGGATGATAGAGTTATATGACTTCATCCAGCACTTACTAGATCAGCTGGAAGACTTCCCAGTGCTATAGTGGGTACCTCTTCTAGCAGTAGGGAGAGATAGGATGAGGAGTTACACTAGGTAAGTGGTTGGAAATCGAATAATAAAAGGGTTTATTTAGTCACATCTATAAAAGTATAAGTTCCATAGTGTTTAAACTATAGATAGAGTGTGAATTATAAAAATTATTTCATAGGACCTCTGATCAAGTGTTTTTAGTGTGGCAATATGGGGAATCTTAACAAATGTTGTTCAAGGGAATCACAGTTAGGATTTTGTAGGGGTGCAAGGTCGGTACTAACAATATCCCAAGGATATGGTTGAGTTACTTAGAAATATATTTATATCCCATATACTTTGGTGACATATGATTGTTATGAACCGCTGGGCCAGACCTATGGATCTGAGTTATGTATCATTTATTCAATGAACCAGGTCCTAGTTGATGGTGGATAGGGACCTTAGATTATTCAATGTATAGTCTTTATCACATCTATTATATCTTCTTCATTTTTTGATATGATATATTATCATTAATTTATATATTCTTAAGTTTTTGTTGGGATTGAATTTCTAGTCATGTTATATTTTTAGTTATTATCTATTGAAATTCCCTTGGGGAAGAAAGTGGATCATTTCTAGAGATGTATATAATACCCTATAGTCATTGATATCTATGGACATATTGGGATTTCATGATTTTTTATTTGACTAATTTCAATGTGATTTTCATCACAATGTGGTTGACGAGTTACTATGCGCACATTGACTACTATAAGAGATGAGTATACTTTACTATGCCTAAGAGAGAGAATTTTGTTTTGATTGATGAATGTGATGTTGTAGTAGTAAGAACAAGAATTGACTTGAGTTGGATTGGGATTATCATAATGAAGGTAGTTGTCTTGGTTATTTTCATAGATCAAGTATTAGCTCCCTTCTATTTTCCACCATTGGTGGACCATTATCAGGATTTTTTCCAGGATATTTCTAAAAAATCCCTTCTAATAGAGGGATTTAATTTGAGATCAAAGGAATTCTAGGAGTACAACCTATATTTACTCCAAAATATCATATGGAATTAGGAAAGTTGAAGGAACTTAAAGTGAAGCTCAAGGATTTAAGGCCAAATTGACTTATCAGAATGAGCACATCTCCCTAAGGTGAACCAATATTGTTTAAAAAGATGGTAGACAATAGTATTTGGTTATTATTGGTCTATATAAAACTAAACTAGGTAAACATGAAGAATAGATACCCATTATCATGTATTAATGACTTGTTTGATTAGTTTTAGGGATCATGGTGGTTCTCCAAGATTAACCTACGATTAAGCTATCACTATCATTAGGTTAGATAAGAGGATTTTAATAAGACAATGTTTAATAGTAGATATAGATAGTATGAGTATATTTTCATGACTTTCAGGTTGAAAAATTCACCAAAAGTGTTTATGGATCTCATGAAAAATATCTTCTATCCATATATTGACTCCACTATTACGATGTTTGTAAATGATATCTTTATATACTCACAAACCTTAAAGATGCACTCTATACACTTGGAGATTGTGTTGAGTATACTTTGATCATAGAATAACTATTCCTAGATCTAAATGTGTCACTTTTGGATCCAATAGGTTTGTTTTTTAGGCATATGATCTTTGAGGTGAGGGTTTTTGTGGACCAAAATAATGTCAATGTTGTGATGTCTTGGGCATGCCCTATAAATGTATCCATGATAAGGAGTCTCTTTATTTTAATAGGGTATTATAGATGATTCATTTAGGAATTAACCTATTCTAAAATTCCTAAAAAAGGTATTATGAAGATTATAGGAATTTTGAGTGGATAGATTAGTGTAGAGAATAATTCCTTGAGATCAAGAGGAGATTGCTGATAACTCTGATACTGATATTTCTAGAGCTTGGGATTGGATATGCAATTTACTGTGATGCCTCAAGAATTATTTTAAGAGATATAGTGATTTAAAGAAACTACCCTACACATTAATTGTATTTGAAAACTATGGTCCATGCTCTAAAGTGTTGAAACCATTATCTATTTGGTGATAGATTCTTCATATACATGAACCATAAGACATTGAGTTACAAATTCTCTTAGTGAGATTCAAATATTCATTAGAGTTGTTGGGTGGAATATCTACAGACCTTTGATTTTGGTATGGCTTATTCTCCAGGGAAAAGGTAATGTTATTGCATATTCTCTCAGCATGAAAATGTAGGATCATGGGGAGAGGCCTTTAGAAGAGGAATGGTGTTTGAAGGGATTGTTGGATGAATGTTTAGTGGAAGCATTTATGGACTAAGGGGTGGTTATATGTTCTCACTTTTTTATCTTGTCGAAATTAGTGGGTTTTGTAAAGGTTAACTAGGATTCAAATCCTTAATGATTACTTATTAGAGAATAATTTGTGGGAAGTGAATTAGTTCTAGGGTGGTCACTGTATAATGATGATGTGATCTTTATTTATGTTAGAGTTGCAGTTATTAATTAGTTGTGGGAAGAGTTTATGAGGCAGTCTCATACCTATTATGGAAAATGTACCTAGGTTTGATGAAGATGTATTAGGATATCAAGTGACACTTCTGGTGGTCAGGAATGAAGAGATTCATCACAAGCTTCATCTCTCATTACATGGCCAATTAGAGGATCAAGGTGAATCCTCAGTGACTAGAAGTCTTGATTCCAAAACTTCCCATTCCTTTCTTAAGTGGATAATGTGATGATGGAATTCATGATTGGGTTTCCTAAAACCATGATAATCCAAGATACTATTTGGGTGATAGGTTTTTGGTTGTCAAAAGAGTCACATTTCTTATTGATTTGAGAGGCTCACCATGTAGATGAGTTGGAAAAAATTTATGTACAGGAGATTTTATGATTGCATGGAGTGAATTCTAGTATATTATTGTATAGGTATGCATGTTTCATATCATGGTTTTAGGAAGACTTACAGAAGGCTTTAGGTACTCAATTAAAACTTATCATGGCATACCATCCATAGATCAATGGACAATCAGAGAGGGCAATCCGAATTTTATAGGATATGCTTGAGGCATGTGTCCTAGATTTTATTGGATCTTGAAAATATTATATGTTCATGGTGATTTCATGTAAAATAATATTTTCTAATCTTTAATTCAGATGATACATTTTTCATCTCCCTATGGTTATCCATGCTTCTCACTACTATGTTGGAATGAGGTGGGTAAGGTAGCTATCATTGAGATTAATATGGCGCATGAGACCTTTGATAGGGTGTGGTTGATTAGTAATTAGTTGGTTAAATCTCATAGTATATATTTATAATATTCTTATTTTAGGTGATAAAATTTAGAGTTCACTATGGGTGAATGAGTTTTCTTATAGGTTCCACCTCAGTTAGGACATCGATGTTGATGGAGACAAGGGAAGTTGGTGCTATATTTTGTGGGATTTTTTGAGATTATATAGATTCTCATAGTAGTTTCTTAATAAATGGACCATCCTCCATAGTATCAAGGTAATAATAATGTGTTCCATGTGTCTAAAATTCTTATATATGACCCTAAACATGCACATTTGATCGATATTGAGAAAGATGAGTTAGATCCAAATGCATCATTGGTGGTGCGATCGATAAAAATTGTGTAATAAAGTTAGTAGGTGATATGAGAGAAGTTAATGCCCCTATTTTCAATTTATATAGAAGCATTGTTTAATCCAATAGGAGATGTGTGAGTGTAAATTTTATTTACAACATTAATAGATATAGTTTTTTTTGTGTAGGAACTCTGGAGACATTTCTCAAGGATGAGAAGACCTTATAGGGGGAGATTATAATAGACCAAACTTATCAGGTATTTTAAACCATGATTTTGACCCTTATTTAAGTGTTTTTAGTTATTATTTTCTTGGGTGAAGACTTGGGTAACTTATAGATTTCTTAAGGGTTTTGGGGTTATTTTAAGGGGGTTCATGATTTGGGAAAACTATGTGGTTCTGCCAAGAAATCGTGTGGCTTGTTGGTGAGGGGCACGAGGTAGCGTACTATTAAATCTAACCATGAAACCCCCTATATAAAACCATATAACTCAGGATAGATGTAAGAATCATGGTTGGTACATGGTTTACCATAATGTGTGGCCAAACCGCGTGGGTTCCTAGAAGAGCTAGTGATCCATGCACAATTTTCACACATTTTGGTAAACCGTGTAACAAAACCACACATGAATTTTTAATTAATATAAAAATTAGGATTTTAATTGGAAACCTCCCAAAAAATCTTCTTTATTCGTCATATTCCTACATATCACGAACCAAGGGAATCTAGTGGTGGTTTTTAGTGATTTATATCCCTATGAACTCCAATTATGGTGGATTTAAAGCCTTGGCTCATTGGAATTTAAGGTAAGTGGTTGTTCTCTCATATTATTCATTTTATTCTAGATATTATTATCTATTAATTTAATGAATCATATATCTAAACTATAATTTTAATATCTAGGGATTTAACTATGATATAACAAAGGATTCTTTTTTTTGAAAATTTTCCATCAGATCTAGTGAATTGGAGACCTTTCCTTGAACTTGCCTAGATCTACCATTGATATTGATTTATATTTCATAAGTTGAATTGATTTTAAGTCTATTCTTCTATTTTATTATTGAATTTAATATGGAATCCCATATATGGTGAATTGGTATTGGTTTTAGGGATCCTTGGTGTGCAGGTTTGGTCCAGTTGGTGCACGAGCTTGAATTTGGTATCAACACTCAACACTCATGTCAATTGGAATCAAAACACTTAAGGTAGGAAGTTATTTACCATATATATCCCTTCTAAAAAGTTTTTCCCTTGATATTGACCACTTGTGTGTGTGTGTACCCCATGAGACCCGTGTTTGATATTGATTTCTTGTGTGTTCATGTATAGCCCATGAGAACCATGCTCAATAGTGATTGAATATGTGTGTGCATGAATATTGAGACTCTTGATTTATATGCTACATTTGTGCCTATATATTTTCTGTCCTATGGTGTGTGAATATATGGATTATGGACTTTTTTATTTTGGTAGGAATTGATGGGAGGACCATAATTGCTTGGTTAAACCTTAGAGGGAAAGCATGTGCATCTTGAAATGATTACTACGAGAGACCTAGACCCAGGGAAGGTGTATGATAGCCTTATAACCTAACTTTAGTTAAGATAAGGTCTGATGTCTACATGTCATGACCCATAAAAAATATAGGGTATAATGGCCTTATGGCCTGACCAGCGATAGAGATGGGACATGACCATCTTATGGACCAACCTGAGGCTTGTTAATAACGTGGCTACTTAGAGATATACGATGTCATTTTGGCTGAACCATTATCATGACTCCCACTTTAACCTTCCTTTTAGTATGGAAATGAAGTAGATATGACTAGGGTTTATAGAGGCTTGGTTAGCGCATGACCCCTTGATATATGATTGATTATTACTTGCTTGTGAATTTATCTATTATTATAGAATACACCTCTTATGTATGTGAACTTATGTTAAGGATGCATTGGTGGTGTCCTAATGGGTATATACTTGTACCCTGCATGATTAGGGATCTGATAAAGGGAAATAAACTAATAACATGGAGATGAGGAGATGGAGCTTGGTGTTTGTAGGTGGGACCAGGATGAAATTCAGAGTGATGATGTGTTTTTTTAATATACTTTCTTATTTATTTATTATACTTTGGTTTCACTTTCCACTTTGGGGGACCATAGATTATTTATTTGTTTGACTCTAAGATACTTGAAATGTCATCTGTCATAAAATTACTATTATTTATTTATACTATTACATTTTATTTAGTATTATTACTCTTTTATTGAAATGATGATGATGTATTTCATTTGATACTAAGGGTATAATCTCCCCACTATACCATTTGAACCCTCACTTCTAGTTGGAAACCTCTTACGTACAGGGAGGAGTATATGAGGTCACATAGCTCATTGTCCTATATCGATAAATTCAGTTCAAGGAATTACAAACCGAACATAAATCTAGTGTTTAAATTTTATTATATGATGGAAATTATGATTTCATATTGTTAGAGAACTTTAAGTAATGTGATAAATGTTGAAAATTTATATGTGAAAAGGTTTTGTGGGAGAGAAATGATATTGAAGTTTTGGTTCAAAGGCATGAAAATGGATAGATTATAACTCTTCATAGAAAAATCCATGAATTAGTAACTATTAAATATTATAATTCATATAAAATTTCTTTATAGTAAACAAATATATATGGGTTCTAGACATACATGGTAACTATATACGCGACTTTCTTGTTGAAACAAACCGAGGAGAATCCCATGTTTAGAAGGAAGGGAGATAATTTTTATATAAATCCAAATTTTTATATAATGAAGGTGGTCTTGGATTCCAAACTTTGATTAACCACCTTGATAGAAGTCAAATTTTGATTAGGAAAAACCCTAGATAGTTTGTTCATCTAGGTAGCATAAATTTTTTATTCATAAACGTTTCTCTTTTACTTGAAATTAAATACTTTCTTAGGAAACATGACACTTTTATGTTTTTTTAATTAAACCGATTCCTTTTGATTTTTGTTGATACATGAGTTCGATTACTGGGGATGGGGTGCATATAAATACAAGACTATAAATAGGGAGGGTATGCTAGCACAAAATAGGGGGACATTAAATAAGGGAAAACAATACATTCATTTTCTATTATAGTTCCCATAGTCTCTTAGCCTGCATCCCTACCAACTAATTAGGGAACCATAGAAGCTCTTTGAATCCATAATATATGATGTGAATATAGTTAAGGAGGAGCTTCACGATAATGAATAATTCATATAAAAGGTTAGGTAAGAACACATACACTTACTAATAAATTAAAAATCAACCATGTAGGGGTCATAACTGAGAAAACAAGATCAAATTGGCATGAAAACATAGGAAAATGATCTTTAAGTCATTTTTGATCTATATAAGTAAATAGTACCCTAATTCGATAGCAAAATTACTTGGTATGGTCGAAATTGTTGTTTGGAATTCACATCGCTAATAAAGTAACTAATCACCTAAATGGGGTCAAAATTGAGAAAATGACTTCGTAATGTAAGGGAATATTATGGAAATGAAAGTTAGGATATTTTGGATTTGTTCGAATTATGTGCATATTAATCTGATTCTCAGATTGATCTATTTGAAAAAATGTACCATTTCACCTTTGAATTTTTATTGAAATTACATATCACCCACAAATAGGTTAAAACTAGTAAACAATCTTATATTGACATAAAAACTCAGGAGAATAATCCTTGTTTTATTTTTATCAATAGGAATCAATATAGAATTAATCCTATGAATATATTTTTTAGTAGGGTCCAAAGTACCATTTCAATTTTTTATTTTTATTAAAATAAAATATCACCCATGAATAGGTCAAAATTAAGAAAAAAACCTTAGATTGACATAGAAACTCAGGAAAATGATACTCAAGTCATTTTTGATTAATAAGAATTAATCAATTACCAGTTTAATGGATGGATTTATTGGTATCATCCAATGTACAATTTCACTTTTGTATTTTTATAAAAATGACATAGCATACATCAAGGGTTAAAAATAAAACAAAAAAGTACATACTTGAATATAAATATATTATAATGATCCTTGAATAATTTTTGATCTCTAAGCACAAACAATGCATCAATCTGATACCTGGATTTCTATGTATGATAAAAAATATGATTTCAAATTGTTAACACTTATTAATAAATGTAAAATCACCACTATAGGGGTCAAAATTGAGAAATAGGGTTTGGATTAGTGAAAAAGTTGAGACAATGATCATAATGTCATTTCATATGTATAATAATAAAAAACCACATCAATCTAATACCCGGATTTCTTGGTATGATCAAAATTTTCATTTGACCTTCATATTGTTAATAAAGTGCCAGGTCACCTAAAAGGGGTTAAAACTGAGAAAATGAGTTCATATTACAATGAAAACACAGAAGGGTGATCCCTAAATCATTTTTGATTTGTAATAATTAACCACAATTCAATATGATATCCTCATTTTTCAATATGATCAACAATATGATTTAACTTTCTATTTTTATTAAAAATGAAATATCACTCGTAAAGGGGAAAAATCCAAGAATACGAGATCATATTGAATTTAAAACATAGGAAAACAATCCTAAAATAATTTTTGATTTGTAGGAATCAACTGTTCAACAATCTGATACTTGGATTTCTCAATATAGTGGAAAATATGATTTCCTATTGTAGAAATTAATAAATATAAAATAAGCTGTATAAGGTTTATAACTAATAAAAAGAACTAATACTGATGAAAAATCTTATGATAAAGATATTCTAGTAAATTTTGATCAGTTGGAATCATCTTCATGCCAATATGATACCTGGATTTCTTGGTAAGATTGAAAGAGTTGTTTAATCAAAAGTGTCATTTGAAATTTATAAAGGATTATATAATATAAAAACCACAATTTGTTTTTATTTTTTATATATCATTACTAAGGAAATATTTTTTATTGCATGCACACACTCTTATATGAGGTTTGGTTGATCGTTTGAAAAATATTGTTACAAAAGTTTTATTTTTTTCTTGGTTATGATTACTTTTGATTGAAATTAAATTTTACATAAATGTAATTGTGTTATATGGAAATTTATTAATCTAATATTTGAATTTAAATGATTGTATAATGTAAATTTATTAATGGTTAATGAAATGATTTTTTCTGTTTTTTATGTCTAATATATGGTGCGACATAATATTTGTACTACATTAATTTTGTTTACAAGTAATATTTGAATGATGGTTTTTATTTTTAAGATGTAATATTTGTACAACACTTTTGGGTTTATTGGTGCTAAAAATATACATATAAAATAAAAATTTATCAATGATAAAAACATACAGATAAATGTCACCTTTATTTGTGTTTTGCACATTTTCACTTTTTTAGAACTGAAAGTTTCCATTTTTAGCACCAATAAAATCCATTTATGTATTATTGAAAGGTAATAGTATGTCATGAAAAAAGGATAGAAATTATAAAATTAATATTGTTACCTTTTAAACAAGTTCATTGGTATTAAACATTCTTCTTAAAGCTAAGAGATGTCACTCAATCAAAATTTAAAATCCATTATCTTAAGATAATTTTTCTAGTAAAAGGATTTACATGACATAAATACCATGTGTTGTAGGACATTTTCAACAACATAATCAGGATAAATCATATAAAAATTTACAAAAAATCCATCACTCATATTTTTATTTCCTTAATTTAATGAATCACCAAATAAAAATGAACTACTATTGGTTTATAAAAACTCAGAAGATATTATTAATATAAACTGGTGAACGTTTTTCCTTATTATAAATACACTACCATATAAATAGGATAAAAAGTGAACACTTTTATCAATTAATGTAAAATTCACTTTTATCAGTGCTAAAACCAAGCGTTGATAAAGTCTACATTGACCAGTGATTATTTTAACACTAATAAAAGGAAATATATATCAAATATTGTATTAAAATTGATACATGTTTAAAATTTTTAGTGAAAAATTTATCAATGATAAAAATTCTATTTTATTTAATATTAAATTAAAGATTATATATGTAAAATGCACTCATAAACAAACACACACACACACACACTTGAAGGATATACTTTTTAAAGCCCATAACCAGATTGTGTTTTGGACTATATCACATGATATGATATAGTTATATCATGTGGTATTAAATTCATGGATTTAAGTGATGTCATATTCCTAGTTAAAAGAATATAATTTATAATGTTATAATGATAACATGCTACTACCTATGATAGCCGAATGGTAAGTGTTATCATTTATGTATTTTTCAGAGTTTGTGCCCTAAAACCAACTGACTTTGTACTTTCAATTAACATAATATTTAAGGACCATAATATTAATAAATATACTATTTCATGATTGGAGTTCTTATGTATATCATTAATGAGATAACTTCCTAAGAGTATTTGCTATATTGAAAGGTTATAATAGTTCTCTGCTATAATGAAAACCTTAAAATTCTATTAAAATATTCGGAAAAATATATCATATGATCTAGATGGAATATATATAACATGAAATATTTTGTTTTTTTACTATCTTGTGATATTTTTTCATAAGTAAATTAGGTATATTCTTATGAAATTTCACACTTCATAATCTCCAAGAGATGAGGTTATGTAGATATACCCACCAATTAGAATTTCACATGTTATGTGTAATTATATATTACTATCTGAGGATGTGTGTATTGATCCTTAGATTTGAGATTATTATTAATTTATATCACATATCATGTAATTTAATATATCAATAAAAAAAGTTATGACATAATGTCATAGAAAATTAACACATGTTGATTGTGTAATAAGTGATTTATCATTAATAGATAAGTCAAGAAATGATTTTTCCCTTCCAAGTTAATGAATTTGATACCTTAATCACTTTTATTGAAATAGAACCATATGATTAAATCCATGGACACAATAGTTTATCAACATGATCATTTTAGGTTTTCAAAGAAAGATAATCACATAAATAGGTTGATTTCATAAGTATGCAACCTACTTGATGAAACATCAAGACAAAAAGATTTTTTTACATAGTAAGTGGTCATATGAGATTATTTTTGGTTCAATAAAAAATTATTTCATTATGGGTGACTTTACATGTTTCTAGACACTAACGCCATTGAGAAAGAGGCCTATATAAACACATAATAATGGTATTTTGAATCCTAATTAAATTATATTATAATTAAATATTAAGAGTAAACATTATTACCAAGAATAAAGAATAGTAATTAATAATGTCATGTTTATCACATAAATTTAATTTTCAAGTTTAAAATATATGTGAGTTGAATATTAAATAAATATCTTTTATGTATTACTGAACATATAATATTTATTTATCTCTAGTTTGTTATTCAAAATGTAATAAATGATTATTTATTTATTAAATACATATTTATTTAGTTATTTTAATATTAAAATAAATATTCATTCACAATTTTGGTGTATATAATATTTATTTACTTATAGAACTAATAATATAAATATATTTATATATTTACGTAAATATTTATTATTAAAGGTTCGATAAATGATGAAGATTATTGATGGGATGAATTTAGGGTCTAGTGAAAATGATATTTAAATATCCAAAATTTAGAGCATGTAATGGAATATATTATTATTATTATTATTATTAATTTATACGGAGAGTATATTAGAGATAATATTTTTAAGGGCCTTAGTGTAATTATCAAATATTGAACCCAAAATATATATTCTATTTTATATTATTTCCTAGCTTGATGAGATGGTAGTCCATAAAAAATAAACTCTAGAAAATTCTATTAAAGCCCCAGGGAGAACTTTTCAAGAATTTTCATAAGAATGAGAGACAATCCCCCTCCCACCTCTTATGATTGAGAGAATAAGGGAATAAATTATTTCAAGACCAGGAAGAATTATTATTGCGATAAAAAATGAATAACAAATGGAATTAAGTTCCTTTTTGCATGAAACTAGAATACCATAAATGACATTTCAAGATTCATTGAGCATGTGTTGAAACTGATAGAGGAATTCTACCTTGGATTATTCCCAAAAATGATGATACGATATGAACATAAAAAAATTGATCAACGACAAAGAATGATTTATCAAGCCAAGGTAATTTTTTTTTAATTATTTATAAATTATATTTGAAAAGATCCTCTCTATAAATAATATGAGGTTTCTTCATCTAGTTAGGAGGATTTTATCTGAATAAAATGATGAAAAACATTGTTGGGAACTGAATAAATCACTTTTGTTACACCCTATAACATTTAAGTGATATCAAAGTGGCCACATATTAAATTATAAATATATATTATTTGTTAATAAATTTATATATTTCTTTATTAGAATTAATTTATATTTTTCATTATTTAATTTAAAATTCAAGAAATGTGATCATTCATTATTTTATTATTAAGAATATGATTATAATGGATGAAGAATGCTTGAAGATCCCATTTAGAGGTGTTGAGTATGTTAGTTGATTAACACTGTTACATGGCATGTAACTGAAAAGTACACACCATGTATACATGGACTACTACTTCAGGATGAACTACTTCATTCATGGAATTCCTTGTAAAAAATTAGTACACGAATTCATTATATTCCTTGTAATTATTTCTAGCTAGCACACACCTTGAATGGATAACATGACACATGACCAATTTACACTTCATGTAACCCCACATGGTTTTGATCCTATGTGATCAATGTACACATAATTTAATAAATACACATTCCATGTATTGACTTTTAGATATGTGATATAGAGAAGATAAGATTTAATGATGTCTAACTAGTTCACATTCCTTGTAACACATAATTAGTCATGTGGAATACACATCAAGTCCCTATGTGTGTAGTGAACATGGCTAGGAAAAAGATTATATGACATGCATCTAGATGTATAAATCATGTAACTCATACACACTCATACAAGGTATACATTGAGACATGAATTCCATGTGAGTAATACATGCTAAAGGAAAAAATAATTAAATCAAAACCAAACTACACGACATGTATCTAGATGTACATGAAATGTGATAGGTGTTTTTTACACACTAGATACATGCCGAGTAATTTTAGTGCATCATGTGGAATTAAATGATTTAATTATTAATATCCACATGGTTTTGTAAACCACATAGCATGCATGGTTATTGTACATTCCTAGAAATTCATAGGCATTACCAGTGGTACATGACATATATATTTAGGCATTACATGTGATCATACATGCCATGAATACTATACAAATTTACCCATAGAACAAAACATCATGTAATATTGCGACATGATTCATAGTCATACATACTATGTATGTTCATAATAGATGACAAGAACTGTGCATAGCGTAATTCATATGACATGCGAGTGAAAGTACACACAGTGTAATTCATAAGGGTATACACCAAGTTACCTCTAGTATAAGCTATATATGTTACATTCTAGATTGAATTTAAAACTGACCAAGAGGGTTCACACCATTATCCTTGTCAATACACACCATATACACAATAATTTTAATTTAGAAGAAATTTATTTGACTAATTTAAAATTATATAGGATGATAATCTCATGTATTATTTGGATGGATAATTAATATAAATAGTTAATTGATTAGAAATATGATTAATTTATTTATTCACAATATTTATATTAATAAATAATAAATTTAAATGAATTCCAATATGTTTAAATTAAAAATTGTTTCATGTTTTGGATAATCATGAGTTTGGCCGATATATGCCTGTGTTGGGTTTCTATTTAATTTAATTATTTATTTCAATGTTTTTAAGGATAAATTTACCATTAAATTAAATAATTTGATTAGTGTATCATATCTTCACATTTATTATATATGGGATTGTGTTTCCATATTTTATTTATGCAACCCTAAACCCCTAGTTCCCCACACCCTTGTGTGAGTTAGAATACACAAAGGAAGGAGCAAGAGGAAAGTGGTGATGGTTGATGATCGAGATGAGGTGATACCAACCATGAAGATATATAGGTTAAAGTTGGAATATGAAAACTCAAGTCAAGTATCAACTCTAGAATTTCTTCCCATAGGGTCAAGGGTTGGTTTATCCTTAGCTCAATAAACCAACCAATGGTTAAAATATCATAACCATAACCCATATTTATATTATTTTAGCTAGTGCATGATTGTTTATTAATTTGTGACACATGGTTTAATTGATGTTTGAACTCAATCATTTAAATTAAAATTAATGACAAGAAATAATGATAAAATAAAATAAAGTTATTATACATAAATTATTTTAACAATAAATTGTTAATTAAATATCTAAATTCCACATAATATTAATAAGATTATAATGAATAAAATAATTAATATTTATGTACAAGTTAATCAAAAACCTTCATGAAAAATATTAAGTTAGACGTTTACTTCCATCATCTAAGTTAAGATATAACCATAGTTAAAGTATTAGTTAGGTTTTATTTGAGGGAACTTTTAATCATCCTGGATTATTAATAAAGATAATTAGTCGACTAAACCAAATTGATATTAATTGTAATGGAAATAGTTTTTTTGATAAAATTTATAGGCAAGTGTTGAGGAAATATGATTCTTGAATTTTATGTTCAGGGAGTTCACTCAAAAGATCAACGAACCATGAGTTAATGTTGTTATTAAGACCACCTACTTAAATACCTTAGATTAATTTTCATGGCCACATTCTAGGTTATGAGAAGGGGAATATGGATCCTTACCACTAAAATATTTATGTGATATGATATTCCAAATATAATAGTGAGGGACATTATAATTTTATAATATAATAGGAGACTAATAAAACTAATTTATTATGTCACATTCAGTTTTCAAGATAAAGTACTAAAACATACATTAATATATTGTAAAAAAGGAATGAAAAACTATGGGAATAATGTGATCATTCCTAGAAAAAATCCATGTCCTCACTAGAAAAAATTTCTAATAGTGGAATATTCATTTATAAACTATACTACAATAATGAAATTTATATCATGTGTTGGTATCTCCTATTATTGACCAACCATGTTAGAAATCAAGTGGGGGTGAGAAGGATGCTTCCAAGAGGTACATAATGGTGCTTCAAATTTTATTGCATCGTGATATCAACCATGTATGGAGAGATGAAGATGAAATATAAAGATATGGATGTATACTCTATAATATATCATCTCTTAGAACATGAAAAGGAGAAAGATAAGATAAAGAAAAATGAGATAGTCATTACACTATACTAGTGTAAAATGGAATATGGGTACGCAACAGGTGATTTTTACCTAATGACACTGAAGTGCATCAATCAATTAGAAAATTTGGGCTTCCATATGGATAATAAATTTTCCATTAATCTCTTATTATCATCTATACCCCCCAAATTCTCTATATCCATCAAGAATAATTGGATGAATAATGTAGATAAGTTGTTTAGGAATATTTTTACTATGATTTTATAGGTTATAAGGATTAGTGAAAATTTGGTTCCTCACACCTTATAGTGATTGAATTGAAATACAAGGTTTAAAATCCCATGTCTGGTTAAAATTCAATATACTATTTACAAAATTCTTCAAAGAGACAAAAGTTTCATAGGAAGAGTTGTGAAAAGGGGGATATCTTCTTTTCATTCTATAAGAATTATTATTAGAAGAGAAACTATAATGAATAAAATAAGAATAAAGTAACATATTCTACTTTAGGTGTATTCATCATTACATGTAATATTTATATTTCACTTCTTGAGTATTAAATACAATATGAAATTTAGATATTTTTATTAAAATATAAAAATCATGGAAGTTAAAAAAAATATAAGAAATAAATTTAATTTTATAAGTAGATGAGAAAGGGTGATTTTTATTTTATCATAGAGAACCATATAACTTTATATATCTATGTATATTGATTCTATTCAAAATATTGTTTTGTTTTGAGTGTTACCAAAAAAAATTATCTTAATGAAAAGTTAGACACAAAACGACATTATTTTTTATTTAAAATAAAAGTTTTTATGGTATTTAATACGGAATAATTTAGTAATACTTGAATCAAAAATATCCTATATTGGTAATAAATGATGAATATAAAAATATAATACTCATACCTAGTTGTAGAAAGATAATTATTTTTCAAGTAAAACTAAAATTAATTATAAATTATATACCTAAAAGGATGTTTAAACTCTTTGAAGCTAAATATTATGTATTTCAACCATTTACTTATTATGTTTTAGATAAATAAACTTTTATAAATATTGGTACACACTAAAGATTAAAGATTTAGTTAAAAAAGACAACATTAACTATTCTAAGGAAAAGTTAGATTTGAGTTTATATACTTCATGAGATTCATTTAAGTGATTTTATGAATTTATAATGGAATAAATGAATAAATTTAGTGACAGATATAGGATCCTTCAAGTGGGATAGTCATATAATATCTAAACCAAGTATTCATGGATGATTTAAATGTATATTTGAGCTAATCCTAAATTAATATAACCATATACACATAAAAGACATGATGATAGTAGAAGGAGGATTAATGAGAAGTCTTATATGCATTAAAAGTATTCTATAATTCATTTCAAGTGATGTTTCACAAATAACAACATAATAGATCACCATATTCTAACCATATTGAAAAATGGATATCATATAAGTTAAAATATTATTGAAATACATTACATCATAGCTTCATGTGCTTGCTGATAACTGTTTGTTAAAGTTGTCTTTAACTACAAACATATATCAATTAAAACACTAAATGAATTTCATTTAATTATCCTAAATATACACAAGATATATAATATCCCTAATATATAATTTATTAGTTAAGAATTACTATATTTATATAATAGAGAATTAATTATATTTTGAGTTAGTGGGAGAATAATTGAATTGAATAGGAGTTAGGCTCCAAATGTGCATGAGTTTTCACAGGAACACTACGCTCTATGTCTTAGTGGGAGTAGTTATTCTAGAGAAGTATATTGTTTAGGAACGTTATATAAAAATAGGTGGTTCAATATTAACCAATTCAAGTGATATTTTATTTGATAAATAATAATGAGTCCTATAATATATTGTAAATAGAAACATGATATGGTTTTAAAAATCATATAAATTTAATAATATATTCCATGAATGAAAATTCAGTTTTGTATTTTTGTAGTTTCTTTAGTTGAAGTCAATCCATTCGTGGGTATTTGAAAAGAAACTAGATATGTATGGTACAAGTCAAAACCAATAAAGATCAATTGATTATTTAAGGTTTTAAGTTATGTCTAGACATATTCTACGATGAAACATGTTACTAGTCATCATGATAAAATATATTAGAATTCTAGTTTTCATAATAATATTATATGATGATTATATTTGGAATTAAATATCAAGACCACTTTACTTTATGGAAAAACTATGATAAATCTATATGATGAAAGAAGAAGGGATAGATATACTAAACAAATACAAAAAAGGAAAGTAAGTTATAAGGATTGATGTAATAATCATGATCATAAAATATTCATTTTTATTAATCCATTAAACCATTTAGTTTTATAAATAATGAATTTTTTTAATGAATCTACATAGGTTAGTGAGGGTGATCTAGTTTGTAAGCCATATATGTTAACAGCATATGGAAAACAAATGTTTAGTCTTATAGTTTGTTAAGACTAAGTAAAATTTATATAAGAATAACTTAAAGTAGAAACCTAAATTCTAGGTAATAATATCTAAAAACATATATCTATGGGGGTTTCATATATCTAGTCATAAAATATACTTTTATAAGGTATTGGAAAGTAAAATATGAAACAATTAAAGGTTGAATTGTTGCCTATGTCTAATGGAATGTAATCTCTCTAATTTTATGCATGAAAGAACAAGATGATATTCTTATGATGAATATAATTAAATAATATTAATTGATTTTAATTTATCAAGTATTCCATGATATCTATGAAGATTTTATATTTCTTATACATAAATCATAGAGGGAAAATATCAGATAAAACTTATGGAAATTTCATAGGACGGAATTTAGAACTATCTAATGATACTTGAGAAAGTTAAAATGGACGAGTTCCTAGTAATTGGAGAAATGAAAATATTAGTGTTTAATAGGATATAACACTAGTATTAATTCAGATAAATTAGTTATAATATTTTAGTAAGTCTAATGTAATGACCAACAAAACTTATTACAACCAGTGGTTTTCATATTTACAAAGACCGAGTATGCTGCAGATTTTGATACAAATTAAGAATATGTTTAGCAATGATTTATTCCTTATTTTTTACTTGTAGAAAGATACTAATGTATTATCATATTTTAATCATATAACTATTGTATTATCTGATATTTATCATTTATGATAGAGGATAAAATCTAGATACCCAATGATATACTTTCTTGACGGATTTTATTAGATGGGAAAAGTTTTAATAAGTATAAAATCTATAGGAGAATGTGGTAGGCCCAAATGGCCCGAAGGCCTTATTTTTTATTTTATTATAGATAATACCCCTTTTAGGGGTTGAAGGGGAATCTGTACATGACCCGTAGGCCCAAGGCCCAAGGCCCGACTGACCCGCAATACATGACCCGAATGCCCAGAGGGATACCATGCCCAATACATGACCCATAGGCCAAGCCCAATTGAACTTCCCCTCCCCAGATTCTGCGTCATTGATCACCTAGCTCCCCACCTTGCATTGTTGAGTGACTAACATTTCCCCGTACAAAGCTGCACATTGCCTGATCTTGATGGAGGCTACTATACCCTCTCATTCTTCAAATCCGGTTATCTTTGCTTCTGGTGGCTACTACTCTTGTTGCTCTAATCCTCTTCTGGGGCCTGTTCTGTGTGAACTAGGCTAATCTATGGTCTACATGGCCCAAAGGCCCTCTGGCCTGAAGGCCTTTGATGACCCGAAGGCCCTTGAGATCCGTAGGCCCAAATTAGGTGAATATTTCTGGCTGCTACATCACTGAACAGTAACTGCTATAGTAATTGCTACAGTGACTGCTACAACACTACTACAGTACCCCCAAAATTTTTTCTCCACCCGGTTTTTAACTTGGGTCTCTTGGATGCCAAGAAGGAGCCCTTACCACTCGGGTATGGGCTCGTTGGCAGAATGTGGTAGAAATAATAACTATAAACATACCTCAGTTGTAGCATGCATATAATGTGAGATGTAACCAGTTAGTTAGAAGTTGGTGTTTGTGAATGTGAGATTCTATTAGAGTTAGTACCCTAGAACTAACTATGTCAATTCTTTGGATTACTAGAATATTCAAAGACCTAAATATTAATAAATATCTTATCATTTAATGAGTTTTCTTCTACATAACATTAATGTGATAATTTACTTAGATTATTTATCTCATAAAAATGTTATAATAGTTACCCACTACAATGAGAGCTTTGAAGTTCTGTGGTAATATTCATAAGTATATGTCATATGTCCTAGATGACATATATCTAATTAGAGAGAGATGATGTTTTGACTATCAAGTGATAGATGGTTGTAATAGGATTATGCTTCTTCTCATGAATTTTCACACTTGGTAATCTATAAGAGGGGATGTCATGAGGGTAGACCCACCATTAGGGATTACACATGTTATGTGTCACTAGATATTTATATATGCGGATGTGTGTATTATTCCTCATACTTCAGATTATTATTAATGTATATCACGAATCATATATTTTTATGTATCAGTGAAAACCACGATGACACATTCCCATATAGATGTATCATACATTCAATGTATCATAAGAGATATAAATTTAATAGATAAGTCAAGGAAGGATATTCCATCCACATAATGGAAGTTGATATCTCTGGATAATTGATTGAAATGAAGCTATTTAATGAAGTACATGGCCATGGTAGTTCATCAATAAATTTATTTCAGGAAGTTAAAGAAATATAATGGATCACATAGGTCAATGACACAAATTTACAACCCTCTTTATTATATATAAAGAGAAATAGATTATATTATATAGTAACTGTTCATGGTAAGTGTTCATATGAGTTTTTTTGTCATTGTGAAATTAAATTCTTTCTCCATTGGTACCTTGATGTGTTACTAGATGTTAAACTTGGAATTTGAGAAATCTCTTCTAATTCCATTGAGAGAAAGTCCTAGAGGGTCACACACTAAGTATATTCAGAATATTAGTTAAATTCTATTTGAATTTATTATTAATAATAATTATTATTCTGAAATATATTAGTAATAATCATTCAAGTTATGTTGATCACATAAATTCAATCACTAGTTATTAGAGTTTATAATATTTGTGAGTTGATTATTAAATAAATACTACTTGTGAGTTACTAAATATGAAATATTTATTTATCTCCTTTTTATAATCTTCTAGGTAATAAATAAATAAATATGTATTTATTAATATTTATTTAGTTACATGAATATTAAAATAAATATTTATCTATAGGTTTAGTGAATATAGTATATATTTATTTATTGAATGAACAATATAAATATATTTATTATTCAATGTTTGGTAAATATTGATGAGGATTAAGAGGATGACTTAAGGGTCTGGTGGAAATTTTATTTAAATATCTATAAGTTAGTGTATGTTATAGAATGTATTATTATTACTATTTTTTTATTTGACATGAGTAATATATTATAGAGAATATCTGGTGAAGGGTCTTTGGGAAATGATAAAATATTCTACACTAAGTACATATTCCATTTCATATCATTTCCTAGGATGAATAGAATGGTTGTACACAAAATATACCCTCTATAAAATCTTCTCAAAGACCCAGAGAGTAATTCCAAAGAACACACAAAAACAAGAGACAATCCCCATCCCTACTCTTAAGACTCTTAGAATCAGAGAAATAATTCTTTTGAGATTGATAATAATTCTTATTATGATAAAAAAAAGATGATTCCAGTGGTTTGGTTTCTCTGTGATAACACTTATAATACCAATGATGATGTTCCATGATTTGTGAAGAAATTGTGATTACTACTAGAATAATTATACTTTGGAATATTTATCACAATGATGATATGATAAGAAAATCAACCAAATTGAACAATGAAAAACAGAATCATCAACTCGATGTAATTATTATTTTAAATTAATTATTAATTACATATGAAAAATCCTCACTATGAAGAATATGGGGTTTTAGCCATTTTTTCGAGTTTTATCTAATGAAACCAATAGAAAACATTATTAGGAATGGGCTTGAATGCTTCTGATACACCCTCAATCCTTCAATATTATTTGTATTTCGGATATAATTTATTGTTAATGTTTCATAATATGATACATTGGGAATAATAAAAACAAAATTTAAATGATAAATTCTTGGTTGGACAAGTGTTACAACAACTATAATCGAAAACCATTTAATCATGAGTTGTAATGCATGAGTAAATTCAACTCAAGGAGAGTATTCTAGAGCATATATAATATGGAAATCACATTGAAAATGGGTGTGCGATCTTCACATGTTGTTAAAACCAATTATACTAAGCTCCCTTTTTCCCTCACCGCTTTTTCGAGTGAGATAGAAGTATGTCATGGGCGTGAGGAGAATCTTAGCTATGAAATGGGTGATTCAGTATATCTTATTGATCCACCACAAAGGTGGGAGTTTGACGAATGAATCTAAGTGATCTTCATTAAGTTCATGAATAAAGAGTTAGGTATAAATAATCTATGAGGAAACATAGACTTTCATGTTCTTTATTTTAGTTATACATGATTTAATTTTCAGCCATCATAGATCTTTGGAAAATAGTTTTATCATTATTTTTCATTGTTAAACAAGTAGTGTTTAATATTAAAAAACCAAATAGCAGTATCTAATCTTTACCATGCTTCATGATTCACAAAATCATGTTTAGAATAGATAAAAACATAGTATCACATAATATAAAGGGTAACATAAAATCATGATAGGTGCTTGTTTAGTTTTACACAAGGACACTATGGTTGGATTACTCTTACATTGGTGCATGTCGTATGCTACAAGTGAATTTACTCTTATATATGTATTGTCTGCCAATTTTACTCTTATGTAGATACCGTCCACATGGGATTTTCCATATGTAGAGTCTTATCAGAAGTTATGATCTATAAGAATGATTGTACACTTGAAACATGTTATTATGTCTTAGATTTTATCTCAATAAAACCATTTTGCATATTGGGCATGTGGGTATAATCTTTCATAGGCTTTTGAAATTCCATGTGAATCCCAGAAAACAATGTCTCATAATCTATGATTACCAGCTGTGTTAACTTATTCTTAATGGATCCTGAGCACATTGAGTTAATATACACCATGATTCATAGTTTTTCTTTAATATTACAAAATATTTTTTATTAGTCATAAATGGATATTGATAGCAATGAGGATATCTCTAAATAGCACAAAGTAGAAAAATGTGTTTTTTATAATTTTTAATTATGAAATGTATATAATGATTTTTAAATTTATTATAAGTAATATAATAAGTTATCTTAGGATATTTATTTAATTTATAAATTTTTTTATAAATTAATTTATTATAAAAATATTTATAATTAATTTATTAAATTTTTCTGAAAAATTTATTCAATAAATATTTCAAAAAATTAATTTTAAATATTATAATATATTTTTCAATTTTCTATGGAAGGAATTATAATTTATAAATAAATTGTTCATATGTAAATTATAAGTGTAATTTATAATGGGTTTATAAATTATAAAAATAAGGAAAACATATAAAAGAGTTTATATATATATATATATATATTCTTCAATATCCATGTTTTAAGAATTTTAAGAAAACAATTTTATGGTTTAAGTGTGAACCCTCACAAAAACCATAACCCTCTTATAGACCAATTTAAACCCAAGTGACAACAAACAAAAAACAAAAAATTAAAATTAAAATTTTAAATTCATAATTCAAAACTCAAATACCATCACACAAAAGAACTATTCCTCTCACCATATAGATTATAATCAAATATCCTGAGATCGATATTTCATACGTCGATCTCCTCATGATCACTTCGTCTAAGGTCATGTAGATCGAATCAAAATCACCATCGTCACTACTCACTATTGCTGTCATCAATGCACATCATCAACAACTTCATCATCACTGATATCACCTGCATAATATGAAAGAAATAACGTCCCAAATTCTTGAAATCATCATAATAGTAGTATTACAACCACTAGAACATTGTCTAACTCACCATCATGAAAAATATGAAATATGAACCACCACCGAGAAAATAGAGAGCTGTCGATCAAAGTTTAAATAATACTAAATATATTATATTTAGTTTATGTAAATTGATTACATAATATAATTGGAATATAAATTTTTTATATTTCACTTATTATCATATATTTTAAGAAAATTCCTTATAATAGGTTAATATTAATGGATTAATTTTAGAAAAGAATATAAACTATTTATTTTTGTTTATATTACAAAATTAATATAATACATATAAATAATTATGAAATACTTACAAATATATTTATTTATGAATTTTTTATAAATGTTTATCGCATGATTAAATTAATAGATTATTAATTTATTTACTTTATTACTTATTTAATTAATATAAATAAATGTTATATATGAATGAATTCATGCTTAAGTTTAAGTGTTAAACTATTTATATAAATTATTATACATGCATATAAATAGTTACATACTTTTTATGATGATGTATTTAGTGTTATTTTTACCATTACTTTGAATTATATAAGGTTATGAGCTTCAATTTAGAAGTTTATCATAGTTTATACTTATTAGGTGTTAGAACTATGGTGGAATTTAAGTATCTATTGATTACAGTAACATTGGGTAGAGGGACTTTGGGTCGACTGCTCACTAGCCTTGAAGCTTATGTCGTTTTTGGAAAAGTGGGGGTTGGCTATATTTCAATCCAAGATTACTATTATAGAATTTTTTTTATTTCATATTATTCTATTAATTTATAAAAAGGGTTTCATGTACCTTATTTCTGGGATGAATTTGAATATATATGAATATAATTAGATTTTAATTTGGGTTATTGACATAATATTTGAGTTGTGTAAAGGTTTACACATCAATATTGTTTGGACATATTGATTTGGTAGAAGGAATAAGAATTCCAAACTAAATCATTAGAAACATGCATACATGTAAAGGGAATATATAAGATAATATAGTGAGATAAAATCACCTTTAAAATACTAATTGTGCGATTTATTCAAAAACAAAACTTGTCAATACCTCTATCATTCAATATGGGAGTCCTTAACCATTAGGTGCCCATGGTTTATCTTGTGAATGGAATGAAAGTAACTCGGTGACACTAAACATTAAGTGATTTATTCCTGGAATATGATTTATATTACCCTTAGCTAGAAAACACTAACCATTAGGATAATTGAGTAATTGAGTTAAGATAATCTAGAATATGGATTGAACAAAGAGTTTTCCACTCAACCATAAAAGAGTTATATGTGATATGATTGAAATGTTTTCTACCAGATATAGTCATGGACCATTTACTTGATTAATTTGTGTAAGTAATGATGAAATATGAATCATGGACCATTAATTTATATGATGTATTTCAAAAGGATTTATCATTTTAATGTTATTACATTTATAAAAGTCCTAATTAAATGTTCATAAAAAATGATACTCATATGATCAAAGACTCTGCTTTAGATTAATAAAATCATCATCATCCAACTTAACTTTGATATCTTTTTTTATAAAGGACAAGATTAATGTAAGAAACTTATTAGACTAATACAAACTTAGTAATTTTTATTAAGAAAGGTAAAATTATATGTGTTAGAGTAACTCCTTTATAAATAAACCATAATTGAAATAGTGGAACAAGTGGATATTGATGCATATGTGAAGTATATATGAATTAACTAAAGGTTTTATTAAAGAACATTAAAGTTATGTAACAAATTCTATTATCATTTATCGATTTTTTTGACAATGTGACTGAGTTAAAGAAAATTTTACCGAATATTTTCAAATAATTAATGATAAATTAATTGGGGAATATAATTTTAAAGTTCTAGTTTTGTATTGATTGTACAATTGGGTAAAATTTCAATCCATAAGAATAAAATCTAGTTGGAAAGTCCAATAATGTTTCTTCAAGTAGCCAGTCATTTTCATTGAAACCTAAAGGTAATGTTATAAATTAAGGACATTGATTCTTTGTGATGGAATGATTTAGGATACATGAACTATTTTATAAGACTTTATTAAATTTCTATGTTATTTATTGATATTATAGAAAAAATTATTTTATTTTTTATGGAATTTGATATTGATTATATGTTTTATAATTTTTTCATATATATATATATATATATTGGAATTTAAAAACAAGGGAATAATTGATAAATCTTGTATTTTTCATTCAAGTGATGAAGTGAAGTGTTTACAAATCAAATATTTCAATATAAAGTAATATAACATGATCATATTGATATAAGTAAATGATGTGTATCATCATATATTTTCTCTTATATGATAATCAAAATTATTTCTCAACAATGATTTATAATGAAAAATATGAGATAATGTTTTTTATTCACATGGTTTATGATTCATTAGATTATATAACATATTCAAAATGGATAAAATGATAAAAAAAATTTATCTAGGAAGAAAGAGTTTATTTACATGTTTATTAAAATTTGAAGGATATGAGGCCACCACCCACTAATAAAATATTTTAAAGAATAAAATCTTCTTCTTAGAATAATGATTCAAACTTATAAAATTACCATATATGATATGAAAATTATATATTATTTGTTAAATATTACCAATAATGGAAATAAATGTTAGTATCTAAACACAAAATTGTTTTTTATATTTTCAAGATATTCAAAAGTAAATACAATGACTAAGAGGCTAGTGAGAGTATGTTTATACTCTGATCAGATCAAAGTTAATAAATGAAAGATTTTTCTAGCCAAAGTGGGTTTCAATTAAATATCTTAAAATTTTAAGGGTATGTTGGTAAAGTATTAATATAATTAATTACATTATCCACCAAAATATTTTAATGCAATGTTTTATGGAAGGGGTTTTAATAATGATGATGATAAATATAGTTTAATTTATATATAGACAGTATAAGTTATTAATATCATAGCATTTGCTATTGTGAATTTATGGATCATTGAATACTTATTCAAGTAGTTGAACATTATACATATAAACCATATGTATTAAAAAATTTCAAACTAAGTTGCATCATATATGTTACACACTAAAGAGTTTAGTGGTAGGTTTTTATCAGGTGATCACATTGTGTTGTGGCAAGAATTACCTATAGATGTAACGAGTTCAGAAAAACCTTGAAAATTCAGAAAACATAAGTTCAATATAGTATGATATCATTTGTGATATGTTATACAAGTTATTATTTATGGGTTTATTAAGTATTACTGAAGGAGTTTAAAAATATAAAGTGGAACATTTTATAAAAAATGAAATCATCACTTTAGCATTCTTTCATGTTCGATGTATATATATCATGAAGTTAAATGATAGTTGACCTCTCAAAGTAGGACATTGTGTTATCTATTACTAATTTTCATCATAGATTATTATAGGTTATATTGAAATGTGAATGTTATAATGAGTAGGATTCAAGTATCTGGATTTAGAATATGCTCATGAGGAACGAAACAAGTTTTGTGCACTGGATGGACCATGAAGTACACCACAGAGTGTCAAATACAATATCTTTGGTATACTTGGACACATGGTTCATATTTATAGTCCAAAATAACTATTTTTAGTGATACACCAAGTAAAATAACCCTTATACGTTTATACATGTCATACAGAAGACTTAAGTCTTATCTAATTAGGGGAAGGCTGGGTATTTCGTTGATTATATCATCAGTTAGATATTAACCAATATAACATTTTTTTCTCATATGATGAGAATAAAATCTAGTCATTTTAGTCAAATATACCAAGGATGTGTACCACTATACCTATATATTACATATGAAGCATATATATATCAGTTGAGGGGCATGTGATGTGACCATCTATAAAGATGAATATCATGTGATGTATTCATCTACTTGTTCAATGTATATTTGGAGAATCAAGAAAATTAGAGTATATATAAAGGATAGGAATAAACCATGTACCATGGTTATTTTATTACTTTGAAAAAGGGATTATATAAAAATTAATTCTTGCATATGATGTATTTTATAGACATTGGTGTAGAGATATATGTGTTTGGTGGAGATCACACTAGGTCTCTTTATAGCTTGAGTATCATTGCTTCTTTTATAGAGCCCTCTATTTTCTTACAAAATTGAATTTTAGAATTTATATTTTTTGTTAATGCTACATAAGTCTGTGGGGTCCTACGTAGTGTTTGAATGAATGAGGATTTATATTTACTCATAGTGGAGTTTTGGATGGTTATTACCAAGGTATTACATGTAGGTTACAAGTGCAGTGGAAACGCAGGAGGGTCGGTGCCCAAATTTAATTTTTTCCATATTAAATGAATAATCTGAGATCTATGTGACAATGAATGCAATGATCCATGTAATATAATCAAATAAATAGGAAAAAATAATAGAAACCTAGAACCAAGAGATAGGATCAACACATTTTTTTATAATTAATTTAATTATAAAAGAATTACCCCTAAGGCGATTCTTCATTTGTTGATGCATTCAGCCACAAATATATAGGTGTACCATCTTTCTGTTGTAATGATTAAGGGTAGATCTCCTCTAGAGATGATCCAAACATAATCTACAAGTCTTTGGACATTGCCGAAGGAGTCTCCAAGTGATATCATGAAAGATCCTCGTGCTTATGATGTCTGCCTTTGACCGCCTTGAGAACCGTTTCCAAAGAGATCTCCTTGATCTGGTAGAGGAGGTTCTCTCTCATTCTTGAGAGCATTATTGGTGAGGGATGAACTCTCTAGGTTTGAGAATTTTTCTCCAATTCTTGGTGCACAACCACATAGGCATCACTTGTCTTGACCTTGGATAATGAGAGAATAACGTAACCATGGATTTATTTCACTAGGGTAATAATAAATAATTTGCACAAGTGTCTTTAATTATTTCGTTAATCCTAGAGAAACCCCCATGTCAAATAATAACAAAAAAATGTTTATTTACTAACATGTGCTTAACTTATGAGTTATAATTAAATATTATTTAATAAAATAATATTCAATATTATTATTTCTCACTGGACCGTTAAACTTGGTCGACCAATCCTCCTCAATATTTATTAACTATTCAACTCACAATATATTCTCTCGAATAACCAGTGATAGAATAAATGCGATCATGAAAGCATGAATAATTATTAAATAAGAACCAGTAATAATATTTATTCAAATTTTTAAATAATAAATTATTTAACTAAGATACTAGATACACTTAGTGTGTGACCCTCTAGGCCTCTTTCTCAATGGCATCAGGCGAACCTGCCTAAAGTCCAAGGTTAGATTCTAAAAACACACTAAGGAACCCATAGAGAAAGAAGTTAATTCTATAATAACATGTCACCTCATACAAATACATACCATGTAATATAATAACCTTTTCACAATATCTTTAATCGAGAAGGTTACATGCCAGTGCCATCAACCTATATGCTCGATATCTATTTCTTTGAATTTCCGGAAATAAAACTTTCCTATTGATCACCATGGCCATGGATTTATATTGGATATAACATTTACATTAAATGGAATGAGATATTATCTATTGTTAAAGAATATAAGGGATAAATACTTTCCCACATTAATCATTAATTCAATATTACTCATGAGGCACCCAATATATCTTACCTCACTATGAACATCTGTCATCATGGTTTTCATCAATACATCTAAGTGGGTGACTCATAATATACATTAATAATAATTTTAAAGTCTAAGGACTAATACACATGTACGCATATAGGAACATCTAGAGACACTTATAAATGTGGATTTCCTACTATCGGGCCCCGTTCTTATAATATCTTATTGGATATCACCGAGGGCGTACACCATGAGAAGGTGCCTTAAAGTCCTATGAGTCTCCACCCTTGATAGAATATATCATTTGTGTTCCTCAAATGTATAACCTGGATATAGAACATATATTCAATAATAGTTTCATAACACTTCCATGTTCTCATCATAGTAGGGATCCGCTATGACATTTTTGTGTGATAGTCACTCTTTGGACATTATCACATACAATGTTACACAGAAGAACAACCACGATGTGATAAGGAATTTATTAATTTTAAAAAACCATGAATAGAAGTTATCATAAAGTACAAAATAAGTTAGTTCTAGGTTACTAACTCAAACAAACTCCAACTTTCACTAGATCCCACTACTATCGACCTTCAGTATGCTATCTCTCACATGATACTAATGCTTTTGCTGAGATAGGACTTTAGTAAAGGGGTATACCAATTTCTCTTACATGGATACTATGATAATTTTAAATTCAACCATGTAATAAAAATCCCTTAAGAGGTGATACTTCCGGAGTATATTCTCTATCTATTGATGTGACCTTGGCTCTTTTGCAAGATCCACCGCTATATTATTATAAAAATACAATGTGATTGTGTCTTTACTACTAGGTACCATATAAATCTCTTGGGAAAAGTTCCAAATACATACATCTTCCTTGGATGCATAGGAAGCCGCTATGTACTCAGACATTGTTGTAGAATCAGCTATAACTGGCTGCTTTTAACTTTTCCAGCTCACAACTCCTCCGTTGAGATAGAAAACATATCCTGATTGCAACTTCAGATCATTATGATCTGTCTGAAAACTAGCATCAACATACCCTCAGATGACAAGCTTCTATTCTCCTCTATACACCAAGAACATATCCTTAGTTCTTCTTAGATACTTAAATATATTCATTACAACAGTCCAATGCTATTCTTATGAATCTTCTTTATATCATTCGACCATGTTCAATGCATAGGCAACATCAAGTCTAGTACATAACATGGAATACATGATTGATCCTATCTCCAAAGTGTATGGGATCTTACTCATTCTATCTTTCTCCTTTTGTGTCTCGAGACACATTTAATTAGAAAGATGTAAACCAAGTGACACTAGAACCAATCCCCTCTTAAATTCTTCCATAATAAATCCCTTTAGTATCTATTCAATATATATACTTTGTATTAGTCCAAGAAACCTCTTAGATCTATCAAAAATGATCTTAATATCTCGAATGTAGGCTGATTCGCCAAAGTCCTTCATGGAGAAGCACTTGTCAACCAATCCTTAATATATTGTAAGACTAGTATATTGTTTCCAATAAGTAATATGTTTTCAACATATAATACTAGGATAATGACCACATTTCCACTAAAACATTTATAAACACATGGATCATATTAATTTTTAATGAGACCAAATTTTTTTATGGATTCATCAAATCAAATGTTCCTTGACCTAGATGCTCGGTTCAATCTATAAATATATTGATGCAACTTGAAAATTATTTTGGCATCACCTAGTGTCACAAACCCTTCTCGTTATGTCATATAGAAATCTTCCTTAGGGTCCCCATTAAGTAATACAATTTTTATATCCATCTTCCAAATCTCATAGTCATGGTAAGATGCTATAGAAAATATGATTTTGATTGATTTAAACATGAAAAATGGAAAAAATGTTTCATCATAGTCAATTACTTAACAATATTTAAACCCTTTATCTGATATCCTTGATTTATAGGTACTTACATTAACTTCCATGTCCTATTTTGTATTGAATACCCATTTCCACCCAACAAGATTTACATCAACTGGCTCATTGACTAGAACCCAAACTTAGTTTTGATACATGGAATCCATCTCAGAATTCATTGTTACTATACATATTACTGCTTTTGAACTCTCCACTACCTCCTTGTAGGACAAAGGTTCATCATTGTCCAACAATAATGAATCCCCATACTCAGTGACAAGAAAACTATATCTCTCTGGTTCCTTTACCTATCTTACACTCTTTCATAATATTTGTGTTTTATAAGATACTTATTCCACAGGGACCTATGGAACTTGTTCTTATACCAACTTCAATGTATCTTGAGCATAAACTTCATCGAATTCAATCATGTTCCCACTATCCTTTTTAACTATGCACCCCCTCTTAAGAAAGAGATCTTGTCTGGTAATAGTCACCTTTTTCTCTAAGGGGTTGTATAGGTAGTATGCTCTTTTCCCTTATAATACCCTATAAAGATAAATTTCATGCCGCAAGGTGATAGTTTGTTTCTTGATAAAGGATTAAAAAATGAATCACATCCCCTTACATGTGTATATGATAAAATGGGTTTCTTTACACTCCATAGTTCGAAGGGAATTCAATTTTCCACCTTAGTTGGTACTCAGTTTAATGTGTATGTCATAGTTTATAATGCATATCCCCAAAAGGATAACAACTGATCTTCAGGAATCATCATAGACCTTACCATGTACAATAAGGTACTATTCCTCCTTTCACTAACACCATTCCACTATGGTTTATAAGGTGGAGTGAGTTGAGATAGAATCCCAAACTCCCAAAAAAAGTCAATGAACTCTTGGTTAATATATTCTATACCTCAATATGATCAAATATTCTTTATCTTATTACCACATTGATTCTCTAATTTATTCTTGAATTCCTTTAATTTCTATAAGGACTTGAACTTATACCTCATCAAGTAAATATACCCATATCTACTCAAGTCATCTAAAAAATTTATAAAGTAAGAATATCAACCTCTAGACTATAATAAAAATGGTCCACACAGATAATTGTGTACCAATCCTAGAATCGCTATGTCCTTTTCACCCTATCTAAAAAATGGTGGTTTGTACATTTTCCCTTGTAAACAAGAAAGACATCTATCAAGTGGTTTTCTCTCAGAAAAGTCTAAATAGCCATCTTTATAGAGCTTTATCAATCACTTCCCTTTTATCTGATTCAGATAGTGATGCCACAACTGGGTGTTATATAGGTCATGTAAACATGATTCATTATCAATTTTAAACACTTGTTTTTCATAATTTAATACATAGAGACTATTCTTTAAATGTGCTATACCATAACATATGTTTTCCCTATAAAAGAAACCAATTTTATTTCTGAACTAGGAAAAAACAGACCCATCTGTATCTAAACTTGATACAGAATTTATGTTATTGGTAACACATGGTACATAATAACATTCATGTAAAACCAAAATCATATCCGTCAGCAAAAAAATGCGTTAGTTACCAATGGAAAGATCACCCAACATTGAATCATTAGAAGCTCTTAGATCCTCCTCTCCTCTATCAATTTTCCAAAATATACTTGGTTCCTGAATTTTAATATAGATGTGACCACCAAAGGATATTTCTAATACCAAATGTGTTGAAATGGAAAGATTGAAATTGATAACGTATTCACCTTTGGTTTCCCCTTACCTCTGGGTGCAGTTCCTATTCTAGTAGCATGAGTTTCCACATTCAAAACACACTACCTCCTTTTCCTTACCCTAACTATGAATCTTCTTCTTCTTCTTTGGATGGTGCTTAGGGGATTTAGACTATTTATAAATCTTATTCCCCTTGTCCTTGTCCTTCCACTTTCTATTCACCATAATGACTATGGGTTTTTCTTTCCCCATGTCCTTTTCTTGTTGGAAAATCATATTCAAAAGTTCTGATAGGATCTTCTCATTATTTCTCATATTATAATTTACAATAAAACTAGAGAAAGCCTTTGACAATGATGATAGTATGTGGTCTGTACGCAACTCATCCATGAATTTAATCACTAATATGTCCAAACACTCAATGTAGATGATAATATTGATTACATGAGGCCCATATAGTGTAGACTCTCCAAGCTTAGTGGTGAATAAAGCATTGTATATCTCATACCTATATTGTCTCTCCTTCTCTTGATAGAGATAACCAAGGTGAGACATCAGGCTATAAGGATCAATTTCCTCATGTTAGTTCAATAGATCTTTGGACATGGATGATAACATGAAGTACTGAACATCTGTAGCATCATTTATATGTTTCTCATATAGAGAGAGCTCTTCATCACTTGCCTCATTTCTAGGTGCAACTCATAAAGGTTCTTCCAGCACATATAGTTTTCTTTCATGGTGAATAATGACACATAGGCACCTTTTCCACTCCTAGCAATTAGTCCTAGTTAGAAGGTTTTCCTTCTCAAGTATGGATGACAACATTATGTTTGATGTCATTTCAATTCATTTTATACAAATAAGATCAGAATATATTTAGTACTTTATTTTATAAATTTATACAAATAAATAAAATTAAATTTATTAGTCTCCCACTATTTTATTGAAAACTAAAAGCCCTCACCATTGGCTTCAGAATATCCCGTTTCTTAGATATTATAGTAGAAAATATCTATATTCCATTCTCATCAACCTAACACTGGATGGTCAAGAAACTTGAATTGCTTAAGTAGGGATTCAGAATGCCAACGACATTAACTCATAGTTTCTTGATCCATTGAGTGGACTCCCCAATCCCGAGATCGTTAATTTATATTTCCTCAACCTTTGACTCTTAGTTAAACAAAATCCTTCTTTGGCAGTCAACCCTTGATGTCAATCAAGTTAAGTCAACCCAAAAATTCAAATTATAATTCCTAGATAATTTAAAGAACCCCAACTTTGGATGGTCAAGAACTTTGTACTATGGTTCGATTCAAACTGAAGTAATGAAAGGCAATACTGACTTAATATTTTATTGAGGGATTTTATCCTTTATGGTTAAATTTCTAATTATTATATTTTCACAAGTTTTTTAATATTAAGTGAGATTACATAAGTGATTAAACAGGTCTTTAGATAATATTTACACATAAGCTAGTTTATTTTTGTTACATATTGCACTACAAGAAAACCGCCTATTAGCGGCGGTTTATAGAAACCGCCGCTAAACTGGGCGTTGGAAATCTATTAGCGGCGATTTTATACATTTCGCGGCGGTCAAAGAAAAGCGTCGTAGTACCTCATTTCACGGTAGTTTTTGGTAAATTTAGCGGTGGTTTTACAGGCTATTTAATTAGCGACGACTATAATCGCCGCGAAATTCAGGCGTGTCATGTGCCTGCTTAGCGGCGGTTAAAACCACCACTAATTCCGACATGATTTCACGGCTGTTTTAACCACCACTAAGTGTATTGACGATTACATTTAGCGGAGGTTTAAACCACCACTAAATGTATAAGTGGTAAAACATTAGCGGTGGTTAAAACCACCGCGAAATGCTGACCCAAAAAAAATAGCATTTCTGCTTATACTGCACCACTGCCCTAAAAAACAAACCAAACAAGAAACCATTTATCATGCCAAACATTCTCAATGGGAAGTAATTCATCATATGTTTCCACTAATAGAATTATTCCCCCAAGCTTAAAAATATTTCATAGGCCAATTTCTACCTCACCATGGGCTAGATAAATAGTTTTGGTTCCTAGAAACCATCAACTAATCAACTCACTATGGAATTATGGTTTATGGTACATGATAAAATAAAAAATATATGTCTCCTCATAATGATGAATAGCATGCACAACTATCAAATAAGAGAAGGTTTGGTGTTACACCCAACATGGTTAACATCACTACCAACACAAGTACTAAAAACATTCATGGTTTTAATCACACCCAACACAACTATTAAAGAAGAGAAGGTTTGGTGTTACACCCAACATATATACATGAAGATTACAATGGTTAACATTACACCCAACCCATATAATAAAAAATAACAATAGTTGGAATTACATTCAACCCATGTAACTAACAAGAACACTAGTTTTAATTGCACCCAACCCATATAAAAATTCATAGGAATATTTGGAATTATGCCCAATCTATGTAAAAACCAAGATAAATTTTCAGAATCATGTATAACCTACATAACCACAAAAATTTGGTTGGAATCACACCCAACCCATATACCAATAAGAATGATAGTTGGAATCTTATAAAACTTATTATAAAGTGTTCAACATGGTTAAAAAATATCCAACCTATATAGCATGCCAAAGAAATGGTTAGCATTATGTCAAACCTAATTAACAATATAGAAACATCATTGGAATGAAACCCAACTAAATCACCAAGTAATAAAAAGAATTTAATTACACCCAACCAAAAATATACATCATTTTACTCAAGTCACTCTTACTTGGATAAGATCTCCACTATCAATTATGTTGTATATAATTCACCATCATTGAGGAATTTCTTTAAATAACTTTTAATATATTATCATTTCACATTAATACATACCCCTCTTGGTTATCATTCCAAGTTCTACCACCATTTTTAATTTAATTCATGGATGTACATGATTAATAATTATAAACCAGAGGACCTTACACAGCCCTAACAAACCTTTTCCTGAATCTCATCTATGAGGAAATCTAATTTTGTTCCATCCTGATTCATTGTTACCTTCCCTTCTACACTTGTGCATCAAACAACACATACAATATATATATAATAAGGAGAAAATTTATGCACCACCTACGCAATATTCATAAACACCCTTTCATTTAATGTTGATGAAAAAGTTGGTCCAATTCAATAAGAATACCTAAATCATACAAAATACCTAAAATTATGGATTTAGAATGAAACACAAGATAACATCAAATGAAACAAGAGATTGGGGGTCACATGGATTTATACTTATAGTTTAGAGATGATCAAAATTGAAAATATTTGATTCCATAAAGGATTAAAGTGTATAGATCAAAATGTGCCAAAGAATAGAGGGGAGGGATCACTACTAGTCATTTGTCCTATAAGGAGGAGGAATGAGGATTAATTGGGTTGATGTTCAGTCAGAATAAGAACCTTTAAAACATCATTGTTATAAAATACTTTGTATCGATGATTGACATTATGGTTCCATGAAATAAGGTATCTCCAGTCTACCACATAAGAAGACATTTGAGAAATAGAGGACATATTTAAAGAGAATAGAGAATATATTAGAAGATATGTAACCATTAAGAGAGAATCAGTTGTGTTAATCAAACAAAATAAGTGCATAACATGTAAAACATTACGTGGACCACATGATCCATTCTAGGTCACGAAAATCACATAACCCATAAAACATCTTTTGATCACATGATTTTTCTTAATACATATAATCATGTTACCATGTGAAGGTCACATGAATCACATAAAGATTAGTAGATCATGAAAAAATCCTCAAGAGACAACCGAATCACATAAGATAGACTAATGGCCAAGGGTGTGCATCAAAGTTCAAATAAATTACCATTGATTAGTTCATGGATTGATTAAGTGAGATATTTAGACAAGGTGATCACACAAAGAGGCCAAGTGACATGATCACATGATTAGGTATCTTTTATGGTTCTTGTGATGAGGTCATGCAAAGTTGTCTTGCAAAACAATCGCATGAGAGAGGAGGTTTTGAGAGCTATGGAGCTTCATGTCACCGGTCAAATGACCAGCCTCTCACACCCTATTTATAGGGAACCTCAAGGAATATGAATGGACTTATAGAAGACCAAAAGATGTTTTGAATTCCAACCAGAGAAAGCATAAGAGACTCATGAAGTCATTTCCTACCTCATAACTGAGTCCTTGTTCCTTCGAACATCACTTTTATTGGGGGGGGGGCATTTTTTGACGCTAGCCAAATGAGCATTGTATATTTTGGGAACAAAGAAATACCCAAAGAATAGGTATTAATATATACCCAAAGGAAATAAAATTCTAGCATGTATACATATAGATCAATCACCTAGGTCACAAGGACCATGTGAACTTCAATGAGGCTCATGATCACATGACCCTAGGAACATCATGCAAAGGGGTTATGCAATTCATGTGATCTGTTCCTGATCATGTGAAGCCCCATAAAATAGCCCAATTAATCATGTAAAACCCCAATGATTATTCTTTTTTATCATATGAAATGTCATCTAATAATCTCCCAATATGTTTATAAAATAAAAGTTATAAAAGAGGGAAGCTTCATGGGAAGGGAGTTGCATTGGTTTTCATGTGATGTGGTTACGTGCCTCATAAAAACTATTAATGACCATGAAAATCACCTCAGAAAACCATCTTGATCTAGTGATATCCATTCAACATGGCTGTTTGGACATGCAACACCCTAATGAGTCCAATTCCCAATGCTGAATTTACAACAGAAACATAAAAGAGCCTATTACCATATATCATCTAACCAATGAAACAAACACATCATTCTCTTTACCACCTGAGGTTATTGTGATCATTTAAGGTTACCCACTGAAGCTCCTCCAAGACCAATGGTTTTTTAAAGGTTCCATACACCACACATGTTATATATACAAACCAACCTTTCCCATATTTGTTCAACACATCAACAATACTACTCATGGTCCGATGATGCATCGTCACCCTCTCCACCTCCATCTCCTGCTGCCACCTGTAAGAACATTATATTGAAAATTAAATATTGTTGCATATTTATAATTAAACTTAAAACCAATAAAAGTTTGCAAACTAAATGATTTTGATTTTTTGTGATTTACCTGCTCACCACCACTCAGTGTACTACCACTGGGGGCATATATGCTCATCTGCTAATATAAATCAGTCAACGCTTTCTGCATAGCGGATATCTGAGCCCCTTAGTCTTGAACTGTGGTTCGTAGAGAAGAAATCTCCCTCTGAGCATCTTCAGGTATGGGCTGAATATAACCAGGAGTAGATGCGGATGGAATCCTTGATGACCTGCTAAAGACCTCAGATGGTACGGGTCCCAAACCCATCCCGCGCACTCTACCAGGATGCTCCTTCCCAAGGACTTGAGCAACCAGGTCATCTTGGGAGACTGAGTAGAACTGCCCAGGATTGGCATCCCATAGTTCTTTAATTTTTACATATAAATCAAATATCAATACATATTAACATAGTAAAAACTGATAATAAGTTATTATAATAAAAAGTTGACTTCATACCCCAACTTCTTTCGTAGGCTCATTAACAAAAGAGCCATCTGATTTTCTGTGAACATCCAAACACAGTTCAGTCTGGGAGGCTTCGTGCCCTAAATTCTGTGACTGTATTAAGCAAAGATAAATAAAAAAGTAAATATATTAAATAGATAATATTTTATTATAAATATTTAAACTATTTAAAATATTACCAATGACATTCGTCTTCTAGAAAAGCTTTTTGAGCCCTCCGTGTGATGGATGACTTGTTTTTCCCTATTTGATGCATTCTGTCATGAGAGATCCTGAAATAAATAAAATGCAATTTAATAGTAATGTATCCAATGTCATCTCCTCTTCATATACATGTATTAATGTAAAATGAGGATAATATAATAATATATATTTCAATACCATCTGCTTCTCATCACGATGCCTGTCAACAAAAAGTTTCCACTGCTCTTTCGGTACCCCACTGGGTAGGTTTCCATACATTTGTTCCAAGGTCAATGAAGTATCGTTGACATCACACCAGAATATCCATTTGAAATCTTTCCATTTTTTACCAAGATTTTTCAAAGTCCACTTCCGTGCTATCACATCAGCAACTGTGAAGTGGAAGAACATTTGTATACAGAAATTAATTTTGAACATATTAGTAACATGACATTCAATTAAACCATAATGTAATAAAATTACCTTTATTTGAGGATTGAAAACTTCATTTTTCCAGTTTGGAGGCATATGTCTCCAATTATCATATGAAATGGGAAGGGAAATGGGCTCCGCTGCTAACTGACCTATAATCTGGCCAAGTAACCCCGTGACATCATCCATAGGGACCCCATAAGAATCAAATGGAACGACTATCTTTTCTCCATTCAAGTTCCAAACATCTGATCTTTTTAAGTGTTTCTCCATGGTTTCATTTTTGTCATCTTAAATGAGCAAACAATTAGTATAAACAAAATGCAATAAATTTATTTAATTGAAATTTATACCTATGACTGTGACCCTCCAGTATGTCCAGGATAAACTAGAAGGGGTTTGTCGCCGCCTAACTGATGAGGAACCTGTAGGGGGAGTCAATGACTCAGCCTCTAATGGGAGGCCCTATAATGGTGTGAGAGATAGTGCAGGGGGAGATGGTGCGGGGGTGTAGGCAGCTGGTGCCTCAGATGTCGTGGGGAGTGACCCAGATGGATCAGCATCCGTCTCAAAACTAAAAGAAATAGTATACCACTTCCTCCTTGGCATTCCTGTCATTTAATCAAATAAAATTAAGTTCAGAATATATATTTCAAAAAAATTATGCAGAAAAAAAAAATTAAAAATGATAATAGATG
Organism: Viscum album; assembly: GCA_963277665.1. Classification (NCBI taxonomy): domain Eukaryota; kingdom Viridiplantae; phylum Streptophyta; class Magnoliopsida; order Santalales; family Viscaceae; genus Viscum; species Viscum album. The sequence continues at coordinate 1,448,458,876 of OY728129.1, forward strand.
CCCAGTACTAACAAACAAAATATATATAACAATGATAATGAATGACTGAAGAAATGAAATAAGTGGTTGCTGCATGAATGAATAATTGTACATACAATCATTTTCCCCTTCAATCACGTCGGTTTCCTGCTCCATTGCTTCATCCACTTCATTCATCCTTGCAAGACTAATATTTTCAATATCATGATGGACAAATAATTCTGCTTCCTGTTGTTGATGACATTCAATTTCAGAGGTCAAATCTTCCACTTCATCACCCATATCATACAAATCTCTTTGTATTACGTGAGTAACTACACTCCACCCTTCATCCACAACATCATTCACATAATATACCATTTTTTCTTACGATTATAAGTTATATGGATCATTCATTTCACGATCACCAACATCCATCAAGTGAGAGAAGTTCACAGAAGTAAATTGCAATGAATCTCTTTTAATACCTCTGATAATATCGACCCATTTCCATTTGAATAAAACAACAAAAAAACGTCCATGGTAGTTTAATTCAATAATATCATGCAGCTTTCCATAGTATGACACTTCAGCAAATGTAAATTTACCACTATTCTGTGTTTTCAAACCCACTTCTCGATCAACTGTATGAAATCTAAAGCCATTCACATTATAAGCGTCGAACATTCTAACTTGCTTTATAGGACCTCTAGCAAGAAACTTCAAATATTATGACAAGTCTGCTCGAGTATCAGTATTCATGATATGAAAAAAGAAATATAATTTAATAGATTTAAAAATTGTATGTGTCAAACTAATATTCATTTTTATTGCAATATTTATGAACTTACACGTCATGCAAACCATTCTACAAGCTCTTTATTCACAACTTTCATTATATCTTTCTCATTTCGTGTTCTGCCTCTCATTTCTCTCTTTGTTTGTATCCTCAACTCTTCAATAAATGGATCTAAAATTTCACTATTCAGAAGTACATATCTATGTGCCTGTAATAATTCCAATTCTGTCAGTGTCACATTTGAGATCCTCCCAACTGATCGACCAATAAAAGGAAATATTTTTTATTTCTGATGCATTTGAGATTGAGTTGATGTGTCGTTAACACGTCCAACTCGATTAAATCTTGTCTCAATATCATCTAAATACCTGGAACAGAAGTTAAGACATTCCTCGGCCAAATAGACTTCAGCAATAGAGCCTTCTGGTTGAGCTTTATTTCTCACGTATGATTTCAAATGCCCAAGATATCTGTGATATAAAAAAATAATATTATGCATTTATTTAAATGTCAAAAATTGTTTACTTAATTGGAAAACATATAAATAAAATACCTCTCAATTGGATACGTCCATCGATAATGAACGGGGCCTCCTAATTTAGCTTCTTCAACCAAATGCACAGTTAAATGCATCATGATAGTAAAAAACGATGGAGGAAAGATCATATCTATTGAACAAAGATTCAATAAAAACCTCTCCTAAAGGTTGTCAAGATGAAATGGATGTAAAACTTTCTCACATAATTTCCTGAAAAATGTGCAGAATTTGAGTACAACAATAGTATCTTTTTCAGGTAATAATGTACGCAATGCCAATGGTAGTAACTGCTGTAACAAAATATGTGAATCGTGACTTTTCAATCCATGTAACTTACGATTCTTCAAGTCAACACACCTCGAGATATTACTCGAATACCCATCTGATACCTTCACATTCTTTAAAATTCGAAGGAATGTATCTTTATCCCTATGTTTCATTGGGAAAATGGCAGGAGCATACTTTTCATTCTCATCTGGCCAGAGATCGCGTTTTATGTTCATTACTTGTAAGTCTTTGCGAGCATTAAGATGATCCTTCAACTTTCCATGCTCATTAAGTAATGTGAAAATCAAATTATCATAGATATTCTTCTCAATATGCATCACGTCAAGATTGTGGCATAACAAATTAAATTCCCAATACGAAAGTTTGAAGAATATACTTTTTTTCTTCCATTGTTGCGTTCTGATTTCACTTGACGATGCACTTCGGACCCGTTTTCTGCTATCATTCAAATGATGAACCTTCCCAAATTCTGTTTCAACATTTTCAAGCTGTGTCAATATTTCAGAACTGGTTAACAACTTTGGAGGTGGTCTACGATCAATGAAACCATTAAATTTTGATTTGTTCAGCCGAAATCTATGAGATGCATTGAGGAATCTTCGATGGCATAAGAAGCACCATTTTCTACTGTGAGGTAGCCGTTTGGGCTCAAAATCAAAGTTACAAACGGGACAAGACAAACCCGTATAAGTGTTCCAACCAGATAAATTCCCAAGCTTAGGGAAGTCACTAATGGTCTACAGTAAAGTAGCATGCATTTTGAGCATTGTTTTAGAAGAAACATCAAATGTCTCAACACCGTTACTCCATAACTTCTGCAATTCTTCAATCAAAGGCTGTAAGTGTACATCAATATCATTTCCAAGCATTTGTTTTCTAGGAATAATCATTGAAATTATAAAAGATGATTATTGCATACACATCCACAGAGGAAGATTATAAGGGATCAAAACAACTGGACAAATGCTATAACTTGTACTCAAAGTCCCAAATGGGTTGAATCCATCGGCAGCCAATCCCAATCGAACATTCCTAGGATCAGCTGAGAAATCTGGATGTAATGAATCAAATGTATTCCATGATTGGGAATCTCATGGATGTCTCATTAACCCATCATTGTTATTATCTATAGAATGCCACTTCATGTGTTCGATGGTTTTTGATGACATGAATAATCTTTGCAATCACGACTTCAAAGGAAAGTAACGAAAAACCTTTGCAGGTGTGTTCATTTTCTTTTTCTTCATAAAATTATGTTCAGTCAGACTTCCAACATCACCCTTTGACTGCCATCTAGAAGAAGAACATTTCTTGCAATTCTGTCTACTTGAATCCTCTCCCCAATAAAGCATACAATCATTGGGACACACATTTATTTTTATATAATTCACACCAAGCTTGTTAACAACTTTTTTCATATCATAAAAATATTATGGGATTTTTGATTTAGGAAATGCATCACGAATCAATTCCAATATCATGGACATTTCCTTATTTGTAATTCCACATAGACATTTGATATGGTACAACTTCAGTAGAAATGAAAGCTTTGAATATTTCAAACACCCACTATAAAACTCTTGATTTCCATCGTCAACTAAATCATGAAACACATTTTTCTCAGTGAAGTTTTCCGTTACATTTGGATCTACAGAATCAAGAGGAGGATCCAATGATATGTTCCAATCTTGATCTACTTGTGTTACAGTCTCAAAAATATCACTTGTCACGTTGCAATTTGTAGCACCCTCTTCTGGTTTTTCTGATATGTTTTGATGCTGATAGTGGTGTCTTGCAGTGCCGAATGCATCATTTATGAGGTTTTGCATTTCATTTTCCATTTTCGATGAACTTGGGACCTCATTCTATGGATTAACATCAGTGCTCAATCTTTATGTATTGTTCGATTCTCCATGCCAAATCCAACACAGATATTGAGAAGGGAATTGCTTCAGTATTAAATGTTCATGAACTTCATCTCTCTTCAACCATGTTCTAAATTTACATTTAGGACATGGACATCTTATTCTCCCTTCAACAGATCGATTAGAAATCGCAAAATCTAAAAACTCATTTAAACCCTTAACATATTGAGGTGTGTTCCTCGGTAATGTGATCTAGCTTTTATCCATGTATATCACAATGTGCCTACAAAAAATATATGATAGTGTAAGATTGCAGAATCATAATATAATAAAGATGACCCATTGATCATAAAGTATGCATAATATAATAAAGATGATTAATTGATCACATTTACCACTTACTTAGAATGCCCAGACAAACCAAACAAGTCTGGTCCCTAGAAGACAGCGTGAACACCTCATTGAGGAGAAATAAGAATATCAGGTTACAAAATTATCATAACATTGTAAATCACACATTTATGTTGCCTCAAACAATTTCTATACCCACTAAATTAATGAGATACATTGGTCCACTCAGATTACTTCCACACCCTCACAAAAAATACTACAACTTTCCTGAACATCTCATATACTCACATGCTTGGTCATCTCAATTAAATGTTTTATTTTATTTTCCATATCTAGAAATGGGATACCAGTCGGTATTTATAACATCCATCTAAAATCACTAATATAGAATACCAATGCATGGGTTCCCACAATATTTCATATTATATACATTAGAATGCTGTAAAAATTTATCAATAAATATTCATTGATCGTACACTTCATTATCCAATTTCTATATATAATATATGTCATAAAAATTTGTAGCTTGGGGAATTCCATTTACTATCGAAGAGTATTCATTAGAAATATATTCAAGGTCATATTCAACGTCTATATGTAGGAAAAAATCTCAAAACAATTCCACAAAACACATTTATTCTCTATTTATATATAATTATGAAACAGATAACAACTCAATCATATATATATATAAATGTATATATTATGTACGTTATTCTTCAGAACCTGATAAATTTAATTCAAAAAATATTTATTTTCTTAAATTTCATAATAAGTTGATCTTCTTCTACATCATCTTGATGATAATAAACTCATTCTTAAATGATATCCATAAGTTGGTTCAAAATCTATTTATCATGAACATACATAACATGCACCATCAAACTGTCACTTTCATCCAAATTAATAAAATTCATGTAAATAGAAATAAATTTTCATAGGATCTATTCTATTTTTGTAACCCATTAATATGCCCATATAAACATTAATTATCATGAATAAGTCATGGGTTACCATTACATAATTCCAGATTATATTTAAGTAAATGTTGATAAACTTAGTATAGGTATATATGACCTTTATATGGATATTAATATTACCAGTTTGTTCCAATTATGAAATGAAAATCATGATCGTTATTTCACATGTACATTGAGTTTTGGTAGAACATACGCCTACTGGTTTGACACCAAAATATAGATACTAATAATACGCTTACAAATTTTACATGTAGGATAAATTTTTATTATCACATTTCAATGTTTATTTTTGAGAAACACACTAATTAAGGTGTATTTCACACATAAACATAGAAAAAAAATTATATATCTTGAAATGATAATTACATTAAAAATATTCACTCACACATACCTCATGAATTGGTATATTATCAATGACTTAAAATTAATGAATCACACAATGAACAAAAACACATTCATTGAGAGTAATTGAAACATATTTAGATGGTATAAATGAATTATATGTAATCTAGTACATCCTATATTTATGAATTCTCTAATAAATTCCAAAATTATTCAAGGTAAATTTGAGTCAAACTAAACCATCTCATGACTTCCCCAAACCTCTCAATACATGTTATAAGTTCATTTACTTGATTATTTAAACATTTAACAAGCTCAATAACTCTTTAATAGATTCTCAACCTTCAATTTGGTTCATCTAGAAACATTAAACAATGAGAGTGTGGAAAAATGATTTTCTTTATTTGGTATGAACCTTTCTTCATCACTCTCAATTTCAAAATTTCATTAATTACATTGGATGTTATATTGACATTACTATTTGTTGATAAAGAATATAACTGAACAATACCCTGAACTCTAATCTCCTTCGTTGATTATTTTCAATTACAAATAAACTCCCTTTGTTAATATAGTTTCCCCCCCATCTTGATAGCAAATGAAAAAGAAAAATGGAATCTTCCCTAATTGAAATATATGATTGGAATAAATAAATATGCTACTCCATTTAATAGATATTATTGGAATTTTCTTCCCATCATTTTCACAAAAAAACTCATATCTTCTTTCATTCCATAAGAGTTCAAAATATGCCAATATCACTTCCCATAAGTTACAAGTTCATATAAAATCAAAAGTTTAAAAATTTAGTATAAATAATTTTTGATTCATAACATTTCACTTTCAATATTATAACATTCAATAAATAGTAAGTGTACATCAGATAAAACATTTTTGAAAACACTTTCTTCTAGAATACACAATGGTTTTTTTCATAAACCACTATTAATGTGATACAACTTCTTTATTTTTGTACAGGTCACACAATTGATCACCCACTGGGATGACCATGTATACCAATAAATAACATAATGAAGTACAAAAAAATTGTTTAATACCATAAATGGGACACACTATAATCACATTCTATAGATACCATCGATATATTCCATCCCAATCTCCTATGCATCCCATACTCTAACCTAAAATAATATAATATTTCCTCACAAACCCCATGGTACTCGTTGAAGGTGTGAGGATAGACCTCATGAGGGTATAACTAGGTACCCTTAATATTTTTTATAAAATATGTGTGTGTATTCATGAAGAAATTAAATACAAAAATAAATATTCTTGTTAGGACTTCATGTGCTAGAGGACACTACTACACCCGACGAGGCACACACACCCATCAGAACACCATGTTCAAACTAGGACACCATGGTGTTGACGATATTAGATTCATATCCATGTTAGAATCTATTTTTCTCTTATCCATAAATGTTGTCTTGTACATGAAGAACTATTTTAAGGAATCATATGAGTCTTACCAATTACCCACCTCCTGATAGGGTCCTGCATTCAATTCTTTAACTATTATTCTCAATAAAGGGAGTATATTCAACAACTTATCACTCATTGTGAGGCTGTTTTTATTATAACCACCAACATATCTCCTAGTGTATGGTCATCCATATGTATTTGTTGGGTGGTTACACATCCTATCCATGACCCTATCACTCTGGATGAGTTTAAAACCTAACAAAAACTCTATCACTAAGAGTAAGGTATAATTAACTTCTCTCTCCCTTATTATATAGAGTAAAGGTCACAACCGGACCACCACCATCTCACTCATGTTTGGGTGTAATCTATATCTCCCTCACCTCTCACTCATAGTTAGGATAACATCCAACACATGCATATAATAACCATCTAGGGCATGCAGCCTATCCCACAATATCACTGGTTAATGACATGTGCTCTCATCACTAAATACCTAGACCCTTATATCTAGAATATTATACCATCCTAAATCCATCACCCCATGATGACCACACAAATAATTTTCACATCCCAACCCAAGTCACTCAGGTGGGGTCTATTATTTAATCTAATTCCCCTTGGAATCTTAATTTCTTGTCTTTAAGAACTTACCAAAACCCATATCTCGGTCTTGTGTCACATATCATAGGGGAAAATCTTGAAAAATAGCATATAAGAAGACCCTATTGGCCACACATATCAAGTATTTAAGCATTCACACTTCTTAGTATACCATATATGACTCTCCTCCATCTTTAGGAGGGAGTTCTTAAAAACTCATGAGACATATGACTGTATGACATGTCATCACATGACTCCAAGCCTCTTAGTATTAAAAAATAACTTGAATATCCCAAAATATAATACCCATGTCACATATCATACTTTGATACATACACATGGTCTCTCATCACCTCAATCAAAACCCTCTCCCCTTGGTAATATAGTGTTCAAGTGATCACAATTCATTCAATTTTCTAAAGGGAACTTATTCAAAGAATAAGAGGCATAACACTCTACTCTCTCTTTTTATAGATATATTATTGCCCATATTAAATTTATTAGAATTAATGAATTTATATAATAATTCACACCCCTGCATAAACACACATATGGATTTTGTATTAAATGTGTCCACCTATCTGGATAATATAGTTAATCCCCCACTGATCTCTGTTGAGCCTCAATAAATATTGTACACACTCCTAAGAAACAATTTCATTCCATAAAAAAAAATTAATTAAAAACATTTGTAATTAACTATTTAAAATAAAATAAATAGGAATAATCTCTTAAAAACTAACTGCACATACCTCGAAAAGATGGGTCGCTGGAGATGGAGGTCGCGGGGTCGCCGGAGGTCGCGGGTTGCCGGACAGTTGGGGGTTGCCGGACGGTTGGGGGTTGAGGGTCTCCAGGGGGGTTAGGGGAAGAGGGGGGGGGGGGTTGGGGGACGATCGGGGTGGGGGTAGGGAAGGGTCGACATCATTAAAATAAATTATGGGTTTCATGGCAGTTTATTAAAAACCGTCGCGAAACCTTTCGGCAAAAACGTTTAGCGGCGGTTTTGTGAACCGCCACCACAAAACCGCCGCTAAACCCGGTTTTTATTGTAGTGTTTCATGCTTTTTAATTCATTAATTATGTGATCATGAAAAAACATCCATAATGAATAACCTTGATAATTACAAAAATAAAATAAAGGGTGTGATCATGATCTTTTTCTAATGGTTAGTTTATCTAGCAATGGATAAACTAACCACTAACCGTGGTGAGAAACACATTGAACCATTTAAGGTTTATGTTTACATCCTTTCCACCTATCAATCTTTGTATCTCCTTGGATTCATTTCACCTTGGATCCTAACTTGAACCTTCTCCACTAGCTTGGGAACTTTACATAAAAGAAACCAAGAGCATGAAGGACCTGCATATTAATAAGGATAGAAGGAACACAAACCAAAAATTTAATTTAATAATAAATTAAAAGGAAACCAATCACATACAAAGGTCTGGTCTAGCTCATGACCATCCACATGCATGAAACAAATTGAACATTTAATAAAACTAGAATTCAATTATTATATCATTATTATTTAAGATAAATTGTGCTTGAATCAATTAATTATTTCCTTTAATTAATCAATCCTTTTATCTTAATCCTTTTCTAAATTTCCTTGATATTTCAATCCATTATAATTTTAAAAAAATTAATAAATTCATTTTAAATTAAATGTGTACATAACATGTATGTTGGAGGTTACCCAGTGAATACCCATCCAAAACTACCTAACATGTATTATACTTGTATACACTTAATTCGTTGTGACATATAACATGTACATAGAATAATAACTATAATACAAATCATACATGATGTGCAGATGTTGAATGTTACATTGATGTTAATAATATATATATATATATATATATCAAATCCTATCACATTATGTGTCCCAACTTTATGCCCACATGAAAGTACATGTATCAAGGGTTACAGAATATAATAAATTATAAATCTATGTAATTGGTAAAATTAAATGACGTATAGATCCGATATACATGGCATGTACATTATTCACTATGAAACTGAAGTAAACACCTAGGGAGTTAGCGTGTGAGGTGTACTTTGGAAATCTTGGATTACACGGTGTGTCTAGTGGGCCATCTGCCATGTTGACTCTATGTTACACAATCCCTGGTCAGGTATACCATGTATGTAATACACAACCAAGCCCTGATTCAAAAGGGACTACATGCCATATCTAGTGGGCCACACAGTGTGTAGTTCAGCTTTCCATGAACCAGTTTTTTCCAATCAACACATGGCCTAAGAATTAACTACACCACGTGTCATTAATGTATGTGGGTAGAGTAATTCCCGAACTACTATTGATGAATTGAACAAAACTACGTGACATGTAATTCCAATTACATGACATGTACTAATGCAGAACCTAAAAAAACTCCTTGGAACCTCCAGATGAGATCCTCAATATAATTTTAATCATAAAATTAATCGTTTTTGTTAGATATGTGAGAAACAATAGAGGAAGAAACATATATATTCATTCATATTAAAAAGGGATGATTGAACTTGAATTGAAAAATGAAATTATAAATATGGAAATCACTAACGATTATTAAATAATTATAAACAATAATATGTCTACTGTGATACCACTCATAGGTTCCAGGCATAGAAAAAGCACAGGAGGGTCGATTCCCAGCTTTCATTTTTTCCACATTCAATGAATAATTGAGGATCTATGAGATGATGAATGCTGTGATCCATGAAATTGAATCAATGAAATATGGAAAAGGAATACAAACCTGAAACCAAGAGAGAGGATCAACATATTTTGTTAGTAATTAATTTAATTAATTAAGAATTACCTCCAAGGTGATTCTTTCTTCATTGATGAATTTGAACAAATATCTGTAGGTGTACTGTCATTGCGTTGTAGAGATCAAGGGTAGATCTCATCTAGAGGTGATCCATACATGTTCCACATATTTCTAGATGTCGCCAAAGGAGTCTCTAAGTTATATCATGGAAGATCCTTTTTCTTGTGATGTACGCCTTCTATCTCCTTGAGAACCACTTCCAAAGTGTTCTCCTTGGTTCAGTGGAGGAGGATCTCTTTCATTCTTGAGAGTGTTCTTGGAGAGGGACAAACTATCTAGGCTTGAAATTTTTTCTTTAATTCATCATATACAAACCCATAGGGGTATCTTGGCCTACCCTTGGTTAGTGAGAGAATTATATAACTGGGCATTTATTCCACTAGTGTAACAATAAATAATTTTCACAAGTGCCTTTAATTATTTCATTAATTCTAGAGAAACTCCCACGTCAAATAATAAAATCAAATTTATTATTTTCTAAAATGAACTTAACTTGTGAGTTATAATTAAATATTATTTAATCAAATAATATTTAATATTATTATTTCTCACTGGACCATTAAACTTGTTCTACCAATCCTCCTCAATATTTATTAATTATTTCTCTCATAATATATTTTCTTAATTAACTAGTGATGAAATGTATGTGATCAAACATACATGAATAATTATTAGACAACAACGAGGAATATTATTTTTTAAACATGTTAAATAATAAATTATTTAACTAAGATATTGGATACACTTAGTGTGTGACCGTCTTGGCCTCTTTCTCAGCGACATTAGGTGAACCTACCTAATGTCCAATGTTAGAATCTAGAAACATGCAAATTCACCCATAGAGAAATAAGTTAGTGCTGAAATGAAATGTCACCTCATACAAATTCTTAACATGTAATATAACCTCTTTATCACAATATATATAATCAAGAAGGTTTCCTTCCAGTGCCATCAACCTATATACTCGATATTTCTTTCTTTAATTTTCCAGAAATAGAACTTTCATATTGATCACCATGGCCATGGATTTATTTAGGCTATCTAATTTCCATAAAAGGGCCTGATATATTATATTCTGTTAAATAACATAAGGGATAAATCCTTTCTCACATTATCCATTAATGTAATATTACTCATGATGCACCCAACATAACCTACCACCCTGCAAAAATATATCATTAGGGTTTTCATCAATACATCTAAGTTTATGATTCATAATATCCCTTAATAATAATATTAAATTATAAGGACCAATACACACATTCGCTGATAGAAACATCCAAGGACTCTTATAAATGTGGATTTCCTACTGTTGCATCTCGTTCTTATAATATTCTGCTGGATAACAACAAGGGCATACACCATGAAAAGGTGCCTCAAAGTCTTATGAGTCTCCACCCATGATAACCTATATAATTTATGTTCATCAAATGATATCATTCAGCTATATAAAATATATTCAAGAATAGTGTCATAGTACTTCCAAGTTCTCATCATAGTAGGGATCTGCTATGACCTTTTAGTGTGAAAGTTACTCTTAGGACATTATCACATACATTGTTACACATAATAAAAATAATGTTGTGATAATGAATTTATTAATATTCAAAACATTGAATATAATCTATCATAAAGTACAAAATAAGTTGGTTCTATCTCACCAAATACAACATTACATATGATTTAATACTCAATGAATTTGATTAAGGATTTCCAAAATTAATTGGGAAAATATCCAAAATGATTTTCAGAAATGATTTCACAAGTTATTTTATGTGATACAACATAAGGTAAAATGGCACTAAGATAATTTGGGTTTAGTGTAAGTGGGAGATTGAAGTTGATATTCTTTAAAGCCTATACATATATTATTTATTATGCCTTATATTGTAAGGTATTCTATTTATATATATCATGGTATGACATGCAGGGATTTAGGAAATGTTCCCAGTTTAAAAACATATCATATTGTATATTATCATGAAAAAATGCTACTGATTTTGATAGTAGAATGAAAAATGTTATCATTTGTGAATTAATACCATATTGGATATCATTTATTATTAACATTTTATATGTTAAAACATTGGGAAGAATAAAAACAATATATATGATAATTTTTTTGTTGGATGAGGGTTATAAAAGATATAACTAAAATCCATTTAATAATGTGTTATACTGCATGAGTATATACATATCAGTCAAGAAACATCCCCAAGAGATTATATAAGGTGGAAATCCCATTTAGAATAGACGTTCAATATTTTTATAAGATTTTTTTTAATTATCCTAAGATTTCTTTCTACCTCACCCCTTTACTGAGAGAGAAACTTCCATATTGTGGGTGAGAGGAGAATCCCACCCATGTGATGGGGGATTCATCACAACCCATGGATATACCATGAAGGAGGTAATATAATAGTTACCTTTGAGGGATCTTCATCAAGTGTATGATTGAAGACTGAGGCAACAATGATCTATGATGAAAGGTATACTTTCATGTTCTCAATTTTAGTTATACATGATTTTGGTTTCATGCATTTGGATATTTGGAAAAGTGGATTCTTATCTTCTCCCTGTTAAAGCATGGTTTTACTCTATTGGCGTGAAGGCTGGTTCCTGTTTTTCCCTAGAAGTTTTCATCTGGATTGCTCTGCAGAATAGACTATGCACTTCATCTGTCCAGTACAGAGTTGCTGATGTATAACCGCTTGTTTGGATGGAATTCTTTCTTCTCCACCATGCTGAAACATTTTGGAATGCTGCCCTGATTGTCTTCATGTTCTATGCACTGTGATAATGAAGTTGTGATGGAATCTCTCCAGATGGATGCATCTCTTTTTCTTTGGGTGAATTTTGATGAGAAATCTGGAGCATCTTTCTCACTTTCAAAGAAGTAACACTCACCTGAAGTCTCAGTTTTGAAGTAGGAAATGTCATGGAATAGAGGATAATGCATGTCCAGACTGCACACTATGATTCTACTTCTGCAGTGGAGGTCATGGACTCTCGTTGGATCTTATTTGAGCCTGTTTGAAGACTCGTTACTCGGTACTTTAAGGTTTTATATGTATTTTGTTGTTTTCTCTGTTTTGGGATGGTGTAAATCCATTACACCTCGTGTTTTCATTGTAAACTTTTATTTTAATGAATTCCATTCGACATGAATTGGGAAACCAATTCATGTCACCTTCTTCAAAATAATATTTAAATAAAATTAGTAATCATTAATTTTTTACATATAATTAATATAATATATATTTATATAATTAGTAGTTTATTATTATTTTTATATATTTAAAAATAAATATAATTTTTTTAATTTTTATTTTTACATTTATATAATTAATATTATATTGTAAAAAAAATTTATATATTTATATAATGAATAATATTTTTTAAAATATAATTAATAATATTTAAATATAATGAATAATTATTAATGTTATTTATATAAAATCAATATTATATAAATATTTTAAATATACTTAATAATATCTAATTATTGTAATTATATATAATTATTTTTGAATATATTTATTTTAATCATTTATATAGAAATATATTTTAATATAAATTTAAAGATATATATATATATAAGTAAATAAAATAATAATAATATATTTGTCATAGTATATATTAATCGATAAAAAGTTCATAAATTTTTTGGATGAACTTGTTTGTTCATTTGGAACAGTGTTCTAATCCTATACTTGAGTGACAGGTTTCAGACTCCACTAGTCTCTAATGACCATTATTTTTTTATTTTATTTTGGGCTTTATCAGTGCTGAAATAAACACCGATAAATAATTTCCTTTATCAGCACTCAATTTAGTTCTTTTAAATGTTAACTTATGAATGATAATGTATTTATCATGGATATAGGTTCATATTATCAGTGTTTGTAGAAAGTATTGATAATGGTATTTCCCCCATTTTAAAAAACCTTAACTATTTCACCACTTAACCCAATTCTTTAATCTCTCCTTGAAACTGACCCATGTTATTTTTCTACAACATTTTAGATGAATTTAATTGAAAAATTGAAGTTAGGTAATTTGAAATTTAGTTGTAAGGATATCTTAACTAATCATATTTTTGGGATTTGTTTTGATTATTTTCACCTCAATTGTCTTTATATATGTGGGACCCAATAGTTTAAATACCCATATGTGGGGGGGGGGGTGAATCAAGGAATGATGGATTTAAACAATACAACCTTGGACTTTTTTCATCATTAAATAGAAATCCCTTTTATCATATTCTCACAAATATATATATATATATGTAGAAATTAAATCATGCATGAGACACACAAATTATACCTTTTCACCCAAACTAGGCTAGTCCAAGGAGCATGAATTATTAATGTGAGAAAGTACCATAATTCACTATAGTACACTTCCATTAAAAAGTTTATAGAAGGCTCATTATTCCCTAGTTTATAACCAACCATAATTTGAACGATCACTATTCTCTCCACTAAAATGGACACATTTCTCCTCTAGAATATTCTTCTAATTATCTTTATCCACTTAGATTCGGTTTAAGAAAAAATGGGTGTGACATGAAGCTCCCCCTTCATGTGAGAGATGAATTCCACTTTACCAATTACTATTTCATAACTTAAAACTCAGTATTTATAAATTTATCTTCCATGAACATGAATTTGTCGAATATTGTTCATCAAGAACTTCCCTATGTGGTCTATCATTCACCATAAAATCTCTTTCATGGATTATATTCACCAAAAAATACAACCTCACATAAAATATCCACAAAACCATACTTCATGGTCCATCCTATGTGAACTACCCTACATACTCCTACTTCTTGAATAACCACCATGAAACTCCTCCCAAAAACCGGCACTTTTCAGACCAACTTACACAAACTCTCCTCTACAAAATCCCTTTAAAATTTTCACTTAACAGATAAATTTTAGACTTATAAAACTTTCTATCAGAATGATGCTATTAAATGGAATTATCTAACATAAATGAAGTGATTAAAGATAATTTTATAGGTAAATCCATCTGATAAAACCACTAATAACAATTACTATTTAGTCATTTACAAAACTCTTAAGGGTAAGACATACCTTTGTAGACATCTAATCATGAACTCTTAGCTGCGAGCTCCCAACCGCGAAATCCATTTGTATTCCACATACTCACTTTGTATTCAACCAAAAATTAACACCTTATGACTATTTACTCCCCTCTAGGCTCCATGGAATTTATTCATATTTATCATAATCCCTTCACGGTACCCCAAAAATTACTGTCACTTTACCACGAATGATAAACCTATCATGAAATTATCACATTTAATGAAATACCTTCTTCGTGGTCCATAAGCATGATCCTGTAAACCACATAAATTAGTTTTGAGTTTTTTTAATTCAACCTAATATAAAAAATTCTTTCTCATGGTTTTTACACATAAAAATATGAAAAAAATAAGTACCATCGCCACCTTTATCAACTACTCATTCAGAAAAAAAGTAATACTTCCTACAAAATTTTTGAACAATCACAAAAAAAAAAAGAAAACCATAACATTGAGAGATATTTTCTAAATAATCTCCCCCATTGGGTTTTTTGACAACACTTCAAAATCGATTATAAATTTTGGTTGTTAAAAACTCATGCACCTTCTGCTTCAAACTTTACTCCCACTTTGTGACTCTAGATTATGAACAAATAGATATTCCACATGAACTAAAATCCCACATGAGTCAATATCAGCATGAGAAATAATATTTCCATTTGAATATCATCAATTAATCATTTCATTCTTGATACCACCTATTGAATCTTACTTGATTCCAAATGATGATCGATATAAATTGATCTTTCTTGCTGATACCAAATTTGTTAGTGTTCGATACCAAAGTCTGCAAAAAGCATGAATCATAATAAGACCACTTATTCAATCACATTTCGTATATGGATAGCATCAAAAACCCACAAATCATCATTTCATGATATTTTTTCAATGACTGAACAAATCCAACATCATCATGATTTTAAAAATTTCCATTGCATCTTTGATCCCCTTAATTCATCATGGAACAGATCTCCCCTATCTACTACATTCCCCCTTTCATGAAGAATACTTATCCCCCATTTTCAATGACCTTGAAGGTTACTCTTTTTTGGTGTTAAATAAGGGAAATAACACATATCATCACAAATGAAAAAAACACTATACCTTGGGGAGTGGGGGTTCCACATCAATACTATTTAGGTGTGAGGTGTTGACTAGAATCCAAGATCCAGTAAATTCCTTTAAAAATCTTCATTGGGTATAATGTTTTTTGTGATTTATATAAATATAAGTTCTATAGACACATACTTCAACTTCACCACCCCATGCTCAATTCTCTCATTGATAAAAAACGTTTTATTTTGATGTATTTTATCCTGTAGTGATGGACTATATTTTTTATAATAATGATAACACTCAAATTATCAAAATTCATTCCAATCCGAGACATAACTTAAAATATAATGTCTTCAAGTTGTTACTTCATCCATAATAACTGTTTGAAATGTTTAGAATCCACAATATATTCAACTTATTTTTTCCTTATTGAAATTTAATATTGTTTCTCACTCAACCAAGAATCACACAATCCACCAAGATAGAATAAACCACATGATATTGACTTTATGTTTTTTTCTGAACCATTCCAATCAACTATATATCCCAATGAACCCTATTATGTTTTAAATTATGAAGAAATCCAAAGTTCACTATGATTTTTATATACCATAATATTATCTTCACTGCAGGAATATGAATTTATTTTGGATTACTTTGATACTATGACTCCTACCATGTAGAAAAAACTATATTGTGTCATATCACTATTATTTATAATTTTTTCCAATGATCTAACTATATTCTATAATATTTACCAATTTGATATCATCATCCCTTTGAAGCTTCATTAGAGAAGCAACCAGTGTTGTTATAACTATTTTTGAAGAAAATACGGTATTCTATTTTTGAACGGTTCCAACAGGTTTTTTTATGGAACTAGAAACACCTATTGGTCCTATATCTATGATAAATTGGGGAACTTATTTCCAAAGTTTGGTGCTCCTTGGGAGGTTTGGACAATGATACTTAAGAAGTCACATTTTTTTTGAGGATGGGAGGTTGGGCTCATCACACACTTGTATAAGGTAATTAGTCCCCACTCAAGGACTCACTAATAGATTTAATATATGTTCATGAATCCTTTATTAATTCCTAAGTATGATGTGAGTAACCATAGAGTTAATAATCAATTATTAGTATGCATGAAATTTAGAATCATTTTTATATATTTGAGGTTCTTCATCAATGGATATATCTATATGTATATGAGGTTTCTCATCAATGGTATCCCCTAATGCACTAATTAGAGATTCTTTGGTCGTTATTATGACAATGATGGTTTTATAGCCACATAGTGAGGTGATCTAGAGTGTGTCATCATCCAGGGATACAAGAGTTATTTTGATGTTGGGATAATAACCCTGGATTTTCTTCTTACATATCCTTGTGAAAGGAATTATAATTGATATAGTACATTGATTCTTAATGGGGAGCATCATACCTTTTAAGGTCATGTTATAAGGACCTAACCATACAGTTTAACATCATATAGAAAATACATCTTGGAAGAAGGTTCCTAGTCAAGATTTGGTGTGGTAATTATTCCAGAGCAGCCAAGGGAACTTGGAAGAGGTATTTGATTCTATGTTGAATTATACCCTACATGGAATGTGGTCCTGAGTGAATAGGTTTGATTTGGGGTGTTGAGTTTAGATGTGAGGGAGGCTTCCTACATATCCCATTTGGATGGGAATCAAATCCCACATATTTCATTTAGTATCCCATGGGACTATGTCCCTTTTAGAGGATTAAATTGGGGATTACTCTTGTGAAGAAAACCCTATAGAAAGGGGGACATGTGTGATGTTTTAGATCATGGTGATTTGGAGGCTAGTTCAGGGCTTATAACTAAAGAGGATGCCCATTGAGCTTGGGCCTTAGGTAGGTGTCCTATATATCCTGATTATAGAAGGAATTAAAGTTCTTGTAGTTAAAGATATTAGGGCTTACATATTAAGGTTTCCTTTGATAGGTTCAATTGGGGCTTACTCCTAAGGAGGATTCCCATATAGGTTGTGTTGGGATTTACTCTTGATGAGGATTCCATTGATTGGTTGGGGTTTACACTTGGAATTAGGCCCATATAGGTTGGATTGGGACTTAATCAAGAGGAAGATTCCATTGATTGGTTGGGGATTACACTTGGAATGAGTCCCATATAGGTTGGTTTGGGACTTAATTATGTGGATGATTCATTTTATTGGTTGGGGATTACACTTGGAAGGAGGCTTGTGGATTTGGAGTCATGTGAATGTCATGATCACCATTGAACTATATGACCATGTGAGTCATGATCGGTGTGAGAAACAAGAGGAAGTGGAATATTCAAGAATCCACAAAATCTGCTTTTCCTTGAGGGAAGATACATGGACTTGAGAATTCACACCTATGTGGGTACTCTGGAGGAAGGTGAGAAGAATATTCAAAGGAAGATTCTCTACTAAAACAAACATTTGAGTGTGTGGGTTCTATTTTCATAGTTATCCTCTAAGACCACAAGTCACGATGAGTCATTCTTGAATATGAGAAACAAGAGGAAGTAGAAGATCCATTAAACCACACACTTCTCCTCCTCCACTGGTGGAAGTTTCTAGGGATACAACAATTCCTTCCCATTTCTTTACCCTATACTAGGTCCTAGGTATTGAGAATGAGTAAGGAATGAAGTGGGGGAAGGGAGGAGAATCCTTCAGTTCCCATCCCCTCTCTGACCTAGTAGTTAAGGGGGTGAGGAGGAGCAGGAGTCAAACAAAATACAAGAAAGGATGGGGGATTAATCCAGGAGGGATTCCCTAAAACTGGTTCTATATCAAGGTAGGAGGATTTCATTCCATGTTGAATGGAAAAGAAAGAGTAATCCTCACCCTCCATGCTTATAATTGGTGGCTCCGGGTCTTAGAGATGACAAAGGTAGTTCATGATCATAACCCTAGTATCTGAGACTAGAAACTCCCCAACACCATTTCTAGGGTTGGGCTCCTCATGAGTGTGGGAATAAAAATCCACACCCCCCCAAGGATTCTTACTATATAGTGGGACAAGTGCGGGAAACCTCTAACCATAGGAATCCAAATCCAAATCGGAGATACACTGGTGTGACTTTTCCCATGGGTTTTAAAGTACGGAGGATTCAATGAAGGTTTTAACTTAATCCATTTCAGATAAAGGATCTATAGAAAGAGGAGTCCCAATATTAGAGTCTTAGAAAAGGACTCGAATAAGGGATTATGTTGGTCTTGACTAAGAGGGAAGAGGTGTCTCATGCAGGGCCTGGGAGGAACTGGAAGCGGTTCACGTAGGGGTGATAGGGATACATGTTCTGGGTCTTCCTTAATCCATGGACCTCCTAGGAAAAAACACTTGGACAAGGCTTTTAGAATAGGAACCATGGGTCTCCTCAGGTGTCCCTAAAAGGGTCTCATGCATGTACCTGGTTAAAGAAAGGGGCCTCATACAGGTGGTACTCACTAGGGTAGAACAAATCATCATGTGGGTGTCTTGTGTTTGATACCATGAAGGGTCTTTTATTTCAATTATACCCATTAATTATCTCTTTTCTCAGGTTTTGGAGAGCTACCTAGATAATTATTGGAGACCTGGGTGAATGAGCTACACAAACCGAGATTGGGGGCTTCTTCTGATTTTCTAGTTATTTGAATGAGGATCAAAATGGTCCTATTTATAGGTAAAAGGGGAACCTAGTATAATTAGTGACTTAGCTCAGGTCTATGGCATATGTGCCTGATGTAAGTGCTCAGCGTAGGGGTTTACTTCCCTTTGATTCCATGTAGGGGGTGTTGCGCGGGACCTCTAATGCACAATGGTCTGCATGTGTAGGTCAACTTGAGAAATTATCTTTGATTATTCTTGAGGATTATTTGGTGTTTGAACATGATTATGGTCCACTTCATAATTGTTTCACTCTACTTGAAAACATGTAGTTTCAAACCTCCATAGGATTGGATCCAATTTAAAGGGGAGGGTCCAGTCCTGAGGTAGAATGGGGAAATGATTATGAAGGATTCTTAAAAAAATTTCATAGGTATTCAATGCAAGGATGTGGTGTAGGTATTATTTGAAGGTACGCATTGCAGAATAGGTGTGAAGATCCCTGGTGAAGGCCAACGGTGTCTATAAATACCACTCGACCCTTTTTTATTTTACTCGAATTTCAAGTTTGTGATTTTCACTCTTGTCGTGCAGCTATTTATCTCAGCTTTTCAGTGCTTTTATTTTCATGAAGGTATCCAGATGGATTTTCATAGGTACAACCCTTTTCGTAAAGGTGTTGTGCAAGGAACTTGGATGAATGTGCTACGCGCATAACTTGGTTGAAGGAGCTATGTGTGGTGTTTGGATGAAGGGGCTATGTACATGGCCTTATCAAAGGGCCTGCACGAGTTCTTTCCTTTTCAAAAATTTGGAAATATTTTTCTTTAAAAATTAACTTCTCTCATTCAATTTTTTAACATAATGCGATAACTTGGTGACCTCTTTGTAGGTTTAAAATGGCTATTTTGATGACTTTTTTTAAACAAGATGTTGCACATTATTTTGAAATGAACAGAACTATTGGAATAGATTACTACAACATAGTTGAGTCTGCTCTTATAAATATGGATAATCATTTGGAAGAGTACTAATGAGAGTACCCACAAAGTGATTACCTTAGCTTATATGGGAATGGACTTCTGAGGGATGCCTCAATACCTAGGGTTAAGAGTTACTTCCCAGCATCCAAGTTCATAAAGAAAATGAAGTACCCTTTTACTCACATGTCCTCCAAGTATGTTTTTATTACACAATAAATAGTTCCCATTGGCTGTATTATGTATCATAGTGGCTGAAATATACATATTAAACTTCATATCCAATATTCAAGGCCTCATTATTAAGATTCTACATTCCAAACTTCATAGACATATCAAATACAAGGTTGGAAGGAGGGTTGAGACTTTCTCTCCAGAGGGGGAGTCAGGACCGAGTGGATGTGGGCATACTGGGTGCACTAAAACCATACAAAATTAACAAAATATCTACAATATTCCCATATTTATAAGGCCGTTTTTGTAGGGTAGACCAATGTATACAAGAAATTGGATATCATCCCCAAGATACTAAGCGTATAGAGTCTACAAAAAAAAATCCTTTCACATGATGCATAGTGAGGTTAACATCAGCCTATGGAACATCTACCAAATTTATGGGGTCCCCACCCTTGGGGATATGTACGATGAGTTCATCCCACTAAAGACAACATGGGATGATGTTGAAAGGACACCGCCATTTTCACATGAGCCTTTTAAGATAAAAAAAGAATTTACAGATCCAAGATCCTTTCCTAAGGGTAGAAATCCATTCATGAATAGGGATAAAGAATTTATTAGAACCAATAAGAGAAGATCCCAATTTTCGAAATCCTATTATATGTCCCACTATGAATAATTGAGGTACTCTCAACACATTCTGGCCTACACAGGAGAAAGGAAAATATACCCTTTGGGGTTATAAGGCCAATCAGAAAGTTGTCGTTAAGACTCGCCTGACCGGTTTCCTTACCATATGGATAAGTGTTTATCTAATTCCATTCCTCTAGTCAAATGGTGGTGTGAGGATAGAGACTTTTTTTATAGATGACAAACTAGAAGGGAGGATGTACATAGGGTTAGATAACCCTCTCTTAGAAAGAATTTATCAGTTCTTTCTGCATACATATAATGGTAAGGCCTTAGTTATAATTGGAGGGTTATTTTAAGTGTTATGGGGGTGGATCGTAGAAAGAATATGTTCACATGAAATGTTGAGCCCAGTTAAAATCTCAGACAGCCGATTCTTCCCATTCATCCAGGATGTCTCCAGAATGCAACCCTAGAATTTGAAGTACGATGAGGTGGTGAGGATGTTGAACGTGTCTGAAGAATTTAGCTTCTTTCTATATGCTAACCCACTAGAAGAGATATTTACTGATGATGGGAAGCATAATAATTATGAGCTAAGGTTTTATATGATATCATTAAGAGATAATGTACTGATTGCTCACATTGACAGTGAAACCATTTGTGAGGATTATGCCTCATATCAATTTTCATTATAGTTTAAATTTCTTCAACAGTAAATAATTTTTCACCCTAGACATTTTAGGCTTGATAAGCATTTGATGGTATCCCTTGAACTTTAAATCCTGATGTCCATGGATGTATCCATAATTTCGATCACTCTACCTCCACCAGAGGCATAAATTGGGATGGATGGTGGGTATTCCATGGTTTTTATCTCTTTATACCCTTAATGGGAATTAAAAAAAGGTGTTTATCAGGTTAAGGCTATGAATATTGTTGGTCATGGCATGCCCAGTAAAAAGGCTTAAGCTGAATATGATGTTGAAGCTCCAAATCCTTCAAAGAGATCTCGAACAAGGACCACCGAGCGAGATAGGGTTGAGAAGAACACATATATGTTGACAAGGTGGTATCTCCATCACTGTCAGAAGGAGGGTCATATTCTATCCCCTCATTCTTCTGAGAGATAAAGGAGGTCTGAAAATTATTTTAAGTCAAAGGGTGTTGGGTATTCCTCATAACTAGCCACATTAGATCCAAATTATGTGCGACCCTTGACTCTAATTTTGGGAGAGTATAACTCATGATGCTAGAGATGCATGGTATTTTTTTAGGAAATCTTGTGAATCCCAAAACTGGGTGATATCAAGGAAACCTATAATATCCACCCCAATAATGATATATATGAGGTGATGAGGTGTCTTCCAGAGTCATACGTTTTGATAAATGCAACCAATAATTAGATCCCAAGCACATTGTGAGTGTCTGACTTTCTAGATCAAGGAGTTCATGAGTGGGTAAATTTTCATCCTGAGGAGGAATGGGATATATACATTAACCTTGTTGATGTATTTCACTTTTTCCCTTAACTTTTTTTCACTTTCATCTGCATCATTAATCTTTAGGGGGTTTAACTTTGTAGTTATTACAGGAAGGAGGAAAATTAGGACTAGTCAAAGAGGGGGAAATGAAAGAGGCATCTATGTCATCAAGGTATGAGACCTTGGGAACTACCATTGGAGTATTGAATATTTCCATTGGGTCTCCAAATTATCCCTAGGTCAGAGGACCATAAAGGAGGAAATGGTGGTAGGAACCCCTCTACTATCACCTCAAGTCTCTGTTGTTAAGAGGACAAAGGTGGAACCTTCACCATATCAAGAGAGGAAGTGAAACAAGGAATTAAACTTGGCTCGATGAATGATTCGTAGTAAGTCTCAAGATCATCATTTGATATTTTGACTTTCTTAACATAAAATTTTGACCGTATCTATCTTTTGTAGAATCTACATCACTTCATCCCTCAAGAGGTCTAGTGCTAATCCTTCAAGGATCGAGGAAGGTACCCTAGGGGAGGTAGAGACTCATGATGATGAATCCATCTATCAAATGGATGAGGCATAAAGAGACGTAAACTCATATGTCCCAAGTTATTTGTATAGGGGAGAGGGCCTTGATAATTTCATATGCACTCCTTTTGGTGTCATGTGTCGTCTTTGACTTTCTTCTCCTCATGATATTCCAGATTCATCACTTATACCCGAGGACCATGCTATAGTTGTCAATGTTGGTACTGTTGTCACTCTAAATGGAGATGAAAGGGATCTTAGGTCATCTGATGAAAGTGGTGATACTGACCCTTTATTTGTGGGTCTTGATGATGCATGCCTGCTAAGTAGTTGGTAGAGGTGATCAACGATGGATCCAATTTGGGTTCTGAGAAACATGCCTTAGATATCCCTACTAGTGAGGATACTGCAAGACTTGAGTCTACATATCATGAAACATGCGATATAATTAATCAATAAATTTATATTCTAAGATCTATCAATGAATATAGGGATATATGTAATGAATTTCAAGGATTTTAATTTTATCATTATTTCATTTTTTAAACACAATTGACTTTATTTCATTCGATTCTTCACATCAAAGAAAAACCTATACAAATTTTTATGCAGAGAACATTTCCAAGTCACTTACTAAACGGGGAATTAAACTCCACCCTACTACAGTCACCAAGGGAAAAATGGTTGAGAATTTAGAATTGGGAAATTCTCTAGAGCCTTTGGTTTCAGTTGCTTAGCAAACATAGAAGGGTGTTCCACATCAGGAGGTTCCTACTCCATGGGATGAGGTCGAGGGTGTTAGAGCGGTATAAAATCTGATTTTCAATCCAACAATAGTTTAGTTTCATTAACTATATTTATTCATTTCACTACATTTGATGCATATTGACTTCACTATGTTAATGAGAAGTTTCACCTACTATTCAGCATCATCATCTTCGACAACTAGATTAGAGATGGTGGATTCCTTACTAGTTCCACCAACATTGGTAAGTGAATTTGAGTATTTTTTAGAGGATGTGGAACAAGGCATCTCATTGAGTACACTAATTCGAGATTATGTATCTCCCTCTAAAAGAGGGTCTAAGACTGATCTGGAGATGCAGGAGGCCTTTAGACCAACATGTCTCTTTGTTTTGTGAGATATCTAGAAGATAATCATAGAGAACCCTCTTAAGGACATGCTATCATGAATTCACCAACTTCCATTCAAGATTTACACATTGGGATACAATAGATATAATTATCCTGAGATCCATGATATAGTGAAGTTAATCATCTGGAATAGGGAAGAGGAGAAAAGTTTGTAACATGATGAGGCATAGTAACATGGCCGGTTTGAGGAACTCAGAGCTACCACAATCCAACCTGAGGTTAACCATTCCATAGAGCTGTAAGAGTATCAAAATCATATCAATGAAAATTCTCTTCAAATAATTTTCCTTACAGAATAGTTAAATTTTGTAAAGGAAAGAGGTAGTCTAACTACACCAATCCCTAGTTGGGGATTTGATATGAAGGAGAGATTCTACTAGTGTTGAGTAAAATAGGCTTCATAAAGCTGAAAAGGCTGCTGTTACCCAAAAATCTAAGATTTTGGAAGCCTCACTAGTTGATCAAGGTTCATTTGAACTTCTAAAATCCTATATTGAGGAAAATTGTAATGTTTGGTAGAGAGGATCCAACATGTGTAAATTACCCGGCGCTTCCGAACATAAATGAAAAGGATTCTTTTTTTTTTCCTAATACCTTATGTCTTCATCCCTATTTTATTTTTTTGATCATAACATAACATTGAATATGATTTTCATAATAAGACATATTTGTATCAGCTGGTCATAACCATAGTGTTAGTTATAGGGAAAATGATCAAATTTGTTCCTAATACATGGTGCCTAGAAAGTGAGTTTTGACTTTTTCTTAGACCCCCCTTTTCTAGATTTTGGTCTAATAAGTTTTGTGACTTTTATCTTTTCATTTATAAATTTTTTCTTAAACCATATAGAGTGTAGGTCTAGAAAGATGAGACTTGAATTTTTATTTTAGAGGCCCCTTTATAGATTTTCAACCTGGTGAGTACTATGTATCTTTTTGTGGGAAGATTAAATTTATGCCTGTTAGACTAATAAGGCCACTATATTAGGTCGATTAAATTTGACCAATTTTTTTTTCAAAATATTAATTTGAATAATTATTTATGGCCATAAATTTTTCTACATTCTCCAGATACTCTCAAGGGGAATCTTGAGGCACAATTTTCTAGTTTCTGAATATAAAATATGATATTATGGAATAAAGGTGGTATTTCCAAAGGTAGAAGTTACTACTGGTGGGAAAACCGATTACGAGGGTTGTTTTATGTAAGTAGAACTAGTGTTAATATATTATAGTCATGTATTGGTATCCTTAGGTTGACAGAACCATTTTTTGGAAACTTATGAAATCTAACTTGGATGTGTTACAACATTGTCAGGTTAAGGAGATCTCAAGAATTATAACATTCTATTTCTCATGGAAGAATGAAATCTACAGAGATTCAAATTTCATGAGACCACAACATGTGATTTTTCCAAGGGAAGACGTTAGATAATGAAAAGAGAATATTTATTAGAAATATCCATGAATGGGAAACCTCTCCTACATATATTTGGATAGTGAAAAGGAGGGAATTTTTTTAGATGATCGATGTCTAGAGGAAGGCCCCTTTTTGGAAATGGTTGAAGCATCATTCAGTTTAAAGTCTTACAATAAGGGAATTTGGCTATGTAGTTTATAATCATACAATAAGGACATTAACAGGGGATAATTTAAGGTATTTATATTTGATTTAAAGGTTGATGATTCTCCCATTATTGGTAATCCATCTAGAAATGTGCTTCTATATTTAAGTGTTAAAGTAAAATGTTGTAAGCTATAATCGAGGGTTCCCTGGATTTAAAGAGTGGTATGGGAAAAGTATTTTGTCTTTATAGGAGTTCTTTCCATAGGAAAAAGTTACCTTTGATTGAAAAACCCGTTTTCGGATGTTTTATACAAATTCGACTGGGGTGTATTACATCATAGTCTGTAGTGGAATCCTTTGGTTGATAGGGTCTAATTTTTTTGAGAAACTTATGAAAGGAAAATTGGTCCATGTTATAGAATAGACAGAAAAAGAATTACTCAATAATTAAGAAATTATATCACTAAAATCCAATGGATGTTTTTGGATATTCATATTTTCCTAGGCACATAGTTTTTATTGTGAAAGTAAAGTATATGAATACGGGATAGGCATTTCAAATAAAAATTTCCAAAGAAATAGGGGGAAGGATCCCTACACTAGTTTGATCCAAGAACAGATAATGTGGTGCCTATTGCTTTATGCCATAAGACCAGGACCAAAGAATTATGGAAATGACAGGTGATATGTGGACTACCAGACTAAGATAATTCCTGCATACTTCAGACACGAGGGAGGAATTTGTAAACCAAGGTTTTGAGGGTTTTTGGAATAGGAGAAAAGATATGGGAAAAGTATTCAAGGGATGACTGAAAATTGAATTTGAATCATGGGTTCCATTATAATTCATCAAAGCTTACAAGGATAGAAGAGGCTTCTCCCAAGGGTGAAGTTACCATTTTTTGATGAACCAGTTTTGTGGGATGATTTATGAAAAGACAACTAGGGAGTATTATAACATATTCAAATAGTGCAATCCTTTGGATAAAAAATACTTTTTTGGGATGTTTTAGGCAAATCCAACTAGGGAGTGTTACAAGATAATTAAGAAGAAGATCTCCCAGGCATCAAAAATTTTTCCACTGGAATATGAAGAAATATTTTGAAGATCTGAAAGTAGTCAAGATTAGGAATATGATGTGTGGAGGTGATTTTTCTTAGAATAAGGGGAACATTCAGACCAATATTATCCATGAAGTGTCGATAAAATTATATAGACCTGACTCATATGTAGAAGGGGGACATCTCTATTTATTTGGTGGATCCCATAATGTGGGGATCCAAATTAAAATCTCCTGCAAAGATCATTGATTGTATGAAAAATAGGGGGCATTTTTCTTACCCCATTGCTAGAACTAGGACTTAATTCCTAGGAATCAGTATATATTTCAATGGGATGAGAGTCAATCCACACATAGTTCTAAGAATAAAGGTCTCCCACATTAATTGAATTCATGTGTGGGGGACATGGGGGTTTTTTGGATATGGGTTCATGCATAGGGTGAGAACTCATATTGGATTCCCTCATATAGATCTGTTTGATCAATGGGAGAGTGGGGGAATTTCCCATATTATGTTTTAATTGGGACCATGATTGAATATATGGATTTCACTATGTATCTCATTGAAATGAGAATCAAGCCACATATAGTTCTCAAGGAAATATTGTAGTTTGTTGTCATGCGATGAGGACATATGGTCTGCCTTTTATGGTATTGTATCCAGGACCATGGTAACCCAAATGTGAATTGATATGCCTTACCTATACATGGAATATTTTAACTAAATATCTGAAGCCCATGTGATCTATTCTTGGTGTGAGAAACAAGGAGTGAAAGAATTTTCTTCCATGAAAAAAGGGAAAAAAAGGGAAGGAAATGGTTATTTAGATTCTATGATGGTTGGGCTAAGAGATATAATATATGCATCACTACATATCTCATTAGGATTAGAATAAAACTATGCATTATTCTTGAAATTCCATGCAGTTTAAAGTCAAGTGGTCAGAACATTAGCCATATAGTTTAATGTCTTGTGGTAAGGATGAAGACGAACCATCATGAAAGAAAAAATGTTGTAGCTAGGACTGAGGATGGAAATATGGGAATCACTACATATCTTAGGGAATGAGAATCAATCCATACATATTTGTTGGGATGTTCCCTATACAAGTATGAATTGTACACAAGGAGTGGTTTTTTTATTGAAGATTGACCTGAGACTGGAGATCAAGGTGTCAATATGTATCTCATTAGAATGAGAATCAAGCCAAATGTAGTTCTTGAAAAAGAATATTCCCCAAATCAATCAAGATTTGATGTATGGAAAGGGGATTTAATTTTTTCTAGAATAATGATTGGTCCCAATATTTGAGGTCCATGTGTCAATACACACCTCATTAGAATGGGAATAAATCCATATGTTCTAGAAAATTTCCCTATGCATATATGGTTCTTATATAGGGAAATGGGAATTTTTATCTTTGTGATCATGAATGGACTTGATATTAGAATTCTAGGTGTCACTGTGTATCTCATTGGAATGAGAAAAAATCCACACATTTTTCTTGAGGAAAACCATATAGTTTATCATCATGAATAAAGGAAGTTGGTCACCTAACATGAAATAAATATTTTTGTTAGACAAGGGGATATGACCTGAGTGTCACTACATATCTTTGTAGAGTAAGAATCAAGCCACACGCAGTTCTTAAAAAGGTTCCCTATACTGGTCTAAATCATAAAAAAGGAAATGGGATATATATTTTTTGTTGTGGATGGGCCCGAGATCAAAGATCTGGGTGTCACTAAAAATCCCCTTAGAATGAGAATTTAACCACATATAGTTCTTAGAAATATCATGCAATTTACCATCATGTGATGAGGACGTTGGTCATGCAGTTAACTATCTTACAGTAAGGACATGATAATTCTAGGTATTTGTTTTTGATGATTTCACCAGGGAACACACATCCATATTGTTGGGGGACTATGGTGCTGTTTGTTTCCCCGCATTCCCGCATTCCAAAGGCGAGAAACATCCATTCCTTGTTCCGAGATGTTTTCACCTTAATTGAAATGGGAAGATGGGATGTCAGTTCTTCCTTCTATGGATTCCTCCTCATAAATCGTAACCTAGTCCAGGTCTCACTTATATATTTGAGACATTTTTGAATATATTCCTAGTTCCATATCTTCATGGACACTGGTTAATTACACTGCTTCTGTCGGGACCTTCTAAAGGTCCCGATCAGGGTAGTAACCTTCGGTTAGGGGAGTAGTCATTTTAGACAACACTGGCGTGTCTGGATGTTGGGACACTAGTGCATTTGGGTTTCTTTCCCTTATTATATGGATTCTAGAGGGAATAGAATCCCGAGAAATCCTACATCGAATGCAAGTAATCGTATGCCCTATGCATGAATCTGAGGTTTTCCTCAACTTCCCATGTTTAACACAGGGTATGCCTCAAGTTTAACGTCCAGTAGAGATGGATTGGACTGATCAAAACACTAATTAGAGTGGATCAGATGGGTGAAACCCCTTGTAGAGAACACTGTTATTGGGGGGTGAGATGTCATGACCTCAGCGGGATGTGGCGACCCGGGTAAGAATCAAGATGGATGATGGAGTGTTTGAATGAAGTGGATAGTGAATGGGATGGAACTGCCATGAGGACGACGATAATGTTGGGCTTGAGTCTTGAGGAGACTTCCTACGTATCCCTATGGCATGGAATCAAAGTCTGCATAGTTTGGTAGGGCGAAGGGATGCCTAAGGAGGTGTCCTGTGAGAATGTACGCATGTATTGGATCCGGAGGAGGTGAAACCTCTGGGTTAGTGCATGACCCTCCCGAAACACATAGGATTGAATGGAAGACCATGAAATGGACTTGAATTGGGGCATACACAAAGGATGACAACCCGATGGTGTGTATGGGGCACACACATGGTTAGCAGCCCAAGTTGGTTTGACACCACTAGGACGGACCAAAGATGAGGGTCCCAACAAAGGGGATTAAAACAACTTGCCACTGAATGGGGGTGTAACGACCCAAAATTTTGAATAAATATTGTTTCCTAATTTTTGTGTGTTATTTTATACTCAAAAAAACCTTTTCATTTAATAAAATGAGTATAATTAAAATGATACTATTGGGTTTTGAATATTATATGACCATTAGTCTGTATGACCTTTAGAAACTAAATGTTGATATTATTGTCTCTAAATACAAGTGATCTTGGTTAATTAATATAGAAAGAAGATTTGATGGCCTCATCCAGTAGTCTCGGGTCAATCGAAGCCCATCTAACAGAACTTGGGAAGGAGGTAGCACCACTGGGCTTTGCTCTGGACCAAACCCAAGCCGAACTTCATTGTGTGAAGCTAGAACAGAATCACCTTCACAAGAAGTTCAAACTGATAGAAATTACTACTCGTGCAATGTTGGTCGAGCCGCCCTAAGATTCTCTCACCTTAGCACACCTTACTCTTAGGTCCTATGCTAGTGTTATAAGGGGCTATGTAACGAGACCGTAACAACCTTGTGTAATCCTTTGACTTAAATAAAAATTATGATTTCTTCTTATTCTGAAGTTTTTGAATTTTCAAATGTGTGGATAAATATAGTATGCATATTTTTGATGAATTCTAGAAAAAGGATTTTGGAAAATATTTATGTAAACCTTAAATAACTAATTATGTGTAATGATTTTCAAAAAATGGTCTTCTACAATTATTTTCAGTACAAAAATTTAGATTCTAATAAGATCAACTTAATTTTTGATGAATAGTAAATTATGAATAGTGATTTTATGATTAGGATTAATAGTGTGACCAAATGAATGAGTAATCTCACTTTAAGAAAGAATAAATATAATCTAGGCACCTTGATTAAGTAATGTGATTCAATAAAATAAGTAAATAACTATTTCAGAAATTATTAGTCAAGTATTAGTTTTTTCTGGTGAATAGTGTTTTTTAATTAAAAATTAAATTAACATTATTTAGAAAATTATTTTTATAAAATGGATTTCATTTTTGAACTCAAAGCATCGATATTATGTTAAGGTAATTTTTGGGGATTTTTCAGAAAAAAAAGAATTTTCGGTGAATAGTGTATTTATTTTAAAATTAAATTAAAAATATTTAGAAAATTATTTTTATAAAATGGATTTCATTTTTGAAATCAGAGAATATATATTTGGTTATGGTGAAATTTTGGGATTTTTCTGAGCAAGTTGAATTTTTAGTGAATAGTAAAAATACAGTTTCTAAGTTATGGGTGTTTAATGACATCATTAAATAATGTATTAAGTATGTAATCAATATGGTCTACTTTTGAATAGTATGATAAGGTATGAGGTGTCCCAAGAGGCCAATACCATGGGCAAGCCCATAGTTTTTCCAATACCACCAATGAGGTGTCCCTTGGCCATTAATGCCTTGTCCCCTCACTTTCCCTATAAATACCCACCCTTTCCTCCATTAGTTTTCACTACCAACTCTCCCCCAACGAATCTATGGTCTCATTACCTCCCAAGAAGTCCTCTCAAGGTGCCCCCAAGCCCTAAAGGTCCCAACCTTTGAGTTTTAAGAGTTACGTTTTAAGGTAAGGGATCCAACCTCTCTCTTTCTTTTCAAATACTCTCTTTTAAGTCATTTCTTTTATGCTCTATGTTATTATGTTGTGGGATGTTCTTTTATATTCCTCTTAATTAAATTTTCATGTTCATATTATGAGATATCCCCTCTTACTCTCATCATTTCGTTTTATGAATGTTTAAGTGGCACTGTCAGGCTGCCGAAATTTTTGTAACAGATTCTTTCACCCTTCTCATTTTCAAGTTCTATTTTCTTGTCAAGTCTTTCATGTTATTTTTTATTATGTTGGGGTATGATCTATAAATCTATCATACTTATCTTTTATGTTCATATGATTAGAGATCCTATTTGATCTCTTCAATTCAGTATTTTGATGTTTTAAGTGGCGTCGTTAGGTTGCCGAATTTTTAAGGGATTCTTTCACCCTTCTCGTTTTCAGTTCTATTTTAATGTCATGTATTTCAAGTTACTTTTTATTTTTTGGGGTATGATATATATATCTATCATACTGATATTTTATGTTCATATTATGATAGACTCTATTTGATCTTGTTAATTCATTTTTTTAAAGTTTTAAGTGACGCCA
This sequence comes from Viscum album, assembly GCA_963277665.1. Lineage (NCBI taxonomy): Eukaryota > Viridiplantae > Streptophyta > Magnoliopsida > Santalales > Viscaceae > Viscum > Viscum album. The sequence goes on from OY728129.1 coordinate 1,448,491,382, forward strand.
TGAGGATGCCGAATTTTCATAAGAGAAATCTTATTTTTGTCTTCCTTCAATATTTTAATTTCATATGGAATGTCTTTCAAATTTCATTACCATGTTTTAATATCCATTATATTCTGTCCATATAATTTTTTATGGATCATTTAGGAGTGGGTGACTCATGTCCCCTCTCTTTTCAATGTTTTCTAAAACCCTGTAACATAGTCGTTATGCTGCAGAATTTTCGTCTCAAAATGTATTTCTCTTTTTATAAAATTATTTTACTTTATTAAGTGAATACTCAAAGATCTTTCTTATACAGGGTTATTCACATACATATCAAAATTTTCTATTTTAAATTCTGGGATTTAAATACATGAAACCCGCTTTCCTTTTCTGTGGGTTTAAAGTGACATAAAGATCATGTCTTTAAAGTAGTTTTTAAAATGTTATGATTATGAAAGGAAACCCATTTCTTTTATGCTATATGGGTTATTTATGAAATGCTTGATGATGATATATGTGTCTCACATGATAATAAATGAAAATTTAAGGGTGCGCCCTGATAGCGCTCCAATGCATTGGGTAAAGACTTAATCTCTAGAGATGACCATTTTTAACGACACCTTGGTGAATAACCTTGGTAATTTTAAATGACACCTTGGTGATGGACCTTGGTGGAACAGAAATGATTTTCTATGTTAAATTTTGTAGCCACGTCTTCAAGTTATGAAACAAGTTATTTTTATTATGATATTCTTCAAGAACTCTTTCTCATTCTTTAAAGTTATTTTTCATGACTTTTGATGTATCACAAGTTCTCATGTAAAACGTTTCCCTTATTTCCCTTACTGGGCCTTCTTCTTACCCTTTCTTTTAATATATTTCCCCAGGTTATGATATGTAGTAATGAACCTAGGATTAACATAAGGAGAAGCCTTTCAAGTGTTTAAGATGAATGTTTTTTTTGTTGTCATGTATTAAGTTCCTGGTTTCCAAGACACTAAACCTTAAAGATCATCGGTTTTGTATAATGTAATGAAAGTTTATGTGATAAAAATGTGTGATGTTATAGTTGGTATCAAAGGATGGTTTAGTTATTTGTGGAAATTAGGATATGAAAGCTTTAGGAATAACCCTATAGAAAAGTTTAAATATAGGAAATCTTCCTAGTATTTTGGTGAGTATTGAGTAAGTGATTTATCAAGTAAATACATCCCTATCTGGATACGAGCTGGTAGAGGTGGCTTTGGCACAAATGTACATAGGGGTAAAACCCGAAAACACCACTTTGAGCTAGACTCGAATGGGAACTAGTAAACTATAATGGGCCTTGCTGCACTCTTGGTTACAACACTCCCAGGTGATATGATTTGGTAAATTCATAAGCTTAGTATGAACCATTATTAAAGGAACAAAGATAAAATAAAATAAAGATTCACATAAGAATATATGATCATGGATAACCTAGATTGCAACCTAGGGGATCAAAATTTAGGGTATACTTTTATTCTATAAGTTTATCCTTTTATGAATTAAGTTTCCTTTTCATGATTATTGGATAAGTATTTAAGCCCCCTAATTATACTTTCTTTTCTTAGTTAATGGCGGGAAATGGAAGAACATGTCCCAAAAACCAAGGTGATAGGAAATGTGACGATTACCCTATTAATGTGACAAAGATGACAAGTGATCAAGTTGAACATATCGTGATTGTTCCAAACCAGCTATCAAAAATCACAATTAATAATTGGTACCTATTTGAATGCCCAAATTCATCAAGGAAGAAGAAGACAAAGTCTCAAGGATGTTCGTCTGATAAAGATGATAAGGAAAAAAAGACCCAATTTCTTTTTTGCAAAAAGTGTGGGAAGAGGCACCAAGGAGAATGTCACAAAGGAATCAGGAGATTTTTTTTAAGTGTGGGAAGATAGGGCATAAATTAGCCAATTGCTTTAAGAAAATGGATAATGTGATGAATGAAGATAAGGTTCAATCTAATGTACCTTATATTATTCAATGTGGTAAATGTGGAGAAGTTGGACAATATCCAAGGAAATTCTCTCTTGGAAGGGATGAGAAGCATGAAGAGCATCAAAAATCTTCAAGGACAAGGGAACAACGCAAGTCCTATGCTGAGATGGATCATGATGACTAAAGTACATGTAACTCCGTCGTAATAATTGTCTATGTCATGTTGTATTTTAGTTTGTGCTCCATGAGCATATCTTTAATGTTTTCTAAGAACATCGAGTCACTACCTAAGATGGTTTTATATCATTAAGGAAAACATCTATTATTATGTACCACATGTTGACGTAGTGAAGATGTTCTTCTTAAAAAAAGGTGATTAGGGGAGTAAAAGATGATTATTATTTTGAAAGACGTTCACTATTTTGGGAACCCTATATGATCGAGGTAAATAGATTACTACAGTGTTTTCTTTGAGGGGTAAAGTTTGACTTATATTTTGAATAATCGATGAATTTAAGGCGAACTTATGGTAATTTAGGTTACTTATGGAAATGATTAACCTATCTTGGGGAAAATGTGATTAGGTTAGTTACTTTTGTTATAAGATGATAAGAGTGGTTGATGTTGTTTGGAGATGAACGATAAAGTCTATCTTGGAAGACTATGTTATGTGATCGTTCTTATAATTGGGATTCAATCTTAGTTTGGTTTATTTTGAGGAATTTTAAGGACAATTATTTGTGGAATGGTCTATGATGAAGTTTAGGTAGTACCGTGGAATTTTGAAGATTTAAAGAAGTTTCCCTTCCTATGGGATTATTTCTTTTTGAAAAGTTGTTTTATCTTACCCTTTCTATTTTTGGGATAATGTTTAAATATAGAAGAAATATATAGTTAATCTTTTGTCGATTACGTGACTCTCTAGAAGTTGATTCTTGTGATTTTGATGAAACCAAGTGTTTTTGAATGTTCATCGTTTGGAGAATAGATTAGTTTTGGTAGAAACTTATTAAAGGATGAAACTCTACTTGAAGATAGGTATATTTCTTTATGTTTTTATTCTATGTAGTAAATTAATTCCTTAAAATTATTAAAAGGCACGTAAAACAAAAACTTTTTTGGTTTAAGTTTCTTACTGGGTAATCAAAGACTGTTTAACCCATCATAAGTTTGTGATTTTCTGGTGGTTAAATTCCTCTTAGACATGTTTTCTATCACTCTCCCTCAGAACTTGACCCTTTGTTTTCTCCTCCATATCCATGTTTTCCTACATGGAATCCTAGTATGGGTTAACTCGGGTGACATTTGTACTTCCTTTTTTTCTTTTAAAGTAATAATATTATTGACTCTTTTTCTGATGTGGGACTTTCAATGAAATTTCCAAGACCAATTTTAAAAATTGCAAGGACGCAATTTCTTAAGGGGGGAATATTGTAACGACCCGAAATTTTGAATAAATATTGTTTCCTAAATTTTGTGTGTTATTTTATACTCAACAAAACTTTTTCATTTAATAAAACGAGTATAATTAAAATGAGACTCTCGGGTTTTTATTATTATATGACTATTAGTCAGTATGACCTTTGGAAACTAAATGTTGCTATTATTGTCTCTAAATACAAGTGATATTGGTTAATTAATATAGAAAGAAGATTTGATGGCCTCATCTAGTAGTCTCGGGCCAATCGAAGCCCATCTAATGGAACTTGGGAAGAAGGTAGCACCACTGGGCTTTGCTCTGGACCAAACCCAAGCCTAACTTCATCGTGTGAAGCTAGAATGGAATCGCCTTCGCGAGAAGTTCAAACTGATAGATATTACTACTTGTGTAATGTTGGCCGAGCCGCCCCAATATTCTCTCACCTTATCATACCTTACTCTTAGGTCCTATGCTGGTGTTATAAGGGGCTATGTAATGAGACCGTAACATCCTTGTGTAATCATTTGACTTAAATAAAAATTTTGATTTCTTCTTATGATGAAGTTTGTGAATTTTCAAATGTCCTCATAAATACAGTATGCATATTTTTGATGAATTCGAGAAAAAGGATATTTGAAAATATTTATATAAACCTTAAATAATTAATTATGTGTAATGATTTTCAAAAAATGGTCTTATACAATTATGTTCAGTATGAAATTTAGAGTCTAATAAGATCAACTTAATTTTTGATGAATAGTAAATTATAAATAGTGATTTTATGCTTAGGATTAGTAATGTGACTGAATGGATTAGTAATCTCACTTAGAGAAAGTATTAATATAATCTAGGCACCTTGATTAAGTAATATGATTCAATAAAATAGGTAAATAACTGTTTTAGAAATTATTAGTCAAGTATTAGTTTTTTCAGATGAATAGTGTTTTTAAATTAAAAATTAAATTAAAAATATTTAGAAAATTATTTTTATAAAATGGATTTCATTTTTGAACTCAGAGCATCGATATTATGTTATGGTAATGTTTGGGTATTTTTCTGAAAAAAATGAATTTTTGGTGAATAGTTTATTTATTTAAAAATTAAATTAAAAATATTTAGAAAATTATTTTTATAAAATGGAGTTCATTTTTGAAATCAGAGCATCAATATTTGGTTATGGTGAAATTTTGGGATTTTTCTGAGCAAGTTGAATTTTCAGTGAATAGTGAAAATACAGTTTCTAAGTTACGAGTGTTTAATGACATCATTAAATGATTTATTAAGTATGTAATAAATATGATCAACTTGTGAATATTATGATAAGGTGTGAGGTGTCCCAAGTGGCCAATACCAGGGGCAAATACTATGGGCAAGCCCATGGTTTTTCCAATACCACCAATGAGGTGTCCCTTGGCCATTAATGCCTTGTCCCCTCACATTCCCTATAAATACCCACCCTTTACTCCTTTAGTTTTCACTCCCAACTCCCCCCAAACGAAGAAATGGTCTCATTACCTCCTAATAAGTCCGCCCAAGGATCCCCCAAGCCCTCAAGGTCCCAACCTTTGAGTTTTAAGAGTTACATTTTAAGGTAAGGGATCCAACCTCTCTCTTTCTTTTCAAATACTCTCTTTTAAGTCATTTCTTTTATTCTCCACGTCCTTATGTTGGGGGATGTTCTTTTATATTCCTCTTACTACCCTTTTCATGTTAATATGATGAGAGTTCCCCTCCTACTCTCATCATTTCGTTTTATGAATGTTTAAGTGGCGCCGTTAGGCTGCCGAAATTTTTGTAACGGATTCTTTCACCCTTCTCATTTTCAAGTTCTATTTTCTTGTCAAGTCTTTCATGTTACTTTTTATTATGTAGGTGTAACACCCTAGGTAAATAAAGAATATTACATTTTCATATTTATCCATATTTGTGAATAAAGTATTAATATGACTTTGAAGGGGACGCTATGCTCGATGGCGTACCCAACACGCAACAACGAGTTTCTTGGGAATCTTACGTTGCACTCTAATAATAAAATAATATTATTTTAAATGGTAGTTAACATGTAGCCATTGTAGTGGCGGGAATGGATAGAAATAACTAAAATATGATTATATATGTTTTTCAATGTTTTTACATTTATCCAATAAAAGATAAAGGCATAAAATACGGAAATAATTCGATTTTAGGCGTATATGCCCTAGTTTTCACTAAAGGTTCACTTATCGCCTTTTGATGGAGAACCATCATTAAATATAGTTTTGTTCACTCTTATACATCCTTTTGGACCAAATAAAACTCTTCTTAAGAATTGGGACATCAAAATTTACTTTGTGTAAATTTTTGGTATCTTTCCGATAAAGTTCATTTTTTAATGAATAGTGTAAAATGTTGTATTTTAATTCAAAACCTCGTTTTAATATAATTTATTTATATGATTAGATTATCTTTTGAATTGATTTTAAAGTGTAATTAGAATATATTTTTACCATTTAATCCAATAGTGGTCGTTGGAATTAATTTCACTTTGAAATCAGACTTAAACTAGTGTCAATCTTTTGATACTTATTGTTTCATAAAAACACGCTATTTGCTCTGACAGCGGGAATTAATTATTAAATTAATTAATGTGACTTATATGTTTTGAATTTTGTAAAATGGACTTAATTTTTGAATTCGGAATATCAAATATAGCTTAGGGTGAATTTTTGGTATTTTTCTGAAAAACTTCAATTTTTGATGAATAGTGAAACCACTAAGTGGTACTTATAAAAACTGATTTTTCCGTTTAAATGAAAATTCTCCATCTTTGTGTTTTGAATTTCAAAAATCTGACATACATGGTTGTCATTAAGAAGTAAAATGTGGTTCAATGGGATAAAAATAATTTTTTGGTGAATAGTAACTTATTAAGTTTTTAATCGCGATTAGAGGTAATTAGTGTAGTTTAAGGTAAAAATAATATTTTAATAATATGAAATGAACTTGACACATGTACTAACATCATTGGATGTGTCATGGACGACCAAGAAAACCCATGGGTCAACTTGTGGACCCCATGAAGCCACTTTGGTTGGAAAATGACATTAATATCTTTTTATTTAAAGTTAAAGAAAAAATGAGACAAACATGAAATGTTTTACTAAAACAATTTTTAAATGGGATTATACAAATCATATTTTTGACTATAAATATTAATTGGAAAGATAAAAATATTTCCTACATCATAGTATATTTTTTTATAATTTTTAGACATTAAATAAATTAAATTATTTATGACATCATGATGATGCAGTGATGACCTCATTATTTAACGATTTAAATAAAATGGAAAGATAATGTAATATCTAAGACCTACACATGTCCAAAACCTATTGGATGAGTGGATTTCGAACCCTTATCATCTTAGCCTCTAAATAAATCAATGTGGTACCTTTAAAATCCGAAACGCTTTTGAAAATAAAGTAACGTTTGTAACTTTACAAGAGTGCCTCTCCTCTCCTCTTATAAAAGGCCCCCACCCCTACCTCCTTAACCACACTCCCAAAGCCTTTGGCTCGGCCAAACTCTGCCCATTTTGTCTCTACACTTCTCTCTCTTACTCCTTGAAGCCTCACTTTGGGCATAAGTCTTCCCAAGGAATCCTTTGAGCTCAAACCAAAGGGAGTTACCCGATTTTAAGGTAATGTCTTCACTTGAGTACTTTTGTTTTATTTTGCTTCTCCAACCCCCTAAACTCTTGTTATTCATTTATTTTGTAACAAATACAGTATCATAAATATAATAGTATGTTTTTATAAGAAGTATTATAACTACACTTTCACACACCTACATCTAATGGTTAAAGAACATACTGTTTCCGTGGATGGCGAATTTCGGCCTCCCGAAACGATGATTGTTCAACATTCTTTTAACACCTTAAAAGGTGGCCATTAAGATGACACTATATTTATATATGATATATACTATGTTTATGATTTCCTTAAGCTTCTGTATTTTTCATTTGGGCATACCTTTATGGTTTCCATTATGGGTAAAGGCGATATCTTCATTTAAGGAAGTGCGGACTACCGCCCCCTCAAAGTGATTTGATTCGTTAATACCATATGTGGTACGTATAAAGGATATATTTAATTATATTATATATGATACCATACTTGAATTAAAATACTATTATGTATCATTATGTTTTAATTCCATTAAATATGAAATAGAAATGGAAGTAGCGTTCATGCGTACGTACGGCTTACCGTCTCCATGAACGGTACATTTCATTTCTTATCTCAAAATGTTATGTAATACTATAAGTACATATATATAATGGATATATATGTAATATATTACCTCAAAATTATGGATATCATTCTGGAATTATAACATATATATATCTCTCTCATTTTTAATTCCATTAATATGATAAAAAATGAAAGTAGCGTTCATGCGTACGTACGGCCTACCGTCTCCATGAACGGTGCTTTTCATTTTTTATCTCCAAATGATATGGAATAGTATGAAATGAATATTTACTGGATATATATGATATTTTAATCATTAATACTATTCTGGAAATTATTTACTTATAACTACATGGGCAATCATTTTTCAAACAAGTTCATTTTTTACTCTTGTACCAAACATCGACAAAAACGTCTGATATGAACTAACATTATTAAAAAATTATTATAACATTATAATATGTGATATGAACTGAATAATAATCTATAAATGAGGTACTTAGGAAATTATTAATTGACCAAAGTTTATTATTCAGGAATATAAAGAAACGAACAAGACAAGTTGGACTTGAGGTAAGGGATCCTACTCCTCTCTTTCTTTTTAAGTACACTCTTTTATGTCATTCCTTTTAAAGATCATATTTCTTGTTATTGTGATGTTATTTTATATTAATATTAATGTAATTTTTATGTTCATATGACGAGAGACCCTATTCTCTCTCATCAATCCATTTTGGAAGTTTTGAGTGGCGCCGTTAGGCTGCCGAATTTTCGTAAGAGATCTAACCTCTCTCTTTCTCTTTAAGTACTCTCCATTATGTCACTTATTTTAAGATCCTCTTTTTATGATGGGGGGATGCTATTTTATATTCCTCTTGCTGTAAATTTTATTGTAATGTGATGAGATACCCTATTTAATCTCATCAATCCATTTTTGGAAGTTTTATGTGGCGCCGTTAGGCTGCCGAGTTTTCGTAATGGATTTTTCATCTCACTTTTATTCTCGTGAGATTTATGCTACATTTTCCACAATTTCCTTTGAGTGGTGTATGTACTACCCATTATTCTACTCTTTGTGTAATATAATTTCGTTTATGAGTATTTACATCAATGATTTATTGTCCTTCTTTCATGGGGTGTATGTTTTGAAAGATACCCAAGTCGTTAAGGGAACCTTTCACCCTCATCTTTTTTAAAAGACTTATTTTGTTGGGTCTTTTAATTTACATATTGTTATGTTGGGATATGTTCTCATATATCCTTATTGATGTAAATTTTATGTACAAGTGATGAGATACACTTTTTATCTCTCATCAACTCATTTTGATGTGACGCCGTTAGGCTGTCAAGGGAACTTCTTAACCCAATTTCGATTTCTTTGGGTTCAACATGTAGTTATTGAATATGTCATCCTTTGAATATGTGTGAATGACCTTTGATTATTTTACACTTAATATCCACTTATAATTGGTGTATTCGTTTGTCACACATAATTATGTAATTGATTTATCCTTAAACCAAGGATACCGTCTTTGTAAGGGACTCCGTCTCAATCTCCTTTCATTGAGGCATATTCTGTTTTATACACAACCTTCTTTTATACGGTGTATAAACCCATTTGACTTTTACGTTTATTCAAAAGGAATCTTTTTATACGAAGTGTTTATTAAACGACAAAAGGGAATGTTTTTGTCGTACGTATGCGGCGACAACGACTTCTCTGCCGTCGTGACCATTATTTGAGTTTCGGATTCCTCTACAAGCCAAACCTTCTTTTTAAAAGAAAAATAAATACCATGTTTTACTTTTCTTTTATTTTGGTATTGAAAATGGTTTTCATAATATTTTTTCAATGTGTAGTATTGATATCTTGTGATTGAAAGGTGGAAATGTTATGTTTCCTTTATGCATGTTTTATGTGATAAGATTATATTATGGTTCTTGGGAATTGTTATGAATACGGGTGGTTTCGTGAAAAACTAAGGGTGGGTGAGCCCGATATAGCTCTCCAATGCATTGGTTAACTCGAAGGAGTGAAACATTAAGGTTTCTCCGAAGAGATTTAGGGAATATACTGTGATGGGTATTCCAAACGTAACCAAGAGGGTTACTCCCTACGTAAGAATTTTATGAATGCCTCAAGTTACCTTTATATCTTATGTTTTCTATGATTTATTCATGGTTTGATGAGGTATGTTAAAGTGCCTATGTTTTATGGGTAAAGTATGTTTTCATTCTTATGTATATATGAACTCATGTTTCCTTTCCATATTTTTATAACCCTTACAGATCTTTTTATGCTCATCCCAAGTTTTTGAAATGTTTTTCACAGGTCAAGGGAAAGGTACACGATGTGATGATAGTGTCAAGGATGTGTCAAGAAAGAATCCATGTTTTATTTTCAATATGTTTCCATTGATGGGAAGAATTAATACTATCTTTTATGTAACCACTTTGTTTAAATGTGGAATGTAATGCAAGTTTCATGATCTAATTCTCTATAACTCTAAACCTGAAAAGATCCTCAATGTGTAATCTTGTAATAACTCAAGATTAAGTAAGGTTTAAGGCTGGGGCCTTATAGTAGGGGTATGATCTCTAAATCTATCATACTTATATTTTATGTTCATATGATGAGAGAACCTATTTTATATCTTCAATTCTGTATTTTGAAGTTTTAAGTGGCGCTGTTAGGCGGCCGAATGTTTAAGGGATTCTTTCACCCTTCTCATTTTCAAGTTCTATTTTAATGTCAAGTATTTCAAGTTCCTTTTTATTTTGTTGGGGTCTGATCTATATATCTATCATACTAATATTTTATTTTCATATTATGAGAGAACCTATTTGATCTTGTCAATTCATTTTTTTGAAGTTTTAAGTGACATAGTTAGGCTGCTGAATTTTCATAAGAGAAATCTTATTTTTGTCTTCCTTCAATGTTTTCATTTCATATGGTATGTCTTTAAAATTTCATTACCATGTTCTTATATCCATTATATTCTGTTCCTCTACATTGTTATGGATCATTTATGAGTGGGTGACTCATGTCCCCTCTCTTTTCAATGTTTTCTAAAACCCTGTAACATAGCCATTATGCTGCAGAATTTTCGTCTCAAAAATGTCTTTCTCTTTTTCTCAAATTATTTTACATTATTAAGTGAATACTCAAATATCTTTCTTATACAGGGGTATTCACATATATATCAAAATTTTCTATTTTAAATTCTGGGATTTACATACATGAAACCTGCTTTCCTTTTCCGTGGGTTTAAAGTGACATAAAGATCATGTCTTTAAAGAAGTTTTTAAAACGTTATGATTATGAAAGGAAACCCATTTATTTTATGCTATATGGGTTATTTATGAAATTCTTGATGATGACATATGTGACTCACATGATAATAAATGAAAATTTAAGGGTGCGCCCTGATAGCCCTCTAATGCATTGAGTAAAGACCTAATCTCTAGAGATGACCATTTTTAACGACGCTTTGGTGAATAACCTTGGTAATTTTTAATGACTCCTTGGGGATGGAACTTGGTGAAACAGAAATGATTGTATGTGTTAAATGTTTTACCCACATCTTCAAGTTATGAAACAAGTTATTTTTATTATGATATGCCTCATGAACTCTTTATCATTCCTTAAAGTTAATTTTCATGACTTTTGATGTATCTCAAGTTCTCATGTAAAATGTTTCCCTTTTTTCCTTTACTGGGACTTCTACTCACCCTTTCTTTTGCTGTATGTCCCCAGGTTATGAGATGTAGTAATGAAACTAGAATTAACATAAGGATAATCCTTTCAAGTGTTTAAGAAGAATGTTTTTGTTGTTTTCATGTATTAAGTTCCTGGTTTCCAAGACACTAAACCTTAAAGATCCTCAGTTTTGTATAATGTAATGAAAGTTTATGTGATAAAAAGGAATAATGTTATAGGGGGACATAATGGATTACCGCTGATTGAGGTCACAATGGATTACCACTGGATAGGGTCACAATGGATTACCACTAGATGAGGTCACAATGGCTTACCGCTGGATGGGGTCACAACGGCTTACCGCTGGATGGGGTTGATCCTCATGAAATATTCCTATGTACCCTGCCTAGGAGATAGAGATAAAACCCACATAGTTCATATGGCATTGGGGTCAGTGGACCGATGTGAATAAGGACCTGGAGTCCAGATGGATAGTGGTCTTGAACCTTATGGAAGCTTCCTACGTACCATGCCTTGGCAGGGATCAAAGACCTCGTAGCTTAGGTGGAGTGGGAGAACCGACGTGAATGAGGTCAGAGCGACTGAGTGTTGGGCTCGAACCTTAGTGAGGCTTCCTACATACCTTTCCTTGGTATGGATAAAAGTCCAAATAGTTCAGTTGGGTGCAATGGCTTACAGTTGACTTGGGGAACAACGACTTACCGTTGATTTAGGTTCACAATTTAACGTCATGCAGGACGGGGGTGAACCAACGTGAAGGAGGACCTGGGGCCTAGATAGATGGTGGGCTTGAACCTCAGGGAGGCTTCTTACATACCCTACCTTAGAAAGTATCAAAGACATCATAGTTCATGGGGTGTTTGGTGAACCGACGTGAAGATGGTCAGGATCAATGGGTGGTGGGCTTGAACCTCAAGGAGGCTTCCTACATAACTCACCTTAGCAAGGATCAAAGACCTCGTAGTTCAGGTGGTGGGTTGTGGGGCTTAAACTCTAGGCTACCTAGATAGGATTTCATGGTTGATGCTTACTCTAAGCCCATGTGAGTCATGCTCGGTGTGAGAAACAAGAGACAACAAAGACCTGACGATCACGTCACGAAAGGTGATTCCATGGGAAGTAGACTAGGGCCATGCGTAGTTGGTGGCCCAAAGAGGAAACGGGGGCTTACACATGGTTAGCATCCCAAGTGATGGATATTGGGTCTTACTCTGGGAGGGAGTCCCAGGTGGTGATAAAGCCCAATGGGAGAGGGATTTTTCACCCAAGAAGAGAGGAGCAGGGGTGGTGCCTCATGCATGGAAAGCTAGGGGCTTACACGAGGGTGGTTTCCCTTTCCCTGCGGATAGAGGCTGCTCCAATACAGAGATTTTCATTCCATGTGAGGAATAACTTCACTCTTATGGATATCAGTGGGCGTAGAAAATGTCTGAGACGGGGCACCCCACATGAAAGGCAGAAGGAGAGGACGTAGTTTAATGTCATGTGATAAGGATGAAGGTGATTGGAGGTTTAACGTCCTACAGCTCGGACGAGGTGGGTGCGCTCCGAACCCCTAGGACTTATATAACTGATTCCCACCTGCCCTTGGGGGAAGGAAGGCATCAGTAATGCCATGGTGAGGTGGTGTTATGGAGAGAACCATTGGGGGTCAATGTTAGCGTGGCTATGTGAAGAAACAATAACTGTTAGCATGTCTATGTGAAGGAGAATGAGGTGAAGCAACATAATAGGAAGTATCATCCAAGTGATTTTGAAATTTCTCTGTGAAAACCTGAGGGGCCACACGGGAAAAGAGCATGTGACGCAAGTGTGTCGTGCATAAGAGAGGATGCAACAAGGTGCCTCAAGGTGACGGAAGCATATGGAGCACACGTAAGAGAATGGTTTGGGGCAAGATGGGAAGTCTGCATGCAAGATTCAAGGTTTGTGTGCATGATAAAGAGGTTGCGTGCAAGAGGTATGGGTGGCCTACAAGAAGGAGGAGTTGCACGTAAGACAAATGGTTAGCGCACAATCCCGAGGGGTTGTGCATGAGATGGATGGTTTTGCGTGCATTTTGGATGGGTTATGCGCAAGAAAGCCTAAAATAGAGGGAACTTTCATGAAGGATGGGACCCCTTGCGCGGAAATAACTTTGGGAAGAAAGATAATTCATGAGGATCAGAGGGCCTATCCGATGGTGCCCCTGGGGAACCTATCACGCAACAACCCATACCTGAAGACCATGGGTTTTTCACGTGGTCGAGGGAGCTGATTTTTTTCATTCAGTCATGGAAGATGGGGTTTTCACCTAGCAGAGCATCACTTCGTCTTCGGTTAGCCCCCTTGAAGAGGGAGGGGATATGGTTCATTTTATATCCAGAGTCCTCAGAGAGGCTCATAAGATCCAGACATGCAAACTCTAGTTGAACATCAGTAGGTGCACGAAGTGGGGGCCGGGCGTGCAAACAATCATTCAACATCACCTTCGGTGCAGAAACGGGGTCAGGCGCGCAAACGTCTGTTCAACGTCGCCTTGTGCGCATGCATGAGGCCAGGCTTGCAAATGGACATTCGACGTTGCCTTATGCATCGAAATAGGGCCGAGGGAGCAACATTCCATTTGCCATCGCCTTTGGCGTGGAAACCAAGCTGGGCACAGAAACCAGGCCGGGCATAGAAACCAGGCCGGTTGTGGAAACCGGGCCAGGCGTGGAAACTAGGCTGGGTGCGCAAACGCCCGTTTGACATCACCTTGTGCGCAAAAACGGGGCCGCGCATGGCCGGTCAGGGAGAACAGTGTTTTGGGTTTGGAAGGTAAGGCCTGTGTGCAACGGTTTGCGTGCCCGAAGTCCTATTACATGCGCCTTCCCAATCTTGCGTACACTCACCTCCTGGGCCCCGAGATCTTCGCTTTTTCATCCCGGATTCATTCTGTTCTCTTTTACCCACCCGATATGACCCTTCTTTGAATTTTGGCGTCAAAAAATGCCCCCCTCAGAATCGGAGCCAATAGGGAACCCAAATGTTGGATTCTGAGGGTATACTAAAAAAATAGAAAAGGCATCTTCAATGGTGCGGAAAAACGCATTTTTCGCACGCAAGAGTTTTGCACGTGCACGGAAGATGCGTCATCGCTTTATAAATAGGATGAGCCCCATAGTCCCTACTTTGGCTTTTTCTGCATGACAGACTTTCTTGCTCTCGTGTGCGAAAACAGTACTGCTCCGTGTGTAATATTCTGTGACCGACTCTGGGTTTTGCGCACCATCCAAAGATTTTTCCCTTGGATGTCAACTTTCTTTCACGTTGTCTCCGCTTTTTCACACCGAATATTTCTTCTTTCGCACTGCCACTGCTTTTGCGTGCTGAAACTTCCTTCTTTCACACTGACCCCTTTGAAGTTCTAAAAATATCCACTCAACATACTGACATTGAGAGGGAAGTTGCCACTGAAGAAAGAAGAACCCAAATGATCTTGAACCCTCAGATTCTTCGCGCGAGGAGGGTTGTGTCTAACAACCAAATGATTTTCTTCATGCTTATGAAAGCTCAATGGTATTACATCCAGAGCAGTATCTTGCCACTATGGAACTTCGGTCTTCTAGAAGAGGTGTTGATGTCAGGTTTCAAGACAGACACACTGTGGTCATGGATGACGCACGATGATAGTCTTCCACAATTCCACATTACCAACAACAACTATCCTACTAGGGAAACATAGAACACATCCATATATGTCCTAAATTAGAAGACTAGGATGGTTGCAGGAAGTTATCAAGTTCCTGATGAATCTCATGGTATTTATGCAAGTACTTTCAGAAGCAGCATTACTGACGAGACGATGAGATGAAAGGAGTTGGATTTCAGATCTAGGGGAAAATTTACCAATGAATGGGAATGGGCATACTGGGTACGTCAGAAATGCGAGGAATTCAGGACAGAGCTATGGTCCATTGGGATTTTTGATACTGTTTGGATGTCTCAATTCCACTTTTACCAACAACATGACTTGGTAGAAGAGCTGTTCAGTCATTGTTCGCCTGATACCAACACTTTTCACCTATATCCTGGGGAGGTGGGAATAATTTTGTGGGATGTTCATTTTATCGGGGGAATCCCCTTAGAGGGGTATCAGTATGATGAGTTCTTCCCAACAGAGAATGTCTAGGGGGATATGACCCACACCCCAATCCTATCATGGAATCTGCTAGAGCTGGCCCAAGATTAACCCAGAATAAAATATATCCTAAAGGACATACCCTATTTAGGGTGGTTTAGTCTATTCATCACCCAGGACATAGCCGTGAAGATGCTAGGCCAAGGGAAGAAATGCCCGAACACATCTCAGAGGGGAAAATTAGGATCATATTGGAAGATTTTAGAGATGGGAGAGTATTGATCATGGGGATTTGGAATCAATGAGGGTAGAGACCCAAATGTGCGATATGCCAGGTTCCTCGCCACGTTCTTGAGTGGATGGTTGTTACTTGTGAGGGACATGAGGATGGGAGTCTTCCTGGGGACGCTAGTGATGGCCGAGATTATGGAGGCAAAGAACAAGGTTAACCTAGGAGTACCTGTGTTGGCTCAGCTATACAGTATTCTAGGGAACATTTCGAGGGGAAGTACACCCAGGAGGATATGCGGGCTGTTCCAGAATCTCCACAGTTGGGTCGCAGCCCACTGTGGTGGGTATGACTTACCGAATGCCATCCACCACTGGTAATAGTATGCAGCCATCCCTCTTGAACATCACTGAGATCTTCCCATTGACGCTCAGGGATGATGGATTCAAGCTCAAGATCGACAGTCACACTCAATTTGACTTCCACTCATTATGAACCCTAGTTTCCCAAATGGAAGACGATGGGCAGGTCCCACTAGAGCATAAGGAGTACCTGTAGAGCATCTGGGGTGGCGTGATGGTGGACCTAATTGATCGAAAAATCTTCTGTGAACCGTATGTGCCGAACATGTTCACTAGGCAGTTTAGGTGCATGCAACAGATGCCCAAGAAAGTATATAAAGAGGTTCGGGAAGAGTGGAATCCTTGTATTCTCTGCTAGTTGTGTCTTATGTTCACTACAGAAGGCCCAGGATAAATCATCACTCTTCCCCCCACTGATGTCGGTGCTGGACTATTAACAGTGTATGTCGAACACTGGATGAGAACGTACCCCGAGGCGATTCTTTGGAAATGTGTTTGGAAAATCAAGGCAACTAGTACAGAACCCAAAGAGCAGGAGGGTAGGCGAGGTGCTGCAGGGGAAGTGAGGCAAAGAATGGGTCGGACAGTTAGCGTGGTGCAGGCCGGTACTTCATCGGTAGGAATAGAACAGACCGAGAATGTTCCTCTACCCTTCGGGGAAGGGTGGTCTCATGCACAGCCTCGAGATCCGACTAGGGAACTCCCATGAAAGCAACTCAGGTACCTCTTGACGTCATCCTCCGATGATATCTTCCCTCATATATGGTCCTCTTGGAGAATGCTGTGATTGTCCATGTCCGCCGAAGAGTTATGGATGAGGTTGATACGCACTGGGCTTGATCTACCGGACATAGGGCGCATTCAGATATTGGATAGAGTAAACTTTCATCGTCGACATGCATTCCTGACTACGATGGACATGTACGCTTATTAGTGGGGGTAGTTGACACACGCCTGTCGTAGGGCGTGGCAAAACAATTATTTCCTAAGATAAAATGTAGTAATGTGGTTGACCTAGGATGTCTCCCGAAGAGGAGTGCACACAAAATGGGTTGTCACTTTAAAACGGGGGTAAAAAATGTTGTGAAAGGAAATTTGAAATTCAAATGATTGAAAAACAATGAAATTAAAAGGGTGATTAGGTCGGGGTCAGTTTCCTAATTATAATGCTATCCTTGTTCAATTTAATTCAAACCTCTTCTTCTTAGTTTATTAAAGTGAGTTTCCACAATCGTTTCCTCTCACTTCCTTGGTGAAATTGTTATTGTGAGAGAAAACCTTACCAAGATCTCGGTTTGGTCAACTCTCCTTCCATGTGTAAAATAGTTGTATTGAATATCCTTAATTGAAATGGGAAATTCCCGATCGGGTTTTGTTTATCCCAAACAATCAAGAACATTCACTACACCTTTTACATGTACTGACGATCGTCGAGTACTTCACCACTAATTCCTAGTTTATTCCATCGTATATAAACCAGAAATTAGTGGAGGGAGATATTGATTATTTTACCAAGGAAAAAATAAATAACGGAATTAATATTCAAGAACGATCGCACTTGATTATAAAATCCGCTATAAGAAATTGAAAACAACTTTGAAGAAGAAATAAATTTATTCAATTACGTCCAAGAACTCAAGCATTACAATATAGAAAACCAACCCTTCCCCAATCACTCCAAAAGTTTACCCCACCATGGTAAGGGTAATCGAGTTGAATGGGGAATAAGAAGGCATTAACAAACTATGAAAAAGAAAATAAATAAAAGAGAAAGCTGAAAAGTTCTCCTTCTTGGTGTCCTGGAAGGAATGGGGTGGAGAATGGATGCTTTGAGAGGGTGGAGCTCTCCTCCTTTTATAGCCAGAATTTTTCCCCCGAATGTCGACGCGTTTTAGGCCCATTAAATGACATCTTCACGCGTTGAGCCCTTCATTAATGTTGTTCATAATTCCCTTTTCCGTGTCTCCTCAAAATTACAGCATATTTGGACATGTATTCCGAGAGTTATGGCCGTTTTACCTTGAGCATTTATTCTGTCCAGTCAGACTCTCCAAAACGAAATCCTCCGGATTAGGGTGGTTTAGTGACCCAATAAAAGGCCAATTCACTCGGTTCTTCCTTCATAAAAGATGATAAAACACTCCTTGAGCGTCCACCCACCAAAGTTCACTAGCTTTGGGCCCACAGTGGTTGAGTTATGGATCCCACATCAAAACTAGGCAGAACTGAAAACAGTTTTCTTGAGCCAACTTGTGAGCTTCTTTTGAGCTTCCATATGGCCGATTCAGATTTTGGTCCAAATATATTAAATTAATCCCTGGATGTGTAGAATCTTTAAAAGAAAGAATTTTGCAATTTGGATCAGTGTAGATAATTTTATGGCCAACCTACCGAAATAATTTAAAACTGTTAAAAATCCAAAATGGCCAATTTTTACTATTCAGCTCAAAATAACACCATTATCATAAAAATGAAACAATTCATATTAGAGGAACAATTTTGTGGGTTTAAAAAAATGATATTCAATATAAATTAATTGAAAATATTTTCTCTATCAGTAGTATGAAGAACCACCTATCCTGGTGAAACTAATGCTTAGCCAGGAGCATGACCTAGAGAGGCTTCCATCCGAGGATAAAAGTGTAGAGTGTAAGGGTTGGTGTCCTGAGAACCAACTGTTTTGTACTTTGATTACATGACTATTCACTTATTATATATTTTTCATTGTTCTGCATGAATATAATATAAAAATTTTCTAGAATATTTGTTGCATTGATAAGGTTATGGTAGATCCCCGCTATGATGAGAACCTTGAAATGCTATAACAATATTCTCAAATAAACTTCTATGGTTGGATGACATACTATGATAGAACACATAGTATACAGACCGTCATGTGTGAGTACTCGTAAGAAGACGAAACTCTCTCTCATGGAGCTCACACTTGATAATATCTAAGATAGGAGATTATGAGAACAGAACATCCTGTAGCAATTCCTCATTTCTTGGTTTCATCAAACATTGCTATCTATGAGTGTGTGTAATGGTTCTTAGACTGGAAGATTATCATTGACTCATGTCATGACTCACACACTTAGATTTACTGACGAAAACGGTCACGCAGACAGTTGGTGGGATGTAGGGTACGTTGGGTGCGTCATGAGTGACATGTTGTTAATGGATAAGTCGAGGAAGGATTTTTCTCTTCCATTTATGGAAGTTGATATCTTGTCCCTTTGATTGAAATAGAACTATCGCATTAAATTCCATGGCCATGGTGTAAATGACGAGTTTATTTCAAGAAGTCAAAGAACGACGGATCAAGCATATAGGTTTATGTCACTGCCATGAAACTTGATTGATGAGATATCGAGACAAATGGATTAAATTACATTGTAAGTGTTTGTATGAGGTGATACATCAATGCAGCGTAAACTTATTTCTCTTGGGTTCCTTGACCCGTTGCTAGCCAGTAATCTTGGACTTTAGGCAAGCTCACCTAATGCCAATGAGAAAGAGGCCTAGAGGGTCACACACTAAGTGTATTCAAGTATCTCAAGTAGAATAAAGATTATTCTCGTATGTGGTTTAATAATTATTCAAGGAAGCGTAAATCGTTTTAATGATAGAGGAAGAAGGAAACGAAAAACAAGATATACACGTTGTGTATTAAAGATTACACGCCGTGTAGTTTTGCATGGAAAATAAGTACACGCTGTGTATTAATAATTACATGCCGTGTAGTTTTCTTTATGGAAAGAAAATGAATAAATGAAAACATGATATAAACGCCGTGTACATTTTATGTACACGCCGTGTAGTTTTCAATGAAAAACAAGTACATGTCGTGTATTTATTAATACACGCCGTGTAGTTTTTCCAGTTGGTATTTTGAGGATATAATATTGTCTTAAATGATATTTATTATAATCAGCATGGGCGCATGTCAAGGAATTAGTTATTCAATATGGGGGTTTCAAATAAGATTCAATGAAATAAATAAAATGTGTAAAATGTTTATTTATTGTCATAACTCTACAACCTCAAACCTGATTATAAATATCCTCACAATCCCAACTCTTTAGAACACACAAGAGAATTGTTGTGCACAACAACTCGAGAGAATTTTTTCAAGGCTGAAAGAACCTCTTCCTCCAAGAATGCTCTCAAGATTGAGAGAGATCCTCTTCCATCAGATCAAGATGATCTAAGGCAGACAACACAAGTAAAGGTTTCTCTACGCTACCTCCCAGAGACTCCTTTGGCGATATCCCGAGATACAAGGTACACATGTGGATCACCGCTAGAGGAAGTCTACACTTGGCTTCTGCGACGCAACGATAAATCACATCGGAACGTGATCTAGAACATCAATGAAGAAATAAAACCCAAAAGGTATTTCTTTTAAATTTATTAAATTAATTATAATCAACCTGTAACAATCCTACTTTGTGGTTCTGGGACTTTTCTTTTCTTTTTCCATTTCTGTGATTCGATCCGTGGAGACTGGCATTTATCGTCGTATTGATCCCAGATTGATCATTGTTCATGAAAAAAATCCAAGTGGGAACATCCACCCATGCGCTTCCACTGCACCCAAAACCTTCAAATGGTATCAAAGGGAGGTTACAACATTGATTATAGTTATTTAATTTTCATTGATAATTTACGCATTTAAATTTGATTCAATTCGAAATAAATCATTCTATAAATATGAATAAATGAGATCGGTTCTTCCTACTTCGTTTCTCAATTCATATCACAGAAATGACCTTTTATTTTTAATTTTTGATTAAAATAAAAACGAGGAACTCATTCGGAGGAGATGCTCTTTCTGTATGTACAACACGGGAATACACAGCGTGTAATTAAAAACTACACGCCATGTACTTAGGTTCAACAAACCGGTACTGGTCCGCCAAACCACGCTGTGTGAATTTATTACACCTAAGTATTTAACACCCCATGTTGACCATAATTAAACGGTGTGTGGGAACCAGAATACACAGCATGTATGTTGGAGCAACACGCCGGGTAGTCCGATCCGGCCCAAGTGAAACCATGTACAAATGAGAAGCCGCGTACCACGTACATGGGATCGACAGGCCGGTTACTGTGTAACAAGGAAGTAGACGCTGTGTATGATTTATCTACACACCATGTACTTCAAAATTTACAAAGTACAGAGAACACACCAAAGCCCCCAATGTGTTCTTTGGATAAAAGGTGAAAAGAAATACACGCCATGTAAATATAAACTACACACCATGTACTTTCCAGAAATTTCACCAGGTTTCCTACAAAAGTACAAAGACCTGTACAAAGAATATGGATGAGAAGAATCTCAAGGAAATTCCTAAATGAATTTAAGATAAAGAATTGATTAATTATAAGATCATAATTAATTGAATTTGAGTGAGACTTATCTTAAATGAAAGAATGATTAAAAGAATTTGAATTCTAAATATGCGTAAATGCTGTTTCCTCCTATGGATGATCATGATCTAGACCAAAGACCCTTTTTTGTCCTATGATCCTTCTTCCAATTAAATGTAGGGCCTGCGTGCCCATGGCTTCTTTAATGTAAACCCATGTAATGGAGGATCTCCCAATCCATAGGAGACGGTTCAAAACCCGAAGCTAAGGTGAAGCCAACCCAAGAAGATACAAATATGGATAGGTGGGAGCTACAAAACCCAAACCATCGGTTCAAGGTGGTTTCCCCTAGGTCAGGGTTAGCTTATTAAACCTACAGATAAGCTAACCAATAGAAGCTCATGATCATACCATCTTATTTTATTTCTGTCTGATTGAATGGTTTATTTATTATGTATGTGTTGTCACGATCACATAATTAATGAAATAAACAAGCATGAAAAGATGAAATAAAATAAAAACCGGACTATGAATAAACATTATTATAACATGTTTAATCAATTAAGAAAGCATCACTTAATATTAACAAGCATGTGATAATGCGAAACTATGCATAAAAATTAAAATCCCTCAATACCATATTAATTCATACCAAGCCTTCCGTTACTTGATTAAGGGAAAGACTCAATAAAATTATGTGTTTAACTAACCCTTGTTGGGACACTTAATTTTATAAAGGAAGCCCTTATGAAAGGTTTCGAGTAGACTTAATCATATTACATCAAGAGGAGTAGCCCTTTCTAGACTTGGTGTAATATTGGAGGCAAGAGTTAAGGAAATCCAAGTCAGGATTTCAGCATTGGGGATTCCAATCAACAGATCAAGGAACTGTAAGCTCACAGTTGGAAAATACCTGCCTACCTAAATACCTTCAAATATCTTGACCAACCCTTGTTGGGGTTATGCGAAGGTGAATATGGATCCTTTCCACTAGAATGTCAAAGCAACTGGACATTCTGAGTTCAATGGTGAGGGCCATTGGGACTTGATAAAATAGTGGGAGACTTAATAAAAATTTTATTATTTCTCATAAAATGTAATCAAGAAAGTACTGATAAATATGCTTTTTTAATTTGTAGAATCGAAATGACAAACTCATCCACCACATTTTCTCCGTGATCAATTCTGGATAAAGACAATATCCTCACCGGCAGTAACTTTCAGGAATGGTTTAGGTGCCTTCGGGTTATCCTATTCCATGAACGAAAGTTTTACGTGCTGGAGTCCTCACTTCCTGATCCGCCTGCCAAAGGGGCGAGTGATGAAGATTTCATGGTCTATGATCAACATTTGAGCGATGCAATCGACATTCAATGTTTGATACTATCATCAATGTCTAGTGAGCTCATGAAGTCTCATGAATACATGGATTCCTACATCATTCTTGAGCAACTCTATAGTCTATACCAGGAGAGAGAAAGACAGGAAAGGTTTGAGATATCCAAGGCTCTATTCCAAAACAAGCTTGGAGAGGGTGCCCCAGCCGGGCCTCATGTAGTCAATCTCATTGGCTACATTGATCTCTTATAGGTTTTAGGGTTTAAACTTCCCAAAGAACTGGGTACCAATCCCATTCTTGCATCACTCCACCAGAGCTTCTCTAACTTTGTTGTGAACTTCAACATGAACAACATTGAGAAGTCTCTGTCTGGTCTTCTTATCCTTATTTTCCAAGTGGACAATGACATGAAGCGTGAAAAGCCTTCTGTCCTCATGGTGAATAAAAGGAAAGGGAAGGCAAAGAGCTTTTAGACCAAAGGTTCTTAAAGGCCTTCCAAGAAAAGGAAGATCAAAGGGGAGGAAAGGGAACAAGATGTTGTTTGTTTTGCATGTGGCAAGAAGGGCCACTGAAAGAAAAACTACACCCAGCCAAGGAAGCAATGGGAAGTTTCAGGTGAGTTTGTTATCGAATTCAATCTATCTGTTTCTACTAATTGGGTATTAGATACTGCTTGTGGTGCTCACATCTGTATCCAAATACAGGAACCAAATAGATTCAGAAGGATTGACCGAGGTGAGGTGGATCTATGAGAAGCCAACGGAGCCAGACTTGTTGTTGTAGCTGTCAAAGACTACCACCTCACATTGCCAACTGGAATGATCTTGGTGTTAAAGGGTTGTTATTATGTGCCTTCTGTTACTAAAAAAATTTATTTCAGTATCTAGATTAGATACCGATGGATTCATATTCCAGTTTGGAAATGAATGTTGCTACTTGTATAAAGATAACATTTGTTTTGGTAGGGAACATTTATATAATGGCCTTTATGTGTTAGACTACACAAACCAAGTAATGGAAATCAATGACAAAGTGAATTCACATGACTCATACCACACTCAACTTTGGCATCACCGGCTAGGTCATGTCAATGAGAAACATTTGACAAAATTACATCAATATGGGTATTTAGATTCTTTTTAACTAAAACCACTTTGTGTATGTCATGCATGTCTACAAGGAAAAATGACCAAAGCCCCATTTATTGGGAAAGGTGAAATAGATAAAGAGATTCTATAATTAGTTCACATAGATGTGTGTGGACCATTTCCAGTTGAAGCAAGGGGTGGGTTCTCGTACTTTATAACTTTTACTGATGATTTTAGTAGATATGGATATATCTACTTAATGAGGTATAAGTCAGATTCTTTTGATTGGTTCAATGAATAAAATAATGAAGTTGAGAACCATCTTGGTAAGAATATTAAGAAAATCCACCCAGACATAGGAGGAGAATATCTTAATCAGGACTTTATTGATTTCTTATGGGAGTTTGGGATTCTATCTCAACTCACTTCTCCTTACACACCTCAGTGGAATGGTGTAAGTGAAAGGAGGAACCACACCCTATTTGACATGGTGAGATCAATGATGAGTCATGCGAGTCTTCCATTTTCCTTTTGGGGATATGCATTATAAATAGCATCACACATACTAAACCAAGTACCAAATAAATCGATAAATGGTATTTCATATGAGTTATCGAGTGGATGCAAATCCATGTTATCGAATTTACATGTGTGGGGTAGCGAAGCATTTTTTAAAGCCTCTTCAGGTAACAAACTTTCTCCTTGAGGCACAAAGTGTATCTTTATAGGATATCCCAATGAAACAAGGGGATATTACCTATACAACCCCTTAGAACAAAATGTTACAGTGACAAGACACGCCATATTCCTTGAGAGGGAGCACATCTCTAAAAGAGATAGTGGGAGCGAGATAGACTTCGATGAAGTCAAGGCTCAAGATACACAATAGTTGGTACAAGAAAAGATTCCACAAAGCCCCGTGGAAGAACAATCTGTTCCAGAGACACAAGAACTATGTAGGAGCACGAGAGAGGTGAGAGAATCAGAACGATATGGTTTTCTTATCACCGAGGATGGTGAATCATTATTGGTTGACAATGATGATCCTCTTACCTACAAGGAAGCAGTTGAAGGCACAAATGTTGCCAAGTGGAAAGAAGCCATGAATTCTGAAATGGATTCCATGTACCAAAACTAGGTCTGGATTTTGGTAGATCCTCCAGTTCATGTAAAGCCTATTGGTAATAAATGGGTATTCAAGAAGAAACTGGACATGGAGGGGAAAGTCAGCACCTATAAGGCACGACTTGTTGCGAAAGGTTTTAGACAGCATCAAGGAATTGACTATGATGAAACCTTTTCATTAGTTGCGATGATGAAATCTATCAGAATCCTATTGTCCATTTCCGCTTACCATGACTTTGAAATTTGGCAAATGGATGTCAAAACAACATTCATTAATGGGAACCTCCAGGAAGATGTCTACATGACACAACTAGAAGGGTTTGTGACTCCAAAGGATTCCAACAAGGTATGCAAGTTTTAGAAATCCATTTATGGATTAAAGAAAGCATCAAGGTCATGGAACATTCATTTTGATGAAGCTGTAATGGAATTTGGATTTTTTAAGAACGAATGTGAGCCTTGTGTCTATAAGTGGTTTAGTGGAAGTGCACTCATTTTCCTAATAGTATATTTTGATAACATATTACTAATTTGAAACGAAGTACCTGTATTACAGTCAGTTAAGGCATGGTTTCATAAATGCTTCTCCATGAATGACTTGGGATAGGCAACATATATTCTTGGGATCAAGATCCATCGTGATAGATCCAAGAGAATGCTAGACCTGAGTCAAAGTACATACACTGGCAAGATACTGAAGAGATTCAGTATGGAACAGTCCAAGAGGGGATTGTTTCCAGTGTCACATGGTATTCATCTTTCCAAGAGAATGTGTCCTCAGACACATGAGGAAAGAAATAGAATGACAAGGATACCTTACGCATCCGCGATTGGGTCAGTCATGTATGCTAGGCCATGTATGAGGCTAGATGTTTCTTACGCATTAAGTGTAGTAGTCATATATCAAGCTAATCCAGGAGACCACCATTGGATGGCAGTCAAGACTATCCTTAATTATCTGAGGCATACTAAGGATATTTTCTTGGTTTATGGTGGAGATGAGGAACTAGTCATTAGAGAACATGTAGATGCTAGTTTCTAGACTAATAAAGATGAAATGAAGTCGCAGAATGGATACATCTTTAGTTTGAATGGAGGTGCAGTGAGCTAGAAGAGCTCACGATTCTACAGCGGAGTCCGAGTATATCACAACTTCTGAGGTAGCTAAAGAAGCAGTATGGATGCGAAGCTTCTTCCAAGAGCTGGATGTAGTATTGACCAGTAAAGATCCTATCACACTCTATTGTGATAATAATTCAATGGTGGCACTTGAAAAAGAGCCAAGGTCACATCAGCAGATAAAGCACATACTTCAGAAGTATCATCTCTTGAGGGATTTTTCACAGAGAGGTGAAGTTTTAGTGAACAATATTTCCACGAAAGACAATGTGGCAGACCCCTTGAATAAAGCCTTGACTTAGCAGAAACATGATCATCGTGTGAGGTCTAGCGGACTAAAAGTCGTAGGCAGTTGGATCTAGTACAAGTGGGAGTTTGTAAGGGTTGGTGTCCTGAGAACCAACTATTTTGTACTTTGATTACATGAATGTTCACTTATTATATATTGTTCATTATTATGCATGACTATAATGTAATAATGTCCTGGAATATTTGTTTCATTGATAAGGTCATGGAAGATCCCCGCTATGATGAGAACCTAGAAATTCTATAACAATATTCTTAAATAAAGTTCTACGGTTGGATGACATACTATGATAGGACACATAGTATACAGACCGTCATGTGCGAGTACTCGTAAGAAGACAAGACTCTCTCTTATGGAGTTCGCACTTGGTAATCTCCAAGATGGGAGATTATGAGAAAAAACTCGCCAGTAGAAATTCCGCATGTCTTGGTGTCATCAGACATTTCTATCTATGAGCGTGTGTAATGGTCCTTATACTGGAAGATTATCATTGACTCATGTCATGACTTTCACACTTAGATTTGCTGACGAAAACCATCACGCAGATAGTTGGCGGGAAGTAGGGTACGTTGGGTGCGTCACGAGTGACATGTTGTTAATGGATAAGTCAAGGAAGGATTTGTCCCTTCCATTTATGGAAGTTGATATCTTGGCCCTTTGATTGAAATAGAACTTTTGTATTAAATTCCATGGCCATGGTGTAAACGACGAGTTTAATTTAGGAAGTCAAAGAACGGCAGATCAAGTATATAGGTTTATGACACTACCATGAAACCTGTTTGATGAGATATCAAGAAAAAGGGATTAAATTCCATAGTAAGCATTCTTGTGAGGTGATACGTCAATGCGGCGTCAAATTCTTTATTTTGGGTGCGTTGACCCGTTGCTAGACAGTAATCTTGGACTTTAGGCAAGCTTGCCTAATGCCAACGAGAAGAGTCCTAGAGGGTCACACACTAAGTGTATTCAAGTATCTCAAGTAGAATAAAGATTATTACTGTATATGGTTTAATAATTATTCAAGGAAGGCTAAATTGTTTTAATGATGGAGGAAGAAGGAAATGAAAAACAAGATATACACATCGTGTATTAAAGATTACACACCGTGTAGTTTTTCATGGAAAACAAGTACACGCTGTGTATTAATAATTAAAAGCTGTGTAGTTTTCTTTATGGAAAGGAAATGAATAAATGAAAACAAGATATACACACCGTGTACATTGAATGTACACGCCATGTATTTTTCAATGAAAAACAAGTACACGCCATGTATTTATTAATACACGCCGTGTAGTTTTTCCAGTCGGGATTTTGAGGATATAATATTGTTTTAAAATATATTTATTATAATCAACATGGGTGAATGTCAATGAATTAATTATTTGACATGGGGGTTTTAAATAAGAGTCAATGAAATAAATAAAATGTGTAACGCCTTTATTTATTGTCATAACTCTACAACCTGAAACCTGATTATAAATATCCTCACAACCCCAACTCTTTTCGAACACACAATAGAATTGTTGTGCACAACAACTCTGGAGAATTCTTTCAAGGTCAAAAGAACCTCTTCCTCCAAGAATTCTCTCAAGACTAAGAGAGATCCTCTTCCATCGGATCAAGATGATCTAAGGCAGAAAACACAAGCAAAGGTTTCTCTATGCTAGAACCCAGAGACTCCTTTGGCGACGTCCCGAGATACAAGGTACGTGTGTGGATCACCGCTAGTGAAAGTATACACTTGGATTCTATGACGCAATGAAAAATCACATCAGAACGTGATCTAGAACATCAATGAAGAAAGAACACCCAAAAGGTATTTCTTTTAAATTGATTAAATTAATTATAATCAACCTGTAATGATCCAACTTTGTGGTTCCAGGAATTTCCTTTTCTTTTTCCATTTATGTGATTCGATCTGTGGAGACTAGCATTTATCGTCGTATTGATCCCGGATTGATCATTGTTAATGAATAAAAGACAAGTGGGAACATCCATCCACGCGCTTCCGCTGCGCCCAGAACCTTTATAGAGGAGGAAATAATAGAAGAATAAGAATAAGAAGGAGAAGAAGAAAAAGAAGAAGAAGAAGGACTATAGGAAGTGGAAAAAACTAAGGGTCTTGGTGTCAAGGCCCCCTCAGAAGTTCCCACTCACCAGCGGAGTTCCTGGGAGAGTGGAAAAATTGTTGGCTCCGATGCAGAACTAGCAGATCATTTTGAGGTATGGTTTAAACCTTATATCGGCTTTCATCTTTTCATAGTCTCGATCCATCAACCAAACCCCATCCTATTCAGGAACACATGGGTGAGGGTCTCTAAGAATCCTTCCCCACCGGGGGTGCATGAACGCCTTTGGAGATGGGGGAGCAACCTCAGGGGCCAGTCTTTAGGACTAGGCATAGTGGGGCACCGATTTTAGATGGATTAGGTGATAATGAGCCAAAAGGAGAGCCCCCTGCCATCCCCATTGTCCAAGAGGATCCAACATCATGGATTGAGTTGAAAAGCGTCGAAGGCTCTCCCGTGGTGGTCCCCCACCCTGAAACATGCATTGGAAACCGCTGCACTAGGCTCCTATAATTCCTTTCTCATTGGTTTTCCCTTTTTTCTGTATAATTTAGATAATCAAGATACTGATTCCTGATAGAGTGATCCCAAGGTTGGATACACGACAAACTGTCGAGTCCATAACATCTGTAGGAGCGGGTTGGGCAGCAACCGTGTCAACA
Organism: Viscum album; assembly: GCA_963277665.1. NCBI lineage: Eukaryota > Viridiplantae > Streptophyta > Magnoliopsida > Santalales > Viscaceae > Viscum > Viscum album. The sequence continues at coordinate 1,448,520,483 of OY728129.1, forward strand.
TTATAGAAACAACCATTCCAGGCAACCCTACCCCAGTATTCAGAGATTCGGAGATTGAAATAAGTGATGGTAATACCACCGGGGTGGAACTCTATCCTGAAGAGAGTGAAGTCACTAATGGGGTGGAGGTCCCTGAAGAAGAACCTACTGTTGAACTCCTCATTGGTTTCCCCAACTATCGGCCTACAGATCCTGAGGAGATAGATGATTCTGATTCGATGGCGGCTGATGAGAGCCGTATGATGTGGCACAAAGGGTGGAAGTGTATCATATTCTTTCTCGGTCAACCTCAGACATAATGGATAAAACAGATGGTATCACTCCACACCTGGCTGCACTTTCTCTTTGCTAGAGGGGTGGATTCTCACCATATTCATTCAACCGTTCGTGACTACATGGAAGAGAATATGTGTGAGAGCATCTGACACTCTGACGTTTCCTGGTGTCAGAAAGAGTTGGGGAGTACCCAATAATTTTTGAAGGTGTAACAAGAGGTCCGACGCCTTGGAGAACAAGTGAAAGAAAAGGAGGTATTCATTCCAAACTGTTCTGATATTGTTAAGCAATTGAGGTCCCAACTGGAAGATTCCCAAGAGTAGTTAGTAGAAGCGGGTCACCAAATGACTGCACTCTAAAATGAATAGGTGCAAGCACAGGTTAGGGTCAGTGGACTGTGCCCTGTGGACATTGATGAAGAGAAGGTTCTCAGGGGGCGGGAGGAAATACTGGAGGACACAATCCAAAAGTTATCGGCACTAGATCGATTTATCCAAGATGTTGATCCCTAAGTGCCCTGTTTTGGTCAAACTCATAAACTCATTTCTCCTTACTACCTCTTGTTCTGAACTGCATGTATGGATAAATGTATGTCTAGATTTATTTACTTGTTTGTTTGGTTTAATGTATTCAACCACAATCTTGAAGTAAATAGAAATCCATTCCTAAACTCACGTGGGTCATACCCGGTGTGAGAAACAAGGGATGCTCACACTATTACGTTTTTTGAATGTAGGAGTGCCAACCAAGATTTGGGCACCTGAGGTTCGAACAACCAATCTGGATTCCTAGGAAGAGAAGGGAGAGGCCTGATTAGGGGATGAGGACCTCAGGGAAATTGACGTATCATCTTCCCAATGTGATCTAGTACACGATTAGGGTAACTCCAGGGGAATTTGAAATCAACCTGAACATAAGGGAGTGGAAAGTGTGAATCACAATACCCCAAGTTCAAAACACTGTGGAGGTGGCATGACAATAGAGGATAAATGTTGACCATGTTCAAAACACATTATCCATATTTTATTAGCCTGAAATGGGGATGAAAAACGAGGGATGACCACTGACCATGTTCGAAACACGGAGCCTGACTCAGAATGTCATTAATTAGTCTTCTAGAACATTGGCCTAGGATAGTAGGTGAGCCTAGTTTGAGCATCCATACTGTTAGGGGATTCCTTTAGACTTGAAAGAGGATGAGGGTCCGAATAAAGGGCACACAAAGTGTGGAAGGTGGAGTGGTGGTTTTCTCGAATAGAATCCAACACTCTTGGCATTATTCCACCTTTGTGAGAACACATTAGGTGGGTGAACCAGTCCAATCAGGGATAATTCCTTCTTCTAAACAGGACCTCTCTAGCGAGGAAACTTTCACCTCCCAATGTTATCGTGGGTCATCCCGAACTTGTTTAGGGTAAAGCTTAAATTTCATGGTTCCCCAAAAGAGCTCAGGCCAAGGGACCAAAAAAAAGGGGGAACGTGAATTATGATTCTTGGGGCTAGACTCAAAGACAAGACGTTTGGGGGGTCATACATATCCCATGAGGATGAGAATCAAGCCGTACATAGTTTTGGAAGATGTAGTGTAGTTTAACGTCTTGTGGCAAGGACAGAGAGTGACCTTAGTTTATGGTCATAGAGCTCGGACCAGATGGTAGGGAATGCGAGAGACAAATGGTGAGGTAATTATGTAACCCGATTTAAATGAGGATTTGGAACCCAGATCACCATGTATTCCTTGGAGAGGTTTTAGATCAAGGGACCAAAAATGAAGGTTATGCTGGACCTGAGGTAAAAAGCCCGGGCGTTCCTATGTATCTCATGAGAATGAGAATAAAGCCAAACATAGTTCTAAGGGGTGTCATGGTAAGGTACCAGTGCTAGGGATAAAAGGTCGGGTGGGTCTGGACCTTGCACCAAGAGAAGCAGCATTTAATAGATCTTGTTTGTTTTTCAGGATGAATGTGTTTTTTTGTGAAGCGATAGACCTAGGATGGAAGGTCCATGTATTGTTATAGGAATCAAGCCATATACAGGCATTGAAAAATGGTATGGTGTGTAACTGATACCAAACATGACGTCCCCTCAGGTGAGGACATCACAATGCTGTGCCGTTTTTCGTCGTGTGGCCAGGATGATAATGTCATAGTTTAGGGTCATGTGATGGGACTAACCATGCATTTTAACATCGTGTAGGATAGATGCAACAGTTTAATGTCACGTGGGACTAAGCATCACATTTTAAAGTCATATGGATCAGACATATACAGAAGAGATGAGATTTTAGATGGGATGCACATGACATGATAATGCACACCTGACGTGAATGAGGACAAGGTCCACACTATACCGTGCACAATTCCGAGGAGGAAACCTCGAGCCAAGGGTCCAGGAAAGATTTGGGGAAAAGGGGTAGGATAAACTAGCTCCCAATTGAGCTGGACCCAAAGACGATATGTCTGGGTGTTCCAACGTATCCCATGAGAATGGGAATCAAGCCACACGTAGTTTTTGACGGTGCCTTTTAACATCGTATGGGACAACATACAGTTTAATGTCATGTGGGATAGGAAGTAGGGGGGATAACTCCTATAAAGGGGCGTACATGGTGAAGCTAATGCATACCTGACATGAATGAGGACATAATCACATACCATGCCACGCAGTCCCATAAGAGTTAAAGCCTCAAAGGAAGAACAAAAGAGATAAATTAGTGTAACTTTAGTTGGACCCAAAGACAATATGTCTAGGCATTCTTACGTATCCCATGGAAATGAGAATCAAGTTTTAAATAGTTCTAAAAGAGTTATTAGTGTATGGTCTTAGAGCTCGGATCATAGCGGAGCGGAATCGTTTCATGTAAATGCAGACCCCAACCTAATCCCTGAGCCCATGTGAGTCAAATTCAGTGAAGGAAACAAAGGAATAATAGGCTTCTTGAAATATTTTGATCACACACCAAAGGGAAGTCGGTTTAGATCCCCAAATGATGCCTTTACCACAGCTTTTGTCCTCCTAACATGCAAATGCGCACTGAGGGATAGTACTAGGAGTGTCAAAATTCCCTTTTTACATGATGGGGTGGAAAATAATGTTAATCATGTAACCAACATTTAAGGCCTGAAGGGGTTGGTGTGACGATGGAGGATAACTGTTGACCTTGTTCGAAACACAATGTCCATATCATGTGGCCTAAAATGGGGATAACAAATGAGCATCTACCACTGACCATATTCGAAATGTGGAACTTTTATTGATTTGTTGTCTGAAACCCTCGAGGATGTTGCCCCATAATGGTAGGAGAGCCCTTAGGCCTAGCATCCATTCCATTTAGGGGTCCATTCAGGTGCGAAATCTTATGGAAGCCCAAATGAAGGGGAACACGAAGCCTGAAAAATGGGCGAAAGCATATCCATGTAGAATATGACACTTCAGGTTCTAGACCAGAGTACTCATGGGCCAATTGGTGAATCACCATAGAGGGTTGAGGATCTCAACTTGAGAGCAACCAATTTGGAAAGATGAGTATAGAACATAGAGACAGAGAACTCTCAGGAGAAAGAGGTACATGGCGTGGTTGTTAAAAACCCAACGTGAATGAGGACATAAGCCCATACCACACTGTATATCCCTCTCATGGAATAATGCAGGCCAAAGGGCCTAAATAATAAGGATATCTCTAAGATATGGGGTTGGACATGAAGTCTAGATGATCGGGAATTCCTACGTATCCCATTAGGGTGGGAATCAAGCCACACGTAGTTCTTAAAGAGGGATGATGCTAATAAGGGCCAGATACCCCAACGAGGGGCGTGTACGACATAACGAGTAACATAACATGAATAAGAATGTGAGTCCATACCATACAAACCTAAGTGAGAACTTGGGCCAAGGGATTGAAAAGGCCAAGGGGCCTGAGGCTGGGCCATGGAAAAAATGTCATGACCAACTTGCAGTTTAACGTCTTGTAGTGAGGACAAAGGTAGGGGTAAGGTATCTCGTCTAGGGATGTGTACGACATGGTGAGTAACCTGATGTGAATGAGGATATAATCCTGCACCACACCTATAACCCTAAATGATAACTTGGGCCAAGGGTCCTAAAAGGCCAAGGGGCCTAAGACTGGTCCCTAGACAGAATTTCATGGCCAGCTTGTAGTTTAATGTCTTGCAGTGAGGATGAAGGTGATCTTAGTTTAGGGTCATACAGCTTGGACCATATAGGCCTAGTTTAATGTCATATGCGTGGGATAGAGAGGGTGAATCATCGTGCTTATGTAATAACACAAAGCAACAATGATGATGGAGGAAAGCTTTTGACCAGATTCACAACATAGTATCTACCCTTGTGTGACCAGAGGGGGGGGGGAGAACAATTAGGCATCAACTGCTGACCGTATTCACAACACGAGACTTGTATCAACTTGTCGCTCACAATCCTTGAGGGTATTAACTCATAAAGGTAGGAGAGACCTTGGGCCAAGCATCCATGCCATTCGTGGAACTTTAGGATATAGAAGGTGATGGAAGCCCAAATGATGGGACTTGCGAAGCATGACAGGGCCCATGCTCACGTGACAAATGATAAATGATGGGAGGAATATCCTAGGGGGATATGTGTGGTGTGGAGAAATATCCCAACATGAATGAGGACATGTGTCCGTGTCGCACCACACAATACTAAATGAGAACTTCGGCCAAGTACCTGATGGGGTCGAAGGACTTGAGGCTGGGCATCCTAGAAAACTATTGTCGTATGATCTCTTGTGCGGTTACTGCCTCATCACAGCTCCTAAACCCACATGAGTAGTGCTCAGTGTGGGAACAAGGAGCTAGATTCGGCTTTTCCTATCATATAAGGGTCTAATAGCTGGCATCACCCAAAGGGAATCACAACTCAAAGATACAACATGCAGGATGAACCACCACACTCAATGTTTGGGATCTACGGGGGTGGTGACAATGAAAAAGGATAGCTGTTGACTAGATTCAAAACACAACATCTATATCGTGTAACCAGAAATGGGAACAACAAATGAGTTTCTACCACTGGCCATATTTGCAATGCGAGACTTGTATCAATTTGTTATCTGAAACCATTGAGGATGTTGGCCCATAATGGTAGGAGAGTCCTTAGGCCTAACATCCATGCCATTTGGGGGTCCCTTCAGGTGTGAAAGATAATGGAAACCCAAATGATGGGGTGTTTAGAACATGAATGCACCCATAAAATTTGAAATGAAGTTGGATAGGAGTAGAGATAGAGATACTCAGGGGAGAGAGATACATGGTAAGATTATGATTAACTTGACGTAAATGTGGTAAAAGGCCTATGCCACACCATGTGTTTCATCCCAATGGAAGGTCCAAAAGTTTTAGGGCTGGGCCTACATATGAAATGTTCAAGAAGTCCTATGTATCCCATAAGGATGGGAATCATACCACATGAAGTTCTGAAAAGGCCATATAGTTTAACATCATGTGGTAAGGACTTGGGAGGATTAGAAGAATGAAAGAGGGCACATGGTGAAATCATCACAACCCTTACATGGGTGGGTCCTAAGAATCCTACACGATGCCATGTGTAATCCCCTAAAAGAATTATGCACAGGAGGGGATAGACAAAGAAGAAACTGAGGCTGGACTCAAGACGAGGTGTCTGAGCGTTCCTACATATCCCATTGGAATTGGAGTTAAGCCATACATAGTTCTTGAGATGCAGTTTAATGCCATGCAAGACAATGCAAAGTTTGAGGTCATGTAGGACCATGCAGTTTAAGGTCATGCAAGACTATCATATAGTTTAGGTTCATGTGGGACCAAATAGTTTAATGTTATGCAGGACCATGCAGTTTATGGTCATGTGGGACCCTATGTCTCAAGAAAAGTATAGCTTGAGGAACTTGACATTGCTGGGAGGAGTTATACGCTCACCATCCCTTTTAACCAGTGAGTATGCGCCATTGGAGTAAACCTTGTGAATGATATAAGGTCCTTCCCATTTGGGTTCCAACTTGGGTGGTTTCCTGCCAAGTATCATTGGTGCCCTCAGGGTGAGTACCAAGTCGCCCTGCAAGAAGGAATAGAGGTGACCTTTCTTGTTGAAAGCTCTGGCTATCTTGTTTTCATGCCTTTCCACACTATACAGGCCATGAATCCTATTCTCGTTATAGACCGATATTCATAACGAAGGAAACTAAATTTCAATGGGTAGGACGACCTCAGTTCCATACACCAGGGAATATGGGGTCACCTGGGGGGAATTACGAGTCATTGTCTGATAAGCCTAGAGGTTGTTGGGGAGGTTTTCCGGCCAACTCTTCTTATTCAGACCAACCAGTTTCTACAAAATGTTAGAGAGGGTTTTGTTGAACACCTCAATCTTCCCATTTTCTTGCACATGATAGCGGGAGGTATGGTTAGAACAAATGTTGTACTTAGCATACAATTTATTCAGCTCAGCTGCTCGAAAGTTTGTGCCATTATTGGTGAGCATGACATCATGGAATCCAAATCGTTAGATGATGTTGGAACTCACAAAGTCAACGATGGACTTTCCCTTTACCTCCCTGAGTGGCACTGCCTCTGCCCACTTGAAGAAGAAATCTATAGTAGTTTGGATGAATCTGCACTGGTGAGCTGTCACCGGTGGATATAGTCCCACGACATTGAGTCCCTATACTGCAAATGGACAAGTGTACTTGGTGGAGTGGAGAGGCTTCCGCGACCGATGAATAAAGTTAGCATGAATTTGGAACGCATGGAATCTCTTGGAAAACTCAATGAAATCATGGATCATGGAGGGATAAAAGTACCCCAGTCTCTAGATCTGGTGAGATAGCTTTGGACCAGTCATGTGGGCGCCGCAGGAACCGACATGAACCTCCTACATGACTTGAGAAATCTCGACTCCTTGGATACAACGAAGGAGAATACTATCAAACCCATGCTTGTAGGGGATCTGATCACGACTGGGACCATCCTAGAGAGTAAACTGTAATGTGCGGTGTTGGATTCGCTCACACTCGGCTCGATCATTTGGGAGGTAACCATTTTGGAGATATTCGACAAAGGGGGATCTCCAGTCAGGAGTCACTTCAACCACTACATATGGGGGTCCTGACATGGAGGCTCCAGCGGTAAGATGGCTCACCTATAGGTCTTCGTTGTCACCTGGGGAGATAGGACCAATGACTCTTTGATGTGCCATGTGGATAATCAGGTCATCCTGCTTGGGCTCTGCAAATGATGCATCAAGCCTAGGAATGGAATTAGCTCGATCGTTCTACGATCAAGGGACATGAGTAACTTCTAGACAATATGGGAACTGGGCCATTAGCTGGAGAGTGTGCTCCAAAAATGGTACGAGCTCTAACTTTCTGACGACGTAGTCACTGTTGATCTGCTTGATGACTAGTTCAGAATCCCATTTCACGTGAAAATGGGGAACATCAATCTCGAGGGCCAGATCGAGGCTAGTGATAAGAGCCTGATACTCTGCCTCATTGTTGATGCAGCCTTCTGACAACAAGAATGAGTACAACAGAATGGCATGGGCTAGGGTAATGAAGATGTACACATGCCCACTCTATTGAGTCTAGGGTCATTGAGCCTTTTGCTGATGGGACTCTAGGAAGCACCATCGAAATGAATCTGCCAACAAAGGATGGCATGATCTACTGAGAGGATTGCCTCATCAGGAAAATCAAGGTCCAGAGACTGGTCTGCGGGGGTTTGATGGGCAGTAATGAAATCTTCCAATGTTTTCCCCTTAATAGACTTCTGAGGGACAAACGTGATGTCGAACTACTGAAGGATTACTACCCACTGTGCTAGGTATCCTGTCATCATGGGACAACTCAGGATGTAATTCAGTGGGTCTACTCGGGACACCAGCTATACCTCATGGTGCTGTAGGTAATGTAAAATTTCTTGTACTGTGAATACCAGCACAAGGCAGCTCTTTTTTATTGGGGAGTATCTGGTCTCCGTATCGAGGATCATACAACTGAGGTAGTAAAGGATGTTATATATCCCCTCATTGTTATTCTGGGTGATAAGGGCACTGAGATATTATTCCAGGGAAACCACATAAAGGACCAATGGTTTTACAGAGATGGGTGGCATCAAGACCGACAGCTGGAGTAGATACTGCTTGATTTCCTCGAACACGGTCTGGCATTCTTCATACCATTCATAGGTGGTGCCTTTATTCATGATCCGAGAAAAGTTCTTACACTTTCCAGCTAGATTCCCAATGAATCGGCATATGTAGGCCTAGTGGCCTTGGAAGCCCCAAAGTTCCCAAATATTGATCGAGGGAGACATCTGATTGATTGCCTTGATCTACTCAAGGTCAATCTTGATACCCTAGTATCTGAAAACAAATCCAAGGAACTTCCTAGAGGTGACCCGAAGGAACATTTCAATGGGTTCATATTCTGGTGGCGAGAACAGAGGAAGCTGAACAATTTCTCAAGGTCCTTGAGATGGTCCTGGAACTAGAGAGATTTGACCACCAGATCTTCCACATAGCATTCTACCAACGTTCTAGGGATCAGCTTAAATATGCGATACATAGCCCGCTAGTAAGTGGCATCAGCATTCTTTAAGCCGAATGGAATGACTTGGTGACAAAATGCACCTTGTGGTGCCCTAAAGGCTGTAGACTCCTCATCCTCATGGGCCATCCGAATCTAATTATATCCAGAATATCCATCCATGAAGGAGAGGGTCTGGAACCCCGTCGTAGCTTCGATCAACAACTCCATCACTTGAAGGGGAAAATCATCTTTTTGGGAGACCGAGGCGGTGGATGACTACCTGAGGATTTAGTATTGGAATATCATCATAACTCCATGAGAACACATCATGGTGTTGTTTTAGGAAGTCTTTATACCACTGTTTCTCCTCAAAGGACATGGAAACACTAATCAATGTGGGTCTCGGATCTGCCTCGCTACTGAGGTGCACTTGTACCAACTCATCGACTGTGGAAGAGATACACTCTTCAAAGGTAGGGGGAGTCCTCTAAATCATTTTCTCCACTTGCTGAGGAGGGATCCCCAGTAGGATGAGATTCCTCTATGTTGACAACCCCCTGCGAGAGGCTGGTACCAGCCTATGCGGAAGTGTACAACACTTCGGGAGATTCATGTGCTGCCAAAACCATAGTAATGAAGGATATCAATCCGATACCATCTGGATTTCACTCCAAGGGGCCAAACTTGATTATATCAAAGCAATAATGGCACATTGGCTTGAGATGGTTAATTCCATCCTAGAAAAACAGGTGCGTATGACGTATTTCCGTTTCCATGAGGCAGACTTCCCGATACCTTTTGGGGGTAGGAGGTTCCAGGATCACCTGATCCTGATTTGTAATGGATTAGGAAGTGATATTCTGACGTCGCTTTGACCTGAGAATATGCTTCCCCCTTATACCAGAGACAACAAAATATTTCCTCATATTGGGGGTCATGGCCTCGAATCGATGGATAGGGAAGACATATACGTCATCCAGACCTTCCTAGGGGTCAATTGCAACTACAACGAGTTTAACCTCACTGGCCTGAATCTTCTTGTCCTTGCTCTTTTAATAGTCGACATCTAGGTCGTAGGCATCAAAAGGGGAAAAAGGAGATGCATCACCTTGGAGCATGCCCACTCGACCATGGAGGGAGTACTTGAGGCAATGGTGATACGATGAGGGAACCATCATGTGTAGGTAGAGCCATGGTATTCCCATTAATGCATTGTACACGGTGTCTTGGGAGACAACCATAAACTCGATGCTGGAAACTAGGCCACCACACTGGGTCTTCAAATGGATCTTTCTGACCGAGGTCTACTCTGTCCCATATCCCTGGATTTTTTGGTTGGAGGGAGTCAAGTCATCTTCATATAACCCCATCTTTTTCAGTGTTCGTGTTGAAAAAACGTTAATCCTGAAGCTGGTGTCAAAAAGATATTGGAAAACCTCCACGACATTAAATTGGCTAGTGATGTATAGTGGGAGAATGTGCCCCTGTATGGGAGAGCCTTAATATTCTCCAGAGAATGATATAATGGTTGGGAAATCATCATTCTTGACCGATTCATCACGAAAGGCTTCTGAAGGTGATACTTCCATCTCAAATTGGAGGGGGCTTCTTAAACACTCAGTGAGGGACTCACACATATCTAAAAATAGGTGAAGGGCCTCAAGGATGGAAAGACTTGTTGGGATTCTAGAAAGGTGCTTAAGAACATCGTACTTCAGCACGAGGCATGAACTTATGCTTGCATGAGGCCGCTCGGTGACAAGATGCATGGTGGGCCCTGCTGGTTGGACCGATGGCTGACTGGTGCTGGGCATATCCCGCTGCTCACTAGTTAAAGACTGTAGTGTGGCTACCAGATGAGGGCTGGACAACTGCGACCGACCTGTAGCAGAGTGTGGCTAGTCGTGGCATGGTCAAGGTGGATCTGCCTGATCCAGTAGCACAAATGGCGGTGGAGGTGGGCCTGATGACACCTGAGGAGGCAACGCATGCTGAGCTCTACACTGGGCCTGCTGTCTGGTCTTAGTGGCATGCACGACCTGTCTAGAAGTGCCAACTGATGTGATTTGACAACCCATTTTGTTGTGGCTATGTCGTTGCTGGCATCGGCTGGGGATGTTGGGGAGATCCTCCTGGCGCTCTTCATCGTCAGTAATCATGTAGGGATTTACCAGCTCTATGGTGTTAACCGAGGAAAACCCTTGACTATCACTTGAAGATTCATCCACTACTAGGAAGATTCTGGGAGGAATCACTATCTCTATGGGCATGAATTCATCAAGAGTACGGGACAATGATGGCATTGGCAGGGCGCGTTGCTCTCCCTTGCACCACCGATGCTTGATCTTCTGGGAAGGAGATGGATGAGACGACAATGAAAAAGTAGTAGATGTGGCTTCTAAAGGATCCAGCTGATTCAGGTGTGCAAAAATGATACCATGGTCATGGGCGATCATTTTATGAGCCATCCGGTTGTCATACTTCTAGGACCCGCAGTTAAAAACCTTTTTCCACCCACCTTTGTCGTTGCTGTCGCTATCTGGCTTTACGAGGACACATGCCACTTGTGCTGAGGCCACGCCCAACCTGACAATGTTGTTATCAACCTGGTATTGAAGCCAGTCTTTGAACACATAGAACTTCTTGAGGGTGTGACCCATGATTCGATGATAGGGTTACTAGTTGGGGAGACCAGTGAGGTTTGCCCTTTATTGCCTTCTGCACTTAAGAAAACTCACAATCCCATATTCCAAGGCACTTTAGAAATAGTCGGGAACCTGATTCTCATTGAATGAGTAATTTCGGTTTCTTATGTCTAGAAAGGGGTCCCTTGGAGCCTAATTCTTACAAGGGGATAGAGGATCCTATCGAGGAGGCGGGGCCTGATTGTCCCACCTAGGCGGTGGCGGCACATTAGGTGGGGGAACCTGCCAATTCGGATGGGGACGCTGCTGGGCTGGAGGTTGCGCGAGTGGTGGTGGGCCACTGCGAGGTTGCTGAGGCAGCTCCACTGATAATAATTACAGTTATCAGGGGGCCTCTATTTGGGCCACCATGGTGTTCTCAGTTCTGACAACCCTCCTCGCAGAAATAGATGGAGGTAACGAATGTGCCTAGATGGCCTATTGCATGGCTTCTTTATGGCACTGGGCCTTATCGAAGAAGTCTTGGAATCCTCCAGGGTAGTTCTGGGAGATCAGAGAGGGAACCCATTCCATCTTAATATTTCCCACAAACATCGTCAGTAATTTCTCTTGGGTCAATGGCCTGTTAAGGGAGTATGTGAGTCCTTTCCACCAGATGAAAAAGTTGGCGACATGCTCATCAGGCCTCTTCTTGCACTTGAAGAGGTCCGCGATACTCGTTTTCCACATCGTGGAGCTAAACTGGTAGGGGAATTTCCTACAGAAGTCCTCCCAGCTGGTCACTGATCTGATGGGGAGCTAGCTGTACCAGACAAACGTAGGGCCTTCCAATGTCTACACAAAACACCGGAGATTGGAAGATTCCTACTGTGTTGGAGTTCCCAACATGGGCCCATACCTCGAAATAAAGTGGGCCAGATGCTACGGGGGGTCACCCATCCCATTAAAGTGGGGAGGTGGGATTTCCAAAACCCAAGGGTGCTAGTATATCATCTAACCATGCCGGATATGGCTTGCCATCAGGTGGGAGTGTCACCTACCATGTTTCCAATTCCTCAAGGTGGGAAATGAGTGCTGCCATTGGATCATCTGGGTGGGGGTCCCTATCTTGATGAGGATCCCTAACCGTGAGTGCGTTGGAAGGTTCTTCAACATTGTAAGAAAGACCAGTGGCTTTTGGAGCAGCTGGTGGAATGACCCTTGGGGTGGTTGGGGGAACCCGAGCTGGGTCCCTTGGATTGTTGCGCCGTTCTGTAGGGTTTGGTGAGACATAATGCACCCTCTTGCTGTAAGTTCCGTCTTCAAACCTGTCCACAGGGGTAGGATAGTCAGGGTCGCCTAGAGGCTGCTCACCAAGGGGATTTTGTTCCTACCCCTACTACCCTGGCCTAGGATTTTCATAGTCTGTCCATCGCTCTATAGCCCATTCAGACAAGAGGTCATCAACCAACTTATTCTATTCAGCAAGTTGTTGACACAAAGTGGCTTTTTCGGTGTCTTCCTCCATCTTATTCACTGAGCCAAATGGGTGGGAGGGTTTGGTGGCTTCGAGATTCTCTCTACCCTTATCGTGATTTCGGCTAAGGACTAATGCCTTGGTGGGTGCAGGGAGACCCCGCATGCTCATCTGTTGATGAGTAGCCCTCCCTAAGGGGTCTAGTAGTTATAGAACGCCTTCAGGAGGGTGGTCACCATCCAAGATCTCCAAATCATTTTCCTCTTCCGATAGGGTGTCCATGTTGACTGTGACTCTACTAGGGGGAATTTACTTAATGTCACCTAGCGAGTCGGGTTGCCGTCGAATAAGATTGAAAAGGAGGGAACCATATTTCCCCCAGCCATAGATCTATAGTTGGGGGGAATCCCCCTTGATAACCTCGCGTAGTTACTTGAAACTCTGAATGTATTGCTGTTGGAGGGCCCTATGGTGACCTGGTGACTCAAGGCACTGGGCCACAACGAGTGCGGCCAAATAAACTAGACAAAATTTCTCTCCAATGTATTCAAAATGCACTTGTCTCCTATGAAAAACCAATCACTGATGACGAAGGAAAACATGCGTCGCCCATAGGGTTTGATGGAAATACGAAACTTCCTCTAGGGTGAGGAATTCTGGTGCATGGAAATTTGGCACTGCCACAGGCCAAAACAGCTCATGGAAGTGGTCTACTATAAGGATATTCCATAAGCTCCTTGTCTCAAATTTAGGGTCTGGCCCTTCATTTTCCCATTCGTCAACTGGGGGTGGTTGAGGAACTAGAAATGGTACTGGCCACCGAATCTCGGGATGTCCTCTTAAGAGTGTAGTGACATATCCACCACATCGCGGTAGGATAGGCTAACGGCCACAGCTTCTGGTGTTGGGTCTAGGGCTATTGGCGATGGGCCGCACTACTGCTCGACCACCATTGGTCCACAGAATAGCTCTTTGTGACCTCTAGTCAAGGTAGAGAGTGCTTCTAGTGATGACGGTGGTGATTTCACGATAGTAACCTACGGGGTTGCCAAATTTTCTTCCTCCTGGATATACCTGTAGAGGGAGGTGGGAATCAGATGGACCTCACATTCTAGGAGTACTAGGATGATGCGCCTCATTCCTACCACAACCCTTGACTTAGAGGAGCAAGGGGAGGGTTCCTGCACTGAGTGTTACTCTACTTCGGAGTCCGAGAAGCAGACTGGCTTGATCTCTATTTGGACCTTCCCAAAATTCTTCTTATAGCAGCGACAACCTACCTTCCTGCCCCTGGATGGCTCTTCAGGACAAGGTAGATTTCTAACACGAGGAGGTCCTTCGACCATACTAGTTTTGGGGCAGAGAGGGTTTCCACCTGACTAAGCTGGTGTGCGAGGATCACTGGGACAGATATCAAAGGGGACATGGGGAGGACCTCCTCGGGTAGCGCTGGAGTGGGTAAGACCTCTACTGGAACTGGTAGGAGCATGGGGAGGATCTCCAAGGGTAGCGCTGGAGCGATTAATACTTCTGATGGAATTGGTAGGTGCATGGGGAGGAACTCCATGATTTTCCCCCTGGTGAAATTAGTATGAGGAGGGTCCTTGTACTGGTTGAGCTGAACACGGGTAGGACCTCCGTGCTGGGCACTGGTGAAGTGAAGCTGGATGTCACTCTTTTGTTTGCTGGGGTGATGAGGACCTTCGCCAGCAGCTATGAGGACACAGAGAGAGTCCCCATGTTAGAGAGAAACCGAATGTGCAATTTCCCTATACCAACAATCTATAGTGGGAGGAATGACTCCATATCCAATGTAGTGGGAACGAGAGAGACTTCCGTAATGAGTATCACCATTGCGGGGAGGACCCTCATTTGGATTGAGGTGGCACTAGGTAGACCTCCATGCTGAGATTGGAATCGGGGAAGATCCACTTTCTCCATGGTAGTGGTATGGGTAGGACCTCTTTACTAGGTTTCGTTGCCACAGGTTAGTCCGTGACGGCCACTGCCTGTGCTGGCGACCAAGAGAGTCGACCCAGCCTGCCTTTGGGGAGGTTGGGGCCACGATCGATGTCGAGCTTATGAATGTCCCTACTCAGCGTATACATGGAGTTGGTGATATGCATTAGCGGTGGATCAGGCCACAGTATCCGTTGACATTAATGCCCCTTGGAAGATGTTCTCTTCAGCTTGCGCCCGACGCTGGCATCAGGTTAGACGAACCAGAGCCGGTGGTCTAGGTACATGGATTAACTACTCCTCAGCCAGTAAGAATGGGTGGCGGCACTGATGCAGCCTGGTGGGAGCCCTTTCTGGGAGCCCCTGGAAAGGGATCCTGACTGGGCTGACCTGGATATCCCCCAACCTCATCGGTGTAAGGAAGTGAGTCATCAGGATGTTCTGGGGAGAGCCTCCCGAAATGGTTATATGTTGGATTGGGGAGAAGTTCCTCCATGCACGGCCCTCGGGGTCGGCATTGACGATGAGACACATATGCCTCTAAATCCAGTCGGTCCATATCCCTAATGGGGATGATCCCCTCCTCCTCAAATTGGTGTACGAGGTCATTGATCAACCTCCACTGAAAAACCTCATACGGGGAGTTGGAGTCCCATGTTCATGGCTGTTGAGACTGTCGCAAAAGAAGCAGAACTGTGCGGGACTGCCACACTGGTACTACCCCCACCCTTGCGTCGGTGGGTGGGCGGTGATCGATTTCTTGGTGCAGCAGCTTGGTTTTTGAAAGCAAGGTGATTAACTCATTAGTGTTGAAAGAAAAAAGGAATCGAAGAACAGTTCCCCAATGTCATCCCATCTTTCATGACTGGTAAGAGGTGTCCACACTGACAACGTTGGATATCAGGATGTCCAACGCTCTACTTCCCCAACTTTTAGTGAGTTTGACACTAGGCCCGCTATTTGATTCGTGGGACCCAATGATGGATAACTGGATCTAGTGACACAATATTCCATTAATGCCTCAAACACTACTAGTCTCCCTGTTGAGGATAAGACCTTCACGTCAGGTTCACCATTTCTATTTCCGAGGCTTTCACCAGGGCGCACATGTCCATCTTGTTGGGGGAGGGCGGCGCTGTTTGTTGCCCTGTATTCCCACTTTCCAAAGGTGAGCGACATCCGTTCCTTGTTCAGGGACATTTTCTCCTTGATCGAAATGAGATGATGGGATATCGGTTCTTCCTTCCATGGATTCCTCCTCAAAATTCATCACCTAGTCTGGGTCTCCCTTATAGATTTAAGACGCTGTTTGTGAAACTATTCCTAGTTCCATATCATGAAGGACACTAGTTAATTACAATACTTGTTTCGGGAAATTCGAAAGGGTCTGGTTAGGGCAGAAACCTTCAGTCAGGGGAGTAGTCACATTGGACATCACTGGCGTGTCTGGACACTATGACACTGGCACGTCTGGGTTTCGTACCCTTATTATAGGGCTTCTCAAGGGTGCAGAAGCCAGAGGAATCCCACGTCGAATGCGGGGAATCATATTCCCTAGGAATGTCTTTGAGGTTTTCCTCAGCTTCCCATGTTTTACATAGGGTATGCCGCAAGTTTAAATTCCATCAGAGATGGATCAGATTGATCAGAACACTGATTAGAGTGGACCAGATGGGTGCAACCCCTGGAGGGAACACTGATATAGGGGGGTGGGCTTACATGACCTCACCGGGTTATGGCGTCCTAGGTAAGAATCAAGATGGATGATGGAGTGCTTGAATGAAGGGGATGGTGAATGAGATGGAACTACTGTGAAGACGACTATAATGTTGGTCTTGAGTCTCTAGGAGACTTCCTACATATCCCTATGGTAGGGAATCAAAGTCCGTGTAGTTCGGTAGGGTGAAGGGATGCCTAAGAATGTGGCACATGATAATGGATGCATGTATTGGACATGGAAGAGGTGGAACCTCTAGGTTGGGGAATGAACTTCCTAAAACACATAGGCTCTAAGGGAAGACTAGGAAATGGACTTGAATTGGGGCTTACACATAGGATGACAACCCGATGATGTGTATGGGGCTCATGCATGGTTAGCAGCCCAAGTTAGTCTGACGCCACTAGGACAGACGAATTATGAGGATCCCAACAAATGGGATTACAACGACTTGATGCTAATTAGGGGATGCAATGGCTTACCATTGATTGAGTTCATAATGGCTTACCACTGGATAGGTTCACAACAGCTTACCACTGGATGGGGTCCGAACGACTTACCACTGGATGGTATCACAATTGCTTACTACTGGATGGGGTTGATCCTTATGAAAGATTCCTATATACCCTACCTAGGAGATAGAGATCAACCCCAAATTGTTCATATGGGATGGGGGTCGATGGACCAACGTGAATGAGAACCTGGGGTCTAGATGGATGGTGGGCTTGAACCTCGTGGAGGCTTCCTATGTACCATGCCTTAGTAGGGATCAAATACCTCGTAGTTTAGGTGGAGTGGGAGAACTGACGCAAAGGAGGTCGGAGTGATCCGGTGTTGGGATCGAACCTCAGGGAGGATTCCTATATACCTTTCCTTGGAAAGAATAAAAGTCTACGTAGTTCTTTGGGTGCAATGGCTTACCGCTAACTGAGGGAACAACACATTACCTTTGATTGAGGTATACAATTTAACATCATGTAGGACAGGGGTAAACTGACGTGAAGGAGGACCTGGGGCCCAGATAGATGGTGGTTTTGAACCTCAAGGAGGCTTCCTACGTAACCTACCTTGGAAAGGATCAAATACTCCATAGTTCATGAGGTGTTTGGTGAACCGATGTGAAGATGGTTGGGACTAATGGGTGGTGGGATTGAACCTCAAGGAGGGTTCCTACGTACCTCACATTGGAAAGGATCAAAGACCTCGTAGTTTTGGTGGTGAGTTCTGGGGCATACACTTTAGGCTTCTCGGATAGGATTTCATGGTCGATGCTTGCTCTAAGCCCACATGAGTCATGCTCGGTGTGAGAAACAAGAGACAGCAAAGACCTGGCGATCATGTCGTGAATGGTGCGTCCATGGGAAGTAGACTGGGGCTATGCATAGTTGGTGGCCTAAAGATAAAATAGGGGATTACACATGGTTAACAGCCCAAGTGATGGATATTGGGACTTACTCTATGAGGGAGGCCTAGGAGGTGACAAATCCTAGTGGGAGATGGATTTGTCATCCAAGAAGAGAGGAGTACGGGTGCTGCCTTCTGTAAGTAAATCTAGGGGATTACACCAGGGTGGTTGCCCTTTCCCCGTGGACAGATTCCTCTCCAATAAAGTGATTTTTATTCCATGTGAGTAATGATTTCACTCCTATGGAGACCAGTGGGTGTAGAGAATGTCCGAGATGGGGCACCCCATGTGCAAGGCATAGGGAGAGGTCACAGTTTAATGTCATGTGCTAAGGACGAAGGTGGTTGGTAGTTTAACGTCATGTAGCTTGGATGATGTGGGTGCACTCCTCACCCCTAAGACATACATAACCAATACTCACCCACCCTTGGGAGAAGATGGGAATCGATAATTCTATGGTTAGGGGGTGTTATAGAGCGAACTATTGGGGGGTCCACGTTAGCATGGATATGCGAAGAAGAAATAGTTGTTAGTATGCCTATGTGAAGGAGCATGAGTCGATGAAACACAATGGGAAGTATCATCCAAGGGATTTTGAAATTGCTCCATGAAAACCTGAGGGGCCACACGGGAAAAGAGTGCATGAAGAAGGTGTGTCTCACATAAGAGAGGCTCGAACAAGGTGACTCAAGGTGAGGGCAGCACATGGAGAGCCCGTAAGAGAATGGGTCATGGAAATATAGGAAGTCCACACGCAAGATTCATGATTTGTGTGTAAGACAAAGAGGTTGTGTGCAAGAGGTACAGGTGGCGCGTAAGACGGAGGGGTTGCACGAAGATGGATGTTTGGTGCACAAGTTGAACCAGTAGCGTGCAAGCCCAAGGGGTTGCGCGCAAGATGAATGGTTTTACATGTATTTTGGATGGGTTGCATGCAAGAACGTCTGATGTAGAGGGAACTTGTGTGCAATATGGGACCCCTTGAATGCAAATAACTTCAGGAAGAAACAAAATTCATGAGGATCAGAGGATCCATATTAAGGTTCCCCTGGGGAACCGATCATGTAACAACCATACCAGAAGGCCATGGTTTTTTCACATGGTCGCGGAAGCCAGGGTTTTTTGCGTGGTCGTGGAAGATAGGGTTTTTGTGCAGCGGAGTGTCACTTCATCTTAAGTTACCCCATGAAGGGGGGTATATGAATTGTTTTATTGCTGGTGTCCTTGGAGAGGTGCGCAAGACCCCGGTGTGCAAACTCTGGTCGGGTGTTGGTAGATGCGCGCAGTGGGGGCTAGGCCCGCAAACAGCCGTTTGACATCACCTTCGGTGTAGAAATGGGGCCGAGCATGGAAACGTCCATTTGACGTCGCCTTTTGCATGGACACAGGATCGGGAGCGCAAATGGTCCTTCGATGTCTCCTTGTGTGCGGAAACGGGGTCAGGCACGCAATCTTCCCTTCGACGTCACCTTCGGTGCGGTAACCTGGCCGTGTGCGGAAATCGGGTCGGGCGCGCAAATGCCCGTTCGACGTCACCTTGTGCACGGAAACGGGGCTGGGCATGGCCGATCGTGGTGGACGATGTTTTGGGTACGAAAGGGAAGGATGGTGCGCAATGAGTTGCACGTCAGAAGTACTCTTGCATATGCCTTCCCAGTCTTGCACACGCCTTCCTCCCGGGCCCTGAGATCTCCTCTTTTTCATCCCAGATTCATTCGGTACTCTTTTATCCACCCGATACGACCCTTCTCTGAATTTCGGCATCAACAGTATTATACCTATTGGGGGTGAGGATTTAATTATATAGAATAAATTATGTGAGTGGGTATTATTCATGGGAGATGCACATATTTTCGTCCCCATGTCCTTCCAAGAGGGAATATCGAACAACTGAGGGGTTAGAGGGGTGTAATTGGGACTTAAAATTTTGATAAAGGCCTATTTTTAAGGGACCATGAGGTGTATCTCCACTCATGGTACTTTGGGGATTTTTTTACATAAAAAGAGATAGATGTCAACCATGTGGTTTAATATGATGTGGTGAGGAAGAAAGGAGTCTTGTAGTTTTAAGTCATACGAGTAGGACCAAATGTCATGTAGTTTAACATCACACGACATAGACATTGATGCCCCTGTGGTTTAACATCATGTGGAATAGAAATTAAATTCTTCTTTTTAAGGTCATACGATAAAGACACACTACATAGTTTAACATATTACAAATGTGATGTATGTGGTGGTATGCAGTATAATATCCTATAGCTAGGATGATTGTCCGGTGATTACACAAAATACTTATTCAAGAACCTTGCATTGGTTAGATTCATGATGATTTTACCATCCATTGAGATTAAGAAATATATACCGTTAGAGTGGAGCTTCTATTTTGGGTACGACAACTCCCACTTTGGCTAAAACTTTGGAAGTTTCTTTCTAGGTATCAATGGAATCCTAAGGACCTGTACCAATTCTCCTTGGAGGAATGAATAAATGTGGACAATTTTATTAAATTCAATCCCTATCTGATTTCAATAGACATCCATGTGATTTAAGGATTGAAATATATTTTCATCGAGTCACTCCAATTCATCTAGTTGTTTCTAGGACTTCTCATCTGCAGATAGTTGGTCATAGATGGAAATACAGACTGATGGTAATTGAACCTTACTGGGTAGGATTGTTTTTTCTATATATTAATGAGTAAGAGGTCTCTTATGAGGAATTATGGGTCATATTTCGGTAATCCCATAAGTAATCCAAGAATATTTTAGGCCAATACCTTTTATATATTTCCACCATATTCTAGAATATGTTCTAAGGGGTCTTGTTGAAGGCCTCTATCTGTCCATTATCCACTGCATGATAGCGAGATGGATGGTTGGATTTGATATTGTATTCCTGATATAGCTTTTCCACCTCAACATAACAATAGTTGGTGTCATTGTCCATTAGTATCATGTACAAGACACAGAACTTGGTAATGCTGTTGGATTTCAGGAAGTCGAAAATGATTTTGGCCCCAACTTCTTTGAGGGGTATTACTTTATCCCATTTGGAGAAGAAATCAGTAGAAGTTCAGATATATATTGAACTTCTTGGCCGTAGGCAGAGGGTATGTACCCAAAAAATACATTCCCCATATGGTAAATGAATATGATTATTTATTTATATGTATCAAATAAGGGAGTTGACGGATGAAGTTGGCATGAACTTGGAAGGAATGATTTTTTGGTGAATTATATATAATCCTATGTCATTGAAGGCCAAAAGTATCCAAGCCTTCATATTTGATTAGAAATATTTCACCCTTAATGGTGGGAAACACTATATTTTGTATGTAATTATTCCATAATAACTATAGTCTCTTATCCATGAACACATCTAAGAAGGATTCCATCAAAATATCAATTATATAGGACATTCTAGTGACTTTGGCCATCATAAAGAGTGAAATTGACTGCTCTCTACCATATTTTCTGTTTCCCTACTCTATCTAGAGGGAGTGCTTTATTTTAGAGGTAGTATATGTTGAGAATCATCCGTCCCATGGTTAGAACATATGGATCAGGGATAGGGATGAATTTGTTTATCTCTTCTATTTTGAAAAGAACAAAAGGTGAGACTATTTGGTGATGGGAAATGCAGATGACTATTTCATCCCGATTTGGATCTTCTAAAGTTGTAGATGCATTTACCAATGCATCTTCATAGGAATTTTTCTATCATGGGATGTGAGTAAATGTTGGTTCTGAGGGGAATTCTTCCATTAAACCTAGGGAATAGTAAAGAAAAAAGGGATTATCTCCTCTTTTCTGATGGCACATTCCATATTGATCTTCTTGATTACCAACTTCAAGTCACATTTCACCTCCAGGTGGTCCACAGGTATTTGGATTGATATTTCCAAAACTGTAATGAGGGCCTGATATTCCACCTCATTATTGTTATAAACTTATGATAATAGGAATGTGTAAGTTAAGTTTTCCTTATCTAGAGAGATAAGCCCAATCCCTAACCTAATTTTTTTGAGCTTAGGGTCTTCCATTCTCATTTTTATTGGGATCTTGTACATGCCCTCAAAATAAATTTCATAGGTTTTGGGTCCATCTTGAATAAGGAATATCTTATCATCTAGAAATTTATTATTTAATGATGTTGTTTCTATAGATGGGTGTTTTTTAAGAAAGCCTTCTAGGTCATGGCCTTTCACTACAATCTAAGGAACAAATTGTATATCAAACTACTAAAAAATAACCACCCATCATTCCAAAAATCCTTTCAAAATAAGAATACTGAAGATATATTTAAGAGGGTTATTTTTGGAGACTATTTAGACCTCATTGTTCTATAGGTAGTGCCTCAACATCTGAACCGTAAAGAATAATGGAATCTAGAGATTCTTGATATATGAATAATGAGTCTCCATATTGATAATAGTTCAATTGAGATAATAAATTATTTTTTCATTTATAACATCATTATTTTTCACAATGAAGGAACCCAATGATTTCTCTATGGGCATCACTTATAGGATGAGGGGACTTCCCTCAAAAGGAATAATTAATATTGGTAAGATCAAGAAGAACTTCTTTAGGTTGTCAAAAACCTCCTGGTAGTCATTGGTCCACTAATATGTAAACCCTATATTCATTAATTTGGTGAAGGGAAAACAATTTCTTGAAAGGTTTTCTATGAATCACCTGATGTAGGCCAAGTGTCCTTGAAGTCTTATCAACTATTTAAGGTTTCTATGAGGTGAATTTATAAGGATATTTTTTTCTTCTTAGGTTAAACTTAGATTTCATGATGGAATACAACAAAGTTGGGAAATTTCCCCGAGGTTACCCCGAAAGCACATTTAAAGGGGTTTATCTTCAGGAAATATTGCCATAGATTGTTGAATATAGTCTCTAGGTTATCCAAGTGATCAGAATTTTTTTGAGACTTGAACACTAGAACATAAACATAATATTAAACAAAATCCCCTAGGAAGGGTTTAAAGATGTGGTTCATGGCATATTGGTATGTTTAACAAGTGTTCTTCTAGTCAAAGGGCATTACCTGATAGAAGAATTTTCCTTTGGTGCTTTCAAGGATGTGGCCTCTTCACATTCCAGGGACATCCTAATTTTTTGTACCCTGAATATCTATCCATGAAGGAGAGGTCTTGGTGACTATTCGTTTCATAAACTAGGAGTTATATTATTAAGGCCATAAATTCATCTTCTATACAATGCCAGTTGAGATATCTGAAGTCAATGAAAACTCTAATTCGCCCAGTTTTATTATTTACCAAGACTATTTTGGCTAACCATTTTGGATACTGTATCTCTCATTTGAAGTTGTCCTTGATGATCTTATCCTCTATAGCCTCAATTTTGGAGGAATGAGTTGGGTGTGTCCTTCTGGATGCATGTTTGTATCCCTAAAGATCATTAGGAAAACCAAAGTGATGGGTGGACACCTTTGGGTCAAGGATGAACATCTATGTGTAATTCTAGGAAATCAATATTGATGATTCTTATGTAAGGAGTTATATAAAATTCATGTTCTTAGTAATTCATGTTTGCATTGATTAGAGTGGTCTGTGAATATTCATTCGTACCAATATTGATTTTTCTGAGTTTATCCACAGTGGTGGATATGCCTTCCGCAAATTCTAGAGGGGAATCCCTAAGGTCTTCCTCTTCTTCATCTTCCTTAATATTTACTTCTTTAAACTTTGCATGGGAGGTAGATTATAAATCAATATTATTGGAGTTAGTGTAGGAGCCATTATTTGGACATCCATAAGATGAAGGAATCATTTCTAGCTCAATCAATGGTGTTAGGACTTTTTGGACCTCCGAAGGGGAGGCACTTTACTGATAATGATAATATATATCTTCTATCATTAATGTGATGAAGTCTTCTAGCCTAGATGATGAAACAAGTATTTTTAAAGCTTAGGGGATGGAATAAATATTCTTTCATCCAGGATTCCATTACAAGTTGGAGAGTTGAAAACATCTCATGTGTAGTCGGGTTTAACTTTCAAGACTAAAATTATGGAAGTTGCTGAATGAGTGCTTGAATTTGGTCCCACCCCTTAGATTTGATTGATAAGAATCACATACTTTGTGCTGAGACACATGAAAAGTCTATCTGGGATCATCTCTAGGACATTTGGGGAATTTATCTAAGTGACATTATCATCCATGGATGATTTTCCTTCCTTATGGTAGAATCCTGCACCCATATACTATTACTCATAGGATTTGACTGGGGCCTTTTCACCATGAATTGTACCAAAATTTTCATTGATACAATATTTGAGGAATTGGTGGTATGATGAAGGAATGATCACAAGATGTTATAGCCAAGGTCTTCCTAGTAGAACATTAAAGGTTGTATCCTGCCAAAAAACCATGAATTCTAAGTCAAACACAAGATCCCCAAACTGAGTTCGGAGTGTGATACATCCAAGATGAGTTTCCTCATTCTTTTCATAGCCTTGTAACACTAGAGTGGAGGGGAAAAGTGAGATTCACTCAAACCCAATTGGTGAAGTGTCTTGACTTAAATGAGGCTGACTCTTAAGATATTTTCAATGAAGGTTCATCTGATATAAATGTAATTCATCCTACCAAATATATACAAGGGCCTGATGTGTCCCTGTTTTAAATTTTTCTCATATTGGTATGTGAAAGAGATGAGTATGTGGAATTCTGTAGGATCATTATCTACACAATTCACCTCGACATCAGAAAACTCAACTTCAAATTCCATAGGGCTTGAAAATGCCTTGATAAGTGCGTCTCAAAGATCTTTTGATGATCTCAAAGAATCTAGAATTGATAACTTGAAAAGTAATTGGGCTAGTTTCTTCAAAACATCATACTTCTGGTCCAGAGGATTTCACTTCCCAGCATGGGGATGCTCTTTTCTAGGTGCTTTAGGAGCTGAAGTACTTAAAGTAGACAGACCATCCCTTGGGATAGGAGTTGAAAGTGATTCTATGTTTGGTGGATTAGATTTACTAGGTATGCCTACATGCCAGGGTTGATTTGGTGATGACATACTCTCTAATTTATATTTCAGGTTGATTGTGTCAGAGAAGACTCTATTAGGTGTGGGGGAATTCCCACATTCCTTTTGAGCTCACTAGAGAGATCTTCAATGAGTTTCTATTCCATAAACAGTTTAAGTAGGGGTGTGGTTGAAGTTGTGACTCTTGGAACAACCGTGTCTTCCCTTGTACCCTTGAATATTATAATGTTTTCCCCTAGTCCCCAATAAAATGTAGGGAATCTGGGTTTATAATCACGATAATAATATATGAAGGGATCCATTAAGTGAATAATGTTAATGGAACCAAAAATCAACTCCCCAATGGATAAAGATTCTGTATGGTGGGTCAACTCTCATTGTACTATTTGATGAGGTAGTGCCCGTTCTTTTGGGACTCTAGGCATGAATTCTTCTAAAGATAAGGATAACTTCGGATTTGGTATAGGATCCTCTTCCTATGTTTTCTTCTTATTATTCCAACCATGTATCTTTTTGGGGGACTATTGTTTAGAGGAATTAGTGGTTGATTAAGTTGGTTGTTTCATAGCGGAAGTGGCCGGAGACATAATCATTTATTACAACTATTCTTAGAGGATAACATGAGTTCATTAGATAATTTTACTGGGAATCTAGTCACCAAACTTCTACATAATATTTAAATTATCTCATTCCCATTCATTTTACTCCTCTGTATTTCTATAAAAAACATATGCCACCTAATTAGGGAAAATTTTAAGCTTCACTTATCTAGAGTCCACCATTTTTTGTAGGATGTATTTGAAAATAAAACAATCCTGGTTGTAGTGCCCCAAAATTTTATGGAAAGAGAAATAATTTGGGATATCTTCAATAACTTCTTTTTTTGGATTGATGGTTTTTGGAAGCTCGACTAATTTGTTTTCCAATGCTGAGATAAAGTAGCTAGAGACTTGGTCATTTCAAAAAAATCGACCTTGTTTTTCATCTCCTCAAACTATTTTCACCGCTCTTCTCTTTGATCATCCAAACGAGACATGCATTGTTGATGATGATCGAGAGGTGGAGCTGTATGATGTGGTGTGGGATTTGAATTAGGAGTGGGTAAAAGGGATTGCCTAAGTGTAACTATAGTGGACTTTTCTTTCCCTAATCTCTTTCCATGAGTTGATGGAATTAATCAGGACTTATCTTTGGTCTCTACGATGGATTCTTCCACTCTTTGAGTGATTATAGTATGATCCTAAAACCCTTCTATATATTTTAGTAGGATAAGCGGTGTGCCTAAATTGTTTCAAGGATTCAAGATACATATGGTTAGACACTAATATTGAGGGAGAGGTAGGTTCAAAGAGTATGTCAACTCTTTCCATAGAAAAATGAAATCCAAGACTCTTTTATTCTCCCACTGATTATAGTTTGATAGATCAAATACTGTTTTTTTCTACAGTGTTGAGATGAACTGTAAGATGAGTTTCTGATAGAGGTCTTCCCACCCAGTGATTTACCGAGCCTATAAGCTAGTCTACCATACAAAATATGGTCCATGTAGTGATTTCATGAATCACCTAAGTCTAATTACCTCCTGCTGTTTAGGGTCCCCCTTAATGAAATCACACGAAGAAATGAAATGTGTCAATTGTTTCTCTAGGACTCCAAATACATTAAAAATTGTAAAATTGGGTATCCCAAAGTTTGGTGGGGGAAGGTTTGGATCTATCCCTTTGGGGTGAGGATTATTTTTTGACTGTATCAACTTGTACCATTCCTCCATGGCTTCCAATCGAGCTGTTAGTGACTCAATAGTGTTCATAAGAATTTGAGGAATGTCTAGATGAGCTGGAGACTAAATAGGTGGGGCGACTGGTAGGGCCATTATTGGTGACACCACTAGTATTTACCATGGGTAACCTATAGGGGTAGACATGTAAGGATGTGCCTGAACCTACTCTGGTTGCACACCCAAGAGAGGGAATTCTAGATCAGCTACTGTGGATCCAAATATATTGGTGGTTGGTATCACATATTGAGAAGATGTTCCAGGACTACTTTATTTTCTATAAAACCCCTCTTTATTGAGGTGCGTTAGCTGAAATAATGAGTTGAGGATCTCTTTGCAGAACATATCGAGTAGGAAGGATTCCTCAGAGTAATTCTACATAAAATATCTTAAATTTTTTCATCTCTTCCTATGGCTATGAAATTTTTTTATTCAGTTAAATGGGATTAATCTCTCTAGGAGGAAGGCGAGGTATCATTTGACCCTTAACTTTTTCCATGTTTGAAGCCTTATGAGGGAGTAATGATAGATTTTATGGGGGAATTCCCAGATTCAGGGAGATCCTTTGGTTCAAGGTAAGTACAACTCCTTTATTTTTTTTTAGTTTGGACCACATTATGAACCATAACCTACTCTTACGACTCCTTTAAATTGGCTTGATGTTCTATTGAATCTGTGAGGGCAGTTTTGATGACATTAACTGATGTGAAATGCATTAGATGCATTCTATCGGTGTCTTTGTGAGACTGTCTTCTTCAATGCCCTCCATAGAGATTTTCCTCTCCTTTATCGATTCTCTTTCAGCTGCTTAGAAAGAAATAATCTGAAGGGAATCTTCTGACATTTCAGTCTTATGTGTCCCTAGTGAGGGTACCAGATCACAAAATGGGATGAACTGGGAGGATTCATTTTGTGTCATTTTACCCAACCGGGAGAAGACTGATTCCCACTAAGGTTGGGGTTGTTGTGGTGAAAAACCGCCCATCCCTAAGGGTTGGGGCTATTCCCATTATTCTTTCACAACTCTTCGGGCCTGGTTGGCTGACTTAAAGGGTTGGTTTGAAAAAGCCTCTATCCCTATGGGTTGGGGTTGCTCCTGAACTACCATGGATGCTACTATCATAACTACCCCTCTGATTCTATGGATTGTTTCCCAAATATGGTATGGGTGAATCATTTGGAATGAACTAAATCACCCATTTTTGAAGAATACTATGCTATTTCTGATATTTTTATTATCTAACAGATGATTTCCTCTAAACAATGGGAATGCTAAATATTATCAGATGCATGATGAAAAATTATCTCAATAGCCTACTCTCTTATAGCCTGATGTTAGTGAGAGTCATTCATGGCCTATTGTTTCTAAGAATATCTTTGTTTATGAAGAGATTCTGTTTGTTTAATTTGACATAAGGCTATAAAATTTTACAATATAACCTTCGGTGGAATTTTTTGGTTAGACAGAATGATAAATTTTAATGCTCCATGTGAACCCCATCCTTTATATGAACACCAAATGGGGTATCAGTGATCATATATCATAATCTCATTAATGTGATGAGGGATACATGTTGAAGGGATCCTTTACATATCTTGTTCTTTATATGTAATAAAGCTAGGAGAGCTACTAAATCAATTTGTCATTGCAACCCTTCTGTTTCCTTAACATGACTTCGATACTCATCATAAGGTAATACTTTTTCTTTCAAGTGACGACAGGGTTTCCATATGTTCCAGTGAATTTTTTGCACACAATATTCCAAAAATGCCTCTGGAATGTAATATTGAGCTATCACTAAAGGACGAAACATGACTGATATGTCATATTTATCCCACTTTTTCCTAATGTTTTGCATATCTTATTAATCTTTTGTAAGAGGTTATTCCATCTAATATGAATAGATAATACATTTTTCTGCAACTATATCATAATTGGTGTGAATAGTGGGGAATTCCTCTATTTTGCTATAAGGTAGGTGACCCAGGGGTGGTTCAGAGAATGACTATCATCTTGGTCTATCTTATGATTGAGAAATGATTTCATATGCCAATGAAAAGGAATCAAACATGACTAGGCTTTTTTTCACAAGTTCCTCATGATAGGAGGGGTTCCAGTCACTACATTTCCAATTTGAGAATTCTTTTGACAACACAAAAAAAATTTATCGGAGAAAACTTTGATAGTAAATTCCATCATGGGGAGGAACTCCATGGTGGATTATATCAAGGAGAATACATAATTTCTCCTTAATATTCTGTCCATGTGGAGGGATTCCATGGCTCTCTTCAGGAGATGGTCTCTCGAGATCAATCAGGTTGGGTTCATGAAGCAGTACTTCAGAGTGATATTCTGAGATAGGACCTTTGGAATTAATAATAATGCTCCCATAATTTTTTATCACGAGGATAGGATCTTGAGCTTCCATATATAAGCATTTGAGGGATTCAATAACTCCAGCCTTAAGTAGAGTGGGATCATAGATTAGATCCTTTTTTCCATTTTTCTTTAGTGGGGATTCTTCTTAGATTCCCTATCATGAGTGACTAGAGACACATGTTAGGGGAAGTGGTTTTCATAGTAAGGTTTTTGCGCCTACCTTGGAGTGGCCATTAGGATAGGACAATTACCTATAGTTAGAATATGTGTATGTTCCCAATTCGATTGTCCTTATAATAAGGGGAAGTTTTACCTATGACCCTCCTAGATGGGAGTAGAGGTGTGTATCTGCTTTGTGGTGATATGATAATGAGCCAACCCACTTGTGTGGAAAATGTTGTGTGTACATCCCTTGGGAAATACTATCATAACTCTTATGATTTCCTAGAAATTATATAGGATGTGGACATGGATTTGTATATGTTCTTTCACCATTTTTAGGATATTTTTTGGTGACTTCAGCTAATGGAACAAGGACATATTCACATTACATATCTAAAGTAGGTGTATGTTCTTGCTCCTATCATCCATTTCCTACCAGTGGATACTCATAGTACTCATGTGTTGGGGAAGAGAGTTGGGTTTCCCCTACCTGTCATCGAGAATTTCCAAATGACTTCTTCAGATACTGCCCAAAAAAACTACTTACAGGATTGATGAATACAGAAAGGTGTGTGAACCTACTCCCATATTACTTCTAAACTTGGTTGGAGGGATTCTTTGAGTGATTCTAGATGCATCATCCGGAAGGCTTGGTGGTTGTATACAAGTGTATGTTCCTACTCGTGGCATGCCACTGGATTTGGATTATGAATTCTCTGGATTCTTCCAGGAAAGTTTGCTGATTGTATTAATTAGGGAGGATAGAGGATATGTTATCACTCATATTTGGACACTAAATTGTCCTGGTGGGATTATATAGAGGGGGTATAGGTGTGACCCAGCTCTCTGTTGATTGCTTGTTACCCCCGATGTTCCATCTTTCATGCCAGGGTCTTGATGACATAGGTTGGTCAGTTGGGGATGAAACCCTCATCATGTTGAGGGTTCAATACTGCATGGAATTGGAAGAAAATAATATTGGTATTATCCCTTAATAAGGACCCCTATGTGTTCTTGATGAGTTTGTATGTGGAATCTTGATCCACCTCTCTAAGATACGAGGGGGGGGGGTGGTTATTTCTTTCTAGGGATAAAATTCTGAAATGGTTGAAGATGGTGGTTGGAGCCATCTACATCAAGGCCACCAGTGGTTGTAGAATAGATGATCAATAGGTATTTAAGAACTGGAGAGCATGTTGGATGGCCTCTATGATCATGATTGTATCATTTTGATGGTATTCCCATACCAAAAAGTTTGAAACCTAGAGTTGATGATGCTGGGTATGTGATGGGATCCTTTACTTAGACAAAGTCCGACATGTACAACAACCAAAGAATTCATTGGTGAAATCTGTAATGAAATCATTATATTAAAGGGGGTTCTAAAAATAAGTGTTTGTATATTGAACAAACACAAACAAGAAAACCCCATCAAAGAAGCATCTCATTTGAAAGATTACATGTATGATTGATTGTCTTGTTTGGACCTCTTATATCAAGGGAAATGGCCTTGAAGTATGGGTGACACTATCAAATTGGTTAAGGATTCATGTCAAGTCCATTATTTTTTATTTCTAAGGAAAAACAGTTTTCTATTTTTAAATGGTTTCTAATGATTTATTGTTCATGGAACTGGAAACACCCAATGTTCTTATATTCATGATGAATTAGGGAACTAATTTTTAAAGGTAGGTTCTCATTGGGAGGTTTGGATGATGATACTAAAGAACTCATATTAGTCGATAGGATGGGAGGTCAGGATCATCACACCCTTTTGGGAGGAATTATTTCCTATTCTGAGTCTATCTTATAGATTTAAGATATGTTCATTAATCATTTATTAATTCCAAACTATGATGTGGGTCACCCTGAAATTAACAATTAATTATTATCATATATTAAATCTAGAATCATATGTATGTATCCAAGGTACTTCATCAAAGGATATATCTATATGTATCAAAGGTTTTCCATCAATGGTATACCCTTATATACCGACTAGATATTCTTTGTTTGTTATTATGATGATGCTCGTTTTCAATCCACACAATATGGTGTTATGGAGTGTGTCATCATCTAGGGAGATGATATTTTTATTAATGTTGGGATCTAACCCATTAATGAGTTTCCTATATATCCTTGTGAAATTAATTAGAACCCACATATTTTGGTTTCGCTTTATTGTGGAACATTATACCTTTTATGGTCATGTGATAAGGACCTAACCATACATTTTAACCTCATGTGGTAAAGACATCTAGGTGAAAGGTGACTAGTAAAGGTTTGTTGAGGGACTTATTCTAGACCGTCCCATGGAACCTAGAAGGGGATGAGTTTCTAGGTTGAATTATATCCTACTAGAAATGTAATCACATGTGAATAGGTTTTATTTGGGGTGTTGGGTTTGGACCTTAAAGAGTATTTCTATGTATCCCAATTGGATGGGAATCAAAGCCCACATATTTTGGTTGGTCTCGCAAGGGAGTGTGGCCTTTTTAGAATATTAAATTGGGGCTTACTCCTCCAAAGGACACCCTACGGGAAGGGGTACCATGGGTGATGTTTCAAATCATAGTGATTTGGAGGCTTTTTCGAGGATTATACCTAGAGAGGAGGCCCATTTAGCATGAGACATAAGTAGGAGTACTACATATCCTCATTATAGTAGGAATGAGTGTTCTTGTAGTTCAATATTTTAGGGCTTACACATTATGGTTGCCTTAGAGAGGTTTTATTGGGGCTTACTCATGAGGAGGATACCCATATAAGTTAGGCTGAGACTTAATCTCGAGAAAGATTCCTTTGATTGGTTGGGGATTACACTTGGAAAGAGGCATAGGTTGGGTTGGTACTTACTCAGGAGGATGATTTATTTGATTTTTTGGGGGATTACACATGGAAGGAGGAGCATATAGGTTGTGTGAGGACTTATTACTAAGGAGGTTTCCTTTTAATGGTTGGGTATTACACATGAATAGAGGCCCATGGATTTGGAGTCATGTGGATTTCATGACCCCATTTGACCTCTAATCCCATGAAAGTCATGCTTAGTGTGAGAAACAAGAGGAAGTATAAGATCTAAGAAACCACACAATCTACTTTACCCTGAGGTTGGATTAATGGGATTGAGAACCCACCCCTATGGGTATACTCTGGAATAAGGATAGAGGAATATTGAAATGATTTTTATCGACCAAAACATGGATTCAAGTGTTCAGGTGCTATGGTCAAGGCTATCATCTTTGAACAGGGCTATGACACTTCCTTCCCATTTATTTACCCTAGATTGGGTCCAAGGTATAGATAATGAAGAAGGAATGATGTGGGGTAAGATAAGAGAGAAATCTAGTGCTTATACCTTCTCTAACCCAGTATCCAATGGGGGAAAAGAGGTGTATGAGTGAAAAATTCTATAAGAAAGGATATGGGATTACTCTATGAGGGATACCCTAAAATTGAGTCTACAGTAAGGGAGGAGGATATCATTCAATTTTTAATGGAAGAGTAAGGATAATTATCACCTTAACCACTTTGAAATTAAGACACTGTTTCTTAGATATGACATGGGTAGGACATGATCCTTATCCTAGTATCCAATACTGGGAACCCATTGGAATCATACCTAGGGTCAGGGTCCTCATGACCATGGTAATACAAATCCACACATACTATGATTATCTTAACCATTTGGTAGGAAAAGTGCGGGAAACCTATGATTGTTGGAATACAAATCAAAAAGGGAGACACATTGTTGTGCC
Organism: Viscum album; assembly: GCA_963277665.1. Lineage (NCBI taxonomy): Eukaryota > Viridiplantae > Streptophyta > Magnoliopsida > Santalales > Viscaceae > Viscum > Viscum album. The sequence goes on from OY728129.1 coordinate 1,448,553,589, forward strand.
TTTTCCCATGGGTTTTCAAGTATGGAGGCTTTGGTAGAGGTTTCAAATTTATATCTTTTAGATAATGGATCTAGAGGAATATGAGTCCTACCATTGGAGGCTTGGAAAAGGAATCAATTTGGGGCTCACACAGTTCCTGGTTTAGAGGGAATAGGTGCCTCATCTAGGGCCTGGGAGGTACTGGAAGTGATTCAAGTAAGAGGGATATGCCTATTCGAGCTAGGTGTTTCTTTAAAAATGGACCTCTTAAGAAATAAATATTGGGAAATTATTTTAACCTAGGCACCACGGGCCTCCTCATGTGTACCTGTAAGGTTATCATGAAGGCCCCTTATTAAGGAAAGGGGCCTCGTGCAGGTGGTGGTCACTAGGGGAGAATGGGTCCTCATGGGAGTGTCTTGTGTTTAAGAACCTAAAGTGAATTTGATTTCAGTTATACACCTTAATTATATCTTATATTGGGTTTTGGAGAGAAACATTGAGAATTCTTGGAGACCTAAGTGAAATAGTTGTGCAACCAGAGTTTGGGGGATTCTTTCGATTTTCTAGTTTTCGAATAAGGATCCAAGGTGTCCTATTTGTTGGTAAAAAGGGACCTTGGTTGAAGAAGTTACCTCACTCAGGTTTATGATGTACGTTCCCATTAATGGTGCTTGGTATAGAGGTGTCCTACCCTTTGGTGCTGCATAGGGGGTGCTATGTGGGCCCTTTAATGCTCAAGGGTATGCATGAAATAGTCATGTTGTTAAAGTACCTTTAATACTCCTTGGGGTTCTTTGGCACTTGAACATGCTTAAGGTACACTTCATAATCTTTACAATTAAATTTAAAAAATAGAGTGTTTACAATAAACATGGAATCCAATATTCAAAATATCCTTATAACCTCCTTGGAATATTTATATTGACAAATAAAGGTTCCTTGTCTTCCTTGTATCACCCAAAAACTAAGGAAAAACATCATCTCACCAGTCATTGACATTTTGAACTCACACTTCATGAATTATATAAATTGATTTTACTATGCTTACTTCGACCCACCAAATATAATTTCTTCAATATAAACTAGAACCTTTTTCTTTCATTCACTCTCATTATTGATATAGATATTCTAATCAACCCTACCACACTAGAACTAAGATTATTGAAGATTTTTTCCAATATTTAACACCATGATCTTAGTGACTAATTTATCCCTTATAAGAAATCTTTAGTATTTAATCTTTGTTCTCATCTTTATGAATAAGAATACCATATATATGTTCAATGTAAACTTCTTCCTCTATAACTCCATGTATAAATGTTGAATTTACATCCATATAAAAATCCCTAAATTTTCTTTACCCGACTATAACTGATAATGGTCAAATTATCTCATACCTTCCAATGGGTGTAAATTATTCATTAACGTTTATTCCCTAAATACGAGAGTAACACTTTTTCACTAGTATTTCTTTATTTTAAATCACTATGATCTCTTCATTTAGTTTTTTTATAGACGACCCATTTATATATGATGATGTTATTTTCTTTTAGCATCTAAATAATCTACCAAGTTTGATTACTATTGATTTGGTCAAGATCACCATTCATTGGATGAAATTGATTCTAATTTGAAGCATATTATTCAAAATATTATAGCTCTATCTGTGATATGAAATATGTTTTCTAAAGAGTTGATTCTCCTTATTTTTTCTGGTTCTATTTGATCAATGATGATATTATACCTATCAATTTCAGCTTGACACATTAGTACTCATCGAGATAAATATCTTACTTTATACTTCTTACCATCCATATGTTATTCTAAATCAAAATTTTCTACATGTGATCCCCTTGATCTTTTTATATCCTCATCAATTTCATCAACAATATAGTCACAATAGTATTGATAACTCTTCTCATTTCCCACTACAATGGCATCATTTATTTCATCAAATTTTTAGTATCTTATTGAAGCATTTATATAATTTTATTTTTCCTAATTATCTAATGAAAATCTCTTAATATCCACATGACTCATACTTCATATGCTTTTACTTATTTAGAATACAATAATTTCTCTTGAAAATTCAAAATCACTTTAACATTGGATACTTTACATACCACAACTCATATGGAGTCATTTCTTATTTTGGATATAAACCATATCTATTAGATATGTAGAGCAATTTCCAGACTACTTCATTCCAAAAATTATCTAGTAAGTATTTTCCAATGAGAATAATTATGGAAATGTTTTTTATGATCTATTTATCCTCTTAACCATACAATTTTTTTGATTAGTTCCTACTATGAAGACTTTATTACTTATCCCATGTTACTTGAAATAATCCTCCTTCTGAATATTAGTGAACACCATTCTATGATCAGTTAATAATTTCATAATTTTCTATCCAATACTCTTTTTTAACATCCCTATGTTATTATGTTATGGAACCGAACAATTTAGACTAGTGATTGATGACTGCATTTCATGACATCCTACTATAATAATAAATTTAAATAATACAACATATCTTTCCATAAAAAGCTATCGGTGATATAGGTCCACACACAATAATGTACACCAATTTAGGAACTCTTGTTAACCTTTTATCTTCATACTTATATATTTATTAAGTAATTTTCCCTTTTTGGTAGGCATCACACACGTGTGTAAAATCACAAGATAGCTTTAGAAGATCTCATGCTCCATCGCTTTTCAACAAATATTATAATGTTGGTTGGTTTAAATGGATATGTTGTTTATGATAAAAAAATTCTGATATAGAAATAACACATCTTATTCTCCATTAAAAATGTATATATTCCATTTCAGGTTCTTCCCCTGTATAAAAAATGCATCATCCTTCCACTTAATGATACAAGTCTTCTTGGTAAACTTTATTTCATGCCCTATGTAATACAATTGTAAGGAATTAATCAATTTGTGACTAATATCATCAATGATCAAGTCATCTATGAATCTCATATCTTTACCCCTAAACATAAACTTACAAAATTAAATAATATTTAAGCATTCATCACTTCTATATCAGAAGAAACCTTTCTAACCATTCCCGATGCTTATGAAAATGTTGTTAATTCCTGTCATGTGAGTGGTGCATCTTCTGTCAAGGATCTATATGAAAACACACTATAATACTTGTAGGGGAATATCTACAACCACTACCTACTAAAATATTTCATTTTTGATCCAAATCAATTAATTCACACATAGTGTTGATAAATTTTCTTGATCCTATACAATTTACGAGGGACCAACATCATCTTGAAAAGATGTAAATTGATTTTTCATTTTTATCGCACTTGATTATTCCTTATTCTTTTATGTATAACTAGTTTTAGTGTTTATCAATAAATTTATTTGTATTGTTGATTAGAAAAATTTGGTCATATTTTTAAGTACAAAAAAATATAAATAGTGACAATTAAATGCATCATTGGAATATTGATATCTACTCAGATACATTTTTTTCTCTTATACCCTTTAGTATCTCTTATATATATAACAAATATTTAGAGAATGACCCATTTTCAACAACAAAAATTCCTAATATGAAGTGAGTTATTGTGTGTCATTTTTGTTTCAACGATTTTTCATTGGTTTCTATAAATATTTTGATTATGAGTTGTAACCAAATCATCCTTTAACTTCATAATAAGTTCTTATGGTATATGATTCACTTATATCTATTTATAATCAATCCTCATAACTTCCTTTCCATTAGGATATGTATTCTTCTCCCACTTATAGTCCATTTATAGTTTTCTATACCTTCATGCCCCACTTTCACTTTTTCTATTACATGGGTGATTTTATTTTTTGATGTCATACCTAGAGTCAAGATTTACTCTTAATTTTATACTTTTTATTATAGGATGAAAAGTTTCTCCTCACGATCTTTGATAAGTTTGATTGATACATTACTATCTTAGTCAAATAATCATTAAAACCAGTATATTATTCAAATTTTATATTTTACACATTGATATAATTTTAGTTTTATAGCTTTAAATATTTTATCTTTTTTATTTTTAAAACTATCACAGACTTATCATTTTATTACTACAACATGTATATTTTGGAATCACAAACCACTATATTGAATTTATTTGTTTTAGATCTATAAACTTCTATCTCTTAAAGGGTGGCTCTAATTAAACCTGGATATAAACTATCAATTCTACATATCACTAATCGTCATTACTGTCATTAATTTTTTGATAATATACCACAACAACTTCCATAGAATTTTCATTGTGGTAATTCTAGACTTCTATTTATTATTTATCACTTTATTCTAAATAATTATTTTCTTGTGAAAGAATGTTCTTCTTCTTGAAAAAATTATTCTATGTTCTTATCCTACCTTTAAAATTTCCAAAAAAATTAATTATGGGAATTTTATCCTCCTCAAAATCATCTTGAAAGTTCTTTGAGAACTTTGCTGTAAGTTTCCCAACCATTACACATTAAAATCCAGAGAGTTGAAGTTTCCCTTAAAAATTTAATTCCCACTTTATATATTTGAGTAAATGAAAGACATGAAATCATTCACCTCTACTTCGTCTTGTACATCCTCTATGTTAAGCTTCTTCATGGCCTTAAGCTTAGATTTTTTTACACTGAGATGAGCGTGACATTAAAATCATTTTTCACTTGAGAGATGAAATCTACATTACCCCATACTTTTATTTCATAGAAAACTCCTTCTTCATCATGAATTTGTCCTATAAGAACTTGAATTTGTGGAACACTTTTTACTAGAAACATCCCTTTATGATCTAACATTCAACACAAATTCTTTTTCTTGGATTACATTCACCATACACTCAATACTCATGGAAAAGATCTATAAATTCCTACTCCATGGTCTATTCTAAACGAGATTCCCCACATACTCATAATTCACCAAAATATCCATGAAACTCTTCACTAAAAGTTTGACTTCATAGACTATATTCCATGATCCCTCCTCCATGAACTCCCCTTATGGTTTCCACTCCATGATAAACTTTAATATTTAGTTGTATTTCTCCAATGTTGATTCCATCATATAGAATTAAATCACCTTAATGAAGTTATTAAATGTAATATTATAGGAAAAATATTCACGTAAGACTTCTAATCACAATAACTATTAATTCCTTTAATAAACTCATCCAGATATACTTTCCTTCATGAACATCAAACCGTGAAGTCATACCCATTAAATCTCCTTGTGTTCCACATTCTCACTTTGAGGTTTCTCAAAAATTACTATAATATGATCATTTACATAACTTGAGGTTCTATGGACTTACTTAAACAATATGTGAACTTAAATTCATGTTCTTCATACTCATTTATGATGTACCCAATTGTTTTCCTTCTGACCATGAATAATGAGGACACCATGAGCTTCCCATTAGGAATTCATGATCATCCTTTATGGTCTATAAACATAAACTCATGGAATGAATAACTACTATCATTGTTTGTGAACATGAACTAATGAAAAACTTTATATACCATGAATTTTTACACTAAAAAATATGTAAAACCCTGGGAACCATGACCACCTTCTTCAATAAATCTTCCAAGAAACACATGAACATTTCTAACCAAAATTTTCAATAATAACAAGAACAAAAAAATACAAAAACGCAACCTTAATGGATTTTTTCTCAACATTATACACCCAAAAAAACAATCAGAATCCTAATTGTATATATTTATAGTCAATATATATATATATATATATATATATATATGTGTGTGTGTACATACATAATTATATGTAATTGTGTGTATTTATTCTGTTTATGTGTGTGTGTTGGAAACAAAAAATGTGTCATAGAATTTTCCATGATGACCATAATAAGACCCAAACGTGGATAACATGAGTTGATTTGAAGATGAATGATTATCAAACTCAATAAATAAGACAATAATACGATTCCTATGTTCTGCATGATTAATAACACAATTAGGGATGACGTTCCTTAAATAATATCAACAAATATAGTGACCTGATGGTGATGACATCCAACTTGGAGTAGGATTTTGAGTTTATCAACTACTAGAGAAGTGGTTGATTCAGTATTTAGATGTATTTTGGATCCCTTTAGGACCACTTTTGTATTTTTAAGACACTTTCCATGGGTAAGAACTTTATCCAGTAGTGTGCTATGCTTAAAATAGATAAATTGGACAAATAATAGAGATAAAGTAGACATATAGATCAAAATTTAGGAATGTTTAAGGTTGGGATTCTATGGAGGAGTTTTTTCAAATTACACACCCATTATAAGATTAAGTTTGAAGATTCATGATATTCTATGTGGACCCTACCTCATACACTTAGTCTTTTGCGTAGATGGTTTTATTCTAATATCATAACAATTATGCTAGCACTAAAAAGGACCATATCCATGTTGTACATGACCTATTCCCAGTCACCCAGATAAACCCATGAGCACACCTAGATTTATCCTCACATGTGCTCCCAAAGTCATACCTAGGAACTCAAGATGGTTATAAGTGGTTACCACCTAAATCTGGGAACCCATGTTAGGTCTTTCATATGAAAGGACCCCCTATCAACCAAATTTCAACACCAAGTACATATTGGAAAAAATTATGACTCCTAAAACACTAGAGAAAAAACTAGAGAAATACCACACACCAAATCCCCCAATAACTCTCCTTTAGGAGATTTATGAATAAAAAATCAAGTAAAGGTTATGAAAATTTAACTAAGTCCTATCCTCAATGGATAAATTATGTGAAGACACGTATTTCCCAACCTCCTTCAACAATGATTCACACCTATGTTATACCAATGTAAATCCATGCCAACTTTCATGGTCATTCCTTGGTACCCAATCATCCAAGTTACCTACTTAAGTTCCCATTCATCTAGGTATCCTTACTAGGAACCCATTATCCCATGTTACTTTCCTTGACACCCAAACAAGTTAATATACACCATAGGGGATCCTCCCTCATACCACTAGTCATGATTAGTGATGGGTTGCGGTCTTAGGCCTAAGGCCCACTCCATTTACTTTCATCATTGACCCTTATAAATTTTTTTGGTCATACTATGATCTTCTTGGTCGGGGTTAAATAATATTTGGTTCTTGATACCTGAACCCCCTCAAATTGATCCAAAAAATATCTTGATTCATTATTCTCCTCTTGGTTTCTTGAAACACCTTTAGTTGATATGCCCTTAATGGTTTCTTTAAAATTCCTTGAGTCGCGATTATCCTCTTGGTTTCCAAAAATGTCTCGAGTCAAGATTCACATTCTAGTTTCTTCAAATACATTAAGTTGATATTATATTATTAGATTATATAAATTACTTTAGTTGAGAAACTCAACTTGGTTTCTTAAATTTCCTTGAGTTGAAATTATCCTATTAGTTTATTTAAATTCCTTGAGTAAAGGTACATATTTTAGTTTCCAAAAATGTTTTGAGTCATAATTATCTTCACAGTTTCGTCAAATTCCTTTATTCAAGATTCTCATATTTGTTTCTTCAAAACCATTAAGTTGAGATCCTCCTATTGGTTTCTTGAAATGCCTTTAGTCAAGATTATACACTTGATTTCTTAAAAATCCTTGAGTTGATATTATCCTCTTGGTTTCATCAAATGACATGAGTTGAGATTATCCTCTTAGTATCTTTAAATTTCTTGTGTCAAAATTCTACTCTTATATTCTTCAAATTTCTTAATTTGAGGTTATTATATTGGTTTATTCAAATAATTTGAGTTGATATCTTCCTCTTGGTAACCAATTTTTTTTTCACCTGACTAAAATGTTAGGTTAAAACACAAAGGTCTACTCATTCTTAATTTACGAACTAAAACATATCTATATAACTTTAACCTATTATTCCACTCCACATGACTTTAATATTATTGGAATTTACCATGAATGCAAGACCTTAAAAGGAACCACTATGTTCCTTCTCACATGGACTTAAAAGGTCTTACATTCCCTGTTAAATGGAACTAAAAAACATGGGTCCTGTTTCCATTAATAAGAATACATAGGAATCCCCATTCATGGGTCTAATCCACCAACCGCAACACTTCCCACCTCCTTTCAAAGCTATCAAATGCCTACCAAGGTGGAGACCAATTATTGAGTGTCTTCCTATATGGATTAAAACCGTGGATTCAAAATGTATTTAGCTCAAATGAGTGACAATATAATATCCATGTATAGTGTACTATTAGATGTATGTTTTTATTCAATCAATTTCTCCAAAAGGATAGTTGATATTATTTTCATGAAATTTTTTATGAAAATGTTTTAATCGATTTGTGAGTCACATGTTAGAAATAAAGATCCTTTATGGGATGAGTCAATGTCCCATTAAAGAAATAAAACATAGATAAAAACAATTAAATAATTATTCTACATAAATAATTATTTAATCTTACAAATGGAAACATAATCCTAATGATGAATGGTTTAGTGTATTCGGGTACGGGATATATAGACAACTTATTTTAAAATACTCATGAACATTTCTATATAATAATACAACTCTAAACCCCCTTTTAGACATATCATGCATAATACTCATCTTCTTAACCTAATGATTAGAAACATAAGAAAATTTTGATATCATATTCTCAGTATAAGAAATATATGAAATAACTAATAATGATCATAAGTGTGAAAAATATAATCATGTAGTTATGATATTATAATCGAGATCCCTGAACATAACATTACGAAAACAAAACCAGATAAAATATAGAGCATAATACATGATCTATTAAAACATGATTAAGTATAGGCACAAAATAATGTGACATAAAAAATAAGAATAGAAATCATAACACAGAGGATCAGACATAAAAAACTATTTCCCTTAGTGGAATATGCTTAAATCAACTATTTACATTGGTAGATGAAGATATACTCACCTATTTCCCATATTCGATCGACCATCAAAAGTTGTTTCCCATTGCCACATATTCCCCTTGTTCAATCGATCATAAAAAATTATTTCCCATTATCACATGTGATATAAATATTTTCCCTATGAATTTTATGGCTATATTGGTATGAACCATAACTTAATTAAAAAAAATAAATATGTATCCCACAAGATCATAAAAACATCCATTTTATATCATCTCTTAATTAACCTAAGAAAAAGATATGGGTTTCATGAAAACTTTAATAGAACATTTCATGAGCCACCCAAAGAACGAAGGTGGATTATATAATAACAAAATATCTTTTAGTTCAATATAGGTAAAATTAAAGTTTGCTTACATAGACAAATTTTTGAAAAAATTGAATATATCACTTAAAAAATGAGAGGAAATATATTTTTTCTTAAATCTTTTAAAACTCCTTAAAAAGTTGTTATTTAAAATGAAATAATTTGAGCACAATAAATATTATCATTTAAATTGAAAAAAGTACATTTAAAAAAATTATAATATAAATATTTTTTAAAAAATTTCTTTGATATTACATTGAAACACTAATGAATTATTTTTGAAAAATAGAATCACTTAAAACTACTTTTTTAATAAATAATTCCATTTACAATTCAAACTTTTACTTTAAAAAAATATAAGAATTTTTCATTTTTATCCTAGAATCATAAATAGATAAAATTATTTGGAAAATCATTTAGAAAAATGTAAAATTTTTTTAGTAAATAAGAATTATTATAAAGAGAGGGAAACTATAAAATAGTTTTTAGAAAATATTTTAACCATAATTATAAAATATGAAGTTAAGGTCCCATGAAAAAGATATTTTTAAAAAGGTAAAGTTCATAATTTTGAAAAATTTTAATTTTATTAAATTTATTTAATAATGGATCCTTAAAATTTGTATAAAGGTGTTTAGAGGACATTTTGATTGGAATATAAACCATATGATCGTGAATGGAAAAACTTTTGAAAATTGTGATATACTTTAATTAAAACCTCATTGTGTAAAAAGTGTTAATAAAAATTAATTTAAAAATAATGATAAGGGAAATAATAATGTCACATGATATAAAACAGAATTAGGTTTCCAAATATAATGGATAACATTCACTAGAAGGGAAAATAGAGACAAGAAAAATCATTATTAAATATAATGATAATCATTATTAACAGTGTCATAATTTTATCTGAACGAAATTAAATATAGAAGGAGCATTGAATAAAAAATTTTCCCTAGTGATTAAGATAAAATATAATAAAATTTTATGGAAGAAAAACCCAATAATAAAAGAAATAATTTCAATAAGAAATATCATAATTAAAATAAATAAGTTTTGAGTTCAAATATCCTTTATGGCTTAAGAAACGTTTAAATAAAAACCCCTCTAAAGAGATGGATTGAAATTAAACTTAAAACACAATGAATAAATTATAATTAATGATATGATATCTATAAATGGTAAAATACAAACAATTTAAAGGAAATTTGGCACATAAAAAAATGTCTCAAAGAAAGTAAATTGAGATGAAACACCCTTACCTTAATTCTAGACAGAAAAAAATTCTTGAATATCCTGTATAATAAAAATTTCATCACTTATTTAATAACTATATTAATATTTATATCCTTATATATACAAAATTTATAGTCATTTATTATAAATACATTATTTATTTTTATTCTTTTCCATCATTATGTGCTATTAGTTTTGATTGTTTGTTTAATACTAGTATCATGACGATGATATCAATTATTATTTAGATATTAAAAGTATACAATTAATATGTAATTATATTAATTTTAATATATGATTAATAATGATTTATAATGTTATAATTTCATTACATAAGTATTTTGGTTATGATTTGTTGTGATGAATCTGGTGATGATCTTGTTTTTGAAATATTCCTGAACAAAAAAAGTGGTACAAAAATTATAATTTTAATAATAGTAAAACCTTTAAATAACCATAAATAAAATAAAATTTTTCTCATTAATGTATTATAATATTGTTATTTAGGTTTGATATTCATTTATGATAAAAAATTATATCATTCTTCAAGTAGGTGGTTAAACAGACCAAAAAAGGGAATATTTTAATCTATTAGGGATATCATTAATAAGATGATTATTTTTGAATAATTATTAACAAATATTAATTATATTATCAATATGTTTTAAAGGTAGTGAATCCGATTTTAATAAAGTTTTATACAAAATAAAATACTAGGTGAAAAATGAAATACATCACTTTCATGGGGTGATGTGTGCTCATACACATGGGTGATGTGTTTGTTTACATAGAACATAAAATAGGTTGTTATTGGATTATATTTTCATAATAATAACACCAATATAAATATAATATTTATTCAATATATTACTACTTTTAACCATTAGTTTTATTTGGTAAATATAAACAGGCAATGTCGGTTATGGAGGATGTAGTTAACACAAATGCATAACGATGTCTTAATTTTTTAATACTTTTGTAAGGAGATAAAAAAGTGAAATTAAATTGATATAATTGAATTTAAAACTCTTTACCAAGATTATGTTATAATACTTTCATGGATAGATAATATTTGATGGTATATAAAAAATAAATAATTAAGAGAGTTAGGTTGAGAACATTACCTCTCCATTTAGATGTTATCCCTTGCGCAGAACCTTAAGGATACTTTGATTGTAATTTTGGAAGGACTAAGGATCCTAAAAAATGGGGATAATTTTTTTGTGATACATGGAAATATTTTTGGTTGATCTAAACATTTGGAATGGGAGGAGAAATTTGGTGGGAGTGACACCCTTTTATAAGTGGGGGAAAATAATATTTTTGTAGATACCCTTTGCATCACAATGATTCCTAACTATTTAAGGGTCAATGAGTATGAAATTGGTACATAATTTATTTTATATGTTTTTTGGTTGAGAAATACCCAAACATGAATTTTCACACATTTTCTAAACATGTTATGAGTATATTACCATTAGATTTTTTTTGATTTACCATTTTGGTTTCTTTCCTTGGTAAGTGGATTTTTACAAAGTAATTTACATTTTAATAAATATATAAGATAACAAATATTAATTGAAATTATTAAATTATATGAAAATTCTGATCTAAAATATGAAATCCATCTTATTAGATTAAATTTCTACAAGTTATGAAAATTAATTTTTAAAATACTTTTTAAAGTTAGTTATTACTAATGTTTTCATGGGTTTTATAATTTCAATGTAGTATTTTTAAATAATATATTTCACTTTATAAATATATATTTTTATATAATTTTTTTAAAATTTTTATTTTATTCTTTTTTATAATAATTTCATAAAAGTGGTGATATTGTCAAAATCAATATTTTTTCACTATTCACCTAAAAATCAATTATTATCGAAAAATAAAAAATATTTACCCTAATATAATTTTGTAATGTATAATCCAGATTGAATTTAATTTTATAAAATTAAATTCTTAAAATTAATTAAGTTTACTTTTAAATGAAAATAAAATATATAGTGAAAATTTCATTTCCTGAAAAATGGCATTTTTAAACTTTAAGCATTCGCAATTTTATCGTGTATTCACTTCTAATTGATTAAAAAAATTAATTTATGAGGGTTTTTATTATTCTTAAATTTACTTAATTATACACATCTAATATGTCATATCATATTTTAGTTCACTGTTTCATATGAATCAAGCTATCAAAGACAATATTAATTTTGAAAAAAATATCTTCTAAAATCTTGGGGCGTTTGAAACGCACGGCCGATTGTCGCCTATAGACCGATCAAAGTTCCGGTGCTCTGCTAATGTGTATAGCAGCACTCGGGTCGAATCCTCGGCGATGGTACTTCGTAATAGTCGATTGTTTTTAGTTGATTGTATTTTGATTGGGGAGGTTTGTTTGCAGAGCTTAATTGAAATGTTTAATGAATGATGTTTAATTTAACAATTTGATAAAGATTGGGGTGAGTTCATCATTGGGGAGTTAAGCATGTGATATCCTTGAGCCTTACTTTGTATTGCATTAAATTAACACCCATGTCATAAGTTGACGTTGATTGGAATTCCTAAATGTGAAGGCTTTAATCCAAGCCTTAACATAACTTAGGGTTCTAATCTCAATAAAAACTTATTTATGGTAGTGTATTTATGGTTCCAATAATCCATGGAAACCACTCGTTAAACAAAACATATCATTAATCCATGAAATATTAAGTTTAACATACACAATATTAATATAAAGAATACTCATCGAGCAAAACTCTCAATCACTTAACATCCCCGAATTATAACTCACCCCAATGAGATATTTACTCAGCCATTTGGATGTTTAATATTCTGGTTAAAATAATTATGATGATAAATTAAGAATAGAAGGAAAAGAAAGGGATTAGAATAGAGTGGTACGTTGACACACACACACGAACGATGATGATAATTAAAAACGGATTTTTGATTGAATGAGGAAGAAAAAGAAGGGAAGGGGATTGAACTGAATTTAAAATATTTTAATAACATAAATATTAAACTATGGAAGGTGGATGAGAATAAGAGATATTGAAGAAGTAACTTGCATTAAAACAGAATTACAAAGAAAGGACTTACAAAATTACAAAAAAACGAAGAACACAAAAGTAAGTGAAAACAAAGAGAGGAGGAAAGGTATCTCAAGTAAAAACTTGAGTATGGAAGGTCCTCCCAAGCCTTTGGAAAATCTTTGGTCATTACAATATGATCTCCTCTCTTCTGAAATGCCAACCCCTCTCAAGGAGAGAAGGGGAGAGTATTTATAGCCCAAGGAGTGGACTGTTTGCATTCCTAATATGTCCCTCCACTTGCATCGCCAATTTGGCTATTCAGACAGCCGAATATCCGAATATCTCCTTCTTAAAAGTTGTAGATAATAAAGTTTTCCGACTACTGTCAAACTATGGAGGTAGTTGGAGAAGTGGAGCCAAAGTTATGGCGGTTTTATTGAACAAAGGTAAACTGTCCATTTCTATCCATGCTTTTTCGATGGCCAAAATGTGAATGGATTTTTGAACAGTAATATGCCTTCAAATCCGAATGACTTCTTCAACAAAGTCGGCCACCTATATCTCCTCTTTCACACTGAAACGTTTCAGCTCGATTCGATGCTTAAATCATGAGATATGGCATGAATAGTATACTGATTTTAATTCTCGGACAGAATGGTGGGCTGGACTTCAAAGCTTAATTTGGGCCCCTTGTACTTGTATTTGGGCCATGAAATTTTTATCCAAGATGAAATTTAGTTTCCCCAGAATTATGGTGGAGAGTTAATGTTTTTTTACTTCTGTATTGAGCCCAGTAAATCAATCTTCAAGGCTGGTCCAGTTTGTTCACAGATTCTTTGGTCTTGTTTGTGAGGACCATATGACCCTTCAAATGGAATAATTGGATCATGGTTCCTTCTAATTAAATGTTGTATATTGAACGGAGAATCCTAAAAAACAAGAATAACATAATTTGGATCAGTATAGTGAAATGTAGAATTAAAACATTAAACTGAATCAATTGGACTACTTCTAAAAAATGCTCAAAAATTATACTTAATATTAAAACATTAATATTTCACACAAATTATGCACATTTCATATAAAATCAGTAAAGGAGGAATATAATAAGTCATGAAAATATTAATAACATCAACTCTCCCACACTTAGTTTTGTGCGTGTCCTCATGTGCAACAAATATAAAAACATGACAAAATCATTTTCACTCACCAACAAATATTAAAATTTTGTTTTCTCCAATCATGGGAGGTTTAGACTATTTCACTCATCCATATTGAATTCCATCACAAATTTGGTTCACAATAATTCATCAGAAACAATTCATTTTTTCATGTTCAAGGTTTGAATTGGAAAATATAGGCACTAAAAACTTACTCCTCTCAAGATGATAAAAATGTATTTTAGGAGGTTCACTCATTCACCAACAAAAAGTGAAAATCAAGAGTTTGTAAGAGCTCTCAGCTTCCATTCCCAAATCTAATGTGTACAAGAATCAAGAGGTATTTTAAGGGGTTTTTCAGTGGCTATGGTACGGTAGGTATATAATGTCCAAAGGAAAAGAGGGGTTAAAAACACCAACATGGAAAAATCAATGCACATTTTTTTTGAAATTTGATTTGAAAGGAAATAGAAACACATATTTACAAGGGAATGAATGTGTGATGAATGAAAAGTGAGGGAGATAGAAAATGTAATAGGGTGAGATGATGGAATATGTACAACATGGAAGACTTCCAATAATGACACAATACAAGATGATTCAAGTGTTCTTTTTTTTCTTCTCTTTTTGCTCTTTTTTTTTTCGAAAGTTGTGCTTGAAACAAGTCTCACAGTCATCTCCCAACCCATGTTTGATATTCTCATGGAACTAATTTTAGTAGTTATAACACGATCAAAGGTTGATGATGAATGATTTTTGACCTTCCCAAGACACAACCCATTCATTTTTTTTCATTTTTTTAATATAATTTTTTTTCATTTTTTTGAACACTTTTCAATGACTTTTGTACAAATGAAAATTACACATATCCACCCCAAAGCTCACAGAATTACAACCTCTCCCCCACACTAGAATGTATGCTTTCCCTCAAGCATATGATGACACATTGGAAATCAATGAAAGTACGCCCAAAGATGAAGTCCATTCCCCCCCCACACTTAAATTTCAGTAAATTGTACAATGAAAATCCATGAAGATGTTGGGTGGGACAAGGTATTAGGCTTGTAATGTGGCTATCAAAAGAAAGGTTTTCATAGGATCAAAGGGGCTTTCAAAAGTAGGATCAATGTAAGGGTAACGGGAGGCTATTTGGCTATTCTGATTCTCATGTGGCTTAGAAAATGCTTCTATCATATTAATGCACACAAAAGATGGAAATTCAGCTCGAAGGTCCACAAACTCAAGACTCACAATCAGTGGTGAAGACACACAATGAAAAAGATGGCCATAGATAACCTTGGCATGAAGGCTAATGTTAATCCTCACGGTAGGGGAGAATCATTTTCCACCAAAAATGTTTCATTCAAAATGTTTGTTATTGACACAAAATTGTTTACCCAAGTTTGAGATAAAAATTCAATATATTTGAGTTTAAAACAAGCCTTTTGACTCCCCAAAATGGTTGGACAAAATTTCAATATTGGATGATGAGTAATTATGACACCCCTTTTTTTTGTTAATTTTCATTTTTTTTAATTTTTTTTTAAATTTTTTATTTTTAATGACACATCCACACAAAAGAGAAAATAGAAAAAAAAGTTTGTGGAAGAATGTTGTAAAAAAAATGAGAGGGAGAGAGGAAGAAGAAGAAATAGAGAGAAGAAGAGAGGGAAGAGAGATTGAGGAGAGAGAGAGTTAAAGGGAAAGAGGTTCCCCCTGGTTTGGATTTGGTGGGTCGCCATTTCCATCTAGTGGTGGGTCAATGGAAGTCGATGTGGAACCTGAAGTGAATGGCCTCTCATGGTGATGCTTTAACCGGTGTCCATTTACCGTGAATTTTATTTTTGAAGAAGGGTCTTGGACTTGCACTGCACCAAATGGGTAAACATTAGTAATAATAAAAGGTCCATCCCAACGAGAATTGAGCTTACCTGGGTGAAGTCAAAATCAAGAATTGAAGAGCATTACCTTTTCACCTTCATGAAATACCTTTCGAAGAATGTGCTTGTCATGGAGTGACTTTTCCTTTTCTTTGTAGAGAATGGAGTTCTCATACGAATCGAGTCGAATCTCCTCCAATTCAGTCAACTCCAACAATCTTTCTTCACCTGATTTTTCACAATCAAAATTACAAGTTTTGACAGCCCAAAATGACTTATGTTGGATTTCAACAGGTAAATGACAGGCTTTAACAAAAACTAGCCTAAATGGAGACATCCCAATGGGTGTCTTATAGGCAGTTCGATAGGCCCAAAGTGCTTCACCAAGTCTATCGGGCCAGTCTTTTCTTGTGGGCTTAACAATTCTTTCAAGCACTCTTTTCACTTCTCTGTTAGAAAGTTCAGCCATTCCATTTGTTTGAGGGTGATATGCAGTGGATGTTTTATGTACAACTCCATTCTTTTTCAAAAGTGACTCCATGGTTCTATTACAGAAATGAGTTCCTAAGTCACTTATCAAAGCACGTGGTGTTCCGAATCGATGGAAGATATGGGTTTTGAGGAACTCACTCACAGTTTGAGCATCATCTTTCCTAGTGGGTTTGTCCTCGACCCACCTAGAAACATAGTCAACAGCAAGGAGAATGTAGGATAATCCATTGGAAGGGGGAAAAGGTCCCATGAAATCGATGCCCCAAACATCAAAAAGCTCACAGAAGATTAATGGATTTTGAGGCATTTCGTTTCTTTTGGAAATTGTGCCAAACTTTTGGCAAGTGGGACATGATTGAAAGAACTCGTGTGAGTCCTTGAAGAGTGAAGGCCAAAAGAATCCAGAATCTAGGACCTTTCGAGAAGTCCTTTGTGGTCCAAAGTGGCCACCTCCAGGCATTGAGTGGCAGAATTCCAAGATAAAGGATTGTTCAGTTTCATCAACACATCTCCTAATTACCATGTCAGCCCCAATTTTCCAAAGTTTATTATCTTCCCAAAAATAATTCTTTGAATCACTTTTCATCTTTTCTTTTTGTTCTTTTGAAAAATATTCAGTGAAAACACCAGAAACCAAGTAATTGACAATTGGGGCATACCATGGTAACT
Source organism: Viscum album (assembly GCA_963277665.1). Lineage (NCBI taxonomy): Eukaryota > Viridiplantae > Streptophyta > Magnoliopsida > Santalales > Viscaceae > Viscum > Viscum album. The sequence goes on from OY728129.1 coordinate 1,448,571,305, forward strand.
TTGGAGTGAGAGATGAGAGGTGTTCAGTTGGAAATTCAGGATCAATTATTTCAGAATGAGAAGAATTAGAAATTCTACTCAGGTGGTCAGCCACAGGGTTTTCTTTTCCAGGTTAATCTTTTATCACAAGGTCAAACTCTTGGAGCATTAAAATCCATCTTATTAGCCTTGGTTTGGAATCACTTTTCTTAAGTAATAACTTTAATGCTGAGTGGTCCGTGAAGATGATGATTTTGGCACCTAAGAGATAGGGCCGGAATTTATCCAAGTCAAAAACCACAGCTAAAAGTTCTTTTTCAGTCACAGTGTAGTGTGATTGAGTTTCATCCAATGTTTTTGAGACATAAAAGATGACATGAGGAATGTTTTCTCTTCTTTGACCTAGAACAGCCCCAATGGCCCTATCAGAAGCATCACACATCAATTCAAATGGTAAGGACCAATCTGGGGGTTGGATTATTGGATCATATGTGAGAGAAGATTTGAGTTCAATGAAGGCTCTCTTGCAAGCCTCATAAAAATTGAACGTGACATCATTTTGAAGTAAACGAGTGAGTGGGAGGGAAATATTACTGAAGTTCTGAATGAATCGCCGATAGAAACCGGCATGACCAAGGAAGGACCGAATGTCTCGAACTGATTTGGGTTCAGGAAGTGATTGGATCACCTCAATTTTGGCTGGATCAACTTGGATACCCTCTTGAGAAATTATGTGCCCTAGAACAATCCCATTTGAAACCATGAAGTGACATTTTTCAAAATTTAGCACAAGGTTGCACTTGACACACTTTTGAAGGACCAAAGAGAGTGAATGTAAGCAAGATTCAAATGACTCTCTATAAATGGTAAAGTCATCCATGAAGACCTCCATGAAATTCTCAATGAATTCAGAAAAGATACTCATCATACACCGCTGGAATGTTGTAGGAGCATTACAAAGGCCAAAAGGCATTCGCCTATAGGCATAGGTTCCAAAGGGGAAAGTGAATGTGGTATTTTCTTGGTCTTGAGGTGCGATTGGAATTTGGAAGTAGCCGGTGTAACCATCAAGAAAGCAATAGTGTGACTTTCCAGCCAATCTCTCAAGCATTTGGTTAAGGAAAGGAAGTGGGTAGTGATCTTTTCGTGTTTCAGCATTCAATTTGCGATAATCGATGCACACACGCCATTTGTTTTTCACTCGAGTTGTGACCACTTCTCCATGTTCATTTGTGACAACTGTTATCCCGCCCTTCTTAGGAACGACTTGAATTGGACTAACCCATTCACTATCAGAAATTGGGTAGATAATACCAGCTTGAAGAAGCTTGGTAATCTCTTGCCTAACTACCTCAAGCATGAGTGGATTGAGTCTTCTTTGAGGTTGCCTAATTGGTTTGGATGATTCCTCTAGATGGATGTGATGCATGCAAAGGGCAGGGTTGATTCCTGGAATATCCTCTAGGGTCCAACCTAAGGAATTTTTGTTTTCCTCTAACACTTGAACAAGTTGGGACTCCTCATTTTCAGAAAGTGAAGAAGAGATAACGACAGGGTAGGAGGGATCATGGAAAAGGAATGCATACTTGAGGTGTGAAGGAAGTGGTTTTAGATCAGTTTCAGCCCTGATTTGAGAGCTAGACAAGTTAGGAGCAGGAGAAGGGATTCCAAATGGGTTTGGATCATTTTCCTCAACACTGTCCAAGGTGGAGCAGTAGAGATCAGAGTTGATGTGGGATTCAAGAGAGTTTTCAAGTTCCTCTAGATTGATGGAGTCTATGAATGAGAGGTCCACATCAACTTCAACATTTATGACTTTGTTAATCATGGTGCAGATTTCACAAGATCCTTTATCATTAGAACATGAAGAACATGGTGGATTGGGGTTCGATTGAATCTTAGAAGTGTCCTCAAAAGCATGGATTGAGAATGCAGAGTGATCCTCAGATGGGTATCGCATGGCTTGGAAAATGTTGAACTTGACCAGTTGGTCACCGAATTCCATGGATAAGATGCCTGAATGGACATCAATCTTGGTTCTCGCAGTCATGAGGAATGGTCTTCCTAGAATTATGGGAGATCGAGAAGAGGTCGTCTCACCTTCCATGTCAAGGACATAGAAATCAGCTGGGAAGATAAGATCATTGACCCGAACAAGAACATCCTCAATTATCCCCTTAGGACTGGTAGTGCTTCGATTGGCTAATTGAATGACAACACCCGTTGGGTGCAAGGGACCTAGACCAAGGTTGGAGAAAATGGATTTGGGCATGACATTTGTTGAGGCTCCAAGGTCTATGAGTGCATCATCAAAGTTGGAACTCCCTATTTGACATGGAACCGTGAAGGTCCCTGGATCTTTGCACTTCATGGGAATGGACTGTTGGGTCAAAACATTTTCAATGTTCCTAAGTTGCCTCTTATGGGTGCACAATTCCTTAAGAAACATGGCATACTTAGGGATTTGTTTGATGGCATCTAAGAGGGGGATGTTCACTTCAACACGTCTAAACATGTCAAGCATTTCAGGATCAGGTTAAAAGGACTTCTTAGGCTTGGAGATGGCTTGAGGAAAAGGAATTGGGTTCCTTAGAGGAATGGAAGGAGGTGAAGGAGTGGATTCAAGTTCCTTTTCCAGCTTTTTGTTCTTTTCATTTTCTAGATCAACATCGAAAGGGGAGGTAGAGCAATCAGCATGGGGCATAGAAATTTTCTTTCCCGATCTATGTGAAATCGCACTTACATTACCCTTAGGGTTGGGTAATGGTTGAGCTGGGAGTTGGGATGAATTGGATGGTTGTTGCTGGCTAAGGTGGGATGCAAGTTGACCTATTTGGGTTTCAATGTTCTTGAGGCTAGAACGGGTGAAGGAAGAAAGATCCTCTACAACACTTTCCCATGGTTGTTTAGAAGAAGAGGCTTGTCCCAAATTGGGTTGGACTTGATTTTGGTTCTTGGGAAAGCGATTGTATTGGGTGGGGAATTAGGAAGGCTCGTTAGGATAGTGGAATCCAGGAGGAGGATTGTTCCTTTGGGGTTGAGGAACAAAAGGATAAGGTTGATGGATGTTACCACCACTTTGACCATATTGGAACTGGTTTGGATTTTGATGAGGGAACTGAGGAGGATGAGAAATGGGATTACCATACCTTAGAGGTGGGTTAAAGGTAGAAGAGAAGGGCTCAGAGTGGGGTTGGTTGAAGTTTCTAACAAACTGACCTGATTGTTGAGGGTTGAAGTTTCGCTGAGCATATGCCGCATTGAGCTCCATTGGTCCGGATGAATCAGATTGATCCTCTTGAAGTTGTGGACATGTGTCTGTTGGATGAGCTGGGGAGCTACAGATTCCACAACTCTTGATAGGTCCAGGGAATAGTGACTGTGGAGAAGATGAGGTTGGGGCTTTGGTAGCCACCGCTTGTTGACGCACAAGACCTGTAAGTTCACTCATCCACTCAGTCATCTTGTTGGGCTCTATGGATTGATTCTCTTGGGCTTGTTTCACTTTAGCATGTGCTCGAGTATGGAATTGCTGCGTGTTTGTAGCAATGTTTCTTATGAGTTCTCGTGCAGCTGCAGGAGTTTTATCAACAAGAGCACCGCCACTTGCGGCATCAATGAGAGTTCGCTCCATAGCCAATAACCCCTCATAGAAGTATTGGATCAGGAGTTGGTCAGATATTTGATGGTGTGGACAAGTTGCCACAAGCTTTTTGAACCTCTCCCAATACTCATGGAGTGATTCATTAGGGAATTGACGGATGCCGCTTATTTCCTTTCGGATAGAAGCTGTTCGGGAAGCGGTAAATAACTTCTCAAGGAAAAGTCTCTTCATGTCAACCCATGAGTTTATGGAACCAGGTGGGAGGTAGTAGAGCCAAGACTTGGCAGAATCCGCTAGGGAAAATGGGAAAGCTCTAAGCTTGATTTGTTCTTCAGAAACCCCTTGAGGCTTCATGGTAGAGCACACCACTTGGAATTCTTTAAGGTGGAGATGTGGATCCTCACCGGCTAGCCTGTGAAAATGAGGGAGAAGATGAATCAAACCCGATTTGAGTTCAAATTCAGCTTCTATGTTTGGATATTGAATACCAAGAGGTTGGTAATTCATATCAGGGGCAGCGAGTTCTTTTAGGGTTTGTTCCCTAGGATTGGCCATTTCAATTTCAATTGGTAGGGAAATGATTGGTTCTTGGGTGATTTGGTTATCCCTAATGGTCCTTCTAAGTCGACGAAGAGTTCTATCAATTTCAGGGTCAAACAAATCCGAGGGATTGTTTGGAAGGCTACGGGGCATTCAGAGAGATTTTGGAAGAAAGAGGAAGACAGGGTTTTCTTTTTATTTTTTCAGTTTATGATTTTTAAGAGGAAGACGCATTTTTCTTTGTGTTTTTTTTCAATTTTTTTTAAAATTTTTGTTTTTTTTGGTTTTTTTGAAAATAACCAGAAACTAATGACTACATAAAGCACCATCCCCAGCAACGACGCCATTTGAAACGCACAACCGATTGTCGCCTATCGACCGGTCAAAGTTCCGGTGCTCTGCTAATGTGTATAGTAGCACTCGGGTCGAATCCTCGGCGATGGTACTTCGTAATAGTCGATTGTTTTTAGTTTATTGTATTTTGACTGGGGGGGTTTGTTTGCAGAGCATAATTGAAATGTTTAATGAATGATGTTTAATTTAACAAGTTGATAAAGATTGGGGTGAGTTCATCATTGGGGAGTTAAGCATGTGATATCCTTGAGCCTTACTTTGTATTGCATTAAATTAACACCCATGTCATAAGTTGACGTTGATTGGAATTCCTAAGTGTGAAGGCTTTAATCCAAGCCTTAACTTAACTTAGGGTTCTAATATCAATCAAAACTTATTTATGGTAGTGTGTTTATGGTTCCAATAATCCATGGAAACCACTCGTTAAACAAAACATATCATTAATCCATGACATATTAAGTTTAACATACACAATATTAATTTAAAGAATACTCATCGAGCAAAACTCTCAATCACTTAACATCCCCAAATTATAACTCACCCCAATGAGAGATTTACTCAGCCATTTGGATGTTTAATATTCTGGTTAAAATAATTATGATGATAAATTAAGAATATAAGGAAAAGAAAGGGATTAGAAAAGAGTGGTACGTTGACACACACACACGAACGATGATGATAATTAAAAATGGATTTTCGATTGAATGAGGAAGAAAAATAAGTGAAGGGGATTGAACTTAATTTAACCTATTTTAATAACATAAATATTAAACTACGGAAGGTGGATGAGAATAAGAGATATTGAAGAAGTAACTTGCATTAAAACAGAATTACAAAGAAAGGACTTACAAAATTACAAAAAAACAAAGAACACAAAAGTAAGTGAAAACAAAGAGAGGAGGAAAGGTCTCTCAAGTAAAAACATGAGTATGGAAGGTCCTCCCAAGCCTTTGTAAAATCTTTGGTCGTGCCAATATGATCTCCTCTCTTCTGAAATGCCAACCCCTCTCAAGGAGAGAAGGGGAGAGTATTTATAGCCCAAGGAGTGGGCTGTTTGCATTCCTAATCTGTCCCTCCACTTTCATCGCCAATTTGGATATTCAGACAGCCTAATATCCAAATATCTCCTTATTCAAAGTTTTATATAATAAAGTTTACCGACTACTGTAAAAATATGGAGGCATTTGGACAAGTGGAGCCAAAGTTATGGCGGTTTTATGAAACAAAGGTAAACTGTCCATTTCTATCCACGCTTTTTCGATGGACAAAATGTGAATGGATTTTTGAACAGGAATATGCCTTAAAATCCGAATGAATTCTTCAACAAAGTCGGCCACCTATATCCCCTATTTCACAATGCAAAATTTCAGCTCGATTTGATTATTACATCATGAGATATGTCATGAATAGTATACTGATTTTAATTCTCGGACAGAATGGTGGGCTGGACTTAAAAGCTTCATTTGAGCCCCTTGTACTTGTATTTGGGCCATGAAATTTTTATCCAAGATGACATGTAGTGTCCCCCGAATTATGGTGAAGAGTTAATGTTTTTGGACTTCTGTATTGAGCCCAGTAAATCAATCTTCAAGGCTGGTCCAGTTTGTTCACAGATTCTTTGGTCTTGTTTGTGAGGACCATATGACCCTTCAAATAGAAAAATTGGATCATGGTTCCGTCTAATGAAATGTTTTATATTGAAAGGAGAATCCTAAAAAACAATAATAACACAATTTGGATCAGTATAGTGACATTTATAATTAAAACATTAAACTGACTCAATTTGACTACTTCTAAAAAATGCTCAAAAATTATACTTAATATTAAAACATTAATATTTCACACAAATTATGCACATTTCATATAAAATCAGTAAAGCAGGAATATAATAAGTCAGGAAAATATTAATAACATCAGCATTAAATTATCCCACCATAAATAAAATTTATCCTCAAAAATTTTATTATCTCATAATAGTTACAATATATAAGAGTATATAAAAGTAGACACAACTCAATATATGATTTCTATAGAGATAAAAATCCTTCAATTTTAGGAAACGTATAATTACTTAAAAATAATCTTATCCCAAATATTGATTATTATATAACTATTTGGGTTAAGTGTTTTTTAAATTCAGAATAAAGATATTTATTATATAATTTTCATCAAAATGTGTTCATAATCATCCATTAATTGAAAAACTATTTTATTTTGATATGAAATGTAATTTTCTAATTTAAAAAAATAAATTTTCCTATAAGTAGTGAGAATAAATACATCCCCAAAAGAACATTAAATTTATCTAAATTAAGGAAATTAATAATTAATTAGATCATAGTCCTAAAATCCTTTAAGGAGATTCATATACCAAGGATTCAATAATGATACCACAAAGTGGTTTTATTTAAAATTTCAGTAGCTAATGGTTGGTGAAAAATTACACGCCATGAGACATATTAAAAAATAGAGTGAAGAATAAGTGTACATTGAGCCACTTAATTATTTTTATCCAAATAAATAGTAGTAATATCATCATATTTTCCTTGTTCCCATGGTTTAATAGGTTTTCAGTGTCAATTTCCATATTAATCTCTTGGAGTAGTGCATTAGTTTTAATATCTCCCAAATTCCTCACATCTAAAACATCGAATTTCTAGTGGATCCTTAAAGATAAAATTAGTTTCCACATCATTTTAACTGAATTATTCCTTTTTACTCAGTATATTGTTTTGTTATCACTTAATTTACCATATAAAAAGTATCTTCTAATTCCTTTGAGATATTCCCCTAGGTGTTTCCTTCCACATTTTCGACATGAAATAGATTGAATGTACTTTCATTCACAATATTCATCACTTGAACTTCCATGATACTCAATCCTTCTATTATTTGGGGTGCTTGGAAACTCAACTAAGTTTATATTGTTATTCATAAATCTTGATAGTTGGTTTTACATAATCATAAAATTTATCCTTGTATTTTTTATCTTATTTGATTACTCCTTGGGACAATCTTTACATTGACCATGTAATCCGATTTTTACTTGGTTATTTTTATATTTATCCATTACTGAAACCAAAATAACTTAATGGGAGTGATGAATAATTAAAATAAAAAAAGAATTATCATAAGTGAATTTATAAAAACTCAACCTCAAAAAATGGATTACTCTTTAAAGTCATTACAATAGCTTTCAATTAAACCTAAATTCACTCTCAGTGCAATCTGAGTTTCTTTAGTTTGAAATTTATCATAATCCTTAACCTAATTAGTTATCATAATAAATCATTAATAATCAATAATAAAGATAATTTTATTGAAAAAATAATATCCCTTGGGAGTTTAAAAAATGGGATTATAGTTGACCTCATTATTGTACACTAGGTGATTATTGTGTTAATACCAAATACACCAATTTTAGGGCTACTTCTACTTTGTACATCAGTGCTAGAGAGTGCATCAAATTACAATCTCTAAAAATAGATGTTACTTCTATAAAAAATAGAAAATATCAACTTTACCAATATTTGAGGTCATTATCTTAAACATAGAATTATCCTTACAATTTTCACTAAAATTATCTTATCTTATTCCTCAAAATAACTAATCTAATCCTTAAAAAACTAAACCTTTTGCTAATACTAAAAAAAGTAACATGAGTCATATAAATACACATAATTCATTATAATATATCAGTAATCCTTTTATATTATATATGGTTTCACAATCCCAGGAATAGAAGGTTTAGTGTCTTTCAATATTAGCTACCTAAAAAACTTATTTTACAATACTCATGAATATTTCTCCAAAAAAAAACTCTAAAATCCATTATAAATACATCATTTATAACACTTATCTTTATAACCCACTAATTATAAACTTAAGAAAGGGGTGACCTTATATGTTTCGTAAAGGAAACATAATAGATAACTAATAATGATCATAAGTGGGAAAAATATTTTCATATGGGTATAAGAAGATAATCAAGATCCATGAACATAAAATTAGGAAAACAAATCTTGATAATTCATGGTTCCAAATATATAAGAAAACATAACATGAGTATCTAGAAAAAAATAAGAATGTGGTGCAAACATAAACATAAAAATCATAACATAGTGGACCGGGAATCAAAACCCGTTTCTCCTAGTTGTATAAGATTCACTCACTTGTTTTCCTCGATGGATCAAGTTTCACTCACCCTTTTCCCTTTTATGATCAATCTTCAAAACACATTTCCATTTATCTCAAGAGATATAATTTTTTTCAAATACATTGTAGTGTTATATATATACCAACCATCTATTAATATAAAACCTTACATATGTGTGCCAAAAGATCATAAAAACATCCATTTTTTCATCATTAATTTACTAATCTAGGGAAAAGATATGGATTTCATGAAAACGTCAATAGAACATGTCATAAGTCACAGAGATAAATAAGGTTAATGGTAGTATAAAAAAATTTCAATTAGTGAAATATAGTTAAAATAAAAGGGTGTTTCCATATATAATTTTTTGAGATCATTAGACGAATCACTTGAAAAATGAGTGGAAAAAATAATTTCTTATAGAATTGGAAACTCCGTAAAATTGTTAATTTTAAATTCAAATAAAATGAAATTAATGAATAGTATCCTTTAAAATTTAAAAAGTAGTTTTATAAAATAAATTTTATAATAGAAAATTGTTTTAAAAACATTATTTGAGAATAAATAGAGACACTGAGTAATTCTTTCATCGAAACACAGTTCTTTAAAATTACCTTTAAAATAAATAATTCCTTTTAAAAACTAATATTTTACTTTATAAAAATGTAAAAATATTTCATTTTTATGTTAAAAACCATAAAAATTTAAAATCATTTGGAAATTTTTTTTAAAAAATTGAAATCAAGCTTCTGAAATAATAATTCTCATATAGTGAGAGAAACTCTAATAGTTTTTTGAAAATTTTTTCTCCATATTTGTAAAATATGAATTTATGGTCAAATTAAAAATATGTTTTCAATAAGATGAAGTGAAGACCTTTTAAATATTTTACTTTTATAAAAGATATTAAATAATGTATCCATGAAAAGTATATAATGGTTTTTAGAGGAAATGTTGAGTGGAAGATAAAATATGCTATCATGAATGGAAAACTATTTAAATAGTTTAAGTAATTTTCTTAAAAAACCTTATAATAAAAAGGGTTAGTAAGAAATTTTTTTTATAAAATTATAAAGGAAATATGAAGGTCACATGAGATAAGACATAATTATACTTTCAAATATAAAGGGGAATATTATAAGGAAGTGAAAATATGGACATAGAGGGAAAATCATCATTAAAGAGAATAGTAATTATTATTTAAAATATCATACTCTTATGGGAAAAAAATTAATAAATTAAAGATATTTAAATTAAAAAAAATCATTTCTCTCTAGAGATAAATATAAAATCTAATACAATTTTATTGTATAATAACTCAATGATAGAAGAAATAAGTTCATGAAGAAATATTATAACTTAAAAAAATAAGTTTTGAGTTATCAATATCTATTACGGCTTAAGAAACATTTTAATACAAAACAGTTGAGAGAGAGGGAGGGAAATTGAAATTAAAATAACATTAAAAAAAATAATTCAGGATATTTTATATTAAATAGGTATTATAAACACCATTTAAATGAAATTAGGAGCAAAAAAAACATGTCTGACGGAAAGTGAATTTAGACCAAATACCCTTACCTTAATTCCCAAATTCCAGGAAATAACTTGAATATATTTAATGGTAAAAATAATTAATTTAATAACTTATTTAATAACCCTATTAATATATATAAATTTATATAAAATTGATTTATAATAATTTATTACAAATTCATTAGTAATTTGTATTTTTTTCAGTCAACGAATGTTATTTGCTTCGATTGTTTGTTTAGTACCAGTTTTATAGTGATGGTGTTTATTATTATTTAAATATTAAATTTTAATAATTATAAGAGAATTATATTTACTTTAATATATTTTGTATAATTATTTATAATCTTATAATTTATTTTTATAAGTATTTTGATTATGATTTTTAATGATGAAGCTAGTGATGATTTTGTTTTAGTAAGCTAAGTGAATGAAAAGATGGTATACTAAAAATATGTTTAACAATAGTATAAATTTTATAGAACCACAATAAAAACACTTATTTTATAATTAATTTCTATCAATACTAGTAGTTAATTTTTTATATTCATCGATGATAGAAAATTATATTATTGTTCAAGTTGGTGGTTAAACTGACCCAAACATGGAAAAACTATAATCTATGGGTATGGTAAAAAGTCATTATTATGACATAATATCATTATAACTAAATATTAATGATATTATTTATTTATTTTAATTCATTTAGTCATATTTTAGGATATTTTTATAAATAATAATAGGCTTGGTGAAAAATGAAACATGTCACTTTCGTGAAGGCGGTTGGCCACTCATACTTATGGGTGATGTGATCGTTTACATAAAACCTAAAGGATGTAGGAATTGGTTTATATTTTACAATTATTTATAATGTTATAAATATCATATTTATTCACAATATTCCTCCTTTTAATCGACCACATATGTCGGTTATGAAAAACAGACCGCTTCACCTAAGGAGGTGGTAGTACACACAAACACATAACAACATCTTCATTTTTTGAATAGTTTTAGAGGGATATAGAAAAGAAATATTCCATTAGTATAATTATATTTTACCTTTTTAAACATACTAATTTTATCATACATTTATGGATAGATATTATTTTAGGGGTTGTAGTAAGAAAAGAAATAATAGAGATAGTTTAAGAACATTACATCTCACATTGGATGTTCTCCCTAGGGTGACACCTTAAGGCTCCTTTTCTTGGTATTTTGAAAAACAAGTATTCTAATACAAGGTAAGAGTGTTTATTAGATACTGGGAAATATTTTTGTAAGAGGTAAATCTTTTAAATGGTTAAATTAACATAGTGAAAATAATCCCCATTTATAAGTGGAGGAAAATGGGTTTTTTATAAATACCCATTGCGTCCCAATGATTCCATGAACCTATTAAAGGGTTAATGGATAACGAATTGGTCCATAATTGAGTTTATAGTGGTTTGGATTGATCCACCATCAACCATGCATTCTTTCACATTTTTTAAACAAGTTTGGATCTTTTTACAGTCATATTTTTACATTTTACCATTTTGGTTTCTTACCTTGGTAACTAGTTTTTACCAAGTAATTTATATTTTAATAAAAAAATAAAATAAAACATCTTACAAAATTTGGGTGTTATGAAACTAAAATTTTACTTTATCTAATCCAATTGAATTTCAAAAGAACATATGAATATATTTTAAATTAAAATATTTAATATATTAAAAACTATTTTTTAGGAAAAATAAAATTTTCCCCATTATATGTTCATAATATTATATAATGTTAATTAAAAAAATAAAAGAGTTTTAATATATTTATATATCGGTTTAAAAATTATATTAAAGTCATTTTTTAGAAAGTATTAATTTATTTGATTAAATATAAATTATAAAATGTTAATAAAAGAATTCTTAAAAAATAATAGTTTTATCATTATCACAATAAGTGATTTTAATCATAGTAATATTATTTTTATACCTAAAAATTAAATTGAAATTATTAATAATATGAAAATGTGGATATAAAATTAAAATTCCATTTTTATAGATTTAATTTCTACAATTGCTGAAAACTAATTTTTAAAAATATTTTTTAGAGTAAAAAACAACTTAAGGTACCTTGGGTTTTATAATTTCAACATAGGATTTTAAAATATTAAATTTTACATTAGGAATATTTATTTTATATAAAAAATATATCAAAAACTTTTATGTTATTCATGTATTCAGACAATGTCATAAAAGTGACAATATTATCAAAATTGATATTTTTAATTATTCACCTAAAATCAATTATTTTTTAAAAAACAAAAATATTAAACCAAAGAAAACATTTAAATTTTCAATCCAAAAATGTTTTTAATTTAATAAATTTAGAATTCCAAAATTTATAAATGTTACTTTTAAATGGAAATACAATTTATAAATAAAAAACAACATTTTCTATAAAATGACCTTTTAAAACATTAAGTGTTTTTAATCCTATTTTGAATGAACTTATAATTGATTAGAATATTTTAATTTACTATAACTTTTATTATTATTAAATTTTATCATTAATATTCTTCTAATATGTTGAGGATGATATTGGTTTGATGTTGTGTATGAAACAAACTATCGAATATAATATTAATTAAGAGAAAAATCTATTCCAAAATCTCAAGGTGTTACCCCATCTATGAGACTATAAAAATGGTTGTTAATGTCACTTGAAAATTCCAATATTTAGAAATAGGGAGTGTCACATTTGACCTGAAACATCCAAAATGGGCTCATGAAAAGTATGCATTGGAAACAACGTGTGTATATTTATATATATATAGAGAAATTTATTTATTTTCATGAATATTAATATTTTTACATAGATATTTATATATTTATATATAAATACACACATATATACATAATTATATGTAAATTATTTAATTTTATATTTTTTTATAAATTATAGGTGGATGTATTATATTTTATTAGCATATTCTTTAAATTTATTGTTTATAATTTAAAATTTATACTTTCTATGAACACACACACATGCATGTGTGTGTATATATATATATCTTTGTGTGTGTGTTTGTGTGTAAGTGTGTGTTTAATATTTATATATATATATATATGTGTGTGTGTGTGTTGTTATACACACACATATAGAGGGAGTGATTTATATATATAAATATTTATACACACACATGCATAATTATATATTTACACACAAATGCTTAATTTAATGATGTATCTATGCATATATATATTCTATGAAATTATATTTAAATATAGTAATTTAATTTAATTTATATATATTTAAATGTATTATAAAACATGGGATTTATATACATTATTTTATAAACTATATATATGATTTATTATAATTTATATGAATATTTTTTAAAAATATACTTTATAAATTTACATATATAAAAAATGATCAACTATATGAATTTCTTTTCTGTATCTATTTTTAATTAAATTTAAATAATGTTGAACCAAATATGAAGAATATATAATATAATGGATCGATCTCAATCAAATGATGTAAAAATAATTGGATGAGGTTTATAGTTCATTAAGTATCAATTAATCATGGAAATAACCCTTCTAAAATTATTTTTCCATGTTTACATAACTATTATTCTTGATGAATCTGTCTATATGAGTTGGAAGAACACTAGATCTATCATTAAATAGATCAAAATTTTAAATTTTTATCTAAACACGAGGGAAAAGTCAATATAACTAGTGACTAAGATAACAATGTTTCTTACAGATCCTATAATATTATTACAATTATAAATTATAATAGAGATTGTAATGAGGAAATGAAAGTGGAAGTTGATGTTAACCTTCTGATTTTGTGAAGTTTATTGAGAAGTTAAATAATTTTTAAAATATTCCCCATATTCTAGAAGTAGTAAATATATGAAATTCTTATCTGTACTAAGACTATATAATTTGAAATCGAGAAACAGATGGAGTGACACCATATTTATTGAACTAAAATATATCTTAAATGATATGTTTCCAAAAGATTATGAGCATCCTTTTTGGGAATATAATGATAAAAGAATGTTATATTTAACAAGTATATCTATTTATGGAATAAAATTCTATCCAAATAACTATATATTGTTTTTAAATGACTATGAATCACTTAAAAAATTCCCCAAGTATGGAACAACTTGATAAAATAATGATGAATCAAGACTTTAAAAAGTCATATGGTAGTTTCTAATAAATATAATTTTTAGATATATATATATAAGTGATGATATTTCAAGTTAATTGACATGGAACACATATAAAATAATTCAATTCTGAAAACATTGTCACCCCTCAGACACTCTTTAGTTGAAGAAAATTGATCATGATTACCCTAAATTTAGAAACAATATGAGAAACATTTGTCTTTCACTATCTACAGATTGAGTGAATAATTTTGGTTTATAAATATTCACTTGTAGTACATGGTCAATTATGTTGGAAAATTATAACTTTCCTCCTTGGTTATAAATTAATAACAAGTACATTATGTTGTCTCAGTTTTTTAGAACAAAAAAAACCTAATAATGATATTGATTTTTATTTGAATCAACTTATTGAATATCAAAAATTAATATGGAAGGATGGTGTTATGTTGTATGATATTATTTGGCATGATAAATGAATTTCCTACTTATGGAAATTTTTCATGATACAACATTGAAGGATTTTTATCTTATCCCATTTGTGAAAAAGGAATACACTTTGTTAAGTTGGAATATTATATGAAGAAATTGTTTTTAGAATGTTAAATTTTTTTACCCCAATAATATAAATATAGATATTGAAAAAATCATTTAATGAAAATTAAAAATAATGTATAAAACCGATCCATTAATAGGAGATAAATATTTTTATAAAATAAAAGGATATTACCACATTTGTTTTGAAAATATTTTTCAAAATACAATATAAAAATAGGTTGTAAAAATAGATCAATTTTATTTGAAGTACCATATTAAAATTATTTGTACATCAAATATTTTGTTAATGTCATGTGTGTTGAAAATTTGTATGTGATAATGTCATAAAAAACTAAATGCACTAGAAAAAAACAAATATGGTATTAAGTATAGGTTTAACAGTACTAATATGAGGATAAGGGAATATTTGTTAGTAGTGAAGGATTGAAGATGAAATTTCCTTTCTACAACTGCTCACACTCTTTCTAGGAAAGATATATTTTAGTTTTGAAACATCCTAAATGGTGTAAAATTTATATAGGTTTATAAATAAAATATAAGGAATGTAACATTGTACTGTTTATATATATGTTAAGATAGGGGATGAGAGCCTCTCTCTCTATGTCATCGGTGATTAGTGTTTCATTTCGCGATGTTTTCTTCGGATGATTAATTTAATCTGGAAGATGTGTTCATTGGTCCATCGAAGAAGGTTGATGTGGGTGTTGGATCAAAGTCAATGCCGTCTGAGATTCAACAACCGTGTGCGTTGCAGGTTAGAGGCTATGAGTGTTTTTTCACAGGCTATCAAAGTAGCGATTCTGCTTTTAATAATTGGATTTCGCGAAATGGTGTAAGCTCTGTTGTCGAAGTGAATACACAATTTTTCCAAGAGCATATTGATTCCTGTAAGAATTCTATGATTGCTCGTTTAAGCTCGTAGAAGAATGTCTTGTGGAAGCTTGAGGATATTCGGAAGCACTTGCAGGAAATTTGGGGCTTCAGTGAATGGCAGCTGGTATCGATAGGTATGAACTTTTACCATCTTACTTTCAGTTCAAATGATACGAAAATGAAAGCCTAGAGTCGAGGTTTTATTATTCTTAAGACATGGATTCTTAGGTTTCAGAACTGGGATCCCTGGTTTGATCCATTTCGAGCTAGAAATACTGTTGTACACTCATGGATTCACATCAAAGGTTTGAACTGGGTCCTCTGGCATCCCAGTGTCCTATGGGATATTGCACTTGCAATAGGCACTCCGATCAAGCTTGATAATTAAACTGGGATAGCTCATTATGGTCATTTTTCTCACATTTTAGTTGAGTTATATATGTCATTACCGCTTGCTGAGACAGTGCTTTTGATTACTGGTGATTTTAAATTTGATCTTGAGATTGAATTTGAACATTCTCCCGATTTCTATTTAAACTGCTCTACTATTGGACATGTTCAAGTTATCTGTAATAGGGGTTTACGTTTCTCCATCTGTAAATGCTCTGGGAATCTTTCTGGAAATTATAAATTTAAATTGTCACGTGTTTATACTCCTATGAGGAGCATCCTTTAAGATGGTGTAAAGGGTACTTCATCTACCCCTAATGGGGTTAAGGCTCTAGCCTCAATCATTAGGGAATAGCCTGTGAAAGGTAATGGGAATGGGGGGCCTCTGTCATTTGATGATGTTGTGGCTGGTAAGGGAAAAAGAACATCTGTTGATGATCAGATGGGTGGAGGTATACTGCATGATCCTCTGGGTAATAGTGCACCCCCTCTCCACACTCTTGAGTGTGGGGAACCCTCTAAATGGGTAGATATTTCTGAAGATGGTATTAACATATATGATGCGGTTCTTTTGGAAGAACAATTTCACTCGAAGGGGAAACTAATTGGCAGTTCCATGAAAGGTAGTTTTGGTGGGCGAGGTTCTCATGGAAGGGATCAACTTGATTATTCAGGTTCATAGCCCTATGTTCAACCTTCTACCTTTGTTTCTATGCGCACAGTAGGAGGTCCTTAAGAATCTCGTATTTTTGATCTCATAATAGAGCCTTCTTTGGTTTCTCCTGGGGAGAATAATTCTGGGTAGGCTGCTGCACATGAGACAACCCCATTGGACGACACTTCTGTGCGCACCTTGGGGCTGCCTATGGATACATATCAGGGACTTTATTCCCCTGAAAATGTTGAATCTTCACTGTCACTTGTTCATCTAGTGTCTTCGGATGTTCCTCCTTCCAATGTTATGGTGTCTCCTACATCTAATGTTGTGAAACCCAACTTCTTTACAATGATTGAATAGATTAACTCTCAGAAGTTTGACTTGTTGTATATGGAGAGCTAGGAAAGGAATACCTCTTGAATGAAAAATACTTGTTATGAGTCATCATCTCCTTTGTTAGCTCCAATGGTTGGAAAGATACATGGTGAGGAGGATTTTGATGCGACAGCTCAAGGCATGGATGGTGAGAAGCAGGTTGACACTTATAATGATGCGGGGCATGACAGACAAAGAACCAATGTCGAAGAGGGAGACGAACGAGGAGATGTGCTGGTTACCGAGAATGTGGCAGGGGTAGAGGCTCCTTCTGATGATGTGCATATGGGGAAATGCTCTAATGATCATGCTCAGGCTGGTGATGCTTGGTAGTCCCCTAAACAGTGGCAAAGGGGAAGACATCCAAGAGGCAAAGGTGGTTCTCGTGGATGGGGTCATGGACGGTAAGAGTTGCCTTGGTATATGTCTATTGTGTTGTGGGGTTAATCCCTCATCTACCCTTATTTTCCCTTGTGTACTGTTTAATCTTTTATAATAATTTTTGGCAGCCATGGAGTTATCCATGGTCTACTGTTTGCGGTATAAGGAATGTAATTTTAATGAATAAAATAAATTTTAAGATGTTAAAATCACATAATTGACTTATTTTGATAAAAGATTCAATACTCGTGGCTATATGATGTAATTTAGGAAAAAATTATTGACACATGATAAGTGTGATTTTATTCCTTTTCAATGCTATATGTAGTAAAATTGTACACATGGTGAAGTTTATATCTATAAAAAAGGAAATAATTGTCATTTCATGTGAATTGCAGATGTTTTTCCCATCACTATTCTTTGTCATAATGGTTCACTCAATAAGAGATATCTGACTAGGAAATCCTTTAAATTTCTAATGGATGTACCCCCTTGAAATATATATGAATATTTTTAAAGGTTAAATAAAAAATTAAAGTCACTAAAAGGTTATAATGTTGGAAGGTATATTGTTTAAGAAGTCTTGGAATTTTTTATGAAGTACTTGTAATACCCTAACCCATGGTCTACGCGACAGTGCCCTAATTGAGGTGCAACCTGAATTCAAGCCCACCTCTCTACACTCTATTAGTTTACAACTAGTGGAGATGGAATAATATATAAATGGGGAGACTATTACCTTGAATTATATTGAAACATAATTGTAAACTATTAAATAATATTCTTATCACATATCTTAGTATGAAAAAATAAAAAAAACATGCTATAATAAATGTATCAAGTGGGACCATACAATCATACATCAAATGATTTCCCACTGTGATGATCACATATAAAAAATAAAAAAAATAAAAAAGTCCCTACTACCATCCTTGGGACTTAATAACCCCATCTCCAACATTCCTCAATATTCTCTATCTTGATATGTTGTACAACCTATGCTCTAACCTTAAAGTAAACATAACATCGACACGTGCACTAGAATTCCAATATAGGGTGTGATTATTTTTTCTAAGTAGGGTATCATCTAGTTACCCTAATATAAATCATCATATACATGTATGAATAAGTAAAATAAACATTTCACACATGCATTTTAGATATCATGTGCTAACCAGGCCCCCATGACTCAATGTGTATTGGGTCATCATGATCTAACCAGGCCACCAGGACACCCGATTATACTTAACTCCACATTATACTATACTATATTCATCTAAAAATGATACAAAACCCATATCTTTGTCGATACCTAAAGAATCAAGGTAACGAATCCACCAAGTCCTATAAACTACCCTCTTAGTTAGGGTAAGGTCCCACGTCCAAGCCCTGGACTCACCCTCTCACTCAGGGTGGTATTACCAACACCTTATCACATAAGGTGAGGTTTTACATATCCCAAACACTAAAATATCTATCAAGATACGTTTTACGCTCAATTTCTCACATCATTACAAATCTTAAATAGTACCTCTCACTCATAGGGGTTTCACATCAAATCCACCACTCTCTCACTCAAGACGAGGTCACTACTTGACCAGTACCCTCTTCTAGGGTGGATCTCATAAGCACTAGAAGACTAATACCCTCTTATTCAGGATAGTCCCTACCAATACCCACTCACTCAAGGAGTGATAAAAATCATAAATATCACAGAATCAATTAGAGTAGGGTCTAATCCATACTTCCCTTACCTATTACTCAGGGAAAAGATCACAATCTAAAAACACATACAACAAAAAAGGGCATGACACCCATCAAACAAGCTCACCAGATTATCATAGGGTGCTAGTCACTCAGGACCTAGAACCCCACCTTGAACACATCACCTCATCCAACACAATATAATATTCCTCTCAAAATTTTCATCTCAAATGTTGTACTATCCAATAGGGTCCCTCGGACCCATCCCAGTCATTGCACACTGGATCCAAGCCACACCACACCATTCATCTTACTAACTATAGACCATCTCAAGCCATCACACACTAAACCCCTTACCATATAGAATCCGGTTTTTGAACACATCCCATTGAACCATACTCAGGTCTCATATCACATCTCAAAATAGAGATATCTGAACCTATCACCTACAGTAAACCCCTCTCCATCACATGTGACTAGTCTTAGAGGACCAATCCCAATTATGGAAGATTTCAAGATTCCACTACACCCTAAATTGATGTTTCTTATCAGACATGAAATGTTCTTAAAATTTATTTAGAAGAGGGGTCATGGCCCAAAACAGTCATGAGGGTCTAAAATAATGCATCCCCAAGGCATCATCTCTAATGAGATTAACACATTTTTGGGGAAGGGATCTTGTGTAAGTAAAACAATTACACGAGTTATCAGAAATGTCCCATGAATCGAGGAATTCAAACACTGTATTAACCTATTGACATGTATGAGTAAGATTTATATGGTTAGTGAGTAGATTTTTTTCATTTTAAAACTATTTAAATGACTTTCTAGGGAGTAGAGATTTCCCTCAGATGTACCTCTAAAAAACAGATTAATCCTTTAAATCTATTAAAACATAAAACCTTGGAAGAGGCAAAGATTGACCCCCCTGAGAAAATAAGAGGCTTCAATAATGAGGGAGTCCCATGTCCAATGTAGATGCTAAAAGTAAATATGACCAAACAGAGCTGGTTACAAACTCCTCCTCCTATATGCATGTTCTTATTAGAGAATTATCCATAAAAATTTAGCTTAATACCATGAAATAGAGGGGTCTGGGAAACCTAATAACCATATGAATCCTATTTGTGAAACATATTAGTTTCATGTATCTTGGTCATGAGAAACAATAATGAAGGTGAATTATCCCACAACTTAAGAATACGCGCCAACTCAACTATGAAGGATTGAGCCTAAAACATCATTTCCAGGTGTGAATAAGAAATCCCCTAATGTATAACATTATTATGACCCCTCCAGATAATCTCTAAGGTTGATTATATCAAAAATGATCTTACATTATACTTTTATCTATTTTTATCCATGTCTTAGAACCAATAATATATGATGTTGTCACTAGTAAGCTCATGCATTTCTAGATTACTGACGATATGAAATCCATGAAAAATAGAGAACAACCACTACTATTAAAATAATATGCGAGTGGTGGATTCATCCTTTGTATCAATGTATTAATTTCATTGAGAAACAATGGAGAACCCTTTTTGGTTCAACCTCTCATCTATAGGTAACACCTGGTTGTAGATACACCAAATAAAGAATTTAGTATCTCAATACACCGAATAATCCCTCCCCATGCATCATGACTAGTATTTTCATATATGAAATTCCAATACAACTTCCGCAAGAATATCCAAACTGGGTATTCCATAAAAACATTTCTTTTAAGATATGATTTGATCGAAATATTACCATAAACCTCATACTATGAATGGTTGAGGGTGGCATAGATAAATATTGAAAAATTAATGATATTTGTGAAGGAGATATCTGGTACTATACATACTAAAAATTCTATATGATTCCCACCCAATTGGTATTCCAGTAGTTGATTATTCCATATACTACAATCCACTTGGAGTGACGTTTTAGAATAGGTATGTGGAACATAATGAAGTCTCAAATCCTAGATAACCTTCCTCTAGAGTCATTATTACCTGCCCCATATTTATTGATCATGATATTAGACCATATAGACATTTCATCCATGAAGTCCTAGGCTAACCTCTCCTGAATCCAGGGCATGGTCTCAACAACAATTCTATGCCCATTTCCCCACACTCCCAGCCTCTTTGGAAATCCTCTCCCATAAATCCCAATGGTATATACCTTCTTCTTTTACATCCCAAAAGAAGGTGGTTAATGTATTCTCAATTTTCCATGTGACCTCTTTTGGGAAATTGAGGCCTGACAAGATGTGCACGAGAATGGAGGTAAAAACACTATTGACCCTGGTTATGTGGCTTCTGAAGGAGAGTACTCGGTTTTTCCAATTGAAAATTTGATTGTAAATTCTGTTAACTAGTCCATCAAAGTTATGAATATGAGTTCTACTATAGGAAATCAGGGATCCATAATACTCTTTGGGAAATGAACTTCTATTAATTACTAGTATTTCTTTAATCCTCTTAACTATTCTCTATGATCATAAAATTAAGAGATAGACATTAATTTTCATTTAGTTTATTGTCTGGCCACTCCACTTGCTATATAAATCCAAAATATACTATTAATCTCCTGGATTGAACTATTGTTACTACAAACAAAAATAAGAAGATCGTCTTCAAAAAATAGGTGAGAAAGTCCATTAAAGTTCAGTAAACATCAAAATATCCTTACATGACCCTTATAAATATTTCTATTTAAATATCTACTAAAAGTGTATTGGACCAGAATGAAGACACTATGAGATAGGGGGTCACTTTTTCTTAGAACCTATACTAACTTAAATAATGCTTAACATTTTCCAATTAATGTAATTGAATAAAAATAAGGGATAATTAACCAAATTAAATGGACCACCACAAACTCAAATAATCCCATACAACCCTTGAATTTGATGATGAATTGCTACTCCACCCTCTCATAATATTTTTCCATATCAATTTTTATAGAAAAGTTAGAACCTAGGTCCTTTTTGTTAATATCACCCATCATTTCATTGGCAATGGAGGATTGGTTAAACCTACCCTAAATGAAACGTTTTTCCTTCCAAGACCCATTTTGGGAGGTACTTTTAGAGTATTTTTCTAATTACTGAAGAAATTAATTTATAATATAAATTTCACATGTTGATTGGACAATATTTTTTGAGAGAGGATAGACTTTTAACCTTCAAAATGAGGATCAGAGAGGTGGTATAGGCCACCATGGGTAGCCCCTCTCCCTATAAGATATCTGTCGGAACCACTTTGTGTATAAGGTTGTATTTGTTTTCAATAATTGTCAATGAAGATCAAAATGAAGGAGATCAAGAAGTACTCCGATGAAGTGGAGGAATGATAATTCAGATGATTTTTGTACTGATCATAAGTTCAAAGAACATGTGTCAAAAGTGATACATTGTTTACAATAATGAAGAATGTGAGGTGTAATCCATCTGAGGATGATTAAACAAGAATGGGGGTTTTGGATGAAGTTCATGCAATTCCTCCTTATTGCATGAGAACCATGGGTTTTGATGAAGACTATTCAATCACTCATGATTGCGTGAGAACCATGCAAGAGGCTTCTTGATGAATTGAATCATATGGTTTGCATGAAGTAGATCATGACGGTTGATGAAGAAGGCAATGTGCAAATGAGTGGAATTCTAAGATGGTCGTACAAGGATTGGAATTCTGAGATAGCCATGCACATCACATTGTCATAGAAGATGATGATGCTAAAGCTATGCCTTCGAAGAATACATATCACAATAGTGGAGTTTATGATAAAAGAAGAAGAGTTGCTGAAGGATACATATCACCAAGAAGAAGTGCTTCTGAGGTGATCGTGCTTGTTAAAAAAGTAAACAAACAACATACAAATTTATTGACAAAGGAGATTCCATGGTGGCATGTCGAGTTCAAGGACTGAGGATAATGAACCATGCATTATTCAAGAACGTCGACAGAGGAATGGATGATCTGGAGGCTGTACAAAAAGAGCATATACAAGGTGGTTCCATTTTCCAGTGTTTGCCAAATTTTAGGGCCTCAAAATCAACAAATGAAGAAGAGTGATTTTGGAAATGAGACTTGCACGCCATACACTTGAAGGAGAGGAAAATTACGCACCATATGTTTTTGAGGATCAGAACATCAAAATATGGAAAAGGGATAAGGGTCGTGCAAGTGTTGGTTAGGTCGCGCAAGTGGACTTACGCGCTGTGAAAGAACTTGCACGCTGGTACCTAATAGGATTGGAACTTACGCACCTATTGTTTTTCCAAGAACAGAACTTCAAAATTTGTCTAAGGAAAGAAGGTCGCACAAGTATTGGTTGGGTCGCGCAAGTGAGTTGCGCGACAGAGGTTATGGGAGATGAGACTTGCGCACCAATGAGGGACTTGCGCGCATCCGTACAGGGGGTCCAGTTTGCCTATAAATACAGGTCGAACCCTCCTCATTTATTACGGAGTTCAAGACTTAGAGATTGTTCGAGCTCTCGTCACGCAGGTGATTCAGCCGCGCAAGTGGTAGTTGGGAGAAGTTGCGTGCCAATTGTTGGCTGCGTGCCCAAGGCGGTTTAGGAGAGAAAGGTAGTGAGACGTGAAAGTTTGTAGTTGGGGACAGAAGCTTTGCGCAGGTGCTTTGGTGTCACTTGAACGCCAGTTTAGACTTGCGCGCTGAGGAATTGTGCACCGGATTGAGACTTGCACGCCGAGCTTGAAAAGGAGATCCAGATATTGTTGAAGCATGCCCGCCTTTCTGAAGCTGCAAAAGAGCTGAAAGATTGCCTAATACTTTCAGGGAAAAGTGATATTGAAGAAGAAATCTAAATTATACATACATGATCTCATGCATATATGGTGAACTGATTCTGACGATGACAAGTAAGTTGAGCATCATTTAATGAGAAATCACATAAGTGATTGTGATTCAGCCAAACAAAGACAACAGGATATAGTTCATTCAGTTATTGCACCAGAGAAGAAGGATTGAACTAAAAAGAGCATCAACTCTGAACCCTGATGCAAGCAAAGTATCATGCTTAACATGAGACAAATAACTTCAATGCACATCTATTGAAGAGAAATTCACGTCTATAAACTGAGTGGGACTTCACCAACGACAGTGAGCCAGGGGGAGTCAACGGGAGTGACCCGAGGGACACAGTGAGCTATCCCTAAACTTTTTTAAAGGCAGTGAGCCTGGGACAGAGTGACTGTACCCGAACATTTGTAATATACAGCTAGTTAAGCATAGTGGATTTTGGTATGACCGAAAACCTGTCGGCGTATTCTCCTTGGACGTAGCCCTTAGTGGTGAACCAAGTAAAAATAGTTGTGTAATCTCTTTGCATGTGAATGTTTCATTGCTGATTATATCCATCGTACAGGTTTTACTAGTTCCTACCAACGTGGGAACAAGATCCACAACTTTAAGAAGAAAAAGTTGCCACCCTGATTCACCCCTCCCCTCTCAGGGTGTCCCAGGGTCCTATAATATCTTGGATGATACCCACCAACTCCTTTTTGATGAGGTCCCTAGAATCATAAAAGAATGCTTTTGGAACTCCATCTGGTCTTGGGGAACTTCCATGGTTGAGGGAGAAAAAAGCCACCCTGATCCCTCCCTCATCCAGTATTATTTCCATAAAACAATTAATATCGGTAGAAATAAACTTTGGGATGCTATCAAAAAGGGAAGAATAACCTCTACGATTACCGTCCTGCATAAAAGGGTTAGCATCTATGGGTAAGGATGTAAAAAAGGACAGAAATATACCTCCAACCTCTTGTTATTTATTGGTGTATGAGCCATAATCAAGTAGTATTTTTGGATCATTGATACATTTTATTTCCTAGATACCAGAATGAAATAAGGGGATATTTTTATCTCCCTCTCTAAGCCATGTCACCCTATACCTTTCCATTGCAACTCATTCATGTTCAAGAATCAGTTTAGTAATATGAGTTTTCATGAAGACAATGTTACTAAAAATGTCATAATTCCTCTAGTATTCCCAATCCACCTCTTCATATTCGATATTTTCTCTATGTTTGTCCATATCTAGAAAAAGAGAAGGCTTGAAGGACTCCCAATATCAAAGAACCTATTCCAACTACTGATGTTTGTTGTGAAACCTGCCCCATTATACATCAATCATATATTTATCCCATCAATAATGTTCCAACCGATGATACTTATGGCTAGACACCTATTGACCGAAGTATAATAAATGAACATTGTGAGAAACACTATCATCCATACGTATAAAAAGAGGGGAATGATTCGAAAAGCCCAAAATAGATTATTCACATTTGAATTAGGGAAAGAGGAGTTGGATTTTAAATTATCTAGGAAACAATACAACTAGAACCATGTATGATGACCCCCCATATGAATATTACACCATGTAAATTGGTCTCCTATAAACCCTAAGCCCAAGAGGCTATTTTAGAAGGGAAATCTAGTGAAAGAAGATATGTTCTTACATGGAAGGACCCATACCCTTTCGTCTCCAATGAATCATTGATGAAAATTAAATCACCCTTGACTAGATAGATAGAATCCCTCAAGTTGAAGTTGTCAATATCCTTCTAAATAATCTCCCTCTCCCCATCATCTCACTTGGAATAAATTAATAAAATGAAAAAATAAAAATATATAAAATTAAATTAATATAAACATGTTGGTTAGAGATTTAAAGCTTCTTCATATAAATATAATTATTCCATAAAGCCCATATAAGTTTGTTGATAGTATCCCCATGAATGCCATTCCCAATCCGCTGTTTGAACGTGAAGTCTTTCATCTTAGACTGGTGCTATTTATGTTCAATGAAAAAAACTAGATAAGTCTTATAAAGATATGAAATAGAAGAGATATAATATTTCTTCACCTTTTCCCCTATAACCTATGTTTTCAAAATGAAAAAATAAATTATTGAAATTTAAGAGACCTATATTTGACCTCTCTTGTTGACAAGATCTTATATTTAGAGGAGGAGAGGTCTTGTTATCACTTGGTATGAGATCTAGTTTAGGAATCGCTAGGTGAATGGTAAGGATCATTCACATCCATGGTGAAATCCAAATTCAATAATTTAATGAAACCATTTGAAAGATGACTATGAGAGGCAAAGGTAGGGAAAAGTCATAAGAACTTATCATGGAGGGAGGACATGATCCCTTCCATGGGGGTGTACTTCATTCACTGGACTAGAGGAAACCAACCCAAGAAAAGATACCAGGTCCTGAGTTGGATAAATATAAACTAAATTGATATTGGTTGTAAGAAAAAGGGGTATACATTTAAGCAAAAAATAATTACATTATCTCTATAGGTCTAGGAGGGTGGGGGTCCTAGGCTTTGGTAGTGGCCAATATCTAAGAGTTACCGTCCAAACCTGT
The DNA here is from genome assembly GCA_963277665.1 of Viscum album. Taxonomy (NCBI): domain Eukaryota; kingdom Viridiplantae; phylum Streptophyta; class Magnoliopsida; order Santalales; family Viscaceae; genus Viscum; species Viscum album. The sequence continues at coordinate 1,448,597,980 of OY728129.1, forward strand.
AGGGTCAAGAGATGACTATGGAATATGAGCCACCAAAATGGGAGAGGAGGTAATAAAAACCTCCATAGAATAATCCCCCATTATCAGAGTTGAAGGGTGGGCAGCCTCATAGTGTTGCACTGGGACTAAGATGGAACACCTAGATAGGTGCTTCCAGCAAAAGGAGGGGTATCCATATAGTTTACATCCCATATAAAAGTGATTAGGGGAAAGGTAAACAAGGGATTATAAAGTTTAAAAGGATCAAATAACAACTAATGGGGGGGGGGGGGGTGAATCGGTTTTTCAATGTTTATAAGTTTTAAAACTTTTAGAAACTTAACCCCTATAACCTGTTAAGATTTATTTCCTTATCAAATTTTTGTAAATAATCAGGAATCTAGAAGTAGAAATAAATTCAAGAAAAAATACTTACAAGGTTAATCCTTAGTGTGAGAACCTAATTTCTTTCCATATCCACTCTTGTGGGTATATGGAAGTAAAATATTATGAATAAGTTAATACAACTTGTGTTAAAACCCATTAATCACTTTATATCTTCTTATATGTAATATTATAATAAATCCTATCAGTTTAGAATGTTTTATTACAAAATAACTAACCCAAAAAATAATAAATACTTTGATTCAACTAATATATAGTTTCTTAGTCTGAATCATATGTCCAATCTGGCTAGATTCAATTTTCTTAATGTTATGAGTCTGGACCTAATTCTCTCAATACGATCGGTCTGGATCTAATTCTCTCAACACGATGAGTTTGGATCTAATTCTCTCGATATGATATATTTGGATCTAATTCTGTCAATATTATTAGTTTTGATCTAATTCTCTCAATATTATGGAATCAATATGATGAAGCCATTCTAAATTATCCAAACTCAAACTCTACTCAAATGATCAATATGATCTTTCTCAGTTGTATCGACTCAATATGATCTTCTTAATCTATTAAATAATCATTGAGTTGTCTAATTAACCTCATGAGATATCTGGTTGGAAATGAATACCAATTTATTCCTTCAGTGCTTCACATTTTCCACCTGTGTGAAAAACCACTAATGAATGAATTATCTAAGAAAGTATTTATAGGTAACTCAGAAATAAAAAGAGGGAAACTTGAAAACATTCTCCACTTCCTCAAATTTCAAAATCCCCCAAAATCTCTCACATTTAAACTTCAACTTTGACTTATACAAACATCCTTAAATTTATATGATATTTATGAAAACCCGACTCTAAAGTTGGAACTCTTTAACTCTTTACAAAAAATTTGAATTTTTTTGAGTCTTATTTGAAATCAGCTCATTAAGAATCTATTTCATTCTCAGTGATTATGAGCTCTGTTTTCTTATCAGTGATTATTAATTATATTTCCTTCTCAGTGATTATGAATTTTATATCCTTCTCAGTGATTAAAAATTATATATATTTCTTAGTGATTAAAAATTATCTTTTCTTATTAGTTCTTTAAGATTTCTATTTATTTTTTAAGCTCATTATGATTTCTATTTCATTCTTCAGCTCATTATGATTTCTGTTTTCTTCTTAATCTCATTAATATTTTCATTTACTTCTTAATCTCATTATGATTTTTATTTCATCTTCATCTTATAAGGATTTTTGTTTCCTTCTTCAACTTATTACAAATTATATCTCCTCTTCATCTCATTAAGAATTCTATTTCCTCTTTATCTCATTAGAAATTATTTTTCCTTCTTAGATCATTTTGATGGAATTACCCATAAAATGAAATTCTAATTACAATGGAATTTCCATTATGATGAAATCTACAAACTGTAACTATAAAATTTTTGAAACCCCCACTGTGAAAAAACGTTTAACACGTCGGCATTTTTTACGTTTGTTATATATAACTGAAGTGATAAATCACTAGAATCGTTTTATCATGTTGGTTATAAAATAACCGATGTGGTAAATTGCTGAGATTAGATTTATCACATCGGTTATAATATAACTGATGTGAAATATTTAATCTAGATGCTTTATTATGTCGGTTATTTTATAACCAATGTGATAAATCAAATCTCAGCTATTTATCACGTTGGTTAAAAAATAATCGATGTGATAAAACACAATTTATCACATTTGTTATAAAACAACCGACACGATGAAGGATTTTCTACATCTGTTATTAAATAACCGATGTTATAAACATAAAAAAATATTTTATCACCTCAATTATTAAATAATCGACATGATAAAGCTTTTAAATGATTTATCGCGCCCCTTATTATGTCATTATGTTTTCTTCAATTAGAAGACCTATGAATCGTCTCTCTCACGCGGAAAACCTAGGAAGGATTATTTTAAGTTGTTCCCTCCAACCTCATTTTTCAACATCATTAATCATATTTATTATCCCCAGATCTATCAGGTTGACTTGCAACACTAAAGTAAGCCTCACATGCCTCAGTTTAATTTTGTATTTTTCACGATGCCCTAAACATATGTTTTGAGTTTTTATTTTTATATCTTTGTTCTTGCTATCATGTTAAGTGTCATAGTGTTATTTTATACCATGCAAAATTATTTTCTGGTAAAATAAACCATGGAAGTGATATTATGCATGTTTATGATTTTTGTGTGTTCTATCACGTGTGTGTGTGTAATTTCACGTCTCTGTGTGTGTGTGGAGGGGGGGGGGGTGTCCAGGTGGGTGGGGGATGTCTAAGGTGGTGGAGGTGTCCATGGGGGTGTCTAGGGGGTGCAGGTGCTGTCCAAGGGGGTGGGGGTGTTTAGGGGGTGGGGTTGAAGGTGGGGGTGTCTAGGTGGTGAGGGGGCTATCTTAGGGGGTCAGGGGTGTCCAGGTGGGGGGGGGGGGGGGGTCCAGGGGGTGGAGTACTATATAGTTGGTGGGGGTGGGGGGCTTTCCAAGGGGGTGGTCGGGTTTAGGGGGTGTACAAGGGGATGGGGGGGGGGGGTGTCCAGGGGGTGAGGGGTCTTTTAAAGGAGGTAGGGGGTGTCCAGGGTGTGTGTGTTGGGGGGGGGGGGGGGGGTCATGTCCAAGGGTGAGGGGGCTATCCAAGGGGGTAGGGGTGTCCATTGGGGTGAGGGGTGTATAGGGGGTGGGGGTGTCTAGGGGGTTGGGGGGTTTTCCTTGGGGGTGGGGGTATCCAAGGGGGTGGTGGGATGTCAAGGGGTGGGGAGGCTGTCCAGGGTGGTGGGGGTGTCTGGGGGGGAGGGGGGTGGGGGGCTATCCAAGGGGGTGGGGTTGTCTAGGTTGTGTCTAGGGGGGTGAGGGGGATGTACAAGGGGGTAGGGGTGTCCAGGGGGGTCCATGGGGTGAGGGTGATGTCTAATGGGGTAGGGGTGTCTAGGGGGTGGGGGTGGTGTCTAGAGGGGCGAGGGGGCTGTCCAAGTGGGTAGGGGGTGTCCGAGGGGGGGGGGGGGCAGTCCAAGGGGGTGGTTGTGTCTAGAGGGTTTTTAAGGGTGTGGGGTGGGGGTAGGGGAGGGAGGGGGATTCCAAGGGGGTGGTTGTGTCTAGAGGGTGTCTAAGGGTGCGGGGTGAGGGTGGTGGTGTCCAGGGGTGAGGGGGCTTTCGAAGGGGGTATGGGTTGTTCAGTGGGGAGGGGGGGGGGTTTCTAGGGGGTGAGGGGATATCCAAGGGTGTATGGGGTGTTTAGGGGGGTGGGGATTGTTTGGGTGGGGGGGATATCTAGGGGTTGAGGGCTATCTATGGGGGTGGGGTGTCTAGGGGGTGGGGGTGGGGGGATGTCCAAGGTGGTGGGGGTGTCCAAGTGGGTGGGGGGGGGGGGTGTACAGGGGGTGGGGGGACTATCTAGGGGGATAAGGGTGTCCAGGGGGTGGGGGGCCTATCCAGGGGATAAGGGTGTCCAAGGGGGGTGGGGTTGTGTCTAGGGGGTGAGGGGGTTTTCTGAAGGGGTAGGGTTGTCCAGGGGGTAGGGGTGTCCGACGGTGGGGGTGGGGGTGGGGGGATGTCTAGGGGGTTGGGGGGATGTCCATGGGGGTGGGGGTGTACAGGGGGTAGGGGGTGTCCGTGGGGTGGAGGTTGTCCATCTCTGATAGGATATAGGACATTCACATCCAATTTTTCCTTAAAAAGAGTGGGTTCACTATTTGAGTTGATGATAAAAATATTATTCTCAATTATGAAAAATGATGATTAATGTTGGATAAATAAATTTTTCTTGTCCATGTAGTATCAAAATATGGAATTCATGTTGATCGATATATGTTTGAATCCACTTTATCAGTACCATACCAAATAATCATGATTGATATGATATCTTTTTTTTAAGCATGATGGGTTTTATAAAAGATTCATTAAAGGAATCATCAAAATGTCACTAACCATGACAATATTACTTCAAAAAGAATCCCAATTTCTCTGAAGATAGTTGTAAAAAATCCTTTAAAGAGTGGAAATAGAATTTGATATCCCCACCCACTGTTCATTCACCAAAATGGGACATACCTTTTGAGTTGATGGTATATGACTATAATTCTACACTTGAATCAATTTTAATTAAAATGGTGGATAACAAATATCATATCATAGATTGTGATTTTAGGAATTTATATCATTCCCAATCCAATTAAGTAATGATTAAAATATAGATTCTAATTATTTTAATTTCACTAGATAAGTTTAGATGTTACTTGCTGAGATCCAAATTGAGTATTTTTTGTAACCATTCTGTAATTTAATTTTTAGTAAAGAAACATAATGAAACAATAGGTCATATATGAGGGATTTTATTACTAAAATATTTGTATATTGAGTTAATGATAATAAAGGAAGAAAAAAATATGGTGGTTAACCCTTTAATCTGATTGACCAATGTTTTGGATGAGAAAGTTCAGATCTATCCCATTAAAGGAACTTTATCTAAAGTGTAATTGTATACTATTAAGAGAGAGAACATCGCCTTATTAAATTAAAAATATTATTGATATTAATAAAATTATACATTGGTTTTCTAAGATAAAATTTTTAAAACATGTTATTGATTCAAGAAGATAAATTTGTTATGATCCTTACTTATGGAACAATGATAGTAATTAAATAATAAAGAGATGCATTCCTAATTTTCATGTTTAATAAGTCTTGAAATTTTTTCACACTTTTATATATGGTGTAAATTTTTGATCTAATAGAAAATCAATAAAATAACACGATTCTAGTATATTTTGGGCCACCCTTATTAGATTTGATTTCAAGTTTTTGTAATGATTTTAAAAAAATTTACATCGTGGGTAATATTTCTAAGAGGAATGATGTGACGACCCGAGCCCGCTCTTCCGGACTCGTTGCTTCAAAATGTTGTATAATAATTTTTTTTAATTAATTTTTTTTTATAAACTTAACATAAAAATTACACAACACTTTAAACAAAACGAGGATCTTTTACCGGTCTAGGTTCTGGAAGATTAGACATGAACATACATTATCAGAGTTGAATAGAAATAATAAATTTTTCCATTATGCTTCCGCGCGCGCTAACTCCATAAGTGAAGACATCTACGATAAACTCCTAAGATACCTGTGAAAACATTTCAAATCTAGGGGTGAGCACAAAAGATGCTCAGTAAGGGGTTTTGAAAACCGTTGATAAATGGCTCTAAAAAAAAACATCATTTCATTAATACATTTTTTTTTAAAAAAAATGTATTGTAAATTTATTCATAAAACAACCATTATAAAATAATGTAATCCTTTTGAAAAATAATTATACTTTGAAAACACTTTTAAAATAAATCCAGTGATTCAGTTGAAAATATTAAGCAAGCTCTTAAAACAAAATAACTGAGGCCACTTTAAACTTTGAAGGCTATCTTGGGCCTACCCACTTAAGGGATGGATTCGTTATCCAACTCCCTATCATATTTACAAAGTTCTAGAACCATTTTATTTATAAAACTTTTTTTTTCTTTTAGCTTGCCTTACTTATTTATAATTTTCACTGGAGTTTTAAATCTTGAAAATATATTTAAAATCATTCTTGGAACCAGTAAATACCAGTCTTTAATGAAAGCTACATTTTTGACATGGTATGATCTAATCGTTGCATAATCCCATTTATGATAAATCAACATCCACACACTTGAAATTTTAAAGGCATATTTATTAAAATTAATTTTATGCAGGAAGGTAAACTGTTAGTAATAACAATCAAATAATTCTATCTTCTTAAAAATCAGTCAATATCAATGAATAATTATATGTTACACACACAAAATTATCAAAGCAGTATAATAAAGTCATACTTTTGCATGCACTTAAGTTTTATGAGATTTGAATTTAAGAAGTTTATAAAAATATACACAATCATATATCATGAATTAGAACCAACGATCTTAAAAGTTAATTAAATTATTATTATTTTATATGTATATGTTTGATTAGCATCTACATATGTATCTTACTCCAATAATTAGATACTTAGATTGTTTAAATTAAAGTGTGAAAAATAATAATTCAATATAAATATATGTATCAAGAATTTACATATACTATTAATAAACATGATAATTTATAAATATTCATATAAACATATCATGTATGAAGAAAGAACAAACGTATTAATTTGTGAGTTCAAAGTATAGATTTGGATTTAATGAAAATAAAATATTTAAACTATTAAAACCACAAAAATGGGGATTATAATTTTTTAAAAGGAGAAAACTCCCTTACACAAAGATAGAACTCCCTTACTAAAATAATATATCTTATTGTATTGAAATTATATATAAATCCTTATACATAAATCCAATTAATTTTTTTTTGAAAACCTTAGATGAAAAATGGAGAAAAACTCTATTGCGGTCATCATTGAGACGTGAAGAAATCAGATATAAAAATAAATATTCATTGCGCAAATATAATTTGGGTAGAAAATAATTTGGAATGACAGATATAATGAAGTAGCAGAGTACATATTTGAAAATAAAGTCCTCTACTATAATCTACCACAACTTCAAAAGTGAAAAATATGTTGATTTTCATTTGAAAACCCATAAAAGAAATAAATTTCACTTGCATAATTATAATTTTTGAAGAAAACAAATTGACAGAATAAATAGAAAGATCCCTTACCTTTTTCTTGAAATATATCATTGCATTTCCATTGACATAACTCAAACTCGCGTACTCTGTTTCTCAAATTTTTAGAACTGGAAAACACACAGAAGAAAAATAATAGAAGTTTGGCCCTCTATTTTTTTTCCCATAAAAGGCCTTTGCACTCCTCTTCTTATACACATACCAGGAGAAGATTAAATGTATAATTTATTTCAACTTGGAAATTAAATTTTGGATTTTTTTATGCAAGTTGGGAAACTGATTTAATATATATTTATTTGAGTGACAGAGGAAACAGAAAAAGACATACAAGATGATCACAAGTTGATCCGATATCGAATTAAATAAGTATAAATACATTGATTGAAAGAATAATATGAATAAAATAGAAGCAAATTCAATGTATCACAATAAATTAAATTTCTCTATTGATATGCATAATACAATTGTCAGATGTAAAGACAAGGACCAGCAGGTTGATTACGATTGAAGGTAGATTAAATTAAGATAGAGTGATTGGAATTGATGGAAATATGACAAATATTAAATTCAAGATAAGGATTGACAACAAATTTCTACGATGAATATCCATAAAAATACAAGTAATATGAATCTATCGATGTCTGGAGAAGAAAAAAAAATCAAAGGATAACGATAAAACAGTGAGTTAATAAACCAAAAAAAAGAATCTACAAATCAGATTTAGATACCAAAAACTAGAATAAACAACACCTACTTGCATAACTAGATGACACAAGGAAAATTTTTAAATCGAGGATCAATTTCCCCAAATATCGTTCAGATACGTCAAAGTGAAGCAGATCAGGTGTAGTCGAACCTTAATCACACTTCGAAACCCTTGTTCGAACTCATTTCCAGACCTGAACTCAACCTTAAAACTAGAAGTGAAAACCCTAAGCTGATATCAAACTCATTGATGACATACGGCCAACAGAGGACTCCTGAAACTTATCTCGACTCGGATTGACACCTGAGGTTCTCGCAAATGAACACTTCTTCTTCGAAACGGGATTCTGACTCCAATCTAGATCCAGAATCTTTGTGCCACTTCGACCTCGCATCTGAGAATGAGCCATCGATGGACATCAGCCTCGCCTACTGATCGTGCTCAGCCTCACGAATCACATAAACCCTCTCGGCTCACGAATCGCACCCCTCTCCTGACCTCGACCTCTATTTCTCACGAAACCCTCAAAATCGAAACCCTATAACCCCTCTCAATTTCATTTTTTTAATTCATTTATTTATTTTAACGTTTTATTTTAATTTTACATAAATTAAATTTTATTTTATTTTCTACAATCATGTATAGTTTTATATCTAAAAATATTATAAAATTTTCATAATCGAAATGATTTTCATATGTTAATATTATAATCATAATATTCATAAATTTTTAAAATTAAAATTTCATTAATTTATAATTTCACATTGTTATATATATATATATTAATTAATTAAGTTATATAAAAAAAATAATGTAATATTTTATACTTTCATTCAAAACATACGCTCATTGAAAATATTTATAAAACCTTTTTATTATTTCTTAGTTTTGAATATAGAAAAATTATTAAATAATTAATTACTATCTCAAATCTCTCGGGGTGTTACATTCTTCCCCCCTTAAATGAATTGCGCCCTCGCAATTGTTTTGTTAGTCTTACAAAAATTCTGAGTTTCCATCTTCAGAATTAAGAAACGTTAAGGGGACTTAACAAACTAAAGAAAATCCTAAGGCGTAAATTTGTTTTTTTTTTCTCAAAAGACAACATCTAATCTCCAAAGTGATCTAGACCGTTCCTCTGATACCAAGTGTGACGCCCCGAGCCCGCTCTTCCGGACTCGTTGCTTCAAAATGTTGTATAATATTTTTTTTTTAATTAATTTTTTTTATAAACTTAACTTAAAAATTACACAACACTTTAAACAAAACGAGGATCTTTTACCGGTCTAGGTTCTGGAAGATTAGACATGAACATACATTATCAGAGTTGAATAGAAATAATAAATTTTTCCATTATGCTTCCGCGCGCGCTAACTCCATAAGTGAAGACATCTACGATAAACTCCTAAGATACCTGTGAAAACATTTCAAATCTAGGGGTGAGCACAAAAGATGCTCACTAAGGGGTTTTGAAAACCGTTGATAAATGGCTCTAAAAAAAACATCATTTCATTAATACATTTTTTTAAAAAAAAAATGTATTGTAAATTTATTCATAAAACAACCATTATAAAATAATGTAATCCTTTTGAAAAATAATTATACTTTGAAAACACTTTTAAAATAAATCCAGTGATTCAGTTGAAAATATTAAGCAAGCTCTTAAAACAAAATAACTGAGGCCACTTTAAACTTTGAAGGCTATCTTAGGCCTACCCACTTAAGGGATGGATTCGTTATCCAACTCCCTATCATATTTACAAAGTTCTAGAACCATTTTATTTATAAAACTTTTTTTTTCTTTTAGCTTGCCTTACTTATTTATAATTTTCACTGGAGTTTTAAATCTTGAAAATATATTTAAAATCATTCTTGGAACAAGTAAATACCAGTCTTTAATGAAAGCTACATTTTTGACATGGTATGATCTAATCGTTGCATAATCCCATTTATGATAAATCAACATCCACACACTTGAAATTTTAAAGGCATATTTATTAAAATTAATTTTATACAGGAAGGTAAACTGTTAGTAATAACAATCATATAATTCTATCTTCTTAAAAATCAGTCAATATCAATGAATAATTATATGTTACACACACAAAATTATCAAAGCAGTATAATAAAGTCATACTTTTGCATGCACTTAAGTTTTATGAGATTTGAATTTAAGAAGTTTATAAAAATATACACAATCATAGATCATGAATTAGAACCAACGATCTTAAAAGTTAATTAAATTATTATTATTTTATATGTATATGTTTGATTAGCATCTACATATGTATCTTACTCCAATAATTAGATACTTAGATTGTTTAAATTAAATTGTGAAAAATAATAATTCAATATAAATATATGTATCAAGAATTTACATATACTATTAATAAACATGATAATTTATAAATATTCATATAAACATATCATGTATGAAGAAAGAACAAACGTATTAATTTGTCAGTTCAAAGTATAGATTTGGATTTAATGAAAATAAAATATTTAAACTATTAAAACCACAAAAATGGGGATTATAATTTTTTAAAAGGAGAAAACTCCCTTACACAAAGATAGAACTCCCTTACTAAAATAATATATCTTATTGTACTGAAATTATATATAAATCCTTATACATAAATCCAATTAATTTTTTTTTGAAAACCTTAGATGAAAAATGGAGAAAAACTCTATTGCGGTCATCATTGAGACGTGAAGAAATCAGATATAAAAATAAATATTCATTGCGCAAATATAATTTGGGTAGAAAATAATTTGGAATGACAGATATAATGAAGTAGCAGAGTACATATTTGAAAATAAAGTCCTCTACTATAATCTACCACAACTTCAAAAGTGAAAAATATGTTGATTTTCATTTTAAAACCCATAAAAGAAATAAATTTCACTTGCATAATTATAATTTTTGAAGAAAACAAATTGACAGAATAAATAGAAAGATCCATTACCTTTTTCTTGCAATATATCATTGCATTTCCATTGACATAACTCAAACTCGCGTACTCTGTTTCTCAAATTTTTAGAACTGGAAAACACACAGAAGAAAAATAATAGAAGTTTGGCCCTCTATTTTTTTCCCATAAAAGGCCTTTGCACTCCTCTTCTTATAAACATAACAGGAGAAGATTAAATGTATAATTTATTTCAACTTGTAAATTAAATTTTGGATTTTTTTATGCAAGTTGGGAAACTGATTTAATATATATTTATTTGAGTGACAGAGGAAACAGAAAAAGACATACAAGATGATCACAAGTTGATCCGATATTGAATTAAATAAGTATAAATACACTGATTGAAAGAATAATATGAATAAAATAGAAGCAAATTCAATGTATCACAATAAATTAAATTTCTCTATTGATATGCATAATACAATTGTCAGATGTAAAGACAAGGACCAGCAGGTTGATTACGATTGAAGGTAGATTAAATTAAGATAGAGTGATTGGAATTGATGGAAATATGAAAAATATTAAATTCAAGATAAGGATTGAAAACAAATTTCTACGATGAATATCCATAAAAATACAAGTAATATGAATCTATCGATGTCTGGAGAAGAAAAAAAAATCAAAGGATAACGATGAAACAGTGAGTTAATAAACCAAAAAAAAGAATCTATAAATCAGATTTAGATACCAAAAACTAGAATAAACAACACCTACTTGCACAACTAGATGACACAAGGAAAATTTTTAAATCGAGGATCAATTTCCCCAAATATCGTTCAGATACGTCAAAGTGAAGCAGATCAGGTGTAGTCGAACCTTAATCACGCTTCGAAACCCTTGTTCGAACTCATTTCCAGACCTGAACTCAACCTTAAAACTAGAAGTGAAAACCCTAAGCTGATATCAAACTCATTGATGACATACGGCCAACAGAGGACTCCTGAAACTTATCTCGACTCGGATTGACACCTGAGGTTCTCGCAAATGAACACTTCTTCTTCGAAACGGGATTCTGACTCCAATCTAGATCCAGAATCTTTGTGCCACTTTGACCTCGCATCTGAGAATGAGCCATCGATGGACATCAGCCTCGCCTACTGATCGTGCTCAGCCTCACGAATCGCATAAACCCTCTCGGCTCACGAATCGCACCCCTCTCCTGACCTCGACCTCTATTTCTCATGAAACCCTCAAAATCGAAACCCTATAACCCCTCTCAATTTCATTTTTTTAATTCATTTATTTATTTTAACGTTTTATTTTAGTTTTACATAAATTAAATTTTATTTTATTTTCTACAATCATGTATAGTTTTATATCTAAAAATATTATAAAATTTTCATAATCGAAATGATTTTCATATGTTAATATTTTAATCATAATATTCATAAATTTTTAAAATTAAAATTTCATTAATTTATAATTTCACATTGTTATATATATATATATTAATTAATTAAGTTATATAAAAAAAATAATGTAATATTTTATACTTTCATTCAAAACATACGCTCATTGAAAATATTTATAAAACCTTTTTATTATTTCTTAGTTTTGAATATAGAAAAATTATTAAATAATTAATTACTATCTAAAATCTCTCGGGGTGTTACAAATGAAATGCCTCAAATTCAACTTTTATTTTATTATGTGTTTGATGTAGGGGGTATGGATTTAATGATACCATTTGTAATTTTTTTATATTTACTTATTTATTTCAATTTATTTTGTGTTGAAGTGCATAGAAGACATTCCCATAAGATTAGATGATGGAAAAGTTTAAATTTTTTGAATGGGAATCTATTTTCAAAATTTGTATTTTATATATTTTTAATCATCGATTAGGGGAATCACTTTGGTGATATAATGTTTTATTATATTTTGGGAAATATGGTGTTTATCATAGGGTTTCTATAACCTCTATCCCTAAAAAAGGGAATGAAAAAAATAGTCAAATAGAGAAATCAAATAGATTTTGGAAGAAACTATTCACCCAAATAGAATATATTATATATAGGGACTATATTATTATCTTTGGAGTTATAGTTATACTTTTAAAACTATAATTCTAATTTAACCTTTTATAATTGTTTATGGGAAATCACATAACATGAATATGGAATTATAATAGAATGCTTTTTTGATTTGTTAAATCTTGTAACATAAATCCATTTTTTTGCTAGAATTGTTTTTTATAGGTGATGTAATAGATTAAAAATAAAGAATTTGAGACTTTTGGGTTGTAAAAATTGAAATACATTATTTTTAATAAGGGAATGTTCTTTAATAAAAAGTTTAAAGAAGTAGAGAAAGTGATAATATTTAATTTGTGACTGAAAATTCTTGTAGGTGAATTTCATTCTAAATGGATTGGAACTTTCTTTATTACACATGATTATCCCTTTGGTGATGTACTAGTAAAAAAAATAGACAATAGAGAACTTTTTATAGTCAATAGTAATAAATATAATATTTTTAGATAGCATTATTAAGATCCACTAGGAGATGATGTTTACTTTCAAGAAACCAAGTACAACTGAACACCAGACTGTGTTTTTCATTATTTTTTGTCTTTTTCATGTCCATTATTTTTGAGATTAAATTCTCTAATAACTTATTGTATAGTAAGTAAATTTTACAAAATAAGTGTGTGTGTGTGTGTGTGGGGGGGGGGTATATCCTTTGTTACTATGTTTTTTTATTTTCTACTTTTGTTTTCAGTTTTCTAGTTTCTTTAATTTTTGTGTTTGTTTTTTATTTTAAAAATTATTATGTTTTCGAAAACATGTAATATGAAAATTCATACCCTATTAATATTTTTAAATCATGTTTAAAAGTGAAACCGTTTAACCCATGAAACTGAATTTAAATGAATGCTGAATTGAAGTTTGTTTTAGATTCAAAACGTTGGGTAAATTATTTTAAAGTCCCATAATTTTGGAATCCCTTGCCTTGTATCATTGTCCTATTTTTATCACCTTCATATTATTATTTTAAAACGTTCATTATATATTCTTTTCGTTGACCTAATTTCTTAATTAAATAAAACCGGGATTTTTTAAACCAAAATTTTATTTGTTCTTTTTTTCAAAACATAAGGTCTTAAGACACTTATATTTTAAATTATTAAGGAAATTAATTTAATTTAAATGGAAATTTTTTGAAAGAATTATTTTAAATTTACCTACTATTACATTTAATATTTTAATTTATTATGAGCCCTGAAATACCTTGTTATGTATTCACATTACAAGTCATCTTCACAATCCACCCTTATATAAGAAATGAAATGAATTATCTAGTTATAATTAAGTGTGGGGGATCCTATTTCTTGAAATAATGTATTTTTTGGGTCTACATTGGGAGGAAAAATAAATGAAAAAGGACTTGTTTTTTTTGATAAAAATAAATATACTTATTTTACTAAATTAACTTCTTTATTAAATAATTTAAAGAGTAAAATTTTGAAATTATAGTAAGAAAATTGTTGATTTATAACTATTTTATATTCAAAGAGAAATCAGTCTTGTGAAGACAAAAACATTTATTTTCACTCTAAACAAGAGATAGAAGTCACATTTAACATTTAGTACATAAAAGTTATCTCATTTCCTTTCGACATCAAATATGGATAGATTTTTATAAAAAATAGAAAATAAATTCTATATAAGTAATTGAGTTCAATCATCTATACTATTGGAATAATTAATATTTTACATTATACATGAATTTTTTAAGATTATTAGAGCTATTTTTTTGTCGAGGGGAGCGAGGATGATTCCCATTATTAAGTGTAAATTAGATTAAATTTTTTTTTTCTCCATATTAGAGTTAGTCCCCTTTATTTATCTATAATAGATTTAAAGTTGAAAACCACCAACCATTATGCATTGAACCACCCTAAAAATTACTCTTGATTAATAAATGTCTTTAACTCACATCGGGTGGATATTTAATAACTTAGGAATATTTTGGGGAATCTTTAATTTTTTTAGATTATAATAACTTTTCTAAATCAAAATTAAAATTTTTATAATGAAGGAAAATTCATTTGAGGTATGTTTTTTGTGTTCATAGGAGGGTGAATAAAAGGGTAATGTATTAGAAAAACTAAATGGATAATTCTAGGAAACGTACATTGAGGAGGCATAATATTTTAGTTCTTTATTGAAATAGTGGATCTCATGGGAACATGTCAGGAAATTTATTATATAGTGTCTGAGGCTAGACATGCATTTATTTTACAATATTTACATATTAAATCTCACAAATAATCTCATAATCCCAGGAAAGAAAGGTTTTGTATATTTTAAGTCTTGCTATATAAGAAAATTATTTTACAATTATTGTGATAATTTATCTATAATTGATGCACACTAGACTCCCTCATATACTCATTATACGTGATAATAATATTAATAACATAGGGAAATAAAGAAAATAATAAATGGGTAAGTTTATATGCTTAGTAAGGGTAAACATATGTGACAATAATCAAATAACATAATTGAACATACGATGAGAATATGAGCGTAATCAAGGTACATAAGAGAATTCATACCAAATAAAGAATATATCATAAATCATGGTTTATAACTTGGCATAACAGAAGACATGGAACAAAAGAGTGTGGATACATGAGTCAAAAAATATGACCAATGAGATTTTAACAGATCCACGTGTGTAAGTATAAAACTATGAAACATCTTCCAACTTTAGCATAAATATTTTTATAGGAAACATAGATTTCACGAGTCGCACCACCAGTTTTCATTATTATGAGAAAATAAAATTTACACATGAATTCTTATCTTATGAGATATAAAATTTAAAATAATGCATTAGAGGAAAATATAATCCCCAAACATCATCATCTATAATTATTTGTTCCACTTGAAATTAATCACTTAAACATCATAAATAAACCAGTTAAATAAAACAGGTTTCATTAAACACATAATAAATAACCTATGTTATGAAAATATATTTTATATGGATTCATATATGGAAACGAGTAATAATTCTGGTCACAATCATAACATGATAAACCCATGGAACATAAATGTGTATCCAATGACTGAAGTTACTTTTTTAGGTAAATAACAATTAATAAAGATAATAAATCATATAATTTT
This sequence comes from Viscum album, assembly GCA_963277665.1. NCBI lineage: Eukaryota > Viridiplantae > Streptophyta > Magnoliopsida > Santalales > Viscaceae > Viscum > Viscum album. The sequence goes on from OY728129.1 coordinate 1,448,613,840, forward strand.
ATCACCATAAAGATAATGGGAATATGGTTATATCAATAATTTAACCAATCAATCGATGTATGAAATATTGATGAACAACCTTCGATAAAATGATTCAAAATAGGATATTCAACAAGGAAAGGCATTAGGTGAATATTTAAGATCATAAATAGTTTATTATTATAAAATATAAAGGCTAGGATGGATTACTCCTCCAAAAGGGAAGGAAATTATATAGGTCATCTAAAAGGAGAAGGTTCATGGTTATATTAAAATAACATATTCAATCAAGAATAATATATGTAAAATGATGTGGATTTAGATAAAAACCATTTTTTTGGATCATGAAAAACATTTCTTTAGAAATAGTAAACAACCATGATCTTTTTGAAATTTTTGTGATAGAAATATTTTAGAAATAAAGGAGAATAATATTTTCTTTTATAAAACCATTAAATCATAGAAATTATGTATCATAGAAAGTTTTAAAAGATGGAGGAAAGGGGTGTTGATATGGAAAAAGTTAAAAATATATTCTTCTTACACTTTGATGAAAATGAATCATATTGAAATGGTAAAAAATTTATTTTAATATTTTTAAAAGGATATAATGTATTTTAAATTTACCTCAATGAATTATTTATCTATTTATAAAGAAATTTTCCAAAGTATACAATGAATTAGGGAATGGAAAAAGGGAATTTACCAATTGAAAAGAAGATACGAGGTCATTTTCACATACAAGAAACACTTTTGGTAAAATACGAGTCAAGGGGAAATGAAATATTGAGGGAAAATATAAAAACACATGAATATAAAATGGAAATTATTAAATATTTAATAAATAATGAAAATTAACTAGATTTATTATGTTTCAATGAAAATATTTATTTGGAAATAAGACTGACAAAGAAACCCCTATGTTTTGGGTAACATTTTTATCTAAACCACTATCAACTTGGGTATCTTTTGAATTGATGAAAATTTAAACAAAATAAATGATATTAATATAAAAAATCCATGAATATGGTAAAATACCTTAATTATGTATTAATAAAATCATATTAAATGTATTCTAGATCACATTAATAAATAAGTCTCAAGAAATTAAATTTGTGACAACGAACCCCTTACCTTCTTCCCTCATTAATCAAATACACTCTAAACTATTGTATAAAAAATAAATATTATAATAAACTATTTAAGAAAATTTTTAATATATGTAAAATTTTGTAAAATTTAATTATAATTATTATCTACATTTATATTAGTTAGTAATTACATATATTCGACGTCTAGTGTGAGTAATCACGGTCATTTTGAACTTATTTTGTAAAAGTTGTTTTTTATTCATTATTATACCAAAGTACATAATAATAACCTCATTAAAGATAATTTAATGAATGTATTATATTTATTTTTATAGGTTAAATTTCCTTTAATCAGTACTTCACTCTTTATCTAAGAAGATGAAACTGACAATGAACTTGTTTTAGTGATTCTAAACCTATAAAGGGTGTTTTATTAATTAATGAGTTAAATGTTGATATATATTTTCAAGATTATTTATATATTTATATAATATTATAATTTTAATTAACTTTTCATAATCATCCATGCTAAAATTTCATAACATTGATCAAGAAGGTTGTCAAACCATCCCAAACATTAACATACCATGATTATGGATGATTATGAGGTGGTTTTGTTCTGATATTATTGAAAAATTAGCAAAATTATATCATTTAGTGTTTATTAGTAGGAAATATTAGAATTATAAAGGATTTATAAGGATAATTAATCGATATAATAGTGTTTTATGATTTAAATTAAATATTTACCTCTTAGTATACTTGTTTACATTAGTTATTTTTCGATCACATCATTAATAGGTTCTCCAATATTCCCTAAAAAACATAAATATATCATAAAAAACATATTTATACACTATAAAAATTATCATAAACATCCATGTATGATGGAAATAAAAGGAAAAACATAAATCAATAATAAAATGAAGGTAGTAATCCCCATATATGAATTGTGGACGATTTCATTTTCCATAGAGTAAGAGAAATGAATAATATGTTTTATGAGATTAAAATATAAAATATGTTATAAATATCACAATTATTTATTTAATTAAATATTAATAACATTTTTGATAAGTTGTTAACAAAAACAAAACATGGGGTTTTTTGGAGGCAATATTCCTCACACATAGTAATGTTGTTTTCACTTTTATTGGGGAAAAATGAAGGGTGGTTAAATATTTTACCATAACAATATCAATATACCTTTATAATAATGATACTTATATTACCATTTTTATGTGGTGAAAATAAATTTTATAAATAAGAAATTCATATAAGGAAATAAGAGAGGATAAAATATTTATAAATCTATACCACACTACATCGACTATCTCCTTTCCGAAGGGGGATGAAAAATTAAAAGAATGTATCTTGATAAAAAAACCTATTTAGGATGTCTAAGTTCATTGATGTCAGGGTTAGGAAAATTTTATGTCTTACTAAGGGGGATTTGTTGTGAGTTTAAGTGAGGAGAGGAGATCCCTTTTATAAGTGAGAAGAGTGGTATTTTTGTAAATACATAACAATTTTCGTTAATGGAAATTCACTGTCATGGAAAATGGAACAAAAATGGAGGAATATTATATTGGATAAGAATTAAAGCGTATAAGAACCTAAATAACTCAATTAAAACATGTTTAAACATGTTTTTCCTTCTACCTCTTAGGTTACTCATTTTTACAATTTTGGTTTTTACCACGGTAACTAGTTTTTACCTAGGAAATTTATCTTATATACCAAAAAATTAAATATTACTAATTATATAATTTGGAACCAATGATTACAAAAATGAAATACATTTTTTTCAATTTTAAAAGTGATAAAAATTATTTTTAAAACACTAAATGTATAATATATTAAAATCAATTTCTTAAAAAATATTACATAAATTATAAAAGTTCAAATATGGGTTTATAAATATTTTTTTAAATTATAAATTCACTTATAAAATACATATTTTGCCTTATAAAACGTTTCTATGAATTTCTAGTTCATATTTATTTACTAATAATTCACAAAATTATTAGTATTAATATATTATAATGTTCACCTAAAACAAGTGTTTTTTAAAAAATATTTTACATTATAAATTAAAAAATTAGGTTATATTTTTTAATTTTAGATTCTAATATTTATAAATTTAATTTTTAAATGAAAATAAAAAATAAAAAATTATTTTATTGAAAAATGACATCTTTAAACTTAATGTTTTATTAACATTATTTCATATTAGTTTATAATTTAAAATAAATTAATATCATAGTTTATATAAAAGTGTTTAATTTAATCTGTTAAAATAAAATATTCAATACATTAAAAAATGGTTCTTTTAAAGAAATAAATATTACTTATATAACAAATATGATTAAAACATTCCATTAAAAATTAATTATTTATACTATAAAATTTAATTTGACAACTCCCTTTTTATTAAAATATTTATTTGAATCATACATTAATGATAATAATATTAATATTAAACATAACACACATAAAAAAAATATATATTTATATATGTTGTAATATTATATTTTATTTCATTATGAGTTATTTGATTTTGATTAATACATAATAACTCACATATTTGGTATACTTTTTGAATATTTGACTAATGGCCATATTTTCAATGACCATATTTGTAGTGACAATATTTTCAATGATCAAGCTTCATTATTATAAATAGAATTACTAAATCATTAATTTTTCCACTCCCGCTTTGCAAGGAACAATTATTATTTCATATTACTGATTTTTCAAAATGATTTACCCCTTCCTGGTGCTCTTACTTGTTAGATGTTTTTCTTGGATTTTGGTAGCCGTTATGTTTGAAAATGATATAGTATATTTTCTATTCATTTGTTATTTTAAATCTACTATTCCCCATTGGTATATATATTTTTAGTTGATTTACTTTCTCTATGATGAGTAATAATCCATGGTGTGTAGTACCTAGTTTTATGTGTTGTTGTTGTAATTTCCCACTATTGAATGAATAAAGTGTCTTTAGTTTTTTTATAGATTGTTATAAATGTTTTCTAATCATGTTTCAATACTTTTAAAAGAATAAATAAATGATCTATACAATTATATAAATAATAATAATAATAATAATAATATCACCTAAAATCTGGGGAGTTAGAGGTTCAGTCTTGATCTTAATGATTTTTTGTCTAAAAGTCCAAGTATTAACTGTTGGGGGATTGATAGAGAATGAGTTTGTAACACTCTTACACCTAATTTCAGTGAATAGGTCTCCACCACTTTATCATTTTCAAAGAGTTTTCATCAATTCTAGAATCTTTATAATATAATGAATTTAGTTGTAAAAATGGATTAATTCATGATCATTAAATGTTTTTATCAATTTTGAAAATTTTAAAATAAAAATTATAATTAATTTTAAATATACTAATCATTTATTCTCGTATCGAGAGTCCATTTTTGGATGTTAAATGATGTTTAGGATAAAATGAAGAATTATGGATAATTATGCCGATCCACATATATGAATTACCCACACAAGGGAATTTATCTGTATAGTGATCTAGCAACATATTATAATATGACTGCATGAAAATACACCTATTAAGATTACCCACACAAGGGAATTCAATAGAATAAAATATACACAATTAAGAAAATTAATCTATGTAGTGATCTATTTTCACAAATAATTCATTTTAGAAAACTCAAAAGATTATATACAAAACCAAATTTTGGCCATGTGATTCATTCATGTTTGGAAATTCAATTTAAGAAAAGTCAGCTACATTTGACAATGTGTATATAGATATATTGGATATGCTGGATTTATCTACATCTACAAATGAATAATCACCTACATGTTTAGTTGAGGCCATAGGCTTTAACATCAATATCTATGAACCATGTTAGAGTTGCACATGTGTATCACATAAAATCAAATGAGCTAAATCACATGGGAAACCCTTGGGAGAAATAAAAAAACTTACATATTGAATGCAAACCCATAGTTTTCTTAGAGATTTGAAAATTATAGAGTTTAGTGAGATATTAAAATCTATATAAATGTAATGATCTTAGGAGGTTGACCAAATCTTAAGTAAGGGAAATTTTATTTAAAAGAGGAATAAAAATGAAAAGAGAAGAGTTCTTCTAGCTTATATTAGAGAAACAAAACAACACTATTTTTGGAAATCCAAATAGATAAAAAATTCATGGGAGTTGATCTAGTCATGTAAGGGTAAACTACCTAGTGGGTGGGGGAAGTGGAGATCCAAGGGGACCTTTTTTCAAGTATTTTTTTCTTTATGAAAAAGGGAATCCCTAGGTGTGGCCTTTTAAAACCCTGCACACAAGATAACCCCTACCTATAAGACCAAAACTTAAAGCTACCCATCTATGATTTCATGGGGAATAACCCAATGGGTTGTATCATAAGGGACCTTCTACTGATGCTTGCTATACCATGACCTAGAAACCCTTTATAACAATGAACCTCGAAGGGGCGGCTCAACCTTTCCTCTTATGGACCCTCCATGATGTAGCCCCTAGGATATAATGTAGGTATTATTTTCTTGTCCATTATATGGAATAACCCCCATCAAAAATGGCCTATACAACCCTTAAATGTATGATTTATCCCAACATACCCCCCTCCATGGTGTGGATCCTCTATCTACAACGTGGTCTCCTTCCCTATAACACCACCATAGTGAAAAACCTCCTCCATGACACAACACCTCTCAAATAAAAAAAAACTCACTAGACTCCCTTTAACAATGGAATTTCCATTTCTGTATAAGAACCACCACAACACCACCCTCCATGTTGTGATTTGTTTAATCTCATGTAGCCTCAATACAACACCCACATCGGCTTGAACCTTCTATGACACACACCCGAGAACCTGAACCACCAACTGTACCACATTACACATCCAAAAACATCTCTGTGAGATATTAGAATTCTCATATTACTAATACAAATCCTAATATCTCGAAATACCCTTTCACCAAATTCAAAATATAAAAATACCTCTCAAACTAATGTCTCATAAAAATTACGCCTTATTATGAACTACCCACAATAGGGATTTTTATCCTCTTGAAGCAAAATAAAGTCCTATAAACATGAATTAGGGGATTACTAAGTCATTGATTCATCACCAAACACCCATGTTATTCCCCCAAATTCTAAATGTGATTTTGATGCACTACTCCATGTACTGAGGCACATTGTTCACAATAAGCTGAGCCACATGACCGACACCAAAATGGTGATAAACTACACACACACACAGACACACACATATATATCATGAGATTCAATGTATATTCAAATGGTTTATCCACAAGCTTATGATTATGTCCACTATTAAATTTATCTCATAATAGATGATTCAGATCTATGATGCTCTCCACTATAGGAATTCATTTTTGGTTATGTATTCTAACTTATAGCTATCCAATGACATTATTGATGTGGTTTCCACCTCACTACACCCAATTTTCACCAAAAACTAGTTAGTCCCCCTTTAGAGGACATCATCCTCCCTCATTGATGTTTCATCAGGACACATAACACCAAAACATCATTATAGATTTCAATCATGATTTGTTAATTCATAGAGGCACCATGAGATCATACAACATCCACACTAATGTTTGGATCTTCCTGATAATGGAATTACATGTTTGGATCCTCGACCAACATAACCAGCCACCTCCTCTATCTATCATTCTCTGACCCCCAACATTGATGCATCTATGATCTGAATGACTCCTAGATCACACCAATTCCATTGTAATATTGATATAAACACATTGAATCTAACCACCTATGAGTTGGGATAGGTAAAATTGGGCATCCTCAGTCTTAACCATTATCAACATGGAATCCTTATCTTCTTTGGAAATAATGGATGGTATTGGGGAATTGAGAATCAATTTCACTATATTTGTACTAACTGTTGAATCTGCAGGCATTATAGGACTCAAGCTACAGAAAACTGAAGACTCAATTCCAACATGTGTAGGGGAAGGGGAAATGTTAGTGCGGAAGTCCCACACAGCTATATTTCAACCATGATAGCTGTCGAGTCTTTGACTTTTAGGCTGTTAAGCCCCATTTATCCCTCCAAGTTCATCCCTAGGTGGGTGATCAATGCACTTGTTTACTTATATGAAGGAAAAAGGTCATTACCACTAGGGACCTATCCCACCAATATCTTGAGGCATTGATACCTCAATAAAACTGCCACACCTGAGGGCCTCACCATGGGAAACATCACATTATTTCAATCGAAAACCACTTCGTGAGCCTATCCCAAGATCACTCTAATAGGTCAATCCTCCTCATGCCAAAAAATTACTTACCCTAAAGAACCATCTAGGGTAATTATGGTGAATTTCCATCTTGGGGTCCATGCCCATGACACAGTTCACAACACATATGGGAGGAATCTACATGATTCTTAAAAACTCACAATTAGAGAATTCCCGCACCATTGGAGGTGAGACCTTGGGAAGGGTCATGTGACCCTTGACCTCTAGGACTGTAAGGAGATGGATGAATCGATGAAGGAACTATCCCCCCAACTACCCAAGTCTTGGGAAGAATCCCATTAATTTAGATTTAAAATCATAGATTCTAAGAGACACAAGGTCCATAAATTGATCTGTAGTTACCTAAAAGTGGAGGACATCTTTCCCCCCTACTAAGGACATCTAGTTCAATCGTATCCATTAAAATTAGTTTCCCTTATCTCTACATCCACCATTGAAGTTGGATATTTTTTAAGATATATATTTTTTCATCAGTTGACGATAATCACTCTACTGAGACTCAAAGAAATGCTGCTACCCTCACACATGAGGGGGTAGTAAAGAATCCTTCATACATAGATATGATCTTAAATTTAGATCCACATTCAAGATAAAAAACATCATGTAAAAGATATTACACCTGTGTGGTGCCCCATCTCTTAGTCTATTAGTAGGAAATTATGTCTTAATCGGTGCCACTACCCATATTTTAGTTTGTGCCAATCGATTCGTGGGACAACCAAGAACTCGTCCATCCACTTGTTAGTGAACAAGAGGACTAGTGGGAAATCCTGGACACTAACCAGCTATCAATCCAATTTTGGCCACACAAATATCTCAATTTTATCATCCTAGATTCCCTCATAGAGGACTAGGAATTTTTTTCATTATAATATCTGGGCAATGCCTCACCACCTTCAGGACTATCAGCTAGCCTACTCAGGGATCAACGAGCACCTCGATTCCATTCACCAAAATTTCAAGAGGGTTGAAATCATAGTGCTACTAGTATCTTAGAATCCTAAATCATATGGAAAATGATAGAATCTTTAGAAATCCTATGTTAATATCCTCACCATACTCTTTTGGGTCATTAATAATGCATCTCAACAAGTACATATTAGAAGATGGGGGTAGTATGATGACCTCTATTTTAGCCCTATCTTAAAGAAATGATGATACCATCAATCTAACCCATCCATTGATACTGAAGGATACTCTATGACTACCAATATTGTTAATAATGTCACTATAAAATCACTAGAGGATCAAAGAAATAGGTCTACTGATGTAGTGCACGATACAGAATACCCATTTCATGGGGTGACACAGTACCAAGAAGACCTCTCTCCAGGAACCCATACTTGTTAGTAGAGACCAACACTGGGTTTTAGTAGTCCCCCCAATGAGGAATTAAAACCTATGTCCCCGTTTTTTTAAAAATAAAATGGTCCCACTGAGTTCACCTCCCTATTTTAGGTTTCATGAAAAGCTGAGTCAGACCTGAGGATAACTACCTTACTTTAAGATCTCAAGGAGTATAAAAGGATAACCAATGATCTTATTTACAAGAAGAAACAATACCCTAAAAACATACTAAGGTACCCCAGCTCTTCTCCAATGAGGCAACTGATTCTCCTTGGCCAAGTTACCAGATTTGAAGTTGGTGGCCCCGTTCACCCAGCCAGGGTAAAGGTCGGGGATACAGAAAAGGATTGAGATATGAGTATCCCACACCGCCTAAGTAAAATGATTATCTACCTCATGATAAAGGACTTTATTCTCACCAAATTTTTTATCCTTTCAATTCATGGGTGACCAAAAATCTTCTCGAGGATGATGTGATAGTTTCTCTCATCTCCCATCTCGAGGCTCTAGAATCATGAATGATAGCAATTATGCTTAAAGAAAAGTCATACCCAACATGGGAGGCACATATTTGAGAACCCCCAAAATTTTGAAATCACAAATTAACTTTTTTTAATGGGATGGGTGATCTGTTATATCATTCAGTACATTTCACCTCAAGGTGACTTCCAATGATGGGGACTCTTGAACAATAAGAAGCCACCAAGATCCAATGTTTTGTTCAGACTCTGGAAAGTCCTGCATTCATATGGTACTATCAGCTACCCACATGGTCCATTAATGGTTGGGATAACCTTAATAGAGAGTAACTATACTATTTTATCTCCAAATCATAGAAGATAAGCATTTTCATCCTCTTTTAAAGAAAAAAGGCATGAGGAGCGAGTTTTCGACTTCATCACCTGATAGAAGGGAATCACATATTTGTTTGACATATTACTTTTTTAGGAATATATTATTATTATGATGTGTGTGTAAAATTTTAGAGATAAGGTGGCCTAAACCATCATATCCTTGAACTATCTTGGAGAATTTTGGTAGTTCTTAGAAAAATAACATTTTTTGGAAGAATCCTAGTAGCAGATTAAAGAACAGTCACTCCCGTTTCCCATTACATCTCCCATGAGAAGCCTGTAAAAGTAGAGACATATACTGATATGTAGGTAAATATTCCTAATCTAGTACACTTACTATATCCTTTTCCATATGATTCTCACCTTTCACATCCACACTAGGAATAACCTTTCCCTATGCAGCCACGTTAAGTGGAGCCTCCCCAAGCACAATCGACTCATAGAGAGAATGTGTCTAGAGACACCCATAAAGAATTGGATCCCATTGTGAATTTCATAGAAAATAGGAACAAGAATTATTCCTTCATATATGTGATGGTCCTTGGATATTTCATTTTCACCTTGTAAAATGGAATCCTGAAGCTGCCTGAATGAAAGAGAATTCAGAAAGTCAAACTCATCGGTTACATAGATCACTGCCCCTATTATAGGATGTTGACACACACCATCAAAGAATCTCTTGTATTCAAAGATTGGTTACCAGACCAAGTTGAGCATGTATTAGTAAAATTGGGAATTGTACCAAAGTAGGTTATACATGTCTGCAATAACCTTAACTGTGATAGTGAAGGCACTGGTGATAGTAAGCATGCTAACAACTGCAAGAAATAGAATTAAAATTAATAGTTGGATCATAATATTGTTTCTCAGACCCATGGTATCATCGATTCCCTATTGATTAATCCAGAACATAGATTAGATACCTTGATTTCTATAAACATTGTCTCTATATCTATTCCATGACCTTCCAAATCTTGGGAGAGTAGATGTCAGCAAGATAAGGGAAATCATAGTTCCCCACAAGTGATAATTCTATCACACATCCTTTAAGACTTAATTCCTATTGATTTGAGAGATAAAACTAGAGTAATACTAGTTTTAGACTATTCCACTGATGAGGATTCAACATACACTTCAATAAATGATGTTGAACTGGTGTACCACTTCACATCACCCAACAACCTTGGATTCTATGTGGACCCTTCATGATCCTCTAAAAAATGCTGCTGAAGGAGAGGATAAGGACATTCTTGTAGATGTAATTATCATGATAGTGTTTGAAAATATGTTATTCATGATACCAAAACTAGGAAGAACACTTCATGTACAAATTAGAAAGACTAGTCTTCCCAGTACATTCCATCTAGCATACCCTTGTAGCCGACCATATTGGTTGACCACATGACTCATCGATGATAATGCTGCAATTAGTCACATACATCTTGGGAATGAACTGAACCAACCAATACCCATTAGTTAGTTTTACAAAGTAGACCAGCTTGTTAGTAGAAGAATATGTCCAATAGTTTCCAAGCCCCAATAGTTCAACCAACAAAATCTTATATTCCCCTTTGAAGGAACATCCCTCTCCAAGAAAAAATACACCCTTATCATGGAAGTATGGTGTGCTAAAGAACCTCTCCCACATTCCCATGTTTCTTTCTATTCTTGAGGTACTCCATCTATCAAATGAAAAATGTGAAACCCTTTATAAAACCCTAAAAATACCCCTTTAGTTTGTGGTTGAGGTGGCTACCATATAGACCTACTATACATAGAATGCTGAATGAGAAGAATGTCAAGCCATTATCATGATTTCTGGTGAATATATGAGTGTCACTATTTAGGGGTACATACGCCCCATGAATATCATAGTTTAGTTCAATGGCATGGAAATATTACACTATATAGTGGATAATGTCTCTAGGTTTAACCATATTTCCACTTGGAAAATTCAAAATATAGAACTTAAATAAAGAAATTCGACTCCTTCCAACCTAAAAATTCAATTGTATTATAAGAGTGTTCATAATACTCACTGAAAATTTTGTCTTAAGACTCAATTACATGGCCTAATCTCTTACACTATTTTTATGGTAGTCTCATAGGATACATTTGAAAATATGCGATTAGGAATCCCATGAATTTATTTTCATACAGTGGTCCCCTCTTCATATCAAAAGTGCCTCAAATACTCAATGGATGGTCAATTAGGGGTAATATAACGCGATGTGTCCCATTTGACTCCTATGAGGTTCTCTATTTGGATGTTGGTTACTATTAAAGGGATGTAAAGTAGGTACAATCTATTGTAGTTGAGTGCATAAATTCATCTAATGGTCTAACATCCACTATAATCAATCCTTGGGTAGACTTTAAAGATAACTTTTTTCTCACAATTCATTGATTGGATCCCACAATGCTAAACCTAGGGGTTATTTCTTCATCTCCAATAAAAAAGCTCTCATACATGACATTGTACTCCTACAAAATATAAGTCTAGATGATACTAGATGACCATAATCCTTTGAAGTGCTGAGATGTTTTCCTAATGGATACTGATTCATGAGAATACAAAATGTTCCAAAAAGCAGTATTGACTTAGAAATGTTCGAATCATTAGCATTTCTAAAATATGAAGAGTGGAATTTTTAGCCATAAACCAAATAAAATAGGATCAATAGCTTCTATTGACACAATCTCCACTGAACAAGAACCCCTCGTCTAGGAGTACATATCTTCTAGAATAAAAACAAGTGCTCCCCCTAGGTTAGCTAGCCTATAAGGGCCACGACCTCCCTCAGATCCACCTATCCCTGAAAATGAAGCAGATTTGGAAGACACCCCTACTTCATTTGAAGAGGGTTTCTCCACCACTTTTGATGAGATAACTGAGGTAAACCTTCATACCATGGAAGATCTAATGATGATATAGATATGTAAAACCATGTCCACATAGGAGAAAGATCAGTATATGGCCTTCCTAAAATATCACCATGATATATTCACCTTGAGCTATGATAAGATACTATAGATGGACCCTTCAACGTCAATTCATTGCCATGGCCTTCCAATAGGTTATCATGGGTTCAAATAACATCATAAAAAGATGGATCACTCTCATGGTTCTATGTTTAATGTCAAAGCTGAAAACCTTATTAAACCCAACTTTTCTAAGGAATTTCAGTACCCTTGGTGGCTAGCCATCATTGTCATAGTTGGGAATAAAAATAGGCTGATCAATGTTTTCTCCATCTTCTAATAACACAATCGCCATTGGATGAAGTGTGATTGTTTCCTTTTAATGATAAAACTATTGATTGATGCTATGGATTGGTTCTAGGCCCTCTTTATTATGGATGTAATTTTCGGGTATAATAAAATCTAGATGGACCACAAGGATGAGAAGTCTATTTCTTTTAGGGAGACCAAGGAACTTTCAACTACCAGGAAATTCCTTTTATATTAAAGAATACTTGATACACTTACCAATGGGACATGAACCACATATTTAAGAAAATTCTTGGGACATTGGTGGAGTGTTACATGGATGATTTGGTGATCAAATCCCTCTAGCTTCAGGACCATATCATGGATCTTGAGACACTATTCAACTTCATTCACTCCTAAAACTTAAATATGAACCAACAAATGTGTGAATTCAGGGTTACCTTTGGGAAATTTCTTATTTTTTTCATAAGAAACATAAGAATTAAGATTTACCCAGATAATATTAAGGATATCAATCAAATTCATCCCCTAACTAATCCTTATAATTTTTGAGGCCTTATATGCTAATTAGCCTACATATTTAGATTTATTGATAATCCATAAAACAAGTGTAAGAACATTTTAAGGATCAATAAAAATGGGTTATTTACTAGTGGGTTGAGGAGTAATTGAATGACTTTGAGGATATTAAATAGTACCTATTACACCCTCTAGTTCTGATTCCACCCATCTCAAGAAAGACTTTGGCCCTTTATGTGAACTCCTTAGAATAGTTACTTGGCACCCTTATATCCCATAAAAGAAATGTGGGTTGGGAAAAAAACATATATTATCATATATGGATACTTCACAACATGGAGAGTAGATACTCCTCTGTTGAGAAGACTTTTCTAATGTTAGTCTTTGCAGTGAAAGAGTTGTGACATTGTTTTTAGCACCATTTGATACAATTGGTGTTTTTAGTATACCCTATAATGTACATACTTAATCTAAAAAAGTTTATGGTATTATTATCATGATGGGATTTCATCCCACTGTATTTAAACATCAAGTTTGTCCCATAAAGGTTCATAAAAGGATACAGACTTAAAGAATTCCTAGCTGTACATCCATCCCCTGAAGAACTTCCCTTGGATGTTAATTTCCCAAATAAATCTATTTTCTCAGTGGACCAGTCTATACCATTTTAGAATATTCATTTTGATGGTTCTTCCTAGATTATGGCTAGTAGAAGGCTCAATAACACCAATATTAACATGATTGGTCTATAGATTGTCCTCATCACGCTAGCATTGAATTTCTTTCAATACTCTTTCCTTTTTTCATAAGGCTATACCATTTATAAGTCAGAGAACACGTGAAATTATTAATAGTCATTAATTAGCCCTTGATATTAATTTATCTTATTTACACATGATGGGATACTCTGAGATTGTCATCAATAAGATCATGGGTGACTACTTTATCAGAAAGAAAGAGCTTGTACCCTTATTGGAACAAACCTATCATCTGGTGACCCAGTTAACTTCCAAAATGAAGGTGGCCCATGTTAATTAGTCATAAAATGGTATAGATAATGATTTTTTAGAATTATACACATTTCTTATAGAAATTGACTAGGTTGACCTAGTTATTCATGATAAAAATAAGAGGGTCATCACATCTGCTACCCCATACGATGGGGACCAAAAAACATTCTAGGTAAAATTTTATACATTTTTTATAGTACCCTCAGGACCCAAAGTTTTAGAAATGACCAATTTTATGAGTACCTTTGTTGAGTATGTTCAGTATGGAGTTCTCTCTCTAGGAAGATCCGAGCATGAACGAAACCTCTAGCGTACAACATAGTTGACCCTACAGAGTGGGCCTAACATTGAGTAGCCCCTCTAAAGGAATTGGTTTGATGGAATTATCCTCTATTTCATCCAAGGTGGTGAGTTAACTTAGGTCATGCAAGTGGTTCATGTCAGATCCTATTGTTCCCATAAATCTTAACTGAAGCCCTCCTACTAAATTCGGAGGTTGGGATACTTTCGACCAACCATGGTTCATGACTGCATTGAGTTCTCGAAGAGGTCTCATGCGTGTCATACCTATGATAAATTTTGTTCATATCTCTCTAAATATTCTCTACACCACCAAATATTATTATCCCTTTATAGTATGGGGGATGGACATTGTGGAACCATACCCACCAATGACAACTGAATAATTTAGGTTCATTTTGACTGCAAAAAAATTATTTTCCAAATGGGAAGAAGGGGTTCCCATAAAATAAGTCAAAACCTAGTCTATGATTAAGTTTGTGAGATCCCACACCATCCATCAGTTTAGGGTTCCTCAAAATATTCTCATAGACAATATCACCAAATTTTAGGCTACTGAGATTAAGAAATTATATGCTATATACAATATTTGGTCCAATAATACTTCCTGCTACCATATGTAAGAGAATGGGTAGATTGAGGCATTCAATAAGACCCTCTCTAATGTATTACAGAATATAGTGGTCTATAATAATAATATTTGGACTGAAAATATCCCTAATTTCCATTGGGAATATCAGATAACAACTTCAAATTCCACCCAGGTGACCCCATACTTTTTTGTGTATAGGATAGAGGAATTCTTAATTATTTGCATTCTGTTTCTTTTACTTCAAATGGTTGCATAAGACTATATTGCACATGAGATAATGTAATAAGTATATATACCTTAAATTTAATCCCTTAGGGAAATAGGCTACAATCCTTGAATAATTTAGAGAGTCACTAGAACAAGATATCAAGAGAATTCAATAATAGGGTTCTCCTCCAATCCTTCCTCTATGGTGACATGGTAATAGATTTCATAATTTTAATGACACTTGGAAAAAATTCACCAAACATGGATCCAAAATGGGAAGGAACTTACTTCATACATAAGGTCTAATATAGTGGACCATACTCTTTAATCACCATGGATGGAGAACATATCACACCTCCCACCAATTCCAAGTTCATTATGTAGTATGTTGTGTGAGACTATGGTCAAATATATGTGACCCTAAACTAAATAAAATGGAATCTAGTATCTATTAATTTAAGTTAACATCAGTGCATTTAGTCCAAGAATTATGAACTTAAACTATTTAACATCCCCATTGTTCAAGTTATTTGAATTTAAACTATAAAGACCAAAATCCTCAGAACATGATGTTAAACTATAGACTTACCCCATATGAAACTAGATGGCCTTATATGATAACTATGGTATGACCATAAAAAACTTCCTTAGAATACAATTATAAGTTATAGGCTTACCCTGTTTCATAAACACAAGATGACCATGTAAAATATGGAATGAATCATTTCCCTCATCAGAGAGGATAACCCCCCACTATTGGCATTGGTTTTCTACCATGAAGATTTCTATAACTATGTGTGGCATGATTCATATTCCCCTAGGACACGTAGTGAAACCTAGGGTTCCTATCTTAAGGACTAACTAACAATTCATTATGAAACCTCCCCCCTTGGCAGTGAGGATTACATTTACCAACATTTGGTCCTTTGGAATATGGTATGATCATTATAACCATAATCTATGTGCTGTTTGTTTTGAGATATATATGTGGAATGTGGGAATACATCACCTTTTTTTAATATCATTTTTTTCCTCATTCATTCAACAAAAAAATCCTTAGAAAACATTCTACCATTCCAAGTATTATGAATTTAAACTATTTTCCAAATTCCCTTGGTCTAAACCTTACAAACTTAAACAATTAAAAACTAGTTTTCTGATTTCTTTCTATGACACATGGTATCTTTATCCCCTTCTTCACATCAGGTTTTTATTATGAGGAACCACTTGAAAATTCGTGATTTACCTTCTCTTGGTCAAAGCATTATGACCTTAGACTATGTTCATCAGACCCTTTATGGATCCCCTCATTCACAAAGTTTTCATTATACATGGTGTTTGAGAAAACCAATTCCCCATATCTCTTTTATAAAATCCTTACTAATGTGGAAATCACCCCTCTAACATTAGTCTCATAACACTACATGTTCTAAAACTAGGTGTGGCTTAATTCCCATTCCCATAGGATATGAAGTGATGGCTAAACCTATTATCTTTAAAACTAGAAGCCAATTCATTAGAAAACCACCCATTACTTATGAAACTATCACCCATAAACTCACTTATGATCCTCCTCTTTAGTTATAAGACCCAATAAATTTTTTTGGATCTCTAACAAATCAAGATGCCATTATAATCTGACATGGATAAGGAAAGAACAAGAAACTCAATGTGTAATCCCCACACACATCCTCAGCATATGACGTTGAACAATATCCTTACCTCGTGTACACTTGGGATGCCTCATATGACAAATAGTGATGGAAAAAATGAACATCCTCAGTACTCAACATTAAACATTATACTTACCCATTGCGACAGATGTAGGATACCACATATCACAAATATGAGATGATTTAGTGTGCCCCTGAGAGAGGATGCCACCTTACCAATGTTGGTCTTCTACCATACCTTGTTCCAGAAATATATGTTTCTTGATTCCCATTCCCATAGGATATATAGTGATTCCTGAATCTCATATTTTGGGTCCATAACCATCATCAAATCATCATGGGGCAATTTCCCCTTTAGTATCATGAAATCAAATAGGGTGTGGTTTGTCATGTTGTTTGTGTGGAAATGGGTCTCCTTGGACCTCTTTTCACATCATAATACCACTATTTCATGCCACACAAGATCCCTTAGGACACCCACACCCAATGTTCCAAGCTATATGACCTTAAACTAGCAGCTTCCCCTATGGTCTGAGCTCTATGACGTTAAAATAGTATCATCCACATTACGAGATGTGTGAATTTAAACTAGAAATACCGAAATCCTCATCAAAATACTTTAAACAATAGCCTTACACCATATTAAACTAGAATTATGCATATTAGAAATATAGGATGAACAAAAAAAACATCCCCAACAAAATTTGTAAAATAGTAACCTTACCCCTATTAAGTGAGAATGCATCATATAAAAAATATGGGACTACCAAAAAATAAAAACCTCATCACATGATGTTAAAATATAGTATTAGATAATGAAATTAACATAGGACGCTTCATAAGACCAATATGATATGATTCAATGTCCTCACTCTAGAGGACACTACCCATCTAGTGTTAGTATCCCACCTCACCTCTTTCCAGAACTACATACAACATGATTCTAATTCCCATGGGATATGTAGTAATTCCCATATCTCATATCCCAGGTTTAAAACTACCATTAACTAATTTTGAGGTTTCCCCATTTTTCACTAGGCTTGATCATCACCGAATTACATGGCCATTCATCACATGGGAGCACGTAGTGGAATTTCTCCCATGGAAGTCAACATACCCATAGGAACATTCTCTACTTCAACTTTTATAGTTTATTATTTCATTGATCTGGGAAATCATTATCCTTCTAATATAAACATTCTCCCTAATAGAAATGGTTCTTTGAAACACTGTCTTGACTACTATCCTAGTCATGTGACTTAAGGATCCTCAATAACAGATAGTGGATCCATTATATCAAACATAATAAATGGTTGATTTCACATTTTCTCACCTGATCCTTTACCATCATGGGTGTAGAACCTTTGTTTCAAACATGGTAAATAGTTGTTCCTTGTCTGTCGGTCATTCCCCTTTTACTATCCAGGTATTGGAAGTGATTATCTACCCATATGGGACTTCCTTAATTTGGTTAGGTTTTCCCCTTGTTTTGTTTCCCCTACTAATAATAGGAACTCCATAATATTACTTATTTCTCAAATCAAGAATATATCTTGTAGGATTTGGAGTTGGGGTGGGTGATTTTCTTGATCAAGGTTGAGATGCATGGGTGCCACACACTGGTCTGAACTCTAAAACCTTAAACTAGGAGCCCATGTCCAAGAATCATGAAATTAAACTTTGTAAAAGTCACATTGGGAAGGTGTAATGTGGAACCAGGACTCCTTATCCCCCATTTCATGTCTGTTTTCCACTCTTCCACACAAAAAATATTATTTTGGGAAATATACCTACCAGTCTAAACTCTATGAACTTCAACATGGATTTAATTTTGAAAAAAATGTGTAAAAATTATACCAGATATTTTTATTGTAGATAGGCCTTCTCTGATCTTTTTTATATTATATTACCTATCCCCTATGCCACACAAATCCCTTCGTGATTGAAAATCCTTATTTGAAGAATCCTGAGATTAAATTGTGTTCGAATCACCATCAATTATTTTTCTTAGTATAGGAAATCCTAGGAATGACATACCCATTAGTTTTGAACCCTCTGAAAACATAATAACATTTCTAGAATGACCCCCTTAGGTTTAAGAATTACAACCTATAAAAATATTTGAAACCATGGTCCAAGCTATATGAACTAATACTAGGAATATTTCTCTAAGCATTACAACCTTAAACTATTTACAACACCATTGTATGTGATCTATGACCTCAAAATATGAGTCTTGGTCCAAGAATTATGACCTTAATCTATTTTCAACCCCATGGTCGAAGCATTATAATATTAATCTATTTGTATCTTTTTGGTCCAACTAGTATGATCTTAAACATCCAATGGAAAGTGGAATAAATGTATATCAAGTTGAAAACCAAAAGGGAAGCCTTTGAAAGAGTTAAACTCCCCTACCAAGTCACTCCCATGACTTGGAAAAAATGCGAGGATAAAATAATAATAAATAGGTAAAAAACTAAGAGAGTCCTACTATGGACCCTGAAAAAAATTGGCTGTGCTCATTGAACCCATTAGTTGACGGAAAATTTAGAGAAATATCTTGAGCATCCTTTTCCTCATGAGATCTTATAGGAGGTTCACCTATCATGTTTCTACATTTTCTCCATGACATGTTGTTCAGGTGGGTGTTATTCACATTGATTCTTGAGTCCTGGGATAAAGACTCTAAACAATTCTTAGAGAATCTTAATACTATAGGATGTTAAACTATACACACATAATCCCCATCATATGAAATTAAACTATATATGCACCATCCTTACTATATGATGTAAAAATTAATGTTCATTATCCTTACAATATGACATAAAACTGTGTGTTCATCATCCCCATTGAATAATATAAAACTATGAGGAATCTTAGGCCATTGTCTTCTAATAACTTTTCTTATTTGGTGTTGGTCACCAACCACATCATTCATATTCTTCGACCATCACTTAGCAACCAAGATGAATATACCCTTAGATATTAGGTCTAACCTTTATTAATATTGATAAGCCTACCCAATGTTCTCAGAGACTTGATGGCGTAATTATGACTGTTAAAATCCATTAAAACATCACATTGGTTCATCCCCATAATTCACGTGTCAAAAAATTTGGACCCCATCATATTCCATGTTTGAAGGACCCCCTAAATGACAATGGTGAATGTTTTCATTGGATCACCTACTATCTTGGGAATATAATTCT
The DNA here is from genome assembly GCA_963277665.1 of Viscum album. Taxonomy (NCBI): domain Eukaryota; kingdom Viridiplantae; phylum Streptophyta; class Magnoliopsida; order Santalales; family Viscaceae; genus Viscum; species Viscum album. Next base: position 1,448,634,187 of record OY728129.1, read on the forward strand.
AAAGACTGATGAAATTTTGAGATAGTTCCTATGTTTTATATGTGGTCAGGGGTTGACCCTAATTATTTTTCCCCCTTAATCAACTAAACAATAATGGATTCTTTTTTATACATTGTAAATAGTTATCCTCTATCATCATTCCTACATATTTTTGTTCTAGATCCTAAGCATTTCAATTCAATACCTTCCTCCTCCCCTTTGTTTGGGTATAATTCAACACCCATGGCATTACTCCATTTTTTCACTAGAACACATTGGGAAAGAAAGTTGGATGTATAGAGAGCCCTCTCATCCAGCCATTAGATTTTCTAGAAGTGACACTCCGAATGGTTATTGAACAAGTTTAGACCCCAAGTGTTTGGACATTTTCTAGAACTCTTATATAAGTGAAAAATCACACGTATATTCCTTGTTTCTCATGACGAGCATGAATCAAGTGGGCTTGGGGTTAATTATTGGTTAGATCATTAATGATTGAAGTATGGAGGTGATGTGAGGAAAAAGAAACATGCTTATTCCCATGATGGGTCTAAAATAAAAAAATTTATTTTCTTAGAAGTGTCATCCCCATATAGGAACCACTATTTTGTTCTATAAAAAATAATTGTCCCTAAGGATCTGCATTGATAATTGAGCTCTCCAGCCTAGTAAGCCTTTACTTTATGGCCTTCAGATCCTATTGAAACCTTATAAGAATTTTATCATCCTCTTAATCAGTTGGATGGAGCTCACCGATCCTAATTTGAGATTATTCCTCTTTTACTTGAGATTCAGTCCCCACAAAATGGGTCCTTAACTTGATGATTATCTCTTCTTGGGAATTAATTATGGTTGCATGTTCATTTACTTGATATTCAAGTCATAGAGGTTCCTAGTAGGCCTAGCAGAGCTTCCTTGCGTCATCATATTTCTTCTGATTCTTGGCGATGTATAGCTATTATGTTTCAACATGAACCCTCTTATAGAGATAATCATGGACCAAATCATGGAGATAATGAGCATCAATCCATATAGTGCCTGATTTTCATAGCTAGTGGTGGACATATCCCACCAGAATCACTAGTATTGCCTCCAAAGAGTGGGTAATAAAGTTCTGCATGCTCTATGATTCCCTATACTAGATTATTCTATTTTCATTAGCAACATTAGACACATTATCTTTTTATTCCTTGGGTGGTTTAGTTTTATACTGCGAAAATCCTTAAGACAAGTGGTGATAGTGTCTTCCTATATGATCTTCTCAGATGGGTTAGGATCTAGGTTGAGGGAGAGGTTGTCTTCACCAGAGTCTTCATTGGAAACACCATTTATGCTATCCTTGAGTTATACCTCCTTGGAGATATCACTTACATCCACAATCAGGTTCCTTATTAGGATTATCACCAAATCATTTTGAATGACTGGCTCCCTAGGAGTTGGCTTAGTAGTTTGAGGGGGACCTCGGCTTCCCCAACCATAACAGTTTTATGGGAATACACCCTCTAGAGCACTGTTTTTATCAAAAAACATAAAAGTTAGTCGAACATGTGATGGGGGATTGGGAAAGACATGTCTCACATAATGTAAAAATACTTACATAGGGAAAGAGTTTGGGTGAAGTCTATTATCAGAGATTCAAAAAGGTAATTACACCATTAGAGATACCTTGACACTGGTTTTCACCTCAATAGCCAATAGGGAACCCTTAGTACTGGTTATCTGATAGCATTATAAAGCAAATAAGGTATTGTAATAGACTAGAAAAAATTCATGGAAGTATGAATAGGACCAAGATTATTGAGGTTTTGTTTTACCCTGAGGAATGAGGATCTCAATGATGAGTCTCCCATAGAGGTATTCCCTGTAACTGGTTGGCGTCATCATTAGATTCATGGGTGCAATCCCTCATAGATGACCTGGGGAACTAGGGGACTTGGAACCACCCTTTAATTCTCCTTTCCAGACCCTCCTTTTATAGTGACCTCTAACACAGAATCTATGGCGTGTCCACCGATTCCCATTGAGGAACTCTTGTCCTCTTTGACTGAGACAACTTTTACCTCTTTAGATGGATATTATATAAGAGAAAATTCTAGTTTATAACTTCACAAAGAGAAAGGATAAGATGGGTTGGGTGAAATAGGTATATTATGAAACTAATCTTACCTTACTAAACATAATATCAGTAAATCTTGACCCTCAGGGTTGAACTCTCCACTCACATTTTGTTTTTTTTGTTATAACAAGATCCATAAGATTCCTCATCACTGGTGATATTTATATCAATAACAAGGTTCGATTCCTCCTAGGTTGATTCTTCATGGAATGTTATCCCCTCTGGATCAATTCCAAACATCACACATACCCATCCAGTAGAAATATCTCCTCCCCCACATTGGCATGAAAAGTCATACATGTATTTTTTGTATACTAATATTTCATTAATGATCACTCTAGTAGTGATTTTGGAAAGCCAATCCTCTGGAATATTGATCCCCTCCTAGGTGAACCTAAACTATATTGTTTCTGTCTTCAGGGTTTTCCGCTACGTTCCCCAGGATTCCTAGAGACTAGGAAAGGAATAATCATTAGTTGGATGCAATAGATACCACAAATTATTTCATGGGTCCTGTATAGTTCTAATTTTTTGAGTTTGAGTGGTCTCAATCTACTCTCTCGAACACTTATAAGAGAGGCAAACTCTATAAAAATTAGGGGGTGAAATAGAACATTGAGCTTCATGAAATGGAACTTAAGACATATTCCTTAACACTTGGTGGGTACTTCAAAAACCATCTAGTTTTCTACCTTGCTACTTTTATTCCACACATAATGGTACAAATCTCTTCACCTGTTGATGCATGATTATTCATGGATATTCCACTATCAAATTGCCAACACATGTTTGAGAGAGTCTAGAATTGATGATGGTGGGTGGAAGCATGATGAATTAATCCATTCCTTTACCCATGAACATCAAACATAAATGAAAAATGATACATTTATGACTTTACTCATATATCCTCATGTAGAATCGCTTCATCAACTACTACGTACATCTGAACTGCCGAGCGAACTGAGATGAAGTTCGTGGTTTACAATAAGTGCTACCATCTATTCAAGAAACTAATAATCCACTTTTTAGGGACTAAATATACTCCCAATTCTCCCAGGTCCCCTATATATTATTATACTTATCTCTAAAACGAGTCATGAATAGAATAAAGTTGATGTTTATAGTATTTCCAATAGTAACCATAACACCTACTTCATTAAGATTCACCAACTGAACCATGATGATGTTTGGGAGCGAGGTCCATAGAAATTTTTTTTGAGGGGTAATAACATTTGGTAATTTTTATCCTGTTAAATATGCTATAATACCCCTATGAAAAAACTATAATGGATCCCAGATCTTCCCGATCATGCGTCCTCTCACTACATGGTGCAAAAAACTGTAGAGAAAGTCCAGTATTGTTACTCCCAAATTATCCTGATTTCTAGATGCTATAATCAATATCATCATGAGCATTCTTGGCAGGCCTTGAATGCGATGTACCAATGAAATGTAAGATGATTCTTTGATACTTGGGTTAACGCATCCAGTAGAATATGCGCTAAAATGGGGATTTGTTCTCTTTCACCCATACATTCAGTGTTAGGAGTAATTAATCAAATTGGAATCCCATCAATTGGATTCCACTAATGCATTGAAGGTCCCATATGATTATTACCTCCTCCCCATGATGGAGATGGAAGGTGTTGGTGTCTGGGGACCACCGACTGAGAAACTGTAAAAGAAGCTCCTACTATCAATGAACATGGAATTGAGACATCCCCACTACTTTATAATACTGAATACAGTGAAGACCGACCCCATAATTCTTACAAGCACAACATACCAACTATAACCATTCCAAATTTCTAGTAGCATTTCCCCAACCCACTATTCCAAATCTTTATACTAGTCCATGATGTTATTCTGGATGTTGGTTTGGAAAATGCTCGTATAACAGGATAGTAACTCCTCATCCTCCTATATTTCCCCAATGACCATCCTTGAATATCCACTTAGAGTGTAGTAAATAGTTACTTTGTTTTCCCTAGAATGATTAACCAAAGCAGTGAATTTCCATTTGATAAGTTCATCATGATGAGTGAACCATAACCATGGTGTATTCACGTAAATGGCTAAGATGTACATGTTTTCCATTAGTCTGAAAATATAAAGAGGTAGGCGATTTAAAAATAGGTATTCCCTTTGGTATTTGACCAGTAGGCCCAGGATATCCCTATTATCATAAATGAACCTTTTGGCATGGGGAATTTCTAGATTCCTTACTATTTCATCACTTCAAGTCATGTGGAAGATTAGATGATTGCTTGATTAGTGGGGTAGGTCATATCTCAGTTCTACTGATTCACACAATGTATCATGCAAATTTGGCCAACATTTATAAAAAAACATGTCAAATCATGCAACATATGAGATATTCATGCAAAGGATGAATAAATCATGATTTTTGTTTCAGGAAAATAGAGTTTTCTTGAACATCACGGTTGAAATCAAGAGTTCATGCAAGACAATGAGTTCCACACGTGAGAGATGCCTTATCATGTACAAAATAATGGTTAATATAAAAATAGACCCCACCATATTTATAGGAACCATGCCAATGAAATTTGGGAGCATGAAACATGGTTTCATGAACCAAGATGGTAGTTTAACGATAATGTGGAAATAAACTATCCACTTCAACATTTCCCTTAAAATTCGAACTTTCGATTCTCCATCAGCATTGATTCTAGGGGGGGAGGGATTTTGGAATTGAAAATGTGTCTTGCATGCCCAAAGGCCTGATCTTCATAAAATGAGTATGAAAACCACCCTAAAGGAACATCCTAAGGTTTAGTAGTAGGCTGGGTGATTTTCTTAGTGATTCATGCAAACAAACAGATCCACTCTCAAAAGATATTACATGCTAAAGGTGATTCTAGGGATAAAAGTTTCACAGTTTCACCTGAGTCCGAAATAATGGACAAAAAATAGGACAGTAAAAGCATAGCATTGTGTGGAAAACATCATTTTTGTGAAAGTATATGTCAAACCCCACAAGTTTCGTGGTCAATACCCATCGACAAAGGGATGGGAAGTGTACAAACCTATTTCACACCGGAATGAAGTTTCCTGACTGAAACTCCCTTTTTAGCTATATATAGAACCTCATCCCATAAATATTTGGGCCAATATCATGAAGATGAAGTATAATTATCACTCATGAAAATCTCTCTTTTATGACATCATGCAACTCCAAAATCCCTTAGGAAATTATATTTTGAGAACTTGTAAATATGAACTGTCATGGGACACAACTTGTTTTGGCCTATTATTGAGAGACCTTCATGAAAAACATCTTATATATAGTCAGTTTCAGATTATAGAAAAAGCCTTCATGCAATAATAAAATTCACACAACCCTAATTGGTGTGCATACACATGCCTCCCAAATCGCTATGATGGACCTATGCTAGATCCCATAGATCACAGAACCCTAATTATGCATAATAATAACAAAGTTTATCTCAAAAACTTTCTGCTCCTGGAGCCAACACCCTATATGCTTCAAACACCACCATGACCATTACCCTACTTTTTCTCTTAAGCATAGGTATCCTAATTTCTCTCTCCCCTAAGCATAGGCACCACAACGTTGAGCTTTCTGATTTCCACTCCTCCAAAATAGTGTATTATCCATGCCCCACCAGAGGATCATGAGAAATGGACATGTAATAACTAAAGGTGGAATAACCTAGGGAAATTACATATGAGTATTGAGAGAGAGTCCTTTTTCTAGATCTTACTATTTCCCTGACAGGGCCCCCCTTGAGAGCATAAACCCCATCTATATCTATGCTACATGATGTAAAAACACCCAACTACATCTCCACGATGCATGACGTAAAACAAGCCAACTCCATGTCCAAGATGAGTGATGTAAAACTACCTATCGCTACATCCAAGTCTTATGATGTTAGGTTGAATAACAATATACTTAGAACATTACATTGAACTATAGACTTAACATGTGTGAGTAAAACATGATTCCCCATGTAAGATCATTATGGTATGCTACTTCATCCATTACCTAGAAATAAAGATCATATATTGGGAAGCCTATATATATAAGCTCCAAACTATCACTCATAGACTCTCCTTTTATGAAACAAATTTCCTTATTTCATGACATTAAACTTCATAGATAAATCCTGACACATGATCTTAAAATATGTAATTTCACTAAATAACTTTTTATCCTTGTCTCTTAAACATGGCATATAGAACACCACCTTAAGGATCAATCATGAAACCCCAACACCATAACCATAGTCTACGTGTAAAATCATTCCCCCTTGGGACACACTTAATCACATTCCAAGTGTGAAATATTCCTCCTATAAAAACATTTAAATGTATTCCCAGTGTGAAATACCCCCCTGGGAACACACTCCACCAGATCCCAAGTGTGAAATCTTCCCCCATAGAGACGCACTCCACTAAATCCCATTTGTGAAATATCCCCCATTAGGGACATACTCTACCAAATCCTAAGTGTGAAATATTCCCCCATGGGGATACACTTAACCAAATACCATGTGTGAAATCATACACCTTGAGGACACACATTACTAAATCAAGGGTGTGAAATATTCTCCCCCTGGGGACACACTTCACCACCTCCCAAGTCTGAAACACTTACCTCCATAGAACACACATAACCACTGATCCATCTTTGGATGGAATTAAGCCTTAGACCGATATGTATTCATACGATGTTAAACCTGTGACTTGATCTTGAATCCCTACCCCAAACAATAATCATGGGACACTAGAGTTAAAAAAACCTAGAATACTTACACCCCTAGCATCAAATACCTTATGGATGACCTGGGTTGCCATAGATTTTGTACCTAAGATGCCTCATATTGGATGCCTATGACTTCAAAAGGAAAAGTTTTTATAGGTTCTCAATGAATCAAACATCTATAAATTCCTAGACATGGACAATTTTACTATCTAATATGAATGGAGGTTGGAGTCCTATCGAGATAGAAGTATGATAATTAATCACTATCCACCTCGAGATGACACATAGAATGAGTTTCTTGAAATTTAATTAAATATATGAGAGATACCCACACTAGGAGATGATCTCTAATGAAGAATCCATGAAAGGAGGAACCAATATCCAATCATTCCATTTGGGTCAAGGATCCAACATCACTAATTAAAGTGATGGAAGTCACCTACCTTTGGAATGTGGGAATGAAATGAAAAAGAAGAGTAATGTGTGACCTAAATGAAAGTATCAAAAACACCAAAATTACCATGATCTACTTACAATGTATCCTCTTACCCAAGAAGGAAACCTATTATTATCAATTAAAACCCCAGATATCTATTCCAACACGTGTCACATTGACTCATCAGTCCTTTTCCTCACATGACTGATCAATAATGCACAACTCAAAAATCATCGCATGTATCTATCATAGTCCTTCCATAATTCACTATGACTTCCCCTGAAAATCCTTTCCAATACTTACTGTCCTACTCAAGGATGAGTGAAACTCCAAGAACCCTCTCTAAGGTTCTTACATGTGATTACACTAAATATCATAAGGATACAACAAGGAAATTGCCTTGTACAACCTGATCACACAACCTAACTCACACTCCCATGAGTTACATCCCAACAAACCAAGGCTGACACACCTAACCCTTTGACCATTCTCTTCACACAATTCAATATGATCTAATTATCCTAAGGCATCTCACTCCTACCAAGGATAAAATCAAAATCACCCCCACTTGATAATTATCCCAAAACCACAAGCATCTAACCACACTCCTACCATAACACTGAAAGTGCATATGAAAAAGGAATCCCATTATTCGTTCCATCTCAAACTAGCGTCAATACCAAGTACAAGATATTTACATGAATTTCCCCACCCCATTCATGGGTATCTCCATAACTAATTTTCTTTGTTTTCATTATGGTGAAAATAAGAAGATACATGTGGAAAATAATATATATGTTATTTTTAACACATTATGTAACCATACTCACACCACAAAAACCATGAGGGGCCCACCATCATGGCATCTAATTTCTATACTAACCAACTAAAATTAACCATACACCACTTATATTAAGGGACTATATTGTCATGATTATTAATACCTCATTGTATGATCCATAAGAAATTCCATTAGAAATTATACCATAGGTAAAATAAGTAGAATTACACCAAAAATTTATATGGGTAAATTCCATATAAGATGTTATTGAAACTTTAAACAATTGAACCCTATCATCAGTAAAATCAGTCACACACAAGCATGAATATTTCTTGTGAATCCTCTATGATGAAGATAATAAATGAACATAAACTCTTTCCAATGACCCAATATCCAAAAAAATAAATCACAACCTCTAAGAATGAATCATATTTAATAAAAATATCCACCATAATAATAGAGACCAAGAAAAAAAAATATTATACACATGGTAACTAGGGTATCTCACTGGAAAGGTTTTCATGAAAAGATTCAACACATTCTTATACCACCAGTTTTCCATTACTGAAAATATTCATGAAAATAAAAAAATTCTATAATACAACTTTGAAATTCCATAACTAGTTGACCACTAGACAATACCTAGGTTGAGGTACTACATGACTTTAATTCTGCCTCGGTATATGCTAGAAGATTCTAAGTAGTATTGAGGGTATAATAAATACAACAAGGAGACTATTATCTTGACTGAAAGTTCAACAATAGTGAAAATAAAAATTCAATATTGACATAAAATATAAGATAATGCATAAATCAATAAAAAACAATGCTATAATAGATATTTTAAGAAGAAGCATACAATCATAGATAAAATGTTCTCCCACAGGGATGATAAGATTTAAAAATAATCAAATGACCCAAATATATAAAGGCCCTACTTCCATAACAAGGACTCAAAAACCCCATCTCTAATACACATCGATCCAATCTACCGCAGTCCACTGTACAACATGTGGTTTGACCTCAAAGTTGACATAAGGTCTGCATACATACCATAGTAACCATAAATGGTTTAAGAACAAAAATATTAGTAGGGTCTGAAAAAGTCCCCCTAATATAAACCATCATATATGTATATGCAGGAGAAAAAACATATCACACAAACACATCAGATGTCATGTGATAACCAGGACACCATGAATCCAAGTGTATTAGGTCATCATGTGCTTACCAGGCCACCATGACTCTCGATCATACTTATATTATCACTATGATGGAATTTAGTCATCGACTCAGGAAACAGAACCCATATCCCATCAAATTCCCAAAGACTTCTGGAAGGTAAACATTTATGTCCAGACAACTACCCTATTTGGACTCACCCTCTCAGTTAAGGTAATCCAACTAACACTTTATCACTTAGGATGAGGTCATCCATATCCAAACAGCTACCTTATCTTTAAATGTAGGGTCTTCAATCTTCTTATAATATCACTATACATCAAACTTGTTCCAATCACTCATGGAGGTTTCACATCACTTTTTAACCACCCTATCACTCAAGAAGATGCCACAACTTGACCACTCCCCTCATTTGGGGTTGGTCTCACTATTATCGGTGGAATAATACCCAATGAATTTGGGTAAGGATAAACATCTTGACTGATTCCCTCTTACATGAGGTAGGGTCTTGTCCCTACCACCGTCCCCTCACACTTGGGTATTTTTGACAACCATCATATACATGAAATAAAAAATAGGTCACCCAATTAATCACACAAGGTCACTGGTTCATTATAGGGTGATAGTAAAACAGGAACTAAACCCTCACATTAAACAAATACCATCATACATTAGAATATATTGATCCTCTAAATATCCACATCTTAGCTACCATGTCATTCTCTAGAGTCCCTTAATCACCTCTTAGTCCTTACTCATTAGAACTAATCCTCAGCACATCCTTGGTCCTACTTATGAAGGACTATCCCAATCTATCTCATTATAATTCCCTCAGAATCCTAATGCCAATTTATAAACAAATTCCCTCCACCCATACTCGGATCCTATCTCACATCTTATAAATAAAATATCTTTACCCTCACAAAGAGAAAACACCTCTTTATCACAAATGTCTATCCCTGTAGGTCCTATCCTACTTATGAAACATTATAAGATTCATCTTATCCCTAATAGGTTGTTCCTCATCATCCATTATATGTATGACCATTTCTCTTGTCATTCATAGGATAAAGCCTCTCAGGATTCCCATACATTCCTTAAAGCACTAAAATTGTATACCTATATCCCATATTATACTCTGAGCCCTACCTTAGGCCTTTGAATAACTAAACAAGATCCTACATCACTTGTAAACATAGTCTTATAGTGACCCCAATTCACCAAAGTGATAAAGAGTACTTATTTCAACTTGAAGAGGCTTAAATCCACCTCTCTATTTCTTTAGGGAATTTTCACACCATATCTATCTATATAGTCCCTTAAAACATGTAAAAATGAAGAGAATCATTAAAAAATAGTAATAAATTTTTTTATTAAAGGAACCAATTACCTCAAACATAGATTTAACATGATTTCAAAGCTTCACACCATGTCGACTAGGGATGTCTATGCCTTATCCAAGCTCATACCACCTTATGATATCCTATATCAATATATAACACAAATAAAATTAATTATAACAATTTATAATTAATTATTTAATGTAAAATAATGAGGAATTATTTTCAATAAACTTACCATCCCATCCATTTACAATGAAACCATGATCAAATACACTCAAAAAATCTATGGAGTATCCCTACCACCCTATGTGAAAAAAACCTATCACGAGACACCTTCTCAAAATTAAATTTTATATAATTTAATCAAGAAATATAAATAAATATGGGTATCATCTTAAATCAACAAAAAGGGGAATAAATATCTATATTCAACCTCTTGAGATGTCCTCTAGAGACCACACCATCATCCTCACCCGATTCCACCCTGATCTGGTGGAGTTGACACCAAAAGCTTGAAATGGTTTTTCAAAAAATTCAGGGGATATGATGGAAACCAATATAGAAGAAGTTTATAGTAGGAACATACTAATATTCACCATTTAATCACACCAGAAACCACCCATTCCATGGGGGATAAAAGGGAGAGATCAAGGGGAAGTGATTAACATGAATTGACTTCCTTGACTGACTCTTCCCCCTAAAATTCTGAGAGGGAAAATTGGGAAACTATCAGGAGAAACATAATTTTTTTGGTAGGATCAACCTCACAACATGTCCCATAAGTCAAAAACCAATTCCCCTAAACTAGGGTGACCTTTCAATGAAACCCCATGAGTTGCGACATAAGATCGCACCTACAAATACATGCCATATCATATACTGGAACCCTAGAGAAAAACTAACCGTGAAAGGGTATATTTACCTAAACCTCTAAGGATCCATTGTGGTGTAGTCTATAGGCTGCAGCATGAGGATTCCCAACCAAGATTTGGTGTGGCCCAATGAAGTTCCAAAATCCAGGAGGCCTGATCCAGGTAGACCCACTCCATAACACAACCACTATGTCTATGACATAATCCCCATACAAAAATTATCATGTCACAAAACCCTAATCCATGATGTAGTTAGTCTCATAAATCCTGAAACAAACTCCCTTAACAATCACCATGCTCAAACACCCATTGGATGTGGCATGGGTCTTCATTTTCAGGCACCACTATGACACAACCCTCAAAGCTACAATATGGTGTATCTCTCACAACCTTAATTCATCACTTGGGTCACCCTAACCAATAAAAACCTGAATTCCAATAAGATAGATATAGTTTTTAATTTATTATATTTACATATATACATGGTATTTCACCACACATGATTGATAAGTTTAGTGGTCCTGGAAAACTAGACACATTGTTGATTCCCATATTTTATTGTAAATGTAAAATACATAACATAAGAAGTATTATTTAATCCTTGATATTAATCATAATATCCTTATACATGTCATGGTTAAGGGAAACAAATTGAAGGGAGAGATTATATTCTCAATAAGAGTTACATAAAATTGAATCTATCATGAGTAAATAAGAAATAATAAATATGTCATGGTAAAAAATAGAAAAAATATTCCATTTAATTAATAACTTTTGTTAAAATAAATCCATAGATAATATAAATCCATTAATCTCATGGATAATACAAAATAAATTATAAATTAATCAAATTAATACTATTGGTGGTCATGATCTTAGACATCATGATATCTCTACTGTCAAGACCTTGTGCAAAGACCATTTAAAACTATGGGTAAAGACCTCTTTATTTTTTCAAATTCATTTGTCTCATGAGATATATCTATGAATCAAGAGGTTATAAAATTTTGAGAACTAAACATTATTTCATATCTAATATATTCCTCATATATCTAATGATTTATTTATTTCATGAATGATATACCTCATCATTAAATAACTGTATTGTATAAATAATACATGATATCAATATTTGCACATTCAATAAAATAACTATCAAAATAAAAAATTGTAAGTATAATTGGTATAATATTTATGAAATAAACATATCAATTAAAAAATAAATATGTACATTTAATGAAAATTTTGTGTTCAATGATCACAAGATATTTAATTTTCAAGAGATAGTTAATAACCACAAAAAAATAAATATTGAACTTTAATTTATCATTTTTTTAAAAAAAATAAATTAATACCTTTAGGTGAATAAATGAAAATTAATGATATAAAATTCTTCAAAATTTTATTATTTTATTTTTTTTGAAATCATTTAGACTAATCTAAGGAGTGTAAAATGGTTATGGGGTCGGGAAGTTCTGTAAACATTTCATAAGTTAAAAATCATTCATTTTGACTTTTTTTGTAAAGAAAGTTGAAAATGAATCCTTTAAAGAATGATTTAAAAATATTACATTCATACCATGTAAAAATTACATGATAACTTAAAATATCCTATATATATATCATATTTTTAAATAAAAATTAATTTCATAAGACAACTTTGAAATATATGGATACGTAAGAAAAATATACCCGATCAAGAAGAGGAATAATATTCAACTTTTTTAAACCGTCTTATTGAAAGATTAACTTGAATTGAATAATTAATAATCATGAATAAATTTATATACATATTAAATAACTCAAATGGGAAATTGATAGACCATATAAAAGTAAATAGGTTCATATTTTGAAATATATCTCAATGGAGTGGAAATTGATATGAAATCCATGACATCACGTTTCCACTTAGTTGAACATGATTTACCCTATTTTATAACGGGATTTAACATGTTTTTAATTTTTTCCAGTATCATATTAATATTTATGATATCATATATTATCATTAAATAACACATTTTTATCCATTTTTCACAATCTTTCATTATTATCATTATTTTGGGTGTTAGTTGGTTTATTTTATCATGCATGTTTTGTCACAGAATATATAGCCTTTGTAATTTTATTTTGGTTTCATATTATCTATATTGTTTATCATAATATAAATATCATAAATATATATTAAATATATCCTTATTAACTTCTATTTAAATAGGATTTGAAAAACATATCACATCGCTTCATGGGGCGTGTTAGTCCACACCTACACATGAGCAATGTAACCATTTTCCAATGAATTGTAAAGTAAGAAGGTAAAAATGAAATTAAAATTACAGAGGAATATTTATTTCATAAATATAATATATATTCAGTAGTTATATCTTTATAACCATCCATGTAAAGTGGCGATGGAGAATTAATTACATTGCTATGTGGACATGGAAAGTCGTATTTACGTATGAGAGATGTTTTTTCTTTACAAAGGATATAAAAGATATGTAAAATGTTTTTACCATAATAATAATATCATGTTAGTATTTTTTTACTTGAGTTGTTATTTTATGATAGTTACAATAGATTTAGAGTTATTTTAAGAAGAAATAAATTGAAAGAGTCAGTAGAGACAGTTACCTCTTCTTCAAAAGAGATCCTATAGATATTCACTTAAGGGACCTAGGGTTGGTCTTTTATGAAGGCCATTACCTCAAAACATTATCTAAGTATGTTTACAATGAAAGTGGTTAGGGTTTTTTTATATATATGACCAAATTATTTGTGAATAATTTATAGGAGTGTCATTTTACAAGTGAGTGGAGGGGCATTTTTGGAATTTCTTAAAGTATTAAATTAATATAAATTATTGGTTTATGTTAAAATGGAACCAAATAGATATAATTAAATTATAATATCATGTTAAATCCACATCCTATCATAAAATAAAATTTGTACAAGGTCTGATTATTTATTCACCCTTATCTTTAGCATTATCCCCATGTTAATCCTTTTGACAATTACGAAACTATTAAAGTTTTCTATTCCTTATGGGTCAAGAATGTGACCATAAATTAAAAAATTACAATTAATAAACCATTTTAGTTGTTTTAAACTAAATACCATTCATATGGATGAATTTAAGATTTTTTTAATTTTAAATTATTTAATAAAAAATTGTTTATTATAAAATATTATTACTATCATTTTTCACACATTTCAACTTATTTGAGTTTAAGTACATCAATACAAAGAGGTATTCATAATATAAAAATTTAAAACATCTCTAACATGTTATAATTTTATAATAAATTAATGTAACACAATAATTATTTTCAACTATATTACATTTAGCATTTTAATATCATATATGTTATTTTTATATTAATAAAATAAATGTTGGGTCAGCATTTCACAAAACTTTAAGGTAATTTTTTTCAAAACTAGAAATTAGAAACAAATTACGATGATAAAAAATAATAATTTATACTCTAAATTATTATTTATAACTAAACATATGTAATATTTATCCTTATCATAAAATACAATAGATATTAAAAGAAGAAAAGTGAAATTTTTTCTTTAGTTATCACTTAAATGTTATAATGGTCAAAATAACATAAAAATTGAAATAAGACCCTATGTTCTAATATTGGATGATTGTGGATTTAATATTTTCATCTGATGAAATTAATGTAAGTGTTCTAGTTATTTTCTTGCCCTTATCACATATTTTTATACTTAATTACCCGATTTACCCTTACTGTGGTGACAATTATCTATTATGGTTACTATTCATAATAAATAGAAATAAATGGGATCTATGTAAAATATTTGGACCTTGTAATTACAAATATTGATCCCATTTTTGATGATTCAATTTTAATAATTGGAATAAATTAATTTAAGATAAAAAAACCCAAAAAAGGTTTTTCAAAAAAATGTCTTTTATGTATAAATATGTTTTTATACCAAATTTAATAATGAAAATAATTTGTAATTAAATTAATTATATTATTCATAATGAAATAAAAATAATATTAATTTTAAATTATTTTTAAAAAAATGGAACTTGTAAATTATTGAAAAAATATAGTTTTCAATAAAAAATAGTATTTTCACTATTACCTAGAAAATCAGTCTTCTAAAATAAATATGAAAAATTTAAACTAGGATAATATTAATATTATTATTTTAAAAATTAAATTATTTTTATAAAATTAATATTTTAAATGTCCTTGAAATTAATTAGATTATTTTCCCACACAAAGCAATAAATATCATTTCTGATGAAAATGTATTTCTGAAGAAAAAAACTTCACTAAAAATTTAGTACTTATTTCATAAGTATAAATAAATGAATTTTTATTGATCAGGTATATTTCATAATTCTATTAAAACCATTCATACCCAACAATTCAATGAATATGCAATACCTGTTACCCTAAAAAATAACATTTTAATAATATATCATTCTTCTTTTAATATCAGTGTTGCATATCCTATATGATATCAAACCTAGTATTGTTTTAAAATATATGTATATTAAATTATATCCCCCTTAAATAAGTTTTAAAATTTATATTTTATCTCAATCATGAAATGCCTAACTTTTTTTGAAAGTCCACATCATACACAGGGATAATGAAACTTTTTTTAAAAGTAAAAGTGAGAAACATAAAGGTTACCTAAAAAACCATATATTTGGGTTTATGGATTGTGGGAA
Organism: Viscum album; assembly: GCA_963277665.1. Classification (NCBI taxonomy): domain Eukaryota; kingdom Viridiplantae; phylum Streptophyta; class Magnoliopsida; order Santalales; family Viscaceae; genus Viscum; species Viscum album. The sequence goes on from OY728129.1 coordinate 1,448,650,363, forward strand.
CATTTTTGGGAAGTTAAAATATATCCATTTAATATAATGTTAAAATAAATAGACTATTTTAGAATGATAGATAATATGGGAAGGATAATGTTTATGACCCTAGAAATTCTAGATCTTTAAGAGGTGAAGAGACCATTAATTCATCATAAGTGATGGTAAACAAATAACACATTTATTTAAATATTACTAAGGTTGAGGGATTCTTTCACTAAAATGATAATGTACTCTAAAAAATACACTAACATGATTTATTGAAATTTTATAAGCGCAATTACATCTTTTAGTTGTGCTTTGATCAATTTACACTTCATCTCTAACAATAAGAAATGAATACTCAAGATGAATTTGTTATGCTTAAAGAAATAAAATTAAATTTTAATGAATAATAAGATTCATAAAATAATTATGAATCTTTCCTCCTATCTATATATATCTTCCAAAACAAAATATGGGTAGTTCAAGTCATCTAATATTTAATTAATCTCTGAAATCTCAACAATAACACCCAAATTTTAACTTAATTCATTCCAAAAATAGGTAACCTTAATACACATGAAAAATATATCTATAAAAATTTAAAATAAAATAATTTATAAATATATTCCTTAAATCAACTTAACATTAATACTCAAAATAATATAATGTAGCACTTAATTATCACATACCAAATATGTGAATAACTTGAACACATATTATCTTGAATCATGGTAATAACCAGAATTACTATAAAACCTTAACAAAATCATACATTCTTCTAAAAATTAATTCAATACCCATTCCTTAAAAATAAAATTATAGATTATCGAATATATTCCTTAAATCTAATTTTTTTAACTCTATCAATTCCAACATAAACCACCTTTTCATCAAATATCTAACCATTTTCAAGGTTACCAATACTATACCATTTACATTTTCAATGTCAATATTCCCTTTGACCCATCTAAAAATTATTAACTCAACATTCAAAACATATATAGGGATATCTTTCCTTTATTTATATATTACATAAAAATATCACCTTACCATTATATCAATTATCATGGATATATATACCATTTAAAATATGATTTTAAATATTAAAAAAAACTACTGTAGTACAATCCTTATACATTTCAAGATTTCTATAACTAGAATATCATAGACAAATTACTTTTAAAACATAATTCATGAATCTAAATACATAATCAATTTAATCAATCCACACCAGATATAGTAATAACATAATCTTGACTTTTTTCCCTTAGCTTCTCATATTGTATATTTCCTTGACACATTGGGCATTCATTTTTGTAGTGCCCCCTCTTCTTAAAGTTAAAACACTAAACATTAAATGTTTCTTTATTAACTTTGTATTCACATTCCTTATGTCCATTCTCTCTACACATGAAGAAAAATCATATTATCTTTAAAAAAGTAATAGGGTGTTTCTTCCAATAGTAATCACATGTGGGAAAATCCTTCTTTATCTTCTTCTTGATTTTTATTTTTTTCTCTTCCATCATATTCTTCTCTAGCGTTACTTAAAATCCATAAGACTTGAATAATTATTTCATTTTATTGATAGATCATGACACTATATCCTCATATGATGAGAATTTTTGGGAGACTAGTTCCCTCATAAGGATTGGTTTAATCCCATCAAATAAATGATCAATATTTCTATTTGGATTGCATAATTAGTCCACAGTATGCCTTTATAGTCTTGTAAAGTTAGTTTGTTTTTACTTAGTGACATTTTCATGTACCTGTTGTCTTAAAAGAAAAAATTTTCCCTCCAAATCAATGATTTTTTAATAAAATAAATATTTTCCTAGAATATTTCATTAAAATACATCCATTATATACATTATATTTCCTCATCATCATTCTAATATTGAATCAAAGATCACCATTTATTCAGATCCTCTAAGAGGTGATAAGATTCATTGACAATATTCTCCTATTAATTACTTCTTAAAGTAAGAAATATCATTTTTAAGTAACAAAAAAGGTCCTATATACCCTGAGGGGGGGGGGGGGGTGAATCCTGGTATGTATATTCTATTTCAAAATTCTTCCTTCCCACTAGATCTTGACCTCTATATTATAAGGGTCACTCCATATTTCTCTCTCTCTAGACCACTGCAGGTAGAGAGGATCACCATCTTCTTCTTCCTTTTCTCACCAATTTTAATGGGATCCACTCATATTTTATATAGTTGTAGGTCCCTTCATTATCTATAATGAAATATGCATCTTTAATTGTTTATAGATTCTCTATTGACGTCCAACTTTCACCCATAGATGAATCTCACTTTGCACCGGGTGTATCGGGAAATCCTATAACTTTATCACAACCCTAGAATGATTGGCATACTTTTCTATTCTTTTTGTTATTCCCCAATGCCTATCATGTGTATTTATTATTTGGAGTTCTTCTCCATTCCTTTTGCAAAAGTGTCACCCAACCACTTGCGCGAAACTCGCTTCTTCAACTCAAAACTTGGGCAACTCACACCCTTTTAATCCCAAACAAATATTGGCGCACAACTATCAACTAGCACACTTCTATAATCCTGGCATGAAACTGTCACCAAACAACTTGCATGATACTCCCTTATTCAACTCAGAACTTGGGAGAATCACACCCTTTTACGCCCAAAACAATGTTGGCGTGCACCTATCAACTGGTACACATATTCTGAATATCTTTATATTTGTGTGACCAAACCACCACATGCGCGCCCAAACCACTTATGTGACTAGAGATAAAATTTTCTCTATGTGTTGAGATTATCTAAAAATGAGGTGAGGTAGAACACTATTTTTAGGAATTTTGGGAACCCTGAGCGCTGCTCACAAGTCTCCTCCCGACGCGTAAGTCCAGCTGCCCTAGTGTATGTCACCCTATTCATCTTGAATACCCAAACCAAAACTTGGGCGCCCCACTTTCTGTTGTAAAATTTTGATGTTCTGATCTTGAAAAACATATGGAACACAATCCTCTAAGACACTAGAGCGCATGTCCCTTTTCCAAAAACACTTTTCTCCATTTATCTATTTTGTGGCCCAAAAATTTGGCAAACAAAAGAGAACAGCTCCACCTTGTAATTTCTCTTTTGGTACTTCCTCCAGATCATCCATTCCTTTGTTGAGGTTATTCAATCAATCATGGATTGTTGACAACATCCCATTAACTCAATACTCTACTCGAACCCTCCTTTGTCAAAAAATTGAACATCATGGTCTTCTTGGTCGACATATAAAATATGGAGGCCTGCTTTTTTAACAAACACAATCACCTCAAAAATGATTTAATGATACCTTGAGAGATTTTTTCCCAACATGAACTAATCAATTTCTCAACTAAAAATATATTTTTATTCCCATTGAATGATATATGTTTCTAAGTTATAAAGTGGTTTAACATTTTTACACCATGTTATGGGTTAGCAGGCTGATCCATATGAGCAAGGTTGTTGGTCATAACCTGAGTTATCTTCCTTAAAATGGTAAAAATATCCTCATCTATGACACCAAATATATTGGTTTTGTTAGTGGGAAAATCCTTGATTTAATTATAAGTATTGATTTTATTTTCCCCATTAGTCACCATCACTAAAAAATAGCGCACCCTAAGTTAGATAATATCACAATAATCATTAATATTAAGTTAAAATAAAAAATACCTCTAAAAAGGTCTCAAATTCTCTAAGCGATTATCATAATTCTCATTTATTCTATATTAATTTTAAAAATAGTTCCCACTGATTATACTAAACTTGATCTGACACCAACTATAGCATCCCCATATATAGTATCCAAAGGATTTTTTTTAAATTTATGACATTAGCATAGATATAAGTAATCGAAAAAATAAGATCAACAAATTTAGAATTATTATAAAACTACATATATACATGATTCCCATATTACATTGGAAATATAAAATACAAATAATAAAATCATTATTTTATACTTTATTTTAACCATAATATACTTAGGCATATCCCAAGGAAAGGAAAAATGAATGGGTCATATTAATTTCTTAGTAAGAGTTTTGTATAGTTGAAGCTACCATGGGTAAATAAAAAATAATCAATATGGAATGATAAGTAACTAAAAAAAAATAAAATTTAATAAATAAATTGAGTAAAAAACGAATCAATGGATAAAATCAATACACTAATCTCATGGATAATACTATATAAATTCATAAAGTAAGAATTATATACTACGGGAAGTCATGATCTCAGAAATCATTAAATCTCTATTGTCAAGAACTTATGGTAATAAAATATTAAACTAGGGGTCACTACTAAGAAAATGGGGATATCCCCATGCCTCTATACCAAGGGTTTACATGAACCATTGGTATATAGTTCATGGATCAAGTCTATAGAAATGGTTTATTCAAAACATTAGTATATATAAATCTACACCAATGGTGTTTAAAAAATCATTGGTATTGAGTTTGAACATATCCATTAGGCTCCCACCCTCACCCCATTCTCCCCTGATCCATATTTTACATTACTTCAACAAGTGGTAGATTCTATTATATTTTAATTTTATCCTTGTATTTTGGGATTTGTTTTATTTGGATATTATTAAACATCAGATTAGTGAGATCCACAACCTTCTTCTCTTCCACTGAGTATTGTTTTGATTTTTATCTTTTTCATCATGCGATTAATCCCAAACCTTCATGTCATTATCATTATTAAATAAATATTTAGTTTTTTGGTTCATGTTTATAAATTCGATAATTTATGAGTCTTCATTCATTCCATGAAGTAAGTCGATGGATCATGAAGCCTAGATGGCTATGCATAGGTCATACCATAAATTATTTTCATGTGGAAAAGCTCTAGTAAACATTAAAATAAAAAAAACAATCTCTTTGAATTTCTTGAAGGAATTTCATATCTATTGACCATGAGATCCATGTTGAAATTTGAAGAGTTATTTTGGGAAGGTGAATTCCATCCCAAGAAGAGTTATTTTCTTTAAATAATGGGTGTCGGCTAGTTGTGAAGGGAGAGTAGGAACATAATAACCCAAGAGTGGGGTTTCTACCATAAAGTGGCTAAAAAAGTTATTCTATCACATATTATATATTTTTTATTTCATTTTTTCATCAACCTATCATAGATATTATGAGTGATTGTTTTTTAGTTTTTCCTAACATGTTATTAAAAGGTCATTCCACTAGTTTGATTGGGTATTTTTATTTAAATCATCATGGGCTTCACATTAAATTCTCATCCCTTCTTATCTACCTTATTTTTTATTACATGTTCATTGTGTTTTTATTAGGGTAGTGTTCTATAATGATGTTACAAGAAAACTAATTTCTCTATAACTATTAGGTACATTATTTCTTACACTTAAGAAAGGTTTTTCATTACCATTTTCACTAATAAACCAAAGTATAAGACAATTAAAATATTTGAAATTTAGAGTGTGAGAGTAATTAATCAGATGGGGGGGTGACTTAGACATAATTCCAATGAAGTTTAGAATAAGATATTATGTTTTTATAATGACTATTGAATTTACCTAATAATTATATGTATCATACCTTTGTTTCTTTTCTTCTATAATTATTTTAAATCATCATCAATATTTTTCTTTTAATATCCAAGTATTTTTTTTATATAAATAATTTAGTTTTTTATTTATTAAATTGAGTAATATATATCCTTTTATTTATGGTATCATCCTTATAAATTCATGATCATTTAATACTTAATTAGATTTATAGTGATTTGGGGTTGGATTTTTTAACTTCTCAATTAATTTATCCTAGGGGAATTAATGAATCTTTGTGGGTTTGTCACAACCCAAGAAGGGTGGATGCTCTATATCCTTCATGGCTAGTAGAGGTTCCCATTCAGTGAAGTGAATAATCTTGGGGGACCTAAATCGTGGAAGACATATCCTTCAATTTTCACTGATAAAGAATGAATTAAAACATTAGTGTGTTTCTAATGTGGCTAGTTTAGGAATTCCAATATATCATGCTTTCAAACTCTAATGACTAGTCATTTTTGTAGTTGATTGGGATATCTAAAGAAATGCATTTTTGATTAAATTATACAAATATGAAAATTTCAGTACCATATTATAAATCTTAATTTTTAATTAGAATATATTATGAGGTATCTCTTCCTCTCCCATATTATTTATATTGATCACTTTTCTCCTTTGATTATATTTATGATATTTGGAATATATTTTTGAATTTTTGAGGTATTGTGATCATTTGGAAAGTAAGATTTTGTTTTCATGAAATTATGGTTATACCATTTTTTGGATTTTTTGGATTGAGTCTTCATACATAAAACCTTAGGATATAATTTATAGTGTCTAAAAGTTATTTAGTTAATCTACTATGATGTTGAATTATTAAATGGAAGGAAAACCACCTTGGTTTTTCATTTGTAGGAATTTCTTATAGACTGAATGGCCCAAAGGCCAATTTTTTTTATAGATTTTGGATAAGCCTCCTTTTAAGGGTAAGGGGGGAAATAGGACTTCAAGGACACCAAGACATTAAAAAAATCGAGAAAAGAGAGTTGCAACTCAGAACAAGATTACGAAGAAGTGATTCACCCGGCATCAAACACATTAAGGCATGCCTCCACCAAAGAATGACTGCTCAGCAAGCTATCCCATGAAAGAATGCATGGGCCTGTTACTGATGGAAATGTTATACCCTCTCAATCATCCAAATTGAAATGTCATGGATGGTGAAGACGCCCATATCTATCCTCATCTGAAGCAAAACCTTGTAGAATGTTTGGGTTCCCCAACAGTCCATCCATTTCACTTCCAACAACAATCAACCAGCAGGTTACCGACAGATTCACAGCCAACCACACCATCAACACCACCAAAATACCACCAATTCGATGGACAATCAAAAAAGATCCAAACTTCACCAAATCAAAATGGGGAGAAAAATACAACAGCACCAAATGGAAATCCCTCCCTCCTCTGGTCCACTGGAGCCGACCTCGAGCCCATAAGCGCACGCCAGATTTGACGTCAAGATGGGACAAAGCCGAGCAGAGATCTCGGATCCCAAAGGCATGCCAAAGCCGTCGCTGAGCACACTGAAGCCGATGCCGAGCCCACCGCAGCCGAGAGAGATTCTTTAAAAGCCAGAGGCAAGCACACTGAAACGAGCACACCGACCATGACGAGATACCAAAGGCATAAAATTCACTGGTCTGAGATCCCGAAGCCGAACCACTCGAAGTCGACGCACATCGACGCCGAGCTGAGGTCTCAATGCTCGGAACGTCGAAGCCATCGCTGAACGAGCTCCCGAATCAAAAAGGCACAACGAAGCCGCCACCGTGCCAAGAATGTAATCGAACCATGCAAATCTTCCACCCATCGATGCCGAGCCGGGACAAGAAGTTTTTGCTGAGGCCGGACCAAGCTGGAGGAGGGAAAGAGGCGGCTTGGAAGAAAAACCCTAGGTGCTCGAGGTGGGTAGGAATTTATTATAGCATATGTTATTTCTTTTATTATTTATTTCATTTGATACTAGTATGCTTGGATGGATTTCTTATTAAAAAAATAAAAAACCTGGATTTAAATTATAGTTGCTTAAATATGTTATGATATTGTTTATGACTTATTTGACTTCAACATTCTATGCTAAATTTTTAAAAATTGTTTCTAAAAGGTATAAATTTTATTGTTTTATAAATTATGAAATATATTAAAGAAATTTAGAAGAATACACTCTTTGATATTGATCAATGAATTCACTATCTAGGGCTTCCTCATGAGATCCCTTAGTGGGTATAATAACAATAATACTTTTATTCTTCATTAAATTTACTGTCATGTTCTTATTATTTATCATTATTTTTAGGGACATTAATCTAAATGATTGTTTACATCTCCTCAGCCTACTAGTATGGTTCCCGGAGGGGGCGATGGTAGAGCTATGTTGAGCACCTGTCATACATGTTAACACCTTGATCCACCAGTGTCCATCCCATATACAACACATTTTTCATCTTCCACTTGGGCCTCTAGGGATATTCCCACCCATGCCTCCATCATCACCTTATTTAGGATTTACTTTTCAGTCCATGTCTACGCTACCTAATGGGATTTCACAACCTATACCATATCCATATTAAATGATGTATCCCCATCCCTTCTACCCTACTTCTACTAGGTCTACACTACCTCCATTTTCTACGATCAATCCAAGATCCAATTATTGTGATACTCAGCTACCACTCCACTGCAAGAAGTTGATATAATGCATTCATTAGAAAAGGAACATCTTTTAGTGGATACCGATCCATGATATCCCCCAGATCTATCAGATCCTAATAAACATCCAGGATTAAGTGTTTTTTAAGTGTTTCAAATTGTATGACATCATTTTTTTTCAATTTTACATTGATTTAATTATATATTTTTTTAACTTATTTAGTGTGATCTTCTAATTGGTGATATGGAAGTGCTATTATGAGTGAAGCCTGGAATCATCAAACAAAAAAAATTATAGACTACAATGAAGACAATAAAATGAAAGGTAAAAATTCTAGTCAATGTATAAGTTTTGTGGATACTTTATCCAAGTATAATAATATCATTTTTGTACAACCAATATCATGGAGGCATACCGATAATGAAATTTAAGAGAATGAATGGGCATTGATATGGGTATGAAATTTGTTAAATTGATATATATATATACATATACATATACATATATATATAATTATATGAATTAACATGGTCATTATAGCATTGGGTTATATTTTCCAATAGTGAAGCTGATATAGTCTCACAGTTAGTGGATCATGGAGCGTCGTGGAAATCTTATAAGCATGAGTAATATGTTGGTTGGGAGAGTAGAGTAATGTTTTATTTAGAGGGTGTACCAATATTTACTAACTTTAAAACAACAAAATACCAAGAAATGATCATATATTGGAAGAGTAATGAATTTAATGTATTCCTAAACATTAATGGTTTTTATTGAAATTTTAATTCTTATTAATTATATCAATTTTTTATTTTCAGGATGTGTCATAAAAAATTAAAACAACAAGGATGATATGATGTATATGATTTCTTTGACACACACTATAGTTCCATAGCATGAGAAGAACCAATTAATTTTATATGAATAGAAATAATATCTATATTTATATTGTTACTAAAGTCGATGGGATTTATTTTTGAATTAAAATTTTTGGATGATATCTCTATTAGTTAGGATTTAAGATTTTTCATGCTTAGAGTGAACTAAAATATAATATTATATATTTCAGAAAGCATTGAATAATAATCACAAAAATCAATTTTCATATTCCAAAAAATTATAATAGTTCAAAGAATGAACTAAAATCTATTTTTTTTCAGTGATTGTTGCCCAGATTTTTCAAAAATGGATGCTTGTTATTTTGAGATGTTCTGTATAACATGTTTGGGATATTTTGGGGAGAGAAAAAATTTATAAAATATTTTATCCACCAATTATATTATTGGCCAACCAAATCTGTTCTCTTTTCATTCATATTAGCTTAAATTGATTCTTTCAAGTTCATTATATTCAAATACGTTTATTTTAGTTTCATTTTGTGAACTGTAAAGTGATTTATATAAATACTTTTCATATAAAATTTGAAATATTATTACATGTAATTTGATATAGTCAATTAAAATAAACTTAAACATAATTAAATAGAATTAAACAAACCAAAAATTGTAATTTCTGTTTATTTGAATCATCAAGAATTATAAAAACATAAATAGTAATTAAAAGGAATTAAATTTTAGTAAAATAGTTCTAAAATGGTCCTAAAAAAAACTAACATTGTACCAAGAATGAAGTCCAGAAATTCTACATTAATAACGATGTTTTGAAGTTCCCCATTTGGTTATACTTTCATGATGAAATTTACATTTTATTATCATGAATCCCTTTAATATAAGGTTAAAAATTCCCTTTAAATATAGAATTTATATATGGAATGAAGTTATATTTCTCCCTTCAGGTTATAATAACATTACTCCTCGAAACATGTTGAATGTTCCATTAGAATCCCGAAGAAACATCTTGTTTTGTTTTAATTTAACTTCTCAATAATATTTCAATATAAAATTTCTAGAATTGAAAATATGTTCTATGAATGAATTATTCCATAAGGGATACATCTCAGTAATTATCAGTTCAAAATTTTTTTTAACCAAATAATCTAAACCAAAATTAACCAATTGACATTACTAAAGATGAACCAAACACCATAACTGAAAATGTACTAAATAACCTGACCTAAAGAAAAATGAATAAATTTACCCAAAATGAATGAATCAACCAAATAAAAAAAATTAACAATTGATCAAATAACCTAATAAAAAATAAAATAAAGTCCAAATGACCAAAATGAACCAAATGATGTAACCCAAAAAAGATATAACCCAAATATAACCAAATGACCCGACCCAAAATAAACCAAGTAAACTAACAAAAAAAAGTGATAGCTAAAAAATAAAAAAATAACCTAACCTAAAAATACCTAACCCAAAATGAAAAAAATAAAATAACAAAAAATAAAACAAATGACTTAAACCCAAGAAAACCAATTGATCTTACAAAAAAATAAAAAATAGAAAATGAACTAAAAAATTAAAAAATCCTGAAATGGACTAGATTACTTATCCTAAAACAAACAAAATGACCTAAATCAAATATAATATAACCCAAAAATGAACGAAATGACTAAACCCAATATGAATTAAACAAAAGTGAACAAAATAATATTTACCAGAATAAAGAAAATTATATAACTCAAAAATGATTTAACCCCAAAATGGATCAAATAGATAAATCCAAATAGAAAAATAACCTAACTTAAAATGAACCAAAAGATCTAGCCAAATGACTAAATGTACAAATATGCCAATATATCTAAAACAAAACTGAACCAAAAAAAGTAACTCATTAATAAAAGAAATACCCTCACCCAAAATGAATGAAATGATCAAACCAAAAAATATCATAAATACTCTAATCGATTAACCAAATGACTGAGTAACCAAATTACCCAATAACCAATCCAAAAAAATGAACCGAATGACCAAATTAACAAAATATACAAGTTACCAAATAAAAAAATAATGTAACACCAATATAATTGGAACAAAATGAACATAAAAGTGGAATCCATATTATGCCTATGTTTATCATGAAAATTAGTATGTATTGATTATGTTATAACACTAGTATTAAATCTCCAATTAAATGTATATATATCTTCCACTATAATAAATGTCAAATATTAAAAATAATGTATGGAAAAGATTATCTAAAAGTGATTACTGCCTGAGAGAGTTAGTAATTCCTCCTTTGGTTCCCCTTGTGAGTGTAGAGTTGCACACTATTAAGGCTATTGATAGATATAGACCAAGTAGTTAACTCATATGCTTTTAATTTATGAATTATATCATATGATCTAGTTAGATCATAATTAGATTCAAATGATGGATAAATAACATGTAGTTAATAGATATGGATTTCATTTACTAATTATAGTGAATGATATAGTTATATGCTTATTCATTTTATGGATTTATTTAATTACTAAAATTTTATTTCATTCTAAGTTGAATTGAACTTATATATATATCTGAAATTGGTTACTTTAAAATGAGTTACTCACTATATTATGAATCTAACAAGGATCATGAATTTCACTTATTCACATGTAGATTCATTTCCTTGCAACTTAATATAATGTGAGAATTTATGTTAATACCACATAGTGACTCACCACTGTAATGTAATCTTATGTGGGAAAGGTTTAACTTGATGTGAGTAGATGGTTAATATTACATGTCTTTACATTTTTTTTGTTTTTTGTTCATAAATTTAATATTATTCTATAATATATTTGTTTAGTAATCAATTTCATTTGAATAAATCAACTTTTTTGTATCGATGTTTGTGTGACTCGATCAATATTATTTTCTTAAGTAAGAGGTAAAAGGATGAAAGTGTTGTAAATGAATAGACAACAGAAATGGTTGTAAGTATTTTTATTGGTATTATAAATTTTGATAAGTAATTCATAATAATTTTTTTATAATTTCAACAACATGACCTTAAGGACCTCTACAAGAAATACGATGATAAATTTGGTCCAAATGATCATTTGAGCGAGGAATTATGTGAGGATCACTAGGGGGAGTCAGTTTTGAACCATGAAATGCATAATACCCATTAGATATTGGCCCTATTATAAGGCCTCTAAAATCGTTCACAACACTGAGATTCAAAATTCTAATACAGAAGAAGGCAAGGACAAAAAAATATCTATACAGGATCATGAAAGAGGTAAACTAGTCCCAAAAAAATACATGTAATCTATGACAATTATATTTCTATCAGTTCCATCAGAGGGTACTAATGTTTTTTTATTAATTTATGGAAACTAATTGTTCTTTATATGATGCACTGAGTGATATCTATGAGCTTTATAGTGGTGGTCAGGGTGATGATACTACTGTTGGTGACCATGATGATGATGATGACGATGATACCACTACTCTCCCAGGGGTGAAGATGATAAGGGTGTCATTGATGATTTAGATGTAACTAGTAGTGATGAGGGAGATATTAATACCATTTATTTTCTATTTGATAGTAAAGAGACATGTGAAGATGATGTTTAATGACTAAAATTGATTTATGTTGTGTGATTTGTATGTATGCTATAGTATTATAAAAGATTGTAAAACTGTTGATAACCAAATGGTTGAATTCTAAATATATAATAATTATAATATATTAAATATATATAATGGTTTATAATTTATTTAAAGGTTTTGTGAGAGGTGCTGGATGGTGATGCTGCTATCCATTTGGGGTAGGAAGATATACCAATGGTTCACCGAACTGTTTGTATAAATCAATTTTTTATTAGACTCTATACCCATAGTTTTCATGAACCATTGGTATAGTTTTATACCCATAGTTTAAATCAACCCATGGGTATTAAAATTTTCCCATGGGTTATACCAACGATTTACCTTAAAACAATTGGTATCACCATAAACTGAAACCTATTGGCCTTAAAGTTTATATAACCATTAGTATAGGTTATACTAATAGTTTTGGGGCCTATAACAGTGGTTCTATAAAATAGTATCACAATTATCATGTTATATATGTTCATTTAAAAACAAGTTTCTAGGCTTCTACTAATATTTCTCTGATACCAATTGTAACTACCCCAACTATGGTAACCCAAAGATGGTGGTTACTTTATTACATTATCATATACACAAGGTATCTCACCTTTAAATATTAATTAGTTTAACAATACTATAAAATATATAAATACTTTATTCACATATTACATTGTAAATATAAAATAAATACCCTAACAAGAATTTCTTTGTACTTGATATTAATTATAATATCCTTATTCCTATCATAGGGTATGGAAAAACATGAAAGGTCCATCTTAGATACTCTGTAATAGTTATGTAAAGTAGAATCCATAATGAGTAAATATGGTGTAATCAATATGGAAAGGTGAAAAACATAAAACACATTCCATTTAATCAATAACTTGAGTAGAAAATGAAACCATGGATAATATCTATATACCAATTTCATGAATAATACTATCTGAATTTTTGATGATGGAAATTTATACTATATGATTTCATGATCTCATATGTCATTATATCTCTAACATGAAGTATTTTTTCCAATATAGTTTAAAACTATTATCAAAAACTCATTTAATTTATCCAACTAATTTTTATCATGATATTGGTTGATTTATAAAAGGAATATAAAATTATGGGCCCCAACTGTTACTACATGTCCGAGTAATTCTTCATATATCGATTGATAAATTTAATTCATGAATAATATTGCCTATCAAAAAATATTATTATTGAGTAAATAATACAAAATATCAATATTTCCCCAGTTAATTGAATAAATTTCAAAGAAAAACACTGTTTATAGAATTTTTATATGGTTTAGGAAATAATCATATTCATGATTCAAAGAATAGAGACATTTAAGGTAAATTTATTATTCAATGATCACAAGAAATTGAGTTTTTCAAGAGAAATATAATAACCCAAAAATTTAAAAATATGACTTTCAATTCATCAGAAATATAGATTTTGAAATAATTTTATTCCTTTTAAGCAATAAAAAGAAAACATATGATAGAGAACTTCTCAAAAACGTTTTATTTTTAGTTTTTTGTAAATATTGTAGAAAACTCTAAACTATATAAAATGGTTTTGGTGGTGGGAAGGTTCGTAAAGGCTGTATAAGTTAAAAAACATTCCGGTGGACATTATTTTAAAGAAAGTTGATAATGAATCTATTTAGAAAAATATTATAAATATTACTTAAATAAAATTTAAAATTTAAATGACAAATCAAGATATTCTTGATAAATCATTTGTGTAAAAAAGTATGTTCATATTTTTTTTTGAAAAATATGGATATGGAAGAAAATTATACTCAATCAAGAAGAGTAATATGATGCACTTTTATTTTAAACAATAGTCTTGAAGGAGTAACTTGAATTGAATCATTAATCATAATTAATAACTAGATATCCATTTTAAAAAAATTAATTGGTAAATATATACACCATATAAATGTAAATAGGTACATATTTCAAAATATGTCTCAATGAAGTTGAAATTAATAAGAAATACCTTACCTCACATTTCCTCTATGTTTTATATGATTTAAAATCATGCATAATTGTTATAATAATTTTTTTATTTTTTAAATAATCATATTAATATATATAATATCATATATTATCCTCTTGTAACATCTTATCACACATTTTTCAACAATATTTCATTATTATCATTGTTTTGGTTGTTAACTACTTTATTTTCTCATTTATGTTTTGTCACAAAAGATCATGTGCTTGCAATTTGATTATGGTTCCATATCATCCATAATTTTAATCATGATATAAGTATAATATATATCCATCTCTCCTTATTACCTTTTATATAAAGAGGAAGTGAAAAAATATCACTTCACTTCATGGAGGTGGTAGTCCACACGTACACACGATTAATGTTACAATTTTCTAATGGATTATAAGGTATGAAGATATATATGATATTAAAATTATAGAGGAATATTTATGTCATAAAAATAATATATATTCATATGTTCAATATTTATTACCATCCAAGAATTGTGGTGATTTAAAATGAATTACTCTACTACTTAGAGATGGTAAGCTGTATGTTTTCACAAGTGTTCCTTTCACTTTACTTAGGATAGAAAAGAGGTGGAAAATTATTGTACCACAATCATAATATCATACCAGTATGTTTATTATTTTTTATTTGTTATCTTATTATGGTTTTAATAGATTTATTGTATGTTTAAGTAGAAATAAATGTAAAAGAGTCAGTTGAGATGATTACCACTTCTTCAAAAGAGCTCCAATAGATATTATCTTAAGGGACCTATTTCATGAATAAAAAAAACTCAAAAACATAGATAATGATTTTTAGAATAAAATTGGTAATGGTTTGGTTGAACTTGATTGATAAAATTATTATTAATAATTGAGAGGAGTGTCCTTTTATAATTGAGGGGAGGGGAATTCTTAGAATTTCATAAAGTGTTGAATTAATATATTTTTGTAAAAATGGATCAAAATTGATATAATTCAAATTTAATAAGACTATATGTATAAATAATATAATTAAATAAAACTTGGATAAGTTTTGGTTTTGTTTTCACACTTATCTCTTAGTTTTAACCCACTGTGAACCCTTTTGACAATTACTGTACTATTAATGTTTTGAATCCTTTATGGGAATAAAATTTTACTATAAAATGAAAATTGACCAATAAATGGACCTTGATTGATTTTTTCAACCATATAATACTCATTTTTCTGAGAGTAATGTTTTTATGAATTTATAATTATTTAGTAAAATATTATTTATTTTAAAATATTATTGATATCACGTTGATAGTATTCATTTAATTTTACATTAAATACATCAATAAATGTTGAGGAATTTGAATATAATACTTTAAAACATCACTAAAATTTCATAGTTATATGTTTTTTTTGAAAAAACATATCTTTCATATTATATTTCTTTATGTATTTTTAATAACATTTATTTTATTTTTATATTAATTAAATAAATTATGTGTCGGTGTTGCACATGCATTTAAAAAAATTATTTTGTCAATTAAAATTATAAATAAATGATTACGATAAAAAAATATTTACATTTCAAATTACTATTTATAACTAGACACAAGTTTTATTTACCCATATATTTTACTTTTCTAGATATTAGAATTAAAAGAGCTAGATTTTTTTCTTTATTTCTCATTTAAATATTATAAAGTTCCAAATAACTATCAAATATAAAATAAGATAATAAATTCACATAATTTATGATTATGAATGAATAATTTCATCCTATAAAATTAATTCTTGTGTTAGGATGATTTTATCATCCTTATCATATTATTTTTCACTTTAATTACCGGATTTACCCTTACCGTGGGGACAATTATTTATTTTGGTTATTATTCATAATGATCAGAAATAAAAGGGAACTTGTTAAAAAACTTGGGAAAAATAATTCAAAATATGGGATCCATTTTTCAATATTCAATTTAAATAATTGGAATAATTTATTTTAATATTAAGAAGAAAAACCCAACGAAAAATAGTTTTTTTCATAAAAATTCTTTTTTAATGTATAAAAATGTTTTTATTTAAAGATTAATCATGAAATTAATTTAGAATAAACTCTATTTAATTATTAATAATATATTATAACTAAATTTTATTGTAAATCATTTAAAAACACTATGTACTTTTTTAATATCTGGAAATAGAAATACAAATTTTCAATAAAAATCATTATTTTCACTATTCATTGGAAACTATATCTTTTCAGAAAATATAGAAATATCTTTCTAAGATAATTTTGGAATGATTTTTAAAAAATGTGATTATTTTTATAAAATTTAATTGAATATTAGTACTAAAAATTTATTCTAATATTTTCTCAAAAAATCAATAGAAATTATTTTTTATAAAGTATATTTCAGGAGAAAAAATAACATTAATATAAATTTATTACTTATTTATTAAGGATTAATCATTTAATTTTTTTCTGAGTAGGATATATATATATATATATATATTATTTGGTTAATACTAGTTATAACCTCCAATTCAATGACTATGGGATAACTATTACCTTAAATAATAATATTTTAATTATATATCATAGTTTTCTTAATCTCAGTGTTGCATATGATGTACTATATAAGACATAGTCTTGTTTTAAAATATAATTATATTGAAAAACCATTATCTGATACTCATTCTAATATCTGAACTAGCAAATATGCCTTGTTCCATCTCCAAAAAACATCTCATTCAGATCTTCCATTAATATGATTACCATTTTGAATCATAATTCACTGAATGAAACCTACTCTAGGATAAATAAAATACCTCCCAAACTAATAACCCAAAAAATTTATGAGTCATTATATTACATATCTAATGTGGAAAAATTTGATCTCCCAATTCTATCTGGAACCTTGTGGGTGAATAAATTTTTAGAAGACATGTTACAAATACCATCATATAGAGATATAAGTACCACATTTAAGTTTTATATAATAATATAGAGGATTTACCATGTATTTAAACTCATTAATAAATTATTAGGAATTAAAATCCATTAATTTTTTAAAACTGGATAACAAATTCACACAATCAATAGTTTATAAGGCAATTTTCAAACTATATTTTTATGGAACAATCTAAGAGTAGGAATTAAATTTAAAAAAGACTTTGATGGATTAGTAAATAAGAAACTAAACAAATTTTATCTTAAAATTTACAAACAATTTGATGTTGTAGATAATATATAATGTAATAAGACTAATGAAGCATGCTGAAAATCATTAAATTTACTCTTATGGGGAAATTGATCCATGTATCTGGTACTATGGGTATAAATTTAGTTTATGTGAATATTTAACACTTTATAATTATCAAAATAAAATAAAATAAAGTATTTTGATTATATAACATTTCATGTGCATATTATTTTATTCTAATAAGATAGTAAGAGAAGTGCAGTTAAAACTGATGAATTAGGGTTCATGAAATTAAATATCAGTAAAGAATAGTGAAAGTACGAAACCATTATATTGGTATCACAAAAAATGAAAATATTTTATGGTTATAATATTGAAAAGAAAATTTTTTCAATTATTTTATGGAGACTAAACCAACATGAGGATAAAATAAAAATTCCATTGAGTATGATCCTTTTACTAGGTAATCACAATTTTTATGTGGTGGTTCCAACATATATGGTGTATTGTGTGATCTTATTTATTAAGTAAAATAAAAAAATAGGGGGGGTAAATTGAGTTCTTAAATTTCAAAAAAATAAAAACATACCTCTTTTGAATATTCTTAAATCTATCATTTGAATTTTAATTATTTAATTTATAATAAATAATGAAATAAAAAGGGTAGGGGATAATCAGTTTCTACTATGGTTTAAGGATCTAATAAAAACCCCTAGTACACTACACTAGTTTTCAATGTGATCTGGGAGATTTTTATTTCTATACTTTTTTGAAGATTATTCAGCCCAGTGTAAGTAACTATAATTACAAGAAACCAATATCTTTTCCCAGGATCTCCCTTACTAAAATTATCTAAATTATTTAAACTACAATAATTAAAAGGAATGAATACTTAGAAAAATTAATAGAAAATATATAAAAATTAATCTTATATTATCATATAGTTATAGAATTCTATATCTGAGAGAAGATCAAAAAACCTTTATAGAAGGATCAAAATTTGAGTGCAACTCCGAAGAGAATATTTTTCCTATAGAGATATCATTGTGTACAAATTAAGGAAATAAAAAAATATTTTATTTTCATCTTCCCCTTTGAGATAAATATAAGTAGTTTGAGTTTATAGGTAGAAAGAAGATATAATTTTGTAAGAGTAAGAGAATTTATGCCTAGGTGAATTTTTCTTGTTATTCTAAATATTTCGTATGTTGTTCCCTTTATAGATTAATATCTTTCTTTTTGTTGAATTTTTCTGAAGAAAGATATATGGTAAAAAAATTATAACTATTGGTTAAAGAATACCTTTATTTTCTTCATGATAATAATTAAAGGCTCAAACATTACCATGAATTTTCTTCCTCAAAATAACTAACCATAATAATCTAATCAAAATATCTTTGATTCTAGTGATAATAACTCAAAATCTAATTTCCAATTAAGATTATAAATTGTCTTATTTTCTTAATGGTATTTAAATTTAAACATTCACCATAAAAATATCATCTTATTACTTCAAAAGTATCATTTTATATCTTCGTATGGAAGATATTTATGTGAATTATTTAAGGTTTATAAGAATCTACTCCAAACATGTATAATCATTATATGGAATTGTGTAAAAATCATTATGTATTGTGTATGTTTCATCCTTGACTTGAATAAGTATTATTATAGACATGTGTATCAATATAGACTTGGGTAAGAATAATTTTATACATTCATAAGGATCTTTGGGAATATATACACATCATTTTGGACTTGTATAGGGGGCATAGACTTTCATAAACATCATTCCATATTTACATAAGAACCCTATTATTGTATAAGTGTGAATCTTAACTTTAAAATTATATTTACTTAATTTGGATAAGTACTTAATAATTATGGCTCCAATACTTCACAAGTATCACACATTTACTTATTAAGGATCGATACTTTGTAAATATAAAATTTAACATCATAATGACGAATCCTTCACTACTATTGGATGAATAATTAAGAAAGTTTTACACTAAAACTGAATAATATTCAAATATAAAAAATATATAAACCTATATGAACATTTTCAACACACTTAAAGGAAAAAATGAGTATGTAAATATGTTTTTTTCATCAAAACTAAGAGTATAGTTGGATATGTTGGATTAAAATTAGTATGACCATCAATATTACCCTTTTTAATGATAAGAAGACTCAAAAAAAATTAAACATAATATTTGGTGGATTTAATAAGAATATATATAATAAAAAGAGTAAGTATATGAATAATATATACTTTGGAATAAAATTTTATGTTTTCTATTATCTTCTACCATATTTTATGATATTAAAAAAATGTTAAATTTTTGTAGATCAGACATCAATATGGAAATTTGAACTGATTAAACTTATAGAATATATTACTATAATGAAAAATAATTGAACTAATTTTAATTGAAAAAATAATAGAAAAAATAAGAGTTAATTAATATTTATAACATGAAAAAACATCCAATAATAATATAGAATCAAGAATATTAAGACTATGGGTTTGGTTCAATAGGTAAATCATCAGGTGGTTTTTAGGTCCTCATAAAAAGAATTTTAGTACAAAAAAGGATAGATTAGAGGTATTTTCAGATGATCCGAGGCCTGACATTCCCCTTGAATAATTATTTGGAATATATAGTATCCATACTTTAAAATTTTTATCTCTTTATTCATCATAGTTCTTAATAAATGTAAATGGGAATTTAACTTGAGAGGGTGATGGTGTAACGACTAAAAGTTTAATCAATGGAAATTCAATTCATATAATTATGTCATATAGTATAATAACATAAAATCACAACACAATGCTACATCAAGATTAAATTAACTACTAAATACATTATGACCTTTAAACATAATTTTTCCACATCTCTGATATGGATTTTGAAAATGTGACATGCATAATTGCGATCAGTAAGATGTTTTTAGTCTGATAGGACAAACATAATTTTTGGTAAATAGTAACTTACGCTTTTGAATAGTGATGTTACCCTTATGAATATTAATATGACCCTTATTAATATTAAATCGGTGAAGGAAATCATAACCTCACTAATGAATGTATAAATAAAATTTATCCATCTTCTAAGTGACAATATGATAATATTAGTATTTTTGGAAAGTCATAAATATTTAATTATAATTTAATGATTAATTTATTAATTTGAAGGAAAATTTATTATCATAAAATGTATTCATAAAATAATATTTTTATGTGTTATGATGATAATATTATTTTATGAGACCTTAGTTGATTTTTCAAAGTCTTAAAAAATCAATTACAATTTTAAAATTTTTATTTTCACATAAATTATGTTTTTAAATAAAAATTAGATTCTCCTATTTATAAAATTATTTTCATAAAATTTAGTTCATTTTTGGATTCTACATGTTGAAAAAATGGTTAAGGTGAATTTTTGATATTTTTAATGAAAAACTTGAATATTTGGTGAATAGTGAAAATTTTCAATTTACAAAATATACTAAATAAATGAGTGTTTGCATAATTCTTGTATAATGGATGATGTAAATGGATATTGGTTTGAACTCACATTCACTTATTACTTTTTTGGTCAAAGGAATCAGCACTTTTTCTTTTCATGAAAACATGATAAACTAGTGAATTAAATATTGAGAAAACTCTCATCTCATCAACTATAAAATATTATCGCTTACCACCTATTCTTCTCAAACCTATGAAACATTTTTCCTTGTAAAAATTATTCTCAAATCCCTCCCTAATAATCTATCCCACATTTAGGTTCTCTTGGTCTTATCAAAATACCAAAATCTCTTCCCTAAAGAGGTTCTCAAGTTCCTTTGATTTCTTTTCTATCCTCACCTATACTCATCCAAAAGGTATCAAAACTCAAGTACCATACAAATAATAAAATTTTGTTATGATAATGTAATAATTATTCATATTTTATATTTTATCCTCCTTTTATACTATAAATGGAAACACCATTTGAGATGTGTTAATTTATCCCATTCAAGGATAAAAGATTTGCAATTTCTATTTCAATCTTCAATTATGGCCATCAAACCATTTTTATTGATTAACCAGATTAATATGTATGTAATATATCATATATAATGTTTTGAATCATTTTGTACATTTTTTTTAATTTATTAAACAAAATGAGTTCGTTGTGATTGAAAAACCGCCAATGAACCAAAACAGTTGTCATTAAGGTTTTATATATTGATTCATCCTCACTCCAAATAAAAAAATAAATTTTATAACCATTTAATCTTATTTATTTTCTATAATAACATATAAATTAAATTCTATACCACAATACTCATATTAAATTATTATCCGTACATGTATATAATTAAACCGATCATGAAAACCAAGGAAACAAACGCTTCTACACAATGAAATTGAATCTCATAACCCCTCAAAAAAGAAAAATAATGAACTTAATAAGGTTATAATAAGTAAATTAAATGAATAATTGGTTTTGTAATTATTAATTAATGAATATAATTTTATTATCTAGGACATTAATATCAAGTGAGTAACACCTTTAGACTTAAGGTATGGGATTCTAACCGAACGTCCATTATTCCTTCGGGTTGATCTATCTTCAATTTTAACCAAATTAAGCTATCTATTATTTTTATTTACATGATCCAAAATCATTTATCAAGATCCATTAATTAGTCTATTTTGGGGATGTAAATATTTATAAGTGGCTCCCTTCTCAATTCTTCCACATAAGCAAGCCCTTTATAAGGGAACTTTCCAAATTCTTACCCAATTTCTAGTGCACTATATCATCTATTTTAAACCACCATTATTTTTATGAAATTATTTTTTTTTATTTTAAAAACATATTGGTTCACATCTTGTTTTATATAAAATATTATTCCCTTTTTTATTAAAAATTGTCTTTAGTATTTTCCTTAAAACCTCACTAAAATGTTTTAATGCTAAAATTTATTAAATACTCTTATTACATGTTATCACTTATGTTTCACATTACTTACCATGATATATTCCTATATTACTTTATTATTTTCCATGTATGTTTTAATTCCTTTCTTTCTTGGACACTTTTATATTACATTTATTTATTATGCTTTATGAAATGATTATGATACCCATTTATTTCCATTGGTACCCTTATGTGTATACATGATTGATAATGTATGATTATTTATATAGAAAACGTATTCTTGAAAATGTTTAGGTTGGTTCACCCAAATAGAACTCCAATGCATTGGGTGAAGTTTAGTATCATGAGACGTTATGTGCAATGGTCTTGGCGGTAAGCCTTGAAACATGCTCCATGTGCTACGGTCTTGGTGGTTAACCTTGACTTGTGCTGCTTTATGTTCAACAAGTTAATCTTGTGCTAATGTCATGTTTTATATCGAGGCCACATTACAATTATTCTATGATTATATGATCCTGTGTTTTAAAATTTATTATTCTGTATGTTTAATCATGTGCCATTCTTATTTATATCATTATGTTATACCATCTAACCCATGTGAAAAGCTTAATTATTATGTTTATTTCCTTATTTGGATTTCAAGCTCATCTATTTATTCATTTTATATAAAGGATTTCCTATACATTTGTATGAGAGAAATAGAAGTTAGGATATCAATATAAAGATTTAATAAATGTTTCTTTTTTGATGTTTAATTAGGTACAAAGTCTTCCAAGACACTAGACTTTATGATCATTGGCTTGTAATTTAACATTTTATTATGTTTAAAATCATGTAATGATATGTGTAAATGGATGGGGTCACTATAGTTGGTTTCAGATAATGGTCTAATTACTTTTGGAGATTAAGAACATAACACTTCAGTAAGAACCTTATAGATAAGACTATGTATTAGGAAACATCCCTAAATTTTTGTTAGTATAGAGTAAGTGGTTTTATTATGAAAGTAAATACTGCTCTTGATACAACAAGTAGACATGGTTCTAGAATAGATTTACCTAGGAGTATAAACTCCAACAAGGTGTTTCGGGCCTAACTTAGGGTAACCTGGTACACAAAAACATGCCTTTCTACCCACCTAGTTTGACACACTAGTGGGAAATTTTTTTGGTAAATTAATAATCTCATTTTGAACAATTATTAAGGGAAAAAAGTTCCCACGTTAATATAAGTTAAGAAATAGATCAAGGGTAACCTAGATTTAAATCTTGGGAATCACAAGTTAGGATATACTTTTTCTTTACAGGTTTATCCTTTTTTGTTCAATGTTTTTTTCTATGTTTATTAGATTAGTATTCAAGCCTCTTAATTGCACTATATTTTCTTAGTTAATGCCAGGAAATAGAAGAACACGTTGTAAAAATCAATGTGATAGTGAATGTGACGATTTACCTATTGATATGCCAAATATGATTGGAACGAGTGCTACAGAATTCTTGACAGTACTTGCTCAGTTGGCTCAAGTTATTAATAATAACATGAATCATGTGGAAAACTCACCTTATCCATGGAATGAGAAAATTTCCATAGAATTATTCATGCAGAAAAGGCCTCCCATGTTTAGTGGATCTTCTGATCTCCTCTTTATGGAAGAGTTTATTAACTCCATTGAAAGTATGTTCTCTGTACTCCAATTTTAGAAGAAGAGGACGTTGTGCTGGTGGTATATCATTTCTATCAGGAGGGTGATTAGTGGTGCACACTAATCAATAATAAGAAGTCTTAGGAGGAAATTGATTCCATGGATTTGGAGGAATTCAAGAAAATGTCTTTCAGTAAATATTTTCCCAAAACCCTCCATCTCAAGATAGAAAGAGAGTTCCTCATACTTAAGCAGAAGGAAGATGAGTCTATCGAGCCGTATAAAGAAAACTTTTCCAGGATTGTAATATATGATTTTGGATTTTTCATGAACAATTAAATCAATGTTGATCACTTCCTTAGTGAACTAAAGTCAAACCTATTAAAAGTATTGGAAATTAATGACCTTGAAAGTTATGAGGATATTTTTTATTGTTCCCTAAAGGATGAATTAGAGATCAGTGAATCTCAGTGGTCTCATGGGACCAGTGAAAAAATGCGTTAAATGGAGTCTAATATGGGTGGTTTGAAAAATAAATCCCTTGATAAAAAGAAGACTTAACATCCCACATGTAAAAATTGTGGGATGAATAATCCAAGGAACTATCTAAAGGAAACCATGAATTGCTTCAAATGTGGAAGAATATGACATCTGGCTAAGAACTACCAGAGGGATATTAATAATTCTATAAATGTATAAGAATAAAGGAAGGTTCTTATCAATGATTATACAATAGTTTTGTGTTTCAGCTACATGGTACATGGTCATTATGCGAACAATTTCTCTAATCCAGTAGTTCTCAGAGGCAATCAACAACAACATCCAAGGAAACAAGGAAGGGCTTACAATATCACTAATGTTTAGGTGGATCTTAACAATGATGTGGTAACAAGTACACTATTTATTCATTCAAGAATAGCGAACATACTATTTTATTGTGGATCTATGAATTTATTCATATCTTGAAAGTTTAGAAGAACTATTCAAACACCACACCAAAATTTGGAAGTTGTGTTATCTGTGATAATAGAGAATGGGGAAATCATTGAATATAAGGATTATAACTCTTCCTTGGTAAATTTTTGAGGATGGAAAATCCTAAAAAATATTTTCATACTTTATATGGTGGATTTTGATGTTATTTTGGGCATGGATTGGATATATTTATACAAAGACAACATTAACTATAAGCTAAAGGGAGATCACTCTTCACATCATAGAGTATCCTCCAATCTTGTAAAAGTGTAAATAGGAAGATTAATATCCTTTAGAATCATTTTCTAAATAGTGGATAATGTTGAATTTTGAGCATTTATATCTTGGTCAAATTACTGAGACAAAGGAGATGATACTTCTCAAAGATATTCCCATCATGTGGGATTACAATGATGTATTCCCCAATGAATTTTTGGGTCTTCCTCCAGTTATAGAGGTTTAATTCTCAATTGAATTTATTTTGGTATCCCTACATATATAAAAATCCCTTATATAATGGCCACTGTAGAGACGAAAGAGGTGAATAAGTATTTACATGAGAATCTTAGGTAGGGTTTTTTACGTTTGAGTGCTTCACCATGGCGTGTGGTAGTCCTCTTTGTCAAGAAGAAGGATTGATCAATGCACCTCTACATCGATTATCATGAATATAATAAAATAATGATAAATAACAAGTATTCCCTACCTTGGATAGATGACATGTTCAATCATGTTTGTGAGACCATTTATTTCACTAAGGTGGACCTCTAGTTGGGATATCACCAATTAATGGTGAAGAAGGACAATATTCCCAAAACTACATTTCGAATGTGGTATTGACACTATGAGTTCATAGTTATTCCCTTAAAACTCACTAATTATTGAGTAACATTCAAGTATTTAATGAATATAGTATTTATAGATTAACTCAAACAAAAATTGGTTGTCTTTATCGATGATATTTTAATATACATCAAGATAAATGAGGAACAAAAGGGGCATTTGAATACTCTGTTGATGAATTTGCGAAGGAAGGGAATTTATGTAATGTATAGTAAATGTGTGTTATAGATGAAGGAAATATCATTCTTGGGGATTGTGATCACTATAAAAGGAATATCTATGGACCCTTCCAAGACAATTTAAATTGAATAGTATCCCAGGACAACATCTAAAATAGAGATCTACAGCTTTCTATGTCTATCTTGGTATTATTGATTATTTTTGAAGAAATTACTGTGATTTTAAAACCCAATGAACAATATGAGACATAAAGGAGTGAAGTTTGTTTGGGCTCAATAATGTGAGGAATGATTTAGGGAGATCAAAAAGAGGTTACCACCGTGTTAGTACTCACACTCGTGATAGGTAAAGAACTCTTTATGGTGTATAGTGATGCTTTAAACAAGGGATAAGTATTTTTTTGATGAAAATTCATAATGTGATAGCCTATTCCTCAAGGTAGTTGAATATCCATATGAGAAACTATCCCACACATGATCTGGAGTTGGCGGATGTGATATTTTCATTGAAAATATGGCATAATAGTCTCTATGGGGAGAAGTGTGAGATATATACTGAACACAAGAGTGTCCAATATATATTCCCAAACAAAGAGCTTCATATGAACCAACAAATATGGTTAGGGCTCATCTACAAATTTTTATTCCCAATCCACTATAATCCAAGTAAGGAAAATAAGGTGGTAGATGCTCTAAGTAGAAAGGATCTTGTATCTTTATCAATGATGAGAATTTAAAAGGATCCAATATTTTTATATTTGTGGAGGATGGACATGGGAATAATAAAGTGAGGAACGTCATAAATTCTTTCTCAAATGAAGTATCAACCATCCCTCATTGAAAAAATAAATTATTCTCAAATAAAGGTTGTGGAAATTCAGAAAAGGGAGGAAGCTATTAGAAATGAGAAATCCTCAGAGTTCAATATTGACAAGGATGGACTCAAAATATTATAGTCAGGATTATGTGTACCATTTGATCTAGAGATAAAGAAGGATAATTTTAATGACACACAAATCTCAACATTATCTATTCACCAAGGTATCGAAAATATGTGTCGAGATCTCTGGGATAATTATTGGTTTAATAATATGAAGAAGGAGATAGCTAAGTATACATCAAAGTGCCAGGTATGATAGAAAGAAAATACTTAAAGGAAAAAAACTAAGTGTATGATGCCTCCACTACCTATACCAAAATGGATGTTGTAGAACAAAACCATGGAATTTATAATTGGACTTACAGGTACATCCAGAGGAAACAATGCTATATGGGTCATTATGGATCGTTTTACAAAGACATATAACTTTATTGCAGTTCTAGAGGACTTCTCATTGGATCAAATTGCAATGATATATATCAAAGAGGTGGTCATGATGCATGGAGTACTACTATCTATTGTATCTGATATAGGTATGGTATTCACCTCAATGTTTTGGAAATGTTTACAACATCCTCTTAGCACTAAACTAAGATTTATTATGGTCTATCATCCTCAAACTGATGTCAAATATGAGAAAACTATTCAGACAATATTAGAAGACATGTTGAGAGTGTGTTATATAGACACCAATTGAGGATGGGACCCACATCTACCACTGGTAGAATTATTTTACAAAAACAGGTTCCACTCCAGCATCCAAATGGCTCCATATGGATCCCTTTATGGTAAAAGGTGCAAAACAATAGTGTGATGGGATGAAGTCAATGAGCGTTAGCTGTTAGGATGGGAAAACTTTAATGAAATGGTATAGAATGTGAAAACCATTCAGCCACACAAAAATCCAACCCAATGTTGACAATAGATCTATACATACAATCATCGATGAAACCTTGAGTTTAAATTTAGATACATGGTATTCCTATGCATATCTTTATGGAATAAGGTCCTGAGATTTGGGAAGAAAAGAAAGCTACGTTGTAGGTACATCGGCCCCTTCGAAACTTTGGATCATGAGAGAGATTTGGAATATCTACTAACACTTACACCTACCATATCTAATGTACATGATGTATTCCATGTATCCCTCTTATGAATGCACATACCTGATCCTTCACATGTACTATGTTTAGAGATGGTACAGGTGGAGAAAAATCTTTCTTACGAGGATCACCCAGTGAAGATCCGGGATCATAGAGATAAAGTTATACATAAAAAGACTACACACCTTGTCAAAGTAATATGGATAAACCATAAGTATAAAGAGGCAACATGCAAACTAGAGTAAGTGATGAAAGAAAAGTGATAAGACCTGTTTTTAGATTAGAATGTGAAATGGAATTTCTTGGGAGAAATTTCATAAGGGGGAAGAACATAATGACCAAATGTTTAGTAAATGGAAATACCATTATTGTAATTATATCATATATTACAATCACATAAAATCACAAAATAATGGTACACATTGATTAATTGAACTACTAAATAATTTATGACCTTTAAACATTATTTTTCCACTTCTGTGATTTGAATTTCTCAAATGTGACATGCACAGTTGGGGTCAGTAAGATGCTTGGAGTCTGATAGGACAAACTTAATTTTTGGTAAATAGTAACATAACCTTATGAATGTAATAAGACCCTTATTAATATTAAATCAACCAAGTGAATAGTAACCTTACCAATGAAATCATAAATAAAATGTATCCATCTCATAAGTGACAATACGAATGTGTTGGTATTTTTAGTAAGTCATAAATATTTAACTATAATTTTATGATTAATTTAACAATTTATATAAAAATTTATTATCCTAAAATATATTCATAAAATATTATTTTTATGCCTTATGATTATAAGATAATATTATGTGACCTTATTTAATTTTCCAACGTGTTATAAAATCAGTTCCAATTTTAAAATTTTTATTTTTAAAGTAAATTATGATTTTGAATAAAAATTTAATTTATAATATTTATAAAATTATTTTTTTAAAATTGAGTTCATTTTTTGTATTCTACACATTAAAAAATGGTTAGGGTGAAGTTTTGAGATTTTTTTGAAAAATGTGAATTTTTGGTGAATAGTGAAATTCGAAAATTTACGAAATATGCTAAATAAACGAGATTTTTCACCATTATTGAGTCCTGGATTATGTAAATGGATATTGGTTAGAAATAAAATTAATTTATTAATGTTTTTTTCATAATAATTCCCACTTTGTTTTCTTGAAAAAATGATAAAGCAATGAATTAAATATTGAGAAAACTCCCCTCACCTCCAATATTAAAATCACAAGTCACCACCTCTTCTCCTCACACCTCTCAAACAATGTACCTTTTAAAAATATGATAAAATACCTCTTTAAGACCATATACAATGTTCATGAGCTCATTTTCACATAAAAAACGAAAACCACTTCTCTGAGGAGGTTCTCAAGAGAAAGAAATCTAGAGGTAAAACCCTTTTCCATTTTCTTTTAATTTCATTTAAAGTTCCTTTACTTTATTTTCTATCCTCACCTATACTCATCCAAAAGGTATTAAAAATCCAGTACCATAAAAATAATGGAATTTTTTTATGCTATTAGAATAATTATTCATCTTCTATCATTTCACCTCCTTTTATACTAGAAATGGAAACACTATTTGAGATACGTTATTTTATCACATTCAAGGATTACAGTTTTTCAATTTCAATTACTATCTTAAATTATGGTCATAAAAACATTTTTATGGTTTAACCATATTAATAGGTAATTAATATATCTTATTTAATTTTTTAGAATCATTTTTCACAAATGTTATTAATTTATAAAACAAAATGAGTTCGTTTTTATAAAAAAACCCACCAATGAACCCAAATAGTTATCATTAAGGTTTTATATAATTATTCATCCTCACTCCAAATTACCAAATGAATTTTATAACCATTTAATATTTTCTTATTTTCTCTAATATAATATAAATTCAATTATATATTACCATCCTCAACTTACATGATTATCAATACATGTATATAAGTAAATTAATCCTGAAAACCAAGGAAAGAAACACTCCCAAACAATAAAATTGAACCTCGTAACCCATAAAGAAGTAAAATAATGAACTTAATAAGGTTATAATAAATCAATTACACATATAATATGTTGTGTAATTATTTAGTAATGAATATAAATTTAATATCTAGGTCATTAATATCATGTGATGAACACCTTTACACTTAAGGTAATGGATTCTAACCAAACCTCCATTATTCCTTCAGGTTTCTTTATCTTTATTTTTACCCAAATGAAGTTATCTTTTCATTTTATGTACATGTATCAAAATCATGTATCAATATCCATTCATAATTCTATTTTGGGTATATAAATATCTATAACTGGTTCCCTTCTCAATTCTTCCTGATAAGCAAGCCACATTTTAAGTGAACTCCCAAAATTCTTACCCAATTTCAAATACAATCTATCATCTATTTTTATCCACCATTGTTTTTTATAAAATAATTATTTTTATTATCAGAAAAAAATTGGTTCACTTCTTGTTTTATATAAAATATTATTTCTTTTTTTATTTTAAATTCTCATTAGTATTTTCCTTAAAACCACACAAAAAATTTTTAATGCCAAAATTTATTAAATAATGTTATTACAAGTTATCACTTATGTTTCACATGATATATTACTATTTTACTTTATTATTTCCATGTATTATTTAATTCCTTTATTTCATGGACCCTCGTATGATACACTCATTTATTATGCTTTTTGAAATGATTATGATACCCATTTATTTCCATGGGTAACCCTCTGTTTATGCATGATTGATTATGTATGATTATTTATGTGGAAAATATATTCATGAACATGTTATGGTGGGTGAACTTAGATATAACTATGATGCATTGGGTAATGGTTAGTATCATGATACGTTATGTGCAACATGCTTGGTGGTTATCCTTGAATTTTGTTCCTCTATGAGAAATGAGATAATCTCGTGCTAATGTCATGATTTATATTGATGCCAAATTCCAATGATTCTATGATTATATGGTCCCGTAATCTAAAATTTATGAATATTTATGTTTAAGAATGAACTATTCTTATTTATATCATTATGTTATACATTCTATCACATGTTCGAAGCTAAATAATTATGTTTATTTCCTTACTTGGATTTTTACCTCATCCCATTATTCATGTTAAACCCAGGTTATGTTATACAAGTGTATGCGCATAATGGAAGATAGGATATCGAAATGGAGATTTAATAAAAAAGTATCTTTTATGATGTTTAATTATGTATGTAGTCTTCCAATAAACTATACTTTATGATCCATGTCTTGTAATTTTATGAATACTTATGCTTAAAATCATGTGATAATTTGTGTAAAAGGATGGGGTCAATATACTTGGTATCAAAGGCTGGTCTAGATATTTTTGGAGATTAGAGATAGAGAAATTTAGTAAGAACCTTATATATAAGACTAAGTACAAGGAAAAACCCCTAAATGTTTGTTACTATAGAGTAAGTATTTTATCATGAAAATAAATACCTATCTAGATACTACAAGTGGACATGGTTCTAGAATAGATGTACCTAGGAGTAGAAAATCCAACAAGGTGTTTCTGGATTATCTCAGGTAACTTCGTACATGACAACGAGCCTTACTTTCCACCTGATTTGACACCCCAGGGTATTTTATGTGGTTAATTTATAAGCTCATTAGAAACAATCATTAAAGGAACAAAAAAATATCCCAAAAGAATATAAGTTAAGAAACAGATCAAGGATAACCTAGACATAAACCTTGGGAATCACAAGATAGGCTATAATTTTCCTTTAAAAGTTTATTATTCTATTCAATGTTTCTTTATATGATTATTAGATAGTCATTCAAGCCTCCTAATTTCACTTTCTTTTTTAGTTAATGGAGGGTAATAGAAGAACATGTTCCAACAACCAATGTGATAGTGAATGTGAATATTTACTTATTGATATGCCAAATTTGTTGGTAATGGGTACTCAAAACTTCTTTACAGTACCTTCCTAGCTAGCTCAAGTTATGAATAATTACTTGAATCATGTGGAACACCCACCATCTCCATGTAAAGAGAAAGTTTCCATTGAATCCTTTATGCGGAAATGCCTCCCATGTTTAGTGGATATTTATATATCCTCCTTGAGGAAGAGTGTATTAACTCCATTGAAAGGATGTTCTATGTACTCCAGTTCTTAGAAGAAGATAAAGTCGTGATGGTGGTCTCTCATTTTTATGGGGAGGCCGATTAGTGGTGGAAACTAATCAAGAATAAGAATTACTTGGAGAAAATTGATTCCATGTATTGGGAGGAATTCAAGAAAATGTGTTTCAGTAAATAATTTCCCCAAACCCTCCATCTCAAATTCGAAAGAGAGTTCCTCAAACTTAAGCATAAGGAAGATGAGTCTATCAGAGCTTATAAAGAAAATTTTTCAAGGCATGAAATATATGCTTCTATCTTTGTCATGAACAATGAAAGCAAGGTTGATCACTTCTTTAGTGGACTAAAGAGGAACCTATGAAAGTTATTGGCCATTCATGAACTCGATTGATATTATAAGATTTTCCATTGTTCCCTCAAGGTTGAAATGGATATCAGAGACTCTCAATGGTCTCATGGGACCAGTGAAAAAATGTGGAATATGAAGTCTAATATGGGTGGTTTGACAAATAAATCCTAAGATAGAAATAAGACTGGACATCCCATGTGTAAAAATTGTGGAAATAATAATCCAAGGAACAGTCTAAAGGGAACCCGGAATGACTTTAAATGTGGAAGAATAAGAAATCAGGATAAGAACTACTAGATGGATATGAAGAATTCTACTAACGTGGAAGAATAATGGAAGGTTCTTATCAATTCCCATACAATAGTTTTATGTTTAAATGTAAAGGTAGATGATCATTATGCGAATTATTTTCCTAAGCCAATGGTTGTAAGAGGTAATCAACAATAACATCCAAGGAAACAAAGAAGGTCTTATACTATCACTACTACTGAGGTGGATCTGGACAATAATGTGGTGATAGGTACACTAGTTATTCATTCAAGAATAATGAACATAATATTGGATTATGGATCTATGAATTCTTTCATATATAGAAAGTTTTGTAGAACTATTCAAACACCACCGCAAAATTTTGAAGTTGATTTATCTGTTGGAATAGAGAGTGAGGAAATCATTACATATACGATTTATAACTCCTCTTCGATAAATGTTTGTCGACTGACACTCCCAATAAATATTTTCATACTTACTGTGGTGGATTTCGATGCTATTTTGTGCATGTATTGGTTATCTTTATAAAAATACAACATTAACAATCATGAATGGGAGATCACTCTTCACATTCTATAGTATCCTAGAATATTGTATAAGTATAAGGAGGAAGATTAATCTCTTTTAGAAAAATAATCTAAAGTGTGGATAATGTTGAATTTTGAGTAAGCATATCACGGTCTAATTACTGAGACAAATTAGATGATACTTATAGAAGATATTCCCATTGTGAGGGATTACACTGATGTATTCCCTAAAGAATTTCCTGGTGTTACTCTTAATATAGAGCCCTAGTTCTCAATTAAACTTATTTTGAGATCCCTAAATATATAAAAACATTATAGAATGGTCACTGTAGAGTTTCAATAGATGAAGATTCTGTTATAGGATAATATTGGGAAGGGTTTTAAACGACTGAGTGCTTAACCATGGCATGTGGAACCTCTTCTTCAAGAAGATGGATAGATCAATTCACCTCTACATTGATTATCATGAACATAATAAAATAAATATAAAGAACAAGTATCACATACCTCATATAGATGACATGTTTAATCACCTTTGTGGGACTATTTGTTTCTCTAAGATGGCCCTCCATTTGGGATATCACCAATTAAAGTCGAGGAAGGACAATATTCCCAAAACTGCCTTTCAACTAAGATATGAACACTATGAGTTCATAGTGATTCACTTCAAGATCACTAATGCTCAAGTAATATTCATGGATTTAATTAATAGATTATTTAAAGATAACCTCAACCAATTTTTGGTGGTGTTTATCGATGATATTCAGATATACTTCAAGGGAAAGGAGGAACATATGGGGCATTTGAATAATGTGTTGAAGAATTTATGAAAGTAGAAAATTTATGAAAAGTACAGTAAATGTTATTTACGGATAAAGGATTTATCATTATTGTGGAATTTTATCACTAGAAAAAGAATTTCTATGGTCCCTTCCAAGATAAAGGCAATCGAAGAGTGACCCATGCCAACATCTGTAACAAAGATTTATTGCTTTCTGGGTCTATCTAGGTATTATCGATGAATTGTGAATAAATTCCCATGATTTTCAAACCCAATGACCAATCTAAAACATAAATGAGTGAAGTTCATTTGGACCCAAGAATGTGAGGAAAGATTTAAGGAGATCAAAATGAGGTTACCACCGTACTAGTACTCACACTACTGATAAGTATAGAACTCTTTATAGTGTACAATGATGATTCAAAGAAGGGATTATGATGTTTTTTTGATGAAAATTGATAAAGTGATAGCCAATGACCCAAGGCAGTTGAAAATACATGAGAAAAACTATCCCACACATGATCCAGAGTTGGAAGATGTGATATTTTCATTGAAATTATGGCAGAATTATATTTATGTGGAGAAGAGTGAGATATATACTGACCACAAGAGTCTCAAATATATATTAACATAAAAAGAGATTCATATGACCCAAAAAATATGGTTAGGGAACATCTAGGATTATGAATTCTCAACCTACTATCATCCTAGTAAGGAAAATAAGGTGGCATATGCTCTAAGAAGAAAGGATCCCACATCTTTATCAATGATTCAAATTTAAAAGGATCTAATCTTGTTAGTTTTTTAGAGGATGGAAATGGGAATAATAAAGGGAGGAATATCATCAATCCTTTCGTAAATGATTTCTCAACCATCCATGATGGAGAAAATAAATTATTCTCAAAGAAATGTTTATAGACAATTAGAAAAGGGTGGAATCTATCAAAAAATGGGAAATCCCCAGAGATATATATATTAAAAATGATGGAGTCATAAGATTCTACTCATGATTATGTGTACCATTTGAGATAGAGATAAAGAAGTAAAATTTAAATGACACACATATCTCAAAATTCTCTATTAACCATGGTATCAAAAAGATGTGTCGAGATCTATGGGAGAATTATTTGTTAAACAATAAGAAGAAGGAAACAATTATTGAACGGATGAGCAATTCCCTAGCACTAATGGCATCATCGAAGATTCCTTTTTCTCTGGGGGAGGGGACTCAACTAGCTCACGGTGCTCATTACCAGGGTTTCTAGGGTAGGGGTAGGGACTCATTTCCACTTTTTTCAAACGAATATCTCTCAGTCTTCCCCAAAATCATGTTTTTACTGAAGGTCCCTGGGATCCTTCATGGTCAAATAGTAGTTCCAATTTCTCTACATGAAACCACTAAATCTTCCACACTACTTTCTACATATATGGTTTTAAAGTTTGTTTAGAACAGACCTCTTACAGAGTTGTTTGAAAGGTATGTGAACGAGGAATTGGGTTTATGCTAGCTTGTAGTGGTAGGGCTCCTAGGGCCGAGACATATCCTTATATGTTTTTTCGATGAGGATGATCTGGGGTGGAATTGGTCTAGATCTAGAAAATCTATTCATGGATATCATTTTCATATTCTTCTCTGGTCGTTTGACCTACACGTAAATCGGGACTCATCTACTTCCGTAATCTGGCTTCAGCTTCTTGGTCTTCCACTGCCCTTCTAAAATCTAGCTCTTTTGCAGTAAATAGGCAACTCACTTGGTCGTATCCTATACACTAATCAGATGACCCCTACCTAGAAGCATCCAATTGGGGTGTGCATTTGTGTTGAAATGGAACTCTCACAGACTCCACCTAACATTGTGTGGATCATTAATGAGGAAGAATACATGTATACCCAACCCATTGTATAGGAATCGTGGACAAATTTTTGCTTGGTATGTTACATTCATGGAAACTATCATCTAGAGTGCCATAAAATGGATCTGTGTGTTTGTTTGGTCGATCCTCATTCTATGTCTGTAGGGCCTACTACTCCGGCTGTGATTAGTG
Source organism: Viscum album (assembly GCA_963277665.1). Classification (NCBI taxonomy): domain Eukaryota; kingdom Viridiplantae; phylum Streptophyta; class Magnoliopsida; order Santalales; family Viscaceae; genus Viscum; species Viscum album. The sequence continues at coordinate 1,448,686,962 of OY728129.1, forward strand.
GGGAATGCTTGGCTTGTGATATTGCTTCCATTTGGAATTAGATGGTGTGTGTAGATGCCTCAAGAGGAACATGTCTCCCATTTCCACATCCCCCCAATACTGAGGAGACCCCAGGTGTCCAGGTGCCTGTGGCCTCTAATTCATTGGATGAGGAACACCACAGGAAGGTCCTTCCCCATGTGGAGGTCCCCCCTGGTGTGAGGATGGGAGGTTCTTCAAGTGTAGTGGAGAACACCATTCCTCCTGGATCAAGGCCACACATCTTAGATGTTTTTGATAATCTGAGACTTGATTTGGGTGTTTGTTCTTTTTTAGGGTCTTAGGGGTGTCCATGCAGGTGTTTAAGGCTGAGATGGAGGTGAGGATCCCCCAAGATGTTGTCTTAGCTCAACATTCGGACCCCTCCTTCCCGACCATTGAACTAGTTGTGCATAAGGGAGTATCTTCTACAGGTGCTGGAGAACATCTTCAATGTGTGGGTTGGGAAGACAAAAACAATAAACCACAATATATGGGTCATGGGTTTAAGAAGATTAGTGGTTTAGTGTTGTATGAGAAGGTCTTACAAGCCACTTCATCCTATGTAGATAAGGTAAAGTTTGGTGGAATGGCTACCCTTTCTCTTAATCATTACATAGTGTAAGAAGACGAAGCGTTTCATGTGGTTGAGTAAGGGAATGAAGAGGAGGATGTCCATGGAAAGATCATTCCTTTTCACTAGTAGGGTCCTCAGGCAGAAAGAGATTCTGATTCAGATTCCCCGGTTGAGCCAAAAGAAGTGGATCTTGTGGAGGAATATATCAGATGCTCTTCAAAGAAGAGAAATAACACCATCATTGAATCAGAAGGGTTTATAAATAACTCTCTAAGTCCACATAAGAAAAAAGATTATTCCGAATTACCTAGCCCTCGTCTTACCAGATCCCCAAGAAAATGGCAACCCCCTCAGAAGGCTTCCTTGTTGGTAGGAAAAAATTCTACAATGGAGCTCGAACCACCTGTAGAGAAATCATCTATTACCGGCCAAGTGAATGTAGTAAAGGATCCGATTGTTCCAGATATCCACCAAAGAGGAAAATAATTTATAGAAATGTGATGAGTGGGAAACCATCATCAATTTCAATGAATAATTCATGGACAAGATCATAGAGGTCATCACTATACAAGTAGAGTTTGATAGGCTAGTTGGGAGGTGGTTCCAGGAAAACTAGTCTAAGGAGAAAGGCTCTTGGGCCCAAAAACAACTTGGAATTCTAGCACGTGGGTGCAAAGGGAAGAATATTACTGTGGAATAGTTCATATAGACTCTGGAAAAAATATTTTAGAGTTTTGACAACATCATCAATGAAGTTCAAGATGAGAAGGATTTCAGTCTCCACTAGAGTCTCCTCAGTTGTATGGTCTCTAAAAGGATAAAACTGTAACTCATAGATCCAACTATTTCATATCATGTTGACTGATTTTATATCTATATATTGTATTAGTTTCTCACTTTTCCTTAAAATTGTTTTTCACAATCAAAAACATATATTTGAAGGTTACAATATGAAGAAGGAGATTGCTGAATATTCATCAAAGTGAATGGTATGTTAGCATGTGAAGGCTTAAAGGAAATAATCTTAGTGGATGAGGAATCCACTACATATATCAACATGGAAGTTGGAGAACATAACCATGGACTTTTTCACTGGACTTCCAAGGACATCAAGAAGAAACAATGATATATGGGTCATTATGGATCATCTTACAAAGACATATCACTTTATTGCAGTTCTAGAGGACTTCTCATTAGTTCAAATTGAAAAGATATATATATCATAGAAGAGGTAAAGATGCATGGAGAACCCCTATCTATTGTATCTGATAGAGATCTGAGATTCACCTCGATGTTCTGGAAAATTCTACAACATCCTATAATCACTAAACTGAACTTCAGTATGGACTATCATCCTAAAACTAATGTACAATAAGAGAGAACTATTGAGAAACTAGAAGACATGTTTAGAGAGTGTTCTATGGACTTTAGAGGAGAATGGGACCAACATCTTCCACTGGTATAATTACTATAAACAAATATGTTCCACTCCAGCATCCAAATGGCTCCATATAGAGCCCTTTATGGGAAAATTTTGAGAACACCAATGTACTAGGATGAAGTCGATAACTGTAATATTCTAGGACCTGAAATTGTTGATGAAATGGTAGAGAAGGTTAAAACCATTCTACATCACATCAAGCTAGCCCAAAGTTTGCAAAAGAGATATACAGACAAACGTCGATGAGAGCTTGAGTTTAAATTTAGAGAAATGGTATTCCCCTACATATGTTTATGGAAGAAGGTCATTAGATTTGGGAAGAAAGAAAGATAAGTCCTAGGTACATCAGCCCCTTTAAATTTATTGATTGTGTCTGAACTTTGGTCTATCGACCAACACTTACACCTACCATATCTAAAGCACATGATGTATTCCACATATCCCTATTAAGGATGTACATTCCCTATCCTTCACATATATTATGTTCAATGGTGGTGCAGTTGAATAATGATCTTTCTAACAAGGAATATCTAATGAAGATCCGAGATCATATAGATAATGTTCTACATAACAATATTAATCACCTGGTCAAAGTACTATAGAGAAACCATACGTACAATGAGGCAATAAAGAAACTAGAGGAAACGATGGAGGAAAAATTCCCACACCGGTTTTCAGCTTAGAATGTAAATTGAAATTTTAAGGGAGAACTCAATTAAAAAGATATTCTTTATCCTATATTTATTATAAGAAGAGAAAGTCATGCTGGTGGTCTGTAATTTTGATGGGGAATCTGATTAGTGGTGGATACTGATCAAGAATATGGTGTCTTAGGAGGAAATTGATTCAATGGATTGGGAGGATTTCTATAAAATATGTTTCAAAACAAATTTTCCAACCCCTCGTCTCATGTTATAAATATTTTTCCTTAGACATAAGTTGAAGGAACATGAGTCTATCAGGGCATATGAAGAAAAAATTACAAGGATTGCAGTGTATGCTTCCAACTTTTTCCTTATCAACAAATGAAACATTTATTGCTTCTTTAGCAGACTAAATCTGGGCCTATGAAAAGTATTGGTGATTCATGACATTGACAGTTATGAGGATATTTTTAGTTGTTCAATTAAGGTTGAAATGAATATTGGAGACTCTTAATTGTATCATGGGAAAAGGATTGAATATCTATATGCAAATCCAACATTAACTATTGGGAAATGGAGATCACTTTTCACATCCTAGAGTATCCTTGAATCTTGTACAAGTGTAAGGAAGATGATGAATCTATTTCATAATCATTTTCTCAAGTATGTATAATGTTACCTTTTGATCAAGCATATCTTTCTAAAATAATTGATACAAATGAGATGATATTTCTCAAATATATTTCCATCATGTGCGATTATACTGGTGTATTCCCTTAAGAATTTCCTGGTCTTCCTCCCGATCTAACGGTTGAGTTCTCAATTAAAAATACTCCTAGATACCTACCTATATCAAATACACATTATAGAATGGCCATCTAAGAGCTAGAAGAGCTAAAGAAGAAGTTGTAGGAGAATCTGGAGAAGGATTTTATATGCCCAAGTTCTTCACAATGGGGTGTGCCGGTCCTCTTCATCAAGAATGAGCATGGATCAATGTGCCTCTATATAAATTATAGTGAACTTAATAAAATAACGACAAATAAAACATATCCCCTACCTCATAATGAGTACTCGTTTGATTAGCTTCGCGGGGCTAGTTATTTCCCTAAGGTGGACCTCCGGTCGGGATATCACCAATTAAAGGTGAGGATGGAAGATATTCCCAAAAGTTCCTTTCAAACATGGTATAGACACTATGAGTTAATATTTATTCCCTTAGAACACACTAATGATCCATTAAAATTCCTGGATTTAAGGAATAGAGTCTTTATAGATTGTCTTGAAAAATTTGTGGTATTATTTATCGATGATATTCTAATATGCTCCAAGAAAAAGGAGAAACATAAAAAGCATTTGAATACTGTGTTATGACTTTGTGAAGGTATACAATTTATCCAAAGTACAGTAAATGTGAGTTATAGATGAAGAAAGTATCATTCTTGTGGCATGTTATCACTAGAAAATGAATATCTATGGACCCTTCCAAAATATAGGCAATCAAAGAGTGGCACATGACAACATTTGTAATGGATATCTGTAGCTTTCTAGGTGTATCTATTTATTATCGATTATTTGTGAAGAAATTATCATGATTTTGATACCCAATGACCATGATAACATAGAAGGGGGTGATTTTTTTCTAGACTCAAGAATGTGAGGAAAACATTAAGGATCTCAAAAAGAGGCTTAGCACCATGCTAGTACTCACACTCCTGATAAGTTGATAACTATTTGTGGAGTACATTGATGATTCAAAGAAGTTTGTAGGCTATGTGTAGATGAAAAATAAAAAAGTGATAGCCTATTCCTTAATGAAGATGAAAATCCACAAGCAAAAATATCCCACGCATGATCTGGAGTTGGCAGCTGGGATCATTGTGTTTGAAATACGGAGGAATTATCTCTATGGGGAGAAAAGTGAGTTTATACTGACCAAAATAGTCTCAATTATATATTGGCATAGAAATATATTAATACGCACCAGAAACTATGGTTAGATCTCATCAAGGAGTATGACTACTCAATCCACTATCATCCTGGTAAGGAAAATAAGGTAGTAGATGCTCTATGTAGAAAGGATCCTGCATCTTTATCAATGAAGAGAATTTAAAAGGATCCAATATTCATAGATTTTCATAGGATGGACATGGTAATCATCAAGGGAGGAACATCATCAATCCTTTTCAAATGATTTATTAACCATCTCTCATGGAGAGAATAAAGGATGCTCAAAGAAATGATGTGGAAATTTAGAAAAGGGTGAAAGCTATCAGAAACATGAAATCCTCTAAGTTAAATATTGAAAAGGATAGAGTTGTAAGATTTTTTTCATGATTATGTCTTCCATTTGATCTTGAGATAAAGAAGGCTCTTCTGAATGAAACACATTTCTCAACTATCTCTATTCACCTAGGGAGCACAAAGGTGTATCAAGATATTCAGAAGAATTATTGGTGGGACAATATGAAGAAGGACATTGATGAGTATACATCAATGTGCATGGTATGTTAGAAAGTGAAGGCTTAAATGGAAAAGTCTAAGGGAATGATGCAACCACTACCCATACCAACATGGAAGTGGGAGAAAGTCACTATGTTTATTATCACTATACATCCAAGGAGATTAATAGGAAAAAATTTTATAAGGGTCATTATGGATCATCTTACAAATACATCTCACTTTATCACAATTAGAGAGGGCTTCTAATTTGATCAAATATCATAGATATATATCAAAGAGGTGGTAAGGACACACAGATTACCCCTATCGATTGTATCTGATAGAGATCTAATATTCACCTATATGTTCTTGAAAAGTCTAAAACATGCTATAAGAATTTAACTGAACTTCATAATGGCCTATCATCCTCAAACTGATGGCCAATTTGAGAAAACTACTCAAAAACTAGAATACATGTTGAGAGCATGTTCTATGGACTTCAAGGAGGATGAGACCAACATATTCCATTGTTCTAATCCTTCTATAATAAAAATTTCAACTCCAACATCCAAATTGTTCCATAGGAAGACCTTTATGGGAAAAAGTGGAGAACATCGACGTGTTGGGAGGAAACTAGTGAGTGTAAGATGATAAAACCTGAAATGGTCAAAAAAATGGTGGAGAAGATGAAAACCATTTAGCAGTACATCACGGTAGCCCAAAGTTAAAAAATGAAATTTACAAAAAATCATTGATGAGACCTTGAGTTTAAATTCGGAGGCATGGTATTCCACCACATATCTCCATGGAAGAAGTTAATGAGATTTGGGAAGAAAGGAAAGTTAAGTCCTACATACATATTCCCTTTTGAGATTCTTGATAATATATAATCTATTGCCTATCTCCTAGCACTTCCACCTACCATGTCTAAAGTACATGATATATTCCACGTATCCCTCTTAAGGAAGATCATACCAGATCCTTAACATGTACTATATTTAGAGGTGTTACTATTGGAGACTGATCTCTCTTATGAGGAGAAACTAGTGAATATCTTAGATCATAGAGATAACGTTCTACGTAACAAGACTACTCACCTAGTCAAATTACTACAGTGGAACCATAAGTATGAAGAGGAAATTTGGGAACAGTTGGAAGAGATGGAGGAATAGTCCCCACACACATTTTTAGTTTATAATGTAAAATAAAATTTCCAGGGAGAAATTTCATAAGGTTGGAAGAATATAACGACCCAAAGATTAATCAATGGAAATTACCTTCTTATAATCATGTCATATAATCATATAAAACCACAAAACAGTTCCAAATCATGATTAAATGAACTAATAAATACTTTATAGCCTTGAAACATTATTTTTCAACTTCTTTGATTTGAATTTTGAAAATCCGACGTACATGGTTGTGATCAGTAAAAATTTTGGAGTCTAATAGGATAAAATTATTTTTTTGGTGAACAGTAACTTACTCTTATGAATAGTAATGTTACCCTTATGAATAGTAATATGACCATTATGAATATTAAATAAACCAAGTTAATACTAACCTTACCAATTAAAGTATAAATGAAAATTTTCTATCTCATAAGTGATAGTATGATAGTGTTAGTATTTTTGGAAGGTCATAAATATTTAATTAAAATTTTATGACTAATTTATTAATTTAATTGAAAATTTATTTTCATAAAATTTATTCATAAAATAATATTTTTATGTCATATTATTATATAATAATTTTATGAGAACATAGTTAATTTTTTGAAGTGTTATAAAATTAGTTACAAATTTAAAATTTGTATATTTCAAGTGAATTGTTATTTTAATTAAAAATTAATTTTCTTATATTTAGAAAATTATTTTTTAAATTGGACTTTATTTTTCGATTCTACATTTCAAAAAGTAGTAAGGGTGAATTTTTTTTGGTTTTTTCTGAAAGAATTTAATTTTTAGTGAATAGTGAAATTCGATAATTTATGAAATATGCTAAATAAAAGAATTTCTACATCATGCTTGAGTCATAGATGATGTAAATGGAAATTTGTTTGAACTCACAACACTTATTACTATTTTTTTCATAATAATTAGCACTATTTACTTTATTGAGAAAAATGATAAACTAATGAATTAAATATTGGGAAAACTCCCCTCTCCTCCATTATAAAACCACCTGTCACCACGTCTTTTCCTCACACCTCTCAAGCCTTGTGACTTAGCAAAATTCTGATAAAATACCTCCCTAATACCCTATCCCACATCCAAGAGCTATTGGTCTCATAAAAATACCTAAAAATATTACCTAAGGAGGTTCTCAAGAGAAAGGAATCAAGAGGTAAAACCCTTTTCATCTTTCTTTCAATTTCTTTTCAAGTTCCTTGACATTCTTTTCTATCATCACCTGTTCTCTTGAAATAGGTATTAAACTATAGTATTATAGATATAGTAGAATTTTATTATTATAATGGAATTATTCTTTATATTCGCTCGTTTCCCCTCCATTTATACTAGAAATGAAAACACCATCTGAGATATGTTCCATCTAACGTTAATTTTTTATTAAAGAGCAAGCACTTTTAAGGTGAAAGTGGGAACCCTCACAACTCGCTAGTTTCAGAGCCAAATGATAAGAAATATCTATTAAATAAAAGAGTGAGTTGTTTGTAAGTGTTTTCCCGGATCAAAACCCAGGGAGTATCATGTACCTTCGTGCTAGGGAAGTCCTTCAAGGTGCCCTCGAAAAGAAGAGCCTTGTTGTCCCATGATTTCTTGATCTCCTCTTTGCTAATCTTTCCCAAGTTGCAGCCTCTAAGAAAAATGTGTGCCTGCTTTTCAGCCCACCCGCCTTGCACCTTTGTAGTAGCCACCTGGATCGGTCTATTCTTCTTCAAAGAATTAATATCCAAAGTTTCCTCCAACAATTCCTCATCCGAATGCATGAGTAGATCCCTATGTTCCAACACTGAGACCACTTAGCACTATGGGTCAGCTTTAGAAACCACTTCATGCTACTGCCCTCTAGCCCCTCAGCTCCACACCGCCTGAAGAAGACTCAAGACAAACAACATCACAACTTACTAGAACCAGGTCCTTGGAGATGGCGACCACCTCCTGTTGGAAAAGGTCTTTGGACTTGTTCAGGGTTGAGCTGCCAGCCTTTGTAGAGGCCTTCGGGGAAAACTTTCCCTTTCCAATAGATTTGGTAATAGGAGGGCTGGGGAGGTTAGATTAGTCCTTCCTTCTGCACACCCTCTGATTGTTCGAGATAAAGCCATTATAATCCCCGACTTTGTTCTTTCCTTTGCACATAGAGGATCTAAAACAATCCTCCTCTATAACAAGTTCCTTGGGATCGTCAATGTCTGAGGTCTCGACCATTTCCTCTTGGGATGTTTCTACATCAGCTATAAGGTCCTAACCATGATCCACCTCTGCAACCTCCTCACAATTGAGGCACTGATCTTCACCAAGCACTGCATACAGGTTCTGGGAGGTCCTGATTGGCCCCCCTGCTTAGAGTTTCTCCGCATAAGAGGATGTCTGTTAAGACTTCTTAGTCTTGGTTGAGACTCCTATATTCTCAAGACCATGTCCCATATATTAGAAATGTTTGGGATTTTCTTCCAAACCCAGGCATTGAGAGGCCTCCTTGGGACCATGACCCTTGCCATCAACTTTCGGTATGGCATCATTAAATGTTTTATGAGCAACCTCCTAGAAGGCCTATGTAGATTCCCAGGGGGTTTCCCTCACTGTCTACTCTGTCCTTTGACTGGCTTGATCTGCAACCATAGGAAGGGGCCTCTTCTCATGAACTTCCACACACCCTTTCATGTCATCACCCGAGCTACTTTCACCTAGATGACGACACATCCGATCAAAAACCTCTGAAACAAGTGGCCCCAAAACCTCTAGAACTCCTTTCTTGGCTGCACCTGAAGAATACCCCTAGCCCGTTCCCAATGGAACCTTCCTGGAGTGGTCCTCACCCAAAGGGATATGACCGCCCTTATCTTGTATAACAAGATGACCCTATTTATGAGCATCCCCTAAAGCATTCACCTGAGAACCAGGCCCAACACACCGACCAGAGGGGTCAGCCTCATCAGAACCTATAGCCTTCATCCTGTATTTGAGAATACTATGACCCTGTCGATTGTTGCAGCTTCAAAACTTAGTCCAAGATTCATAGAAAATAAGTTGTCAATACCTATAATCCCCTCAATCACAATCCGCATGACTTTGGGAGGAGGCCGAGAGAGATCCATTTCAACACATAGTCGTGCCACAATGGGATGTTTCAGGGAAGAAGTCCGCCAATCGGAACAAAGAAAGCATCCTATGGAGTTACCTATCGACGGGAGTAACACTGGATTTTTGAAAGGCAGCAGAAGTCTAGGAAGATGAATCCAGATTGCTGTGGAAGAAGGATCCCACTGCATATGGAGGTCGAACGACCAGTGAAGCAGATGAAAATGGAAGCCTCTAACTGATCTTATAGGTCAAGACCATGCCCCTACAAGGTCTTCCTCACTTGAGAAGCTAAGAAGAATCTATCGAGGCCCAACCAACCCTAAAAACACTCGCTAAGATAATCCCCATTCCTCATTCACAATCCTGTCGAACAACTCAACCGGGGGCAGCGCCGAATGAACTGAGCCACCAGAGATGAAGAGAGAAGTGTGTATGCTATGTTAAACTCATGAAGAGAAATAGAGACCACGGGTTTTCCATTAAGGACCCCCAGAACCTTTGGGGAGACGGAAATTCTAAGAAAGAATGATTGTTCATCAGATGAAGGTAATGATATAGCAAACCTACCTCTATCCTGAGACCCCTGTTGAGAAGCGCTGTGAGGACGAGACCCCTCCCCCAGTGGGGGAGGGGCCACCGCAGCTGTCATTGACGCTAGTGTTTCATCAAGGAAGCTTTGGAGGAGAGTCTGCCGCTAGTTTCTTGGTTTTGAGTATTTCACATAGCATTAATCATTACGAGATATGTTAATTTATCACATTCAAGGATGACAAGTTTTTAATTTCTATTACTGTCTTAAATTTTATTCATAGAACCATTTTTATTATCGAAACAGATTAATATGTATGTAATATATCCTATTTAATATTATGGAATCATTTTTTACAAATGGTATTAATTTATAAAACAAAACGAGTTCATTGTGATCAGAAAACTACCAATTAACCTAAACGGTTATCATTAAGGTTTTATATAATGATTCTTCCTCACTGAAAATAACCAAATGAATTTTATAACCATTTAATCTTATGGATGTTCTATAATAACATATAACTTGATTTCGGAACATCCATCCTTATCATAAATGATTAACTTACATGTATATAAGTAAACTGATCATGAAAACCAAGGAAACAAATGCTCCCAAACAATAAAATTGAACCTCTTAGCCCATCAAAAAGGAAAATATTGAACTTAATAAGGTTATAATAATTCAATTACATGTATAATATGTTATTTAATTTTTAATTAATGAATCTAAATTTATTATCAAGGTCATTAAGATCATGTGAAGAACACCTTCAGACTTAAGGTAAGGAATTCTAACCGACCCTCCAATTATTCCTTCGGGTTTCTCTATCTTTAGTTTTACCCAAATGGAGTTATATTTTCTTTTTTATGTACAGGTCCCAAAATCATGTATTAATATCCATTCATAATTCTCTTTTGGTGATATACATATTTTTAAGTGGTTCTCTTCTCAACACTTCTCGATATTCAAACCCGTTTTAAGGTAACTTCTCAAATTATTACTGCATTTCAAGTGCACTCTATCATATATTTTTAACAACCATTGTTTTTATTAAATTAGTATTTTTATTAGGAATACCTTTTTTGTTTACTTATGGTTTTATATAAAATATTATTCCCTTTTCTATTTTAAATGATCTTTAGTATTTTCCTTTAAAAAACACTAAAATATTTTAACTCTAAAAATTATTAAATACTCTTGTTAAATGTTAACACTTATGTTTGAAACCACTTACAATGATATATGTCTATTTTACCATATTAATGTCCTTGTATGTTTTATTTATTTATTTCATGGTTAATTTTATGATACACTCATTTATTATGCTTTATAACATGATTATGATACCCATTTATTTCCATGGGTACCCTTATGGTTATGCATGACTGATGATGTATGATTCTTTATGTGGAAAACATATGCATGAAGATGCTAAGATTGGTGTGACTAGATAGTTCCCCAATTCAATGGTTAAATATTTGTCTAATGAGATGTTATTCCCAACAGTTTTGGCTTTTAGTCTTGGATCATTCTCCATGTGCAACGATTTTAGTTGTTAACCTTGACTTGTGCTACTCTATGTGCAATGAGCTGGGACCATGTTAAAGTCATGTTTTCTATTGCCATAAAATTCTAATTATTATCTGATTATATGACCCCATATTCTAAAACTTATGATTCTGTATGTTTAATCATGTACCATGCCTCTTTATATAATTATGTTATGCATTCTAACCCATGTTCTAAGCTTTATTCTTAAGTTTATTCCCTTATAACGATTTTTAGATCATCCATTTGTTCATGTTATCCCTAAGTTATCCTATGTAGATGTATTAGAACAGTAGAAGTTAGGAGTTCAATATGTATATTTAATAAAATTTTCTTTTATGGTATTTAATTATCTACCTAGTATTCAAATACACTAGAATTTACAATCCATGGATGGTAATTTGATGTTTACTTAAGCTCAAAATCATATAATTAAATGTTGAAAATGATGGGGTCTCTATAGATGGAACATAAGTATAATATTTTTGAATAGAATAAAAAATTCTCATTATTTATTCATATAGAGATTATTGTGGGCATAAAATATCTCTTTATCTATTCCATTATTAATAATATTTAATTGTAGGATTACATAAATGGATTTTTGACCTCTCATTTCAACAATTTCGTTACCATACATGTTTTTCATTATTATAATTTCATCCTTAAAAAATATAGTATCATTTTATACCCTTTCCTAATGGAATTTACTTAAAAACCCTATAGTCTAGATTTTTATTATTTTATTATAGAGCCAACAAAAAATGTTTTCATAATATTCATCTTAGTTTCAAAAAAGAAAAATGATTCTAAAATAGGTTTAATATTTTTTTTTCATAGACCATTACTTATTTTCCTTCACCTGATTCACTCTGTAAACCTACCTATCCACCTTCAAATTCTTTAGAGATTTATTTAGAATCTAACATAAATAAATTATATACTATTTGTTTGATTATTGTTTTCCTATCTATACAAAAGTTAAATTTTTTAAAAAAATTACTTATTGAGTCCTATAAAAAACTATTAATAGCATTAGATTCTCTAAATTTTTCTATAAGAGTATTTTTTATATAAGACAAGTTATCCTCTATAGAAGAGACGTGTTCATTATTTTTGTCAATTTTTTAATGAATCATACTTCTATCTGACATTATGTCTTTAATTTCAGAGATCAGATCATTATTTAAATATCAATGGGTATCAAGGGATACAATATCACATTATATTAAAGTAATTTATTCATTCAACATATCTAAAATATATTCAAAAACATTTAAATAATCTTTAACAAATTCATTATCATTTAGAATTGTTGAAGAAAAATATTATTGTGTGTGTCTAACATATTAATCACTTATAATTGATCCTTCATCAAATACTTAATCTCATAGAAGTTTAATTTTCAAACCATTTATGATTCCATATTTGAAAAATTGGATGTAGAATTTGAATTTTTAGTCATTGTTTTTAGTGATTCCCTTGAATTTTTAATATGCAACTTCAAACTAATTATTTCCATTTTTTAAGGATTTATTTTTGAATAAAAATTAAAATGTAAATCTTTGATATATCACCTAAAAACTCAAACTTCCATTCTTGTCAGTATATAAATTTTCAACTAGAGAAGTAATTTCATTAGATGACATACATTTTCTTCTTTTAAATTGGAGAGATTCAACACTTTCACCATGATAGTCTTCAATGTATTCTTTATGATTTGGTACATTTTTTATTTTAATATCTTAAGGAGACTATTAAAACACTAATTATTGAATATATGTTCTAGAAACAAAGAAAACTTCTTCTTTTGGAATATGAGCTTCAGTATCTAAAGAATCATTATCTCATTTATCCTTATGAATGTATATTTCCACAACATTAGTTCTAAAAATAGTACTAGGTTAAGCATGTATATCCCACTCATCCATAAGTAGGTCATGTACATTAAAAAATTATCTATAATTCTCCCCCTCAACCATAGAAATGATCTATTAATTTCATAAGATTCTTTTTTTTCTTTTTAATAACTTCATTCTTACTCATAGAAGTTTAAGTGTCCTTTGATTTGGAAGAATCTTGAGTTTAATTTTTTTTAATATGATGAATGTAAATATTTTATAAATAAGAATGAATAGTTTTATATACATATATGGTGTGTAATGTAGTTGTATGTGATGTTTTCCTATAGATAAAATCATTCATTATGTCAAATATATGAACCAAGGTTGTGGAGTAATATCAAAAACACTTGGTTAGTGTTTTGGAAGAAGCCATCTATCACAGAGATACTAAACTGACTAAAGAAGTATTATAGAATCTATATAAGGAATGTTTAATTTGTTACTAATAAAATTAGTGTTAAATATCTCTAGATGGAGGATTTTTTAAACTCAAAATTGATTGGAAATGGTTTTGAATTTGTCGTGTGTGTTTTGGAATTTCTGATCTTGAACAAAAATATTTTCCTATATATTTTCTGCAAAATATAGATTTTTTTACTTTATAAAAATTTTATAGGATGGTTTTAATATATATTTTCTTTTCTAGACCTAATACATAAGCCCTTATGGGGTTCCATCTTAAAAAAATTTGGTTATATAAGGAGTAACCCATCTAGGATTATTTGTTATCCATCACTCCTTATGTAAACCAATGTGAGATATGGTTTTCACACCCAACAATTATCCCATAAAACCAAATATGACACATTTAGGATTCCCATTTAATGATAATCCACCATATCTAAAAATATTTCACCGCTATTTTTTTTAAAACCAAAACTCACCACGTGACCACTTCTTTCTGGAAGACTTTTGACAAAAGGCACCATTGATCCAAATGTTTCAATTAAGACACTATTACCATGGTCGAAATGATTTAGGGACATTACACCCCACATCACACGTATGATACACCATGGATCTGATGCCACATTTTAGGATCAGTTTCATCCATCCCAACCATTCTACACCAAACTCATATCCCCTTCCAGGGTTCTATCTTTATAATAATTGGTTATAAGAAGAGTATCTCATCCAACATTATCCCAAATTTATTATTTAAACCAATATGGGATTGGATTTTCACACCTAGTAAATAATTTAATGTCAAATCAAATTATATTACTATTTAATAGTTACAATGTTTTTAATCTTTTATACATCCAGTAATAAAAATTATAAGTAGTGTTCTCCCAGTGATGGGGGATGAATGTTTGATTTTGGTGAATCTTGAATAAATATTTTTTCCTTAAATTACATTTTTTTGATTTTTCTAGAATCCATATGAAAGAGAAACATAGTGGTGGTTATTGGGAGAGTAAAAAATTCCTTGTTAAAGTTCCCTAAGATGTAGTTAAGTTCTAATGGTTGTTTCTATTTTATAAAAAAATTAGAAGGAATGATATTTTGGAGAACATTAGTTATTTCATTCAATGATTGTATACATGTTTTTACACATACTAGTAATTAGTATCCAATCATGGTTGGAAATAATTTGGTAACACACTCACAGGACTTTGAGACCTATTAATTTTAGTTGGGTTTAATGTCATCGAAAGATATTTAAGTGAAATAAAAAAAGGTTTAGATCATTCAATTAAAAGGAATATACTCCAGCTTCTAGTGGATGTAAATTAAAGAGTATATCATCCATAATTACCTTGAAATTTTATTTTATGGTAAAAATATTGAAATGATTTAGAAAGGTGAATGAGAAAAATAATCATAAAATAATTATGATTTTTGTGGTTTTCATTGGCACAAAGTTTATCCTTTAATAAATAAAAGAATAACACCATATATAAGATGGGGATAGACCTATCAATCATGTATAAAAAAGGGATGAAATTAAAAAATCTGTTTTTAATGCATACGATTTTTAGCATGCTGCTATTTGAATGATTGGGAGTGGAAGACCATGATAATGAGATCAAAGTGATCCAGCGAGTACTCAAATTAGTGAAAGTATCCTTCATAGATGAAGTTTGAGAGATTATACTACTATTTTCACTACCTAAATCTTGAGATTATATGGTTACTGTATTAACATTTCTTATGTAAATACTGATATTGTGTTTGAAGACATTCAAATTTTGATCCAAAATGAGGAACTTCAGAGTAGAGAGGTCTACATATCTTTATAAAATGCATCAAATGATAACATAATGTGAAACTATCCTCATAGTAGTAATCCTTTATGGTCATAAGATAATTCAAGAAAGAATAGTTTAGGAAAGTATGTTTTTCCCAGACTCACATGCTAGTATTATGGAATGCATGGATATATTTAGTGTAATTGTAGACCTCTCAAGAAAGGTAGCAGAAGAACCATTTTCATACTTTCAAAAACTATAACCATAATAGAAGATGGTAGTGACCTACTAATCTACACCAATGTTTGAATAATGCTATTATCAATTGACTTTTAATATCCTTCTAGTCAATGACTAATGACGAGTTAATGAAAAACTATGTGTTTGGAGTCTTTAGGAATGTTTAAATGGGGATTATAAATATTTGGATGTGAATTAAAAAGGGAGTGGTAAATATATGGATTAAAAATTGGTGATTCATATAAAGGCAGGAAGTGAGGCACATTTAAGGACATTGAAAGAATCTCATTTCTATGGTGCATCTAGATAATTCATGCTATAGAAGGAGCTTCCCGAATGGATCTTAGTAAAATGACTCAAGGTATTTTTGTTGTGGAATGAGGAGTAAAGGATGTGACCCTTTATGTGATTATATGATCAGATGATAGTTTAATGGGTGGAACTATGACCTTGGATGATCCACAAGTCTGGACCTAATGATTGTGTTACCATAGTGATTTTAACATGAACATTCTGGATTTTTTGGATATTCTAAATCTAAATTACATGACATTCAGAAGTAGTGAGAACTATGTGCTGGGAAATAAAAATTGTGTTCTATTAAACTTGAGTAACCTAAATCCCAAAAAACATAACCTAGAGTTAGTTCACTCAGATGTGTGGGGACATTCCTCTGTCTAATATCACATAAGATCATTTTTCTTTGTTACATTTATTAAATATTCATTAAGTAAGGTATTTGAATATTTCATTAATAATAAGTATGAAATTTTTAGTTTATTCGTACTATGAAAAAATGGATTAACTAGAGAGTCTCCAAATATTAAAGTGCCACTAATTGAATAATATAGGTTAATATAGTGTAAGTAACGTTATAACATTCTATAAAAATAATGGGATAAAGCTAGAGAAGATAGTCTCTATAACTTCATAAAAAATTGAGCGGCACCTAGAAAAAACCAGACCTCGATTGGGAGTGAAAGATGATTTTTTTTGATAATGCATATATAATCTACCATGGATTCCTCTTCCTTCCTAAAGAACATGCCTCACGTGCCCAATAGTTTTTGAATTTGTCCGCCCGTTGTTCCCTTGGCATCACGCTCCTCAGTGGTGCCCCTGTCCCCGGTGACGTTCGATCCGGGATCTGAGTTTCTGGCTGGTGGTTTTCCTTCCCATAGGGGGTCTCCGGTTCTCTCCTATAGAGGACGGTGTCTGCCTCATTCTTTCAAGAAAGTGCTGTGCAGGAAGGCTTCAGGCGCTTCAGATCAGTGTTTCCCGGCGATCAATTTGTTTTCACATTCAGTGGTGAGGGATGGGTAATGCCTTTCATTGTCTACCCATATCTCAACATTCAACGAGGCGGTTGCTGGCTTGAAGTGGACTCTTGTGGTACTTTTTAGTTATGATAAACCCCCCCCCTTTATGGTTTCAAGCATTTTGTGGATTCTTGGGCTTGAAGGATAGGGTTTGGATATTAGTGTTACACAGGTTCTCCTTCTATTTGGTGCTTTCGTCAGAGGCAGATTTTGTCAAGGATTGGTGTGTCACTCCACGTGTAATGGGCCGGTGGTGATTCAATCTCCCCCGTTGGTCAATGGAGGATCATAAGGGGAAGGAATGTCCTCAGGCTTCTGTTTGGGTGAGCCTTATAGGGCTTCTGCTCCCTTTCCAGAATGGTACCTTTCTCAAAGTAATAGGGGATTTGATTGGGGGGTTTATATGTATGGATGTGCGCACTCGAAGAGGGGAGGAGACGTTGATGCCTCATATTTGTGTCGAGCTGGATCTGTCTCTCCCTATACCGGTGTCGTTATCTATGGAAGTGTAGGGTTTAGTGGGATGGCTTCGAGATATCGTGTTCCCAGTGTTTCCAATGTATTGCCCATCCTGCCTCCTTCAAGGGCACTCAGTTCAAATATGTAGAAGAGGGATCCAAGGGGTTAGTTTGCATTTTTCCTGTCCTTCCATGTCTAGAATGCTGTCCCCTCTCAGTGGGGGTCAGAGGTGACCTTGTTTTCTTCCGCGGATCAAGATGTGGCCTCTTTCTCAAGGGTCTCTGTTTCTTCCAGGTGTCTCCTTACATTCAAGGTTTTTTCTCCTCCCCCAGCGTGTTCTAAACCTCCTCCCAGCAATGCCATAGTTCCTTGTTTTTGGGTTCTAGTGTTGTGGGGCCTTCTGGTAGCTCATGTTCTTCTTCCATCATGTTCTAACTAAGAGAACGGGAGGAGTTTTTTCTATCGGTTATCCCAAGAATTCTGGTTTTTGAATCTCGAGATCTTCCTCTAGCACCTTTTGAGCCACGCAAAGGGAAGGTGAGGGTTCTCAATTTGAAGGATGTACAGGAGGTTTGTCCCATTGGGATAGAAGAGATTTCTTGCGAGGCTCTCGAAGGAGGGTCATGTCCTGTGAAGGCGGTGGATCTGTCCAGTTTGTCTAGTTCTTCTTCATCCCCTATGTCTCCTTGCAGGGTAATGATGGGGAAGTCTAACTCTTCTGAGCTGTCTGTATCCCCTGCTGCCTCTTCCAATAGCCCGAGGGTATACAACCATGAATATATGATACTTCTTAGGGAAAAATATTTTCCCATTATAAAAAATACCAAAGATCCTAGGGCCAATGTCGAGCTACCTATTTTTTGATGTTATCTCTCCTCATTTGGAATGCTCAATGCCTGGGTGCTCGAGTGAAGTCTAACCTCATCACCTCGGAAGCTATGAAAAATAAAGATAGTCTTGTGGCTGCCATTGAGAATAAACAGAAGCCAAGTAGGATCAAAGCCTTCAGTTGCAAAGTTCTGATGCATGGCTCCTTGCATGCTGATCCGGTCAACAAACATATTTGGTTTTTTTGGAACAAAGAGATTTCATTGGATCTTATTGAGGCGGAAGATAAATTCATTACCACGAGAGTCATGAAGGGAGCGGACTGTTTTTTCTTCTCTGTTGTATATGGAAGATGAAACTTTTAGGAACATAAAGGCTGTGGCAAAGTCTTGTGACCTTTGATCCTCAGGATCTACCATGGTTCATTGAGGGGGATTTCAACACCATTCTCGACCTGGAGGAGAAGAAGGGAAGAGGTGTTTTTCCCCGTAAGGCCAGTCAGGACTTCGCTCAGCTTAGGGCTGAAAAGGGTCTTCTTGGCATGGGCTATTCATGGGATTTATTTACATGGTGCAACAACCAATCTGGTGGAAGAAGAAGATGGAATATGATAGACTAGTTCCTGGCTGATAGTAATGCGATAAGCAAATTTCCAGATGCAAAAGTCAAACACCTAGCCCGAGGTATATCAGATCACTCCCCTTTACTGATTTCTTTGGTTCCCTAGTAGAATTACCTGAAGTCATTTAGATTCAATCAACAGTGGACTCAGTTTCAAAGTTATCAGCGGATTGTAAGGAATTTGTGGGCCGAATCTAATCAAGGTCATATGTGGGTAGCTCTTCATTACAAACTGTGGAGCCTGAAATAGGGGCTGAAGGTTTGGGCCCGGGAGCTTCCCCCCTTTGATCATAACATGGAGGTTCTTAAACAAAGTATCGAATGTTTGGAGTATAACCTGGAGGAGGAGTGGAATTAATTAGTGTTTGATGATCTAATGTGAAAAAGGTTTGTTGGGCGGAGATTCTTCTAAAGACAGAGCATCTGGCCCGGGACCGCTCTTTGGTGAGGTGGTTGCAATAGGGAGACCAAAACACTACTTATTTCCATTCATGTATTAGAGAAAGAAGGCACTCCCTTTCTCCTAATCTTTTTCTTGAAGATGGATCTTACACTGAGGATTGTGATATAGTGGGGGCATAGTATTTTCCTTCTTTAAGGATCTACTAGTAGGTCCTAATCCAAGTATGAACATGGGATATCCTAATGGGAAAGGGGAAATCTAGGAGGTGATTCCCAGGATAGTCTCTCCATTGGACAATGAGGGTCTGGTGGTGATTCCTTGTGAGGAAGAAATTCACTCAGCCATATAGAAACTCATCTCAGATAGTGCTCATGGGCCGGATAGTTTTCCAGGTTCTTTTTACAGAGGGGTTTGGGATGTGGTTAAGACAGACATAATAAAAGTTATTCAAAACTATTTTCTTGGCGAGACTCTGCCTCGGGTTGCAAGTTCTACTAAATTGGTTCTCACCCAAAAGATTAAGAATCCTTCCTATCTATCTCACTATAGACTAGTGAGTTTATGTAACTTCCCCTACAAAATCCTGGAATCTGTTATTAATTCGAGGTTATCTAAACTCCTCCCCGACTGGATATGCCCTAAGAAACATAGGTTCCTGAAAGGACGCTTTCAAGGGGAGATAGATCTAGCCCAGGAGATGATAAGGGACATCAATATAGAAACTCATGGTTCAAATTTAGCTACCAATGTGGACATGAAAAGGGGATATGATTGGATTGAATGGAGTTTCATTAATAGAGTCCTCTCGAGCATGGGATTCTCGACCAGAGCAGTGGACCTCATCTTCAAGAGATTCAGTTCTTCGTGGCTGGAAGTATCCTTTATGGGAAAGGATTATGGTTTATTCAAGGAAAAAAGAGGGCTTTGGCAAGGAGATCCCCTATCTCCCAGCATTTTCAAAATGGCACATGATACTCTTAGTAGACTAATTAACCGAGGCCTATACCAAGGTGTGTTAAAACATTTCATGAGAAGGATGAACATCCTCTCGATCCCTCATATGATGTTTTCTGATGATACCGTTATATTTTTGAATGGTGTTAAGGATTTCGTTTGAGGTATAAAGGGAATTCTAGAGGAATATTTTCAATGGAGTGGGAGTGAAATCAGTTCAACAAAGAGCAGTTTTTTCATCTCTAATAAGAGCACCCCAATCGAGTATCCTCCCTGGGTAGCCACTTGGACATGCAGTGAGGTGTTCTTCCAATGGAGTACATGGCCATGATAATATCCTCCGGTAGACTCAGAGTTGGTGATTTTGATCTCATTATGAGTAGGATAACTAATCTAGTGATTAACAGGAAAACCCAATTCCTTTTATTTAGGGGCCGCATTGCTTTAGTAAATAGTGTCTTTTCGGCCATTCCCATTCATGTGATGGCTTCTTCAAATGATCCCAAAGGGGTGATAAAAAATGTGGACAAGATTTTATGTTCCTTTTTTGGGGATGCTAAATTAGAAGGTAAAAGGAACTGGGTTTCATGGAGAAAGATGGTGAGGCATGTCGTTGATGGGGGGATCGGTGTAAGGAGTCTCTAGAGTACGATTAACTGCATTCATGCCATGTTGGATTGGGAAATTCCAGAGGAGCGTATGGTGTGGGGAATATCCGTGTCAAAAATTTACAGGGGATGTATAGAGGTTGTACATGGCTACTATTCCCCCATTTGGACGAAAATTTATCCTCTGGTCTAGTTTCTTCTGCCGAGATCTCGATGGATTTTTTGATCTGGAGATTTACTCTTTTGACACAAAAACTCAGTTTGTTCTATTCTCGCCTTCCAGGGATGCCTTGACACTACAATTTTGGTGAAGGGGATGTGTCTCCATCCCATGTTCACCAAGGCTGTGTTGAACTTGGATTAGCATGATCTTCTCGAGTCCATTGAGATCACTGCTGGATAGGATTCTTGTGTGTTTACGTCTTCGTCTTCAGGCGTTTTTTCCACCAGAGAGTACCTTAAGTTGATTTCAGGGAAAATTCAACTTGATGGGTGGAATGGAGTGGTGTGGTGCCACAAGATCCTAGTGAAGCTCAATTTACTTATATAGAGCATCAATAATTCTATTGTAGCTACAGATGAGAATATCAAAAAGTTGGTAATTAACTTGGCCTCATCATGCCACTGTTGTGATATCAGGAAGGAGGAGAGTATGCATCACTTATTCTTTGAAGGGGAGTGGGATTTGGTGATGTGGTCCTATTTTGGAGGCTCAGTTTTTAACTCCACTCTTTAGTGGGATATTTATTCATTCCTGGGATGTTAGTTTCAATGCTCGTCAATATCAGACAAGGATCAGATGGATCGATCAGGAATATTGAGTGCTGGTTGTTGGTGCTTGTGGAAATCCAGAAACCAGTCGAGATATGAAGTCTCATCTCCTACAGAAAGATCCATCATCACTCGAATGCGATTCTTGTTGATGGATTTTGTTTCTCTCTCCCCAAACTGGTGAGATTCCCCTTCACTCAGACTCATCTAGGCCAGTAACCCCGTACCCATTCCTCACCCAATAATGGCATAGGGACAATGGGTGTGCTGGCATCACCCTAGTCCCAGTTTCAAGATAAACATGGATGGGTCTTGCTCCTTGGGAATCATTGAAGGAGGGGTAGTGGTTTGCGACTCTTAGGGGAATGTCAATCTGGCGTTTACATCATGTTTTGGGATGGGCACTCCCCTTCTTGCCGAGGCCAAGGCGATGCTCACCAGTCTCTCTCTTTGCATCTAGTAACATGTGATATTATCTCATGTGGATATGGATTCCTTAATTCTGCATGAATCCTTGATGGGTATTGGCGGTACTTTGTGGTCCATGTCCTACATCTTTTGTAATTGTATATCCTTAATTTGGGATACCATGCAAGTGTCCCACACCTGGCATGAGGGCATTAAGGTAGCAGACTATTTGGCTTCCTTAACGGAGCATGGCTCCATTCACACTAGTATTCTTTCTTCTAATTGCTTGAAACTAGAGGCTGTTAATTTAAATTGAGGGGATTCCCTCAGCCTGTACTACTTCAGACCTCCATAAGAATGGGGCCTTTTGGTGCCTTACACCTTTTTCTTAAATAAAACATTTATTTTTTATGGATAGTCAGGGTAGTGGAAGCTATAGCACACGAAAGATTAGGACATCAATAAGAGTTGATAAGATCTTCTAGGGTTCAAAAAATAGTCCAGTGATATGGTACTGAAAAACATTCATTATCTTAATGAATTTTGGGGAACATTAATTCTTGGAAGAGGAAACACTGCTTAATGGATCAAAATAGTGAGATTTATATTTGGTGGAAGAAGTGAACTCTTTGAAGTTAAATCTAACATAATAGATAACTAAACTATTATATGGAAAGTGATAAGTGGAGAAAAAAAGGTTTTATATTTTTAGGAATAAGTTGAAATAATTAGAGGATAAACGACATTATTGGTGGTTAATGGATTCCAATAGAAGGAATGAATCAATTTCTCTGAACATTTCTCCCCAATAGTTATGTATACTGTTATTTGTATAGTACCGAGTCTTGTTGAATCTAATGATCTACACATAGTGAAGTTGGTTCTTATGACTACATTTCTTTTTGGAGATGTAGTGGAGGGGACCTAAAAGAACCTACCCAAGGGATTTGAAGACTATCAAAATGAGGGGCTTCTTTATAAGTTGAAGTGAAGACTCTAGGGATTGAAACAAGAACCTCAATAGTGCACCTAAAAGTTTGATAATTTTATGATTGGGGACGAATAACATTACATGAGTCTATCCATTTCTATTTTTTAAGTCATAAGATAATGGTAATTGAGAAATAATTTTACTCTACATGGATTCCAAGTTTCTTATGGGTCTAAAGTGTTCATGGAATCAAGATTTGAAGAATAAGATGTATAAAAGTTTTCTAATGAAGTATCTAGGACATAATAAGAAAATATTAAACATGAGGATAACAAGGGATTGATAATATGGAACTCTAGTGTCATCCTATAAAAGTACATCTAAATGATTATCAAGAAATCTTAACTAACTAGATGTAAGTATGTCTCAACTACCCTTGTCAGAATCTTCAAGTTATCCAAGACGAAGACACTAGGATTGAAATTTAATGTCCAATATATGAATAAAAAGTTGTATTGATCAATTTTTTTTGAAATATTAATGTATGGGATGATATTTACATTGATGTACATTTATTTTTTAGTGGGATTAGTAAGTCGGTTCTTGTCAAACATAGGAAGGGAACACTGGGATGTTGTGAACTAGATCCTATGACACTTTAATGGATTAAAATATAAAATTATTTATTTTGGGGAATGTAAAACATTGTATGGATTCATAGAAATGGATTTTACTAGGGAATTAAACACACATAAAATTATGACTCGCTTCATGTTTACGTTTTTTGGAATAATGATTAGTTTGATATCTCAACCACAACATGTGGTTACTTTGGCTACAATGGAAGAAAAATACATAGAAACATTTCATGATGAAAATGAGTTAGTTTGGTTAATATAATTATTGATGATTCTTGAAAATACATCAGGAGAATGATTATTATTCTGTGGAATTCATTGTGTTATCCACTATGCTTAGAATCTATTATTTCATGTAATAACAAAATATATTCACTTGAAATTTACATTAATCTATAGTTTACTAGACGATAGGATTTTATAGCTATATAATATATCAGGGATGAAAAATCTAGCTACCATTTTAATGAAGGTTTTATTCCTCAAAAGTCAAAGGCAATACTATGTATTAGTAGAATTTGGGTCAATCGAGATAGATGCAGAACATTGCTTACATTGATGTTTGAAGAATGGGTTTTAGCTAATTGTTAGAGCCATCCAAGGGTGTTCCTTGAATAAATATTCAAGTGGGAGATTTTTTGGAATTTAAATATTCTTTAAGGATCTGGAATCAACTTATCAGAAGGTTGAACTCTAGAAGTTCATCATGACCTTTTCAAGGTATCAACATTAATGTCATCATTATATGGGTATGGTTGTTAAAAGATGGATAATTTTCAATGTGATTTGGGAAAATTTTTAGTTAAATGGATGAGGGAATATTAACAATCATTAATAAGAAATGGTTGAGTCGAGGATGATTTTAGTTAAATAGTGGAGTTAATTAATGAAAAATAGTGATTCTTAGAAGGCAGTGTAACTAGATCAACTAGATGAGAAATCACAAAAATAAATGTGGGACCAATTGCTAAGAGAAAAAATAATTTTATGATGAATAATTGTATGAAACAATCCCATTAGCTGTATTTATTTTAAGACTTTTTTTACTTCCAATAATAAAATATGTATATAGTTTTCTCCCATTTATGTAAGATGAAATTATGAATGATGTAAATATTCTGTGTCCATTCTTCCTTGAATTATTGTTTGTGAGTTATTTTGAGTATGTGTGAAAATGTTACTTAGTAGAGGTGATCAGGAGAGTAGAGACTTCTTTTTTCTAGTTCTCTAACCATTGTGATGTTTTGGTTGTTTTCTCTGTTATGAAGAACTATTGGTTGGTATGATCTTCTAGGTCATGCATGTTCTATCATCAAATGATTGTATGATGGGTTTTCCACTTAAAAATAATATCATCTCACCTTGGAGACAACATATATTTAGAAAAGGTATGTCTAGATAAACATCACATATGATGTGAATAAGGGTAATCCAACATAACTAATTAGAAATTGGAGAAAAGGACTGAAAAATTAAGGATGATTTTTGATGTAACAGAAAATTGTACAAGCATCATCCTCTACAACACCATTCTACCTTTATTAGACACCATATAATATTAGAAGATCTATACATAAGGATCATCTATTAATTATTTAAACAAGATCCTATGTGAATATTGAAATAATCAATTCTCTATGTTACCATGATATAATTTTTTGTAGTAATCATTATCTCTACATAGACATCATCTACTAACTTTATAAGGGTAAGACAAGATAGTGTGACATTGAAACAAATATGTGTAAAGATAAGAAATGTCACTATAAGCATGAATTTACCATTCATGTAAGTATCGTCTATCTTCATCACAAGGATCATCAGTCGATGTATACATCAGTTCCTAGTGAAATTAGAGATTGATATAGATAAAAAATATAGAGAATTCCAGATTGAATTTTTGATGAAGAAATTGATTGAGATGTTTTTTAGGATATTATTTATGGTTGATAATATCACAAAAAAATTATAAAAGCTTATAATTATTGATATGACGATATTTAAATTGTAAACATAGAAGATAAAACTAAAATATATTTTTGGGAGACATTTAAATGTCTGATAATGTATTCCAGAATTGTATAATTCAGATGAAAATGAAATATAATGATGCTGAATCCATGAATTAGAGTTCCAAATATGATGATAATTAATTATCCATGATTCAATCATGAGGTAAGGAAAGATCAATAAGACAATATTCTTCATAAATCATATGGAACTCCTTGTGTTTTCCAGAATAAGGATAATAATATTGAATCAAATATTAAGCTATACATGAAAGACCTATTCATCTGGATTTTAGCTATTGAGTAGAAGATAGTGGTGGGATTTTTTAGATTGAATCATTTCAAAATTAATAATTTTATATTGGGATAATTATAATTATTTTTAAAATTTAAATATATCATAATTTCATTTTTGGTTAATTTTAATTTTATGATTTATTTATTTTATTAAAAATATTTTTATTATTTATTATTTATTGAAAATAATAATGTTGACTTGGTATTTAGTTATTTATTAATTATTTCATCATTTATTATTATTATAATTATTTTTCTATATAATTATGTTTGGAACAGAATCAATTTTATAAAGTTATATTTTACCCTTACATATCTTTTTTTGAATTCCCACTACCTTTACATAAGTTTTCTCCTTACCCTTACATGAGGATTAGAGTTTTTTTTTCTAACCTTATATTGATTTTGAATGTATGTTTTTACTATTACATAACTTCTATTGTTACCTTAAGTAATAATTCAATTATATTTTTACCCACACCTGATTTATTTGGTACCTTTAAATTATAATAATAAAAGATTATTTACCCTTACACTTGTTCTATCTTACCCTTATGTAACTAGTTGAATTTCTGTTTTACCCTTACAAAAATGTATTTTCCCATTATGAATGTTGTGTAATTATTATATTTCCCATAAAAAACTCTATTTTTTACCCATTAAAATCATTATTATATATGAGTTACCATTACCTAGATTTTTATCTATATTTACACATAGTTTTTAAAGTCCTATTGACCTTTACATGTCTATTATGCTTAACTTTATGTATTCTATATGTTTTTTTCTAATTAAAATTATGAAAAGTGTTCAAAATAGTCATTTACTTTATGAATAGTTTTGAAATTATATCTTACATTTATACATCATGGAAAATAAACTTTTATAGTATTTTTACTTAATGTTTGTTTTTAAGTGTTTAAATCATTTTAATAATTATATAAATTATTATTAAGGATCTAAAATATTTTAGGTGTATTATATAGTGTTTAGACACATTTTCATAAAGATAAAAATTATTATTATTTAATGCATATATTTACTACAATGTCATTAATTATTTAGAATTTTTTATTTGGAGTTAATTTCCTTGATTTTAATGTTTCTAATTTTTTGGATGATATGAAATATATTCAAAATTGTTTTATAAATTTTAATATAGTATCTTTAATATTTTATATGATCTCCTGTTGAATAAAATTTGAAATTCAAATTTTAAATATTAAAGACTAAATCCTTGTGATATTCTTGTCTTTTCTTTGACCGATTATTATAAAATTATTTTAAACTCTTTAATGAGTGATTTCACATATATATAAATTGTTAAAATGGTTTGAAATTAAAATGATAATCTATTTCCATATATATCTCTTCAAAATTCTATATTTTCATTATTTTTATTTTCTTAGTTAATTACCTAATGATATTCTTTGATGTATTGAGAAATTTTTTGTTTAATGGGTTTGAGGCCCACATAGAATATCATAATGGTAGTCATAGTAATAACTTTTAAAACTATAAAAGTGATCTTCTTCCAAAACTGTTTCATTTATTTAAGAACTCTCAAGGTGGATAAATCATCTTTGACTATATTAACCTTGAAGAGACATTCTGACACTTACATGAAAACCGTAGGTTGAGCTTCATGTTCTTCATCAACATATACCTGGTTTAATTTGAGTATTTTTTTAATTATTTCCATCTTATCATCCATGTTTTAACATTGAATTATTCTTTTCTCATACAGAAGAATTTATTCTTCTCAAGCTGTGACCCTTATATTATAAAACCAAGATTAGTGGGTTGTGACTACCTATATCTAAAGTTAATATTATATCACGTTTTGACTTCAAGATTTTAATTTCAGGACCATTTGGGTTGGGACTCTCACTGTCTAAAATTATTTTTGTAGTTATGTTATGAAACCCCATTCAAACATTACCTTATATTTCTAGTTATACCTCTATTATAAAATATACTCATTGTATTAGGGTATGATCCACCCTAAAAAATATTGTATCATAAGAGTATCTCTCACAATGTTTACATGTATAAGATTAGAATATATCGACTTTGGAGCGATCTACTATAAAAATACATGTGTTTGTTTTTTTAATTTTCCATTATGAATTATCTTTGACATTTATTTTATCCACTTCAAAATCTTCATACGGTCTATTCACCCCTATAAACCTTCTATTATTCTTTCTAACCTAAAAAAATCAATTAAAGAACCTTATTAAGGGTATTTTATAAATGTTATTCATTTTACAAATAATAATAATTAGGTATAGAAGGTTGACACATTTAGGAATTTTTAGTTAATATATGTTATTTTTTTCTAAACGGTTCTCAGAACTCACTGGCTCAGTATAATTATTCATTTAGATGGAAGGAATTAATAAAAATTATTGATGGATTCCTCAAAAACCTTCTCACTTCGATGGAAAAGACTATGGTTACTAGTAATCTATAATTGAGGAATAACTAAAATAGTTTAGCATGGAACATTAGTTAATCTTGGAAAAATGTTACAAATGACCTAAATATGAACCATAAAATTTATATGAAATGATGCTACAATTTTTTTAGTATTAAAGAGTAGTAAATATTTTATATTATTATATTAGTGGAAGTGTTATTAGTTATGGGTATATATATAATAAAACTTTTTAGATCTAGAATGTTTAACAAGTTACTCACCTTGTCTCAGATAAGATGATTAGAATCAAACTCATATTTGTTTGAGCAGTTTATAGAGATTTCAAGATAGGTGTAAATGAAAGTTCTAATAAAATGATCTACTAATTGACAAGCATTTAGAACATAATGAATTCCCTTGGAGAAACATTGAAAAACTTATGCTTGATGAAATAATGATCTGATTCAAGTGATGAATTTCAAAAAGGGACATATCAAACCTGATTATCCAAAGTTGAATTAAAAAGGGAGAGATAAAAAATAAAAGAAATAATTGAAACATTCTTATCATGATGGATAAAGTTGTACCAAATAATCTGATTCAAGTGATGAATCCATAAGTGAGAAAGAGTCAGCCAATATATGTTTTATAGTAGTAAATAAAATTGTGGTATGTAATGATTCTAATTCTAGTTATTATTCTAATAGTCATCCTAACATATTTCATGACCTATATGAAGAAAATCATAATCTTCAAAATGGTGTTATAAAAATTACTGAGTAGAAAAATGTTTTGAAATATGAGAATAAGAGGAATATCAAGGAATGTAATAATGTTAGTAAAGTGAAGGATATTCTCCAGAAATAAAAAACAATATGTTTTGGGAATTGAAAATTTGGACTTAAAATTAAATTTTTATTTCAAAATCACTTTTTAATAAAAAATTGGGAAACTTAAAGTAAAATCATACAAGAAGAAACCTAGATCAAAACTACTAGAAAGTAACCCTCCCAAGCTACTAAAATGTTATGTCAAGAATATTTATCACATGATCACTCAGAAAGCTGTCCCACACTAGGTTGCATGGGCCTAGAACAAACAGTAAGACATACCCTTTCATTCCTCTGGAAATTTAAAATTTGGAAAATTCTTTTTTCCATGTTTTATAAAGAAAAATAGTTTCTGAAAAAATATATGTCTAAACCAAACAAATGAGAATCATAGTTTAATTTTTTATTCTTATAGTAATAAGGACATGTTTTTAAGGATTTTGAAACTTTTACAAGTAAAAATATGAAGATCAATGCTGGGATCTTATGTTTGAAGGAAATATTAATGAAATTTAATATTGGAATTTATTCCTTGGATGGATTTAAGAGATTGAAAAAATTTTAAAATCAATTAAAAAATGCATTGTTTATGATGATAGATTACTTAAAATATGTAATTATATATTTTTTAAATGTAAATATGATGATATCTCATATGTTCCTTTATTTATATGTGAAATATTTGGACATTATTCTTCTAATTATTCATTACAATTTTTTTAATCTCTTGGTCATACAAAAGATTGTATTTATAAAAAACATTTAATGTTAAGAGGACTAACCATTCTATAACATGGGTTTCTAAAGGTTATTTTTTAAATCCAATGTACTGAAACTAGTCTAGATACCCTAGTATATTTTTATTATTTTATGTCTTACATGCATAATCATATTATTTTAACATATGGTATATTGGAATGTGAATTAATTATTTTTTATTATAGAATGTGAGAACATATTCTATGTTTTATTTTATGGTTTATAATAATTTAATAACTAAAGGTTAATTTTTTAAATTGCCCTCATATCTTTTAAAAATTTCATTGAATATCATATTTTTTATTTTCATGGATCCTTTAATATTTTTTTAAAATCATTAATTTATGGAGAGATATCTATTATTGTAATATATCTATTTAATTTATGGGAATTTTTTTATGAATAAAATATTTTATTTTGTGGATTTTTTTTTTCAATTTGATAATTTTTCTTTTTTTTCAAGATGTTTGAAGAAATGATGTTTTAAAAACATGAAATTCATTTTTATCAATTCCTAAATGGTTAATAAATTTGGAAGTTGATATTTTGTTTTTATAATTATTTAAAAATGGGGGAAAATGTTTGATTGAATCCTCTCTACTTTAATTATTTTATGTTTTGATAATTTAAATTATTTTTATAATTATAATATCTCAAAATTTCATTTTTGGTAAATTATAATATTAATTTTTTTAATTTTTTTTAAAAAATTACTTAATTGTTTAATTTATATTTTTATAAATAATTTTTTTTTAATTTTTATTTAATTCTTGGGTGATTATTTGATCATGTATTTTTATTATTTCTTTTGAAAAACTAATTTTATAAATTAAATTTTAACCCTTATATATCCTTTATTAAATTCAATTTACCTTTACATAAGTGTTCCCCTTTCCCTTATGTGAGCATTAGATTATTTTTTATATATCCTTACATAGATTTTAATAGTCTCTTATTAACCTTAAAAAACTTATATTCTACATTTATGTAAGCAGTTTAATTCTATTTCCACCCTTACGTGAATTATTTGGCACCCTAACATGAGCTTTATAAATTATTATATATCTTTAAACATGTTTTATCTTACCCTTACAGAACTAGTTTATTTTAATATTTACCCTTAGAAAACTATATTTTAACTTTACACTATATTTAGAATATTTATTTTAACCTTATTCAAATCAATTTTTACGCTTACATAGCATTTATTATATATGTGTTAACCATACCTAGATTATTATCTACTTTTATGTGTGTAGTTTTAAGTCCCTTTTACCTTCTTGAAAATATTAATTCTTCCTTTACACATGCTATATATTTTTTATCTTTAGGAAAAGTTCTCAAAATCCTTGATACATTGACGTAATTTTTGGAAATTACATCTTACCTTTACACAAAATAGAAAATGAACATTACATAAGATTAAAATCCTAATTTTCTTTATATTACTATGTTTCATGATATTTATGATATTTTCACTTACTACATATTTTTTAAGTGTTTTAATTGATTTCATAATTATATAAATTATTATTAATGATATAAAATCCATGAGAAGTATTTTCAAGATGTTTTAAACATATTTATATAAATATCAAAGCTTTTACCATTTCACACATATATTTACATCATGAACATCAATTATTTAGATGTCATTTTAAATTGATTTTTTTTATTTTAATGTTTTTAAATTTAAGTTTGATTCTAACAAAAATACTCAATGATATTTTATAGTTTTTAATAGAGTATTTTTTTATAGTTGATATTATTGAATGTTGAGTTAAAAAATAAATTTCAAATTTAAATTTTGAATATTATAGTTTGAATCCTTGCAAGATTCTATGTTTTTCATTGACCTATTTTTATTGAAGTATTTTAAAATAT
Organism: Viscum album; assembly: GCA_963277665.1. Lineage (NCBI taxonomy): Eukaryota > Viridiplantae > Streptophyta > Magnoliopsida > Santalales > Viscaceae > Viscum > Viscum album. The sequence goes on from OY728129.1 coordinate 1,448,718,906, forward strand.
TTAATGGGGGATTTAAACTAAATTTTAATTGTCCAAAGGGTTCTAAAGTTAAACCACAAACTCTTTTTATCTCTCCCTCCTTGATAATGATTTATTATTATTATTTTTGGTTTTCAAGTTTCCTAATAGAATACTTGTTTTTATTGAGATGTTTTATATTTTTAGGGATCAAGGAATTCATAGAAAATGATTATAGTGGCGATAATTTTGAAATTTAAAATTTTTAAAGTGATCTAGTGCCAAAAATGTTTCAGTTGTTTATGAACTCTCCATACAGACAAATCATCTTCAACTACATTTACCTTAAAACGACTTTTTGATCCTTACAGAATAAAAAGAGCCTGATCTTCATAATTATTCATTGACTCTTATATATTTTAGTGTATGTATTTTTAAAATTATTTCTATCTTATCATCAATTTGCTAACTTTGGATTATGATTTTCTTTTATAAAATCATTATTTCTTCTTGTGTTATGACCCCTTTATTATAAAGTCAGGATTTAAGTGTTTTGTTGTTACATACATAATTTTTGGAGAGGTATGGACTCTTTGTTACTATAAAAAATATAATTTTATGTTAATAGGGTTATTTATGAGATAAAGAGGGGTTCAACAGAGTCTGGGGCTCGTTTAAATCATAGAGCTCCCGAATTTGCGGAGTTAGACTAAGTTGCATGGTTAGTGTACAGTAAGTGCTAACTTCATAAATAAACCATGTGAGTCCCCCAGTACATAAGGAAGGCCACATGATTTGTCTAAAACTATGTGAGCTAGGCCAGAAGATTGTGTGGGATTGTAGACATCCTTGAATGTGTCCATTTACATGGTCTTCATACAGTTTTCCTAACCTTGCACTTTTCCCAAGCGATGGGGTTCTCAGGGCATTAGCTATCATATGGTTAGTTCCCAACTTGTCCAACCGTACAGCCAAACCGTATGTCACCAAATTTAAATGGGAATTTACCTTTTCCCATTTTATGTTTTAAACCCCATTTTTACTTTTCTTAATCCTCTAGTGGGAATCCCTCTTTTATGAAGTGTTCCTCTCCTCCACATAAGGATTTTGGTATCTGCCTCATATGAACTAGGTTTTCATCATTGTTAGGTGTGCCAGATTCCTCTCAATAATATCTATACTCATGTTCATTATATTACCAGTTTCCATTTCCATCTACTTTTCTATTTAGTTGCGAGATCATTTGGCCGATTTTCACATAATTTTATGATTCTTCTGATTAACCTCATTCTAGTCCCTTACTGCAAGGTGGAATCCTATTACATGTGGGGTGGAATTCTTGAGGTTATGTGATCAGCCCTCTCGGGTCACCACTTTGTGGATTCCAGTGGGAGATGCTACAAAGTGGTATCCGAACTTATTTTTTCCTTTTCCATACTATTATCATATTAGATACTAGAATTGTATGTAATGTAATTTAGTATTTAGCTGAGTATTTGGAGTAGATAACCCACATACAGGGGAAACACGAATTACGTGGGATTAGTTATGATGGTTATTTTTTGTTCCTGTTATAGTTGATCTTATTTCACTTTTGGGTAATGAAAATTTTGTGTGGTGTTATTACTATTTATGTTAATATGAGAAAATGTATTTACCTTTGACCACTGAGATGAGGGTGTATCAATTCATGAATTATACTATGCACTTTATGAATTAAATATCATGCATTATTCTAGACCATATCTATAATTTTTATGTATTTCATGTGTCTGTTCTGTGCTCTTTGATTAATATATAAATGAAATGGGATAATGTTTTTTGAAGGGATAACATAATTAGATTAATTAAGGACTCTACATTATTCTAAATCATGTTTTCATACATAGATTTATAATTACACCTTAATTAACCAATTATGCCACATTAGAGCCCTGAACAACTGGTTCTATAGGATAAAATGTTAGGTTAATTTGATTGATTAATTCCAATGATAACAGATGAAGAAAGGAATTTTTTAAATTAGAAATGGTGGTGCATTCAATCAAATAATTATAAATGACATGTTAAATATTTATACTAGAAATAAAGGTTCGATCGTTGTTACATGACATTCAAATTGAAATTCATTAAGATTGTGGGAATAAATTGGTAATGGTGATTTATTTAACAAGATTTAGATATCTGTATCCAAATAAATAATATTGAACTAAAAAAAATTAAAATTTTAAAATGAAAAGGTTACTGCTAGATGGGAATGCCAATTGGAAATTGAAGTGTGTTTTGTTCTATGCCTTGTAATTTAAAATCCATATACTAGAACCTCTATTGTGTTATATGAGATTGTGACCCTAACTCAACATTAGTAGTGGGTATTAGGCAGTGTTTCCTAAGACTTTTTTATCATTCTTATCACATAGACTATGATTTAGAAACATGATTTAATGTTTGATTCATTTTATGAAGTCTGTGTACCTATACTTTCATAATTATTTGTTTCATATATGATGTTAAGTATTATCTTAGTTGTGTGCTTGGAAATTGTAGACCTATTCCAACTCAATTTCCTTTAGTAATACACCAGGACTGTGTTGATGACCATGCTCTAGAGGTGGTGGACCCTGAGACACTAGTAGTTCCTCCAATAGCTCCACCTGAGGCGCCACCCATTTATTTTCCATTGATACCTATTGCTCATTTTATATATAGCTTCTTCCAATTTATGTAGTGTGTATGTGTTACTCTATAAACTTATCCCTTTATGGAAGATTTGACATGGGAATTACAACAGCATCATCCACCCACATTTTTAGAGGATAGCGGTCCTCATGCTATTTAGTCATGTATTGAAGAAATGATATATATCTTCAATAATTTAGAGATGCCTACGGAGTGGAGGTTTTGTCTCTTTACATACATGCTACCTGATTCTGCTAAAAATTCATGGGATGTAATTAACAAAGAAAAACATTATCAGGGAATGGTTTGGGTGGGATTCCAAACAACATCTAATGACTACTTCTTCCCCCAAACATTGGAAGTAGATTGGGTATGAAGGGTTTATAAATAGTTAGAGGGATTTCTTGTTAATAATGGAATAATCAACTAGTTTCATTGAGCGTCAATGTTTTTCACCGACTTTTATGGGTGAAAATATGACCACTATAACATGTTTTGAGAATTGGAGTTCATACACCATCCGATTGTAGGTGAGAATTTTATAGAAGACCATCACTTCAAGAAAAGTGGAACATGGCCTCATTATAGAGAAAAACATAAGGGAGTGTGGTAATGTGAGAAAGAGTGGTTCTTCTTATAGAAAGGGAGATGGTGTATCCAACTACAAGAAGTTTTATTTTGAGGGTTCACATGGGGGTAGTTCTAGCTAGAATCCATACACTAATAGTGATGCAATGTATCACCAATGTGGTAGGACATGCCACAAGAAGACCTAGTTTAAGGGAAATCTAATTGAGTGCTGAGATTAATACATTATGGGTCACCTATAGTGCTTCTTCCAAACATTACCTTCTGTATCTAGTGAGAAGGGATTTTTATCTACACCACTTCTAGATATAGGATCAGCAGCTCCACTTCAGGATGAGAGTTAGTTTAATATTGGATGATTAGGTTGAGATGGTGCTTTTGGGTGTGGAATTCAATCATATAAGGTTCAACACCATCAGAGTGGACCTACCCAGGTTATTTAGGTTGCATCACAAGGATGCAGTTTGGGACACATCTATGTAGTGAAACATACTCTTGAGGAGTAGTGTCTAGATCCTTCTATTGCACGATCTACTATTTTTGTAGACTCTACCTTAGTTTATTCCCTATTAAATACAGGCGCATTAAAATCTTTTATATCTGCTTAAATGATGGAATGTCTAGGCCTAGTGATATAGTACTTTAGTGGCATGATGGATTTGGACACAACATTAGGGGACTAATCCAAGTGTATATCCCTGTGTATGGAATGAACCATTGGGAGAAAAGGGTTCTGTTTCTTGTGGAATTTCATATTCCTTAAGATGACTAGCTTATATTTAATTTTTTTTTGTGTTATAGCTAGTTCATTATGATTCCCATATTGATTTCTATCTTCAAAGGGTGTCATTTACCTTACCCAAGGGTAGAACATATATTTATAAGGGAGAACGAGATATTCATGTGGGTCGAGATGGACCTAAGTATACTGGGTTGGGTATGATGATATACCAGATGATGATTCATTTTATGAGAGAATAAGGAATACAACTTGTGAAATTCCCTCATATTAGGGATCACTTCAGGGATGTTTTCCCTAATGGATTCCCTAGTTTACCATTCGTGAGAGAGGTGGAGTTCTCCATTGAGCTAGTTCCATGTGTGCCATTGGTGTCCATTCCCCCCTATTGGATAAAACCTACCAAGATATATGAACTCAAGAATAGTTTGGAATATATAGAGACAAAGGGATTCATACAAACCAATAACTATTTAAGGGGTTTACCTATACTATTCTATAATATAGTGTATTGTACCCTTAGGTTTTGCATGAATTACCGATGGTTAAACCTACTAACTATGAAAAACTAGTATCAATTTCATAATATAGATGAACTCTTTGACCATCTACAAGGAGAGACTATTTTATTTAAGATCTATTTGAGGTCAGACTATAATCAAGTGAATGTGAGACCATCAGACATTACACATATGGTGTTCTGATGTAGGTATAGCTTGTATGAGTATGTTTTTATGCTGTTGAGTCTCACAAAAACGCTGGATGTTTTCATGGATTTGATGAATCAAGGTTTCCAAACATATCTAGATTCTTTTTTGGTAGTCTTCATATATGATATATTGGTGTATTCTCTCACTATACATAATCATTCCAACCATCTTTCAATCATGATGAATATATGGATGGAGAATATTTGATGTTATATCCTAAAAAAATACCACTTTGGGATCAATAACGCTCACTTCTTGGGTCACATAATTTCATAGGCATGTGTGTATATTGACCCAGAGAAGGTGACTGGTGTGGTTTACTATGATAATCATGTGAACATATTTGACATATATAGTTTCTTATGGAATGATGTCTATTATAGGTGATTAATTAAGGATTTATCAAGCATAGTAGTACCTCTTAGAGGATTAATAAATAAAGGTGTCAAATTCCTCTTGTATGAATCTTTTGAGACAACCTTTTAAGAGTTGTAGGGGAGGATAAATTAAGCGTCTATCTTGATTATTCAAAAACCAAGAAGAAAATATACTATTTACTATTATGCTTCTAGAATCAGGATGGGATAATTTTTAATGCAGGGAGTTCGAGTTGTAGTGTGGGATTCCTACTAGATGAGACCTTATGAGGGGAATTATCATATGAATGACCATGAGATAATATCTATGGTTTGTGATATGTGCCACTAGAGTTAGTATTTTTTGGGTGAGAAGTTCATTATTTATATGGATCATAAAATTATCAAATAAATCTCCACATAGTGTGACATGAATATTAGGCTTTTAAGGTAGGTAGAATACCAAAATTACTTCAATTTTGAGATTTCTTATACACCTGAGAAGAGTATTGCAGTGGATGAGGACTTGATCTAAATGGATTAGGCATTGTCCATTTAGGAGGCCAGTTGTGAGTGGGTATTGATGGATTTGTTTTTTGAGACTCACCTGGAGGATTAAAGAATAACATATGAGTCCAATTTTCGTATCTCTAGTAGTGAAATACTCATTTATGTAGAGGTTTTGGATGATATAACTAATAGATCCCGAGGACCTCATCTTGAGGGAAATTATAATTGGTGAAAACCCACCACTTGATTGGGTAGTTGAAAAGAATGAGACCCTGATCTACCGTAATCATGCATGGGTTCCTACAGAGATAAGAGAAGAGTTGATGTGGGAATATCAAACCACTATTTGTGAAATTCACCCCAGACTTACCATGATTTATTGAAAAATACATCGTTAATATTGGTGGCGATATGATTTTACAGATTTTAGGCTTCATCACGAGGTGTTCCACCTTTCAGTAGGTGAAGATGAAGCATTTGTGACCTTCTATACTTCTATACACTCTATCCATTCCTAAGTGAAAAATGGAATGATGTCACTATGGATTTGGTGATAGGACTTCTAAGATCCCCTCAAGGAAGTGATGTTGGCTGACCAAGGATTCACACTTCCTAATAATTTGAGAGACCCTGTCAATTGATGATCTTGGAAGGATCTATATTCAAGAGACAATACACCTTCACGGGGATCCCCATTCCATCATATCAAACTAATACCCCCAATTTAAATCATGATTATGGAAAGGGTAGTATAAGGAAATGGGTTTATAGGTCTTCTTGAGTAGAATATATCACCGTAAAAGTGATGGGTATTCTGAGAGAAGGATACATGTATTGGAGGACATCATCTGGGCATGCATCCTTGATTTTAATGGTTCTTGGGTGAAATTTATTTATATGGTTGGATTCCCATAAAAAAAGTTTTCAAACAATGTTTTAGACAGATCCATATGAGGACATTTATAGTAGGCCATTCGATTCAACCATGTGATGATTTGAGGTAGGAGAGGAAACACTTTTAGTTCCTCATCTAATTCAGGATACATCAGAGCAAGTTAATCTAATTCAGTTACATATAGCTATAACTTAGTCTCAGAAGATGCCTTAAACTGATCATCATTATCATCCTCTATAATTCGTGGTGGGACATAGTGACTTTCTATTATTTTTTCCAAGATTGGTTAATACATGTATACAAAGATATGGTAAGTTAATGCCTCATTATGTCGGGCCATTCAAGATCATGGAGAGAGTTGGCCTGGTTGCCTATCAGTTGTAGTTACCTCAGAGAAACCATTCCATGCATGAAACCTTCACATATCAAAACTTTCACCACTATCACGATGACCCATATCATTTTTTCAACCATGAGGATATTTATATGTAGGTGGATTCATCCTTCGAGGAGCATCCGATATGTATCACTGATCAAGGAATGAAGTCTCTCCAATGCAGTTTAGCTCCACTGGTCTGGGTGCTATGGTAGAATGGCCATGTATAGGATGATACCTAGGAGTGGGAGGATAATCTACATGCTTAGTGGATGAAATTTTTTTAGATGACACTTTACCACCCTCGGAAGGGAATATTGGGGACGAGTTTTTTTTAAGGTTGGGAGGCCACAACATCCTACCTTTTGGGAGAGGTGTGTACTCTTTAGATACTTGTAAAAACATCTCATTTTATGATAATAATGTGAAATATTGGATAATAAGTATTTTGGGGAGTTCAAGGCTCTTTTAGAGCCTGAAGCTTCATAATTTTAGGTGGAATATTGACCAATTTTGTTAGCATATAGTTAATGCTAACAGCGCGACTCAACTATGCGATAAACCCGATGCACAGGGGAGGCCATACATTTTTTTAACCATGAGATCCATGACACATGATCATAGCATTGAAAAATCATTGAAAATGGCCATTTTCACGGGTTTCTCATAGTTTTCCTAACCATAATCTTATCCCATGTGAGGGGGTTCTTTTGATAGTATCTATTTTATATTTGGAACATGGTTTGTCTAACTATGTGGCCAACCCATGAAACCCAAAATTTAAAACGGAATTTGGATTTTCCCGGATTATGTTTTAAACATGACCTGTCCTTATATTCGACCTCCACTGGGTAACCCTCATGATCAAATCCTTCATCTCCTACAAATAGATATTTTTATATCTTCCTCATATGATCTTTATTTTCATCACCTCTAGGTGCATAAGATTCCTCTTGATAATCCCTAAACCTTTCTTTCTTGTATTCCTAGTTTCCATTTACATATTGTATGCTATTTAGGTGGAAGTCCATTTTAATTATTTTCAAATAATTTAACGATTCTTCTGATTTCTCTCACTCTATACCAATTCAAGAGATGAAAATGGTTGAAGAGAGTTCTACAAACCAAAGTTATGTGTTATAGCTTATTTACCTCTAGTTTAGTGGTTTTATATCATGATATATCATTCCACACACCACACCTTTCCGGTGATTCCTCTAAAATGTTTTATAAATTAAATCAAATTCTTTTCCATGCCTAATAAGTTCATAGATAGCGGTGAATCAACTCATTGGATGATCACCTTAACACAATCCATCCTTATGGGTGTGATTTTCCCTTAAAAGCATATTTTCACCCAACCCTAAATTTTTAGACACCTCTTGAGGTGAGTTTTCCCTTATAATATGTCTTGTTGAAATATTAATTGAATTAAGAGGAATGAAAGTGCATGACTAAGACCCCAAAACTTTATATCATAACAGAATTTCTGAAATAATTGATTTGGTCCATTAGAGTAAAGTATCATATTTTTTACACCTTTTTAAATAAAATGAATCATTATTTCTAAGCCATACATTCATATTTAGCCTTGGGTGATACAAGGGATTCTATTTATAGACCTCCTTGGATAGAATCGTCATGCTCCATAATTAGAATTGTAATTGAATTTCATATAATCCTAAAGTGATTATTGGTATGCCTTGGACGAGCTCACCATGCATTATATGTACCTCCATATGAGTGATATCAGCTACCTAAAGGGACATCTTGGATGGGATTGGTTTCTATATCGTTATACCAGAACACGAATGATACTTGGCCCCCTACACAAGAATCCATAGATAGATTCAGAGGCTATTTCCTCTATACCATGTAGAATGTGATTATGGGGATTCCATTTATGGATCTCCTAAGAAGGAATCATACATAGTTGATTATTTACTATTATACTAGTGCGATACTTGGGTTACTTGGTTTTACTTGGATGGGTCCAGGAGGCTTCTTAATAAAATTCAAGGAATAATTTTTTTATATAAATCCAAGAATGATAATGTGATCCAGTAAGGGATGAATCCAAAAATCCAAAATGCATTTTTGGGTTTGGTCCATATCTTGATACTTTATTTATGACTTACCTTATAACTTATATCATACATTCATAGATGAACTTAATTATTAGATTTCTAGCTTAGGCTCATGTTTTTAGATTTGGTTGGGTATCCTAAAAGGAACTCGATCATATGTATTCATTAGTTATCTATTGCCTTTCACTAATTAGCATTAGAACATTGTTCATTTCATATGCATTGACAAGATTTATCTAGACACCATTTTTGGTGGTCTGCTAATTATATCTCACACCCAAGTTGGCCCACCCTTGGTACCCATGTAGAGTTTATAATTTTAGGTGTAGATAAAGGGAAGAATCCAGCTTTTGATGTTTGACATTGAGTATTTTTACAGAGTTTGAAGAAGGGGATCGATACTATGCTCATGTTTCTTATAGTAGAAGATTTTGGATTTTTTTTTATTTTTATATAAAATTTGGTATATTCTGGTTTCCCCTATATCCCATGTACTCATTTTATTTTCCTACATGATATGGTAATCATCATCATCATTAAATATATTTAGGATTCCGGTTCTTCCTATTTATTTATTTGAATCATCATTATTATTCCGCTACTTGTTTAATCTATTCCAATACTTACATTATTATTCATCACAATGTTACACACTAAATCATGATGGCATAGTCTCCACACCAACACACCCTAGGACCTTGCTATTAGTTTGTAGCCTATAGCGTATGGGAAGTCACACTTTAGGTCATGTGGAAAACCATCTCATGGCACAACTAAGTGGATTTCACTGTGGGATGATACATGTTAATCATGGAATCTAAATATAATGTGATATCATGTTGTGAGTCACATATTCTAAAGGGAAGACCATTTAGGTTGAGACTCCCACTATTCAAAGTTAATTTTTTAATTGGGTTGTGACTCCTCATATTAATGTTTGTGTGTCATTCTCTATATACCTCCACAAAAAAAGGTATGTGTTGTATCAGGTTATGATTTCCCATTAAAAATTAGGTAGATAAAAAGTATCTATCACATAATAGAGAGGTATAATATTAGACTAGGTCTGATTTTTTAGTTAACTACTATTAAAATATATATGTTATTTATTTATATTTTCCTCTTCAAATTAACTTTGTTGATTAACTTCAATAATTATCTTATCTATTTTTATACTTTCATATGGTATATTCACCCCTTATAGACCTTCTGCCATCATTTTCAACATACTAGTATTTTATTCAATAAATTTATATTTATCCTAGAAATTATAGATTCCATATTTCAAATAATATGAAAATGATAGAATAAAATATTTATATGTGTGTGTTGTGAATTCAAGGATTTAAATATCATAAAAATATTTAGGATAAAAGCACGAAAGGGAAGTGATAAAGGGGAACTTAAAATGGATTCTGGTTTGAAATTAACTATCCATCAAGGTAATTTTCCTTGGAATATTGTTTATGTTGTCAGGAGGTGCAATATATTAATGGGTAACTAGATGGAGATCTCTCATATGTGGCGGGAAGGGAATATGGTGGCTGATTTTCTAGTGTCGATGGCACCCGCGAATCGAAGTATGATTTCTTTTCCTAATGAGGGGATGATATTTGTTACTAATGATGCTATGGGTATACATTACTTTAGACCACCATTAGAAATGTAGTTGGGGATTGTTTCAAATCAATAAAAAGTTTATTTTCAGTTAGCCAATAGTATATATATATATATATTTAATCTCTTTGATAGATTTCTTTATAGGAATCCTTGGGTTTAAACTAGCCACAATATATTATTGAATTTTTATTATTTAATGTGATAGTTATCACCTAACCATTTTTTGGAGGATATAAATAAGTCTAAAAAATTATAAAAAATTATTGTTTACATATGTATAAAAATAATTCATTGGTTTTAAATTTGATGTAAATTAAAATAAAATCATTTGAAGGTAAAAAATAGTTTTTTTTTTCAAAAAGTTATTCATATGTAATCAATGTGTTTTTATCTTAAAAAATTATATTAATATGTATAACTACTATAAAACATGGATTTATCATCTCTTTTCTGAAAGGGCAGATAAAAGTTAAAAAAATAAAATCAAAATCAAAAAATATTCTTGTAAATTAGATGATGGTAATAAAACTTGAACCCCTTTCAATAACACTATGAAGCTTCCATGCACATGCCCCATACACCCCTACCTGCACGTCCAAGCCACCCCAAACTTTAATAAAGCTAGATCCAATGTCACCCAAGAATGCACCCTTGCCTCCCATAGATTCAATAAGAACCCAGATCTTCTTTCCAGGTATGTTTTTCCTTTTCCTATATTTTTTGAGAAAAGAGGAGTTTCTGGAATTTTTTTAAGTACACTTCATGTACTCGGTTACTACAGGTAGTTGTGTACTAGTTATGTAGTGGCCTTGCACATAGCCATGTGTGATAACCTTGAGTCTACCTAAAGTGGAGTACGAATATGGAGAGTACACACCGTGTACTTCAAAAGTACACGCCATGTATTTTTTTTTCATTAAACGTACCTGAGTCACGTCTGAAAAAAAGAACCATCACCTTCTCAACCTAGTTCATTGAAGAGTTCCAAGAAACTGTGGATCATTGACGAGCCCCTGGCCGAGCATCTGTCCTTCGATTTGAACACCATTGATTGCATTGAAATCACATCAGTGAGTTCTCTCTTCTCCTAGAGCTTCATCTTTTGTTTTCTCCATTCTCGTGAGATATCATTGGTTGAAAGTTTTGGAATTTTTGTTAGATCTATGACGTTATATGGAGATTAAATCTTTGATATTCAGTTATAGTGATCTCCTAACCATGAGGTAGGTGGTTTGTGCCTTTCAGTTAAGAGTCTTTGAGTTTTATGTGAAAACTTTCCCAATACCCATGAACTGGATATTGCGCGTTTACCATTTTGGCCCTATTGTTTCTATACTATGATGATATGCCTGATTAGATGATAATTGATTGTGAATAGGGTGTTTTTTTGTTCTTTGGATTTATTTTCATGCATGTTTTCCTGTTTTGACCTTTGGGTCTTTCTTTCCTGTTAAGATGCTGTTTACTTTCCCATGCCTAGTATTGTAGGATGGTATGACTGTTGTTTAGTTATCTTGTTGTGCTATATAATTCTAGAAAAGTAGTTCATAAGGGTTAACTTGGAAGTTACGTGCATCTACACTTGGTTGACTTACACAGGGCTGTGAGAAACTGGTGTACAGACCATAGGGAGGATGGACGTAAGGGCTTCTCCAGAGTGTCTTTATAATTTACGATGCGAGACCATAGGGGGAATTGACGTTGAGTTCCTCCCTATAGTGTCTGAAGTTTCTCGACGTGGGCCACAAGGTGAATGTGATGTTGAGTGCTTCCCAAAATCACCTTTAGTACCGATAAGAGACTATAGTGGGAATTGATGGTGAGTGCTTCCTCATAGAGTCTATGCTTAAGCTGAACCAGAGGGGTTAGACTGAGTGTACTACCTAGAGGGTTTCTTGTTTTTCTAGGTAGGACCAGAGGGGATAGGATATGGGTACTTCCTAAATGGTTACCTATTGTGTTTATCTTCTTGATTAGCTGTTGTATGTTGTGAGGTGATTTGAATGCTTTGAAACTGTGGATTATTTACTACTGTATACCTTCCTTGTTTACTGCCTTCCCTACTTTACCTTCCATATATTCACTGACTGTTAGGCACATATCTCATGGTGGTTGCCTACTGAGATTTAGCCTCACACCCTATTTGGGCCATGATTTTGGGCCCAAACAGATTATATTGTTGCAGATATAGATAAGTTTAATCACCCTTCTACTTTAGGTACTTGACATTCCATGAAGCCGGAGAGCATGGGTCCAAGCTATATCTTGCGATGCTGAGGAGTTTATCTACTTCCTTTTGCACTGTGGTTTAGTACAATTATATTCCAACATTGTGACTTGTTTGGCTGTTTTCCTAGACATATGTATCATGCATCATTTTATATATGTTCTCCAATTTATACCTTTAGTTTTCTATTGTATGCCATTATTACTACTTCCACTCTTGTATGTATTTGTTTACTTCCACTGTGTACTCTGCCAATGAGGGCATAGTTTCCCCACTATCACACCGAAGGACCTCACTGCAAGTCAGAAGCCTCTGAAATTTGGGGAAATGCGCTTGATGCCATATGACCAATCAGGTAAGGGGTGCCTCTGGGTGGCATCCGGAACCAGGACATTACATATTTGAACTCGAGACCTCTCCTCTGCACGCCTGGACTCTTTACCACTCCTCCATTTTTCATTGTTCTCCATTTAATGACATATATCTTTATATATATATATATCAATATATTTATTGATATATATATATATTCATTTATTAATATATATAGGTATATTTATATATTTATATATTTATTCATATATTAATATATATATATAAAGTTATTTATATTTATATATTCATATATTTATTAGTTTATTAATATATATTTATATATATTTATACATATATTTTTTAACCATATATTTATTAATATATTAATATATATTTATAAAATCATTTTTAAATACATTTATAAAATATGTTTTGTGTGTGTGTTTATAAATAAATAAATACATACATACTTATTTACAACACACACACACACATAGTATATGTGTATCTGTAAGTATAATCACATCTATTTATATATATTTATATATATTATATATTAATATGTATATACATATGTTAGAATATATAGATAATATATTTCAGTTTGTTAATACAGACACACACACACATTATATATGATAAAAATATTCATATATTTTTATTTTAAATAAAATGTAGAGTAGTTGTTATTTAGATAAGGATTATATATATAGAAATATATTTTATATGAGAATATGTTTAAAAATTTATTTTTAAAATTAATATTTTATGTGTGAATATATAAAAACTATGTATATATTATTATATATGTAAATATAAATAACAGTACGTTTAGAAAAATGATAAAATTTAAAATCCTTAATATCAATATGAATGTATTCCATGGGAATAAATTTAGTCCCCACAAAAAAAGGGAAAAAGACCCACATAAATGAGACTGAAATTCAATCGAATTTCAAAAAATTTGACTGGGTCGACTAAAATCTCTATTTTGGAGGCCTTTTGAGCCTTTTTGGCCTTGAAAAATGTGATAGAAGGTTTTCTTGTTTTATTAATGTGTATATATTGTCACATGATTGGATTTGATATGTGGTAGAGCTAAAAAAGAAACATGAATCTAATGTTTGGGTCGTTGGATGTTTGAGTTACATTTTTAAATTATTTTATATCTTTTATTATTTTTTTGTCTTTTTTGTTTTCATATTGTTATTAAATGACTATTAAATGATAACAATTCTCAAATTATTAATTAATAATTTTTTAAAATATTCTATAATCCATTTTCACTAAATATCTTATATATTAAGTGTAAATGTCTATTTATACATATCCAAAAAATATTTAAAACATATATATTATATTCATATAAATATAAATATATAAATATATTTATATATTAATATATAATTTTTAAGGAAATATAATTATTTTTTAAATATACCATTTTTTAGTGTAGGTAAAAAAAGAGCTGATAAAGTCCCCTTTTATCAGTGCTACTAAAAACACACTAATAATGGGGGCCCCTTTAACATCACCAAAAAAAGCCCTGATAAAGGGGGAACCATTAACAGTAATAAAAAACACTAATAATGGGTTACCTTTAACTGTTATTTTTTTAATGCTAATAAAGTTACGCCCTTTTTTAGTGGGTTTTTAGCACTGTTAAAGGGTAGCACTGCGAAATTTTTTTTTTGTGGTAGTGTATTTTTGAATGATTTTAATTAAAATTTTATATAATATATTCTAATAAAATATTTTCACATTCAACTAATAGCATTAACATGGAAAGGAATGAGGGTAAACTGAGATTTATATTTAAAATTGCATTTGGAAAATACAATTTTATTTGTTTTTTCAAAATTATTTTACAATGAATTTCTATAAATTATTGAAATTGAATATTATTAAATTAAATCCATATATTGAATTAAAATTATTAAAATTAATTAATAATTTCAACTTAATTTTTGGTCATTATGAAATATAAAAGCGGTAAAAATTCATTACTATGGTAAATGTTAAAAGGTGTTATTGAGTGGCTAAACTAAATATATAAGGGTTAAAACGACCAAAACATTTTATAAATTATACTGGACAAATATATTTTGATTCTACCTCATATTAGTTTTAAACTTGGTATAATTTGGTGCCAATTTCCCATCATATTGTTTTTATTATATTTTAGTATTCTTTATAAACAATCATGTTACTCTCCTCACTTATAAAATGAAACCTTTTCACCTATATTCTCCACACCACATTATCCATTTATCTTGAAAAAAACGTAAAATAATATCTTCTAAACTTCTCTAGATGCATCTTATATGTGACTCTCTTCATAAAATACCACTCCAAGGTACCTTAAAAATATATTCAAATGTTGTTTCCTAAAAAAGAGGTATATGTTCTTACCGACCTTTTTCCATATTAATTCCACATATAATTTCTATAAATTTTGTATATCCATAATTATATAAATAATCTAGTGTCATAAATATAATTATATTTTATTATAATAATTTTAAAACCATTTCCACCTCCTTTCCATCAAATTGGGAATGAGAGTATCAGTCTTGTGTATGTGTTGACTACCACCTCCATGTAGCGTTATGGTTCATTTTCCATCACTATATTTCATGGAAGGTAATTATGATGGTCTTAATATTTATATATAATATAATAATAAATATGTAATTATAATATCTAAGATACCTTCTTACCTTAACATGTATTGGAAAAAGATAATGTTGCTCCAATGTACGTGTGGACTACAACCTCCACGAGGGGTTGCAAATAATTTTTCATTTTTATTTAAAATAGATGTAAATATGGATATATTTAATGAATATATATGATATTTATTATATAATAATGACTATATAAAGTTTAATAATTATTCACCTTTCTTTCATTCTATTAAAAGATAGAAACATCACTCAGGTGTCTGTACATAATACAATCTCAATGAAGTGATGTAATTCATTTTTCATAACAGATGTATATTAATAGTTATAAAAGTGTATATAATTATGAAAAAATATATTTAAGTAACAATTAAAATTATTTAGAATATGAAACCATGACCAAGGTTCATGTAACAAAACCATACAATCAAAACATGCATTGAAAATAGACCAGTTTTCACCAGAATGTCAATTTTATTGAAGAATAATCAATAAAAGGATAATTAGATATTATAAAGGAACACTACATTGTATGTGATGAATGAAAATATTCCTAATATAGATTTATAAAATATTTATATTTATTATAAATAAGTTTTAAACATGTATGAATAAATATGATACTTGAGGTAAAGGTTTTTTATTTTAATCTCATTTCATTTTCATGATTGATTATGTTGAATTTACATTGAGGGAAAATATATAATAATTTTCCAGTGAAACACCATATATTTTCTTATCATCTGGTTATGATTGTAATTTTCATGTAATATTACCAGTTTACTCTCATTGGTCATTAAAATGATTGATAAAATATTTTATAGAAAAACTGACCTCATTATCTTTGGTTGGAAAAACATTTTCTATATATCTGTATATTATTTAAATTGTCTTTAATAAAGTTTTTAGTATTCTAAAATTATTTAATACATTTAGTTTTATTCATAAATTATTTTCTATAAAATGGTTTAAAAATAACATTCATGTTGTTTTTTGATTTACATATCTTTTACTGAAGATATAAACAAAGTGTTTATTTTACCATATGCCACATGAATGGATTTTCATTCATTTGTAAAAATTATTTTCATTGAAAATTACTTTAAATATTTCCATTTTTCTTTTCAAATAATTTTTTTATTAATATTATTAATATTATTATATTTATATAAGTTATTTCTAAATAAAATGGGTATTTTCCTCGAGAAATGTTCCCGGGATCTTTTTTTTCATACATGAAAAAAATCCACTGATGCTATTTTTGCTTCACTAGGGAGATGATCCAATGATACCATTCTTATTTTTCTCTATATGGTTATTGATTTTGATGTTGGAATCTTCATGGAATTTTTTTTATTTCCCATATCTGGAGCTATGATTAAATGATAAATGTTTTTGTGGACTTATGGAATACATATAAATGAATTATGATTATTTAATAGTAATTGTATTATAATCATAAAATTCTTTGGGTAATGTGATATAGATATCTCACAAATTGATGATGAAATTCATAGAATGATAAAAAAAATAAATGTTCACATTTTGATGCATGAGTTTGATGGATTCTAGTTATGCCTACAAGATCATTCATGGGCATGAATTTTAATAGATTTTTTCACATTTTTTGTATGAGTATAATTTATTATAGATATTATCATAAGACTATTTGTTGAAATTATTGTGAATAACTATGTTTATAATATTTTAATTTCCTTGGATTATAATTCCACATGCCTATGTATGACTCTTGAATGATGATTACTACTTTGGCATATTTATTAATCATGCTTTCAGATATGAATTGATTTTTGAGTTTAAGATCAATGATATTATATGTATGAATCTTATACATTGATAAATCACACTTCATAATGTTATCATACCCATATGATCATCTTTTTATCTCTTATTATTCATATCCCGCATATTTTCCACAACTAGGCATCTGAGCTCACAATTTATTATGTTTCCCTTCCCCAAGATTTTATAGAGGTTTCTAAGCATGATATGTATATAAGGGTACAAATATGAAGATATTTGTTGGATGTTCTGAAGAGATTTTAATAAATAAGTTGAATATTTATCTATTCTCTAAATATAATAAACTTTTTCCACCCTTAGTTGGGTATTATTGTGAAATGCATTTAATATTCATTTTAAACGATCTAATATCTTTGTATGTTATGCTTGGGTCACCTCCCTCCACCTACTGTGATGTTTCTACTATATTTCTTATATATTATATGAACATTGAAAAATGGGGAAATTTTGAGTTTCATTTGATAAGAATATAATTCAAAAGAAACTATAGAAAATATATGAAGAACTATTCAACCAAATGAAGATGAGAAACAAGAAGAAAAAATGAAGGATTATTTTTGAAATACAACATTGAACTAAAAAATATAAGATAAGTTAGATTGTAAGTAGAGATAATATATTTAACTTACACAAAATTTATAATTTATTTCTTTTTATGGAATATGAAAATGTACCCAAATAAAAGTATGGAGTCACCTGTATAGTTTAATTATGAGATATTCTCAAGTGTAACATCCATAATAAATTCAGTATATGAGATGTTATATGTTTATAAATCCTCCATGTCTCTATTGGTTTATCACTATATGGGTATTTAGGAGGTTATTTTATAGTAAAAGGTGTCCTTGAATCAAAAGGTATTGAGATCTGTAGAGGCTTGTCCTTATTGCCTTTTAACACTACCACTGGATAACTGGTGGAGTCTACCTGCCAGCCAATAGAGTTAAAATATGTTTGTAGTTTTATATTGACCCCACAATATTTTTTGGTTATTATTCCACAATCTAGGGGTTCTTCTTTGCACACTGGCTAGCTGGGGGGGGGGCTTTCACCATTTAATAAGTGATGCACATCATCTGACCGATTGAGCCTAACTGAGTGTGCAATAAATACACCCCATGAATTTTTTAATTCCACTTGGGTTTTACCTTGTTTAACATCTAAATCTGACCCTAAACCATTTTCTAATTAGATATACCATCCCTTAACTCTTGTGATCTCCCATTCATATCACCTTGGTCTTTCAATATTGGATCTTCTAACACTATAACAACATGTTATCTCTAGATATACACCATATTCCTCTTCTTTCCTCAGAGATTTGAATTGATCTATGATGGATATGTGAATTCAGTTTAGATTTAATGATTAATTGTTCTTTCATTCATATATCAGTATGAGATCCAGTGAGTTGATGACTTCTCTTGACCGGGTCATGATCTACCTTAAAATATTAAATCATATAGGTTTTGAATATAGTATAAGTGCTTATTGGGAATGAACAACTCTATTTTTAGTAATAATTTATGAGTAATCTAAGATGTACATAATGGATGATTTCCTGACTAATGAAATTCATAGATTAATTGTATTAATTAAATGTTAGAACCATAATAGGAGGGTCTTCACCTGTGATTTATAATTAGTTTATAAAAAGGTCAGTAATTACCTAAACAAATAATTATTTCTTAATTGATGAATTTTGTGACTCAATATCATCGTATCATCATTGTGTTGCAGGATCTAAGTCAAGAATCTCTTTAGTGGAGATCCACACATGCACCAACATTTATTAGTGTCACCATAGAATTATCAGTTGTTAGCATGGTTGATCCTAATCACTTTCATCATTCATGGTTGATCATAATAAAATTACCTATTAGGTAAGAATAATTCTTTGTGTTATTTCAATTGATTGAGATAAGAGGAGAAGATATAACACTATATATTTATATGACCCTCTATAGGGATTTATAGGACTTCTCTATATTCATTTTTCATAATGAGTGTGTTTATGGATGTTCATATAATTATATATTTATTATGGTAGTTTTAGGGTTTTAAATTTTTACATTGGACCCATGAAAATTTTATAATTCTTAACCAACCCCATGTATAATAATAATAATGAATATTTTATTAATAATCACTTGAAATGTGCATCACTTTAGAATATATAAACAAATATGAGTTACATCCTTTTAAACTAGATCATTAAACTTGATTTTCTTATCATCCATAGATTTTACTAAACTTTGAATAATGGATATTTATATAACAAATAAATATCACTATATTATTCATAGATAAATACAAGAAATATTTTAATCTAGAAACCTTGAAAATATTTATTTATTATTATTATTATTATTATTTAAATAAATTATTATTCCAAATAATATGTGATTAATTCTTTGAGATCAACCAAACTTGAATAATTATTAAACAAAAAAGTAGAAATAATATTTATTCAAACTTAGTAAATTAAACATTGAATTTAAACAATATTTTATATATAGTAAGGGCGTTACCCTATAGGTTCTTCTCTCAAGGGGAGTAGGAAGAGATTCCTAATTTATATGGTTGTCATACTACAAAACTCCATGGAAACCATAGAGAAATAAATTAATATAAGAATGACATAAAACCTCTTACAAACTATTACTATATATTATAACACCCAATCCATGATATTTTTAATTGAGAAGGTCACTTACTGATGTCATCATCTTACATGCTCTATGTTTATTTCATTTACATTATAGAAATTAAATTTCTCATGGAACACCATGTGCATTAATTTATCTATGTAGTTCTATTTTTATAAAAAGTATTAAGATATTAAATTATGTTAATAGAAAAAAGGGTATAAATACTTTCTTAGAATATCCATTAATGAAATATCACTCCTAACACACCAAACGTATTTGACTTCTCAATGAGAATATGTCCTCACAGTATTTTAAATAAAACAATATATGTGACTTCTTGTATTTAGTAATGATAATCCCAGTGTCTAAGGATCAATAGACATGTGTTGACACTACTTGAGAAATTTACCAAAAGGACTATAAAGTGAACTCCGGATCTTTAAGACCCCAAAGGAAGGTTCAAAAAGTACAAAGTAAAATCAACAAATACTCCCAAATAGCTTCACGACGGAGTAGCTTAATGAATATGTGTGGCGGACCTACACGTCTAATGTACGTGACCGACCTACACGACCAACCTACACAGCTTGTGATGACCCAATTTTTTTTATTAATATTTGTTTCCTAATTTTGCCTATTTTTTATTTTATACTCAAAAAAACTATATTCTTTAATTAATGAAGTGAGTATAATTAAATGAGACCATTGGGTTTCGACTGTTATTTGACAGTTAGTCAATATGACTGTTGGAATCTAAACTCTTAAAGTTACAATTTTTGTTTATAACTACAAGTGATCATGGTTAATTAAAATAGAAATAAGATTAGATGGCCTCATCCAATAGACTCAGGTCGTTCGAAGCCTATCTGATGGAACTTGGGAAGGAGGTAGTACCACTAGGCTTTGCCCTGGACCAAGCCAAGCTGAACTTCATCATCTGAAGCTTGAACGGAATCGCCTAAGGGAGAAGTTCAAGCTAATAGAGGTCACCACTCAGGAAATGTTGGCTAAGGAACCCCAATATTATATCACCTTATCACACCTTACACTTAGTTTTTATGATCGTGTTATGAGGGGCTATGTAACGAGACCATAGATTCTTTGTGTAATCCTTTGATATAAATAAAATTGTTATTTCATATTATAGTGAAGTTTGTGAATTTCAAATGTATGGATAAATATAGGATGATTATTATTGATGAATTTTGGAAAAAAGGGTTATTATCAAATATTTATGTAAACTATAAATAATTAATAATGTGTAATGATTCTCAAAAAACAGTCTTCTATAGTTGTGTTTAGTAAGAAATTTTGAGTCTAATAAGATCAACTTAATTTTGGGTGAATAGTAAAAGTATAAATAGAGATTTTATACTTATGATTAGTAATGTGACCAAATGGATTAGTAACCTCACTTAAGAATGTATTTATATAATTTAGGCACCTTGATTAGGTAATGTGATTCAATAAAATAAGTAAATAATTATTTCAGAAATTATTATTTATGTATTAGTTTTCATTCGGGTGAAGAGTGTTTTTATTTAAAAATTAAATTAAAAATATATAGAATTTTCTTTTCATAAAATTGAGTTCATTTTTGAATTCAAAGCATCTATATTAGGTTATGTTAAATTTTGGGTATTTTTTTGAAATAGTTGAATTTTCTGTGAATAGTGAAATTACAGTTTTGAGTTTCGGGTGTTTAATGACATCATTAAGGATGTAATAATAATATAATAATTCTGGTAGACTTATGAATAGTAATATATTCTATGAGGTTTTTAAGTGGCCAATACCATGGGAAAATACCATGGTCAAGCCCACGGTTTTTCCAATACCACCGATGAGGTGTCCCTTGGAAATTAATGATTAGTTCCCTCACTTCTCCTATAAATACCAAGCCATTACCTCATCCATTTCATTCAAAAATACTACTCAACAATGTTCTAGTATCTTTACCTCCCAAATAGTCATCCCAAGGCACCCTCAAGCCTCCCAAGGTCCTGACCTTCAAACTTTCGAAGTTACTCTTCAAGGTAAGGGAACCTTGCACCCTCCTCTTTTAAGTCATGAATTCTTTTATGTTATGTCTTATAGCTCCATTTTATGATGTGGAGGTTTGTTATTATATTTCATTAATATTTTTAATTTTATTTCCAAATAATTAGAGACTCTTTATGATCTCACCAATTGATTTTTGGAAATTTTAAGTGACGCTGTCAGGGTGCCAAATATTTGTAAAAGAAATCACACTTTCTCTTTCTTTTCAAGTTTCCTTTTCATGTGGTGTGTCATTGATATATCCACACCATGATCTTATTTCTTTTAATTCTATCCCAAGACTTCAAAATTATCCATTTATATATGGGAGACCCTTTTCCCCTCGCTTTTTATTATTTTCTAAAACCACGATATATTGCCATTATGCTGTAGAAATTTTGCCTCAAAATTTCTTTCTCTTTCTCCCAAGAAATTATCTTGTTTTATATAGGTAAATACCCATACCAATTTGGTTCTTATGGGTGTTCATAGTTAAAAAAAATAATATATTTTATTCTAGAATTGACATACATGTAACCCTCTCTCCATTTCCATGGTTTATAAATGACATAATGACCTTATTTTAAGTACTTTTTAAAAGTCATGATTTTGACATGAAACCATTTATTTGATTGTATTTGGGTTATTTATGAAATTTTGGATAATAATCAATGTGTATCTCATGAAAGTAATGAAATATTAAGGGTGTTCCCTGATTTCAATCTAATGCATTGTGTAAATAATTAATCTCTAGAGATGAAAAGTTTCACGATAACTTGGTGAATAACCTTGGTAATTTTTATGACACCTTGGGGATGAACCTTGGCGATATGTTCATGAATGTCTAAATGAAATGTTTTATCCACATATTCAATTTATGATTCATGTAATTTTTATAATGACATTCATATTCTTCCATTGCTCATGTCCTTATGATTTTTATCATGTTATTATTATTGCTCAAGACCACAAGTCAACTATTTCACTCATTTTCCTTACTGAGCCTTCTGATCACCCCTTCCTTTGATGTATGTATCCAAGTTATCTGATTCCATAATTGTAATGAATATGACAAATAATGAAGCCTTATAAGTGGATTAGAAGGATGTTTTATGTTATTTTCAAGTGTTTTTGTTCCTGATTTCCAAGACACTAGACTTTAAAGATCTTCTGTTTGTAAAATGTTATGAAAAGTTATGTATTAAAAATGCGGGTTGCCATAGTTGGTATCAAAGGGTAGTTTAGTTATTTATGGAAATTAATATATTAAAACTTTAGGAAGAATCCTATTGAAATGTTTAAATATAGGAAAACTTCCTGGTATTTTGGTGAGTATTGGGTAAGTGGTTTATCTAGGAAAATACATCCCTGTCTAGATACAAGCAGGTAGAGGCAGCTCTGGCACAGAGGTACCTATGAGTGAAAACTCCGACAAGGAGTTTCGGTATTGACCTGGGTTATCCAGGTAAACGACAATGGGCCTTGCTGTACTCTTGGTTACGACACTCCCAAGGGATATGTTTGGTTAATCATAAGATTTTTATGAATCTTTATAAAGGATATATAGAGAGGGGTAATTGTTTAAATATGTTTTAAGACAAAAAATACTTTATTGTAAAAATATTCATAAATCAAATAAGTTTCTCACTAAGGTTTTACTCTTATAGAAAATGGAAGTCAATAGGAGGAACCATGCAAATCGTGACCGCAATGGACCCCGCGCTAACCGCCCTCTGATGGAAGCCGAAATGGAAACATTCATGTGAATGATGAACCAACTGACTCAAGTTATGATAAATAACTTGAATAAAGCTGAGAGACCAATCTCACCACAAAGGGTACAACATTATATTGAATCCTTTATGTTTCAACGACCACCAACCTTTAGTGGATTGACTAACCGCTTGATTGCTGAGCTTTGGATCAGCTCTATCAAGAATATATTTTCTATGCTCTGCTATTCAGAGCAAGAGTAGGCCACCCTGGCTATCAGTCACTTAGAAAGAGAAAATGATCAGTGGTGGGTACTGATTAAAAACATGAGGAAAATAATAGAGGTTGAAGCTATGGAGTGGGAAGAGTTCAGAGGGATCTTCTTAAGTAAGTATTTCCCTCATTCCATGAGAACAAGAATGGAGAAGGAGTTTCTCAAGCTGAAGAAGGAGAATGATTCTGTGGGAAGTTACAAGATGAACATCACAAGGCTTTCATGTTACACGTCTAGATTGTTCATGGATCATTGTGGTAGGGTTGATAGATTCTTTGGTGGAATAAGACCTTATCTGCCGAAGAATCTAGTGAACCAGGACTATGATAGCTATCAGGATATCGTTTTATATGCAATGAAAGTTGACCTAGAGTTTGGTGAGATGTAGTGGTCTCATAAATCAAACAACAAGAAGAGATCTATGGATCCCATCTTAGGTAGGACCATTTATTTGGGAAGGGGAGGCAATCAAGTACAACATTCCATGTGTAATAAATGTGTGAATAAGCATTTGGGGAACTGCTTTTCTGGGAGCAGGAAATACTACAAGTGTGGATGAGATGGCCATATTGAAAGGAATTGTCGTAGTGAGGTGAAACCACAACTTCCAAACAATAACAACAAGGGGAAGTTAGTTCAGGCCCTACTTGATGTCCAGTTATTTAATTGTGGACAGCTTGGGCACTTCGCCAATCATTGTCCAAATCGGAGGGTAGTAGAGGGAAACCATAATCAACCTCAACAAATGCCAAGAGATCAAGGATGTGCTTTTTCTATCATGACTACTGAAGTGGAAGCTCTGAATGATGTGGTAGCAGGTACTCTTATTGTTCTCTCAAAGCTAGCAAGTAATTTGTCGCATTCTGGTTCTACACATTCCTTTATTTCCTTCATGTTTGCAAAGAATTTAGAATCAAATCCCAATTTACTAAAAGTAGAGTTATTAGTCCAGACTCCTAGTAGGATTATACAAGAATCATTAGAGTTTATAACCTCTAGTATTTACTTTATTGAGAACAATATTATCACAAATCTAGTAGTCATTACCATGCTGGAATTTGACATTATACTAGGGATGAACTGGCTGTCAAAGTATAATGCTAAGATCAAATGTAGAAGTAAGAAAATCTCAGTAGTCTTGAATGGAAAACCTATAGTTATCTTCAAAGGAGAGATATCTCAACCCGATCTTT
Organism: Viscum album; assembly: GCA_963277665.1. NCBI lineage: Eukaryota > Viridiplantae > Streptophyta > Magnoliopsida > Santalales > Viscaceae > Viscum > Viscum album. The sequence goes on from OY728129.1 coordinate 1,448,744,345, forward strand.
GTCTAGAGGAACCCCCTATATCCGTCCTTATGGAGTTGATCGATGAAGAAGAAGAAGGAGATGAGAGTTCAAGGATTGAATCTATCCCCATCGTCTATGAATACATTGACGTATTTCTTGAGGAGTTTCCTAGACCTCCCCAAGAAAGAGTGGTTGATTTATCTATTGAACTCATACCTGGATCTCATCAAATATCTAAGACCCCATATAGGATGGAAAATGTGGAGCTGGAGGAATTATAGAAACAACTCCAAGATCTTTTGTAGAAGGGGTTTATCTGACTGAGTGTTTCTCCTTAGGGAGAAGCTGTTCTCTTTGTGAAGAAGAAGGATGGATCGATGCGGCTATGCATGGATTATAGATAACTGAATAGGATCACAGTGAAAAACAATTACCCTCTTCCAAGAATTGATTACTTATTTGACCAACTTCATGGGGCTCAATTCTTCTCTAAGATTGATCTTCGATCTGAATATCATCAATTGAGGGTGAAGAAAGAAGATATTCTGAAAACATCCTTCCGATCAAGATATGGGCATTATGAGTTTGTTGTTATGCCCTTCATATTGACTAATTCACCTTCTATTTTTATGGATTTGATGAATAGAGTCTTTAAGGACTACCTTGATAACTTTGTGGTAGTTTTAATTGATGATATTATGATATATTCCAGAAGTTGCGAGGAGCATGAGGATCTTCTAAAGGCTATTTTACAAACTCTTTAGAAGGATAATATTTTTGGAAAGTTCAGTGAATTTGAATTCTAGTTACAACAAGTCGCTTTCTTGGTTCACATTGTTACCAATGAAGGAATCGTAGCAGACCCTACAAAGTCAAAAGTTGTGGAGGAGTGGCCTCAGCCTAAATAAATAACAAAGATTCAAAGTTTCCTTTGATTAGCAGGATATTACAAGAGGTTTGTGAAAAACTTTTCATGAATTTATAATCCATTAATCAAGTTAACTCGAAAAGGGGTCAAGTTCTTCTGGAAAAAGGAGTGTGAGGAAGGTTTCCAAGAGTTGAATAAGAGATTGGTTACTGAACTCGTGTTAACTTTTCCCTCAAGTGGAGAAGGATTTGTTATTTTTAGAGATGAATATCTCAAAAGTCTTGGGTGCATCCTCATGAAAAATGAGAAAGTCATTGATTTTTCATCTTGACAGTTGACGAATCATGAGCAGAATTATCCAATGCATTATTTGGAGATGGCTGTGGTCATTTTTTCTCTGATGATATGGAGGCACTCTCTTTATGTGGAGAAATGTGATATATACACAGACCATCAAATTTTGAAGTATATTTTCATACAAAAGGAATTGAACATGAGACAATGGAGATGGTTGGAACTTCTTAAAGACTATGATTGTTCAATTCATTATCATCCTGGAAGAGAAAACAATGTCACTGGTGCATTAAGCAAGAAACACCCAGTTGTTCTATCCATTATGAGGATTAAAATAGATACTTTGGTGAATGATCTAGCAAAACTGGACATGGAAATTATAAAGGAAGGTACATCATCAACCCTAACCAAAATAATTTTTCAACCATTATTACTAGAGAAGATCAACAAATATTAGAAAGAAGATCCTCTGTTACAGAAGAAGTTTGAGGCTGTAAAGAATGGGAATATTCCTTAGTTCAATATTTATCAAGAAGTTGTAATGAGATTTCATACAAGACTATGTGTTCCTTCTATTCCAGAAATGAGGAAGGAGTTGATGGATGAAGCACATAGATCTACTTTCTCTATACATCTTGGAAGCACAAAAATGTATAGGGACCTTTGTGATCATTTTTGGTGGGATAATATGAAAAGGGAGATTTCTGAATACACTTCAAGGTGCCTAGTATGTCAGCAAGTGAAGGCACAAGGACAACTTCTTAAAGGGGTTTTGCAACCACTACCCATACCGGCTTGGAAGTGGGAAAATATCACTATGGACTTCTTCAGAGGTCTCCTGAGAACTTCCAATGGAAATAATGAGATATGCATTATTGTGGAATGTCTCACAAAGACTGTACATTTTATATCCATTTGGGAAGATTTGTCTCTTGATCAACTTTCTAGGATTTATGTGAAGGAAGTGGTAAGGCTATATGGAGTTCCACTTACTATCGTATCTGATCATGATCTAAGGTTCACATCAAAATTCTGGAGAAGTCTTCAATGTTATCTGGGCATAGAATTGAATTTTAGTACGACCTATCACCCCCCAAATAGATGACCAATCTAAAAGGGCTATTCAGACACTTGAGGAAATGCTGAGAACATGGTCAATGTAATTTAAAGGTGGATTGGATCAACATCTCCCTTTAGTGGAGTTCTCTTACAACAATATCTTCCACTCGAGCATTCAAATGGAACCCTATGAAGCTCTATATGTGAAGTGATGTAGAACTCCTAATTGTTGGGATGAAGTTGTTGAGAGAAAGCTTCTTGTTCCTGATCTTGTGCAAGAGATGACAAAAAAATTCCATGCCATCTAACAACACATTAAGGATGCTCAAAGTTAGCAAAATAGCTATGCTGAAAACCATCAAACGGACTTGGAGTTTGATATTTGTGACAAGGTCTTTATTCGAATTTCATATTGGAATAGATTCATGAGGTTTGGGAAGAAATGGAAGCTCATTCCTAGGTACACTGGCCCCAATGAAATCCTTGATCACGTATGAGCAGTGGCCTATCATCTTGCACTTCCTCCAAATCTAGGCCAAGTTCATGATGTCTTCCATGTATCCCTCTTGAGGAAGTACATACCTGACCCTTCACATGTACCAAATCTAGCGGTGGTACAAATGGAACATAAACTCTCTTATGAGGAGAAGCCGGTGGAGATCTTGGATCGTAGAGACAAGGTTCTACAAACCAGACTACCAACCTTGTCAAGGTGTTGTGAAGGAACAAAAAATGTGAAGAAGCCACGTGGGAATCAGAGGAGTCTATGAAGCAAAAGTACCCACACCATTTCTCTTCAGGGAGTACAATTCAAAATTTTGGGATGAAATTTCTTAAGGAGGGAAGAATGTAACGACCCAAATCTTTTATTAATATTTGTTTCCTAATTTTGTGTGTTTTTTTATTTTATACTCAACATAACTATATTCTTTAATTAATGAAGTGAGTATAACTAAATGAGATCATCGGGTTTCAATTGTAATATGACCATTGGTCAATATGACTGTTAGAAGATAAACACTTAACGTTACAATTTTTTATAAATACAAGTGATCTTGGTTAATTAATACAGAAAGAAAATTAGATGGCCCAATCCAGTAGACTCGGGCCGTTCGAAGCCCATCTGATGAAACATGGGAAGGAGGTAGCACCACTGGGCTTTGCTATGGACCAAGCCCAAGCTGAACTTCATCATGTGAAGCTTGAACGAAATTGACTACGAGAAAAGTTCAAGCTGATAGTGGTCACCACTCAGGCAATGTAGATGAAGACGCCCCAAGATTCTATCACCTTAGAACACCTTACACTTAAGTCCTATGTTGGTGTTATAATGGGATATGTAACGAGACCTTAGCTGCTTTGTGTAATCCTTTGATATAAATAAAAGTTTTTTTTTCATATTATGGTGAAGTTTGTGAATTTCAAATGTCCGGATAAATATAGGATGTGTATTATTGATGAATTTTGGGAAAAAGGGATATTTAAAAATATTTATGTAAACCATAAATAATTAATAATGTGTAATTATTTTCAAAAAAAAATTTCTTCTACAGTTGTGTTCAGTAAGAAATTTTGTGTCTAATAAGACCAACTTAATTTATGGTGAATAGTAAATTATGAATAGTGATTTTATGATTTTGATTAGTAATGTGAAAAAATGGATTTGTAACCTCAATTAAGAAAGTATTAATATAATCTGGGCACCTTGATTAGGTAATGTGATTCAATAAAATAAGTAAATAACTATTTTAGAAATTATTAGTTATGTATTAGTTTTCTTTTGAGTGAGTAGTGTTTTTATTTAAATAAAAAATTAAAAATATTTCGAAAATTATTTTCATAAAATGGAGTGAATTTTTGAATTCAGAGCATCAATATTAGGTTAAGGTGAAGTTTTGGGATTTTTCTGAAACAGTTGAATTTTCAGTGAATAGTGAAATTACAGTTTTGTATTTTGGGTGTTTAATGAAATCATTAAGGTTGTAATAATTATTTAATAATTCTAGTAGACTTATGAATAGTAATATATTCCCTGAGGTTTCCCAAGTGTCCAATACCAAAGGCAAACACCACGGGCAAGCCCATGGTTTTTCCAATACCACCGATGAGGTGTCCCTTGGGAATTAATGATTCGTTCCCTCACTTATCCTATAAATACCAAGACATTACTTCATCAATTTCATTAAAAAATACTCCTAAATGAATTTCTGGTCTCTTTACCTCCCAAGGATTCCTCCCAAGGGGCCCTCAAGCCTCCCAAGGTCCCGACCTTCAAGCTTTCGAAGTTACTCTTCAAGGTAAGGGAACCTTGCACTCTCCTCTTTTAAGTCATGAATTCTTTCATGTTATGCCTTATAGATCCATTTTATTATGCAGGGGTTTGTTATTATATATCTTCAAAACTTTCCATTTAATTTCCAAATTACTAGATACCCTTTCTTCACTCATCAATTGGTTTTCTGAATTTTTAAGTGATGATGTTAGGCTGCCGATTTTTTGTAAAAGAAATCACGCTTTCTCTTTCTTGTCACGTTTCCTTTTCATGTGGTGTGTCATTGAAATATCCAAACCATGATCTTATTTCTTTTTTATTTTGTAACTATACTTAAAAATTATCCATTTATGGATGGGAGACCCTTGTCCCTTCTCTTTTTATTTTTTTGAAACCATGATATATAGCCATTATGCTACAGAAATTTCACCTCAAAATTTCATTCTCTTTCTCCCAAGAAATTCTTCTGTTTTATATAGGTGAATACCCATACCAATTTCATTTCTATGGGTGTTAATAGTTAAAAAAATTATATATTTGATTTTTTAATTGACATGCATATTACCCTCGCTCTCTTTCCATGGGTTATAAATGACATAATGATCTTACTTTTAAGTACTTTTTAAACATCACAATTTTGACATGAAACCCATTTCTTTGATTCAATTTGGGTTATTTATGAAATGTTTATATATGATATATGTGTGTCACATAAAATTAAATACATATTAAGGGTGTGCCCTGATATCTCTCTAATGTATTGGGTAAAGAATTAATCTCTAGATATGACAAGTTTCAAGATACCTTGGTAATTTTTATGACATCGTGGGGATGAACCTTGGTGATAAGTTCATGAATGTATAAATAAAATGTTGTAGACACATATTAATGTTATGATTCATGTTATTTTTATCATGATATTACCATTCTTATATTTATCATGTCTTTATGATTTTTATCATGTTCTTATTATTATTGCTCAAGACCATATGTCAACTATTTCACTTGTTTTCCTTACTAAGCTGTCTTCTCACCCCTTCCTTTAATGTATGTCTCTAGGTTATGATATGTAGTAATTATAAATAGGTTGAACTTATGATGTAGCCTTAAATTTGGATTAGAAGAATGCTTAATTCTATTTTCAAGTTTTTTTGTTCTGGATTTTCAAGACACTAGACTTTATAGTTCTTCTGTTTGTAAAATGTAATGAAAAGTTATGTATTAAAAAGGCGGTTTTCCATAGTTGGTATCAAAGGATAGTTTGGTTACTTATGGTAATTAGGATATTAAAATTTTAGGAAGAATCATATAGAAATGTTTAAATATATAAAAGCTTCCTGATATTTTGGTGAGTACTAGGTAAGTGGTTTATCAAACAAATACATCCCTATCTAGATACAAGCAGGTAGAGGCGGCTCTGGCATAGAGAAACCTCAGAGTGAAAACTACAACAAGGAGTTTCAGGCTTGACCCAGGGTATCCTGGTACACGACAACAGACCCTACTATACTCCTGGTTATGACACTCATAGGGGATATGTTTGGTTTATCATAATCTTTTTATGAATCATTATGAAGGATTTATAGAGAAATTAAATTGTTTAAAGAAGTTTTAAGACATAAAATCCTTTATTGTTAAAAGATTTGTAAATGAAATAAGTTTGTCAAAAATATTTTACTCTTTTATAAAATGTAAGGAAATAGGAGGAACTATGAAAATGGTGACTTCAATGGATCATGCACTGATGACCCTCCTATGGAAGTCAGAATGGAAACATTCATCCGAATGATGAACCAACAAGCTCAAGTTATGGAAAATAACTTGAATCAAACTGAGAGACTAATCTCACCACGATGGGAACAACATTCTATTGAATCTTTTATGCTTCAATGACCAACAACCTTCATTAGATCAACTGACCCATTGATTTTTGAGCGGTGGATCATCTCTATCGAGAAGATCTTTTCTGTGCTCCGCTATTCAAAGAAAGAGAAGGTCATCAGGCTCTCTATCACTTAAAAGGAGAAGCTGATATGTGGTGGGAACTTATTAAAAACATTAGGAAAAGAGTGGAGGATGAATTTATGGAGTGGGAAGAGTTTATAGGGATCTTATTCAGTAATTATTTTACTCGTTCCATGTGAAAAAGAATGTAGAAGGAGTTTCTCGAGCTAAATAAGAAGGAGAATAAGTCTATGGGAAGCTACAAGATGAACTTCACAAGGCTTTAACATTACACCTCTATCTTTGTTGTGGATCCTAGTGGTAAGGTTGATAGATTCGTTTCATGACTAGGACATCATCTATCGAAGAATCTAGCCAACCGAGACTATGATAGCTATGATGAGATAGTGCGAAGTGTGATGAAAGTCGAGCTGGATTTTGGTGAGACACAATGGTCTCATAAATCAAATGATAAGAAGAGATTGATGGAGCCCGGATTAGGGAGGAACTATGATCAGGGAAGAGGAGGCAAGAAAGTATAACATTCCACATGTAATAAATGTGGTAAGAAGCATTTGGGGAACTACTTTCCTGGGAGCAGGAAGTGCTACATGTGTGGAAGAGATAGCCATATTGTGAGGAATTGTCATAGTGAGGTGAAACCTCAACTTCCAAACACTAACGACAAGGGGAAGATGGTTCATGCCCTACCTGATGTCTCATGCTCTAATTGTGGAAAAAATGGTCACTTTTCCAATCATTGTTAAAATCCGAGGGCAGTGGAGGGGAACCAACATCAACCACAACCAAGGCCAAGGGATAAAGGTCCTGCTTTGGCTATCACAACTGCTAAAGTTGAATCTTCGAATGATGTGGTAGCAGGCACACTTGTTGTTCTCAAAAAGCTAGAAAGTACTTTTTTTGAGTCTGGTTCCATGCATTCTTTTATTTCATCCAAGTTTTCAAAGAATTTAGAATCAACTCCCAATTTTCTAAAAGTAGAATTATCAGTCAAGACTCCTGGTGGGATGATCCAAGCATCATTTGTGTTTATAAACTCTAGTATTTACTTTAGTGGGAACAATCTTTTCGCAAATCTAGTAGTCATTTCCATGATGGAATTCGACATTATATTAGGGATGGAATAGCTCTCAAAGTATAATGCTAAGATCAATTGCAGAAGCAAGGAAATATCAGTAGTCTTGAATGGACAACCTATAGTTATCTTCCAAGGAGAGATATCTCAACCTGAATTTTGTATAGAGGAACCCCCTATATCTTTCTTTATGGAGTTGATCATTGAATAAGAAGAAGGATATGAGAGTTTAAGGATATAAACTGTCCCCATCATCCAGGAATACATGGATGTATTTCTCGAAGAGTTTCCTAGACCACCCCTAGAAAGAGAGGTAGAGTTATCTATTGAACTCGTACCTGGATCTGATCCAATATCTAAGAACCCATATAGGATGGAAAATGTAAAGTTGGAGGAATTAAATAAACAAATACAAGATCATTTGGAGAAGGGGTTTATTCGAATGAGTGTGTCTCCATAGGTATCACCTTTTATCTTTGTGAATAAGAAGGAAGGATCGATTCGGCTATGCATTGATTATAGAGAACTGAATGGCATCACAGTGAAGAAACAATACCCTCTTCCAAGAATTGATGACTTACATGACCAACTTTGTGGGGCTCAATTCTTCTCTAAGATTGATCTTTTATCTGGTTATCATCAATTGAGGGTGAATAAAGAAGATATTCTGAAAACTTCCTTCCGATCAAGATATGGTTATTATGAGTTTGTTGTTATTACTATCAGACTTAATAATGCACCTACTATTTTTATGGATTTGATGAATAGAGTCTTTAAGGTCTACCTTTATATATTTGTAGTAGTTTTTATTAATGATATTATGATATATTCCAAAATTTATGAGGAGCATGAGGATCATCAAAGGGCTATTTTTCAAACTCTGTAGAAGGAGAGGTTTTTTGGAAAGATAAGTAAATGTGAATTCTAGTTATAACAGGTCACTTTCTTTTGGAACATTGTTACTAATGAAGGAATCACAGTTTAACTTGCAAAAAAATAGTTGTGAAGGAGTGGCCTCATCCTACAATAATAAATGAGATTCAATGTTTCCTTGGATTAGCAGGATATTATAGGAGGTTTGTGAAATACTTTTCATGACTTTATAATCCATTAACCAGGTTAAATAAAAAAGGGGTCAAGTTTATCTGGACAAAGGAGTGTGAGTAAAGTTTCCAAGAGTTGAAGAAGAGATTGGTTACTACAGCCATGTAAACTCTTCCCTCAAGTGTAGAAGGATTTTTTATTTTTAGAGATGAATCTCTAAAAGGTCATGGGTGCATCCTCATGAAAAATGACAAAGTCATTGCTTATGAATCTCGATAGTTGAAGAATCATGAGCCGAATTATCCTATGCATGATCTGGATCTAGCTGTGGTCATTTTTGCTCTGAAGTTATGGAGACACTATCATTATGGGGATAAATGTGATATATACACAGACCATCAAAGTTTGAAGTATATTTTCATACAAGAGGAATTCAACATGAGACAAAGGAGATGGTTGGAACTTCTTAAAGACTATGATTGTTCAATTCATTATCATCCTGGAAGAGAAAAAAAGTCACTGATGCATTAAGCAGGAAAGACCCAGTTGTTCTATCCATTATGAGGATTCAAATAGATCCTTTGGTCAATGACCTAGAAAAACTATACATGGGAATTATAAAGGAAGGGACATCATCAACCCTAACCATAATGATTTCTCAACCGTCATTACTAGATAATATAAAGGAATATCAAAAATAATATCCACTATTACAGAAGAAGATTGAGGCTGTGAAGGATGTGAAGTTTCTTGAGTTCAATATTGATCAAGAAGGTGTACTGAAATTTCATACAAGACTATGTGTTCCATCTATTACTGAAACGAAGAAAGAGCAAACGGATGAAGCTCATATCTATACTTTCTCTATAAATCATGGAATCAAAAAAATGTATAGGGACCTTCGTGATCAGTTTTTGTGGGATAATATGAAATGGGAGATTGCTGATATAAGGCCCCAGCCTTAAACCTTACTTAATCTTAAGTTAATACAAGATTACACATTGAGGATCTTTTCAGGTTTAGTGTTGTAGAGAATTAGATCATAAAACTTGCATTACATTCCACATTTAAACAAAGTGGTTACATAAATATAGTATTCATTTTTTCCCATCAACGGAAACATATTTAAAATAAAACATGGATTATTTCTTGATACTTCCTTGACACTATCATCATATCATGTACCTTTCCCTTGACCTGTGAAAAACATTTCAAAAAAACTTGGGATGAGCATAAAAAGCTCAGTAAGGGATATAAAAATATGGAAAGAAAACATGAGTTCATATATACATAAGAATGAAATCATACATTACCCATAAAACATAGGCACTTTAACATACCTAATCAAATCATGAATAAATCATAGAAATCATAAGACATAAAAGGTAACTTGAGGCATTCATAACATTCTTACGTAGGGAGTAACCCTCTTGGTTACGTTTGGAATACCCATCACAGTATATTCCCTAAATCTCTTCGGAGAAACCTTAAAGTTTCACTCCTTCTCATTACCCAATGCATTGGAGAGCTATATTGGGCTCACCCGCCCTTAGTTTATCATGGAACCACCCATATTCATAATAATTCCCAAGAACCATAACATAATCGTATCACATAAAACATGCATAAAGGAAACAGAGAATTTCCACTTTTCAATCACAAGATATCAATACAACACATTGATATAAAAACATTATGAAAACCATTTTCAATACCAAAGTAAAAGAAAAGTAAAACATGGTATTTATTTTTCCTTTAAAAAGAAGGTATGGCTTGTAGAGGAAGCCGAAAATCAAATAATGGTCACGGCGGCGGAGAAGTCATTGTCGCCACATACGTATGGCAAAAACATTCCCTTTTGTCATTTTGTAAAACGCTTCGTATAAAAAGATTCCTTTTGGATAAACGTAAAAGTCAAAGGGGTTTATAAACCATATAAAAGAAGGTTGTGTATAAAATAAAATATGACTTAATGAAAGGAGATTGAGATGATGTCCCATACAAAGACGATATCCTTGGATTAAAGATAAATCAGTTACATAATTATGTGTGACAAACGAATACACAAAATATAAGTGGGTATTAAGTGTAAAAAAATTAGTGGAAATTAACACATAATCATAGAACGAAATATTCAAGGTGTACACGTTTATCCCAAAGAATCAAAAGTGGGTTAAGAAGTTCCCTTGCAAAAATTTGACAGCCTAACGGCGTCACTTCAAAATTCAAAAAAAGAGTTAATAAGAGATAAAAAGGGTATCTGATCACTTGGTCATAAAATTTAAATCAATAAGAATATAAAAGAACGTATCCTAACATAATAGTATGTGAATTAAAAGACATAACAAAATAAGTTTTTTAAAAAGAGGAGGGTGAAAGGTTCCCTTACCGACTTGGGTATCTTTCGAAACATACACCCCAAGAAATAAGGACAATACAACATTGATGTAAATACTCATAAACGAAAGTATATTACACAAAGAGTATAATAATGGGCAGTACATATAACACTCAAAGGAAATGGTGGAAAATGTAGCATAAATCTCACGGGAATAAAAGTGAGATGAAAAATCCCTTACGAAAACTCAACAACCTAACGACGCCACTTAAAACATCCAAAAATGGATTGATGAGATCAAATAGGGTCTCTCATCATATTAATATAAAATTTACAGAAAGAGGAATATAAAATAACATCCCCCAGCATAACAAATAGGATCTTAAAAGAAGTGACATAAAGAAGAGTACTTAAAAAGAAAGAGAGTGGTTGGATCTCTTACGAAAATTCAGCAGCCTAACGACGCCACTCAAAACATCCAAAATGGATTTATGAGATAAAATAGGGTCTCTCATCATATGAACATAAAAAAGTACAGTAATATTAATTTAAAAGAACATCCCAATCATAAGAAATATGAGCTTAAAAGGAATGACATAAAAGAGTGTACTTAAAAAGAAAGAGAGGGGTAGGATCCCTTACCTAAAGTCCGACTTGTCTTGTTCGTTTCTTTATATTCCTGAATAATAAACTTTGGTCAATTTATAATTGTCTAAGGACCTTGTTTAAAGATTATTATTCAGTTAATATCACATATTATAATGTTATAATAATTGTTTAATAATGTTAGTTCATATCAGACATTTTGGCCGATGTTTGGTACATGAGTCAAAAATGAACCTGTTTGAAAAAAGATTTCCCATGTAGTTATAAGTAAATAATTTCCAGAATAGTATTAATGATTAAAATATCATATATATCCAGTACATATTCATTTTATACTATTCCATATCATTTGGAGATAAAAACGAAAAGCACCGTTCATGGAGATGGTAGGCCGTACGTACGCATGAACGCTACATTCATTTTTTTTGTCATATTAATGGAATTAAAAATAAATGATATATATAAAAATATATATTATAATTCCAGTATAATATATATGTTATATAGGTCACATATGTTCATTAATTTAATCCTTTATACATTCCATGTATTGCATGTACGAGTCACATCACTTGAGGGGGATGTAGTCCACACTTCCTCATATGAAATTATCGCATTGACACAACATGAAAAGAATAAAGGTATTTTTTAAATATAAAATACAGAAGCATGTAGTAAAAATAAATACCATATATATAATATATAAAATATAGTGACATCATAATGGCCACCTTTAAAGGTTTTAAAAGAATATTGAACAATCATCGTTTCGTGAGGCAGAAAATCGCCAACCACAGAAACAGTATGTTCTTTAACCATTAGACGAAGGTGTGTGTAAGTGTACTCGAATCCTTAACATAAAAACATCCTAGTATATTGAAGATACTATTTTCGTTACAAAATGAAAGAATAAAAATATTTTAGGGGGTTGGAGAAGCAAAATAAAACATAAGAGCACACGAGAAAACACTACCTTTTAAACGGGCAACTCTCTTTGATTTAAGATCAAAGGCTTACTTGGAAAGGATTATGCCCAAAGTGAGGCTTCAATGATGAAGAGAGGGATGTGGAGAGATGAAATGGTCTGGGGTGGCCGATCCAAATTCTTTGAAAGTGTGGGTAAGAAGGTAGAGGTGGGGGCCTTTTATAAGAGGAGAGGAGGGGCACTCTTGGAAAGTAATGAAATGTTACTTTATTTTAAAATGAGTTTCGGATTTAAAAGTTCCCACATTGATATAATTTGAGGATAAGGTGATACGGGTTCAAAATATATCCATCCAATAGGTTTTGGACATGTGTAGGTCATATATTTTATATTATCTTTTCATTTTATTTAAATCCTTTATTAATGAGGTAATTGCTGCATCATTATGATGTCATAAATAATTTAATATATTTAATATCTAAAAATTATTAAAAAAATGTCATGATGTAGGAAATATTTTTATATTTATAATAAATATTTATAGTCAAAAATATGACTTGTATAACCCCATGTAAAAATTGTTTTAATAAAACATCTCATGTTTGTGTCATTTTTACTTTAACATTAAATAAAAAGTTATTTATGTCATTTCCCAAACCAATTGGCTCCATGGGGTACCCAAGTTGACCCATGGATTTTCTTGGTCGGCCATGACACATAAAATGAGGGTAGGATATGTTTTAAGCTCATCTCATATTATTAAAACATTATTTTTACCTTAAACTACACTAATTACCTCTAATCGCGATTAAAAACATAAAAGTTACTATTCAACAAAAAATTATTTTAATCCCATTGAACCACATTTTACTTCTTAATGACAACCGTGTATGTCAGATTTTTGAAATTTAAAACACAGAGGTGGTATAATTTCATTTAAATGAAAAATCAGTTTCTTAAGTACCACTTAGTGGTTTCACTATTCATCAAAAATTGAAGTTTTCCAGAAAAAAACCAAAAATTCACCCTAAGATATATTTGATATTCCAAATTCAAAAATGATGTCTATTTTAAAAAATTCAAAACATATAAGTTGCATTAATTAAATTAATAATTAATTACCGCTGTCAGAGAAAATAGTGTGTTTTTATGAAACAATAAGTATCAAAAGATTGACACTAGTTTAAGTCCAATTTCAAAGTGAAATTAATTCCAACGACCAATATTGGATTAAATGGTAAAAATATATTCTAATTTTACTTTAAAAACAATTCAAAAGATAATATAATCATATAAATAAATTATATTAAAAAGATGTTTTGAATTAAAATACAACATTTTTCGCTATTCATTAAAAAAATGATCTTTATCGGAAAGATACCAAAAATTTACACAAAGTAAATTTTGATGTCCCGATTCTAAATAAGAATTTTATTTTGTCAAATATAACACATAAAATTGTCAAAAAGTGTATTTAAAAGTGGTTCGCCTTCAAAAGGCGGTTAATCGACCTTTTAAAGAATATTAGAATGTCTACGCTTAAAATTGGATTCATTCGCATTTTTAATCCTCTAATATTTATTGTAAAGAGTAAAAATATTTGACAAACATATATAATAATTTTGTTGTTAGTTATGTTCATTCCCGCCATTACAACGGCTAGGCGTTAACTACCATTTAAAATAATATTATTTTATTATTAGAGGGCAACGTAAGATTCCCAAGAAACTCGTTGTTGCGTATTGGGTACGCCATCGAGCATAGCATCCCCTTTAAAGTAATATTAATATTTTATTCACAAATATGGATAAATATAAAATGTCGTATTCTTTATTTACCTGGGGTGTTACATCCTTCCCTCCTTTAGGGAATTGCATCCTCGCAATTTTAAAATTGGGCTGGGAAACATCCTTGAAAGTCCCACATCGGAACAAGAGTCGGTAAAACAATCACTTTAAAATAAAGAAAGATAAGTACAGAGGTCACCCGAGTTAACCCATACTAGGATTTCCATGTAGGAAAACATGGACATGGAGGAGAAAACATAGGGTCATGTTCTGATGGAGAGTGATAGAAAACATGTTTAGGAGAAAGTTAACCACAAGAAAATCACAAACATGTGATGGGTTAAACGGTATTCGATTCCCCAGTAGGAAAAGTTAATAGACAACATTTTTGTTTTAAGTTACTTTTTATTGAGGAATTTATTCATAAGGAAACATAATCACTTATCATGTTGACTTTCAACTTTTATTATATTCCTTACACAAACTCATATTTTCTCCAAAAGACGAGTATTTAGGAAGACTTGTTCACATTAAGAGTACTATAATCAACTTCTTGAGAATCAACTAATCCACAAAATAGAACTATATACTTCCCATGTCTTTAGACTTTAACCAAAACTAGAACCAAAAAGATTATTACAAGATCAGATAATCTAGAAAAGGATAACCCTTTATAAAAAGAAAATATATTCTTAATCTCCAAAATTTGTCCAACAAAACCCAAAGTTCAACAAGGACCATTCGATAAACAATTTGTACATAAAATTCTTCAATGTAAACCAAACTAATATTAAAACCCAAATATTTGAAAGATTTAGTCACATAGTCTTCCAAGTTAAATCGTATCATTTATCTCCAAACAACTTCAGTTGCTCTTAATGTCTCGTATTGAAAAGTAATTAACCTAATCACATATCCTCCATGATTGGTTAATAAATTTCCATAGATAACCCAAAATCAACTTACTATTAATTCATAAAATCATCTAACTAAAAATAATCAGTCAAATTAACCAAGGACTTCACGTTGTCCAGTGGTAGGTGATAAATACCAGTTGCACTTTGGTTGTGGGTTCGATTCCCGCAGCTTTGTCCGACGTGACGGGTTGTCACACAGTCTGCGTGCTGTCCTTTTTATAAAACTCCAAAAATAATCCTGACATGTTTTAGCCTCAATAGTTTCATTATACCTCTCATTTTCATCCAAATTCGTTATGATCTCAACATCTTAATTCTTGAAGTCTTATTTCACCACCATAAGATAAAATAAAACGATTCCCAAAATGAATAACATCATAGCTTGATTATGGCATCCACTCGGTTTCATCTTCATATTGATCACGTAGGTAGAAGTCCCATGCATTACAACAATGATTTAGAGATCTTTCAAAATCATTTGCTTCCTCCATCCAAATACACCTTGTACAACATGGGTCATATGGGTGTTCACAGAAAAATAGTTTTAGAAAATAATCATGTATGACATATAATTCCAAAACATCTGATAAAACATGATTTCTATAAAATAGTCGGAACAAATTTGAGTTGAAACTTTCTATTATTAGTCCTTTTAAAATACCATAAGTATGTGCTGAGAGACTATATTTTAAAATCAAATATAAATAGGTTGCGCAAGGGTCTCCTTCCTCAGCACCATTTTTAAAATCATAATATGCTTCAAATTCTTTTGATAAGGTAAAATATTTGAAAATACCTTGATAATATTTACCTTTCATGAAAATATGAGAATATTGTAAAAATAGTATTTTTCTAAAAACAACCCATGATCCACGATGATTACGAGGTATAGTGAAGGTGTTTGATATCTCAAACAACTGCTTGCAAGTGAGTTGTATGCTAGAAAAAGTTTCGCAATCATCCGAACATGACTTTACAATAATTATTGCAAGCATGTCATCAGGAAGAGATATGAATGTCATTTGAGATCCTTCTCCTTCCATTCGTAACCGACTTTACTTGACCTGAAAAAAAGTTATAAAACAAGGATTTAACTGAAATAATAGATATAGGGACTAATCATGTGTCTAACAAAAACTCATAATCCCTAAAGTTGTCTAAACCGACCTCTGATACCAACTATAAGGCCCCAGCCTTAAACCTTACTTAATCTTGAGATAATACAAGATTACACATTGAGGATCTTTTCAGGATTAGAGTTTTAGAGAATTAAATCCTAAAACATGCATTACATTCCACATTTAAACAAAGTGGTTACATAAAGATAGTATTCATTTTTTCCCATCAACGGAAACATATTTAAAATAAAACATGGATTCTTTCTTGACACTTCCTTAACACTATCATCATATCATGTACCTTTCCCTTAACCTATGAAAAAAATTTCAAAAAAACTTGGGATGAGCATAAAAAGCTCAGTAAGTGATATAAAAATATGGAAAGGAATCATGAGATCATATATACATAAGAATGAAATCATACTTTACCCATAAAACTTAGGCACTTTAACATACCTCATCAAATCATGAATAAATCATAGAAATCATAAGACATAAATGGTAACTTGAGGCATTCATAACATTCTTACGTAGGGAGTAATCCTCTTGGTTACGTTTGGAATACCCATCACAGTATATTCCCTAAATATTTTTGGAGAAACCTTAACGTTTCACTCCTTCGCGTTAACCAATGCCTTGGAGAGCTATATCGGGCTCACACACCCTTATTTTATCACGGAACCACCCATATTCATAATAATGCCCAAGAACCATAACATAATCGCATCACATAAAACATGCATAAAGGAAACATAACATTTCCACTTTTCAATCACAAGATATCAATACAACACATTGATATAAAAACATTATGAAAACCATTTTCAATACCAAAATAAAAGAAAAGCAAAACATGGTATTTATTTTTCTTTTAAAAAGAAGGTATGGCTTGTAGGGGAAGCCGAAACTCAAATAATGGTCACGATGGCGGAGAAGTCGGTGTCGCCACATACGTATGGAAATAACATTCGCTTTTGTCATTTTGTAAAACGCTTCGTATAAAAATATTCCTTTTGGATAAACGTAAAAGTAAAAGGGGTTTATACACTGTATAAAATAAGGTTGTGTATAAAATAAAATA
Organism: Viscum album; assembly: GCA_963277665.1. NCBI lineage: Eukaryota > Viridiplantae > Streptophyta > Magnoliopsida > Santalales > Viscaceae > Viscum > Viscum album. The sequence continues at coordinate 1,448,761,655 of OY728129.1, forward strand.
TGCCTCAATGAAAGGAGATTGAGATGAAGTCCCATACAAAGACGGTATCCTTGGATTAAGGATAAATCAGTTACATAATTATGTGTGAAAAACAAATACACGAAATATAAGTGGGTATTAAGTGTAACAAAATCATAGGAAATTAACACATAATCATAGAACGACATATTCAAGGTGTACAAATTTATCCCAACGAATCAAAATTGGGTTAAGAAGTTCTCTGGCAAAAATTCGACAGCCTAACGACGTCACTTCAAAATTCAGAAAAAGAGTTGATGAGAGATAAAAAGGGTATCTCATCACTTGGTCATAAAATTTAAATCAATAAGGATATAGAAGAACATATCCAAACATAATAGTATGTTAATTAAAAGACATAACAAAATCAATCTTTTAAAAAGAGGAGGGTGAAATGTTCCCTTACCGACTTGGGTAACTTTCGAAACATACAACCCATGAAAGAAGGACAATACAACAATGATGTAAATACCCATAAATGAAATTATGTTACACAAAGAGTAGAATAATGGGTAGTACAGATAACACTCAAAGGAAATGGTGGAAAATGTAGCATAAATCTCACAGGAATAAAAGTGAGATGAAAAATCCCTTACGAAAACTCGGCAGCCTAACGACGCCACTTAAAACATCCAAAAATGGATTGATGAGATCAAATAGGGTATCTCATCATATTAACATAAAATTTACAGAAATAGGAATATAAAATAACATCCCCCAGAATAACAAAGAGGAGCTTAAAAGAAGTGACATAAAGAAGAGTACTTAAAAAGAAATAGAGTGGTTGGATCTCTTATGAAAATTCACCAGCCTAACGGCGCCACTCAAAACTTCCAAAATGGATTTATGAGAGAAAATAGGGTCTCTAATCATATGAACATAAAACATTATAGTAATATTAATTTAAAATAACATCCCAATCATAAGAAAGATGAGCTTAAAAGGAATGACATAAAAGAGTGTACTTAAAAAGAAAGAGAGGGATAGGATCCCTTACCTAAAGTTCGACTTGTCTTGTTCGTTTCATTATATTCCTGAATAATAAACTTTGGTCAATTTATAATTGCCTAATTACCTCCTTTAAATATTATTATTCATTTCATATCACATATTATAATTTTATAATAATTGTTTAATAATGTTAGTTCATATCAGACGTTTTTGTCGATGTTTGGTACATGAGTCAAAAATAAACTCGTTTGAAAAAAGATTTCCCATGTAGTTATAAGTAAATATTTTCCAGAATAATATTAATGATTAAAATATCATATATATCCATTAAATATTCATTTTATACTATTCCATATCATTTGGAGATAAAAATGAAAAGCACCATTCATGGAGACGGTAGGCCGTACGTACGCATGAACGCTACTTTCATTTTTTTGGTCATATTAATGGAATTAAAAATAAATGATATATATATATATATTATAATTCCAGTATAATATATATGTTATATAGGTCACATATGTTCATTAATTTCATTCTTTATACATTCCATGTATTGCATGTACGAGTCACATCACTTGATGGGGCAGTAGTCCACACTTCCTCATATGAAATTATCGCATTTACAGAACATGAAAATAATAAAGGTATTTTTTAAATATAAAATACATAATCATATAGTAGACATAAATACCATATATATCATATATAAAATAAAGTGACATCATAATGGCCACCTTTAAAGGTGTTAATAGAATATTGAACAATCATCGTTTCGTGAGGCAGAAAATCGCCAACCACAGAAATAGTATGTTATTTAACCATTAGATGAAGGTGTGTGTAAGTGTAGCTCGAATCCTTAACATAAAAACATCCTAGTATATTTAAGATACTGGTTTTGTTACAAAATGATATAATAAAAAGAGTTTAGGGGATTGGAGAAGCAAAATAAAACATAACAACACAAGAGAAAACACTACCTTTAAAACGGGTAACTCTCTTTGATTTAAGCTCAAAGGCTTCCTTGGAAAGGATTCTGCCCAAAGTTAGGCTTCAATGATGAATAGAGGGATGTGGAGAGATGAAATGAGCAGGTTTTGGCCGAGACAAAGGCTTTGGATGTGTGGGTAAGGAGGTAGAGGTGGGGGCCTTTTATAAGAGGAGAGGAGGGGCACTCTTGGAAAGTAAAGAAATGTTACTTTATTGTAAAATGAGTTTCAGATTTAAAAGGCCCCACTTTGATATAATTCGAGGATAATGTGATAAGGGTTCTAAATATACCCATACAATAGGTTTTGGACATGTGTAGGTCAAAGATTTTAAATTATCTTTTCATTTTATTTAAATCCTTTATTAATGATGTAATCACTACATCATTATGATTTCATAAATAATTTAATATATTTAATGTCTAAAAATTATTAAAAAAATATCATGTTGTAGGAAATAGTTTTAGATTTCTAATAAATATTTATAGTAAAAAATATGACTTGTATAGCCCCATGTAAAAATTATTTTAGTAAAAGATCTCATGTTTATGTCATTTTTACTTTAACATTAAATAAAATGTTATTTATGTCATTTCCCAAACCAAGTGGCTCCATGGGGTCCCCAAGTTGACCCATGTATTGTCTTGGTCGGCCATGACACATCCAATGAGGGTAGGACATGTGTAAAGCTCATCTCATATTATTAAAACATTATTTTTACCTTAAACTACACTAATTACCTCTAATCACGATTAAAAACATAAAAGTTACTATTCACCAAAAAATTATTTTAATCCCATTGAACCAAATTTTAATTCTTAATGACAACCGTGTATGTCGGATTTTTGAAATTTAAAACACAGAGGAGGTAGAATTTCATTTAAACGAAAAATCAGTTTCTTAAGTACCACTTAGTGGTTTCACTATTCATCAAAAATTGAAGTTTTCCAGAAAAAAACCAAAACTTCACCCTATGATACATTTGATATTCCGAATTAAAAAATGATGTCTATTTTACAAAATTCAAAACATATAATTTTCATTAATTAATTTAATAATTAATTACCACTGTCAGAGCAAATAGCGTGTTTTTATGAAACAATAAGTATCAAAAGATTGACACTAGTTTAAGTCCAATTTCAAAGTGAAATTAATTCCAACGACCACTATTGGATTAAATCATAAAAATATATTCTAATTTTACTTTAAAAACAATTCAAAAGATAATCTAATCATATAAATAAATTAGATTAAAAAGGGGTTTTGAATTAAAATACAACATTTTTTACTATTCATTAAAAAATGAACTTTATCGGAAAGATACCAAAAATTTACACAAAGTAAATTTTGATGTCCCAATTCTAAATAAGAATTTTATTTTGTCAAATATAACACATAAAATTGTCAAAAATTGGATTTAAAAGAGGTTCGCCTTCAAAAGGTGGTTAATCGACCTTTTAAAGAATATTAGAATGTCTACGCTTAAAATTGGATTCATTCTCATTTTTAATCCTCTAATATTTATTGTAAAGAGTCAAAATATTTTACAAACATATATAATCATTTTGTAGTTAGTTCTGTTCATTCCCACCATTACAACGGCTAGGCGTTAACTACCATTTAAAATAATATTATTTTATTATTAGAGTGCAACGTAAGATTCCCAAGAAACTAGTTGTTGCGTATTGGGTACGCCATCGAGGATAGCATCCCCTTTAAAGTAATATTAATATTTTATTCACAAATATGGATAAATATAAAATGTCATATTCTTTATTTACCTGGGGTGTTACAGCTGACTACACTTCAATGTGCCTAGTATGTCATCAAGTGAAGGCAGAGCGACAACTTCTTAAAGGGGTATTGCAACCACTACCCATACCAGCATGGAAGTGGGACAATATAACTATGGAATTCATCATTGATCTCTCGATAAATTCCAATATAAATAATGTGATAAGGGTTATTGTGGACCGTCTCACCATGACATCCCATTTTATATCCATTCGGGGAGATTTCTCTCTTGATCAACTTGACAGGATTTATGTGAAGGAAGTAGTAAGGCTACATGGAGTTCCACTTTCTATCATATCTGATCGTGATCCAAGGTGAACTACCAAATTATCGAGAAGTTTTCAACATGCTCTGAGCACATAATTGAATTTTTGTACGGACTATCACCCCCAAATAGATGGCCAACCTGAAAGGACTATTTAAACACTCGAGAACATGCTGAGAACATGCTCAAAGGAATTTAAAGGTGGATGGGATCAACATCTCCCTTTAGTTCAGTTATCTTACAAAAATAGCTTCCACATGAGCATTCAAATGGCACCATATGATTCTCTATATGTGAAGTTATGTAGAACTCCTACTTGTAGGGATGAAGCTGGTGAGAGAATGCTTCTTGGGCCTGATCTTGTGCAAGAGATGATAGAAAAAGTCCATACCATCCAACAACACATTAAGGTTACTCAGATTCAGAAAAAGTGCTATACTGACAACGATCAAAGGGACTTGTAGTTTGATGCTGGTGACAAGGTATTTCTTCAAATTTCACATTGGAAGAGAGTCATGAGGTTTGGGAAGAAAGGGAATCTCAGCCCTAGGTACATTGGCCACTATGAAATCATTGATCACGTAGGAGTAGTGGCCTATCATCTTGCATTTCCTCAAAATCTAGCACAAGTGCATGATGACTTCCACATATCCCTCTTGAGGAAGTACATACCTGGACCTTCACATGTACTAAATCCAGAGGTGGTACAACTAGAAAATGACCTCTCTTATGGAGAGCAGCCGGTAGAGATCATGGATCATAAATACAAGGTTCTTCGCAACAAGACTACCCACCTTGTAAAGGTGTTGTGGAGGAACCAAAAATTTGAAAAACCCACGTGGGAAACAGAGGAGACTATGAGTTAGAAGTACCCACACCTTTTCTCTTTAGGGAGTACAAGTTAAAATTTCGGGGACAAAATTTCTTAAGGGGGGAAGAATGTAATGACCCAAACTTTTTATTAATATTTTTTTTTAATTTTGTGTGTTTTTTATTTTATACTGAATAAAACTATATTATTTAATTAATGAAGTGTATACAATTAAATGAGACCATTGGGTTTTGACTGTTATTTGACCGTTGGTCAATATGACTATTTGAAGATAAACTCTTAACGTTAAATTTTTTGTTTATAAATACAAGTTATCTTGGTTTTTTAATATAGAAAGAAGATTAGATGGCCTCATCTAGTAGAAATGGTTTGTTCAAAGCCCATATAACAGAACTTGGGAAGGAAGTAGCACCATTGGGCTTTGCTCTAGACCAAGCCCAAGCCGAACTTCATCATGTGAATCTTGAAATAAATCTTCTATGGGAGAAGTTCAAGCTGATTTAGGTCACCACTCACGCAATGTTGGTCGATCCGCCAAAAGATTCTATCACCTTAGCACACCTTACACTTAGGTCCTATGCTGGTGTTATAAGGGGTTATGTAACGATACCTTAGCTTCTTTGTGTAATCCTTTGATATAACAAAATTGTTTTTTCATATTATGGTGAAGTTTGTGAATTTCAAATGTCCAGATAAATATAAGATTTATATTATTGATGAATTTTGGGAAAATGGGATATTTTAAAATATTTATGTAAACGTTAAATAATTAATAATGTGTAATTATTTTCAAAAAACGTTCTTCTACAGTTATGTTAAGTAAGAAATTTGGAGTCTAATAAGATCAATTTAATTTTTGGTGAATTGTAAATTATGAATAGTAATTTTACACTTATGATTAGTAATGTGACCAAATGGATTAGTAACCTCACTTAAGAAAGTGTTAGTATAATTTAGGCACCTTGATTAGGTAATCTGATTCAATAAAATAAGTAAATTACTGTTTCTAAAATTATTAGTTATGTATTTTTTTCTTTTGGGTGAATACTATTTTTATTGAAAAATTAAATTTAAAATATTTAGAAATTTATTTTTTTAAAATGGATTTCATTTTTCAATTCAGAGCATTGATATTAGGTTAAGGTGAATTTTTGGAATTTTTCTAAAACAGATGAATTTTTGGTGAATAGTGAAATTACATTTGTGAGTTTTGGGTGTTTAATGACATAATTTGGTATTTAATAATTACGTAATCATTCTGGTAGACTTATGAATAATAATATATGTTGTGAGGTTTCTCATGTGGCCAATACAATGGGAAAATACCATGGGAAAGCCATTGGTTTTTCCGATACCACTGATGAGGTGTCCCACGGAAATTAATGATTTGTTCCCTCCCTTCTCCTAAAAATACCAAGCCATTCCCTCATCCATTTCATTAAAAAATCCTCCTCCTCGAAGTTCTGGTCTATTTACCTCTCAAGGAGTCCTCCCAAGGATCCCTCAAACCTCCCAAGGTTTAGGCCTTCAAGCTTTCTAAGTTACTCTTCAAGGTAAGAGAACGTTGCACCCTCCTCTTTTAAGTCATGACTTCTTTTATGTTATGTCTTATAGTTCCATTTTATGATTCAAGTGTTTGTTATTCTATATATTTATTAATATCCATTTCATTTCTAAATGATGAGAGACCCTTTATTCTCTCATAAATTTATTTTCTAAATTTTTAAGTGACGCCATTAGGCTGCCGAATTTTCATAAAAGAAATCACGCTTTCTCTTTCTTTTCAAGTTTCATTTTCATGTGGCGTGTCATTAAAATATACACACCATGATATTATTTATTTTTATTCTATCCCTCTATATAAAAATGATCCATTTATTTATGGGAGACCTTTGTCCCCTCTCTTTTTATTATTTCCTAAAACCATGATATATAGTCGTTATGCTGCAGAAATTTCGCCTAAATGTTTTTTCTCTTTCGCCCAAGAAATTATCTTGTTTTATATAGGTGAATACCCATACCTATTTCATTTCTATGGGTTTTCTTAGTTAAACAAAAATGATATATTTTATTCTGAAATTGACATACATGTAACCCTCGCTCTCGTTCCATGTGTTATATATGACATAATGATCTTATTTTTAAGTACTTTTTAAACGTCTCAATTTTGAAATGAAACCCATTTCTTCAATTCTATTTGGGTTATTTATGAAAGGTTTGATTATGATCTATGTGGATCACATGAAATTAAATACATATTAAGGTTTTTAATTGATATAACTCCAATGCATTGGGTAAATAATTAATCTTTAGAGATGACAAGTTTGACGATACCTTGGTGAATAACATTGGTAATATTTATGACACCTTGGGGATGAACCTTGGTAATATTTTAATGAATGAATAAATGAAATGTTTTAGCCAAATAGTTATGTTACGATTCATGTTATTTTAATTTTTATATGCCTATTCTTCCATTTTTCATGTCTTTATGATTTTTATCATGTTCTTATTATTATTGCTCAAGACCACATGTCAACTGTTTCACTTTTTTTCCTTACTGAGCTTTTTGCCCACCCCCTTCCTTTGATGTATGTCTCTTGGTTATGAGATGTAGTAATTTAACTTAGGATGAACTTATGATAAAGCCATAAAAGTGGATTAAGATAATGTTTTATGTTTTTTTCATGTGTTTTTGTTCCTGATTTCCAAGACACTAGACTTTAAAGATCCTCTATTTGTAAAATGTAATGAAAAGTTATGTATTAAAAGGAAGGTTTCCATAGTTTTCATCAAAGGATAATTTAGTTGTTTATATAAATTGGTCTATTAAAACATTAGGAATAATCCTATATAAATTTTTAAATATAAGAAAACTTCCTTGTATTTTTTGAGTATTGGGTAGGTGGTTTATTAAGAAAATGCATCCATGTCTAGGTACGAGTAGGTAGAGGCAGCTCTGGCACAGAGGTACCTAGGGGGGGAAACTCTAAAAAGGAGTTTTTGGCTTGACTCAGGGTATCCTGGAACAGGACAATAGGCCTTTCTGCACTCTTCTTTACGATACTCCTGGGGGATATGTTTGGATAATCATATGCTTTTTATGAATCATTATGAAGGATTTATAGACAAATGTAATTGTATAAAGAGGTTTTATGAAAAAAAAAATTTATTGTCAAAAGATTCTTAAATGAAATAAGTTTCTCACTAAGCTTTTACTCATTTAGAAAATGGAAGGCAATATGAGGAACATTTAAAATTGTGACCGCAATGGACTAAGCACTGACATACCTCTGATAGAAGCCAGAATGGAAACATTCATGTGAATGACGATCCAAATGAATCAAATTATGGGAAATAACTTGAATCAAGATTAAAGACCAACCTCACCATGAAGGGAACAAAATTATGTTGGATCCTTTATGCATTAATGACCACCAACCTTCAGTGGATCGAAAAACCTATTGATTGCTGAGCAGTGGATTAGCTCTATCGAGAAAATATTTTCTGTGCTCCGCTGTTCAGAGCAAGAGAAAGTCACCCTAGTTGTCTATCCCTTAGAAGGATAACCTGATCAGTGCTGGGAACTGATTAAAAACATGAGGTAAATAGTGGAGGTTGAAGCTATGGAGTGGGAAGAGTGTAGAGGGATCTTCTTCAGTGAGTATTTCCCTCGTTCCATGAGAAAAAGAATGGAGGAGTATCTCGAGCTGAAGCAGAAGGAGAATGAATCAGTGGGAAGCTATGAGATGAACTCCACAAGGCTTTCACATTACACCTCTATATTTTTCATGTATCATAGTTGTATGGTTGATTGATTCATTTGTGTACTAAGACCTCATCTACGAATGAATCTATCCAACCGAGACTATGATTGCTATGAGGAGATCATGCCAAGTGCGATGAAAGTTGAGTTTGAGTTTGGTGAGACGCAGTGGTCTCATAAATCAAACGACAAGAAGAGATCAATGGAGCCCAACTTATGGAGGACCTTTGATCAGGTAAGAGGAGGAGAGAAATTACAACATTACATGTGTAATAAATTTGGGAAGAAGCATTCAAGGAACTGCTTGCTCGGGAGCGGGAAATGCTACAAGTGTGGAATATATGGCCATATTGTGAGGAATTTTTGTAGTGAGGTGAAACCTAAACTTCCAAACACTAAATAAAAGGGGATGATGGTGCAGGACCTACCTGATGTCTAGTGCATTAAGTATTGACAACTTGGTCACTTCTACAATCATTGTCCAAATATGAGGGTAGTGGAGGGGAACCACCATCAACCTCAACAAAGGCCAAGGTAGAAAGGTCATGATTTTTCTATCATGACTTCTGAAATTGAAGCTTTAAATGATGTGGTAGAAGGTACCCATGTTGTTCTCTAAAATCTATCAAGTAATTTTTTTTATTCTGGTTCTACGCATTCATTTATTTCCTCTAAGTTTGTAAAGAATTTAGAATCAACTCCTGATTTTCTAAAAGTAGAGTTATCAGCCAAGACTCCTGGTGGGATTATACAAGAATCATCAGTGTTTAGAAACTCTAGTATTTACTTTAGTGAGAACAATCTTATCACAATTATAGTAGTCATTCCCATGATGGAATTCAACATTATACTAGGGATGGACTGGATATCAAAGTTTAATGCTAAGATCAAATGTAGAAGCAAGGAAATCTCAGTAGTCTTGAACGGAAAATCTACAGTTATCTTCAGAGGAGAGATATATCAACCTATTCTTTTTCTAGAGAAACCCCCTATATCCTTCTTTATGGAGTTCATCGGTGAAGAAGAAGAAGGAGATGAGAGTTTAAGGATAGAAATGGTCCCCATCATCCAGGAATACATTGACGTTTCTCCTGACAAGTTTTCTGGACCTCCCCCATAAAGAGAGGTAGTGTTATCTATTAAACTCATACCTAGATCTCATCCAATATCTAAGACCTCATATAGGATGGAAAATGTAGAGATGGAGGAATTAAAGAAACAACTCCATGATAATTTGGAGAAGGGGTTTATCCGACTGAGTTTGTCTCCCTTGGAGGTACCTGTTCTCTTTGTGAAGAAGAAGGATGGATCGATGCAGATATACATTGATTATACATAAATAAATGAAATCACAGTGAAGAACAAATACCCTATTCATAGAATTGATGAATTATTTGACTAACTTCATGGGGCTCAATTCTTCTCTAAGATGAATCTTCAATCTGGTTATCATCAATTGAGGGTGAAGAAAGAAGATATTCCGAAAACTTCCTTCTGATCAAGATACTAGAATTATGAGTTTGTTGTTATTCCCTTTAGACTGACTAATGCACCAACTATTTTTATGGATTTTATGAATAGATTCTTTAAGGACTACCTTTATAACATTGTGGTAGTTTTTATTGATGACATTTTGAAAAATTCCAAAAGTAGCAAGGAGCATGAGGATCATATAAGGGATATTTTGAAAACTCTGTAGAAGGAAATTATTTTTGGAAAGTATTGTAAATGTGAATTCTAGTTTCAAAAAGTCTCTTTCTTGGGGCACAATATTACCAATGAAGGAATCATAGTTTACCCGTAAAAGAAAAAAGTTGTGGAGGAGTGGCCTCAGCCTACAACAATAACTGAGTTTTTAAGTATCCTTGGATTAGCAGGATACAATAAGAGTTTTGTTACCCACCTGTTAGACCCCTATAAATTGATAAAGAAAGGCCAGACAAAGGAATCAATCACGCATGTATCCATCTAAAAAGATGTTTATTTAATGGAGTTTTTTGTATCAGTTTTCCACATAACTCCTTTCAAACCAAAGAATTGATTTCTCTAAGACAACATCTGTGAACTTCCCGACTACTTCTCAAGATGGATCTTCATCCTCAGGAATGACGTTATCACCAACCCAGCGTCTTCAACGTTGGGTCTCTAATGTGCTGTTAAAGGAATATCTCAATCACGGCACAATCCTGACTTTGGAGTCTGCTTGATATGCCCTCCATATCAATAATAATCCTCGATCATCTAGCCAACGACGACAAATGATCAAGAACCAGATGATGCAAACCACCATTTCCAATTGTTTCGGGTCCTTATCCATGGAACACAATAACTAGCCCCTCCTGTACTATAGGGAGGTGGATCAATAGATCACTCAAGGTCTCAATTAAATAATGAAGAAGTCCTTTCTAAGGACTCCCATCAGTAATGGCCCCCAGAATCACGGGTAGTGTACCTCCAACATGATGGGGGTTTTGCCTCTAGGCATTCGGCCCAGGTCTCTCAGACCCGGGCACACATGAAAAATCGCCAGGGACAACATCTGATCAATAGAGACCAGGCTCTCACCTCTGCCTCTTCCAAAAAAGTCCATCAAACGAACTTGATGGCAAACAATGAGCGGGAACATACACCTCTCCATACTAATTTTGTTCCTTATCTATCTTGTCTGACAGCATCCCACCAATCCTAGTAGATAAACCTAGTGGATTACCATGAACTGGCACATACACCTGCTCACAAGTTATAAGCTAGTCTGCAGGCTTGTCTGACTTCATTTAAAGAGACCCACCAATCTAATATGGTGGAAACTGGTAAACAAGAACATACACCTTCTTACAATCACCAATTATATCAGTAGTCTCGTCTTCCTGTGTTGAAGGAAGTCAGTCAACCATACATGATGGAAAACAGCCAGCAGGCACATACACCTTCCAGTATTTATCAGGCCTACCAACAGTCTTGTTTGGTATCACACAAATAAGTCATTCAGAAAGCTCTGATGATAAATTTGGGGTAGACCCAACTCTCTACCCCCATGCGTGTGTACTGTCAATATCCATTGACATGAAAAGGATGACAAGAGCAGGAAAATACACCTACTCTAGATATAGAATAGACGTATATCCCCACACATGAGATGACACATCGACGTGCCATCCCAGAGAAGATACACACCTCTGTTCTATTCCAGGAGGGTCATGGGGCATATTCCCCCATATCATATGGACAAAAGGATTGGGAACATACACCATTTTTAATTGGAGTCAATCGGTATGTTCTGGTAACTACTCCAAGGAAGGCACATACACCTACCCATTATAACCACTTATCCTAGCAGGTGGCCCCAACTATGTATAAGGGAACATCTAAAAATAAGTCTCACCAAATACCATTGGAAAATAAAGAGTCAAGCTGTGATTTGGTTCCTCTAAATACTGGAGTTGTTGAAGCCTTAAGACATTTATCTGTTGATTCTCAAGATCCTACACTCTCATTACCAAATTTTGGGAGTGGTAGTTGTAATTCTGATGTTTCTCATCATACACTTCATCATGAAAATTCAGTCAATCCAGAGTTCCAATATCTGGATAAGAGCCACAACAACCCTCAGTGTGGCCAGAAGAACAAGGGGAAAGAAGATTTATCCCTTACTGTAATCCACCGTGGTGATCCTCCCCATGACAGAAATCGCTACGAATGTCCTCTTTGCAGTAGTATCTCACATTGTCAAAACAGTTCCATAATCGACAATGTAGCAACAAGAAATCCCCCAATCTCAAGGCACATGCAAACATAAGCCCAGTCATGTCTAATGCCTTGTCATTTATTGGTGAAACACTTTCTCAGTCAGAAGATATCTTAAGGGAATGATTATTCTCCAAACCTCCCTTTGGTCATTTATCTTCTAATATAGAGCATCCACTTTGGTCACACCAAGTGGAGAAACCTCTAGTGAAAGATGAAGAAGACATGTTAAACATGAGGAAACAATTAGAAAAAGGAGAAATACCCATCATGTTCTGGATTTTGGAAAATTCTCAGTATAATATTCCAGAATTGATAATAGAATATTGCATTCATGACATTCTTCTCAACTTATGGAAATATCTTTGTCATTTTAAAACCAAAATATTACTATATGATGAATATCAAAATCATATAAAGGTAATAGAAGGGTTTCAGTGCCAAATTGACTTGGAATCTCTCTCAATTTACCAATATCCAAAGGTCAAAAAACAGTAGATAACCCTTCAGCGTGCATGTCTAAATTCTCTAAAGAGACTACCCCAGTTAATTTATGATTCCCCATCTAGTGTTCACTTCAGAGGATAGGTTGCATATGGATCATTTCATTTCAATGTACTCCAAAATCATCAAAGTCTGCCAAAAGCGGTTTCATGAAATGTTATTTCCCACAACCAGCCCTAATCAATAAGTTTTGTATGTAATCAAATGTACGCTCAAGAATAGCCATCAACCAGTACTCTTCAGAATAAGGTCCAAAGAAAAGAAGTTGTTATGATACTTTTACATCAAGCATATGAGAATCTTGAACAGGCATCCCATTTAGAATATGTTAGGCATCATAGGATGCAAATTTCCAAAATAGCACAACGATCTTCTAAAACATATGATTTGTGTGATTGTCGGATAATGAATGCGGCAAATGTTTGAACCAAAATTCACAAAATCAGAAGAGCATTTTCATGAATTTCAGCTATAGCGATTCTAGAATCACCCCATCTTACCAGGATGGGGGCTCATTTAATTTATCCTTCAAATTCAATAAACAATGTTCAAATATTTGAAGAATAAGAGTAGGACCAACCCAAGCCTAGAAGGCTATGGGATTTTTCACATCTACAATCCCCTACTCAATGGAAGTTATTTTTCTCCCAATTAGATAAGAAGACACAAGGAAAGCATACTAATGAACTATCCAATGATTTACTTCATGTTACTATCTACCAAACAGTTCCAGGGAATTATTCATATAGAAGAATAGAGTCTTGTGAAACACAAAAAGGGAGACAATCTAGCAGAAACACTAACAGAATGTGATCAATGCATAATGCTTCAATGAATGTTATCAACCCCATTGCAGAAGATCCTACAAAAATAAGTCTTGTTTAGGGGAATCCAAATATGATGTTCTTGTCCATAATATGGTACACACCAAGGAAAATGAAGAAGGTGTTCATACCCAAAATTAGAGGCTTACCTAGAATTTAGGCGTGCCTTCAAATAACCAACTACCCCCTCTCCGAAATGTATCTCACCAGGGGAAAGGAAAAAAGTCAGATTGCATCCCACTTTTCCAATGGAGAAGGTCAATCTCTTTCACTTGAAGAGATATTTTTACAATATGAAGAGGAAGTGAAGGAGTTAAAAAGACTCAATACAAAGTTACTTCGAAATATCATTTCTGCTAGATGGTATCCCCCGGAAAGTCCTCAACTAGAAAATCATGTAGGAGCTCCTCGGCAAAGGGGATTTGTAGTAACTACAGATGTGGACAATGAATTCTTCCATTTGGTATACAATTAATTCATGTATCTGCACCACCATTAGTGGTTTTACCAGTCATTTCACTGGCTCAATCTCTAGTTGCTATACCAGCCTAGAATCCAGATCATCCGAATATTCCCAAAATTCTTATGAAGAAAATTGAGGCATTAAAGACTCGATTGGAAGCTATGGAGAAACGACATGCACCGGTTCAGCCGGAAAAGAGTGCTTACTCAGAATGGGTGGATGCAATTCCTCTCCCACCAAATTTTGTGAATACCACATTCCCAATTTTTAATGGTTTGGGAGATCCGGAACAATACTTAACACATTTTGTTTCTCGTTGTGATCCTATGATGTGAACTTCTCAACAACAAGAAGCAGTTAAGCTTATGTATTTTGTGTAGTTGTTACAAGGAACAACTTTTGACTGGTATATATGTTTGCAATCTGGATCAATTACTAGGTGGGAAGATCTCTATTAGAAATTAATTCTTTAATTTAGCTCAACACTACCAAAGACGATAGTTTTTGATCTTACCAATTGTAAGAAAAGGGAGAATTAATGAGTTTCATATTTCATTGGTCGACGGAATGGATTAACATATAACTTAAGTTTAGCACTCCCTCAAGAATAGTTGCTTCCAATCTATGTATAAAATCTGCATGATAAATTACACATACCGTTGATCCCTGTGAAATACACAGGAGAGTTTCAAGGCCTTACTTAAATCGCACATCAGATAGAAGACTCTATTATATAAACTAAGGCTAAAACTTGTGTAATTCCATTAATTCCAAGAAGGAGAATAGGAATGGCAGAAGCTTCTATATTCATACTCAAATAGGGACCTGTACCTGATTCTACTTCAAGACCTTCATCATATCAAAGGGCTTCGCCTCCTGAACATTAGTAGAAATGATAGTCTCATCAAGATGATCAAAGAGATCAAATGTAGAAATAGTTTGAGGAATTAAGGATTAATGTTTATTCTTTCAGGAATTATCAATTTCATGGCTACTTCATCTCAGCCTTGGAAAACAATTTGGTTCTGTTTCCAAGGCTGAAGAATCCAAATAAGGTTGGAGATGAAGATCGACCGAATTATTGTCCCTTTCATCAAATATTGGGACACCCCCTTCAGGAGTTCTTTCTTTTAAAATACCATCTGCAAAAGATGGTAGACTCTAGAAATGTGAAATTGAAAAGTTCATCAGCTCAAGTATCATGTGTTACTGCTACCAATTCAGAGGAAGAGGGAGAATGAAAATGGGTTAAAAGTAAAAGTGTGAAAAAATATAATGATTGTATGATTAGGAAAACAATCAACAAGACGCATGCTATTTTGTGAACACAGTTGAAATAACCAATTTTGTCTGCTTCCACTCTTGCCATATTAAAACCATATTCATCAAAAGGTCATTTCTCAAAGAAAAAAAGTGGTCATAAAAATAAAGAGTAGTAAAAAAAAGACGAGCTCACATCCAGGACAAAGTTGTCCATGACCCTAGAAGATTTTATGCCATCTATTTCAAAATAACGGGCACCACCCTACCAAATGGCATAACCAAAAGTAATCTGTCAGACATAAACCTCATTAGACGAAGAATTGATCTTTGGTTCCATTAATGTTATCCATTTAACGGATCCTTATGAAAATGGTGATTCTGATTATAATATGCCATAATTTCTTATACCTAATTGGGGAACTAGAGAAAGAGGCCAAGGTCCAGGATACATGGGAAGATGTGGGAATTCTAGAAACCATAATTTAAACTCTACCCCTACTTGAACCCTATATGCAGAAGAAAATCATGGAAGGGCCCTTCAACGGCCTCAATAGGAACAAAGAGTTTCTTCTAAAAAAGACAGTCTCAATTCTGACACAATTATATTGGAATACCGATTAAAAGCTACACCATCTTCTTCTTAGAAAACAGATACACTTAGTCAGTCTAATTTACCAAAGCTAAAAATATTTCCACCTTCTACTCCAACATAAATTACTTCTACAATAGAAGCATCAAATTCCAAAGCACCTACAAAACCACATCTCAATGCTAGAAAACGCAGATCTTTGGATCAAAATTATGATGTTTTGATACAATTGGCCTATGTACCTGCCAAGTTGTAAATTCTAGATGCTTTGAATCTATCAAAAGATATTTGAGAGGAACTCATTGATGCTTTTTCAAGTCCTTAAGAGTTTGAAACCAAAGTTGCTGCTACTGAGCTTTACTATATAGAGAATGATTCTGCAGAATGTCATTCAGTCATATCTTTTATGGATGAAGATAAAGACCATGTGGTACATGGGAATATCAGACCTTTGTATCTATCTAGCAAGGTCAATGAAATAGATATCTTGTGAGCCTTTATTGATAATGGATCTGGGGTAAACCTCATTCTTGTTCGTACACTTCGTTGATTTGGCTTGACTGAATCTGACTTATCTCCTTCAACATTAATACTGCAAGGATATGATAAGAATGAATAAGAACCTCTGGGAGGAATTACATTTAGAACTTAGTTTAGAGATCTTGCATCTAATTCAAATTTCATTTTTTTTCGTCAGGACATAGCCTTCAACATTCTTCTTGGAAGGCCATGGTTGCATCAACCTATAGCCATTCCTTCATCATATCACCAATGTCTGAAATACTATTTCAATGGTCATATTTCGGACATTGTATCATGACAAGGCTCTATTCAAAACATGTGAATATCAATACATTGATTAAAATATTTTTCACACAAAAGGAACGATACCCATAACCAATGAGATAACTAGAGTGAATGCTCCAAATGGACAGGAAAAGATCCCAGAAAATCCATTCAAACATTTGAGTATAGATTATGTGTTCCCCATCAATCAAATTGAAAGGGTAAAACCAAATCCATGCACTCATCCAGTAATTTAAATATTGTCAATTGCGGCAATTGAGCCTGATAACATGCGAGAAACTAATGACACACCAAGAAATGATGGAAGCTTGAATGGAGATGTTTTCATTTCATCTGCTGAACTACAATGACCCTCAACATTGTCAATAAGAATAAAAGAAATTGTAGCAATGTTAAAGGAAGAAAAATATGTTGATTCTCAATCCATCAACCCCTCTTTACCATAGGAAGACCCTTCATCATCAGTAGGGTCAGATATGGTGGCTTCTTCTTCAGGATGTTCAAATACTAACTCCTCCCCTAACTCTGGGAGTATTGCCTTGTCATATACTATGGAAATGGAAATAGAAGAGGTAACACATAACGAGGAAGAAGAGGAAGATCTCGTGATGCTCCTCCAACATTTGAAGAAGGTGTCTTTACCACTACTGATGAACTCAGAGAGAAAAATCTGGGTACATAAGAAGATCCACACCCCACTCTAATTGGTGTGGTCATGACCTCTGAAGAGAAAGAGGTGTATACTTCCTTCCTAAAGAAACATCGAGATATATTTTATTGGAATTCTATGGAAATTCCAGGTCTTAATCCTGACATAGCCACCCATCATTTAGGTTTTCCAGAGGAACATTGTGGATTCAAGCAAGCAGCAAGAAAGGCGCACCCACCTCATGCCTCTAAAATTGAACCTGATTTTGATAAACTTATAAAGGCTAACATTGTTAGGTAAGTTCAATACCCAAAATAGCTGGCCAATATTGTCCTAGTGAAAATGAAGAATTGAAAAATTAGAGTCTGCATTGATTTCAAAGATCTTAACCAGCATTGTCCTAAAGATAATTTTTGAGTCCCGATTTCTGAACTTCTAATTGATGGAATAGTTGGATATAAAGATCTTTCCTTCATGGATGGATACTCTGGGTATAATAAAATATGTATGGCCCTATAAGAAAAATAATATATAGATTTTAGAGCCCCTCAAGGTGTGTTTTCCTATAGGGTAATTCCATTTGACTTAAATAATGCAAGAGAAATATACCAACATGCCATGCACCATATCATGAAACCCTTATTAGGGAAATTTATTGAATGTTATGTGGATAATTTGGTAGTCAAATCCAAAACAATGTTCCAATCATTTGGCAGATTTAGAAACCATATTTCAAAAACTTCGGAAACATAATTTGAAGATGAACCCCTTAAAATTCCCTTTCTGGGTAACCTCAGGAATGTTTCTTGGCTTCATTGTATGCCATCGTGGTATCGAAGTCGATCCTGAGAAAACAAAATCAATCCTTGGTTTTTCACCTCCTCAAAATTTGAAATAATTAAGAGGAATTCAAGGAAACTTTGTCTATATTTAGCGCTTTATCACCAATTTGGAAGGCAAGTGTTTTACCTTCACCAGATTAATGAAGAAGGGAGTTACCTATCAATTGACTGAGTATTTCCAAGAAGCATTTGATAACCTAAAGAAATATATCTTGATCCCACCAGTATTGATGCCGCCTGTTGATGTATGACCACTCATTCTCTATGTGACAACATTAGAGTGATCACTAGGTGCCTTCCTCATACAAAAGAATGATGTTGGGAATGAAAACAACCTCTATTATCTTAGTAACACTATGCTTGATATGGAAACTCAATATTCAAGTATTGAGAAGTGCTGCATGGCATTAATCTTTATAGTTCAGAAATTGAGGCACTATCTGCAACATCATGAGGTCTAATTGGTATCATGTAACAACCTGCTCAAATTTATCCTCAGTCGACCTATGATTATAGGTCGTCTAGCATGGTGGGTGGTTATTTTGCAATAGTTTGATATCCAGTTTGTGCCTAAAAGGTAATAAAAGGCCATACTCTGGATGATTTCCTTGCTAAGCACCCGTCTACAGAATATACATCATTTAATACTGCACTTCCTGATGAAGAGTTCTTTTCTATTTAAGATACTTCCCAAACATGGGAAATGTATTTTGATGGTGCTTCTAGAAGTCCAATAGGGAAGAGACTGGAAAACTATAAACTCAAGAAGATTTGATTATAAAATTTCCTTATTTCCCTAGAAAAGGTAGTATTTTATTATTCTTTCCTATTATCGAAAGGTGGTACCAAAAATGAAGCAGAATACCAATCTCTCATCTCAGGTTTGTAATTGTCCCTTCATGTGAAAATGGATCATTTAAAGGAAAAAGGTGATTCAGAATTGGTAATAAAACAAATCAATGGGGGAATATTCTACCAGAAAAGAAGATTTAATCCCCTTTTGTGATTACATCAGAGAGTTAATGGATGAATTTCCCTCAGATCCGACATTTTCATATATCCTGAGATCACAAAATTCCTAAGAAAATGCACTAGATAATGCAGCTACAGCCTTGGCAGATCCAAATCGGGATAAGACAGTTATCAGCATAACCCATCACCATGTGGTCTTACATTTTGTTCAAACCAGAATGGAGGAAATTAATGAAATTTTCCCTATTTCTGAACCATATGGTCATACTATGAGATGGAGAACATCCATCATGAAATATCTTCAAAAATGGGGTACTTCCACTGGACAGGGTTGAGAAAGAACAGATCCAGTGATGAGTGGCTAATTTTACTCTTTATGATAGTCTAGTCCCCTAAAAGATCTATTACAAGCGAGGATTTTATGGAATTATCTTCAAATGTATTGATGGAGAAGAGACCACAACTATCATGAAAGAAGTACATTCAGGAGCTTGTGGTGCCCACCAATCTGGGCACAGACACTCCGATCAGATCTGAAGGCTTGGACACTTTTGGCCTTAAATGACACAAGATTGTACATATTTTAGAAAAAAAATTCAACCCTTCCAAGTGCATTCCAATTTCATTCATCAACCCCCATAGTTTCTACATACAACTAAATACTTCTGGCCTTTTTCCACATGGGGAATGGATATAATAGAGCCTTATCCTCCAGCCACAACTATGCAGTTTAAGTATATTCTCACTACTACAAATTTCTTATATAAATGGGTTGAGAAAATACCACTTATGGAAGTTAGAGCCCAAAGAATTATTAGTTTTGTCAAAACTAATATCATCACCAGATTTTACGCCCCTCATACTATTTTGACAGACAATGGCACCAATTTTTGTCCTTTTGAAGTAAAAAAGTTATATCGGGAACATAATATCAAGTCTAACCACTCATCTCACTATCATGCGGTGTCCAATGGACAGATAGAGGCCTTCAATAAAACCCAATCAAATATACTCTAGAATATGGTGGATAAAGATAAGAAATAATGGCCTAATAATCTTTTGAATGCTTTGTGGGCTTATTAGAAACCTACCTGTACTGTTACCCAAGAAAATCTTTATTCATTGGTATATGGAACTGAAGCAGTTTTTCCAATTGAAATATAATCCCCTTCACATAGAGTTGCAATCTATGATCAGTTGTCTACATAAGAAAGATCTCAGAAAGGGTTCAATGAGTTGGAATGATTAAATGAGAAAATAATGCACACATTGCATCATCTAGAAGTCTATCAGAATAGAATAGCATGAGATTTTAATCAGAAAGTTCACCTTCATTCATTCCTTCAAGGATAATTGGTATTGGTCCTTAGGACTCTAATGATACCAGGAATGAAACCTCAAAAACATGAACCAAAGTGGGAAGGAATTTATTCCATACATAAGGTCTATTCAAATGAATCCTATGCTTTAATATAAATGGATAGAGAGTTCATTACATCTCAAACCAATGCGAGATTTTTGAAGAAATACTTTGTGTAATTATACACCATAGTCCTCACTACAAGTCTTTAAACTGCACAGTACCACAGTCCTCACTGCAAGAATTTAAACTACACAGTACCATAGTCCTCACTGCAAGACTTTAAAATGCATAGTATCATAGTCCTCACTGTAAGACTTTAAAATGCATAGTACCATTGTCCTTGATGCAAGACTTAAAACTACACAACACCCATGTCCTAGTTGCAAGACATTAAACTACATAACAAACTGTAAGCGTCCATGCTGCATGACGTTAAAGTGCGTAGCATCTTCATCCTTGTCACATGATGTTAAACTGCATGACATCATTTGTATGACTAATGTTTTCTCTATTTGACATTATAATCTTATATAAGAAAACGTCATTGACGTCATCACTACTTATTAGTAGTACATGAGTCCCCCCCATTTCTATATCGGAGTCAGATCTACATAGAGGCCATGTTTCAAGAAATATGTATGGCTTGATTCGTATTTTAAATGAGATACATAGAGATGCCTGAATCTCTAATTCTGGGCCCAGACACAATCACAAAAATCTTCTTATTTTATTTTTCTCATCCTGTATGTGAATCAGATCTATAAAGAGTGTTTCTTTATGACATATGATTTGGTTCTTATACCATTTAATATTTTAAGATTTACATTTCTCACAGAACATGTATAAAATCCCCCATTATTCATGTAAAAATCCATTAGAAATAGAAATGATTGTTTCAAGAACTACATATGGATTGATTCTCATTTTCATTGAGAGGCATTGAGATGCCTAGATCTCCTATCATGGGACTAGCCGCACAATAAACTGCTATTTTATTTCTTGTTTAAAAATCAAATCTGCATAGGGAATGTTTTAAGAACTATGTATGACTTGATTCATTCCTGAAAAATACACAAAGTGAAACTTAGGATTTTTTATCCCTTAATCTAGTCACAATATGTCTTCCTTTTCACATCTGTTCATCTTTGTCCTTACCTCATGACGTTAAACTGCATAGAAATTTAACACCCCTATTCCTCACTTGGGTCGCCTTTATATTGTAAAAGAAACCCTTACTTCAACATGTTTCTAATACCAATCATAGCTCAAGTGAGCTTAGAAATTGTTTAAAAGGTTTCTTTACATATGTATGGTGTTTCAATTCTTTATAGTGGTGCATATGTCATCGCTTCATGACTTAAAACTGCATAATATAATGTCCTCATTGCATGACTTAAAACTGCATAGTATAATGTCCTCGTTGCATGACTGTAAACTACATATCATAATATTCATTTAGAGGAAACAAAGAAAGTCACCATTTTACATATGAGTTAGATCTATGTAAAGGAAATCATACTCATGTTCAAATATTGGTTCGAATATTTCTCATATGAATTGGGTGTAACCCCCATCCATATTTCACACTCCTAATCTTAAATATTTCTAGATCCTCATAATCTTTCTTACTGTTTTTTGGTGGCATAGTTTCTAAAAGAAGAGAGATATTTTTCCTAACTATGCAGCACATTCCCTTAGGTGGCCTCACATATATTTCCTACATAACAAGCCTCTCAGCCAGAATATGTCTTTATTTGGCTATGCAACATATTCCCCAGTTGGCCCTACATAATACAGCTCCTATAATGGGTTCGAAAAATAATGGTAATTTTGTTCTTGGTTATAGTATCTTAGACCTCTTCAAACTTTGATAACAATATACAAAAATATGTATTTTAAAATAGTCATTCATGTATATTTCTCCCTTTTTTTTCTAAAAATCTAAAAATCTTCAAGACCATGGTATACACATTTCTTTCACCATGTGTTTGATGCACTAGGGAATAACCTTGAAATCACTTGTCCACATGTTATATATTGTTTCTATTTCAGGTCCTAGTTGTATGACCTAAAACTACAGACACCATATCTTTTACATTTGGGTCAGACCTTCATAAAAGTATTGTTCCTCTAATTCATTGGATATGTTAATTGGAAATACCCTTTTCATATTCTGGTACCTTTCTCCATAAACCAAACTATTTTCTTTGGAAAATATGAATCTCCATAAACATTCTTCAACTTTTAGCAATAGAACGTCAAACTTCTGAGAGCTCTTTTGCCTAAATATGAAGCACACGCCCTTAGGAGACCAAGAATAAGTTACCTACATAATAGTCCTTTATATCAAAAGATGTCATGATTTGGATATGTAGAATATGCCCCAGTTGTCCTGGCATAATACAACCCCCATAATAGGTTTGTCATGTAATGGTAACTTTATTTTTAGAAAATACTTCCTCTAATTATTTAAGCCCTTTTCGCATATCATTATCCAGATCAAAAAATTCCTAAATCATAGTTTACAGTTTTCCCTTACATACCTAAATATGATAATATGTTTCCAAATTTTTTTTCAAGAAATTGTGAGATTTTTCTTATACCTTTGGTCAGAGCTAAAGACTTTAAAATAAAGCTGCACAATGTCCTCACTGCAAGACTTAAAACTGCACAATAGAAATTTCCTCACTACAAGACTTAAAACTATATAGTACCAATGTTATCATTGCATGACTGAAAACTACATAGTACCAATTTCCACACTGCATGACTTAAAATTACAAAATATAATATTAGAAATTTCCCCTTTTCTGATAAATATTTAGCCATTTCTCAAAAACCAAATTTTAATAAAAATGGATTTCTTATTCATGAATTATATTGGTCTAAAATAGCTCTTTTTCATTCTTAAAATTCATTTACTTGGAAAAACCACTTACTATGGTCTTGAGTCACCCAAATCTTATTTCCCCAAAAATATCTACATAAAATACTAAATTCATAAAGAACTATTTTTCTTGACTATGTAGCACGTGCCCTTAGGAATCCTTGCATAAGTTTCTTATATAACAGGCATGTCAGTCATAAGATACCACTATTTGGCTATGCAGCATATGCCCCATTTGGCCCTGCATAATGCGGCCCCCATAACAGGTTTGTTAAGTAATGGTAACTTTGTTCCTGGAAAAGACACCCCTTATGTTGATACATGTTTTAGATTTGGTGACCATAAAGGTCATGACTCAAGATTCCCCTTGGAAATGTTTAAATAATATTAAATCAATTCTTAGCCACTGATTCTTTTTTGGAATCTAATTCAAAATTTACTTTCAAATATATTTGACCCTAAATAATAGCCATTTATAGTCCAACATGCATGAATCTAAATAGCCAGTAACAAAAAACTCGGTACTCATTAGATTGAGAACCTGCAAGGGGAACTCTAAACAAAAGTCGAGTCCCAGCCCATTAAACATACATTTTTGTATGATTTAGTTAATATTGAGAAATAAAAAAAGAGGTCAAAAGATAAAAAATTTCTGGGGTTATCTGTTTAACCCTAGTAATAGTTAAATTAGTCAAATTAGGTCCCTCGGCTTAATAAGAAAATTTTGAGAACTTCATTATTATTATAATAATAATGATTATTTAATATAAAGGAATCATTATCATCAATTATATTTCATATTTCAATAATGAAAAACAGGAATGAAGATTTTTATGATTGAAAACAAAATTTCTTTCATTTGTATGAAAATAGAGGGTAATCCACAAAATGGAGCCTCTCAATCTTGTTTTAGAATAAACTCTCAACATGAATTTTCATTTGTTGGACCACTTCATATGCTCTATCAGCTGCCTGTTGAAGTTGAGAGAGTTGAGAAACTCTGTCATCCTCTAGGTGATGAAGTTCTTCCTTAATAGTTGAAATGATAGTTATCCACTCTAATTGGGTTTATCCTAATGCCTGATTCAAATGCTCATGCTTGTTAGGAACAACATCCAGTTTCTGTGGAAGATATAATAACACTTTGGTGGTTTCTTTGATTTGTCAGCTAATCTCAAGTGATTTCTTGTTATGATTTTCCTCTGCCTAAATTAATGCAACATGAAGTTCCTCAATATTGATGCATCATTTAGCCTCTTAAAATCTTTTCGCAACTTATGCTCCTGCTCACGTCAACGAATAGTCTCTTTCAAGGAAACATAGTCTGGCCGATAATTAAATCCACCAAATCCCAATACATAGAATAATGCTAGGAGTTTTCAAAAATGGGATAATAATTCATCTAAAGTCATTTAAGAATTTTTTTTCCATATATTACACCATGTCTTCTTACGTGCCATAAAAAGAAAATATTTCATCTCTAAGTCTAAATCTAAGTCACTTCTATGAGGTAAAATGTACTCTGGAAACAGGTTGCTTAAAGAGATGCATTGTACTACTTCTCTTGGGAAAACAAAAGCTTCACCTTTTGATCTTGGAACTGATAACCCTAAATGATAAAATCAAGGTCATTATAAGTTTCAAATAGAGGAAACTAATATAATTCAAATAGCTGATTATATTTACCCAACAATAAGTCAGCTACTTGATTGGATTCATTCCCCGTATTCTCGGTCTTAGTGTTTTGAGTAGATGTTTCTTGATAAGAGGCATTTCCTTGAATTTTCTCAGTTAGGAAATTTGAAGGCTCTAGAATATCTCTTGATAAAGGATCCTCTATAGATATTTCTCCAGCCCCAGTGGAAGGATAAAGTGGAACACCTTATTTTTGAAGAGCATCTGCAACATTTTCTGCAAATAAAGCTGCATAAGGTGAACATTGATGTAAAGAATCAAGTTGAAGAGAAATTATGTATAAAAAATTACAATAATAGGGAATTAAGTCCTTCCAATTATTTATGAAAATCCATAAAATCCTTGATGGAATTGGAATATCAATATTTGGATTAAGGGTGTCAATCATTTTAGTGTATATGACTGGATATGTTATAGAATCCTCCCCATTTAAGGTATCTTACAAACATTGGTTGATGAATAAATTGGCTATGCTGACATTTTGTTCCATTGTCTCTTCAATTGGTGTGACAACATTAGGTCTTTCCAGGTTTTTTTCAACATCCGCACTGGTCTTACATTGCCCTGGATCTTAATTCTTTTCTTCTGAAGCAATAGGAATATCAGTGTTGATTATTTTAGGATCCTTTGACAAAAGAAATTGAGGAATGTATTTAATCTTACCATGAATTTCCTCTCTCTAAGTAGAGCCAAGAGCAGGTATAGCTGAATATTTTGATGATTTATATACTAAAATTGCTGATTCATTAGCATGAACCTAGTTTTCCCCTAGTGATTCTTTTTATGGTCTTGAAAAATCATCTCTTAATCACATGAGAGAGGAGAGAGATATAGATCCTATAAGTGGATAAAATGTGGTTACCAGAATATATTGATCAAGTTGTATTCCATAAGGATCCTATAAATACTTACTCCTTCAGTGAATGCTTCGAATCAATATCATTTCTCTCTTGGTTTTTGTTCAAAAGATTGCGGAGAGATTGAACCACTCCTCTTAGTGGGGGACACTTGAGGTAATGGCCGAGGATTATCTATTATAATTACCCCAGTCATGATTCTTGATCCTGGAGAAATTTATTGCGACCTGGGAGGATCATTTGTTGCATCGATATGAGAGCCTTCAAGACTATACTAACACTACTGGAATCCCAGCTTTTCCCAACACTTTTATTCCAATGGTTCAAAGGAACTGTTGGTATAGGTGTTCTTTACCAACGGTTTGAATAAACCGTTGGTAAAGATGTGTAGAAATTGAGTTTTCCCAATGGTTTGCTGAAACCGTTGAGAAAGATGGCTATAAATTGAGTTTTCCCAACAGTTTTATGAAATCGTTGGGAAAGATAGAGTTTTCAAAATGGTTTTTAACAACTATTGGGAAAATTTCCCCCAAATTTGACAAAGCAGGCGACCCCCACCCCGATTCCAGAGGCAGACCCCAATAGAAGCAGACCCCGATTCCAGAAGCTGTTCCAGAAGCACTGCCCAACTTCGAGAATCCCTTGAGAAGCCACAACATGAGAAGCACTTCCCAACTCGAGAAGCACTACCCAATTTCCAGAAACCCCTGCAGAGTAGTAGAGAAATCATTTCCCACAATTTCCAGAAGGTGGCTGTGAACCCTAACCTGAGTTCTTCCATCCGAACGGCTGCAACCACCCCCCATCTAGGTAAGACTCTTTAAACCACTCATTTGTAGTGTTGGTTTTTAATGTATTTTATTTTATTATGGATTTATAGCGATTATGTATTGGGTTCCTTTGGTTATGAATTTCGGGTGAGTTATTCTTAAGTTATTCTTAGAGATCATTGTATACATAAAGTGTGCCTAATTTTTTTATAGGTGTTGGTTATGTTTTTATGATGCCAATATTTTAATTTTTTTAATAATGAAACCAATTTATATTTTAATGATATAAATGTGTGGTTTTTAAATATATGTTTATAAAATAGGTAAAAAAATTTCTAAGTGGATTATTTGGAACTGTACAAAGATAGATCCCATTTTTATTGTATTCTAAAATCTAATTAACCATATTTATACTTAGTGAATCCTTTATAAGTTTGGATCCATGTTTGAGAATTACCACGAATATCCCATATCTTAATATCATTTTTAGATTATGTACATCTCATTAGATTTTTTAATGATTTCACTTATTCCTTCATTAATGTCTTCCAAGGATGTCTTAGAAATCTAATAGTCACTAGAATGTTTTTCCTTGCTTAAATAATGTAATGTATTCCTAGAATAATTACTTCTATATTTTTTTCATTGCAGGAAATGACACCCATTGAAGAGAGGCGACAGAAAAAGATAACAGAAAATAATCATTTCATGACACAGATGGGAATTTCTCCACTCATCCCTGTTGTGAGTATTTTATTTCAAATATATAAATTTCAATAACTTATAATATCATCTGTTTACTTTTTTGTTAAACTATTTTTCAGGATCTACCCCCTAGATGAGAGATATCTGACGAGGAGCCTGATATTTCTCCCAGTACAGAGGCTGGTGGTAGGAGGGGGGGTGGTGTCAGAGTTAGATGACCATCTGGTGGTCCTGATACTGAAGCAGGTGGTACGAGGGCTCATGGTGAGAGAGTTAGACAATCCACTCATCATACCAGATTAGATAATACCCCTACCACAGACGTATCTTCTACACACCATTTTGATCCTGGTGTGTCTTTTGGGAAACATGGGATATTTATGCCTTCGATGTTTACACTACTAGTTGGCCAGACATCTATGCCATCATCTTTTACTTCTGGTTCATTATCTCCGAGCTATTATATTCCACCTTCTTCAACTCCTACTCCGACACTGTATGTGACTGAGTAGCATACACTGAGGGACACTCCACCTATAAAGGATATTCCTTCGGCTTCTGCACATCCAGTGATTCCCATTGATCTGACTACCACAGGTATATTTATATAATTCTAACAAATTTTTATTCCAAAATTTATTTTTATTATAACTTTTACTGATATTTTTTTCTTTAATAACAGATTCATCTACTGATAGGAGGCGGGGGAGGGGGCGGACTCGCTTGTGTGCGGTATGGAACTTCCAGACACAGTTTATGGTTGAATACAATGACGATGGATAGATGATTGATAAATCTGGATAGGAATGTCAGAGTTTTTTTGGCGACGCTAGCCAAATACTCTGACATCATTCTGGTCAGCCCTCTCTCATGGATACATATGCCACACGAAGTCAAGGATAATGTGTGGGCACAAATATGGGTAAAAAATCTATTGGATTTAATGTAGTATTTTTTTTGTATGTATATGAATTAATCTATTCGGTGTCAGCTTCGGTATAACTTCCCTGATGGTGAAGGTGCAGGACCAGCACATTTAAAGGAGCTAGGAGAGCTTTGGAGAGATTATAAGCATGAGTTGTATGTTGGCTGGTGTGATAGAGTGGGCACGGTGTGGGAGACATTACCTATCGTGGATGACTGCCTGATAGAGTAATATCGGCACATGATTACCCATTGGGTGACTGCCATATTTAAGATATAAATCCCATTTGAGTTATTTAAATGACAACTTTCATATTTTTCATTAATATTATCTAATTTATTATTAAACATTATTTAGGAATCTTCTGAAAAAAAAACATTGATTCAAAACAATACCTTCACACTTTGGGGCGCACGACTATTTCAGATCATGAGAGGCAACTGGTATGATATAGTTGTTTATAATTTTTCGTTAAGACTTTCCCTTTTTATTGTTTCCAACATTAATTATGTGATTGATTGAATATTGAATATATGATTATACTTTCACTTTATATTGTTTCAATGTCATTACAGAAGCAAAAATTGAATATTGAAGGATGTATCCCTCGAGCAAAATTGTTTTGCTCGAGTAGAAGGAAAAAAGATGGAACTGTGGTTAATGCACCGACACAAGAAAAGATTGTAAGTTTTAATTTGTTTATTTCAAATTTTAATATCTATTTTGAAATTTAATAATCTATTAATATTTTTAGAAGGCTTATTTAGAGGCCCTTGATGCCTAGGAGCCTGACAATTTAGGGCCACACCATCATTTATATCAGGTTTTGGGAGAGGAGCACTCTGGTCGAGTACACTGCCAACCTGGTAAGAATATAGTCCCAACAAGTTATTGGTCCTCTCCAGGTATCCATTCTAGTACCACCAAGTTGGAACAGGTAAAGGAGAATGCAAGACATTCTGATAAAAGGGTCATAGAGTTGGAAGAACAAGTTCTAATGAGGGACAATGAATTTATGAAACTGATGAAAGCTTTATCTTTATCACTTCCACCAGAGTCCAGCGCAGCTTGTCAGACATTTATGTCATCAATGGGTGCATTATCCAATGCACCAGGAGGAATTTCTAGTAGTGGTCGAGATGATGACGTTCTTGGTGATGACGAGGATGCTGAATAGGATGAGGGTGAGGATGAGGACGAGGGCGAGGGTGAGGATGGGGCCGAGGGCGAGGATAGGACCGAGGGCGAGGATGTGGTGAGGGTGAGGATGAGGCCAACGATGAGCATGGGGACGATGATGACGATGACGATGAGGACATAGATGGCGGCGAGGATGAGGCCAATGATGAAAGTGGTGATGGTGATGGTGATCAGGGGCATATTGATCTATTACATTTTTAAATTATGTATAACTCTTTATTTTTTAACCAATTTTTTCACTCTGGTATGAATATTTTTGAATTTAGTATAACTCCTTATTTTAGACCAAATATGGAAGCCTATTTAATTTAAGAATGATTTAAATTGAATTTTGATTCTTCATTAATTCTGCATTATTATATTGAATTTTATATCTTGAATAGGTTTTCATTAATATAATTGTTTTATTTGATAAATAAAGTCATGTTTTTATAAGAAAACCCTTCCAACGGAGGTGCGCTATTTGCGAAAACTCACAGTGATAGCTTAGGGTGTGATAATTTGACTCTCAATTAGTAGTTTCAACTACCTAGTACTACTTTTTAAAAAAGCAAATATAATATATATATATATCTTTATCATACCACAATTCTGAATCATGAGTTTGTTTTTTATAACATAAGACCAGTTTCTATAATGTGAAGGACAACTACATAGGATTTATTCAGAATCATGGCCGGAAGATGCTGCCCTGCGAATGTTGCTGGATCGGGCCAACACGCCGCAATCACGCCGCGGTCACGCCGCAGTAATACTAGGATTAGGTTCTAATCCAGGATGAAACCCCGTGGCGGTTCGCAGTCATGTCTGAATTCAATTTATGATATCTAGATAGAGTTTTAGATACATTATCCACCCTCCTTCCTAGACAGCCACCCCCACCCGCCTCAATCCGAGGCACGGTGTGGGCGGTACCACTCAAAGTGTCTTTCTTTTGATTAAAATGGATACTCTTTTTAGTAAAAATAACTGGCATACATAAAACTAACCAAACACATTCATATTGTGTTGATACATTAGAAAAATGATCCATGGGTCATTAGTGATGTGTACGAGTCAACTGCGCCTCAATCCAAGGAACGGTGTGGCCGACACATCTCAAAGTGTCTCACTTTTATTTTAAATGGAGAATATTTTAAGTGAAAAAAAAACTGGCATACATAAAACCAACCAAACGCATTTAGATTTTGTTGATACTTCAACACAATGATCCATGGGTGAATTGTGTAATGGTCGTCTAGACGACACTTCAATTGGAGGTGTCGTGTGACCGCGGTGACCGAAAACACACTCCGCGTGTCGTAAATGGCCAAAACATGAATTTAACGGTCAAATGCATGCCAAACAACATCAGAATGACTTTAAATCACATGAAAACACCCTAATTATTATTCATGATGTGTACGAGGAGACGACACATCATTCGGACGTGCGGATTGCGCGGAACGGCTGGATATGTGTTTTTAGGTGTTTGGCACGCTCGGAAAGCGTGCGTGGGGTGGTCGAAACTGGCTGAACGACCTCAGAATGCCATGAAATTGGACGAAAAAAGGGTGGGTGAATTGTGAAATGGTCGGCCAGACGGCATGTCAATCAGAGGTGTCGTGTGACCGTGCTGGCCGAAAACGTACTCCACGTGTCGTAAATGGAAAAAAACATGCATTTAATGGTCAAATGCATGCCGAACAGAATCATAATGACTTGAAATCACACAAAAACACCCTAATTATTATTCTTGAGGTGTAAGAGGAGACGACAAGTCATTCGGATGAGTGGGTTGTACGGCACGACTGAATATGTGGTTTTTAGGTGTTCGGTGCGCTCGAAAAGCGCGTGTGGGGTGGTCGAAACCGTCGAATGACCTCGGAATGCCATGAAATCGGACTAAAACAAAGGATGGGTTAATTGTGAATTGGTCGGCCAGACGACACGTCAATCGGAGGTATTGTGTGAGCGTGCTGGCTAAAAAAGAACTTCATGTGTCGTAAATGGATAAAACATGTATTTAATGGTTTAATGCATGTCGAACGACATAAAATGACTTGAAATCACACAAAAACACCCTAATTATTATTCGTGAGGTGTAAGAGGTGACGACACATCAATCAGATGCGCGGATTGTGTGGCACGGCTGAATATTTGGTTTTTAGGCGTTCAGCGCGCTCGAAAAGCGCGCGTTGGGTGGTCGTAACTAGCCGAATGACCTCAGAATGCCATGAAATCGGACGACAACAAAGGGTGGGTGAATTTTGAAATGGTCGGCCAAAAAAAAGTCAATCAGACGTGTCGTGTGACCGTGCTGGCCGAAAACGCACTTCGCGTGTCGTAAATGGCTAAAACATGCGTTTAACGGTCAAATGCATTCCAAACGACATAAGAATGAATTGAAATCACACAAAACACCCTAATTATTATTCTTGAGGTGTAAGAGGAGACGACACGTCATTCGGATGCACGGATTGCACGACACGACTCAATATGTGGGTTTTAGGTGTTCGACGCGCTCGAAAAGCGCGCGTGGGGTGGTCAAAACTGGCCGAATGACCTTTGAATGCCATGAAATCGGACGAAAACAAAGGGTGTGTGAATTGTGAAATGTTCGGCCAGACGACACCTCAATCGGAGGTTTCGTGTGACTGCGGTGGCCGAAAACACACTCTTCGTGTCGTAAATGGCCAAAACGTGCATTTAACGATCAAATGCATGCCGAACGACATTCCAATGAATTGAAATCACACAAAAACACCCTAATTATTATTCTTGAGGTGTACGAGGAGACAAAACGTCATTCAGATGCATGGATTGTGCGGCAGGGCAAAATATTTGTTTTTTAGGTGTTCAGCACGCTCGAAAAGAGCGCGTGGGGTGGCCGAAACTGGCCGAACGACTTCAGAATGCCATGAAATGGGACGGAAACAAAGGATGTGTGAATTGGGGAATGGCCAGCCAGACGACACATCAATCGGAGGTGTTGTGTGACCGTGTTGGCTGAAAACGTACTCAGTGTGTCGTAAATGGCTAAAACATGCGTTTAATGGTCAAATGCATTCCTAACAACATCAGAATGACTTGAAATTAGAAAAAAACACCCTGATTATTATTCTTGAGGTGTAAGAGGAGACAAAATGTCATTCAGATATGTGGATTGCACGGCACGACTGAATATGTAGTTTTTAGGTGTTCGGCGCACTTGAAAAGCACGCTTGGGGTGGTTGAAACTGGCCGAACGGTCTCAGAATGCCATGAAATAGGACGACAACAAAGGGTGGGTGAATTGTGAAATGGTTGGCCAGACGGCACATCAATTGGATGTGTCGTGTGATCACAGTGGCCAAAAATGAACTCTGCGTGTCGTAAATGGACAAAACATGCATTTAACGGTCAAATGCATGTCAAACGACATCGGAATGACTTGAAATCACACGAAAACACCCTAATTATTATTCGTGAGGTGTATGAGGAGAGGGAATGTCATTCGGATGCGCTGATTGCGCGACACAACTGAATATTTCGTTTTTAGGTGTTGGGCGTGCTCGAAAAGCGCGCGTGGGGTGGTCGAAATCGGCCGAATGACCTCGGAGTGCCATGAAATCGGACGAAAACAAAGGGTGGGTGAATTGTGAAATGATCGGCCAGAAGGCACGTGAAACAGAGATGTCATGTGACCGCGCTAACCGAAAACGCACACCGCATGTCGTAAATGGACAAAACATGCGTTTAACGGTCAAATGCATGCCGGACAACATTACAATGACTTGAAATCACACGAAAACACCCTAATTATTCTTCGTGAGGTGTATGAGGAGATGACACGTCATTCGGACGTGCGGATTGTGCGGTACGGCTGCATATGTGTTTTTTAGGTGTTCAACGCGCTTGAAAAGCGCGTGTTGGGTGGTCAAAACCGGCCGAACGACCTCATAATTCCATTAAATCGGACGACAACAAAGCTTGGGTGAATTGTGAAATGGTCGGCTAGACGACACGTCAATCTGAGGTGTCGTGTGACCGTTGTGGCTGAAAACACACTCCGCGTGTCGTAAATGGCCACAAAATGCGTTTAACAGTCAAATGCATGCTGAACGACATTGGAATGGATTGAAAGCACATTAAAAAACCCTAATTATTATTCGTGAGGTGTACAAGGGGATGAAACATCATTCGGATGCGCGGATTGTGCAGCACGGCTGAATATGTGGTTTTTAGGTGTTCGGTGCACTCGAGAAGCACGCGTGGGGTGGTCGAAACTGGCCGAACGACCTTGGAATTCCATGAAATCAGACAACAACAAAGGGTGTGTGAATTGTGAAATGGTTGACCAGACGACACGTCAATCAAAGGTGTCGTGTGACCGCGCTGGCTGAAAACACACTACCCCTGCCGTAAATGGACAAAACATACATTTAACGGTCAAATGTATGCCGAACGACAATAGAATGACTTGAAATCACACAAAACACCCTAATTATTATTTTTGAGGTGTATGGGAAGACGACACGTCATTCGGACATGCGGATTGCGCGGAACAGCTCAATATGTGTTTTTTAGGTTTTGGCGCGCTTGAAAAGCGTGCGTGGGGTGGTCAAAATAGGCCGAACAACCTCAGAATGCCATTAAATCGAACGACAACAAAGAGTGGGTTAATTGTGAAATGGTCAGCCAGACGACATGTCAATCAGATGTGTTGTGTGACCGTGCTGGCAGAAAATGCACTCCGCGTGTCGTAAATGGCCAAAACATGCATTTAACGGCCAAATGCATGCCGAACGACATCAAAATGACTTGAAATCACACGAAAACACCCTAATTATTATTCGTGAGGTATACAAGGAGACGAAATGTCCTTCGGACATGCGGTTTGCATGACACGGCTGAATATGTGTTTTTAGGTGTTCAATGTGCTTGAAAAGCGTGCGTGGGGTGGTCGAAACCTGCCGAATGCATTCGGATTGCGTTGATTCATTAGGAAAACTATTCATGGGTCATTTTTTATGTGTATGAATAAACCCCGCCTCAATCCGAGGAACGGTGTGGATGGTACCACTCAAAGTGTATTTCTTTTGTTTAAAATGGATACTCTTTTAAGTAAAAACAACCGGCATATGAAAAACTGACCAAACACATTTGGATTGTGTTATTACTTAAGGAAAACGATCCATGGGTCATTTGTGACGTGTATGAGTCAACCTCACCTCAATCTGAGGTGCGGTGTGGCCGACACCACTCAAAGTGTCTCTCTTTTGTTTCAAAAGGACATCATTTTAAGTGAATACAACAACTGACATACCGAAAACCAACCAAACACATTCATATTCTATTGAGACTTTAGGGAAATGATCCATGGGTCATTTGTGACATGTACGAGTCAACCCCGCCTCAATACGTGGGCCGGTGTGGCCTGTACCACTCAAAGTGTCTTTCTTTTGTTTAAAATGGATACACTTTTAAGTAAAAACAACAACTGGCATACTTAAAACCAACCAAAGGCATTAGAATTCGGTTGAAACTTTAGTAAAATGATCCATGGGTCATTTGTAACGTGTACAAGTTAACCCCGTCTCAATACAAGGTGTTGTGTGGCCTGTATCACTCGAAGTGTCTCACTTTTATTTGAAATGGACATGATTTTAAGTGAAAACAACAACTGACATACAGAAAAACGACCAAACACATTCAGATTCTATTGAGACTTAAGGAAAACAATCCATGGGTCATATGTGACGTGTACGAGTCAACCCTTCCTCAATCCAAGGGCCGGTGTGGACGGTACCACTCAAGGTGTCTTTCATTTGTTTAAAATGGATGCACTTTTAAGTAAAAAAAAATGACATATGAAAAAACAACCAAACCCATTCGTATTGTGTTGATACTTTAGGAAAACGATCCATGGTTCATTTTTGACGTGTACAAGTCAACCCTGCCTCAATCCGAGATGCGGTGTGGCCGACACCACTCAAAGTGTCTCTCTTTTGCTTAAAATGGACAACAGTTTAAGTAGAAACAACAACTAACATACAGAAAATGGAACAAATTCATTAGGATTCTATTGATACTTTAAAAAAAGTATCCATGGGTCATTTTTGATGTGTAAAAGTCATCCCACCTCAATCTGAGGTACGGTGTGACCGGAACCACTCAAACTGTCTTTATTTTCTTTAAAATGGATACACTTTTAAGTAAAAAAAACCGGCATACGGAAAACCAACCAAATGCATTCATATTGTGTTGATACTTTAGGAAAATGATCCATGGATAATTTGTGACATGTAAAGGTCAACTATGCCTCAATCCGAGGCACAGTGTGGCCAGCACCACTCAAAGTGTCTCTCTTTTTTTTCAAAAGGACATCATTTTAAGTGAATACAAAAACTGACATACAGAAAACCCACCAAACACATTTGGATTATTTTGAAACATTAGGTTAACAATTCATGGTTCATATGCGATGTGTACAAGTCAATACCACCTCATTCCGAGATCTAGTGTTACCGGCACCACTCAAAGTGTTTTTTTTGAAATGGACAAGATTTTAAGTGAAAACAACAACTGGCATACTTAAAACCAACCAAACACATTTGTATTGTTTTGATATTTTAGTAAAATGACCCATGGGTAATTTGTGACATATACGAGTCAACCCTGCCTCAACCCGAGGGCCGGTGTGGCTAGCACCACACAAAGTGTCTTTCTTTTGTTTAAAATGGATACACATTTAAGTAAAAACAACAACTAGAATACTTAAAAATGACCAAATGCATTTGGATTGTTTTGATATTTTAGGAAAACAATCCATGGGTCATTTTTGACATTTAAGATTCAACCTCACCTCAATCTGAGGCGCGGTGTGGCTGGAACCACTCAAAGTGTCTCACTTTTCTTTGAAATGGACATGATTTTAACTGAAAACAATAACTGACATACATAAAACTGACCAAACACATTTGGATTCTATTGATACTTTAGGAAAATGATCCGTGGGTCATATGTGATGTGTATGAGTCAACCCCATCTCAATCTGAGGGCCGGTATGGCCGGTACCACTCAAAGTGTCTTTCTTTTGTTTAAAATGGATACGCTTTTATGTAAAAACAACTGGCATATGGAAAACCAACCAAACACATTCATATTGCGTTGAAACATTATTTTAGTGATCCATGGGTCATTTGTGATATGTACGAATCAACCCCACCTCAATTCGAGGTACGGTGTGGCTGACACCACTCAAAATGTCTCTCTTTTGTTTAAAATGGACATCATTTTAAGTGAAAACAACAACCAACATACAGAAATCCGACCAAATGCATTCAGATTCTATTAAACATTAGGAAAATTATCCATGGGTCATTTTTGACGTTTATGAGTCAACCCTACCTCAATCCGAGGCACGGTGTGGCTGGCACCACTTAAAGTGTCTCACTTTTCTTTGAAATAGACAACAGTTTTAAGTAAAAACAACAACTGACATTCGAAAAATGGACCAAACGCATTCGGATTCTATTTATACTTTAGAAAAAGGATTTATGGGTCATTTTTGATGTGTACGAGTCAAAACCACCTCAATCCAAGGCATGGTGTAGCTGGTACGACTCAAAGTGACTTTCTTTTGTTCAAAATGGATACACTTTTAAGTAAAAACAACCGGCATACGGGAATCCAACCAAACACATTCAAATTGAGTTGATACTTTAGGAAAATGATCCATGGGTCATTTGTGATGTGTATGAGTCAACCCCACCACAATCAGAGGCACGGTGTGGACGAAACCACTCAAAGTCTCTCTTTTGTTTCAAAATGACATCATTTTAAGTGAATACAACTGAAATTTTCACTCATCAACGATAGTCGCAAACTCTTTTTCATGAGTTGGGTAGTTTCACTCATGGGGTCATAAGTGACGAGACTCCTAAGAAAATACATTTTCAACATATGTTATAAAAAATACAAGTTCAATGCAAAATTGATCACAAATCATTACATACCCAAATCTAGGATCAGAAAAAATGGGATTTGAGCCAATTTCAATCTCTTATTCAACTCTAATAGGTATTTCTCAGACTATTCTACCTATTATGATTTTATGGGGAGGTGGGGGATGTGTTGGTTGGGGGGTTGTGCAGGGTTGAGGTGAATTAATACAGGATGATTGTTGTCATATGAAGATTGAAATAGGGAATTGTAGTACATGACATGGTTGGAAGAGTTTGATGGTTTTATGTGTTTTTTTGTTCTATTTTAGGTGTTTTTATACTATTTTAAGTCTACGTAGTTTTTGTGATATTTTTTATGAAGGTGTATACTGGAGGGGCTACTGGAGGGCTTCTGTGTAGCAGTTCTGGAAAAACACAATACCAACGGTTTTAAACCGTTGGTATAAGAGTTCTAGAATTTCGGAATTCTAGAAAAACACAATACCAACGGTTTAGAAATGTTGGTATAAGTGTTCTGGGAAAACAAAATAGAAACGGTTTTCAACCTTTGTATAATAATTTTCAAAAACCACAATACCAACAGTTCTAAACCATTGGTATACATTGAGAGAAATTAAAAAACAATATATACCAATGGTTTATGAAAACCATTGGTAAAGATGTTATGAAAACGTATACCAATGGTTATCTTGCAACCATTGGTATATCAATAAATATAGTGGGATATACCAATGGTTTATATCAATCCATTGGTATAGGGTTTTCCTCAGGGCTTACTACCCTACTGTTTGGAAAACTGTTGGTATAGGCTATACCAATGGTTTTCCAGCCTATACCAACGGTTCTGAACTATTGGTATAACCTTATTTTCTAGTAGTGTAAGGTGATTCAAGAATTTGTCTGCATCATCCTTCTCTACATTCAAGCTATATAAATACATTGTCATCAATAAATGAGTCAATATACGGGTATATGTGTTGAATTTAATCTTCTTTGACTATTGATAAAAATTATAAATGTATCTCAACAAGTATCTATTTAGGTTTGTTTTCTAGTTTAGTAAAAAAAATTGTTTCGTATCTTGATGAAACAATTACTCAAATTCTCTTTATCTTTGGACCATCATAGTTTGAATAATCTTAGTAAGAACCTTTCACTCAAGTCTTACATATTCTATAACCATATTCGTTAAAATATTAATTCCAAATAGAAAAATCAGAACATCTTCAGGACTAAACGAATCACCACTTTATAACTGAGGTCTAATAAATGTCATCTTTTATGAGGGAAATTGAAGACCTAATCTATTCATGAAGAATAAATAATTTTTTTAACATTAATATAATCCATAAAAAAATTCTTTATTCAATGAAAATTAAAATAATAAATTTTCAAATAAATCCAAAACCTACCACTCAAAAACAACTTCGGTCTTATTTTAATTAAATATAAACCATCTATTTTGAAATCTCAACACTTTATTAAAAATCAAATACATCCCATTCAATATTGAAAAATCAACAACCATTAGTAATAGAACTTGACACTCAAAACAAGTATATTTCAATATCTTCACTGTATTAGAACCTCTAAAACCAGTTCTCTATTATTTTCCTATAATGAGAATATGTTTGATGTTTTGAGGTTTTTATGTTTTTTGAATTTTGAGAGAAATTTTGAACAATTCATAAGGGTTCTTTTAATTTAATGGGGTTTAGACATAATAAGAATCATATAATCTATTAAAAGGAATACTAAATTTCATAAATATGATGTGGAAAGTGATATTTCAAAATAAAATTAATACATGAAAATAAATAATTTTTTTAAAACATTTAGGAAATTACTCGAATTAACCAAGCTAATATAAATAAAATATTCCTTTTAAAATGGGTTAATTCGTTATTATTAAATGAAGCTATAGAAAACACATGGACCAATTTGGTAATTTTGGATGGTCATATGGATCATCAAATTTAAAATACCATTATTAATCAAAAGGATTGGATAATATAGACATTGTAAAACGACCATTATGATTAGAAAATTAAGGGTTCTGATAAAGTCAATTTGAAATAGATAAAGGAAGATATGTCCTCTAGCAGTTGGATCATACCATATGATGCCCATTTTTTAGATATTTTGTGGGATACAGTGTTGAAATGAAGTTCGTTGACAGCCAGAAACTAGAAAATAAATCTTGTTTGTCTCTGTTAACAATGTACCCTGGGTTTATCATGATATTTTTAATAAAAGTGTTTTTACGGTGCATATTTCTTCAATGTTGAAGGTGGAATGTTTTCTAGTTTTTTTAAAATTTTGGGTCCATAATTTAAGAAAGGTGAATGGTGGTTTTAGAATAGTAATATTCCCACACATTTGAAGGTGAATATGAATGTTTTTTGCATGTGATGTTTTTGGATCGTCACATCAGAATATGAAAAAGGAAAGAATTATGTGTAATAATTGTTTTTTGCCTGGAAGTTAGATTTTGTGATAGAAAGATTTGTGTGAAAGGAAAAATACACTGGAGAATTTTACATTCCCAATACAAAATTTAAATTTGGATTGAGTTTACAAGTGAAGGAGCACAAGGAAATTATGTGCAGGGTCATCTGGGTGTATA
This sequence comes from Viscum album, assembly GCA_963277665.1. Lineage (NCBI taxonomy): Eukaryota > Viridiplantae > Streptophyta > Magnoliopsida > Santalales > Viscaceae > Viscum > Viscum album. Next base: position 1,448,801,883 of record OY728129.1, read on the forward strand.
GATACGTGGGTATCCATTATATTATAAATAAGTTCTTAGAATTGAGATTTGGTATCTATGTCACATGAAAGAGTTGGATGTAGAAGATTTACACATTATAAATCTTTCATTCAGGTTTTTCCTTGTATCTATAAAGGCCAAGTGAAGCTCTGAGTGTGTCTGTATGAATGATAAGGGTAGTGAAAAATTCATCTTTTATCATAATCCCAATTTTTTCACAAGTTTTGGTGTTGCACGCAAGTGCTTGAGTTTTTCTACTATGAGGTTTTGAATAGTTAGTTCTTATGATCAGTGTTTCTAAGTGCATCAATTCTTGAGTATGGTGCAATAAGACTCTTGTGTAAGACAAGGATGAATAATTAATTCCCAATCTACTGAATCCACATTCAAGTCATTAAAACTAAGTAAAAATTCACCCAATGTAGTGATATAGGGGGAGTAGATGAAAGTGTTCTAAGGGACATTGTTGATGCTCCATTCCGTCACAAAGTCTAAACGAATAAAAAGGGAAATAATTTGATCCCAAAGTTATTCATCCTTTGAAGAAACATAAATAATTTACAAAGGCATGAACAAAGATTCATTTGCACTTGGGTCGCGCAAGTTCCACTAAGGTCGTGCAAGTATACTTGCACGCCGCACAAAGGTCGCACAGGTAACTTGTGTGCCCTCTTTGGTTTTTCGCTCAGGGTCTTCCCTGTCCAATAAAAACCCCTGGTGGGGCCCCATTTGACGACAGAAAAATTACATAAACTCAGATTTGAGCTTTCGGTGCCCTAGTATCTTCTTAAAGATTCCGAACACTCCTAAGGTAATTTCTTACCTAGAACGGAAGATCTAAACAGAAGTAGTAAGGCCCAAGTGTTGAAACTCATCAACACTTGCACGCCTAAATGTCCATCCCTTAAGGGAAATGGCCACACTTGAGCTCCACCTTACCCCTTCAATAAAACTTGTGCACCACCCTTCTGGAAGCCCCTATGGATAATACTAAAGGCTTGAGCCAAGTCTTGCCCTAGTATTACCTTAAGGGTTGACCATCACGCAAGTATCCATGTGTCACACAGGTACACCTACAGGACCAAGACTTGCTCGCCCATGTAGGACTTGCACGCCCCTCTCTTTTTGGATGCCTCTCCTACCTATTTCACCTATCTTATGCCTATCCACCTCTCCTATTCAAGATTCAACCTTCAGAACCATCTTCAAACCCATTTATGGCATGGTTCTTTTATTGGCTTCCTTATCTGAAAGGAATTCTGTGGAATATCTCTCAAAACCTAGTGATTTACATATCTTTATGTAACTAAGGTTAGAGATTTCATTCATTCAACCTCATCCTTTAAAGATGAGAGGTTCCCTAACCGGGGCCTTCTTTTCAGGAGTAAGCCCCAGTCATAATTTCTTTAAAGTGGGCATCCTCCTTAGGAGTAAGCCCCACGTCCCCTAACCTAGGCCTCCTTTTCAGGAGTAATCCCTAGTCTTCAACTCCTCTAACCCGAGCATCCTTTTCAAGAGTAAGCTCCAGCCATAATTCTTTTAAGGGAATCCTCCTTAGGAGTAATCCCCAAGTTCCCAAAATCCAAATTCCCTCAACCTGGGCCTCCTTTTCAGGAGTAAGCCCCAATTATAATTCTCCTTAACCTGGGCCTCTTTTTTAAGAATAAGCCTAGTCATAATTTATCTTAACTAGTCTTAATTTACTTTTGAAATGGGATTCCTTCTCAGGAGTAAAACCCAATCATAAGTCCCCTCCTAATTTGGGCATCCTCCTCAGGAATAAGCCCCATGTTAGAGTATCCAAATCTTTATAAAGAACATATACCTTTATGGACCTTGTTCATGGGTTTCTTCCCTGAAGTAAAATCCTAATATTCATCTATCTAGGAAGTCATACATACATAATACCCACATCATTTCTTATAATTGCATCTTTCGTGGCACAATTTTCTGGTTTTACTAATACCTCTTGTTTCTCACACCGAGTATGACTCACGTGAGCTTAGAGTGTAAAAGTAATTATGGAATCTTTCTTTGATCCATCAAACATGCATAAACCTCATACTTCTTTACTCGAACAACGTGGGTTCTGATTCATTTTCCAAAAAAAGGATACTTAGGTATCCCATCTACGGGTATGATCCAAACTATGAAATAATTCATGTCATTCTGAATGAAAATAAACTTCAAGTTCCCCATTGAGTGGATTCATAACCAGTATGGTTATCATAATAACTAAGAGATTTCTATATAATATGTCGAAATATACCATTGACCAAGAATCTCTAACAAATACAGATGATTCTCTATTGATGAAGAACCTCTAATACATATAAAAGATTCTCTAAACCTCATACATAATAATCATTGATTGTCAGATCCAAAGGAAAGCTCATTTTCATACTTGGTAGTGTAATAAGGATTCACGAACATAACTTAAATATATAACGAGAGTGCCAGATTAGACAATAATTCCACCCAAAAGGGTGTGATGAGTCCGACCTCCCATCCTCTCGACCAATGAAAATTCTTAAGCCTCATCAGTCCAAAACTAGTGAGCACCTACCTTTGGAAAGTAGGACCAAATGGATATGGAATCATTGGATGTTTCCGGTTCTATGAACAAACCCATTAGAAACCTCTTGGAATGTTTGAACCTTAAACCAACAAGGTCATCCCCATTTTCAGAGGAAACAAAAAATGGTGAACCCGACATGAATCCTTAACCATGTTAAAATGATGTTTTACTTATTTTGTTAGGCCCCTAATTAAAACTCAATGAGAGGTCCAACAAAACAATCAATAACATATGTGCTCATCCAAAAGATGTAGCAGCCAAACTTATCTTGATTATGTTTGTTATATAAAACATGCACTCTTTTCAAGATCTTCTGCATTACATGAATGGATTTTCTTAAGATCACACCTGTGAATGCCTCTGTTGTGAAAGCCTCTGCTGTGAATGCATCTGCTGCTACTCCTACTGGATCATCGTCCACTCTGAGGATGACATCACCTACTCAGCATCTTCAACGTTGGGTATCAAATGAACTGGTTATGAAGTACCATCAAAACGATACTATTCTAACTTTGGAGGCTACAAGACAAGCCCTTCAAGTCAACGATTCACCCTGGTCGTCTGGACAGCGACGACCAGCAATCAAGAAGCAGGCGGTGCTAACCACCATCTCCAACCGTTTTGGGTTGTTATCACCAGAACACAACCACCATTCCCTCCCATATTCTAAGGAGGTGAATGAGAAGGTCCCTTAGGGACTTAATTCAAAGAGATAAGAGTCATTCTCGAGGGATCCCATCAACAATCACCGCCAGACTCGTGCAACAATGCGTCCTCAAAATGATGAGGGTGTGGTCTCCAGGCTTTTTGCTCAAGTTCCTTGAACCCGAGCTGGCAAGACGAACCACCAGAGGTGATAATCGGTTAATAGTGAGAAAGTTCTCATCTCTACCGTCTTCGGAGAAGTCCACCAACTTAACTTGGTGGCAAGAAACGAGTGGGCACACACACCCTTCCGTTTCAATTCCATTGTCCAGCAGACTCGTCTGGCAGTAGCACGCCAATCCCGCCAGGAAATTCCGACAGAGTACTACAGACAGGAACATACACCTGTTTATAAATAATCAGTTGGTCTGAAGGCTCGTTTCACTACATATGATGGAGACCGCCAACCCAATGTGTTGACAACTGGTAAACAGGCACATACACCTGCTTACACTCATCAGTCCTGCCCGCAGCCTCGTCTGTCAGTATTGAAGGATGTTCGTCAACCACGTTTGGCAGAGTGAAATCAGCAGGTACATACACCTGCTAGTATTGATCAAGCCTACCAACAAAATCATTTGGTAGCATTCGGAGAAGTCATTCGAAAATCTCTGATGACAAACAGGAGTAAGAATCAACTCTCTTCCTCCACACTTGAGTACTGTCAGAATTCACTGATAGGAAAAGGAGGACAAGAGCAGGAACATACACCTGCTCCAAGCACGAAATGGACATATATCCCTATTTTGGCAGATGAATTCACCAAGCATATTCTATCAATGGTGAAAGAGTAGAAGAAATTCCATGCTCATATTCTGGATGCCTTCTAGGATATTATAACAGCTTCAGTAGCATCACAGGGAAAAAAATTCATATCTATTTCTACCAGTGGAGTGACACATCAACAGATCACTCTGGAATAGATACACACCTCTGTTCTAGTCCAAGAGGGTTGTGGGGTATACTCCCCCATATCATACGGACAACCAAGTCAGGCACATACACCTGATTTGAGTTGGGATATTCAGCCTAACCTGATCATTTCTCCTAAGCAGGCATATACACCTGCCTATAATGACCACTTTCGTCAACAAGTGGCTCCCAAAGTGAGTAAGAAGGCATATAAGAAGAAGTCCCACCCAACATAGTCAATAAATCAAGGTCCAATCTATAATAAGGCCTTAATTGATGTTGGAGTTCTTGATGCACTCAGACAATTATCTATTGAAACTCAAGATTTTACTCTCTTGGTTCCCAATAGTGGGAACATTAATTCCGAAGGTCTGCATCAGAAACTTCCTCATGAAGGATTTTTTCATGAAAATTCAGTTGATCTAGAAATTTCATCTTTAGATGAGATCCACAAGAACCCTTTGTGTGGCCAGAAGATCAAGGAGCAAAATGTTTCATCTTTTGTTGCAACCCACCATGGTGGTCCTCCCCATGATGATGAATTTAGCTGCGAAAGTCCTCCTCGCAGTAATAATGAAAATTGCCTGGAAAATTCTCCAATGGACAAGGTAGTGATGAGAAAGCCCTATTATCTTGAGGCACTTGAAAATGTGAAGCCAGTCATGTCTGATTCTTTACCACTACCAGGTGAAACACTTTCTTAATCAGAAGATAGCCCGGGGTTTAGGTCATTCTCTGAACCACCTCTGAGTCATGAATCTTCTCGTTTGATCAATGAATTCTCTACCAATCTTGTTGAATCTGATGAAGCAACAAGGAAGCACCTGCTTTGTTCTAATCAAGTAGAATAATCTTCATTAAATGATAAAGAGGAAGTACTGAATATGAGAAAACAACTGGCGAAAGGTGAAGTTCCAGTTATATTTTGGCCTTTGGCTGATTCTCAGTATGACATTCCAGAGATGTTAATGGAAAATGGAATTCATGATATTCGTCTCAACATATGGAAAACTCTTTGTCAGTTGAAAAAGAAAATATTATCTTATGATGAATATGAAAATCATGTCAAGATAATAGAAGGGTTTCAATGCCAAATTGACCTGGCATCTCTCTCAGTTTCTCAATATCTGAAGGCTGAAAAGCAGCAAAGAGCCCTTCAACGTTCATGCCTTGGCGCACTAAGAAGGTTGCACCAGTTAATTGCCAATTACCCATCTGGTATTCATTTTAGGGTATGGGGTGTTCATGGAGTGCTACATTTCATTGTACTCTCCAGTCAGCAAAGCCCGGAGAAAATGGTCTCATGCAATGTTATTTTCCATGGTTGGCCATAGCCAATTGGCATTTTTTGTAATCAAAGGCTCGCTCAAGAACATGACTCAACTAGTTTCTCTCAAAATCAAGTATATAGAGAACAAGTTGTTGAATTACTCCTGCATCAAGAAAACAAGAATATTGAATAGGCCTCTCATTTAGAGCAAGCACATCATCTAGTGACAGAAGTGTCAGAAATCATCCAACAATCTTTCGAGCCGGGTGATAAGAGTGGATGTAGGTTAATGCATCCATCCAATTTCTGGACTAAAGTCCGCAAGATCTAGAGAGCTTTCAAGAAGGTATCAGATATAGAAACTCAAGAGCCACCCCATATTTCCATACTGGGGACTCCTTTAACCAAACCCTTAGAATCAACAAATAGGATTTGAGGAGTTGAGCAGAAACAGCAGGAATAGCCCCAGTCCATAGAACTGGGGACTTTTTTCAAATCCACAATCTCTACCTTAGATAAAGTCAGTCTCCTCTCGATTAGGGAAGAATCCCCAAGAGGAACTAAGAGACAAATTATCAGATGATTACCTCCACATTACGGTTTTTCAAGAAGTTCCTAAGGGATCAAATCTACAAAAAGGTAGTGTCTAAACAAAGACATAAAAGAAGACAATATCACAGAAATGCCAATAAATGAGATGCAATGCATTATGCATCAATTAATGTCATCAATGTTGTTGTTGCAGATTCCCCAAATGAGGCTCACCCAGAAGGATCAAATGAAGAGGTTCCTGCTTAATAAGTTGTATGCATAGACACAAATGAAGAAGGTGTGAATACACGAAATCAAAGGATTACCCATAATCTAGGTAATCCTTCAAGTAACCAGCTTCCCCCTCTCCGAAATGTGTCCAATAAGGGGAAATGAAAGAATCCGGTTACATAACCTTCCTCTGGAGAAGGACAATCTCTATCATTAGAGAAAATATTTTCACAACAAGAGGAAGAAATAAAGGAAGTGAAGATGTTGAATTCAAAACTACTTCAGGGTAGTCATCCTCCTAAGTGTACTTGAGTTAGTTATTTAAGGGAATTTGTTGTGGCTACTAAGATGGATCAAGAATATCTTCCTCTACCAGTACACCCTCATAGGTCTAATCCTATGGGTGATGGGCAACAAAAATCAGTGGTAAGACCATCAGTTTCAGTACCAACCACCACATCTATCCAAGCTCCAGTCATTGCACCGGCTCAGGTCCAAGATCAACCAGATGTTTCTTAAAAGTTAATAACTACTATTGAGTAATTAACATCTCTGTTATAATCTATGGAGGGAAAACATGCTCAAATTCAACCCGAAAAGAGACCTTACCCTGAATGGGTTGATGCAATTCCTCCCCCATCAAATTTTGCAAGTACCACATTCCCAATATTTAATGGTTCGAGAGACCCAGAGAAACACTTATCACATTTTGTTTCTCATCGCGATCCTATGATGGGAACCCCTTAGCAACAGGAATCAGTTAAGCTCAGGTGTTTTGTACAGTCATATGAGGGCCTGCCTTTGTCTGGTACACAAGCTTGCAATCCAGGTCAATTACCAGATGTGAGGGTCTCCTCCAAAGATTCCTTCTTCAATTCAGCTCAATGTAGCCAAAGACAATAGTTTTTGATCTTACAAACAGTAAGAAAAGGGAGAATGAAAGGGTTTCAGATTTCATTTCTTGCTGGAAGGGATTAACATATTCCTTGAGCTTATCACTCCCTCAAGAGGAACTGTTTCCAATATGTGTGGCAAATCTGCGTGATGAATTACGCACGCCATTGATTCTTGTGAAATAAAAAGGAGGGTTTCGAGACCTTACATCAACCGCTCAACAGATTGAAGATTCTCTTATGAAGACTAAGGATAACGCTTGTGTAATTCCATTAGCCCCAGGAAGGAGAATGGGTAAAGCAGAGACCACTACAGTTATGCTTAAACAAGCACCTGTACCATCATCTACCTCAAAACCTTCATCTTCTCGAAGGGCTCCGCCTCCTGATCATCAATAATAGAGGCTGTTTTGTTAAGATGATCAAAGAGATCAAAGACGAAAAAACATTTGAGGATTTGAAAAGCAATGTTTACTCTTTATGAAATGAATGGGTTCCTGGTTACTTCATTTCGGCTCTGGGAAATAATTTGGTTCAATTGCCAAGGCCCAATAGGCCTAATAAGGAAAGAGATGAAGACTGTCCCAATTATTTCCCATTTCATCAGATGATAGGGCATCCCATTCAGGAGTGTTTTGTCTTCGAGGACCTCCTGCAAAAAATGGTCAACTTGGGAGAAGTAAATAATGAAAGTTTCTTCAGCTCAGGTAGCATGTGTTACTACTACAGATCCAGAGGAAGAAGGCGAGTGGCAAGATGTCAAGAACAAAAATGTGCAAAAATATGATGATTTGATGGTCTAAAAAATGATCAACCGAACTCATTCCATTTTTCGAACACAATTGAAGAAACCAATTGTGTCTTCTTCCATGAATTCCACAGCAAAACCCTCTTCATCAGAGGGAAAATCCTCAAAAGGGAGGCATAATTCAAAGAAAGAGGAACAATCAGAAGAATATGAAATTGTGTCAAAGCCTATGTTGTCTTTGACTCTAGATGATTTTATGCCATCTACTTCGAAGCCACGAGCATCGTCCCACCAAATGGCACAACCTAAAATGTCTAATCAGGCAGAGTCTTCATCAGACGAAGAGTGGATCTTTGGTTCTGTTAACATGATTCACTTAACAGATCTATATGCCAGTCAGAGTTTCAATTTTGATGATCCTGAATTCCCTGTATCAAAAAAAGGAATGAGAGGAAGTTCCAGAGGCTCAAGGTATAAGGGAATACATGGATCTTTCAGAGGACAATATTCCAATTCTACCCCTGCTAGAACTTTGTATACAGTAGAAACTCGTGGCAGAGCCCTTCAACGAGCTCAACAAGAACAAGAAAGTTCTTCTACACAAGGCCGATTCAGTCCTGGCACAGTTATTCTTGAAGATCGGTTGGAGGTTCCACCATCTTCCTCACAGCAATTAAATGGACCTAATCGGTCTAATCTTCCAAAGCTAGGAGTATTATCAACTCTTATCCTGGTACAAGATGCATCAACTCCCAAAGCATCAACTTCTAAGGAACCTTTGAAACCACATGTTCCTGTTGGGAAACGCAGACCTTTGGATCAAAAGTATGATGTATTGAAACACTTGGACCATGTACCAGCCAAGTTATCAATTCTGGATGCCTTGAATTTATCAAATGATCTTCAGGAGGCACTCCTCGAGGCTTTTTCAAGTCCTCAGGTGTTTGAAACTAAAATTGATGCGGCTGAAGCCTACCATGTTGAGAATAATCCTGTAGAATGTCATGTAGTGATATCTTTCACTGATGAAGATGAAGATGATATCGTGCATGGACATATTATAACTTTGTAATTATCTGGCAAGGTCAATGGTGTAGACATCCGAAGAGTCTTCATTGATAATGGTCCAGGAGTCAACCTCATCCCCATTTGTACACTTCGTTGATTAGTCCTCACAGAATCTGATTTATCTCCTTCTATATTGATGTTACAAGGATATGATAAAAATGAACAAGAACCACTGGGTGAGGTTACACTCAGAACTCAGTTTGGAGATCTTGTATCCAATTTAGATTTCATGGTTGTTGATCAAGACTCAGCCTTCAACATCTTTCTTGGTAGACCCTGGCTACATCAACATACAACTATCCCTTCATCGTACCATCAATGTCTCAAATATTGTTTTAATGGTAAAATTGGTACATTGTATGGTGATAAGTCCCCGTTCAAGACATGTGAATATCAATACATTGAGGTGGAGTTCTTTCACATGAAGGGAAAGGAGAAATCCACAACAAGGGAGATTACCAAAGTTAATGCTCCATATGGTTTGGAAAAGATTCTAGTAAACCCATTTACACATGTGAGTAAAGATTATGGATTGCCTATCAGACAAATTGACAGGATTGACCCAAATAAAAATACTCTTATGGAAACCTCCATAATGTCAATTACGACAATCATGCCATACCACATGGGAGAAAGTGGTGATCCACCAAGAAATGATGAAATCTCAAATGGAGATGTATTCATTTCATCCCCTGAAATCCAGCAAGTCTATACATCTCCAATCAGGCTAGAAGAAGTTATAGAAATGTCAGAGGTGAATGATGATGTTGATTCTCAATCTATTATCTCCTCTATATTACCCAAGGAAGACCGTTCATCATCAATTGGGTCATAAATGGAAGCTTCTTCTTCAAGATGTTCAAATTTTAACATTTCTTCTGATTATGGAAATTATACTTCGTCATCTATTATGCAAGTAGAAACAGAAGAAATAACACATGTTGAAGAAGAAGAGGAAGATCTTAGGGATGCTCCTCCAGCATTTGAAGAAGGTATCTCTACCACCATGGATAAACTCAGAGAAATAAATCTGGGTACAAAAGAAGATCCACACCCCACTTTAATTAGTGCGACCATGACTCTTGAAGAACAAGAGATGTATGTTTCATTTTTAAAGAAAAATTGAGATATATTTTATTGGAACTATACAGAGATGTCCGGGCTTGATCCTAATGTTTCCACTCATCATTTGGGTTTTCCAAAAGAACATCAAGGATTCAAACAAGCCGCTAGAAGAACACACCCAACCTATGCTTCCAAAATTGAGGCTGAAGTGGATAATCTTATCAAAGATAACTTCATAAGAGAAGTTCAATATCCTAAGTGGTTGGATAATATTGTCCCTATGAAAAAGAAGAATAGAAAAATTAGAGTTTTCATTGATTTCAGAGATTTTAATCGACATTTTCCTAAGGACACTTTTCCAGTTCTAATTACAGAACTCTTAATTAATGCAACAGCTAGCTATGAAGAACTTTCCTTCATGGATGGATATTCAGGATATAATCAAATCTGAATTGCTCTAGAAGATGAGGAATCTACAACCTTCAAAGCCCCTCAGGGTGTGTTTTTCTATTGGGTAATGCCCTTTGGCCTGAAGAATGCTGGCGCAACATATCAGCGTACCATGCATCATATCTTCAAACCCCTTTTAGGGAAGTTTGTTGAATGTTATGTGGACGATTTTTTGGTTAAATCCAAACAATTTTCTAATCACTTGGTAGATTTGGAAGCCATATTCTATAAACTTCGTCAACATAATTTGAAGATTAATCCCTTAAAATGTGCTTTTGGGGTAACCTCAGGAAAATTTCTCGGCTTCGTAGTATGTCATCGTTGTATCAAGTTCGATCTTGAGAAGACAAAGTCAATCCTTGGTATGTCACCTCTTCAAAATTTAAAGGAATTGAGAGGACTTTAAGGACACGTGTCCTATATTTGGCGTTTCATTGCCAATTTGGCAGGAAAAAGTTTACCCTTCACCAAATTGATGATGAAGGGAGTCACTTACAAGTGGACTAAAGAATGTCAATAATAATTAGATATTCTAAATAAGTATCTCTTGAGTCCACCGGTATTAATGCCACCTGTTGAAGGAAGACCACTTATCCTCTAGTGAAAACTTTAGAGAGATCGTTGGGTGCCTTTCTTGCTCATAAGAATGATGCTGGGAATGAAAAAAACCTCTACTATCTCAGTCAGACTATGTTTGAAGTAGAAACCCGATACTCAAATATTGAGAAGTGATTCCAGGAGTTAATCTTTGAAGTTCAGAAGTTGAGACAATACCTGCAACATCACGAGGTCCAATTGGTATCTCATAATAATCTGCTCAAACTCATTGTTAGTCATCCAATTCTTACAGGACGTCTGGTAAGGTGGGATGTTATTTTGCAGCAATTTGACATACAGTATGTGTCTCAAAAGGCAATAAAGGGCCATGCTCTGGCTGATTTCTTTGCTGAACATCCTTCAGTAGAAGATACATATTCAGATATTGAACTTCCTGATGGGGAAGTCTTTTCTATTCAAGATAGTATTCAAACATGGGAAATGTACTTTGATGATGCTTCCAGAAGTCCAACAGGGAGGAAAATAGAATATCCTAAAGTCAACAAATTTGGGTTAGGAATTGTGTGCATTTATCCAGAAAAGCAGTGTTACCCTATTCCTTCTCATTGTTGGGAGGCGCTACAAATAATGAAGTAGAATACCAAGCACTTATCACCAGATTGGAGTTTCCACTTCAAGCACAAGTGAATCACTTAAAGGTGAAAGGTGATTCAGACATGGTAATCAAACAAGTCAATGGGGATTATGCAATCAGAAAAGAAAAACTAATCCCTTTGTATGATTACGTTAGAGAATTAATGGCAAAATTTCCTACGGAACTGACACTTTCTTATATGCCATGATCACAAAATTCCCAAGCTGATACACTGGCTAATATAGCTACAGCTCTGGCAGATCCAAATCTGGATAAGAAAACCATCGGTATTGCCTTCCGTCGTATAATTTCACCTTATGTTCAAACCAGAACAGAGGAAATCAATGAAATTAGTCCCATTCCTGAACCATATGCTCATACTACAGGATGGATGATACCTATCAGGGAATATCTTAAAAATGGAACACTTCCACCTGATAGAGCCGGGAAAGAACAAGTCTGGAGACATGTGCTCAATTTTACTTTTTATGACAACCCTGATCATCTAAGAAAATTCTCTACAAAAGAGGTTTTTATGGAATTATCTTCAGATGCATTGACGGTGAAGAGACAATTGCTGTCATGAAAGAAGTGCATGCAGGAGTCTGTGGTGCCCATCAGTCTGGACACAGACTATCTAATTAATTTCGAAGGGTTAGATACTTTTGGCCTTCAATGATACAAGATTGTGTTGATTTCACAAAGAAGTGTCATTCTTTCCAAGTACATGACAACTTCATTCATCAACCCCCAAAGTTTCTTCATACAGCTAAATACCCGTGGCCATTTTACACATGGGGAATTGATGTAGTGAGATCTTATCCTTCAGTTACATCCAACCAGTTTAAGTACATTATTGCTGCTAATGACTTCTTTTCCAAGTGGGAAGAGGAAATACCCCTCAAAGAAGTTAGTTCTAAATTTATTGTTAGCTTCATCAAGTCTAACATCATTACCAGATTTGGTGTCCCTCATACAATACTGACAGACAATGGAACCAACTTCTGTTCATCCGAGGTGAGGAAGTTGTATCAAGAATACGACATTAAATCCAATCATTCCTCTCGATATCATGCAACGAAAAATGGCTAGATAGATTCTTTCAACAAGACTCTTTTAAAAATACTGAAAAAGATGGTGGATAAAGATAAGAAATCATGTCTTGATGAACTCTTTCATGCTTAATGGGATTATCGAACCACCACCCGCATTGCAACTTGGTCAACTCCATATTCATTGGTATATAGAATGGAAGCAGTCTTGCCCATTTAGGTTAAATTACATTTGCTCAGATTAGCCATCTGTGATCAGTCATCTAGAGATGAACAATCTCAAAAGCGATTGGATGAATTGGAACTATTAGACGAGAAAATATTGTGCACCTTACACCACTTAGAAGTCTATCAGAAACGAACAACATGAACTTTCAACAAAAAAGTTTGTCTTCATTCATTTATTCAGGTAGAATTAGTATTAGTTCTTATAACTCTAATGATACCATGAATAAAACTTCCCATGATGGAGCCAAAATGGGAAGGACCTTATTCAATACATAATGTCCACTCCAATGGAGCTTATTCTTTAATCTCAATGGATGGAGAACACATCACTACTCCAACCAATGCTATATTTCTGAAGAAGTATTTTGGGTAATGCAAATACCATCATCCAACATGATGTTAAACTATGCTATCGTCCAATAAGATGTTAAAATGCAGCATCAACAGTCCATGCATATGACCTTAAACTGTTTTCACCCTTATTGTCCAACATGACGTTAAACTGTGACATCCTAACTACATGACACTAAACTATATAAAAGTCCCTTACATCCAGCAAGATGTTAAACTACATAATCTCTGGCCCATGAATATGACATCAAACTGTTCACACCATCATCAAACATGACGTTAAACTGTGGAAAAAATCCCTAATACGTCCAACAAGACATTAAACTATGTATTCTTTGTCCTTACTGCATGACACTAAACTGCCCAATCCCCCTTTCGTCCTACATGATGTTAAACTGTATTTTTCCTCATCGTCTTAGCTATAGGATGCTGAACTATACATCACCCTTACGTCCAACATGGCGTTAAACTGTGTCCCTATATTTTTCCTACATGACATTAAACTGTATTTTGTCCCTGTTACATGATATTAAACTGTGCAACACTAATAGTCCTCACTGCAAGAATTTAAACTGCATAGTCCCTTCATATGTCTTACATGACATTGAACTGTGCATCATTAAGTTTGTTTCTACCTCTTGTTTTTTACCACCGAGTATGACTCATGTGAGATTAGAGTAAACTTCAACCATAACAACCTCTCTGGGCCGCTAACCATGCGTATGTCCCAACACTATTTTTTAGGTCGTTGCCCCAAGAAAAAATTGATTACTAATTCATTCTTTAATTGAACTACGCAGACTTTGACCCTTGCCTTCTAGGATGGGTACGTAGTCAACCTCCTAAGGTTCAATCCCAAAACCAATCTCTTCACATTGGTTCACCTCCATCTCATACGTTGTGGATTCGTGAAGCCACCCCCAAAACCAATCTCTTCACATTGGTTCACCTTTGTCCTTTTTACATGACATTAAACTGTACAACACTTTTTTCTTGTACGACAATAAACTACAACATTCTTTGATACCCTCACCTAAGAGAGAATCATTATTTACATTTATCTCCAATCATGTTATATTCTAAAGACTATGTGCATACATGGCAATTCCCAAACCTTTTATCTTGGGTCAAACCATCATTGCACTAAAGTCCCCTTCACCCTTGACTTGTATGAAACAAATCTATACATAGGGTATTTCTAGAACTACATGCATCTTGATTCCCATCCTTATGGGATACGTAGGAACATTCGAGCATCCCTCGAATCTAGCCTCAAGTCTTTGGGCCTAACACCAAATTCTACTTTCAGTCCTCTGGATGAAAAGTCCCCATGAAAACGCACAATGTGTATTCATTATAATGGTCTGAGTTCTATGACCCTAAACTAAGATTTCCTATAGTTTCATCCCACATGACATTAAACTGTATTTCAAGAACTACTTATATCTTTATTCCCATCCTTATGGGATATGTAGTGAAGTCCAACACATCAATTCAGGACCCAGCCACAACATGATTATGGTTAGCATTGATCTATGTATCTCTTTCATGCATTGAACAATACCCATTTTCATGTGTCATACTCCTAACCTTAAATAATTCCAGATATCTATAACACTTTTCTTGACTTCTGGTCACAAAATGTCCAATTTCTGAGAGTTCTTTTACCTGACCATGCAGCACGTCCCCTTAGGCGGCCTTGCATAAACAGCCTACGTAATAGTCATGTCAGCCAAAAGATGCTGTTATTTGACTATGTCGCCAATGTCTTTAGGCGACCCTGCATAATTCAACCTCCTAACAGGTTTGTCAAAGAGTGGTAACTTCATTCTTGGGAAGAAAATCTCTTTTGTCCTTAGTTGTCTTAATAAAAATATGTAGGGATCCACAAAAAATGTCCATCCTTAACATATATGTCCCATAATCTTTTTCATGATCTAGAAATATTCAAGTCTATGTTTTATATTTTCCTTCCCTACGTTTGGGTCAGACCTTCGTAGGATTGAAATTCATCCAGTTCTTATACAATTACGTTTGGAAATATCTTTTCCATATTCAAGTACCTCTCTCCATACAACAAACACTATGCTTTAGAAAATTTGAATCACCATAAACTTCCACTAGCTTTTTAGTAGTAGAAAGGTAAATTTCTGAGAGTTCTTTTGTCTAACTATGCAGCACGTTCCCTTAGGAGGCCTTGCATAAATAGTCTACATAATAGACTTTTCATCCAAAAGATGATATTATTTAACTATGCAGCCAATGCCCTTAGGTGGCCCTGCATAATTCAACCCCATAACAGGTTTGTTAAATAGTGGTAACTTCATTATTGGGAACTACTTCTTCTAAATCCTTTTTAGCCATTTTTCATATCATTCCTCAGATTCAAAATTTTTTAAGTCATCATTTACATATTTTACCTCATACTTGAACATGGTAATATGTTTTCAGATAAATTATCAAGAAATTGAGTCAATGTTAATCCATTTTGTCAAAGCTATTTTGACCATAAATAATATCCTTTTTATGTCGGACGTGCATGACTATAAACTGCTTACAAAAGACAAGGGAACTATGAACAAAATCCAAGTTCCATCTGACTAAACATACAGTTTTTATGATTTAGGTAATATTGAGCAAAAAAAATATTCAAATTTTGTAGGGTTATTTATGATAATCCTAGAAAAAAATAAAACTATGCAAACTAGGCCCATTGGATTAGGTAAATTTTAAAGCATGTAGCAAAAGAAGGCATGCACAAATGATCAAATATGAAAGTATTTTTCATTTTATACAAAATAATTAGAAGGACACCCACATATTGGAGTCTCTTCTCTTTTCCAATAATTACAAAAGGCTGTCAACATAAGACTCAATTTGGTTTACAGCATCCCGAGCTTCATCAGAAGCCACTTGAAGCTCATGCACTCGACCAACTTAATTCTTTTCAGTCGGATGGAATGCTTTCTTAGCATCTTCAATGGATTTCATACCATTCATTTGAACTCCAGCCAATGAATTGTTAAGCTAGTCAACTTCCCCAGTAACATCATCTAACTTTTTCTAAAGGTGCATCTACTGGACGACTTTCTCTTTGATCTTATGCTTTAGCTCCTTCAACTTGGCAGCATGATCAGCCTCAGCACGGGACACAGCAGCCTCAAATTTGTTGATATTGACTAAAATCCTCACCATGGTCAAATCTTGACGACACTTTTTCTCATGATCCCTCCTTAAGATGACTTGTTTCATTACGGCATGCATCTCTTGATATCCAAAACCACCAAGTCCCAGCATGACAAACATGGATGACAGTCGTGGGATATTCGATGACAACTCTTCTAAAGGCACTTCTGATATGTTCTTCCATATGTTCTTCCATGCCTTGCATTGTGAAAATTGGAGCACCTTTTTTACTTCCGGGTCCGACTCAGCATCACTATCACAGGGGGGAATATAATCCGGGATTAATGCACATAGGGAAGTGCCCTTTTCTGCTCCTTCCCCCTGACTCGTGTTTCTTCACTCTCTATTCCCTTTGGAGTGGAGGCTGAGGCTTCACCTTCAGATCTAGCCACTGAAATTGATGGCCTTGTATAATCAATTGAAAACTTTGGTTAGTTTCTAAGAATAACAAAAGTTGATTGGCTGTCTTGCAAATTAAGTAGAGTCACAAAAAAAATTATTATCTCTTTCCCAACGGTAGATCATTAACTTGAGAAGGATCCTCCCCGTCCTTCCTAGATTAAACAAAATTTTCAAGATGAGTTTCAGAAAGCTCTGCCAGGTTAAGCTCCACTTGAGCTAATGTCTCTGTAATAGTAGGTTTTTCTATTCCCCTTTCAGGCATTGGCAGTTCAGCATCTTGCTTAAATAGAACTACACATTTAAACCGATCATGATTAGAGATGTAATAAGAAGTTATTTTTAATAGGATAAAGGATAACACTCATGTCCATAATCTTCTAAATTACATGGCAATTTAACATGATCTAAAAAATCTTCAAAAGATGCACCAAGTTCCATCATTTCATCCAATGTAATCTCAGAATCCTTGTTAATCTCACCAGTGGGAGAATTTGATATGTCTTCTTGGAGACCTTCATTCTGCGGCCTTTGAACCTAATAGGTTCTTCAGATAAAGTAGCGGCATCAGTAGCAATGGCTGCAAAGAGCTCTAGCATAGGGGTTGAACCTAAAGTATCACAGAATAGAAGTTAGTTGATGTTTCATTCAACATTTTTATAAAGCATTGTTAACCTACCAGAGGAAGGATCTTCTCTACTTGAAACAGCAGTAGGAGGGATACTGGGAACAGAAGTTGGCTCTTCTCCAAGAGAAGCCAAGTTAGCCTGAACTTGTGATTGTTAACCAGCACCCTCCGTTGTTCTTAGTGGAAGGTCAATCCTCTCCCTCAAAGGGGAAATTGAAGAAGCTCCTACAATCCCAAAAAGTATGAGCAATATTTTCATGGGTTAAGACTCATGATTATCATAAGGACTTACCACTACTGATGAAGCGTTTAGCTGTGGACTTCCTCCTTTGATGATTTTTCTTCTTTTGCTTTTTAGGAGTGTCAGCAGTCTCCTTTAAAGGTACTTGAATTGGAGAATGGAAAGCCATGTCCAACTCCTCATCCATGGATTGCTGGCCTAAAGATATCTCGCCCGACTCGTGAGGAGATTCATTAGCCCCAATGGAAGTACCACCAGGGCTATACTGTGGTGAAGGAACCTCAGCAGTTCGTTTCTTTTCAATCTACAAGATAAAGAAAATAATTTCCTTGAGTAACAATGATTTAACTGGAATCAAGTTACAAAGAAAATAAGGAAAGAGACTTACATCTTAAGGAGACACGTAGTCGTGACACTCCTAATCTCCAGAACCACCAATCCCCTTAGTGACGCCATGATTTATCATTTTATTCACCCTCTTGGTGACAGGATTGGAATCATCGGTGGCATATATGAGCATTTCTATCACTTTGATGTAAGCCCACACTTCATCAGGGTTATCCTTGTAACAAATATCTGTAGAAGCTAGAAGTTTCCCTATTCCAGGGATGTGTGGCCCCTCGCACAATTCCAGCTAGGCAGTTTCAACATCGCAGTATAAACTCCGCCATGTATGGAGAGCCTCTGGTCATAGATATTCAATGTGCATACCGGAAGTCTATGAGGAAGGTCATACAATCTTGGACTTCAGCTTCATCCCAGCTCCTGCAACTACAAATAAAGAATAAGAAAATAAGACTTTTTTCTCTATAAAAAAATGCTGATTAATGTTCCATAAATGAAGTGACTCACTAGAAGTCGAAGGAGTTGGTATCTTGATTCTTACAGGGGGATTATATCTGGCACGAGGTAGCTTTGCTGCTTGTGGTGCCTCATCATCCCTGTCACGACCCGTCCTCGGGGCCTGTGCCGTGACTACCCCAAGCCCACCTTCCATAGGCCAGGGGCTGGAAACTAGCACCAAAGGCATAAATCCCGATAACTAGGAAGGAATGGCCTTTATAAAAGTAAACAAAACACCACAGAGTACAAGAAGAAGTAAAACACTAAGTAAAACTGAAACAAGCTATGCTGAAAGTAAAGGGGCCAGAAATACAAGCCCAACTGTAAAGTACAAGGAAAAAGATAAAACAACTGGAAGGTGACAAGCAGCTCCGGGATCGTCTACCATGGATCCTACCTGAAGAGTAAGTACAGATAGCGCAGCTCCTGGATCGTCCACCACAGATCCTGCCTGAAGGGTAGGTATAGATAGCCTCCACAACACTGTCGCCCGTCAACCTCCTCCGAGTGTCGCCTCGTTGTGAAGTCCACCACCGGATACTATCTAGTCGTGAGGTCCACCTCTGGGTACTGTCCAGTCCTCAAACACTTGGCCTCTGTCTGCACTGCCCGTCGTCTACAACCAACACAACGAGGTACGGGCATAGCCCGTGCAGGGGTGAGTATAACGATACTCATTAGGGACCCCGATACCCTCAAGGTCTCACTAAATCCAACAAGGATAACCACAAATAAGATATCAATAGATAACCTCTACTTAGGTATATGCCCATACATATACCCATGTTATCAGGTAACCCATATCAATCATGAGGAAACACAAAAATTATGAAATCAATGGATAACCATTACCCAGGTATATGCCCATACATATACCTAAGATATCAAGTGACCCAACTCAATCATGAGGAAACACAAAGATTATAGACTCAGCTCAAACCAGGATTTAATCATGAAGTCGAAACCACGGCTACTGGAGAACTCCTCCACTGTCGAGTACAGTAGGCCTGCCGCTACAACCAAGTGTGCCCCACTAACCTTGGACTGCTGTAGTACTCCACCTATCGAGTACTATGGGCCTGCTGCTACAACCAAGCGCTTCCCACCATGGGTCTGCCGCTACAACCAAGCGCTCCCCCTCACAGGATCCAGAGGTACTCCTTCTCTTAAGTACCGCGGGTCAACCGCTACAACCAAACGCTCCTCCTCCGTGGGTCTGCCGCTACAACCAAGAGCTCCCCACTGGGCTATCTGAAACACACCGTGATGACAGACCAGCAATCGTCAAGTCTCAACCAGCTACTAGGTCTCTACACTCTACTAGCTCGTCACCGGGAGGGTCCGCTCCACGAGCAACTGGTCGATACTCTAAGTATCTCAAGGTTCCACGAAGAATTACCCCAAAGGTCTGCCATGTCAAAGGAAACTCAACACAATAGACGGCACGTTAATCGGACGACCGGTCTATGTGTTATTAGCCTTTTCGTCCCGGGGGCCCGGTTGGTTTCGTGTACGAACCAACCAGACCGTATCACAACTGTACCCTAAACTCTCATGGGTTATACTCAAGGAACTGTTTCTCAACGTGATTACCAACGTCGCTGACGGTTCGTCAAACGGAGGTCCTGTCTGAGAGTTATTAGCATTTCCGTTCCAGGGGCCCGGTTGGATTTTGGGTACAATCCAACCCGGTCATACTCCAATTGCGTCCAAACCTCAGGTGAAGTATTCAAAAAGAACCGTCTCATCAAGAGGAATCCAAAAAAGTCGACGGTACGTCAATCAGACGTCCGGAACTCAAGTTATAAGTGTTCGTGCTCTGAGGGCCCGGTTGGTTTCAGGTTCGAACCAACCCGACCGCACTTCAAATGACACCGGTTAACCAAACCGGTCACATCCTTGCAATCCATATTGAAAAACACATGATATGGACTACCCATTGGTCCAAAACGGATAGACGGTGAAAAATTTTCATTTCACCGCAACACGCACGAACCGGGCCTCGTGGGGCCCATGCCCTGACCTCAATATAAATATCTAAATTCGGTCTTGAAACATCCATCTTAATTCCAGGGTCAAAACGTCGCATACGGTTGGTCATTCTGACACAGTATGAGAGAGATATGTCAGATACAAATCCCGTAATAATAATAATAATACTATTATTCTGTGTTTCGTGGACCCGAGCCACAAACCAGAATTTAGTATCCAACATTAGACATGAATCGACCGTATTATTAACAGGATTATATCACCACTAACGGCAAGCCAATCGGACGTCACTCGCAGGAGTTGTGGCGGGTCAAAGATTTAATAATAATAATATATTATTATTATTTGCGCATTTCGGGTACCCGATCCAAAAACCTGAAAAAGACATTCAATATTGGACTCGGAATGTCTGTCTCGAAATCAGGGTCACACTGCTGCAGACGGTTTGTGAAACCGAGGTCGCACGAATAAGTTGTGGTCGAAAAAGTGTTTTATCAACAGAAATAATAATAAGATTATTATATAATTATTTTTAATTGATTTTACCTAAAAAAAACACAATGTCACTCACCACCACCCTCTCTCTCCAATTGGTATGCCTCCCTCCATTTATTGGTGCGCCTCCCTCTATTTCAAGCATGGAAACCACTAATTATTCATTGGATTCTCTTTCTTTCTTGAAGTTTTAATTTATTTCCTTTAAACATTTTCTCTCTCCAATCTCCTTCTCCATTTACTGTTTCTTCTACACAAAACCCTAACAACCTTGCCTTCCTGCGGTAGCCTATCACGCCGGATCTTCCGCCTCCGACCTACCACCATCCTGGCCTCCCTCCACACCGCCACACCGCCCCCGGCTACCCACACCGGCACGCCTCAATCTAGCCGCATCGCCTGGCCCCCCGTCCACTCGCCACACCACCTCCCGTTACCACGCACTCAACCCCATGCCGTCGCACATCAAGAACAAGTTGGCGGTGGGTCCGGACTTGTTCGTAGTCCGTACCCACCGCGTTAGTAGTTCGAATAAACACTCAAAAGAATATTCTTCCATGCTCGAGGGAAAGAATCACGTAAACTTAAATAATCAAAAACCCCATACCTCGGTAATTAATGTCGCATTTCATTGATTCGTGGAATGCGGCGTCGCGAAAGATGGACGTCTATTCTGTTGACGTCAGGGTGTGTCCGAAGTAGAAACATCGTTGTAGAAATTTCCCCCATTCTTCGCGGCGGAGTCGTTCTTCATTGAAGGCTGGTGTTCTTCGTCAAAGAAGAACACTTCCTTCTTAGTCTTCTCAAGAGTTCCTCCACCAATATTGCCAACCCCAAAATAATAAAAAAAATCTCTCCATAATATAACATGCCATGTAATTCAATCCTTTGATGGAATATTAATTAGGGAGGTGATGGGTTGCCATAATAAGGGGAGTTGTCACATTAAATTGGAGAGGTGTTAAATGGGGGTTAGAGAGTGTTAAGGGAGTTGAGAGGTTGGGGATCGTGTGGGCCCACCTCTCATTTATCCACACTTTGAAGAGTTTAACTTCCAAGATATAAAAATAAAATTGATCAACAATTTTATTTATTTTAAACTAAAATCCAAAAAAAATAAAAAATTCAACCCACTTAAAAAGCAACTACGGTAAAGGTCCCCTTAAGAAATTACCGGCATTGAGAGTTCATCGGTGCCCTCAGATTTCAATTCCGAGCACCGGTTCAAAAGATAGAAAAACCCACACATACGTTTACTGAACACACCCGAAAAAATGTTCGGAAATTTATTATCAGTCACCCTCGACCCGCACCGGTCAAGGTCAGGCTCTGCCTAAGTGAAACATGCCCCAATGAATCCAACGATACTCTCAGATTTTCAATCCGAGTTACCGTTTAAAAGATACAAATTTTACAATAAAATAATTGTAATTTAATTATTTTATTTGCAGCCGAAAACTAACTTTTTCTGGTGGCCTGCGCCGACCAAAGTTAGTATCTTCTTAAATAAACCATGCCCTCACAAGTTCAACGGTTGTCACAGATTTTTAATCTGAGCTACCATTTGTGAGTTATAAGCATTTGAAAAATAAAATAATTTATTTAATTATTTTATTTACGGTTATGCCATTTTTGGAATTTCTCACAGGAGGTCCCCGCTGACTAAACTTAAGTTGCGCCTATGGTAAACCCTCCATCCTAAGCGCAATGGTGCCCTCAGATTTCTGATCCGAGTAACTGTTTAAGAGTTATTACACTTTTTCAGTAAAACTGCTTACGCGCGTTAATTTTAAGCTTAAAAAAACTTCAGAAACATATTCCGGGCACACCGGGCCTCAGAATCAGGTGCCGTTAAAAACTGCGTACTCATAAAATTTCAAAGAAATTAAGAAAAAAATTCCTTGAAATTTATGGGTCTTTACATTACTCCCACCTCAGGGATTTACGTCCCCATAAAGCTATAACACAAACTAGGGAAACAAAAGTGGTACTGAGCACGCATCTGAGCTTTCTACTCCCATGTGCTCTCCTGGAGGTTCTCATGCTGCCAGTGAAAGTGCACCTGAGGAATCGAACATTCACGTAGGACCTGCTCCTGTCGATCCTAGATCTCCACTAGAACCTCTGTGCATGTCGCCCTGTCATCGATGTCCAACTCCCTGAGGTCGATGATGTCTGAAGGATCATGCACGTATCTCCTCAGCCGAGGTACGTGGATGATTTCATGCACCCGGTGCAACTGAGGTGGAAAGGTGAAGTGGTACACCACCTCGCCTACCCTGCTGGGGACCTAAAAAGATCCGTTGAACCTCAGAGATATTTCACCGCCTCAGCTACATTTCAGTAAACCTCGTCGAGGTGAGACCCATATAAGAACGTGGCCTCCATCCTCGAACTCTAGAGGTATCATTTTCCTAATTAGAACTAAAACTCAAACTCCTGCTGCCATGAGGGTAAGGATGGCCGACCCAAGAATGATCGGCTACACCCTCCCATGCACGAGTTTATCCTGTGCTGCCTAGGGTTTCCTTTTCGCCGACCAAGGAAAACCCATCCCGACGTTTTCCTAAAACCGTCAATTTGAGTACGAGCAGTGATTGCCCAATCCATACTCAAACTAACGTCGTAAGGCCTCGACGCTGCCACGAAGAGGTCCCAACCGAGACTCTCGCCTCAAGGCTCAGATCACACTGTTGGTGTAAGTGTGACTATCGAGTCTCCTCCCAAAGGTATCTCCAGACGTGAGGGTCAAGTCAACGGCTTAACCGGAAACTCTAGGTCTGGGACTTGATTCATGGAAAGAAGGGATGATTCATATTGATGTTTGTGGCTATGGAAGCTAGTAGAAGACAAAGTATGCACTTCGAATCATCCTTAGAGCCCTTTCGATCGCACTCCTTGACCGCATGTAGCTACTCTTTTCCCCTGCCCTCCAGCTCCCTGAACCTGGAGGGGGAAACAAAGGCGGGTGGTTATAACATGTTGAAATGTACACCGCCTCATGCTGCTCTCCAAGCTCTGCCTCCACGTCTGATGCTCTGGAGATTTATCTGTCCTTAACATTTCCTCTTCTTGAAACATTCGCATGTCCAAGATCTGAGACTGGCACCAGCTTGCTGTGTTCCAATTTCTAATATTCTCTAGCTGTATTCGTTCAGCCAAGGAACATTCAACCTCAAGGTTCTCTCTAGCACCCTAACGTGAGTAGGAATGCATTTGGGAAAAGGTGATGGCTCGAATCATATTCATCGAGTAACCGGAATGTTCGGTACGCCTCAATGAATTCCCAGCTACCGACCTGTCGTCCTGCCGAAGTTGTATAAGCTCTAGAAAACTCTCAGCCACCTCCTCAAGCCAGTCCTCAGCCATCTGTGAGTCAGGTTCGCCTCGTAACTTGAGGGTATCTAATGTTAGAACACGTGTAAGGAAATAAGATTACATGTGTCACCTACCGGTACCACCAGTTGTAACTACTGACCAACAGGTAATGATGTATAGCTGACACACTACCTGAAGGCACTATCTCAGGCATCAGTCCACGTACCGAAGCCTCATCACTATGTGGACCATCCTCATGGTCATTCAATGGAAAAAACTAGTGGCCAAGTCCACCATCCACTTTACTGATGTCTCAGCTAGGCGGAAAACTCTAGCAATCGCCTCCAGCCAGTGCTCTGCTGTCTGGGAATCTGCCTCGCCTCGTATCCTCGGAGGCCGCTTCTACTGGAACTCATGCAACGTGCTCTGCTAGCGTGCACAATTCGCTAGTTTAGCTGGTGGCATCTTCTACACAACAGGTGGTGGTGCTGCTGGTACACCACCCGAGGGTGCCAACATAGTAAAAAGGGCCCCGCACCAGAGCCTCATCGCTCGGTGGGCCGTCATCGTGTACTATCTCAGAACCCCAACTGACTATCTGCATGGAGACATCCTGAACAGATACGACACGTTCAAATGATTTATACCTGGTGAGATGACCTGGTTTGAGATGACTTTTAAACTCTTGGAAACACACACGCAATCAGTGTTTTCATGCACAAAGTCGGAAATCAGTAGTCAGGGTCCTGGTGTACGGATACGTCAGCCGCCGCACCAACACTGGACTCCCTAAACATAAAACCACACTCAGTACCCTTAACACTATTTCTTCACAGAAAGGGAATATCAGAGTTATAAGTTCTGCGGTAGAACCGACTCCTCTGATACCAATTTGTCACGACCCGTCCTTGGGGCCCGTGCCGTGACTACCCCAAGCCCGCCTTCCATAGGCCAGGGGCTGGTGACTAGAACCAAAGGCGTAAATCCCGATAACTGGGAAGGCATTGCCTTTATAAAAGTAAACAAAACACTACAGAGTACAAGCAGAAGTAAAACACTAAGTAAAATTGAAACAAGCTATGCTGAAAGTAATGGGGCCGGAAATACAAGCCCAACTGTAAAGTACAAGGAAAAAAGATAAAATAGCCGGAAGGTGATAAGCAGATCCATGATTGTCCACCAAGGATCCTACCTGAAGAGTAAGTACAGATAGTGCATCTCCTGGGTCGTCCACCGTGGATGCTGTCTGAAGGGTAGGTACAGATAACCTCCACAACACTCTCGCCCATCAACCTCCTCCGAGTGTCGCCTCGTCATGAAGTCCACCACCGAATACTGTCTCGTCATGAGGTCCACCTCCGGGTACCATCCAGTCCTCGAACACTCGGCCTCTGTCTGCGCTTCCCGTCGTCTGCAACCAAAACAATGAGGTGTGGGCATACCCTGTGCAGGGGTGAGTATAACGATACTCAGTAGGGACCCCTAGACCCTCAAGGTCTCACTAAATCCAATAAGGATAACCACAAAGAAGATCTCAACAGATAACCTCTACTTAGGTATATGCTGATACATATACCCAAGTTATCAAGTAACCCATCTCAATCATGAGGAAACACAAAGATTATGAAATCAACGGATAACAATTACCCAGGTATATGCCCATACATATACCTAAGTTATCAAGTAACCCATCTCAATCATGAGGAAACACAAAGATTATAGACTCAGCTCAAACCAGGATTTAATCATGAAGTCGAAACCACGACTGCTGGAGAACTCCTCCACTGTCGAGTACAGTGGGCCTGCCGCTACAACCAAGTGCACCCCACTAACCTTGGACTACTGTAGTACTCCACCTGTCGAGTACTGTGGGCATGCTGCTACAACCAAGCGCTTCCCACCATGGGTCTGCCGTTACAACCAAGCGCTCCCCCTCACAGGATCCAGAGGTACTCCTTCTCTTGAGTACCGCGGGTCTACCGCTACAACCAAGCGCTCCTCTACCGTGGGTCTGCCGCTACAACCAAGCACTCCCCACTGGGCTATCTGAAACACACCGTGATGATAGATCAATAATCGTCAAGTCTCAACCAGCTACTAGGTCTCTGCACTCTACTAGCTCGTCACCGGGAGGGTCCGCTCCATGAGCTACTGGTCGATACTCAAAGTATCTCAAGGTTCCACGAAGAATTACCCCCAAGGGCTGCCACGTCAAAGGAAACTCAACACAATAGACGGCGCGTCAATCGGACACCTGGTTTGTGTGTTATTAGCATTTTCGTCACGGGGGCCCGGTTGGTTTCGTGTACGAACCAACCCGACCGTATCACAACTGTACCCTGAACTCTAATGGGGTATAATCAAGGAACCGTTTCTCAACATTATTACTAACTTCGCTGACGGTTCATCAAACAGACGTCCTGTCTGAGAATTATTAGCATTTCCGTTCTAGGGGCCCGGTTTGATTTTGGGTACAATCCAACCTGGTGTTACTCCAATTGCGTCCAAACCTTAGGTGAAGTATTCCAAAAGAACTGTCTCATCAAGAAGAATCCAACAAAGTCGACGGTACAACAATCAGACGTTCGGAACTCAAGTTATAAGTGTTTGTGCTCCGAGGGCCTGGTTGGTTTCAGGTTCGAACTAACCCGGCCGTACTTCAAATGACACCGATTAACCAAACCGGTCACATCATTGCGATCCATACTGAAAAACACACGAGATGGACTACCCATTGGTCCAAAACGGATAGCCGGTGAAAAATTTGCATTTCACCGCAACACGAACGGACCGGGCCTCCTGGGGCCCACTCCCCGAACTCTATATAAATATACAAAATTGGTCTTGAAACATCCGTCTTAATTCTAGGGTCGCAACGTCGCATACGGTTCATCATTCCGACACCGTATGAGAGAGATATGTCAGATACAAATCCCGTAATAATAATAATAATATTATTATTCTGTGTTTCAGGAACCCAAGCCACAAACCAGAATTTAGTATCCAACATTAGACATGAATCGACCATATTATTAATAGGATTACATCACCACTGACGGCAAGACAATCGGACGTCGCTCGCAGGAGTTGTGGAAGGTAGAAGATTTAATAATAATAATATATTATTATTATTTGCGCGTTTCGGGTACCCGATCCAAAAACCTGAAAAAGACATTCAATATTGGACTCAGAATGTCCGTCACGAAATCAGGGTCGCACTACCGCAGACGGTTTGTGAAACCGAGGTCGCACGAATAAGTTGTGGTCGAAAAAGTGTTTTATCAACAAAAATAATAATAAGATTATTATATTATTACTTTTAATTGATTTTACCTCAAAAAAACACAATGTCACTCACTCACCACCCTCTCTCTCCAATTGGTGCGCCTCCCTCCATTTATTGGTGCGCCTCGCTCTATTTAAAGCATGGAAACCCCTAATTAATCATTGGATTCTCTTTCTGTCTTGAAGTTTTAATTTATTTCTTTTAAACATTTTCTCTCTCCAATCTCCTTCTCCATTTACTGTTTCTTCTCCACCAAACCCTAACAGCCTTTCCTTCCCGCGGTAGCCTACCATGCCGGATCTGCCGCCTCCGGCCTACCGCCATCCAGGCCTCCCGCCACGCCGCCACACCGCCCCCGGCTACCCACGGCCGCGCGCCTCAAACTCGCCACATCGCCTGGCCCCCCGTCCGCTCACCACACCACCTCCCATTACCATGCACTCGACCCCATGCCGCCGCACATCATGAACAAGTTGGCGGTGGGTCCGGACTTGTTCGTAGTCCGTACCCACCGCGTTAGTAGTTCGAATAAACACTCAACATAACATTCTTCCATGCTCTAGGGAAAGAATCACGCAAACTTAAATAAACAAAAACCCCATACCTCGATAATTAACATCACACGTCACTGATTCGTGGAATGCGGAGTCACAGAAGATGGACGTCTATTCTGTTGACGTCAGGGTGTGTCCGAAGTAGAAACATCGTTGGAGAAATTTCCCTCATTCTTCGCAGTAGAGTCATTCTTCGTTTAATTTTGGTGTTCTTCGTCAAAGAATAACACTTCCTTCTTAGTCTTATCAAGAGTTCCTACACCAATATTTCCAACCCCAAATTAATAAAAAAAAGCTCTCCATAATATAACATGCCATGTAATTCAAACCTTTGATGGAATATTAATTAGGGAGGTGACGGGTTTCCATAATAAAGGGAGTTGTCACATTAAATTGGAGAGTTGTTAAAGGGGGGTTAGAGAGAGTTAAGGAATTTGAGAGGTTGGGGCTCGTGTGGGCCCCACCTCTCATTTATCCACACTTTGAAGAGTTTAACTTCCAAGATATAAAAATAAAATTGTTCAACAATTTTATTTATTTTAAACTAAAATCCAAAAAAAATAAAAAATTCAACCCACTTAAAACACAACTGTGGTAAAGGTCCCCATAAGAAATTACCGGCGTTGCGAGTTCATTGGTTCCCTCAGATTTCAATTCCGAGCACCGGTTCAAAAGATAGAAAAACCCACACGTACATTTACTGAACATACCCGAAAAAAGTTCGGAAAATTATTATCAGTCACCCTCGACCTGCGCTGGTCAAGGTGAAGCTCTGCCTAAGTGAAACACGCACCAAAAAATCCAACGGCACTCTCTGATTTTCAATCTGAGTTACCCTTTAAAAGATACGAATTTTACAATAAAATAATTGTCATTTAATTATTTTATTTGTGGCCAAAAACTAACTTTTTCTGGTGGCCCGCGCCAGCCAAAGTTAGTATCTGCTTAAATAAACCATGCACTCACAAGTTCAGCGGTTGTCAAGGATTTTTAATCCAAGCTACCGTTTGTGAGTTATAAGCATTTAAAAAATAAAATAATTTATTTAATTATTTTATTTACGGTTATACCATTTTTGGAATTTCTCATAGGAGGTCCGTGCCAACTAAACTTATGTTACGCCTAGGGTAAACCCACCATCCTGAGCGCAACGGTGCCCTCAGATTTCTGATCCGAGTAATCGTTTAATAGTTATTACACTTTTTCAGTAAAGCTGCTTACGTGCGTTAATTTTATGCTTAACAAAACTTCAGAAAAATATTCTGGGCACACCGGGCCTCAGAATCAGGTGCCGTCAAAAACTGCGTACTCATAAAATTCCAAAGAAATTAAGAAAAAAATTTCCTTGAAATTTCCAGGTCTTTACAATCCCCATCCTAGGAATCCGACGAATTAGCTTCAGGTGGTGTAGAAGAATCACCTTCTAAATGAAGGGTTTCTTTCTCTACAGGTCTTTTAATTTTCCCCACCTGGTAAACCGGGTGATTCAACACCCCTCCAGGGTATGATGATATCCAGTTCTCGGCATACCATTTAGTCAAGTTATTTACCTCTTTGTCAACTAGTAGATCAAACACTACCCCGGTCTTCTCCCAAGATAGCAGCAACCATAATTGTCGGGAAACCATCAGGTGTTTCTCTGACCCAACATGCACAGGGGGAGATACAACAGTCTGCTACAGACACCTAAATTTACGTGAAAATATGTATGGAGCATTGGACTCGCATATAGTTTCTCCATTAATCATGGTGACCAGCACAACATCTCTGCATGCTAGCATGTATGCCCTTAATTCTATGCTGGTTGTTCCATCATCAACAAATTGCCCGGTTGGCGGATTTCCGTAAGGAAAGAAATTGAATTCCTTATACATGCTCAGCCTCACCTTCATGTGATAGGAATTGAGAGCTAGTGGAGTAATTCTAGAGAATGCCTTCACTGATGGCCTAAACGATCTTTGGGGAATCTTTACTACGTTCTGTACATTATACATCCTGAAGTGAGTGGCGATCCATCCCCACAAAACTTGGAATGGTCCCACTATTCTCAATGAAGACTTACCCATGAAAAAAATGGAGTAAGATCCTGTGAATCTTTGCTAAAATGGGGGTATCCAACACAACCATTTTCCCCTCAGCCAACTTGGCTGCAACAATGAAGGTCCCTGTCCTAACACCTCCCTTCGAGTCCCTGACTGGCAAAAGATAAACACTGAGCCACAAGGCAAAAAAGACCGACAAATGAGTCTTCTCTAGGATTCTCTGATTTACTTCATATCCCCACTTCTCAAATTCTCCTACTTCCAAGGTCGACCAGAATGTGCATGGAGCACCCCTCTTCTCTGTATTGGGGCAGGTGGTAGGATGAGTGGGCCCCTTCTCCTTGGGCCCCTTCTCCTTCCGATCCTTCTCCTGCTTCTTGGTAAGAAACATATTCATCCATTCCTCTAGATGAATGTTCTTTCTAGAATGAGTTAATGAGGTCTCTGAACTCTTGCTCTTGTGAAATATTTTCAATAATTCCTGATCCAAATCTGGGGTCTTCTCCGAATCATTCCAAGTAACCTTGGGAGGAATGAATTCATCAAACATATCACCCAAAATTGGAGCCCCTGAGATCTTGTGGACATCCCACAGACTGATACTTACTTCTCCATGAGTCAGATGGAAATAATTGGTTTCTTTGATCCAATGGCTGAGTATCTCCGGCACAAAGTCACCATTCCTATAAAAATATGTTTTCCTAGCCCAGACGCCTTCATATATTGCAGCTACTTTCAAATCCTCGACAAACTCTGCGCAGGTTTGTCGCACCCAGTATGCCCACATCCAAGATGGTTTCACTCCTCATCTAGGATGAAAGTACCAACTCTTCTTCCAGCCTTTGGATTGATCCATCAAAGTTTCACAAGATTGAGGGATAATAATGTGGTTGCAGCTTAGGTTTGTGAGGTTTCAGATCAGAGGTACATGGGCTATGATGCATTATGTAGGCCTTCTCCTCTGTTCCATCATTTACAAATACTTCTCCACTTGAGATATTTTCTGAAGAAAAATTGGTGTAATTATGAAACCATGAAATTGGGAGATAGTTCTTTGCTTCTGGAATGGTGACTTCTCGCAGATGACCATAGGCATACAAAGGTAGATAAATGCTCTGTGGGAAGTCAAGAAGATACTTCTTCAAATACTTTTCCAAATATGGAAGATTGCTGTCGCATACAATATAACAATCATGGCCAATGATTCTCATCATATCATCAAATCACTTTCTATCCAGTTCATCAGTCGTTCCGATTCTCTTGGGAGCCATTTAATCTTCACAAAATTTGAATAATTAACTCTTAAGTAAGCTGATTTTTCATAAATTTTGTGATGAAAAGTGAAAAAAATGGCTAAGGAATTAAGGAACAAAAGTCCCAAAGTTGGAGCGCAAGTATCAGTGTGTCGTACAAGTATTGGTGCGCAGCTATCACCGCGCAAGTCCGAATACCTCTACAGCAGCGCGACAGCAAAGAAACAACGGAAAATAGAGCTACTTGCGTGGTTAAGGAAACTTGCGTGGCGAGAGCTCAAAAATCTGAAATTCAGTGCTTTGCGCGAGGAATGGCCGCATATATATAGGCCAGACCTCAACCTTTTGCGCCTAAATCCAGCGCGCGCAACCCTTCACACAGACGCCTACGTGACTCTCACTTGCGCGTCACCATCTACGCGTTCAACACTTGCGCGCCACATGTTCCATGGTTTTATTCTTTAACTCAGAGTAACATTCTTATTTCTTTGGGATCCAACTCTGAGGGGGGACATTTTTTGATGTTACTTTATGTCACAGAGTCTAAACAAATGAAAAGGGAAATACCTTGAACCCAAAGTGATTCATCCTTTGAAGAAACACAAAAATTTGACAAAGGAATGAACAAAGATTAATTTTCACTTGGGTCGCGCAAGTTCCACCAAGGTCTCACAAGTATACTTGAACGCCGCACAAAGGTCACACAGGTGACTTGTGCGTC
This sequence comes from Viscum album, assembly GCA_963277665.1. Taxonomy (NCBI): domain Eukaryota; kingdom Viridiplantae; phylum Streptophyta; class Magnoliopsida; order Santalales; family Viscaceae; genus Viscum; species Viscum album. The sequence goes on from OY728129.1 coordinate 1,448,834,115, forward strand.
CTCTTTGGGTTTTCACTCAGGGTCTTCCCTAGACTATAAATACCCCTGGTGGGCCCGCCATTTGACGATTGAAAAATTTCAGAAACTCATATTTGAGCTCCAGGCTCCCTAGTTTCTTCTCAAAGCTTCCGAACACTTCTAAGGTAATTTATTAGATAGAATAGAAGATATAAAGAGAAGTAGTAAGGCCTAAGTGTTAAAACTCATCAACACCTATGCGCCTAAGTGGCCATCCCTTAAGGGAAATATCCACACTTGCGTGCCGCCTTACCCCTTCAACAGAATTTCCACACCACCCTTCTAGAAGCCCCTAGGGATAATACTAAATTCTTGAGCCAAGTATCACCCAAGTATTACCTTAAGGGTTGACCGTCGCGCAAGTATCCATGTGTTGAGCTGATACACCTGCGCAACCAGGACTTGAGCGCCCACACATGACTTGCACACCCCTCTCTTTTTGGGTGCCTCTCCTGCCTATTTCACCTCTCTTATTACTATCCACATATTCTCTTCAAGATTCAGCCTTCAGAACCATCTTCAAATCCATTTATGGCGTGGTTCCTTTATTGGATTTCTTATCTGAAAGGAATTCTGTGGAATATCTCTAAAAACATAGTGATTTACATATTGTTATGTCACTAAGGTTAGAGATTTCATTCATTCAAAGTAATCCTTTAAAGATGAGTGGTTCTCTAACCTAGGTCTTCTTTTTAGGAGTAAGCCCCAGTCATAATTTCTCTAAAGTGGGCATCCTCCTTAAGAGTAAGCCCTATGTCCCCTAACCTGGGACTCCTTTTCAGGAGTAACCCCAGTCTTCAAGTCCCCTAACCTGGGCCTCATTTTCAGGAGTAATCCCCAACCGTAATTCTTTTAAGGGCATCCTCCTTTGGAGTAAGCACCAAGTTCCCAAAATCCAAATTCCTTTAACCTGGGCCTCCTTTTCAGGAGTAATCCCCAATCATAATTCTCTTTAACCTGGGCCTTTGCTTTAAGAATAAGCCCCAGTCATAATTTCTCTTAACTATTCTTAATTTACTTTTGACTTGGGCTTCCTTCTCAGGAGTAAAACCCAATCATAATCCCCCTCATAATTTGGTCATCCTCCTTAGGAATAATCCCCAAGTTAGAGTATCCAAATCTCCATAAAGCACATATACCATTATAGACCTTGTTCCTGGGTTTCTTCCCTGATGTAAAATCCTAATCTTCATCTATCTAGGAAGTCATACATACATAATCCCTAGATCATTTCTTATAATTGCATCTTTCATGCCACAATTGTCTGGTTTTACCAATACCTCTTGTTTCTCACACCGAGTACGACTCATGTGATCTTAGAGTGTAAAAGTAATTATGACATCTTTCTTTGATCCATCGAACATGCATAAACCTCATACTTTTTTACTCGAACTACGTGGGTTATGATTCCTTTTACAAAACAAAGGTTACATAGGTAGACCATCTACGGGTACAATCCCAACTATGAAATAATTCATGTCCTTCTGAATGACAATAAACTTCAAGTGCCCTGCTGAGTGGATTTAAAACTAGTATGGTTATCATAAAAACCAAGATATTTCTATATAATGTGTCGAAGGATACCATTGACCAAGAATCTATAACAAATACAGATGATTATCTATCAATGAAGAACCTCGAATACATATAAAAGATTCTATAAACCTCATACATATTAATCATTGATTGTCAGATATAAAGTAAAGCTCATTTTCATACTTGGTAGTGTAATAAGGATTCACGAACATAACTTAAATCTATAAAGAGAGTCCCGGAGTAGAAAATAATCCCCCCCAAAAGGGTGTGATGAGTCCAACCTCACATCCTCTCGACCAATGTAAATTATTAAGCCTCATCAGTCCATAACTAGTGAGCACCTACCATTGGAACGTAGGGCCGAATGGATATGGAATCATTGGATGTTTCCTGTTCTACGAACAGAACCTTTAGAAACTGCTTGAAATGTTTGAACATTAAACCGACGAGTTCATCCCCATTTCTAGAGGAAATAGACGTAGTGTGGTATTCTTAATTTTTTTAATGCGTGTGTGTATGGAATAAAGTAACTATATCTAAACATTTTTGTTCCCTAACTAGAGAAGATTATTGAATTTTTTTATAAATTACACAGTGTAGGCATATACTCCATAGACTATCCTTTAGTGGCGAACCTAGAAAAAGTGATGGGTTGTCTCTTTTCATGTGATAATTTGATTTTTGAATGTTTCCATTAGATAGTTTTAACAAGTTCCTAAAAATATTGGAAAAACTTCCATCACTTTAAAAAAAATTCTTACACCCCAATTCACCCCTCCCCTCTCAAGGTGTTCTCATGTCCCACAAGTGGTATTAGAGAAAAACATGTTTCTAGTGTCAAATATATCATATATATTTTTCATTTATAATATAGTAAATTTTAGAGGAATCCCCATATTTTATGGAATATATTTCAATATTCTAAATAATAGTATGATATGTCTTCTAATATCACTTGGAATTGAAGTCCCTTTTTCAAATGCTTAGGTGATACGGGTCATTGAAGTAATAATGAAGTCTATGATCGAAACATACTAGAAAATTCTTGATGTAGATTCATAGAACAAAACTCCCTTACTATATATTTATAGAATCAAATATATCTAAATGTTATGTGATTCACTTTTTACAAGTGTATGTGGGGAAAATTGGAAAATATATGTGAAGGTAAAGACAAAGTGAAGGAGGTAAAACTCTATGTTTTGTACAATATGATTGATGATCTAAAAATACATCATGATGAAAATATGTATACAATTTTCAATCAAATTATTGATGTTGTGGGAGAAATTCTAGGAATTGGTGGAGAAATTAAAAATATTTACGTTGTAAAGAACATAAATAGAAGGCTTCCAGCACTATACAATCCTGAATTTTCATCCCTTGAGGAAAGAGATCTCTATAAATTTTATCTTGATGATCTTCTAGTGTCCATGTGTCTTATAAAATTGGAGTAAAACCATAACATGCAACAAATAGAGTAAGAAATGAACTATCACTTGAAGCCAAAGAAAATCTTGAGGATTACAAATATTGTATTGAAGATGATAATGAGGAAGATAAACTTATTTTTATTTTTTCCAAAAAATTCTTGAGATAAAAAGGGAGAATTTATGTAAATCCCCCACAAGACTTTTTTCAATATGGTAGAGTTGGTAACAATTATCTCAATGCTCAAGGAAGTCTCATGATGATGAAAATGAATCTAGAAAGATGGAAAAGCATCAGAAATGGTGTCCCAAAAAGGGATACTCCAAATCCAGAAACAGATTATAGAAAAATTGATTTATATATAAAGAAGATCAAGATGGTGATGAATTTTTTGATGATAAATAAAAAGAGTTTAAATCTAAAACCCATGAAAATGTGATGGATATAATTTAAAATTTAGAACCTAAAAATGATAAATTTATAGATAATAATTTTATTGGTGTTTTCGATCTTAAGATGGAACTTTAGGATGCTCTTGATAATCTTGAAAATCAAATAAAGAGAAATAGAAAGATGATAGTAATTCTAGAAGTGTCATCAATATGTTGTTTGGCTTGAATTATAAATTGATTGAATAGAAGAAGGAGAAAAATAAAATTCTATAACTCTCGAAAACTGAGAAGATGTTGTGGAATTTAATCTTAGGATTGAAGAGAAGAAAAAAGTCAGTAATGTCCTTACATTCATACTGAAGGAGAAAGGTAATAAAGTTGAGGGGCTTGGAGAAGAAGTTGTTACTCTATGTGGTAAAGTAAAAACATAATCAAATTAAAATTCTAAAATGTATAGTTTTTAAAAAGAGCTATGTGTGGTTTTGAAGGTATATAGAATTATTTTTATTATCAAAGATCCACATGTATAGTAAAAAGTGGAATTGGATGTGATGATGAAATATAAAAGTTTGGAAACAATATATGCTAAAATAAAGGGATGTAGAATGTGTGACGTATCAAAAATTCACCTTATGTCTTAATAAAGAAAGCTTCCAATTGAACATAAAATAGAGTTGAAAATTATCATAATGTATTTAAAGATTAAATTTAGTCAATTACTCTTACAAAATAATGGTATATATGGTGGAATGAATGTGAGAAGATGATTTTTCTTAACAAATTTTAATTATGCGGCTTTTTAGGCCATACCATGTCTTATTATGAGGAGATAATAAGATATATGAATGGAGAAGAGATTGGAAGTAAACAAAAGAGAATGAAACCATATCCTTCATGTTATAGAATAAATAGTTTTTATGGATATTTTTTTTCACTATTCTGACTATGTATGTAAATCTATTCATTGAAGGTAGAGGAAACACAAGAATATTACCTACAAAACTCAGAGAAAATTCCATACCTGCAAACTAGGTAGAGTTTCTCTTACAAATAGGTATTATCATATGTGAGAAAAATAAGAGTATGATGAACCCATTCATACATAAAATAGACCGGGAAGAATGAATTTATCTTCTACTTAATCAAGTGTCGCATAGAAGGAAAAAAAGAAAATCACGAAATCCAACCTTATAGAAAAAACTTTCAAAACAACAAAAAATAGAAGTATATAGATTCTAAAAAATAGATGATCATTCCATATAATGAGAAATGTATAATTGGTTAATAATGTATAGAAAAGGGTTAATGGATCAATGATTCTTGGAAATGATGGTTCTTTTAACATCAAATGTATGAGAAGTATATAACTGACTAATTACGAGATTAGGAAAACTGAATTTTTCTATGTGGATGATTTTAATGACAATATACTAAGTTTGAGTTAGATTTAGGACTCGTGAATGATAGTGAAATTTAATAAAAAAGGATTAACTATCAAAGTAATGACATGTAATTATCCCATGAAAGGATATATATAAGATGGAAACTTATACCAAGTAGATTGTAAAGAGATCATTTGTTACATAATTTTTGAAGAAGAAAAAAGATTTGGGCACCAGAGGTTGGGTCACAATAACCAAAAGAGAATAGAAATGATATCTAAATTGAAGATATTTGTTGATATTTCCAATCTGAATATTGAATGAATAAATACATGTGATGATTTCATGCATGAAATATAGTTAGGAGTTCATTTTAGACAAAAAATAATAGCGAATCAAATCTTCTTGATCTTAGTCAATGAGAGGTATGCCGTCTGATAAATGTGGCCAACACATATAGAATAAGGTACTCCATTATTTCTATTTATGATCATAGTATAATGACCCATGTAATTAATATACATAAGAAACAACAAGTGCTATATTTCATGAAAAGTTATCATTTAATAGCTGGAAATAATACTGGTAAAAAATCAAGGATCTCAGATCTAATAATGGAGGTAAATACATATCCATTGAATTTGAAAATTACCAGAAAAACATGGAATAATTCATGTGATGGAATCAATGAGAACACAATAATAAAATCAATTTGTTGAATGCATAAATTTACAGTTGAACAATATGGCTAGATCTATGTTGATTGAGATTTGTATTTCTCATCATTACTGGAAAGAGGATATTCTTGTAGTTGTGTACAATCAAAATTTAACATGGATTTTTATGGGATAGATGAAGAAACCATATGATTTATATTATTGACAGAATACTGAACCGAATTATTTTTGTGTTTTTGGAAGTAAATGTTTCATCTGAAACAAAGAAGACAATCAAGGAATGTCTGTTGTTTCTATAGATGAGTGAATATTCCTTGGATATTCAATGAAAAGTAAATACTACAAATGTTATAATAATTTCCTTGGAAAAATTGTTGAAATAAGAGATGTCAAGTTCATTGAAGATAAGACCATCAATACATCAAATAGATCATATAGTGATATGATATAATATGAGGAAGGAAGTGGACAAGGGAAAAATTCAGATTAATAAATTAAAGGATTATTGAAGACATATAAGTATCAAAAAATGATGATTATTCAGAATAAGAATCCTAAGAGGAAAAAGTGGATGAAAAAACATCATCAGAAACTTATTGGAGAAATAGAAGAGTTGAAATGGATCAATCCAACATTATTTAGGATTGGTCATCACCCACAGAGACAAGGGGAATGTGAAAAAAACATTATTTCTTCCTATCACCTGTGAAACCAATCTCATTTAACGAACTAGTGAAAGTTGAATCATAGGTTATGTTCGGAATTAGGAATTGGATTAGATTAAAAAGTACCAAACATGGGATATTATAAAGATACTCATAAATCAATATTTATTAGAACAAAGTATTTCTTAAAAAAAATAAATGATCATGTAAATGTGATCATAAATAAGGAACACATGGTCTATAAAGGCTTTTCATGGATTGAATATGTTGATTTGAAAAAAAACATTTTCTCAAGTGGTTACACCAGAGCCAATCAAGATATTTCTTTCCATAGCGATTCAATTAAGGTAAAAATTTTATCATATGGATGTCAAAACAATATTCCTAAATGTTTTTATTGATGAATAAGCCTACATTGAAAAAGCAGTGAGTTTTTTGATTATTAATGAAGAAATGAAGGTTTATAGATTAAAGGAGGCACTCTATGGTCTAAAGTATGCACCATGAGAATGGAATTCCAAATTGGATTCTTATATGTTGAAGCTCAAATTTAAAATAGGAGGGTTTAAACATAATATTTATATGAATAATAACCAGATAGATAAATTTATGGTGCTTGTGTATGTGGAAGATATTATATTTGGTGTAAGAAGACAAGGATTAGTGGAATAATATTATAATCATACAAAATCAGAATTTTAAATGTATATGATTGATGAAATCACATAGTTTTTGAGGATTCAAGTGATTTAAAAGAAGTATTATACCATCATTTATCAATAAAAAATACTCAAGAGAGCTTCTGAATAAATTTATCATGTATTACTCCAAACCAATGGAAACTCCAATTGTAGTTGTGACAAAACATGGAAAGCATAAAGATGTGAGTTATGTGGATCCCACACAGTATAAGAGAATAATTGGATTCTTATTATACATGACTGAATCATGGATAAGTATCATCTTTGCAACATTCTTAGTGTCCTACTGTCAATGTAATCCGAAGGAATAGAATTTGGAAACAGTTAAAGTAATTATGATATTTATTGAAGGTACACCAAATTTTGGATTATTTTTTGTTGTAGGAAGAGATAATGAATTTTCATAATTTTTTGATGCTAACTAGGCTAGAGTTTAAGTGGATAGAAATTCCAAAATTTGAGGATATTTATTCGTAGGTAAAAAATATGCTGGATTGTTGAGAAAGAAATAAGAAATCACTTCTATTTTTATGAATAAATAAGAATATATATCTACTAAAAAATAACGAATTTAGCTATTGGGGATGAAGAAACTACTAACTGTTATTAGTAATGAGTTGAAAAAACCGATGGTGATTCAATGTGACAACAAGAGCACAATTGATGTTTTAATGAATCCAATTCAATATTCTCATACCAAAAACATTGAGATCAAATATCACTTAATGAAAGAAAAAGATAAACAAGGTGTGATTAAAATGTAACATGTTGGAACTGATGAAATAGTGGGTTACATCTTAAACAAGACATTGGTGGAGCATGTGTTTGAGAAACATTGGTTGAATCTCAGCATTCAACCACCTCCCAATGCATGAAGTGGTTATAGTTTTTCCCCTCTCTCCATTTATATTAACTATTTTAATCTATTTTTGAAAGTTATATAGGTTTATGAGGGATAAATGATATAAGGGGAATATGTTTTTGTGATCCTCAAGTACAAATAAGAGTTCATTGGGTTTAATTATAAAGGGGTAGAATGGATAAATTCATTGTTTTAAAGGTTTTCTTGTTTTTAGATTTTGATAAACCATTCAATGATTCTCTGACATGTTGAGAGTTCGGTGTTATATAAATAATTTTGTTGGTTTGTGGATTTTGAAAAACCATTCAATTATACTATGACATGATGAGAATTTGAAGTTATGTATAAACAACATTCATGGCATGTTTGACATGATCAGAACTATGAAAATTTTCTCTAACGTTATGATAATTATATGTTATCTAGAAAAAGTATGCAACGCTTGTGTGACATGATGAGAATTACGTTTTATGTGGAAATAGTTTATTTATCTCATTTTATATCTTGGACATCTTAAATCATTCAAAAACATGATAACACAATTCTTGCTTCCCTTTTTGTTTTCTACACTGAGGTTTTCTCAAGAAGACTTAGAGTGATGGATGAGTTGTCTCTAACATTTCATGTTTTTCTTCAAAACCGATGCTTTATAGATTATATATAGAAAATTGAAACAAGCCCAAAGGGGGATATTTTTGGAACCAAGTCCTCTTATGGTTAGTATTTGGAAACTAAATTTAGTTGGTGTTTATTGAAAATACACACTAGTTTGATCAAGGAGTTAAAAAGACAAGTATTTTTATGGTGTAGATGGCTTCAATGTTTAAGGCAGCATTGTTCCCTAGTGTTTTCCAAATTTTGGGGTCTAAAATTTGGGGAATGGTGAATGGTTTTTTTGGAAAAGGTTGTTTTTGGAAATTTTGAATGTGAATATAAATGTTTCAATCAAGTGATGTTTTAGGATCATCTCATAAAATTACAGAAAAGTAAATAATTACCCGTAATATTTATTTTGTGTGAAAGATAGTTTGGATGATTTTAAGATTTGTGTGTAAAGAAGAAGGAATAAAAGAATCTTACATGAGGAATTTTGCATCCAAATTAGGCTAGTACACATGGGGTAAGGTCCACAATGAACTTTCATGAAGGGTTATCCAAGTCAATAAAAATGCATGCACCCTTTACATTCAAAGTAACTTTTTTCAAAGAATATTTGTTGTCTCATCCGCATAAAAGAGTTGTGTGTTGAAGAGTTACAAAAAATAAGTCTTGTATGTAGAGTATTCCTTGTATCTATCAATACCAAGTCAAACTTTGAGTGTGGTGGCATGAAAGATAAGGGTAGCGTGAAATTCATCTTCTACGACAATCAAAAAAGTTACGTGCAAGTTCATGTGTTGCGTGAAAGTTCCTGAGTTGCACTACTAACAGGTTTTGAAAATCTGGTTTGTTTGATAAGTGATTTAAAGTGCATCAATTTAGGAAATAGTGAAATTAGATTCTCAATCAATTAAGGAAAAAAAAGAATTAAGTTACAGTCTAAAAAAGAGACTTTCAAGTCATTAATGATGTGTACAAATTCACCCAATGAAGTGTTATAGGGTTAGTCGATTGAAGTGTTCTGAGGGAGTTAGTGTGCTATTCATAAAATCATGTAATGTTAACATGCCTTGAAAAGTGTGACTATGTATGACTTTAGGTATTCCAAAACTAGTAAAGATTAGTAGATCTGGGCATAACCAACACACTATCAATGTATGATCCTTGGGATATTCCATAGTTGTGGACCAAGTAAAAGTGTTTTGTTTTCTATTTTCACGTGATATTTTGATTTCCGCACATTTCCATAAGATAGGTTTAACAAGTTCTTACTAACGTGGTAACAAGATTCATTATATTAAAAGAAAATTTTGAAACCCAGATTCACTCCTCCACTCTCAGGGTGATTTTGGGTACTATTGATTGAATTATTAGGGAATTCCATTGAAAAATTTCAAGCTAAGTTTCAACAATTAAGGCACAAGAAAACTGTTTATGGGAGAAGTACAAGCTCATAGAGATCATGGAGAAAACCGTGTTTTCCAAACCACCACATGAAAATACCACCATTGAACATGATACCCTTAGAAAATTCACTGGTGTATTAAATGCTTATGTATATAAACCATAACAATATAAATTTTAATATTTTAGTTTTTATAAAATAATGATTTTTTTGAAAACTTTTTAATATTATCTTTTGAAATTATGAAATAATGAGTTTCATAAGAATTAGATTTTTAAACAATGAAATAGAAATTTTATTTGTGAAAAATATATAGGTCAATCCAGACCTTATTTTTGTTGAATATAATAATTATTTAAATAAATTATATTTTAATAAAATATAATTATCAAATAATATTTTTATAGATGATAATATAATTTTATAATGTTAAATGTAATTGTTATAATGTTCAGAAAAATATTATTGTGAATGAACCATTCAAATTTCAAAGAATTTTTATTTTTATTTAAAAGTGTAAATTATCATATTTATAGAATTATTTTGATATAATAAATAGTATTTTTGAAATCATCATAGTTGAATCACACAACAGTGGTTTTTTTCATCATTTTCTAAGGCAGTAGATTTTTTTGGGTAAAACTTAATTACAGTATAAATATATAATATGTATTATGACATCACAATGACCAAAAAGTTAGGAAATATATGCCATAATAGGTAATCAATACCAAATATACATTTCCCCTTAATTTTTTTTATGTTTTTGGATTTATTTTATAAACCCTTAATTAATCCTCAAAAACCTATATTTTATTTTAAGGTTCTAAAATCAATCCTGTATAAACAAGTCTCACTTCCACATCTCCAAGAGAGTTATTATAATGTATTCGGTTCATATTATTATAAAATAATTATGACCACTACTCTTTGGAAGAAACCATGTGAAAAAACCATTTGAATGATTATTGTTTGGATAACTTAATCATATATAATCCAAAACCTAGGTCTGGAAATTAATAAATGACTCTCCTATATTTTTATATATAACCCCTGCCAAATTCCAATTTCTCTTCACTAACACATTTTTATCACTAAAATACTATTCCCTTACATCTATAGAGTCCTCCCATGGTTCCACCAATCTTTTAATAATCTCATCCCAAGATTTTAAAAACATCCTCTTAAGGTAAGGGATCCTCTCTTTCTCTCATCTATTCAAGCAACTTAATTATATTATTCATTTTAGTTTGAAATTGTTTATGTTGGGATATGATCATAAAATTATATACTACTATCCTTATGATTATAAGTGACGTGTGACCCCTATCACTATCATTAATCCCTTAAATGAATATTCATGTACCCCCATTATTCTGTCAAAATTATCCTATGATATTTCCATGCCAATCAATTGTTTCGTGAATGCCCATCGCCATCTATACTCAATGGTATTCAACCAGATATACCAATCCATAATTTGATGGATAATTCTATATATGTAAACCACACTCTTTAATTATGGGATCAAATGTGATGAAATATGATCCTATATTGAATTATTAATGTGGCACAATTTTTCTTGTACAAACTATAAAAGTGACAGTTGAACTTAGAATTTTATAGCCTCCCAAATGCATTGGGTGATCTTTTTTTTCTAATAATATTCAATGAATTATAAATGTAAGGATATCCTAATAACATTATACTATGTTGTCTTGGTTGTTATCATAGACTAATATTTATGATTTCATGTATTATGTAGTTTCCACATTCCCATATATTATGATTCTCGCCACTATTTTTTTAACTTTATATACCTATTGGATCACATGTACTAATTTACCTTAATGCATGATTTTTTTATTCCCTTGATGGGATTAATAGCTCATCCCTTTCTTATGTATGTCTCCATGTTATCCCATGCAATTTTAGAAGTTCCAAGGAAAATATGGGAATGTTTCAGTGTTTCTAATTAATGATGTTATATTTTTATTTCATTTTTTATATACTATACATAATTTACAAATGAGACTAGGATTGACGATATTTTGGGATTTTATAATTTTTATTTTTGTGTAACAAATCATGAAATAAGGTGTAAAAATTTATAGTTTTTCATAGTTGGTATCATAGGGATGATGGATAATTTTTTGGATTAGGATTATAAAACTCTTTCATAATGGTTAAGGATAATACCCAACATGATAAAACATCACTAAATTTTGGAAAAGTATATATGTATTAGTTTATAAGAAAATTCACACTTATATTGATACTTTAAGGGGATATAACTATAACACATAGGTACCTAGGGATAATAACCCTAGAAAGGGTACATTTAGCTAGACACAATCAACACATGGTGCATGAAAAAAGCCCTTGATACAGTTGGGTTGACACTCCTAGGGGATATACTTTAGAAAATTCACAAGCTCATTATGTAACATTATTAAAGGAACAAATATTAATGTATGATTTTATATTATGAAATACTTCATGGATAACTTATATTGAAACCTATAAATTAATAGGTTAAATGAAATTTTTTAATTAGGAATTCTCCCTTAAATGTATATGGTTTCCTGACTATGTTTTTATTATTTTAAAATTATCATCCCTAATTTTACATTTATTTATAGTGAGTGGTTAGAAATACAGGATACCGAGCAAACAATAAATGTGAGGGGAAATATTATAAATACACAAATGAGAGACCTAACCTAATGTGAGAAGGAATCATAAACTTTGTGATGATAAATTCTTATTTAACAAATGATTTGAAATGAATATTGAATTAGGAGGAATGAAAAAATTCCCTTAAGAAATAGAAATTCATAATTGATACCTTTATAAAAAAAGGACTCTAATATTCAATGGATATTCAAATCATTTAATCAATATAAATGGAACCACTATATTGAAAATATATTCTCCATCCTTCAATGATCTAATAATTAGAAGGTCAGAGTGAATGTTAATCAAATGGAAGGAGAAGTCAATCAATATCAGTCGTTGGTGAAAAACACTAAGACCGAGGAGGAAACCGAAGAAATGAATTAGAAGGGATTTTGGAAGATAATTTAAGAAAAATATTTTCCTCATACACTGTTATATAAAATGGATTTGTATTTATCTAGCCTCAATAAAAAGTGTGACAAATCGATTATGGTATATGAGGAAAACAAAAGAAGAATTTCATAATATTCCACCTAATTTTAATTACCTCTAAAATTAAATCTGAATTCTTATTTGGTGGAATAAATCCAACTTCACAAAGAGGCATATCCAATTAATAAATTGATATCTTTGTGGAAATTGTCTGATGTGAACTCAATGATTAAATAGAGATCAATGATTCTCAATGTTATCACAAGAATGAGAACTAGAAAATAGATTTTAATTCTAGTTGTATGATGGATAAATATAAGGGTAGAAAGAATGTAAAACATCTCACTAGTCAAAAGTGTGGGTGGAAATATCCAAGGAATTGCTGGAGGGAAAAAAGGAAATGATTTAGGTGTAGGACGAAAGGAAACCTAGCTTCCGATTGCTGATGGGAGAAACTCACCAATATGATAGAATAAAATAATGATCTAGTTGTCCTTATCATATTTTAAATTTTTTCAACTGAATAGAATAAGGAAACTATATGAATACATGAACTAAAGAAAGTATTTTCAACAAAAACCAATGATAACAACCACTAAGGCCTAGAGAGAAAGGTAGAGCTTATGCCATCAACAATAACTAAGGTGGAACCTGAAAATGACATGGTAACTAGTACTCTAGTTATTAATTCAGAAATAGATACTTTAATTTGTTATTATTATTATTTTAATTATATAATTTCATGTATGTTTAGTAGAACTATTTAAAAAACACATAAAATCATGGAGGTTATGTTTTCTATGAGGTTGAAAAATGGGGGAATTCTTGTATCCCATATTTATAACTCATCCCACATCCAATTGTTTTTTCTATATTTCCCAAAAACCTTATGATACTATCCTTAGTAAAATATGATGCAATTATAGGAATATGTTGAATTTCATTATATCATTCCAACATAAATTGTCGAGAGGTAGAGACTAGCCTCTATATTGAAATTCTGCCTCTAATTCCATACAAGTGGAAGGAGGAGGATGAATACTCTTCGGTAATGTAAAATAAAGCATGGATATTATTTCCTTGCGATCAATATTATCTATCAAAAATTACTAGACTAATGAAAAATATATTTCTTAATGAAAATCTGATTGTATAAGTATTCACTAATATGTTTCTAGAAGAATTTTTCGATCTGCTTCCTAGCCATAAAGTTGAGTTATCAATCAATATCATAATCGAATATTTTATAACATCCAAGACTCTATATATAATGGTTGTTATAAAACATGTGAAGCAGAAGAAACCATTATAAGGGAATATGAAAAAAGGATTAATATACCCATGTGCTTTACCATATGGTGCACTGTTCCTCTTCTTCAATAATAAAGATATTTTAATGCATCTTTGTAATGATTATCGTGATCATAAGAAGATAATGTTAAAGAACATGTATCCTCTTCCAAAAATTAGGGGATTTCTCAATTAGATATATATATCCCAGTGATTCACAAAAATGGATCATCTATCAGGATATTACAATGTAAATTTGGAAGAGGATATCCCCAAGTATTCTTTTTCATATAATTTATGGGAACTATGTGTTCATAGTGATACCATTTGAACCAAAAAATACTCCAAAAAAATTTATGAACTTGATAAATAGAGTCTTCAGGGATTACATTGATAAATTTGTGGTAGCTTTTATAGATGATATTTCTTGGTCACTAACTTTCTAGACCTTTGGTTTAAGGTTCTATGAATAATCACCCAAAAATACAATGCATAGCATGTATCTTGGTGGCAGTGTTTTTGGGTATCTAGAAATCAATAAATAGAGCCTAGTTGAGTGAATTTCACACTCATGTGTGGGCATATCTTCTAGGACTCGATGATTATTGATTGACATAAGTCGTACTTTCAAGAACTGGGATCAAGCCCCATCTCTGAGATAGATCATGGGGAACAACCCGATCATGCCTAATCCACCCAGACTGCCTACTGGTAGATGGGTTAAGCGGAATACTTTCATTTTAGGGCTAAAAATTATTACCAATGGTTCATGTAGCTCTAGAATTATGTTGGGAGGAGGTTTATTCAATGACAATAAGGGATCTTCTATCTCTACTTTCTCATCCCACTTTGGGACTGGATGCACTCTTCATGATGAATCCAATGCATTACTTGTAGGCATGTAATAGTGAAAGGGGAGAAAATTTCCATTGATACACATGAGATGGACTATTAGAAGCTATTTAAGTCGATTCAAGGACACTAATCTACACCATGTTCAATAATCTACCATGTCTGAAAAAACAGAAAGTTTATACATGAAGGCAAGAATGATTCCCGAATGCAGGAGACAGGTACTAGTGAGGCTGACTATCACACATCAAAAGTTCTCATAGATGGTAATATAATATTTTTTGATAACATAGGGTCCTTCCCTTAGGAATATATGAACATTTATATAAGGTAATCACTTGATTTTTTAATTCTTTAGGCCCCCTTATCCCTGAATGTTCTCAGTTCCCTAATCAAGTGGAACCTTATTTTCAATAAAAATTTAAATTGAATCATGCTCTTATGGTGGTTGTGATGAAATAAATGTAAATAAATATTTAAAGAGATGATTTAGAGGAAAATCACTACACGGATTCTTACAGTACCCACCAGTGGGGAAGGATGTCTAATAAAAACTTATGAGTACTAAAAATTATTGAGTTGTGTACTCATGCAAGGTGAATACCTTACAGCCTGTGACTCATGGAAATTAAATATTAATGAGAATAACTACCCAGTATATGATTTAGAAATGGAAGAAGTGATACTAATGATAAATATTCAGAGACATTATATACATGATGAAAAGTGTGACATATATACAAATGATTAAAAACTCAATTATATATTCATACAAAAAGAGATTAATATCCACCAATGATGGTGGTTTGATATGATAAAAGCTTATGATTGTTTAATACTGTATTATCCTTATAAACCAAATAAAGTGATATATGATTTGAGTATAAAAGATCCCACTACCCTATCCATGATGAGTATTGTAAATGATCCAATCTTCTTACATATGGTAAGGATAGACATGATAATCATAATAGGATATTTATCCAACCTTTCTCAAATAAATTCTAAACCCTATATTCTTGAGAAGATAAATGATGCCAAGAAAGATGATGAGTTTATACAGAAGAAGGTAGTGACTATTTCATAGGTCAACTTTGCTAAAATTAGATTTATATTGTTTGGAACACAGATTTTTTCCTCTAAAAATAAGAACCAAACATGAAACTTCTAGATGATGTATATATCTCATCCTTCTATATTTATTCAAGAATCACTAATATGTATAGAGATTAGAAGAAACAAATTAGTGGGATAACATGAAGAGAGATATTTTGGAGTAGGTATCTCAATTCATGGTTTGATAATAAGTAAATGATGAATGACATAAGTCAGAGGGTATGATGAAACAATTTAATATACTAGTATGGAAATGGGAAAACATAACAAAGGATTTCATTGGCGGACTCAACTAGACCTCTAAAAGAAATGACTCAATATGGGTGGTATTTGATGACCTTTATGAGTCAGCACCTTTCATAGCTATCAAGGAATTTTTATCTCTAGAGAAAATCTCCAGGATATTCATAAGAGAAGTGATAATACTATATGGAGTTCCACTCTCTATTGTATCTAATTGGTATCATAGGTTTAACATGAGGTTTTAGACAAGACTTTAGAAAAGATTTGATATATAACTGAAATTCATCATTAGTTATCAACTATAGATATATGGTCAAACTAGAAGGATGATTTAAACTCTATTGGATATGTCGATATCATGTTAAATAGATTTCAAAGGCAATTAGGATAAAAACCTTCCCCAAGTGGGGTTCTTATATAAAAACGTTTGTATTCTATTTTTTCAATGACGCCTTATGAGGAATTTTATAGGAGAGGTTTTAAGCTCCAATATGTTGGGATGATGTTGGAGAGGAAAAGCTGATGGACCTCATCTTGTCCAAGAGATAACAAAAAAAGTTCCAAGCATTCAGTGTCATATAAAATCCATACAAATTGGATAGAAAATATATCTAGAATATCATTGAAAAAATCTTGATTATAATGTTAGATATTATGTGTTTATATATTATTGAAGAATAAATATATATGGTTTGTAAATGAGGGAAATATTATTCCTAGATATATCTTCCTCTTTGGGATCCTTGATCACATCTGAGGGTGGCATATCGACTAACACTCCAACCCAACCTATCTCAAGTACATGATGTGTTCTAGTTACCATCTTGAGGAAGAAAATTCTATACCACTCATACGTATTAAATATTGAAGATATACCATTGGATAATGATATTTTGTATGGGGAGTATCTGTTGATGATCTTAGATCATATTGGCAATGTCCTAAAAAAAGACGACTAACCTAATCGAAGTATTATAGTGGAACCTGAAGCTTGAGGAAGTGACGTGGGAATAATAAGAGGTGATGAAACAAAAGAACCATGTTCTATTTTAATATATTCAATGAAAATTTTAGGAGTTTAATTTATAAAGGGGGGGGGTTACTGTAAAGAGTATGAATTTTTTAAATTTAATTTACTATTTTAAATGAGTAAATACCTTATTAATAAATGAAGTTATATAAAACACATGCACTAATTTTATTATTTCAGAACATTATACAGTCGATTAAATTTTAAATACTGTTAAACATCATAACCATTTATAATATATCTTTTTCCAGTGATAATTATGATTATCATACTAAGGGTTATGATAAATTCCATTTGATAGAGACAAACGAAGTGATGTCCTCGACTAGTAGAATGGAACCATATGAATCCCATTTGATAGATATTTAGTGGGAGGTAAAATCACTTGTATTTTCTTTTAACTAAACCCAATACAACATTCAACAACAAAATATTGAACAAAACCACTTACAGGAGAAGTTCAATATCATCAAGATGATGACCCACAACATGTTTTCCAAACCATCGCACGAGAATATCACCATTGCACAAATGTCCCTTAGGCTATTTGTTGGTGTGATAAAGGGTTTCGTATCTAGACCCTAATAGTGAGAATTTTTACATTTTATTTTTTATAAATGAATGAGTATATTTATCCCTTCAAAATATTACCATTTTAAATGATTAAATAATGAGTTAGATAAAAAATGATTTTGATATAATGAAACACAGATTATATTTTTGTGAAATATATTGATTCAATCAAGACATTATTTTTAATGAGTTAAATATTATCTCAAATAAATTTTATTTTAATAAAATCTTATTATTGAATAATATCGATATAAATGATAATATGATTTTTTGATGTCAAATGTAATTGTTTTATGGTTTAGGAAAATGTTTTAAAAAAAAATATTATTTATAAATAAAGAAATATTTTTATTTAAATGCTTAAATTATCATATTAAAATAATTATTTTGATAAAATAAATATTATTTTTGAAATCATCACATATAAATTATCCAATAATGACTATCAATTTTTTGGTTAAAAATAAAATATGGTATATGTATACTGTATGTATGATGAAATCATAATTACCCAAAAGTGATGTAATATATAATAGTAGTTGTATCCATGAGAAAATTATGTTTACAATTTAATTTTTTTTTTCTTTGAGGTTATTTTATTAATTTTATAAGCCCTTTATGAATCCTCCAAATCATATATTGTATTTTATGGTATTAAAATAAATTCCATATAACCATGAATCTGTTTCACATCACCAATGGAACTATTTTAATGTGTCTGGTTCATAGACGTATTTAATATTGAAAAGAACTTTTGTTTGGAAGAATCCTTGGAAAAAAAACCATGGGAATGGTTTTGGTTTTTATAAATTTATCATATATAGTCGAAAAACAATGTCTAGAAATTAATAAATTTTATCATATATATTTCTAAATAAACCCAACCAAATTCCAATTCTTCTTACTAAAAACCATTGGATCATGAAATTACTCTTCATTTACCTCCATAGAGTTCTTTGATAGTGCCCCAAGCACATACTAATCTCCTCCCATGATTTTAGATGCATCATCTCAAGGTAAAGGACCCTCTCCTCCTCTTTATTCAAGAAAATTATTTTTAATAATCCATTTTAAATCTAATTTTTTCATGTTTGGATACAATATTACACATCCCCAATACTGTAGTTATGATTTCCATGTGATGATAGAACCCTTACATTATCACTGTTCCCTTATATTAATCACCTTGTACCCCAACTATACTGCTGAAATTATCTTATGGATTTTCCTTAACAGTTATTTACTGAGTGAATAACCATACCCATTTCCACTAAATGGTATTCAATTAGATGAACCTATACTTAAATTATTATTTACTTCCATGTTTGTAAAAAAAAACTACTTAATTGTTGGCTTAAATGTGATGAAATATGATATTTTGATGAATGATATACATGGAACACTTATACATGTACATAATATAAATTTGATAGGTGGGAATGAAATTATATAGACTTGCATTACATTCAGTAATGTTTTTATCTCATGAGATTCTATTTATGGTAAAAAAGAGGTTATCCTAGGAACACTATGTTATTTTATCATATAACTTAACCTTGACTTATTTTTATGATGTCTTGTTTTTTATTTCCCTATTCCCACGTTGCATCTATGCTATCATGTTATATCATAACTCATTTTTAATGAATATGATTCTCACCCCTCTTATGTTACCTTGATATGATTCTTTGTTTATTTTCACTAATTTAATTACTCTATGATTTTCTTTATTATCTTAATGGGCTTTATAGCTCAACTCTTTCTTATTTACTTCCCTAGGTTATGCCATTAAGTTTTATAGGATCCAAGAAAACTAAGGCCATGATTTGGAGTTTTTAAATAATGATGTTGAATTTATATTGAAAGTTGTCATAATACATTACTAATTTTCCAAGTAAAATAGGCTTCATGATCTTATGGTACTATATAATGTGCATATTTTTATAACAAATCTTGAAATAAGGGTTAATAAAATAAGGGTTGTCATAAATTATTAATCTATAATTTAAAAAAATATGTAAAAAAATGATATATGCATTTAAAATCTAATAAGTCTTATTAATTCGTAGTAAAATAAAATCCCTTAAAAATAAGGGTCTTATTGAATATTTTTTCCCATTGATTTTTATCATTAATTAATTCAATATAGATATAAAATTTTTGAGAATAACATGTTATGATATGATACTTTATATTTATGTGGTTAGTTTTTGAATGGATTATTGGATTATTTAAAATGAAGAAAGCACTCATGTTACCATGACTAATTAGATCATAGTTAAAATTGAAACGAAAATCCAATTAAGAGTGTTTTATCCACAACATATTTTCACAACAACTACTAACTATAATGTGTTCATCTTTAGTAGTACATAATGTAATCTAATATTTCGTCTTACTAGAAAGGAAATAATTTTTTTCCCAAGAAGTGGTATATCTTTTGGGTTTTATTACTTTTCATTCTACACCCACCCCAACAATAAATATTGAAACATGAGGTTAAATCAAAAATAGAGGTTTTGGAAAATTTTTATTAAAGTGTGAAATTTCCTCTGAAATGTATTAATATCTTTTAGGAAACTATAAAATGATATTCTTTTGGATTGGATTGTAATATCGTAGAAATACACACATCCAAATTGATTTATGGTCTACTAGGATTTATATATTGAAGAATGATAAATATTCATCTTTATAACTGTATGTACACTTTTTTCACAACTTTATCCAAATCAATACTAATATCCAAAATCATAGGTGTTTCATGTAGATTATTGTTTTTAAGAAAAAACCTTTTAATAAATTCTTGTCTATATTTAAATTGATTTAAAACATTCCCAAATACATTTTGATTTTTTTAAAACAAACAAATTATTTGAATTCACTCATCATGTTTTCTCAAATTATATTTTCATGAGTTCTGAGAATTCATTGAATAATTATTGGCTAGCTGACCCAAAAATTACATGATATATATAAATTTGAACAAGTAAAATATCAAAAAATGTTATTTTCATAACCAAAGTAGGGTATTCTAAAGCTACAGAAGAACCATTTGATTATAATAATGAACTTAACCTTCCAAAACATACTTTAGGAGCTAGTTTAGGACCATATAAATATTTGGTATGCTTAAAAATAGAATTTAGTAAATTTTGATTTTCAAAACAAGGACGCTGTTTAAAATAAACTTCCTCCAAATGAATTCTATTAAACAATGTATATTTAAAATATATGTGAAAATTTTAAATTTCATTTGTGATTTATATGATAGACGAATTACAATGCATTGTTATTTTGATATAGGGAAAAATTTTCTTAACAATCTTTAACTTCAACTTTGTTATATCCCTTATCCACTTATCTAGTATAATTTATAATTATTACACCATTACCATAATTGTTATTTTTAAAGAGCCATTTAGTTTCCATAATACAATATTCTAAGGTCCTATCAACTAATTTTCATCCTTATTCCTATGATAAAGTTTTATTCTTCTCTCATAACTAATAAAAAACCTTCATCACTCATGTATTAATTTTGGTTTTAGGTTAAACATGAAATTAAAAGAAGAAAAATATGAAATTTTGACAACAATCGTAGTCTTAACTCACTCATCAAGGATTCAAATAATAATTTATAAATGACGTTTCTTTAATGTTCTAGGCATTCAGGGTTGAACACTTACATTTTAATCTGTCTCCAACCTTTAAGGATTTGTTTCTTCTAGTTCAAGTTTAAAATAATCATCTTTTCTAATGTTAAAGAGAGTATGATGTTTCAATTTATCAAAATAATCACTAAGATAACAAATTTGTTTTTTATTGGGATCAAGGTGATCAATTTGGTCACATTTCACATGATTTGATTATTTTACTATCCTTTTAAATTTAATAGAATCTAAAAAATCATTAGTAGTAGAATAATAGACATGAAATATTAATTCATCAACAATTAAATAAAACATACTCGTATTATCTTGATTATTCAATATATAAAACCTACATCTAAAAACATTACAGTTTACAAATTTTTGTTTCATATTATTTCACAACATATATAGTATTTTATTTAAAACATGTATTATTATAATTCTTTGTATACCATATAATGTTTTTTTAACAAATTCAACTAAATAAATGATTAACCATGCCATAGTCACAAAACATTGTTCGACCAATTTCTTGTAATTTGAATTTCCTACATTAAATAAGACCATTCAGTTGAGGTTTTTTTAGATAGTTAATTCATGATTAACACCATATTTTAAATATAATTAATTAACATCATTATTTTCAAACTCTCCTCCATGTCCACATTTTAATAATTTTATAATCCCTTTCTTTACGAACAAGTTTAATGAACATTATAGAGACAAAAAAATATTCACTCTTAAGCCTTAAAAGTTAAAACCAATTTAATATAGATAAATCATCAACCAACACAAAAAAAACATATTTTTCTCTAAGGATTTATATTCTATATGGGATGAACAAATAATGGGGGATAATTTTCGTGGATATAGAAGTAGTAGAATCTTTGATAGGTTTAAAAGAAGATTTGTGTTTCCTACCCATTTGAAATTCATCAAATGGATTCCTTTTATCATTATTAAGTTGAGAAATCATAGAAATAACAATTTCTTATATAAAATTATCATAAAATAAATATCAAAATGTCCACGTTTTCTATTCCAAATCCACGATTCATTAATTTAAATTTTCAAATAGTATATATTTATTATACATAATGAATTAATATATATGGTATTTACATTTTATATTCTAGGTTCATTAAATGTAAGTAATCTTTACAAAAATACAGTACACAAATAATTTAAGAAATTAAAAAAATACCCATCTTTATGAAACATATATATACATATGATGTTATAATTTAATGCTACCAAATGAATAATTTTTGGATGTGGAAAAAATTCATATTTTCAACAAATGTAACACTAATAATAGTTTCCACTACATTATCCTGAAATGTGACATATGATTCATAAATATTTGATGAATAATTGATGTTTTAAAAGAAAAAACTCATATATCTCAAATAGTCACTTTCTATCTACCATTTTTCATCATTTTATTTTTGGATTCATCACTAAAAAACTATTAAACAATATGAGTTTTTGGAACCCAAATTATGTTGTGTCTATATGTGTGAGAAACTACGAATTTGGGTATCCAGTATGATTGTAATGAAAAAAATCAACATTTAATTTAATAAATATTCTAGAAATATAATTATTAATAATTATAAAAAAATTGAGGCCTCTTAAAGAAATAGTCATTTACATAATGACCAACAATTCCAAAATGAAGACAAGTTACAATAAAATTACTTTATTCTATTAAAAATAGGCTCACAAATATTTTTATAAACTTATAACAACTATCCATTTATAAATATTCATAGTTGTACTTATTTTATTTTTTCTTTAAAAATATTTTATTTTGATAATCCTCCCCTTTGTAAAAACTCTTATAACAATTTTTAGGGATCCAACATCTGCTATAATTGCTTAATTTTTCATTCATATATCACATAGGTAGAGGTATATTTGTCTAGTTTAAATTTTAATTTTAAAATTTGATTAGATATATATTCTTTCTCTATGATATAATAATTAGAAGATAAAATAAGAGTTTTATGAATTTTATTAGAGGAATAATTTTTATATTCCAGTATGAAATAATATTTTTTTTAAACAAATAAATTGTTTTTAGATTCGGATTTATATTGAAGAATGAAAGTCAAAAATGATTGAACAACTGTTTTAGTCGAAAATTACATATTATATTTACTATTCAACAACTCGTCTCCAAAGCTAGAATTTAAATCATCACTTGAGTCCTCAAAATAACTCTAAGTAGCCTTCATATTTGTTTTTATCTTTTATTTTTAGAGTATGATATTATTAATACCCTATTCTAACATTCATATTTTTATTTAAGGTATGGTAAATCAAGTTTGATATGCCCAAGGTTTTGAAATTCATATAATTTCAATTATTTGACATCTCCTTTATTCTTTTTTAATATGTCAACGGATTTCTTGAAGCCAATTATTTCCCTATACCACTTGTTAAACATTATATATTGTTGTGAAAGTTCATCACATTAATTATTATATCTATATTACATTTCATTAGTTTAATTTGATTAAAATATATCTTTATCCTTCTTATCATATTTTGAATTATAGAATTTAATTGAATCATTTTCATTATTGATCAGATTTTGATTATCAACATCAGCTGACATCCTAGATTCATTCTTCGAAAGAGTTCCAATTATATCACTAATTTTCATGTCATTATAGGTGTGGAATTCATAATATATGATGATATTCCATTTTTACATAAAGTTATAACTATGAGAAAATTAATATCCTTTTCAATTTAGTGAATAAAATTTCTCAACGAAGACAATATCATTATAATTTTAGTTAATCTACCATTCATCTCAGTGATACACTCACCAACAATCATTCTAAATGTGTTAGAATTTATCATAGTATGATTTTACTTGAGTTTTCTGACATTATTTGTATTGAGGTGACCTAAGAATCACATACATATATATGATATCATTTTATATAAAAATTAAATGTATCACATACAAAAAAAAAACAACCCAAAATCATAACATTGTCATGTCTTTAGAGACTATATACCTAATCAACTTATTTCCTAAAAATGTTCAATATTCACTAAAAAGTTTTTCTTAGAAAATACCCATCTTGAAAATAACCAACTTATTTTATTTATTCATTTCCTTGGGAAATAGGAAAATAATAAAGGGAGTTCTCAAATTATGAGAAAGTGGAAACATGGTAGATTGACATAAAATATCATAATTGAGTATATGGTATGAATAAGGGAATGATAAGACGATCAGAATTTAAGAAAATATACTAAACAAGTCAGGGAATATAAATCATTAGTCGTGTAATAATGATATGTCATAACAGAAGTCATGAGTTATAAGAGTTTAGATTCATCAATTATAAATATTGAGCTTATAAAGCATATAATAATAATAATAAATAAGTTTATGGAATAAAAATAATAATATAAAACCATTTCCTTTTCCATGGATAACTACCAATACCAATATAGTATTCAAGAAAGAGTCCCATAGTGGGTTGGATTCAATACCCATTCCCATACTTATTTTCTCTTGTGATATTAATATTAACCAAATGAATTAGAGGGATACATAATTTTGGGTTGACCCTTCACATAAAAGAAATCATATATATTTACTACACAATTTTAGAGAACATTAATCATTTCATCATATCTTAAATAACCCATACGAAAGAAATATTTTTTATGAAAAAAACCATAAAAAATCAACATTTTAAAAAATCCATTGCTATAATATGGATGGTTTCACTAGAAACAACCACCAATAAATCATTAAAATCATTAAATTACGTCGAAATAGATTATTTTTTTATAAAATCATCAGAAATAGACATTGATAAACAAGAATAATTATACATTTCTTTTGATAACATTAAAAATCTAGAAATTCACAGAAAAATTTGAATGACCTTTTATTTTAAAAAACATGGAAACTTTTAAAGGAATATTTATAAAAAATAAGAGATACTATTTTGAGGAAATCCATTCATTTAGTAAATATTAATAAACATTATTAACACATTTTTTTTATAAAAAGTAAAATATAATCAGTACGAAAAAATTGTAGAGATTCAAAATACTTTTTTAGAGGAAATTAATATTTATTAGGAAATTAATTTACACAATAATTTTATTATATAATATAACATTATTTAATAATTTTAATGAAAATGGACATAGAATAAAAAAATTCATGACCCAAAAGGGGAAATTGGGCCAGCTTTGCTAGAGAACATTATTTTGGTCTTTTGTGCACAAAAAATGTTTAAAATGGAAATAACATATGAAAAATATATAAATAACTATAATATATGAATATATATTATTTTAAAAGGGAAATTAAATTAAATTTTCTATCCTGGAAATTGAAAAAGAAACTCTCGATAAAAGTGGGATTGTAACATAAATCCTCACATCAGCATTCTACTTAGTTGAAAACTCTAAAAACTCCAATTTAATAAATTTATACTTATTAAAAATTAATATTATAACAATATTTATATTTATTTTATTATATACCCTTCACTTATAATTTATTATTACCAATTTATTAATAATTCTACGTTTAAAGTAGTTATTGGGTGTTATATATTCTCTTTTACAAGTATTTTTCAGTTCAATGGTTCCAATAATTGTTACATGTTAACAGTTATAAATATCTAATCAAGCCATAAATATCATATTTATTTATTATATATACTTTTATTACAAAACATTCATGTCAGTGATGTAAAATGAAATAGATCACTTCATGGAGGTGTTAGTGCACATGTAAACATTGACATTGTTTTCATTTTACAACAGATGAAAAGAAAGTAAGGTAGAAAATAATTTATCATTTTATAATAATAATAATTATATATATATCTATATATATAATATTTTTTCATGAAATAAATTTTTATAAACATCCATGAAATACATTTAAGAGAAATGAAATACATCGTTTCATAGAGGAAGTAGTCTATACATACACATGAGGGAGATTTTAATTTTTTATTAGATGGGAACAGGGTATATAATAATTTTCCCATCTAAATAATAACACTTAAATATAATAATGATAAATATTTTATTATATATATGTGTTAAATAGAAAATTAAGATTAGGTATAAGAATAAATATCATAAAATAATTTTGTTAATATGATGACCTATTCCTTGGACATATTCCTTTGTATCTCTCTTTAAGACCTCAAGGGTTAATGTTTTAGTAAGTACAAAACCAATAGTATGAGATAAATATAATTAATAGGTAATTTTGAACGATATTTTTTTAGAAAAGGTGCTCAATGTGAGTGATGAATGATGATAAGAGGTTCCCTTTTATAAGTGAGAGGAGTGACACCCATGTAAACACACTTAACGTTAAAATAATATGAAGTAATTTACATGGGAATGTTGAAAAAGTCAAATTTCAAATTTATAGTGAGTGAGGAAGAAATAAAAATAAAAATAAAAATTAAGGATGAGTTTTTGTGATATTTTAAATCTCAATCCCTTTATTCTAACCATTTTAATCCATTTTAACATTTACCAAGGTGGAAAATGTTATACCAAGGTAAATATTTTTTATTTATTAAAATAAAACTCATATTATAATATTTTTTGATATCATAATTATTAATATTGAATCTATTTTAGTATATTCAATTCTATAGTTGGAATAAATTATATTTAATATAATTATAAAAAATCAACAAAAATCCTAATTAGAAAAAAGTATTTTTATACATGAAAATTAATTTACACTAAAATCATGTAAAAAATTGAACCGAATTGAATTTATTTCATTATAGATAATAAAATGACAGTTTTATAAGTTTCAAATAAATTAAAAACTAAATGTATCATCATGAATTATTAATTTAAAGAAAAAATAATTAAAATATTTCTTATTAAAATAAAATATAACATACATTCTAAAACATCAAGAATGGGTTTAAAAATTCAATAAAATATATTTGAATGAATTATTATACTCCTTAAATAAATATTTGTCTAAGAAAATGTTTTCATAAATTTTTATACTGTGTTTATATCATAATGATGTTATGAAAGTTACAGTATTTATGGTATCTATCACTATTCACCTAAAAATAAATCATTTTAGAAAAAACCCCAAAAATAACCCGAAGATAATTTTTTTTATTGAGTCTAAAAATTATATAAATTTTATAAAACTAAAATTCCAATATTAACTAATTTAACTTTTAAGTAAAACCTATATTATATATAATTAAAACTACGATTAAAAACATTTTTGTTTATCCATGAATAATTTAATTGACATTCCTTATATTTTCTTAATGAGTGTAGGGTTATTATAAATTTAATTTAATAATTATTATTTAAATTTTTTTATTGATATAAACTCTTTAAAATAATTAAATTTATTAAAAATATGCAATTCATCAAAAAAATAGTTTCTGTAAAATTAATTGAATTTTCACAAATAAAATAGAATGTAGTTAATTTTAAAAAACATTTTTTTAATCTTTAATTTAACTATATTGTAATTTCATTCAATTTTAATTGTAATAAATAATTATTCACTTATGTTTGTTGTTTCATTTATTATAACCAATCTAATGCATTAAATTTATTTTATAGGAGAATATATTATAAAATCACAATGTGATACATATACCTTCATCAGAAACTACAATAGTATACCACATTCATGAATAGTACAACACTAAGAAACCTAGTTAAATTAATCATGCTTTATGTTGTAAATAATTACATTCATGTATTTAGAATTTGTATCATATTAAATTTCCTATTCGACACACCAAATATCAGGTTTTAATTCAAGAATCATGTGTGGTTTATCTACATTAATATAGACTATTAAAATGACATTATTCAAGTATATGCTGGTTATTTAATTCAAAAATCCCTAGTTTTATCTATTAACTTAGAGAGATATGAATATATAATTTACTTATACAATATAATACATTATTTCCAAAAGAAAAATATATTCAGACTTCAACTATAAAAATTTCCTAACACCTAAGTCCATGTTTTTATAACAAGTATTGTCCTATTTATATTTTATAATAATTTAATAAGGGATGAATTGGTTTATTAAATTTTAGACCAAAATAAAACTACCCAATTTTAAAACACCCTAAATAAGTCATTAGATTTTAATTATGTTATACTGAAAAAAATATAAAGATAAATATTGAAGGGCAAGATATGTTTTCATAGTGATTTAAGAATCATATAACCACCCTTATTCCTCTATGAAATTTCTTGACGCGACCTTGGTGAATTTTGTTCCAATTTTTTTTCTGAGGATCACACAACTAAAGTGTAAAGTTGTTAGTTTTTGCAAGGTACGAAGATATTTAACTAAGATATCTCTGAAAAGGATTATCTATAGTCCTCAAAGAATACTCAATACAATGGGTTCATACTTAGATATAGTAATAAAACATATATATATATATAAATTCTATATTAGTGCACTGTTTAATATTTATGTATATGAAATATGATCAAACTGAATTCCTAGAAATAATAGATTTTCAATGTAGTTATGAAGGTAATTTTTTTCTGGTTGATATATCTTTGTGTGCACATATTAGATTAAGTAAAACTTTTTTATTTTTCATCTTTTAGATAAAAAAATACATATTGAGGGTATAAGAGGAAATGATATAATAATGTGATAGAATTAATGATTTTTTAGCACATGAAATCTTTTTTTATTTGAAATATATCATATAAAGTTACATTCACATATAAATGTATTCCAATTTTATCAAAATATTATATAGGAGTACAAATGATACTCAGATTAGAATTTTAAGTAAAATGAGTCCTTTATTTTCTCTATGGAAATCGGTAAAGGTATAAACATTAAAGTATCAATCAATTATTATAAATACAAACCTAAATAAACTAATAAAAAATATTAAATTTTGGTGATTATAAATCATGAGATAATTTCTCCTTAAAAGAATAAAATTTTCAATCTCCTTGAATATATTTAATTTTAATCTCGAATGTTATAAGGTTTATCTTATTAATTTATTAGTATAATTTTTTTACTTCACAATGATCATTATTTGTTAGAATGATCTTGAGAAGGACGATCTGATATTTTTAAGAGACAACTATGGAATTACATAATCATGATCTTAAACTACATAATGATACTTTTTTATTTCACTAAAATTATATTCTACTTGTATAAAAATCATTATATACTTGTTAAGTATCATATGAGACCTGGGTAATCATAATTTTGGTCTTGTGTTAGAATATTTGACTTGTGTATACTTCATTCCGAACCTTCATAAGGATTCTAGATTAGTGTAAGAATCATTATAAACTTTGTAAAAGTTATTAGACATGTTTAATCATGAAAATTAACTACATAACGATAGTTATATTGTAGTGATGACTCATTACTTCGTAAAGATGACCCGTTATATTTATAAAAGTAAACACATTATAAGGATCAAATATAACCTCATAAAGATCAATTATTCAAAAAATAAAGATGAGTACATTCCATTTTTTTATAAAAAATTGAATAATATTAAAATATAGAAACATATATAATTGAATCTAAAAAACTTAATAGAAAACATTATTAAAATAAATAGTGATTTTTTTTAACATAAAAACAAAGGATAGAATTGGATAGGTTGGATCAAAAATTTTATTTATGACATCTTGTATATTATAGGGGACCCCATGGATGGGATTTGGATACTTGATAAATAGATTAAATCTCTTTAACATTAAAGGAAAATAACTATGTTAAATAAAGAGATTAAATATTACAGATTAGATATTTATGTGGAAAGTTCTTATTTATAATAATAATCATTGAATACAATATTGACGTATTATAAATTATCTATTTAAATATTCATGAAAACAAAATATTTTTCACCTACTAACCCTACAAATATTTAGGAACAAAATAAAAGTGATTTTGAAATTGAAAAAAGTTTAGAATGTGAAAAAATTATAAATATGAGGTATAATAAGACGATAATAAACATGATATAGTTTAGAATCAACATAGATGTGAGTAAGAGGGAAAAAATGATAATTCTAGAAAAGGAAATGAGGTGCATCATTCGATAGTTTTTATAAATGTTATTACTATGAGAAGTATAAGTAACTTTTTTTAGGATTTTTAGAATACATATCATTATCCAAAAGATGAAAATTAGAACATTTTTATTAGTTAAATTAGGTTTATTACTTGAATTCAAATAAAAATTGATATATAAACATGAAATATTTTAGTTCAATATTTGGAAGAAACCATTTTGGATAGAATTAGTGTAATATTATAGTATACACCCTCCATTTTACTAGTAAATTTGGTAATGAAATATTAATTTAATCATTATTATCTCTTCAAAAATACATTTTTATTAGAAGAAAGTGGGATAGAATTTGCAATTATGGTTTCTAAAAAGAGTCATTAGAAATTTTAGATGAATATATGAAAAAATAATCTTATGAATGATGAGGGGAAATTCAAAACCCACCCACCATATTTATTTGAAAGCATCATAAACTATGAATTTTGGGATGGTTTTGATATCTATTAAGAAGAGGAAATATTTTAGGTACATTATAATTGATATTATATAATTTTATATCATATGTATGAATTATTTTGATTCAAAATTTGTAATTTATGAAAAATAAAGGTTTTAAAAAAATAAATAACATGAATCAATGCTAATATACACCTTCAATAATTAAGGGATGACATATGCTTCACTTGAAAAACATATGATATGTAATTTAGATCGATGTAAAAACCTCAATGTGACATAAAAAAATAACTATGCTTTTGAATTTATTTTTATATTGATAATTCATTATCCATCCATTTCCATCCCACCTCATGTGATATATGAGAAGGTTTTTGTAAATAAAAAGGAAAAATTATTAGATGAAAATGCCTAGAAATTATTGAAATCATGTGTAAGAATAACATTATAAAAATGTCCTCTACATTAATATGTTGTTAAATAAAAACATATTTTTATATAATAATTAGTACTTAGTTTCTTATATTTATTTTATTTTTATCCATGATTCTGGATGAGGACAACTTCTTCTCAGTGACGAACACTTCTTCTATGACGTAGGTGGTGATGAACGTTTTGTTCGTCCCTCCCCCACTGGAGTGGGAGGGGATTGCATCGTCATCTATGGGGGATCTGACCCATGTTTTTACCCCCTTTCTAACACTAATTTCCATCCTCCCTTCACTTATATTTCACTTTTTTTAAAGTTAAATTCTTTTTAGATAGGTTTCTATAACTCTCACTATCATCTATGGTGTTCAAATATGCCTCGTGCCTTCTGAATTTGACATTGGTGGATCCCTTTAGAAAACTTATCCCTTTAGTTGACTCATTAAACATGTCTTTCATCAGTTCATGGTGCTTATAATAATGATAACCCTAGTACTACAAGCGTATATGCATATTATGATTCGTTTTCATTAGATAATGATTTGATTATAGCCTGCTCGAGAGCTCCCCATATATGTGACTAATCCGGTATCTACATATTCAGGTGGTCTTATGAGTTCCATAAGAAAACAAATATTCTAACCATTATAGAATGGGTTTTCTTCCAAAACATCCTCTTCCTTTAAAAAACATTATGATTATTCCAATGTTAGGGAATATGGTTTGTCACTATTTATGATCTGACAATAGAACAAGATATGTTTTTTACCCTATCTCTTGGTGAATCTATGTGATATCAATATTTCAAGACTTCTAGTGGAATATGTTTGGATTATATTTGGCCACGTTCTTTGTTTCAAGAAAATTGTTTTATTTTAGAGAGGAGTTGATTCCTATTCTTTGTGAAAGAGAATAGGGTAGTAGGTTTTAGTGTGTTGGTGTGGGATCAAGCCTCATAGCCATATGATTGATGTCAGACTAGGTATAAGAACTGATATTATTGATAGGGTTATGTTTGTAGTTTTTGGTTTAGGCTTGAAGGATTATGTTCAAATTGGTTAATTTTATTTAGATATAGGGTGATTGAGGGGGTGCATGCATCTGGTTCTTCTAACCTAAACACCATCATCTAAAATCACTCATCTTATTTTAAATCAGTCTATATAGTGTTTTATTATAAACATGGGGTTTTGATGATGAAATAAAGTGGGTAATGTCATTCTATTAGCATGCCTGATGGAGTAACAACAAAAGAAAACCCAAATTCATATGAGGGAAAGGAGAATGCACCAAACAACTAAGTCCTAGAAGGAATGTTATAACGATAAATCTAGGAAATCATTTCAGTGGTCAATAAGTTTTGAATCTAGTTCATGATCAAGGGGAGTATAATATGGTGAAATTAAGATATTAATATCTTGAAATGTGTGTAATCTAAGGCCCTGATCTAGATGGACAGATTATTGAAGGTCAAGGCCTATATGAGGAAGCATTTGGTGGTAAAATCATCTATAAAATATCAGTGGATAGTGTAGAGTGAATGCATGGTAGAGGAATTTACAACACAGGGAGGAAGAAGGGGTATATGGGAACCTTAGACTCATGGAGTTTTATTGCGATTAAGGGAAGTAAATATAAAGGGTTTAATTTCTATTCTAACTTTCCTAAAACTATAGAAATTGCATGAGAAAAAATGGAGGGTAAAACAAAGAACTTGAATATAAAGTCACTATGCCTGACCAGTTTCATAAAAAGACCTTAAAGATTCAAGGTGAAAATTAAATAGTAGAATGATTAACAAGTGCAAGACGATGAAAAGATAAAAGTTCCACTTTAGGAATTAAGGCCTAACGAAATGATAATGGTATGGAGTGGGCATGTAGAAAAAATAATATGTTTAGAGATTATTCTCCACTCTGAGGGGGAATTTCTAGATAGAGAAGTGAACATAATTCATGGGAAAATAATTTGATTTTTTCCTAATGGGGATCAAAGGTACTATATTAACAAAAAATGACCTAATTTTATTTAGAGTATTCAATTAAAGGAAGATCAACATAGATAAGTATATCTAGACATGGGAAAATATGGGAAATCATTTTAAAGATCATGTCACGAATGATCCAGATCAAAATGTAACAAAACATAAATAGGGGTTACATTGGGTGATTGAATCAACTAATATTAGTATAAACTTTATTGTGTTTGTGAAATCTTTTGGGTTTATTTATTGTATTCTTTGAACTTGTGAGATTTCTTATTATTTATACCAAAGTTATTTTTGAAATAAAAATTTAATTTTCAATCAGTCTATTTAGTCAAAAGATGTGTTATTTACCATTTTTGAAGAAAAAAATAATTTCAACGGATTCAAGGAGTCAAGAATAGTTTGGTCACATTATGGGTGTGGGTTGTAGAGACTCATGATAAGAGTAAATTATGAAACCACAAGTGATGTGCATACAAAAAATTTAATAAAAGGGATACATGGAGAGAATGAGTTTCTAATGAATAATATAAATAATAAGATTGAAATAATATTCCATATCTTTTGAAGGGATTAATATGAATAATTAGTGAAATAATAATAACCATATTGATAGCTACAAACACCCTATTTTGAGGCTATCCATTCCCCATGAAATCCTATGTCACCTGGGGAATTATGTATTTCAAAAAATATTATGCTTACGGTTAAATGAATTTTTTTACTCCATTATGTTATTAAAATAGATAAATTGATTATAATATATATATCAATCGACACCCAACCATCATATTGTAGTTGTCAGGATCAATTTTTAAGGATCCCATAGAGAGAAGCGAGGTGGGGGGGGGGGGGAGGGTGAATTAATGTGTTTTGAATTTTTATCACTTTTAAATTTTACCTCAATTTTATGCCTTTTTAACTTAGTGAATATTTCTCTTATCTTCTTCACATATGGTTTGTGAAGAGGCTCCCAAATGAATAAAGAATAAAAAATTTCAATTTTTTAATGAGGTTTTCATCAAGGGTGGATGACTATGTCCCTAGTGTATGGTGGTTATTATCCCGCTCACACACTACTTCAATTTGTCTATTATAAAAAATAGAAGAAAATGCATGGAACTGTACTCATTTTCCTAGAATTGACTTGGAACAATCTAAGTTTTAACATTGCAGCATACATTTTGGATGTCATGATGATCCTCTTAAATTGATCAATAATATAGATCAAGAATTATTTGGTAGGAACCAATTCCTAATAAAAAACCTATGAATATAAAAATAAAATGTCTATATCTATTTAATAGTAACGAAAAGGAATTTCTCAAAATTACAGTAATTAAGGGATTTCAAAAATATAGAAATCAAGTATACTACCACATTTTCTTCTTCAACAAGATTAATATCAATCTGATATAGACTAGATATCTCGATGTTATTCTTCAAACAAAATGATGATATACTTAATAAAAGGTTGTCTTCAAACTCTTTCACTTCATATTTTGATATTTTACACAAACAAAGTGAAATGTAATTACATTTTTAGATTCTAAAATTAGTTATCATAATAGGACTTCAAGATATATGAAAATTATACATTATCATTCAATATTATAATTATTTCATGTGTATATTTTTTGTGTTCCACAATTATTGTTCATGGTTATCTTCAAAATTCTTCTTATATAATTTTAAACAAATGTTTACTAAATCTTATTAATTTACTTATATGCATGCATGTACATTGTATTAATAAAAAAAATTTATTTCTCATTTCCTTTAAAAAATATTTAATTTTCTAGATTTAGTTTCGTCAAAAAACATGGTTCACACATGATAGTTTGTTTCAAATAATGTGACTTCTTCACAAAAATAATATATATGGATGCTTAAAATTATTTTATGTAAGAAAGATATACCTTGTATAATTATTTTCCTTTATCATGTACACAACAGTAAGTATTCATTTCTCTCTTCATGAACTTTACAAAGTTTCATAGATCAATCCTTCTCGAGACCAAGAATATATCTTGAAGTAATTTTATTGTAGTAGGTTGCATTAAGGCTCAACTAGATACTATTTTTGTAGATAAAAATGAGATCTCCTTAAAAATATTAGAAACTTCTCTTAGGCTTAGTAATATAATATTTATATATTATTTCCCTATCTTATCCTCTAATTTTTGGGAAACCACTAGTCTCTAGAATAAAATTAATGTCAAGAATGATTTTAATTTCAAAGAATACTACAGTTTTTCATATATTCTAGAAATTCATGAAACTAAAAAACATTATTACCATTTTAATTGAGATCACATTTATCATTCGTAATTAAATTATTTGGTTCATGAATCCATGAATAAATTTATTCTTTCTCAAGATCAAATTAAACTTGTCAAATTTTAAGACACGATATTGAATTAGAAGACTAGAACAATGTTTCATAGCCTCTCCATGGATGGATTTGTACCATTACATCTTTGGATCTATAGCGATGAGATTTGTATAATCTCAAATGATAACATATCAACACTGCTGAGAATGGTCTGGTGACTAGTGAGGATCAAATCTTAAGGACCCATGTTGAGGGACATACTACACTAATTATTATGGCCTTGATTTAATCTTATATTTTATGGGAAATAAGAAATATAATATTGATGTAATCATGCATGTGACATTATATATGTAACATTTTAATAGAACAACAATAGTATAGGATACATCTGTCACACATCCATGTACCATGTGTAATAGTTTTTCTATATAAGTCTCAGAATGCTAAAGGCCTCCTGAAAATGTATCCAGATCCACTCTTGGAAACTACCCTTCATACTGGGACATATTAATGCCATAACTCCTCCATTATATCCCTATGTAGTTCGTCTATATTCATTTTTTAGGATTGGGTGAATACACTCACCTTTTATCATGCATAGGCACCCAACCTCTATATTGGGTAGAATTTCTGGCTCTTTTACATGATGGGGGATGCTCCCATATGTGTGGGATTTCATTAGTATATCTTGGTTGGATGTGGAATATAATATATATATTTTTGAAATATAAGTTCCCTTTAAAATAGAAAACATGAATACACAAAGATCCAAATTCAATTACCTATCTACAAACTACCTTCAATTATTCTTCATGAAAAAACATTATTATTTTCTGTGTTCCCAAAATTTATTTATCCAAATAATATCCTAAACAATTCACCTTGAAAAATAATATTTTTATGGTCTTCAAAATAATTCTATATCCAATGAAAATTTCTTCTAGAATATAAATACATTCATGGTATTCAAAAATTAATTCTCCAACAGTTAATGACATTGTGTTTTCTTAAAATGCGAAAATCACTTTTCCTTGATAATTATGATCAGTTCAACAATTTTCACACTTATATTCACTAAAAACAAAATAAAATATAACACCATTGAAATTATAGAGATATAACACTTTATAAAAGACATTCTTGGGACCTCTAGTTTACTTCTAAGATATTATTCTTTCAAAATACATATTTACATTAAGTAATCCATAACATTTTAACTCATCAAAAACATAAAACACTAATAAAAATTAGGATCATCAATCTCCTCATTCATGTTTTTTCAATACTATTATTGAAAATAATATTTCAATACATTGTTCTTCAATTCCTATACGATTTTTTATTTCATTCTCCCCCCCGTACTGATATAAAATAAAATAAAAATGAGAGATTACTACATCTTTTCTTTCTTACGTACTATTCCATCAAGTATTCAACTGTATGTCACAATGGACTAACCCTGTATAGAAAAAAGAGGGTCTAATTTAAACCTCATTTTTGTATATTATTAATTCTAAATATGATATCAACAGATATGGAAAAAATTATTTCATTCCTCAAATACTATGAAACCATTTAATAATTGATAGTAATTGGTTTAAACCAATTTATACAATGAATATGAAAATTATTTGACACCACCTATAATAACAAATCAAAGGATTCATTCAACCTAAAATTACTACACTCATCTCAACACCTTGATTAGAAGAATTATGTTGTATTAGGAATTTAATGTTCATGAAATTAGTACAAGAACATCTTCAATATTGTTTTGTTCATTTCATTAATTCATTTAATTTCTCAGTTTTATGACAAGATTCCATTTCATTTTTTGGTATAAGGATAAGAGATTTTTCCTATGTATCTCATCAATGAGTTCTTTAATGTGTAACTTCTAGATATTTTATATTGGGGTGAAATATTAGGATTTCAGAACATCATTGGATACTCTACCTTAAGGCATGATCTCTAGCCTAACTTCCCCACGATGGATGTTTTCATTAGTTGATCTTCTGGATAAAAACTTATTTTGAGTGCCAATTGTTGTGATTTCATCCATGATGATGACATCAAGTTTATTGATCTATAATAACAACTTGATCAACTTCATCAATGACAATCTCTAATATTTTAGAAAACATAATATTCAAGATATTAATAGACATATTAAACATGGATGGTGTCTTCCATTAATATTAGAATAGATTTTTCAACTTTTATAAAGAAATATTATCTTTAACTTAGTTCTTCACTTGAATATGTGAGTCACCTTCAATTACATACAAGTAATTAACAAACACAAAGTAGATGAGAATAATGTATAATCTATTTTTTTCAATGAAATAAAAATTGATGAGAATTTATTCTCAACCATGTGAATCATTTTCTTTTTTACTCCTTGTAAGAGAGAAATATTAATGCTTATTTTTTTTGAATTTATTGGATGTTTTAGGTATCTTGATATCTCCACATTATTTTTTGCCAAATTTGTGTGGAATATTCTTTTTCACACAATATATCAAGTCATATTCTTTAAATGGTACTTTTAATTCTTTTTTCACATCTCTTAATGACCTAGTGTTCTTAAAAACAATTATATGAGATATTTCCAACCATCTCACACCTTCAACATATAACTTCTGAGATTTTTTTGTCATAATTTGATGACAAAATATCATTAAATTTGATATCTTCATGTGGAATAATATTCTTTCCTTTTTCATCAATATTCATCCTTGTTCATTCAATTTCTTTTATCTATCAATGTTATATAGAAAAAATTACAATTACATTATTTACAATATACACAGTACGATGTGTAATTAGGAATGGATACTGAGGTTCCCTCTTTATTATTTTAGTCCATTTATTTTTCTATTGGAATGATTTGTCACATTTTTTTTATAAGACTTAATTCACTAATTGTGATGTCGATGGCATGTTTTTGGTGATCCATGATGTGACCAATTCTCACACAAAATATGTAGATTTTTATCCAAGGTGTATCACCATTTTTTTCTTTTTGGTTTTGTATTGAGTGTTAGTCTTGTGCTAATTTACAACAAAGGTAATATTATCTATAGTATTTAGCTTTTATGGTATTTTTTTGAATTATTTTAGTGAAATTATTGAATAATGTTTACTTTTACAACTCTTCACAGTGACCACTTCCATTTCAAATCCCATACTGATTCTCCAAACATTCAAATATATTTTTAATAGTCAAATTATTTATTTCTATCGATAGATTTTTCATTATCATTTCTTCTCCTCCTTCATATAATATTAATATTATTGTTATACAATAACATATTATACCCATTAAGATTTTCCATATTACTAAATATATCACAGAAAAAATAGTAGTAAAAGAATCATGATATTTTATTTTTATAATAGTCTGTCCTAATTGAAATTATTGCAGTTTTTATTTACTTTTAATATTCTGATTGATTTATTTAAGGGAACATATTATTTTACACATTTATTCATTTACCTTTGATATTGTGATAAGGAATTCATTTCCTTTTTCATCCACTTTTTCCTTTGTTTCCTCTTTAAGCATATATTTTTCATAAATATTGGAATAAAAAAACAAAATTATTAGAAGTTGATGGAACCTTATATTTATAGAAATTCTGGGATTGAAAATTAAATGATATCATATTTTTATTCTAACTATGTAATGGTATTTTAATATAATAACCATCATTATATGTTTTTGGAGTAGTTTTTATTGTAGTAACAAGTCTTCTTTCATCTTATTGTGAAGACTCGACTTGAGTATTTATAGAATTTTCCAATTTTTATTTAACCTAAAGACATTTCAAATTTGGAATGTTTTTATCACCCTCCACTAACTCCATTATTTTTTAACATTCTTTATTTACCTTTATAACTACATCATTATGAATTTTTATCTCCTATCATTTCCAAGTGTCAGTATCTTTGATCATATTTTCATTGATTTAAGGTTGATAATTCTTTAAATCAATTATATTCTACTAATTGTATTCTAATGTATGGGAATTATCTTTAATCCTATTAGTGGATTTATCTTTATTCAGGATTTCTTCAACCCAAACCTTGATAAACATGGAACATGATTATTTAAAATCATTGATTATTAAACTTTTGTAATTACATTTATTAGTGAAATCCACATAGATCATCACCATTTGTGCCAATAATCTATATCTATTTTATATTATTCAACAATATGAGTGATATTGTATTTATAAGTCTTCCTAAAATATGTAAAATCATTATTTTCAGAGAAATTATCCTCACTACCTATGCTTGATTCTTTCAGTGTAAAATATTAGAAAAATATATCTAATACCTACTCATCATCTTTTAGGGTAAAACTATTTTACATTTCTTTAGTATGATATGGAACTATGATATCCTTAAATTATGTTGAATACTTTTATTTTTCAAAATTTTATCATGGTGAAACTGGTTCATAATCTTATTTTCATAAGAGGGAAGTATTTTTCATTTTTATCCATTTATTATTCTTTCTGTACATTAAGGTCTTGTTTGAGATAGAGTTATGATCTGCAGTTGATAAATCCAATCCTTGTTTTGAGTCTATTTTTAATTGAGATGAGAAATCAATTCTTTAAGAAGCTTCAAAAAAGAGAATTCAATGAGAGGTGTGAACTGTCCACTTAATACCAATTTTTAGGATCACATGGGATGACCCCAATGAGTGGGGGTGAAAAAATGTTGGTTGAATGTTTATCACCTTAAAATTTTTATCCCATTTTTATACATGTGGAACTTCTTTAGTGAGTATTTCTATTATCTTCTTCACCAGTGGTTATGGGGAATGTGAAAAAAACTAGTAAGGACAAAAGAACCCCAAATATTTTAATGTGGTTCAACTCCTGTGTGAATTACTATGTACTTAGTGTATAGTTGTTATTATCCCACTCACACAAATTCTCCTTTATTATCATGAAAAACATGATCAAGGGTATTGTTTTGTACTCCTTTTTTAGGAACCAACCTATTATAATTCAATCTATAATTTTAAGGCACAAATGAAGGAGTTCAGACATATCCTCCTAATGTGATTATCAATGTATAAAAGTTTTTCTTTTATAGACAACAATTAATCTGATAAACATCCATTTAATGCATCAATATAATGGATAAATCTATTTCATATCAATAAATCTGGATGTTTAAGAAATAAAAAATTTTTAGGGCTACCTCAATTGTAGAAAAAAAGTATTCTACCTATTTTTTCTTCAGTAAGACTAATCATTAAATGGTTTTCACTAGATATATCAGATTTGTTATTAAATATAAATGATTAAATACTAAATTATTGGTTGGATTCACACTCTTTCACTTTATATTTTAATATTTAAAAAAAAATTATGAAATGAACTTCCAATGTTAGCTTCTCAAAGAAGTTATCATAATAGAAATTCATTATATATGAATATTTCACATTATCTATCAACATTATATTTAATTTTGTGTATATGTTATATGATCATCAAAAAAATTTCACTGTTATATTTAATCTTCTTTTGATATAAATATAAACAAATCTTAAGATAATTTCTTTTATTTTCTTCTATGCAAGTAAGTATATTTTATGCATGAAAACTCATACTATTCACTACATTCAAAAAATATTAGTGGTTATTTACTAGGAAAATTTCATTAAAAAATGATGTTTATATTGTAAAATTTCATTTTCATGATCCATATTTATAAAATGAATAGTGTATACAAATCCTTAATCTATTTGGGTATAATTTAGATATCGCTTGTATAAATATTCTCGTACTTCATGCAAATATAAGTAAGTATATGGTAATATATTTTCAAACTTGATAGAGGCTCATGAATATTTCCTTCGCAAGACTAGGATGCTCATAGGGCCTATTATTCTTGTCAGAGGATGTATGAAGGATCAACTAGATACATAGTTTCCAAGAAAAATAAAATATATCTAAAAATCCCAACAACATTATTCATCCAGGGTCCCTCTATATTTATAAATTAGGATAAAAAACATTACACGAATTTAACCAATGTTTTTAGGCCGTCTCAACTCTCTGTATTAAATACTGAGTCAAGGATGATTTTAATATCCATGAATCCTTTACTTATTCAAATATATTTGACTTATGTGATGCCAAAAAACAACTTGTATATTATTAAATGAGATCACATTTTTTGCATGATAAAACAATCATGTGCATTTATCCATGCAATGTTTTATGCAAGATGAATCTCAAACTAGCATTATCCAATGTGAAGACATACTATTGGAGCATGAAACTTGTACACCTACATAGAGCCTCTCTATGCATTAATGAATACCATCACAGTCTGGTTCTATCACAATTAGATTCTTATGATCTCAAATAACGAGATACAAACACTATTTATCTTAGTTAGATTGCTGATGTTAATTGAATCTAAAGGGCCAATGTTGAGACCATATGTGGTTGAAGGTGATTTTTCATATTTAAAATCGCATGGAATGGAATATCAAAAAAATAATATTGAACAAATTGGGTGGTCAAAAATCTATGTATAAAAATTTATTAGGACAAAAATAACACTTGATATGGGATACCCACATCAGAGTTTGACTTGGAATGTATCCTCTATATAATACTCAACAGACTGAACGCCTCTTGGTGATAAATCTAGGTCCTCTCCATGAAAGCACCATTCTAGTGGCTTCATACTGTGCTAAAAATATTCCATTCTACCTCCCCATATTGTAGTTGTGATCCATCCATGTTATTGTGTGCGCTCACCCACTTTCCTGATACAAAGGAACTCAACCACCAACTAGAAATATTTTCTAGTTCTCCCACATGGTTGAGTATACTCCCACATGTGTAGGATCAATATGGAATAACCTAGTTTTCTCTTTATGGAAATATATTTTTCCAAATATAATGTTCCTTCAAAATAAAACCCTTACTAACAAAAAGAGAAAAATTACAATTCCATTCTCCAACGACTATTTAATTCTTCTCTATGATAAAATTTTACTATTTATTCCTAATCAAAAAATTAATTCGTCCAAAAAATATCCCCAATAACTTATCACGAAAAATAATATTTTGTGCAGTCTTCAAAAAAATTCCACAGTCAAGGTTAATTTATTTAGAAAAATAAATATTTGTACAGTCTTAAAAATTTAATCATTCAATTTTTTGATGAGGTTGTTTAAACTCCATACACAAATAACAATCATCCATGAATATAATGATCAGTTGAAAAATAATCAAACTTATATTCAAATCATCAAAAATATTATATAGGACCTTTGAACTTCTATAGATGGAAATAATCATAAAAAACAAGCTCAGGATCTCTATCATACTTCGATTTTTTTCTTATTTTCTAATATATATTTAAATCAAGGGAATGATTACTTACAAACTC
The DNA here is from genome assembly GCA_963277665.1 of Viscum album. Lineage (NCBI taxonomy): Eukaryota > Viridiplantae > Streptophyta > Magnoliopsida > Santalales > Viscaceae > Viscum > Viscum album. The sequence continues at coordinate 1,448,877,391 of OY728129.1, forward strand.
ATTTAAAAAAATATAACCAAAACACAAACTATGATCATTAGTAGTAATAATTATAGTCTACAATATCTAAGGAAATATCCTACACAATAAAGAAATTCCATAAGATCATGTTGGAGTTTGGGTTCATGTAACGCAGGAGCTGAGTATTGAGCTATATGTACCCCAAACTATCTTTATATTAATATAGAAATGATTTATTTTAGAACATTTTTTTCATGTACATTTAATTTTATAAATAAAAGTAATAAAATAGGGCATGTCATTTCCAATTTATTTTATATTAAATAGTACTTATGTTGAATGAAAATATATTAAACTAATGTATGCAATGAATCAAGGGAAAACTGGGGATTATGTTAATAAAATATAATGGGTCATCTATTTGACTATAAAAAAATACTTCTGAGGAAACCATTTTTCCACCAATCTATCTTACACATTTATTTTCATTTTAAATTCATACATATATGACTTTTCAAAATAGAGATACTTCTAATATATAATTTTCAGATAAAAAATATGGAACAATGACTCATGGAATTATTTTTAATGAGAATGTAATTAAAATTATGAAGAATAAATGGTTTAGTGTCTCATTTATGAATTTATACATGAGTTAAATTTTCATAATTTACATATCTAATAGTTGATGTACTATTTTTATTATCATTTTATAAAATTCATATTTTTTGTAAATGTATATTTCACACCTATGTAAATGAAAAAACTTCTTAAAATTAATTTAGACTATTTATCACTCATATGAATTAATCACAAGAAAATTCAGTTGAAAAAAAACATATTCCATGTAGATCACATGATGTTTCCATGATGTTTGGAAATAAAGATACAAATCAAGAACTAGGTTTAATACATGCCATGAAAGGGTGAAACAGTATACAATAATTGTATAATATATAACATAATTTTTCCATTAATTAATCTATTTTATTTTTTATGGCTCATAATATTCACATTTTCATTAATTAAAATTTTGTAACAATATATTATTGGGATCTAATGTGTGAATATCCAAAAGATTGACCATAAGTGATGGATCTTATAAATTTGAAATACAAAACATTAAATATTTTTAAACATATTAAATTATATGTTTTATGATATGATTTTGTAATCAATTTTTTTGATAATATGGGGAAAACTATCATAAAAAATGGTATGAGAATTTTAAATGCACATAAGACAACATTGGGCTTCGATGATTGGACTAGTATTAAGGTATATATAATGATATTTCCAAATCAAAACATATATCATAAAAATTAATTATATTTCTCAATATTATTATAGTGTTAAAAAAAACATAATTGAAATGATTATGGTTGTTACATATATAAATATATTAAATATGTTGTATTTTATATAAAAAAGTGAATACTCAAAGAGGAATTTATAAGAGTAAATATAATTGAATTGAAAATATTTGTTAACCATTTGTATATATATATTTTTACATTACATGGAGGAATATTCACTAAAAAATATTCATATGAGGAAATATATTTGATACGAAACGAGTGGGTAGCTTACATGATGCTAGATTATTTGTAAACAACTTGAAGAGGTGATTTCTGATCATTTATAAACTTTTTATGAAGAAATATCATTTCATGTTTTTTTATAAATATCCACCATTTTCTAATATATTTTATTTTACTTTTTGAAACCATCTATATCACTTCCATAAGTACATGTTAAAATGAAATATGATTTGAACAAAAACAACTAATATGTTGTTATGTTTTTCATAAATAGAAGAATTGTAAATGAAGGTATTCAATAAGAATATTATATATTATAATTTATTTGTCTAACATAGAGTGTATAAATTCCATAATCTATCATAATATTATACTCATCTTAATAAAAAAATTCATAAAATGTTATTTATCTATAGCTTATAAATTTAATTTCCTCATATTTGTGTCTAATTAGAGGTAATATTTAATTTTTTTTTCATGAAATGATATTTTTTAAAGGATAAAGAATATTTAATATATTTTATAAAATAATGTAAAATTATTGGATGAAATAGATTATATGTTAGGTGATAAAATAAGATTGGAAATAAACAACTAGTAGTGTTTTTAAAATACATCCATTATACCATGAAATCTAACTATATTTTAAATTAAATTAATATTTTTAAGAATAATTATATTATATAAAAATCATGGTATGACATTATATACCACTAATAAATTATAATTAATATGAAAATGAGTTTTTTTCATATAAAAAAACTCGTGTATATTGGTGTGGTGGTAGAATTTGACAAAATTAACTTGTTATTTTTTAAACCTCTAATTTTATAATGATTAGTTACATAACTCCACAATATATATATGTATAGTATGTTAACAATTAGTTTATTCTTTTAATTATTTATGTACTATTAATATTATAATTATAATAGTTTTATCTTTATTCTAGAAATTTATATTATAAATATACAGTCATTAGAAAAGTTTATAATCATTCTAATATTTTTAACACCCCATATTCATTCTGAGAAATTAATTTATCTATTGTTATTTATTTATTTATAAGCATTCAAAGTGCATGATTTTAGTTTAAATATATATATATATATATATATATATATTTGTTTTAAATTATTTTCACATTCTCAAAAATATATAAACTTGTTCTGATTTTCATAATTCTTTAGGAAAATAATAAATTATTTTTTGTGACATGTTGGAATTAACAACACATAGTATTTACTTGTTGTTTGACACTATGATTAAAATTGTGACTTTTAAACTTAAAACTGTCAGTTTAGTTCAAAACACAAATTACAAATGGAAAACTGAGAAAACATAATAAAATTGTCTTCATAATTTAATAGGATAGTCAATGATTCATTTTTGACTTTATAAATAAACAACACATCATTCTAACATTAAATGTCATAAATAATAACCTATTTTGTAATTTTAAATTTTAAGTATTAAAGATGTTTAAAAAGTGTTGTGCATACTCAAAATTGTGATAAAATAACGATTAACTTGATACATCCATAAAATTAATAATGATTCATTAGTGAATTATTAAAATTTATCATTGATAATTCTTCAATTTAGTGTGGATAAAATGATGGAAATTGAATTTTTTCAATTTAAAAGTGACAGTTTAGTTCTAAACATATTTCATATACTCAAAATAGATAAAAAAATTATTATATTATCATTATACTTAAGGATAATTATTAGGGATCCACTTAATATCTTTATGAATAAACATAATATCATTATAAAATCCATTATTGTAAAAATGAACTAATGGGTATTTTTACGCTTCAATAATTAAATACGTTCAAAACACATATTAAATACTAAAAAAATGAGAAATCATTATCGGATTGTCAGGAAACTACAGGATGGAAATTTATGATTTACTTGTGATATGTAAGCATTAATTACCATTCATTCCAAAATATATCATGTATGGTGGCTGAAAGTTTGTGTTTTAAATTTTAAAAGTGATGTTTATTTCATAATGTGTGTTAAAAACTAAAAAATAAAAATATACAATCTAATTATCATTAAACCTTTTTAAAATGATCAATTATTCATTTATATCATGTAGAATTTAACCACACATCATTTCAACTTGCGCTATGACCATTAAGAATTAAAGTGCATGTTTTGAATTTAAAGGTCTCTATTTACTTTAAAACATGGTTTACCTAAAAAACATGAAAACATACTCATATTATTTTTATACATTAGGAAAATTTTCAACATTTCATTGTTTACCTTTAAAAAAAAATCTCACTACCTTACTGTAGTTGAAAATACAAAATGTTTATTTTTCATTTTAAGTATTTCAGAAAATAATAATATATTTAACATATTAAAAAATATTTAAAAATGATCATATTAATGTGAAAATATATAGAAATGATCACTTATTCATTTATGACATGTTGAAATTAACATCACACCATTCTAATAGGCAGTGGATCTTTTACGACTAAAACAAATTTTTTTTAATTTAAAAGTCACATTTTTGTAAAAAACACATTCCATATACTAAAAACCATATAAATGGTATTAAAATTTTTAAAAACTCTATGAAATTAATTTCTAATTAATTTTAAAAAATTTTAATATAATCACACATAATTTTTCAGCATAATGTGACTGGTGTGACTAAAATTATGCGTTTTCAATATTAAAATATTTTTTTGTTCAAAACATACATTGAATGACAGAAAATTATGATAATGATTTAAGATAGACATGAAACTATAAAAATGAACATGAAATCATTTATGACTGATAAATATAAAAATATATTATTTTGATATGAGGTGTAGTGAGAAATACCTATTTTTTTACATTTTAAGAGTAAACCAATTTAAAAATTCTCATAATATACTCAAACTAAAGTAAAAATGGTCATATTGTCATGAATATATATAAAAACATCATTTATTCATTTTTGACATGAAACAATTAACTAAAAATCCCATAACCCTATTTATATTGATAATAATATCATAGAGATAATATTTAAGCATGTATATATATATATATATAGTTTATATCAAGTAAGGGCCCTAATGTCAGACTCTTCAGATGCGAGGACAATCCAATCATTATTAAGACTAAAATGAAGACATTAGGAGTAACATACTAAACCCACCACTGATTATAGAACCCTCAATGCTTGTGTAACAAACCAAACTAGGTTACCCTTCTAAATAGCACATAGAATGACCCGCTACATACCCGAAATGAATTCCTGATCCCCATAGGCTAGTTCTGTACACCCCAGAATTCAAAAACAACCATAGGGAATGATTTTACCAAACCTAATAAAAAACAAATAATATATACATATAATAGAAATTAATATACAAATAAAACTATATTAACTATATTCCATTACTAAAAATAATCAACGATAGGAAAACAAATTTAATTCCAGAAAAAATAATTATAAATGTCCAAAAAAATCATAAAGGAAAACTAAAAAAAACCAATAATACATCTGATATGTGAGAAATATAACACCATATAAACACTAGACACCCATACCTAGTTAATATATACCTGAAAAAATTATCGTGACACCTTGATATTTTCTATATCAGAAGACAATATGAGGTCTACACACCGTTGATGGGGTGTGCAGGGTGTGAGCTAAAAAGGTTCAATTAGATCCCACCCAAGTCTTCCTTATCATTTTTATGTACAAATAACCCCAATTTGATTATTTTAAATAAAAAATTGAAGGCTAAGTAACAAATTGGTTTAATAGAAAATCATGGTAAATAATTCTCTTTTTCTACAGTTCAAAATCAAAGACATGTGAAATGATTTCAAAACATAAATACACATTTATCAAAGAATGTATATCAATGAAAAAATAGTATATAGAATAACAAGAATAATAAATATCCCAAAGGTAACAACTATTCTATCAAGAATAATACTATTACCACAGTTAACAGCTAATGTGCACCAATGTCCTTATAATATAGGCCCGAGGAGTAGAGGAACACCCAATGAGTGAACCCACCGATAATGTAAATATCATGTCCTTAGAACTCCATCATGGAGATAATAGGAACACCCTATGAGTGGACACCCTAAAAAGAAAATTTATGAGGCGTAAAACCACACCTTAAACTTCAGTACCAAAGGCTACCCATGTGTTTCATTTTGCAAATCAATTTAAAAGGGCTTAAAATTTTACAAAAAAAATCAATAAATCAATTTATCAATAAAAAATATTCTTTAAAAATTCTTTTTAAAATTATATTAACACACATTTTCCATTACCAAAATAAAAGAAAACCATTTTTATTAAAAAATTATTTATGATGAAAAATAAATCTTGCAAATTTTTATATAAAACAATTTATAAAACCAAGATCATTTACCTTTCAACCAATGTATGCTAGATATGGAACCACACACCTAAAACATAGGTAGAACACTACTAAAAATAGAATATAAAAACTATAAGGAATGAAAAATATAAAATATAGGTCATAAAATCAATTCCCTCATCATATATTCTAATTAGAAAATAAAAAGTTCTGGTGGAGAGGATATATCAAAACATACCACATGGAAGTTGCACCTCACACCAAAAACAACACATGGGACAACCCCTAGAGTAAGATCACACAATGGATTTTGAAGGGATAAAAAATGCATCATCATAGGACTAAAAAATCCCATAAATTAATCCCAACGATTTAGAAACAACCAATAAAAACAAATTAGTGGAAATTTCGCTTATTGTAAGAGAATTTACACATCCAAGATAGAGATCATGTGCAAAACGAATCGATCCAGAAGAGCTAAAAACACCTGAAATTACATAGAAAATAGATGGGGTTAGAGGGAGATGGATGGACCATGAATAAAGAGGTAATTACCTGAGTCAAGTATAAAACAAGATGGGCACAAGTGGTTTACATCAAATGTACAAGTTTTACGATGTAAATATCCTATAATTCACATATTCTAAAAGAGACATCACCTATGGTTAGTTTATATCAAGTGGCACATTTATGAATGAAAATGGGTTTAATAGTTTGTATTATTTTTTATAATCTAATCCATATTCATTTAATATTACCAAATAATAATTTATGTCATAAATAATTAATTTATGATGTGAATTCCCTCTAACAAATAGTGACCATTAAAATCCTCTAATGAAACTCCCACAACAGCTTCTTTTCACTTTGAACTCAAAAAATGAACCCTAAATACCATAAAAGAGAGGATACATTTTTTACAGGATGTGGAAATATCCCTACCAGTGGCCATTAATCCCTCGAGAAGTCATGTGGAAGAACAGATCTCTGAAAATAGGTGAGGAATGTGAGCCCTCACTGATGATTCACACTACCAAGTCTCATCATAATACGATCCATTTTACCACAAAACATTGACCAATGTAATAAAATTCCCACATAAGACTTACACTTAAGTATCCAAGACTATATTTATCTCTTCACAAAACAAATTTGGTTCCCACTCAATCTATTCCCTACTCAAAACATGGGAATGATATATATGGCACTTCCTTAGTAGAGATATGTGGAAAAAATCATAGATACCTACCAACTGAGCCAAAAAATTCAAAAAATAAGAAACCTTCAAAATATTGTTAGTCACCTATAATGGTCCACAATATCTCATAGAATGATTTCCCTATTTTCTAGGCCGACCATGAAAATGTGGAAAAATGTCCAAGAGAACTAAGACACCAATCGAAAACTCCAAAGGATGATATCAATGATCCGAATATGATTTATACCAAATATAGACTATAAAAATTCATTGACATATATCGTAAATCTTCACCAATATCTCTTAAAAAAGACTCCTTCCCACAACAGTGGTCTCTCCCAATTATGCCCAATAAAGAGTTGACTAACAGAGCTGACCATACAAAGACTTGTTGGGAGACATTTTTACCAAGAATAGATAATTGTTATTATCTGAAAACTCAATCAGTACATGATGGATTCCCCATGATCCCAAAAAATCCAAGACCCCGGCATGGATCATATCCTATAGGATTTGAATTAAATGATTAATCAGACCATTTGTCTATGGATTGTAAGAGTTACTATACCAAACATGTGTCCCCATTACCTCATGGAGACTCTTCCAGAATCTGGAAGTGAACTTGGGGTCCTTTTCTTAAATAACAGAAGAGGTAACCCCATGGGACCTCATGATCTCCTTTACATACATCGTTCCAAGATCATTAAAATTGACATTGACTAAAATATGAATAAAATGGAATGATTTAATCTACCAATCAATCATTTCCCAGATTCAATTCATCCATCAAGGAGTCCATAGATTCATGAAATTCCATCTCAAGTAAACAATTAACAAGAGTTTTCAATGTAAGAAGTATGAATTCAGTTTATTCATTTTGTATATTCTCTATATCATTTAAAATTGTAATGTTTCCAGTTTACAATTTATACCTTCCCCTATTAAATTCTTTATGGTGGAAAAAAAACAAGGAAGCTCGAGGAAACACATAGAACCATTTTATTACAAATTTTATTAGATCAATATAAATATTAAATAACATTAAAATTTTTTGTACACTTTATTTATTACAATAAAAATAAGTAAATTTTAAATGTTTAATGTAATTAAAAACAATGAAACTAAATTAAATGGAATGTGAATTAAATGAAGGAGAAATATTGGGGAAACCCCCAAAGTAGTGATGTATTTTACACATTCCACTATTAGAAAACTAGTTATTTATCCTCAATCTATTAGTTGACGAGGAATGAGTAGTAATAGTCAAGAAATATTTTGTTTCTCATAGACATTAAACTTATATCTTATGTTTAAGTACCCTAGGAAATAATATGTTGTATTGATCCCCTCATATTGTTTTAAAAAATTCTTAGTTTGGCACAATAGATTGATATTTGTCCCCCATTTTCTACTTATATAGGAGAAGTGGTGTGGACTATTCCACCCAATAGTTTAGGGAAAACCTCCATAGATCATAAAAATATCCTCAACTTTAAACTATACAACCTTCTCTTAAATTTCCTGCTCCAAATTTATTTCCATAGAGATTATCTATAGTTTATCAACTTTTTAAACATGACCATCTCCTCTGTTTCTTCTAAATTTTTTTCCTTATTCTATAAACAATTTAAACTCCTCAAGGTCTTATAAAGATGATGTTATCTTAAATTTCCTATAAAATGAAATTATTGTTATTTCAAATATAGAAATATCAAAACTAAATGGGTAAAAAATGTCAAGAACCCCATGAATAAAATTAGTTAAAACCCCATATTATTCTTCCAAAATCTTGAAAAAATTAATCCTGATGGTAGGTGAATGTTCATAAATATCATCCACAAACTCTTTGATTTATTCATCAATGATTGGGAGGATAACCACTCCAACATTGAACCTAGGCATGAAAATTTAAAAACACTTTTAGTTATTTAACTATGGATTTCAAGACACATTTATTTAAATATTGTTTGAGGTATTATATAACATCATTGAATTATTTCTCATCTTATTTCTTGAAAATATAATATATTTTTTTGAAAAGAATCAAATTTAATCTTCCAAGGGTGATAAATGATCCATTTGATCATATTGATTTGTTTTTTCTTATCTTTTACAGTTTTTTTAATTTTTTTTAAAATTCATATGAAACCTATCTAGAGACTCTGCTAATTAATAATTTATAATTTTAACAATCACCTAAGTTATAGTACTTGTTTTAATTAAATATGTTAGTAAATTAGCACCCAATTTTGTATCCTTTTATGCTTCCACTATGGAGTTCTAATTTCAACATTTTTATAAGTATTCCATTTTTTAAAGGTAATATTATTATAAAATAAAAGTTCAATTTTTTTAGAACTATAGTAATTTCAATTGTAGTGTTCAATCAATAGATTTATTTTAGTGAAAATAATAGAAAAAAATATATAATGTGTGATAAAAGGAAATAGAATCAGACAAAAGATAGTTTCCTTTCTTAGTGATTTTTATGGTTTATCCATTGTTTATTAATTTTAATTGTTTTGATTCCATAAACATCCTCAAAAAACTGATCAAAATATATAACTATTAATCTAAATTTGTTTTAAAATTCATTGAAAAAACAAATATCTTAGTCCTTGAACTCTTTTCAGTAAGATTTTGTCAAAGTACTCAATGGTCATCTAGCACAAAGACACGATGAAGATTATTTAAAGCTCTTAATTTTTGATTGAGAACTGATATATTTAAACAGTTTAATATAACCTAAAAATCTTAACCAAACTATGGTTAAAATAAGAGCTTGATGATCAACAAATTCTGATCAGTATTGTGTCACTAACATAATGATTTTAGTGAAAGAAAATGTAATAAAAGAAATATTGATCATAAAACATAAATCTATTATTTAACCATAAAAATCATGGGAGAAATTTAGATTATAAAATAATAAATTTAATCTTTTAAAAGGATAATTAGTTAAAATTACAAGATATATCTACCAAAATTATTAGCCAATAATGCTTGTGGAATGAGAAAAACATTGACCTTCATCTCCTTTTAATGAATATGCATCTCTCTTGGAAATACTTTTGATGCTCTATTCCAAAAATTTATATTAATTTATGTGATACCAAATTGTCCCAGAATCCTCTTTTATATTTATTCATCCATCCAACTTAATTAATGAAAATTTATTTAAAATTCCAACTTTTACCAAAGTGTACTGATTAAATTCTTAAATATAAATAAATATTCCAACTATCCCTAACACATGGTGAAAAGTCATTGTTTAAGTAAATATCAAAGTAAGATGGAATTAACCCTATTTTATTCATCGACATTACAAATCATCTCCCACATGCATGTTTTAATAGTGGAACATCATCATATTCGATATGAATTCATTAATGGATTACTTGAATATATCTGGATTGGTATCAATCTATTTCAAATTTTATTGATCATCCTTACTCATTATAATAAAACTATATTGTTAAAATTTTCTTTTGGTATGATGGAACTTCACACTTGGTCCATGTTTACATATCATAAGTATATATTCACAAAAAACACATTAATGCATAACACAATCCTGACAAAACCACAATTTAAATGAGGAAAATGGCCAATCATCTGATATAAAATATAGTCCAATTGTAAAGACACAACATTAAATACCTCAAACATCCCACTTTCCTCACTAAAAATACAACACAATTGAAGAAAACGGTTTATATTGAATAATAATCACTTGATCGAGATTATTTCATTGAATCTCTATGTTTTACTAGACACCAATTGCACTTCCAAAAAACAGTTATATGGATCATATTCTATCTTCATTTATGATTTGGTTTTTTTTATATTTTACTAGTGAGTTCATTATCCACTTCGTATATATAAACAAATTTGAATAATGATGCAAATTTATGCTTCATCATGTTCATCCACTTTGGTCATCCTCATACTGGAGTCCCTCTTCTTCATTGAGTTCAATAAAGATATTGATTACTCTAACTCTACATGATCCTTCATCAAAAATCATAGATTGATATGTCAAGATTAGTACCATTATAGAATCAATCATTTATCTTCACATTCTCAAACATCTACCCCCAACTTAATCTTTAGACTATAACCACTGGGTTGTTGATGGATATTTCATATTTCTTAATATCCAACCTCAACATTAGGTAGAAACTTTATCAAATCAACACTTCAGCTTTGACTCACAGGATGGTGAAGAAAGGGATCCCAGATTCCAATATCATATTCTACATTTCAAATAATGTTTTCAAAGAAAATTGAGATCTTTTCATTAGACGTAGCATTCAATTATTTTTCCACAACTCAAGGATTACCAAGCTATAATCGGCCTTGAATGGATTCAAATATTTTGATCTTGGGTATTCTCTTTGATTAAAAGAGATAATTAGGTACAAAATATTCATGTACTTGAAAAAATGGATATGTGGCTCATATTTATAATACATTTCTAACGCATAAGTATCCATTTTTTTAGACATGGGAAAATTCATCTACATAGAAAATTTTCTATGTGAAAAATATCAGTTTTTTTTGGATATGTATAATCTACTTGAATCACTATTATACACCATTTTAAAAAATCTTCTCTGTGAAACCTTAGGTCATTTGAAAATGGTATTTCTATTGGAAAATTGGGTATAGGGGATGTTATATATTCCACCATATTGAAATTTTTATTATCAATTGAATTAGGTCTAGCTGTATACAAATTTGAATAAGAGCGAATTAAAAATACTTTAACAATTCAAATTTGAAATTAATGAAATCTCAATAATATTAATTAAAAATTATCCCAATCAAACATTATACTAAAGAATATCACAACAGGAAAAAATAAAAATAAAAAATAAAAAATTATATTAAAAAATAGATTCATAAAACTTTAAAAGAAATTAAAAATAATAATCATTTAATCAATTAAGAACCATAAAAGAACATTTCTGTAGAATATTCAATGAATAATTATTTCTAATTAGATTGACCAATATTCTGAATATCAACAATTTTATCAAATTTATCATAAAAATTTAATAAACCCCCTCAATAGATGTAGTAAAATATTATTAAAACGTAGACACATCAATATGCCTTGCATAAAATTATTGATTTATATTTTACAACACTTACACCGTCATTTTTTTTCTCGAATGCCCATTATTTTCAATTAATTTTGTATTATATAGTTTATGAGCCTACATGGAATCATTGATTATGTGTGGGAATTGATCACATTAGATTTTATATTTTTCAAAGTTTACAGAACTACAAAGGCATTGTATAGTGGTAGTACAACGTCGATCCCACATGAAATTTTTTTAGGTTTGTGACCATGTAGTAAGAACGTTTTGGGAAGGGTTCCTCATGATCTCTCTCAGTTTTGGATTTTCTAAAACTACATGTCTTGGAGTTTTCTTCAGATTAAAAGATTATCCCTCTGTTAATTTTGATTTTTTGGAAATTTTTAATCATAAATCTAGCTTGGGATAGATCTATTTATTAGGTTTCGAATAAGTGCAAAGGCCCCTGAATGATCTTTGTTTGACAAGTTGGACCTAACAAATATGGAAACTACTTCATGGTCAATAAATATTTGAAAATCTAAGTGAAAAATCAAAACTTGTAGGTATAAAGAATCATAACCTATTAATCCTAACCTGATCAACTCCAATTTTTCCAGGGTCCTTCAATTACACCACTGATGGTTAGGGTAGTTTAAAAATAATGACATTGATAAATATGTAACCTAATTACTATCCATAGTGTTACCAATTTTTGATTACCAAACTAATTAGTTTCAAAGAAACCCTTACAATTGAATCTATACCTATGTTTCAATTTAATTCACATTTGTTTTTATATCACCATTCAAGAAAAAATAAAAATAGTTTTATTCTCATACCCTGAATACATGTTCCTAATTATAGGCTTTTGTAAGTTCTAACATCTCCACACTGTAAATAAAAATACAAATTTTATCATGAGGTCTTAATCAATATAGTTTAAATTACTCAAAGAATAAGGGTAGGGGGTAGGTGAAAAAATAATTCTCGAAAGGAGTTTAAGATCTAAATTATAATTCTTAATAATCATGAACAATGCTATAAATAAACCCACCCTTGACAAAAATGTCTCCTTAATCGAAACATCTCAAAGAGGGTCCATGCGTATGTCAAGAAATCATAAATAATGTTCCTTGTTATTTTTTATTTTTTATTTTATTTATTTTCAAATAATAAAGTTTATTACACATCTCACATCCATAACATAACCACATATGACCCATTATAATATTCAGTAAACTAGTAACCGTGATTTATGACTACTAATAATTTTTTATTTATCAAAACCGGTTTAAGGAAAATCGGTAACCATACAAATCCTCAAAATTCAAACTAAACATTGAAATTTCAAAGGATTTTCTTAATCATTTTAATAGTTCATTTGTCTATTTATCACCTCGATAATATTCCAATTCATGCTCTAATGGGTTTACATGCCCCAAGTATCTCTCATAAAATATAATCAAAAAAGAAAATGAAAATTTAATTCAATAATACTCTTGGGGATGGGAATATAAAGTAATATGAAATCAATCAAGTATAGTATCCCTTAATAAGTCCATAAAAATAAATTTCAAGAATATTGAATTTGAATTAAATGACCAAACTCATTAATCATCATATTTTAAAAATGGAATAAAAATTGATTTCAATAATATCCTAACAAAAAATTTCTTTTGTTTAAATGTTTGAAATGTTATTCCAAGTAAAATCATGATTTTAATGAAAAATATCTCCTAGTTTTATGATAATAGGAAAAAACTCAAGTTTACTGACAATTAAGCCCAATAATGAATCCCCCACACGTTGTCCACATTTTTTGGAAAGTGACATGGTAGAGATAGAAGTTTAAGCATGGATTTATATGAAAAGGAAATTATGTATTGAAAATAGGGAATCAAGATCCCCCTATAGTGAATTTTATGACATGGGGGAAATAATTGGATATTAATGGGAAATTCTGCTACCTGAGAAAATTTATTATAAATAAAATATCTAAACAAGAAAAACCATTGATTAAAATAGGTTAATAAATATGTCATTATAAAATGGTATGGTGTAAATATTCAAAACATGGAGAAATAAGATCAAAAAATGCATGAATTGACTATAAAGAAGTTCAGGATGATCGACAATCAATAAATGATACAAAATAAAAAACATGGTTTATAAGAAGACAACAAAAATATTGAAAACAGAAAATATGGGTTTCCTCCTAGGAAGGGATAACTATGTCTGTTTCTTAGTTCCTTGAAATGTGTGTTCTTGTTTTAAGAATCACTACTTCTATGTTGTTTCCATTATATTTATTCATGGAACTATAAACATCCAACGATTCATTATCCAAAAGGGACCTGACTTACAAAGGTTGGTGTTCGTTATGTTTGAACATTACAATACATTAGAATGTGAAATGGTCGAGAGGATGGGAGTTTAGAATCATCACACCATTTTGGTGGGAATTATTGTCTAATCTGGGTCTCCCTTTGTAAATTTAAGATATTTTCATGAATCCTTATTAATTGACCAAGAATAACAAATGTTCCCCATGGAATTTTCAATAACTTATTAACATGTGTAAAATTTAGAATCATCAGTATGCATTCATGGTTCTTCATTAAGGGAGATATCTATATGTATTTGAGATTCTCTATCAATGGTATCCCCTCATATACTATTTAACGATTCTTTTAATCATCTTTATGATTATACTGGTTTTTGAGCCACTAAGTGGGATCGTACAATGAAATGGGTTACCTACATATCCTTGTGAACATAATCAGAATCCTCATAGTTCGGTGCCACTTAATCGGACACATCATACCTTATAAGGTTATGCGAAAAGGACCTAACCATAAAAATTAATGTCATGTAGTAAGGACATATAAGCGAAAAGTGTTTAGTCAAAGTTTGGTGAGGGTCATATGTTAAGGAATCCCAAGGAACTTGGAAAGGTAATGGGTTTCCATGTAATATTAGACCCTTTTGGGAATATCTCCCAAGGAGAACATGGTTGATTTTGAAATGTTGGGTTTGAACCTCAAGGAGGCTTCCTACGTATGCCATGTGGAAGGGATTCAAATACCACAAAGTTTAATGAGTCTCAAAGGAGATTATAGTCCTTTGAGAGAAATGAGGTTGGGATTACATCCAGAAAAGGACGACTTAATGATTTTGGATGTTTAATTTGGGGATTATCCATAAAGTGGATGCCCAGATTAAGGGAATTAGGGTTGGATTTATGAAGATGGTATCCAATGAGCTCAGGCTCTAAGAAGGTTTCATACATATCCAGGTTAGAATAAGAATAATAGTTCTTATAGTTCATTCATATTTTAAAATTTAGTGATCATGAAAAATCTCTAAGACCACATGAGTCTTTCTCAGTGTGAGAAACAAGAGAATTTTCAAATATTCAACAAATGAACCCACACTTTTCTTCATCTTCTGGTGGAAGAGGGCACACCTATGGCAGCGAGAGTGGAAAATGGTGAGATGACCATGGAAGAGGGAATGCCTATGATCCCTCCCTCTATTCACTTTACATTGGAAAATGGTCCAATGAAAGGAAGAAGGGTTGAAGGTAAGGCCCTAAAATAGATCCTTTTAGGGTAGGGAGAGTTATCCTTTGCTCGTATGGAAAAGAAAGTGTGCATTTACCTTCCCTACCAGAGATCTGACGTTCCGTGTCTTAAAGATGAAAAGGGAAGGACAGACCCCACACCCTAATCCTACAATCTTGGAACATTCTAGCATAGTTCCTGGGAGAAAGGTCCATGTGGCTATGGATATACAAACCTACATGCACTCTATGAATCCTTACCCAATTGTAAACAAAATGTGGGAAACCTCTGAATGTGGAAATATAAACCCAAATAGAAGACACAATGATATGATTTTCTTAAAGGTTTGATATGTCAGGAGGTTTTGGTGCAGGCTTCAACTTTGTCCCTTTCAGATGAGGGAACCAAGGAAGGAGATACCCTTCCATGAATTGATTTAAATAGGGCACTTAATTTGGTATGTAGGATTTATACAAAGCTATCTAATGTAGGTACCTCACGCAAGTGAGCCCCGTAGGTACCCTGTGTTGATGCACTACATAGCTGTAATGCACAGGTCTATCACACAAGTGTGTCATGTAGGTTTGTATAATGACTAAAGAATATATTTCACTTAGGGGAACCAAGCCTATGTAAAAAATGTGAAAGACCTTAAAAACATGATTATCCCATTATATTATCTCTTATCTTGTGTTTTTAGAGAGCTACCTGAGACAATTTGAGGGATTTGGGTGAAATAGAAACGCACTGTGACATTTATAGAGCCTTTCAACCTTTTCAGTATTTAAAATGGGGAGCCCAATGGTCCAATTTATAGGCATGGATGGGGCCTGGTTGAAGGGAAGTTTACCATGTATATCCTTCATGCAGATTCTTTATATAGCTCCATTGCGTAGGGGTACAAATATTTTGTTTTCATGTAGGTATTCTACAAAGGTCTTTCATGCAGGTCTATCACACCGATCTATCATGAAACCCTTTGGAGGGTTTGTATTTCCTTTGAATTATTTGAACATTTCTTTTAGATTTTGAAATATATAGGGCTATCTACATAGTATATTTGTATTCTTATGTGGTTTCCACAAAACCCCCCAGGATTAGATTAGATTAGAAATAGAGTCTAGTCCTAAGGTAAAATTAAAAGAAAAAAGACTATGGGTTAATTACTAGACAACATAGGTTTTCCATGTATCTACTTCATGTCGTTATTCTGTGTAGTGTTGTTGCATAGGCATGTTGTGAAGGTTCATGGATGTCTATAAATATCTTCGATCCTTTGCATTTTTCTTCACCCGTACATCCAAATTTTCCCAGATCTCATTGCGTAGCTCTTTCATCTAGCCTCAACGCATTGTGCTCTCGTGTTATCTCCTTGAAATTTTCTCATGGTGAAACTATTTTGGCGATGGAGCTATGCGGAAGGAATTTGTTGAAGGAGTTGCACTGGGACCCTTATTGAAGGACTTACGCAACGAACCTTGTTGAAGGACTTACATAAACAGTTTCCTCTGCCAAATTTTTTATTTTCTTTTCCTTTAAGTTTGTAATTTAAGTCAAAATTCCAACCTAATAAGGGCTTATTGGTAATTATTTTTTAGGAAAATGAATAATTTGATAACCTCTACTGAAGTAACCAAATATCGTCAAAATGAAATGATGAAGATCGTCAGAGAAGACTATAATGATGCTGTTGAAAGTACTCTTCTAGGACTATTGAAGGGTTTAATTATTTATCAAAATGAATATCCACAATTTCCTTACGTACCCTTGTAAAAGCATGGGATTTCAAAATATTCCCATGTTCCATCTGTTTTGAAGTACTTTTGAAATAATTGGTTTCTTCAATACTCTAAAAATAACTGCATAAATATTAGTGCAAGAGAGGTTCCAGTACAAGAAGGAAAAATCCCTATTGGTTGTATCCTGAATCATAGTGGTTGTACTCCTGATATGAAGGTTCATGTGGTAGATCCATTTCCACATTGCAATGATTTTAATTTTCACGCTTCCCATACAGATTGTTTTAATGGTTTGAAGGAAGACTGGGATCTTTATTCTAGAGGAGGTGTGAAACTAGAATGGATATGGGCATTTTGGGTGTACCAAACATGTGTAAAATTCAATAATGAGTTATCAGATGTTTATATTTATGAAGCTGTCTATATGGGACAAACATAGGTTTATAAAAACGATTTCCTTCTGGAATTACCGAGTCAATAGAGTTCACAAATGAATTATTTTCCATTTGATGAATGGTGAATTTGGAATTAGTTTGTGGGATGTCTACCAAATAGTTGGGGTTCCCATTCTCTGGGAAATGTATGATGAGTTTATTCCTCTAGTTACAACATGGTGTAATGTTACCAGAACACCATTGCTGGTTATAAACTATTCAAAATAAAAAATAAATTACCCAAAACCAAAAATTATATTCATGCCAGGGTGTAGATGGAAGCCTTTTTAGAACCAAAAACTGAGAATGGCCCCACCTGTGGATATCCTACCATTTGTCCTTCTATAGATAACTAGGGTAGCTCAAGTACATATTGGCATATATTGGGGAAAGGAGACTATTAGTACTTGGGATATATATTAAAATATGATATTAATGTGAAGATATGCTTATATTTCTTCCTTTCCATGTGGCTTAGCATTTACTAGCTTCCTGTTCATGAGTCTGAAGGCGGTGTAGGGTTGGAGACTTTTGTTATCACAGCTAAATTAGAAGTGAGGAAGTATATTGGGTTAGAAATTCTGGTATTTTAAATAATTTACTATTCAATACTACATTTATACTATGGAAAGGAACCATTTAGAATTGCAGGGACATTCCATGTGTTGTGGGGATGGATTGCAACAAAATTTTCTTCATACTCAGTGTTGAACTTAGTTCAAGTCCCCAATGGTCGATTCACCCCATTTTAGAGAAATTTTTGGTATTCAACCTCAAAATTTGAGACCTGATGTAGTGATCAAGGCATTGAATGTCTCAGAAGAATTCAACTTCTTTCATTTTGGTAACCCACCAACTAGAACATCTATTGATGACTGTAAAGAAAATAATTATGAGTTGAGGTCTTATATGATGACATTCAGGGATGGTGTATTATCAACCATGATTGATGGTGAAATTATTTTTGACGCTTATATCCCTTATAGTTTTTTTTAGTTCATATTTCATCAACAATCAAATACGTTTCCACCCATGTATGTTAGACATGAGAAACACCCAATGGTAGCGAGAAAATTATAGATTCTAATGGTTTTAGAGGCATCCAAATTGTCAATTATGTTACCTCCCCCAGATGCATCAATCGGATTGAAAGCTGGATATGCAAAAGCTTGGGCTTCATCATATACTCAAGGGGATTTGAAAAATGGAATATATCGAGTGGATGCTACAATGATTGTTGCACATAGAAATAATGGTATGAAGTCTAAGGCCAGAGATGATGCAGAAATTTCAGAGGTTTAAAACATCCTAGCAGGAGGTATACCAGGAAGACAACAGCTAGATAAGCAATACCTTCTATGCTAAGGAGATCTAGTTACAACCATCAAACAGAGGTTCTTATTCCATATATTGAACTTTCTAATGAATAAAAGAGGTCTGAAGAGGCTCACTAGTTAGAAGGTGTTGAATACCATCCACAATCAACCACAACAAGATTGAATTATGTGTGAACTTTATCCATTCCTTATTGGGAGAGTGTGACCCATGATCTTAGGGATGCATGGGCATTCCTCCGGCATAGTATTCAAATACTAGATGTGGATGACATTAAGGAACCTTCTGATTGTAATCTGGATAATATCCTAGCTGAAGTAGACGAGTATATTACAAATTTGGAGGATTTTATATATGAAACTGATGATCAAATACTAGCCTCTACATGAGTATCTCATATGATGGACTTAGGAATTCATGAAAGGGTAATTATTGAACCTGAGGAGTAGCGGGATACTTTTTTAATACTGAGAGCGTATTTTTCTTTTCTTTTGTCTCAACTATGCCTTACCATTCATCATCATTGATCTTGATGAAATGCATTCTTACAACTTGAATGCATGGAAGGAAACTCCAGACCAGATCATGGATTACTATGGTATGGGCCTACAAGTTCTTCATTTGATGCAATGAATGATTCTACCAGGTCTACAAAACTTTCTCAAGGAGCAAGAATCATGACTGGGGTAATGGTGATGGATAATCCTCATTCAGAACTAGAAGTTTCTCTTACCAAGAAGAGTGTCTCGATTTATCCCCAAGATTATGAAAAGAAACACAAGAGAGCAATGAGATTGAGCCAAAGTGTTCTCCGAAGGAGTTAGTATTTATACTATCCTCAGGGCATTGTAATTTTATCAATACAGTCTGGTAAAAACATGTATCCTCTTGTAGGATATGTGTCTCTCTCCACTATTTAGGGACAAAGAGTTTATTCTTCAGGACTAGAGAAGAAAACCCCAGGAGAAAACCAGGTTTATATTGATAGATCTACTATCTTATGTGATGAATCATCAAAAGATTCATCTGTACCCACTCCTAGATCTATTGAGAGAGAGAAATTATAAGGTATGATCAAATAAAATTTTCATGAATATTAAAAAAACATTACTAATATTATTCTTTTTCAACATATCTCAGATAATTTTCATTTTCCAAAAATTCCTATAATAACCAAATTTGATATTCCTATTGGTCAAAAAGAAAGGAATAAAGACCCAGGGAAATCTGACATAAATAAAGATGTTGGAACAATCCTGGCATGATCTGATGATGTTGTACCAATTGAAGATCCAACGGAATAGAATGTCAGCAGAGCCAATTTGGGAATAAACCAATGTTTTTTGGATACCATAAATCATGAGGATTCTTTAACATTCGAAGATGTATACACTGATATGATGGAAGCCCTTAATCCAAATATTGATATTAAAGGTTACATCAAGGTTTTTTGGGATTTTCATGAAGAATTTCAAGGACATAAGTCATTTTTCCTGAATTTTCCATACAAAACATTTCTTCTTTACTGAATTATTTACATAAAAGTTCCCCTTATGACTCTTTATCTATAGAAAATGTGGTAGAGGTTCTTCAATAATGGGGCCTTCCACTCTATCCTTCTTCTATTGGAGTAGGAGAAATACCTACAGAGGACTATCCATCAAGAGATGCTCAAGATCCATCAATTATATCAACTGAGAATAGACAAGAGGGTGCCCCTTATTAGGAGACATCTACTCAACAAGCTGAAGCTCAGAATACCGAGGATGAATCTAGTCAAATGGCTGACTTATTATTGGGTAAATGTTATCTGTTTTCAGGATCATACTCTATTTCTACCATTTTTTTCTGAAACTAACATTGATCGTGAATTATCGTTTAGGATTATTAGTATCCACAGCTAGATTAGAACGTGAATTTTCAATGTTGAATCAAATATTAACAGAAGGTGAGGCTTTTATTGTTCCGAGAAAAGAAGAACAAGGAAGCACTTTAAGTGATCTGTTTCCGGAGTACATTTT
This sequence comes from Viscum album, assembly GCA_963277665.1. Taxonomy (NCBI): domain Eukaryota; kingdom Viridiplantae; phylum Streptophyta; class Magnoliopsida; order Santalales; family Viscaceae; genus Viscum; species Viscum album. The sequence goes on from OY728129.1 coordinate 1,448,898,637, forward strand.
ACCTCGTGATAGTGACTCAGATTCATACTTAGACATGAAATATGCTCTAGGTATGTCACTTAAGATGACATGGAATCATATCTGGAGCATAATTGCAGAGAAGCCTTTAGATGAACAGCTGTCCCATTTTTTCAAACTCCCAGCATTATTTTGTGTATCGGATTTGGTGAATTTAATTATCGACCAGTCTATGATGCAATGAAAGAGACCATTCGCCAATGGGAGAGGGAGCATAATACGCGACAATATTTTTAAGAGGGTAAATAGGTCATCAATATTTAGAGCTTATAAGCTGCAGTAGCTGGGGTAGAGGCAAACCATAACAAGAAATTGATCAAAATCAGCCAACAAATTTAAGAAGCCATGAAGGAGTCATTATATCTTCAAAAAAAAACTAGATGATGTTCATAACAAACTTGAGAAATTGAACCTAACCTTGGGATAAACCTAATTAGAGGCTATAACTGCCATTTCAACTACTAAGGAAGCACTTCGTCAATCCAAGGTGGCTGGATTTGCTCTGCTATCTCAACTTCAACAAGTAACTGATAGGGCATATGATGCTATTCAACAAATGAAGAGTCATGTTGAGAGTTTATTTTAAAAAATGATAAAGAGGCTCCATTTTGTGGATTTCCCTCTAATTTCATATTAATGATCAAAATTTTTTCTTTAATCATATGTGTTCTCATTATTTTTTTTGTTTTAATATTAAGGGTGATGATGATGATGACTTTTTTTTAAAAATCAATCCTTCATGTCAGAAAATCATGATTAAAATGACAAGAATGTGGGAAATCATGATTTTCTTATTATGATGATGGGCCTAATGAGAATAGTATGATTTTTTCCCAGGTTGTATGGACAATCCCACAAACTTCAAATCTTTGGAATTTTTATTTCTCAATATTACCTAAACCATAAAAAATGTATGTTTTGTGAGCTAGGACTTGAATTTTGTTCAGAGTTCCATTTGTGGGTTTTAAATATGGGGAGTACTACATCTTTTTTTTAGGAAGTTTATAGTCATGCATGTTTTACAATAAATGGATAATGTTTAAGGTTGAAATATCATCGAATATAAATCTTGAAATTAGATCCCAAACAAGACTCAGCGGCTAAGAGTTACTTTAATATTCTTTAGATATTTCCAAGAGGAATCTTGAGCCATGATTTTTATTGTCACCAAATTTAAAAATTATATCAACATAAGGGGAGGCTCTTCCAAGAATGAAGATACCATTATTTGAAAAAACTATAATGGGATTTGTGTTATATAGGTCTAACTGAGGCATATGATGCATAGCCAAAAGTTAGCATCTTTTGACTGACATGCCTATTCTGTAAAAAAATTATGTAAGGACACATAAGGGCACGTGCTACATAGACATGCAAAAGAGTTCTTTAAAATTTAACATTTTACTGTTGATAGGAAAGAGAAAATAAGATTCTGGTGACTCAAGACCATAGTGGGTGGCTATTCAAGGGAATGGGATTTTAAGAGTAAAGGGCTATTTTATGCCGGTATATTTCATGAATAGGGAAACCACTTCTATAAAAATTTTGTGTATGAAGAATGGTTAAATTTTATCAGAAAGGGGAATTTTTGATATAAAACTGTGCAGTTTTATGTCATTCAGTGAGGAAATTGTACTATATAGTTTTAAGTCATGCAATGAGGACATTGTACTGTGCAGTTTTAAGTCATGTAGTGAGGACATTGTGTGGTTTTAATTTAAGGTATTTAGCATCAACAAAAGGTATGAAACTCTCCCAATTTTTTGATAATTTGTTTAGAATCATACTACTATATTAAGGTATGGAAGGGAAAATTTTATACTATGTTTTGGGAATTTCTAGGACCATGGAATGATATGTGAAAAGGGATAAAATCATTAAAGGAATTCTTTTCCAAGAACGAAGTTGCCATTATTTTAGAAACCTATTGTGGGGTTGTATTATGTAGGGATAATTGGGCATATGCTGCATAGCCAAATATTGACATCTTTTGACTGACATGCCCGTTATGTAGAAATATTTTATGCAAGGCCACCTAGGGGCACATACTACATAGTCAAGCAGAAAAGATCTTAAGAATTTTGACATTTTATTGCCTAAAAGACGAAGAAAGTTTATGGAGATTCATATTTTTTGAGGTACAGAGTTTGGTTTATGTAGAAAGGTTCCTAAATACGGAGTGGGCATTTCCAACCAAGATTTCAAATGAATCGTAGGAATATGACTTTTATGAAGGTCTGACCCAAACGTAAGAGCGGTGGTGTCTATAGTTTTAAGGCATGAAACTAGGACCAGACATGGAAAGTGTATATGATATGTGGACAAGTGATTCCAAGGTTATTTTATATTGCTCTAAACACATAGAGATGTAAATTTTTAAACCATGGTCTTAAAGAGTTTCAGATCAAGAGAAATATAATGGAACAAATATACCTGAATGACTATTTTAAAATACAAATTACTATATATTTCCATAAAAGTTTGAAGGGGAAAAGTCACTATAACCAGGAACTAAATTACAATATTTTAACAAACCCGTTATGGAGGATATATTTTGTATATCCAACTGGGGTATAAGCTGAATATCCAAATAGTGGCATATTTTGACTGACAGTCCCATTATGTAGGTAAATTTTATGCAAGGCCACCAAAGGGCATGTACTGCATAGTCAGACAAAAGGGTTCTCGGGTATTAGAAACTCTATCACCAGAAACTGTAAGAAAGATTATGAAGATTTGGAAATATTCATGATTAAGAATGTGAAATATAGAATCGGTTTATGTTCAATGTACAAAATAAATATTTGAATCAATGTTGGCCTTGAGTTTGACATCCTTTATATAGATCTGACTCATATGTAAAAAATGGAGACTTTCTTTATTTCCATTTGATTAATAATGTGATGTGTAGTTTTAAGTCACGCAGTGAAGACATTATACTATGCAGTTTTAATTCACGTAATGAGGACATTATACTATGCAGGTTTATGTCATACAGTTAGCACATTAATAGCCCGATAAAAAATTGAGACACATTATTTATATAAAGAAGCCTTTTACCGAATTACTAATCCCACGTGTTCTATGATCGATGTGAGAAACAAGGAGTAGTAAGGGATTCTTTTATAATACAATGGTGATAATAATAATTAATAGGTGTGTTAAATTTAAATGCAGTTTAACATCATGCGGTAAGGATGAAGATGAATTGAAGGGAAAAGAAAGAATTGTTGTAGCTGGATAAAGGGATAAAACCCAAGTGTCATTACTTGTCTTTCTGTGGGCCTGAATCAAGCCGTATTTAGTTATTTTAACATTTATTAGGAAGGTTTGACTCTTATATAATGAATAAAGGGGTTTTTATTCATTGTGTACGGGCCCAAGAATAGAGATCTAGGCCTCTCTATGTATCTTATATACATGAGAATCATGCCATATGTAGTTCTTTAAACAATTATTTCCCACAAAAATCGTGTTTAACATGGGAGACATGGGGCTTTAACACTTTATATAATAATGATTAAATTTAAAATAGAAGATAGTTTAAAAATCAATTAATGTATTTTAAAAGAGAACTCTGTATAGATCTAGTTCATATACAAGAGAAGAGAAATATAAATAAAAATTTTGTGATTGTGGCTAGGCCCAAGATTGGAAATCTAGTTTTCTCTCCGTATCTAAAATAGATTAGAATAAAACCACACATAGTTCTTTAAACAAGGTCCCTATGAAGATCTAACTCAGACATAAGTAATGGAGGGACTCATGTTCCACTATGGAGTATCAGTGATGTTCATGATGCTTGCTTATGGAATCTCATAACGTCAAGTAGAGAAGATGTTATCCGTACAGGTTAATGTCATGTAATGAGGAAAAATGTTGACATGTATTTTAATAGCATGCATCATGTATTCTTATGGTTGTTATGTAGTTTAATTTCTTGGTACTAGGACTTTGTAATGTGCTATTTTAAGTCTTATAGTAAGGACATGGGGGCTGTGCAATTTTCAGTCTTGTAGTGAGGACGAGATGTGCAACTACACAAAGTATTAATTCAATAATCTCAAATTGGTTAGAGTTGTAATAAGCTCAACATCCATTATGAATAAGTCATAATATCCATTTGAGTAGATCTTATTTATTAAAAAAGGTCCTTCCCCCATTGACTCAATCTTTGGAGGTCTATTCCCTAGTATCATTGGAATCCTAAGGACCAATAACAATTATCCTTGAAGTAGTGAACATAAGTGAACTTTTTTGTTTAAAACTCAAGAAATTGTTCTTTGATAGACTTATAAATGACAAAAATAATGTGATCTTTTTTTGTCTAATCATTCTAACTCATTAAACCATTTCTGAGAACTCTCATTTGTATACAATTGATCACCGATTTCAACTCTAGGTGAAGGCAATTTCATTTCATTCGGCAAGACTGCTTATGTTCTGTACACCAATGAATAAGGGGTTTCCTAGGTTGTAGTATGGGTAGTAGTTCGATAAGGCCATAAAGAATTAAAATTTTTATCAGGACACGATTTATATTATTTATCCACCATATTCTGGAGTACATTTGATAAGGTCTTATTAAAAGCCTCTATTAGTCCATTGGCCACCACATGATAGTGAGTTAAATGGTTAGACTTGATATTGTGCTCCTGATATAATTTCATTACATCAACAGAATAGAAATTGGTGTAATTATTCATTCATATAGTACAAGGGACACCAAATCTAGTGATGACATTAGTTTTAACAAAAATAAAATTACTTTTCACTCTGACTTATTTAAGATGAATTATATCAGACCATTTAGAAAAGAAGTCAGAATTAGTAAGAATATAGTTGAACTACATAACCGTAACTGGATGATATCTTCCAACTACATTTGTTCGCCGTGTGGAAAATGGCCAGGAGTATTTAGATGTTTTTAGCAAATCTAGGGGTTGATGAATGAAGTTGGAATGCATTTGTCCGGGATAACATTTCTTAGTGAAATCTATGCTATCCTGGGTCATTGAAGGCCAAAAGTATCCATGCTTTCAGATTTGATCAGAAAGCCCATGCCCAGATCAGTGAGCACCACAGGTTCTTGAACGTACTTATTTCAAGACAACTGCATTTTCTTCTTCAAAATTACTTCTAAAGTGGATTCCATAAAATCCTCATTTTTAAAGGATCTTCTAGTGATCTAGACTATCATAAAGAGTAAAATTGGGCACTCTTCATCAGATCTGTTCCTTTTCATCCCTATCTTGCGGAAGTACTCCATTTTAAATATATTCAATGATGGGTGTTCTCCATCCCGTGGTATGACCATAAATATAATAAATTGGGCTAATTTAATTAATTTCATCCATTAAGTTTTGATAAAAAGTTGATATTATATGTAACAGCCCAATATTTTATAAAGAAATATTCTTTTTAATTTTATTAATGTCTTGTGTTGTACGCTACACCAAAAGGAGCTTGCACAACACGCATCCTTGTCTTGCCTTGCATTACATGCAATCGCGACCTTCCTCGATAGCGTGTGTAAAACGCAATACCGAGTTTCACTAAACAACGATGTGCTATTAAAATATTATTAAAACTAGCCGTTATGAATAGTAATAACCACTTTTTAAAATTCTGTAAATCTTATTTTTCAAAATGAACTTCATTCTTGGATTCGGAGTATCGAATTTAGCCTACGGTGAAATTTTGGTACTTTTCGGATAACTTTCATATTTTGATGAATAGTGAAAAATTACTAAATTATAATTAAAAACAACTTTTTTAATCGAAATAATTAATAGTGATAAATTATTAATTTGAGTGGTTTTAAAGTATATTTAGAATATATTTTTACAATTTAATACAATGTTGGTCATTGGATGTAATTTCACATTTAAACTAGACATAAACAAGTGTCAATCTTTTGATAGATATTGTTTCTTAAAAACACGCTATTTGTTTTAACAGCGGGATTTAATTATAAAATAAATTAATGCAACTTTTATGTTATGAATTTGGTAAAATAGACTTCATTTTTGAATTCGGAATATGAAATATAGCTTGGGATGAAATTTTGGCATTGTTCTGAAAAACATCAATTTTTGATGAATAGTGAAACTACTAAGTGGTAGGTTAAAAACTGAATTTTTGCATAAAACATAATTTTACCACTTCTGTGAATGGAATTTCGAAAATCCGAGAGACACGGTTAATATCAAGGACTAAAATGTGGTTCAATAAGATGAAAATAATTTTTTGGTGAATAGTAACTTTTTACTTTTTTTTACCACGGTTAATAGTAAATAGGGTAACTAAGGGTAAATATGATATTACTATTACCCTAAAACATGTCCTAATTCTATTGGACAAGTGTAATTCGACCAAAAACAAACTTAGGAATAAAATATGACCATTTAGGCCCACTTGGATTAGATTAGGACATTTATTATTAATTTATTTAAAGAAAGGTTAAAATAGTTAAAATCAATGTTTAATAAGTAAATCATTTTTAATATGGGGATATACATAAGATAAATTCGATTGTAAATATTCATTAGAAAGCTAAAACGATTTCCTACATGATGATATTTTATTTGTAATTTTTAGACATAAAATAATTTAATTTATTTATGACACAACGATGATGCAGTAATTATCTTATTAATGAAATATTGACATAATTGATGTTATAAACACCAAAATAAATTTAATTTGAGATTTTTTATGAATTCCACTAATTTTATAGGTTACTATGATATATTAATGTTGATGTAATCAACTTGGTTCGAACATTTAATTCTGTTATGTCTTTCACAAAAATCATATATCAAATAGTGTCAAAATTGACACAAAATAGTTTTTAAATCAAATATTATATTATTAATTGTTATTTTATTTCTAAAAATATAAGGCTCGGCCAAATGACTTAGATAAGGATATATATATTAATAATAAACAATTTGAGGTTCGTTTGGCATGTTATAGTAAGTATATTAACCATATAGTGAAAGAAAACAAAAAGACACGGTAAATGTTAAATTATTTAACTTAGAGTTAAATCTAATTGATAAGGTTAAAATAATATCCTAAACTTGTCTAAATTCTATTGGTTGATAGGATTTAGACCCATCCCCTCTTTAGCTTCGAAATAAGACCCTTTGGAACCATTATAAACCGATTTTGACTTTAATATAAAATAATATTTTGAGATATTCCTAAGGTGCCCCTCTCCTCCCCTATAAAAGGACACCTCCTCCCCCTCCTCCTCACACCAATTTGAGCACTCAAGCTCGGCCAACCCCTGCCAATTTCTCCTCTCCACTTCCCTAGAAACTTCCTAGAGGTTCTGGTCTTCCTCAAAGACCAATTTTAGTGCCCTAAGAGGAGGTCTCAAAGAGGCACTTCAAAGAAGAGGTAATTACCGTTACCAATTCTTTCATCTTTATTTCTTCTTCCACTTCTTCTTCTTAGGTTGTTTCATTATGAAGTAATAACATCAGTATCACTCATATACTGATATGTTACTATAAGTATGAAACAACCCTATTTCACCATCTATCCATCCTACGGAAAAAGAAATCACCGCGCGTGCGTACGTACGGAATACCGTCTCCACGCCGTGGTGTAATCTATTTTCCACCACCACCTTACATGGATGGGTATAATGGTGTAAAGAATAACTATACATAGTTATTACAACATAATATTGATTCTGATATATTGTATAATCCACTCCAATTCAATTCAATATTTATAGAAATGATATCATCGCTCGTGCGTACGTACGGACTACCGTCTCCACGACGCGATGAGATTCATTCTCCATGTTAACCATTTAAGAATGATTATAAAGTATATATAAGAAATAATAATGAAATATATGACATTTTAAAGCTACTGGATTTATGTATAAATATATATGTATGTCATCTACTTACTTCCATTTCAAGACAATAAGGAAAGTAAAACAGCGTTCATGCGTACGTACGGACTACCGTCTCCATGAACGGTGTTTTTCATTTTATTTATCTATCTATTATATATATATATACTGAATATATATGATATATAAATCATATTTTATATTCTGGAAGTAAGTAAATCATGATATAAGTAATAATTATATCAAGAACAACAAGTCAAAACACCTACATTAAATGAAACGATTTTACCCAAAACGCTTCTTTAACATGGAATTTACAAAAGAACGGGTAATATAATGTCATAAGTGAACCATATATGATATCATAACAATGAATATGATTCTGTAATAAGTCAATAACATGATTTAAATCATTATACAGGAGGTTCGGACACTTACAAAGCAAGTCGGACCTAAGGTAAGGGAAATATCACAATCTCATTTTTATCCGAGATTGTTTATTCGTAAGTATTTACTGGGGTGTATTTTATCATCCACATCCATGTTTACTCAATATGTAATATTATTTCCATCCACCTAAAATTGTTTAAATCCATTTTTACCCTTCAGTGAGTTTTTAGTAATACGTATGAAAGGAATCTTTTGTCGTTTTTCGTACGAGGTACTTTTTGACTTTTCCGACAAAAGTACGAAGAATGGTTTTTTTTTAACTTATACGGCACGAACGGATTTCTACTGTTTTACAAAGCCTTATTTTCATGAAGCTTCCTCTAAAAGATTTCATGACTATTTTCAATAAAATCTCTTTCTTTTAAAATTGCATGATGTTTTGTGAAAAGAAATTGATTTTGAAGAAGAAAGGATATTTTCCTCAAGAATTCAATTCAAGTGTTTTATCAAAATTATTTTCCATATAAGATAATAAAGGGTTCTGTTTCTATCCATATTTTTACATTGATTTGACCATGTTGTGATGGAATTATGTTTATGAATTCCTTTATCTTATATGAATGGTTTTATGATGTCATGCTGTTTAAGAATCCCATTTTTATTACATGGGTTATGCGATGATGTATGATTTATGATTTTGTGGCACACATAAGAAAGGATTCATTAAGAGATGGGTGGGACCTATATCTCCCTCCAATGCATTGGGTAAAGATTTTATATCTCATGAGATAGACATGGCTGGAATGGTAGGTTATACCGGTTCAGTGAAACAGGACTGAAACGAGGATTACTCGATTCAGAAAGGGACTTTGTCCACTAAGATAGTCTTGGCAATGAGTCTTGACTAACAAGAAATGATTCTCTATGATTATGTGTGTATGCCACAATGAGTAATGTTTTAAGTTATGATTTCATTTCACTACTATGATTTATCCCATGTTATGAAATTATGCTCTCTTTTGCAGGTTAAGATTTCCAAAAAATGTTATGTTCTTATGAAAATTATGTGATTGATATTTCCTTTGTTTACCCTTACTGAGAATTTGAGCTCACCCTTTTATGTTTTCTTTTCCCCAGGATGTAAAGAAAGGTTTTAGGTATAAAAAGGAAGATCTTTATGGGAGATGTTGAAGATCTTCCACCACAATTAGAAGTTTACGTTCCGAGTTTCCAAAGACACTAAACTATTACGATCCTTGTGTGTGTGTTTTTGTTATGTACTAAGTATTCCGCAAAAGTAATGTAATGTCCATGTACGTCAGGATACGGGTCTCTACAGTTGGTATCAGAGGAAAGGTTTAGTCAACCTTTGGAAACTAGGATGCGAGAACATTAGTGAGATCCCTAGAGATATTTCTAAGGTATGTTTAGGGATGTCCCTAGGGATAAGTATACGTATAGGATATAGTCCTAGAACTATGGTAACGATCTTAGAATTTAACATAAGATGTTAGATATTAAGGGTAATCCCCCTTTACTATGTTATTTTCCCTAGAATTATTTTTGCCTCTCACACTATTCTTTTTGGGTTTTAGACGATGGCTGGAACCCGAAGGAACCGTGTTGATCAATGCAATGGACAATGCAATGATTGCCCTCCTGAACAAACAAATGTTATGGGAGATGGAGTGCAAAATCTTATTGCTATACTTACACAAGCTATGAATCATTCTGGACTTCCAAATGAGCAAAGAAGGGAACAATATTCTATTGAGTCCTTCATGAGGCAACGTCCACCTTCTTTCAGTGGGTCTACTGATCCATTAGTTGCTGAACAATGGATTAGTACTACTGAAAAGATATTTTCAGTTCTTCAATGTTCTGAACATGATAAAGTCATCTTAGCAGTATATCGTTTGGAAGGTGAAGCTGATCAATGGTGGAATCTTATCAAGAATACGAGGCCAAGAGATGAAATTGAGTCCATGGAATGGGACGAGTTCAAGAACTTGTTTTTCAGTAAGTACTTCCCTCGTATTCTTCGAACAAAGATGGAGAAAGAGTTTCTTGAACTGAAGCAAAGGGACGATGAATCTGTTGGTACCTATGAAGCAAATTTTACAAGACTTGCAAGGTATGCTTCTGGAATTATCATCCAACCTGAAAGTAAAGTTGATCGATTTTTCAGTGGCTTAAAACCAAGTCTTCGAAGGGAATTGGCTATAAGAGACTTCAGTAGCTATGAAGAAATTGTGCGTTGTGCTATCAAGGTAGAAATGGAAGTTGGTGTTACATATCCATCTCAGGGTTTTGACAAGAAACGAAAGATGGAGTTCAAGGAGAAATCTCAGAATAATGGTGAAAAGAAGATGAATGTTTCCTTATGCACAAAGTGTGGAAAGAAGCATGGTGGAGATTGTCTAAAAGGGACTAGAAAATGTTTTAAGTGTGGAAAAGAAGGTCATCGAGCAGCTGAGTGTCGAAGTAATGGAAAAAGGGTTTCTAATGATGTGAATAAAGCAAACACTGCAGAGAACGCACCGCCAACACTTCAATGCTTCAAGTGCAAGGAAATGGGGCATTATGCTAATAATTGCCCTAATCCAAGGGTTAGTGATGATCAACATGAGCAACCACTGAAGGCAAAGGACAAAGGGAAATCACATGCGATCACTATTGGCAATGTTGAATATGACAACGATGTGGTGGAATGATTAAGTGTTTATGTAATGGGATTCCAAAATAATGTTGTATCATTGAGTATTTCAATATTTATTGATGTGGTATTCAAAGTGATTGAGATATTTTTTTTGGAAATAAGATGATATGCGCATAATGAAGACGAGAAAATGAAATGTTTAATAGTATTCATGAGCTCATGATTAATATAAGGACTAAGTGATATCATGGTTTGAGTATATAGAATTTTGAGGATTTTGGTATGTGGAAAGTGTTAACTTTTAACTGCACTCATGTTTTCACTAAGGTATTCAAGAGAATACACGATTAAGGACTTTGAGTGTTTGGAATGTGACCAACAAGACATATCTTATGATATGTGGGGATCAACGACAGTATTAAATATCTGGTAATCGTTGTCACTATATTATGAGAGTGGACTGCAGTATTATGTATAAGCCTAAAGATTAGACTGGATTATGTTGGACATAAGTTAGTATTGTTTAAGGATAGAAGATTTTCGATATTATTGATGGGATGTTATAGTAACGTAGTTTTAGAAAAAGGGACAACCTGCCGGACGGGCGACAGCCCATCGCTTCGGACAAGGCTGTAGGAATCGAACCCACAACCGAAGTGCAACTGGCCTTTATCGCCTACCACTGACCTACAGGAAGTCCCTGTTTAGTAGAAACTAGTTTTATTATATTAAGCAGTATGATATATGAAGTATAAGTCCATTTTAGGAACCATATATGATTAATCTCACTATAGATCGACTTATGCATATAAATCTTGCTAACCTTTTGTTTGAGACAGATGGAATGACCCGTCGTTCTATCACATAATCTGCTAACACTTCACGAATAACAAATTCAACTTCATTTATTTAAGAGATGAAGTGGAAATTGTTCAAGACACGAACAACAGTGAGATTGTACCAAAATAAATTAAGTATTTATTCTAATTCAAATTTTCAACTTTAGGGAAATGATCTTGAAAACCAAAAATGTTGTCCTAGTGATCTTATACCTGATGAATCAGATGGTACCTTATATCATCACAAATCTATGGATTTGTGATTACTGGCTTTTCCATAGCCATGTTCTCTACCACTCTCCATCAGAACATGATGGTTAGATTTCTCTTCCATATCCATATTTTCACCTATGTGGAAACTCAGTGATTAGTTTATTTGGGTAATCGTTACATTTCATACTTTAGTTTTTAAAGCCAAGTTTTGGTATTCCCTTTTACGATGTGGGTTTCTATCAAAGAAACTTTCAAATAGTAAACCATTTATAATCCCGACGAATTTCGAGGGCGAAATTCATTTTAAGGGGGGTAGAATGTAACAACCCAATATTTTATAAAGAAATATTCTTTTTAATTTTATTAATGTCTTGTGTTGTACGCTACACCAAAAGGAGCTTGCACAACACGCATCCTTGTCTTGCCTTGCATTACATGCAATCACGACCTTCCTCGATAGCGTGTGTAAAACGCAATACCGAGTTTCACTAAACAACGATGTGCTATTAAAATATTATTAAAACTAGCCGTTATGAATAGTAATAACCACTTTTTAAAATTCTGTAAATCTTATTTTTCAAAATGAACTTCATTGTTGGATTCGGAGTATCGAATTTAGCCTAAGGTGAAATTTTGGTACTTTTCGGATAACTTTCATATTTTGATGAATAGTGAAAAATTACTAAATTATAATTAAAAACAAATTTTTTAATCGAAATAATTAATAGTGATAAATTATTAATTTGAGTGGTTTTAAAGTATATTTAGAATATATTTTTACAATTTAATACAATGTTGGTCATTGGATGTAATTTCACATTTAAACTAGACATAAACAAGTGTCAATCTTTTGATAGATATTGTTTCTTTAAAAACACGCTATTTGTTTTAACAGCGGGATTTAATTATAAAATTAATTAATGCAACTTTTATGTTATGAATTTGGTAAAATAGACTTCATTTTTGAATTCGGAATATGAAATATAGCTTGGGATGAAATTTTGGCATTGTTCTGAAAAACATCAATTTTTGATGAATAGTGAAACTACTAAGTGGTAGGTTAAAAACTGAATTTTTGCATAAAACATAATTTTACCACTTCTGTGAATGGAATTTCGAAAATCCGAGAGACACGGTTAATATCAAGGACTAAAATGTGGTTCAATAAGATGAAAATAATTTTTTGGTGAATAGTAACTTTTTACTTTTTTTACCACGGTTAATAGTAAATAGGGTAACTAAGGGTAAATATGATATTACTATTACCCTAAAACATGTCCTAATTCTATTGGACAAGTGTAATTCGACCAAAAACAAACTTAGGAATAAAATAAGACCATTTAGGCCCACTTGGATTAGATTAGGACATTTATTATTAATTCATTTAAAGAAAGGTTAAAATAGTTAAAATCAATGTTTAATAAGTAAATCATTTTTAATATGGGGTTATACATAAGATAAATTCGATTGTAAATATTCATTAGAAAGCTAAAACGATTTCCTACATGAGGATATTTTATTTGTAATTTTTAGACATAAAATAATTTAATTTATTTGTGACACAACGATGATGCAGTAATTATCTTATTAATGAAATATTGACATAATTGATGTTATAAACACCAAAATAAATGTAATTTGAGATTTTTTATGAATTCCACTAATTTTCTAGGTTACTATGATATATTAATGTTGATTTAATCAACTTGGTTCGAACATTTAATTCTGTTATGACTTTCACAAAAATCATATATCAAATAGTGTCAAAATTGACACAAAATAGTTTTTAAATCAAATATTATATTATTAATTGTTATTTTATTTCTAAAAATATAAGGTTCGGCCAAATGACTTAGATAAGGATATATATATTAATAATAAACAATTTGAGGTTCGTTTGGCATGTTATAGTAAGTATATTAACCATATAGTGAAAGAAAACAAAAAGACACGGTAAATGTTAAATTATTTAACTTAGAGTTAAATCTAATTGATAAGGTTAAAATAATATCCTAAACTTGTCTAAATTCTATTGGTTGATAGAATTTAGACCCATCCCCACTTTAGCTTCGAAATAAGACCCTTTGGAACCATTATAAACCGATTTTGACTTTAATATAAAATAATATTTTGAGATATTCCTAAGGTGCCCCTCTCCTCCCCTATAAAAGGACACCTCCTCCCCCTCCTCCTCACACCAATTTGAGCACTCAAGCTCGGCCAACCCCTGCCAATTTCTCCTCTCCACTTCCCTAGAAACATCCTAGAGGTTCTGGTCTTCCTCAAAGACCAATTTTAGTGCCCTAAGAGGAGGTCTCAAAGAGGCACTTCAAAGAAGAGGTAATTACCGTTACCAATTCTTTCATCTTTATTTCTTCTTCCACTTCTTCTTCTTAGGTTGTTTCATTATGAAGTAATAACATCAGTATCACTCATATACTGATATGCTATTATAAGTATGAAACAACCCTATTTCACCATCTATCCATCCTACGGAAAAAGAAATCACCGCGCGTGCGTACGTACGGAATACCGTCTCCACGCCGTGGTGTAATCTATTTTCCACCACCACCTTACATGGATGGGTATAATGGTGTAAAGAATAACTATACATAGTTATTACAACATAATATTGATTCTGATATATTGTATAATCCACTCCAATTCAATTCAATATTTATAGAAATGATATCATCGCTCGTGCGTACGTACGGACTACCGTCTCCACGACGCGATGAGATTCATTCTCCATGTTAACCATTTAAGAATGATTATAAAGTATATATAAGAAATAATAATGAAATATATGACATTTTAAAGCTACTGGATTTATGTATAAATATATATGTATGTCATCTACTTACTTCCATTTCAAGACAATAAGGAAAGTAAAACAGCGTTCATGCGTACGTACGGACTACCGTCTCCATGAACGGTGTTTTTCATTTTATTTAACTATCTATTATATATATATACTGAATATATATGATATATAAATCATATTTTATATTCTGGAAGTAAGTAAATCATGATATAAGTAATAATTATGTCAAGAACAACAAGTCAAAACACCTACGTTAAATGAAACGATTTTACCCAAAACGCTTCTTTAACATGGAATTTACAAAAGAACGGGTAATATAATGTCATAAGTGAACCATATATGATATCATAACAATGAATATGATTCTGTAATAAGTCAATAACATGATTTAAATCATTATACAGGAGGTTCGGACACTTACAAAGCAAGTCGGACCTAAGGTAAGGGAAATATCACAATCTCATTTTTATCCGAGATTGTTTATTCGTAAGTATTTACTGGGGTGTATTTTATCATCCACATCCATGTTTACTCAATATGTAATATTATTTCCATCCACCTAAAATTGTTTAAATCCATTTTTACCCTTCAGTGAGTTTTTAGTAATACGTATGAAAGGAATCTTTTGTCGTTTTTCGTACGAGGTACTTTTTGACTTTTCCGACAAAAGTACGAAGAATGGTTTTTTTAACTTATACGGCACGAACGGATTTCTACTGTTTTACAAAGCCTTATTTTCATGAAGCTTCCTCTAAAAGATTTCATGACTATTTTCAATAAAATCTCTTTCTTTTAAAATTGCATGATGTTTTGTGAAAAGAAATTGATTTTGAAGAAGAAAGGATATTTTCCTCAAGAATTCAATTCAAGTGTTTTATCAAAATTATTTTCCATATAAGATAATAAAGGGTTCTGTTTCTATCCATATTTTTACATTGATTTGACTATGTTGTGATGGAATTATGTTTATGAATTCCTTTATCTTATATGAATGGTTTTATGATGTCATGCTGTTTAAGAATCCCATTTTTATTACATGGGTTATGCGATGATGTATGATTTATGATTTTGTGGAACACATAAGAAAGGATTCATTAAGAGATGGGTGGGACCTATATCTCCCTCCAATGCATTGGGTAAAGATTTTATATCTCATGAGATAGACATGGCTGGAATGGTAGGTTATACCGGTTCAGTGAAACAGGACTGAAACGAGGATTACTCGATTCAGAAAGGGACTTTGTCCACTAAGATAGTCTTGGCAATGAGTCTTGACTAACAAGAAATGATTCTCTATGATTATGTGTGTATGCCACAATGAGTAATGTTTTAAGTTATGATTTCATTTCACTACTATGATTTATCCCATGTTATGAAATTATGCTCTCTTTTGCAGGTTAAGATTTCCAAAAAATGTTATGTTCTTATGAAAATTATGTGATTGATATTTCCTTTGTTTACCCTTACTGAGCATTTGAGCTCACCCTTTTATGTTTTCTTTTCCCCAGGATGTAAAGAAAGGTTTTAGGTATAAAAAGGAAGATCTTTATGGGATATGTTGAAGATCTTCCACCACAATTAGAAGTTTACGTTCCGAGTTTCCAAAGACACTAAACTATTACGATCCTTGTGTGTGTGTTTTTGTTATGTACTAAGTATTCCGCAAAAGTAATGTAATGTCCATGTACGTCAGGATACGGGTCTCTACATTATACGACGATGATCTATACTGATTACCATCTCATCCTAATTTGGATCTTCTAAGGCTGTAGCTGCATTAGCCATCACATCAGCTTGAGAATTTTGTGATCGCGGGACTTAATACAATGTTGTATCAGAGGTTAATTAATCCATTAACACTATAATGTAATCACATAGAGGGATTAACTCTTCTTTTTAGATTGAATTTTCCCCATTGACTAGTTTTATTACAAATTATGAATCACCTTTCACTTTGAAGTGATTCCCTTTCACCTGAAGTTCCAAATTCAAGCCTATAGTGAGAGTTTGATATTCTACTTCATTGTTGGTAATGCCTTATGATAATAGGAAGGAGTAAGGAAATATTTCATTTTCGGGGGAGATGAGGACAATTCCAAACCCAACATTGTTGAGTTTAGTGTTTTCCATTCTCTTCCCTGTTGGACTTATAGAGGCACCATCAAAGTACAATTACCATGTTTGTAGATTATCTTGAATAGAGAAGACCTCTTAATCAATATATTCAGTATTTAATGATGTATCTTCTATAGATGTATGTTCACCAAGGAAGTCAGCTATAGCTTGGCCTTTTATTTCCTTATGGGGCACAAAATAGATATCAAGCTGTGGAAAAATAACTACCCATCGTTCGAGACTCCTTGTAAGCATAGGAAGACTGAGGATAAATTTTAGAGGGTTATTGCAAGATACCAATTGGACCTCATGATGTTGTAGGTATTTCCTAAATTTTTGAACTGAAATAATTAATTATATATAGAACTTTTCAATATTTGAATATCATGTTACTACATCAAACATAATTTGAATGAGATTTTAATGTTTGTTCTCATTTCGATCATCATTCTTTTGGCCATAGAAGGCACCCATTGATCACTCTAAAGTTGTCACATAGAGAATAAGTGGTCTTACTTCAACAAGTGTCATTAATACTGGTGGATTCAAGAGATATTTCTTGATGGTATCAAATTCTTTTTAGTATTATTCAGTCAATTGATATGAGGCTCCCTTCTTCATTAATTTGGTGAAGGGAAAACAAATGCCTCCCTAATTGGTGATACAACGCCGAATATAGGCCATGAGTCCTCAATGTCCACTTAATTATTTCAAATTTCAAGTAGGTGACATGCCAATGATTGAATTTTCTTTCTTAGGATCAACTTCGATATCATGATGGCTTAAAACAAAGAAAAGGAATTTTATTAAGGTTACCCCAAAAGCACATTTAATGGGGTTCATCTTCAATCTGTGTTTCCAAAGTTTATTTAATATGGTCTTCGAATCATCTAAGTGATTGGAAATTTTTTCAGGATCTGACCACCAAATCATCCACATAACATTCAAAAAAAATTCTCAAAAAGGGTTTTAAGATATGGTATATGGCACATTGATATGTTTCACTTGAATTATTTAATCTAAAGGGCATTACCCGATAGAAAAACACACCTTGAGGGGCTATAAAGGATGAGAATTCTTCATCCTCTAGGGCTATACAGATCTAATTATACCCAGAGTATCCATCCATAAAGGAAGGAGCATCATAGCAAGTTGTTGCATCAATTAAAAGCTCCATGATTGGAACTAGAAAAACCATCTTTAGGATATTACAAGTTAAGATATCTGAAATCAATGAAAACTCACATTCGCCCATTCTTCTTTTTTACTAAAATAATGTTTTCCTACCATTTGGGATATTGGAGTTCCTTGAAAATGTTAGTATTTATAGGATTATCAACTTCAGATTAAATTTTAGAAGCATGAGTTGGGTGTGTTCTTCTTGCTACCTGTGAGAATCCAAAATGTTCTTTTAGAAATCCCAAATGTTGAGTGGCTACATTGGGATTAAGACCTGGAATTTCTATATAATTCTAAGAAAATATATCTCTATGTTTCTTTAAAAATGATGTATAAACCTCTTTCTCTTTAGAAGTAGTGGACACACTAATTACAGTGAGGAGTGGATCTTCTTCTGTTCTAAGATTTATTTCTCTGAGCTCATCCAAAGTGGTAGAGACACCTTCCTCAAATGCTAGAGGAGAATTCCTGAGATCTTCCCTACTTCTTCATTATGTGTTATTTATTTTATTTCTACTTTCATAGTATATGAAGAAACAAAAAATTCAGATTTATGAGAGGAGTTAGTATTTGAACATTATAAAGTAGAGGCCACTATTTTTGACCCTAATGACGATGAAGGGTCCTTCTGGGGTAATAAAGAGGAGATGATGGATTGTGAATCAACGTCTTTTTCTTCCTATGAAAATGATAAATATTCTTATATTCTGATTGAAAATGTAGAGGTTTGTTTTAGTTCCATATATGAAATGAAAACATATCCATTTAAGCTTCAATCACTACTTGGTAAATCAATAATTTCCCCCATGCTATTAGGATATATTTCCGAAATTTAAATTATAGAAGTTGCTGGAAGAGTTCTTGGATTTGGGTTTTCCTTTTCAATTTGATTAACAGGTAACACATAATCTATACTCAAATGTATGAATGGGTTTGCTGGGATCTTTTTCAGCCCATTCAGAGCATTAACTCTAGTTATCTCCTTTTTCATGGACCTCATTCCTTTTGGGTGATAATACAATGACTCAATATATTTATATTCACATGTTTTAAATGGAGCCTTGTCACCATAAAATTTCCCAATCTAACCATTGAATCAATACTTAAGACATTGTTTGTGTGCCAAAGGTATGGCCAAATGTTGATGTATCAAATTCCTTCTAAGAAGAATGTTAAAGGCTGTGTCCTAATGAACAACCATGAAATTTGAATTAGATATAAGATCACCAAACTATGTTTTGAGTGTATTATCACCTAGAGGTTCTTACTCATGCTTTACATATCCTTGCAATAATAAAGTAGTAGGAGATAACTCAGATAAGGTTAGGCCTAATAGTATCAGTGTACGAATGGGAATGAGTTTGACTCTTGAGCCATTATAAATGATGGCTCATTGGATGTCTATATCATTGACCTTTCCAGATAGATATAAGGGTCTAATATGTCCTTATACATATTTATCATCATCTTCATCCATAAAATATATGACGACCTGACATTATGGAGGATCATTCTCTATACGGTAAACTTCAGTAGCATCAACTTCAATTTCAAACTCTTGAAGACTCAAAAAAGACTCAATAAGTGCTTCTCAATGATCTTTTGAAAAACTTAAGGAATAAAAAATTAAAAACATGGCTGGTACTTGGGCCAATTGTTTCAATACATCATACTTTTGGTCCAAATATCTGGGTTTCCTAGTATAGAGATGTAGTTTTGTAGGGTCTTTGGAAGTTGAAGATTTTGATGTAAATATACCCTATGTCAAAGAAGAAGCTGGAAATACTCTGGGATTTGGTATATTAGACTGATTAGATATATTTACTTGGTTAGAGGAATATGGTGTGACTTCCAATTGGTCATCCAAAATAATCATGTTAGGATCAAAATATAGTTATGTGGAAGAATCTCTTTATTCTTGTTGATCCCGCTGAAGGGCTCCACCATGATTTCCCACCATATACATGGTTTGAGTAGGGGTAAAGTTAAAATAATGGCTTCTAGAATATCCACTTCATCCCCAATATCCTCGAGCATGGCCACTTCCTTTGGTTACCTATTTAGTTATATGGAACTTAGGTTCATTATAATCAGAATCACCATTGGCATAAGGATCTATAAACTGGATGGCGCTAACAGAACCAAAGATCAATTCTCCATATGATGAAGATTCAACCATATAGTTTGGTTCTAGTTTTACTATTTAATGGGGTGGTGACCATGATTTTGAATTGGATGGCATGAATTCTGCTAGGGTCAAGGACAACATGGGCCTTAACTTGAGCTCATGTTCTTATAACTTCTATTTTCCTTCTGATAACCTTGTTTCTTTGAGGATATACCTTTTGATGATGTTGGATTTACTGTGGCTAAAGTATCAGAATAAAAAATTAGTTGTTTCAACTGTGTTTATAGAATGAAAAAAGTTCGGTTGATCATTTTCCTGATCATCCAATAATCATTTTTTGGCACATTTTTACATTTAACTTCTTGTTATCCGTCTTCTTCCTCTGGATCAGTAGCAGTAATACATGCTACATGACCTGAAAAACTTTTCAGTTTCACTTTTCCAGAGTCTGCCTTTTTTAGGAGGTGCTTGAAAAAAACACTCTTGAATGGTATGCCCAAACATCTTTTTAAAGGGAAAATAATTTTTAAGATCTTCAACTAATTATTTTTTTGGTTTCTTCGGCAACAACAACTGAACCAAATAGTTTTCCAATGTTGAGATAAAGTAACTGGGAACATTTTCTTTCTAGAAGGAATAAAATTTTATTTTTAATTTGTCAAAATATTTCCTCCATTGATCTATGTGATCGTCTTGATGAGGCGGTCATTTTTGCTGGTGCTCTGGAGGTGGGGACCTTTGATACCATGAATGTTTTGAAGTGGAAGCTGATATTAGTGTTTTCTTGAGTGTAATGGTAGCAGCCTCCACTTTCCTTGTTATCCTTCCTAGATATGATGGAATTACACAAGTTTTTGCATTTTTTTCTATAATAGAATCTTATATCTATTGAGAAATTGATGTAAGGTCTCAAAACCCACCATTTT
Source organism: Viscum album (assembly GCA_963277665.1). NCBI lineage: Eukaryota > Viridiplantae > Streptophyta > Magnoliopsida > Santalales > Viscaceae > Viscum > Viscum album. Next base: position 1,448,919,804 of record OY728129.1, read on the forward strand.
TAATTTATAGGGATTAGTGGTGTGCATAAATTATTAGGCAGATTTGCCATAAAAATTGGCGTCAACTCTTCTTAAGGGAGTGCCACACTTAAGGAATATACTAATCCTTTCCATCAAGCAATGAAATATGAAAAACTTCCATTCTCCCTTGGTTTCCAATTGGTGAGATAAAAAACTTTTGTCTTTGGTTACATTGATCTAAATTGAAGAAGAAAGTTTTGATAGAGATCTTCCCATCGAGTAATTGACTGAGATTGTAAACTTGTATAGCAGACAAAAGCTTGTCCCTGTAATGAATGTACAAAACACCTGAGTTTTACAGATTCTTATTGTTGAGGAGTTTCCATTATGGTATTGCAATGAAAAATAAAATGTGTTAACTATTTTTCCAGATATCCCAAACCATTAAAGATTGATAACATGGAATTTACATAATTTGGGGGGGGATCAGGTCTACTCATTTAGGGTAAAATTTCTTTTCCAGTTTAACCAGCACATATTATTCCTCTAGAGATTCCAATAGAGTCATTAATGCATCAATTGTGTTCATAAGTAATTAGGAAATATTTGGATGAGCTGGAACCTTTGCAAGTACAACAACTGGATCTTGAGCTAGTGAAATGACTGGAAAAACCATTGATGATGGTACTGGTGTTTTCTGTGGATAACCTATGGTAATAGGATTATTAGGATGTGTTTGATCCTACCTTGGATGTTTACCCAATGGAGGGAATTATTTATCTGTATTTGTAGTTACAATAGATCCACATTGCTATGAAGATCCTATAGGATGTACAGGTTGAGGATCTACTGGGGGAGTACTTCTAGAAGAAATGTTACTTATAAGTAACTCTGTATTGAGTCTTTTCAACTCTTTAATCTCCTCTTCTTGCTTTGAAAATATGTCTTTAAAAGAAATAGATTGACCTTCTACGGTGGAAACATGAGATACATTCCGACTTTTACCTTTTTCTTTGTTAGATGAGTTTTGGAGGGGTTGGAGTTGGTTATTTAAAGGAATACCTTGATTTTGGGTAAGACTCTAATTTCGAGTACGTACACATTGTTAATTTACTTCAGTGTGTACCGTATTATGGATAAGATCTTAATCTTATGAGTCTTCTGAACTAGTCCCATTTTTTATAGGGTCTTCTATAATTGTGTCAATTACATTTACTGATGCATAATGCATTGAAAACATTCTGTCAGACAATTTTTAAGATCACCTCCCTCTGTATCTTCCATGAGACTATTCTATCAAATATAATGGATTCTCTAGAGCTGTTTGAAGAATGGTAACCTGAAGGTAATCCTCAGATATTTTAGTTGTGCACTTTTTTGTGGCTTCTTCCCTAATCTAGAGAAAATTGACTTTCATTGAGGAGGGGATTGTAGATGTGAAAATACCCCAACCTTGTAGGCTGGGGTTGTTCTTATTAATATTCTTCAAAACATTGATCTTTGATTAATGAAGTTGATGTTATAATTAAATGAGCCCCCAACCCTACAATTTTTGGGTAGTTATTGAACTACTATGGTTGAGATTCGCACAGCTTCTCTTCTAATTTTATGAATTTTTGTTTAGAAATTAGCTAGGTGAATTATCCAACAACCACTCAAATCACCTGTTTTAGAAGATAATTATACTATTTTATAATTTTTTTAATAGACGGTTGACATCCTCTAAGTGGGATGCCTACTCTAGATTCTCAGATGCTTGATGTAAAAGTAACACAACAAATTCTTTTCTTTGGGCCTGACTCTGATGAGAGCTTGTTGAGTCATGTTCATAAGCATACATTTGATTACATACAAGATTTGTTGATTGTGTCCATCCCTGGGGAATAACATTTCATGAGACCAATTTTTTCAACCATTTTTGATTCTAGAGTACAGTGGACTACAATGTTCCATGTGCACCTCATCCTCTAATACGAACAACATATGGGGAATTAGAAATTAACTGGTGTTTCTTTTTTAGAGCATTGAGTCATGAAAGCTGATAGGTTTTCTAATATTTTCCAACCTTTGGTTTTTGGGAAACTGAGAAAGATTCCAAGTCAATCTAACATTGCAACCCTTATATTCCCTTAACCTGATTTTGATATTCAACATATGGTAATACTTTGGTTTTAAAATGAGAAAGATTTTTCCAAAAAGTTGAGGCATATGTAACCAATGCAATCTTCTTCAATAAATTCTGGAATGTTATACTGAGAATTTTCCAAAGGCTAGAACATGATTGATATTTATCCTTTATCCAATTGTCTTATCATGTTTAATATATATTCAACATCTTTCCCTATAGGTTTCTCTACTTTGTCTTCCCCAAGTGGATTCTCTGTATTAAATGAAAAATGAACCAAGGGAGGTTCAGAGAATCGTAGTTCCCATAAGTTGTCTTCTGGTTGAGAAATTGTTTCACACATCAATGAAAAGGCATCAGACATGATTATACCTATGTTTTCATGTGCCTCGAGATAGGAGGGCTATATCATCGTTACATTATCAATTATAGATTTATCTTGACAATGATAAATACTTTTGTAGAGAGGACTTTCTTAGTGAATTCCATCAAGTGGAGGACCACCATGGTTGATTACAACATGTGATGAATCCTCTTTCTCTCTAGTCTTCTGGCCACATGGAGGGTTTCCATGCCTCTCATCTAGTGATAGGCTCACTTGATTAACCAAATTTTCATAAATCAAGGCATCTTGATGATGTTTCTGACGGGGAAATTCACAATTAATGCTACCATCCCTATTACTTGGTATAAAGAGGATTTGATCTTGAGCTGCAACAGATAAATGTCTGAGGTCTTATAGAACTCCAGCATTAAGAGGTTCCAAATTGCAGTTTGACTCTTGATTTTCTAACCATGTTTGATGAGAATTATTCTTGGATGTTCTCTTACAATTATATGGGGATACTTATAGGGACAAGTGGTTATCGTTGGAAGGTGTATGTGCTTCTCATGGAGTGGTTACTAGAAGGGACCGATTACCTCCAATTAGAAATGGTGTATTTTCCCAATCTTGTTGTCCATATGATATGGGGGTGTATGCCCCATGACCCTTCTAGAATAGAAAAGAGGTATGTATCTACTTTGGGATGGCATGCTGATGTTTCATTCCATGTGTAGTGAAAGATTTATGTATTTGAACCTTTGGTACTATTGAAGTAGTTGTTATAATATCCTGTCATGCTTGGAGAATATGGGTAGGATTTTGTGTCTTCCCTTTCACCATTGATAAGATATGTTTGGTGACTTCTATCACCGGAACATGAATACACATCCATTAAATATCAAGAGTAGGTTTATGTGACTTATATTTTCCTTTTTTTCTGTCAATGGGTATTGACAGTACTCATGTATGGGGGAAAAGAGTTGGGTCCTCCCATGATTTGTCGTTGGAGCTTTCTGAATGAATTCTTCGGGTGCTACAAACAAGACTGTTGGTAGGATTGATGAATGTTGGTGGGTATTTGTGCCTTTTTTCTATTTCCCATCAATTATGGTAAAATTACTTCCTTCAATATTGGTAGAAGAGATAGCTGGCTGAATTATGGATTGTAAGTAGGTGTATGTTCCTGTTTAGCAGTTACCACCACATTGGACTGACGAGCTTCTTTAAATGCAGTTAGATGAGCCTACTTAATCGTTGATAACTTGTATGCAGGTGTATGTGCATGTTCCCAGTACTCCACCAGATTTATTTTTTGGGATTGGTGGGTTACTGGCAGATGATTCTACTGGACAACAAAATTCGGATGGAAAAGTGTTTATTCCCACTTGTTGTTTTCCATCAAGTTAGGTTGATGGAATTCTCTTAATGGGGAAGTGGTAAGAAACTATTTTCTATTGACTGGACTTTGAACCTGGAAATTAATCTTGTGTTCCCAGGTCTTAGATACCTATTCCAAACATACAGAGGCAACACCCCCATCATGTTGGGGGTTCATTGCCGCACAATTATGCTAGAAGCTATTATTCGTGGGAGTCCTCGAAAAGGACCCCTGCATCCTTGAATTGATGCCCTAAGTGACCTCTGGATCTACCTACCTGTAGTATGAGAGGGACTAGTTGTTTCATTCAGGGGATAAGGATGCAAAATGGTTGAAAACGGTGCTTGGCACCATCTGCTTCTTGATCATCCATCATCTTTGGCCAGATGATCGAGGATTGTTATTAAATTGGGGGCCTTATTGAGTAGCCTCCATAGTTGGGATTTTATTGTGATGGTGATACACAATTACCAACATGTTGGAGACCCAACTTTGAAGACACTGGGTGGGAGACGACATCCTTCTTGTGGATGAAGATCCAACTTGATAAGTAGTCGGGAAGTTCACAGATATTGTCTTGAACAAATCCAATTTTGACTGAAGAGAGTTCTGAGGAAAACTGAGAACAATAATAAACTCCATTAAAGTGACATCTATTAGCTGGATATATACATGATTGGATACTTTGTCTGGTATTCCATTTTCTATCGATTGGGGATTGACATGTTGGGAATCTTGTTAACTTGGTTATGGATTCACGTTGGTTTCCCCAATTTTTTTCGTAGTTCTAGGAAACTTGTGTTCTAGTTTTATGAATCCCTACATCTAGGAAGTTTCCATTAGATTTATTCAGGGAATTAGAAAAATCCAATAGGTCTTTATACAATAGGTACCTACTTTCCAAAGGAAGACATTTGTTTTGTTTGAACATTACAACACTTAAGAATGTGAATTAGTTGAGAGGACGGGAGGTCAGGCTCATCACACCCTTTTTGGGAGAATTATTTTCTACTCCGAGATTCTATTTGTAAATTTAAGATATTTTCATAAATCCTTATTAATTCAACAAGCAGAACATAAGTTCCCCTTGGAATTTTCAATCACTTATTAACATGAGTAAAATTTAGAATCATCATTTTGTATTCCAGGTTCTTCATTAAATGATATATCTATTTGTATTTGAGATTATCCATCAGTGGTATCCTCTCATATACTATTTAGAGATTCTTTTAATCATATTTAGGATGATACTTGTATTTTATTCCACTCAGCGGGGAAGTCTAGAATTTATTGTCATCCAGGGAGAAAAAGGTTTGTTTTGATACTGGTATCGTACCCACGTAATGGGTTACCTATGTATCATAGTAAAAAGAATTAGAACTATCATAGTTCGATGAAACTTATTGGGACACATAATGCCTTTTATGTTCACGTGATAAGGACCTAAGAATACAATTTAATGTCATGTAGTAAGGACATATAAGAGAAAGGTGTTTAATCAATGTTTGGTGTGGGACTTATGCTGATGCAGCCCAAGGAACATGGATCAAATATCGATTTACAAGTAAGATTAGACCCTGTTGGGAATATGGCCCATGGAGAAAATGTTTGATTTTGAAATGTTGGGTTTGAATCTGAAGGATGAACTTTCATATCCCATGTGGATGGGAATCAAAGACTATGTAGTTGGATGAGTCTCATAAGAAATTATAGTACTTTGAGAGAAATGAGTTTGGGCGTACTACATGAAAAGGATTCCTTGACAATTTTGGGGGTTTAATTTTGGGCTTATTCAAAATGAGGATGCCCATATTAAGGGAAATAGGGTTGGATACATGAATAGGATATCCAATTAACTCCGGACCTGAGATGGATTTCTACATATCCTGGTTTGAATATGAATCAATTTTCTCATGGTTCATTTATTTTCAAAAATGTTGGGATCATGACAAATCTCTAAGACCACATGAGTCATGGTTAGTGTGAGAAACAAGAGGATTGAAAAAGATTAAATAAATTCACCCACCATTTTCCTCCTCCGTTTGTGGAAGAGGGAACACCTATGGTGGTGAGAGTGGACTAGGGAAAGATGACCTGGGAAGAGGGCGCACATATGAGCCCTCTGTCTATTCACATTACATTGGAAAAGGGTCCAATGAAAGGAAGAAGTGATGATGGTCTAGGGCCTACACAAGGATGACTACATTTAATTTGATCCTGGTAGGAGAGGGAGAAGTTTTCTTTGCTTTTACGGGAAATCAATGGTGACATTTACCTTCCCTAATAGAGAACTGAGGTTCCAGGTCTTAGAGATGAAAAGGGGAGGATAGACCCCAAACCTTAATCCTCTAAATGGAGAACTTCCTTGCACTATTAATGGAATGAAGGTCCATGTGACTGAGGATATTAAAACCTACAGACACTCCATGAATTCTAATCCAATTGTAAACAATTTTGGGAATCCTCTAACTACAGAAATATAAACCAAAATGAAAGACATGCTGATGTGCATTTCCCAAAGGTTTTATAAGGTAGGAGGTTTTGGTGGAGGCTTCAACTTTGTCCCTTTTAGATGAGGGAATCAAGGAAGAAGATACCCTACCATGAATGGATTTAAAGAGGGTACTTATGTTCATATGTAAGATTTATACTAGGCTCTATTGTATAAGTACCACCCGTAAGTTTGTCGTGTCGGTACCTCATGTTGATGCACCCTGTAGCTATACCGTACTGTTGTGCCACACAGGTGTGACACAAAAGTGTGTCGTGCAGGTGTGTTTGATGAATAAAGAATATATTTCACATAAAGGAACCAAGCCTATGTAAAAATTTTGAATGACCATCTAAACATGACCATCTCATTAGATTATCTCTTCTATCATGTTTTTAGAGATCTACATGAGACAATATGATGGATCTGGGAAAAAGATCCATGCAATGGGAGATTCATAAAGTCTTTAAATTTTTTTATTTTTTGAAATTGGGATCCCAAGGGTCCTATTTATATGTATGGATGGGGCCCGGTCGAAGGGATGTTGACCACGCAGATCCTCCACACAGATTCTCCCCTCCTCTCTGTCGCATAGGGGTACATAAATTATGTTGTTGTATAGGTATGTCTTGCAGGTCTACAGCGCAAGTCTGTCACGTAGATATATCACACATCCCTTTGGAGGGGTTTGTTTTCCTTTGAATTCTTCGATCATTTTCTTAGGAATTTAAAATATCTAGGGCTATCTTCATAGACTTTTTGTATTCTTAATTGGTGTCAACAGACATCATCATCCAAAAATAAGGAAAAAAGAATCATTCCATGTCATCCACTAGCTCAAATTTCCTATTACTCTTACAAGAATTGGTGGCAATATTGTCGAGATAATTTGGGCACTTGGTGAGGATAACCACATCCGAAATGGGTCAACCAAAATACTCATTTGTCTATACTAAATTATGTGAAAATCATGTTGGAGGCTCCTACTAAGCAAGGATCTTAAAATGTAGCTCCTCAACAATCTATTTATATCATCTAAATGCTAACACTTGTCCTGTTACTGGCTAAATCATGTCCTAACAGTCTCATTAATTACCATAGATGATGTATCATAGTTATACATGTCTAAGATGGATACATAAATGAAAAATGAGACATTATAATCAAGATATGAAATGAATATTGTATTCAATCCCTATGTATGAGCGATGATACATCAGTGAAAATGGAATAAAATTGAAGTATAAAAATGGATAACCTGATATAGTATACAACATGGGAGGAGAACATGGAAAAACTAAACAGCAGGGACAAAATCACTAGTCTCTACATTATATTTCCCCTCCTGAAAAGTGGGAGTTTTGCTTAAACTGTATAGATCTATATCATCTATGGAATGTGGGGATATTTGATTGAAAACTATAACAGGTGTTGTAGTGCTGGATGTAGGATCAATTGAGGATAGAGGGGTGAGTTTTAATCAACAATGATGACATAAATTTGATCTTTGGATATATATGAGATACCTTTTAGTAATATGGGAGGACGAGGCCTTTTTCTGATCATGACCGCTACACAAGATACTCCTAATGGGTTGAAGGGTTTATGATACCTAGAGGTAGGATGATCAGGGATGGAGGCGGGTTTGGGAATAGAGTTAGAAGTTAGTTTAGTAAGTGGGGTTGGGTGGCAACATGAAGTAGATAGTGGTCGGGGAGGGGTGGTTAAGTGAAATGTGTCTGTGAATGGAATGAAGAGACAACAAAATATATGTATCTGATTCTCCGTAATAGAATAGAGAATTATACAAAAATATAACAGGAAGGGTGGGGATGGAACAGATCTGGTAGGGGTTGGTGTGGTAGTGGTGGTAATATGGGATGTGAAAGAGGAAATGGGTAGGATAATAAGTTGTGATAGATTTATTGGTAGTGGAAGAAAGGGTTGGTGATGGTTCAGTAGGTGTAGGGGATCACGAACATAGTGGGGAATGGGGATGGCTGATTTAGATTGTAACACCCCGAGATTTTATGAAAAATCTTCTTTTAATTTCATTAATGTCTTGTGTTGTATTCTACACCAAGATTACCTTGCGCTATACGCAACACCGTATTAGCTTGCAGTATACGCAACACTATTCTTGGATCGTGTTACACAAAATTTTGATAATAGTTATTCTACGAAACATTGAGTATATATATATATATATATTCAATGTATAAATGAAATATGGTTGGATTCTATTATACGAAACAATGAAGGATTCTTTCACAACACGCAACCCTGACTTGGCTTGCATTACACGCAATCGCGACCTTCCTCGAGAGCGTGTGTTGTACGCAATACTGGGTTTTAATAAACAACGATATATTATTATAATATTGTCATGAACTAGACATTATGAATAGTGTTAACTAAATTTTTAATTTTATAACATTATTATTCATCTTACACATTTCTAGAACATGGTATAAGAACAAAATAAATTTTTCGGGTAAAATGAGTATTTTTCAAAAAATGCAGTTTTGCCGCCTTTTGATGGCGCACCCACTTTAAATCTATTTTTGACATGTTTATAAGTTCAATTTGACAAAATAAAATTCTTTTTTTGAATCAGGATATAAAAATTTACCTTAGATAAAGTTTTGATATTTTTCCGATAACTTTCATATCTTAATGAATAGTAAAAACACGCTATATTTTAATTAAAAACAACTTTTTTCATCGTAATATCTTATGTGGTTAAATTATAATATTGAATGGTTTTAAAGTATAAATAGAATATATTTTTACCATTTAATATAATGTATGAAATTAGCATTGATTTTACCTTGAATTCGTAGGTTAAATCAATTCAATCTTTTGCAATGTTTTAAAGAAAACCCGTTTTCTTTCGACAACGGGATTAAATTTAATTTAATTTCTGCAACTTTTATGTATTGAATTTGTAAAAATGGATTCCATATTTGGAATCAGTGGATCCAAATTATGTTAATAAGATACTTTTTATTTTTGGGAATTATGAATAGTAACTACAATAAATTTTATTTACCATAGTTAAAGGTAAATCGGGTAATTAAGGGTAAATATAATATTTTAAAATTACCCTAAGAAATGTCAAAATCCAATTGGATGACTAAAAGTCGACCCATACCACCTAAGGGTTGGATTAGATTCATTTAATTAAATTTTTTCAATGAAAATAATTTAATTATTATTAAAACCAAAGAATGTGACAACATGTCACTTTCTTAAATCTTATAAGTATAATAATTTTAATCTAGTGATAAACTTCATTAAACTTCTAACATGAATAGTTTCCAGAAATCTAATATAATTATCTACATCATAGGAATTTATTTATAATATTTATGGATTAAATAATTATCATTTATTATGACACAAAGATGATGCAATAATTGTCTTATTAATGAAATATTGACATAATTAATTTTATAAATGCCCAAATAAATGTAATTTGAGACTTTGTATGACTTAAAATAATTTTATAGGTTAATATGACATGTTATTGTTGATTTAAGTAACTTGGTTTGAACTTATCATTCTGTTATGAATTTCATAAAAATCATGTACGAAATTGTGTCAAAATTGACATAAAATAGTTTTTAAAAAACATATTATATTATTAATTGTTATTTTATTCCTAAAAATCTATTTTTTGTCCAAATGACTTATATAAGATTATATATATTAATAATAAACAACTTGGGGTTCTTTTGGCTTGATATAGTATGTTTATTAACCATATAGTGTAAGAAAATAAAAAGACACGATAAAAGTTAAATTATTTAACTTAGAGTTAAATCTAATTGATAAGGTTAAAATAATAACCTAAACTTGTCTAAATCCTATTGGATGATAGGATTTAGACCCATCCCCACCTTATACTCGAAATAAATCAATTTTGAGCTATTTAAAACCGAGCTTGAATTTATAATAAAAAAATATTTTTAGTTATTCCAAAGGTGCCCCTCTCCTCCCTTATAAAAGGGAACCTCCTCCCTATCTTCCTCACACAACTTTGAGCCTTCAAGCTCGGCCAACCCCTGAAAAATTCTCTTCTCCACTTCCCTAGAAACATCCTAGAGGTTCTGGTCTTCCTAAAAGACCAATTTTATTTCCCTAAGAGGAGGTCTCAAAAAGGTGATTCACAGAAGAGGTAATTTCCGTTACCGATTCTTTCATCTTTATTTCTTATTCCACTTCTTCTTATTTATTTGTTTCATTATGAAGTAATAACATCATTATCAATCATATACCGATATGTTATTATAGGTATGAAACAACCCTATTTCACCATCTATCCATCCTACGGAAAAAGAAATCACCGCGCGTGCGTACGTATGGAATACCGTCTCCACGCCGTGGTGTAATCTATTTTCCACAACCACCTTACTTGGATGGGTATAATGGTGTAAATAATGACTATATATGACTATTATAAAGTGATATTGATTCTGAAATAGTATACATATACTCCAATACAATTTCACGATCATAGGAACGATATCATCACTCGTGCGTATGTACGGAATACCGTCTCCACGATGTGATGCGACTCGTTCTACATGATCTTAATTTCATAATGATTATATAAATGAATTGAATGAATGAATATGATGTATATTACACTAACACCATTATGGAAATGAGGTATCTATAACCTAAAGAAAAGAATAAGAATTTATTCGACAAAACACGCATAAGAACAAAAAGTTATAAACACCCGAATAACAAGTAGCAATGAAATATTACTACTAAGAAGCTAAGAATATGACCATATATGATATCTTAAAAATAATTATGATTCTGGAATAAGTCAATAACATTATTTAAATCATTATACAGGAGGTTCGGACACTTACAAATCAAGTCGGACCTAAGGTAAGGGAAATATCACAATCTCATTTTTATCCGAGATTGTTTATACTTTAGTATTTACTAGGGTGTATTTTATCATCCAAATACATGTTTCTGAAATATGTAATATTATTTACATCCACCTATAATTGTTTAAATCCAATTTTACCCTTCGGTGAGTTTTTAGTAAAGGATATGAAAGGAATCTTTTGTCGTTTTTCGTACGAGTTTCTTTTTGACTTTTCCGACAAAAGTACGAAGAATGTTTTTTTAACTTATACGGCATGAATGGATTTTTAAAACATTATTTCCAAGAAGCTTCCATTACAAGTTTTCACGTTTATTTTTAATCAACTTCTTTTAGTTTAAAGTTTTATGACATGTTAAGAAAGGAAAAAATGTTTTTGAAGAAGAAAGGATATTTTCCTCAAGAATGGAGTTCAAGTGTTTTATCAGAATTATTTTCCATTTAAGATAATAAAGGGTTCTGTTTCTATCCCTACTATTACATGGATTTGATTATGTTGTGATGGAAATATTTTTATGAATTACTTTATCTTATATGAATTTTTTTATGATGTCATGTTGTTTAAGAATCCCATTTTTATTACATGGGTTATGCTATGATGTCTGGTTTATGATTTTGTGGCACACATAAGAATGGTATCATTATGAGATGGGTGGGACCTATATCTCCCTCCAATGCATTGGGTAAAGATTTTATATCTCATGAGATATACATGGCTGGAATGGTAGGTTATACCGTTTCAGTGAAACAGGACTGAAATGAGGGTGACTCAGTTCAGAAAGGGACTTTGTCCACTAAGATAGTCTTGGCAATGAGTCTTGACTAACAAGAAATGATTCTCTATGATTATGTGTGTATGCCACAAGGTTTCATGTTTTATGTTATGATTATTGGATTTTCATTTCACTACTAAGATTTATCCCATGTTATGAAATTATGCTCTCTTTTGTAGGTTAAGATTTCCAAAATGTTATGTTCTTATGAATATGATGTGATTGATATTTCTTTTGTTTACCCTTATTGAGAATTTGAGATCACCCTTTTATGTTTTCTTTTCCCCAGGATATAAAGAAATGTTTTAGGTAAAAAAAAGGAATATCTTTATGGGAGATGTTGAAGATATTTCACCACGATTAGAAGATTATATTCCGAGTTTTCAAAGACACTAAACTATTACGGTCCTTGTGTGTGTGTTTTTGTAATGTACTAAGTATTCCGCAAAAGTAATGTAATGTCCATGTACATTAGGCTTCGGGTCTCTACAGTTGGTATCAGACAAAAGGTTTAGTCAACCTTTGGAAACTAGGATCTGAGAACGTTAGTGAGATCCCTAGAGATATTTCTAAGGTATGTCTAGGGATGTCCCTAAGGATAAGTATACGTATAGGATATGGTCCTAGAACTATGGTAAGGATCTTAGAATTTAACCTAAGATGTTAGATATTGAGGGTACTCCCCCTTTATTATGTTGTTTTCCCTAGCATGATTTTTGCCTCTCACACTATTCTTTTTGGGTTTTAGACGATGGCTGGAGCCCGAAGGAACCGTGTTGATCAATGTAATGGAAAATTCAATGATTGTCCTCCTGAACAAACAAGTGTTATGGGAGATGGAGTAGAAAATCTTATTGCTATACTTACACAAGCTATGAATCATTCTAGACTTCCAAATGAGCAGAGAAGGGAACAATATTCTATTGAGTCCTTCATGAGGCAACATCCACCTTCTTTCAGTGGGTCTTCTGATCCACTTGTTGCTGAACAATGGATCAGTACCACTGAAAAGATATTTTCAGTTCTTCAATGTTCTAAGCATGATAAAGACATCTTAGTAGTATATCATTTGGAAGGTGAAGCTGATCAATGGTGGAATCTTATCAAGAATACGAGGCCAAGAGATGAAATTTAGTCCATGGAATGGGACGAGTTCAAGAACTTGTTTTTCAGTAAGTACTTCCCTCGTATTCTTCGAACAAAGATGGAAAAGGATTTTCTTGAGCAGAAGCAGAAGGATGATGAATCTGTTGGTATATACGAAGCGAATTTTACAAGACTTGCAAGGTATGCATCTGGCATTATCATCCAACCTGAAAGTAAAGTTGATCGATTTTTCAGTGGCTTAAAACCAAGTCTTCGAAGGGCATTAGCTATAAGAGACTTTAGTAGCTATGAAGAAATTGTGCGTTGTGCTATCAAGGTAGAAGTGGAAGTTGGTGTTACTTATCCATCTCATAGTTTTGACAAGAAACGAAAGATGGAGTTCAAGGAGAAATCTCAGAATAATGGTGAAAAGAAGTTGAATGTTTCCTTATGCTCAAAGTGTGGAAAGAAGCATGGTGGAGATTGTCTTAAAGGGACTAGAAAATGCTTTAAGTGTGGAAAAGATGGTCATCGAGCAGCTGAGTGTCGAAGTAATGGAAAAAGGGTTTCTAATGATGTGAATAAAGAAAAGACTGTAGAGAACGCACCAACAACACTTCAATGCTTCAAGTGCAAGGAAATGGGGCATTATGCTAACAAATTCCCTAATCCAAGGGTTAGTGATGATCAACATGAGAAACCACTTAAGTCAAAGGACAAAGGGAAGTCACATGCAATCACTATTGGCAATGTTGAATATGACAACGATGTGGTGGAATGATTAAGTGTTTATGTAATGGGATTCCAAAATAGTGTTGTATATAGTATCGTTGAATATTGGAATATTTATGTATTGGTCTATTGTGGTTTTCAATAATTTTATGGTACCGGTAACCATGGAAAGTGATTGAGATATTTTTGGAAATAAGATGATATGCGCATAATGAAGGGAAAACGAGAAAATGAAATATTTGACAGTATTCATGAGCCTATGATTGATATAAGGACTAAGTGATATCATGGTTTTAGTATATAGAATTTTGAGGATTTTGGTATGTGGAAAGTGTTAACTTTTAACTGCATTCATGTTTTCACTATGGTTCAATGGGTATTAATTTTTTCAATAGAATACATGATTAAGGTTTTCACATGATTGGAATGTGACCAACAATATATATATATGGGGGATAAATGATGGTATTCACATGCTTGGTTGATGACATTTCAAGTAATCGTTTTCTTTATACTATGAGCTTGGACCGAAGTATTTTAGATAAGCCTAAAGATTGGAATGGATTATGTTGGACATAAGTTAGTATTGTTTAATGATAGAACTTTTTTTTCGATGGGATGTTATAGTAATATAGCTTTAGAAAAAGGACAACCTGCAGGACGGGCGACAGCCCATCGCGTCGGACAAGGCTGTGGGAATCGAACCCACAACCGAAGTGCGACTGGCCTTTATCGCCTACCACTGACCTACAGGAAGTCCTTGTTTACTAGAAACATGTTTTATTATATTACACAGTATGATATATGAAGTATAAGTCCATTTTAGGAACCGTATATGATGAATCTCACTATAGATGGACTTATGTATTTTTTGATAACTTTTCTAACCTTTTGTTTGAGATAGATGGAATGACCCATCATTCTATCACATGATCTGCTAACACATCATGAATGACAAATTCAACTTCATTTCTTTAAGAGATGAAGTGGAAATTGTCCAAAGAACGACCAACGGTGAGACTATACCGAAATCACAAAAGTATTTATTCTAATTCCAATTCCATCAACTTTAGGGAAATGATCTTGAAAACCAAAAATGTTGTCCTAGTGCTCTTATACCAGATGAATCAGATGGTACCTTAGATCATCACAAATTTATGGCTTTGTGATTGCTGGATTTTCCATAGCCATGTTCACTACCACTCTCCATCAGAACATGATGGTTAGATTTCTCTTCCATATCCATATTTTAACCTATGTGGAAACCGAGTGATTAGTTTATTTGGGTAACCGTTACGTTTCATACTTTTGTTTTTAAAGATTGGTTTTGGTATTCCTTTTTATGATGTGGGTTTCTATTAAAGAAACTTTCGAATAGTAAACCATTTATAACCCCAACGAATTTCGAGGGCGAAATTCATTTTAAGGGGGGTAGAATGTAACACCCCGAGATTTTATGAAAAATATTATTTTAATTTAATTAATGTCTTGTGTTGTATTCTACACCAATATTACCTTGCGCTATATGAAACACCGTATTAGCTTGCAGTATACGCAACACTATTCTTGGATCGTGTTACACAAAATTTTGATAATAGTTATTCTACGCAACATTGAGTATATATATATATATATTCAATGTATAAATGAAATATGGTTGGATTCTGTTATACAAAACAATGAAGGATTCTTTCACAACACGCAACCCTGACTTGGCTTGCATTACACGCAATCACGACCTTCCTCGATAGCATGTGTTGTACGCAATACTGGGTTTTAATAAACAACGATATATTACTATAATATAGTCATGAACTAGCCATTATGAATAGTGTTAACTAAATTTTAAATTTTATAACATTATTATTCATCTTACACATTTCTAGAACATGGTATAAGAACAAAATAATTTTTTCGGGTAAAATAAGTATTTTTCAAAAAATGCAGTTTTGCCGCCTTTTGATGGCTCACCCACTTTAAATCTAGTTTTTGACATGTTTATAAGTTCAATTTTACAAAATAAAATTCTTCTTTTGAATAAGGATATAAAAATTTACATTAGATAAAGTTTTGATATTTTTCCGATAACTTTCATATCTTAATGAATAGTAAAAAACGCTATATTTTAATTAAAAACAACTTTTTTCATCGTAATATCTTATGTGGTTAAATTATAATATTGAATTGTTTTAAATTATAAATAGAATATATTTTTACCATTTAATATAATTTATGACATTAGCATTGATTTTACCTTGAATTCGTAGGTTAAATCAATTCAATCTTTTGCAATGTTTTAAAGAAAACCCGTTTTCTTTCGACAACGAGATTAATTTTAATTTAATTTCTGTAAATTTTGTGTATTGAATTTGTAAAAATGGATTCCATATTTGGAATAAGTGGATCCAAATTATTTTAATAAGCTAATTTTTATTTTTGGGAATTATGAATAGTAACTACGGTAAATTTTATTTACCATAGTTAAAGGTAAATCAAGTAATTAAGGGTAAATATAATATTTTAAAATTACCCTAACAAATGTAAAAATCCTATTGGATGACTAAAAGTCGACCCATATCACCGAAGGGTCATATTAGATTCAATTAATTAAATTTTGTCAATGAAAATAATTTAATTATTATTAAAACCAAAGAATGTGACAACATGTCACTTTCTTAAATCTTATAAGTATAGTAATTTTATTCTAGTGATAAACTTCATGAAACTTCAAACATGAATAGTCTACAGAAAGCTAATATAATTATCTACATCATAGGAATTTATTTAGAATTTTTAGGGATTAAATAATTATCATTTATTATGACACAAAGATGATGCAGTAATTGTCTTATTAATGAAATATTGACATAACTAATGTTATAAATGCCCAAATAAATGTAATTTGAGACTTTTTATGACTTACAATAATTTTATAGGTTAATATGACATTTTATTGTTGATTTAAGTAACTTGGTTCGAACTTATCATTCTGTTATGAATTTCATAAAAATCATGTACCAAATAGTGTCAAAATTGACCTAAAATAGTGTTTAAAACAAATATTATATTATTAATTGTTATTTTATTCCTAAAAATATAAGGATCAGACAAATAACTTATATAAGATTATATATATTAATAATAAACAACTTTCTGTTCTTTTGGCTTGATATTGTAAATTTATTAACCATATAGTGTAAGAAAAAAAAAGACATGGTAAAAGTTAAATTATTTAACTTAGAGTTAAATCTAACTGATAAGGTTAAAATAATAACCTAAACTTGTCTAAATCATATTGGATGAGAGGATTTAGACCCATACCCACCTTAGCCTCGAAATAAATCAATTTGGAGCAATTTAAAACCAAAATTGACTTTATAATAAAAAAATATTTTTAGTTATTCCAAAGGTGCCCCTCTCCTCCCTTATAAAAGGGCTCCTCCTCCCTCTCTTCCTCACACAACATTGAACCTTCAAGATCGGCCAAACCCTGAAACATTCTCTTCTCCACTTCCCTAGAAACATCCTAGAGGTTCTGGTCTTCCTAAAAGACCAATTTTAGTTCCCTAAGAGGAGGTCTCAAAAAGGGGCTTCAAAGAAGAGGTAATTTCCGTTACTGATTCTTTCATCTTTATTTCTTCTTCCACTTCTTCTTCTTTAGTTGTTTCATTATGAAGTAATAACATCAGTATCACTCATATACGGATATGTTATTATAAGTATTAAACAACCCTATTTTACCATCTATCCATCCTATGAAAAAAGAAATCACCGCGCGTGCGTACGTACGGAATACCATCTCCACGCCGTGGTGTATTCTATTTTCCACCACCACCTTACTTGGATGGGTATAATGGTGTAAATAATGACTATATATGACTATTATAAAGTTATATTGATTTTGAAATAGTATAAATATACTCCAATACAATTCCACGATCATAGGAACGATATCATCACTCGTGCGTACGTACGGAATACCGTCTCCACGATGTGATGCGACTTGTTCTACATGATCTTCATTTCATAATGATTATATAAATGAATTGAATGAATTAATATGATATATATTACACTAATACCATTCTGGAATTGAGGTATCTATAACCTAAAGAAAATAATACGAATTTATTCGACAAAACATGCATAAAAACAAAAAGTTATAAACACCCGAATAACAAGTAGAAATGAAATATTACTACTAAGAAGCTAAGAATATGACCATATATGACATCATAAAAATAAGTATGATTCTGGAATAAGTCAATAACATTATTTTAATCATTATACAGGAGGTTCAGACACTTACAAAGCAAGTCGGACCTAAGGTAAGGGAAATATCACAATCTCATTTTTATCCGAGATTGTTTATACTTTAGTATTTACTGGGGTGTATTTTGTCATCCAAATCCATGTTTCCTAAATATGTAATATTATTTCCATCCAACTACAATTGTTTAAATCCAATTTTACCCTTCGGTGAGTTTTTAGTAAAGGATATGAAAGGAATCTTTTGTCGTTTTTCGTACGAGGTACTTTTTGACTTTTCCGACAAAAGTACGAAGAATGTTTTTTTAACTTATACGGCATGAATGGATTTTTAAAACATTATTTCCAAGAAGCTTACTTTACAATTTTTCAAGTTTATTTTTAATCAACTTCTTTTTGCTATAATTTTATGACATGTTAAGAAAGGAAAATTGTTTTTGAAGTTGAAAGGATATTTTCCTCAAGAATGGAGTTCAAGTGTTTTATCAAAATTATTTTCCATCTAAGATAATAAAGGGTTCTATTTCTATCCCTATTATTACATGGATTTGATTATGTTGTGATGGAAATATTTTTATGAATTCCTTTATCTTATATGATTTGTTTTATGATGTATGTTGTTTAAGAATCCCATTTTTATTACATGGGTTATTCTATGATGTATGGTTTATGATTTTGTGGCACACATAAGAATGGTATCATTATGAGATGGGTGGGAACTATATCTCCCTCCAATGCATTGGGTAAAGATTTTATATCTCATGAGATAGACATGGCTGGAATGGTAGGTTATACCGGTTCAGTGAAACAGGACTGAAACGAGGGTGACTCGGTTCAGAAAGGGACTTTGTCCACTAAGATAGTCTTGGCAATGAGTCTTGAGTAACACGAAATGATTCTCTATGATTATGTGTGTATGACACAAGGTTTCATGTTATAAGTTATTATTATTGGATTTTCATTTCACTACTAAGATTTATCCCATGTTATGAAATTATGCTCTCTTTTGCAGGTTAAGATTTCCAAAATGTTATGTTCTTATGAATATGATGTGATTGATATTTCTTTTGTTTACCCTTACTGAGCATTTGAGCTCACCCTTTTATGTTTTCTTTTTCCCAGGATATAAAGAAAGGTTTTAGGTAAAAAAAGGAAGATCTTTATGGGATATGTTGATGATCTTTCACCATTATTAGAAGATTATATTCTGAGTTTCCAAAGACACTAAACTATTACGGTCCTTGTGTGTGTGTTTTTGTAATGTACTAAGTATTCCGCAAAAGTAATGTAATGTCCATGTACGTCAGGCTTCGGGTCTCTACATAGATCCTAAGAAGGAAACTGCAAGTACTTGGGCACCCACTACTAGCTCCCCAATCTTCCTCCAAAGACCCATATTGCAGAGAATGAGCTGGTTGATTGAATCCATCATTCCAATTGAGGAAATAGGATGCGTAGTGTCAAATATGATATGAGTAATGGATTGGTGATTGATGAAGCATTCCCCATCATGTTGCCTCAGAAGTACTATACTTGGTTATGGTAGTAAATCATGAATTTGAGGTCCATGTTGGTGGCATGGCTAACCTTGGAAGAAGTTAAGCAGATCATCTCTATCTTGATGATGATCCCATCATCATCTCCTCAGGCTAACCATAAAAGTCTAGATCCCTATGTAGAATATGTACAGTGACACACTAAATCTATGTTATCTTTTCCATATGTGGAATGTGGATTAAATGGGGGTCCTAGGAAATTAATTCTCAGCTCTTGGATGCATTCATCTTGAATGGGTCTAGCTTCATGGAAGAGTGGGATGGGGAAGTGATGAAATACTTAGTGTAAATTCTGTGTTTTATGAAAACTTATTCATAAGTGACATCTGAATCCCTTCCAACAATCCTAAGTGTGACTTTCCCCATATCGAGCTATAACAAGGACAAGATGTCCAAGAAAAGATCTCGATAGGCCTCCTAATGGACCTCGATGATGACAGAGAGGTGAATCTAGCCTAGATGATTGATGAAATATTCATGAATTTGGATATACTCAAGAAATTCTTGGTATAGGTTCCTATTGTGCCATTAAATCTTGTAATGAAGATGGAACAACTAATCCTGATTATCGAGTGGTGAGAAATAGAAGAACGAGTATAGTTTGTAGTGACGAGAAGCACCTTGGGATGGGATAGACGAGACCATATGTTGGATTGATGATAATGAAGTGGTATAACCACATGTAGAGAGTGTGGGTGTTAGATATGACGGTGTTGGGGAATGTACTTACAGTGGTCTATTGGTTAGAGGAGGGTTATCCTCCTTTGAATTTTGTTTTATGAACTTTTTACAGAACATTGCATTAGTTAAGAATGAATAGGTATGGATGAAAAATTAGGGGTATGGGAGAATGAAAGAAGGATGAGAGGGTGTGGTGAGAATGATAATATGGGAGGCATGGTGAGATTAAGGCAGATGGTTGGGAGGGGAATCACACATGGGTGAGGAAATTATGGGGGTGTCTGTGTTGTGAACCTAGGGTTCACGACATTTATAACAAAATTGTTATTTTCAGCTCGTGTATTTAATAGATTATGTGTAAACATTAGTTTTTTTTATCATCAAAACTTTTATTTCATATATTTATTTTTCAAGAAATGAAATTTTTTATTTGTTAAATGTTTTTATTGTTTTTAATGAATTTAAAAAATACTGAAGGTGTACCTTTAAAAAACACACCATCTTAATATAAAATCTCCAATTTTAAGGAAATATACTATAAACTATTAAATATATCCTAGGTTTCCTACATGTAAACACTTATTTTATCATTGTGAGATAAAAATTCTTCCATATAGAAGAATATAACAGTAATGACACACTACTCATGGAATGATTCTTAACGACATAGGGTTATAATGGAGGGATGATACTGTTTCACAGAGGTTCAGTGTAATTAACATACTTGTGACCACTATATACATATTCATTAGAAAATGACATATTTTTTCATCATTAGTGGTCATATGATCAACTTTCTCATCACTAAGGAGGATGTCATGACAATCTAATGACTCACCACATTGCATAGCAGTTTTCAGTAAGTTTAGAATAACTTGTTCTTCATTGACTCTAAAAAATAAAATTCGTTGGTTTTTTATCAATTAGACCCGTCAATGTGGTAGGAAAATTTCCTCCCTATAATTTTGAGAAAATCACCTCATTCCTCTATATCTGGTTAAAGGTAGTATGAGGGAAAATTATTTTTTAACCTTTACTAAGATTCCCTCTAGCATTCTTTGAGGTTGATTAACTGAGTGGTAAATATGTCATAGTGCCACTCTTATTGGTTTGAATTCCTCAAGAACACCTTTTGGATAACACACATTGGAATGAAATCAATACTAGCAGCATGATCACACAAGGATCCTATGAAATTTAATGTCCCTATAGTGTAGGGAATTGAGAAACATCTGGAGTCTCAAATCTTGGAAGGAATCCACTACTGGACAATAGTATAGCATTATTAATTTATGGAGATGAATTATAAGTCTTTCATTATCATCTCATTGGAATGATTTTTTTTCAAAAACATGACATAAGAAGACATATGAGAAATTGATTCTATTTATATGTAATTTCGTAAACACATCTATAAATTTTTTTATAGTCCCTATCTTTTAGAGTATATCACCCTCTATAGAAATGGAATATGGGGCTTGTATAGTGGAAGTGCCACATAAAATTATTTTCTATCAAAATAATCTTGAACTGGAAATTTTTAGTTGTCCCTACTTATTTAGTTTTATCTTTATTATCTTTATTTGAACAATCATTTGTTATAATTATTGATGCTTGTTGCACATTTTTTGTGTTCTTCAATATTATATTCATCACCAAAGAATGAAAGTTACAATTCCATAATAATTCCACTTCTAAAAATATAACCCTTTTCCTCCTATCTTAGATGAGTCTCAATATAACCTAGATATAATACCTAGTAATTGATATGATAGGGTATTTTTGTTTTTCCCAACTCAGTTCTAAAGGATTAGAATGATTGCACTTTGATTTTAAATTTCAGTTTCTTGGGTCCTCATGCTATGATTTTCATTTTTCACAATGCTAGTGATATGGTTTTTCAAATTTTACTTTGGATGTATAGATGAATTTTGTTTTATGTGAAGGGCGTGTTGATACTATTGTTTTAGATATATTGGGGAGAACAAGTTGTTGCTGATATTATTGCTTTGTTTGAGGATTTGAAATTTGCGGTCAGTACCCATGTGGTCCTTGATTCGATGGTTGAACATGTCCACTGCTATATTGATAATAACATTGGTTGGGTTATTACAACTGCTGGGATATCCTCTAATGATATTATTACTGCTGAAATTTTTGGGCCATTGAAAATGATGATTTTATTGATTTTAATAGGTTCAATTATTATCATAGATTTTTGGATCTTCCATTACCAATATGAAATCCTAATATGGGCGAGGAACTCAACATACGTCACATGATTGGATACCCATAAATAGATAATAGGTAGTGATGGTGGAGTTTTCAGTTGAAATGATTTAGGATTCTTCATGACATATTTAACTTGGTCTTCTAGGTGGGTATTCCCATCAATCTGATGGATTCCTCATTGGGGCTGTCCTTTATCACTCTACCATAGAGGGAATTGTGGGGTATTTCATAAAAAAATTCTTGACTGACATCATGTGTCTTTAAAATGAACCTGTCTTCAATGATGATTTCCACAACTATGAATGCAACTGATTGTATTCGCCCATAAAATTTTTGAAGTTATAGCCACACATCAAGTCCACAAAGTGTTCATTTTCTAGCTAACACCTTAGAATGGTCCCATACATCCTAATATGATTATCCATATTCATGGTTAAATTTTGAATCCCATTTATGAGATTCAATGTTTTTATTAGTGGAAAATATTTATGAAGTAATTTATTTTCATGATCTTTCCATGTCGTGAGGTACTCACGAGCAAGAATTTTAGGCCAATTCGTGGATCTATCATGCAAGGAGAGGGAATGAATTGATGTATGATTGTATCATATTAATTTCATTGTTTTTTAATGGAGTTAGAAACCTATAATAAATTATAAAATGTCTTAATGAGAGTCTTCTATTTACACTCCTCTAAACTACCCCTTTTTCTAGATCATAAGAATAAGTAAAATTTTGATCTTGAATGCATTCACCTAAAAGAAGAGGGAGCATAATTCATGGTACCACATCACCAATGGATGTACGTTCCCCACATAAATATTTTGGGTTCATGAGTTTTTATTTTTAAATAGTTTCCAATATCTTTGTTCATGGAACTAGAAACACCCAACAGTTCTATATCCACCAGGACCTACATTCTAAAGGCATACACTCATTGGGGAGATTTTCCAACGATTCTTATTAAAATATATTAGTTGATAGGATGGAAGGTAGGGATCAAAAAAAACATTTGGGGGGAATTATTTCATACTCTAGGACACTCTTATATTTTTAAGATATATTCATGAACCCTTTATTAAATCCCATGTATGACGTGGGATACCCTTTAATTAATAATCAATCATTAGAATGTATGGATCATGGGATTATATGTATGTATCCAAGGTTCATCATCAATGGGGACATATGTGTGTATCTGAGGATCTCAATCAATGTTATCCACTTATGTAGTATATAGATATCCATTAATCATTATTAGATGACATAGTTTTTCTAGCCACTCTGTGGGATACCCAAGTGTGTATCGTTATCTAGGGAGATGAGACTTGTTTTGTTGTTGGGATCAACCCATGAATGAGTTTCCTAGGTATTCTCAAGATAGGAATTAGAACCCACATATTTCAGAGTCTCTTAAATGATAACATCATACCATTTAATGTTTTCTGATAAGGACCTAAGCATACATTTTAACATCATGTGGCAAGGATGTCTAGGTAGAATGTTCCTAGAAAAATAATGGTATGTGACTTATGTCAAGGAAGCCTAGGGAACCAAAAGGGATATGGATCCCCAAGTTGAGTTAAACCCTACTAGGAATGTGGCCCAGAGAGAATAGGGTTGTTTGGGGATTTTGGGTTTCGACCTAAGGGAGGATTCCTACATATCCCATTTGATGAGAATCATAGCTCATGAAGTTTGATCATAAAGACCCACACCTATGTGGGCCCCTTAGATTTGTCTCACAAGAGAGTATATACCATTGAGAGGATTATGTTTGGGGCTTAATCTTAAAAAGTACTCCTTGTGGTTTGGGGGATTTCATTAAAGAATTATCCTAAGAAAGATTATGATTGCGCTCAGGCCTTAGGAAGACATCCTACATAACCTGATTATAGTATGAATTAAAGTTTTCATAGTTTAATATTTCAGGTATTATAAAGCAACGTTCCCTTTATGAATGGGGATTATTATTGGGGTTACTACTGAGGTGGATACCCATTGATTGATTTTGGATCACACTTGAAATGAGGCCCATTGTGAAATATAGTTGTGGATTAATACTAAGGGGGATTCTGAGGGTCTAGTGTGATTGGGTATCACTCCATTGGAGGAAACCCATTGGTGAAATGGGGTCATGAGGATTTCATGACCACCATAAAATTCTAGTCTCCCATGAGCCATGATCAGTGTGATAAATAAGAGGGAATAACAGATCCAGGAAACTACCCAATCCGATTTTCCATGAGGTTTGAAACTTGTTTTTGGGGAATCACACCGACTGAGTACTCTAATGGAAGAAAAGGGGAATAGTAAAATGAAGATTTTATTCCCAAACAAGAATCTAAATATGCGGACACCATGGTCAAGGATAGCCTCTGTGTCCACATGATTCAGGATGAGTCATTCTAGATTTTTTTTGAAAAGAGGAATTGGAATATCCAGCAAGCCGAACTTCTCCTCCTTTGCTGCTGGAAGAGGATGAGGGTAAATGAGAATGCTGAGATGGATTTGGTTACCATCCCCTATTTGACCCATTATCTGAGGGGTCTAGGAGTATCATGAGGGGTGTAATGACCTGAAATTTTTAAATGATAATTTTTTCCTAAAAATGCGGTTTATATTATTACACAACAAAACTATATATCATTAATAATGAAGTAAGTATAATTTAATGTGACCATCAGGTTTTTACCGTTATATGACTGCTGGTCAATATAAATGTTGTTCAATATGATCATTGGGTAATATAACTATTGGTCAATATGAATTCTAGTCAATATGACTGTTAGAAACTATACTCCTGATATTATGATTTATTTTCATTAATAGAAATAAGAAAGGAAAATTAATATATAGAGAAGAGTTGATGGCCTTATCCATTAGATTTTTTCCATTCAAAGCCCATTTTTCATAGATTTGGTGGGAGATAGCCTATTTAGTATTAGATATTGACTAATCCCATTCTCAGATTCATGATTTTAAGATTTTAAAAAAATCACCTACAGGTTAAGTTCAAGTTAGTTGAAATTACCAGTCATGCGATGTTATCCAAGCCGCTGAATGATTCTATCATCATCACAGACCTCACCCTTATGTAATAAGGGGTTTTTATAAGGGTTTATGTTACAATTACTTATTTAAATAATGTGTAAACCCTTTTTATTGATATCATTTTTGTTCCATCTTATCTGTTTTAAGAATAGTTATTCTTAATAAAATGGAGATGGATTTTGATAAATTTATTTTTCAGACATAAATTGTACTTTTCAAGAAAAATATAATTATTATAATATACTATGGTATTATTTATATTGTTTATGGTAATTAAATAGTGTTATAAAACAACTCCTTTTCAATTATAAATGATAAAATAATTATAGTTTTTCAAGTATCTTAAATTTTACTATGCAATTTTACAATTCATTTGTGGTATGCTATTAGTTTAATAAAATAAGTATTTTATTGTTAAAATATTAATGTATCATATTTGAATATTTATTATGATATACAAAATTTTATTTTTTAATTAAAATATCTATATTAGGTTAGGTTGAATTTATGATAATTTTATAAAATACTTTGGTTTTTCATGAATATTGAAAATACAGTTTTAGTTTTTCGTTAAGTTTAATGACATCATAGCTATGTAATAATGGTGAAATGGTTAATATAAAGTCATATATGACTATTATGTGTTAACATTACTCAATATGTGTCCAAAATGGATAATATCATGGGAAAATACCTTGGTAAAACCCATGGTTTTTCAAATATCACCAATGAAGTGACCAAGGAATGTAATAAAGAAATCCCTCAGTTTTTCTATAAGTACCCACACATTAATTAGTTTAATTTTATTAAAAAAATTTCCTCAACCATTTTTTATAGTATTTCCTCCATATGGAGTCATCTCAAGGTTTCCTAAATCCCTTAAGGTTCTGATATTTGAGTTTTAAGAGTCATTTTTCATGGGAAGGGAATTCTCAACATCTCTTTTCCTTTATTGTTTTCTTTTTTTGTTGTATGTATTTCAAATTTCAATTCCATATTCTTATATAAATTTTATTCTATCCCTTTACTAAATTAATTTTCATTTATTAATGATATACCATTTACCCTCTATTTTAATGTTTTCTGAAACCATATTTCATACTCGTTATGCTGCTAGATTTTCATTTCAAAATTTATCCCTTTTTATCAAGAAATTATTTTATTTTATTTGTCAATACCCTAACTTCTATATTATTCTGCGATTTTAAAATCGATTTCAAAATTATATATTTTAATTCTATGATTAACAAAATTTAAACCTGCCTTTTGTTTCTGTGGGTTTTAAAAGAGAACGGGATATTGTTTTTAAGAACTTTCTAAACCACCATGATTTTGAAATGAAACTCGTTTCTTTTATTCTCCCCTGGTTATTTATGAGGTGTTTTATTATGATATTTTTGGCTCACATTATTTTATAAAAATTAAGGTTTCACCCTGTTAGCACTCCAATGCATCGGGTAAGGAATTTAATTTCCATAGATGACAACTTTTACGATACCTTGGTGAATAACTTTGGTAATATTTATGACACCTTAGTGATAAAACTTTGTGTTTTGATTATGAATACCTTAGTTAAATTTTGTATCCCCATTTCCAAGATATTATTAAAGTAAATTTATTTATTATATGCCTCATTTTCTCTTTTTCATTCCATATTTATATTCTTCATGCTCTTGTCAATTTTTTTCAAGACCAATTGTAAAATCTTTCACTTGTTTTCCCTTACTAGGAATTCTACTAAACCCTTCCATTGATGTATGTACCTTGTTTATGAGATTAAATAAATGTTCTTAGGATGAAACATGAATAATAATTTCATGTGGAATAGAATAAATTTTAAATTTTCTTATATTAGGTACCTTTTTTCCAAGACCCTAAATGTTTAAAGATCCTCTGTTTCTAAAATATTATGTAAATTTATGTACTAAAAAGGAGGGATGATATAGTTGGTATCAATGGAAGGTTATTTATTTGGGGAAATAAGTATTTTAAAACATTAAGAATAAACCTATAGAAAAGTTAAAATATAGGAAAAATTAATGGTATTTTGGTGAAATATTAAGTATGTGGTTTCCAAACAAATAAATCTTTATTTGGATACGAATAGATTGATATGGATGTAGCATAGATGTATCTTGGGGTAAATCCTGAAAACAATGCTTTAATATAGAATCAAATGAGAAATGGTTCTTGACAACGAGATATGTGGTTGTCTTGGTTTAAAACTTCTGGGAGATATTTTTGGTTAACCGCAATTTTTTTATGAACTATTATGAATGATTTATAGAAAATATAAATGTTGTTAATGAATAACAAATTCAATAATGATGTTTTAAGACATCATATTATTTTAGAGTTTTAGAATTGTTTAATGAAACATGTTTCTCACTAATTTTCTCTTCTTTCTAAAAATGGTAGGGAATATGTGGAACCATGTAAATGGTTAGCGTAATGACCATGTGCTTATGGCCCTCTAATATAAACCATAATGGAAACATTAATGAAAATTATAAATCAACAAACTCATGTTTAGGGAAATAACTTGAATCAGGATGATAGAACAGATTCCCAATGAAGGGAACAAACTTTTATTGAGTCCTTTATGTGTCAAAGACAACCAAGATTCAGTTGATCTATCGACCCATTGATTGAAGAATAGTGGATAAGATCCATAGAAAAGATCTTTTTCATTATATCATTGTTCATAAAAAGTGAAAGTCACTCTAAATATGTACTATGTAGAGGGAGAAGTTGATCGGTGTTGGAAACTGGTTAAAACCATGAGGCTAATAGGGGAGTTTTAGGCTTTTGATTGGTAATAGTTCCTGATAATCTTCTTTAATAAGTATTTCTCTAATTCTATGAGAACAAAAATGGAGAAGGAATTATTTGAACCAAAGTAAAAGGATAATGAATATCTTGGTAGTTATGAGATGAACATCATAATACATTCCCATAATACCTATAGATTTTTCATGGGTCCTAATGGGAAGGTTGATAGATTATTCAGTGGACTAAGACCTCATCTACATAAGAATTTTTCCACCCGAGAGTATGAAAGCTTTGATGGAATTGTATAGAGTGCTATGAAGGAAAACATGGAGTTCGATGAGATGCAGTGGTCACACAAACTGAATGTTAAGGAGATATCTGTAGATGAAAACCTAGAGAGAATATTTTATATAGTAAGAGCATAAATGAAAGATTAATATTCCACAAGAAATAAATTTCAGAAGAATTATTTGTGGGACTACCTTCTCTGGATTGATAAGTGTTACAAGTATGGAAGATATGTCCGTATCACTCAGAATTGTCAAAGTGAAGTTAATCCTCTAATTATCAACAGAAACAATAAAGGGAAGATGGTTTAGCCCCTATCTAAAGTCTAATGATTCACATGTGAACAACTTAGACAATTTCTAAATCACTGTCTTAATCTAGGGGAAGTGTATGGTAATCACTATCAAACATATTATAGTCAAATGGAGCAAGGTCATGCTTTTTCTCTAACAATAGATAAGGTTGATTAACTAAATGACGTGGTTGAAGGCACTCTCTCTATTCTCACAAAGCTATCATGTACAATATTTGATTATGGTTATACACATTTGTTTATATCCTTCATTTTTAAAGTAATATATTATAAATCCCTAATCCTATAGAAGTATAGCTATCAGACAAAACTCCCAGATGAATTATCCATGAATCAAAAGTGTTTATAAACTCTAGTATTCACTTTGGTGATCATAATCTCATAAAAAATCTAGTAGTCATTCTCATTTTGTAATTCAACATTATACTAGGGATGAAGTGGATATAAAAGTATAATGCAAAGATTAAAGGAAGAAGAAAGGAAATATCAATAGTCCTAAATAGAAAGCTTACAATTGTTTTGAAAGGAGAAATGTATCCACATTAGTTTTGTCTAGAAACACAATCCATGTCCTTATTTATGAAGATTATTGGTGAATATGAAGATTGAAATGAAAGTTTACAAATAGATAAAGTCCCCATAATTAAGAAATATAATGACATATTTCTAGAATAGTTACCAGGACCTCTTCTATAAAGAGAGGTAGAGTTCTCCATTTAACTCACACTTAGTTCCAAGATGATATCAAAAACCCCATACAGAATGGAAAGTGAGGATATGAAGGAATTAAAAAATGAAATCCAAGATCTTTTGGAGAAGGGGTTTATCTAGACAAGTTTTTATACATGGGGAGAACCTCTTCTCTTTTTGAAGAAGAATGATGGATCAATGTGTCATTTCATTGATTACAAAGAATTTAATGAGAACATAGTAAAGAACAAGTACCATCTTCGAAGAATTGATGATTTATTTGACCAGCTTCGTGGGGATCAATTCTACTTCAAGATTGATTCTTGATCTGATTATCATTAATTGAGGGTAAAAAAGAAGATATTCCAAATACCACTTCTTGATCAAGTTATTTGAATATGAGTTTGTTGTTATGTCCTTTGTCTTGACTAATTAGCCTATTATTTTTACGAACATGATTATTAGATTATATAAAGACAACCTTTATAGATTTGTTGTAGTATTTATTGATGATATTTTGATATATTCTAAAAGTAACGAGGAGAATGAGGATCATATAATGATGAAACAAAACAATACATGGAAGGATAAGTTATTTGGAGAGTTTAGCAAGTGTGAGTTTTGGTTACAATAAGTTTCTTTATTGTGGCTCATTAT
This sequence comes from Viscum album, assembly GCA_963277665.1. Classification (NCBI taxonomy): domain Eukaryota; kingdom Viridiplantae; phylum Streptophyta; class Magnoliopsida; order Santalales; family Viscaceae; genus Viscum; species Viscum album. The sequence goes on from OY728129.1 coordinate 1,448,950,096, forward strand.
GATTACTGAATAAATATTAGTTGACCCTATAAAGAAAAATTTTGTAGAGGAGTGGTCTCATCTTATAATAGTAAATAATATTCTTATTATCATTTGTTTTAGTAGGATATTATAAGAGGTTTTGTGGAAAAAATTCCATGAATTTATAATCCACTATCCAAGATAACTCATAAGTGGTTGAGTTAATATGGGAAAATGAGTGTGAGAAAAATTTCCAAGGTCTGAAGAATAGATTGGTTACTTCACCCTTGTTAAATAAACCATTTATTAGAGATGATTTTTTTTTCTTTTAGTGATGCATCTATGAAAGGGATTGGGTGTGTACTCATGAAAAATGACTAGGTGATTACTCATGCAACTCAATAGTTAGGGACTCATGGGTAGACCTATCCTTCACATGAACTAGAGATAACTACAATTCTTTTTTCTCTAATGATATGGAGGCACAATCTTTATGAGGATAAATATAATATATACATAGACCACTATAGTTTAATTTATATTTTCTCACATAAGGAATTGAACATGAGTCATATGAGATGGTTGAAACTTATTAATGGCTATGATCATTGAATTCATTGTCACCTAGGAATATAAAAAAATGTTTCTGATTCATTTTGTTTAAAATTACCTATTGTGATAGAAATGATGAGTATTTAATGATATCCTTTGATAAAGACTGAGAAAAACTAGACATGGAAATATTACTGGAGTGAGATCATCACCCCTATCCCAAATGATTTCTCAACCTCCATTACATGATAAGATCAAGAAATCACATAGAGATAATACCTTATTGTAGATTAAGTAAGGAGTTGTGATGAATTGGATGTTTTTGAAGATCAATATTGTTCAAGAAGGTTTACTAAAATTATGTACAAGACTATATAGTCCATCTATTCTCGAAATAAAGAATGAGCCGATTGATGAAGCTCATAACTCATCTCCCTCTATATATCTTTGAAGTACTAAAATGTATATTGAACTTCCTGATTATTATTGGTAGTATAACATGAAAAGGGATATATCTGGATATAATACAAGGTTCCTAGTGTGTCAACAAGTGAAGTAATAATGATAAAATCCTAAATAGATATTACAAAAAATTATCAATATTAGCTTAGAAGTGGGACAATATCACTATGTATTCTTTCACTGGTCTCCATAAAATGTCCAAAAGAAATAATGAGATATGGTTTATAGTGGACCGTCTAACCAAGACAGCCCATTTTATTGCTATTCAGAAAGATTTATCTCAAGAGAAAATCACCAAGATATATGTGAGGGAAGTGTTAAGGATAAATGGAGTTTCAATTTCTATCATATATGATCAGGATTCATGGTTTACATCAAAATTATGGATAAGTATTCACCATGAAATGGGTACTAAATTGAATTTCAATACAACCTATCACCCTCAATCTAATTTCCAATTTGAATGGACTATTGAAACACTTGAGGAAATGGTGAGAACATGATCTATGGAATTTAATGGTAGATGGGATCAAAATCTCCCATTAGTTGAGTTCTCATACAAAAAAACTTACATTTGGGTAATCAAATGGATCTATAAGAATATATATATGAGAAGTTATATAGAAATCCTACTTGTTGGGATGAACCTAGTGAGGGAAAGCTTATTGGTCTTGATATTGTCCAAGATATGAAAAAAAATTCATTCCATCCAACAACACATCAAGAATACCAAAATTTGAAAAAATAGCTATGTTGTCAACTATAAAAGGAACATTGATTTTGATGTTGGAGATAAATTCTTCCCACAAATTTCACCATGGGAGAGAGTCAGTTGATTTGGGAAGAAAGGGAAGCTTAGCCCGAGGTATACTGGACCCTTTTACATCCTTGATCTTATAGAATAAGTGGCCTATCCACTTGAACTTTCACAAAACATATCTCATGTTCATGATAATTACCACGTATCTCTCTAAATGTAGTACATACACAACCCTTCACATGTATTGAATATTTATGGGGTACAATTGGAACCCAATCTCTTTCATGGGCAGTAGCTGGTGGAGATCATGGACCATAGGGACAAGGTTCTAGGTAACAAGACTACACACCTTGTCAATGTGTTATAGAGGAACCTCTTTTATGAAGAAGAGGAATGGGAACCAGAGGAAAAATGAGGCAAAAGTACCCTCACCTTTTCTCAACTAAGCGAATGAGTTGAAATTTCAGGGATGAAATTTATTGAGGGGGGAATGTAACGTCCCTAACTTTTTAAATGATATTTTTTATAGAAAATGTGGTTTATATTATCACACAACAAAATAGTATATCATTAATAATGAAGTTTTTATGGTTTAATGTGAACATTGGGTTTCAACTATTATATAATCATTATTCAATATGACCGTTGGAAACTATACTCTTAACGTTGTGATTATTGTTTATAAATAGAAATAAAAAAGAAAAATTAACATATAAAAAAGAGTCAATGGCATTATCCAATAAAGTTGTGCCATATGAAGCCCATTTATTAGAGATTAGGTAAGAGGTAGGATATTTGGGATTATATATTGAGAAACCCATGCCAACCTTCAACATGTTAATATTGAACGAAATCCTTTATGGGAGAAGTTAATGTTAGTAGAAATTACCACTCTAGTAATGTTATCCAAGCCTCCCAATTATTCTATCACTATCACACACCTTACCCTTAGGCCATACATGGGTGTTATAGGGGGTTATGTTATAAGGAATTGGTTACATAAAGTTTAAACCATTTGTATTGAAAAAATTGTTGTGTCATAGTTTTTGTTTTAAAAATTGTTTTTATTTATAAATGGGGATGGATTTGGATAAGTTTATTTTTTTGGATAAAAATTATAAATTTCAAGAAACATATAATGATTATAATAAACCTAGGTAATTTTAATATTGTTTATGGTGACTAAATAGTGTTTTAGAAATATACTTTTTAGTTATAAATGTTTAAATAATTTTAGTTTTTCAAGTATCAGAAATTTCACTATGCGATTTTTCTAATCATTTTCAGCCCGCTATTATTTTTAATAAATAAGTATTTTATTGGTAAAAGATAAATTTATCATATTTATAAATTTATAATGATATAATAAATTTCATTTTCTAAATAATTTTATCAATATTAGGTTAGGGTTAATTTATGATAATATTATAAAATATATTAGATTTTCGTGAATAGAAAAAATACAGTTTGAGTTTTTTTGTAATTTTAATGACATCATAGCAATGTAAAAATGATGTATTTATTCATTTAAAATAATTTTTAACTCTTATTTGTTACTTAAAATTAATATGTGTACCATGTGTGCAATTCCATGAGAAAATACCATGGTCAAGCCCTTGGTTTTGAAAATACCACCAACTAGGTCTCTAAGGAAATTAATAAAAAAAACTCTATTATTTTTTCTATAAATACCTACAAATTACATTGTCAACTTTAATTATAAAATCATAATAAACTAATAATTGATTGTATTACCCCAAAATAGTATTCTCATGGTGCCCTCAATCCCCCATGTTTTGGATCTTTGAGTTTTAGGAGTCACTATTCAAGGTAAGGGAACTCGGAACCTCTTTTTTCCTTTCATGTTTTCTTTTTATGTGGTATGTATAAAAAATTTACATAAAATGTTATTATTTTCATTTTAATATAACCATTCAATATATTAAGATTTATTTGTGAGTGGGACATCCTTTTCCCCTCTATTTTAAATGTTTTCTAAAATCATGCTTCATACCCATTATGCTACTGGATCTTCATCTCAAAAGTTCTCTATTTTTGTCAAGAAAATATTTTACATTATTTATGAATACCTAACATATGTATTATACAATGTTATCCCCATATATTTAAAAATTATATATTTTAATTTGGGGATTAAGTAATTGAAACCCACCATCCTTTTCCATGGGTTTAAAATAATAAAAGTATCTTATTTTTAATAACTTTATAAAACACCATGATTTATAATTTAAATCAATTTAATTTAGTCTCCACAAGTTATTTATGATATTTTTTATTATGATATATGTGTCTGAAATTAATTTAGACATATTAAGGGTTGAAATTGATAGTTATCTAATGCATTTGGTAATAAATTTAATCTCAAGAAATGACATGTTTTACAATACTATGGTGAATAGACTTGGTAATTTTTATGACACCTAAGTAATAAACCATTGTGATATTCTTATGAATTTATAAATTTAATTTTTAGCCACATTTCCATGTTATGATTCAATTTTTTATGATGTTCCTCATGTTTTGTTTTTCATTTCTTATTTACATTCTTCATGTTCTTATCAATATTTCTCAAGATCATATGTAAATTGTTTCAGTTGTATTCTCTTACTAGGCCTTATGCTCACCCTTTTTCTACGATGTATGTCCCAAGGTTATGATATTAAATAAATGTTATCAGGATTATCCTTTAATAATCATTTCATGTGGAATTGAACATTGTTATAAATTTTCATGTTTTATGCACCTTTTCTCCAAGACACTAAACATTAAAATTTTCTTTGTTTGTAAAATGATATGTAATGTTATTTATTAAAAACGAGGGAAACTATAAATGAAACCTCTTACAAGAAAGGATAAGGGTTCACTCTTGGAGGGATTCCCTAAATTTAGACCCATAATAGGGGAGGAGGGTCATATTCCATGTTGAATAGAAAAGCAAGCATAATCCTCACCATCCTAGTTAGGGACTGGAGGCTATGAGTCTTAGGGATTAAATGGGTAGGATGTGGTCCTAACCAACCTAATTTAGGCTAGAAAATTCATGGTACCATTTTCAAGGTATTTATGGTCATGACCATTGGAATACAAATCCACACACACCCTGAGGATCCTAAAAATATGGTAGGATAGGTGTAAGAAACGATTGACTATAGGAATATAAATCTAAATGAGAGACACACTAGTGCACCAATTTCCATGGTTTTTCAAGTCTAGAGGCCTAATTGGAGGTTTTAACTTGGTCTATTTTAGATAATTTATCCGAAGGAAGAGGAGTACTTCCAATGGAGTCTTGGAAAAAGATTCAATGGGGGGGCTCATGTAGGTCCTATCTTAGTGGGTAGAGGGGCCTCATGTCGGGACTAGGAAGAACTATTAGTGATCCAAATTGGGGGTAGAGGCTTGTTAGAGCTTTATGACCCTATAAAAATGGTTCTATAGGTGAAAAAACATGGAAACGGCTTTATCATAGGCACCACTGGTGTCCTCATGTATCCTTGGAAGTGTCTCACATATGTCAAGGAAATGAACATCATGGAGGTGGTTCTCAATAAGAGATAATGGGTCCTCATAAATGCGTCTTGTGATTTAGACCCTTAAGGGACTTGTATTTTTCTTCTCCCACATAATTCTCTCTTATATCGGGTTTTGGAGACCTACATGAAGAATATTTGGAGCCTGTGTGAGGGGTTGCATGAGAAGAGCTTAGAGACTTGTAATGATTGTATAGTTGTGAAAATGAGGATCCCAAGTATCCTATTTAGAGGAAAATAGGGGACCTTGTTGAAGGAGGTTTTCGGAGTAGGTTCCTTATATATATCCTCAATATAGGTATCCCTCACAATGGTGCCCAACCCTTTTGTGTTGCACATGGGGCTGCTACACAAGCCTTCTAATGTGCGGAGGCATGCTTGCAGAAGTCATCTTGGGAAATTCTTTTTGATCCTTTATGGGATCATTGATTATCGAATATGATTATGGTATTCTCCATAATATGTTTACTCCACTTGAAAATTGAGTGTAAACACAATCCCACCACTCTAGATTGGATACGATTGAAAAGGGAGGGTTTAGTCCTAAGGTAGAACAAGGAAATGATTATAAATGGTTATTTAGGGAATCATGTAAAATTTTGATGCATGTTTAAAGAATACATCTTGTGATTTGTTCAAAGGTGTATTCCAGGTGTGTAGAGCCTCATCTCAGGCTAGGTGCATCGATAAATACCATTGGCCTCTTTGTTGTTTTATTTGGATTTCATGTTTTTGATTTTCTCTATCATTGTGATGGTTGTACACTCAACCTTGATGCACTGGTATTTTCATGAATACCTCTTGATGAACTTCCCAAGGTAACATCACTTGAGAGATGGTGTTGTAAGTGGAACCTAGTTCTAGGGGTTACACACAGAACCTGGATGAAGGGGCTGTATGCGGATCCTAGCCAAAGGGGCTACGTGAGGAACATGTTCAAAGGTCCTACATGAGTTCTTTCCTGTTCCAAAATTTGGAATGTTTTTGAGTAAAAAAAATTAACTTTTCTATGTAAATATTTTAACTTAATGGTAGAATTTTGTGCCTTCTTGTTGGTTTTCAATGGCTATCCAAAGGTCTTCTATGATTAAGATACCTCAAGGACTGCTATTGAGAATTTTGTGGAATGTTCCACTGAGAATATCAAAGGTGCGAGGATAGACTATTTTGATGTAGTTGAGTATACTCCTCTGGATCTAGAAAACTATTTTGTGTTATACCAACATGAGTACCCTAGAAGTGATTTCAAGATGTTTTATGGTAACTAACTTCTGCGGGATACAATCATCCCTAGGGTTAAGAGTTACTTCTCGATGTCCTGGTTAGTGATGTATATAAACTACCCTTCAACCAACATACCCTCCAAGGGTGTTCTTTTTAAGGAAGAAACACTCACTATTGTCTATTTCATGCGTGAATATTGATGTACTCAAGATTTTAAGTTGCATATCCAAGATTCAATGCCTCATTTTTATGATCCTACCTTCCAGGCATCAGAGATAGACCAAACACAAGGGTGGAAGGAGGACTGGGAATTCCACTCAAGAGGGGGAGTCAGGCCCGAGTGGATGTGGTTGTACTAGGTGCACCAAAAACCCATGTAGAATTTAAAATAGGGCTACAAGATGTTAACACTTAATAGTTTTTTTGGAAAGGGAAGACCTATGTCTATGAGAACTAGGATATCATCCATGAACAGCTAAGCCGATGAAGTCCCCAAAAAAATTCATTCCACCTGAGGCATGGTGAAGATGGAATTGGCCTATGGGATATTTACCAAATTTCTAGGGAACCATTCCAGGAGAGATGTACAATAAATTATTTATGATAAAAAAATATAATGATGCTGAAAGCATGCCTCCATTGGCCCCTGAACCTTTCATGATGGAAAATAAATTGCAGGACAAAGCTCCTCACTAGATGGATGATGTTCATCCAAGAATGTTGATAAATGCATTCCTAGAACCGTTGGGAGAAATTCCCACTTAAGGGTTCCCTACCATATGTCCCACTACAAGGAATCGAGGAGATCTTGCTACATTCTATCCCACACTAGAGAAGGTTCAATATATCCAATGGGGTCATAAAGTCAACCCCATGTTTTATGCCAAGAATTTCCTTATTGGATTCCTCAATATGAGGCTAAGTGTTTATCTACTTTTGTTCTGTGATTCTAATGGGGATTTGAGTCTAGGGACCTTCATTTTCGTGACCAAATTACTAAGGTGAAGTAAATAGGGTTGGATACCCTTATTATGGAAAGAATTTACTACTGTTTATTGCATGCATACAATAGGAAATCCATGTTTAGAATTACAAGGCCATTTTATGTACGATGGGGGAATATTGCAAAAAACATCTCTTCATATAGAGCACTAAGTCCAGTTAAAATCCTTGATAGTTGATTCCACACATCCCTTCAGGCTATCCCTAGAATTTATCCCTTGAACCTGAACTATTATGACTTATTATGGATGATGAATGTGTTAGGGGAATTTATCTTCTTTCTTCATTGTAACCCACCAATAGGGATGTTTACTGATGATGGAAATAATTATGAGCTGGGGCCATACATGATATCATTTAGAGACAATGTATTGAAGGCTTGTATTGGTATAAAGATAATTTATGATTCTTATCCTCCAAATCTATTTGTGCAAAAATTAAAATGTATTCAAAAGAAAAGAACCATTCACCAAACATATGATATCCCGGAGAATCATATGATGGTAGATAGTTAGCTTTGGATCATGATGTCCATGGAGGTATCCAATATGTTAATCAATTTTCCTCTATCAGAGGCATTAATTGGGCTAGAGGTTGGGTAAGCCAAGGTATTGTTCTCTTTATACCATCAGGGATCATTAACAAATGGATTTTATCAGGTCAAGGACACAATGAATGATTGGAATGGTATGCTTGGTAAAATGGAAAGAGCTGAGGATGATGATGCTGAATCTCAAGATCCTTTAAAGTGATCTCAGGAAAAAAAAACAAAGTATGTAATGATTGAGAGGATAATGACTCCTATCCAAAGGAGGTCCAATAATAATTTTGAAATGGAGTTCCGCTTCTCATAACCTCATTCTCTAGAGATATAAAGGTGTCATGAAAATACTTCCAAGTCAAAGGGTGTTGGGTCATCCTCATAGCAAGCATCATCAAAATAGAATTTGTTTGATCTTTAGAGGTCCATGTTTTGGGGAGCATAACATGCAATGTCAATGATTCATGGGAGTTTGTCCAAGTTGGCCTGAAAATTCTAGAGCTGCGTGATATTAGAGAACCCTATAATGTTCGCGCTGATGGTTATCTAGATGAAGTGATACGGTGTATTCTGGAGTTGGTGGATTTGATATACGCAACCTATTATCAGACCCCAATCAGAAGGTGAGTCTCTACCATATAGGATAGAGGATTGCATGAGGGGGTATATATTCATCACTAGGAAGAATGAGACATAAACATTAACCATGATGATGTATTTCTATTTTATACCTTCACTTTTCAACACTTTTATTCACCATCATTAATATCTATGGGAATTTATTTTGTAGTTTGTGATAGAATATAGAGAAGAGGGACTATTTAAAAAGAGAGAAACAACAAAATCTTCTAGATTCCAATGGTATGGGCCTACAGGGAAACCCATTGGGGGTATTGAACGTGTACCTTGGGACCCCCAAATTTTGCCAGGTCCAGAGGACCATGAGGGAGGAAATAGAGGTGGGAACCGATCGACCATCACCCCAAGTATCTGTTGTAAATTGGAATGAGATTAGATATTCTCCATCCCATGGGAGGAAGCATAAGAGTTTGTCAATGTTGGACCAACCAATGAACCAAATCATTCCTTTGTTCTATCCTTTGATATCATGACATTATTGACATATGATTTTTACCATATATGTCTTTTATAGAATCTACATAACATTCTTCCCTTAAAATTTATAGCACTGATTCTTCAAGGCTAAAATATGGTACCCCATGGGAGGCATGGAGTCATTTTGATGAATCTGTAAGTCTAATGGATGGGGTGTCAAGAGACGCATCCATGACTATCCCCAGTTCTGTAGGGAGGGGAGAGGGCTATGGTAATGTAATATTCACTCATTCATATGTCATGGGTTGTTTCTGACTTTCCCATCATGATTTTTTAGATCCATTACCCACACCAAGGGACCTTCAAAAGGTTAATGTTGATCCCATTATCACCCCAAAGGGGTCTCATAGGGATATCATGCGGTCCAATGATGGTTTTGATGTTATCCATGACTCATTGGTACATGAAGATGATGTTCATGATGAGAAGTTGTTAGAGGGGATCGATGTCGGAGCCAATTTGGATTCCAAATAACATGATTTAGTTTTCACTAATAGCGAGGATACTGCAACATTTTGAGATATGTACCATGAAATAGGGGTTATAATCAGTCCTGATATTGATATTCCATGTTCTATCAAGGAGTTTGAGGACTTCCGTAAGTAATTGGAAGGACATGAGTTTTATCATTATTTCAATTTTTAAACACATTTGACTTTCTTTGACTTGATGATTCACATCAAAGAAAAACTTGTACAAAATTTTAAATAGATAATTTTTCTAAGTAAATTGAAGAAGAGGGTATTTAAGTCCATCATACTTCTACTATCAAGGGATAAATGGATGAAAATCTTGTATTGGGAAATTATAAAGAGGCTCTGATCCTAGTTTCTGAGCAATCTCTGGAGGATGTTTCTCATCAGGAGGTTTCGGATTGGGGAGATATGTCCCAACATGCTAGGGAGGTATTAATTCTATCATTTGATCTAGAAATAGTTGAGTTTCATTAACTAATTTGGTCACTTCATTTCCTTTCTTAACTATTGACTTCCCGTTGACAATGAGGAGAGTCAGTTGTTCTTCAGTGCAACAGACTACAATAGTTGGGCTTGAAATGGGTCTTCCATGACAGCTCCACCAACATTGGTATGTGTAGCTTGGGCTGCTTTGGTGGGTTAAAATAAGGTAGATCATTGATTTCACCAATCCTAGATTATATTTTTCCTCCTCAATTAGCACTGAGTGTGATCTAGATATTTAGGAGGCCTTTGTCCCTACATGTCTTCTCATCTATAGAGATATCTGTAAGTCAGTCATAGTGACACCTCTTGAGGATATTCCATTATGAATTCACCGACTTCCATTCAATACTTACATTCTAGTATATAAAATATTTAATTACTACAAAATAAATGATATGGTGAAGGTGACCTTCAGGGAATGGAAAGTGGAGTAGAGGTTATAGGAGTCCAAGACGCAACAAGTAGGAATGTTTGAAGAACTCTGAAATACTACAATACAAGGTGTTGTATTCCCCAATACAGAGGTGTAGGTGTATAAAGATGACCTCAATAAAAGGTCTCTCCAAATAATGCACCTCGAATAAGAGTTAAAATATGTAAGGGAAGAGGTAGTCCAACCCCACCAATCCCTACAAGGGGATTTATCATGAAAGATATATTCTATTATTGTTGTGTAAGAGAATCTTTGTAAACCAAATGAGTTTCCTTTACACAAACAACTATGATTCTAGAATCTATTCTAATTTCTTTGGGTCCAGTCTAACTTATTAAATCCAATGTTGAGGAAAAATTGTAAAATTCTGCGAAGAGTCCCTAACATATGATTGTCTCTATACTTTTCAAAACATAAATGAGATAGATTATTTTTTATTACCAATCACTTGTGTATTCACCCCTATTTTGTTTGTGTGATTGTAACACAACATGGAAGCTGATTTGAGTAAAAAATCATCTTCTTATTGTCTGGTCATATCCATAATAATAAGTATAGGAAACGCTCTATTATTTTCTTAATCTATGGGGCCCAACAGGTGTAGTTTGACTACTACTGGGTTCATATGAAAAAATCTAAAAAATATGTGTCATTTACATAATTTTCCAATTTTTTTATAAGCTCAATATGATAGAGATTTAGTGGGTTAGACTGGGATTTTTCTTATAACTCCCCTTACAAGTTCTCATCATAAATTTTTTTATTCCTTCTATTTTTTTAATTGCTCAATTTTTTTCAAAAATGATATGGCGTTTATGTATTATGAGAAGAGACTTGACGTTTTTCTAGAGTTTCCATTATGGGTTTTCAACTTGGTGAGTACTATGTTAATTTTTGTGGGATGTTTAAATTCATGAAAGCTAAAATAATAAGAATAGTGTTTTCGATTGATAATATTTGACCATATTGTTTTAAAATAATAATTCGACAAAAAATAGTTGCCATTTTTATTAGAAAAAATTTCAAAAACACTCGATGATAATCTTGAGCCAGAACTATGTGGTTTCCAAATCTAAAAAATTATATTCGGTGAAAAAGGTTGTATATCTTAAGGGGGAAGATACCACTTGTCGAAAAATCCCTTACCAAGGGTTGTTTCATACAAGGAAAACTAGGGTGCATATTTTATAGTCAAGTAGTTGAAATGTTGGATAATATACCCATTTTGGGGGGAGTCATATGAAAATATAACTTGGTCATGTTTCAAAATATTCAAGTAATGGATATCTCATAGATTCTGACATTTTATAACCCATTGAAGAAGAAAATTTATATAGATTTGGATTTCTCAATACAATGACAATTTTACTTCCATGGGAAAATATCTATAAATAAGAGAGAATATTTCTTGGAATGAGACATTAATAGGAAACAACTCCAATATATATTTGGATTTTGTATAGGTGGGAACCTTTTTTTAGAATATTGATGCTAGGGGGAAGGCCCATTTCTAATGAGGGTTATAATATCATATTGTTTAATGTCATATGAACAGAACAATGATTGTGTAGTTTAACATCATATGGGGAGGATGGTTGATATATAGTTCAATTTCTTGGGACTTTGAAATTGTGGTATGTGGTTTTAAATTAATTCAATATGGAGATTATTCTATGTTGTTTAAATTAATTCAAAAAAAAAATTGATATACAGTTTAACGTCATATTTCAAGGACATTTGGGGGATATAATTTAAGGTCATTATATTTGACAAAAAGGTTTATGGTTCTCCAATTCATGGTAACTTCTTAGAAATGTGCTACCATATTTAGATGTTGGAGGAGAAGGTTGTATGCTATGATATGAGGATCCCTAGATTTGAAGAGTGGTCCATAGAGAAGGGATTATGGCAGTCTCTATGAAGGTTGAGGTTACTTCTAATTGAAAAACCATTTATAAGGGATATTTTATTAACAGATAAATAATTCACGTATTTCATATCCGGGTAGTAAAATCATTTGGTTCACATACCCTAAATTTTATGGGAAACTTATGCATAGAAAATTGGGGTGTGTTACTATATAACCAAGAAATGAAGTCCTCAATAATTCTGACATTCTATTGGTAAAATTTAACCAATGATTTCAAGGATTCTCATTTCCCTGGGTAAAATGTTTGGTTTACAGAAGGAAATTACCTGAATATAGAAGGAGATCTTCAAGAGAAAATTTCCAAAGAAATGATGGAATAGGTGTCTTACATAGGTATGACCTTGGCACATGGAATGTGGTTCCTATAGTTTAAATTCATATGACTAGTAGCATAACACTATTGAAATGATAGATGATATATAAACTACTAAACCCATATCATTACCAAATAATTCAGAGATGTGGTATGAAATTTTAAACAGTAGTATTGGAGGTTTTTAGATAAAGAGAGAGGATAAAAGAAAAATGTGCTAGGGATGACTACATACTAAATTTTAGTCATGGGTTCTTGCATATTTTCATTAATTCTTATGATGACCGAAGAGGCGTATCTTGATGGTGATGTTACCACTTATTAAAAAGCCTATTTATGGCTAGTTTTAGGAAAATATGATTGGGACATATTACATCATATACGAATAGTGGAAACCTTTGGCAGACAAACCCTTTTTCTGGTCTATTTTATGAAAATCAAACATGGTTTTATTACAAGATAGTTGGGAAAAGGATTCCTCATGTATCTGACATTCTATCATTAGTTGTTGAATAAAGGATATGATGATCAGAAGGTGTCCAAAATAATGAGTATGTCATATATAAGGTTATTACATGAGTACAAAGGAAGTGTTTGGACTGATATCATCCATGATTTTGGTGTCCCATTCATATATCTAATTTATATATAGAAGGGGGGAATTTTAGTTTCCTCAGGGGTCCGTTTAATGAGGGAACATGGATTAAAGGTTCCTCCATAGATCTTTGATTGTATGCAGGATATGGGGCATTATTCATTACCTATAGATTGGGTATATGACTTAAGGCCTAGGTATCACTACATACATCATAAGAAGGAGAATCATACTACTTGTTGTTCTAACATAAAGGTCTAGTATACTGATTGAATTCACATGTGAATAAAATAGGTGTTTTTGAATATGGGTTTGTTCATAGAGTGAGAAATAATATTGGATCTCCTTATGTAGATTTTACATCTACATGGTAGAGTGGGTACATTTATCACATTGTGACTTAAATGATCCTAGGATTGAAGATCTAAAATTCACTATAAATATCATTGGAATGAGAATCATTCCACATGTAGTTATAGAGAGAATAATGTCATCTATTATCATACGATAATGACATCTAGTGTGCATTTTACATTCTTTTATTAAGGGCCTTGATAATCCCCTAATAAAATTGGTATTACTTTATCATGTAGGGAACTCATTTAAAAAAACTAATAAGCCCACATGAGCAATTCTTTGTGTGAGAAACAATATGTTATAGAAGATTCTTTCATGACATAAAGGTAAAACAAATAAAGGATTGGGGTATTTATTTTTTATGGTGGTTGAGCTGGGGGTTTGATCGAGGTGTCTCTACGTATTTCATTGGGATACGAATCACGTGAAACATGGTTCTTGGATGAAAATTACCCATATTTATCTGACTTTGATGTGGGTAAAATGAGATTTGATATATATATTATAATTATGGCTGGACATTGGATATGGGATCTAGGCGTCACTACGAATCTCATCAAAATGTCAATCAATCCACACATAGTTCTTGAAGTACAATGCAATTTAAATTCATTAGGGCATGACATTAGCCATGCCATTTTACAAATATAGTAAGGAATAATATGAGTCAAAGTAAAAGAATAGAAATGTTGGTGATGAGACCAAGGATGGAAATATGGGTTTCACTATGTATGTCATGGGAATGAGGATCAAGCCACACTGGGTTCTTTAATGGTTTTCTGTATAGGTATGACCTATATGCAAGGAATATTTGATTTTTTGAATATGGATAGACTTAATATTAGAGATCCAGGCATCACTACATATCTTGTGATAGTAAGAACCAAGCCACACATAGTTCTCAAACATTGTTTCCCACATTGGCTAGTCTTTAATGAGGGAAAATATGATTTAATATTTTAAAAAAATGATGATTTGTCAAAAGGAATGAGGTCCATGTGTTACTATAAATCTCTTTGTAATGAAAATAAAGCCATATGTTTTGTAAAAATTACTTGTGTTGATTTGGTCCATACATAGGGAAATGGGGTATTATCTTTGTTGCGTGGCTGGACCAGTGATTACAGACAGGGGCATCACTACGTATCTCATTGGAGTGAGAATGAATGCACACATAGTTCTTGAATAATTTTGCAGTTTAACGTCATGCAGTAAGGATCCATGCCACCTGATGTTAAAGAAATATTACAACTGGACTAGGGGATAGGACTCGAGTGTCACTATGTAATTTGCGAGAGCAAGAATCATTCCACACATAGTTCTTGAAAAGATTCCACGTGCCGGAATGATTCATATATAAGGAAAAGGGACTATATATATATATATATATATATATTTCTCATCTAAACGTGGTATTAGAAATCATGATGAAACTATATATCTCATTGGAATGATAATAAATCCACATGTCACAACTCATTCTAGAGGGGCCCATGTCATGACTACCGCATGCCTTCCTCACATAGGCTTGGGGCTGGCGACTAGCACCATGTAAGCATATCCCAAAAATGGGAGGCATTTTCCTAAGTACATGTACCCATGCACATGTATCCAAGAAGAAAATATAAACTAAAAACACTAGGTAAAAAAGTAGGTATATCATTACGAGGCCAACATAGAGTACGATGAGAAAAAATTGAAAGTTAATTGGGCTAGAATACAAGCCCAACAAAATAGAAAAGTAAAAGTTCGGGTCTATGGAACTCCTCCGCAAAAGACCCTACCTGAAGGGTAGGTACATAAATAGCTATCTGAAGTCGTAGAAGTACACCTTGTCTATCAGGGAACACTATACACCATCTGGGCCTAGTCCACCAAGGACACTGTCAAAGAATCAATCACATGCAAATTAAACAACACATGTGTGAAAATCCCGTACATTGGCGAGTAAAACTATACTAAGTAAGACACCTTGAAACACCAAGTAAAATAAAAAAAAGGAAACCTCACTAAGAAGATACAGTCATCTCATCATAAGTATATTTCAAAAATACATATAATAAGATCATACAAGTGTACTAGTAAAGGATTCTAAGAATCAAGGTCTCAACCAAAACCAGCTACATAGTTCTACATGTAGAATGATCATTGAAAGAGCTATCACTCCCCGATCTATCTAATATTAAGCATACAGAAAAGGTCTAGCTGAATTATCCAAGAGAATTCACTGTCCCAATTACTCATGTAGGTTCCCTAATACATCCAGTCTCGCTAAGACATGGAGTGTAAGTTACACAAGGAGTATCAATAACACAAGTAGTGTCAATAAAACACTGAGTGTTGGTAAGTAAAGAAACTCCCAAGTCATATAGTCACCAATTCACAACCAAACATCTACCACTGAGAGCTTCCCAAATCTAGCATATTGGGTCTAGTCACATAGAACAAAAAGAATCTGATTTGATACACAGATAAGGGGCCCTCCCACCCAAGGCTCACTATGGGGACTCCTATACCTACTTGGAACACCATCCTAGATAGGGGATAGTTTCCCATATAAATATATTTCACACCTTGTCACAGAACCCTATCTATGTTACCATCAATGGAAGTTAGGATAGATTGAGCCTCTTGGTGTGACACATGCTCCAACCCATTGAGTCAACTGTCAAATCCAGGATGAGACAACTCACTTCAGATCATGGGTCATCCTCTTTGACAAGAAAAATATCTAGCATCGAACCTTCATAGGAATGACCCAGTGTTCCCTCTCAACCTCTACTATCACCCTCCATAACAGGAACAATATTATTTATTGAACCCTTATATGAAATACAAAGAGAATTATCCTAACCACTTTTGGTTACAAAAAAACCACTAAGTCATATTAAAAGGTCCACTTCATCTTAAGTGTTCAAATACCATATATGGCTAGTAGAAAATATCTCACATTTGAATGTAATGGTCATTTTCCTGAAAAATGTTTGGTCTGGGTCTAGTTCAGGTCTGACCCAACCCATTTGTTGATCCAACCCGAACCTTCCCCTCCCCCCAGTCCAACAGGCCACTAGGTCTAGCCCGGTTGGTCGCCAAAGCAGCCCAACTCACCCGGCCAGCCCTCACGTGTGAGCTAATTCTACTATGTCAGACAAGGTCTAGTCCGACCGCATCACACCTGGTCCACATGGTTGCCCACCCACTTGGACAACTTGCTCCCCTACATGCGTCTCAACCACATGCACTGGTCAGCGTGGGCATTTCCACATCCCACCTAGTCCCCATGGTCACCCAAATATGTGATTAGCCAAATCCCCTACATGCAGCTCATCCATGTCCACTGGTCAACACGGGCACCACCGTACTCAACATGACAGGCTGCTGCATCATGCTGGCCTCACCATTGAGGGCTCCCCCGTGGCCCCCGATGGGTTCATTTTTCCTCAACTATCTGCCACACCAGCGGGCCACCTTCAGCCATCACGTCGACCTGAGGTTGCCACCGCGTTCCACCACCAGCATATTGGTGCCCCCTTCCATGGGCCACCGGGTAGCCTTCGTTGCTCTATTTTTTTTCAAATAGAGGATCTTTCATGACACTCGGGTTGTGTTCTTCATCACTCTAGGATTAGATAAGTGTTAAAATAAATTTTTCAGAAAAATGATTGAAGTGATATTACTCCTCAAACATGTCAACCCATCTTCCACCATCATCGTCACACCTCTACTAGGTCATCATGATTTTTGATCTATGATTTCAAAACGTCACACCAAGAAATGGACTCGCAATAGATTTCCAGTCATATTACTATTAAGAACATAAAGAATGAGAAGAATTATTTGGGGAGAGATGCAAAAATAGAAGCCCAATAAATAAAAATCAACCTTTTTTTCATTTTAGCCTCAATCCATTCTGTAATAACGATCATGAAAAACAAACAATAATAAAAATCATCCATAAATTAATTCCAAAAAATAATCCCTTCCGCAAGAATGAGTGAACTGTGGGTTAAACAATTCATTGGTATATTCACATTCATTGTTTAACTCCATGAGTGGGTAAAATAAGCAATTTAAAACATGTTCCCTACTAGGGGTTTGGATCAGTCGTTGATGAAGGGCTAAGCCGCATTGTCACCATTTTTCTATTTGTCGATTCTTGATCCAAGTTCTTACCTCTGATCTGTAATTTCCTGTAAGAGGGCCTTCTTATCATTGCCTTAGTGAAACTGTAGGGTTATGATGGTAATCCAATATTTTTGACATGTCTTATTAAAAAGGGAAACCAAAACTACGTTGTCATGTAATGTTAAATAAAATATTTTTAATAAATATTTTCATGACATTCACAACCAAAAAAATTAACTCATAGTTGGCCTACAACAACTGAGGTTATGCATCGCCTAAAAAAACCCCCTTATGAATTCAACTGTCTTCTTGGATTTCCAATCCTAGTTAACGTTTCTGATTTATTATAATTTTAAATGAAAAATAATTTTATTTAATAATTTTATTTATGGTTATTCATTTTAATAGTACATCCACCAAAGACCCACGCCGACTAAAGTTAAGTTATGCCTTGTGAAAATCTACCACGTTGAGAACAACAGTGCCCTCATATTTCGGATCTGGGAACCTGTTTAGAAGTTATCCAACATTTTCAGGGGAATCAATCACATGCACTATTGAAGACATAAAATGTTTTCCAAACCTTTCTGAGAAAATAGGGCCATGTTATCACATTCTATCTCAGTGTTTGGTCTCAGAATATTCCCAAAAATTTTCTAAAAATTAAATTGGGAAAGTACCAGTCATTTAAATCTCCCCACCTTAAGGCTTTAAATCCCCAAATTCTAAACTAAGGGATACTAAAAAAACAAGGGTACTGAGCATGAATCTAATCCTCCCACTACCATGTGATATCCTGATGATTATCTTTATACCATCGAGAACATAGTATAAGAATCGACTACCCATAGAGGATCCACTCCTACTGATCCTTGATCTCCTTGACCAGGATGAAAACCAAGCTTCCAGATTAGAAACAATCGTGATGGGATTCCATGGAGTCAAACTATCTCCAACATGTAGAGGAATCTCAGTCTCTCTACTAAACTATGCTCCCAAAAAGTGGATAAGTGTACAACATGGTGAGTGAGTCAAAGATCACTAAGATAGTATCATGTCTACTAGACATACGTGGTAAACCCTTCCTGATGTCCACCAATATACTTTTCCAATTCCTTCCTTTCACCCCATGAAATAATGGGATAAACCCCTTTCATGCGTAGGGGATTCCCACGGTGAGTTGATAAAACATGAAATTGATTCAAACAAGCACTCAACTTTCATATCAATAGGAAATACTTGATTCGACCCATTTAATCATCTCGGATGTCTGTCTTGACACCCACATGCATATCTCGATGCATCTCACCACTCTAGGTGTCTACTATTTTTATGAGAACCGGGTACATTGTGACTAAAAGGGGGGAATTTATGGAACTTCCCCAAAACTCCACCTATAAAGACAATAGTACTAATGTGAAGCCTATGAAATTAAAATCATTCTCCTAAAATTTGAGATATTTATATGGGGAATTCCTTATGGAAATATAAGCATGTAATGTCTAACTATCGATATAACCTAGTTGTGGCTCCTTGACTCACTGTAAGATTGGAGAGGTAACAACCATCGACTATAGGTAAGTTTCCTCATCTCTATCCATGATGGATAACTATAATGAGGCCGACTACTCTAGACCCTCATTTAGTAACTGTGAATTGGATATTTTGATGATAGTATCCACCACCCCATCCCTCTTCCCAGGAGTATAGAATATCTCAAATTTAAAGTATTGGAGGTCCTCTAGCGATAAACTTTGTCCCAAGTTCATGTGCTTCTGAGAGAAGATATACTTGAAACTCTTTTGGTCAGAGTAGATGATAAACTACTCACCCATTAGGTATTGTAGCCTTATATTTATTATGAAGACTAATATTTCCATCTCAACATCATGGGTCACATATTTTTTCTCATGTGGTCTCAAATTGAACATAACATAAGAAATCAATGCTTTCTTATACATCTAGAAACAACCTTGTTTATTCCTTGATGTATCTCATAACACTACATACTCAACTCCCACCTATTTAAATATCATCATTAGGGGTCATTAAACTATGTCAAAATTATAGAAAAGCATTCTAGGACCACTTTGTCCATACAAAAGGTGACATCATTCATGTTAAAGATGAAATATCTAGTTCATGAGTCCCATGAACAAAACTGGGGAATTTTTCATGTTGAAGGGTATCACCAAGTACTAATAGTGATTGTAGTGGCATCTAAAAGTCTTCTTCACTATATCATCATCATGTACTCACAACTACAGATTGGTTGATCGAATGTCAACCTTTGAGAATAACTAAGTTCATTTCAACTGATTGAAATGGTCATTAGTAATTTGTTTGTGGATACTCATTCTTTGTGTTCACTAGGATAAATCAATGGTAATCCACATATAATCTCAAAAATTGTGTCTTACTAACCCATAGATCTGCATTTCCTCCAATTGTACCCTCAACCTCTGAAGCTCTACAAAAGCCATTCAATATACTGATGATGATATAAATGCCATCTTGGGGTGTAAATAAACAGATAAATTGATTTCATAGAGGAAAGATAATCCAAGAAACAAGTATTAGAAATAGGTCTTTTTACGCTACCACTAATTCTAGGAACTGAAAACTCACAACATCTACTCCTCTGAGGTTAAGGCTGCCCGACTAATGAGTGATCGTCTTAACCCTCATATGTGTGAGTCTATCCTATATTGGCTGAGTTTTCTTTTTTTTTTTCAACCAAGGAAATCCTAATTCAATTATAGAAGACATACCACACCCTTTTCATAAAATAGTAAATCTGAGAATGGACAATTAATAACCAATCAATACAAAGAACGACTTCTTAAGGCCTTGACGCCAACCCCAAGAGGTTCCAACTAAAATTCTCAGCCCAATGGTCAGATAACATTGTCAGAACTAGTTTTATTTTCAAGTCTTCTCCCTACGGTATCTACAGATATAATGGTCATTACACTTTTTTAACTAGAAACTCTTGGTGTAAAATGTGATTTGTAACATGGAAATAATGATTATCACATGTTTTTATCAATATGACATATGATAGTAGACACAAATTATACCACAAATCATTCATGGAGCCCTTGGTTCGTATGCCTCGAATGTGTACAACTGTCACCTCACTTTTCCTCTAGCTCCCTAAGCCTAGTGTGGACCACATAGGGGTGCTGGTTGTAACATGTTGAAATGTAAACCACCTTCTTCTACTCTCAAAAATTCTCTTATACATCTTCTGAGCTAAAGATCCATCTATCCCTTTCACTATTTCTACCTTAGAGGTCTATCCACCCGTTCCTTACTTTCCCATTGATGACATTCACTGGTTGTATCTGCTCATGCAAGATACATTCAACCAAAAAGGTTTTCTCTAGCACCCTAGCATTAGTGGGAATGAATAGTGGAATAATGTTTTCTTAGATATCCCTAAACAAATTTCACTCGAAGGTCCAAGTCCTAATGCACCGGTCATGTATCTTATTAATCAAGTACCTAGAAAGATTGGTATTCCTTAATGAATACTTAGATACTGACATTTACTCCTACCAGAGCTATAGAAGATATTGGGCAGGCATTGCCCTTAGCATTTAAGGTGAGAACTACTTCTCTAAAACAAGTTCTCAAACTCTATCCATGGAAGAGTCACCTAATTGTAAGATTGGGTAATCTAAAATCCACCATCCTCCTACCATGAAAAGTATAGGGATTTCCACTAGGACCACCATCTGATCTACAAGTTCCCGGACTGGATGGAAAACTCAGTCACCACCTCATGCCAGTCCTAATCCACCAGGGATTTGGGATCACACCATAACTTGAGGGGTATTTGTCACTGAAACTCATGAAGTGCACTCAGCCTATGCATCTCATACCCTTGTACTAAAGATACCATGTGCTACTCTACAGGTGGTGCTATAGATTTTACACCACCCAGAGGTGTTGTCTCTGGTACAAATCTCGGCACCGATATCTCATTACCCCATGGATCATCCTCAGGATCACATGGTGGAATCTGGGATGGCTATTTATGTTGAAGCATCTTGATTTAAAACAATATATAGCATGTTCAATATATAATTCATGGTGATCTGACTCAAGAACGATATATAAAGCACAACCCATTCCTATATGATGCATGTAGCATCCTCTTTTCCCCCTGTAATAGGAGTTTTCGTGTATTGAGTCAAAAAGTGTAATTCAATATCCCAAGGTATGTATATGTCAGACGCCACACCAACACTGGATTCCATGGACTAAAATCCATACTATAAACAATAAAAACTATTGCCTCAAACCAAAACTCATAGACTCTTGGTTCGTAAGGTAGAACCGATGTCCTCTGATACAACTATTTCCTGTTCTATTTCTGAGGGGCCCGTTCCCCGACTACCTCAATCCCACCTCCCAAAGTCCAGGGGCTAGAGAATAACACCATGTAGGTATATCACAAAAACATTAGGCATTATCCTATGTTCCTACACACAATCAAATGTTTTGATGAAAAAATGATGAATTGAAAAGACTAATTAAACAAGAAAAAATATAACTAAGATGCCAACTAGAGTATGATAAGAGAAAATTGAAAGTAAATGGGGCCATAATATAAGCCCCAAAAAGGAAAAGTACAAGTACAGGTCCCTGGAACTCCTTTATAGAAAAACCTACTTGTAGGGTATGTATAGAAACAGCTGTTTGAAGTCACAGAATGACACCTCATATGCATGGTCATTCTAAGAACCACCAATCCCTGATCCAAAAAGGACCCTGTAAAAGGGTTGATCATCTTCCCAAGACACAAAACATATGGGTAAATCCCTTGCAGGAGTGAGTAAAACAATACATAGTAAGAAACTTCAGAACACAAAGTAAAAGACCTCAATGGAAAGAACACTAAGAAGATACATTCAGCTCAACATATGTATATGTATACAACCCATATAACGAAAACATCCAAGAATACTCGTGAAGGATTCGAAGACTCAAGGTATCATCTTTTTCCAACTACATGGTTCTTCTAGTAGCATGAATGTTTGGGGAGATCTCACTCCATGAGCCATCTGATAGTAAGCATGTAGAATATTTCTACCAAAATTATCCATGAAAATACATGGTCTCTATAATTTATGTAGTTTACCTGAGACATCCAGTCTCACTATGATAAGAAGTGTCAGTAACACATAGAGATTCGATAACACAAAAAGTGTTGGCAACACAAAGAGTGTCCATCATTCATGCATTCCCCAAGTTGAATAGTCACCAATTTGTAGAGAAACATCAACTGTTGAAAACTGTATGAAGCATTCTCTTCAGGTCTCGTCACATAGTACGTATAGAATCTTATCTCGATACACAGATAGGGGGTCCTCCCACCTAAGGCCCACTGGGGGGACTCCTCTCCCAACTGGAAACATCAAACCAGATAAAGGAGAGGTGCATGCGTAAATATTTTTCACACCTTTTCCAGAAATCCTATCTAATTTACCATGAAGAGAAGTGAGGATCACCTGGGCCTCTTAGTGTGGTACGTGCTCTATCCCACAGAGACAAATTTCAAAGTAGGGCTGAGAAAAATCCCATCAAAACTCAAGTAATCCTTTATTAAAAGAATGAGATCCAATATAGAACCTTCACTGGAAAGACCAAGAGTATGCTATAAACATCTACGGTCACTCTCTATGATGGGAACGAGATTCGATATCAAACCCTAAGAAAAAAAGAAAAATAGAACACTCCCAACCCATTATTGTCCAACTAAAACCCACTAAATCATCTCAAAAGGAATAACTCACCTCAAGGGTCCCAGTGTTCTAGATATCTCATCAAATTTACCTCTCGTTTGAATATTATTGATGTTTTACTGAAAAGGGGTCTGATCAATGTCTGACCCGACCTATCGATTGACCTAACCTGGTCCGACCAACCCAACATGACCCGCTGGCCTGAATGGTTACTGGGTCTATCCTTACAGGCTACTTAGTCTAGCCTCTCAGGCTACCAGAGCAACCCAACTCACTTGGTCCGACCCACATGTGTGTGACAGTTCTACTCCGCTGGACACAACCTAGTCTGACCACATCCCACCCGATCAACATGGTCACCAGACCATGTGGCTGGTCAGATCCCCCATATGTGGCTCATCCATGTGCATCGGTCAATACAGGTGTCGTTGTAATCAATGAGGCAGGCCGCCGTGTCCCGCCATCCCTACGACCTCACCGTAGCAGGCTCCCATGCGACCCCAAGTGGGTCACATTTTTCCTCCACCGGCCACACCACCAGCGGACTGCCTTCGGCTGCTGCACCTACAAATGGACACCACCACGTGCCACCACAAACCATCACCGATGGACCCTTCCACACTCCACTAGGTATCGTTGGTACTCCGATTTTATAAATAGAGGAACCTCCATGATCCTTAGGTCAAATTCTTCAACATCATGGGATCAGATCAACATTGTGATGCATTCGGATGAATAAGTATTGATGTTAGATTACTCAAGAAAAATGTATATTTTTCCATCTCCATCATTGTCACACCTCCTCTAGGTGTCTATTTTGTTGGATCTCTAATATTTGACTGTTGCACCCAGAAACAGAAGCGCAACGAATTTCCATTTAAATTCCCATGAATAACATGAAGAACTTGAAGATCAAGGAGAGAGATAAAAAAATATCAACCTAAGGAACAAACCTCAGCTGTTTCATTCTTCCTTCCTTGATTTATTCCAAATTAATGATCAAGATAGAAAAACCATAATAAAATTTTCCCCCAATATAATTCTCACAAATAAAATGTTAGGCAAGAATGATTGAACCATAGGTCAACTTGTTTATGGGTTTATCCACATTCATCATTTAACTCCTAGAACAGGGAAAAGAATTAATTTAAAGCACACTCCCTACCAGGGGTTTGGATCTCTCATCGATGAAGGGAGAAGCTGCATTTTCCTCAATCGTCGATTCTTCAATATCTATTATGACTTCCAACCAATGATCCATCTTTGCCAAGGAGAGAGCCTCATTCATCTTCCCTTAGGGAAACTCCAAGGCTATGGCGATAACCCTTGATTTCTGACAGGGGTTATTGGTAAGGTAAACCACTATTTCATTACCACGTAACATTAAATAAAATATATTTTTCAAATATTTTAATGATGTTCACATCCAAATACTATCTTCCATAGCTAGCCCGCACCGGCCGAGGTTAGGCCTCGCCTAAAGAAAGAAACCCCATACAAACTCATTTGTGGTCTAAGATTTCTGAGTTACTATTTATGAGTTATTATGATTTGAAAAATAAAATAATTTTATTTAATAATTTTATTTACAGCTAACCCATTTTCAGGGTTTTCCACAGAAAATCCATGCCGACTAAAGTTAAGTCACACTTTTAGTAAGGCCACTGAACTGATATCAACAATTCCCTTAGATTTCATATATGGGAACCCATTTAGATGTTATTAAACTTTTTCAAGAAAACCATTTATGCATGATATAAAAAGATATATTTTTTTAGTGAACCATTTGGGGAACACCAGGCCTCAGAATCACTCCCCATCTCAGCACATGGTCCTTTAATTTTCCAAAAAAAAACATTAAAAATAAAATCTAGAATATCATAGTCATTACAAAACATATAATACATAGAGAGACCATGTAGTTTACCATCATGCGATGATGATATTGGCAATGCAGTTTCTCGTCTTTTAGTAAGGACATGATAATGATGTGGATTATACCTGTAAAGGGGCCCAAGTGCCAATATAGAGTGGAAATAATGTTAGTGGGGTATTACGCCTAAGATCTACTTATCTTTTATTCCTCACTCTTGGCCCAGAAGGCGTCTCAAACCACACAGGGGTTAAAGGGGTTTTATTGGTAGTAACACTAAAGATAGAGGTATATATTTAACGGAACACAACGAGTATTTTACCTTTTGGTACGTTTTGGGTTTCTTAACATCAAATGATATGTAAGTTGACCACAAAATATAATGTCATGCAGTGAAGAAGAATGGGGTCTTGAATTTTTAAGCCATATTACTGTGACCTTATTTCATGAAGTTTATTGTCATGTGAAAATGATGATTATGGAACAAAGTTCAAATTCATCCAACATGGATGTTATTTAATGCCTTTTAAGGTTATGAAAAAATACCAACTACACAGTTTAATCCCTTTCCATTGGGATTCTTAGGATATGAGGTAGTTTAATATAATACAACTAGGACCTAATTTTAAGTGATTACATGAAATAATTCTTCCAAAAACATAAATTGGTGGGAGTCCTTATGAATTTTCCATCCATTGAAATCAATTAATAATCTCTATTATAATGGACATTATGTATAGAGTACGGTTCCTCCCACATTTTCACATGCTTTGGAGGCTTCATTCTTCATATCATTGGAGTCGTATGGACCAGTACTAATTCTCTTTAAAGGAATGAAAAGAGGTAGTCCTTCTTATTAAAGGCTCACACTATCGGATTATGATGGCCATTTATGTGATACATGGTGTGAAATTTTTTTGAATCTATTTACTCAAATTCATCTAGTCATTTTTGGTATTTCTCATCCATTGATAGTTTTTCACATATGGAAATGTAGACTGATAGTAATTGAACATCAATGGGCAAGAATTCTTTGTTTTTCATACCCCAATGTGTTTGGGGTCACCCATGTGGAAGTACACGTTTTATTTTGGTAATCCCATAAGGAATGAAGGAGCTTGTTAGGAAAATAATTTTAGCTAATTCCATCATTTTTTGGATTGTGTTCGACATGGTCTTGTTGAAGGCCTCTATTGGTCCATTAGTCTCTGCTTGATAGAGAGATAAATGGTTGGATTTGACATTGGACTCCTGATATAGCTTTTCCACCTTAGAGAAACAAGATTTGGTGCCGTTTTCAATCAGTATTATTTTAGGGACACAAAATTTGGTAATAATGTTGCATTTCATATATCCGACACTATTTTGGCCCTGAATTCTGGGGGGGGGGGTTCCTCAAGACATTTGAGAAGATATAAGTAGAATAAAAAATGTATTTGAACTCCCCGGTCATAGCTTTAGAGTAAGACCATAGAACAACTATTAACCATTTGGAAAATGGCTAGGAGTATTTGGATGGATGTAGAAACTCTTGAGGTCAATATATTATGTTGGTATACACTGGGCTAGAGTGACCATTCTCCATGAATTTTGTGAAATCCTATGTCATCAAAGTCATGAAGTATCCAAGCCCTCAAATATGATAAAAAATCATGTACCATAACCGGTGGTCACCAAGGGACCCCTCGGGTACTTATTTTAAAATCGTTTAAATCTATTCTCCATCAACACATTTGAGGACTCAATCATATAACCATTTATAGGGAATTTTAGGGTGATTTGGGTAATATTAAATGGTGAAGTTAGCTACTAATCATCATATTTTATCTTTCCCATATCTATCAAGTGGGAGAACCCCATTTTGGAGGTATCCCATTATGGGAATCATCCATCACATGGTAGGACCGCCGAGTTTAGGGATATTACTGAATTTTTTGATCTCTTATGTTCTAACATGATAAAAAGGAGAGCTCCTCTGCATTGGGAAATGATGATGATTTTTTCATATTGATTTGGATCTACAAGTGTTATGGACTCATTTTCTAATGCAACTTTTGGGGAGTTCTATTATAATAGTATGTGAATTAATTCAGATTTTTAGTGGAATTATACACTTATCACTCAGACATAGTAAAAAAGTGGAATTATCTCTTATTTTCTGATGGCATGATCTCTATTGATCTTATTGATTAAAAATTATAAATCAATAATAAAATCTATGTGGTGCATTGGTATTTCAAGTTCTCATTCTAAGTCATCAATGAGGGCCCAAAACTCAACCTCATTGTAGGTACAACATTCTTATAATAATAAAGAGTGGGGAAAAGTGCCATTACTAGGGAGATAAGCATGAACCCCAACCCAACGTTGTTGAGCTTAGGGTTTTCCATCAACCTCTTTGTTGGGATCCTAGATGTTCTCAAAATACATTCCCCACATTTGGGGGCCATCATGAATAAATAATTTCTTCACATATAGAAATTCCATATTTAATGATGTTGATTTTGCAGACAGGTTCTCTTTAAGTAAATCATCTAAATCCTGGAATTTCGCTACATTTTAAGGAACTAATTGTATGCCAAAATATTGGAGAACAACCTTCCATAATGTTAAACTTCCAATTAGAATTGGATTAATGAGGATATACTTAACTAGGTTATTTCTAGAGTCTAAATTGAAATTGTTGTTCTGTAGGAAATGCCCAAATTTTTGACCTATAATGATTATTTCTAGGCATATCTTATCGATATCTGAAAAACGAGTCTCAATATTGATCATGGTTCTATAGAGATAATAAATGATTTTTTCAATACTAAAATCATTTTTTTGTGTGAGGAATGTTCCCAGTGATCTCTCCAAGACCACACACGTAGAATGAGAACCCTTCCTTCAATAGGTGGTATTAGTCTGGGTGGGTTCAAGAGTTATTATTTTTGGGTATCAATTTATTCTTGGATGTAACTAGTCCACTAATATATGGCCCCTTCTTCATTATTTTGGTAAGGTAGAAACACTTTTTTCAAGGTTGTCAATGAATCTCCAAATATAGGACAAATTTCCTTGAATTCAAATCAACTTGTTCAGGTTTGGAGGAGGTGACATGTTAAGGATGGATTTTATTTTCTTGAGGTCAAATTCAATGCCACAATGGAATATAATGAATGAAAGATTTGTCCCCAAGGTTACCCTAAAATAAAAATTCAAGGGATTCATGTTCAATCAATGCTATTGAATCTTTTTTAAGATGGTATCCAAGTTAGCAATGTGGTTATAATGCTTTCTGGATATTACAACTTGGTCATCAATGTAATATTTGATGAAGTTCTCCAAAATTGTTTGAAGATGAGATACAAATAACGTTGGCATGTGGAGACAATGATATTCAATCCAAAAGGGATTACCCGATAGTAAAATAATCTTTGAGGGATCTGAAGGCAATGTATTATTTATCTTCTTAGTCCTCATAGATTTGGTTTTACCCATTGTAGTGATCTAGGATTTAAAGGGCTTGACAAGTAGCTGTTTCATCAATCATGATTTCAATAATTGGGATCGGGAATTCAGATGTGTGAGAGTGAATATTGAGATCTCTAAATTTGATGAAAAAAATATGATTTAACCATTCTTCTTCCTCACTGGGAAAATATTGGCCAGCCATTCCTGAAACGGTTCCACTCGGATGAAGTCAGACTTGATGATCTTATCAACTTCTTCCTCAATTTTGGGGGCATGATTTGAGTTCATCCTTCTGGATGCCTATTTTTACCCTCAATGGAATTTTTGAGAACAAATGTTTTGGTTGTCCACCTTAGGATCAAGTCTTGGAATATAGGTGTAATTACAAGTGAAAACATCCCAATTATACTTCATAAAAGAGGTATATACCACCTATTCTTTGGGAGTCATGGATCCACTAATAAAAGCGGGTCATGGATCTTTTCCTAAACCTATACTTCTCTCATTGAGTTCATATATAGTGCTGGAGAAACTATCCTCAAATGTTAGAGGGGCATCCCTGATGTCTTCCTCTTCTTCCTCTTCACCACTTTATTCTTTTTTCACCTATTACTTAGAGGTATGTGATGGAGAATGATTCACAGAGTTAGGGGAAGATTCGTCATTAGTAAATCAAGAACATTATGTAATAGTTTTTGGCTCAGTTAATGGTGTGAGGTCTTTTTAAAGCTCTGAACGGAAGTTGAGGGATTGAGAATGATCATCACTATTTTCTCCTATTGAATCAAAAACTTATTCCAATCCAACTAATGAAACAAGTATTTATTGATGACCATGGATTGGAATACAGTCATTTTCATCATGTTTTAATGATTGTTTCTAGAGTTGACGAATTCCCTTACATTTTCGATCTCATCCTTCATAATTGACATCACAAATATTTCTGAATGTATTAGATAAAATCATCTCTAGATCATTTGGGACATTAATCTGAGTGATATTATAATTCATGGATTGTTTCCCTTCTTTATGGTAGAATCTTACATTAATGTACTATGACTCAGAAGATTTTAATGGGGATCTTCCCCATTAAATGTTTTAATTTTCCATTGATACATATTTGATCCATTGGTGGTATGTTAAGGGGAAAACCATAAGATGATGAAGCCAATATAATAGCCCTCTTATTTATTATACACTTAAATATGATTTATTATATAAACTTATAGTTAACACAACCCATATGATCAAGATATCTAGTGTATTTTGGGATTATGAACATGACAAGACAACTCAACACATAAAATACAACATTTTTATTGAAAAACACTTTCAAATGACCACATAATTCCTTCATACTTAGCATTGCATGGGATAACCTTAGGACATCCATATGAAAAGGGTGAGCTACAAAGCCTAGTGAGGGAGTAAACTAGAAATAAAATGAATAATACACTACATGTTAGTCAATAGGAATATAAATATATCACAAGATGAACATGAACGCAAAGGAATTATGTAACATGATTACTATAACATGGAAATGTGGCAACAACATACAACACGATATTAGCCTATTCAAAGACTCGTTGCACATGGATTAGAATGAGTAAACCCCCATTGAAAATGAATTAACAAGATTTATCATGAGTAAAACCTCATTTCACATGGATTATCATGATACTAAACATTACCTAATGCATTGGAGTGCTATCAAGGTGAACCATTTATAAACATTTCATTTCATGAATAAGTGTGCCACATGGATCATATAACAAAGAATAATTCAACATCATAAGTTATCAAATGATTTAGGAATGTTGAATACATACATGTTAGTTCCATTCAATGAGTGTAAATGTATAAAGGTGAATACCCTTGATAGAGAAATTGTTTTGGTATTCACTACACGATGATTTTTGGCTTGGAAAAACATGCTGCAATTTCAACAGCATAACGTCATCAATAGAAATTCATATGTTGGGATAATGAGAAAGAAATGGGTCTCTAATAAATTATACATGAAATATAGAGTAATGGGATTAGGGAACATAGTATACCAACAAATGAAATTGGATTTAGATGGATAATAGGGGAGTAATATTTTAATGGAAATAAGAAGAGAGAAATCCTTTATAGAATTTTGGCATGGTAATGGGTGTACATGAAAAGAATTAATTAGAGATAAAGTGGTATCTAATCATTCAAAAATAAGGGGGGAAGTATGGGAGAGATGAAAAATAATACCTAATTTTTTTTAATTGAATGTAATATCTTTCTAAAACATAAACAAACCTGGATAAAAAATTAGAAATGAATGAATGTAAGGATCCCTTACTTGAGTGTGTGAATGAAAGAGCTTGAATAGGGGATTATTGAGAGATTGAGGTGCACTGGGAGGATTATAAAGAGGAAAGTTATGGGTAGAGATGTGATATAATGAATTTTAGTACAAATAATTGAGATCTTGGGTGAGTTTTTAAAGGAAATGAGAGAGGAATTCTTTAATATTTTTCAAAAATATCAGTTTTGGAATCTATATAATTAAATATTCAAAAGACTAAACCTTACCATGGGGTTTTCCGATGGTTTCTTATAAATTGAAGTGTAAAATTATTTTTTATAAGTAAAATGTCCTAAAATAATTAAATATTTCCATTTCTTATGGGGAGGTGAGTCACACTCTCCAAGAAATGAATTTAAAATCACAAAATATATTATACATTTTGAAGGATTCAATAAGGCTTTATAATATTTGTGAAAGAAATATAAAATCAAATTATTTTTATTAAAAAACATATATTGGGCCAATTATACCCATTATAGTATTTATAAAATAATTGTGGGGTCACTATGATGTCATAAAACACATATTTTATTTATACGATATTTAATTTTCACCCAAAAATCCAAGTATCTCAGAAAATTAAGAAAAATTCACTCTTGCATAAGTTCAATGTACTTATTCAAAAAAATAAAATTCTTTTTATATAAATAATATTCTAAATATTTTATGTCTCCCTTTTAAAATTAAAACCTACATTTATAGAAAATTCAAGGTTTTTGACAAAAATAGTGTTCAAACATTTTTAAAAAATTACATTTTACATCATAAAAATTATATACGCATTTATTATTAATAAATGTAATTTGATACTAATATTTTATAAAGATATTAATTATTTAAAAAATTCCTTAATCCATTAAAACAAATTCTTAAAAAATACATTTTTTCTTTTATCGTATAAAAAATATCTCTTATCAAATGGTTTAACTGATCATTTATAGATAAAGAACTAACATAATCATCATTTATAAGAACTAATTTTATAATATTATTAATAGAAACCTTATTTTTATGTTATAATTTATATAATTATCAAAAGTGAATTTTTTACCTGAAAAATAAATTTATCAAATTCATCATTTTTTATAAATGAGCATTCTTATAATGAAATTGATGGAATAAGACCATTATTTATAAAAATTTATTACACAATAAGTAAATATTTCCTTATTACATAACCCTTTAGAAAACCCCCATAATGCCTAAGGGTAATGTGTGCGATGTTGACAGACTCTTAGGGAGACTCAGAGAACATCGCCTAGGTGGTAATCCCTCTTAACTTGAACTTCCCCCATAACTGATTCGATTCATGATTAATGTGATAACTATTTGCTTGGTATTGGTCAAAAGATAATCCTAGGGATGCTACCTTTATTCCGAGCCCCAAAAAATGAGCTTCGTATGACCCAATTCTACTAGATGAGGCCATCCCCTTCTGTATCTATGTCGAAAAGATTCTTTTTTAAAACCCATAAATTTATATCAGTTGGGTGATCACTTTTGAACTACTATATTATCAATGGTAATGATACTTAATGTTTATTTAAACCCAATAATAATAATAAGAGTGCATGTGTTTTATACAATACATTAAAAGAATAAAAATTTTAATCATAAATGATTGGGTCGTTACAACATACCCCCTTAATAATTTTTTCCCTTGAAATATCATTTTCCCACACAAAAATAGATGAGGGTAAATCTGCCTGATCACTTCATTTGGTTGCCACATTTCTTCTTCTAATTTGATGATTTTCCACAACACATTGATGTAGGGAATCACATTATATCGTATATTTTTTTGATCTAAGATCATCACTAGAATCTCTTCATAAGAGAGGTCATTCTTCAATGGCACCACATATAGATTGAGTTCATGTTATGGGTCAAGTTTGTACATACTCAAGAGTGATACATGGAATACATCATGTACTTGAGATAGGTTCGGTGAGAGTCCTTGTCGATAGGCCTCTTCCCTAATATGATAAAGGATCACAAAAGAACTGATGTACCTTGGAGTAAGCTTTCCCTTATTCAAAAATATCATAACTCTATTCTATGATTATATTTAGAGGAATACCATGTCTCTGACATGAAATTCTAGGTCCCATCGATGATTGTCAGCATAACATTTTTTTCAATTATGGGCAGCTTTACTATGTTTCTAGATGGTTTTAACCTTCTCCATCATTTTTTCGACCATTTCTGGACCAAGAAGTTTTAACTCCCCAACTTCATCTGAACATGATGGTGTTCTACACCTCTTCCCATAAAGAGATTCATATAGAGCCTTTAGGATGTTTGAGTGGAAACTATTGTTGTAATAGAAGTCAACCAGGGGAAGACATTGATCCCATCCTTCTTTTATATCCATTGAGAATTATATTATAATTTCCTCATGTGTTTGGATAGTCCCTCATATTGGCCATCAGTTTGAGGATGATAAGCCATAATAAAGGTCAACTCATTATTCAGAACATGCTGGGGACTCTTCTAGAACATATAGGGGAATCATGGATCTCGATCGGATACTATTGATAGTGGTACTCCATAGAGCCTCACCACTTCTCTGATGTATATCCGTGTCACATGATCTATTGAGAAATCCTCTAGAATTGAAATGTAGTGTGTAGTATTTGTAAGTTGATCCACAACAAAATAGTTAGGATTGTTTCATTTGGATGTCTTTTGAAGTTCGATAACAAATTCCATGGTGATGTTCTCCCATTTTCATGTTGGTATTGGTAATGATTGCATCATCCCCTTTGAAATAATCCTCTGAGGCTTCACTTACTAACATACCAAGAACTTTGATGTGTACTCACCAATCTCCTTCTTCATGTTATCCCACAAAAAATGATCCTGGAGATCTCAATACATCTTTGTGTTTCGTAGGTTAATGGATGAATTCAACTATGTGCATCATTCAAAAGTTATTTCTTTAACTCTAAAATTGATGGAACACATAGTCTAGACCCAAATATCACAATTACTTATTCATTATCATTAAACTCTGAGGACATACCTTTTATGATAGTTTCCACTTTCTTCTAAATTCCTACATCATCCTTTGGTCATCCTTTAACCTTTTCAAAAGATATGGTTGAGAAATCATTTGTGAAAGGATTTATGATGTTTCTTTATTTATGATTCCCATGTACATATTCATAAAATCTAAGAGCACTGGATCCTTTTCAACCCTCATCAATGATAGAATCATTGTGTAATTTTTACTTGGAGAATATACCACCATTTTCACATTCCCTGTGAGGTAATGGATTGAGAAGTTATAGTCTTTGATCAGTTCTATACATCATTTTTGGCACATATTCATCTCCCTCTGTGGGAATATATACATGAGGATTTTGTGATCCGTATATGCTTCACACTTTTCCCCAAAGTGGTAATGTCACAAAATTTTCAAAGTGAATATTACTGGAGCTAACGCTGGATCATGTGTTGGATAATTCTACTCATGAACTATCAATTTCCTTGAAGAATAGGCAATGAATTTGTCATTTTTCATCAAGTCACAAACCATTCCTTTTTTTGAAGCATCACTGAATACCATGAAATGTTCTCCACTTTTTGGTAGTGTGAGCATGAGTGAAGTGATAAACCTTTTTTTCAAATCCTTGAAGATCTCTTCGCATTAATAATTCCATGAAGACTTGATTCCCTTCCATGTTATTTTGGTAAGCGGGTTTGAAAATCGTTTGAAATTTCTCACAAATCAGTGATAATTTCCAGCTAACCCAAGGATGCTATTGATATCCATCCCATATATTGGCCTTGTCCATTCCTCAATTGCATGTTTCTTAGAGGGATCTACATATATCCTATTTCTTATGATGATATGACCCATTAAATAGAATTCCACCAACCAGAAATCGCACTTGCTATACTTTTCAAAGAACATCACCCTTTTCCAAGACTACAGTACCATTTTTAGATACTAATCATGCTCCTCCTTGGTTTTGGATTATATTATAATATCTTTTATAAAGTCTACAAATTATATGTTGAGGTATTATCTAAATATTATATTCATCAAGTCCATAATAATTTCTAGATAATTAGGATGTCCAAAAGGTGTTTTTATGAATTCACAGTGCCTGTACCTTGTAAGAAAAGTACTCTTAGGGATATCATCCTTCTTCACCCTTACATGGTAATATGCCGACCGCGGATCCACCTTAGATAAGTATTTTTCTCCACATAGCTGATCGAACAAGTCATCAATTCGTGGAAGATAATTGTTTTTCTTAATCATGATTTTTTTGAGCTCATAATAATCAATGCAAAGCCGCATTGACCCATCCTTCTTCTTGATAAAGAGGACTGGTGCACCCCATGGTGAAGCACTTGGTGGTATAAACCCTTCACCCTGATTCTCCAGTAGTTGTTTATTTATATCATCAAGCCCCACAAAAACCATTTTATAAAGAGTCTTGGATATTATGAATGCCCCAGGTATAAGAACAACTGAGAATTCAATATCTCTTCCCAAAGGAAGACCATGAAATTGATCAGGAAAAACGTTAGTGAATTCCCTCACAACAGGCACGTCTTCAAGGATGGTTCCTTCCTTAGACTGAATCATATGAGAGAGATATGCATGCTCATAGGGAAATATTATCCATTTTTGAGATGGTGGAGCTAAATAAGATTCGTCCTCCTCCACAAACGTGTATAGAATTAGGGGTCAATCTAATATATGGAGAGTTATTAACGCTTAATGGCAATTTATTTTGGCTCTATATAGGGAATGCCAATCTATTCCAAGAATTGCATAGAATTCTTCTAGAGGGAGTATGATGAAGTAATCCAAGATGTTCAATCACCAAATTGTGATAGGGGAGGAGTTATATTAAAGGGATATAATAGTTTCCCCATTTTCCATTCTCACCTACATCTCCACTTCCATGATTTGTGGTGGTGTTTGGATTCTTCTACTGAAATTTTGGGATATAAAAGAATGCATTACACCAGAATCAAAAAGTAAATTTTATATCCTTGAATGAATAAATATAATACAAATCAATACTTAATTGGCGGGATTCACTTCAGCAGTTGTGTTGTAAAAAGATCTTCCTTGATTAATTGAAGGTTTTTGGTTGCCTCCAAAGACCCTTGGCATGGGTAACTAGTTCGCAAAGTGCCTTGGTTCTTTGTTGTTTTAGCAATGAACAATGAATTGAGGGTCGAACAAATAATTGCATACCCTTGTCACCACAGTGGGGTTTTCATGTTGGGAATTAATAAATAGTTTCCCTTCTCTTCGACAATTATAGAATTTCCTCATCCCATTCATGAAATTTCCCAGGTGCTTCTTTCCTCACATTTGGAAAGTTGGGAACTACAATTTCTTAGCACTGTTTGATTTATCCATCTGACCACTAGATTTAAAGTAAACTTTCTATTTTTTATCCCCATGACACCCCTGAGATTTTCCGATATCCATTTCAACATTGAGGGAACATCAGAAAATTTCCTCAGAAATATCAAAGTCACAAATCACTAAGGCTTTCGGTCGGCTAGGTTTTATCCAACCAAAGAAGTGGCCAACCTTGCATTTGGGGGTGATGAAAAAGAAGGATGTGTGTCTTTCATGCCTTTTGATTCGTTCCAAATATGATCTTATGGATTGATCACCTTTTTTCTAGATGGAAAAAGGTACCTTTCCATCTTATGTTAGAGGGTGTGAGGAAAATATTTATCAAATAACATTTTCCAGAAACCACTCATTCCAACCCCTCGATATCTTTCTCATGATTATTATTATTAATCAATGTCCACCACTGATCAGATTCACCCTCCATACAATAATAATCCAAAATAACCTTCTCTGTTTCATAACATTGAAGGATAAATAATATCTTCTAAATGAAGTTTATCCATGTTTGGGTGATTGAGGGATCAGATGATTCATTGAAAGTAGGAGGAATTTGTCTCATTAAACTCTCTATTATAGCTTGTTCATTCCTAGGGGGGTTGATCATTCTTCTTGGCCAATGTTTATATTCAAAACATGAGTTACCTGAGATTTTATCATGGAAAAGTTTTTGATTCCTACTCTCATAAGATTGGGAATCTCATTAGAATAGTCATCACATTGATCTTCGCATCGGTTGTTAGCTCGGGTCCTCATATTACTATCCATTGACTAGAATAAAAGGAATGTTGGGGGTAATTTTATTGAACAAATAAAGGGGAATCCATTGATAATGGGGAAAAATTATAAATTAAATTAATTTCCACAACTTATGAATTTATATGATTCAGTATAAGTTATCCATGATCTACTTCACAATATATATTATTAGGGGCATTTTTTTATTCCCTTAATAATGGTTCATACTAAGCATATTAATTTAACAAAGATTATCCCCTAGGTGTGTCAAACCAAGAGGGTATCAAGGCCTATTGTCATGCACCAATTGTCATTCGAGTCTAGCTTAAGGTGGGTTTTTTGTGTTTTATGCCTATATACTTTGTGCTGGATCCACCTCTACTTGTTTGTATCCATACTGGGATGTGTTTTCATGATAGAACAATTTCTCTATACTCAACAAAACTTTGGGATTATTTTATTATAAAAAGCCTTATACCTAAGGATTTCACTAGAGTTTTTTAATCCTAATTCAAAAAATAACTAAACCAATCCTCTAATAGCATCTATAACAACCCTTCTCCTTATTACATACTTAAACATGATTTATTACATAAAATTTCACTTAATACAACCTAGAAGATCAATAGTTCTAGTGTATTTAGGGATTATGAACATTACATGAAAACTTAAGACATAATATACAAAATGTTTATTGAAAACATCTTTTACATGATCACAACATTCCATTATACTTAGCACATGATGGGATAACCTGAGGACATACATTAGAAAAGGGTGATCTATAATTCCTAGTAAGGGAGTAAACAAAGTGTAACATGAAAAATAAAATATAAATTATGAATTATGAATATTATTGGAGTACAAGAAAAACATGAACATAAAGGCATGATATATCATAATTATCATTACATGGAAATGTGGCAACAACATACAACATGATATTATCATTATCCAAGGCTCATTGTGCATGGATTAGCATGATTAAACACTAATAACAAAAGAATTATCCTGACAAAAACCCTCATTTCACATGAATTAGAAAGATTAAACCCTCATTGCACATGGGGTATCCTGATACAAAACATTACCCAATGCATTGCAGCACTATCATGGTTCACCCTTTATAAACATTTCATTTCATATATAAGTGTGGTAGATGGATCATATAACATGGAATCATTGAACATTAGAAGTCATTCCATGATTAAGGATTGTGGAAAATAAACATGTAACAACCATTCAATAAGTGCATATCCATATGGGTGAATACCCTTAATAGATAAATGTGTATGTCATTCACTACTCAATGATTTTGGATTGGAAAATCATGGTGCAATTTTGGCAGTGTAACGTCATCATATGAAAATTTATAACTTGGGTTAATGAGGGGGATAGGGGTATATAATCATTTATATATGAAATAGATGGAACATAATATAACAACATATGAAATGAGATTTAGATGCATAATACGGTAGAAATACTTGAATGGAAATAAGAAGAGAGAAATCCCTTATAGAATTTTGGTATGGTAACAAGTGTACACAGAATGCATTAATGAGAGAGAAAGTGGTGTCTCATCATTCAAACACAAGTAAGGAAGTATGATGGAGGTTAGAAATCATACCCCAAAATTTTTAGTTATAAGTAAAAGGGTAGTAAAACATAAAGATACATGGATAAAAAATAAGAAAGGAAAGAAAGTAAGGATCCTTTATACGAGTGTGTGATTTTTTTTGATTAAAAAAGAAATCATTAATAAAGAATATCAGCAGAAGTACAAGTATAATGCCAAGAAGGGAAATTGTCCAAAGAGAGTTGGATGGAGTTGAAAGGGCCAGAGGCAGCAAGCTAATGGGCCATATTATTTTATTCCCTTTTTGAAAAGGAGAAAGTGCAAGAAGAGAAGCATGGGCCAAGTGAGCGAATTCTCCTATTGATGATGCCAAAAGGCTGGTTCCCACCATCATTGTGGTTAATAGAATTAATAATGGTAAGGTATTCAGACTCAACAATAATATTGCTCCATCCACATTCAAATGTGAGCAACAAACCAGTATGGATGGCCATGGCCTTAGAAACCACTGGTTCCTAGAAAGCCTGATGTAGATCATATTTTTTAGCTAGGATTTTCCCCAGATGATTGTGGGCCAGAAGGCTGAGGGCAACAAGCCCAACCTTTGGGAGAGATGCGTCCATGTTAATGGACTTAAAGATATTGAAGAGGGGATTATTGAGAGTTTGAGGGACCTTGGGAGGATTCTAGTGAGGGGGAAATATAGGAAAGACTATCTCCAAGGATTTTTAGTTAATATAAGTGGGAGCATGGGTGGGTTTATAAAGGAAATGAGAGGGGAATTGTTTACTATTCCACAAACTTAGGTTTTTGAATATATATAATTAAATATTCAACACCACAAAACTTCCCATAATTGTTTCCCATGGTTTTCACCAAATTAGTGTGTAAAAAATTATTTTATAAGAAACATGGCCGAACATAACAAAATATTTCCCTTTCTTATGTGGAGGTGAGTCACAGTCTCATAGAAATTAATATAAAGTCATAAAATATATTATACATTTTGAAAGATTCACTAAGGTTTTATAAAACAACTGAAACAAATATAAAATATCATTAATTTAATGGGAAGATATATATTTCTCCAGGAATACCCATTATATTATTTATTATATCGTTTGGGTTCATTATAATGTCATAAAACATATATTTTATTTGTACGATATTTTATTTTTACCCAAAAAATCGATTGTCTAAGAAAATAATGACAAATTAATTATTGGATAATTTAGACATTCTGATTCCTGAAATAATATTCATTTTATCTAAATAATTTCCTAAATATGTAAATTTTCTCTTTAAATATTAAAACCTACATTTATTGAAAATTCAAAAGTTTTGAGAAAAATACTTTTCAAACCATTGAAAAAAATCTCATTTCACTTCATTAAAATTATATACTCATTTATTAGCCAATAAAGTAATTTAATAATAATATTATATTACAATATTAATTATTTCAACAATAAATTATTTCTTTAATATAAATTCTTTAAAAATACATTTTCTATTTTATCATATAAAAAAATATAACTCTTATCAAATTGATTACCTAATCATTTAAAGATAAAGAAACTGATATAATTAATAATTATTAGAATTTTTTATAATATTATTAACAAAAAACATATTTTTATTTGATAATATATTTATTTCTCCAATGTATAATTTTTACCTGAAAAATCAATTTATGAAATTCCCAATTTTTTACAAAAGACTATTCTTATTAAGGAATTGATGAAATAAGTCTTCGATTTATAAAAAGGGATTAAAAATTTACTAAATAATAAATTTTTACATAACACCTTATAAAATATATATAACACCTAAGGGTATGAACTGCGATGGTGACAGACTCTTGGGGTAGGTCAAATAACATTTCTTGGGTGGTAATATTTATTAACTTGAAATTCTTCCATAGGCGATTTCGTTCAATCTTAATGTGTTTAATCTTAGATTAGACTTGGTTCAGAGTGAATACCAATGACACTAACTACATTTTGAGCTCAGAAAGATAATATTCATATGGCCCGAGTCTATTGGATGAGGCTATCCTCTCCCTTTTTTTCTAAAGGAATCTTTTTAAAAAACCCCAAATTTAAATCAGTTATGTGATCACAATTCAATGACTATATTATCAACGGTAATGATAATTAATGGTTATTTAAACCCAATAATAATATAAAATAGTGCATGTGTTGTCTATAATAAATTAAAATAAATTGAATTTTATTCATAAATGATTGGGTAATTATAGCCAAGGTCTTCCCAATAGAACGCCAAATGTTATTTACTGTCTATCAAACATAAATTCTAAGCCAGACATGAGAACCCTGAACTAATTTCTGAGTTTTATTTCAATGAGTTTGTTTTTCTCATTATTTTCATTACCTTGTAATGTTAAGGTGAAGGTAGAAAAGTGAGAATCATTGAAACCCAGCAGGTGGTGTGTTCATATTAGGATTGAGTTGACTCTTGAGACATTGTCAACAACGTCTCATCATATGTCACTTTAATTTTTCTTGTCAGATATATAAAAGGGACTGAAATGTCCTTGTATGAAAATATCCTCATCCTGGTATGTGAAATATATGACCATGTGGAATTCCATAGTATTGTTATCTGATTGAT
Source organism: Viscum album (assembly GCA_963277665.1). Taxonomy (NCBI): domain Eukaryota; kingdom Viridiplantae; phylum Streptophyta; class Magnoliopsida; order Santalales; family Viscaceae; genus Viscum; species Viscum album. Next base: position 1,448,991,755 of record OY728129.1, read on the forward strand.
ACACCTCTACATCAACAACTGTAACTTAAAAATTTTGAGGGATGGAGAAGGCCTCAATGAGTGATTCTCTAAGGTATTTTGATAGATTGAAATTATAAAGAAATGATAAATGCATCGAGACTTGGGATAATTACTTCAAGTCATCATATTTTTGGTCCAATGGTCTGCACTTCCCAGTAAGGGGATATTCTATCACAGGTTCTTTGGGAACCAATGTTCTTGATGTAGACAAGTCATCTCATAGAATAAGAGACCAAGGTGTCTCCACTTTTTATGGATTAGGTTGACTAGGTCTTTTAACTTTCCATGGTTTATTAGGTGACGAAATATCCTCTAACTGATCCTCGAGGATGATTGTGTCTGGGCATACCCAATCATGAGTGAGGCAAATTTTTATCTCTTACTGACCTCATTAGAGATCTCTCTCACAATAATTGTAATAATAGATGATTTGAGTAGGGGAATGGTTAAAGAAGCGACTCATGGAATAACCAAATATTCCCCCGCATCCTCAACTATGATAGACTTTTACCCAAGTTCTCTGATTAAGTATCAGGAAATCAGTTTCTGAATCACGACCATCATCATAGAAAGGATATGTTAAGAGAATTATGTTAATGGAGATGAGGATCAACTCCTCATCTATTGGGGATTTGGTTAGATGGGTTGATTCTAACTATACTATATTGGGGGTCATGCCCATGATTTTGGTACTGTAGGAATGAAGTCCTCTAATGTTAAAGTCAAGATTGGTCTTGGTAGAGGGTCATATTCTTGTGTTTTATTTTTTATCTTTCAAAAATGTTTCTTTTTTGAGGACTGTACTTTAGAGGAAGGATCAATCATTTATGTTGGATGTAATTTTTTAGAAGTGGTCTAGGTAATAGATGATTGTTTCAAATGTGTTAAGATAATAACATGAGTATGGTTGATTGTTTTTATGACCATCTAGTCACTGAATATTTGTTTACTATTTATACTAACTTCATTCTGTTCATTTTCTTCAAATATATTAGTGTTAGAAACATATATGAAATGAGGGGATGAATATATTATCATCAATTTCCTAGTTTCCACCATCTTTTTCAGGAGGTCTTTAAAATAAAAACAATCCTTAATGTTGTGCCAAACATTTGATTGAAGGAGAAATAGTTTGGGATATATTTATAATATTATTTTTTGGGATTCATGGGCAATGGAAACTTCACAAAGTTTTTTCCATTGCTGATAATAAATTATCTAGGGACTTGTTCTTTTGAAAAAGTGTAGACCCTATTTTTCATCTCCTCAGAATGTTTTTATCTCTGTTCCCTATGATTATCATAAAGATGAAGGCATTTTTTCTAATGTTCAAGAGGTTTAACCTCATGATAAGGTGTAGTCATTTGGGTAAGTGTGGGTATAATGGACTGCATAAGTGTAATAGTGGAAGCCTCTTCTCCTCTTTTCCTATTTCCCAGAGTTAATGGAATTAATAAGGACATTGACTTAGTCTCTACAATGGAGTCATCAAAATTTTTAGCAATTGGGAAAATGTCCTGAAAAGAAAATTTATATTTTTTTGAATCAATTGAATGTGAAAAATGACATAAAGATTTGCTATAATGATGGGAAACAATTATTATTGAGGGAGTGGTAGGTTTAAAGAGTATGTTATTCCCTTCCACCAAGAAATGAAATCTAAGAACCATTCATTATCTTGTTGTTTGTATTTTCTATGATTGAAGACCATTTTCATCTATAATGTTGAAATGAACTAGATGGGAAACTAATTATATAGGTCATCCCATATAGTTATTGACCGAGAGTGAACATTCATGTTCTATACAAATTCTAGAACCTATAGTTATTTTGAAAAGAATAGGAGTTTCACCACATCTTATTTTCTTGGAGTCCCCACATCTGGATCGCAGTGAGAGGTGAAATGGATCAAGTGATACTCTTGGTCTCTTGAGCCATTGAAAATTTTAAATGTGTGGTTCCCAACATTTTGTTGGGAAGATTCAGACTTACCCATTCTGGGTAAGGATTATTTTTTGAATACATCTTACAAGGATTCCAATCAATCATTTAGTGACTCAGTAGTGATCATAAGTAAAGAGGAATGCTTTGGTAATCCAGGACTTGAACAGGAGCATGCATTGGTTCCTGAAAGGGTGAAGCATCCAATAGGGCCATTAGTGGTAGAAATACCAGTATCTGTTATGGCTAACCATTAGGGGAAGGCCTGTAAGGATGTACATGACCCAACTCTATTTTCACACCCAACAGATGTAATTCTCTCTCAGATACTGTTGGATCAAAATATATTGGCGGTTGATACCCATGAAGAGAAAAAATTCTAGGTCTACTTGAGTTGCCCTAAAAAACCATCTTTTCTAAGGTGTGGTAGCTGTATGTGTGAGTTTAGGATCTACTAACAGAACATGTCTAGTGTGAAGGTTCCCTAAGAGTAGTTCTTTATTGAGTCTCCTGAATTATTTTATCTCTTCCTATTATTTAGAAAATCTTTCCAAGAGAAAAAGGGGCTTAACATCTTTAGGATTAAAGTGAGGCACCATTTGAGCATTTCATTTTACCTTATTGTGAGGAGGTAATGATGGGTTTATTAAGGGAGTTCCCAAATACATGGAAGGCCTCTAGTTTCTTGTAATTAAACCTCCTTAAACTTTTTTGGTGTGGACTGCATTATAAACCAGAACTTCTTCTTCTAACTCTTTTGAATTGGCCTCCCATTCTATATAATCGGTGAGGGCTGAATTGATAAATTTCACTGATTAAAAATAAATTATAGGAATTTTATTTATTCCTTTCCAAGACTATTTTATTCAATACCATAAATAAGGATTTTTACTCTCCTTTTATTATTCATTACGAAATGATTGAAATATTGTAATCCTAAGGTAATCTATAGATTTTTATTTCATGTGCATTCCAAGTGAAGTTACTAGATCAAAGGATGGGATGATCTTGGAGGATCCACCTGCTGCATTTTCCATAATGTGAAGATGGCCGATTTTCACTAAGGATGGGGTTGTTGAGTTGAACTAGCCCTCTTGCATGAGGTAAGGGGCTATTTCTATTTCTCTTTCTGAACAATTCAGGCATGGATTTCTAACCTTGAGGCCTGGGATAAAAAATCCTCCAAGCATGTGGGTTGGGGATTCTCCCAAACAGTCAAAGATTCTACTACTTGGACACAAATCAGATTATAATGAGTTTTTCTCAAATGTGGGTTGAGTACGTTGTTTGAAAAAAAATTAAATTTCCCATTTCTAAGGGATGTTGAAATATTTCGGAAAATCATCTTATCTGATGATTAGTTCCTCTCAAATGGGAGGAATGCTTAATCTTCATATATTTCAGAAAAAATATTCTCCCATTATCCTACTCTCTTCTAGCATGGTGTTAGTATGATTTATTTTGGGCGTATTGTTTTTGAGCATATATTTGGTTACAAATTTTTTTTATTTAAGACATCTTGAGGCTATATAATTTCATGCTAAAACCTTCTACATGCTATGTTGGTTAGGGTGCATTGTGAAATTTAATACTACATGGGTTCCCCATCCTAAGATACAAACACTAGATGGGGAACCTGCAATCAGATGTCATAATCTCCTTAATGTGATTAGGCATGTTTGTTAAATAGATCCTTTTTATTTCTCAATCTTTGGATGTCTTTAATATTGGAGAGATTCCAAGTCTATTTGGAATTATAAATCTTCTATTTAATAGAAATGACATTGATATTCATTCTAGTGTAATACCTTTTCTTTCAATGGATAAAGCGTTTTCCATATGCTGAGTTTGATTTTGGGCAGAAAATCTTCCAACAATATATCTAGAATTCCATTTTGAGGAATGAAAAAAGGAAAGAACTTGACTAATATGTCATCTTTAGCCAGTTTTTTCCTAATGTTTAGCATGACTTATTCCTCATTTTCAATATATCCCCTACCTAGTCCGAACAAAGTGGGATTTCCTTTCCATTTTACTATAGACAGTGAGATCAATATGGTTTTCCTCTATTTCACATGAAGGTAAGTGGACCAAGGGTTGCCTAGAGAATGACTATAACCTTAAGATATATTCTGGTTAAAAAAGGATTTCACCTTTAAATGACAAGGGAACATACAATACTGGACCTTTATTCTCAAGTTCCCCAGGGTACGATGGCTTTCTCATCACTATTTGCCAAGTGGAGAACCCTTTTGATGACATGAAACCATAATACGGAGAGAAAATTCATAATAAATGCCATCATGGGGAGGGACATAAGAGGGGGTTAAATCAAGGTGAAGACCCTCGTTCTCCTTGACCATTTGGCCATGCAGACAGATTCCGTGGATCTCATCAGGAGATAGTATTTAAAGACCGACTAGATTACAGTCAGGAAACAAGCCTTTTGGATAAAGTGTCTATGTAGGAACTTTAGAGTTACTTGTAATTATCCTATAATTTGGTAACGGGATGGTATGATCTTGAGATTCTATAGATATTCATCTAAGGACTTCAATAACTCCATCATTAAGGACTTCAATAACTCCATCAATAATTTTGGATGAGGGTTATTCTTAGATTCCTTCTTTTGAGTGATTGAAACCACTTGCTGGGAGTAGTGGATGTTATGGTAAGGTTCTTATTCATGTGTTGGAGTATACATAAAGATTTGAAAATTATCTCTAGTAGGAGTGGCTGTATATTCCTTCTATGATTGTCTATATTGTTTGGGGGAGTTTTCCCATGACTCTCTTGGATGGTAGTAGAGGTTTGTGTCCACTCTAGGGTGTCATGCTGATGAGACACACTATTTATAAGGATATAGTTGTGTGTTCATCCCTTGTGATGTACTTTCATTACCATAATTATTTCCTAGAATGTTTTTTAGAAGTGGGAAGTGATTTTCATATACCCTTTCACCACTTCTAAGATATTCTAAGCGGCTTTAGTGGTTAGACCATGGATATATTCCCATTTTGTGTCTAGAGTAGGTGTATGTATATGCTCATTTCCATCCTTTCCTACCTATGGGTACTAAAATTATACGTGTGTGGGGGAATAGAGTTGAGTCTTCCCCTACTCATCTTTGGATCTTTCTGACTAACCTCTCAAAGGTCTTCTATACAAAACTACTAACTGTCATGGTGAATACATGAAGGTGTGTTTTCCTTCTTGTGGGTTGCTGCAATATCTATTTATTGGGAATATTTTTGTGATAAAAAACAAGTCTGCTAACAGAATTGGTTGGTTCATGTATGTGTATATTTCTTCTCAAGGAGTGCCTCAAACATTAAATGATCACATTCCTAGGTTGATTTTAGAAGAGACTGATATAAAGATGAATTATGGTGGGTGGTTGTATGTTCCCACTGAAAATATTCCACCAAATTGGGTTTTTCAGATTCTTTAGAGGGGAGAGGGTTTTGGACCTACTCCTTGGTTACCGGTCACATCCCTTGGTAGTCCGTCTTGTGTGCTTGTGCCTAAAGAACCTAGAATGTACAACTGGGAAAAACACCCTCATCATGTTGAGGGACAACTAAAATGTTCCATTTGGGATAATTAATATTGGAAGGGGGACCTTGAGAACGACCACTATGTCTTTTGGATGAGGCCTTATGCAGCATCTTGAGCCGCATCCCTAAAGTAATGTAGGGAATGATTATTTTATTTTAGGGATAATATCCTAATATTGATAATGATAGTGGTTGGAACTATCTGTATTACGACCACCAACCATATTTGAATAGATGAATGATGGGTATTTAAAATATATATGGCATGTCAGTAGCCTCTAGGGCTAGTATTTTACCATTTTGACTATACTCCAAGACTAATTAATTCGATAAGTAGCACTGAAGACATTGGATTGGTGATAGTGTATGTCATGTGGATGATGACCGAGTCTGAGAAGTATCCCGATATTAGGTTAATGAATGTTATAATGCTATCATTGGAGTGAGGGAAGTTCTGAAATGTAGTGTCTGGATATATGACAATAAAAAATAAGAAACACCCATCAATGAAACATATTCTTTTAATGAACACATGCATCGTTGAATGCATTATCTGGACCACATCAATAAAGTGAAATGGGGCCTGATAGATGGGGGACACTATAATATTGGATATGGATTCACGTTAGGTTCACAATTTTTTATTCCCCTCATAAATATATACGAGTTAGGAATCATTATTTCCAAATGGTTTTCTACAGATCTGTTCATGGAACCATAAATAGCCAATGTCACTATAACCATAGGGATTTACATTCTAAAGGTAGGTTATCCTTGGGGTGTTTTTACAATGATGATTAATAACATTCATTGTTCAATAAGATGGGAGGTTGGAATCATCACAAACATTTGGGGGGAATAATTTCCTTCTACGGGATTCTCTTATAGATTTAAGATATGTTCATGAATTCTATATTAATACCCATGTATGAAATGAGTTACCCCTGAATTAATAAATAATTATTATTATATATAGATAATGGAATCAATTGAATTTATCTAAGGTTATTAAAAAATTCATACATCTATTTTTATAAGAGGTTCTCTAGTGATGGAATCCTCTTATGCGCTACAAATATATTATTTTTTCTTTATTACGATAATGAAACTTTTATAGCCACTCAGTAGGGATCGATGAAGTTTATCATCATCTAGGGAGACAATAGTTGTTTTAAAGTTGGGATCAGACCCATGAATGGGATTATTACATATCATTGTGAGTGGAATACAAACCCATGTTGTTCAGTTCCTCTTAATGGGGAACATCATAACTTTTAAGGTCATGTGACAAGGACCACACCATATAGTTTAACATCACGTATCAAAGATTTCCAGCTGGAAGGAAACTAGTAAATGCATGGTGTGGGACTTATGATGAGGTAGCTCAGGGAACATGGAAGGGTTATGGGTTCTTAGGTTGAATTAGACCCTACATATAATGTGGCCCGTAGATAATCAGGTTGATTTGGAGAGTTGGGTTTGGGCCCTACAGAGGCTTCATATGTATCACATTTGGATGGGAATCAGTTCCCAATTAGTTTGGTCATAAGGACCCATGCCTATATAGGCCCCTTATATTTCTCATGAAAGGTATTATGTGACAATGACATGATTAGGTTTGGGACATACTAAAAAATAAGAAGCCCTATTATTTGGGGGATTTGGTTTGAGATTACTCCTAAGAAGGATTCCCATTAATCTTGGGTTATAGGTATGAGTCCAACATGTCCTGGTTATAAAAGACATTATAGTTCTCATAAATCAATATTAGAGGGATTATACACAAAGGGTGCCTTGATGAATGAGGGTTATGATTAGGGATTACCATAGAGGAGGTTTTCCATTGCTTGGTTTGGGTTTTCAGTTTGAATGAGGCCCATTTATTAACATGTTTTAGGCTTACTCCTAAGGAGGGTTCCCAAGTACTAGTGTCATTAGGGATTACTCTTGAGTAGGATTACCTTTGTTAGGATGGGATCATGTTTATTTCATGAACCACATCATCCTCCAAGAAACCATGATCCATGCTCATTGTGATAAATAGGAGGGAACATAAGATCTAGGAAACCACACAATCTTCTTTTCCCTACGATTAAAAACATGTCCTTGGGGAATCATGTTGAGGGAGCACTCTAAAGGAATGAATGATGAAGATTCAAAGGATTATTCTATGATAAAACATGCATCATACTCTATAGATTATTTAATAAAGGACATCCTCTATGTCCATATGAATTAGGATGATCCATTATTGAATGTTATGGACAATAGAAGGTAAAATATCCAACAATCCACACTTCTCCTCCTTCACTGGAGGAAGTGGCTAAGGGAACAGGAGAAAGTGGAGAGGGCTCCAACAACCATACCCTCTCTGATCCAATAGAAAAGGGGAAAGGAGGAGTTGGAGAGAAACCTACTGCAAGAAAGTATAGGGACATACTCATGGTGGGATTGTTGAAATTGGTCTTGTTTTTGGGGAGGAGGATCTCATTCTATTTCGAATGAAAATGAAATTTTAATACAGAGCCTCACTACAAGGTATTACATTCTCTTGGTATTAGATATGAAAAGTGTAAGACATGGTCCTAAACCTAGAATCTAATAACATGAACTCTCTTGGACCATTCCAATATTTGGGGTCATTACTACTGTGGGAAGAAAAATCCAAAAACAACCCTAGGATCCTAACTGCCTAGTAATAAATGTGTGTGAATCCTCTTCTCATAAGAAAACAAATACAAATGTGAGACATTTTTGTGTGCCTTTTCCCATGGGGTTTTACATCTGGAGGCCTCATTGTAGGTACCAAATTACTCCCTTTTAGACAATGTAGTGATTAGAAGAGGAGTATGTATTTTAAAGGCATGGAAAATGACTCGAAGGGGGGTTTACACAAGTTCTATCTTGGAGGGAATACGTTCCTCACCTAGGGCCTGAGAGGAATTGGATGTTCATCTCATAGGGGGTATAGGCCTAAGAGATATGGGAATTCCTTGTGAAATGGACATCATGGGAAATACAACATGGGAAAATATTTATCCTAGGACCCATGGGACTCTTATGTATCCTTGTAAGTGACTCTCACATGTCCATTGTTAAGGAAATTATCCCCGAAAAAGGTTGTTCTTACTATAGGAGAATGTGTCCCCATGTAGGTATCTTGTTTTTGAGACCTAAAGGGACTTGGATTTAATTTATCTCTCTTAGTTACTTCTTCTCTCAATTTTGGGAGAGCTACATGAAGATGCTTTGGATACCTTGGGGAAGGGGTTGCATGACCGGATCTTTGGGAATTCTTCTAATTTTTCAGTAGAGAAAATGAGGAGCCCAAGGGTCCTCTTTACATCTAAATAGAGGACCCTCCAACATAGGATCCTGGAGTAGGTTCTTATTGGAGGTGTTCCTTGTAGGAGTGTAAAAGAATTTGGTGCCACGATTGGGGGTGAGGGTGCTACGTGGGCCTTCTAATGCATAGGGGTGTACATGTTCATGTCATATTTGGAAGGTCCCTTTGATCCTCTTTGGGGATATTTGATTCCAAAATATTCTTAAGGTATGATTCATAATCATTTCACTCCACTTGAAAAAATAGAATTTCAATAACAACAATCCGTAATCCATGATACTTTGCTACGAAAACACCCATCACTCTTCATGATGTTTAGGTGGAACATATTGAATGTTTTATTGGTGTGGTGGAGTTTTTTTTTTTTGTGTTCATCCATGAAAAAATAGTGTCATGAAAAACTAATCCTTAAACATTGTTTTTTGAAGAGATTAGTTTAAGAGTTTGAATTATCCTTGATTAAGTCAAAAGGAATTAATGTGTGCATTAGCTTAGATAAGAGAGTTTAAGTAGGTTGAATTCTATGACTGAAATTATTTAAAAAATAATTAGAGAAAAGGAATAGGGTGAGAAGGAGGGGGGGGGGGGTTAAGTAATCATAGGTTCAAACTGAAGGTCACACTGGTTAATAACTTTAACCAGAATAGTGGTTGTAAAATTTTACCATCCCACATGGAATTGTTTATTATGCATGAATGTTGATAATATTAGAAGTTATATTTCCAAAAATTCATTCAACTACTAAGTCATAGAATTGGACAAGATTTCAATTGTATCCATATGCACCACTTGTAGATAGGTGATTATTCATTAAGAACCTTTTTATTAAGAGTTATTAGAATCTCTATATTGTTTGGTGATTATAACAATATGTAGATTTCGGTTTACTTAATATTAAAAGGAGGGTTTAAGGTTAATTTTTGGGTTTAGTTAGAAGATATTTCAAAATCAATATTGGCATAGACCTATGGCATATGATGAAAAGTGGTTCAAATGTTAGCAATTGATCTTGGTCCATCCAATTGGATCAACATAAAATGGAAACTACTCATTGGTCCATAGAAAGTTAAAAAACTAAGTGAAGGAATCAAGGCTTTTTGGTAGAAATAATCATAGGATATTGGTTTGAGGATTATCAGATCCAATTTGGTTTTGGTCGATCGATATCACATCCAACAGTTCGAGTAGTTCAAAAATAAAGAGATAAAAATATATTTTATTGAAAATTATTATCAATAGGGTTAATAATTTTTTATTTTTATATTCATTAGGTTAAAATAAACTATTACTCTCAACCCCTAAACCTAATAAGATTTTCCATGCATGAGAGTATTAGAAAAAAGTAGGGAAATGAAAAATTTCATGACATACTGAACCAAATTTGTAAATCAAAGTGACACCAATTAAAATCATAAGAATTTAATATAATTCTAACATGAATGTAGATAAAATGAAAAAAAATCAACTATTCCACTAGAACAAAAAACCAAATGTGAATCAAGTGTTTGACATAAACATACAAAGAATGAGTCTTTGAGTCAAAATTAGAAACATCATAATGAATAAAAAAAGACTGAAAATATATATAAAGAATCTAGAAGGAAAATTGGAATGACACATAGAATAAAATAAGGAAAGAGTTTTGCACATCTGGTCCCTATTTGTCATGTCAGAGTTTCTATATAAACATAGAAAAAAAATTTACTAGACATGTAAATGGTTGAAGTTGTGTATAGGAATTAAGTGGCTTCTGAATCAAGGATTTCATAGTGGTAATTATATTTCATGCCATGTACTTTAGATACTCAAAATCCTACAAAGATATTGGATATCAATATTTCATAGTTTATATCTTTATTATCAATTAGGTTTTAAAAATTCACACATAAGGTATGAGATTTGCGACATCAATCTCATCAGTTTCCAGATTCATGTATTTCACAAGATGTAAAATGGATTCTTGTCATATTCTTGGATCACAAAATGAATTTTCGATTCATGACTTATGATTCTATTAGAAAGCAATTTTCTATATTAGTACACATCATGTACTTATGATTCCTGATAAGTATGATTAATTCTATCCATTCCTTATCATATCCTTCTTTGAGTCTTGAATTTCATATTGTTGAGAAAACACATAAAACATGGCATATTATTGAATAAATATCAATTAAAAATTAAATATAAGCATCCAAATGATGTATATGATTTTTCTTATCAATATGTTTTAAAAATGTTTCCTAGAGATGATTATTGTTAATTTGATATTGTTATTCTATAATATATTGTCTACATTCCTTATGTTAAGAATATTCTTTAATGTTTCGGGGATTAATCTTAGAAATCTGGCTATATTGACTAGTTCATGGAAGACTTTTCAAAGACTTAATACAAAAATTCTAGTCACCAATTATATTTTCACCATCCAAAATATTATTATACCTTGAACTTACAACTATAATATTCTATTTTCATCCTCCATCACTGGTATATTCATAATGTGTGTCATCTTCCTGGAGTAGTACCATTACTTATTTTACTTCAAATATTCCATTAGAATGGAAACCACACTCACATTATATCATGACAAAATTATGGAAATATTCTTCAATTTCAAAAACAATAACATAATCATAGTCAAAAATATTTTTCAATTTTTTTTGGAACATCTGCAGGAAAAACAATTTATTATATTAAAAATTAATATTCCTTCATATGTTTTTTTATCAAACATGCTTCCAGATCAACCATTAATTTTGATGATGAATTAAATTTAAACCATTATTAACTAGTTCATATAATAATTCTTCTTAAAAATAATTCACAAAGAGATATGTTAGTGTTGAGTCCATAGAATCATATATTTGGAATAATCACAGATGAACCTTGAAGTATCATTCTTGAAATTAATATTTATGGACATATACAGTAGCCTCTTATCTTTTCATTTAGTTACTATGGCTCATTAAGGATTTTAATGATCACTAAAATCATTCAAATTTACTTTCTTCTCTAGTTACTTTTAGAACTATCCATTAGAATAATCAGTTTAATTATGTGACCTCAACAACTTCGATGGAAAAGATGTTTGTTTTCTTTGATCCTACTAAATATTTTAGATCTATTAAGTGCTATTTACATTTGTTTCATGAACATGATACAAGTCATACATGTGAAATCCTTGATGAAAATTATGAAATATCAATATCTAATTGATGATATCTCTTTCATTGGGCTACAATAATAAATAAGTATCGCCTCTAATGGGTTTATTGTTTAAATGTAAATTCTTATTTTTATTTATTATATTCCATTTATTTTTTGTTTTAAAAACAGAACTATTATCTAATTAAAAAATTGTAATATTTCTCACTACATCTTCTTTGATCAATTTTATGATTTTCTATTATCCATATTGACACAACCATCTATGACATATACTATTTTCATATTTTATTCTTAAGTAACAATTTAATAATGATGCTCCCATTTGAAATAGGTTACCATGAGTTCTTATCCCTATGAATATAATCACTCTACACTTCAATCATCTTATAAAAAATCCATTTTATTAAAGATAAATTCATTGATATCTTTATAATGTGGTGTCACACATAGTTTAGTATGAATTATCCCATAAAAATGCATCATTATTGAGAGTGATGTAACTATTACAAAATTTTACTATTCCAATACCATTATTTTTTAGAGATTTTATTTATAAACCTAATAGTTAATACATCATATTTCTCCACATAATTGATAATTCTAAAATATCTAATCATGTTAGAAGAACATAGTCTATCAATTATAATGTATTCAAAGTTTTTCGTCCATTGAATCGAGCTTCCACAAAAATTAGACTATTAATTTTGAATCTAAATTACACTTGAGTTGTGATGGTGATTATATTAAGTTGGTTTGAAGAAAACACAATATTATGAAATTATTTGTTCATGGCTATATCTTCCACAATAATCTTGAAATCATTCAAATATATTATTCGTTTCAATATTATATCAGTTTTTTGACTCTTATAACTAATTTTTTATTGATATTTATATCTCCCCCTTGAGGTATGATATGTTTTTATTCTAGGAATGGGAATATTGTACTAGAAATTATATTCATTGTGAACAGTCACAACATAACAATAATAATAAAATCAGAATAATATTCATTGATAGAAATTTTGTGTCTATATGGATTTCTCTCTATACTCAATATTAGGCTGATATTGGGTTTTTCTCACTGAGTCCACCTTTTCCTACATTTATTAAATTACTTGGCTTGGATAAGATAAATTTATAATTTTTTTATATTTTTGGATATGATCAAATTTTTGTTTTTATTATATTTTTTAATTAATATATATTTCTTTTTTTCTCACCATATTATAATGAAAACTTAACTTCTTTAAATGTAACTTTTCATGTTGTTTCACTTATCTTGCATTCATCATTTTATGCATCATAGTAATAATATGTCTACTATATATAGGATATACCTATATATTCCACATTGTTTTTAATGTCATATATTTTCTCCCCTTTTATTTTTCTTGATCAATAATTTTCACAATAATTTCAACCATCCCATAAGATCTAATTTAAATTGTGGATGCTGTTTCACCAATTATGTTATTCTTTTCTATATTTTTACATTTCAAAATTTTCACTTCTTGAATTTGATTTTTTTTCATATAATGATTTTTCATTTTTTTAAGATGTATTCTTGAGATATAAATTATAAACAATATTCTTTATAATTTATTGAAATCATAATTTAACTTCTATCCGCAAGATTCATTCTAAAGATGATTTAACATATACGATAATATATTCACTATTGACCAATGAATTATCAGATTAAGAATTATTTATTTTTTGTTTCCCGAGCCTTGTGAAACTAATATGTATCTTTCATAGGAATTTTATAATCATTATTACAAAAATAAGTATAAAAATTTCCTTCTTCATCTGAATAGGAAAATCTTCTAAAAAATGTTGTTGTTATTTTCTTTTTTCTTTAAACCATGATTTACTTATCTACTTTGATAATCATTTATAGGGTGAAACATTATTACTTTTATTATCTGAATATATATATATATATATATTTCATTTTCTTGGGACTATAACTAGAGAAATGAAAAAGTTTCCCATATTTGAACTATATAATGGGAAATTGTTTTATGAACATAAATTCTCTTCCTATGGTTAAATTTAATGAAAGAAGTTATGAAATATGAACATAATCTTATAGTTTTTTTCCATATTTGTGGTTTTTTATTTTTCATTTTCAATTAATTCAAATACTTAAATTTAATTTCTTTCACCTTATTTCTATTTCATTTAAGAGTAGTTCATCAACTAATCATATATTTAATAATAGTGTAAATAATTTTCCTCAATTGTAAAATTATCATGATTTTTCTCCGAAAACATTGATATATTAGAATCAAATTTGTTTGGATGTGTTCTGTTGAGTTTCATAACTATAATGGAGTCATCAGGATTCCCTCTAATAACTATGATAAAAATTAAAATTAAATTGAATCTTTTGAAAAATTCTTCAGAAAACTCATATTTTTTCATTTGTATACCTTCAAATTGTTTTTTATAAATTTACAGTTTCTTTTCATTTAACTTTTTTCCCCTCATATATGCAATAATTTATTTACCAAATTTAATTGTAATTTTTCCATCCTATAACATTTGTAAACTATTTCTCAGATAATGAGTATAGTGGTGAATTATTAACTTTCCCATTATTTTAAATTTATTTTTATCAGTCGGAGACCAAATAGAAATATATTTTGGCATGGTGAAGTAATGGATAGAGGCATCCATAAAATTGTATCCTAGTGAATATAAATATGTAATCATTTCTCCTTCTATAATTTAAATTTGTTTTCTAATTTATTGGATTTAAATTATAATTAACTAAGTTATGATGTTCTACAGTAGAACAATAAGTGATCTGGAAGGGTGTTCTAGGATTTGATACCAACTAAAGAGAGAAAATAGTATACGATAATTACTTGGGGTGAATTGTTTTTCATTATCCTTCTCAAAACATGTATTCCATTATGCTTATTCCGTAGGTGTCTTAAAAAGAAAAAAATCGAATAAAATATGGAGAAAAAACATTTGTTAATACGATCCAACCCACTAATGATATTTATGTCCTTAATTTATTATTATTTATCCCTCTCACACAAAAATATTATTTTATTATAAAATATTTACAAGATAGGGTATAACCTTATAACTAATAAAAGATGTAGAAAATTAAATGAAATGTATATAAACATGGTTTTTTGATAAAAATTGGATCTTTGAAGATAAATCACCTTTATAAATCAGATGCTTCTATATAATCAACATATAAAGATATTCCTCTTCACCTCACAAAATATATTCTCATAAGTTGTTCATTTTCTACACTATGAATTTTTTTGTTTTTCCTCACACATTATAGATGTTTTTAACTCTATCAATTCCATTATCTCTATTATGAATACATTTGTACTGATTAAATGTACACATAATTATTGATTCCGTTTTAAATACCAAAAAACTCCTAGATTCATGGGATTATCCATAATTATTTTGATTATCAATCAATATCCATGGAAAGCCCCTCATTCATTCTCCCTTAAGATTATACTTTTTAATTTCCTCATGAAAACATAATATCACAATATATGATTCTCCAAAAGTACCAAAATATTATATTAATTTAAAAACATTATCCAAATGTTCATGAATGATTGAAATCTGACAATTAGAATAATATTTATGGTTTTGAAACCCTATCTCTTATCCATACGCGACATTAACTTTCATTTAACCTATATACTTAACATTAATTCCAATGAGTTATAGTATTAAAGTGATAGTTATATCACATTATTTTTTTTAAAAAATTTCGATAAATTCAACCATTTTAATAATGTTGAACATCATGGGGTCTTAGAGTATTCATAAGGATTATTTTTACAATACAATGATCGACTTCATATATACATGGGGTGTTTCAACCTTATGAACAACTATTATAAATTTAAAGACTTGATGTATCAACCTTACAATACACATGAATTAACATTATAATTAAATGAATGACTTGTCTTAAACTTATGAAAAATTGAATAATAATTTAAAAAATGTTTATATCAACCATAAAATTATTTATCATAACATTACTCTTATGTTTGTCTCAACCATACAATTTCATTGTTTCAACTTTTTGATGTTTAGACCAGTTCCATTCCTTATCTAGATTCCATTAAATATCTTCCATTTTCTTTATAAATTTTATTATAAATAATGAAATCTAACTCAATATCATAATTTCATTAAATCTATGAATCATCCGAATCTTATTTCATGAATTATCTTCACTTGTCATAGATCCATATTCTAGAGTCAAACCATTCTTCATGATCAATATTATCTAAAATCCCTCACCATATATGACGTTGAATAGATAGTTTTTACACATATAGTACTTATTAATTATCTTGATCTTCATCTCAAAAAATAGTCACCACTTATAACAAATTTTTCATAAAATAAAACACCATCATCGAGTGGGTTTACCACACTTCATGAAATATATGCATTAAAACTGATAGAATAATCAAATATATAAATATATTTTTAACATGATAAATTTTATATTTTAAAATAGATTAATAATACTAAAAAACCCATACCTAAAAAACTATCTATTCATATTCTAAAATTATAGGCTAGTAGATTAGTCTTATGTATATTATAGTTTTATGGGTTTGAAGATCATTATATCGTCACATAATAGTAGCCACATATCTATGTGAAAATATGATAAAAACATCCCAATAAACTATTTAATTTTTTTCATCTATGAATAAAAATAGTTTGAATAATATTGAGACTTCATAAACATATTCATAAATTTAATATTGTTGAACATTTTATTCTAATAGCTTTACTACATAACCTCAAATGTAATAATGTTAAAAAAATACATTTTATAAATAGAAAACATTCCATTTTCATTACCATCATCATTATTGGAACATTTAAATCAATCATTTAATTTTGGATCATTGGTAACTAAATAAGACACTTTACATTAATATCTTTATTTAGCAATGAAATCTAAACAATTTTAGGATATTAAGTGAAATTCACTTTGAATTTTAATGGTCTAGTCATTTATTTTCTAAAAATTGAACATCTATAACTCTATACATTCTCCCACTATTATCTTATAAACTATTATCTTTAATAAATATCATGCTATGATAAACTAACATATTTATGTAATGAAATGAAATTTATTTTATGTAATGTTACGAAAAAATTTATATCCATTTCGTATAAGGTATTATATTTGTTCATATATTTATTTATAAAATATTATTTTATTATATAAAATAAGACAAATTTTTATTAAAAAAGTACTTCTCTTGTCATATACATGAAAAAATATAAAAATTAGTATCCTTAATTTAGGCCAATTTGATCTGGAAATACTCTTTATCTACCAAAATATCCCTAATAGAATCATTTTCTACTACATTTTATTGTAAACTATAGGAACCATCAATTTATACATTTATTTTGAACCCAAATATATTTAAAACATTTAAAAAATATTCATTAGTGTTTCGCACGGATTTCGGGGATGACCTCCTCGACGGGAGATTCAAACGTTCTGATCGGTTTCTAGAGGGTTTTTTCGTAGAACTGGAAACATCCAATGATTCCACATCCGTTTGGACCTATTTTCCAAAGGAAGGCGCTCATTAGCTTGTGGACTAATGAGGCTTAGGAATTTGCATTGGTCGAGAGGATGGGAGGTCGGACTCATCACACCTTTTTGAGGGGAATTATTGTCTACTCCGGGACTCTCTTTATAGATTTAAGTTATGTTCGTGAATCCTTATTACATTACCAAGTATAAAATGTGATTTCCTTTAGTTTTAACAATCAATGATTAAATATGCAAGAAATCTAGAGAATATTTTATATGTATTCGAGGTTCTTCATCAACAAAGAATCATCTATATCTGTTTAGAGATTCTTGGTCAATGGTATCCTTCAAAACATTTATATAAAAGTCTCTTGGTCATTATGATGACCAGGCTAGTTTTAAAGCCTCTCAGTGGGGAACTTGAAGTTTATTGTCATTCAGAAGGACAGGGATTATTTCAAAGTTGGGATCGAACCCATAAATGGGCTACCTACGTATCCTTTGTTTTGGAAAAGGAATCAGAACCCACGTAGTTCGAGTAATGGAGTATGATGTTTATGATTGATGGCTCAAAGAAGAATGTCATAATTACTTTTACACTCTAAGCTCACGTGAGTCATGCTCGGTGTGAGAAACAAGAGGTATTGGTAAAAATTAGACAATTGTGCCATGAAAGATGCAATCATAAGAAATTGTTTGGGGATTATGTATGTATGACTGCCCAAATAGATGAAGGTTTAGGATTCACTTTTAGGGAGAAAATCCATGAACAGTGTCCATAAAGGTATATATGCTTCATGGAGATTTGAATACTCTAATATTGGGGCTTACTCCTAAGGAGGATGCCCACGTTAAGAGGGGACTTATGATTGGGTTTTACTCCTAAGAAGGATGCCCAAAATTATGACTGGGACTTATTCCTGAAAAGGAGGCACAGGTTAGGGGACTTGGGGCTTACTCCTGAAAAGGAAGCCCAAGATTATGACTGAGTCTTATTCCTGAAAAAGAGACCCAGGTTAGGGATTACGGTTTGGGTCTTACTCCTGAGAAGGATGCCCACATTTGAGATTGGGGCTTACTCCTGAAGAGGATGCCCATATTTGAGATTGGGGCTTACTCCTGAGGAGGATGCCCAGTATTTGAGATTGGGGCTTACTCCTGAAGAGGATGCCCAGGTTTGGGAATTTTAAGAATTTGGGGCTTATTCCTGAGGAAGATGCCCAGATTAAAGGATTTATAACTGGGGATTATTCCTGAAAAGGAGACCCAGGTTAAGGATTCCCTTATCTTAAAGGATGAGGTTGAATGAATGAACTCTCAATCTTTAGTGACATAAAGATGTATAAGTCACTAGGTTTTGAGAGATATTCCACCGAATTCCCTTCAGATAAGGAAGTCAAATCAAGAAATCATGCCATAAATGGCTTTGAAGAGTATCTTGAAGACTGAATCTTGAATAGGAAAGGTGAAATGGCTTAAGAGGGGTAAAATGGGAAAAATGGGCACCCAAAAAAGGTAGGGGCGCGCAAGTCTTGAAAGGAGCGCAAGTCTTGCGTGGGCGCGCAAGTATTGGTCGCGCAAGTATACCTGCGCGACACATGGTGTACTTGCGCAATTTTCAACCAGCATTGAAATACTTGAGCGACTCTTTATTAAACCCTTTAGAATCCTCTTGAGGTTCTTCCAGATATGGGACGCTCAAATTCTATTGAAGGAATAAGGCGGCGCACAAGTGTGACCAGTTCCCTTAAGGGCTGGCCATTCAGGCGCGCAAGTGTTGATGAGTTTCAACACTTAGGCCTTCCTCCCCCTCTTTAGATCTTCCTTTATAGGTAAGAAATTACCTTAGAAGTGTTCCGGAAGCTTTGAGAAGAGACTTGGGCGTCGGGAGCTTCAATCCGAGTTTCTGGAAAAAGATCCTCTCGAATGGGGGGCCCACAGGGTCTATTTATAGGCATAAAAAGACCCCGGGCGGTTACTGGGCAGTTTTACCACTTAGGTCGTGCAAGTCACTTGCGAGACCAAGGTCGCCGCGCAAGTACACTTGCGCGACAGTGAGATAACTTGCGCGGTGCAGTTGCTGTTGATCCTTTGTTCATTCCTTTGTCGATTTTTGATGTTTTCTTCAAAGGATGAATCACTTTGAGCTCGGATATTCCCTTTTCCGATCTTTAGATTCTGTGACGAAAGGAGCGTCAACAAAAGTCCCCCCTCAGAGTTGGATCCGGAGAGAAATGAGGACTTGACTCTGAGGAAATCGAATCCATCCAAAGGAAAAGGGGGGCGCGCAAGTCTTCATTGCACAGAGGGCGGCGCGCAAGTTTGCGTCGCGCAGGCCTTAAACGCTCTGGGTACGGCGCGCAGATAGGCTTCCTGGCCTATAAATACATGGCCTCACCTCTGTACAAGTATCCAGATTTCCGGACATCATACCTTCGAGCTCTCGCCGCGCAGGTCACCTTAGCCGCGCAGGTTGCTCTGTTTTCTAGTGTTTTCCTTGATGTCGCGCTACTGTAAAGGTATCTGTACTTACGCGGTTTATACTTGCGCGTCAAAAACTAGTGCGGCACACGAATACTTGCGCGTCATTGTTTAGACTTGCGCGACATAATGACTTAGCCATTTTTTAATTTTCTTTCACAAATTTTATGAAAAATAAACCTATTTAAGAGTTAGTTTATTCATCTTTTGTGCAGATTCAGTGGTTCCCAAGGGAATTGGAATGGATGATGAACTGGCTAGCAAGCGGATTGATGACATGATGAACAACATTGGCCATGATTACTATGATATCTGCAACAGCAATCTCCCAGATTTGGCTAAGTACTTGAAGAAATATCATCTTAATTTCCCACAGAGAATCTACCTGTCTCTATGTGTTCATGGTCACTTGCAAGGAGTCAATGTTCCAAATGAAAACAACTATACACCTAAAATGCAGCTACGCTACTACTTCTTCATTTCGGTTATGCTGTTCATTAAGAGCAACAACAATGGTGTGAACTTTCAAATTCTCCTTCCATGCCATTTCCTTGCAGATATGAAAATGGCAAACCCATGGGCTGAAATGTTTTCCACTACCGGTTGGTGGAGAGAAGACAAACATGGTATTTAGAGCAATATCTGAAAAGAGTACTCTCTCCAAATGGCTCTTTACTTCCAATTCACCATTCTCAAATCCATGTATCCATCTTCCAAGTCTCTTGGACAGAAACAAAGTCACTGTTTGATCAGCAGAAAATATTCTCAAACCGTACTCAAGAACATCCTCTTACAATTGTTCCAAGAAGAGCTGGTATCACTGCATCTCTTTTTGTATCCAGTTGAATGAATGAATTCCAGGTGGTTGTTGATGAAGCTCAGGATGCCGTAAATCAAATGAAGTGTTATATTGAAAGCCTCTTGTAATTCTTGAAAAAGAGAAGAGACTCCAGTCTGTGGATGTCCTTCTAACTCTTGTGTATCAATGAAAAACACTTTCATCTTCAATCATTTGTACCTGCATTCTTTCATTACCTGCTTCAAATTTACTTAAACCAATGGGCCTAGTAAGCAAAGTTTGATTTTTACTAGGATTATTACAAATAATCCCACAAAATTTGAACCTTTTAATTGCTCAATATTACCTAAATCATACAAAAATGTATATTTAGTGAGCTGGAACTTGACTTTTATTCAGAGTTCCTTTGTCTTTTTTGGGTAGTTTAAAGTCATGCATGCCGGACATAAAGGGGCTAATGTTTAAGGTCAAAATAGATTTGACTGAAATGTACTAAAATTGATTCAATTCCTTGACAATTTATCTGAAAACATATTACCATACTCGAGTATGAGGGAAAAAATGTAAACTATGGCTTAAGAATATTTGAATCTGAGGAATGATATGAAAAAGGGATAAAAGGAATTAGAAGAAGTAGTTTCCAAGAATAAAGTTACTATTATTTAACAAAACCCGTTAGGGGGTTGAAATATGCAGGGCCACCTAAGGGCATTGGCTGCATGGTTAAATAAATAGCATCTTTCGGCTGACAAGTCTGTTATGTGGACTGTTTATGCAAGGCCACCTATGGGCACGTGCTGCATAGTCAGGCAAAAGAACTCTCAGAAATTTACTTTCCTAGTGCTAAAAGCCAGTGAAAGTTTATGGAGATTCAAATTTTCTAAAGTATAGAGTTTGTTGTATGGAAAGAGGTACTTGAATATGGAGAAGATATTTTCAGACAAGATTATCGAAGAACTGGATGAATATCACTCCTACGAAGGTCTGACCCAAACGTAGGGAAGAAGAATAAATCGTAGACTTGAATACTTTCAGATCATGAAAAAGGATATGGGAAAAATATGTTAAGGATGGCTATTTTTTGCGGATCCCTATATACTGTCGTTTAAGACAAATAATGACAAAAGAAGCATTCTTCCCAAGAATGAAGTTACCATTATTTAACAAACCCGTTAGGGGGTTGAAATATGCAGTGCCACCTAAGGGCATTGGCTGCATGGTCAAATAAATAGCATCTTTTAGCTGACAAGTCTGTTATGTGGACTGTTTATGCAAGGCCACCTATGGGCACGTGCTGCATAGTCAAGCAAAAGAATTCTCAGAAGTTTGACATTTTTGTGACTAGAAGTCATGAAAAGGGTTATGAAGATCTGAAAATATTTAAGGTTAGGATTATAACACATAAAGATGGGTATTGTCCAATATATATAGAGATACATAGGTCAATGAAAACCATAATCATGTTGTGGATGGGTCCTGAATTGAAATTTGGACTTCACTACGTATCTCATAAGAATGAGAATCAAGCCATACGTAGTTCTTGAAATACAGTTTAACATCGTGCAGGATGAAAGTATGAGTGATCTTAGTTTAGGGTCATAGAATTCGGACCATAATAATGAATACACAGTGTGTGTTTTCATGAGGACTTTTCAGCCAAGGGACTGAAAGTGAAATTTGGGGTTAGGACCAAAAGACATGGGACTGGATTCGAGGGATACTCGAATGTTCCTACGTATCCCATAAGGATGGGAATCAAGTCCACGTAGTTCTAGAATTACCCTTTGTACAAATTTGGTTCGTACATGTGAAGGGTGAAAGGGGACTTTAGTGCAATGATGGTTTAACCTAAGATAAAAAGTTCAGGCATTACCATGTATGCACGTAGTCTTTTGAAAATGAAACATGATTTAAAAAATCAATGTCAATAATGGTTCCTTCTCAAATGAGGAAATCAAAGAATATTGTAGTTTATTGTCGTACTGGACAAAAGTGTTGTATAGTTTAACGTCATATAACAAGGACGAAAGTGAATCAATGTAAATATATTGATTCTAGGGGCGGTTTCACGAATCAACATCATATGAGATGGTGGTGAACCGATGTGAAGAGATTGTTTTTGGGCTTGAACCTTGGGAGGTTGCCTACATACCCAGCCTGGAGGGCAAGGATCAATGTCCGTGTAGTTCAATTAAAGAATGAATTAATGATCAAGTTGTGCTTGGGGACAACGATCTAATTAAAATATTGTTGGGACTTACACATGGTTAGGGGCCCAAAGAGAGTGTTATGGTTGAGGTTTTCTCTAAGCTCACGTGAGTCATACTCGGTGTGAGAAAAAAGAGGTAATAACAACCTTAACGATGCACAGTTTAATGTCATGTAGGACATATCAAGGGACTATGCAGTTTAAAGTCTTGCATTTAGGATTGTTGGTGCTGCACAGTTTAGTGTCATGTAGCAGGGACAAAATAACATTTTAATGTCATGTAGGACATATCATGGACTTTCTGTACAGTTTAGCATCATGTAGTTAGGATGGTGGGGACAATACAGTTTAATGTCATATTGGACGAAAGGGGGATTGTGCAGTTTATTGTCATGCAGTAAGGACAAAAGAGTGTACCATTTTAACGTCATGTCGGACGAAAGTGCGAATAGTTTAAGGTCATATGCATGGATCGTGAATGGTGTAGTTTAATGTCATACTGGACCGTTGAGATTATATAGTTTAACGTCTTTCCGGACGTAAGGGACTTTTATACAGTTTAGCGTTATGTAGTTAGGACGTCACATTTTAACGTCTTGCTGGACGTAAGGGATTTTCAAATAGTTTATGGTCATATACATGGACCAGGGATGATGCAGTTTAAGGTCATGCTGGACGGTTTAGGGAACTTTTTCACAGTTTAATGCCGTGTGGGACGAAGTTGCAGTTTAAAGTCATACTGGACCATTGATCTATAGTTTAACGTCATATAGAAAGGACGAACAGGTGCTACACAGTTTAGTGTCATGTTGTAGGGACATCTTCTTTTCTATAGTTTAATGTCATGTTGGACGAAAAAAGGAAACTTCTTAACAGTTTAATTTCATGTAGGACAAATCATATAACTGTTACAGTTTAACGTCATGTTGGACGATAGAACATTGCTGTACAGTTTAAAGTCATGTAGCTAGGACTAAGGTGAACCAATATGAGGATATCAGTTCTGGGGACTTTTTACAGTTTATCATCATGTTGGACGATGAAAGTGCCACACAGTTTAATGTCGTGTTGCTAGGACACAATATAGTTTAATGTCATCTCGGACAAAATATAGGAACTTCTGTACAGTTTAACGTCATGTAGATAGGACATAATATAGTTTAATGTCATCTCGGACATAATACAGTTTAGTGTAATGTAGGACATATCATGAACCAATGTGATTGTTTTGGATCTGGGAACAATATTTTGTGTTTATACAAAATACTTCTTCAGAAATCTGGCATTAGTTGGAGTTGTGATGTGTTCTCCATCCATTGAGATTAGAGAATACGCTCCATTGGAGTAGACCTTATGTATTGAATAAGGTCCTTCCCATTTTGGTTCAAGTTTGGGAGGCTTCTTTCCTGGTATCATTGGTGCTCTGAGAACCAATACCAATTCTCCCTGAATGAATGAACGAAGACGAACTTTTTTGTTAAAAGCTCGTGCTACTCGATTCTGATAGATTTCCAAGTGGTGCAAAGTGCAAAATCTTTTCTCATCTGACTGTTCCAATTCATTCAACCTCTTTTGGGATTGCTCATCTGTAGATAACTGATCACAAATGGCTATTCTGAGTGAAGGCAATTGAACTTCGATTGGCAAGACTGCTTCTGTTCCATATACCAATGAATATGGAGTTGACCGCGTTGCATTGCGAGTGGTAGTCCTATAATCCCATAAAGCATGAAAGAGTTTATCAGGCCATGACCTCTTATCTTTATCCACCATCTTTTGCAGTATATTTGAAAGAGTCTTGTTGAAGGATTCTATCTGGCCATTAGCCGCCGCATGATATCGAGATGAATGGTTGGACTTAATGTTGTATTCTTGATACAATTTCTTTACCTCAGAAGAACAGAAGTTGGTGCCGTTGTCCGTCAATATGGTATGAGGGACACCAAATCTAGTAATTATGTTAGACTTGATAAAGCTAACAATGCATTTAGAACTGACTTCTTTGAGAGGTACTACATCTGCCCATTTGGAAAAGAAACCAGTAGCAGTAAGAATGTACTTAAACTGCTTGGCCGTAGCTGAAGGGTAAGGTCCCGCCACATCCATTCCCCTTGTGGAAAATGGCCATGAGTATTTAGCTGTATGAAGCAACTCTGGAGGTTTATGAATGAAGTTGGCATATACTTGGCATGAATGACACTTCTATGTGAAATTAACACAATCTTGTATCATTGAAGGCCAAAAGTATCCAAGCCTTCGAATTTGATCAGACAGTCTATGTCCAAACTGGTGGGCACCACAGACTCCTGTATGCACTTATTTTATGACAGCCATTGTCTTTTCACCATCAATACATCGGAAGAGAAATCCATCAAAACCACTTTTGTAGAGAATTTTCTCGAGGTGGTTTGGGCTATCATAAAGAGAAAAATTGACCACACATCGCCGGATTTGTTCTTTCTCGGCTCTATCAGGTGGAAGTGTTCCATTTTGAAGGTATTCCCTGATAGGTGACATCCATCCCGTAGTATGACCATACGGTTCAGGAATGGGACTAATTTCATTAATTTCCTCTATTCTGACTTGAACATAAGGTGAAATTGCATGACGATGGGCAATACAGATGGTTGTCTCGTCCCGATTTCGATCTGCTAAAGCTGTGGCTATATTAGCCAGTGCATCAGCTTGAGCATTTTGTGATCTTGGGACATAAGAAAATGTCGGTTCTGAAGGGAATTCCGACATTAACTCTCTGACGTAATCATACAAAGGGATTAATTCTTCTTTTCTGATGGCATAATCCCCATTGACTTGTTTGATTACCAGGTCTGAATCACCTTTCACCTTTAAGTGATTCACTTGTGCTTGAAGAGCTAACTCCAAGCCTGTAATGAGAGCTTGGTATTCAGCTTCATTATTGGTACCACCATCCCACAAAAAAAAAGGAATAAGGTAACACTGCCTTATCTGGAGAAATGAGCACAATTCCTAAACCAACTTTTTGAATTTTGGATTTTCCATTTTCTTCCCTGTTGGACTTCTAGAAGCACCATCAAAATACATTTCCCATGTTTGAGGACTCTCTTGAATAGAGAAAACTTCCTCATCAGGGAGTTCGATATCTGAATACGTGTCTTCCACTGAAGGATGTTCAGCCAGGAAATCAGCTAGAGCTTGGCCCTTAATTGCCTTTTGAGACACATACTGAATGTCGAACTGCTGTAGAATAACCGCCCACCTTTCCAGACGTCCTGTAAGCATTGGATGACTAAGGATGAATTTGAGCGGATTATTACGAGATACCAATTGGACCTCGTGATGTTGCAGGTAGTGTCTCAGTTTCTGAACTGCAAAGATTAATGCTAGGCAGCACTTTTCAATACTTGAATACCGGGTTTCTGCTTCAAGCATAGTTCTACTGAGATAGTAGAGACTATTTTCATTCCCAGCATCATTCTTTTGAGCAAGAAAGGCACCCAATGATCGCTCTAAAGTTGTCACATAGAGGATAAGCGGTCTACCCTCAACAGGTGGCATGAGTACTGGTGGACTCAAGAGGTATTTCTTGAGAACATCAAATGCTTCTTGACATTCTTCAGTCCACTGGTAAGTGACTCCTTTCTTCAATAATTTGGTAAAGGGTAAACTTTTGCCTGCCAAATTGGCGATGAAACGCCGAATATAGGCCTAGTGTCCTTGAAGTCCTCTTAATTCTTTCAAATTATAAGGAGGTGACATACCAAGGATTGATTTGGTCTTCTCAGGATCGACTTCAATACCATGATGGCATACAACAAAGCCGAGGAATTTTCCTGAGGTTACCCCAAAAGCACATTTTAAGGGGTCCATCTTCAAATTATGTTGTCGAAGCTTGTGGAATATGACTTCCAAATCATCCAAGTGATTAGAACGTTGTTTGGATTTAACCACCAAATCATCTACATAGAATTCAACAAACTTCCCTAAAAGAGGTTTGAAGATACAATGCATGGCGCGTTGATATGTTGCACCTGCATTCTTTAAACCAAAGGGCATCACCTGGAAACAAAACACACCTTGAGGAGCTATGAAGGCTGTATATTCCTCATATTCTGGGGCCATTCGGATCTGATTATATCCAGAATATCCATCCATTAAAGAAAGTACTTCATAGCCAGCCATCGCATCAATTAAGAGTTCTATAATCGGAACAGGGAAATCATCTTTAGGACAATACCGATTAAGATCTCTGAAATCGATGCAAACCCTAATTTGTCCGTTCTTCTTCTTTACAGGGACAATATTAGCCAACCACTTGGGATATTTAACTTCTCTGACGAAGTTGTCTTTGATCAGCTTATCCACTTCAGCTTCAATTTTGGAAGCATAGGTTGGGTGTGTTCTTCTTGCAGCTTGCTTAAAACCTCGATGTTCTTTTGGTAAACCCAAATGATGAGTAGCAATATCAGGATCAAGCCCAGGAATTTCTGTATAATTCCATGCAAAAATATCTTTATTTTTCTTTAGAAAAGAAATATACATCTCTTTCTCTTCAAGGGTCATGGCCGCACTAATTAAAGTGGGGCGTGGATATTTCTCTGTACCCAGATTTACTTCTCTGAGTTCATCCATAGTGGTAGAGATACCCTCTTCAAATGCTGGAGGAGCATCTCTAAGATCTTCCTCTTACTCTTCATCATGTGTTATTTCTTCCGTTTCTACTTGCAAAGTAGATGAAAAAAACGAAATTATCATGATCATAAGAGATGTCAAAATTTTCACATTTTGAAGGAGAAGCTTCCATTTCAGACCCTATTGATGATAAAGGGTCTTCTTTGGGAAATAAAGAGGAGATGATGGATTGAGAATTGACATCATTATTCACCTCTGGTGTTTCTATAACTTCTTCTGGCCTGATTAGCGAAGTATAGACTTGTTGGACTTCAGCAGATGAAATGAAAACGTCACCACTTATTCTTTCATCACTGCTTGGTAGGTTACCAATTTCTCCCATGTTGTCTGGCTCGATCGCCGTAATTGACATTATGGATCTTTCCATAAGAGTATTTTGATTTGGGCCTATTTTATCAATTTGACTGATAGGTGACACATAATCTGTACTCACATGTGAAAATGGATTTATTGGAATTTTCTCCAAACCATATGAAGCATTAACATTGGTAATTTCCTTCATTGTAGATTTTTCTATTCCCTTCATGTGATAAAATTCCGCCTCAATGTATTGAGACTCACATGTCTTGAACGGGGCCTTATCACCATACAATGTTCTAACTTGACCATCGAAACAGTATTTGAGACATTGATGGTATGATGAAGGAATAGCTTCATGCTGATATAGCCAGGGTCTTCCAAGCAAGATATTGAAAGCTGAGTCTTGATCAAAAATCATGAAATCCGAATTGGATACAAGATCTCCAAACTGAGTTCTGAGTGTAACTTCTCCCAGTGGTTCTTGTTCATTTTTATCATATCCTTGTAAAATCATGGTAGAAGGAGATAAATCAGATTCCGTGAGGCCCAATCGACAAAGTGTACGAATGGGCATGAGGTTGACTCCTGAACCATTGTCAATGAAAGCTCTTCGAACATCTACACCATTGACTTTTCCAGATAAGTATAAAGGTTTTATGTGCCCATGCACAACATCATCTTCATCTTTATCAGTAAAAGATATCACTGCATGGCATTCTGCAGGATTATTCTCTATGTGATAGATTTCAGCTGCATCAATTTCAGCTTCAAACTCCTGAGGACTTGACAAAGCTTCGATGAGTGCTTCTCGAAGATCTTTTGACATATTCAAAGCATCCAAAATTTATAACTTGACTGGTACATGGGACAAGTGTTTCAATATATCATACTTTTGATCTAGAGGTCTTCGTTTACCAATAAGAATATGCAGTTTAGCAGGTACCTTGGAAGCAGATGCTTTGGAAGCTGATGCATCTTGTATTGAAGTTGGCAACATCCTTGGTTTTGGAATATTAGACTGATTAGATCCATTTACTTGCTGAGATAAAGAAGATGGAACCTT
Source organism: Viscum album (assembly GCA_963277665.1). Taxonomy (NCBI): domain Eukaryota; kingdom Viridiplantae; phylum Streptophyta; class Magnoliopsida; order Santalales; family Viscaceae; genus Viscum; species Viscum album. The sequence goes on from OY728129.1 coordinate 1,449,020,894, forward strand.
TAATCGGTTTTCCAAAATAACTGTTCCAAAACTGAGTTGGCTATTGCCAGAAGAACTTGCTTGTTCTTTTTGAGCTCGCTGAAGGGCTCTACCATGAGTTTCTGCTGCATATACAGTGCTAGCAGGGGTAAAATTAGAGTGGTGGCTTCGGAAAGATCCACATCTTCCCCTGTATCCTAAACCTCTAGAACTTCCTCGGATTCCTTTATTTGATACAAGGAATTCAGGCTCATCAAGACTAGAATATGGATCTGTTAATTGAATCATATTAACAGAACCAAAGATTAACTCTTCGTCTAATAAAGACTCTGCCTGGTTAGCCTGTTTAGGCTGTGCCGTTTGGTGGGACGGTGCCCGTCGCTTTGAAGTAGATGGCATGAAATCTGCCAGAGTCAAAGACAATTTAGGCTTTGATACATACTCATCTTCTCCTGATTACTCTTTATTCTTTGAATTGCACTGCCCTTTTGAGGATTTGTCTTTTGATGGAGGCTTTACTACAGCTTTTGTAGGAGATACAATTGGCTTCTTAAATTGTGTTCTCAAAATGAAATGGGTCCGATTGATTGTCTTTCTGACCATCCAATCATCATATTTTTTCGCAGTTTTGCTTTTGACTTCCTGCCACTCGCCTCCTTCCTATGGATCTGTAGCGGTAATACACGCTACATGAGTTGAAGAACCCTTCAATTTGACTTGTCTCAAGTCGACCATCTTTTGAAGGAGGTCTTTAAAGACAAAACACTCCTGGATGGGATGCCCCAACATTTGATGAAAGGGACAATAATTGGGACGGTCTTCATCTCCTTCCTTGTTTGGCCTCTTGGGCACTGGTAATTGAACCAAATTATTTTCCAGAGCTGAAATGAAGTAACCAGGAACTTGCTCACTTCGGAAAGAGTATGTTTTACTCTTCAAATCCTAAAATTGTTTTCGTCGTTGATCTCTTTGATCATTTGGATGAAACAACCTTTGTTGTTGGCGTTCGGGAGGTGGATCCCTTCGAGAAGATGAAGGTTTTGAAGTAGAAATAGGTACAGGTGCTTGTTTAAGCATAACTGTAGCAGTTTCCGCTTTACCCATTCTCCTTCCTGGAGCTGATGGAATTATACGAGATTTAACCTTAGCCTGTATAAGGGAATCTTCAATCTATTGAGCGATTGAAGTAAGGTCTCGAAACCCTCCTATGTATTTCACAGGAATCAATGGCGTGCGTAATTCATCATGCAAGTTTGCCACACAGATTGGCAACAATTCCTCCAGAGGGAGTGCTAAGCTCAGGGAATACGTTAATCCCTTCCAACGAGCAATGAAATCAGAGACTCTTTTATTCTCCCTTTGCTTGCAGTTTGTAAGATCAAAAACTGTCATTTTTGGCAATGTTGAGCTAAACTGAAGAAGGAATTTTTCACGAAGATCCTCCCATCCGATGACTGACCGGGATTGCAAGCTTGTATACCAGAAAAAAGTTGGTCCTTGCAAGGTTCGCACGAAGCATCTGAGTTTCACTACTTCTTGCTACTCTGGAGTTCCCATCATAGGATCACAACAATACACGTAATGCATCAAATGTTGTTCAGGGTCGCCTGATCTATTGAAAGTAGGGAAAACAGGGTTTCCAAAACTGGATGGAGGAGAAATTGAATCTACTCATTCAGGGTAAACTTTCTTTTCAGGTTGAACTTGCGCCCGTTTCCCTTCCATAGTTTCTAACCGAGCTGTTAATGACTCAATAGTAGTTATTAACTTTTGAGAAACATCAGGTTGAACTTGGTTTTGGGTAGGTGAAATGAATGGAGCTTGGACAGACGTGGTGGTTGGTGATGCAACTGATGGTAGTGCTGCCAGCCGTTGTTGCGTTTGACCCGTAGGATTAGACCTCTAAGGGTGTACTAATAAAGGAGGATATTCTTAATCCATCTCAGTAGTTACAACAAATTCCTTCGGCTGTCGGACTTCAGCATTCTTAAGAAGAGGACTACTCTGAAGTAGTTCTGCATTCAACCTTCTTAATTCTTTCATTTCTTCCTCCTGTTGTGCAAACCTATGCTCTAATGAGAGCGATTGACCTCCTTCAGAGGAAGGATGAGAAGTAACCTGATTCTTTCCTTTCCCCTTATTGGATCCTTTTCGGAGAGGGGGAAGTGGGTTACTTGAAGGAATACCCAGATTTTGGGTAAGCCTTTGATTACGTGTGCGCACACCTTCTTCATTTAGGTCTATGTGTGCAACTTCTTGAGAAGGAACCTCTTCATCTGATCCCTCTGATTGAGCCTCAGCTGGTGAATCAGCAGCAACGGCATTGATGACATTAATGGATGCATATTGCATGGAATCCTTTCTATCAGCATTTCTGTGATATTGTCTTCTTCCATGTCCATGATGAGACATGGAATTCCGTTGACTTGATCCCTCAGGAACTTCTTGGAGAACCGTCACTTGGAGAGAATCTCCTGATAGCTTGGCTCTTCGTTCCTCTTGAGGCTTATTACCTAATCGATAGAATACTGACTTTCTCTGAAGGAGGGATTGAGGATTTGAAAAAGTCCCCAGTCCGGTGGACTGGGGATGTTCCTACTGCTTCCGCTCAACTCCTCGAATCCCATTTGTTGACTCTGAGGGTTGGGTTAGAGAAGTCCCCAGTCTGACAAGCTGGGGTGTCTCTTGACATGCTATGTCTGAGATCTTCTTAAAATCTCTCTTGACCTTGCGAATCTTAGTTCGGAAATTAGCTGGATGAATTAACCTGTATCCACTTTTATCGCCTGGTTCAATAGACCGTTGGATGATTTCCAAAACTTCTGTCATTTGATGATGTGTTTGCTCCAGACGAGAGGCTTGTGCAGTATTATCGCCTGCTTGATGTAGGAGAAATTCAACAACTTGTTCTCTATATACTTGATTTTGAGAGGAACTAGTTGAAGCCTGTTCTTGAGCAAGATTTTGATTATGAACAAAGCCCATTGAATGTGGCCGGCCATGGGCAATAACATTGCATGAGACCATTTTCGGCGGGATTTGCTGACTAGAAAGCACTGTGAAATGTAGTGCTCCATGAACACCCCATCCTCTGATATTAACATCAGATGGAGCATTGCCAATTAACTGACGCAATTTTCTTAGTGCACCAAGGCATGAATGTTGAAGGGTTCTCTGTTTCTTTTCATCCTTCGGATACCGAGAGACTGATAGAGATTCCAAATCAATCTGGCGTTGTAACCCTTCTATTATCTTAATATGATTTTCATAATAACCGTAAGATAATACTTTCTTCTTCAATTGACAAAGAGTCTTCCATATGTTGAGACGAATATCATGGATTCCATCATCCGTCAACATCTTTGGAATGTCGTACTGGGAGTCAGCCAAAGGCCAAAACATGACTGTTACTTCCCCTTTTTCCAGTTTTTTCTTCATGTTCAACATTTCTTCTTTATCATTAAATGATGATTCTTCTACCTGTTTTGACCAGCGTTGGTGTTTCCTTGTTTCTTCATCGGATTCAACAAGATTGGTAGAGAGATCATTAATCAAACTAGAAGATGCATGACTTAGGGGTGGTTCGGAGAATGACCTACACCCTGGGCTATCTTCTGATTGAGAAAGTATTTCACCTGCCGATAGTAAAGCATCAGACATGACTGGCTTCACGTTTGCAAGTGCTTCGAGATAGGAGGGCTTTCTCGTCACTACATTGCCTTCCGAAGAATTTTCGAGACAACGTGAATCACTACTGCGGAGAGGACTTTCGCAGCGAAGTTCATCACCATGAGGAGGACCATCATGATGGGTTACAACAAAAGATGAAATCTCTTGCTCCTTGGTCTTCTGACCACACAGAGGGTTCCTGTGGCTCTCATCTGAAGAAGAAACTTCAAGATTGACCAAACTTTCATGAAGCAAGCCTTCGTGAGGAAGTGTCTGTTGAAGAACTTCAAAATTAATGTTCCCGTTATTGGGAACTGAGGGAGTAGAATCTTGAATTCCGACAGATAAATGTCTGAGGGCTTCAAGAAATTCAGCATCGAGCAAAGACTTGTTGCAGATTAGCCTTTGATCTCCTGACTGTGCTTGGTGGATCTTTTTCTTAGATGCCTTCTTACTCACTTTAGAAACCACTTGTTGACGAAAGTGGTTACTCTGAGCAGGTGTATGTGCCTGATCAGGAAAGATGGTCAGGTTAGGCTGACGATCTCCACTCAAATCAGGTGTATGTGCCTGACTTGGTTGTCCGTATGATATGAGGGAGTATGCCCCATAACCCTCTTGGACTGGAATAGATGTGTGTGTCTGTTCTGGAGTGAATTGTTGATGTGTCACTCCACTGCTAGGGATAGATTTATGTGTTTGTCCCTGTGATGATGCTGAAGCTGTTATGATATCATGGAAAGCATCCAGAATATGAGTAGGAATTTTCTTCTGCTCTTTCACCATTGATAAAATATGTTTGGTGACTTCAGCCGCCGGAACGGGGATATACGTCCATTCTGGGCTTGGAGTAGGTGTATGTGCCTGCTCCTGTCCTCCTTTTCCTGTCAGTGAATCCTGACAGTACTCAAGTGTGGAGGCAGAGAGTTGAGTCTGCCTCCTGTTTGTCGTCAGGGCTTTCCGACTGACTTCTCCGTGCGCTACCAAGCAAGACTGTTGGTAGGCTTGATTAGTATTAGCAGGTGTATGTGCCTGCTGATTACACTTCGACAAACGCGGTTGACGAGATCCATCATATGTAGTCAGACGAGCCTGCTGACTAACTGGTGATGTATAAGCAGGTGCATGTTCCTGCCTATGGTACTCCGCCGGAATTGCCTGGCAGGATTGGCGTGATGCTTCCAGACGAGTCTGCTAGACAGCGGAATTAAAACGGACAGGTGTGTATGCCTGCTCGTTGTTTTCCACCAAGTTAGGTTGGTGGACTTCTCCGGAGATGGCAGGGATGACAACCTGCCTATTGTTAACCGGATTCCGTCTCTGGCGGTTCATCTTGCCTGCTCGGGTTCGAGGAACCTGAGCTGAATGCCTGGAGTCGGTACCCTCATCATGTTGAGGGCGCACTACCGCACGAGTCTGGCGGTGATTGTTGATGGGAGACCTTGAGAAGGACTCCTGTTTTTTTGAATTAAGGCCCTGCGGGACCTTCTCATTCACTTCCTCAGAGTAAGGGAATGAATGGAAATTGTGTTCCAGGGATAACGACCCGAAACTGTTGGAGACGGTAGTCAGCGCTGCCTGCTTCTTGATCGCTGGCCGCCGTTGTCCGGATGACCAGGTAGAGTTGTTAACTTGGAGGGCTTGACGAGCGGCCTGCAGAGTTGGGATAGTACCGTTGCGACGGCACTCCTTAACCAGTGCATTAGAAACCCAGCGTTGAAGACGCTGAGTTGGTGATGTCATCCTCAGAGCGGACGACGTTCCAGCAGGAGTAGCAGCATTGGTTTTCACAGCAGCAGACCTCATAGTAGAGGTGTTCACAGCAGCTGTATTCACAGGGGTGAATTTAAGGAAATCCATTTTGCAGAAGATCTTGAGAAAAGAGTGCCTATTCCATATAACAGTCAAAATCAAGATGAATCCGGCCACTGCATCTTTTGGATGAGCACATGTCAATGATTGATTTGTTGGCCCAAGGGGCCTAACAAATAAGAAGAACATCACTTTAACTTGGTTAAGGATTCACGTCGAGTTCACCATTTTTTGTTTCACATGGATTTCGGGGATGACCTACTGAACGGGAGATTCAAACGTTCCGATCGGTTTCTAGCGGGTTTGTTCGTAGAACCGGAAACATCTAATGATTCCACATCCGTTTGGACCTACTTTCCAAAGGCAGGCGCTCATTAGCTTGTGGACTAATGAGGCTTAGGAATTTGCATTGGTCGAGAGGATGGGAGGTCAGACTCATCACACCTTTTTGAGGGGAATTATTGTCTACTCTGGGACTCTCTTTATATATTTAAGTTATGTTCGTGAATCCTTATTACATTACCAAGTATAAAATGTGATTTCCTTTAGTTTTAACAATCAATGATTAAATATGCAAGAAATCTAGAGAATATTTTATATGTATTCGAGGTTCTTCATCAATAGAGAATCATCTATATCTGTTTAGAGATTCTTGGTCAATGGTATCCTTCAAAACATTTATATAAAAGTCTCTTGGTCATTATGATGACCAGGCTGGTTTTAAAGCCACTTAGTGGGGCACTTGAAGTTTATCGTCATTCAGAAGGACATGGATTATTTCAAGGTTGGGATCGAACCCATAAATGGGCTACCTACGTATCCTTTGTTTTGTAAAAGGAATCAGAACCCACGTAGTTTGAGTAATGGAGTATGATGTTTATGATTGATGGCTCAAAGAATAATGTCATAATTACTTTTACACTCTAAGCTCACGTGAGTCATGCTCGGTGTGAGAAACAAGAGGTATTGGTAAAAATTAGACAATTGTGCCATAAAAGATGCAATCATAAGAAATTGTTTGGGGCTTATGTATGTATGACTACCCAAATAGATGAAGGTTTAGCATTCACTTTTAGGGAGAAAATCCATGAATAGGGGCCATAAAGGTATATATGCTTCATGGAGATTTGAATACTCTAATCTTGGGGCTTACTCCTAAGGAGGATGCCGAAGTTAGGAGGGGACTTATGATTTGGTTTTACTCCTAAGAAGGATGCCCAAAATTATGACTGGGACTTATTGCTGAAAAGGAGGCCCAGGTTAGGGGACTTGGGGCTTACTTCTGAAAAGGAAGCCCAAGATTATGACTGAGTCTTATTCCTGAAAAATAGACCCAGGTTAGGGATTAAGGTTTGGAGCTTACTCCTGAGAAGGATGCCCACATTTGAGATTGGGGCTTACTCCTGAAGAGGATGCCCATATTTGAGATCGGGGCTTACTCCTGAGGAGGATGCCCAGTATTTGAGATTGGGGCTTACTCCTGAAGAGGATGGCCAAGTTTGGGAATTTTAAGAATTTGGGGCTTATTCATGAGGAAGATGCCCAGATTAAAGGATTTATAACTGGGGATTATTCCTGAAAAGGAGACCCAGGTTAAGGATTCTCTCATCTTAAAGGATGAGGTTGAATTAATGAACTCTCAATCTTTGGTGACATAAAGATGTATAAATCACTAGGTTTTGAGAGATATTCCACCGAATTCCCTTCAGATAGGGACGTCAAATCAAGAAATCATGCCATAAATGGCTTTGAAGAGTATCTTGAAGATTGAATCTTGAATAGGAAAGGTGAAATGGCTTAAGAGGGGTAAAATGGGCAAAATGGGAACCCAAAAAAGGTAGGGGCGCGCAAGTCTTGAAAGGCGCACAAGTCTTGCGTGGGCGCACAAGTATTGGTCGCGCAAGTATACCTGCGCGACACATGGTGTACTTGCGCGATTTTCAACCAGCATTGAAATACTTGAGCGACTCTTTATTAAACCCTTTAGAATCCTCTTGAGGTTCTTCCAGATAAGGGACGCGAAAATTCTATTGAAGGAATAAGGCGACGCGCAAGTGTGACCAGTTCCCTTAAGGGCTGGCCATTCAGGCGCGCAAGTGTTGATGAGTTTCAACACTTAGGCCTTCCTCCCCCTCTTTAGATCTTCTGTTCTAGGTAAGAAATTACCTTAGAAGTGTTCCGGAAGCTTTGAGAAGAGACTTGGGCGTCGGGAGCTTCAATACGAGTTTCTGGAAAAAGATCCTCTCGAATGGGGGGCCCACAGGGTCTATTTATAGGCATAAGAACACCCCGGGCGGTTACTGGGCAGTTTTACCACTTAGGTCGTGCAAGTCACTTGCACGACCAAGGTCGCCGTGCAAGTACACTTGCGCGACAGTGAGATAACTTGCGCGGTGCAGTTGTTGTTGATCCTTTGTTCATTCCTTTGTCGATTTTTGATGTTTTCTTCAAAGGATGAATCACTTTGAGCTCGGATATTCCCTTTTCTGATCTTTAGATTCTGTGACGAAAGGAGCGTCAACAATTAGTCATCGTATAACATTTAAAATTTTATAACAGATTCCATAACACTGGTACTTTACATAGACTTTCTGTGGAGTATCCTAATCTCCTTTAAGAATCCATGATAAATTATTTTGATAAAAAAAATGTTCAACTTTAATAATAAATCTTTTAGGTTTCAAAAAAATACTTTGAATAATGGACCACAAAATAATTATCTTTTGGAATAAACTTTAACCTTTTGTCACTATCATAATAATATAAGAGTCTAGACATCACAAATTACACTCGCCTATTTTCTGAAATTTCATAAAAATGTAGAAGTTTTATTAAATTCATTCACATTATTATAAGATTTCCAACAATTTTTATGTAAATAAATTTCCTAGATAGTAATATACTTGATGGAAAACATAACTTTCTTAATGTTATTAACACATCGAATTATATTATGTGCATGAGCATGAACTAATGTATTTTTGGATATATTTTATTCAGAAAATGCCTTTAAAACCTCATATTAATTCATAAATCCTTCGAATAAGAATTTTTATCAACCTATATATATATTCCAATCTTATTTTCTTCGGAAGGGGTTTCCCCTTACAAGTATAATTTTCTCTCTTACTCAGAAAAAATTCTTTAATTTTTTTTAATTATATTGGATATAACATTAATTAATTTTATATATGGTTTATCCCAAATTCAAGCCTTATGACGATTAAAATTATATATTATATGGAAAAAAATGTTTTATCAAATTTTTATCTTGTTATATAAATTTAATAAATAATGTAATTAATTATGATCCCATTAAAATGATGAACAGTTTTAAACAAAAATATTATCCAATTGTTGGACAATATTAGTAAGACATCATGAAAAATATATCAAATATGAAATATGTATAGTTTAGAAATAAACTCATTTCCAAATCCATTATATGAAAAAACACAACACTATTCCACTTATATCATTCAAAAAAAGAATCTTAGGTATGGGTAACATAATAAAAATTAAGAAAACGTTACCCTAATCCCATTAGGGCCACCAATTATTTTCATTTCTTACATAACATAAAACACCAGATCCTCATTTTTTGATGAACATACTTAGTTGTATGGTCAAGGTATTTAAACCTGTTTTCTACGGAAGGAGTCTGAAACAAAGTATTTATAATTAGATTTAATATCTCCCCCCTAACATCTCATACATTCCCTTTATATGTCTTCATGATTCTAATGATGTAATTTGGAATCATATTCCTTCCACTAAATCAATAAGTTCAATCAACATAAATTTATAACTATTTACACAACTCATAGATTGTGTTGATAACCCATATTAAAATCTAACTAATTTCACAAATATCTAAACTAATCATAAGAATGAGGTATGTAAATAACTTTAATGTAATGTTTTATAATTATATCAAATAAAAAATCCATATAGGAGTAAGAATGGAGATATTGGTAGCTAACCCCCAGTTTTCAAGAAAATATTAATGCCTCTAGGCCTGTGAGTAGTATTTCCAAAAGAACCTCTAACCGTGGTTCTTTATGTAATAAATACATAAATAAAATAATAATTTTTACACCTAATTGTTTTAATCTATAAATCATTCCAATTTGAACTCATAAGAAAATACAAAAAAATGTCAAGGTAGTCGAAAAATAGTCATTTGTAAAAATTAATACGTAAATATTTAAATTAATGTATGATAACTAAAAAATCATTTAAAATAATTTTAATCCAAATATTATAATAACTCATAATATAAAATTTATATTCATGAATAATAAAGTATCCAATAATAATAAATAAATTAATAATTTCTAAATTGAGAAATGAGCTAAAAATTCAAAAGGAATTCCTTAATAAATCATTTTTAAAATTATGTTACTTTTTAGGGATAAAAATAAATAAATAACATTAATACAATATGAAGTTTATATATTTTCAATTACATGGTTTTAATATGAACTCATTAATAATCTCAAATATTTTATATATTTTGATTACTCTAATGATCAGATAATATACATTTAATATTATTAAAAAACAATTTTCAAAAATTTATGTTTAGAAATTCGATTTCACTTCATCCATTGATCACATCATTAAAAACTTTTTCTGGTATGATTAAGATAATTTCCAATATATTGTTTTAAAAATTAACATTTTATATTCCCATTGTGGGAAACTCAAAAATAATTATAAACACTTTTACATTTTTTTTATTTAAAAATTTTCAAATCAATTTTAAATTATTTATGATGAAAATAATATTTTAATCTTGATATTATATATTTAAATGTATTTTGTTTCTTTTAAATACCCCATAATATTTCACTCTTCCCCTTTTCTCCCATTCTAGTGAGGGTTTTTTAGATTTCATAAAAATTATTGGTTTTTTTTAAATTTCATCAATAACAGATATCATGAAGTAATAATGTTACATGGGTACAACATTTTTAATTGGATAAAATGTACCTTTATTCTATGATTCTAATTTATTTGATTCTAATATTCATACTATAAGACACAATATTTTTTTAAATTCATTTTGGATCCCTCTATTGTTCTCGGATGGTCTTTTTGGCTATGTAATTTTAATGAGTTTCATGAAAGTAATCATAACTTAAAAGTGGATTATAAGTATAAAATTTGGAATATTCCAAACCCTTTTGAGACATGGAAATGACGCATAGAAAATCTAAACCTGAAATATTGTTATAAAAAAAATTCAATATTTTTAATGATTATTATTAAATTCCAAAAACAATTGTATTCATTAAATACAGTAAAAGTAACCACCCTACAATTACACAATTTGTTGAAATTATTACATCACATATATCCCCAATCAATTGTAAGAGTATAGTTTTAGAGAATTAGGAAAATCATTTACATTAAAATTCACATATTTTTCATCAAATGGTTAATTTATTCACTGAACCATACTATTTAAATGATACAAAAAATATATTGATGGATAAAACCTAAGATACATAACATCAGATTCCTAATTATGGATAATTCTCCATGAGACCAGTAAAAATCAATTGAAAATATTTAATCAGTATAAATATCTCCACAAGGGTTGTAAAAGAAAGGGAAACCCTATTAGGACTTTGAAATAAATGAAATCCCATGATTTTTTTCTTTTAAATAATATCATTTGATCTCATAAAAGATATTAAAATAAATTAAAACATGAGATAATATTATTTTCCCAAAAAGTTACATTAAAAATACACATAAGAAATCATATATAAAAAATAATTGTCATAAAGGATAATTAAAAAAACAAGAAACTCATGTGAAACATTTTCCTTGAAAAAATATTTTATCTTTTAAAAGATCATTAAAATAATTTCAATAATGAAATAAAATTCTTATCTCATGAAATCTAAATATTTAAATTAAAAAAATTATAATATATATGGAGGATTATCATGACATAATTTTTTTATCACCCTTACAAATCATCGTTACAATTTCCCTGACTATGGAATAACCTATATTGTTACTTACAAAATATTTTCCCAAGTGAATAACTTATTAAAAAAATGCATTGTAGGGATATATGATTATATCACACATCATCAAATATAATTATAATGAACCATAACATGAATATCACATATTATAATATTCATTAAAATCCATTTTCATAATAATTAATGTAACTAAAGAAACTAAAATGAATTAAAATTAATGGGTTAACCAATTTTCTTTTTAAGAGTATAATAAAATGAAACACAAGAATATTAATAAAGATCAATAAATATAGGAGAAATAAAATGCTTATAAAACATTATAGATACTAGGAGAGTTGAGAGAAATACTATAAAACATTTGAAGTAAATGTTTAGAAGAAAACCCCTTACCTTGAGTTGCAACTAACTTAATACATTATCTAATTATAAAATAATAAAACTCTATTAAATATATTCTTATTCTTGAAACATTTTCATGTTTTTCATTATTTTTTATTATAATCATGTTTTAAAAAAAATTGGAATAATTTTTTTTGCATCGATCATTTTAAGATTTACTGGCTATAAATCCAAAATAGATTCATTATAATGTTCATATGAGAATATCATTGTTTAATGTATTAATATTCTCCCCAAGGGATGAAATATTTTTACAACATTTCATGGTATTCAATATAATCAATGTAAGAAAACATTTTCATACTTGATAATAGTGATAAATTAATGAAACTACTTCAATTCTAGGAATGTTATCTCAAAACCCATGATTTAATTATGAATGAGAAGGAATATCTTAGTTACTAATAAGTAATACTATGGATAAGAGCTTCCCTTTTACCAAGTACATTATTTCATTACAATCTCAACATTCTAATTATGTGAAACCATGTTTTTAACAATAGTCATTTGAACACATGATATTGTATGTTCTTTCTGAATATTTAAAAATATGTACCATTGTTTCGGTAAATTCTCTATACAGTTATTTGGAGATTGACCAAATTGAACACACCGTTACCAAAAGACACTATCATTATAAAATTTATCATTTACTAGTATCATTAAATATTTCATTTTCTTTTGAGATTATTTTATTCTTTACTTTTCAAATAATCTCTCTATAAGGAACCCTCCTTTTTATTTTCACCGAGCTTCTGCTTTTGGTCATCTTGTTTTCTCTGATCTTCTTCCTTTAACTTATTTATTATGGGATTTTTATGATTTTTATAAATATATATGTTATACCAATACTCTAATGCCTTATTCTTATAAGTATTAAAACATCAATAGTGATTTATGATCCTCATCCACTTATTTTGTAGTAAAATAGTTCTAGATTTCAAAATTTATGTGCATTAAAGTTTCTTGTGTGATTAAACTGCCCTTTTGGAAACTAATTAAGGAAAAACAATTCATAAAATTTTCAAAATACATTTATTATTATGTGGTGGTTTAAAAAAATTCACCTTTCATATATTCATTTTTTTTTGAAAAACAGTTTCAATAAGTAAATGAACCGTTATACCAAGGAGACTTTATGGGTTATAGGAAACCTTCCTTTTTGAAGATATTTCCACATTAGGTGAGGATGTTCAAATTATTTTTTTATATTATTATGATTTCTCTTGGATCCATGGTTCTAAATGGATATTTGAGTGAGAGTATCTTTCTTTTCATTATCCTTGGAAGATCTAGGTTGTGTAGATTCAAGACTTCTCAAACATACCTCAAGATCAATGTAATTAATTTTAGGGGATTCATTCTCATCCCCAACCAATATGAGATTATATTCGATATCCAGTACTATCTTAATTATTGGACTTTTATGGAGAATTTTTAATTCTTGTAAATATTTATCTATCTCTTTGATTCATTTTTACATAACATCCATTTTTTCATCGTTGAAATTCAAAATCATTTAATCCCATTTTTAATGTTCATAGAAAGATACTAAAAAAATAATCTTAGGGAAATATTTCTCACAATTATTTCTCTGAAATTATTCAATAGCATCACCCTATCATTCATTTCTAATTTATTTTATTTCATAATTTTATGTTACCAATTTTAAGAGTGTTTCATATGACGGAATATTTATAGAATGAAAATTATATTGAACTATGATCGTTTTCTATTTATTATTTATCATCCTGAAGTTACATGATAGTTTTAATCAAAACACTTAGTAATACATTTATAAAATTCTCTAGATTATTTTTAACAATTAGATGAAGATAACTAAGTGATATAAATTCATTATTGTTTAAAGAATCCACATTATAAGAATCACGATCAAAAAAATTATTTCTGTAGATACCACTCAGATTACCTTTAGTTAGTGGTGTCCCACCCTTTAGTATTTGATTATTCTTTAGCCTTGATAGATTTATTTTCCTTCAATTTTCCATGTACTGTTATAAATCTAAAAATTTCCATGATTAGGTGTACCATTATTTTTTACAATTTGATGTATCTAAAAAACATAATGAAATATGAGACATATTAAATCTACTAAAAATCATGAAAAAACAATAGATCAGTAGAATAAACCTTCCAATAATACAATTTGTAGTGCCCCAAGCATACAAAAAACAGAGGGAAGGTGGGGGGGTTGGTGAATCGATTTACTATTTTTAGGAATTATAATTATTTTTTAATTTGACATATAGAAACTCTAATATTTCTTGATATAGGACTGATAATCTCATAATCTCACCTCATTTGTATAGATAATGAATGAGAGAGAGTCACAGAATATTTACATGGTTTGGTACAAAGACATACTATATTTCATGTTGGTTATTCCACCAAACAAATATTCCATGATATAACCTTATTTAGGATTAAAAGGTAATAAGAAACAAATGGTTATACACCCTTATATATGATCCCCATTTTTTCTTAGGTTCTTCACCTCAACCACCAACTTTGTTTGTAGTAGTTTCTTATACAACTGATAATCATGTGCCATGTGGGTCGTTTGTTTCTACACTGGCGTATTGGATTAAAAAATTATATGTGACCGAAACATAACTGACTACTAGGGAATAGTATAGTAGAAGTCTGGCTTAGATCCCATGAGAAGTACATAGTTCTATGAGGAGAAGAAATCTAGTCTTGAATCCTTTGAAATAAACTTAACTAGTTTGACTAATGTTTGGGAGTATTCAAATTATTTTTGGGTTTTACATAAATTTATTAAATAGGGGTCCTGATCAAGTCTGCATAACTAGATAATGGTGATCCTAATTCTAATAATGGAATGGTCCTAACTGCATAGTCTATGAAGCAAGTTGTAGTTACTAGTTAACCATGGTGCAATCTTCTAGTTCTACCTAGGATGTAATTATTCCATGTCCATGAGTCTATTTACAATAATAGATGAATTATGTTTAAGTTCTATTATAGAAGTTTCCCTAAGCTAATGGTTATAGTCTTAGTTTACTCCAATTAGGATAGGGTCAATTGTTTGACTTTATTATGGTCAAGGTACACTCACAAAAATGGGGTTCAATCGTTGGTTTATATAATAATTACTACTCTAATTTGGTTGGCCTTGTTTATAACTAGATGTTTAATTAAGCATGTCAATTCATAGAATCATGATCCCTACCCCTGAGATGATTAACTACTCATGATGGTAATTAAAGAAATAAAAGGAATAAAAGAAATCATAACAACTATGCTAATATAATTTTATTGAATAAATATGAAACGATATAAAATATACATTGAAGAATAATATAAATAAAATCATACCTGAAAGGAATAAAATCGAAATGAAACAACATGGTTGAAGAAAATGAATCCACATCTCATTGATTGAAAACATAAATGAATTATAAATAACTAAAGAGTATTAAGAGGGAAAATGGATGTAAATTTTGATGGAAGTCTATAAGGGAGAGAGATCTAATCCAAGTATCCGAAAATTGTTTGTTGAGCTAGTCTTAAATAGGTGAAAATAACCATGATGTGTACTTAATAGTCTTGTAGTGAACCATTGATCCATGTTTATTTGACCAGGATCTCTAGAGTGGCATGAAAATCTTATGCTGATTAATGAATTTTGATCATGGTCACATTGTGTATAGGTGGTTTGTGATGTGTACCCCATGGCCAGTTAGAATTTTTCATTGAATCCTCATGGGGTTCTTAGATTCAGGTTAGACTTGATTCACAACATATAGGAGGGATTGATGAAATGAATTGGTATTTTTTTTCAGTATTCGTTGTTGGTCATTTCTTGGCTTCACAGTTTGGTGCAGTCTATGATCATCAAGTACACGATGTGAACTTTTCCATCATGACATGTTATTGGCCTTTTTTGTATCATTTCGTCCTTTCCTCCATAAAATCTTGTTAATCTCTATTTCCTACAATTTTTTACGTCTTTGGCATGTTTTATATAGTAAATGAATATAAAATATCGAAAAGTAATAGAAAAAGATATATAAAATTTAGGCTTATCAAATCCCCCATACTTGAATCATTGATTGTCCTCAAGAAAAATATCTCCAAAATGGTTTTAAAAGGATAAAATATTTGTAAAAGAAGAAATGTAATTTCTGTCCATGAAATTAAATTAAGTGTAAGAAGAAAATTATTCAAGTACTAGTTTTATTCCTACATAGTAAATTAGTCATGTTTCAAAGTTCATACACTCAAAAACAATTTATTCTCTTCATCCTAATTTTTTAATCTTTATTTAATGTATATGACCAGTTATAATTTATTAAGACATTCTTTTATCTCATCACTCATGGTAAAATGTAATTAAGGTATGATCATACCTTGAGTCCATGTTCCTAACCACATGCTTTCATTGGTCCTATCATCTCCACTGTGTAAAGGCATGTATAAAAATAATCATGAGAAAATTTAGGAACAAGGTTATGATGATTATGAGGCTTTAGATAGGTAGTTAAAATGTGAAAGTCATTCTCAAAATAAAAGTAATATCTAAAGTAAAATAAAAATGAAATAATATAAGTTTGAAATTTTTTTCCCATCTAGCGAGTCTGTCCCAAACTCCATCAGCTCAGGTTGGATCCATATGTATAAAAGTATGTAGATAAATAAATGATTATGTCCCTTTGAATTTTCTTTTTCTTTTTTATTTTTTGAATGTTATTCTTAGGAAAGATCTCATATCCATCACCTAACCATATATAATCCTTAGAGGTATCCATTGGTATGAAAAATAGTGATTTTTGACCCTCTTAGTATACAACCAGTATCAATTTTTTTATTTTCATTTAAAATTTTCAAAGGAACATAATACAAATGAGATTCAACAAAAAGGTATATGGATCACAACCTAATAGTTTAAGGATCACACCATACATCTTTGAAAGTGAAAGTATCCCATGCTGTCTGAATGCCTCCCCCACACTTATTCAAAAATTAATCTTCAAGAATTGTACAAGGAGTAGGGTGTGAAGGGAAATAGGATTGAACAATATTTTCTTCTAACAAAGAATTAATGGTAACTATAGGATAGACGAAGGATAGATGTTAGGTGGGTATCATGTAAAATGGATATCAAATATTGTCTCAACCATTTTAAAATTACACTTCTTCCATAAACATTTTAATAAGATCTCAGTGTAAGTTCTAGTAGATTTACATGTCCCAGGTATCACTCATGAAATATGATCAGAAAAGAAAATGTGATTGAAGGATTATAATGCTCTCAGGTAATGAGAAAAAAAACTATCAATTACAAAGGGCATAAATCCTAAGTAGTGAGTTAATTAATCATAATTTCAATTATTTTAAATTGGAATTAAACTTCTAAACATAGCAATCATTCTAAAAATTTTATGCAGGGGTGAAACATGGTTCTGAAATTTTTCATTTTAACTTCATCTTCAATTTAAATGGGCATAATTGTTTTCAAATATTCATCATGCTTATCAATTTGAAAAATGTCTTTTAGAATAGTGAGAATAGGAAAAATCAGTAGTATAACTAGTGAGATCTTGAGAAAACCCCCCACACATAAAAAGGAGCCAATATCCCCAATGTTTATGAAATAATGGTTGGGATTGATGTGACGATTATTATTTTAATTGAATTGACATGGAAGTGGTGACATAATTTAAAAAGAGGGAATTGATATCTCCCTGAGAGGAAGTGGTATGCCCTATGGGTCTTTGAGCTATCTTATAATTGATGTTTTATACACTTGAAAAACTTTTTTGTAGAAAAATCTAGCACTATTGAACAAATGATAATTCAAAAGTGTAAATATTTGAATAGAGGAACAATAGGCAGGTGAAAAAGTAATGGATAATGGTAACCATGTCATTTATTGAATGAATGTTTGTACAAAGTACTAAAATGAAACAATGAAAAATTAATGACTCAAAAAAAACTCAAAAACAACTTTTGGTTGCCACCCAAAAAGAGCTTACATATTATCATCAGCCAGACAGGTGGACCAAAAATTCAAAGAGTGGGACCATTATCCCAGTTTCCCCTTTTGCACTTGCAGTTACTAGTCAATGTGACCTGTCGTTCTTGTGGTCACATTACTAGATTCACTACTTCAGGCGCAGATCAATCGAACATTAAATGTGGTAGAAATGGACTCGTTGGTTGATATGGTTGTTCAAATTAGTGGATTTTAAATGATAAATCGTAAAGTTGATTTGTGATGACTGTGAAACATCGCATTACTCATTGCAGAAGAACATACAGAGGAATGGGTCTGTTGATAAAATCAGACGACTTAGAGGAGCTATAAAATTTGATTGAAAAAAGAAAAATTATGTAAAAATAAATACACATGAAAGAGTGAAAGAAACCAAAGAATGTTTATATAAAAAAATCAATGTAGAGTAAAATAAAGTGGATAACAGACCACCCCCACAAAAATTTTCCCAAATCTAAAAATGTATAAAAATAAAAATTAGTGCTCCAAGCAAAAAATCTTCTCTATGGTCAGACCAACATCAGAAGATGATATGAAATGGTAATCTAAATCACCATCGGTAGCAGCAACAATAGTGATATGTTATGTTGAGGCTGATGGTGGAGTGCTGGAGGTGGTATCATGGGATGGGGTGGGTAGTGGTGAATCCATGATCCAAAACATGGTCAAGTGTCAAGCAGTAGGATCAATGAAAGGGATGTCGGATGTGGGCCTAGTGGCTGGTCCCTTGCCCTTCTGGGCTTGCTATGGGAGGAAGTTCTACTGAGAAGCAGTGTAAATGATATCTAGAGTTAGGTCGAAGGGTAGATAGGGTGATTGTTTAATGGTGGATGATGAAGGTCCAGCGGGAGTAAGTGATGGAGGGGTAAAGTAAGTAAGCTCAATAAATGGGAGGTGGAGGTGGGCGTTGATCGGTGAAGATTTTTCAAGATGCACTGGTGGAGTACCCATGAGTGAGATGGAGTAGTTTGGGAGGGTGTAGGCAGGGTGGATGGAGTGGTGGTCAGGGTTGTGGGTTGCGAAAGATGGGCATGCGAATGGTGGGTTGACGGGTTTTCTACTGCTACCATTGAATGCTCCAGCGTATTGGCCTCTTGAGGTGTAGCTGGCTGTGGCAGATGCTCTCGGCCGCCAGGAGACCAGAATTAGATATCATCCTCTTTCACCATAATCTAAATCTTGTTTTGGAGTATAACACCCCTAGATTTCATAGTACATTATTTCTATAATGTAACTCAATAACATGCACTACTGGAAACACTGAGTTCAAGTGAACCAAAACTTGTCAAACTAGCCGTTCAAAAGTGGTTATGAATAGGATTAACTAAAATTTGAACTATATATATATGTTTTATAATTTTAGAATCCATATTATGAGTTTATTATACATAATTCATTTTTTCAGATAAAAGAAGTATTTTACAAAAAATTCACTTTTACAGCCTTTTAATGGTGAGCCCTTTTTAAATCCAATATTTGAAACTTTTATATATTCTATTTGACATAATAAACTTCTTATTTAGAATTAGGACATACGAATTTAGTTTCAATAATTTTTTGGTGCTTTTCTGATAACTTTTATATTTGGTTAAATAGTGAAAAATACTATATTTTAACTGAAAACAACTTTTTTAGTCAAAATAATTTATAGTGTTAAATTTTACATTTTAAGGGTTTGTAATTATAAATAGATTATATTTTAATCATTTAACCTAAAAATGGTCATTTTATGTAATTTTACATTGAAATTGGATATAAACAAGTATCAATTTTTGATAGTTAATATTTATTAAAAATATGCTTTCGACAACAAGAATTAATTTTAAATTAATAAATTCAATTTCTATGTTTTTAATTTGGTAAAATAGACTTCATTTTTGGATTTTAAGTATCAAAATTAGCTTAAAGTAAATTTTTATTACTTTTCTGATAACTTTCATATTTTGATGAATAGTGAAAATTACTAAATTTTAATTAAAAACCACTTTTTTAATAGAAATAATTAATAGTCACAAATTATGAATTTTAGTAGTTTTAATGTATAATTAGATTTTATTTTTACAGTTTAATCCAATATTGGTAATTAGACATAATTTCACATTTAAAATGGACATTAGAAAGTGTCAATCTTTTGAAAGTTATTATTTCTTAAAAAACACGCTTTTTGTTTTGACAACGAGAATTAATTTTAAATTAATTTCTGCCACTTATATGTTTTAAATTAAGAAAAATGGATTCCATATTTATAATTATAAGGTCCAATTTTTTTAAATAGGTAACTATTATTTTTATACATTTTGAATAATTACTTCAGTAAATATTTTATTTACCATGGTTAAAGGGTAAATCCGGTAAATAAGGGTAAAAATAATATTATAATAACATTAAATTACCCTAAAACATGTCCTAAACTTATTGGTTTATAAATGTCCGACTATGGGCATCTTTGGGTTGATTTTGGAACCCCATGGATCCACATTTAAGTGATAATGACACTTTATATTAATTAAGTTAAAAATAAATACAAAAATGGAATAGGCATATATCTTTTAGAAAAAAAAATTTTATATAGAGTTATATATGTTATATTTTCGACTATAAATATTAATTAGAAATATAAAAATATTTCGTACATAATGGTATTTTATTTATAATTTTTATACTATTAATAAGTAAATTTATATATGACACAATGACGATACAATATTTTCCTTATTAATGAAAGAATCAAATAATTGGTATTATAAATGTTATAATAAATATAATTTTAAAGTTTTGATGCCATAAAATAATTTTATTGGTTAATATGACATCTTAGTATTGATTAAATGAATTTTTTTTCTAATTAAAAAAATTATTAAGTCTTTAAAAAAAATCAATTATTAAATAATGTAGAAATTGACAAAAAGAAGTTTTAAAAAAATATATTATATTATTAATTGATATAATATTTCTAAAAATCTAAGGATCAGCCAAAGGACTTATATTATAATATTTATGTCATTAATGAACCACTTGGATATCACTTGGTAGTTTATAGTATGCTTATTAACCAAATAATATAAAAATACAAAGAGACATGGTAAATGTCAAACAAATTAACAAAGAGTTAAATATAAAAGATATTTTAATATAGTGACACAAACCTATCTGAAACCTGTTGGATGAGTGGTTTTCAATCCATACCCACATTAGACTCTAAATAATCTTGTTTGGATCCATTAGAAACTGAATATGAATTTATTATAAAATAATACTTTATGTTTTTCCTAATGAGCCCCTCCTCCCCCTTATAAAAGGACACCACTTATAACAAATTCTTCATACCTTAAAATCCTTTTGGGTTGGCCAAAACATGCCCAAATATCCTCTCAACTTCCCCCAATTGAACATAGAGGCCTTAGTTTGATCATAAAGTCAACCTATGGAGCCCTTTTGATCAAATCAAATGGAAGAACCCGAAGAAGAGGAAAAAATCTCACCGCATCTTTCAAGTTCATTTCCTCTTACACTTCATTTTTCTTAGTTGATTCCATTCTAAAATAATAACTCCAATATCTTCTATATACTATGATGTTATTATAAATATGGTACAACCATATTCAGTATTCTATCCATCCTTTGAATGACATTTCACCATGTGTGTGTACGTACGGGTTACCGTCTCCACGTCGGGGTGTAATTGTTATTCAAAACATTATTATTTGGATGAGTATGATAATTATGTGTAATTTCTGTAAATAAAAAATATAAAATGATAATGACTTTGTATATATAATATACCATCCAATTATATATTATTTTAATATCAAAAGAATGATATTTTCGCTCGTGCGTACGTATAGACTACCGTCTCCATGAACACGATGAGATTCATTCCCCATCGTATCCATTCAAGACTAATTTTTATTTGATGATTAAAAATAATGTTTAAATACTTGATATCATTCTGGATATGAATAGTATACATCCCATCCATACTTATTATGACTCACATAAAAATGAATACAATGAAAAACGAATACTTTAACACCTGAAATGACGATAACACTAAGATATTATTAACAAATCAATGTTAAAAGATCAAATATGATATCATATTAATGTATATGATTCTTATATAATTTAATAACAATCCTTTCACCATTATACAAGAGGTTAACCTACCCTCTACAAAGGAAAAGTACAAGGTAAGGGTTTATTTCATAATCTTATCATTATCTGAGGTTGTTTATACGTAATTATCTACTAGGACCTCTTTATCATACACATACATGATTCATAAAAATATATTTCAAATTATTATTAATATTTTAAAGACTATGAGTTAATGTAATTTATACCCTTGTTTGGCCTTTTATAAGATGTTTATAAGGTAATCTTTCTGTTGTTTTTTTCAAACAAGGTCCTTTTTAACCTTTTCGACAAAATTAAGGTAAGAATGTCTTTTTTTAACTTATACGGTGGGTGCGACTATTTTTCACCATTATAAAATTGTCAACGCTTCTCTTATAAGATGATAAGAATATTTTCAATGTAAATGTTTTCTTTTATAATTACGTGACTCTTAAATGATTTCAAAAAAGATATATTTCTCTCAAATAGTTTTGATTTCATCTATGTCAACATCATTTTTAATGTTTTAATGATTTATTCTTATAAACCATTCTCATTAATGTCCATGTTTGCAAAATGGTTTTAAGGATTTATTTAAATGGACATGAATTTTTTAAAATGTTTCAAAGTGGTATGGGACACTCTGATTCAAAAATGTCTTTAAATGTATTCCTTTAAAAATTGTGTGACTTTTAAATGTTTTCATGAAAATGGATATTCCAATAAAAAAGTTTTACAAATAATTTCCATCTATGTCAAATCCTTAAATGGATTTTAAAATTGTTTTGAAGTGGATTTATTATGATACAAAACTTCCATATTGTATTGAAGTTTTTGTGATATGTTTGACTATGGATGTGTTATTTTTATACCATTCATGGTTTATGGTTAAAGTATTGAAATTTCATATCCTAGTTCTTATAAAAATGTTTATGTTATGTTTCATCCTTCTCATATGAGGAATGTATTGGATATAATAAGTGACGGGTGGAGCCCTCTTTAGATCCTCGATGCATTGGTAGGTCTCATGAGACAACTAGATGTGGAATTTGCCGAGGACTTTTCCAAATTTGATTTATGGTTTTGGTCAAGGCCTTAATCATTTTTATATATCCTGGTCTAGGACTTGAAAAAATGTTTTAGAATGTCTGGAATTATACATTCCCTCATTATAGAAATAATATTGATGGTTCAAGTGGTCATTCAACTCATAGAACACCCAAGTTTATGTTTAATTATGTTATTATTTACTCAGCTCATATTCTTTCCATAAAAGTATTCATGTTAATTATTGGTAAATGAATGCAGTTTTAATTACTCACCATGATTAATATTTATGTTATTTTTCACTGTATTGCTTACTCTTACTGAGCGTTTGAACTCACCCCTTTTTATGTTTTATTTTTTCCAGGACTCCAAGAAGAGTATTATGATTGATATGAAGGGTTAAACTAAGGGAATAATGGCGTTCATAAAGGATTATTTATTTATTTGTTGTATGTTATAAAGTTAAATGTAACATTAATTTATGTAATCTATTTTCCAAGACTTCTAAACCGATCGGGCCTTTGGGAATTGATTCCTTGTATTCATTACAATGTAATAAAATAATGCACCGACTCTGGGTAACTTGGGTCGAGGCGTTATAGTTGGTATGAGAGGAAGTTTGGCAATAACCTTGGAAACTAGATTTAGATAATCTCTAATTAGAGAACAATATCCCTAAGATAGACATTGAGGATTATTATAGAAGAAATTCCTAGAATTTTGGTACTGTAGATATTTTTTGAGTTTTCCAAGCAATACATCCTTGTCTGGATATGAGCAAGTAGGGGCGGCTCTGGAACATATGTACCTAGGGTTAAAACCCGAAAACACTACTTTGAGCTAGACTCGAACGGGAACTGGTGCACGACAATGGGCCTTGCTGCACTATTGGTACCGAAACTCTCAGGGGATATGCTTAGGATAATTATCATTTTCATTAAAAACCATTATGAAAGCATTATGAGTATATATTTACTTAAAGACATCATTTTTATGATTATGGATTATATCCATAAACTGTTCAATTTACATTAGGTATTTTACATGTTTGGAATTATTCATTGCAATTCCTAAATTTTCCTATTGTATGCCACTATATAGAAATGGCGCCTAGTAGTAGGAATGTTAACTCCAGCGATACATATGATCCAAAAAGTAAGAAGGATCATATATTCCACGGTATTAAGCCAACATTTAGAAGGTAAATGGTCTCTCATGTTTTCTCAACATATGAAGAAATAGTATCATGTGCTAATAAGATAAGTAAATAATTTTCTAAGTCCTATGACTTTGAAGGGAAGTAAGAGAAGAAAAGGATGGATGATATAAATATGGATAAAGAGAAAAGGGAAAAGAAGAATTTTCCCATATGTGATAACTATGGGAAGAAACACCCTAGAACTTACCTGAAGGGAATGGGAGTTTGTTATAAGTGTGGATAAAAAGGACACCAAGTACGTGACTACAAGGGTAAGAAAAAGGTTTCAAATGTACAATTCTTCATCTGCAAGGAGTTGGGACACTATACGAACCGATGTTCAAATCATTAGAGTATGACCTAAATGATGCTATTAGATAATAATCAGGTTATGATACTACCATAGATGAGGAGGAATGATTAGATTTCTTATGTTGTTTTTAAAGAATTATGTCATTTGAGTGTTTTATCAACGATATACTGGCTATAATAGTTATGGAATATATAAGGCTTTTACTACAATAATATTTCATTAAGGACTTGAGATTGTGTGGAACCAAGGAAAGTGACTGAATAGGAGGTTAAATTTTTAAAAAATATATGGTTGGGAGAAAGATAAACCAAAATATGGTTCTGGTACTAGGGTAGTGATTTTGGAATAATACATGAATGATTTTGATAAATTGTATTGGATATTCTTGACTACATTGAAACTAATTGATGATTTTTATATTCAATTATTGTTTGAGTTTACAACATTTTTGGATAGAAGGAGTAATCATGTACTCTATAATGAATAAGGAATCATGAATGTAATCAATAATGTTTAATGGTAATTCAAGATGTTTTTGTGTTTTAAAATAATACATGATGAAGGTGTTCACATGTTATTCCGTGGAAAAAAGGATCTTCATTTTTTTATCATCCCTAAAAATTTTGGACTATGAGTTTGGACAGAATTATTTTAGATAAGTCTAGTTTGAGATTATTTTTGTATTTTTATAAAAAGGATAACCCGGAGGTCGGGTGGCTACCCGACGCGTCCGGTAAGGTCAAGAGACTTGAACCCACAACTGAAGGGCGACAAGGGTGTATCACCTTCCACTGACCCATGTGATGTCCTGAATTGAATAATTTTGTTTTTTAAAAGGGTCTGGTTGATGAATTATAATTTCATTTTCTTGGAACCCTATACCAATATGATAAATAGAATATTTTTTTAAGTTATATTATATTTTTATGTGAATGATGAGTTTGTGCTAGAAATTAGTTAAAGGATGGAACTCTACGTGACAAGTATACATTTTCTTTTTCATCTCTTATTATATGAAGAAATAAATTCTTAAACATTAGGTAAGGCGTCTTAAAACCAAAAATGTGTTTTCCTAATACGTTACGTTTTGTTGAATCGATGGTATTTTAAATCATCATATATTGGTGGATTTGAGGCCCAAAATTCTACAATTGTTTTTTATTGATGACCTCAATAACTCCCTATAAATATTTACATTTTCATCCAATTATGTGTCTCTAATTGCGACCAATTTTCTTCTAATCAAGATCATAATTTGGTGTTGACTTCTTCATTCCCCTTTTCCTCTTATTCAAACTAAATTTTATTCACCCAAATTCCGATGTGGGTTTCCCCACAAAGATATTTTCTATTCTCAATATTTTATTTTCAAATAACAATTTCAAATTGTGAGGATGAAATTTATTGAATGAGGGAAGAATGTAACACACCTATATTTCATTGTATGTTATTTCTTCAAAGTAATTCAATAACTTACACTATACGCAACACCGAGTTCAAGCGTACCACAACGTACCAAACTAGCCATTGAAAAGAGGTTATGAATAGTATTAACTGAATTTTTTAATATATATATATATAATACATATAATTTTAGAATGCATATTATTAGTTTCTTAGATATAATTCATTTTTTCAGATAAAAGATGTATTTTTCAAAAAAATGAACGTTTACCACCTTTTAATGGTGATCCCATTTTAAATCCAATATTTGAAACTTTTATATAATCTATTTGACATAATAAAATTCTTCTTTATAATTGAGACATAATAATTTAGTTTCAATAAATTTTTGGTTCTTTTCTGATAACATTCATATTTGGTTGAATATTGAAAAATACTATATTTTAACTGAAAACAACTTTTTTAGTCAAAAACATTTATCGTGTTAAATTATAAATTTTAAGGGTTTGGTAGTGTAAATAGATTATATTTTTACAATTTAACCCAACACTGCTCATTGTATGTAATTTCACATTGAAATTGGACATAAACAAGTATCAATCTTTTGATAGTTAATATTTCTTAAAAATATGCTTTCGACAAAAGGAATTATTTTTAAGTTAATAAATTTAATTTATATGTTTTTAATTTGGTAAAATAGAATTCATTTTTGGATTTTGAGTATTGAAATTATCTTAGGGTTAGGTTTTAGTAATTTTCTGATAACTTTTATATTTTGATTAATTGTGAAAATTACTAAATTTAATTAAAAACAACTTTTTAAATCGAAATAATTAACAGTGATAAATTATGAATTTGAGTGGTTTTAAAGTATAATTTGATTATATTTTTATAGTTTGATCCATTTTTTGTCATTGGACATAATTTCACATTTAAAATGGACATAAGAAAGTGTCAATCTTTTGATAGTTATTATTTCCTAAAAAACACGCTTTTTGTTTTGACAATGGGAATTAATTTTAAATTAATTTTTGTCACTTCTGTGTTTTGAATTTAGAAAAATGGATTCCATATTTAGAATTAGGAGGTAAAAATTGTGTAAATAGGTACCTTTTATTTTTCGACATTTTGAATAATTACTTCGGTTAATATTTTATTTACCATGGTTAAAGGGTAAATCTGGTAAATAAGGGTAACAAAATAATATAATAATAATAATAATAAATTTCCATAAAACGTGTCCTAACTCTATTGGGTGATAAATTTACGACCATGGAAATATTTGGGCCGATTTTGGGACCCCATGGAGCCACTTGTATGCGATAATGACACTTTATATTAATTAAGTTAAAGTAAATACAAAAATGACATAAGCATATTTCTTTTAGAAAAACAATTTTAACATAGGGTTATATATGATATCATTTTGACTGTAAATATTAATTAAAAATATAAAAATATTTCCTATATAATGATATTTTATTTATAATTTTTAGACATTTAATAATTAAAATTATTTATCACTCAATGACGATGCAATATTCTCCTTATTAATGAAAGAATCAATTAATTAGTATTATAATTGTTATAATAAATATAATTTGAATGTTTTGATGCCATAAACGAATTTTATTGGTTAATATGACCTGTTAGTATTGATTAAATGAATTTTTTTTGAATTAATAAAGTTATTAAAACTTTTAAAAAAACCAATTATTAAATAATGTCAAGATTGACATAAAAGAGTTTTTAAAACAAATATTATATTATTAATTGATATAATATTCCTAAAAATCTAAGGTTCAACCAAAATACTTATATGATTATAGGTATATCATTAATGAACCACTTGGGGTTCTCCTTGTAGTTTATAGTATGTTTATTAACCAAATAATATAAAAATTCAACGAGACATGGTAAATGTCAAACTAATTAACTAATAGTTTAATATAAAATATAAGATTAATATAGTGACCCAAACCTATCTAAAAACTATTTTCTGCATGGTTTTCGACCCATAATCACCTTATAATTTAAATAATATAGTTTGGATCCATTAGAAACCGAATATGAATTTATTATAAAAAAATAGTTTATTTTATTTCTAATGAGCCCCTCCTCCCCTTATAAAAGGACACCAATTCTAACCAATTCTCCATACATTAAAAGCCTTTTGGTTCGACCAAACCTTTCCCAAATACCCTCTCAACTTCTCCCAATTCAACAGAGAGGCCTTAGTTTGATCAGAAAGCCAACTTAATGTTCCCTTTTGATCAAATCAGAAGGAAGAACCCGTAGAAGAGGTAAAAATCTCACCACCTCTTTCAAGTTCCTTTCTTTTTCCACTTACTTTTTATTAGTTGTTTCCATTATAAAATAATAACTCCAGTATCTTATATATAACGTGATGTTATTATAAATATAGTACAACCATATTCAGTAATCTATCCATCATTTAAATGACATGTCACCATACGTGCGTGCGTACGGCTTACTGTCTCCACATTGTGGTGTAATTGTTATTCAAATCATTATTATTTTGATGGGTATGACAATGATGTGTAATTGATGTAAGTAATAAATATAACATGATAATGATTCATTATATATGGTATAATATCCAATTATATATAATTTTTATATGAAAATAATGATATTGTCGCTCGTGCGTACGTACAGACTACCGTCTCCACGAACGCGATGAGATTCATTCCCCATCATATCCATTAAAGACTAACATTAATATTATGATTAAAAATAATGTTTAAATATTTGATATAATTCTGGATATGAATGAGATACATCCCATCCATACTTATTATGACTCACATAACAATTAATACAAATAAAAACGAATCCGTTAACACCTGAAACGACAATAATAATAAGATATTATTAACAAAGAAATGTTAAAAGATCATATATGATATCATATTAATGTATATGATTCTTGTATAATTTAATAACAATCATTTCACAATTATACAGGAGGTTAACATACCCTCAAAAAAGGAAAAGTACAAGGTAAGGGTTTATTTTACAATCTCTTCATTATCTGAGGCTGTTTATACGTAATTATCTACTAGGATCTCTTTATCATCCACATTCATGATTCGGAAAAATGTATTTCAAATAATTCTTAATATTTTACAGACTATGGGTTGAAGTCATTTATACCCTTTTTTACCTTTTATAAGATGTTTACAAAGGAATGTTTCTGTCGTTTTCCAAACAAGGTCCTTTTTAACTATTTCGACAATATTAAGGTAAGAATGTATTTTTTAACTTATACGGCAGGTGTAGCTATTTTCCATCGTTGTAAAATCATCGAAGCTTCCCTTACAAGATTATAAGAATATTTTCAAAGTAAAAGTTTTCTTTTATAATTATGTGACAACTTAATTGATTTAAAAAAAGAGATATTTCTCTCAAATAGTTTTGATTTCATATATGTCAACATCATTTTAAATGTTTTAAAGATTTATTATTCTAAACCATTATAATTAATGTCCATTATTGAAAAATGGTTTTAAGGATTTATTTAAATGGACATGAATGTTTTAAAATGTTAATTACCATAAAAAGTTTAAATGTGGTGTGGGATACTCTGATTAAAAAATGTCTTTAAATGTCTTCCTTTCAAAATTGTGTGACTTTTAAATGTTTCCATGAAAAGGGATATTCCAATCAAAGAGTTTTAAAAACCATTTCCATCTATATAAAATCCTTTAATGGATTTTAAACTTGTTTCGAAGTTGGTTTATTATGATACAAATCTTCTATGTCGTATTGAAGGTTTTATGATATGTTTGATTGTGGATGTGTTATTTTTATACCATTAATGGTTTATGGTTAAAGTATTGACATTTTGTATCCTATTTCTTATACGAATGTTTATGTTATGTTTCATCCTTTTCATATGAGGATTGTATTGGATATAGTAAGTGACGGGTGGAGCCCGCTATAGCTCCTTGATGCATCGGTAGGTCTCACGAGACAACTAGACGTGGAATTGGCCGAGGCATTTTCCCAATTTAATTTATGGTTTTGGTTGAGGCCTTAATAATTTTTATATGTCACAGCCAAGGCCTTGACAAAATGTTTTAGAATGTATGGAATTATACATTCCCTCATTATGGAAATAATATTGATGGTTCATGTGGTCCTTCAACTAGTATAATACCCATGATTATGTTTTATTATGTTATTATTTACTCAGCTCATATTCTTTCCATAAAAGTATTCATGTTTATTATTGGTAAAAGAATGTTGTTTAAATTATTCACCATGATTAATATTTATGTTATTTTCTGCTGTATTGATTACCCTTACTGAGCGTTTGAGCTCACCCCTTTCTATGTTTTATTTTTTCTAGGATTCCAAGAAGTGTATTGTGATTGATATGCAGGTTTAAACTATGAGAATAATGGCGTTCATGAAGGATTATTTATATTGTGTTTTATGTTATAAAGTGTAATGTTACATTCATTTATGTAATCTATTTTCCAAGACTGCTAAACCAATCAGTCCTTCGGGTCTTGATTCCTTGTAATCATTCCAATTTATTAAAATAATTCACTGAATCTGGGTAACTAGGGTCGGGGCGTTACATGGAGAACAAGATCAATTAGATCTGCCGGTCCAACAATGGTGAGGGGCTGCGAGGGGCCGAATACATAGAGGTACCTGGCCAGCGTAGTGATGAACGATCTGCTCATAAGTGTACCCCGCCTCCTCTGTGTCAGTACTCTATAGTAGGAGGAAAACTGGGTGGCCATGATGATGGATGATCTAACCATGGCTGTAGCAATGATAATAATGTCAATTTGGATGATGTTGTCATGTGTCTCACCTCATGCGAACCACGTGTGTGCCATGGTTTGATGTAATATATGCATAGTTGGACACCTCAACTGGGTTGACTTCACCAGCTTGGGGTCATGATGGGACATGGGATCATGAACGATGAGATGCCAATGTCTTGGATAATCCTTAATAATGAGCCTCATCTTCCATGTAGGATAGATATATGAGATAAAAAATCCTCAATTTAGATACTGAGACTTACACCAAACATGGCCGTAGTGATCTGGCATGGTCTGCCTCCTAGACAAAAGTGCAGGGAGTCCAATGTGTTGTCAAAGGAAGTTAGGAACTCCTTGAAAAACTCCTTGTACGTCTCCTCCTAGGTGTCAATGATGTTTTTTATATTCCAAATCTCTAATAATGTCAGGACATCATCTATGATGTTCATCTTTGTAAGCGAGACAATATCCAGAGTCTTGTTGGTCCACATAAGTTTTTCCTGGATCTGAATGGGATTAACCTAGTGCTATAGTTTAGTAAAGAATAGATCCTAGTGTAAATGAAGATTATCATCTGTAGACAGGGTGGAGCATGTGTCATATAAGATTGATGGAGCATGCAGGAACTTAGTAGCAGGCTGCTAGTTCGTGGAGACAGATGAAACAAATTTAGAGGATAAACTCAATAAAGAAGGAGAAGGGACGAGTAGTGGCCTCTTGTGGTGTTCCATGACAGGAGGAGTGGTGGGTGATCATGGCTTGCAAAAGGGTAATAGTAGGAGTGTTTGGTTTTGGAATAAGAGAGAAATTGGGGCATCACATCATGAGGTTTAAAGGTGAGGGGACACATGCGAGAGGGATCAGATTAAGAGGAGAGGGGATCCGGTTTGACAGAGGTCGAAGGTTCATGACCCTTTAGTTTTCTAAAAACATACTCAATCCATGTCACGATGTTTACTTGAGTGTCACATCACAAACCTTACAAAAATGTTGGACTTTAGATTGGAAAAGGGTCATGTCGTGGCCTGTGGGTTAAAGGTGTGTACTTCATTGGTTTCCTCAAATTTTTTCCTTTATTTCCCCACCTATATATTTAAATGAAAAGAATAATCTCAAAAGAATTGTCCTATTATAACGTATCTAAGTCCAATCTTGGGTTGCCTCCTAGTCAGTGCTTCATTTATAGTGGATATTTTGACTCAATTAAAGCTCATTTAATGACATAGTTATCACGGAATGGTTCATGAAACATCTTCAATCTAGGATCATGTATTTTTGTTGGTGATAAATCCATATATAATTCGGAGTTGAATACAATAGGTAAGGGGGAATATTCCCCTAGAAATGAGTTTTTTATTGTACTGGGCGGAATGATAGATGGGATAAATAATGACACATCCTTCTTTCCCAACTGAGGTGGATGAATGATAGATGGAATCAAAGTAGGAACAACCTCTCTGGTGAGTAGTTCAATAAATTTGACTTCCTTGAATTCATATCCTCTATCTTTTTTAGTAATAGAGTTATCACATTAATCCTATTTATCCATGGAATCTTCATCATTCTGGGTAAAAGAAAACAAATTACAGTCCCTATTGTCATCTGAGTGTTGCACAGCTCTAATCAGGTTGAACACAATTTGTTCTTCTCCCACTCTGATGTTGATAATTCCTTGGTTCACATCAATCAGCGCCTTTCCTATTACTAAGAAAGGTCTTCCAATGATAATTTAAACATCTCTATATTTTTCCATGTCCACAACCAAGAGATCATATGGGAATATAAACTTTCCATCTTTTACTAGAACATCATTCAGAATTCCCCTAGGGTGATTGATTGAGCTATATGCTAATGGTAAATCTACCCTTGTCTCATTGAGTTCCTTGAGTCTGTGCTTATGAAATATACTCATTAAGTTAAGGTTAATGCTTTATCCAAGATCACAGAGTGCTCTATCAAAATTATAGTTTCCCTTCCCACAAGAGATTGATAAGATGCCAAGGTCTCTCATCTTTGGTGGAATTATCTTTTGTACAACATCAATGTATTATTCATTTATGGAGATGACTCATAGGTATTTTTTATTTTTATTTTGTTTTTAAAAAGGTATTTTAGGAAATTGGCATACATAGAAATCTGAGCAATAACTTTAGAAAATAGGATATAGATATGTAATTTCTTGAACATATCTAGGAACTTCTTGTGTTGTGTCTCTTGCATACCCTATCTTTCTCTCTATATATAGGGGTTAGGTGGCTTGTATGGTGGTGGGGAAACATAAACAGGTTCCTTCTACCGCTTAGGTATAAGTTCCTTCTTATCTCATGCTTCTTCATGATGTAAGATGGGAGTGACTTCATCATCTTTTAGATCAGGGGTTTGTTGTCTTCTCAGCTCTTCTTATGGCATCCATGCATATTTGGGTTGTTGGAAGTCTATAATCTTTCCTCTCCTCAGTATTACTACCTTAGCTTCCTCTTGTGGGTATGTATCAGTGTTACCAGGTAGAGTACCTAGTAATCTATTGGAAATATTGTTTGAGTTTCGACCCATTTTCACTTTAAAGTTCCTCATAAAAACTCTCTAGTTTTGCACATATATCTCATTGGTCATCATTCATTGATCATACATTTTCACAAATGACGCCATGAGGTTTTACAGATTGATTTTTCTAGGTTCTTGATGAGGTCTTGGATGAGGTGGATGAATTTCTTTGATCTTTGAGGGAAGGGTTTTTTTTTATCTTGTGGTCATGTTACAATGTTCATCGGAGGATACCATAGTCTCCCTTAAGCATAGAATTGGTTCTTTCTACCTCTTGTCTAAAAATAACCTTGATTGTTTGGAGGTTTATGCCCAGCAGGCCTTTGCTGATAATATTGTTATTGCTAGATTGATAGGTTCTGCTGATTGTAATTGACATAATTACAATATTTTTGTGGTTCTTCGTATTCATATTTGCATCGTTGATATATATATGGGCCACTGTATATCTCTTATGATTGTAACTCCATTACAGGGTAGGAGGGGGTTGGGAAGTTGGTATCTGAAATGATTCTAACTTTTTAGTGGGCTCTTACACTTTCCCTTCTAGCATTGTGGTCTCATCAATATGGTTAATTCCACACCATTGTGGTTGACAGGAACTCTTCCACATACTATAATTTTTATAAACTTAACAAAGAATGGCTCTTCCGGCTTTGAGAGTATTGAACATAATACCTCCATTGGCGGCTGCATCGACAACATTACGCGATGATGGATGGAGTCCTTGATAAAAGGTTGGGAGTTGTATCCACATATAAATTCCATGAACTCAACACATCCTCACCTGTTATTTAACGCAATACCAAGCTTCCCAAGATGACTCTCCATTAATTTGGTTGATATTTTGAATGTCCATATAGAGCTTCCAAGCCTGGATGGGTGGGCTGAACTTGTACAAAAACTTCATGGCCAGTTCATCCCAAGTCATAATTGACATGTGATCTTGAATCTTTACCCAGTCCTTGGATTTGTCTCTTAAGGACAATGGGAAGATTCATATTCTTATTACATCATAAGAAAATCCTTGGTTTTGAATGGTATTGTAGACTTCCAGAAAGTTAGCAATATGTTCCTGTGGATCTTCGTTTTGATTACTACTGAATTGCCACATGTTTTGGATAATATGAATGAGTCAATGTTTTATTTTTAATGCATGGGATTGTATATGGGGTGTAACAATGCGAGGGATCATTCCATGAATTGATGGAAAACCATTATCCCTGATTGTCTTCTCCTGATTCATTATCCAGTGTTCTCCTAGAATGACTTGATGGTTGGTGTTTGACGGGTTTGGTCCTGCATGGTGGAATTGCTTAGCAATCACTGACCGGTGAAAGATAAGTGAGATGCATTTCCATCTTGGGATTGAATTCAAAAGGGCGATGTTCTTAAATATTATTTGAACAAGTCAATGGAACTTGGTACATGAATGGGAAATTATAAGAGATGAAAGAGAATTTAAAAAAGAAGGAAAGGGGGTGAGGGGAAGTTAATCCTTGATCTAGACTAGAGTCTTAACAAAAAAAATTGTGTTGCCTCCCTGGAAAAAGTGCCAAAATTTGATAGGCATGAGCCACATGGGACATTTTTTTCACACATGAATGTTAGATTTAAATTTATATGTGTCCCAAACTTCACTGACTACTATAGAATAGTATAGTAGAAGCCTAGGGTTTATCCCAAAAGGAGAACATTGTTCTGTAGGGAGAACAAATATAGTATTCAATCCATTATTGGAGTCCTTACTAGTTTGACTAATGTATGGGAGTTTTCTAACAATTTATGGGTTTTAATTCAATTTATTAATGAGGGGTTGAGAGGAAGTCCAAGTATCAAGATAATGGTGATCCTAATTCTAATCAAGGAATGGTTATAACTGATTAGTGTGTAAAGAAAGCGGTTGTCACTATTTAACTTTGGTACAGTCTTCTAGTTCTACATAGGATGTTACTTTTCCATGGTCTAGAGGCTAGTTACAGTCTTAGATACATTATGTTCAGATTCTATTGCAGAAAGTTCCCTACGCTAATGATCATAGTCTTATTTTACTCCAATTTGGATAGGGTCATTTGTTTGACTATACAATGGTCATGGTATAGTCACAAAAATGAGGTTTGGTTTTCGGTTTAAATCATAATTACTAATTTAGTAAGGTCTTCCAAGTTTATAACTAGAGGTCTAATTATGTGTGTAGATAAATCGAATATTGATCCCTACCCCTGATGCATTGAACAACTCATAATGGTAATTACTATAATAAAAGGAATAAAAGAAAGAATAATAACTATGCTATTGGGATTGAAAAGAATAAAAATATAACAATATTAAATAAACATTAAATAATAATTTAAATAAAACATTACATTAATGGAATGAAATGGAAATGAAATGACGCGACAATTGAAGGCATTGAGGAAAATCAATCCATGACTCTTTGATTGAAAACATAATGGAATTACAAAGAACTAAATTATTTTAAGAGGGAAAAGAGAAGGAAATATTTAAGGGATTATAAAATGGGGATAAATCTTATCCAATGATATTCAGATGTGCTTCTGAGCTACTTCTTAAATATGTGAAAATGGTTGTGATGTGTACTTAATAGTTAGGTCATAAACCCGTGATCCATGTTACTTTGACTAGGATCTTCAACGTGGCATGCAGATATTCTACGGATTTGTAAGAGGGCTTCATGAAAAGACCTAGAAATTTATTCATTCTTTGTGGTTGGTCACATATTGTCTTCATGGCTTCATTTAGGTTGTTATCATCTAGAATATGATGTGAACTAGGCCATCATGATGTGAACTTGAATATTGTTTTTTAGCTTTTCTGCATTTCTTCCATATAATCTTGTGAAGATCTATTTCCTGTAATATTAAACCTCTACAACATGTATTATATAGTAAAATATTGAAAAATAATGTAAAGGTGATAGAAAAATATATATAACTTATAGGCTGATCAACACCCCATCATTCATTATACTCATTATATTCCTTGACAATCTATACATCCCATCCATTAAGATTTTTCAGTAATTGGTTAGATAATGCAGTCACATGAACCTATTCATTTTTATTAATCTAGTATTAGGATGTTCTCATTCATCTCCAAAGAGATGTCCAAATACGAACTTGTAGGTTCATAATTTCCCATGTACATATTCAAGATCATTTTTAGCTTCTTCGAGCATGTTTATGGGTCAAGGAAATCAATCTAGATTTTGCATATTATAGATTCTCTTTAGTTTCCTAATACATTTCTGTGTCTCCTTTAAAAATTCATAGCTTCATCTCCCCATATTTTGTTGATAATTTAGAGTATTTTATTTTCACATAATAATCTCTATATATTCATATAATCAGTCTTTTACAATTCTCATCTATTTAAAATTATATTCATATTCACAATATTAATATTATGAATGTCGTCATGATAATTATCATTATGATTATTATATTTACATAAAATTAATACAATAATTTACCACTTCTTTGCATCTCTTTAATTGGGTCAAGGAATCCTAAATTATCTCCTCATTTATTTTAGATATTATTTAATATTTAATATTCTAGAACAATTCATTTTTTAATTTTAAATTCATTAATTCCACACTTTATTTACACAAATGTCTTATGTTCTCTTTTTATAATTTATTTAATTAATACATAATATAGCTCGACTTCTTTCATTTAATCCACAAGAATAAATTATAAATAGTTTGTATATGTGTGCATGGAATAACTATGGATCAATCTCTATGAAATATTGATAAGATTACGTATAGGGGATATAACATAAAAATATATGTGACTCTCACTCACTAAATAATGTTCTTTTCTTTGAAATTAATACTCATGACTTTTATGGTTAAACAAGAACTCAGTTCCATGGTTTCTGTTATCCCTTGGTTTACATTCAAGAAAAGAATAAAATCCATTATTGATGGATCAAAAAAATATATTTTATGTATCATATTCAAAATAATAGAAAAACATTATTGTGGCATAGAATATACATGCTGTCATGCAACATATTATATCCTGCCATGTACTAGAGTACCATGACCATTACATAATATATTGTGGATTATACCTTATATGATATAGATAACATAGTTCTTATGAAAGATTACACATGAATTTGATAATTCCTTCTATGATTGTAGTGTTTTGGAAACTGAAATAGATGGTTGAATGCTTATTGTAGGATCATTCTCGCATGTACGATATCTCATCTCATTGAAGGTCATGCTATGGTTTGAAATTTATTGACATCAAACATCCATGTGCACTTCCGGAAGATTTTTCACTCAAGAAATCTTCACAAAATATCTGTGCTAATGGCTCCCATATCATGCTCAGTTTTTATGGTTGATTCATCATGGATTTGTAGTCAATAAATTTATTTTATAGTGAATTTGATATCTTGTTTTTACCTTCATTTTTTAGGTAAGATCAATGTTCATTACATATGGCCAATCCTTATAAGCATTGAATACCTGTACCTTTTAATGGTTAATGAATCTAAATATAATCATCGATCATGGGAAGCCATCTTGAATTGTTCTGATGGAAATTTCTAGAATAATGTATTCTTTCCCATGAATTCATCAAGTACAATAATGACCAATGGTGATGGTTTTGGTGATGGATAGAATGAAACTTTCAATATGAAACTTAATGGATCAAATAAATCAAACATAACCCATTCATTCCATGTTTTTAAGCATGATAACATTAAAAACAACTCAATATACCCCATAGAAGAAACCAAAACATTTTTTCTTCATAATTAGTAGATCTATTTCATGGATCACTCAGACTTAGAATATGGATATGATCCTCAATGGAATCTCACACACCTTATCCATTAATTGGGTATTGTGGACCCATGAATCTCATAAACACCATACCTATAAATTTGAAGGATCGATGGCTACACTCTACCCGCTTGTACATCATGAAAGTCATGAATGGTGCAACCCACATGGTTGAGTATAGCTCTCACATGTGTGGTCGAGACGGAAACTTTTTTTAGGGATTGGATAAAATCTTTGGCAAGGAGTTTCTAGTGAAGATGAATTATTTGATTTGGAATATGAGGAATCAGTCTGTTACAATTTATGAAAATGTTTAGAGGAGGGGTGTTTTATTTTATTCCCATTGTAGGTGTTATGACTCACCAAGGATGGAGAACACATGGAACCTTTCATTCTACAACAAGTGGGTCCTCAACATATAGATTTTTCTACTATAGGGACTCGGCCTGAAAGGGATCTGTGACGATGTTGATGAATTCTTGGCTAGTTAGTTTCAGGGGTCAGACCAGCATGGGGGGGGGGGGCTAGACAGATCACGATATTCTATTTATTGTAGCTTGTTAGGTTATATGGTAGAAATGAAATAAGGTATACAAAATCATTGGATTATAATATCCATATTATCAAGTTAGTTTGACGAGTTGGGTGGCAGATCTCAGTCCCTTTATTAGTGAGGGCTCTTTAACCACTCTCAGGAAACTTTTCCCTATGACCTTTTATGTTGAATGTTCCAGGAGTGGGATGAGTTCAAGAAGATGGGTTAAATAGAATACACCTTGCACGTGGATCAAGATGACGGTGGATGAATCATGCACATCTAATTTGATGAGATGTGGAGGTCCTTTTTGTGATTTCATTGGATTAGTGATTCTGACCTTTAGTCCTTTATTATTTCTTAGTTGTTTGTGGGAAGCATATGTCAGAGCATTGTCCACTGGGATCTTAATTTTCATGTTGTAAAATATCAAAGTCAACTTGGTGGAATCAGAATCTCAATTCATAGTGAGGATTCTTCATGTAATGGAGGGTATTCCCTCACATCTAAGATAATTGGTGAGAAAATACAGGGATTACTTGACCCTGGGTGTCACCGTTAGACACATCTAGAGGGAAGTGAAACATGAAGCTGATACTCCTTCCAGTAAGGGATTCCCAAGAGAAGGCATCACTATATATTCTTAAATGATATCCTTACTGATTTACTACTATCTCATTTAATATAATGATGCTCAAGAAAAAAAAAATCTCACCCACCATAGATTTGACTACTATATCATCCTTTTTCCTATCAAAAACGTGAATTGTGAGTGACCATAGAAGTAGATCAATAATATTTTAAATGTTATGGATTCATTATCAAGAATTTAATCTAATATATTTTGTTTCATTAATCCATAAAATTCTTCTAAGCATCATCATCAACACCATTAAACACATATTATACCTTTGACATCAAATGAAATTACTTACCGTGTCTTGTAAAAGATAAAATTAGTAATTTATATTATTTTTTAGAAAAGGGATATTTTAGATCAATATTTCATATGTACAACCAAGATTTAAATACATTTTGTTTTCATCAAAAATTGTTGGCACACTTGTTTTGATCCTGGATGATTGGAGAATATGGATAAATCCAAAAAAATGAGTTCAAATGTTGGGCTCATGGAAGTATTTATGAAAACTACTTACTATTGATTTTGAATAGAGAGTGCGCCTGGATGAAATTACATATATGGTTTTCAGGATGGAAGTAGAAAATATCCATGGAAGGATTTCATTGACATTTATAGCTTAGTCCAAGAGATAAGGATCAATGAAGAATGATGATTTCCATTTCTTTGATTATTTTTTTAAAGAGAACAATGTGTAATAATATAATTCCTACACAATATTATATTTATCTAGAATTATTTATCAGTATTGACATCATTTAGAATGAAAATATTAAAAACACAAATATAGTGGATAATCTCATTCCAATTTGAAGAAAAAGATTTTTTTGAACATAGCTTTCAAAGATACATAAAATCAAGAGTTATATTGGAAGAATAATTTTAAGATGAACATTTTTTATCATGATGTATATAAAATGAGCATTACTATCACCAAAGATGTGTATGGGAGATAAAAATAGAGAGTGGAACTAGGATTCAAAGTGACACTTTCCATAACCTTTTATGGTTAGTTCCCCTTAGAATGGAAGATAGTTTCCCAAAAACATGTATCCACAAAAAAAGAGTATAATTGATTCTTCTTCAATGATACATCACTCCCTTTATAGTCCTTAGATTATCCCTCAGTGGTAAACCAAGTAAAATTATTGATTTTTCATATTAATTTCATTATGTATTTATTTTTAATGTTCCCTTAGATTTTAATCAATAGAAAGTGAGAGATTGAATGTGTTATATACAATAAAGAAAAGCGATCAGAAAGACCTAGGTGACTATAAAATAACAAAAATGTAATTCAATGTCTACCCTTATTCTTGTATGTTTAAATTCTTATAAAAGTGATATATATCATTAAATAAAGAATCATCATCTTAAATAAGATTGATACAATTTTTTTTCACCCCATGTATAACTATACCCATTGTCACTAAAGATATGTAAGAGTAAATGTATCATGTAAGTATAAAACTAACTCACATAAGTATGATCACGTCCCATGGAATAATGAATTTAATCTTTGAAAACTAATGTAATATTAATGACCTTTAATAAGTCAAACTCCATTATTTCATTACTTGTGTAATAATTAATTTGAATATTCATTTCTCACATAATATTGAAATAAAATAACATTATTGAATGTTCTAGAGTATAATGTTACTTAAGTAAAAGAAAATTCCTTATAATATTGATACCAAACCTCTACTGTATAATTATATATTTATAATTTTTTTTAAAAAAATTATTTAATAGAATTTAAATATTTTAGGTTTAATCATACAAATTTATTATAATTTAACATGAAATTATCTTAGATTAAACTATGAATATCATTTCACTGTAATCATATATCTTTGGTATTAAATTTTATGGGTTCATATAGATAATAAAAGCTACAATATGTTGGTATAAAATAAATGATAAAAAAATTAATGTTTTTAATGAATCATTTTGTAGGTATGATGGATTTTTCATTAAAACTAACAGAATATGCATAAAATGTGACAATGTATTATGGGTAATCAATAAATTTTTTTTGTGTTTAGATATTCCAAATTAGAGTACAAAAAGTGAATTTTTGTTTTCCTTATTATAGTAAAAGTGAAATAGGCCAATATAGATTAAGCATTATACAAACTGTTATAAATTGAAGCAAATATGTTTCTTCTTCCACTGAAAAGGTTTATAAGAGGAAATGAACATTTAGTAATATTTTTAAATACTAACCAACATTACAATTAATGAAATGGGGTCAACTGTTATTAATGATTAAGTATTATTTCTTCTATAATGACTGTTATTTTCATGATTTACTCCTATATTAATAGCATTTTGTTTCTATTATTTTTTTAAAATATATTAATAATTGGAAGATGAATAATGATTTCATTTATTTACCATACCTAAATGATAACATATTAATTAAAAATATATATAACCTAAAAACTAAAATTCATATGTGAAATAATATATTATAGATCATTTTGAGTTCTATAAGAATATTAAAAGATAGTGAAAAATGTTTTTGTGTGATTTAAAAGAAATGGATTTGAGGAAAACATTGTAAATACATTTATTAAAGAGAAATAAGTCACTCATGAAAGATATATAGTACATAATTAATGAAAATGAGATAGTTCTATTCATTTCCATTCTAAGGTAAATAAATGTGTCCAATGGTTAATATTTTAATAATATTTTTCATCTGATGATTTATAATTTACAATTATAATAACTAAAAAACTATAAAAAAAGTTTTATGTTTTTGAAGATAATTTTAAAATAATTAAAAATTTTAATTCTTGATTTTCATTATACTTAGATGGATGTGAATTTTTATGAATTTTTTTTTTCTTAAATTCATCACATGAGTTTTTAATATGTTTTTAATGTAAAATTGTAGCTGTGCAATGTAATTTGAAAAACAAATCACACCTTTAATGTTTTATATGGTTTTACAATATGTCTAACACTTAAAAGCTAAAATAAGTATTTTTGGTCTTTTACTATTAAAGTTGATTTTTTGTATTGTTTAGTCTTTGATTACACTGAAATAATTTTTTCATAACAAATCTCATTGACACATGAAACCAAATAAGGGTAATTTATTGGGTGAGAACGCCAACTGTTTTTAGAATATATCTCAATGATTTGAAAAAAATAGACGAGCCATTTTTGATTGAAAATATTTTATTACTAGATTTTTTTATTTTCCATTTTCACATGTTATGAGTGTTAGATAATTATATAGAAGGAAAAAGGTTCATGTAAATTGGAATTTATATCTAGATAGAAACCCAAAATTTAATTTAGAAAAATAAGAAAATGGTTAATTTTATCAGAGAATTATTTGAGAAGAGTTTTCAACGTTATTATGATATATGGTTTTAATAATTACATGGATGAAAATACTAGAGTGATACATAATAGTTTATCCCACAATTTCATTGTTTTAAAGAATTTTTTTTTATTTACATGTTTCACCATATTTTCCCAATGAAACCCCTCATGGGCCAGAAAAGAATATGTGAGTAACCTATAAAACCTACCACTTATAGGTCATAATTTGGTGTTTATAAAGAAGGGTTAAACACATGATTTCTAGAGGCATTGACCACATGAATTATTAAGAATAATTAAAATGGAGCACTAATGAACACTAATGATTTTCGATTTCACAAATAACCTCTACAACCCTACTTCTTTGTATATTTTTGGGTATAAAGTTATCAGGAAAGGATATTAAGGAAAACTCTCCATACCCTATACCCTTCTCCAAACACCACAAACCAACCAAATAAGTCACCCCAATCATCACCACACTATAATTAAAAATAGTTATAAATTGTGGTGGGTTGACTACTCATGAGTACTCGGTATGATCATTCTTATAAAAAAATCAACATCCATTCATAATATGTATGGAAGAGTAAGAAATAATAATATAAACCTATGAAAACAGAACTATATATTAACAATGAAAAAATAAGAGATATATAATTATTGAACTACACATTCTACATCATCCGCCAGGACTATATTCATCTTCTAAAATAGTCTCAATGATTTCCCCAACCATGGGGTTTGAGAAATTTTATCACAAATGGTGGTGAAATCTCATTAAATCCACAACCATCATGAAAATATGAAAATGAAAACAGATAATAATTTCCGTCCTCACCTATAGACTATCTCTAGGGTGCCTATAATGTAGGGCTATAGATAGAAGGTTGGAAAACCCCTCACTAACACACCAGTGACTAGAGTATATTACAACATCAATAAAAAATTCACTAACCATCATTAATTCCATATCTATATGCTACAATATGAAACCGTATAACCAAACATCCGAGCCATATGCACTATTTCAATATTATGTACAATATTGCCACATATCAAAAACTGTATAAAAAAATCTACAACCACATCACCAAGTAT
Organism: Viscum album; assembly: GCA_963277665.1. NCBI lineage: Eukaryota > Viridiplantae > Streptophyta > Magnoliopsida > Santalales > Viscaceae > Viscum > Viscum album. Next base: position 1,449,064,671 of record OY728129.1, read on the forward strand.
ACAAATTTCCAACAACCCATTAGTAGGGTAACATAACCATGAATTCCACAAACTTCATGTCTTCCCCCTTTGATGTGTGTACCCCACCCATACCAAATTTTCATATAGACATCATAAAAGGAGGTTTTGTTTAACATGAGGGAAGTAAACTTTTACCCTCCTCCTAGTATGTATGATCCCCATAATGTATCCTCATTATTTTTACCTCATTATGTCAATAACATATTGCATTGTTTAAAAATCAATCCATTATAACTCACACAAAAATTATTACTTCATGGAATTAAAATGCACATATTTAAACAACCTAAAACTATTAAAACACCCAGAAATTCAACTACAAACATTATTTCTTCACATTCTCACAACCATTTCCATCATATCAAAATAATAATCTAACAAGTACACCCCCAACACCACTATCAAAAACATATTTATCAAAATAAAAACCAATCCATTAAGAGATTAATGTCACATAATCAATAATTACACATTTCACATTATTTCTAATTCCATTACATATCATTTAGAGGCCTCAATTTTTCTATTATAGAAATAATTTCCCCATATTTAATGAAAAACCATTCACCAGTCTATATCCCATTTCAATCTCTCTATTCCTCATTATGCGAACATATTACAACCCTTAATCATTAATAAATAAGATAACAATGGATGAAATTACATTCCATAATCATATTCATAACAGAAATCTATTTCCTTAATTTTATTTTATATTTTCATTATCATCAATAATTATATAAAAAATAGACTAATCCTATCCCAACATACCTTCTAACCACTTACGTCATTTAAAATGGTATATAACTTATCATTTTTATCATCATTTTATGAAAATTTCGACTTTCCATTTCAATTTACCATTACCATTTTCTTCCCATAAATAGGATTAACGATAATTAATGAGGACATATATAAAAAACACTACAACACCCTTTTTATGAAATAATAAAACCGTAACAAACACAAAATTGATTATAAACAAATAGTAGAAACAATATTTATCATATTCACGATTTTATGAACATCCCCATACATTACTATATTAAACATATTTTCTAACAATTAAGTTGCTAATTTTTTCCAATAATAATAACATCCACAAAAATCGCACCCGAAAAAATCAATCAACATAATGAAAATATGAAAATATATAAAACACATAAACCCTCTCCATTACCTAATTTGTTATATTCAATTTAGTAATTTATTATTTAACGAGTTTTTACCCCTTTTCTCCATTTCTAAAAACTAAATACCATTAACACTAGTGCGGAAAACATTTTTTATGTCTATTATTTTTAATTTTTTAGGTCGGTAGTTAGATGATGTTATTAAAGGCGATGTTATAAATATTGTTTTGTACATCAGTTTTTTTAAAACTGACATAAAACCCATAAATACATATAGTTTTTGAAGTAGGTTATTAAATAACCGATGTGAAAAACCCTTCAGAGGTTTAATTCATCATGCCATCTATTTAATAATCAACTTGGTATATAGTTTTGTATGCTGGTTATTAAAAAACTAATGTGATAAATCAAGACTTCGAAGGGTTTTTGTTAGGTCCACTTGGCTAGATACCCTGTGAGGGGTGGGGGTGGGGGGTGAATCACGGTATGACAGATTAAAATGACTTCCCATTTTGATGTTATTTTTTTTGTTAGAAAATCCCTTATCTCTCTCCTTCCCAATTTAGAGTATGAGGAAAGTTTAAAGCAGGTACAGGACACAACAATTTTTACTTGGTTCACCCTCACTGGGCTACGTCCAAGTAGCATACACTATCACTTTGCCTATTTACCAATTCCACTATAAGCGCACTACTATTTACAAGTTCGAAGTGGACTCACTATCCCCCCTGGTTTACAACCACTCACAATTTGAGAACTCACTGCACTCTCAACTGAAGTGAGCTCACTACTTCTTCAGAAGATTCAATCAATGTTTATAGACCTGGAGGTCTCTTCATTTGCACTAATGAACGCATCCTATACTGTATGTAGATACTCTATTGATGTTCAAAGCTCATCCACTAATGAATACCCCTTTGCCCCTAAACACTCAATGACTCACTTTGGAAACACCTTCACAAAGCACCATACTTCGCGAGGCTCCCAATTTCACAAAGCTCAAACAGTCCTTCACGAAGAACCTGCCTTTTCGCAAAGCCCTCTCATGAAGCACTCTCACGATTCTCAAGTCATCTCATAGTGACATACCTTGTGATGCTCACTGAGGCAACATGGAGCTCACCACTTTCGCAGAGCTAGATTAGCTACCTCAAAACAGTTCTTTCATGAAGTGCATTGCCTTAGTGAACTACCTTTATGAACCGAGAGAAAAATATTTTCTCTGAAAACTCTCTAATTCTCCTGAGGGGGTTGAGGTCTATTTAAGGTAAATTCCACCGACCCTTGAACCTTCCATGATAAGTCAACGCCATGCCATCTCAAATCACGAAGCTCTGAAGTTCCCACCAAAATTTTCTAAAAATCGTGAAGCACCGCAATAAATTTCTGATCGCGGAGATCATTGTAATCACAGAGCGTTTCATCATTTACCTCGCATATTTGCAGCGAAGCTTCACTCACATGCCTTGAAGCTCCCCGTGAAATTCCCTTCGCCACCACAATGCTCCTGAACTCTGCCATTCGTGAAGCTCGTCGTAATCGTGAATTATCACCGTCAACATTCTTCTTATCATCGCAAAATCCAATCCATGAAGCCTATCTTTGCGAAACTCATGCCTTTTCCATTTTAAATTAGATATTCTAGAAAATCCTATTTTTGCAATGCTCACCAGACTCCAAATTTTGGACCCCAAATATTTGGGAAAGACTGGGAAATGGAGCCACCTTGTATATGTTATTTTATACCGCCTCCAGATCATCCATTCCTTTGTCATCATTCTTTGTCAACATTTATTGTCAACAAAATCTCTATAACTCGACAATTCACCATGGAAAACTCTTTTTCAAAAAACTCAATCAACCCAAAAATGTTGCAATGTTACCTATAGGGATTTTTGGCCAATAGTTTTCACATTAGTTATTTAAGAGCCGACGTTAAAAACCATTCATAGGATTAATTAATCATGTCAGTTATTTAATAACTGATGTCATAAATGAATCCTCTGAAGGGTTTTCCATGCTAGTTTGTAAATGAAAGACATGAAAACACTTTAGAGGCTCTATTTTTTTACTTTGGTTATTAAATAACCGATGTCGTATGTAGTTTATTTCATTGGTTACTACATAATCGACGTAATATATCACACCTTTGAATCATTTTTCACATTAGTTATACAATAACCATCAAGAAAAAAGAGATACAATATTGGTTATGTAACAAATGACATAATAAACGATACCCCAGACATTTATTATATCGGTTATAAAGCAACTGACATGAAAAACCATTCCCCAAGAAATTATTAGATTATTTTTAGAATAAATGGCATGAAAAAAAAATTTAAATAAAATACTGACCCCATTACTAGGATCTGCCAATGTTGACCTAAAACAAGCCAAAACAGGACCAAAAGAAGACCAAAACCAGACCAAAATCAATAACAAGAAAATATTAGAACTGGACCATAACAAGAATAACTGGAGAAAAATTAACCATTCACATATATAACATTCAAAATATACAATGTCAAATAAAAAACCTAAATGCAACCAAAAGAGCAAACAAATATATAATTTTAATTACAATTCCAATATTCAAAATTACATTTTACACTACAAACAAACTAAAATCTAATAAAACCTGTAAAATTATTTGACCATTCCACCTATAAGTGTTTGAAATCTTGAGCACTATAGGGTTGAGGGTAATAAAATATATACAATTTAAAATGAAATTAGTTTACATGTATGATGAATAAATCAAATGAAATATTAAAGCAAAGATTATAAAGAAATCTAACCTTGTCAAACTTCATAATTTTTCCAGTTGTAATTATATCATACATAAATCTTAACATATAATATTCTCATTTTATGATGCCTTATTGATTATGAAAATTCAGTTTAAATGAGTGCCAATTTAAAATATCATTTTTATGTAATACATCAAAAAGTACAAATTATAAATGGATATTTACCTTTACTTTTACATATTTGATCTTGGAACTCTTTTTATTTGTGTTTCTTCAAAAGTATTCTCACCCCATGATAGAAAATAAAATGAATGGAAATTTTTTAATATTTATTATAATATAAACAACTACTAAGAAATTGAAAATTTCTTTTTTAACATATTTTTAAAATATCCCCGCACATCACCATGGACATAGCATAGCCAATAATGTGTTTTCTCCCTTGAAAAAAAAACACCTAACATCCAATGATCAATGATATAAAAGAAATTTTAAAGTTAGTTTTTTTTATGAAAAATGATAAAGAAAACTTTTCTAGATATATGTTTCATACCTGTCAAAAAAAGGCATCATCCAACATTTCGCGATTATATTCTGGTCAAATCATTTAGTAATAAAACTTTTCTTTGTTCCTCATCCAATGCATGTGATTTAAGAGAAATCATTTGTGGGTCCATGAATTCATAAAAATATATCATCTCATTCTTCTCACACATGTTATAATGATTCCTAAAAAAAAATAGACATATGTATACATTTTGAATAAATATAACGCAGTGAAAGGTGTTAAGACTTACATGGAAAAAATCTGCACCACGTTGATTCCCAACTTATCTCCCATAACAAGCTCCATGATATCAGTTTTCATAGTCCCCAAATTTTATTCATGTCCACAAACACAAGATTCTATTGGAAAAAAATAATGACCCACCGACAATTTGAATATTTTGACAATCATTCAAGACTACTAGAATCTGTATCTGATGTCATACACATTTGTCTTTGTTGTTTTCTATACATTATTTCTTTACCTTTGATGTTTTCATGTAAATAAGTAGAAAAAAATATTATTATCAAAAATTAAATGAAATTTAATAAAAAGTAAAATAAAAGATATGACCTGCATACCTCAATGGTAGTAAGTCGCAGAAGTCTGGATGGCCAAACTAAATAGTGGTCGATACTATGTCCAACTGTCGTCACCTCATCTGTAGGTAATTTTACTCGAGCTGATGTATGTATAATATCCTTTACAGTGACCCTATGATCCTCTACCACTAACTGTTGATAATGAACTTTATCTCTTATACAATATACCCGCCCATATGCAACTATATGATGTTGAGGATCATCAACATAAAACTCACAATATGTAAGAATTTGTGGTGGAGGAGTAGGATAAAAAATGGCTTCCACATGCTGAGGTGGAGGATAAATAGTGGGTTCTATAGGTGGGGGAGTGAGAGATACTAGAAGAGGTGGAGGATAAATAATGGGGTCGGTAGGGGGAGGTGGAGGAGTGGGAGTTGTAGTTCGAAATTTCCTTTTTATGTCTGCACACATAGACTATATAGATATTATAATCTTGTACTCCATTGTCACATTAATATTATAAACTTCAGCCTCTAAGGATTCTATTTTTTATGTTCTCCCTCAATGGATGAAGTTGAAGAATGTAGAAACACTTTTCTTACCGATACACCTGTCTCGTATCCTTGTACATGACCGAGGTGTTTAGGATTTCCCAATGGTGTAGATAAAGTATATTGCCTCCCAATAGCTATAAATACCCCTTGTGTGCTATTATACTCAAGATAATAATGTATTCCTTAATTGGACATTTCTGTAATGATTAAAAATATATAAATAATAGAATTAACTTAAATAAATAAAATAAATATCCTATAATCCTCTCACATATGATTCTCCATTCTTCTGAATGTTATTTCCACGTTATCCCATTCAAGATCTTTTCTATTTTTCATGTCTATATGGAGGGGTTAGAGGGGAAACATCTCCAGTGCTTGAAGACTGACCTTTATGTTTTTTTAATTTTTCAGCCATCCTTTGTTTTTCTAATAAACTATTTCCTCCCCGAGATAAACTCTGAGGGTATACATTTTTAGATTAAATCTCATGATGAGATGTCCTTAGTTTATGTAATTTAAGAATAATAAAACATTTAAAGACCATTAAAATATCATTTATATAAGAAAGATTATAAAAATTTATATTTCCCTTACAAAAAAATGAAACTTTTCTTATACATTCAACAAATTGTTTCCATGTGTCTTTGTCTAGGAAAAGATATATATGACATGGACGATTCTATTTCCTTTAACAAAAAATGAAATCATAATTGAGGGTTAATTTGAAATCACTCCATCTCCTATAATTCATTGATAAAAATTTCCTCCAAACTCCCTCAGTATTAGGAATGTCAAATGTAATCTGATAAAGAAGAGGTAAAACATATTATACTATAAAACTTTAAAGATTAGTCAAATAATAAAAAGATAACTTTCCAAAATTGTCTCCCATAACTGAGATATTATTTCTATGTCCACACTTCTCTATTCATTATAAAAAAATTATTACTTTACTTTTACCATAAGTTGATACAAAACTCTTAAAAATCTTTTGCATTTGGACCTCTAAGAATATCATTCTCATCAAACTCAACAAGCATCCTTTGATCCTTGCCACGAACAAAGGATAATTTTTCTTAATGGGTGTAGTCATGTTTACCAACTCTTGAACTCTTCCTTTTCATTATTGGAGAAATTTAGGAAGATTTTAGAACATCAATAGAAGTATGTGAATGTTCCTCCCTAGAGGTATGATCATGATGATCATATACAGAATCATGTGGTTGATCAACTGATTGATCTGTCCGTATCCTTGAAATAAAAAAATAAAACATTAATTCACAGATATAAAAATTCAAATATTGCAATAATATTGTAAAAGAAAATTAAAAATTTAACTAAGTTACATAATAATAAACATGGTAAATATGGTAAGCATATTAAACAATGGTAAAGGTGGTAAACAAGGTAGTTTAATTTTCTTTCAAAAAAATAAATAAATAAATATGTTTTGTAAAGATAAACTATCATAAACTATGGTAAACATGGTAAAGTAATTATCATTCAACAAAATCAATAGATATATATGATACATAATAGTATACATGATAAACTAAAAAGAAAAAAATTAAAAAAAACATTTCCACTTATTTGTTTCAATACATATTTAAATTAAGAAAAAAATTTCAATATCTTAAATTTTATGAAAACAATAAATGTAAACAATAGATAAACATATGTTACCTAAAATTTTAGGAATGTACAAATTGATTGTTTCCCTAAATTCCTTCATCATGATCATTCGTTATGGTACAAACCATGTCTTCAATATGCTCATCATTATTTTATGCTAACCTTTCCATAGAAGTAGGGATATAAAATAAATCAACATCTTCATGAAGTTGATCCTCACCAACATATTATTTTTCCCTTGTAAAACAATAGACTACTACATATCTGATTGATCTATAACACAAAAAATCTATTTTTCATGTGTTTCCATTATTAAGAGATCTGATGTGTATTCCAATCTATTTAGATTAAGAACTGTTATTCCAAATTCATCATGTCTGACACTGTTGTTTCCAATAAAAATATTTATTTTAAAAACATGAACATTAATTTCAAAGTATTCAACCTCCCAAATTTCTTCTATGACCTGATAAAATACACTTGATACTAAAATTGGGTTTTTGTCTTAAGAAATAAAAAAATGAATTACTTCTGCAAGCACCTATACACCACTATTTTAAACTACTATTCTGTTGTCCTGAGCAATCATATGAAATGTATTGCCATTAATGTCCTACCCAGACCATGTTATCCCATTTAAACATAGAAAACCTACTAAAAATAATAGTTTCTCAAATACATGTGATCTACCAGGAAAGGTCTTTTTAAACCACATAAAAAATGCTTTGTTGTGATCATTCTAAATCCGCATTTCTTTCTTCATTGGATGACATTGTTTCAACTGATTATTCAATGTGATATATGGTTGAAAATCAGCGTTGTTATTTAGGATGTTTAACAATACCTTCTTCTTCAATTCAGTTATCAATGATTTGACATTCAAGCCATGAATGCTCTTTCCCTCATTATTAACTCGTTCATGGAGAGATAGAGGCAATCCTATGTGCTTCTCTCTAGCCAAGTAGCTCTTAAAAAACTTAACAACCTCCTCAAAAATATACTTTTAAACAATGGAGGCTATAGGTCAATATGCATTCTTAATATACCCCTTCAATATTTTCATATACCTTTAAAAAGGATACACCCAACAAAGATATATAGGTACAAAAATATTTATTTCTTGAACAACATGGACCATTAAATTCACCATTATATCAAAAAAGATGGAGGAAAATACATTTTTAATTGAAAAAGTATAGAAATTGTATTCTTTTTCAAAATGTTCCAAGAATTCACATCAATCACCATATTACAAATTGAGTTGAAAAAATAACACAACTTCATTATAGTCTTTCTGACAAGAATGGGAAATATTCAATGTAATTCAACTCATAGAAGTTGTCGCATCATGATGTGATAATCATGGTATTTCATACTTATCAACTTTAAATCCATCAAATTTGTTTTTTTACATTTGAAGAAGAACCATGAGGCACTTCGATATCATGAAGACACTGAAAAAAAGCTAATTTTCTTCCACTTGGATAATTTACAAAAAAGAAGGGGGACAAAATGTTCATCTTCTATTAATAGTGGGAGATAACTCCAAATGTATTCTCATTGATAGTAAGTCTAAACTTGCATTCAACCCATATTTGGCCTTTCCATTATTATCTAATAATATTCCAGTCAAACCATCATAGATATTATTCTTTACATGCATGAAATAAATATTATGTTTCACTTCATGATATCTCACAAATGGCAGATCAAAAAATATGGACAGTTTCATCCAAATGTTTCAATCATTACCATATTTATATGTCTTTCCAAATATCACATCATGTTTTTCACCCACTCAAAATACACATCATGGATGAAGGTTTTTGAGTAGTATCAAATTATGGTGATCCATTGAATGGATTTTTAGTCTTCTATAATAGTGATCCATAGGAAATAAACTTTCACTAACCAATGTATATTGTTCTGCCTCCATGATGAAATTGACAATATGGAGTCTGTTGTTTACAAATTGGACATGCTTTATGCCTCTTAACACTGTATCTAGTCAAATTTTCATGCACTGGGAAGTCATTTATAGTGAACTTAAGCACTGAATATAGTTGATAATATTCCATTTTATTATAATCATAAACCCTAATACCACCCCCTATAAAAGTTTGAAATCATCAATCATTGGTGACAAGAAAATATCAATATCATTTTTTGGGTTACTTCGGACAAGAGATCATTATACTCAACATGACATATTTTTACTTCATAAAAAATTCATGAGAGAAGTTGTAAATTACCAATAAAATAGGAAATAAAATATTTGTGCTACTGAGGGTTCGATATGGATTAATTCCACTTATACAAAACCCATGAATGAGATTTTGAATTTCATTTCCAAATGTAGGATACTAATCATCACTTTTCATCCATTATGGAAAATAATTTGGATGAAATAGTTTTTTATCTCATATCCACTCATCTACATGCCATATTAACCTTTTTGTATCATGTGAATTAGAAAATAAATTTTTCAAACCATGATTTATAAGAAGATACCAAAATACCTTGGTAGGGATCTCTATAATCTCTACATCAGCCTGTGATTTTTAAATTAACTTATACCGTTATATCCTACATTTAGGACACTTCGATAGAAATTCATATTCCTTCCAATATATCATATAGTAATTTAGCTGGAATGTATCTTCGTATATCCCAATCCCTTTGGGAAAAATATTTTATTGGCTGTAAAATGATAATCTGGAAGATTGTTTTCTCTTAGAAGAATGTCTTTCAACAATTATAGCAGCTCTATAAAACATATGTCACTAAATACATGTTTCAACTTCCAATTAATCAATCTTAACAAGGATAACAAAAACATAAAATCTATACATCTAGGATTCAATTGTTTTTTATCATCACCGTATAGATTTGAAATTTTTGGTTCTATCTCAATTTGTTTTATGACAATATCCTGAATCATTTCTTCAATTCCATCCGATTTACAGTCTTAAAAATATTCATCATATGTAGATATGACATTTATTATAGTTTCACTATTCCAAATCCAAGGGCTATAACTCATATTAAAACCATGAAAAATCATATGATCTTTGATCTCTCTAGTTTTCTTCTTCTTCATATTCAAACATTTCAGGCTTAGATAAAAAAACTTTTGTTGCCTAGTACATTTTGTTTAGAAAATCCCCAAAGGAATCAACACCTTGCTCAAATTCAGTACTCATTCAATGTGCTATAATCAAACTTTGACTCATTATTACCTATAAAAAATATCTAAATTATAAATCTTGTTAAAATAAGCCAATTTTATATTTATATGAATAATATAATAATTTGAATGTAAAACAATTTTTAAATATAAAACAAATATTTGCATATTGGAAAAATATATCCATGGAGTTAATTTTAAAAGTAAAATATAGTTTTATATAATAGTTTAATATTTATATGAAAATAATTTTAGGATTAAATATATCTCTCATATGGATAATTATATAACAGTATAAATTCATTTGGGATCCTTTCTTTTTAAGGTTCATAAAGAATACATCCTAGTGCAACTAGATACCAAATTCACCCTTCTGTAAACATGAAATATGATGTATAAATATTAAAATGTTTATAAATTAACTACTTAAAATTACACATATCCCTATGGTTTTTAGCCATTGGTATAACCCCTAAAAACGTTGGGATATAATATCCCAAAGGTCTCATACACCGTTGGCATGGTGGCCCTTTCACTAGCCCTATACCAATGGTTCTACAAGAAATGTTGGTATTGACTGTTTGAAGTTAATATATGCTAATAGTTTCAATGAAACCATTGGTATACATGTTTTCCAACATATTGTCTATTCCAACAGTTTTATGGAAACCATTGAGATATATGTATACGAATGGTTCATGACCTTTTTACATACACTGTCTAGTATATAATCTATTGCAACGGGGGGTGGGGGCCATCTAGGGGGTGGGGGGCTATCCATGGGGGTGGGGGTCTCTGGGGGGATTTGGTGGGGGGGGGGTTGTCTAGGGAGTGGGCTGCTGTCCAGGGGTTGTCTTGGGAAGTGGGGGGTGTCTAGGGGGTTGGGCGATTTCTGAAGGGGTAGGAGATTTTCAAGGCGGTGTACAGGGGATAGGGGGTCCAAATGGTAGGGGTGGGGGTGTTCTGGGGGGGGGGGTGGTGTTCAAGGGGGCAGGGGTGTCTGGGGGGGGGGGCTTTCCAAGGGGTTGGGGAAATTTTCATGGGGGTGGGGGTTTCTAGTGGGGGTGGGGGATGTCCAAGGGTTTTCAAGGGGGTAGGAGGTGTCCATGGGCAGTGTCTGGGGGGGGTGTCTGGGTGGTGGGGTGGGAGGGGGGTGTTGACCAAGGGGGTAGGGGGTTTCTAGGGGGTATGGTGTGTCCGAGGAGGTGGGGGTGTCTGAGGGGTGGGGTGTGGTTTGGGGTGATATCCAAGGTGTGTGTCAGTGGGGGGGGGGGGGTCCTGGGGGTGAGGGGGTTGTCCAAGGGGCTTGGGGTTTCCGGGGGGAGGGGCAGTCTAGGGGGTTGGGGGGCAGTCCATCTGGGGTGGGGGTGTCCTGGGGGGTGGGGGCAGTCTATGGTGGTGGGGTGTCCGGGGTGTGTCTGGGGGGGGGGGGGTTGTTTGGGGGGGTGAGGGGGTGTCTAGGCGGTAGGTGTGTCTGGGGGTGGGGGTGTCCGGAGAGGGGGTAGGGGATTATACTTTGGTTGGGGGGATTTCCATGGGGGTTGGCATGTCTTGGTAGGGTCTAAGGGGTTGGGGTGTCCAGGGGGTGAAGGGGTTGTTCAGGGGGTAGGGGTGTCTGGGGGTGGGGGGATGACCAATGGGGTAAGGGGTGTTTGGGGGGGAGCTGTTTAGGGGTGGGGGCAACCTAGGGGGTGAGGGGGCTGTCCATGGGGGTAGGGGTGTCCAGAGGGTGGGGGATATCTAGCAAGTGGGGGCTGTCCATGGGGGTGCAGGTGTCCAAGGGGTCGGGGTGTCCAAGTGGGTATGGATTTTCTAGGTGGTGGGGTGGTATCCAGGGGTGGGGGTGTCCAGGGATGAAGGGATGTCCTAGGTGTGGGGGCTATCCAAGTGGATAGGGGGTGTCTAGGGGGTGGGGTATCTAGGGGTGGGGAGGGGGATGGCTGTCGAGGTGGGTGGGGGGCTGCCCAGGGTGGTTGGGGTGTCTAGGGGGTGGGGTTTCTAGGGGGTGGGGTGTCTATGGGGTGTGGGGGGGGAGTATTTCCCACTAATTGTACTTCTAAAATATAATGGTAGAGTAATATAGTTTAGATTCAAACAAAAAATAAAGGGTTTTATCATATAATGAAAAATAAAATATTTAATATAAAATGAATTTTAATTTGAATATATTTACAAAATTAAGAATTAATGAATGATACAATTATTGATGGTAAAAAAATGTATTGAATAACATCCTTGGTTGTAAGGTTATAAGGAATAACATCCACAATAATGATTTAATGGTAGCACGCACATGGAAGTACACGCGCACAGAAGACAATACACATATGTTAGCAAAAAAAATCGTAGAACTTGAATGATATCACTCCCAAGGTTTATTTTAACAAAAAATAACTTATCATGGTAAAAAAGAACACTATGACATGTACCTTGATTGCAAGAACAATGATAGAAAAATAATATCTCCAAAAAAAATTTAGGGCATCACGAAAAATAAATTATGAAACTGAGGCGTGTGTGGCATTATTGATTGTTGCGAGTCTTCCTGATAGATATGTAGATAATAAATATGAAGAACAATGTTGAAAAAATGAGTTTGGAGAGAACGACTTTGAACAATCCTTTCTAGTTTTTCAACACGAGAGAGATGAGTCGCAGATCTCCCGATCAAAGAAAACAAAATGACCTAATACGAGGCACATAAAATCATTTACAAGCACTATCATGTTGGTTATTTAATACCCAATGTGATAAAATATTTTTTTATGTTTACCACATTGGTTATTTAATAATAGATGTGATACATGGAAATTTATCACATCAGTTATAAAAACAACCTACGTAATAAAGCATCAAGATTTTATATTTCAGGTCAGTTATAAAATAACTAACATTATAAATCGATTCTCAATGATTTATAACATTAGTTATTTTATAACCGACATGATAAAACAATTTTTACAGCTTTGTGAATCAGTTATATATAACCAAAGTAATAAACACTGACTTGGTAAAAATTTTTTTCACTAGTGTAAGGAACCAAAACTATTATAATTAAACAAAAAATATCAGGAAAGTATTTTGAAGAATTTATAGAAATATAGTCAATAATAGTATTCTGGAAGACAGAATAAGGGTTTATAAATCACCTACCTCAACTAAAACATCACGGCGTCTATAAAATAATAAAGAGTGGAAATTTAAAACAAGACCCTGATACTAAAAGGAAAAACTCATTGACATAAAACAAAATAATTCCATTAAATTCGATGATCCAACCTCTCCCAAATTCAACCATCGATACTGCTCGAGATCCCAATATGAATGAATGAATGAAAACAAAGGGGTAGAGGAGGGAATCTATCATTCGATAATAATAATTTCATCACATGAGGATGGGCATAAAACCCAATAAGTTATGCTAAAAGGACTCCAAAATAACACCATTTTTAAAGACCCGTAAAATTCAAGGGAAATTTTTTTCTTAATTTTCTTTAGAATTTTACAAGAGCGCGGTTTCAGACGGCACCTGATTCCGAGGCCCGGAGTGCCCGGAATTAATTTCTGAAGTTTGGCTCGGGTACGTTCAGTGAACGAACGAGCGGGTTTTCCTAAATTTTGATTCGGTGCTCGGAATTGAAATCCGAGGGCACCGATGAACTCGCAGCACCGATTTTCGCTTAAAGAGACCTTTTCGGAAGTTGCGTTTGTTGCGGGTTGAAAGTTAGTTTTGGGGTTTTTAGTTTGAGTTAAATAAAATTTGTGACGAAACAATTTTATTATAACTTGATAAAACCTACCAAAGGGGGTTGGAAGTGGGACCCACACCCACTTAACCTCCCTTGGGAGGATTAAGTGTGGTGGGGCCCACACGAACCCCTAAACCTTTCATCTTCTCCCAACTTACTTAACCCCTCATTAAATGACATGAGTTATTTAATTTGGAGTTAATCCTTTTGAATTTCAAACTTTGGAAATTCTCTTGTGTTGATGTGTTAATAAAATAAGATAGTGTCTTATTTTATTTTGGTTAATAGCTTTGGCCACCTTGAGAGCTTTTGAGAGATTTTCTTCTTCTTCTTCAACTCTGACGAAGAACACGAAGAACGCTCAACTTGACGAAGAACGCTCAAGTTCCGACGAAGAACGCCGCTCCGCTCTTCTTCGTCTTCCATGTCAACGAGAGGGAACGCCACTTCCTCCTCGGATTCCCTTCGTCGACATAAGAGGTTTCGCCAACGACGTATCACATCAAACACATCTCTTCGTCAACGGAATTGACGAACGACGACCGCGACGCCCGATCTCCGCGACGTTGACTTCCGCGGACGTTGTCAAATTTTCGAACCTTTACCCGAGGTAGGGGTTGTTGATTATTGTTTAATTATTCTATTCTTGATCATGAATTTAGCAAGTCTAACGTGTGGCTTTGAAATATTTTAAGTTGCGTTATTGCTTAACGTGAGGGGGCTGGACCGCATGAACACGGCCGAACCCCCTCCATCGTTCTTGTTGTATTGTTTGCGGGTGGATGAATCAAGGTGGCGTGGTGCCGTCGCACCACGCGGATATTCTCCCAATCCTTATTACGCGACGCCGTCGCGCCGCGTTGAAGAAAGCGAGGTGCGGCGGAGGGGCGCGGTGCCGTCGCACCGCGCCGGATGATGAAAACCGCGGCCGGTTCCGGGCCGCGGCGGAAGAGAAGACCGGCGGCCGGGCCGCCGGTGTTGGAAGCCGAAGGGGGGGACCGGAATTTCCGGTCCCGTTGGAGAAAACCGGCCGGCCAGCTGGCCGGCCGGATGGTATTAAACCGGGGGAATTAATCCCCCGGCCAACACACAAAAACCCCCCTCTTTATGAGGGGGCGGTTCATTGAAGGAAGGGGGGCAGCCGGCCCCCCGGTTCCGCACAAACAGGCCCCCCACGTGGGGGGGGGGGGGGGGGGCGTTTAAAAAAATAATAAAGGGGCGCGGCATATTAGCCGCGCCGCACTTCCCAGGAAGCGGGGGCTTAGCCCCCCACGTGCAGCCACCGAGCGGCGCCAGGCCGCCGCGCCACCGCCGCGCCCCCGCACCGCCGGCCGGCCGGCCGGACGGGCCGACCCAGGGGGGGGGGGGGGGTCGGGCCGGGTCGGCCCGGACCCGGACCCCCCCGTTTCGAACCAGTTTCGGTCTTTTGGCCATAACATGAGCCTCGGACCTCTGATTGACGAACCGTCTATGGCAACGCGATCGTTGGATCGAGATGGTCGTTTCGGTATATCGCACTCAAGGTTTCGGATTACTTTGAGTTCGGCCGAGTTGGTTCGTTTACGAGACCAACCGGGCCCTCGGAGCGGAAACTCTCATATCTTGAGCTACGAACGTCCGATTGACGTGCCGTCAGCTGTGTTGTGTTCCTCTTAGTGAGACGGATCTTTTGGCATACTCCGCCTGAGGTTTGGACGCAGGTGGATTACGGTCGGGTTGGTTTTGCCTTAAAAACCAACCGGGCCCCGGAAACGAAAATGCCAATAACTCTCAGACCGGGCGTCCGATCGACGCGCCGTCTGTTGCGTTGAGTTCCTGTTGACGATACGGAACTTTTGGATACATCAACTTCGGACTTTGTGTTAGTTGATGTATCAGCCTCTCGGCTCGTGGAGCGGACCCTCCCGAACGAGCTTGCTGTGTGCGGGTACCCTACAGCTGGCTGCGACTGCTACTTCGACAGCGACGACCGTACAGAGACCCTTTGTGGACTGCGGCAACGACTGTGCAGAGATCCTCCGTGGACTCCGACGACGACCGAGCAGAGATCCTTTGTGGACTGTGGCGACGACTGTGCAGAGATCCTCCGTGGACTCCGACGACGACCGAGCAGAGATCCTCAGTGGACTGTGGCGACGACTGTGCAGAGATCCTCCGTGGACTCCGACGACGACCGTGCAGAGATCCTTAGTGGACTGCGGCGACGACTGTGCAGAGATCCTCCGTGGACTCCGACGACTACTGCACTCAGCGATCCTACGTGGATCAGTGCTACAGGTCCTGCGTGGGCCCGGTCATGTGTGGGCCCGATCCTGTGAGGGTCACTGCAAGGTTAGTTACCTATCGATCCTTCATGGGTCCGACGACTTATATGAATCAGGGATCATCTTTATTGTCATCCGAAGATGTATACCTGTGTGAGCTGAATCTTCTGTTTTACTCGATAGAGGTGGTGCGCTTGGTTGTAGCGGCAGACCTGCGATACTGGAGACGAGCGTACGGAGTACGGAGACCGTGTAGCCGGCTGAGACCTGAAAACTGCTCGACAGACTCGACTTGGAGTGAGTCGACTAGCCCAGTGGACGGAGCACCCGGTATTTGGCGGCAGACCCACGGAGGTCGGAGCGCCTAGTAGTTGGCAGCAGACCCGCGGTACTCGACTGAAGGAGTACCTCTGAAGGCTAATTGGGTGAGCGCCCGGTATTTGGCAGCAGACCCTCAGCGGACGGAGCGCCCGGTAGTTGGCAGCAGACCCACGGTACTCGACAGGAGGAGTACTTCAGCAGTCTTAGGTTAGTGAGCAGTACCTCGGAGTCGTGACAGGACCACTATACACTTCAGAGATGGGGCTCTTCAACAGTTGTGGTTTCGTTAATGAAAATCCTGGTTTGAGCTGAATCCTGTTTCTTTCCTGTGTGGATTGTGTTGTGCTATCCTGTGTGGATTACGTTTTTCTTTCCTGTGTGGAATACGTTTACTTTCCTGTGTGGACTGAGTTGAACTTGGGCTCGGAGGTTGGAGCGTATTTGAATTGATGACTTAGGTATATGTATGGGCATATAACTAAGCAGTGTCGGTTGTTACTTCGTGATTGTACCTTTCTTCTTGGTTTATCCTTTGTGGATTTGAGAGACCATCAGGGGTCTTGGGGTCCCTACTGAGTAGCTTATACTCACCCCTGCACGGGTTTTGCCCGCACTACGTTGTGTTGGTTGCAGACGACGGACAGCGTTGACCTTAGCTGAGGCTTGCAGAGCGGGACGGTACCCGGAGGTGGACCACTGGGCGGGACGTGCACAGAGCAGACGGTGGGACCTGTGGAGCAGAGGAGCTATCTGTACCCACCCTTCAGGTGGGATTTCCAGTGGACAGCTCGGTGTAGCGGCATTTACTTTTCAGTTGCTGTTTCCCCTTTCGAGTTGTACTTTACTTTCAGTTTGGGTTTGTATTCTGGCCCATTAACTTTTCCGCACTTTCAGTTGTACTCTGCTTTTGTTTAGTTTTTACTTTCCGCTTGCTTACTCTGTGGTGATTGTTTACTTTACAAAGGCAATGCCTTCCCTTTTTACCGGGATTTACGCCTTGGTACTAGTCGCCAGCCCCTGGCCTATGGAAGGCGGGCTTGGGGTAGTCACGGCACGGACCCCGAGGGCGGGTCGTGACAAATTGGTATCAGAGCAGTTCGGTTCTACCGCGAACTCTGATCTTTTCTATGTGTAGCAATAATGTTTAGAGTATTGAGTGTGGTTATCAGTCCAGGGAGTCCAGTGTTGGTGCAGCGGCCGACGTATCCGTACACCATGACCCTGACTTCTGAATTCCGACTTAATGCACGAAAACATTGATTGCGTGTGTGTTTCAAAGTTTTCTTTGTGATTACTTATATCAGCTCACCAGGTATACTGTTCTGACCGTGGCGCACCTGTTTCCTTTTCAGGATGGCCCCACGATGGCAGCCAGCTAGGGTTCCGAGAGTCGAGCGTGACGACAGCCCACCGAGCGACGAGGCCTCGGTGCAGGGCCCTTTGCCAGTAGTGGCACCGGCGGTAGCTTTACCCACCGAGCCCCCGATGCTTCCAGCAGAAGCCGCTGACGATGCACGTCGCCTCAGTGCACTGCATGAGTTTCAGCGCCAGCGACCACACAGGTTTCGCGGGGAGACGGATCCCCAGGCAGCAGAGGACTGGCTGGAGGCAGTGGTTCGAGTGTTTAGGCTAGTGAGGACACCAGCAGACCTCATGGTGATCCTCGCTGCGAGCCTACTACACGCAGCAGCAGGACGATGGTGGAGCTTGATGCTCTAGGTGCACGATGAGGCATCTCTACTTTGGACGGACATTGAGAGCCTCTTCCGCTCGGAGTTCGTCCCAGCCACCCTTCGTGCGGTGCGTATCCAGGAGCTTCTACAGCTGCGACAGGGCAGCATGACGGTCGCTCAGTACTCGACGAGATTTACCGATCTCTCGCGCTACTCGACCGACATGGTACGGGACCCATTCTTCCGGGCCCGGACCATCGAGCAGGGTTTGAGACACGAGATCAGGGCATCGCTGATCTCCCTCAGCATACCGACTCAGACAGGAGTACTGGAGCGGGCCCTTCTGATCAAGAGCTTCCTTGCCGAATCTACACTAGCACAGCGACCCACCGCAGGGCGGCACGTGGCAGAGTCATTTGCAGCAGATAGCCGACGGATGACTCAGGGTTCCAGGCAGACCAGACCTACCTGTGACCGACTGCACGACTCAGGCTCAGTTGTGCGGGGAAGCCGGGGTGGAGTCAGAGCCAGGCGTGCCGAGAGTGGGCAGTGTTACTCCTGTGGCGGGATTGGTCACATGGCTCGTGACTGTCCGACCCGCTATGCTGATGATCAGCAGTTAAGTGAAGAACCTCCCAGGCAGAGGCAGAGGTTCGACCGTGGCGGTCCGCAGGGAGGAAGCAGACGAGGCAGAGGAGCTGGCCGAGCAGCAGGAGGTGGGCTACGCTTTGAGGCTCTTCCACCACCACCACCAGGAGGTCCACCCCGACCACAGGGAGTAGGTGAATATGCGAGAGCTCAACTTCAGGCAGCCGAGGCCTTCGATCATGGAGCTCTGGGAGCCGATAGACAGGAGCAGAACTAGTGGATACATCCTTTGTACTTCTGGTTCCTTGTTGCTTTTGTGTAGCGTCTTGTATTATGAGCTGCAATAATAAAAGACACATACCTTTGTGATATTTTCGTTCCTGTCCTCTTTCGTGATGTTACTAAGAGGTTCCAGTTTTGGCTGTTGACTTGACCCTCACTTTTGAGACATCTACTGGAGGAGACCCAGTTACCACACACTGATGCCGACAGTGTGACTCAACCCTTGGAGGCGAGAGTAACGGTTGAATCTCTTAGTAGTAGCGTCGAGGCCTTACGACGTCATCCTTAGTATGGATTAGTATCATCCATGTTAGGATTGACTATTTTAGGCAAAGAATGTGGTTCATCCAGGGGATGGGACCAGATTTCTCTTATCGGCAAAGAAGAAATCTTGCAGCTCTGGTGGGATCGGAGATGGTCCAGGCCACGACAGAGAAGGTCCAGGTCATCTAGGAGCGGATGAGGACAGCACAGAGCCGGCAGAAATCATACGCTGACAAGAGGCGGAAGCCACTAGAGTTCGAGGATGGCGACCACGTCTTCTAGCGGGTCTCACCTCGACGTGGTAATCGGAGATTTGGCCGAGGCAGCAAGTTATCTCCGCGCTTCATCGGACCCTTTCAGGTCCTCAACAGGGTTGTCGAGGTGGCTTATCGCCTGGCTCTGCCACCTCAGTTGCACCGGGTGCACGACGTCTTCCACGTGTCTCAGCTGAGGAGATACGTGCACGACCCGACTCACATCATTGACCATGGGGAGCTTGACGTTGACGATGGGGCGACTTTTACGGAGGTCCCGGTGGAGATAGAGGATCGACAGGAGCGGGTCCTGCATGGGCGATCGATACCTCTTGTGCGCATCAGATGGCAGCACGGGAATATCCAGGAGAGCACATGGGAGCGGGAGGCTCAGATGCGTGCTCAATACCCTCATTTGTTTCCCTAGTTTTTGATGTATCTTTACGGGGACGTAAATCCCTGAGGTGGGAGTAATGTAAAGACCCGTAAAATTCAAGGGAAATTTTTTTCTTAATTTTCTTTAGAATTTTACAAGAGCGCGGTTTCAGACGGCACCTGATTCCGAGGCCCGGAGTGCCCGGAATTAATTTCTGAAGTTTGGCTCGGGTACGTTCAGTGAACGAACGAGCGGGTTTTCCTAACTTTTGATTCGGTGCTCGGAATTGAAATCTGAGGGCACCGATGAACTCGCAGCACCGATTTTCGCTTAAAGAGACCTTTTTGGAAGTTGCGTTTGTTGCGGGTTGAATGTTAGTTTTGGGGTTTTTAGTTTGAGTTAAATAAAATTTGTGAAGAACAAATTTTATTATAACTTGATAAAACCTACCAAAGGGGGTTGGAAGTGAGACCCACACCCACTTAACCTCCCTTGGGAGGATTAAGTGTGGTGGGGCCCACATGAACCCCTAAACCTTTCATCTTCTCCCAACATACTTAACCCCTCATTAAATGACATGAGTTATTTAATTTGGAGTTAATCCTTTTGAATTTCAAACATTGGAAATTCTTTTGTGTTTATGTGTTAATAAAATAAGATAGTGTCTTATTTTATTTTGGTTAATAGCTTTGGCCACCTTGAGAGCTTTTGGGAGATTTTCTTCTTCTTCTTCTTCAACTCTGACGAAGAACACGAAGAACGCTCAACTTGACGAAGAACGCTCAAGTTTCGACGAAGAACGCCGCTCCGCTCTTCTTCGTCTTCCGTGTCAACGAGAGGGAACGTCGCTTCCTCCTCGGATTCCCTTCGTCGACATAAGAGGTTTCGCCAACGACGTATCACATCGGACACATCTCTTCGTCAACGGAATTGACGAACGACGACCGCGACGCCCGATCTCCGCGACGTTGACTTCCGCGGACGTTGTCAAATCTTCGAACCTTTGCCCGAGGTAGGGGTTGTTGATTATTGTTTAATTATTCTATTCTTGATCATGAATTTAGCAAGTCTAACGTGTGGCTTTGAAATATTTTAAGTTGCGTTATTGCTTAACGTGAGGGGGCCGGACCGCAAGAACACGGCCGAACCCCCTCCATCGTTCTTGTTGTATTGTTTGCGGGTGGATGAATCAAGGTGGCGTGGTGCCGTCGCACCACGCGGATATTCGCCCAATCCTTATTACGCGACGCCGTCGCGCCGCGCCATGAAAGAAACATCAAGAAGGCGACGCCGTCGCGCCGCGTTGAAGAAAGCGAGGTGCGGCGGAGGGGCGCGGTGCCGTCGCACCGCGCCGGATGACGAAAACCGCGGCCGGTTCCGTGCCGCGGCGGAAGAGAAGACCGGCGGCCGGGCCGCCGGTGTTGGAAGCCGAAGGGGGGGACTGGAATTTCCGGTCCCGTTGGACAAAACCGGCCGGCCAGCTGGCCGGCCGGATGACATTAAACCGGGGGAATTAATCCCCCGGCCAACACACAAAACCCCCCCTCTTTATGAGGGGGTGGTTCTTTGAAGGGAGGGGGGCAGCCGGCCCCCCGGTTCCGCACAAACAGGCCCCCCACGTGGGGGGGGGGGGCGTTTAAAAAAATAATAAAGGGGCGCGGCATATTAGCCGCGCCGCCCTTCCCAGGAAGCGGGGGCTTAGCCCCCCGCGTGCAGCCACTGAGCGGCGCCAGGCCGCCGCGGCCGCCGCGCCGCCGCGCCCCCGCACCGCCGGCCGGCCGGCCGGCCCGACCCAGGGGGGGTCGGGCCGGGTCGGGCCGGACCCGGACCCCCCCGTTTCGAACCATTTTCGGTCTTTTGGCCATAACATGAGCCTCGGACCTCCGATTGACGAACCGTCTGCGGCAACGCGATCCTTGGATCGAGACGGTCGTTTCAGTATATCGCACTCAAGGTTTCGGATTACTTTGAGTTCGGCCGGGATGGTTCGTTCACGAGACCAACCGGGCCCTCGGAGCAGAAACGCTCATATCTTGAGCTACGGACGTCCGATTGACGTGCCGTCAGCTGTGTTGTGTTCCTCTTAGTGAGACGGATCTTTTGGCATACTCCGCCCGAGGTTTGGATGCAGGTGGATTACGGTCGGGTTGGTTTTGCCTTAAAAACCAACCGGGCCCCGGAAACGAAAATGCCAATAACTCTCAGACCGGGCGTCCGATCGACGCGCCGTCTGTTGCGTTGAGTTCCTGTTGACGATACAGAACTTTTGGATACATCAACTTCGGACTTTGTGTCAGTTGATGTATCAGCCTCTCGGCTCGTGGAGCGGACCCTCCCGAACGAGCTTGCTGTGTGCGGGTACCCTAGTGCTGGCTGCGACTGCTACTTCGACAGCGACGACCGTGCATAGACCCTTTGTGGACTGCGGCGACGACTGTGCAGAGATCCTCCGTGGACTCCGACGACGACCGAGCAGAGATCCTTTGTGGACTGCGGCGACGACTGTGCAGAGATCCTCCGTGGACTTCGACGTCGACCGAGCAGAGATCCTCAGTGGACTGCGGCGACGACTGTGCAGAGATCCTCCCTGGACTCCGACGACGACCGTGCAGAGATCCTCAGTGGACTGCGGCGACGACTGTGCAGAGATCCTCCGTGGACTCCGACGACTACTGCACTCAGCGATCCTACGTGGATCAGTGCTACAGGTCCTGCGTGGGCCCGGTCCTGTGTGGGCCCGATCCTGTGAGGGTCACTGCAAGGTTAGTTACCTATCGATCCTTCGTGGGTCCGACGACTTATATGAATCAGGGATCATCTTTATTGTCCTCCGAAGATGTATACCTGTGTGAGATGAATCTTCTGTTTTACTCGATAGAGGTGGTGCGCTTGGTTGTAGCGGCAGACCTGCGATACTGGAGACGAGCGTACGGAGTACGGAGACCGTGTAGCCGGCTGAGACCTGAAGACTGCTCGACAGACTCGACTTGGAGTGAGTCGACTAGCCCAGTGGACGGAGCGCCCGGTATTTGGCGGCAGACCCACGGCGGACGGAGCGCCTAGTAGTTGGCAACAGACCCGCGGTACTCGACTGGAGGAGTACCTCTGAAGGCTAATTGGGTGAGCGCCCAGTATTTGGCAGCAGACCCTCAGCGGACGGAGCACCCGGTAGTTGGCAGCAGACCCGCGGTACTCGACAGGAGGAGTACTTCAGCAGTCTTAGGTTAGTGAGCAGTACTTCGGAGTCGTGACAGGACCACTGTACACTTCAGAGATGGGGCTCTTCAACAGTTGCGGTTTCGTTAATGAAAATCCTGGTTTGAGCTGAATCCTGTTTCTTTCCTCTGTGGATTGTGTTGTGCTATCCTGTGTGGATTACGTTTTTCTTTCCTGTGTGGAATACGTTTACTTTCCTGTGTGGACTGAGTTGAACTTGGGCTCGGAGGTTGGAGCGTATTTGAATTGATGACTTAGGTATATGTATGGGCATATACCTAAGCAGTGTCGGTTGTTACTTCGTGATTGTACCTTTCTTCGTGGTTTATCCTTTGTGGATTTGAGAGACCCTCAGGGGTCTCGGGGTCCCTACTGAGTAGCTTATACTCACCCCTGCACGGGCTTTGCCCGCACTACATTGTGTTGGTTGCAGACGACGGACAGCGTTGACCTTAGCTGAGACTTGCAGAGCGGGACGGTACCCGGAGGTGGACCACTGGGCGGGACGTGCACGGAGCAGACGGTGGGACCTGTGGAGCAGAGGAGCTATCTGTACCCACCTTTCAGGTGGGATTTCCAGTGGACAGCTCGGTGTAGCGGCATTTACTTTTCAGTTGCTGTTTCCCCTTTCGAGTTGTACTTTACTTTCAGTTTGGGTTTGTATTCGGGCCCATTTACTTTTCCGCACTTTCAGTTATACTCTGCTTTTGTTTAGTGTTTACTTTCCGCTTGCTTACTCTGTGGTGATTGTTTACTTTACAAAGGCAATGCCTTCCCTTTTTACCGGGATTTACACCTTGGTGCTAGTCGCCAGCCCCTGGCCTATGGAAGGCGGGCTTGGGGTAGTCACGACACGGACCCCGAGGGCGGGTCGTGACACCATTAGTCACCTTGGGTTTGATTGAATTCACTATAAAGTAAAATAATTTAAAGAAACTTATGGATTTATTCAAATATTGGTAATAAAGGCACTGTAGGTTAAAAATCTATCATTTTTCTGTGATAGGGTTAATTTAACTGCTCCTCTAGAGCTCAGTCACAAATCCCCTTTATCTATTTCCTCTTAAAATCATTAAAATTATTTTAATAGGATATATATGTAGATGAGAAATTCCATGACCAAGGAACCATGTAATGAAAACTCTCAAGGTGGAATTACCAAAACATGTCCTCTAGGTCATTATACAATAACAAAAGATGATGTTTCATTAAATCCTTCATATATAACCTAAAAAAACATTTTCATAGGCTTCATGTTTTTACAACCATAACCATACCATAGATCAGATCCATAGATAATCTCACAAAATCCCAAATCCTCATCGTGATGTGAACAAAACCACTATACCATGACTAGGAAATCAAAAAATGAAAAAACCATAAGAGTAAAGTAAATTCATTATGAATTATAAGATATTTTATAAGGGTCATACTAAAATCATAATACTTATTACATTTCCAAAACCAGCTTTAAAATCCTTCACATTGTGACATACAAGAATTTTTATGTGACCAATAACCCACATAAACTCTCAAATATAGCTATACCTTTGTACCATGACCCTTACATTCACTTAACACACTACTCCAATCTAATTTCCTATCACCATCTCTAAATTTCTTATTCGATATTTCCATTGACACTATCAACACCTGAAACATGAAATGTGTTGAGTTGGGAAAGTCAATATCATTACATTAAATAATTATCAAAAAAATTTCAATCATGATAATTGAAACCATACCATGTTATAGTGAAATAAATTCCTATCCACTAGGAGAGATACCTCACAAATAATATAAATTAACCACCAATACCCATAAGACAGGTGATATGATATAACACTATCTACACCAAAAACACATTACCACCACTTGAGATACGACCAAAAAAATATTACCTTTTACTAAACCCAAGAATATAATCAATAACCCTATCCTAAAATGGAAAACCCAAATTTTAATCCTTTTTCCTAAACAATGTTTTAAAATATTTGACAATTTAAAAAACTTTTAATCCGAATTAAAATATTATGAAGATAATTTCAAGTACTAACCTGAAAACATTTCAAAGTAAATTTTAATCTCAATCAAAAATGATTTTAATATGGTGTAGGTCTAAAATACAATATAAGGTTTTAGTGAAGTGAGAATTATTCCCATCCAAGAACATTCACACAATATACTTTACACTGATGACCATGAAACAAGATGAACCTCACAGAAGTCATATTGATAATTTCCAAAAATAATACATCAGAAAAAATCAATTATCTAGGGAAAGGATTCCTAGGCAAATTCAAAACCTAGGGTGCCGCATTATGTTGAAGATCTAGAAGATCACCTAAATCTCATATTCTATTAACTCAAATACTTTCAAATCATAGAATTTATCTCAAATTCATGGATAACTCTAGAGGAGACTTAATTGGGATCCCCAATCATATATAAATATAACTTTAAAATATCTACATTTTCTCCCCATGATTCTATGGACTTAAACTAAAGTTGTATAATAGAATACTGAATCACCATGCTCAGGTAGGACAGAAAAATTATATTCCCATTCTCTCTCATTGTATAGGAAATGTGAAAAATAATAATTAAGCTAACAAAATAGTTCCTAGAGTTTTTTAAACTATCATATGTTGGTGAATCCCCTGAATAACATTTATATGATCACAAAACTACAAAATGGAAACAAATTCCTTTAAGAATGTCTATTGAGATCCCCTTATGAAATATATTAAATGTACATAGGCCTTATATCCCACTATCTTTGATCCACCTTTTGAAATAAGGAAAAATTAAACACAACTAAAAATTGGTCCAGATTCTTCACAAAACCAATGAAAACCTCCAATTATTACAAAACAATCCTCAACATTATTGTTGGAGGATCCACTAATGAACTTCATAATTTCCTATTGCTAAAATTTTATTAATTCTCTATTTAAGGATCCCACTTTTTCATTTCCATTCACAATGTCTCTAAAACATATCAACACCATATATTTATATATATATATTGATAAAATTGTTAGAATAAACCAAAAAATTATATAAAATTCATAGATAATAACAAAATTTCAATGAAAACCTATCTACCGATATTCTACCCTTCTCTACTAGGTCATCTGCAAAATAATATAGACAACCAAAACACCACTCCAGATCAAGTATAACATAATGACACCTCTATTATTTCACTTAAACCACCAAAATGTAGTTCTTGAAATCCAATTACTAGGTAAACCACTCATAACCAGTTATAATAGCTCATAATATTTTCTGAACCATTATATCCCCATTAGAAAATACATCTCCACTTCCCCATCCATGGAAATGAAGGTAAATCACCCACTATATAATCTATACAATGAGCCCCCATATAGACACAAAAATCCACCAACAAGACACACTAATAAAAAAATTAAAATATTTTATTCCAATAAAATTATAAAAAATATTACAATAATAGATAACAACTATAATTACTTATTTATAACAAGCCTTCTCCATCTTTTTAAAATATCTTTCAAGGGATATAAAAAAATAATTCTAAGATTCAGAAAATCGGTTCATTTATATTTTTATTGATTAACCTTTTATGAAAGTTGGTCCCATAAATTCAATATTGGAAATATTACAATATCCAAAATGTTGGAAAAAATTTTTATATGATAAATTTACAAATATTTTTAGTAATGGAACATAAATATTCTAGGAATAAATTTAATCTTGTGAAAAGTTCACTTTGACCCGATCTTATATTTGTAAATATTTGGTTTCGTAAATGTGTTTTCAAAAAAATATGTCATATCATTGGGAAAAATGTCAAAAAATATAAAATCAAGAACAATTGATAAATTTCTATAAATTTTATCCTAGAGACACCATCATATTTTTCGCTAAAATAAATTTTACATGATTATTAATTGTGAATGAATATTGTAAATTTTGTGTTCCTATAAATCATGCTTGACAAACAAAAATGGAAACTATATAATTATTCAACTCCCAGTGAGATAAATTTTGATATTACATAAACAGTGAAAAACCCTTTCTTCCATATAATATTTAATGATAAAAAACAAAAAATGATTGTGATATTACATACTACTACTTTCTTAACAATTCACCCAAACATCTTAAAGTTTATAAACGCTTATAAAAACAAATAATGAAATATAAACCCTTTTTTCAAATGAGAATTAATATTTCAATAAACTAAATGTGGAATGAAATTTATAATTAAATATAAAATAAATAAATATTTTAGTACCCCAAAACATTTGGCTATCTTAGTAATAGAAAGAAACAAGTTAATTCATGTAAAATGACTTTAAATTCAATGCGATATCATTAAAAATCTGGTATATCATCCAAAAACTGGGCAAATAAATGGATAAAATCTAGTCTTGATATAAGTTACTTAAAAAAGATATAACATATATTTAATGGAAAATATGACATAAATTGGTAAATTGTATAGAAATAAAAATACTTCTAAGCATGTCTCTAAAAACAATACTTTTAGTATAACAACATTGAATTTATTAAGGGAAAATTATATTTCAAAAATACATTAGAAATTAAATATATTTTTTAATAATAATATTTTAAATACGATTTAATGATAATTCTAAACATCATGGGAGGAAATTATCCCACTACACATTCTGAAAATGATAATGGAAGTCATTTTAGGGTAAACATGTGGAAACAAGCATGGAAGTAATATATTCATGAAACAATATGGATTTATAAAAATCATATAGTCTAGTTGATTACCATTTTACCTTTTCATAATTCTAAGGTAACTATTTCAATAAGAAGACTATAATATACTAGTGGTTTAATAAAAAAATCATAATTATAGAATCATATATAAAATTTACATTGTAAATGATAATGTTAATAATTAAAATGACTCATATATGTCTCTATGATATCTAATCAACAAATATTACACACTACCCAAGAAATATTTAGCATGTTTTCAAAATCCTAACATTATATTTTAGTCTCTCTTTAATATTTGGGTCTTAAACTCTTTCCTTTGACAACATCACATGTTATGAAAATGTTTCACCAATTCCTTATCGTAGAAAATTATCAGATGTGGCTAAATAAAAAATCATACATAACTCCCAACTAAAAACATAGATATTTCTCAGTGCTGAACCACACACCCAAAAAATATATTGTACTAACAATAAAGTAGATAGTTACCCCTTAATCCCATATCCAACTGTATTAATGTTTGTTTCTAGAACCAGATTTATAAATTATACATTAGAGAGACATTTCCTACCATAATATTATGAAAGACATATATATAAGCACCATAAGATCATAAAAACATTCCCAATTTCAGCATAGATTAACAAACTAGTGGGAAAAAGATTCTTTTTATAAAAAAATTTAAAAATAATCCTCATAATCCATATAGAGAAGGAAAGGGGTTGATGTCATTAGATAATATCCCAAAATAAGTACAATATTCCTTAAATAATATTGACTTAGTTGAAAAATACATTTATAAAATCATTAGATTGTTTAATTTAAAATTGATAATTAATATCCTTTTATTTTTATAACAATTTTTAAAACATTAAAATCCCTAATTAAAATTTTATAAAACTTTTATTTTTAACATCATGATAAATTTTAATGTAAGATTTAATAAAATTGTTTATTACGGTAGGAAGATATTTTTATTTTGTAAACATAAAAAAATGATTCTTATACCATTTTGGTAAAAATCCCAATATAAATCTTATAGAAATCATTGTAAATAATCTTTTTTAAACCTTTTATAATAAATAAAAATTTATTTTCAAATTTATTTTAATAATAATTGGAGAGTATAAGAGGATTTTATAGAGAAATTATAAATAATTTGGATGTATAAAAAAATATTCTAGTCCTAAAAGAAGGAATAATGTAGTCTTTACTTATAAATATTCATTCTGTATTTTGAGTACCAAAGAATAGAAAATAAAAAAGAAAATACTTCCAAAACCTATAAATAACTATAGAGGAATATAATTTAATATTTATTAAAATAGGTAATTTTATACAATTTTCCCAATGGAGATTTAGACATGAAGAATCCTGATTAAAATTTGATTGAAACACAAAACATTTCCTGAAGAACCAAATTGATTCATAAATGATCTAAAATTCTATATAATGAATTTATATTTTATATAATTATATATATATCAACCATATACACACATATATTTCTTTATATCATTCCGTTATAATTTCCAATCACCTATTTATTAACAATTTGTTCTTAAATCATCATTTTATTGTTAATTGTTCAATTTGTCATTAATGTTTTGGTATGAAAACTTATATATTTTCATCTTGTCCTGGGTTATAGAATCCTAATAATGTCATAAATGTCTTATCAAGTTTTCATATTGTATTTTAGAACAATCAATGTATGGTGGCGATGAAAAACAACTTAAATCACTTCTTGGAGGTGGTAGTCAACACATACGCATATGTGAAGTTTTAAATTATCTAATGAATGGAAATAGAAGAAGGTAAATTATAATTTATCTTCAAAAAATAAAAATCTAACATAAATACCAAATATATTCATTAAATCCATCTATATAATCATACTTGTGATGTGGTGAAGAAAAATGAAACACAGCTCTTCATGGAAGAGGTAGTCCACACATTCACATGGATGATGAGATCATTTTCTATTTGCTGCATGATAAATAGATAATCATTATTACATCATAATAATAATATTTCAAAATAGTTTTTTATAAATATGAAATTATATTAGTATGAGTTCAATATATTTAAATGTTAAGGAGGAAAAAATAAACTCCAGAAAACCAGTGAAGATGATTACGTCTTCTTTCAGCATATTTGTCTTACACCTAATCCTTCATAGGATGCCATTATGGTGAGAAACCATCCTAGTGGATTTGGGGAGGAAACGATTTGAGATATATTATTTGTTCTTTTCAAATATAGAGTGCTCAATTTTTGTGGATAATTGGGGATAGGTTTGACCTTTTTTATCTGTGGGGATTGACATCCTTGTAAATATTGAGAACATTAAAATAACATGAATCCATTTTAAAGGTAAAGTGAAACTAAATGGAAAATAAGTCAAATATAAGATAATTTATATTTTAAAGAGAGTCATCTAATAAATGTTATACATGTTTATGAAAGATCTTTACCTTTATATATATATATTGTTCCCATTTTTAGGTAATATTTTACCCTTGTTTGGGAATATCTTGGTTGGGTTTTGGTTTTGTGGTGTTTTGGGTGGAAATTGTGAAATTTGGAAGAAGAAGGGGTAGTGCACAATTTCTAAATAGTTTTCCCAAACAGTGTGTCTATCCCAATCAATCCTTGAAAGCATAGATTGAGGGGGATTCCACTTTTGGAAAATGGTTTTTCACACATTGTACCATCTTTTTATAAATCTTATAACACCTAGGAGAGGTGTATAGTTAAGGTGCACAATTTGAAAAAAAAAGAAACAATCTGAGGACACCATGAACTTGGATTCTAATTACATGAAAAATTATTTTAAAAAACCTGATCCCTTATATCAACCACAACTCAACCTATCTTAGACCTAACATTTGTCATTTGTTTTTGGGAAGTTCTGAATGAATTCTATGGCTCTATGAATGCCATTCATGATTAGTCCAATATTTGATTGAAGTATCTGCACATCTTCTCATATCTAATCACTTCTTAAGTGAAATCCCTCCAATATATATTTCTAAGGGAATTGGAATGTTTTGTTCGTCATTGTCATTGGTTTAGATCTAGGTTTTGTTGGATATTGATCCATTTGATCTTGTCTCTATAGTTTGGGTCTAGATATTCCATGCCATTGTTAATTAAATAGTTTTTTTTTAAATTGTGGATTTTGGGTTTGGAAAATTTTTATCAATGATATCGAGGTAGGTGGTTAAAATGTCTCTTCCCATAGTATTGAATTATTATTATGTGTATGTAATTATGGAATTCTAATTTCTATGTTTTAAAATATAAATTCGAATGGAATTAATGAATTAGAAAAATAATTAATAGGTTTATTAAATTAGTTAACTAATAGTAATGTGAAATTAGTTGATATATGTGAATATCAATTGGTTTATAATGGGAATTAAGGGATGACTACGTTAACCTTGAATGGTTAATGGGTTGTATGATTAAATGTTAATAAATGGACTAATTGTGAATTATTCTAACTATTCAATGTGTATTAATGTGATGGACCTCAATTTAGATGACAATTGAAATGTTACACCTTGATTAGAAATTTTTATAAGAAGGTTATTGATTCTTAACCCTGATATATATGAATTTTGTTACATATGTGATATTTTGATTTATGTGGTGATGAGTTTGAGATAACGAAAAATTATTTAAAATCCCATATGTGATAATAATGTGGGTGGGATAAATATTGATGCTTCAATAAGCCATATGTGATAATAATGAGGCATGGTTTAGGGATTTATTCATAAAAAGGAAATTTGGTGATATACTTAAAATTATAGGACCATAATGCCAGTATTGGACTATGGTTCTTATTCGCAACAACATGAAATTGAAATTAAATGATTATCAGAACCCCGAGATGTAATAAAATTTAGTATCCCAGGGGATGGATCAGACACTATCACAGTTCAAAATAGTTATTGATGATTTTGGTTTCATTGTGATCTTGGGAAAATTATGTGGTTAATTAAAGAATAATGAAATGTGATAACTATTAACTTATTATTATTTTTTTGTTTATATAACTACATACAATGTTATATATGGATTATTGTTTTAGAAACAATTGATGGTACAAAACCTTTTTGTACTCACACCATACTCAAGATACAAGATCGGTGCCTGAATATCTTCATATTTTTATGAAAGCATAAGGACAGATCCTTATGTTAGATGGATAAGTTGCGATGGATCAGTGATGAGGGAAGTAGTCTGGATTTCATGACCCAATTAAGTGTTTTCAGTGTGAATGTATTTGGTAGTTTTTTTATTTAGACATGAAACATATATGACATGACATATATACTGCATTATTTTGGACATGGTTTCCCTTTTTTGGTTAGTCTTGTGATACTTGATTGTATTGGTTATCGTATCATTCAAATTTTTAGTAATATCATTGGGTTTCTATTTATTTATTTTCACTATTATGATTCTTTAATAAAGTGTGTATATTCTCTTGAGGTTATATATATTAGAACGACGCTACTAATTAGTAGCCTCTAGAATACAGGAGGATCACCTGAGGTGGCACATATATCCATCTCAGAGAATTGCTGTGTGGAACAGAGGTCAAGATATTACAAAGTGGTGTCAAATGCCATTTTATTTTTTATTTAATTTTTTAACTCTTTCGGTAATGAATATAGAAGACTAGGTTGATTCATGCCTTATTCATGATATCATTCATGGGTGAGGATACCCCATGTATGAGGGAGAACCCAAGTACCCATTTCAGGAATTTTGTTATTGTTTTTCTTTATTATAGTTGAATTTAATTTCAACCTGAGTGATGATATTATTGTGTGAATTTATTATTATTTATATATTTAAACATCATGGATCATAAAGAAATGATATTTTTGTTAGAATGAAACATTTTAGTTACTTAAGAATAATTCTAACATGCTTCATTTTAAACACGAAAGAAAATTAATGTTTAATGCATGTTTTTTAAATAAAAATTAGTTTCCTTAGAATTGTGCTTTATGTAAAATTTTTCCTAATATGATATCAATAATTATAAAATAATTCTGAATATGATAAATGAAATTGATAAATGGGTGTCCAAATAGAACATTGAGTTAGGAAATGTTTAACCAATATTAACCATGACAATTATGAGGGACGATTGAGGGTAGTTATAGATTCTCAGTTTTGACCATGTGTAATGGTATGGGGGAAAGATTGTTATGGATTATTTTGAGTTAATACATCATAAATTTGTTACTGTTCTATATTGTGTCCCAAGACATGTGTTTATAATTATTGATATACACCTACTTGAAGATTCTTGTTGATAGAACGACAGAAGGACATGGATAAAAATATGCCTCTAGTAGGGGAACAAGAGGCACTGATAGTTCTGTGTGGGGAATCTAGAGAAATGTTCTATGAGAAATTTTTTTGGTTTAAGATGTTTATGGGAAAAGTCCCAGAGATAGTTGTAAAGAGTATGTTCGTCCTGAAATTGAGAGTTTTAGTTTTAGAACCCTCCTACATTCACTAGAGAGGTTGGACCAAGGGAAACTGAGTTATGGATTGGTTATATCAAGATGATCCATGATCACTTAGAGACTTCCGCTTAGAAGACATTCAAGATGGGGGAATATATATTATGTGAGTCAAGATATCTGTTGGTGGGACAACCATAAATTATATGCAATGTTTGAAAATATGGAGTGGTCAAAATATCGGTATAATTTCTTGAAGAAAATTTACACCGACATGCTTAGGCATGAGTGGGTAGGTGAGTTAATGAGGTTTTCCAAAGGGATCATGTCTATGATAGATGATGCAAGTAATTTAATGAATTTTTAGAAATTATTTAGGCATTGGTAGGGGATCATTAAACTGTATCTAAATGGTTTCATGGTGGTTTTAAATGTTATATTTAGTACTAAGTTCACATTTTAGACTAAGAATGTTTTTTGATGTGGTGAATCTAATTATCAATTTTGATGAGAAACTAAAGAAAAATTCTAGGAATGTTAGGTGGTCTATGATGGATGAACATAATATATTTAATTTTATATTATGATTTTTCTCCATGATAAAGTTAACTAGGTTGATAGAAATTCGAGTGGATAAGGGGTAGGGGTCAATTACTTCGAACATGACTGGAGTTCTCTTGCACTAGTGTGGTAGGCCATGTCACATACATAAATAGTTCCCTTAAAAACTGATTTATAACTACACTTGTGGTAGTATGGGATAAATATATTGGTTATATAGAAACCCATGTCAAATTTGTACTGTCTTAGGAGCTAGACTGAATGAGAGGGCTAGAAGGGTGTCTTATACCCCATATCAGTCTAGCAGTATGAGTTCTATTGGGTCGGCCAATCGAAGTAGTGGGCATGGTTCTTATGGGGAAGAGCACTAGTATCAGAAGAGTGGTACAACCTAGGGGACTGAAAATTAATTTAAGGGAATAGGGGAATGATTTTTTATACATCCCAACCTACACTTGTGGATAACAAGGCTGGACCTATGACAGTTAGATGTACTATTCTTGTCCATTCTAAACTTTTTAGTTCATATTTGGTACATATTCCTATCATTTCTTTATACCAAGGGAAATTATGAACAATTTGATCCAAAAATTGGAGTTTGTGAGTGGGTTTATGAAAATAGATACATTTTGTAGAGTATAGATAGGGGACATTTTTTAATGTAAGGGTTGTTCTCTAGAGGTTAGGGTGTATCATATCATTTGGGATGTGTACATCCTTGATATCTTTGGAATTGACTTGATTTTGGTTATGGATTGGTTATAAGTATTCTGATCCTGTATAGATTTTTACCATATAGGAGTAACCATTATGACACATGGCGGTGAAAATTATGTTCATCGTGGAGACTGGGATATCTCGGTGGGTTGTACCGGGTCAGTTCATCAACAACCAGTAGAGTTCACTACCCAGGTTACATGTGATTTTCAAGATGATGGGGGGTTTGAAACATGATGTCCTTATACTCGTAGTGGACTAGTTTCATGACATGTTTCTTGGGGACATATACAGGTATCCACCAGAGAGATATTTGAAATTTACAATTGATTTCATGTTGGGGGCTGAGCCAGTTTCAATTCCTCCATATATATTGAAACCCACAGAGTTTTAAGAGTTTAAGACTCAACTAAAATATTTTAGGGACATGTGATTTATTTATCTGAGTACATTTACTTTGGGTTCTAATTTTGTTTTCTGAGAAATCTAACGATAAATTTTTATTATGTGTCGATTATTGGAAGTCGAAGTTGATGATTGTGTAGAAACGATATTCTATTTTGTGTATCAATTATATATTGGACCATTTAAGATGAGCATGGGTTTTATCAAAGATTGACATGAGTTCAGGGTATCATAAGCACAAATTACATCTTTTGATATATCAATGAAAGCTATAAAAATATGGAATGTCCTATATAAGTTCTACATGATTATGTTTAGTCAAACAAATGCTCCAATGGTGTTTATGACATTGATGAACATAATCCACCATACGTACCTAGATTTTTTTTGTTTTGTGGTTGATAAATTGGTGTAATCCAAGACTCGTGATGATCATTTAAAACCTATAAAAATTATATTGATTACACTGAGAGAGCATCGGATATACGTCGATCTATCTAAGTGTCCGGGTTGGATTAACCTGTTACATTTATTTGGTCACATTTTCTTAGAGGAATGTGTTTTAGTGGACCCAAAGAAGGTCCAAATAGTTGTTTCTTAGAAGAAACCTAAGAATTTATTTGATATCTATAGATTTATGGAGTTAGGGAGATATTATAGGAGGTTCATATATGAAATTATCCAATTATAGTCACTACATTTGGTCTTAAATAAGAAGGTATTTAAGTAGGAATAGACTAGATCATTTGATAATACATTCAATGATTTGAGGAAGCGTTTGACTACTGAACTAGTTTTGATACTACCTATATCAGGGGAGGATTATGTGGTCTCTATTGATGCCTTTGGGATTTTACTTATAGTAGTGTTGATGAAATTATATTGTGTTGTGGCATATGGGAAATTTTAGTAGGGTCCACATGAATGTAGTCACCATACACATGATGCAGAGTTAGCTGTAGTTGTTTTTTCTTTGAAGTTTTGGAAGCATTATCTATTGGGTGAATAGTTTATAATGTACTCTGATTATAAGACCTTAACGTATATATTTGTATAGTTAGGTTTGAATCTAATGTTATATAGATTTACTAAGTATATACAGTTGTTTGATTTTGAGCTAGAATATACACTCGAGAAGCGAAATATTGTGGCTGGAACATTAAGATACAAAACAAATACTCAGGTAGTTTACGAGACTAGTTTTTAGTAGAAGATGACGTCATTTTTTGAAGAGATGAATATTATGGATTGGGAGGGCTAGGAATAAATGAAATCATTTTGGTATTAGTTGAGTCTACAATTTTGATCTGGATCAAGGAGTGGAAGTATGTGGATTTGGATTGTTTTTCCATGAGGTAAAGTCTTGATTTTTGGGAGTCACCATCCAAAGAGGCTATAAATGAGGATGAGATCATATATGTATGGAACCGTATTGTTATTCCTATGTATATGAATGAGGAGTGGATTCATGAATTTTATGAATTGAAGTTGGTGGTGCATCCGGGTTTCACTAAAATGTACCATGACCTATGTTGATAGTTTTGGTAGCTGAGCATGAAAAAGGAGATTCTATGGTTCGTTCAATGAGATTTTAATAGGTTAAGGATGAGTTTCAATGACCCGGTGGTTTACTACATCCATTTAAACTTCTAGAATCTATATGTGATGACATTACCATGGACTTTGGGATAGGTATTTAGAGGAATCCATATAAGAAAGATGTTATTTTGGTAATCATCATCTAACTGATTAATGTTTTTTTATTTCTTTCCAATTAATGATAATTCTTTATTGGATCAGTTGGGTGACCTATATGTTTATAATATAGTATATCTACACATGGTGTTGTAGTGTATAGTTTCAAACATTGACACATGTTTCACTTTTTGTTTTTTGGAAAAATTTAGAGAATGTCATTGGTACACATGTATTTATATGTACTAATTTATACCAAAAAAATTAAGATAAATACAAACATACTATAATGATTTTTGATGACATTATAAGGGTTTGCTTACTAGACATTGGTGGTTCTTGAGTTATATATATAGAAACATTGAGTTCACCTCTAACAATAATTATCTAGTGACTATTTATATGGAACCATTTGAGGATCTTTATGGCGGGCTAGGGAGATCACCTCATTAATATATGGATCCATGTGAGTAAGAGTATATAGGATTGAGTCTCATGTAGGTGATGATAGATCAACATCATCTAATTTAGAAATGTATATCTGGGGATCAGAGTAGATATAAGTCATATGCATATAGAAATTGATGATCCCTTGGGTTTACATGGGGTTATTGGGTGTTCATTCAAGTGTCGCCTAGGTTAGGATACCCTATTATTTAGAGGCCATGAATTTTGGTGCCAAGTTTTTTCTTCCCATTTGAGATCGTGGAGTGAATCTGACTGATGACATACTTATTGGATCATACATTGATGTATGGTGATATGTGTGATATTTTTCATGTGTAATAAATTCTGTGGTATCACCCTAAACATTCTTATGCGATCGATGATTATTATTTTGAGTTTGAGGTCGACAAGTCCTTTGAGAAAAAACTTATAGGTGTTATGGATCACAATGAAAAAGTGATGTGGGGAATGCTGATATTTATTGTTCATGTTTTGTGGAAGCATGTACATGTTTAGGCAGAAACATGGTAGAGAGATGAAGATATATGGGCTAAAAGGCACAATCATTTTTCCTTAGAGTCTTACAAATGCTTGGGGGTATAGATCGATGATGTGCTATTATAAGATGGTGAGATTGTAATATCTCTACCATTATGGAGAAGTCTAGAGATCATTTTTAGGTACTCTTTTACCATTTTTAGTATATCTTGGGTAGGATTTTGTTTCAAGGTGTTTTTAATGAAAATTGATAAATTCAGAAGAAGAAGGGGTAGTTCATGGTTGGAACAGGGTATGACCAAACTGTGCGCCTTCATCCAATAAACCGTGTAACCCAAGATAGGGTTGTATTTATCAAATGGTTCGTGTTTTATCAAACCATTTATCTACTTAGTATAAATAGATGAACACTTATGAGGGGTCACAATTTTACAAAATGTGTGCCCCTACCCAAGAAACAATGTACACAATTTTTAATTCCCCAAAAATTATTTTTAAATATTCCAAACCCCATGGAGTAAACCCCAATTCATCTTTTCTTAGAAATAATTTTTTTCCTTCATTTTTTGGAGCTTCCATTTTGATTATAAGGATTTATGAATACAATTATTGTTGATTTGAAGATCCAATTGAAGGATCTGTACCTCTTCATGTTTATAATATCTTAATTTGTGGATTTTTTCTCTACTGTCTATCTTTTTAGTGGAAGATGATTGTTTTATTCCATATTAACATTGGATTAGATCTAGGTTTTGTCAGATGTTGATCTATTGGATCTTATTTCTAGGATTTCGGTCAATAACTTCTATTATTTTTTGAATTCAATCATTATTTTTCAATATTAGTATTTCTAGTTTGGTGAATGGTTTTTAATGTTCTTGAGTTAGGTGGACTAAATGTTAATTAACATTGTACAAAATTATAATAGTGTGTATGTAATTATGGGATTCCAATTACCACATTTTTGAGTTGAAACTTGAATGGAATTAATTAATTGTATTTTTAATTACATGGTGATTGGAATTTTTCAACTAATGAGATTTTGAAATTGGTTGAATAATGTGAATATGGATTGGTTGATAATGGTAATTAAGATATTTTGGGCATATCCTTAAAGGGATAATGGATTATATAATTATATGTTGATAAACAGTTAAATGGATAATATTTCATATTATTCAATGGGAATTATAGTGATAAAACATGATTGATCATATAATTGAAATGGTAAACCTTGATAAAAATATTTGATAAGAAGGTTAATTATTCTTAACTATGATATATATGAAATATGTGATACATATGATATTGGGATATAGGTAATGATGAGTGTGGGACATGGAAGGATTTTTCAAAAGTCCATATCTATTAGATACATGTGTGGGATAGTGACTAATGCTCAAAAATTTCTTATAGTGCTAGACATGATATTCTAGGAACAAAATATTTCACTTGGATAATGGTTCCAATTATCCATGATATGAAAGTGAAATGAATTAATAAATTAAAACACATTTGTAATGAAATTTGATAACCCTTAGGGATATTTTAGTCTCCAGCATGATCTGAAGTATGTATTGATGGTTTGGGTGTCATTATGTAACTTATAAATCAATGTGCTTAATAAATGAATAATTAAATGCCATAAAATTTTACATATTTTGGTTTGATCTTTATACAAATTCATAAACTATCATAGACTTGATATTTTATTAGAATTAGTTGGTGGTGGCCTACTGATTAGCCACTAAATGAGGCTAATATTCATTGGTAATATATATAATATTCATGTTCTTTATTATTCATAAACACCATTTTAGTACATTTTACACTTTGAACATCATTTCACATTATGATTGTAATACCTTCTTAAAATGCACAATTATGTGTAACATTTTTTAACATCATTTAAAGTACCTAATGATTCATCTGATTTTAAGGAATGTAATTATACATATTTCAATTTGATATTTTTGGAAATGGATCTACACTTAAATATGAACATGTTTGATTCAGGGATTAATGGAGAATTCATGGAGGACGATGGAGATATTTGGCAATGAAAGGAAGCAATTCAGGAGAAGGTAGATTGGACACCAGCCCACAGATGAGACTGTTCGGCCCAACATACAGGCCAAATTAATCCCATATTTCGTGGTATGCTAGAAGACATGTATAGGAACAAATAACTCTTCAGTGTCCAATGCTAATTCGGCCTCCATTGTGTTCAGTTAGGCGGCCCAAAATAGTGATAAAATTCTGGGACAGATTCTGCGGCCCAAAACAATATCCCACCAATTAAACAATATCATGAAAACCATAACTCTTTTTGGGCTGATATTTTTCAGGATGTTAGGGGACATCAGGCGCTTAATTTAAGTCTTATATGGACCACCAAAATTCATCCATATAGAAGGTTTTTAATGTTCCTCTGTTTGGTGGATGAAAGATGGATGCCTTTTTGGGTCAAGGGTGTAAAGTCTTCTATCCACAAACCTTCCACCACCCTAGGCCTACAATAATCAAGTGGGATACTTTGTACTATTGGAGGCTCGACCCAAGGCTTCCAAAATGCCTATTTAAGGCAATGGTGGTGGAGGAGTTGATAACCTTTGGTGCTTTGTTCAATTGTAATGTTATGCTGCAATTTTGTTGTCACAAATTTGTCTTTCACATGTAAGTCGTTCAATTAACTTTAGTCTCTTAATAAAAGTTCTTCTTCTACTCTTATTCTATTGTTATTCATATCACTTTGATACCTTTTGATCATGGTGTGAATTTATTCACACCAATCCTTGTGAAATTATTCACACAACGGTGGAGTGATCATTTTATTTATGTTGTTTTCTTACTTCTCCATTTCCTCCCTCATGAGGGTACTTTCCGCTTCCATTGAAACCATGGGATCAATGGAGGGATAACCCACTTATGGGTTGATCTAAGGGAGTATAAAGGGTCTATATTGGATGTTATTTATAACCCCATTAATGTATAATTACTTCTTTAATTTAGATTTTTATTTGATGATTTTTAAACTCCATCGTCCTTGTTGAATTTAAGGCCACACGCTTCAAGTGCTAATACGAACCTTTACCTTGAAGTGCTCAAAACATTGATCCTTCAAGTGTATAGGTGATTATTATTAAAGGGTGTATCCATTAAAATAGTAAGTTATGATGTTGTTTTATCTCCTTAAATGAACCCATCTCAAATATAAGAATTTGAAATCATTAAAAAGGAAATACGTCGAATTCACCCTGAGAGATAACCTAGGATCAACTCATTCTTTTAAATTGAATTCACTTAAGTCATTTAGAGTTACTTTATACCCATATAAAATCAACCCATGTTGGCCACATCATAGCCAAAAACAGTCCATAGAATGTATGTGTCTGTAGGTTACTTCTTAGGTCTCTGAGGATTCGACAACCCAAGCTAAACTACAAGGACCGTCCTACCTTCTTCTCTTGGGTAAATTTGAGCGAGAATCAAATTTTTCCGCCATTACTGGGGACCCATGTAAGTCATCTAAACACCTATTCTATTATCCCCCATTTCATCTTTTCTCATCCAAATTCTCTTATCTTGTCCCTTTCTCGTTTTTTTCTTTTGGCGCATGTCCGCCTACACCCGCGATCAATCAAACCGTCTAGTTAGGGTGGATAGTCCTGGGGTTGGGGAGTCAAGCACACCAAGGGAACTCATTCCATTAGATCCTAATATTCATAATACTCTAGAGTCTAAAATTTATCCCATTTCAATGGATGGTATTCAAATAAACCAACTCATAAAACCGGGTGGAAACCAAAATGGAAACCCAAATGAGGCAGCCCCAAACTTGGGGAATGCAATTGATCAAACCATGAATGACTACCTCACACCTTCCAAGACCAATGCCCCCTCCTGCATTAGACACAACTCCTTAAGAGATTCCAACTAAAACTTTAAACCCCATTTCCTAAACCATCTTCCCACATTCCATGGAATGGAGTCCGAGATGCACTACCTTCACATTAAGGAGCTCAATGACATTGTAGAAACCATATGTCCCCCACATCAACTAGAATCAGCTAAGATGAGGCTATTTCCTTTTTCATTAAAAGATCGAGCTAAAAATTGGTTAAACAATTTGAGACCATCATCCATAAACTCTTGGGACCAACTACAAAGAGAATTCTACAAAAAATACATTCCCCACCACAAAACAATTTCACTTAAAAAGAGTATCCAATTTTTTTTTTTTGAAAGAGAGGGAGAGTCGTGCTATGAAACATGGAAGAGGTTCAAAGACACTCTAAACATGGTTCCACACCATGGTTTTTCTATTCCTGAACAAGTGATAATTTTCTATGAAGGGTTGGCTCCGGGGAACAAACAATTCATTAACATGATGTGTAATGGAACCTTTAAAAACAAATCCCCAAATGATGCTTACGAGTAACTAGAAAGCCTTTGTGAACAAAACCAAAAATGGGGAACTTCACATTATTCTGAAAAGCCACAAAGAACTATTGGAATTCATACACTTAGAGAAGAGGAAAGCCTTAGGGATAAACTCGCAGCACTCTCTAGGAAGGTTGAAGAGATAGACCTTAGGAAAGTCCATGAAATCCAAACCGTTGACCCTATTTGCACAATTTGTGAAAACATGACCATAAGAAAAACAACTGCCCAACCATTCCATCCATAAAGATGTTATTTTAGGAGGACCCCCAGTGTAAGTAAATGCCCTGAACATTCAAAAGCCTCAATACCAAAACAACTTCAATCCTAGGTATAACGACCACCCAGGATTCCACTGGAAAGATAACCAACAACCTAGCCAACCACAGGGATAAAATCCTTACCCCCATCACAACTACCAAACCCATAACCAGTTCCAAACCCAACCTATCCAATACCAAAAGCCACCGGTCCATTTTCAACAAACCGTCCCACCTCCAAAATATCCCCCTGGGATAAAACAACCTACTCAAGCACCCACCCAAACAGTTCCACAAAGCCTACTAGAACAACTACGCAAACAAATGGAGAGGATGAACTCGGATGTCTCTTCCCTAAAACAAGAACTTCAAACCATCAAAACTGGAAAGGCACCCATGCCTACTCAGGCGGTTCCATCCTCAACTTCAAGGGGAGAGTCAAGTTGTACTCAAATAACTCATGAACAACTTAAGGTTGTGACTATTCTAAGAAGTGTGAAATCAATTGAGAAACCTGAACAACTAATTCATAACCCACCAAAATATTCAAACTTGGATGAAAAATAAAATGAACCATAATATCAAACTGAGGAAACTGATAACAATTTGAAAGAAACAACTCTTCAACAAACAACCCCACAACCAGCACCATTTCCTCAACGCATGAGGGGGAAACCCAAGACTGAACTGAATGAAACATTGAGGGAAATCTTATCACAAGTCAAGATGAACATTCCCCTTCTCGATGCCATCCAAATCATACCTGCCTACTCAAATTACATTAAGGACTTGTGCACTTTTAAAAGAAAATTTTCACATAAAAACCAAGTCCTTTTGGCTGCTAATGTGAGTACCACCATTCAAGGGACCATTCCTACTAAGTTGAAAGACCCAGGTTGCCCTTACATGAATGTTGAACTAGGAGAGAGAAAAGTTTTCAAGTCCTTGTGTGATCTTGGTTCTAGTATCAATCTCATACCCTATGTCTTGTACTTCCAGTTAGGCCTAGAAGAACTCCAACCCACATCTGTCACACTTCAACTTGCTGATCGTAGCATTAGGGTTCCAAAGGGTATTTTGAAGGATGTTCTAGTAAAGGTTGAAAACTTCATCTACCCTGCATACTTTATTGTCCTTGACAACCATCCAAACATAGGAAATAAGGAACAAACCCCAACCATCCTTGGTCGTCCTTTCCTTGCAACAATCAACTCTGTTATCCGAGTTAGAAATGGGAACATGACCATCACCTTTGGGAACATGAGTCTAGACTTGAACATCTATAATGCAAGCTCACAAATAAGGGATGATGAGGACATTCATGATGTAAACATGATATGAAGCATTGATAATGATTCCATGAAACATCAAGGAATATTTGAGGAATGTTTAAGTCAGGATGAGATTGATTTACTTTTTCATATGAATAAAGTTTAACTCCTTGTCTTGAATGATTTTCAAATTGCTCTTATGATGAAGTCTTAGGTCCAAATATTAGTGAAACCTTTCAAGAAACCACTTTCATATAGACCACTCTAAATTCCTTCCCTAAATATGATCAATCCAATCTAGTAGACGAACCTTCTTCATGTGGGGAATTAATCCTATCTGAAACTCTAAAAAAAGAAATTGTACTTGATCCAATGTACCAATCTTCTACTGAAATTCCAAACCAACCTGACCTTGAATTGAAGGAACTTCCTTCTACACTCTTGTATTCTTTCCTAGGGGACAATCAAACACATCCTATTGTCATTTATTCTTCTCTTGAAGCCAATCATGAGAGGATGCTTCCAGATGTCCTTATGAAGCATAAGAAAGCCATTGGTTGGACCCTTTCTGATATTCCTAGGATTAGCTCACTTATCAAGACTCATAGGATTGTTCTGGAATCTGATTAAAATCCATTTCATCAACCTCAACGGTGACTCAATCCTAAT
The DNA here is from genome assembly GCA_963277665.1 of Viscum album. Lineage (NCBI taxonomy): Eukaryota > Viridiplantae > Streptophyta > Magnoliopsida > Santalales > Viscaceae > Viscum > Viscum album. Next base: position 1,449,109,240 of record OY728129.1, read on the forward strand.
CTCATGGAGGTAATAAGGAAATAACTTCTGAAATTGTTAAAAGCTGGTATCATTTATCCCATAGCTGAGAGTGAGTGGGTGATCCCAATTCAAGTGGTTCCAAAAAAGGCTAGAATCACAGTGATAACCAATGAGGATGGAGAGATTATTCCAACAGGGTTGAGTAGTGGATGGAGGGTCTGCATTGTCTATAGGAAGCTAAACTCATTCACCAAGAAGAACCATTTTCCCCTTACCATTCATTGACCTAGTCCTTGAGAGAGTGGCAGGTCATGCCTTCTACTATTTCTTAGATGGGTACTTAGGGTATAATCAAATTGAGGTCTCCCTAGAGGATCAAGGGAAGAATACATTCACATGTCCATTCGGAATCTTTTCCTTCAAACACATTCCCTTTGGTTTATGCAATGCTCCCGGAACCATCCAGCGGTGCATGATGGGAAACTTCTCAGACATGGTAGGGGATTTTCTAGAGGTCTTCATGGATGACTTCTCTGTGTTTGGGGATACATTTGAGGGATGTCTGCAGAATGTGGAGAGAGTCTTGTCAATATGTGAAGAAAATAATTTGGTCCTAAACTGGGAAAAATGCCATTTCATGGTTAATGAGGGACTTGTTCTAGGCCATCTAGTCCCAGGTAGGGGAATTGAAGTTGATAAATCCAAGGTTGACATCATTTGTCACCTTCCATCACCCAAAACTGTCAAGGAAGTGGGGTCGTTCTCAGGACATGCTGGTTTCTATAGAAGATTCATCAAGGACATTAGTTCAATATCCCGACCCCTTTGTGCTCTCCTAGTAAAGGATGCTCCATTTGTTTGGACAGAAAGCTGTGCGGGTTCATTATCAACCCTCAAATCCTCTTTCACCTCTCCTCCCATTATGAAATCTCCAAATTGGAACCTTCCTTTTGAACTTATGTGTGATGCCGGTGACTTTTCTGTTGGAGCTTTGTTAGGACAACCCTGTGATAAAACTCCTTATGTCATTGCTTATGCAAGGAAATATTTAAATGATACCCAAATCAACTACACCACTACTGAAAAGGAGTTACTTGCTATTGTTTTTTCTTTAGAGAAGTTTATGTCCTACCTCTTAGGATCCCCCATCACTGTGTTCACTGACCATTCTGTACTAAAATACCTCTTCCAAAAACAAGATTCCAAGGCTAGATTGATTAGGTGGGTCCTTCTCTTACAAGAATTTGACCTCACAATCAAGGATAAAAAGGGCGTTGAAAATGTTGTAGCTGATCACCACTCTAGGATGGAATTCAAAGACAACTCAAATCACCTTTCTATGTCTAATTCATTTCCTGATGAATACCTATACTCTGTGAGTGACTTCCCTTGGTATGCCGACATAGCCAATTTCTTAGTTACAGGAGTCATTCCAAAATACTTAGGGACTCAAGATCGAAGGAAATTCCTTTATGATGTTAGACATTATGTGTTTGATGATCCATACCTCTATAAGTTCTTCCCTGACCAAGTCATTAGGAGGTCTGTCCCAGAATCTGAATAAGAGTCCATCCTTAAATTCTGTCATAGTGAGGCATGTGGAGGTCACTTTTCCTCTATGAAAACATCTACTAAGATTCTTCAATGTGGTCTCTTCTGGCCCACCCTCTAAAGGTACTCTTACACATTTTGTCAAAGTTGTCCTAGGTGTCAACAAGTAGGGTCCATCACAAAAAGGAATCAAATGCCACTCAGTCCCATCTTAGTGGTTGGAATATTTGACTGTTGGGGAATTGATTTCATGGGTCCATTCCCAAACAATAGGGGATACCTCTAAATACTCTTAGCTTTTGATTATGTCTCAAAATGGGTTGAGTCCATTCCCACTAAGTCCAACGATCATCAATTTGTGCTTCGATTTATAAAAGAGAACATATTTTCTCAATTTGGAATTCCTAAGGCTATAATCAGTGATTGGGGAACCCATTTCTACAACCGCGCATTCTCTTCACTCATGTCTAAGTATGGTATTTCTCATAAATTGTCCACTGCATACCATCCTCAATCGAATGGTCAGGCTGAGTTAGCGAATAGGGAGATTAAGAAAATTCTTGAAAAAACTGTCAACCCCTCTAGGAAAGATTGGTCTGAGAAACTCTTAGATTCTCTTTGTGCCTATCGAACCGCATATAAAACTATTTTAGGAATGTCCCCATATAGGTTGGTTTATGGAAAAGCAATCCATTTACTTGTTGAAATTGAGCATAAGGCCTTTTGGGAAATTAAGAAAATGGATTATGACCTCTCATTGGCCGGAACAAAAAAGAAATTAGATCTCAATGAACTGGAGGAACTAAGGATATAGGTTTATGAAAAATCAAGGATCAATAAAGCTAGAGTTCAAGCCTACCAATCTAGTAATATCAAGTTCAAACATTTTGAACCGGGAAAACATGTGCTCTTGTATAGTTCAAAACTTCATTTACACCCAGGAAAGATAAGGTCTAGATGGTCATGACCTTTCTTAATGAATCATGTGTACCCCCATGGGGTAGTAGAGATTAAAGATCCCACAAGTGGTTACATTTTCAAGGTTAATGGTCAAAGGTTAAAACCATTCATTGAATCATTCAATAAACATGAAATAGAGGTTGAGTTAACTGAGCCAACCTATGAACCAGGAAAAAATTAATAGATTTAGGGTCCATGTCAGGCTAACGACATTAAAAAAAGCGTTGAATGGGAGGCAACCCATGGTTTTCAAGTATCTAATAATTTCGTTGTTTTAATCAACTTTATATTTTGAAATAGGATTAATGAGACATTTGATATTTTGAAATAAAAAAAAATTGTTGACCTGTTCTTCTATAATGAGTATGGATGGGTATGAAAGGGGAGCACCATATTCATCTGTGTCACGTTGTGTGATATTTGAGTAATACCTTACCCAGAAATTTAAAAAGAAGACAATGTATCATCAGTTTAATTTACTTTATTTTTATGTGTTTGTAGGTTAAAAAAATACAATAAAATAAATAAAAATATAATAATAAAAAAATTCTACATCGTAGGTTCTGGGGAAAATCCCGTCACAACTGGCGAAGCCGTGGGGATTCGAACCCGGGACTGAAGGGAGACAAGGGCGCGCAATTACCACTGACCTACGGCTTCTTGTGCTTCCTTATTCTATAATTTTTATATATATACTTATATTTTACTTCCTTTATTATATAAATAAATAAATATATATTGTTTTTTTGTTTTGTTTGTTTTTTTCCCGTTTCTGCTAGGGAACTCTACAAGTGACATGGATATCAAAGGATTGAAAGGAAGCAACAAGAATTTCAACTTCAACCACCAGGTGACTTTATTCCATGACCCTCATTTTCAATTTTCTTTTTAAACTTTCATTCTATACCTCTACCCCCTTCTAAATTTTCTTTTCTTTAAACACTGGGGACAGTGTTATTTTAATTTGGGGGGAGACAAAAGAAAAAATGCTTTTGTGTCAAAACAATGATAAATGATTTGAATTTTTTTTGGTAAAATGGAAGGAAAAATTCCTTCAACTTTGAACATGGTAATACACATTTCACACCTTGAAACTGTATATCAAATAATTTATCATACCCTAATTCTCATTTTGTTCCTTTTATAATTTTATGAGCATAGATTTTGGAAAGTGTGGCTATCCAATGTGATATTTCATCATTTATATTTTCATCCAAATAAAAAAAAGATCACAATGCACGTATTTTGGATAGTGGGGTATTGGTTTGAGTTCATGGGGTACCTTAAATAAATATCATAGGTTTGGTGATCATTTTAGTTTAATTTGAGTATTCAAAAAAATATATTAAAAAAAAATTTGCGTGCAGAGCAATGAAATGACCTAATGCGTGGCTTTCATCACTTGGGGGTCGTGACTCCATAGTTGTCTGGCCTAGAGTTAGTAATTTTATCTCTATTTTTGGTAATTTGAATTTGTTTTTGACTGAGTTAACTCAAGATGATTCCTGAGTATTTGGGATTCACTTGGTGCCCTAAGGTCTTTGAGCCTGGGAGTGATCGGTAAAGTCTCACTACAGGGGTTGACTCTTTTGACTGCAACTTCAATTACCATGGAAAAATTGCAAAAACAAAAACACAAAAAAAAAACAAAAACAAAAAAAATTATACAAAAAAATACTCATCTTAATATTGAAATGTGATTCCACCTAGCGCTTCCGTAATTTCCCCCTTGAATAAATATGAACCCCTATGTCTATTGTGATGCACAACACATCCTTATACTTAATTGATATTGGATGAAATATGGCAATGAATTTGAACAAAGGAATGGGATTGGGATTGGGATCTTCTTATGAAACTATCTTGTATTAAAATATTTTGATGGGTTTCATGATTGTTTGGTATAAGGTTTTTTGGTGATAATTGTGTATTAAAATGTTTTTGGAAAAGGGAATTCGAATTTTAATATTGTTGAGATATATTTTGCTCGGGACTAGAAAAACTCAAGTCGGGGGGTGTGATTAGCCACTAAATGAGGCTAATATTCATTGGTAATATATATAATATTCATGTTCTTTATTATTCATAAAAAAAAATTTAATTCATTTTAAACTTTGAACATCATTTCACATTATGATTGTAATACCTTCTTAAAATGCACTATTATGTGGTACATTTTTTAACATCATTTAAAGTACCCAACGATTCATCTAATTTCAAGGAATCTAATTATACATATTTTAATTTGATATTTTTTTAAATTGATCTACACTTAATTATGAACATGTTTGATTCAAGGATCAATGGATAATTCATGGATGATGATGGAGATATTTGGTAATGAAAGGAAGAAATTCTAGAGAAGGTAGATTGGACACCAGCCCACTGATGAGACTGTGGGGCCCAACATACCAGCCCACATAATCATAAATTTTGTGGATGCTAGAAGCAGTGTATAGGAACAAATAACTCTTAAGGATCCAATGCTAATTTAGCCTCCATTGTGTCCATTTAAGCGGCCCAAGTTAGAGATAAAATTCTGAGCCAGATTCTGCGGCCCAGACAAACAGCCCACCGATTAAACCATATCTCGCAAAACATAACTCCTTTTGGGATGAGATTGTTCAGTCTGTTAGGGGACATCTGGTGATTAATTTAAGTCTTCTATGGCCCACCCAAAGTCTTCCATCTAGAAGGTGTTTCATGCGCCTCTGTTTTGTGGATGCAAACTGGATGCCTTTTCGGATCAAGGGTGGAAATTCATCTTTCCACAAACTTTCCACCACCCTAGGCCAACCATAATAAAGTGGGATGATTTGTACTATTAGAGGCTCGACCCAAGGCTTAAAAAATTATTATTTAAGGCAGTCGTGGTGGAGGAGTTTATAAGCTTTGGTGCTTTGTTCAATTGTAATGTTATGCTGCAATATTGTTGTCACAAATTTGCCTTTCACATGTAAGTTGATCAATTCACTTTAGTCTCTTAATAAAAGTTCTTATTCTACTCTTATTCTGTTGTTATTCATATCACTTTGATACCGTTAGATCAAGGTGTGAATTTATTCACACCAAACCTTGTGAAATTATTCACACAAAGGTGGAGTGATCATTTTATTTTTGTTGTTTTCTTACTTCTCCATTTCCTCCCTCATGAGTCTACTTTCCACTTCCATTGAAACCATGGGATCAATGGAGAGCTAACCCACTTATGGGTTGATCCAAGGGAGTAGAAAGGGGATGGGTTGGATTTTATTTATAACCACATTAATGTATAATCACTTCTTTAATTGAGATTTTTATTTGATTATTTTTAAACTCCATCGTCCTTGTTGAATTTAAGGCCACACGCTTCAAGTGCTAATATGAACCTTTACCTTGAAGTGCTCAAAACATTGATCCTTAAAGTGTATAGGTGATTATTATTCAAGGGTGTATCCATTAAACCAGTAAGTGATGATGTTTTTTTATCTCCTTAAATGAACTCATCTCAAATATAAGAAATTGAAATCATTAAAAAGGAAATACGTCCAATTCACCCCGAGCGACAACCTAGGATGAACTCATTCTTTTAAATTGAATTAAATTAAGTCTTTTATAGTTCCTTTAAACCCATATAAAATCAACCCATTTTGGCCACTTCAAAGCCGAAAATAGTCTATAGAATTTACGTTTCTATAGGTTAATTCTTAGGTCTCTGAGGATTCGACAACCCAAGCTAAACTACAAGGACCGTCCTACCTTCTTCTCTTGGGTAAATTTGAGCGAGAATCACCTACTAATTGGAATTCACGCCGTACTCGAGTGACTCGATCACTACATGAATATAAATCATGTTTTGAATACATGATAATGGAAAGATCTATATTTCTAATTTCTGAGTCGGGATAGAGTATGGATGAGGGATCCATACATGTTGTCTAGGAGAACTTCAGAGTTGTGAGTGTGTCTTTACTTAAGGTTTTTCATATTGACACATGAAACATATATTTGATGACATATCTACTGCATTGGTTTGGATATGTTTTACCATTTTTGTTCATTCAGGTGACACTGGTTTGTAATGGTTAAAATATTATTCTAGTTTTTTTGTTATATCATTTAGTTATTGTTTATTTATATCTTCTATTCTGTTGCTTTGATTAAAATGGTATATGTAACAGCCCATGATTTTATAAAAAAATATTCTTTTTAATTTTATTAATGTCTTGTGTTGTACGCTACACCAAAAGGATATTGCACAACACGCATCCTTGTCTTGCCTTGCATTACACGCAATCGCGACCTTCCTCGATAGCGTGTGTAATACGCAATACCGAGTTTCACTAAACAACGATGTGCTATTAAAATATTAATAAAACTAGCCGTTATGAATAGTAATAACCACTTTTTAAAATTCTGTAAATCTTATTTTTCAAAATTAACTTCATTCTTGGATTCGGAGTATCGAATTTAGCCTAAGGTGAAATTTTGGTACTTTTCGGATAACTTTCATATTCTGATGAATAGTGAAAATTACTAAATTATAATTAAAAACAACTTTTTTAATCGAAATAATTAGTAGTGATAAATTATTAATTTGAGTGGTTTTAAAGTATATTTAGAATATATTTTTACAATTTAATACAATGTTGGTCATTGGTTGTAATTTCACATTTAAACCAGACATAATCAAGTGTCAATCTTTTGATATATATTGTTTCCTAAAAACACGCTATTTATTTTAACAGCAGGATTTAATTATAAAATTAATTAATGCAACTTCTATGTTATGAATTTGGTAAAATAGATTTCATTTTTGAATTCGGAATATGAAATATAGCTTAAGATGAAATTTTGGCATTGTTCTGAAAAACATCAATTTTTGATGAATAGTGAAACTACTAAGTGGTAGTTAAAAAAACTGAATTTTTCATAAAACTTAATTTTGCCGCTTCTGTGAATGGAATTTCGAAAATCCGAGAGACACGGTTAATATCAAGGACTAAAATGTGGTTCAATGAGATGAAAATAATTTTTGGTGAATAGTAACTTTTTACTTTTTTTACCGCAGTTAATAGTAAATAGGGTAACTAAGGGTAAATATGATATTACTATTACCCTAACACATGTCCTAATTCTATTGGACAAGTGTAATTCGACCAAAAACAAACTTAGGAATAAAATATGACCATTTAGGCCCACTTGGATTAGATTAGGACATTTATTATTAATTTATTTAAAGAAAGGTTAAAATAGTTAAAATCAAAGTTTAATAAGTAAATCATTTTTAATATGGGGTTATACATTAGATAAATTCGATTGTAAATATTCATTAGAAAGATAAAAAGAGTTCCTACATGATGGTATTTTATTTGTAATTTTTAGACATAAAATAATTTAATTTATTTATGACACAACGATGATGCAGTAATTATCTTATTAATGAAATATTGACATAATTGATGTTATAAACACCAAAATAAATGTAATTTTAGATTTTTTATGAATTAAACTAATTTTCTAGGTTACTATGATATATTAATGTTGATTTAATCAACTTGGTTCGAACATTTAATTCTGTTATGACTTTCACAAAAATCATCTATCAAATAGTGTCAAAATTGACACAAAATAGTTTTTAAATCAAATATTATATTATTAATTGTTATTGTATTCCTAAAAATCTAAGGTTCTGCCAAATGACTTAGATAAGGATATATATGTTAATAATAAACAATTTGGGGTTCGTTTGGCATGTTATAGTAAGTGTATTAACCATATAGTGAAAGAAAACAAAAAGACACGGTAAATGATAAATTATTTAACTTAGAGTTAAATCTAATTGATAAGGTTAAAATAATATCCTAAACTTGTCTAAATTCTATTGGTTGATAGGATTTCGACCCATCCCCACTTTATCTTCGAAATAAGACCCTTTGGAACCATTATAAACCTATTTTGACTTTAATATAAAATAATATTTTGAGATATTCCTAAGGTGCCCCTCTCCTCCCTTATAAAAGGACACCTCCTCCCCCTCATCCTCACACAAATTTGAGCACTCAAGCTCGGCCAAACCCTGCCAAAATCTATTCTCCACTTCCCTAGCAACATCCTAGAGGTTCTGGTCTTCCTCAAAGACCAATTCTAGTGCCCTAAGAGGAGGTCTCAAAGAGGCACTTCAAAGAAGAGGTAATTACCGTTACCAATTCTTTCATCTTTATTTCTTCTTCCACTTCTTATTCTTAGGTTGTTTCATTATGAAGTAATAACATCAGTATCACTCATATACTGATATGTTATTATAAGTATGAAACAACCCTATTTCACCATCTATCCATCCTACGGAAAAAGAAGTCACCGCGCGTGCGTACGTACGGAATACCGTCTCCACGCCGTGGTGTAATCTATTTTCCACCACCACCTTACATGGATGGGTATAATGGTGTAAAGAATAACTATACATAGTTATTACAAAATCATATTGATTCTGATATATTGTATAATCCACTCCAATTCAATTCAATATTTATGGAAATGATATCATCGCTCGTGCGTACGTACGGACTACCGTCTCCACGACGCGATGAGATTCATTCTTAATGATTAACCATTCATGAATGATTATAAAGTATATATAATAAGTACTAATGAAATATATGACATAATAATGATACTGGGTTTATGTATATATATATATATGTATGTCATCTACTTACTTTCATTCAAGACAATAAGGAAAGAAAAACAGCGTTCATGCGTACGTACGGACTACCGTCTCCATGAACGGTGTTTTTCATTTTATTTATCTATCTATTATATATATATATATACTGAATATATATGATATATAAATCATATTTTATATTCTGGAAGTAAGTAAATCATGATATAAGTAATAATGATGTCAAGAACAACAAGTCAAAACACCTACGATAAATGAAACGATTTTACCCAAAACGCTTCTTTAACATGGAATTTACAAAAGAACGGGTAATATAATGTCATAAGTGAACCATATATGATATCATAACAATGAATATGATTCTTTAATAAGTCAATGACATTATTTAAATCATTATACAGGAGGTTCGGACACATACGAAGCAAATTGGACCTAAGGTAAGGGAAATATCACAATCTCATTTTTATCCGAGATTGTTTATTCGTAAGTATTTACTGGGGTGTATTTTATCATCCACATCCATGTTTCATCAATATGTAATATTATTTCCATCCACCTAAAATTGTTTAAATCCATTTTTACCCTTCGGTGAGTTTTTAGTAATATGTATGAAAGGAATCTTTTGTCGTTTTTCGTACGAGGTACTTTTTGACTTTTCCGACAAAAGTACGAAGAATGTTTTTTTTAACTTATACGGCATGAATGGATTTTTAAAACATCATTTCCAAGAAGCTTCCTTTACAAGTTTTAGATTTTATTTTTAATCAACTTCTTTTATTTTAAAGTTGTATGACATGTTATGAAAGGAAAAATGTTTTTGAAGAAAGGATATTTTCCTCAAGAATGGAGTTCAAGTGTTTTATCAAAATTATTTTCCATCTAAGATAATAAAGGGTTCTGTTTTTATCCCTATTATTAAATTGATTTGATCATGTTGTGATGGAATTATTTTTATGAATTCCTTTATCTTATATGAATTGTTTTATGATGTCATGTTGTTTAAAAATCCCATTTTTATTACATGGGTTATGCGATGATGTATGATTTATGATTATGTGGCACACATAAGAAAGGATTCATTATAAGATGGGTGGGACCTAAATCTCCCTCCAATGCATTGGGTAAAGATTTTATATCTCATGAGATAGACATGGCTGAAATGGTAGGTTATACCGGTTCAGTGAAACAGGACTGAAACGAGGGTTACTCGATTCAGAAAGGGACTTTGTCCACTAAGATAGTCTTGGCAATGAGTCATGACTAACAAGAAATGATTTTCCATGATTATGTGTGCATGCCACAAAGTTTCAAGTTTCATGTTATGATTGTGGTGATCTCATTTTCACTTCTATGATTTGGTCCATGTTAAGATATTATGATCTCTTTTGCAGGTTATGATTTTCAAAAAGATATGATATGATTTTTATTTCTTTTGTATACCCTTACTGAGCATTTGAGCTCACCCTTTTATGTTTTCTTTTCCCCAGGATATAAATAATGGTTTTAGGTAAAAAAAAGGGGAAGATCTTTATGGGAGATATTGAAGATCTTTCACCACGATTAGAAGATTACGTTCCGAGTTTCCAAAGACACTAAACTATTACGATCCTTTAGTGTGTGTTTTTGTTATGTACTAAGTATTCCGCAAAAGTAATGTAATGTCAATGTACGTCAAGATTTGGGTCTCTACAGTTGGTATCAGAGGAAAGGTTTAGTCAACCTTTGGAAACTAGGACGCGAAAACGTTAGTGAGATCCCTAGAGATATTTCTAAGGTATGTCTAGGGATGTCCCTAAGAATAAGTATACGTATAGGATATAGTCCTAGAACTACGGTAACGATCTTAGAATTTATCCTAAGATGTTAGATATTGAGGGTGCTCCCCCTTTACTATGTTGTCTTCCCTAGAATGATTTCGCCTCTCACAAAATGCTTTTTGTGTTTTAGTTAATGGAGGGAACCAGAAGGAATTCGGTTAACATTAAATCCAATGGAAAAATTGGTGACTATGAGCAACAAAATTGTGTAATGCCTAGAGATAAAGATATTGTGATTATGCCGAATCAGTCATCGCGATATATGATTAACAAGGTGAAATTTGGTGGTATGACTAATTCATCAAAGAAGAGGAAGATAAACTATTATGCATGTTCGCATGTTGAGGAGCATAAAGAAAGGAAGATTGAGATTTCTAAAGAAGGGAAGAAGAACCTTGAGGAATACCTCAAATGGAGGGACTGATGTTATCTGTGTGGAGAAAAGAGTCATAGAGTGACAGACTGTTATGGAGTTCAATGTCTTATTTGTGGAGAACATGGGCATTACCCAACTCAATGCCCTGACCTAAAAAGTTACTTCTAAATCAAGGAAGGACTTATTCCAGGATAATCATTGATGTGGATGGACTGAAGTGTTTATGTATTGGTATTCAAGAATAATGTTGTTGAGGTACTTTTATGGTGTATTGGAATATTTATGTATTGGTCTAATGTGGTATTCGAAGTGATTGAGGTATTTTTGAAAAAAATATGATATGCGCATAATGAAGGGAAAATGAGAAAATGAAATATTTGACAGTATTCATGAGCTCATGATTGATATAAGGACTAAGTGATATCATGGTTTGAGTATAAATAATTTTGAGGATTTTGGTATGTGTAAAGTGTTAACTTTTAACTGCATTCATGTTTTCACTAAGGTTCAATGGGTATTCAAGAGTATACATGATTAAGGACTTTGAATGTTTGGAATGTGACCAACAAAACATATCTTATGATATATGGGGATCAACGATGATATTAAATCTCTGGTAATTGTTTTCACTATGTTATGAGAGTGGACTGCAGTATTATGGATAAGCCTAAAGATTAGAATGGATTATGTTGGACATAAGTTAGTATTGTTTAAGGATAGAAGATTTTCGATATTATTGATGAGATGTTATAGTAATGTAGTTTTAGAAAAAGGACAACCTGCAGGACGGGCGACAGCCCATCGCTTCGGACAAGGCTGTGGGAATCGAACCCACAACCGAAGTGCGACTGGCCTTTATCGCCTACCACTGACCTACAGGAAGTCCCTGTTTAGTAGAAACTAGTGTTATTATATTAAGCAGTATGATATATGAAGTATAAGCCCATTTTAGGAACTATATATGATTAATCCCACTATAGATCGACTTATGTATATAAATTTTGCTAACCTTTTGAGACAGATGAAATGACCCGTCATTCTATCACATGATCTGCTAACACTTCACGAATAACAAATTCAACTTCATTTATTTAAGAGATGAAGTGGAAATTGTTCAAGGCATGAACAACAGTGAGTTTGTACCAAAATAAAGAAAGTATTTATTCTAATTCAAATTTTCAACTTTAGGGAAATGATCTTGAAAACCAAAAATGTTGTCCTAATGATCTTATACCTGAGGAATCAGATGGTACCTTATATCATCACAAATCTATGGATTTTTGATTACTGGCTTTTCCATAGCCATGTTCTCTACCACTCTCCATCAGAACATGATGGTTAGATTTCTCTTCCATATCCATATTTTCACCTATGTGGAAACCCAATGATTAGTTTATTTGGGTAACCGTTACGTTTCATACTTTTGTTTTTAAAGATTGGTTTTGATATTCCTTTTTACGATGTGGGTTTCTATTAAAGAAACTTTCGAATAGTAAACCATTTATAACCCCGACGAATTTCGAGGGCGAAATTCATTTTAAGGGGGGTAGAATGTAACAGCCCATGATTTTATAAAAAAATATTATTTTTAATTTTATTAATGTCTTGTGTTGTACGCTACACCAAAAGGATCTTGCACAACACACATCCTTGTCTTGCCTTGCATTACACGCAATCACGACCTTCCTCGATAGCGTGTGTAATACGCAATACCGAGTTTCACTAAACAACGATGTGCTATTAAAATATTAATAAAACTAGCCGTTATGAATAGTAATAACCACTTTTTAAAATTCTGTAAATCTTATTTTTCAAAATTAACTTCATTCTTGGATTCGGAGTATCGAATTTAGCCTAAGGTGAAATTTTGGTACTTTTCGGATAACTTTCATATTCTGATGAATAGTGAAAATTACTAAATTATAATTAAAAACAACTTTTTTAATCGAAATAATTAGTAGTGATAAATTATTAATTTGAGTGGTTTTAAAGTATATTTAGAATATATTTTTACAATTTAATACAATGTTGGTCATTGGTTGTAATTTCACATTTAAACCAGACATAATCAAGTGTCAATCTTTTGATATATATTGTTTCCTAAAAACACGCTATTTATTTTAACAGCAGGATTTAATTATAAAATTAATTAATGCAACTTCTATGTTATGAATTTGGTAAAATAGATTTCATTTTTGAATTCGGAATATGAAATATAGCTTAGGATGAAATTTTGGCATTGTTCTGAAAAACATCAATTTTTGATGAATAGTGAAACTACTAAGTGGTAGTTAAAAAAACTGAATTTTTCATAAAACTTAATTTTGCCGCTTCTGTGAATGGAATTTCGAAAATCCGAGAGACACGGTTAATATCAAGGACTAAAATGTGGTTCAATGAGATGAAAATAATTTTTGGTGAATAGTAACTTTTTACTTTTTTTACCGCAGTTAATAGTAAATAGGGTAACTAAGGGTAAATATGATATTACTATTACCCTAACACATGTCCTAATTCTATTGGACAAGTGTAATTCGACCAAAAACAAACTTAGGAATAAAATATGACCATTTAGGCCCACTTGGATTAGATTAGGACATTTATTATTAATTTATTTAAAGAAAGGTTAAAATAGTTAAAATCAAAGTTTAATAAGTAAATCATTTTTAATATGGGGTTATACATAAGATAAATTCGATTGTAAATATTCATTAGAAAGCTAAAAAGAGTTCCTACATGATGGTATTTTATTTGTAATTTTTAGACATAAAATAATTTAATTTATTTATGACACAACGATGATGCAGTAATTATCTTATTAAAGAAATATTGACATAATTGATGTTATAAACACCAAAATAAATGTAATTTGAGATTTTTTATGAATTACACTAATTTTCTAGGTTACTATGATATATTAATGTTGATTTAATCAACTTGGTTCGAACATTTAATTCTGTTATGACTTTTACAAAAATCATATATCAAATAGTGTCAAAATTGACACAAAATAGTTTTTAAATCAAATATTATATTATTAATTGTTATTGTATTCATAAAAATCTAAGGTTCTTCCAAATTACTTAGATAAGGATATATATGTTAATAATAAACAATTTGGGGTTCGTTTGGCATGTTATAGTAAGTGTATTAACCATATAGTGAAAGAAAACAAAAAGACACGGTAAAGGTTAAATTATTTAACTTAGAGTTAAATCTAATTGATAAGGTTAAAATAATATCCTAAACTTGTCTAAATTCTATTGGTTGATAGGATTTCGACCCATCCCCACTTTAGCTTCGAAATAAGACCCTTTGGAACCATTATAAACAGATTTTGACTTTAATATAAAATAATATTTTGAGATATTCCTAAGGTGCCCCTCTCCTCCCTTATAAAAGGACACCTCCTCCCCCTCCTCCTCACACAAATTTGAGCACTCAAGCTCGGCCAACCCCTGCCAAAATCTATTCTCCACTTCCCTAGAAACATCCTAGAGGTTCCGGTCTTCCTCAAAGACCAATTCTAGTGCCCTAAGAGGAGGTCTCAAAGAGGCACTTCAAAGAAGAGGTAATTACCGTTACCAATTCTTTCATCTTTATTTCTTCTTCCACTTCTTATTCTTAGGTTGTTTCATTATGAAGTAATAACATCAGTATCACTCATATACTGATATGTTATTATAAGTATGAAACAACCCTATTTCACCATCTATCCATCCTACGGAAAAAGAAGTCACCGCGCGTGCGTACGTACGGAATACCGTCTCCACGCCGTGGTGTAATCTATTTTCCACCACCACCTTACATGGATGGGTATAATGGTGTAAAGAATAACTATACATAGTTATTACAAAATCATATTGATTCTGATATATTGTATAATCCACTCCAATTCAATTCAATATTTATGGAAATGATATCATCGCTCGTGCGTACGTACGGACTACCGTCTCCACGACGCGATGAGATTCATTCTTAATGATTAACCATTCATGAATGATTATAAAGTATATATAATAAGTACTAATGAAATATATGACATAATAATGATACTGGGTTTATGTATATATATATATATGTATGTCATCTACTTACTTCCATTCAAGACAATAAGGAAAGAAAAACAGCGTTCATGCGTACGTACGGACTACCGTCTCCATGAACGGTGTTTTTCATTTTATTTATCTATCTATTATATATATATATATAATGAATATATATGATATATAAATCATATTTTATATTCTGGAAGTAAGTAAATCATGATATAAGTAATAATGATGTCAAGAACAACAAGTCAAAACACCTACGATAAATGAAACGATTTTACCCAAAACGCTTCTTTAACATGGAATTTACAAAAGAACGGGTAATATAATGTCATAAGTGAACCATATATGATATCATAACAATGAATATGATTCTTTAATAAGTCAATGAAATTATTTAAATCATTATATAGGAGGTTCGGACACATACGAAGCAAATTGGACCTAAGGTAAGGGAAATATCACAATCTCATTTTTATCCGAGATTGTTTATTCGTAAGTATTTACTGGGGTGTATTTTATCATCCACATCCATGTTTCATCAATATGTATTATTATTTCCATCCACCTACAATTGTTTAAATCCATTTTTACCCTTCGGTGAGTTTTTAGTAATATGTATGAAAGGAATCTTTTGTCGTTTTTCGTACGAGGTACTTTTTGACTTTTCCGACAAAAGTATGAAGAATGTTTTTTTAACTTATACGGCATGAATGGAATTTTAAAACATAATTTCAAAGAAGCTTCCTTTACAAGTTTTCAATTTTATTTTTAATCAACTTCTTTTATTTTAAAGTTGTATGACATGTTATGAAAGGAAAAATGTTTTTGAAGAAAGGATATTTTCCTCAAGAATGGAGTTCAAGTGTTTTATCAAAATTATTTTCCATCTAAGATAATAAAGGGTTCTGTTTTTATACCTATTATTAAATTGATTTGATCATGTTGTGATGGAATTATTTTTATGAATTCCTTTATCTTATATGAATTGTTTTATGATGTCATGTTGTTTAAGAATCCCATTTTTATTACATGGGTTATGCGATGATGTATGATTTATGATTATGTGGCACACATAAGAAAGGATTCATTATAAGATGGGTGGGACCTAAATCTCCCTCCAATGCATTGGGTAAAGATTTTATATCTCATGAGATAGACATGGCTGAAATGGTAGGTTATACCGGTTCAGTGAAACAGGACTGAAACGAGGGTTACTCGATTCAGAAAGGGACTTTGTCCACTAAGATAGTCTTGGCAATGAGTCATGACTAACAAGAAATGATTTTCCATGATTATGTGTGCATGCCACAAAGTTTCAAGTTTCATGTTATGATTGTGGTGATCTCATTTTCACTTCTATGATTTGTTCCATGTTAAGATATTATGATCTCTTTTGCAGGTTATGATTTTCAAAAAGATATGATATGATTTTTATTTCTTTTGTATACCCTTACTGAGCATTTGAGCTCACCCTTTTATGTTTTCTTTTCCCCAGGATATAAATAATGGTTTTAGGTAAAAAAAAAGGGGAAGATCTTTATGGGAGATATTGAAGATCTTTCACCACGATTAGAAGATTACGTTCCGAGTTTCCAAAGACACTAAACTATTACGATCCTTTAGTGTGTGTTTTTGTTATGTACTAAGTATTCCGCAAAAGTAATGTAATGTCAATGTACGTCAAGATACGGGTCTCTACAGTATAGTCGTCCCATGATATATATAGTAAACCCTGACCGCTAGTTGGTAGTCACTGACATATTATGAGGTGCATCAGAGGTTATGTAGAGAAGCATCTCGGGGTACCGATGTGTGGCACCTAGGATTAGACGTTAAAGTGCAGACATATTTGAATCCTTATCTCTTAGAATGACTGTCCACATTGAACCTTTTAACCCTTACAGTGGTAATAATATTTTTAAATGGTTACTATTCATTATGACCAAAAATAAAATTAGAAATATTACAAAAATTTTAAATTATTATTCAATATATGTAATTTTGTTTTATAAAATTAATTTTCTATAGGTGATAAAATTTAATTTTAAAATAAGCATTAAAAATGAAATGAAAACAGTTTCTAGGATATTACCTTTTCGGAATATTTTTTTCTTATTCATTTCCTAGTAAGATCCATTAAATGAATGATAAAATTATTTATTGAAAATGTTTTATAAAAACATCATTAACATAACTAATAAATATGATCAATTTATGTTATTAAGACAAAATCACATTGCACATATGAAAACAATTTTCTAAATAATATATCCCTTATACCTTAAAATTATTTTATCTTTATGTATAACCAATTTAAAAAATGTATAACTGAGATCATATTTTGATAAACATGTAGAAAATAATTATCAATGATTTAAATTAAAAAAAATTAAAGAAATTCTATTTTAAATAAAACATATATAAGAGAAAAATATAATCAAAATATTTTTGTTTAGACAATAATTTCTCAACTTTCATTAAATATCATTTGTAAACTATTTAATGAATTTCATAACATAATTTTATAAAATTAATTTTTTAAAATTTTTTATTGGAACCATTCACCTAATTTAATAATTGTTTTAATAACAATTTACAATTTCACAAAACTATTCATAATAAATATTTTGGATAAAAGTAATTTCTTTATGTGACTTTGATCATTTTTAAAATATCATTTATTTTATCAATTTAATTTAAATAACTATTAATGTATTATACATTATATTTTAAAAAATTAATTATTTACTTAATTATGGTTTTCCATGATTCACAAGATATAGACTAATCAAATTTATTAAAGAGAAATATATTCTAATACATCTAGGTGTTGCAAAGATGGCTAGATAACCTGTCACTAACTAAAAACTGACAAGATAATGATACCGAATACATAAAATTTCATCAAACATCTCTCCATTCCATATATAACAACTATATAACGTATATATTTATACACCATAATATTCAATCCATATCCAAAATTTCTCTACCATATACTTCATCACCAGATAACCAAATCTATATCACCATATATCCACTATAAAATAACCATTTTTCTACCATTCTAACTACACATCGATATGCCGATTTAATTATAAAGGGAATCAACCTTGGACCCCCATCCGGGTAAGTCCCCCATCAATACCATATATTCATATCCTAATATATGAGAGTATCATTAACATGAATTACACCATATTTATTCCCACCTCTTACCATTCATAACACCATCCTAGTTTCATCATCAACACTACCTCACTGAGTTTGTTGCATGTTTCATACTTATACCATCAATGAATTTGATTCTACATGAACATGAATACCTTGATCCATTATATCCTATAAATTTATAATAATTCATAGACATTATATCCAATATGTATTCACCATCCTACACCCTTCATTTTACAACACTCCCTTAACTAAGTCCATTATGTCAAAATAATTATATAACAACCACACATGAAATATGAATTCAAAAAAGAGAATTACCTAAAGGAGAACCAAACCATTAAAAGAGTGTTGTTATTAATAAAAAAAATCACACATTCTATATTATTTCAAATTCGATTACATACTATTTACCAAGCTAAAAATGTTCATTATGATAATAATTTCTCCATATTTAATGGCAGAGTATTCACAAGTCCTTATCCCATTTTAATCACTTCACTCTATATTGAAGATACTCATCAAAACCATTAAAAACTAATAACTTATCCCACTAAACATTAAATTATAACCCAACATTATATTCATATTGGCCATCCCCTTTTATCATTTTCTATTAAATTTTTTAAATTCATAATTCACTGGTCATAAATAGAGTTATCTTGTCCCATATTACATACCAACCACCCATTTTATTTTAAATAGTTTAAATTGTCATTTCTATCATAAATCCATCCATATTACCACTTTTATTCCATTTTACCATTACCATCGTTATCCCATAAACATGATTAACCTTAACTAAGGTGTACATGTCAAACAACAACCCCGTAAAACCCTATTTTTTATATGATTTGAAAAAAACAACCAAACTCTCAATAATAAAAAATAATAGAAATAAAAATTATCATATTACAATTTTTGGAAATATTCTGTTTTTTTTATCATTTTAATTGATTAACTAATTATTAAGATAAAATTGTTTATAGTAATAACACCCGCCATCAAATCTACTATAGAAAAAACAAATCCACCCATATAAAAAATAATCTATAGAATACATGGGACCCCTCCCATAAAAAAATTTTTATAATTTTTTTTAATTCATTAAAGACAATTCCCTAAATTCTTACCATCTTCAAAACTAAATATACTCATGGAACCACAACCAAAACCATAGAATAAATAAAAATATATGGATTTCATAAAATTCCCAACATCCCATTCAAATATATTATCAAAAAATATTAAATTAGGGTTTGTAAATACCCAAACACAACTAGATGTTTACAATCCCTACAAAAAAATAAAAAATGAAAGTTTAACACATGAGTGAGATAACACAAGGAAAACATTATCAACCCAAAATACTAATATCCCCATCAATTTCCATGACCCATAATCATATACACCAACCCCTCACTAGTTCCTAATATCCTAAGATGAAATAATGACATAAAATAATGGAGAAAATAAGCAAGCACAGTATCATATCATAATTGTTTGATCTGTATATTCTGAGGATAAATTCAAATAAGTGACGCTAATAAATACCAATAACTAAAATATTTGGTTGTATGAATTATTAGAGAAATCGTTGGAACCAAGAAAAATTTATTTTGGATTCTAAATTTTTACCAACAGTTAAAATCAAGGTTTCATGAAATGTAAGTCAGTTAATTTACATCAATGGGGATAAATCCCAAAAAACCATTATAAATAAGATATTCAATCCCATTATGTATCCAATTTTAAAAACTACAATCTTATTCTAAATTAATAAAAATAATGAATGGTAGTTCCATTACTAAGGAATCATGATGTGATGAAACTCATGGTAGAAACACCAAAACTACATCTATAGGTTCTCATTCCATGGTAGAGGTGAAAAAACTATAACATCTATAATGTAGAATGATAGATACCTATTAATTTAATTAATAAATATTAAATAATTTTAAATGAACATTCTTTATATAAAATTACAATTACACCCATAAATAAAGAGGTTTACTTTATTTTGATACTGGAACATGATTAACTTTTATTAGGAATGGTCTTAAATGTTACCACATAGAACACTTATCATGTATACCAATGTAAAATCATTCTTCTTAACATGTAGAAAAAAAAAAGAATGGGTGAGATAATATTCCCAATAAGGGTATGTATAGGAGATATAAATAATTGGTCATACATGAGAATAAGATAAGAATAATGTTATGAAGTCATGATCTTAATTTATGATGAACATACCTGATATGTCATTGATCATAAAAAATGATTCAGGAAATAATACATTACAAAATTAATAGATAATATTTATAAGATTACGAAATATTCTATAATTATTCAGGATCAATGTTATTAAGACATAAACATTTGAATGTGGAAAAAACATAATCCCATAAGATTGAGAACATGTAAAAATAGAAACACAATCACTCAATAGGTTAAGGACATTGAATTATACCCTCTTAAAAACATATGGACATGAAACTAGGTAAACTCATAATCTTATAGACATGAGAAACATACCCATACATAATCATATTAACATGAGAACAAGGTCCCTAAATAATACTATTGAAATAAGAACCAAGTCAACACATAAAATTGCGAATGGGAAATCTTGTTCATAGAGAACATATTTTCCTCATGAGACATCCATCACTACCAAATTTATTAGAGGGATATATAATTCTAAGTCCACCCATCAAATAATAATAATCCTTTCAAATTTTTTTTATAAGATCATAAATATTTCATATGTATCATAAATCATGTAAATGAAAATGGTTCATAAACATTTAATAAATAATCCCAATATAAACATTGGAAAATAAACAGGGTTCATAAACATTTCATCATATTAATTATAAACCACACAGAGAAGGGAAAATAGTTTCATTGGATCATATCACTATTAAATATTAATTAACATCAATGGATTTCATCTTAGACATAATTAATTTAAAATATTACTCAAAATATTTATAAAATAAAAATACAAATTCATAAGAAAAATAAATAAATTATAATATAAAAATTCCCTAAATATTAGGGAATAAAATTTATTTTAAAACAACCTTTGAAAAATGTAGAGGAAGCTTTAAAACATTGAAAAGTCTAGAGGGTGAAAAATCTATTACATGTTGTAAATGTTAAAAAAGGAATCCTTTGATATTTTTTATAAAATTTCAAAAGCCCCTCATTTGGAAAATGACAAGAATAGTCGATTTATTTTATTAAAAATAAAACCATGGTATTTTTTTAAAATACATTTATAGGAGCATGTTGAAAAGATTCAATAAAACTTTTTAAAGAAAACTGGGACATAAAATAAAAATTATTTTTTATCGAAGAGGGAAAAAAGTTGGTTTTACTTAAATACATTCTTTTATTCTCATGAGTTATTAAAGAGTGGAAACTTAGAGGAAGACATATAATATCTTGAAATAAATAGATTATAAGATAATTAATTAATAATTAATTTTTTAAATAAACTTTTATCATATACTTAAGTGATTGTTTATAAACATTCATCATTGAATATTTAATCATAAGTAATCCCAAAAAACTTGGGTGATTTCCATATCCAAAAATCCTAAAAGAGATAAAATTTTAGTGGTTTTTAAATCAATATAAATTTTATTAATACATCATAAAATTCATTCATGGGTCATATAAACACAAGATTAATGAAACAAGGTGAGAATATGGTATATTTCTCATAGAAAAAAAGTATGATGACAAGTCTGACCTCAAGTATCATCTTTATTCATACGTATTTGAAAATCCTATATAAAAATATTATGTTTATTTACAATTTATTCTAGAATGAGTATTATATATATAATACCATATATTATTTTATTATAATATCTTATATAAACCATTTATTAATAATTCATTATTAAAATCAGACTTTGGGTGATAACTACATAGATTTTCCTCCATGTTTTTCCTTTATATCCTCGGTAACTATAGTTTGATAATTGTTCCATAATTCCCTAAATTTTTAAAATTATATTTTTGTAATATATATTTGTTAGATATATATTTATTTAGATTAAAATAAATTAGATATAGAAAAATTAATTACACCATCCACCGAGATGGTAGTTCATATAAATGATTTAATGATGCTTCCATTTTTCAATGAATGGTATTAAATAAAGAGAAATAATAATTAAAATGCCTATAATAATAAAAATTTCATAATTAAAATATATATATTTATTAAGTCCATCATTATAAACCTTCAATTAAAGAGGTTATCAATGTGGAATTACATTGTTACATAGAGAAGATAATCCATTTGTATAAATAAGAAATGTCTTCACCTTCCATTGGAAGAAAAGAAGGTGGATAATTTTTTTTCCAAAATCCTAATATTTGTATTATATTTAATATACAAAATTTTTTATTTTTTGGTTGGATACCAGGAATTTGTAAGAGGTTGACAAACATATACAATTTAAAATTCTCAGTTAAGAGTTATAACTTCTAATTTAGGATCCTCTTTTGGGTTATATTTTAAGGCTTGAATGGATGATATTTTAGGAATAACAGATGATATAGGATGTGTTGAATAAAGATATGAGGGTATTATTTCACATATTTTCAGAGATTGATAATTTATATTTGTGAGAAAAATATAATAAGAGGACTTCTTTTATAAGTGCGGGGGGGGGGGGGTGATTTTATAGAATGACCAAAAATATTAAAATATAATTGAGTCATTTTAAAGAAAAAAATCATTTAATTGGAAATATATATGAAGAATTAGTGTATAATGTCAAAATATTAGCAAAACAATTAATTTATATTTGTTTATTTATCATTTTGGAACATATATTTTATATTAACCTCATGGTTAAAAAAATTTATCACTAACTACGGTAATGAATATTTCATTATTAATGAAATATAATTTAGTTATGAGGTGATGTTTCTAACAAATATCCAAGGTATGATATTTTATACCATATCTTATTGACATTTTCATATCTCAATCTTTTTATGGGTTTTAAATAATTTAATAAAATTTCTTTTCATATAATGTCCTTAATTTATTTTTTGAAATTATTTATTTAATTTCACTTCAAAAACATAATAAATTAAAATGTGTATAAATATAAACCATTCATAGATAGATACTATATTATATTTATCTAAATAATTATTGGATCACAATAATTAATCCATATTATATTATTTTTAATATTTTTAAAACCATTATCTTTATTTATATTTACTGAGATAATGATGTTTCAACAATATGGAAGAATTTAGAGTAATTATTACATCCCCAAAAATGTAAAATAAATCATTTTGAAAAATATTTTTTTTATTTCAAATAATCATTCATAAAGGAGTATAACCTCCTTTCACCATTATAATAAAATATTATGTATATTAAAGACAAGTGAGAGATTTTTGAGTTTATCAATTTTTTTAAATTAATATATAGTCCAAAATCGATAAAATATCCCACAAAGTACCCATACATTAAATATTTGGATGTAAAGGGATCAAATAAATCCATATAATTGGACAAAACAAGTTTTATATAAATTTAAAAATCATATCCCAATGTTTCAAACCTATTTAATGCCTTTCAACCTTACCGATGTGATAAAATATTACTATGGTTAATGTAATGGCTCGAAACTCTCTAGTACGCTTGTGAAAATATGGTGTCTAAGGTGTTCCGGGAGGTCAAAGTGACATATCCTCAACACTTTTCCAAATTTCATGTTCTGTGAATAGTGTCATCGGTAAACTTCTATTAACTGTGCAACATTAAACATAGGTAATCAGTGCAACAGGGACCTTATGTGAATAGTGTCATCGATATCCTTAGGTGAATAGTTTCATCGGTGACCTTATGTGAGCAGTGTCATTAGTAGCCTTCTGTGAACAGTGCAATGGTAACCATATGTGAACAGTACAATGGTGACCTAATGTGAACAGTGACATCGGTAACCTTAGGTGAACAGTGTCATCAGTGAACTTATGTGAACAGTGCCATCGGTAGCCTTAGGCGAACAGTGCATCTGTATCCTTTGGTGAGCAGTTTCATCAGAGACCTTATGTGAACACTGTCATCAGTAGCCTTATGTGAACATTGCAATGGTGAGGTTCTAATGGCGACCTCTTTCATTTTCCAAATTTTGAGTTCATGAAAAGTGTTTCCAGAATAGTGAGGTTCCAACAGTGACCTCTTTCCTTTACAAAATTTCCAGTTCATGAACATGATTTCTAGAACGGTGAGGATCAAACAGTGACCTCTTTCCCTTACCAAATTTTGAGTTCATGAATAGTTTTTCCAGAACGGTGAGGTTCCAACTGTGAGGTTTGTGAACCCTGTTTCCAGAATGGTGAGGTCCCCATGGTGAGGTTTCAACAGTGAGGTTCATAAATAATGTTTCCAGAATCGTGAGGTTCCAACGGTGAGGTTTCAATAGTGTGGCTCATGAACAATGTTTTTCCTTTTCCAAATTTTGAATTCCTGAACAGTGCTTCCAGCTTCCTACAGTTCACCCCTTTATTGTTTCCTTTGGCATAAAATGCATTTAATTCCCTGTTTTAAGGACTATAAGGCTGATTCAAAGGCCATAGATCCTATATTAAATTCCTTAATGCAAAGAAATCTTTTATTTGATAAAAAAGTGTGGTTTAATTCGACCATCTTTTAAGGGAAAACCTTTTGTATCGTAAATAACTTCCCTATTAAATCTTCCAAAAGGATGACATATATTCCTCCCGGGTTCTTCCTCCTTGTTCTCTGGTGTGAGATTCTCAATCATTGAATTCATTCCCATAGGAGTGGTCTGATCAAAATTTCCCCCTTAGATTGGTTCCCCTCTATTTTTTGTGCAACCAGGCAGTATCGATCGATCTCTAATATAAGGTATGTTTTATCATCATTCGTTTGGGTTCATCTCCTCTAGTTTATCTTTTCCTTATTACGGTGTGTGATCTACACACTTCTAATGGATTTTTCATGGGTTTCAGCTGGTGTGGTCGAACCGTGACATCCTCGAGTGGATACAGTTGTCAAGGGAGGAGGGGATCCTAACCCTTTGTGTGGATTATTCTCATATAAAGAACAACATGAGATATTTGAGTTAGGGGACTGATTGATTCTCTTTTCTTTTATGTGCAATTTTATAGTTTGCACGTTTTATTCCACTAGACACCAATGGAATTGAAATAATAAATATTTGAACCAGATTAATAAATTGACATCGATCGTATTTTATTGCCTCTTGTTTTTCTATATTATGTGATTTATATTCTTGGTTTGTTTAACCTTTCGTACTTGATGGAAATTGGTAAACAACGTAAAGCCAGAATTAATTGATAATTGTTTTTCTGAGGATAAAGGGGATTATAAATGAATCTGGTTCTTCTTGTTCTAATTTAATGATAATCAAATTTGTTCAGTAATCATGATTAATTATTTGTGATATCTTATTGGTTAGGTTTTCTGTATTTTTAACCAACGAATAAAAAAATAGTTAAACCATTATGGATTAAAAAATAAGTTGTTTGATTAAAGATAATACCTTGTAAGGTACTGAGTTACCCTATTAATTAATTAAGGGCCAAGAGCTCAATTTATATGATGTTTTTTTTCTAGCTACTTGTGTTGGGATGTGAGCCAGGAAGGCTATCATGATTATGGGCGTAGGGAGGCCTAATGGTTGTGGTAGCAGTTGACTCCTAGAGTGGCAAGATTCAAGGGTTTATGGATGTGGGTGTTAGGGAGGACACTAGGGTTGATGAAACGATTTGGATGCAAATGATTTTATTCTTATTGATTATTTTTGGTTGTTTATAAGATTTACATTCTCCACTGCTCAAGGCAGCTGGTCTTACTTACCCTTTGTCTGAACAGGGTGAAGACATGTTAGGTTTTCCACATGCTTTCTGTGTTTAGGTTCACAAGGGATTTTGGGTCTACGCACTAGCTAGAGGTGGAAAATACTCAATGAGTAGTTCATCTACTCACCGGGTTGAGCCCCCTTGTGTTTAGTGGCATATAATGTTTTTCTAGAATGCATGGAATCATGGGAAAGTAATGTTGTAAATAAATAATTGAATAAATTATGTTAACCCCTGGGGTTGGAGCATGTTGGGATGCAATGTCGAGGTTACAATTTAAAGGGAAAGTGTACATTCGGTGTGATGCTAATGAAATATAATGCGGAAATTGATAATGGTAAATCAGTGTTTAAATAATTAATTAATGTAAAGTGAAACTGATAATAAGGTAATGGAGTAATGTAATAAATCTCTTTAAATTGTTGTGTGAGTATAGGATACCTAGTCTTATAAGTGTCCGTTGGGAGTCTGAGAGACATTTGCTACAATTGATTCTAAGTCAAAGTTATGCCCATAGTGTGGTTGTGTTCTATATTATATTCTGTATTTTTTGTGTTTCTATATTCTACCCCACCCAATCAGTAGGGGAAATTGACACCTCTAAGATTCTGAGCCCTGGGGGTGTGTTTTCTCCCACATTCTGGTGGGAGGATGGACGAATGACTACCCCCTTTAGCCACATACTCTTGTCTTGGTAGTTACTTGGGCATGTAGGCATAGTGGTTAGTTTTCCACATATATGTGTGTAGAGGGATGTAATGGATTGTGTTTATTCACACACATATATTCTTGATATAGTTTCATATGGACTACTATAGGTGTAACATGTTTAGGCTATGATGGATTGAGGATCGTTACTCGGTGTATGGGGTATAATGGATTGAGGTTTAGCACCTGACGTATGATACACATTGTACGAGCTGTGGTGGCTCCCAAAAAATACCTGGTTACATTTAATGTGTGGACATGGTTGTTTTGTTGCACGAGGTGCATGTTGTGGTGCTTCGCCCAGGTGTCTGTAGGAAGCTGTTTTGGAGAGAGATGCTTAGGTTATGCGATATTAGGGAAAAGTAGAAAACCAATGGGGACGTAGTAGCGAGGTGCCTTTAATATTCATTATTGTATTATATACTCTTGTATGCGTTTCCTAGTTAGAGTAGACATGGTGAGGATGGGAACATAGTATACCTGTTTAGGTGATGAGATAGTTTTACTTTTTGTTCAGTGTGCTTTAGAAAACATTCATTACATTTACACGAGATGCTTTGGGGAGGATCCTACTAAGTATATTGTTATACTCACCCTATGTATATATAAACTGTATTTTAGGTCACTTAGAGACGGTTGAAAATCAAGACAGTTTCTACTAGCTTGGGGTTGCAGGAATTGTTTAGGATTGTGGTTGATTCTATTTTTTTACTTTCTTTTGGGTATTTGTAGTTTTCCCTTTTCAGTTATATTAGATTTCATGAAATTATATATTTTTACTAGTGATTTCTTATATATTTTTACTTGAGTAGGATTTGGTTGGTGTTTATCTTATCTCTCTCTTCTACATGTGTTCTCGTAGAGGGTAATGCCTCTCATTTGTGTGTTTAATATACCATCAGTGCTAGTCTCCAACCCAAGGCCTACTGAAGGCAGGACTCGGGGGGTCATTATCTAACTTCTCAAATTTCCAACCTAGGAGTGGTACACTTTGTGGGGAGGGGGTTATGATAGAGTGGTATCAGAGGGAGGTTGAGGGATAGGATGGAGTTTGGAGTTTGGCATAGGTGATGTTGCATGGGTTAGTAGGGAAACAGTGTCAGTCATGTTTAGAAAGTGATGTAAACACAAGAGACTGACAAAGACATAGGCATTTAGGGACCTATATGATTTAATGTATGGAACTTTAAGTTTACAATGGCTACTAAATGAGGTGATACTAGTTGCAGGGTAGATACCTATGAAAGGATCATGTATCATTCTTCTTTGTGCTTGTGTTTTAATGGGTAGAAATTGGGACAGGTTAACCTGAAATGAATAAAAGAAAACAATTAATTAATTAATTAACATTGAGTTTTCCATATTATCGGTTTAGGAGTTCTAATTGTTTGTTATTTTGCAGTTATGACTCTATGTTGACACCCTCATCAGGATCGCATAGAAGATGCCCAGTAGGTCCTGCTAGCAGATCGCTGCCGGGTAAAGGTTGACGACGATGAGACATTGAGGAGGAAACTCTAAGAGCATCAATGCCAGAGTCTGCAGATGTATGAGGGCTCTATTTCATATGTAGTCACAGAAGAATGGTTGGAGGATGTCAGGATATGCTTCAGTTGGATCTGTGATCGAAAAGTGAACTGGGTGTCCATGGGTTTGAAGAAGTGGAATGGATATGCAAGGAAGTAGTGTTTCTTGTTCCTCAGGGATCGCTAGGAGTCAGAGAAATCATGGGAGGAGTTCCTAGACAATTTTAGAGTCGAGTTTCTTATTTTTATTGCTAAGACGTCCAGTCACCAAGAGCTTCTTACCCTTCAACCAGGGAGCTCCAATGTGAGAGAGTTTGGAATCCATTTCAAAAACCTTTTATGATAATCTTTAGACGTATTTCCAGATGAGGAAACTTGAGTGAGGCAGTTCGAGGAGGATTTTCATCCAGAGATCTAGTGCCATGTCACCCCATTTATGCTGAAGACATATCTTGGGGTGCTATTGAAGGTATAGTTCATCAAGAGGACATCAGCTAGAACCGAATCATCATAAGAGGGGAGTCTTCATAATTCCTCAAGAATCCGATATGTGGTCTGTGGTTCCTGGTTTTTAGTGCAGAAGAGTTTCCATTCAGCCAGGGGTAGGTCCCATCCCTACGCATCTTGTTTTTCCAGAGGCAGTGTCGCTCAAGCCTATGCCAAGGACCCTTCCATCTATTTTTCTTATGGGGTCTGGGCCATTAGCAGCGAGAATGATTGACCTATCAAAGCAGTCACCATGCACTAGGTGTTCCACTCTAGGCTTTTCTGTTGAGGCAGTTCCAACAAAGGCATGAGTAGTTGGTGGAAGAGTCCCAGTTAGGGGATCTAGAGGTGGCAGTTTGGAGAAATGAAGTTGTTTGTTGCGAGGAACCTGATGGTTGGTCTGAGGATGAATAACACTGAGTGTTGTATCATGGAAGGAAATTTTTTCATTTGATGATGTGAGAGATGGTTCTCATAGAGTACCATTGTTCTCCTTTAGTAGTTCATCTTAACGTGATAAATATTTACCGAGCCTTGATGAGTCATTTTTTGTGTCCTAGGACAAAGCATGTAGTTGGGGTCTTAATGTCTCGATGTTTGGTCTGCCAGATGGTGAAGGCTGAACACCATCTTCCAAGATGACTTCTCCAGCCGTTAGATGTTCCTCAGTGGAAGTGGGAGGACATATCAATGGACTTTATTACTAGTTTACCACGATCTCTTAGAGGACATGAATCTATTTTAGTGGTAGTATATTGTCTAACAAAATAAAACCACTTCCTAGTGATGAAGTAGTCGAGCTTCATTGATGTTTTGTCGAGGCAATATTTGGAGGAGGTGGTGATACATCATGGAGTTCCAAGAACAATCATTTATGATGGAGTTCCTCATTTTACCTATAGGGTGTAGAGAGGTCTCCTGCATGCTTTTGGTTCTCAGCTATGCCTTAACACTTCTTCTCTTCCTCAAACGAACAGTCAAATAGAGTGAACCATCCAGACTCTGGAAGACATGTTACTCTCTTGTGTCCTGGATTTTGAAGGTTTGTGGATGGGGCACATACCCTTGGTGTAGTTTTCTTAATATAATTGTTTTCAATCCACCATCAGTATGGATCCATTTAAACCCTTGTATGGCTGGCCTTTCTGTTCTCCATTGTACTAGACTGGGGTCAGAGAGTCAAAAATTCTCTGACCGGAACTAGTGTAAAATACAACAGAGATGGTTGAGGTGATTCATGAGAGGATAAAGACAGTGTAGAATCATTAGAAATCATATGTCGATCAAAGGAGGAGACCCATAGAGTTAATTGTTGTGGATCTCTTGTTTCTGAAAGTGACTCCCCATTGTGGGTAGCGAAGGTTTGGTCATGGGAGTAGGCTTTCTCCTAGGTCTGTCGGGCCTTTCGAGGTGTTTACTCATGATGAAGATCTGACATATCGAGTAGCACTTCCCACATAGATGAGTAGAATACAAAATGGTTTTCATGTATCACAACTCCGTTATTATCTTCATGATGACTCTCATGTCGTATATTGGGGAGAGATCACTGTTGAGCATGATGCAACCATTGATGAGCGACCTGTGGAGATCCCAGATCGCAAATAGAAGGTGTTTCATGGGCATTTTATCCCCTTGCTTCATGTCTTTTGGCGACACGGTGGCGCGGAGGAGAGTACCTGCGAACGTCAGTCACCTATATGTGCTCAGTACTCAGAGTTGTTTGATGTTTAACTCTTTTCATGTAATGTATTTCAATTTGTGGTTATAGACCTTTTGTGTTTATAAAATATCTTTATTTTGGTCACTTCTTGTGGATTTCTCTTTTTTGAGAGGTATCTCGATAGGTGTCTGTTTAGGCTTTTTTTATGTCTCATTTTAGGTTGGTTTTGAATTCTCAAGGATGAGAATGTTTTGAGAGGTATCTAATGTAATGACCCAAATCTCTCTTGTCCATTCCTTTGTAAAAATATGGTGTCTGAGGTGTTCTGGTAGGTCAAGGTGAATTATCCCCAAAACATTTCCAAATTTCCAGTTTTGTGAATAGTGTCATCAGTAAAATTATATGAATAGTGCATCGGTAACCATAAGTGAACAATGAAATAGTAACCTTTTGTGAACATTTTCCTTTGTAACCTTAGGTGAACAGTTCCATTGGTGACCTTATGTGAACAATGTCATCGGTAGTCTCCTGTGAGCAGTGCAATGGTATCCTTAGGTGAATAGTGAAATGGTGACCATATGTGAATAGTGTCATCGGTAATATTTGTTGAACAGTGTCATCAGTGACCTTATGTGAATAGTGTCATTGATAGCATTAGTTGAATAGTGCATTGATAAATTTAGTTGAACAGTGTCATTAGTAAACTTTTATGAATATTGTCATCGGTAGCCTTATGTGAACATTGCAATGGTGAGGTTCCAATGGTGACCATTTTATTTTGCCAAATTTTGAGTTCATGAATAGTGTTTCCAGAATGGTGAGGTTTGAATGGTGACCTTTTTCCTTTTCCAAATTTCAAGTTCATGAACAGTGTTTCTAGAACGGTGAGGTTCAAACAATGACCACTTTCCTTTTCCAAATTTAGAGTTCCTGAATAGTGTTTCTAGAATGGTGAGGTTCTAACGAGGATGTTCATGAACAGTGTTTCCAAAATGGTGGGATTTTGATAGTGAGGTCCATGAACAATGTTTTTCCTTTTCCAAATTTCTAGTTCATGAACAGTGTTTCTAGCTTTTTGCAATTTCACCCCTTTCATGTTTTCTTTGATATAAAATGCAATTAAAGCCATGTTTTAAGGACTCTATGGTCAATTCAAAGTCCAATACTCACATATTAATTTCAACAAGGCTCAGGATTCATTTACTTGATCAATCCATGTGGTTTAATGCAATCCAATTTTAATAGAAAACCCAGGGTATCTTAAACCACTACTCCATTAAATCATTGAAAGGGATGACATATCTTCCTCCCCAGTTCATCCTCCTTGTTATCGGATGTGAGATGCTCAAAAATTACATTCATTCCCACTGGAGTGGTGTGATCAAACTTTCCTCCTTGTATTGGTTCCCCATTTTTTTGGTGAAACCAAGAAATATTGATCGATCTCCGATATATGGTATGTTTTATCGTCATTTGTTTTCATTCATGTCCTTCTATTTCACCTTGCCCTATTACGATATGTGATCTTCATACTCTTAATGGGATTTTCATTGGTTCTGTTGGGTGCGTTTGTACCACCAAATCCTCAGGTGGATACAGATTTCATGGGAGGAGGCGATCATGACCCATTGTGTGTATCATTCTCATATAAATAATGACAAGAACGTTTTTAGGTAGGGGATTACTTTATTCTATTATATTTTTGTGCAACTGTATAGTTAGCTTGTTTTATCCCACAGGATCACAATGTAATTGACATATTAAATATTTGACCCAATAAATAAATTTACATCGATCTTATGTTATTGCATCTTGTTTTTCTAGATAGTGTGATTTCTATGGTCTATTTGTTTAAACGTTTGTTCTTGATGGAAATTGGTAAGTTACGTAAAGCTGGAATTAATAGATAATTGTTTGGCTAAAGATAAGGAGGCATGTAAATGAATCTGGTTCTTCTTGTTGTATTTTTATGTTAATCAAATTGGTGTAGTAAGCATGTTTAATTATTTGTGATAGCTTACTGGTCAGGTTTTCCGATTATGGAACCTATGAATAATAAACCAGTTAATCCATGATGGATTAAAGAAATAGTTGTTTGATAAAATATAATTCCATGTTGTGTTTTGAGTTACCCTCTTGATTGTTTAAGGGCCAAAAGAGCGATTTATATGATGTTTGTTTTCCAACTATTTTTGTTGTGATGTGAGCCTGGAAGGCTGTTGTGAAATGTGGGGGTAGGGAGGACTAATTGTTGTGAAAGTAGTTGACGCCAAGAGTGGAAAGATGCAATGGTTTATGCATTTGGGTGTTGGGGTGGACACTAGGATTGATGAAATGAGTTGGATGTGAATGTTTGGATTCTTATTGATTCTTTTTGGTTGTTTATCTGCTATACTTTCCCCACTACTCAAGGCAGCTGATCTTGCTTACCGTTCTTCTAAAAGGGGCCAAGATGCACATGGTATTCCACGTGCTTTTCGTGCTTAACTTCTCAAGGGAGTATGGGTCTATACTCTTATTATAGGTGGAAAAGACTCAATGGGTAGTTCATCTACTCACCATATTGAGCCCCCGTGTGTTTAGTAGCATAAATTGGTATTTTATAATGCCTAGTATTATTTGAAAGTAATGCTGTAAATAAATAATAGAATAAATGATTTTAACCCATGGGGTTGGAGCTTGCTGTGATGCAATGCTAAGGTTACAATTTAAAGGGACAATGTACTTTGGTTGTGCTTCTAATAAAATATAATGTGGAAATTGATAATGGTTAATCATTGTTTAAGAATTAATTAACGTAAAGTTGAACTGATAAAAAGGGGATGAAGTAATGTAATAAAGATCATTAAATTATTGTGTTCTTATAAGATACCTAGTCTTAGATGTGGCAACCAGGAGTCCGAGAGATGTTACCTGTAGTTCAGTCTAAGACTAGGATATTCCCAGAGTGTGGTTGTGAGCTATAATATATTCTTTATTTATTGTGTTTCTATATGATACTCCACCGTTTTAGTATGGGAAACTGACACCCTTGGGATTCTGAGCCCTTGGGGGTGTTTTCCCCAACATTCTTGTGGGAGGATGGATGGATGACTACCCCCTTTGGCCCCACTCTCTTCTCAAGGTAGTTACATGTGCTAGAATGACCATTGGTTAGTCTTACCCATATATGTGTGTAGAGGGCTGTAATGGCTTGTAGTTATTCACACAATTATATTCTAGATATTGTTTTCTATCTACCGCTATATGTATAATGGGTATAGGTTGTAATGGCTTGGGGATCCTTACTTAGTGTATGGTCTAAAATGGCTTGAGGTTTAATACCCGATGTATAATACACATTATGCGAGTTGTGGTGGCTCCTAGAAACTACCTGGTTACTTTTATTATGTGGACATGGTGGTTTTTTTTTTGCATGAGGTGCATGTTGTGGAGCTTTGCCTAGGTGACTACAAGAATGCATTTTTGGAGAGAGATGTTTAGGACGTGCGACGTTGGGGCAAAGCCGCAAACCAGTGGGGAAGTAGTAGCAGGGTACCCTTGATATTATTTATAATATTATATACTCTTGTATGTGTTACTTGGTGAGAGTAGCCATGGTGAGGCAAGGAACAAAGTATACCTATTTAGGTGACCTATAAGTTTCACTTGTTGTTCAATGTGCTTTAACATGCATTCTTTACTTTTTCAGATGAGGCTTTCGGTAGGATTCTATTGTGTATATTGTTATACTCACCCTATGTATATATATACTGTTTTTCAGGTCACATGGAGCAAGTTGAAGATCAAGCTAGTTTCTACTAGCTTGGGGTTGCAGGTGCTGTTCAGGATTGTGGTTGCTGCTGTTTTTATTTTTATTTGGGGATTTGGTGTTTTTCCCCTTTAAGTTGTAGTACATTGCATGAAAATACATATTTTTACTTGGGATTTATTTTATATTTCTACATGAGACGGAGTTGGTTTGTGTCTATCTTATCTCTCTCTTTTGTATGTGATCTCCTAGAGGGTAATGCTTCCTATTTGGTTGTTTACTATACTCTTGGTGCTAGTTGCCAACTCGGGGCCTACTGGAGGTTGGACTCGGGGGTCATTATCTCCCTTCTTACATTGACGGACCATGAGGGGTAAACTTTCTGGGGAGGGGGCTGTGATTGTTAATACACATATTGAAAAAAAGTAAAATATATAAAAATTTAAAAATCATGAATTTAAATATAGAATAAATTTGTATGGATTCAACTAATTTAAAAATAATTAGTTAATTAAATATTTAAACACTGAAGCCCTTGAATTTTTTTTAAGAGAAATACCTTTTGAGTATAAAAATATTTTTATACCAACTTAAAATGTAAAATTGATTCCAATGAACTTAATTGGATTATTAATAATATTGGACAACTTATTTTACATTTAAACATTTTTGAATGAAATTAAACATTTTAAATTATTGAAAAAGAAATGCGTTCTTATATAATTATCATTAATTTTTACTATTCATCGAATAATCAATATTTTTAGAAAATATTAAAAAATTATCCCTATGATAATTTTGTAATGTGGATTTAAAAAATTAATTTTTATTTAAGAAGTTAAATTTCTAAAATTTTGAAATCATAAATTTAATATTTTATCACAAAAAACAAAAAAAATAAAATTTAAAATAAAATTTATTTTTTAATCATACTATGAATTTACTAAAATATTTAAATTATTATTTCATAATAATTAATCCAAACAATTTTTTTGAGTAGGATATATATATATATATATATTTCATAATGTGTATATTCCTTTTCATACCTTCAAATTAAATGATTTGGTTATAATGGTTATACTAAAATAGTTATATTTCATTATTGGTTTAAGCTCAGTTGTGTTTCAAATACAAAATAAAATAAGATATTATTCATTGAAAATTTTTATGTGTCATAAGAAAATTGGAAATTACCCTCTCATTCCCCATGCTTCTACAACCACATATTCTCTATAAATCTGATCCAATTAATATATCTCAAGCTCCCTATGAACCATAATATCATGAACCGATCCTTTATGCCATGACCAATAAATTGGAAGACAAAAACTATTATATTCATCCTCATACTATACGAATCATCAAAATGTTCATAAGATTCATCAAAAAATAATAATAATTCCCACTTATCTATAAACCTTATTTGAAATCCTTCTTTCCACAAAAAAACATCTATTACACCAGTACCAATCACCTTCAGAACCGTCCTCTTTTCTCAGCCGGTTCTCCACACCACAATTTATATAACCACACCTCGATATAGTCAATCTACGAAAAGGTCATATCCAATTACTCATTTTTTCATCCATCTTCCTCATGACAACACAAAACCCAAAAATATACCATGTAATAGATAATTAAGTTTTATCCCTTTAAATTCATGGATCTATGCATATTTAATGAAATTACTAGAGTTTTAGGATAAATAATGATATTGTTTTTCAATAACACATCTTGTGGGTTTTGTTGGAATTTTTAAATCCAGTTAGTGGTCATGAGGAAGGATATATGGCATGTTTTAATTTTAGATATTTCAAATAATTCACTAAAATTTATATTGAATAAAATATATTGTATGTCGAATAGTATTTAAATTAATAATGTTAAAAGTAATGTATTTCTAGGATTGGAAACAAAAAAACAATTTATTTCAGATCAATATTTAACTAAAGAAAAAATTAAATGTTTTTATGAACATTTTATTTGTTTTGGGAGATAAATTAAAATGAATGTAAACAACTCAAATAATAAAAAAATTTCCGCTGAATTTTCAGTGACCCCTATAGGGGATTAATGGAAAATATGGTGTGATTTATGAATATAAGAAGATTTCATTTATGAAATTATTTACAGTTTTTTAGAATGTATATATGATCATCAATTTAGTACATTATAAAACATTTATTGACAAAATTATATCTTGGAAGAGGAAGTAGATTTAGATAACTATTATTTTAATTATGTGTCCATATATAGTTATTATGATATAGTTACTATTGGTTGATTTTTAACTGCGTTATATAATTTAGATGATGGGAATTGTGGTTTAGTGGGATGTGTGATTGATTTCTAATGTAATTCATTTGATGAGGTCATTTGGTATATGTAAGAGTGGTATATTGACTCATTCATTCATTCCATTATAAAAGAGGTTGTAGACTACTTCTAGGGGACTATATCATGTAATGGGAATACAATACCCTAATAATTATGTAACCATTTGTTGTAAACATAGAAGAAGTAGTGATCAATAAATATATAATAAGAACGAAACAAAATGAAATCAAATTGAAAAATATAATCACATGAAATATCAAAATTTTATTCAAATAGACATATAATTTAGTCATAATTTTCCATGTATTTGGTTTACCATTATCTATGAAAAAGAAAAAAATATTAGTGGAAGAATAGAAAAAACCCCAAATCATATCTAGGATTAACCTCTAACTTATGACTAGATCCATATTCTCATCTTATTAAAATATTCGACAACCCTTGGATGGATCCCTAAAAAGAAACCATTCATGTTCAAAGAGATTCCCATTCAAGGAGTGAGTAAGAAAACATGTATGACACCACTAACACATTCTTAGAATGAATGAATCCAATATATGATAGTGGATGGATGAAAGAAAATTATTGAAAAATTAATTCTATATTAGAAAATAAATACATGTGTTGGATTATCATGCACTAACTAGGTCACGAGAAACACTAACTATACATGAATAGATCAATGTAAAGATGAAGTTTCCATTCTTTAAAAGTAACTCATCACTAGTATCAATAAATACTTTTGAAGAGGGAATCATAATATACTTTACGTCATGTGATACAAAACTTCTCTTGGGTAAGGTGCTATGTATAAGTCCATTATCAACTGATCATCATATAATTGATCTGAGGAGGAAATCCTGACAAAAAAATTACATCGGTAGCTGAATTGTCCCCTTAACGAAAGATCCCATGGCTACCCCTCTAATATCCATCCTCTAACAATCAGTTTGAGGAAGGCATAAAAATATCCAATATACCATTAAAGGGAAAATATACCCTCATATAAAGGTCTCATGACCATATCACACACCATCATCCTCATAATACGATGAACAATG
Source organism: Viscum album (assembly GCA_963277665.1). Classification (NCBI taxonomy): domain Eukaryota; kingdom Viridiplantae; phylum Streptophyta; class Magnoliopsida; order Santalales; family Viscaceae; genus Viscum; species Viscum album. The sequence continues at coordinate 1,449,147,229 of OY728129.1, forward strand.
TTATCTAGTTAATTTTCATCTTACTTGGGAAATATATTCTCTCTCTAGTCATCCTATATCATTAGCTCAAAATAAGGTCCCAACAATATCTATTTGTTTCATTCCATATCAACCATCCAAACTAACCAACATCACTCACCTAAAAACTTTTCTAATGATGGATTTTGTCCCCCACAACCTTTTACATGGACATAATGTCCTCCACCATAACCATTTCCAAATAACTCAACACAGTTCTAGCCATCCCATTTGTAAAGCTCTGCCTACATCCACCAAACAATAGATTAATCCAACATACCCATGTTCTTATAATTATATATACACTCTAATTGGAAAACTACATAATTATAGAATTAATTGGACACTATCATATCCAAATGAAAACATCACATGGCTAACTCACACAAACACTTAAAATTCAGACCACACAACCATATATAAAGGAAACAAAAGGTTAAAGACATAATAACTAAAGTGAAAGAGATCAACCTATTAAATACACACACTATTATTCAATATTAATTTGTAGAATCCCTAATATTAATCCTAAATCATGTATAATTATGGAATTGATATAGAAAACATGGATATTGTGAAAAAATAAGGAATCTAGGGAATGAAGGGTGTTCTAGTTACTATGAGAGGAAGTATATAATAAACAACTCATTGAATAGTGAATAGGATAGGAATGAAAATATACTGTGTCATAAATGAGCCCTAAAATCAGGATTTGTTCTATTGTGGGCTAAGGGAGAAGGGTAGCATAGGATAAATGGGTTCTAAGTGAGAAATTTTAGATTTATCCACAAAAAAACTACCAAATAGATAGTAGGGTAATGGTGATGATTATCATTATGAAAACAACCCACCATAGGGGTTTCTATGAAAATTTCTTATATAGGGAGGTTAGTTTACCATTTATATAGAAGAGGGACCATTTCCTTCTAGCTGTCTGTTATTAAAAAATCCATATCCATGCACTATAATTGTCAACAAAGTTAATTCTTTATGGAACTACCACCATAGTTGTAGTCTGGTCTTGTATAGTATAAAACGAATAATTTGATTTAAGGAAAACTATTCCATTATCCAAAAAATATTCCATTATATAACCCAACTCCCAAAATTTAATCACATGGAGGTTCACACTATGTTATAGCCCAAACTATTGCACCGTGATCCCCTTATTAATGTCAAATGTTAGTCCCGAATGACATCAAGTTCCTTGAATCGTTATACTAGTCTTGTTGTAATATAAAATGTTGAGAAAAATAATTTATATACACAAGATTTAATAAAATATAAATAAAATTCATTAAAATTCATAGTTTTTTAAAAACATCCCCTTTAATGGATTCCCTTCCCTAAGAATAATCACCAGGGAAACTCACGAAACAACTCTATCTATTAGGCCAGTATATCCCACTCACACTCCCAAGTCATCACAGGAATACAACCATAATACTACAACACCCATACATGAGGATGATTCTTCCCTCAAATGTCCTTTTTTCTCTGGTGTATGATGTACACCAAACTACACTCAAATGATGAATTCTTGTCCAACTAAACATCATCATTTATAATCACATGTTTGGGTTGTTGCTCATATATTCTGTATCATGACCCATAAAAATCATAACATAGAAATCAATTTTCTACTATAATAAACAATTTTTTTCACTACTAAATTTCAATCCATAAATTTTATTGGGATGAGAAACAATGAATCATGCTTCCCCTTTCTCATCAGCCATTGATGAATTGTAGAAAGCAGAACCCAAAATAACACTGATTTGGATAAGATATACTCTATAGATATTGGAAAATAATTAACATTAATAATCTATCTATTATGGTCGATAAACCATTTTTTTGGATCAATTACACCTCCTTAATGGTAATACACTAATCATAATTTTATATCTTTTGACTCACCCACTAATAACCAATACAATGGTGAGAAACAAGTCAAACCACAATGTTGCTCGAAGGGGTCCACCTATATCTAATCCAAAAAGTAATTTTCTTATAAAAAATATTTAATGGATAGATTCTAAACCTAAGATCCACCAAAATCAAGAACAAATTATATGATTATTTCCTCAGAGTAACCCAAATATCTTCTCAAACTATCCACTTTTAATGGGTAGCACGTTAAATTATGATTTATCTAGTACCCTACATCATTTTTATTAGACATTATATATTTTCATTATGTAATGAGAATACTAATATAATAATACTCTCCTTGGTACCCCAAATAAACCTAATATAAATATCACAACAATATTTTATATGCATTTCCTTTCAAATAAACTTAAATTTTTGGATATCTGACTTCATACATAAATATGATTCCTAATAATCTATGATTTAGTATACCATTATAACACAATCATTAGATTAAAAAGTATCAATATAATTATCCAATCTATGAAAAATATATTTAAAGGTTTTATTTAATTAAAATATGTTGAATAATTCATACTAAAAAGTCCATAATTTTCAGTAAAGTCATTCTATGCTTCAAAAACATGTTTTCTTCAAAAATGGATTTTATTAACATATTTTGGGATATAATAATTAATTTAGACCTATTTTATAAATTTATTTTTATAAAAAAATATCAATTTTTAAAAAATATTATCAAAATTATCTTCAGGTAAAATATTCATATGTTTTAAAAAAGAATAATTTTTTCATGAAAAATAAAAAATACAAATTTAAAGGAATATTTTCATTTTAATTCAAGTATATAAAATTTATTATTTAAATTAATATTTATTTTAAAATTTAATCAGTTTTTATTAATTAAACACAATCCTTGAAAAGTCATTAGAATCGTTATTTTTCTTAATTTTGGCATGAAATTAAGTTTGCACATAAAAATGCATTTTTTGGGAAAACCATTTTCGATGCATTTTATAAGTAATTGACTTCACCAATAGAAAAATTATATGATAAAATAGATTCCATATTTTGAAGAAAAATTTATTTATATTTAATGATTTTGTTTTCATTTTTTGTCATATTGAATAGTAAAAATAGTAAAAATTTGGTTTCCAAGGTAAAGATTAAAATGGGTTTATCGGGTAGAGGAGAAATGAAGAGATATGTGTGATATTGTATGAAAACATTTAAAAATACTATTATATTACTATATTTCAACCCTATCTCCCATCCTCTTCATATATGATTCATTTAGAATAATTTTCCATCAGTATAACATTTTTATATTTTAATATTTTGAAAATTAACAAGTGTGTAGTCTCCCTGCTTTATAAAAGGAAACCACTTGTCCTCTATTTTCAACAATTAAAGAGCCTTTTATCCTAATATATATATAAAAATATCATTTCCTAAAATCTTATCCCATGTCCAAGAGTATTGGGTTGGATATTAACACCACCCTTTCAATTCATAACATTCATGACGAAGGAGGTTTCTGAACAAATAACATGTTAGAGTTCTTATGAAGTGTGTTGATCTTGAGGTAAGAATTTTATGTTACAATCTATATTTTTCTCTTCGGTTTATTGATAAATTTACAATTATGAAATTGTATGATCTATTTCTAAAATATCATGAATTTTCTTACCACTTTGATAATTTTAGAGATGACATATTTTCCTCTAATTTTATTATCTTTATTTAATCCTATGACTGGAAGAATATTTGTAAGAAAAAATGGAAATATTTTCCTCTTTAACCAAGAATATTTTTTACCATGTCTGTATTTTTATTAAAATGTTTCCAAAAATGTTTTTAAAATTACCCAATTATTATTTATATCCATTTTTCCATGCTTGAATTTCTATGAAAATTAATAAACGGATTCCTCTAGTTTTTTAAATGAGATACATTTGATTACTTATCAAAAATGTGAAAGGAATCCTCATTTTAAAATTTACAACTTCAAATTTGTTTTCCAGCTTCAGGAATACTCTTTACCTTGAAGTATCCATTATAATTTCATATTGTTTTCATTCAAATAACAATTTTTTATTAATATTTGGGTTTTTTTTATTTTAAATTAGCGATTTCTAACTTAAAAGGGTGATTTCCTCATGATATATTATGTAGATATTTTAATTGAATTATTCTTATATGATAACATCATGTGATTTTAGTTACAATTCATCAGGAATATGATTCTATGAATCCACCATTATTCTTTTTGTGGAACGTTCTAGGTTATGAGGAATAAATATTTATGAAAAACATTTTATTTTTCATTAGTTATGTATTGATGAATGTTTTTAGGATCTTAGAGCATATATGAGAATTTATTATGGATACCTGATGGGTGGGCCTAGAATTATATATCCACATGATGCATTGGATAATGAGAAACATTTTAAAATATTACACAGTTCATGATAGGTTTTCCCAAGATGAAAAATGGTGCAATAGAGGTTGCCCTGATCCTGATGTAGGTACACGCATGGTCATCCCAGACATAACATGTGATGAATGTCTTAATGGGTTTCCTTTATATAGAATTTCAATTATATTTATTATAAAGAATTTATTCCTCTCATTTATGATATGATCGTATTCCAATGTTATGCTCTCTTGGATTATGGTATTATATTTCATTATGATTCAGGTCTCATGATCATCAAAACATTATTCAATGAATCTAGTTATTTATTTTTTATTTACTATGTATTTTTCTTCAAATGTTACTATGATTTTATCATACCATTTGGACCATATAATTCTTTAATGATCTGGAATATCTCCCTTGATTATCCTTACTTAGAATAATTGGCTTCCATTTATTATGTTTCCTTCTTCCTTAGGAAATGAAGAATGTTTTTAACATTGATATGTCTAAGAAGGGAAAATATTGTGAAGATTTAAGAGGGGGATGATGTAAATATTTTATGTACTAGTTGTTTATATATCATAGTTTCCAAGGAAACTAAACCATTACAATTAGAGTATGGATCACAATTTTTTGTAATGAATATTTATCTAATGAGTTTTAATATTCATGTATGAAAATAATGGGAATATATATTTGTTATCATAGGAAGGATTAGTTTTTTTTTGTAAAATAGGATTAGAAAACATTAGTGAGAACCATTAGGATAGGCCAAAATATAGAATAAAATACTATTTTGTGGTGAAAATTAGGGTGGTTTTTATATCATATTTATCCCATAATAGAAACGAGAATGTTAATGCTGCTATGACAGAAAAGAAATATGGGGTAACAACCATGATTGGGGTACATTTGGTATTAACTTGATCATCACTACTAGATAGTGAATGGGCCTATGTTTGCCCTTCTAGATAAGAAATACCTATTGATATGATTTTGCTAATTCAGATTTTTATTATTAACCATTATTAATGATTTTGATAGTTGTTAGTGATGGATGTCCTAGGTTAAACCTATGTTATCATAGATTGAAAAAATGTTTCATCATTTAAATGATCCATAGATTATTTTCCTTGATTATATGGTTTCTCTATATGATTATTATTTCTCACACAATGCATTTTTATTATAGTAAATTCATGGAACTTGAATGAACAAAATGAATGATGGATATAAAATATTATTAAACGATTATCCCTATGATAAAAAAATTTTAGGGGAGAAATAATGAATAATAAAATTTCAACACATTTTCAAATTTTTGAATCCATGAATCATACTTAACATACCAAATAAAAATTGGGGTGAACAATGTTCAATTGTTTCTCTCACAAGGTAACATCCACCTTTATTTATTTAGTTTATATATCCTCTAGTTACTAAGAAATGGATCCGTACAAACAAAATGTATTTTTAATTTCCCTAGTGTTCAAATAAAGTAAAATTTATTTTTAATTATTATCATTCGGAAGGTGTAGTAGATAATTGGAAGACTACAATCAATAACACAAGGTAGAAAGAAAAAATTGACTGTATGGAGTGGAATAAGTATCAAAACTTATTTTTCAATAAGTACTTTCCTTGAGTTATTCATAAAAAATTGAAAAGTTATTTGTTGAACTAAAATGGAAGGATTATTAATCCATTAGAACATATGAGGATACTTTTTCTTAACTTTTGACGTAGTCTTCTGGTGTTATCATCCAACCTCATAGTAATATTAAACAATATTTCAGTTACATAAAACCAAGCCTTTGAAGTGATATAGCCATATGTATATTCAATTCCTATGAAAAAATAATTTTATTTGTGATCAAGTTAGAAATAGATATTGTAGTTAAACCATCTATATTATTATTGTTATAGAAAATGAAATAAGTATTTTTAAGTAAAATCAATTAATATATATAATGCAGAGAAGAAGATGATATTTTTCAATGTTTATAGTGCGGATGGAAACATGGAGGAAATTTCCATAAGAGGACCAGAAAATACATTAATTTTATAAAGAACGTAATTGGGAAAATGAATGATTTAGTGATCGGAATAAGTCTTCCTATGATGAAAATGGAGAGAATGCATTTCAAAATGCACATCTTGCACTCTAGTGTTTCAATTGAAATGTGTGTTGGAATTATTTTAACTAGTGCTCAAATAGGAAGTTTAATGATATTGACCAATGTTAGAAACCTATTAATCCAAAATAAAAAGGGAAATCTTATGTGATCATTATTGTCGGTGTGGGGTAATATAAGGAAGTGTTGAAAGGTATAATTACCATAAAATATAGCAATGTTAATGTCTTATGCAATTTTGGATCTACCCACACTTTTATATCTAATGTAATTTCTAATGGTTTCAAAATATCACCACAATGAATAGATGTTGATTATGTAGTGAAATGTTTTAATGGTATGATAATCACATTTCATGTTAATAATTTCCCTTTGATTTACGTTTTTGGGAATATACCCCTGCCAATATCATTATTATCTCTTTAGTTGAATTTAATTTAATTTTAGAGATGGAATATCAATATTTATATAAATAAGAAATAAAATTATGATTATGTGATTTGAAATTTCATATTCTTAACCAACCTAGGATTATCATAAAGTGTGTGGATAAAATGATATTCCAAGAGAAATTACATCAATTTAAGAGAATTGTTTCATATTAAATGGTGTATTTACCTCAGATGGCTAGGGAGAAACTCAAAATCGAACATATGACTATTTTATAGGAGTTTGATAATGACGTTCTCGAAGAGTTTCATAGTATTCCTCAAAAACTAGAAGTCAAGTATTCAATAGAACTCGAACCATTGGCTTCACCTATGTTAATGAATACATATAGAGTGTCCCCAAATGATTTTTTTGGAAATAAAAAAAACTCTATGAGAATCATGATAAGAAATTCATTCAGAAATGTGTGCCACCATGGGGTGTACATGTTGTTTTTATTAAGAAGAAATATGGATTAATGGGACATTTCAAATATTTTTAGGAACAAAACATGATCACAGATAGGAATATGTATCCACATCTCTGTATTGATTATTTTGTAAATTTTTTATATATAAAAAAAATTTCTTCCAAGAATAAATATTGATTTTGTTACTATCAATTGAGGTTCAAAAGTGAAGACATACCCAATAATTCCATCTACATGAGGTTTTATAAATATGAATTTATAAATATACTATTTGGAAATAAAAAATTTCCACAATAGTTTAGGATATAATGAATAGAATCTTTTGAGACTACCACAATCTGTTTCTCGCAGTTTTTCTAGAAGACATTATTATTTTTCCAAGAGAAAGGGGAATCGTGAAGGTATGGACCTAGCCTTAAAAGTTACATATTCCAGTTAATTCAACTTGAATTAACTATCATAAATTCCAAAAGATCTTTTATGTTAACTGTTTTAGGGAATTTTTTCGTATCATCATACATTGAAACTCATATGTTACAAGGTAGTCCCTTTTACTCAATTTACATTTTTTGAGAATATGAAACATTTAAAAGGGAAAATCATTTCTTTCAATAAGAAATTGAAAAATTTAAACATGTGATATCCCCTTAAATTACCCATACAAAAAGATGATGGAATATTTTTAAAACATGCGATGACCACAAAAATATCAGTAATATACATAAAAAATAAGAAAGAAACCATTAGTTAATGAATAAGTTTTTTCACAAATTCATAATTTTTACACAAAATTCATATTTTTTATCTAACCTTATCAAATCATAATATTCTTGTAAAAACATATAAATAAAACATAAATCATAAAAGGAAACTTTTAGGGTCATTTTTATGTCACTATTACATATATAGTATTTCTACCAAATATGCGGGGAGTAACCATCATGGTTACACTTAGAATAACTAACATAGTATTTTCCCATAATCGCTTAGGAGAAACATGACTAGTTAACTTTGTACCTTTAACTAATGCATCAAAGAGCTATAACGACCTCAACCACACTCAGTATATCATGTAACCACCCATAATCATAACGATTCTCAAGAACTGTAACATAATCATAATGCATAAAGCTCACAAAAAAGAAACATTATGTAGAAAATATCATTTAATTTTTAAATCACTTTCCTTTTTTAAAAGCCTCAAACTAAAAATAGGAAACATTTTATTTCAAAATAAAAATTTAGCCTTATAAATTAAAATTAAATATATTAGTGCATCATAAAAGTATAAAATTATTTTCATTCCATATATGTAAGAAATAATATTCTTTGTAAATATTATAAAAGGGAAAATAAAGAATATTTTTTAAAGGAATACCCCTTACAAATATCATTACATTGAATTTAGAATTAATCAAATGAATTAAATATGTGAATAAACTATAAATATACATAATACAACCTAATATAATAAAAATAATTTCAAAAATAATACTAACAACACATAATAAATGATGTATAGGGTTAACCAAATGAATTGAAATTGAGTTAATATTTCCCTTAACATACAACCAAAACTATTTTTAATATATCCATAATATCATATATATATATATATAATCAAATTAGATTCATTAAATAATAAATTCAGAAACTTTAACACATATATTTTAAATATTATAAATTTATAAAGTACATTTATAGCCATTTAAATGAGTTATAAATATCAAAATCATCATTCAAGGAGAGTTCATTTCACGGATTTATAGTCACTACCCATGAATATAATTATGGGAAATATTGTAAAATTGAAGAAAAACTCTACAATTGTAAAGAAAGGGTATTGATATTCTTCCATAACTTAAAATTATCCCATATATCAATTTTTTTCTAATATAAGGATGATTTATTATATATATTATAAATTATATAGGTTTTGTTTATTTTTTGTTAATTTTCTAACCATCTAAAACTAGTTACATTTTATATAATATTAAATCAATATATTTTTAGTAGAACATTAAATAAGAAATAATATATATATGAAACTATGGTTTAAATATAATAATTCTTTTATGATGATTCTTGATGGTGGAAAAGGAAAATGAAAACTCTCCATCCATAAAAGAGGTGAGTCCACACGCTCTAGACAGTGTTTTCATTTTTTTAGAGTAAGGGGGGAAGAGAAGAGTTTTGATGATGAATCTTTCATTTTTAAAAATAAATCTGAAGTAAAAATATGATACTTGATATATCATGATACTAGGATAGTTGAGCTAAATATAAGGAAGATAAATGATAAAAAAAATGAATTTAAAAGAGAAATGAGGTATTTACCTCACTGATGTTGTCTCTTTGAGAATCGGATTAAGTCACTTGATTTTGGTATTTCAGGCAGACTTGAGAGTATTGAACTTGGAAAATAAGATTGTGAATCTAATTAGGAATAATTAAAAAAAATTAAAAGGCTTTTAAGGTGTCAGAAGAAGGGTTGTATTTATAGGGAGAGGAGAATGTTTTTTCGGTTATTTTATTCATTTGTTTATTGTTTGTTATTAGGACTAAAATTAGTGTTTATTCATATTGATAAATATAGTAAATAGTTTATTTGAGTTCAAACTAATGATTTCTTATATCAAAAATGATGAAAAAAATTCATTTATTTACTCAATAGTGTTTAATACTATAAATTGTTGTATTTAACTATTCACAAAAAATCAACAATTTTCGAAAAATCCCAAAAAATTATCCAAACCTTTTTTTACATAAAGAGTTCAAAATTTCATTTTTTTTATTTTTATTTTCTAAATTTTTAGAATTTAGTTTTAAATTAAAATCATTGTTTATTAAAAAAAATAAGGATTTTTAAAATTATAATCGATTTTATGAAAATTTTAAAAAATAATTAACGACAAATAAATTTATATTATAATTAAAATAAAAAATATTTTTTTTGAAAATATTGTTTAAAATCATTATATTTATTATTAAATACTAAATAAAAATTTACATTTCAAAAAATTACCATCACTTACTTTATCATTTGAAGACACCTATTTACTTATTCCATGATATAAATATATCATATTTTCAATTCTAAGATACATATATTTTATTTAAACATTTATATTTGAGGTAACTATTCTATTGGTTAGGTGTCTATTCTTAATATAAACTTTAATATTCCAATGGATGTGTTAGCATTCATTCCCCAATTTCTATAAATACTGCTAATTTCATTATACATTTTTCATGAATTTAACTATTTAATTTCATAATGAAAACAAATTATTCAATAAGTACATGGGTTATTCAATTCTACCCCATTTTAAAAATTTGATCTCTCAATTTTATTCATTTATTAAACATGTGAGGAAAAATTTACCTCATATAATTTGTAGAATTACATATTGCTACTTCTACCATGTGTTTTCTCTACAAAACCATAAGATAGTAAATAATCTTATCCCATAATACTTTCTCTCTATGATCAGGAATAAGAATAATATTTTCCAAATATTAAAGGTTGTCATTAAACTAAAAAATCCCAAGGAGTAAAACATGAGATGAATCTAGAATGTACTTTTTTAATATCAAAACATGGAAAAAATAGTGTACTTGGTAAAAAATGATAGGCAAATACTCTTTGTAGGCAACTGATCCAACTTTATCTAGGATTTATAGGGTCCAATGAATAATGGACTTAGCTTCACATTCATAGAAAAATAAATCAAAATTTTTCATGTTGAAAAATAATAAATACATGATCACCTACCTCAAAAGAACGATCATTCCTCCCATTATCCACAAAAGGTTTTTAACAAACTCTGAGCTATTGTCATATGACCCTAAATAAACTAAACTTTCTCTACCATTAACTCTAAGATTTATAGTTACATCAACTTTATTTTAAATAATTTATTAAGAAATACTATAGTTTGACACTAATTTTAATGTAATTATTTAAAATGGAACATTTTTATACTGTATGAAAAATTTTGTTATAAGAAAACAAAACCAAAGAAAGATGATGATCTCAACCTCCTTAGTAATCTACTAAACAATCTGGATGCTTATCCTCCAATGTATGAAATTTTTTCTATGACTATCCATCATATAAAGGTTGAATAGTATTTCTTAAATTTGGTTATATTCATAAATAATTCCAAAGGAAATTATAAAAATTAGAGGTTAACTTAGGATTTTGATCAGATGCACTCGTGAGAGGAACACTATGTTGCATGGTTATCCCTTTAAGATAAAACCGGAAATGTTTATATAGAGAAAACGTGACTAGAATAGGAATAAAATGTTCATTTTTAATCAATCAATCAAAAATAATCCAAATCACATTATTACCTTGAGAAGTTTTTGGTAATACCACTTTAAAATCAATGTATTTATTTTCCCATTTCAAATATGGAATGAGAAGAGGCTGGAGGACCCCCGTATGAAATTTCCATTCATTTTTACCAATTTAAAAGTAAAACATATCATGGTAACTTAATTTTTATATAATTTAATTTTATCACATAAGTAATACTCTTAAATTACTCTATACATATTAGTACTTTTATGATAAAATAAAAATGGAGAACTAAGGGATTCACTTAGAACACATTCTTCAACTACAAATCACATTACACATATAATGTCCTCTCAAATTTCAAAAGGCAATAGTTATCAATGTTAAATTCCAGAAACAAAACTTTTTATCCAATTTTACCTTTTTCTGTAACTCACAATCTTCCTTTTACACTTTCTTAATTTCTTATGACAGAGACGACTGCACCGACACCTGAAAAAAATAAAGGAACTTCCTTCACCCGTAACATCTAGTCCAAAATTCATCGAATCATTAACCAATTGGTCATTTTCCAAACATTACATGGTTAATGTAGAAATATATTTTTTACTCGAAGGATAAATTTTTTATTATTTTTTAAGGGTTTTTATTTATCATGAAATCATAATCCTTTATCAGAGTTTTCCATCTTCTCTACCTCAGGTTCAATTCATTATGAGTAAATATATACTTACAAATTTCAATATAGTTATATATTTTATATGTGTATGCATATAAATGATGTCAAAAAATATTTAATGTGGAAAAATAACGTCTAATTCCAAAGCATGTGTGAGAAGATTTAACTCATGATGTTTCCATTTCCATGAATAATAAAAAATTACTTGATCATTTTGCATCAGGACACAATCAATTACCCTTAATAAATAATCAATATAGATTAAAAACACACCATTTTAAGAATTAAATTCCAAAAATAGAGTATTCACTAATATCATTTTTATTTCTTGAAAAAATCATATCATTCTTCTGTCTAAATTTTTTTAACCCTTTTAATATTAACATTATTTTGACTGAAAATTAATTTTTTATTATTAAAGTTGAGCCCCATTTAAGGTTAACATTGTTAGTAGGCTAGATAATTGTGAAACTTTCTTACTTAATTATTAGTAATATCCTGCTAATCCATAAAAACTATGAATCTCAGCAAAATTTGTAGGTATTATCAAATCATCAACCACTATTTGTACATGATCTACTATTATTCAAACCATATTTTCAATGGTCTAAAGAAAAGAAATATATTCCAACTAAAAAAAATATTTCCTAAATTTCCTACATAACTTCTATTCTATTAATGGTTTCCAAACAATCCTTATATATGTTTCATGATCCTTGTAAATTTTTAAATAAACCAAAATATCCATAATATAAACATCAACAAACATATACTAATATTCATAAAATATTTTATTTATATGATTAATAAATATATTAGGACCATTTTTCAAACAAAATGGCATATCTAGTCTAGAATGTTGTTTTAGGAATGTCATCCACCATTACCATTCCTTGACAGTACTCAGAATTGAAGTTAATCATGAAAAAATACTAAGCTCCCTACAAATGATCAAACATGTCCTTAATATGGTAAAAATGATATACATTCCTAACAGTTATGTTATTCAATTCTCTATAATCAATACAAATCTTTATAGAACCATATTTATTTTTTACAACCATAATAGGGGAATCCCTTGGTGATGTACATAGATAAATTGAACCTTTATGTAGAAACTCCTCAAATATGTTACTCAATTTTTTATGTTCTAATTGAGCTATTCTATTTGGGGGGTTTAAAATAGATTTCGCATCAGGTATTAATTCAACAGTAAAATCAACCATCCAATCATGTATATTACCTGAAACCTCCATAGGAAAAACATATAGATACACAATTTCCACTGAAAATTAATTAATCTTTCTGTGTTTTAAAAATTTCTTGGATTTCTGATATGTTATCAATGGTAAGAGTTCATTCCTGTATAAAAAATGAAATTGAGTCTAAAATAATTCATTATTTCAACAACGAATTATAGAGTGGTAATTAAAAATTCATTCCATCCCCTTAATAATATCTAATTATATCGCATGAAATAAAAAATGTTTTTAGGTAAATTAATTGAACAATCATCGATTGTATGTTTCTTATTTTCTTTTTACCTTATTATTTTGGCATGTGTTTTTACAATAAATTTTGGATTAATTTCATGAGGTGAAATTTCAAATTTACCAAAAAAATAATGAAAATGAATGAAAGTGTAGAATGCATAACAAAAAATAAAAATTAGCATTATCTGAATAAACATAAAAAATTTAACTTATAACACTTCATTGGAATGCCAATCATTATCAAATGTTGTTGAAGAGGTTTTTACCGCACCTTTATTATGATAGCGTGTTTTCATTTCCACCATTCAGGTTCTTATTCTGAAACTCATTTCCCTAATGACCAGTGTATTCACATTTAAAAATGTCCACTAGCTGTATATCAAAAGTTTTCATACGTGTAACATGATATTTTTCATTTCCGTTGCGAGCCATATACTCAAAATTACAACCTTTTAAACTATAACTACCATTCTCTTTATTACACAGTTAAAAATGATTCATTACATAGACTCTTTAATTGATACAACATGGATGATTGAGATGTCTAGAGTCATTGGGGATTAGTAACAATACATAACGACTTAAAACTAGAAACACAACATCTTTAATGAAAACTTCCTTTACATGGCCATTACATTCTCTCGTACATAACATTGCCTATGGTAACTTGAGGACATTCATAAGAAAATGGTGATCTATAAAGCCCATTTAGGGAATAAAAAAGGAATAACATGAATAATACTATTAATTTTAGTCAATAGTAATATTTAAGAAGCATAAAAGAAACAAGAACATGACGGCATGATAAAGCATTGCTATCACAACCTGGAAATGAGGAAACGAAACATAAAATGGTATTAGAATGAGGGAAGGATCATTTCACATGGAGCATGAGTAAAACCTCATTGAAATTTAATTCATATGAGAAAACCCTCATCGCACTTGATGTATCATGATACTAACATTTACCTAATGAAGTGGAGTGCTATCAGGGAACTCCCTACTTAAACATTTCATTTAATCCATAAGTGTTCCATATGGATCTTACAACCTGGAATAATTAAAGATAATCATTTACTCCATGATAAAGGAATGTGGAATTCATATATTAAACACTATAATCAATATTTAAACGTTTAGAAAGGTGAATAACCGTTAAAGTGAAATGGGAATGGTATTCACAACATAATTAATTTGTCTTTGAAAATCATGGTGTAAATTCGACAGCATAACAACATGACATAAGAATTCATTAAAATGGTTGATGAGAGATAAATGGGTGTATCATTATATGTACATAAAATGGACAGTAAGGGGGTCATATTGATACATTTCCCAACACAGGTAATTGAATTTTATATTTATAATAAAAAATAATTTCTTGAATATAAATGAGGAGAGAGAAATTCCTTAAGGAATTTCAGAATAGTAACGGGTGTACATGCGAGGAATTAATGAGAGATAAATGGGTCTATAATAATTAAAATATAAAGAGGGATGTATTTGGGAGGTGATAAATCATACTCCAACATTTGGAATTAAAAATAAAAGGCCATAACAATATAATTAAATTGGGGAAAAATGAGAAAGGATGAAATCCCTTACATGGATGTGTGATCCCAAAGGCCTAAGAGAGGCTTGAGAGAGACTTAATGGGTGATTGGGGTGCCTTGAGTGTATTTTAGAGAGATTAAGGAAGCATTTTGTTGATATTCAAGGGATTTGAGTGAAGAGGAAGTGGGATCTTGGGGGGCTTATATAAGAAAAGAGAGGGAATTCTTTATTATTTAGGTTTTGGTCCCTATACATTAAACTAATAAAAACCACAAACCAACCCATGGTTTTTGAAAAAGGGTAGTGGAAAACATTATTTTATAATTACAATGGCCTAAACATCTTAAAATATTTGGCTATCTTATGTGGAGGTGAGTCACATTCTCAAGGAAATCATTTTAAAAAGATAAAATGTATTATAAGTCTTGGAGGGTCCACTAAGGCTTTGTAAAATAAATCAAATAAACCTAAAATCAAATTATTTTAACATTAAAACATATATTTTTCAAACATAATGTTTTTATTATTTTATTACATCACTATTGGGTCATTATGAAATCATTAAACACATTATATATTTAGACATTATTTAATTTTTACAAAAAAATTAAACTGTCTAAGAAAATTATGAAAAATTCACCATTAGATAATTTAAATGTAGTGATTCCAAAAATAATTATAATTTTATATAAATAATTTTATAAATATGTGAATTTGTACTTTTAAAATAAAAACCAATATTTACCAAAGATTCTGGGGTTTTGACAAAAATTTATTTCAAACCATAATAAAAATCAAAATTGTATTCACAAACATTATATGATCATTAAAAATTAATAAAAATTAATTTAAAAAATTATTTGATTAAAAAGTCCATTAAATCATCAAAATAGATTTCTTAATTGAGTGTTAACAAAAAATACTATTTCTAATTTAAAAACTATTTACAAATTAACAATAAAAAAATGAATGTAAATTATTTATTATATACAATAATAATGTACATAATAATTGTGCAAGGGTCTTGTAACATAACCCCATTTAACACCTAGATCAAACCAATTGGTAAGGTGTGCGATGGTGAAAAACTCTTGGGGTGGCTCCGATAACATCACTCGAGGGTTAATCTTTATCAAATTACACTTCTCCAATAGGAGGTTCTGTTCGAGCTTAATATGTTGATGTTCGGCATGGGCCTGGTTAAGAGAGAAGCCCAATGATGCCACCTCCTTTCCATGATCTGACAAATGGGATTCATATGGAGAAATTATACTGGATGAGGCTATCACTTCCTTTTTCTGAGTAAATTGAATTTGTTAAATCCCTATATATATACTAATCGTTGGATCAATTTCTTATAGCTATATTAGAAATTATCCCAATTCTTAATCATATTTTAAAATCAAAAAAAATGTAACCCAAGGAGTGCATATTTATATAACTATTTTAAAAAATAAGTCATTTAATTAAATCAATGTGATTTTTCTTTAATGAGAGTTTGGGTCATTACAATCTTTCCCCATTAAAAAATTTCTCCACTGAAATTTCCTTTTCCCACAGTAAAACTGATGCGGGTAACTTTAATTAATCACATTCTTTAATTCACACATTCCTTCTTCAAACATGTGGTTTCTATACAACACCAGGATGAGGGGAATTGTCTTATTTCATATAATTTTTCCTTTTGATCTTATATCTTCACTTTCTTCTCTTCATAGGATAGGTCATTATCCAATGGTATTTCCTCTAGATTGAGTGCATGTGATGGTTAAGGTATGTACTTTTTTTGGAGTGAAACATGGAATACATCTTGTACTTGATATAGGTTCAGTGGGATTACTAGTTGATAGGCCCATGCTCTAATGAGATCAAGGACCTCAAAAGGGCCGATGTACCTTGTACTAAGATTTAACTTCTTCCAAAATCTCATAGCTCTCTCCCATGGTGATATGCAGAGGAATACAATGTCTCCGACATCAAACTCTTGGTCTTATCGATGATTATAAGCATATCTCTTTTTCCAACTCTGAGTAGCTTTAATGTTTTTCTAGATGGTCATAGTCCTTTTTTCCATTTCTTTCACCATTATTGGACCTAGGAGTTATCTCTTCCCAACTTCATTCCAACAATCCAGTGTTCCACACCTCTTCCCATACATGGCATATATGGTGCAATTCAGATGCTCAAGTGGAAACTGTTCTTGTAGGAGAATTCAACCATTGGAAGATGTCGGTCCTATCCACCTTTGAAGTCTATAAAACATGATCATAAAATATCTTACAGTGTGTAAATAGTTTGCTCAGATTGGCCATTAGTTTGAGGATGACATGCCATAATGAAGTTCAGTTCAGTTGTTAGAGCATGTTGGAGCCTTTTTCAGAACATCGAGGTGAATCTCAGATCACAATAGGATAAAATAGATAGTGGTACTCAATGCAGCCTTAAAACTTTTTTTATGTAAATTTGTGCATTTTGATCCAATGGGAAGTCCTACCAAATCACGACAAAGTGTGTTGTATTTGTAAAAAGATCCAAAAAAGACCCATATAGCGTTGTTTCCTCTAGAAGTCCTTGGAAGTCATGTTACAAAGTCCATGGTAATATTCTTCCACTTCCATGTTGGTATGGGTAGTGGTGGTGTCATCCCCTTATACTTTTTCCTCTCATACTTCACTTTCTAACATACTAGGAACTTTGATGTATATTCTACAATCTCTCTATTCATATTGTCGAACCAAATGTTTTCTTAGAGATCCTGATACATCTTTGTGCTCCCTAGGTGAATAGAGAAGGTTGAGCTATGTGCATCATCCATAAGCTTTTTATTTACCTCTGGATTGGAGGTTACATATAATCATGACCCAAATCAAACAATTCCATCCTTGTGCACTATTATCTCTTTGGATTTCCCATTCCTGATAGCATGTAGCATTTTCAGAATGTCCACATCCCTTTTGAGCATCCTTTATTTTCTCCACAAGGGATGGTTGAGCAATCATTTGAGAAAGGATATATGATGTTCCTCCCTTTATGATTCCCATGTACATCATCTTTAAATCAAAGAATATTGGTTCCTTTTCAATTCTCATCATTGATAAATATTTATGATTCATTCTACATAGAGCATCCACCACTTTTTTTCCTTAATGGGATGGTTGTGGATAGAGCAGTTATAATCCATGATGAGCTATATTCATCCTCTGTGGTGCATATTAAGCTCTTTTTGTGCGAATATATATTTCAGGCTATTGTGATCAGTATACATCTCACACTTCTCCCCCATTGAGAGAATGCCACAATATTTTCATTGAAAATATCACAACCACACACTCTAGATCATGCGTGTGATAGTTTTCTCATGTATTTTCAGATTCCTTGAGGCATAGACTATCACTTTATCATTTTTCATTATCACACAACCTAAACACCTCTTTGAAGCATCACTATACACCACAAAGTGTTTCCACTTATTGGGAGTGTGAGTAATGGTGAAGTGATAATCCTCCTTTTCAAATCCTTGATGCTCTCTTCGCATTCATCACTCCACAAAAAACTACTCCATCCCATGTTTTCTTGGTAAGAGGGTTGGACAATCGTGAGAAATTTCTCACAAATTGGGGGTAATTTCCAGCTAACCCTAGGAAGCTATGGATATCTATTACCGATGTTGGAATCAACCTTCCCTCAATTACAGTTGTCTTAGAGGGATCCACATATATCCCATTTCTTGTGACGATATGACCCAATGATAAGAATTCCTTCAACCAGAACTCACACATTCTATACATTTTAGGGAGCTACTCCTTCCACAAGGTCTCTAGTACAGTTCATAGATGGTCCTCATACTCCTCCATAGTTGTGGGGTATATTATAATATCATTTATAAATACTACCATAATTTTGGAAATTTAATATCTAAATACATTATTCATAAAGTACATGATGATTTCTGGATCATTAGTTAGTCTGAAATGCATTATTATGAATTCATAGTCCTCGTACCTTGTACAAAAAGCCGTCTTGGGGATATCCTCTTTCTTCAATCTTACTTGGTAATATCCCAAATGAAAATCCACCTTGGAGAAGTATCATGCTCCACATAGCTAATCAAACAAGTCTTGAATTAGAGGTTTATGATACTTGTTTCTTATCATGATTTTTTTGAGATCATGATAATCAATGCAAAGGCTCATTGGCCCATCATTATTCTTGACGAATAGGATTACAACATCCCATGGTGAAGTATGCGGGCGTATAAACCCTTTTCCTAGATTCCCATGTAATTGTTTCTTCATCTCTTCAATCTCCACAAAATCCATTCTATATGGAGTCATGGACATTTACAACAACCCAGGTATATGGTCAATTGAGAATTCAACATCTCTTCTAGGAGGAAGAGCATGAAATTCCTTGGGAAACACTTTTGATAATTCCCTCACAATAGGTATGTATTCAAGAATGGTTGCATCATTAGACTCAATTATCTAATCTAGATATGTGTGCTAATAGGGAAGTAATGTCCATGCTTGAGATTATGGTGCTAAAGAAGATTAAACTTCCTCCTTGCACTTGTATAGAATCGGGGGATTGATTCTCAATATGGAGAGTGATTTATTTCTCACGACAATTTATGTTGGCTCTATATAATGAAAGACAATACATCCCAGTAATTGCATCAAATTACACTAGAGGGAGAATGAAAAGGTTTTACGTAAATGTAACCCCCAAATTATGATATGAGGATTTATATTCATGGGATGCAATGATTGCCCCGTTTTCCATACTAACAGGCATATTTACTTCCATGATTTTTTGGTGGTGTTGGGATTGATGTACTAAATGTTTAGGATAAAAATGAATGCATATAAACAGAATCAAAAATTTTGTTCACAATTATTGAATGAGTAACTAGAGTACCTTTCAACACTTCATTTTTGGGGTTCACTTCAGCAGTAGTGATGGAAAAAGCTCACCCATGCTTCCTTGGAAGTTGCTGGTTATCTCAAAAAACCCTTGGCTTGGGGCACTGATTTGAAAAGTTCCCTAGTTTATTATAATTGAACCAATGAACAATGTGTTGAGGTTAAAATAGAGTGTTCTTATCCTCTATCAAAGCCATGGGGTTTTCTTGTTGGTATTTAATAACTAGGTTCCCTTCTCTTACACACATAAGGCATTTCTCGTCCCCTTTAGGTAATTTCCGGGGTGCTTCTTTCTGCACCATTGGAAAGTGGGGTGCTGGGGTTTCATTTCACCATTGGATTTATCCATTGTACCTCTATAATTTAATTCCACCTTTCACTTATTATCCCCTTTATACCACTAAGATTCTCAGATATCTATTTTGACCTTGAGGGCACATCAGTCAATTTTCTCATATCTATCAAAGTCATGAATCTCTAGGGCTTTCTGCAAGCTATGTTTTAGACCACGAAAGAAGTGATCAACCTTGGATTCATGGATAACAACAAATTTGGAGGCATATGATGAAATCACTGTGAATTTTACCTCATATGCTCTGATGGATTCATAGTCTTTTTTATTGAGGTCAAAGAAGTCCCTTTCCATCTTAAGATGGAGGGTGCATGGAAAATATTTATCAATTTTTTTTTTTCAGAAATACTTCCATTCCAATGCCTCGATATCCTATAAGGGCTTCATATTTTTTATCTAGGTTCACCATTTATCATGTTCACCCTCAATAGAATAAGTAGCGAGAATAACCTTCTCTTGTACGGAACATCAATGGATGGAGAAGATCTTTCCAATAGAGTTGATCCCTTATTCAACAACTGTTGAATCAGATGATCCATTAAAACCTAGAGGTCATTATCTCTTGAAGCTTTCGATTGTGGCTTGTTCATTCTTTGGGGGGGGGGGGATTCAACGTTTCTCTTGACCCATGTTTCTTTTCAAATCTTGAGTTATCTAATAGCGTATTGTGACAAAGTTCACGATTCCTGCTCCCATTGGATTGGGCATATCGTTAGAAGAGTCATCACATTAATATTCACATCAGCTGTCATCCCAACTACTCCTATTACTATCCATTAGCTAGAATAAAAGTAAATTTAGGGGAAACACATAATGGGTAATCCAAGGAAAAAAGGATTAGTTTTAAATAACTTTTATTTCCTTAACTTATGAATCTATAATCTTCATATTATATTATCCATGATCTAATTTATAAAATATATTATTAGGGGCATTTTTTTAATTCAATTAATAATGGTTTATACTAATATTGTGAAATTACCAAAGCATAGACCATGGGAGTTTACAAACAAAGACTTCAACTAGGCATGTGTTCAGGTACCCGGATACCCCGAGTCAAGATCAAAACTCCATGTCAAAATTATCACTCCTAGGTACATCTTTTCCCAAGATGCCTCTACCTGCTCGTATGTAGACTGGGATGTATTTTTTCGATAATACACTTAATAAATACTGACCAAAATTTATGGATGTTCTTATTATACATAGTCTTTTCCCTAAGTCTTTCACTAGGGTTTTCTAATCCTAATCCAAATAAGAAACAAAAACATTCCTATGATACCAGCTGTAACAACCCTGCTCTTTATTACACAATTAAACATGATTTATTACATAATCTATTCAATTTATACAAAATGGGAGATCAATAGGTATAGTGTATTCCGGTTTTAGAAGCATCTCATAATGACTTAAAATATGAAACACACCATCTTTGTTGAAAACTTCCTCTACATGACCACTACATTACCTTGTATATAACATTGCATGGGATAACCTGAGGACATTCATAAGAAATGGTTGAGATATAATGCCTAGTAAGGGAGTAAACAAGGAATTACATGAATAATACAATTAATGTTTAGAAATAAGCATATTTATGGAGAATAAAATAAACATGAACATAAAGGCATGAAAAAGCATGATTATCAAAATATGGAATTGTGGTAACAACAATTAACAAGGTATTAGAATGAGCCAAGTGTCATTGAACATAGAGAATGAGTAAACCCTCATTTCACTTGATTTTGAATGATTAAACTCTCATTGAAATTTAATTATCATGATACTAATCTTTTCCCAATGCATTGGAGCACTATCAAGGCGCACCCTTCTTAAACATTTCATTTAATGCATAAGTGTGCTATATGGATCTTACTACTTGGAATAATTAAAGTAGATAATTTATTCCACAATAAAGGATTTTGGAATTCGTACATTAATCTATATAACAAATAATTAAAAGTTCATAAAGGTGAATACCCTTGAGACAGAAATTGGCACGGTAGTCACAACACAATGACTTTGACTTGGAAAGGCACTGTGCAATTTCGGCACCATAACGACGTGACATAAGAATTCAAAAAAATGGTTGATGAGAGCGAAAGGGGTGTATAGTCATATTTTCATGAAATATAATTTAAGGGGGTCATATAGATACATTATCGAAAATAAGTAATGGAATTATAGATTTGTAATACAAAATAATTGCTTGAATGTAAATGAGGGGAGAGAAATTCCTTATGGAATTTCAGCATGGTAATGGGTGTACATAGGTGGCGTTAATGAGATAAAAAGGGGTATATTATCATTAAAACATAAAAAGGGATGTATGGGGACGTTTTAAATCATAAACCAACATTTTAAATTGAAAATAAAAGGTCCTAATAACATAATGAAATTTGGACAAAAATGAGAAAGCAAGAAATCCCTTACTTAGAAGTATGATCCCAAAGGCTTGGGAGAGGCTTGTGAGAGACTTCTGGGGAGAGTTGAGCACTGTGGGAGGATAATAAAGGGAGTAGGGTAAATGATGGTTGAACTACAAGGGATTTTAGTGAAGAGGAAGTGGGATCTTGTGTGGGTTTTTATAAGAAAAGAGAGCAAATTCATTATTATTTAGGTTTTGGACCCTATAAATTAAACTAATCAAAGCAACATACCAGCCCAAGGTTATTGCCCATGGTTTTGGCCTAAGGGGAGTAGAAAACATTATTTTATAAGGGAAATGACCTATCTTCTTAAATTATTATGCTTCCTTATGTGGAGGTGAGTCACACTATCAAGGAAATCATTTGAAAAAGATAAAATGTTTTATAAGTCTTGAAGGGTCCACTAAGGCATTGAAAAATAAATAAAATAAACCTAAAATCACATTTTATTAATGATAAAAAATATATTGTCCGAACATAATATTTATAGTAGTTTATTACATCACTATTGTGTCATTATGATGTCATAAAACACATTGTATATTTAAACGTTATTTAATTTTTACCCAAAAATTCAGCTATGTCAGAAAATTATGAAAAATTCACCATTGGAAAATTTAGATGTCTATATTCCAAAAATAATATTAATTTTATCTAAATAATTATATAAATATTTTAATTTTTACGTTTAAAATAGAAACCAATATTTTTTTAAAGTTCATGTATTTGGACAAAAATAGATTTCAAACCTTAATAAAAATCTCAATTGTATTCCTAAAAATTATATGCACATTTATATTAAAAAAAGTAATTTAAAATATTATTTAATTAAAAAATCCATTAATTAATCAAAATAGATTTATGAATTGATTATTATCAAAAAATACTATTTGTTCTTTAAAACTATTTACAAAGTAATAATAATAAAATGAATGTATATTCTTTATTATATATAATAATAATGTATATAATCATAGTGTTGGGGACTTATTACTCGACCCCTAATAACACCCACATATGACTGAATGGTATGATGTGCGATGTCGATAGACTCTTGGGGTGGCTCGGATAACATCGCTCAAGCGGTAATCTCTATTAACTTCTATTTCTGTCGTATGTAGTTCAATTTGAGCATCAAATGTTGAAGCTCGGATTGGTCTTGGTCAAGAGCGAAGCCCAATGACTCCACCTCCATTTCGAGGATTGAGAAATGGGATTCGTATTGACCAATTATACTGGATGAGGCCATCATTTCCTTTGTCTTAGTAAATTGAATTTGTTAACGCCCTATATTTATACTAATCACGTGATAACTATTCAACGACTATATTGGAAACGATTAAAAATTTTAATGTTATTTTAAAATCCATAACCCTAAAAACAATTAAGATTATATTTTATATAACTATTTTAAAAAAATACATTTAATTAGATAAAGAGAAATATTCATTAATAGATGTTTGGGTGGTTACATAAACACTTAACATAATTCAAAAGGAATTACCCTATGTTTTTTACCACAATATTAATTGAAGGAATAATTAATTTTTATACCGTCAAATATAATTCAAGCATTATTTCCTTTTCCTGCCACATTAACATCTTTTTTGTAGGTTTCCATTAAATAAATGACCATCACAGAACTCCATTTCTACATTCTCTGAACATTAAATAAGGTTTTTATAACTTTTGTATTCAAGGAAAGCTAGTGACCTTCGATATTTTGGCTTTAATCTTGAGTAAAAACGATTAATTTTACTATCAAGATGTAAGATAAAATATAGAGTTTACCTTGATAATTGACTTATTTTTTCTTCATATATTACCACTTAATCCTACTCCTTACTGAATTTCGAGAATTGTTTAACCATACTAAGTCAAATAACTTTAATAAAGTATTTTTGAAGGAAAATAATTTGAAATTTATTCCCACCCAACCATGATATTCTGGATAATAAACCAACACTAGTGAGATTTTCCTTATAAATGGTAAATAAAAAGACTAAAAATTTTATGTTTTGGACACCTAATTACAAAAAAAAAATTATATGGATTTAATCCACCCTTGAGCTACTACGGTGTCATAAAATCCACTAAATATAGGAGGGTGTTTCCTCAAAATATATTCCACCACTAATATATTTCTTTGTGGTTGATCTACCTGATCTTCTACACGTATTTCACCACCATTTATAACCTACTTCAATTGATCCATTACTATCACAAATAGATCTCTCCCAATTCTTAGGAGGATATCATCATATATGTGCCTCGCTACTTCAAATTTTCGATTTCTTATCTAGAAAACCATTATGAACATAAATATCATAGATGAATAAACATGGGGATATTCAAATGATATATAAATATAAATTTACTATAATTTAAAAATCATTTATGGGTATTCTATTATCGTTATCTTGATCCAAAAATTTATCAAAACTTTTCTTTGATAACAACTATTAAGACTATAACATAAACATTACATAATGTTAGTAATTAATCTAGAATTAAATCTCACACATTCACAATGGTCATTTATATTCAGAGTATTTAGAACTATTTTATTAAATAATACAAAGAAAATTATATATTACAATGTAGAAACTTTGACTTAATATCAATTTTATTCTCAAAATTTGAAACTTTTCGACCAAAACCAGTTATTATTCTATAAGAAACATCAAAACATTTAACTTCAAATCTCCTATTAATTTACCCATAAATTAATCTAATTATTTTTTTAAAACATGGGAAGAGTAAAAAAATTAGAGTATATGACATAAAAAAAGAGAAACCATTAGAAAATGAATGAAAACACTTTCACAAAGTTATAAATTTAAAAAAAAAATGTAATCTAATTATATATCATTATGAAATCATATGTATCCTATAAACCATTAAAATAGTACATAATATATTAAATTTATATTTTTTCATAATTTTCATACCACTCTCACATATAAATTTTCTCTCCTTGATTTATAGGGAGTTATAATTATAGTTAAACTTGGAATAATCATCACAGTATATGATCATAATATCTTAAGATAATATAAAATGGTAAACTCCATCCCATTACCAAATGAATTGGTGATCTATAATGCTATCAACTACAATCATGTTTGCATAAATATAACATTAAAGATCAAAATAACCTTTTCATTTTGAAATCACTTTACAAATTTTTTACAATTTGCGCACTCATAAATGAAAAAATATTATTTGAAAATAGAATTGTAAACTAGTAATGTAAACACTGAAATATTTTAGATTCATGAAATACAGAAGTAATGTTCCCACTGTTTATGTAAAGATACATTATTTTCAAATATTATAGAAAGATATATTAAATAATATTTTTAATGGAAAATCCTTTACAAAAATCATATCATTGATATTAGAATTAATACATTTATTAGAATATGTGTATAAAATGTAAAGGAAACTAATACTACAAAATATAATAAAAATTCATTTCACACATATTAATAGAATCACATAATCAATGAAGTTCAAGTTCAACCCAAAGAGTAGAAATTGGTTTAATAATTCCATTACCTTATGTCTAAAGGCACTATAAAATTGTACTTTCTATCCTGAATAATCGAATTAGATTAATTAATTAATAAATTAATAACCATAGATGCAAATATTTTATTTATTTCACTTTTATTATGTTATTTTAGGACCATTACAATGAGTTATAAATGTTATAATTGTCTTCCTAGGAGTGTTTGTTTCATATATTTTTGTTTGGTTCCCTAGAGTATAATTATGGCAGTTCTTATAAAGATTAAGAAAAACCCTTAGTAGTTGACTAAATGGGTATTAATTCTATTATATAATTTTAAATGAACTTGTAAATCCTTTTTTCTGATATAAGTAAGATTTATTAGATAATATATTAATGATAAATTTTTTCTTTATTTTTCGTGGTTTTTATGACCATCAAAAACATGTTTTATATTATTCAATATTATATCTATAAATTTGTTAAAAAACATTAAAAAATTAATAATATTAATATTAATTTTTTTACCATAATAATGGTTTTATGACCATCCTAGAAGGTGGTAAAGGAAAATGAAAACCCTTCATATGGAAAGGCGGTGAATCAAACCATGCTAGACGATGTTTTCAATTTTAAGAATAAGAGGAGAAGAGAAGATTTTTGACGATGCATATTCCATTAATTTATTTTATTATAGTATATATAGATACTAGATTTATCTGGATAGTTCTAATTTGGGAGGTGAGGATAAAGTAGAAATAAAGAATGAAATAAAGAATGAACTTAAATGAGGGAGAAGGGGGATTTTACCTCTAGAATGTTGTCTCCTTGAGACCCTTTTTAAGCAGTTGGTTTTTATCATTTAGCTTGAAAATAAGGAATTAGAAATGGGTAAGAGGATTATTAAGGGAAGTGAGAATAATTTAGATAATATTAATGGTATTAGAGGTGTGCGTAGATGGGGAGGTGGGTGGTATTTATAGGGAGAGGGGAGGGATGTTTTTCATTATTTTATTCATTTCATTATCATTATTTTTGTAGACAATCTATAATGATGATTATTGTGGTTAATTACTATAACTAGTGAATGTGAGTTCAAAATAATGGGTTCTTACATCATGAATGACTCAAAAATTAATTTAAATACCTATAATGTTAAATAGTGTAAATTTACATATTTTAATCTTTACAAATAAATCAACTATTTTAGAAACTTCCCAAAATCTCACCCGAAATATTTTATGACATTTAGAAATAAAAATGAACTAATTTTTTTAAAATTGTTTTCTAAATATATTAAATTTTTTTTAATTAAAATCATCATTTATTAAAAAAACATATTTTAATATTATAACTGAATTTATGAAACATTAAAAAGTTAATTTTGGTCTACTAAAAATATATTAAAATTATAATAAAAAATATTATTTTATGAATATATTTTATGAAAATAAATATTCATTTAAATCCTTATATTAATTATAAATTTATAAATAAAAAATTATGTTCCAAAAAAATAAAAACACTTAATTTCTAATTTTTAAAACATTCATTTACTTGTTCTATGATATAAATATACCATATTTTCGTTTATAATATACATAAAATTCAATTATATATTCATAGGTTAGGTTAAAATTATTTGGGGTAGATTATTATTCTAAATAGTCAAATTACTAATCCAAAGGTCAGGTTACTATCCTTTTAGTATTGATTCCTTAATTTCTAAATATTCCACTTATTTAATTTCAAATTTATAATTAATTTAAGTATTTAATTTTAGGATGAAAAAAATTATTCTACAGACACCTGAGTTGTTATAATGAAAATCAACTAGAATTATACTGAATTCACTAAAGAAGGAGAATATATATGAAAAATATTACACATGTTAATTTTGGATAAAAAGGTTTCATATTTGGTTTATATAATCTCAAGTGAGATTATATCTATGGATCCATCAAAGAAAAAATTTATTAACAATAATCATTGACCAACCATGGTAACTAAGTATTATAGATTATTTTTTTGTTAAGATATTATTGATGAATTATATTAAATTTCCGCAAGAAAACTAATCCACTCACAAAGTTATCAATGAAGAGATTCAAGGTCCATTAGATAAGTAATTATTAATTTTTTTAAAAAACTAATTAGAATATTTGTTGGTGCACCAATAATTACACTACATCAAAATAAAAAAAGGATTGTGGTCTATGGTGATGCATTAAATAATTAAATTTAATTTTCCATAATAAAAATCTATATTATTCTTGTAACACCACAAGAATTTAATTTTTCTATTTTTTTAAAATAAATTTAATCTATTTGATAGACTACTTTCCACAAAACAACTTGATTTACTGAAATCCTATATATTATTATTTAATTTTAATAGTAATTTCATAGAAATTGGATTAGAGATAATGAATTATTTAATGTAAATGATGAAAGTATAACTTATTAATATTTATAAGATGAATTCAATTATTATTAATTAATTAGAAATGAAAGTAAAATCCAATTGTATATAATGAAAAGGGATATATAAAACAACTATTTCTATACTCACAAAAGAAAAATTATATTAATAAATTAAATTAATATATAATAGTGAAATATATTAATGAAATTGATATGTTATTTATTAAATAAAAGTTTCTTTAATTCAACCAATTATATTTATTAGATTGAGATAAGAATAAATTCAATTTCAACCATAAAGAGATGTATTTTTCAAAAATACAAATTATCACCCCTTTGATGGAAAATGTTTTTTAAATTATTTTTTTGAAACTTTTATAAATTTAGTTTGAAAAAATAAACATAATTTAAGAATTTGGAATGTAAAAATTATATTAGGGTGAAATTTTGGTATTTTTTTAATAAATGTTTTTGAATAGTGAAAGATACTGCATTTTAATTAAAAACTGCATTTTTATATAATAAATCTATATATATAATTTCTATTTTAAATTGGAGTTGAAGTATAATTATTTTACTAAAACATTAATAAACCAAATTTATACTATTTTAATCAATTTAAAATTTAAATGAGATATAAAAAACTATCATTTTTTTTGATCTTTTCACTTTAGAAACATGTTTTTTAGTTTTGTTTTTGAGATTAATTTTAAATATAATTATTTAAATTATGTGAATTGAAGTAGATTAAATGGATTAAATTTTTTGGAATCATAGGTTTCAAATTAGTTATTATGTTATTTTTTGTTTTTAAATATTAAACATTATTACTGTAAAAAATTATTTACCGCTATATAGGTAAAACAGTGACACAGGTAAAGGTTAAAAGGAAAATTCCTATTAGACATACAAATTAAAAACTTTAATGGTTGTTTAAGGTATTTATAGAAAAAAACTCATATAAAATATAAATTTCCATCCAATCAATTGTAAATAAATTCCACCTCAATGTGGTTGGATTTAAATATAAAATAAGCAACATTTTAATGACTGAATCCCACCTATCCTCAAGTATAAATATCCTCACACACAACTAAATTTATACTAAAAAGAAATGAATCTTATAAAATATCTTCCTAAACCTCTCCATATCACACTACAAATGTTAATTTACTTTTGTTCAGACAATAACACTGAATCCATAGTATTGACGAGTCTCTCAAAGATGTGATATTCATGAGGTAATTTTCTTAAAAAACCTATCTTCATTGGGTTTTTATAATTTATCCTGACCAAATTAATAAACAATGGAATAATAATTATAGAATCATGTAAATATTATATATTTATAATTATAATTAAACATCTCATATCCATAACTTTTTTACTGCCTCTTATTTAACAAAACAAAACTGTTGTCCAAATTATGTTGGTTAATCGCCTCTGTGAATAATTTTTTTTTCCATTATCACCTTCATGGAACGTCATGATAATATAATTTTGGTTAAATAATATTTTAATAGGAGAATAATAACATATTTCATTTTCTTTAACTAAAATATTGTCATAATATTTTTTAAAACAAAACCAGTTCTTAATGCTTAGAAAAATTATCTAAAATGAACTAATCGTTTATTAGAAACATTTTATCAAATGAAATATCCTAATGTAATGAATAAAAAAATATATGCGACCAATTAAACTAATTTAATTTATTTAATATAATTTAATTTTACTTCTAGAGTTTTATTTCCACTCAGAATGAAAATATATAATTATACAGAAATGAACCAACACTAAAAACAATGAAATAAACACACATGAAAAAAGGTGAATCATGAAATATTATTAATGAATGGGTTTTAATATGTTATAAAAATATTATATATGGTATTAAAAATTTTAATATAGTTATTTAATTATTTAATAAAAAAATATGAACCTTTATATATGAGGTAAATTTACAAAAAACTAAAGGGAATAGTATGGTAAGGGTTTCTCGTCTATCTTTTTTCTTCTATGATATATACATCATATTTAACAATTATTTATTGTGTGTGGTGTATATAATTAAGAATAATATAATATATTATCATTATACATATACTCTTTGGTATCTAAATATCAATTTTATAATTTATTGTTCATGGGATTTAGGGTTCAAAAGAGACATAATCGGTAAGGTACTTTTGTCTTAATCTGCCTTCATTGAGATACAGTTTATGTTATCAAAATAAATTATTTTATGAGATGTATATACTTATAATTTAATTTTTTTATCATGAATTTAAATACTTTCATGATATTATTCATTTTATTTTATTCTCTAGCTAGTCAGAAATTTGTTTTATTCAAAAACCACGTTTTCTAAGAATGATTTTCAAAATTATTTTTAAATGATACTTCAAATAATTTTTAAGGAAAATATTTAATGTATTTATAAAATATTATTTCAAATATTACATTACATTTTTTGAATTTTATTTTAAATGAAATAGGTTTTCTAAATGTTTTATTATTTTAAAAATCACTTTTTAAAAATGGAAAGATATTTTTATGAAGAATTATTTTATATAATCTCTCAATATTATTTTCCTTATAAAATGACATTTTTAATGTTACTTATTAATTAATGGGGATATTATATAATAAAATTATACTTATTATTTTATTTTTTGTTTATGTTTATGATATTTATGAAACGTACTGGTTCTCTATATGTTTTGTTGATTTTTTTATGAAACTGATTTCATCACATGGGTTTGGATGTGATGAATGATTTATTTTCTTATAGAACACATATGTATGATTTTAATTGTGTAATTGGCGGAAAAAATATATACATCAAATTAATTGTTTAATAATAAATGTTTAATAACCTCAAAGGTTACATGGTATGTCATACTAAGCCCACAATAATAGGGTACACAGGAGGTAATGTTAAGCCAACAACAAGGGGGTACATGGGAGGTATTCCTAAGACCATAGAAAAAGGTTCCATTGGATTTATCCTAAAACTATGAAAAGAGGGTACATGTGAGGTCATTAAAATCCCAAAACTAAAAGGTATAATGGAGGTCATACCATGCCTAAAGTAGGTAAATGAGTGATTAGCTCACCCCTAAAATACTGTAGATGTATTGGTAGGTATCATTGATATAAGATATTAAAATATTATGTGTATGAAAAAAATAAGACTTCATATTCTGTTGTTATTCTCTAATTGACCATGTGATTTTATTATCTTAGGATTAATTTCTTCTGAACATCCAATATTTTTATTAAAATTATGATCTTCTTTATAAATGGTATGCTTGAAAAATGTAGTTCTCTAGTTTTCATACCATTATCCTATTATTTTTATTACGTATATTCCTTGTTTACACATACTAATAATCTAAGATCACCCATTATTATGTTTTTTCCCAAGAAATAAATAATTTTATGAGGTTCTATATTTCAAAAGGGATCTCATTATGAAGTAATAATTGGGAGAAAATATAGGTGTTTTATGAACTAGTTGTTTTAGGTTCCTTATTTCCAAATACACTAAACCCAAAAAAATATTGCATGGATTTGCGGTAACATGAATATTAATATATTTAGATTATATATATATTTATATATATGAACGTGTTTGTGTGTGTGTATAAATATATATAATGACATGGTCATTATATTTGGTATCGGAGAAAAGGATTAGTTAATATTTTCAAACAAGGATAAGAAAAAATTAGTATAAACCCAAAGGATATTTCTCGGTTTCATTCCAAGAGTTTTGGTAGCGATCTAGAATATCATTGGATTTATCCTAAGGGGTCATAGATTGAAATTTTAGAAGAAATTTTCCTAGATTATGTGGGTTTACTAGTGAGATTATTGATTCTCACGCTATTAATTTAGTATTACTCAATGGATAAAACTAAAAGGAAGTGGGTCAATGTTGAATATGATGGAAAATTAGTTGATAATAAGTCAAATGGGATGAATAATTTGGTGAAGGATGACGTGAGTATACCTAACTGGTCTTCCTAGAACATGATTAATAATGTATACCTTAATAAACTCTCCGACTAACCAAAGAAGAGTTATAATGAGTTCATTGAGTTTTTAGGTATTGGAGACCATGAAAAAGAAGATTACGTTTCCTACATGTCTACAATGTGGAAATAAACACCCACGTAATAGTGTTTGATTAATAGGAAGAAGTTTTGACTATGGAAATGAAATAAATAAAGCAAGAAAATAAAATGGAAATTTTGAAGAGTTCGGTTAAAATAATTGAGGGGAATATTGGTCTCCCCAAGGTATTACCAATAGATAAATTATTCAAATTTGTAAAGTATTACCACCATGATAATTGAGAACCTTTTTAAATTTTAATGAATAAAATCTGCATTGTGGTATGGGTAATGGTTATGTTGAGACCACAAGTGTGATGCGAAAGAAAAAAAGCATTTAGGAATGAGATGAGGAACCTTAGTCAATTATTTGAGAAGTAAGTAGGATGATTTAAGTATCAATATTAATTATATAATGGATTATGAAATATAAATCATGAAATATATTAGTGTTGATTAACTAGAAAAGTGATTTAATGGAAAAGTGATTTTTTGGGGAGAACATGATTAAGGGAAATTCTACACTTAATATGTGAATGATTTTAGGATATTAATTAGGAAAAGATATGTTTTATTATGATTAAATAAATTGTTTAGAATTTATGAACATGGATCATATTAGTAATATAATGAAAATTTTGTTTTTTTATTGGTTTTATAGAATTTTTGGATTTATGGTATGAGGAAAGAGTTAAATTTTAACAGAATTGATGTTTTCAATAAGTTTATATGCTAATTTAGTTTATAAAAATTATTTAATAGAATAAATTATAATTTTATTCACCTTCATGGTTTGTGGAAATTAATTGATACATCATGTTTTTTATCGAATTAATGATAATTTAATTTTTAAAATTTAGTGACTTTATTTGGATGTTTTGGATTTTAATATTTCAGAAGGATCATAAGTGTAAAATTTTTTGTAATATTATTCAAATTTAACTCAAGATGTGGTTTTATAGATTAATTTATTACTTGAACAACTGAAGACTTATGAATATTGAATAACATGTTCGATATATTCTATTTTGATGGTAACATGGGATAGATGGAGTGACATTTCATAAGATTTTAGATCTTATGATACTATAGTTCTTAAATAATTACAACATCAACTTCATTTACTAAAGTGGGAGAGGGATCTGAAATTTATTAATTCATAACCAAAGAGTCATATTGTAATTATGAGAATAAATCTAGTGGGCATATATTCTAAAGTTATTTTGAAATAAAATATTATCATGTTATTGTCATTTATGATGATATCGATGAACTATTTTAGAACTATTTGGACTATAATTGTGGGGCTATTAAAATTCTAATGACCATGTTCTATATATATATCTCAATTATATCTTGTTAGGTATAAATATCTTCTATGTTCATGTTTTCACATTCGACTAATGTTCCTATAACCAGAATCCTATTTATATGGTGATCATTGCCACTTCTATCCCACTTTTTAAGTGGAAACATCATTAAACCCCAGTTCAATGTGGAGTTCCCAAGAAGAAAATTTTTGAACATCAATTTTTATTTTCATGTTCAATATCAAAATTTTATGGATGGGTTTTTTTATAAATTATTGATCGTATAGGTATGGAAGTCTATCGATTGTCTCTTCCCCTGAATCTATCATTTGTTCAAAATATATTCCATGTATCTCACCTGAGTAAGTATAAACCTGATTCTGCACATGTACTAAACTCCTATGTCATAGTGATAGAGTAATATAATTATTAAAATGAAAAACAATTAGAGATTCTAGATTTTAGAGATACAATCTTATGACAAAATAATACTCACTTGGTTAAGGTTTTATAGTGAAACCTCCAATTTAAGCAAGCTATATGGGAACAGAAGTATGTAATGAGGTAGAGGTATCATCATCTATTTATATCTAAGTAATGAATTCCAATTGTAAAATTTATTTTATTGGGGGTATAATTTCACAACAAAATATTTGACATCATGAATCTTTTGTTAAATAAATATAATATATTCAATTGCCTACTTTTAAAGAAACAAGCAAGATTAAGTGAACTATAAAATATTATTATTGAATTTTGATAATTTTCACCAATCCATTGGTATAGTAGTAATAAATGAACATAAATAAATTATGAATATATAGTTCTAATTTTTTTATATAATGAATTCAATATTTACCAATTTACTAGAAATGAAAAAAAATCCAATTGAACATAAAGGAACTGTTATTATTAAAAAAAAGTTAGGATCAGAATGGAAATTTATATTAATAAATTTAATTAATAACTATTTATGAGAGATTTTAATTAAATTTATATTTTATATATTCAATAAAATGTTTTTTAATTTATCTAATAAGCTTGATAGGCTTTCGATAAAAATAAGTTCAACTTAGAACATAAAAGCTATATTTTTTCTAAAAGGAAAATTTTCTAACTTTTGAAGGTGCACTTGTTTTTCATATAGATTTTGACAGTTTTATAAATTTATTTTGTCCAAATTAACTTCATTTATGAAATAATAATTCTAAAATTAAATTAGAGTGAATTTTTTTTTGATAAGTCTCTTGTTTGCTTAATATTGAAAAAATGTATTTTTATTAAAAACTACATTTTCATATAATTTATTTATATAGTTTAATTATATTATATATTGATTTTATAGTGTAATTATTATAAATAAAAAACATTAATACCAATTTAGTCAATTTTATTAAATTTCACATTGAAATTAGACATAAAAAGAAATCAAACTTTTGATCTTTTAACTTTAATGACATGCTTTTTCATTGTGATTACATGATTAAATTTAAATTTAATTTTTCAAGTTATATTAATTTAATTTTGTAAAATAAATTTTATATTATAATTCAGGTGGTCAAAATTTTGTATTAGTTTCATTTTTATTTTAGTTATAAAAAATTATTTACCGTTGTATATTTATAATAATGGCAAGAGTTAAAGAAAATGGCAAAATCATAACATACCTATAAATTACTATAGTAAATAGTTATTTGAGTTATTTACCAACACTAACCAGCCACTACAATAATAATTTCCATCTCATTTCATGGAAATTAACTCCACCCCATCGTGGTCGGGATTAAATATAAAATTATTATTATATTAATCACTTATACCCACCTCTCCACAAGTATAAATACAATCCCTCACCACCAAACCTAAAATAAAAATACTTTTAGCTCCCAAAATTCCCAATAAAACTTATCCTCATCACTATCACTATATCCAATTACTTCTGTTCTCACCAATATACCAACTCCATGGTCCCAATGGTCTCTCAAGGTGGTTTTGTTCAAAAAGTAATTTCCTCAAAACCCATCTCTTAATTTATTTTATTTTTTTACATTCTACTAAAATCCTTCATCAATAAACTGATAGTAAATATATAATAATTTAAATAATTTAATGTTACTTTTATATTAGAATATAATATATCCGCCCCTTTTATTACCTTCTCTAATTCAATGAAACAAAACTATTTTCCAAATTCTGATGTTTAATCTCTTTTGTGAATACTGTTTTTGTTCTTTTTCTTTTACTGACTTCATAGATGGTCCTAAAACTACTATTATGGTTACATAATATTCTAAGAGGAATAATATAAAATATTTCATTTTCTTTAAATATAATATTAAATAAAATAAATCATGTTCGTGATGATCCTAAAAATCCTAAAAATGTACTAATCATTTTTCATTAACTTTTAATCAAATTAAATATCATGAATAAGAAAAAAATATGATATATGAGACCGTTTTAAATTATTTATGTTCTTTAATGCAATTTAATTTCTCTTATGATGTTTTATTTCCATTTGACATGAATGTGCACAATTATACACAAATTAAAAGACCATGAAAACAAGATAAAAACACATCTGAATAATAGAAAATCCTGATATATTAATAATTAATGAGTGGTAATATGGTATAAAAATATCATATAATGTAATATAATTATGAATTTATTTATTTAATTAATAAATAACATCCTTTAAACCTTTATACAAGAGGTTTATGTATATAAAAGCAAAGAGAACTATGAGGAAAGAGTTTCTTGTATCACTTTTTTTTCTATGAGAAATATGGCTTATGCACCACTTATTTCATATGTGTTGTCTATATAATGACCATAATTTTATTATATTATCCGTATAATTATATTT
The DNA here is from genome assembly GCA_963277665.1 of Viscum album. Classification (NCBI taxonomy): domain Eukaryota; kingdom Viridiplantae; phylum Streptophyta; class Magnoliopsida; order Santalales; family Viscaceae; genus Viscum; species Viscum album. The sequence continues at coordinate 1,449,184,529 of OY728129.1, forward strand.
ATGTTTATTTACATATCCATTTTATGATCTCTCTTTCATAGGGTTTAAAGTTCAAATGTTGCCACATGGGTAATGTAATTTTGCCTCATTTTTCCTTCCTTGAGACACATTCTATGTTATGAACCTAAATTATTTTATGAGGTGTAAATAACTCCCTTTGAAAATTTTTATCATTAATTATATTATTTTCATGATATTATTTTTTTATTTAATTTTATTCTCTATTCGGTAAGAAATATTTTTTATTCCAAAAACTATGTTTTCTAAGAATGTTTTTAAAATGTTTTTAAATGATCATTTAATAATTTTAATTGAAAATCAATTAAAATATGTCTAAACTAGTTCTTAAATTATTAATTTATATTTTTTAATGTTAATTTTCAAAAAACTGGTTTTATAAATGTTTTAGGATTTAAAAATCATCTTTTCAACATATAAAGGATATTTTTCTCATGAATTGTTTCAACTGATCCCTCAAAATTATTTACCATATAAGATAAAACGATTTAACATTACTTTTTCATTAATGGGGATATAATTAAACAAAATTATTATTATTATTTCTGTCATTGTTCTATGTTTCTTATTTAACGATATTTGTGAAAACTATCTTTTTTCAATGAGTAAGATTAAAGTATTTATGATACTCATTTCATTTCATGGGCTTTGATGTGGTGAATGATTTGTCATCTTATGGAACTTGCATAATTTATTTTAATAACTTCACTTGTGGGAAGTATATCTATCTCCGATATATTGAGTAGGGATAAATGTTTTATGTGAGCAAAGGTTACATGGAAGGTCATCCTAAGCCCACAAAAAGAGGGTGCACTGGAGGTCATCTTAAGCCCGCAATAAGAGAGTAAATGGGAGGTCTTCTTAATCCCTAAACAACATGGTTTACTAGATGTCATACTAAGTCCAAAATAAGAGAAAACATTGGAGGTTATCCTAAAAAAACTAGAAGGTACACGAGAGGTCATCCCAAGACTAGAGTTGGCACACAAGTGATTAGACCAAGCCTAACGTACAATAGTTGTCTTGATTAGTATCATTGAAATAACATACTCATGTTTAATGGGAATGCCAGAAATTCTAGGCCTTTTGAAATGGTTATAATTTCATGGATCATTTGATTTTATTATCTTATGATTCATGTATTATTTATTGCAAACATTTTTATTTTAGATTATTAAATTTGATATATAGGATATGATTATCAAATGTTATGATCGCATTTTAAAACACTTAGGCTCAAGATATGCTTAATTATCTTCCATTATTACCGTAATTAAAAATATAGACTCACCCTTTATTATTTTTCTTTTTCCCTAAGATACAAAGAATGTTATTAAATTTTATATCTCAAAAAGTTTATCATTATTATTGAATACATGGGAGATAATGTAGGCATTTTATGAAGGTGATATTTTTATTTCCAAGTTTCCAAAGACACCAATACCTGAATATTCTAGAATTAGTTTATTATAACATGAATATTCATCAATTTAAATATAATATATATATATATAAATTGAGTGGTTATTTATAGTGATAGTTTATTTCTCATATAAATTGACGGGTCACAACAAAAATTACCTGACTCATGTCCTATAGATAGTAATCGTAATCATAAAATTAATGATATAGAGGAATTAAAATTATTGGTAAAGCTCTGAAATATATATTAATAATAAAATCACTAAGTAGTTATTCACTCAGAAAGATATTATTATGTTTAGAGAATGTGTTCTGAGTTAGTTAATGATTATGAATGCTAAAAACATTACCACCCTAGGAAAGAAAACAAGGTTGATGATGCTTCCAAAGAATATATGATGCTATATTATCTATGAAGATGGTAAGAAAGTTTATATATTCATGGAATTCAAGTGGATAAAACATGAATAATTAAAGTATAGGTGGAAGTCTTATATTGATCAAATATGTGTTTGACTATCTCTCTAAGTGTAGATTAAAGATGAACAAAAGGAAGATATAGATCATAAAAAGACAATGAGACATGTTCCTAATTTCAATAATGGTTATGAAGGAATGATAATCTTCAAGAACAATATATTAATCTCATAGAAACCTTATTTTAAGGATATGTTGTATAAATCTCATATTTCATCTTTCTCCACTCTTCATAGACGTAAGAATATGTGTACTTATATTACTAAGTAAAGATGATGATAAAACATGAATAGTCATATTGAAGAGTATATAGTTAGATTCGTGGTATAATATAATGTCTTGTTTGATTGATAAAATTATTTTGGGTTGTTATATTCATTACCCACACTAGAATTAAAATGGTAAAAATCCCCCTATATTTCATCACCAAACTCCCCATTACATCTAATGGAAATAATTATATTTTTGTTGTAGTAAACCGCCTTTTCAATTCAAAAAACATCATATTTATTTTATAATATTTCTACCTTGATAATACTTTTTGAATAAGTATTATATTAGTGGTAATGATTAACATAGTATACGTTTCCGTTATATAAGATTTAGATTCGATGATTACATTGATGCTCTGGTGAATTCCTTGGAAAAATCTGTAACACCCTGATATTTTATGAGAAGTATATTTTTTTATGTCTTATGTTATAGGAAACATCAAATAAATCTTTCACGGCACACTACACTAGCTTACCCTGTGTTACACGCAATCACGACCTTCCTCAATATCGTGTGTAGTACGCAATACCGAGTTTTAATAAACAACGATATATTATTATAATATTATAAACTAGATTTTATTAATTGTATTGACTGAATTTTAAATTTTATAACATTATTATTCATCTTAGAAATTTTCTGGAACATGGTATGAGAACAAATAAAATTTTCGGGTAAAATAACTATTTTTAAAAAAATATAGTTTTTCCACCTTTTGATGGCGCACCAACATTACATGTAGTGTTTGAAAAGTTTATAAGTTCAATTTGACAAAATTAAATTCTTCTTTAGAATCAATATATAAAAATTTACTTTGGATAAATTTTTTATATTATTATGACAACTTCCATATTTTAATGAATAGTGAAAACACGCTATAGTTTAATTAAAAACAACTTTTTTCATCATAATAATTTATATGGTTTAATTATAATATTTAATGGTTTTAAAGTATAAATATAATATATTTTTACAATTTAATATAATGTATGTCATTAGAGTTAATTTTACATTGAATTCATAGGTAAAAACATTTCAATCTTTGGCAATGTTTTAGGTTTTAAAACCTGTTTGCTTAACAACGAGATTAATTTTAAATTAATTACTACAAATTATATGTTTTGAATTTTGAAAAATGGATTCCATATTTTGATTCAGTGGGTCCAAATTATTTTAATAGGTTACTTTTATTTTTTTGAGATTATGAATAGCAACTACGGTAATTTTTATTTACTGCAGTTAAAGGTAAATCAGGTTATTAAGGGTAAATATAAGATTATAAAATTACCCTAAAACTTGCCAAAATCTTATTGGATGAATAAAAGTCGACCCATATCACCTAGGGGTCAGACTAGATTCATTTAATGGACTTTTGGACAATGAGATAATATAAATACTATTAAAACTAAAGAAAGTGACAACATGTCACTCTCTTGAATCTTATAAGTATAATAATTTTAATTTATTGATAAACATAATGAAACTTAGAAAATGAAAACTCTACATAATTATAATAAAATTATCTACATCAGATGAATTTATTTATAATTTTTAGGGATTAAATAATTTTCATTAATTATGACACAATAGTGATGTTGAAATTATTTTATTGATTGAATTATCAAATAAATGATTTTAAAAGTATTAAAATAAATATTATATGAACTACTTAATGTGCTCCACTAATTTTATAAATAAAAATAACATTTTATGAATCTTAAAAATCTTTTATTTCGAACATATCTTCTGTATATATTTTATTTAAATTGAAAGAAATGAATATTGTCAAAATTGACACTATTGTTATTTTATAAAAATTACATATTATAAAATTGTTTAAAAATCACAAAAATATTTAAAAATTATAATTTAAAATTTATATAGTCTAATATGTAATAGATCATAAAATTGTGGACAATTTACAACATATAAGTAAATATTTATAAAGATTTAAAATTTACAATTTTATTACCCCAAATAAAATTAAATAGATTATTTAAGGGTAAATCAAGTTCATAATGCTTAAAATAAATTCCTAACTTGACTAAATGTTATTGGTTGATTCTATTTCAACCCTATATCATCTAATATTCATATTTCAGTCATTTTTTGAGGTTTTTATGTGGGTTTGGAATTTATTATAAATTAATAATTCTTATAATTCCAAAGGTGCACCTCTCCTCCCTTATAAAAGGTCAACTCCTCCCTCACCACTTTACACAATTTAGAGCCTTCAATCTCGGCCCAATCATTCCCAATTCTCTTATCCACTTCCCTAGAAACATCCTAGATGTCCTGGTCTTCTTCAAATACCAATCTTAGTACCATAAGAGGAAGTTTCAAAGAGGCGTGTCAAAGAAGAGGTAATATCCATTACCGATTCTTTCAAATTTATTTATTCTTCTACTTCTTCTTCATTAGTTGTTTGATTATGAAGTAATAACATCAGTATAATACATATACTGATATTTTATTATAAATATGAAACAACCCTAATTCACCTTCTATCCATCCTTCGAAAAATGAAATCACTGCGCGTGCATACGTACAGAATACCATCTCCACGTCGTGGTGTAATCTGTTTTCCACCACCACCTTACTTGGATGGGTATAATGGTGTAAATAATAACTATATATGATTATTTTCAAGTGATATTGATTCTTAAATAGTATACATACACTTAAATACAAATCCACGATCATGGGAACGATATCATCACTCGGGCGTACGTACGGCCTACCGTCCCCACGATGTGATGCGACTCATTGTACATGATCTTCATTGAATAATGATTATATAAATGAATTTAATTAATAAATATGATATATATTACATTAATACCATTCTGGAATCGAGATATCTATAACCTAAAAAGAAGAATAAGAATTTATTCGACAACACATGCATAAGAACATAAAGCAATAAACACCCAAATAACAAGTAGCAATGAAATATTACTAATAAGAAGCTAAGAATATGGCCATATATGATATCATAACAATGAATATGATTCCGTAATAAGTCAAGGACATTATTTAAATCATTATACCGGAGGTTTGGACATGTACAAAGCATATCAGACCTAAGGTAAGGGAAAATCTCACAATCTCAATTTTTATCTGAGATTGTTTATACTTCAGAATTTACTGGGGAATATTTATCATCCACATCCATGTTCCATAAATATTTAATATTATTTATATCTTCCTACAATTGTTTATATCCAATATGACTCATTGGTGTGTTTTAGAAAAAGATATGAAAGGAATCTTTTGTCGTTTTTCGTATAGGGTACTTTTTGACTTTTCTGGCCAAAGTACGAGAAGAATGTTTTTTTAACTTATACGGCATGAATATTTTTTTTTTGATTTCATAGAACATTTTTTCCATGAAGCATCCTTTAAATTTTTTCAAGTTTATTTTTAATAAACTTCTTTTATTTTAAAATTTTATGACATGTTATGAAAGGAAAAATGTTTTTTAAGTAGAAAGGATATTTTACTCAAGAATGGAGTTCAAGCATTATATCAATATTATTTCCCATCTAAGATAATATAGTGTTATGTTTATATACCTAGTTTTTATGTTGATTTGACTATGTTATGATGGAATTATTTTTATGATGTCCTTTTATCTTATATGGATTATTTTATGATGGCATGGCGTTTAAGAATCCCATTTTTATTACATGGGTTATGTTATGATGTATGAATTATGATTTTGTGGAACACATAAGAATGATTTCATTATGAGATGGGTGGGACCTATATCTCCTTCCAATGAATTGGGTAAAGATTTATTTCTCATGAGATAGACATGGATGGAGTGGAAAGTTAAATCAGTTCAGGGATACAGGACTGGAACGGGGAGTGAACTTGGTTTAGTAATGGACTTTGTCCGCTATAATAGTATTGTCTAGGAGACTTGACTAATATGAAATGATTTTCTATGATTATGTGTGTATGCCACAAAGTTTCATGTTTTATGTTATGATTATTTGGGATTACATTTCACCACTATGATTTATCCCATGTTATGATGATCTCTTTTGCAAGTTAAGATATTCAAAATGTTATGTTCTTATGAATATGATATGATTGATATTTCTTTTTTTTTACCCTTACTGAGCATTTGAGCTCCCCCTTTTGTATGTTTTCTTTTCCACAGGTTTGGATGAAGGGTATTAAGTGGAATATGCCAAAAGGGACTCTAGATGTGATGAAATAAGTAGAAGGCAACATAGATGATTTATGAACCAGTTGTTTATGTTTCGCAGTTTCTAAAGACACTATACCTATATGGTCCTTTCATGGTTTTGTTATATGTTGTAATAAGTATGCTTCAATTTTTGAAGTAATAACCATGTATGTAAAGTATGTGTCAATATAGTTGGTATCAGGGGGAGGTTATAGTCAATCTTTGGAAACTAGGATGTGGAAGCCTTAGTAAGAACCCTAAGGATATATCTAAGAATAGAACACAATCTTAGTGTTTTAGAAATGGCCATGAATAACCTATAAAAAGTCCATAAGTGTAAAATTTAATTCTTGATTATATGGTTTTCCTATTATGATTAGTGTTTCTCGCACTATTCTTCTTGGTTTTAGTCAATGGATGGAACCCGAAAGAACCGTGTTAATGCTGAATGTGACGGAAAATGCAATGATTTTCCCCCTGAAAAACCAAACGTTATGGGAGCTAGAATGAAAAATCGTTTAGCCTTGCTCACACAACTTTCTCAAGCTATGAACCCTACAGGACACCCAAACGAACAAAGGAAGGGGAAACATTCTATTGAATCGTTCATGAGGTAGCTTCCACCTTCATTCAGCGGGTCATCTGATCCATTAGTGGATTAATAAAGGATTCGTACCACTAAAAAGATATTTTCAGTTCTATAATGTTCTAATCATGACAAAGTCATCTTAGCAGTGTATCGTTTGGAAGGTGATGCTGATCAATGGTGGAATATTATCAAGAATACGAGGCAAAGAGATGAAATTGAGTCCATGGAATGGGACAAGTTCAAGATCTTATTTTTCAATAAGTACTTCCCTTGTATTCTTTGAACAAAGATAGAGAAGGAGTTTCTTGAACTGAAGAAAAAGGATGATGAATCTGTTGGTACCTACGAAGCAAATTTTACACGACTTGCAATGTACGCTTCTAGAATTATTATCAAACCCGAGAGTAAAATCGAACAATTCACTATTGGCTTAAAACCAAGTCTTCAAAGGGAGTTAGCCTTATGGGACTTCAATAGCTACGAGGAAATTGTTCGTTGTGATCTCAAGGTTGAGATGGAGATTGGAGTAACCCATAAATCATATGGGTTTGATAAGAAGAGGAAAATGGAATTTAAAGGGCAATCTGAAGACCATAATTAAAAGAAGATGAGTTTTCCTTTATTCTCAAATTATGGAAATAAACATGGAGGGAATTGTCTTAATGGGACAAGAAAATGTTTTATGTGTGGAAAATAAGGTCATCAGGCAGTTGAATGTCGAAATAATGGAAAGAAGATGTCTAATGATGCGAACAAAGAAAGGGATACAAAGAATGCACTTCCTACACTTCAATGTTCCAAGTGTAAGGATATGGGGCATTATGCCAATCAATTCCCAAATGCAAGGGTTGTTGATGATGATCGACATCAACTAACTCTTGAGGCCAAAGACAATGGAAATTCACATGCAATTACAATCGGTGATGTTGAGTACGATAACGAAGTGGTGAAAGTTACACATACCATCCGCTCTAAAGTAGAAAATGTTTTATTTGATTCTGGATCCACCCACTCTTTTATTTTTGAAGAATTTTCTAAGGGTATCGCCATATTACCTCAACAATTAGAAGTTGAGTTAGCTACGACAACTCCTAATGGCACAACGGTAGCATCAAAAGTTTAAAATTCTTCTCCAATTGAATTTTGTGGGAAAGTGCTTCCTGCAAATCTTGTGATCCTCCCTATAGTGGAATTTGATGCGATTCTTGACATGGATTGGCTTTCTTTATATGGAGCTCATATCAATTGCAAATAATGGAAATCACATTTAATATTCCTGATCAATCTACTATCATATATCAATGGAAGGATGAATATAACCTTCCAGTGGAAATTTCTACCATCTTATGTGTCTTGATTCCAATAAATGAAGGTTATTTATCTCAAATGGTTGGAGAGAAAATCATGATTAGGAATATTCCCATTGTAAGAGATTTTGATGATGTCTTTCCAGAGGAATTTCTAGGTCTTCAACCAAATCGTGAACATCATTTTTCATTAGAACTCATTCCGGGTGCCATGCCCATTGCAAAGACACCTTATAAAATGGACCCAATTGAGTATCAGTAATTAAAGAAACAACTCCAAGAAAATCCTGATAAGGGATTCATATGACCTAGTGCATCACCTTGGGGAGAACCTATTCAGTTTGTTAAGAATAAAGATAGATCAATGAGACTCTGCATTGATTATCGAGAACTTAACAGGTTCACTATCAAGAACAAATATCCTCTCCCATGCATTGATGACTTATTTGACCAACTACGTGGAGCTCAATACTTTTACAAGATTGATCTTCGTTCAGGGTATCATCAATTAAGGGTAAAAAAAGAGGATATACCAAATACGGCTTTCTGTAAAAGGTATGTACACTATGAATTTATAGTAATGCCATTTGGTCTTACTAATTCCCCTGCTATCTTCATGGATCTAAGGAATAGAGTCTTTATAGACTATCTTGATCAGTTTTTGGTAGTATTTATAGACGATATTCTTGTTCTATTCAAAGAGAAAGGAAGAAAATGAAGATCACTTGAGAAATGTATTAAACACCCTAAGAAAGGAGAAGCTTTATGCCAAATTTACCAAGGGTAAATTTTGGCTTCAAAAAGTTTCATTTTTTGGTCACATAATCTCAAAAGAGGGGATATCTGTGGATCCAGCAAAGAAGGAGGTTATCCAAAGATGGTCGAGACCAACAACAGTAATTGAGATCCGAAGTTTTCTTGGTTTGCCTGGATATTATCAAAATTTTGTGAAAGATTATTCACTATTATCCAATACACTCACAAAGTTGACTCGAAAAGGAGTTATGTTCATGTGGACGGAGGAGTGTGAAGATAATTTCGAGGAGTTGAAAAGAAGGTCATCTAGTGCACCTGTGCTCACACTGCCTTGTAGTGGAGAAAGGTTTGTGATCTATAGTGATGAATCCAGGAAGGGATTGGGATGTTTTCTCATGAAAAATGATATGGTGATATATTATTCCTCATGATAGTTGAAAATCCATGAGGAAAATATTCCCAACTCATGATTTGGAGTTAGCTGCGGTAATATTTACATTAATGATTTGGAGGCATTATCTTTATGGTCAACGATGTGATATTTATACTAATCATAAAAGTTTAAAGTATATTTTCACACAAAATGAGCTGAATATGAGCCAAAGAAGATGGTTGGAGTTGATTAAGGACTATGACTGCTCAATTTATTATCACCCTGCGAAAGCAAACAAGGTGGTGGATGTATTAAGTCGATGAGACCATGCTAGCTTATCCATGATGAGGATCACAAAAGATCCAATATTTATGGATTTACAAAAGATGGATCTTGGAATTATAATAGAAAGGGAAAAATCATATCTTTCTCAAATGAATGTTCAACCATCTATACATGTGAAGATTAAATAAGCACAAAAAAATCTAGAGTTACAAAAGAAGGTGAGAAATGTTCATGAATTCAACCTTGATTGTGATGGGATAATAAGGTTCAGGAATCGGGTTTGTGTTCCACACATTCCAGAATTAAAGAAGGAGTTGCTGGATAAGGCTCATAGTTCTTCATTCTCTATTCATCCTGGAATCACGAAGATGTATAGGGACTTGAAAGAGTACTTCTGGTGGGATGACATGAAAAGAGATGTTGCTGAATATGTCTCTCAATGCTTGGTTATTCAGCAAGTTAAAGCTGAGAGATAGAAGTCTAAGGGGATGTTACAACTGTTACCCATACCTGAATGGAAATGGGAAAACATAACTATGTACATTGTCTCTCGACTTCCTAAAACATCCAAAGACAATAATGTTTTCTGGGTCATAGTTGATCGTCTTTCAAAGTTGGCACACTTCATTGCTATTAGAGAAGATTTCTCTCTTGATTGTCTTGCTATGATATATGTAAAAGAAGTGGTTAGATTACATGGAGTACCACTTTTCATTTTATCTGATTGGGGCCCGAGGTTTACCTCAAAGTTCTGGAAAAGTCTTCAGCATATTCTAGATACATAGTTGAGTTTCAGCACTACTTATCATCCTCAGACAGACGGTCAGTCTGAGAGAATAATTCAAACTCTAAAAGACATGTTGAGAGCTTGCTCTCTGGATTTCAATGGTGGTTGGGATCCACACCTACCTTTGTTGGAATTTTCTTATAATAATAGCTTTCACTCCAGCATTCAGATGGATCCTTATAAAGCTCTCTATGGAGTGAAATGCCGAACTCCAACTTGCTGGGATGAAGTTGGGGAAAGAAATCTATTAGGACCTGATCATGTTGATGAGATGGTAGAAAAGGTCAAATCTATTCAACAACACATAAGAGTAGCTCAGAGTTTACCAAAAAGTTATGCTGACAATCGAAGAAAAGACCTAGAGTTTGAAGTGGGTGATAAAGCGTTCCTATGAATATCTCTTTGGAAGAGAGTAAAGATATTTGGAAAGAAAGGAAAGTCGATCCCAAGGTATATTGGTCCTTTAGAAATACTAGATCATGTTGGTAAGGTAGCATACCAATAGGTTCTTCCACCGAATCTCTCTCAAGTTAATTATGTGTTCCATGTATCTCTCCTAAGAAAGTACATACCAGATCCTTCACATGTACTAAGCTCAGAAGTTGTATCGCTGGAGCAAGATCTTTCTTATGAAGAACAGCCGATAAAGATTCTCGATCGAAGTGAAAAATTTCTATGGAACAAGACCACTCTCTTGGTTGAAGTTTTATAGAGGAACAACCAATTAGGATAAGCTACATGAATGCTTGAGGATATGATGAGGGAGAGGTATCCACATCTGTTTGTTATGAAGTGACGAATTTTGAGGGTGAAATTCATTTTAAGGGGGATAAAATGTAACACCCTGATATTTTATGAGAAGTATATTTTTTTATGTCTTATTTTATATGAAACATCAAATGAATATTTCACAGCACACAAAAATAGCTTGGCATATATTACACGCAATCGTGACCTTCCTCGATAGCGTGTGTAGAACGCAATACAAAGTTTCACTAAACAACGATATATTATTATAATATTATAAACATGCCGTTATGGATAGTATTAATTGAAATTTTAATTTTATAACATTAATATTCATATTACATATTTTCTAGAACATGGTATGAGAACAAATAAATTTTTCAGGTAAAATAAGTATTCTTAAAAAAATGCAGCTTTGCCGCCTTTTGATGGCGCACTGACATTAAATCTAGTTTTTGACAAGTTTATAAGTTCAATTTGACAAAATAAAATTCTTCTTTATAATCAGGATATAAAAATTTACTTTGGATAAATTTTTCATATTTTTCTGACAACTTCCATATTTTAATGAATAGTAAAAACACGCTATATTTTAATTAAAAACACTTATTTTCATCGTAATAATTTATATGATTTAATTATAATATTGAATGGTTTTAAATTATAAATAGAATATATTTTTACCATTTAATATAATGTTTATCATTAGAGTTAATTTTACATTGAGTTCATAGGTAAAAACATTTCAATCTTTGGCAATGTTTAAACTTTTAAAACCCATTTTCCTAACAACTGGATTAATTTTAAATTAATTACTGAAACTTCTGTGTTTTGAATTTTGAAAAATTGACTCCATATTTGGATTCAATGGGTCCAAATTATGTTAATAGGTTACTTTTAATTTTTTTTGAGATTATGAATAGTAACTACGGTAATTTTTATTTACTACAGTTAAAGGTAAATCGGGTAATTAAGGGTAAATATAAGATTATAAAATCACCCTAAAACTTTCCAAAATCCGGTTGGATGAATAAAAGTCGAACCATATCACCTAAGGGTCGGGATGGATTCATTTCATGGGCTTCTGACCATGAAATAATATAATTATTATTAAAACTAAAGAAAGTGACAACATGTCACTCTCTTGAATCTTATAAGTATAATAATTTTAATTTAGTGATAAACTTCATGAAACATTGAACATGAATAGTCTCCAGAAATATAATAAAATTATCTACATGATATGAATTTATTTAAAATTTTTAGGGATTAATTAATTATCATTAATTATGACACAATAGTGATGTTGAAATTATTTTAATGATTGAATTATCAAATAAATGATTTTAAAATTATTAAAATAAATATTATATGAACTATTTAATTTTCTCCACTAATTTTCAACATAAAAATGACATGTTATGAATATATTAAATTTTTTATTTCGTACATATCTTCTGTATATATTTTATTTAAATTCAATGAATTGAATATTGTCAAAATTGAAACTATTGTTATTTTATAAAATTAACATATTATAAAAATGTTTAAAATTCACAAAAATATTAAAAATTATAAATTAAAATTTACATGGTCTAGAATGTAATTTATCATACAATTATAGGCAATTTAACACATATAAGTAATTATTTATAATGATTTAAAATTTAGAATTTTATTACCACAAATAAAATTAAATAGATTATATAAGGATAAATCAAGTTGATAATGTTTAAAATAAATTCCCAACTTGTCTAAATTTTATTTGTTGATGATATTTCAACCCTATCTCATCTAATATTCTGGTTTGAGTCATTTTTGGAGGTTTTTATGTGGGGTTGGAATTTATTGTAAATTAATATTTCTTATAATTCCAAAGGTGCCCCTCTCCTCCCTTATAAAAGGGAACCTACTCCCTCTCCTCTTTACACAATTTATAGCCTTAAATATCGCCCAAACCCTACCCATTTCTCTTCTCCACTTCCCTAGAAACATCCTAGTGGTCCTGGTCTTCTTCAAAGACAAATCTTACTGCCCTAAGAGGAGGTTTCAAAGAGGTGTGTCAAAGAAGAGGAATTATCTATTACCGATTCTTTCAAATTTATTTCTTCTTATACTTATTCTTCTTTAGTTGTTTAATTATGAAGTAATAACATAAGTATCAATCATATACTGATATGTAATTATAAATATTAAACAACCCTAATTCACCTTCTATCCATCCTACGGAAAATGAAATCCCCGCGCGTCTGTACGTACAGAATACCGTCTCCATGCTGTGGTGTAATCTGTCTCCACCACCACCTTACTTGGATGGGTATAATGGCGTAAATAATAACTATATATTATTATTTTCAAGTGATATTGATTCTGAAATAGTATATATACACTTCAAAACAATTCCACGATCATGGGAACGATATCATCGCTCGTGCGTACGTACGGCCTACCGTCTCCACGATGTGATGCGACTCGTTCTACATGATCTTCATTGAATAATGATTATATAAATGAATTGAATGAATAAATAGGATATATATTACATTAATACCATTCTGTAAATGAGGTATCTAAAACATAAAAAGAAGAATAAGAATTTATTCGACAACACGCGCATTAGAACGTAAAGAAATAAACACTAGAATAACAAGTTGCAGTGAAATATTACTAATAAAAAGCTAAGAATATGACCATATATGATATCATAACAATGAAAATGATTCTGCAATAAGTCAATGACATTATTTAAATCATTATATAGGATGTTTGGACACGTAAAAAGTATATCGGACCTAAGGTAAGGGAAAATCTCACAATCTTAATTTTTATCCGATATTGTTTATAATTAAGAATTTACTGGGAAATATTTATCATCCACATCCATTTTCCCTCAATATGTAATATTATTTCTATCCTCCTGAAATTTTTTAAATCCAATATTACTCATTGGTGTGTTTTAGTAAAAGATATTAAAGGAATCTTTTGGTGTTTTTCGTACAAGGTGCTTTTTGACTTTTCTAGCCAAAGTACGAGAAGAATGTTTTTTAACTTATATGGCATGAAGGTATTTTTATGATTTCAAAGAAAATTATTTACATGAAGCATCCTTTACAGGTTTTCAAGTTTATTTTTAATCAACTTCTTTTATTTTAAAATTTTATGACATGTTAAGAAATGAAAAATGTTTTTGAAGTAGAAAGGATATTTTCATTAATGATGGAGTTCAAGCATTATATCAAAATTATTTTCCATATAAAATAATATAGGGTTATGTTTATTTCCCTATTTTTACATTTATTTGAATATGTTATTATGGAATTATTTTTATGATGTCCTTTTATCATATGTGGATTATGTTATGATGGCATGATGTTTAAGAATCCCATTTTTATTACATGGGTTATGCTATGATGTATGAATTATGATTTTGTGGAACATATAAGAATGGTTTCATTAAGAGATGGGTGGGACCTATATCTCCCTCCAATGCATTGGGTAAAGATTTATATCTCTTTAGATAGACATGGCTGGAACGACAAGTTAAACCGGTTCAGTGATACAGGACTGGAACGAGGAGTGAACTCGGTTTAGTAATGGAGTTTTTCCGTTATGATAGTCTTGGATATGAGTCTTGACTAATATGAAATGATTTTCTATGATTATGTGTGTATGACACAAAGTATCATGTTTTATTTTATGAATATTTGGGATTACATTTCACCACTATGATTTATCCCATCTTATGATGATCTCTTTTGCAGGTTAAGATATTCAAAATGTTATGTTATTATGAATATGATATGATTGATATTTCTTTTTTTACCCTTACTGAGCATTTGAGATCACCCTTTTGTATGTTTTATTTTCCACATGTCTGAATGAAGGGTATTAAGTAGAATATTCCAAAAGGGACTCTAGATATGTTAAAATAAATGAGAGACAACGTAGATGATTTATGAACTAGTTGTTTGTGTTTCCTAGTTTCTAAAGATAATATACCTATATGGTCCTTTCATGGTTTTGTTAAATGTTGTAATAAGTATGCTTCAATTTTTGAATTAATAACCATGTATGTAAAGTATGGGCCTTTATAAAATCTATATACAGCGTTATGGGTTAGTACTATTGATCTTGCATAGATGGATGGTAAATTTGAGTGAACGATTTTAAATAATTGAGGATATGTTGTGAAACTATTATCTATAATTAAATGGTGTTTAGAACAAAGAACTTCTTATAAAAGAGTTATCTTATAAAAATATCATCCCCTAAAACATTTAGAATCCTCTTTCTGATTACGTATTTGGAAGTGTAAAACATTTAAGTGATGGGATGTATTTGATTGAGAGAATATATTAGGACCCCATATAAATGAAGAAATATAAATGATGGTTATATTTACTTAACATCACATCAAGGAAACATAGAGTTTACTAATTTGATATGAGGACAATCGTCTATGATATATCGAATTCAATGTTTTTGAAATAGTAATCCTATGAAAATCTAAATGGAATAATATTATGAGATAAATATATTATTGAATGTTGATTATTAGGTATATTTTGAACTTCTATATTCTTGAATGATTTGGTAAGATTCATTATCGTTTGACGCTTCCACCAAAACATTCTCTTTCTCATGATGTCTTCAATGATTGTATCCAGATGATGTAAAAACTAGATCCTTCACAAGTATTATACTCTATGTTTGTACCCCCATATAATGATAATTACTATTAGTAAAAACGAGTATAAATATTCAATAATTGGGATAATGTGATTTAGAATGAGCTACTCTATTAGTTAAAGTTCTCTGAAGGAATGGAATATTCAAAAAAATTACATGGAATCCCAAGGATGTGATAAAGTATGGATATTCTTATTTATTTGAATCGAAGTGATTTAATATTCATTTCAATTGGGGTATAATATAAAAAACATGATGTATTCGACATCTTTCTTAATGTTTTTACATATAAATAAACATTATGCATTCAACATCTTTCTTTATGCGCCACATTGAGTGCAAATGAATTGTGATATATTATACTTTATAATCAAACCATAGGATTAATGGGTTTTAATAGGATGAAAATAATTATAAAAAACATTTATATATGTTTTTAATGATTTTTTTTCATTAATCATAATACAATTGTACTCATTTTTTAGTAAGGTCATTTTATTCTAAGAAGAATACATTTTTTTAAAAAATGGGGTTTGTTTTATTATGTTCACAAATGTTATAATCAATTTCTTCCACTATTATAAATATAATTTAATAAAAATGTTATCAATTTTAAAAACATATTACCAAAAGTATCTTAATCTCAAATTTGGGGTTTTTAAAATACGATTAATTTTTCATTGAAAAAAAAACTAATGTTTCAGAAATATTTTTTTCCATTCAAGTATTTTTGAAGTCCAAAATTGTTTTTAATTTCTCTTAAAATATTTAGATTTTATTTTTTTTTAAAAATAATACAATTTATTTTATTGTAATATTTATTATTCATAATTTTTTTGTGATATATTTTTACACTTAAAAATGAATTTTTTGAGAAAACTATTTTTTAATGTTTTTGAGGATTTATTTTAAAAATATTTTCTACCACATAAAATATTTAATTTCATATAATTTATGATATATAATAGTTAATAAGTATCTACTTAGGAAATGAAGAATCCTTAATTTTTTTCTAAATAAATATTAAAAATAGTTTAAATTTTATTATACTGATTATTTTTAAAAATGGTTTACTAGAAAGGGGTGGTAAAGTAAGATATATAAACAATTGATTCGTAAATTTTTTAAAATTTCAATTAGATAACCGAATTTTGACCCTATCTAATATAATATTTAAATATGATTCATTCAGAGTCATTTTTCATTAGTATAAAATTATTATTTTTTAATCTTCTATAAAATTCTATGTCTCCCATATTTATCCCCTATAAAATGACACCACCTATCTTCTCTTCTCCACAATTTAAGTTCCTCTAACCTCATCAAATACCTACTCAAATATTTTCCGAACAAAACTCCCCACATCCTCTATATAATTGAAGGAACTAAATAACATCCCTTCAAGGATTGTAGTGAACTCCATAGGTGGTTTTTGAACAAATAGGTTGTTGGAGAACATAAGAAACAAGCCAAACGTGATGTATGGGTTTGATGATACAATATCATCTTTAAAAGGATTGATTACAATTAAATATAAAATTATTAAATTATAAGACATGTCTCTCAAAAATATCATTAATTTATCTCTCCTCTAGTTATATCAATGTATTACATGATTTACATTCATTTTAATCTCTATATACTCATGAGATAGAAATAATGTTTTTAAGAGTAACTAAATTTATTTCCCTCTTCACCCTAAAATATTTCCATTCAGGTCTATATTTTATTTTAAAATTTTCCACATATTTTTAATATTCATAAATAAATTTGTTATGTAATTTTTACCCATGTTTGAATTTTTATGAAAATACTTAAGAAAATATTTTTTCCATTTTCCAAATGTGGTATTTTTGAGTTCTTACAAAAAATGTGAAAGGAATAATCATTTTAACATTTACCATGGGAAAAAAATTTCCACCATCATTACAACACAATTCATTTTCTATACCCTTATGAGTTTCTATGGATATTTTCAATGATAAATTTTTATGTAATATTTTAGATTTTTTTATTTTAAATAATATTTCAAAATGAAGAGTGAAGTTTCACGAAATAATATTACAGTTATATTTTAAAGGGATATTTAATCTTTGATAAGATAATTTTATGTTAATTATGCTTCACATGGGATATTATTCTATGATACCATAATAATTCATTCTCTCTACGGTTTATGATTATAATAATAAAATAATTATGGAAGAAAATTGTTTCCATGGGTTAAGTTATGATGAATGTTTACAAGATCGTGTGGAATAAAAAAGAATTATTTATGAATATGTGATTTTTTGGGAAAATATTGTTATTTTATGATCATAAATAGTACATGAGTGGTTTTCTATAGCCCCAAATAGAGGGCACATGAGAGGTCATCACAAAATCAAAACAGGAAGAAGGGTGGATATATAAATATTAAAATGTGATGAATGTCTTGGGGTGGTATCTTTGTCATTAGAATTATAATATTATAATTATTATTCAATTTATGACACACACATATAATATAATCATAAGACACATTTAGGATCTCAAGTCCTGTGTTTTTGATTTTTTATTCTTCATGTCTTATGATCTTACAAAATTTATTCTATGACTCGCATATCTGATCCATGATTTTCTAGGTATGATTTTCAAATATTATGATATTGTTCTTATACATTGTACTCACTTTTTTCATAATTGATCATAAATAACTCCCTTTCATAACCTTACTAAGAATATCATGAAACCCTTTTTTATGTTTCATTTTCACTTATGAATAACGAATGTTAAAAGTATGATATATATATAATAGGCCAGAACCCGCACCCTTGGATCCTGTGCTAAAATAAATATATTTACATTCCCATATTTGATGCAAAAAATTGTTAGAAAAATTTATCATCTAAACCATACAATATAAAAAGGAAAAAATGGATCACTTACATACTAGAAGAAGTTTTAGATTTATTGTTTTAGAGAACTAGGATAAGTCTTATATAAAAAATTCACAACAACCTGGACTACTAAATAACTGGTTTATAATGTTGAACATAATATCCCATTATTCCCATATTTTTTTAATTTCACATTAGGTTTTGAAAATAATCCTAGGTAAATTATTTAGAGACTTAAATATTTAAGTATATGTATTTAAAATCATGGGAAAGTGAAACATAAGAAGTGTAAGCTTAGAATCTCAGTTATGGCTGACAAAATAACTAATAATTGAATGTTATCAATGAGTATAATAATGTATAAAGGTATGATGATGTAATAAAAGTACATGATCAAGAAATAAAGGAGCTCATATCCATCAAAACAAATATCACAAAATATTAAAACATCAAAAAGAAAATAATCATCATAATCAATAATAAAAATCCAAGAAATATCATCCTCGATCATTAAAAACATTATAAACCTATATAAGTAATAAATAAACATAGAAGTATATCTTGGGAAATCGTTTTAATAATTATTCAGGTAAATGGAATAACTATGTAGTTATCTTCCATACTCATTAATCATATGAATGGAATTACCATACAACTGACTTCTATACCCAATGCATTGGATGGATATCACAGATGCACCTGTTGTCGGTTTATCATGTAACCTACCATAAATTTTTTATCATATAACAATCCATAAATTGTTTATCGTAGGACCAACCATCATTGGTTTATCATGTAACCACCTACCATATGTCCAAGTACAATTACATAACACAGAAAACCATACATTTTATCCTTGACTCATAGGGATAACCATTATTCATTTTATAACTTGATAAACTCATAGAAAATGAAAGGGTTTATTTTTAATCACTTTTAGTCATTATAATACCATAGAATCTAATTGGGTTCAATGAAAATATCTTCGGAAAATTATTAACCCATGTAAAAGAAATGGGTTCAATAATAATATCTTCAGGATATGATTAACCACTTAAAAATAAATGGTACCAATAAAAATCTCTTTGAATCAAGTTTAAACCATGTAAAAAAATTTGTATGAATAAAAATATATTTCATACATGGTTAACCCATGAAAAATAAATGGGTTCTATACTAATATCTCCTAAACCTAGTTAACCCATGGAAATGAAAAACGTTACATATCAATATCTATGAAAAAATATCAATCCATCCATAAATTAATGTTTATGTAATCAACAAAAAATATCCTCCATGAAAGATAAGTAATAATATGTTTTTTAATTTTTATTAATATAAATTCTATTAAAATATAATTAAAAAAATTCAGGAGGTAAACAACCATTAAACATTCCAACATTTCCCATACAAGCTTGAAACATTTGAGTCATAAGACCCATGAAAGAAAAAAATGAAACATAAATATCATTAGAATAATTTTATTCAAGATATATCCAATAAAAAGAGATTTATACAGACCACATAATATAATATACACGTATATAATAGGAATCAACCCCAAAGAAGGAAAATTATGACTAAAATATACTACAAAATTGGTATTTTTGAAACAATGAACTCATGAAAGAGACCTTATAAAAATTATAAGTAAAACAACATAAATATGTGGATAAGAATCATCAAATACATTAATGGGAAGTATGTACACTAAACAACAAATATAAGTGGTGAATATATAATATATCTCAATAAAATTACTATGACATTAGAAAATCCTTTAAAGAGATTGTATCATTGGAGTGTGAATAAATAAGTTAAATATTTATGTGTGAAAGATTTAAATAAAAAAAAGATAAAATGTGGAATAATATAATTAGAGGCCTTTTAAAAAATATTCTTGTAATAACATAACTAATTATGTTGAATTGTAACCCATTTAATAGAAATTGAGTGGTTAATATGACATTTATCTCATAGAAATAAATGTGACATAATAAAACCCATTACCAACATTGTATCATTGGGCTGGGAATTAATGAATGAAATAATTATGTTTTAAAGATTTAAATCAAAAATATTAAATAGAAAATATGATATAATACAATTTTATGTCATTTTATATATATATTATATCCCTAACACCACCATTGACAAAGAAGTTTAATGCAATGAATGTAAAATGAATTAAGAAATCCCTTAATACAGTGGTAACATTTGAATCCGAAAAAAATGAAAAAATCATCAAATGAATCATTTAAATATCATGAATTGTAACATCCCAGGTAAATAAAGAAATAATAAATTTTATTTTTAATTAATATTTTATTAATTAAATATTAATTTTAACTTAATGGGGTTTCTATCTTTGATGGCGTACCCGATACGTAACAACAGGTATCCTTGAAATCATACGTTCCAAAATAATAATATAATAATATTATTTTAAATGGTAATAAACACATAGAAAATGTAATGGTGGGAATAAATATAAATAACTAAAATATGATTATACTTGTTTGTTAAATTTTTTAAAATTTATTGAACAAAATTTTAATGGCTTAAAATAATTAATAATATGATTTTAAGGATAAATACTCTAATATTCTTTAAAAGGTCGACTTACCACCTTCAAATGGAAAACCATCTTTAAATCTAGTTTTGGTCACTTTTATATGTACCATTTAAAAAAATAAAATTCCTCTTTAGAATCAGGACATCAGAATTTACATTTTTTAAATGTTTGGTATTTTTCTAATAAAATTCATTTTTTAAGGAAAAGTAAAAAATGAAGTATTTTAATTCCAAACAACCTTTTAATCTAAATCAATTATATTTTTATATTATATTTTTTATTGATTTTAAAGTGTAAATATATAATATTTTTACCATTTCAACTAATTCTAGTTATTGGAAGTAATTTCAATTTGAAATTGGACATAAACAAGTGTCAATCTCTTGATAGTTATTATTTCGTAAAAACACGATTTTTTGATTTGACAATGAGAATTAAATTTAAATTAATATATGCCAATTCTATGTTTTTAATTTTGAAAATTTGATTCCATATTTGGAATCATGAGGTTCAAATTGTGTAAATAGTTACCTTTTAGTTTTAGACATTAGGAATACTTACTTCTATAAATATTTGTTTAACCATGGTTAAAAGGTAAATTTGGTAAATAAGGGTATACAAATATTTTTATAATAATATAAAATTAACCTAAAATTTGTCCTCATCCTATTGGTTAATACATATCTGAATTCAGATATCCTTGGGTTGATTTTGGGATCCCATATAGCCACATGGGAGTAATAATGACACTTTATATTAATTAATTTAAAGTAAATTTCAAAATGACATAAACAAATATTTTTTTTGTAAATTAATTTTTACATTTTGTTATATAAGTTATATATTCATTGATAAATATTATTTGGAAATCTAAAACGACTTCTTATATCATTGTATTTTTTTTTTATAATTTTTAGCCATCAAATATATTAAATTATTTATGAGACAATATTGATGTAGTGTTTACCTCATTAATAAATGAATTTAATAAATAAGCTTATAATGATTAAAATAATATCCAAAACCTTCCCAATTCACATTGGATAATTTTATTTCAACCATGGGTCATCTTATATTCAACATTAATAAGTTTTGAATCTTTAGAAACTGAAAATCATTTTTTAATAAAATAATATTTTCACACTTCCCTAAAAAGCCCCTCCTCCCCCTTATAAAAATCCCTCACCTATAGCGCGTTCCTCACACCTCTCAAGACCTTTGGCTCATCCAACCTCTTCCCAATTAATATACCTACATCCCTATCCTCCATATAGAAGCCTTAACTTAGGAAGAAGGCACTTCAACAAACCCTTTTGGTTCAAACCAAAGGGAGTTACCCAATTTAAAGGTAATGTTGTCTCTTAAGTTCTTTTGTTTATTTTTACTTCTACAACCCCATAAAATCTTTTTATTCCTTTAATTTATAACAACACTATAATCCCCAGTATACTAGGATGTTTTTATGATAAATATTCTAGATACACATACACACACCTCTATTTAATGGGTAAATAACGTACTGTTTCTCTGGATGGAAAACTAACGCCTCGTAAAATGATGATTGGTCAATTGTCTCCTACCACCTCTCATGGTGGATATTATGATGGAATTGTATTTATATAAGATATATATTATGTATTTTGTTTCCTCGTTATTATCTATTTTCTATTTATAGCATACCTTTATTGTTTCCATTATGGTTAAATGCGATAATTTCCTTTGAGGAAGTGCATACTACTGCCCCCACAAAGTGATATGACTCGTTAATTCCATATGTGGGACATATAAATGATGGATTTAATGATATTATATATGATATTATATAGGAATTATAATATACCTATGTATCATTATGTTATAATTTCCATTAAAATAAGAACTAGAAATGAAAGTAGTGTTCATGCGTATGTACGGCTTACCGTCTCCATGAATGGTGAATTTCATTTATTATCTCCAAATGTTATGTAATATTATAAATACATACATATAATAGATTTATATGATATCTAAATCATGAATATATTTCTAGTTATAATTATATTTTGACCACATGAACAACTTGTAATTATAATAAGTACATTTTTGACTCAAGTACCAATTATTGATAAAATGACCATTATTCACATAAATGATTACATAATGTTTATAACAAGGTAATAAGTGATATGAAAGGAATAATAAACTTCAAAAGGAAACTTAAGCAAGTATAAATTAACTTTAGTTTATTATTTATGAGATTAAAGAATGAACGAGTTAAATTAGACATGAGGTAATAGTCTTTGTCTCAATCTCCTTTCATTGAGGAATATTTTGTTTTAATACATGACTTTTTTTTATATGCTGTATAAACACATTTTTGTTTTCATTTCATTCAAAGGGAATCTTTTTCTATTAATTGTTTTACTAAAAGAATAAAATAATTTTTCTTTTTAACGTAAGAGGTGACAACAACCTTTTCTGCCACCATGAGTATTATTTGATCTTTTGGATTCATTAACATACCGTAATGTTTTTAAATGGAAAATATATACCATATACTCTTTTATGTATTTTTGTATGGAAAATGGTTTTGATAATGGATTTTTTATGTCAATATATTTAAATGATATATTTTTATTGAAATGTGGAAATGTTATATTTCCATTAAGATTGTTTTATGTGTTATGAATATGTTATGGTTCTTGGGAATTGTTTATGTATACGAGTGGTTCTGTGATAAACCTTGGGTTGGTGAGCCCAAGTTAGCTCTCCAATGCATTGGGTAATGTGATAGAGGTAAATGTGAATGTTTCTCCTTAGAGATTTTGAGAATATACTATGCTGGGTATTCCAAATGTAACTCCCTATGTAGCTATGATAGATATAATGTAAGAATGATATGGATTCCACATGTTACCTTTATGATTTATGATTTTTATGTGTTATTCATAAACCTTATTATTTCATGAGGTATGTTAAAGAGATTATGTTATGTACGTAATTATGAACTAATGTTTTATTTCATTGTTTTATAACCCTAACTGAGCTTTCTAAACTCATCCCATGTTTTGAAATATTTTTCACAAGAATTAAAGTTGAATAGGGTCAATGATGCGATCAAGGAAAAGTCATGTTGTCTAAAACATGGAACTAGACATGACTCTTTTTTTCAAGAATTTTTTTTTGTGAGAAAATAAAAATTGAGTAGAAGTGTCTTATTTGTAATTCATGAGAATTAATGTAATAGTTATGGCCTAATTTTCTAAAACTCTAAACCTAAAAAGATCCTTAACATGAATTATTCATTTAATTCAAAATTATGTAATGTTTTAAGGTTGGGTACTTATAATTGGTATCATAGGGAAGTTTAGATAACATTATAAGTAAATATATTGTTAAATTAATTTTCATAAACTAATTTTTGGTAAGATTGAAGTGATATAGCATTTAAAGATTACCACGTTGCTTCGCTTAAGATATTTCTGTTTTCAGAATGGTTTTCGGTAGAGGAAACATGAAAGCTATGTTGGGAAGACATCAGAAAGGAGACAACCATCCAAATCAGAAAGGTGAGATGGTCAGAATCAAAACTAAACAGTTTGTTATTGTGATGGAACAATTGAATCAGGATATAAATGGTGGTGGTATCCATGAATGAGATCAGGTAGATCAACCATAGAGGAACATATCAGTAGTGGAGAATTTCATGAAGCCACATCCCCTATCATTTAGAGGATCATCTGACACTATTCTAGCAGAACGGTGGATTAGAGCATTAGATATGAATTTTGATGTCATGGGGTGTTCAGAACAGCAAAAGGTTTGTCTCAGTGTTTACTATTTTGAAGGTGAAGCTGATCAGTGGTGGTTGATGGTGAAACATATCAGAGATATTAAAGATATTGATGATCTTGATTAAGATACATTCAAAGGTATGTTTATGGAGAAATATTTTCCTAAGGTGGTTTGTCTTAGGATAGAAAAACAATTCCTGGAATTGAGGCCGGAGAAAGAATCTATGGCTTCTTATGATGCAAAATTCAATTAACTGGCAAGGTATGCTCTAAATTTCATATGAGATCTTTCCAGTAATATTATCCTTTTTTACTCAGGATTAAAGACAATGTATCAAAGGTCTTTATCTTCTTGTGAATTAAAAATTTATAAAAAACATGTTCGATGTGCGAAGAAGGTGGAAATAACGTTTTTCGATGATCATGACTTCTTTGAAAAACAAAAAAATAAGAGGTCAAGGTGGCAGGAGAAAGGGAAAAACTCTTTTAAAAAGTCTGATGTTAAGAAACTTAAGTTTACTGTTCTTGAAAATTGTGGTAAAGTGTATTCTAGAGAAATTATTTTAAATTTAGGTAACTGATACTGAGATGATAAAATGTGACATAAAGCTCGTAATTTCACTGAAAAAGATCAAGGTAATAGTAAGACAAAATCTGATTTACAATTAGTAAAATGCCTTAAGTAAAATTAAATGTGTCATTATGAAAATGAGTGTCAAAAGAATAACTCTGCTGAGGGAAATCAACCAAACTACAAGAAGAAAGGGTTGGTGAAATCCTTTGCAACTACTTCAACAGATATTGGGACATCAAATGAAGTAGTATCAGTTACACTATTTGTTTCTTTTGATTAGGACAATGTGTTTTTTAATTCGGGGTCTACAAATTCATTCATTTTTTAGAAGTTTTCTCCTATATTAAGAATTCCATCTCAAGATATGAATCTTGAACTTATGGTAAAATAACTTAGAGGAAATTTTGAAACAAAAATTAATTATAAGAACCTTCCTTTCCTTGTGTGCAGAAATAATCTACCTACAAACATTATTTTCTTTCCTCTAGTAGAGTTTAATATTATTTTGGGTATGCATTGGCTTTCTGTTTATCATTATAAGATTTATTTCACAGCTAAAAAGGTTTCTTTTCAGAAAATTTTGGAGTTTTATACAATAATAAACCCTTACTTTTGATAACATATCAGGAAGTTGAGAAACTAGTAAAAGATGGAAATGAATGTGACCTTTCACATATTATTGAGAACAAAAGAACTATTTTGATTAATGATGTCCCAGTGGTAAATGAGAAAATTGATTTTTTTCTTAATGAGTTTCTTGGTATTATACCTAATCAGGATTTCAAATTTACTGTTGACATAGTTCCTAATGCAAATCCAATTTCAAAACCCCCTTATCGAATGGCTCAAATTGTACTTTTAGTGTTAAAGAATAAATTACAGGAGTTTTTAGATAAAGGATTCATTCAACCTAGCACATCACCATGGGGTGCTCCTGTCTTATAATTTAAACAGAAAGATGGTTAAATGAGTATTTTAATTATTATAGTACATTTAATGAAATCACTATTGAGAATAAATATCCTTTTCATCATATTGATGATTTGTTTGATCAGCTCCTATGAGCTCAATATTTTTCGAATATTGACTTGAGGTCAGGGTACCATCAGTTTAATGTAAAGGTACAAAGCATTCCAAAGCCCGAATTTTGTATTAGATATGGCTATTATGAATTTGTAGTTATGCCTTTTGGTTAAACCAATGCACCTACTGTATTCATGGATCTTATTAATAGAATTTTCTGTGAGTTCTTGGAATTGTTTGTGGTTGGGTTCATTGATGATATTTTAGTTTTCTCTAAAAGAAAAAAGGAGCATGAAATTTACATAAGGGTTTTCTTGAAAACCCTAAAAGAAAAGAAACTATTTATGAAATTTAGCTAGTGTGAGTTTTGGTTACAGAAAATTTCTTTCCGTGGTCACATTGTTTCAAAAAAAATGGAATAACGGTTGATCCTACTGTAACGAAAGTTGTTGTAGAATGTCCAAGACCTAAAAATACAATACAGATCCATAGTTTTCAGGGTTTGGTAGGTTATTATCAGAGGTTTGTAGGAACTTTTGCCCAATTATCTAGTTTATTGACTAAGTTAACTCGAAAAGGAATTAAGTTCATTTGGATAAAAGAATTTGATGATTTTTTTGACGAATTAAAAAGAAGATTGGTGAATGCTTCAGTTTACAAACTACCTTCCTGAAATGTGAGTTTTTTATTTATAGTGATGCTTTGTTGAAAGGACTTGACTGTGTCCTTATGCAGAATGATCTGGTAAATTCTAATTCTTCACATTAGTTGAATCCTTGCAAGTTAAATTACCCTACACATGATTTGGAATTAGTTGTGGTTGTTTTTTAATTAAAAATTTAGAGGCATCATTTTTATGGATTTAAATGTGAAATATATGCTGACCACAAAAGGTAGAAGTATATATTCACTCAGAAAGAATTGAACATGAGACATAGGAGATGGTTGGAATTAATCAATGATTATGATTGAATGATCCTTTACCATCTGGGAATAGAAAATAAAGTTGCTGATGCTTTGAGTTGAAAAAATAATGCTTCATTGACCATGATATGCTTGGAACAAGATCTTTTAGTTTTTTATTTGATAAAAATTGGCATAGAAGTTTTTATTGTAGGAAATTATTCTGTTTTGTTTTAGGTTTCAGTGCAATCATCTATATCAAGCTGAATAAAGAAAGTGTAGAAGGAAGACATTGAGTTGCAAAAAAAGGTAGAGTTGGTTCAGAAGGATAAGACGCCTAATTTTAACGTTGATATTAATTGTATTTTGAGATTTGGGAAGAGATTATGCATGCCTTGTGATTCACAGTTGAAGAATGAGTTGTTATGTGAAGCTCATAGTTCTATGTTTTCTGGTCATCATGGTAGTAGTAATATGTATAGATATCTTTAGGAGTATTACTGGGGGATGGAATGAAAAGAGATATTACTAATTTTATAGTGAAGTGTTTGACTTGACATCATGTTAATGCAGAGCAGCAGTTACCGAAATAGATTATTCAATATTTACGAGCGCCAGAGTGGAAATGGGGAAATATATACTTGTGCTTTGTTTTGGGATTACTGAATACATCTCAAGGTAATAATTAAATCTAGGTTATTGTAGATCGATTGACTAAATATTCTCATTTCGTTCCTATTTTAGATACTTTGTCTCCAGATCAAACTTCCTGGTTGAATGTTAAAGATATAGTTAGGTTGCATGGTGTTCCCCTCTCCATTATATCTGAGCGTGATCCCATTCTTACTTCCAGCTTTTGGAAATGCCTTTAGAAGTCATTGGGTACTGAATTAAATTTTAATACTAAATATTATCCTCAATCAGATGGGAAGTCAGAATAAACAATTCAGACCTTAGAGGATATGTTTTGTTATTGCTGAATTTATTACCAGGGAAGTTGGGACCAACATCTTTCTTTGGTTGAATTTTCTTATAATAACAATTTTCATTCCAGTATATAGATGGCTCCGTTTGAGGCAATATATGGTAAGAGGTGTCAAAATCCATCTTTTTGGTACGAAGTATGGGAAAAGAAGGTAATTTGAAAATAATTGGTATAAGTGATGGTGGAGAATGTTCAATTGATTAAGAAGCATAAGAGAATAGCTCAAAGAAGGAAGAAAAGTTATGCAGATAATCGGAGGAAGGATCTTTCTTTTGAGGTAGTAGATCATGTCTTTCTCAAAATTTCTCTATGGAAAATTGTGATGCGTCTTGGTAAGAAAGGAACGCTGAGTCTGAGGTTCATTGGACCTTATGAAATCCTGGAAATGTTGGTTCAATTACATACAATGTGTCTTTACCTCCATGTTTTTTCTTAGGTACACAATGTTTTTCAAGTTGCAATGTTGAGAATGTATATGCTAGATCCATCTCATCTTTTATGTCAAAGGTATTTCGGTTGAAAGATAATCTCTTTTATGAGGAAAAACCAGTCCAGATTCTCGATGGAAGAGAGTAAGTATTATGGAATAAGGTAATTCACTAGGTAATTGTTTTGTGGAAAATCCATAATATTGAAGAGGCAATGCGGGAATCTGAAAATTCTTTGAGGGATAAATACCCCCTTTTATTAGATAAGTGAAAAAAATTGCGAGGATGCAATTTTCAGAAGGGGGGAAGGATGTAAAATTCCAGGTAAATAAAAAAATAATTCATTTTTTTAATTAATTTTTTGTGAATTAAATATTAATTTTTTCTTAAAGGGGTTTCTTTGTTCAACGGTGTACATGATACGGAACAATGAGTTTTTTTGAAATCTTACGTTGCATAGTAATAATATAATATTATTATTTTAAATGATAGTTAATGCCTAACCGTTGTATTGGAGGGAATAAGTATAACTAATGATAATAGGACTACAAACATTTGTTAAAACTTTTTACATTTATCCACTAAAAATTTTGAGGCTTAAAATAAGAAAGAATATGATTTTAAGCATAAATACACTAATATTCTTTAAAAGGTCGATTTACCACCTTTTAATGGAGAACCCTCATCAAATCTAGTTTTTATCACTTTTATATGTAATATTTGACAAAATAAAATTCTTGCTTATAATAGGGACATCTAAATTTACTTGGGGTAATTATTTGGTATTTCTTTGATAAAATTCAATTTTTAATGAAAAGTGAAAAATGTTGTATTTTAATTCAAAACTTCCTTTTATTATAATTTATTTATATAGTTAGATTATCTTTTTACTTGGTTTTAAAATTTAATTAGATTATATGATTTTCATTTTATACAATTTTGGTTATTTGAATTAATTTCACTTTGATATTATACATACACCAGTGTTAATATTCAGATAGTTATTATTTCTTAAAAACATGCCTTTTGTTTTGATAGAAGGAATTAATTTTAAACTAATTTCAGCTACTTTTGTTTTCAGAATTTGGAAAATTGGATCCCATATTTGGAATTATGAGGTCAAAATTGTGTAAATAGGTACCTTTATTTTTTAAAAATTATTAATATTTACTTCAGTAAATTTTTTATTTACCATGGTTAAAGGGTAAATCTTGTAAATAAGGGTAAACAAATATTATTATAATAAAATAAAATTACCCTAACATGAGTCCTAATCTTATTGGTCGATACATATCCAACCATGGGAATACTTGGGCCGATTTTGGACTCCCATGGACCCACTTGGGAGTAACGATGACACTTTATATTAATTATTTTAAAGTAAAGCCAACAATGAGATAAACAAATATCATTTAGTAAATTAATTTTTACATAGGGTTATATAAGTTATCATTTCAACTATATATATTCTTTGGAAAGATAAAAATATTTCCTAATTAATGGTATTTGTTTAATTATTTTTATACATCATATAAATTAAATTATTTATGACTCAATAAGGATGTAGTGTTTACCTCATTAATAAAGGATTTAAAATAATATGATTATAAAGATTTAAATAATATCCAAAACCTAGAAAATTATTATTGAATGATTTTATTTATACCATGAGTCATAATATCGTTTATGTTAATAAATTTTGGACCTTTATAAACTAAAAGTAATTATATTATAGAATTATATTTTCACACATTCCTAAAGAGGCCCTCCTCCCCCCTATAAAATCCCTCACCTCTAACCCATTCCTCAAACCTATCAAGCCCCTTGGATCATCCAACCTATTCCCAATTAATCTCCCTACATCCATATACTTCTTCTAGATGCCATATCTTAGGTATATGTCACATCAACAAACCCTTTGGGTTTAAACCAAAGGGAGTTACCCGATTTAAAGGTAACATATTCTATTAAGTTATTTTGATTTATTTTACTTCTCCAGCTCTCTAAAATATTTTTATTACTTTCTTTTATAACAAAACCAATATCCAATATATACTATACTATCGTTATGAGATGTATTTGAACTACACATACACACACACACCCATCTAATGGGTAAAGAACATACTATTTCTGTGGATGGGAAACTAATGCCTCATGAAATGATGATTGTTCAATTATCTCCTACCACCTCTCATGGTGGCCATTATGATGTAACTGTATTTATATATGATATATATTATCCTTATTATTTCTTTATTCTTCTACATTTTTCATTTATAGCATACCTTTATGCATTCCATTACAGGTAAATGTGATAATTTCATTTGAGGAAGTGCGGACTACCACCCCCTCAAAGTGATATGACTCACTAATGTCGTATATGGGACATATAAATGATGTAGTTAATTATTTTATATAAAATACTATACTAAAATTATAATATAACTAGGTATAATTATGTTTTAATTCCTTTAAAATAATAAATAGAAATAAATGTAGTGTTCATGCATACATACGTCTTAACATCTCACTGAAAGGTGCATTTCATTTCTTATCCCCAAATGTTATGTACTATTATAAATAAATATATATATACAAAATATATATTTTATACATGATATCTACATCATGATATCATTCTCGATACAATGAACTTTTGACCAGATGAACAACTTGAAATTATAAGAAGTTCGTTTTTGACTCAAGTACCAAATATCGACAAAATGACCACTGTTAATTTAAATGATTACATAATGTTTATAACATGGTTATAAGTGATATAAAATGACTAATAAACTTGAAAATGGATCTTATTCAAGTTGAAATTATCATTATTTTATTATTCAGTTGATTAATGTAACATCCCAGGTAAATAAAAAATAAAACATTTTCATATATATTAATATTTATGAATTGAATATTAATTTTACTTTAAAGGGGTTGCTATGTTCGATAGCGTACCCGATATGCAACAAAGAGTTTCTTTGAAATCTTACGTTGCACACTAGTAATAAAATAATATTATTTTAAATGGTAGTTAACACGTAGCCATTGTATTGATGGGAATGAATAGAAATAACTAAAATATGATTGTATATGTTTTTTTAAATGTTTTGACAATTATCCAATAAAAGATAAAGGCTTAAAATATGAAAACAATTCAATTTTAGGCATATATACTCTAACATTCACAAAAGGTCGAATTATCGCCTTTTGATAGCGAATCGTCTATAAATATACATTTGGTCACTCTTATACATTATTTTGGACCAAATAAAATTCTTTTTTAGAATCAGGACATTAAAATTTACTTTGTGTAAATTTTTGGTTTTTTTCCGATAAAGTTCATTTTTAATGAATAGTGAAAAATGTTGTATTTTAATTCAAAACGTCTTTTTAATCTAATTAATTTACATTATTGGATTATCTTTTGAATTGTTTTTAAAGTGCAATTAGAATAAATTTTTACCATTTAATCCAATAGTGGTCGTTGGAATTAATTTCACATTGAAATTGGACATAAACTAGTTTCAATCCTTTGATACTTATTATTTCATAAAAAACACGCTATTTTCTCTAACATCAGGAATTTATTATTAAATTAATTAATGTAACTTATATGTTTTGAATTTTGTGAAATGGACATCATTTTTGAATTTGGAATATCAAATATAACGTAGGGTGAAGTTTTGGTATTTTTCTGAAAAACTTCAATTTTTGATGAATAGTGAAACCACTAAGTGGTACTTATAAAAACTGATTTTCTATTTAAATGAAATTTTCCCACTTATGTGTTTTGAATTTCAAAAATCGGACATACATGGTTTTCATTAAGAAGTGAAATGTGGTTCAATGGGATTAAAATATTTTTTGGTGAATAGTAACTTTTAAGTTTTTAATCGCGATTAGAGGTAATTAGTGTAGTTTAAGGTAAAAATAATGTTTTAATAATATGAAATGACCTAGACACATGTCCTACCCTTATAGGATGTTTCATGTCCGACCAAGACAATCCATGGGTCAAATTGGGGACCCCATGGAGCAACTTTGGTAGGAAAATGACATTAATAACTTTTTATATAATGTTAAAATAAAAATGTCACAAACATGAGTTGTTTTACTAAAACAATTTTTAAATGGGGTTATAAAAGTCATATTTTTGACTAAAAATATTCATTAGAAATATACAAAGATTTCCTACATCATGATAGTTTTTTTATAATTTTTAGACATTAAATAAAGTAAATTAATTATGGCACAATGATGATGCAGTGATTACCTCATTATTTAATGATTTAAATAAAATGAAATGATAATGTAAAATCTAAAACCTACACATGTAAAAAACCTATTGTATGTGTGGATTTATAACTCTTATCACCTTATCCTAGAAATATATTATTTTGGGTCCTTTTAAATCCGAAAAGGATTTTATGATAAAGTAACCGTTTATAACTTTCCAAGAGTGCCCCTCCTCTCCTCTTATAAAAGGCCCCCACCTCTACCACCTTACCCACACTTCCAAAGCCTATGGCTCGGCCAAACCCTACCCATTTTGTCTCTACACATCCCTCTATAACTCCTAGAAGCCTCACATTGGGCAGAAGTCTTCCCAAGGAAGCCTTTGATATCAAATCAAAAAGAGTTACCCGATTTAAAGGTAGTGTCTTCTCTTCTGTTCTTATGTTTTATTTTGCTTCTCCAAACCCCCTAAACTCTTTTTATTCATTTATTATGTAACAAAAACAATATAATCCATATACTAGGATGTTGTTATAAGAAGTAGTCGATCTACACTTACACACACCTACATCTAATGGTTAAAGAACATAATGTTTCTGTGGATGGTGAATTTTTGCCTCACGAAACAATGATTTTTCAACACTCATGTAACACCTTAAAAGGTGGAAATTAAGATGTAACTATATTTATATATGATATATAATATGTTTATGTTTTCTTTAAGCTTCTGTATTTTTCATTTATGTCATATCTTTATGGTTTCTATTATGGGTAAACGTGATATCTTCATTTTAGGAAGTGCGGACTACCGCCCCCTGAAAGTGATTTGATTCGTTAATACCATATGTGGGACGTATAAAGGATGGATTTAAAGTTATTATATATATGATATTATACTATAATTATAATATACCTTTATATCATTATTATTTCATTCCATTAAATTCTGAGATAGAAATGAAAGTAGCGTTCATGCATACGTACGGCTTACCGTCTCCATGAACGGTGCATTTCATTTTTATCCCCAAAATTAATGAACTATTATACGTACATATATATAATGGATATATATGATCTATGTTACATATAAATTATTAAAATAATTCTGGAATTAAAATATACAAATCTCTCATGTAGTTTTAATT
Organism: Viscum album; assembly: GCA_963277665.1. Taxonomy (NCBI): domain Eukaryota; kingdom Viridiplantae; phylum Streptophyta; class Magnoliopsida; order Santalales; family Viscaceae; genus Viscum; species Viscum album. The sequence continues at coordinate 1,449,218,980 of OY728129.1, forward strand.
CCATTAATATGACATAGAAATGAAAGTAGCGTTCATGCGTACGTACTGCTTACCGTCTCCATGAACGGTACATTTCATTTATTACTTCTAAATGATTATGTAATATTATAAATACATGTATATGCTGGATATATATGATATATATGATATCCAAATCATGAATATCATTCTGGATATAATGAACCTTTGACCACACAAATAACATGTAATTCAAAGAAGTCCACCTTCGACTTAAGGACCAAATATCGACAAAACAAACATTATTAACTTAAATGATTACATAATGCTTAACATGGAAGTAATTTATATAAAATTAATAGTAAGATTGAAAAAGGTTCTTAAGCAAGTAGAAATTAATACTAGTTTATTATTCAGGAGATTAAAGAGCAATCAAGTCACGTCGGACACGAGGTATGGGACTTTGTCTCAATCTCCTTTCATTGAGGTATATTTTGTTTTTTACACAACTTTCTTTTATATGGTGTATAAACACCTTTTACAATTACTTTTATACAAAAGGAATCTTTTTCTATGAATCGTTTTAATAAATGACAAAAAGGAATGTTTCTTTTAACATATGCAGTGACAACGACCTTTTCCACCGCCGCGAGTAATATTTGGTCTTTGGCTTCCCCAACAAGCCGTAATGTTTTTAAAATGAAATAAATACCATATACTCTTTTATGTATTTTGGTATTGAAAATGGTTTTTATAATGGATTTGTTAATTCAATATATTTAAGTGATATATTGGGATCAAAGTGTGGAAATGTTTTCTTTCCATTATATTGTTTTATGTATTATGATTTTATAATGGTACTTAGACATTTGACGGGTGGTTATGTGATAAACCATATGATGGGTGGTGCCGTGAATACCAGGACGGGTGGTTACGTTATAACCTCCAATGCATTGGGTATGGAAGTCGGCCGTATGGCTATTCCATTAAGTGATATGTGTGGAAGTCGACCGTATGGTTATTCCATTTAAGTATGTTTATGTCCCAAGTTACCTTTACATGTTATGTGTTCTTTATATGGGTTTTATGGTAATATTTTGGTTACAAAAGGGTATGTAATGATATTTTATTCAGTGAAGAGTTTTTACTACTTCCTAAAGGTGAAAGGTATTACATTGATAAAGTATACATGGTTTACTTGTTGTTTTGAAAAACTAACTATTTTCATTCTTTGTGTATCCCTTAATGAGCTTTTTATGCTCACCCCAAGTTTTTTTTGAAATGATTTTCATAAGACTTAATGTGGAATAGGGTCAAAAATGAGATCAAGGGGAAGTCATGATATCTAAAACATGGAACTAGACATGTTTCTTTTGTAGAGTTTTTATTTTATGGAAACTTAGTAGAAGTTTCTACATTGTAATCTTTTGAGATGTAGTAGTTATGTCCTAGTTCTCTAAAACTCTAAACCTGAACATATCCTCAATTTGAATTATTCATTTAATTCAATATTAAGTAAGGTTTAAGTCTGTGTCCTTATAGTTGGTATCAAAGGTCGGTTTAGATAACTTTAGGAGTTAGAATTCTATTAAATGATTATCCAAAAATATTTTTTATGGTCAAATTGAAGTGATATAGCATTTTATGATTACCATGTTGCTTCGACTAAGATATTACTGTGTTAAGAATGATTTTTCATAGAGGAAACAAAAAAACTTTTCTGGGAAGGCATACAGAGGGAAATGACCTTTCAAAACAGTATCCTGAGATGGTCAGAATCAAAACTAAACAGTTTGTTACAGTGATGGCTCAGTTGACTCAAGTGAAAAATGTTGGTTGTTTTTATTGATGATATTTTGGTGTTTTCTAAAAGTAAAGAGGAGCATGAAAGTCATTAAAGGGTTATCTTCCAAAACATAAAATAAAATAAACTGTATGGAAAATTCAGAAAGTGTGAGTTTTGGTTACAACAAATATCTTTCATTGGTCACATTGTTTCAAAAAATGGCATAACTGTTGATCCTGATAAAACAAAAGTTGTTGAAGAATGGCCAAGACCCACAATTGTAACCGAGCTCCATAGTTTTCTTGGTTTGGTATGTTACCACCGAAGGTTTGTTGAAAATTTTTCATGGTTATCTAGCCTAATGAGTAAGCTAACTCGGAATGGTGTTAAGTTTTTCTGGACAAAAGAATGTGATGATTATTTTCAGGAGATGAAAAGAAGATTGGTGAATGCTCTTATTTTGGAACTTCCTTCCAGGAATGGTGAGTTTGTTATCTACAGTGATGCTTTGTTGAAGGGACTTGGCTGTGTCCTTATACAGAATGATCAGGTAATTTCTTATGTTCATGTTAGTTGAAAACTCATGAGGTAAATTACCCTACACATGATTTGGAATTAGCTGTTGTTATTTTTTGCCTTAAAAATCTAGAGGCATCATTTGTATGGAGTAAAGTGTGAAATATATAACAATCACAAATGTTTAAAGTATATATTCTCTCAAAAATAATTGAACATGAGACCGAGGAGATGGCTAGAATTAATCAAGTATTATGATTGTACAATTCATTACCATCTGAGAAAAGAAAATAAAGTGGATGATGTTTTGAGTCGAAAAAGTAATGCTTCATTAACCATGCTACGTTTGGAACGAGATCCTTTGGTTTTTGATTTGATGAAATTTGGCATAGAAGTTATTGGTGCAGGAAGTTATTCTTCTTTGTTTCAGGTATCAGTGAGATCATCCCTGTCAGACAGAATCAAGCAAGCACAGAAGCAAGACAGTGAGTTGCAAAAAAAAGTAGAGCTGGTTCAGAAGGGTAAGTTGCCTGAATTCAACATTGATAATGATTGTGTTTTGAGATTTGGGAAGAGATTGTGTGTGCCTTGTGATTCACATTTGAAGAGAGAGTTGTTATGTGAAGCTCATTGTTCTCCGTTTTCAGTTCATCCAGGAAGTACTAAGATGTTTAGAGATCTTCAGGAGTATTACTAGTGGGACGCATTGAAAAAGGATATTTCTGATTTTACTGTGAAGTGTTTGACTTGTCAACAGGTAAAACCAGAGCGGCAGTTACCAAAAGGGATGCTTCAGCCTTTACTAGTGCCAGAGTGGAAATGGGAAAATATATCCATGGACTTCATTGTGGGATTGTCGAAGACACCTCGAGGTAATAATGCAATCTGGGTTTTTGTTGATCGCTTGAATAAATCTGCTCATTTCATTTCTATACGAGATAATTTTTCCCTATATCAACTTTCCCGTTTGTATCTTAAAGAGATAGTCAGGTTACATGTATTTCCTCTCTCCATTGTATCTTATCGTGATCCTAGGTTTACTTCTAACTTTTGGAAAGGCCTTCAGAAGTCGTTGGGTACTGAATTAAATTTTAGTACATCTTTTCATCCTCAATCATATGGGAAGTCAGAACAAACTATTCAGACATTGGAGGATATGATACATGCTTGTTCGATGGATTATCAAGAATGTTGGGACCAACATCTTTCGTTGGTTGAATTTTCATAAAATAACAGTTTTCATTCCAGTATACAGATGGCTCCATTTGCGGCATTATATGGGAAGCGGTGTTGAACTCCATCTTTCTGGGATGAAGTGGGTGAAAGGAAGTTGATGGGACCAAAATTGGTAGAATAGATGGCAGAAAAAGTTCAGTTGATTCAGAAACACATGAGAACAGCTCAGAGCAGACAGAAAAGTTATGCAGACAACAAGAGGACGGATCAATCTTTTTTGGTAGGTGATCATGTTTTTCTCAAAGTTTCACCATGGAAAAGTGTGATGCGATCTGGTAGGAAAGGAAAGCCGAATCCAAGGTTCATTAGACCATATGAAATTCTGGAGAAAGTTGGATCAATTTCTTATCGAGTGGCTTTACCTCTGATTTTATCTTAGGTACACAATGTTTTTCATGTTTCGATGTTGAGAAAGTATATGCCAGATCCATGTCATGTTTTGAGCCCAAAGGTAGTTCAATTGGAAGAGAATATCTCTTATGAAGAACAACCAATCCAGATTCATTACCTAAGAGAGAAAGTGTTGCAAAATAAGGTAATTCACCATGTAAAGGGTTTTTGAAAAAACCACATGAGTGAAGAGGCAACATGGGAATCTGAAAATTCTATTGGGGATAAATACCCCCACTTATTTTGATAAGTGAATAAAATTGCGAGGACGAAATTCCAAAAAGGGGGGAAGGATGGAACATCCTAGGTAAATAAAGAATAAAACATTTTCATGTTAATTAATATTTACGAATTGAATATTAATTTTACTTTAAAGGGGTTGCTATATTCGATAGCGTACCCGATACGCAACAAAGAGTTTCTTTGAAATCTTACGTTGCACACTAGTAATAAAATTATATTATTTTAAATGGTAGCTAACACGTAGCGATTGTATTGGCATGAATGAATATAAATAACTAAAATATGATTATATATGTTTTTCTAAATGTTTCTACATTTATCTAATAACAGATAAAGTCTTAAAATATGAAAATAATTCAATTTTAGGCATATATACTCTAACATTCACAAAAGGTCGACTTATCGCCTTTTGATGGAGAACTATCTATAAATATAGTTTTGGTCACTGTTATACATTCTTTTGGACCAAATAAAATTCTTCTTTATAATCGGGACATCAAAATTTACTTTGTGTAAATTTTTGGTATTTTTCCGATAAAGTTCATTTTTTAATGAATAGTGAGAAATGTTGTATTTTAATTCAAAATGTCTTTTTAATATAATTTATTTACATGATTATATTATCATTTTAATTTGTTTTAAAGTTAAATAAAAATATATTTTTACCATTTAATCCAATAGTGGTCGTTGGAATTAATTTCACTTTGAAATTGGACTTAAACTAGTGTCAATCTTTTAATACTTATTGTTTCATAAAAACACGCTATTTGCCCTAACAGCAGGAAGTAATTATTAAATTAATTAATGTAAATTATATGTTTTGAATTTTGTAAAATGGACATCATTTTTGAATTCGGAATATCAAATATAACTTAGGGTGAAGTTTTGGTATTTTTCTGAAAAACTTCAATTTTTGATGAATAGTGAAACCACTAACTGGTACTTATAAATACAGATTTTCCGTTTATATGAAATTTTATCACTTCTTTGTTTTGAATTTCAAAAATATGACATACATGTTTGTCATAAATAAGTAAAATGTGGTTCAATGGGAATAAAATAATTTTTCGGTGAATAGTAACTGTAACGTTTTTAATCGCGATTAGAGGTAATTAGTGTAGTTTAAGGTAAAAATAATGTTTTAATAATATGAAATGACCTAGAAACATGTCATACCCTTATTTGATGTTTCATGCCCGACCCATACAATCCATGGGTCATCTTGGGGACCCCATGGAGCCACTTTGGTAGGAAAATGACATTAATAACTTTTTATTTAATGTTAAAATAAAAATGTCACAAACATGAGTTGTTTTAATAAAACAATTTTTAAATGGGGTCATACAAGTCAGATTTTTGACTCAAAATATTCATTAGAAAGATAAATAAATTTCCTACATCATGATATTTTTTTTATAATTTTTAGACATTAAATAAATTAAATTATTTATGGAACCATGAGGATGCAGTGATTACGACATTATTTAACGATTTAAATAAAATGAAAAGATAATCTAAAATCTAAGAACTACTCATGTAAAAATCCTATTGGATGGGTGTATTTTTAACTCCTATCACCTTATACTCGAAATATATAATTTTGGGACCTTTTAAATCTGAGAACCATTTTATGATAAAGTATCCTTTTATAACATTCCAAGAGCGCCCCTCCTCTCCTCTTATAAAAGGCCCCCACCTCTACCACATTACCAACACTTCCAAAGCCTTTGGATCGGCCAACCCCTACCTATTTTATCTCTACACATCCTTCTATAACTCCTAGAATCCTCAAATTGGGCAGAAGTCTTCCCAAGGAATCCTTTGAGCTCAAATCAAAAAGAGTTACCCGATTTAAAGGTAGTGTCTTCTCTTGTGTTCTTATGTTTTATTTTTTTCTCCAACCCCCTAAACTCTTTTTATTAATTTATTTTGTAAAAAAACAAGTATCTTCCATATACTAGGATATTTTTATAATAAGTAGTCGAGCAACACTTACACACACCTACATCTAATGGTTAAAGAACATATTGTTTCTGTGGATGGTGAATTTCTGCCTCACGAAACGATGATTGTTCAACACTCATATAACACCTTCAAAAGTGGCCATTAAGATGTCACTATATTTACATATGATATATAATATGTTTATGTTTTCCTTAAGATTCTGTATTTTTCATTTATGTCATACCTTTATGGTTTCCATTATGGGTAAACGCGATATCTTCATTTTAGGAAGTGCGGACTACCGCCCCTGAAAGCGATTTGATTCGTTAATGCCATATGTGGGATGTATAAAGGATGGATTTAAAGTTATGATATATTATGTTACACTGAAATTATAATATACCTTTATATCATTATTATTTCATTCCATTAAAGTGTTATATAGAAATGAAAGTAGCGTTCATGCATACGTACGACTTACAGTTTCCATGAATGGTGCATTTCATTTCTTATCCCCAAATGTAATGTACTATTATAAGTACATATATATAATGGATATATATGATGTATGTTACATCTAAATTATTAATATAATTTTGGAATTAAAATATACATATCTCTCATTTAGTTTTAATTCCATTAATATGACATAGAAATGAAAGTAGCGTTCATGCGTACGTATGACTTACCGTCTCCATGAATAGTGCATTTCATTTCTTACCTCTAAATGATTATGTAATATTATAAATACATATATATTCTGGATATATATGATATATATGATATAAAAATCATGAATATCATTCTGGATATAATGAACCTTTGACCACACAAACAACATGTAATTGTAAGAAGTCTACTTTCGACTTAAGGACCAAATATCGACAAAACAAACATTATTAACTTAAATGATTACATAATGATTAACATGGAAGGAATTGATATAAAAGGAATAGTAATATAGAAAAAGGTTCTTAATAAAGTAGAAATTAACACTAGTTTATTATTTAGGAGATTAAAAAGAAATCGAGTCACGTCGGAAACGAGGTATGGGACTTTGTCTCAATCTCCTTTCATTGAGGCATATTTCATTTTATACAAAACATTCTTTTATACGGTGTATAAACCCCTTTGACTTTTAATTTTATACAAAAGGAATATTTTTCTATGAATTGTTTTACTAAATGAAAAAAAGGAATGTTTCTTTTAACGTACGTGGTGACATAGACCTTTTCCGCCTCCGCGAGTATTATTTGGTCTTTGGATTCCTCAACAAGACGTAATGTTTTTAAAATAAAATAAATACCATATACTCTTTTATGTATTTTGGTATTGAAAATGGTTTTTATAATGGATTTTTTATGTCAATATATTTAAGTGATATATTGTGATCAAAGTGTGGAAATGTTTTCTTTCCATTATATTGTTTTATGTCTTATGATTTTATAATGGTACTTGGACATTTGACGGGTGGTTACGTGATAAACCATATGACGGGTGGTGCCGTGAATACCAGGACGGGTGGTTACGTTATAACCTCCAATGCATTGGGTATGGAAGTCGGCCGTATGGCTATTCCATTAAGTGATATGTGTGGAAGTCGATCGTATGGTTATTCCATTTAAGTATTTTTATGTCCCAAGTTACCTTTATATGTTATGTGTTCTTTATATGGGTTTTATGGTAATATTTTGGTTACAAAAGGGTATGTAATGATTTTTTATTTAGTAAAGAGTTTTTACTACTTCTTAAAGGTGAAAGGTATTACATTGATAAAGTATACATGGTTTACCTGTTGTTTTGAAAAACTAATAGTTTTCATTCTTTGTGTATCCCTTACTGAGCTTTTTATGCTCAAACCAAGTTTTTTTTGAAATGTTTTTCACATGACTTAATGTGGAATAGGGTCAAGGATGGGATCAAGGGGAAGTCATGCTATCTAAAACATGAAACTAGATATGTTTCTTTTTAAGAGTTTTTATTTTTTGAAACTTAGTAGAAGTTTCTACTTTGTAATATTTTGAGATGTAGTAGTTATGTCCAAATTCTCTAAAACTCTAAACCTGAAATTATCCTCAATGTTAATTATTCATTTAATTCAATATTATGTAAGGTTTAAGGCCGGGGCCTTATAATTAAATAATGAACGGGTCAAATCAGACACGAGTTAAGGGACTTCGCTCAATCTCTTTTCATTGAGGCATATTTTATTTTAATACAAAACTTTATTTTTTTACATTGTATAAACACCATTGAATTTATATTTCATTAAATGGGAATCTTTTTATACTATGTGTTTTACTGAACTAAAAAAATAACGTTTCTTTTTAACGTATGCGGTGACAACGACCATTTCCACCGCCGTGAGTATTATTTGATATTTTGGATTCCTTAACAAGTCATAATGTTTTTAAAAGGAAAATAAATACCATATAATATTTTACATATTCTGTTATTCAAAATGGTTTTGATAGTTGATTTTTTAGGTCAATATATGTAAGTGATATATTGTGATTGAAATTTGGAAATCTTATCTTTCCTTTATGTTTGTTTTATGTGTTATGAAAATGTTATGGTTCTTGGGAATTGTTTATGTATACGTGTGGTTCCATGATAAACCTAGGGAGAGTGAGCCCGAGATAGATCTTTAATGCATTGGGTAACATGATAGAGGTAAATGTGAATGTTTCTCCTAAGAGATTTATGGATTATAATGTGATGGGAATTCCAAATGTAACTCCCTACGTAGCTGTGATAACTACAATGTAAGTGTGATATAGATGCCACAAGTTACCTTTATGATTTATGTTTTCTATGTGTAATTCATAAATCTTATGATTTCTTGAGGTATGTTAATGAGCTTATGTGTTGTATGTAATGATGAACTAATGTTTTAATTGTTTGTTTAATGGACCTTACTGATCTTTTTATGTGCATCCAATGCTTTGAAATGTTTTTCCAAGGAATTAATGTTTAATAGGGTTGGGTATGGGATCAAGGAAAAGTCATGTTTTCTAAAACATTGAACTAGGCAAGACTATTTTTTTCAATAGTTTTTAATTTTTTGAAAAAATAGAAATTGAGTAATAGTGTATACTATGTAATTCTTAAGATTTAATGTAATAACTAAATCAATAAAACTCTAAACCCAAAAATATCCTCAATGTGAATTATTCATTTAATCTTGGACTATGTAATATTTTATGGATGAGCACTTATATGAATAAAAAAATAATGATATAATATATCAAAATGTAAATTATATACACTATAAACAATAAGTATGTTGTTCATATGATGTTTATCTCAAAGAAATAAAATTTTGACAAGAAACACCCTTTCAATGATCATATCATTGTAGTGAGAATAAATAAACGAAATAAAAATGTGATAAAATTGTATATACATAAAATAATATTTGAAATAATTAAAAATATAATAACATTAAATTTATAAAATATTCTAGGTATTCAATAACCAATGACCTAGAAGTATAACCCAATGAATTAAAATTGAGTTATATAATACCTTAAAACATTAGTAACATCTGAATCAGAAACCTGAAAAATAATAATAATCAAATGAAAATTTTAAATTCCATGAAGATAAAATAATTCTTGATATAATATATTTTTGTAGAAATATATACAGATTATAAAAGAATAAATGTGCATAACTTCAAGATATGCTTCAGTGAATGGAGATTCAGACAATACTCATTTCCTTGAGTTTGATTTGCTGTGCTTGTCCTCAGTATTCCTTAATAATAGACTTATTTAAATTGTTTACTTGTATCATAACCATTTACAGGTTCATTAATACATTTATTTCATATATAAACTATTTATAAATCATTACTTAATCAATAATGTTTAAGTCATATATTTTGACCATATTTGGATTAATGTCAATATTAAATTTGATAGGTCAAAATGGACTATGTTTTTATTTTTTATATACGACCATAATAATAAGAATGAAATAGATATAAAATTTGGACATCAATTATACATTTAAAATAATACCCGAAATATGGTCTTTAAATATGAGCCAACATTTTTATCATGGATATGGTAGGCCTTTCACACGAATGAGTAATGTTCCAATTTGTCAATGATCATTATGAAAAGAAGGAAAGTAACATTGATAATTCTAAAAATACCATTATATCATAAATAAAATATTATTTAATTATATATACTTATATATATATGTATATATATCATTCTTGTGATGTGGTGATAGAAAACGAATAAACATATCACTTCAAGGAGTCTATAGTCTATACATCCACGAACGACGTTATCACTTTTTCAGTGTGTGAAATAGAAAGAGAGAAATGAAATATTATATATATATAGAAAGTTAATTATTTAATTACTATGATAAATATTTCTTTTATTTCACATATGATTTATTAAACCCATTCTTATTACATTTTCATGTAAATCGGGAATATATCACTTCACTTTAAGGTGGTGGTTGTTTACACATCCACAAACAATGTTATCGTGTTTCCATAAAATTGAATGCATGATATTATGCGTAACAAAGAAATTAAATTACTATTAATAAATTATAAATATCATATATATCATATAAAAATATTATTTACAACAAAATTATCAACCATAATTATTTGTAAAGGTAAAACTAATGACATTGTTTCACAATATGATAGTTTATCGTACACACGAATAGTGATTTCTATACCCATTTCTTGGAAGTGTGGGTAGGTGTAGGTTGAAACCATAACATAAAAATATATTAGTATATTGTGGATACTAATTTTTGAAGGATCCCAGAACACCCTAAGAGGGGAGGGGTATATCAGGGTGTGCAAAGATTCTTTTAGACTTATGAATCTTGCTCCCACGTTGGTAGAAAACTATTAAACCTATCTAAAGAGAATGTGCAGAAAATCAACAATCACATGCATTGTAATGATATATCAATTTTACTTGGTTCACCACTAAGGGCTACGTCCAAGGAGCATACGCTAATAGTGTGTCAGTCATACCAAAACCACTAATCATCAAATGATCTTGAATACAAGTATTTTTCCAAGTAACTCTAGGCCAGGCACACTACCTTTCCATGGTTTTAGGGATAGCACTTTTTATCCCTCATATCACTTCCACTGACTCCATCTTTGTCACTAAACTGGAAGAATCTTCACATAGTTCATCTACTTGATGGTCGCTTCAAATTTTTAGCATTAAATCATTCATCCTAAATTGTAAATAGATGCTATGTTGAAGTCCCATAATCACCCAAAGATTTAATTTCTTTTTCCTTATACTGAAATGTTATGGAAATTAATTTTGAAAACCGATTTATCCAATTTTCAGGCTTCCTGGGTGTTCTGTGTACTGCTGTTGTTTTTATGTACTATTGATGTTTTCTCCTAACATCCATCTCCTCCGTATACCATCTGGATCCTCTGTGAACTGCACTGCCTTGCGTTTCTCCCTACTCCGTGTACTTCTCCACACCCTCGCATACCTTCCTACTCCACATATTGCCTTGCTCCTCCATGTACTGTAAGAGCTTCCAGCACGAACCACACACTCTTCTATGGATAATTTTTCATACTCGGATGAGTCTTTCTGTGTAATGTCTTCTCCTCCGCAAACCACTTTAGACTTCTCTGGATTACTTCTGGAAATTCTAATCTCCATTTTCTTCTTCTAAAAAAGGGGACTACAATTCCTCAAATACGCACTGAACTTCGAAAAAAATGCTAATATGTTTCACAAAAATATTAAATTTTGGACAATATTCACTCTATATATGTACAGTTAGCAACCACCGCATACCGCTCCTATTTTGCAAACCACATCAATCCCACCAACCATCATCATTCATGTACCATATGCCTTCACCACGTACCATCATTCTGAACCATTTTCCATTTCTGCCTTCAAAATTTCGATTAGAAAATTTCTTCACCGTGTACCATTGCTGTGAACTATCTTCAGTTCCACACACCACTCCATGTACCATTCCGGCTATCTACATTGCATACCACGTTCCTGCACTACGTACCATGTGCCTGCACTGTGCCACCATCAATACTTCATTCTATCCCAATCATGAGATTTTATTACTTGCAAACTCCCTAGTCATATGTGTGCATATTGACAACAAACCCAAACCAAACTCCACGATTATCAATGAACATCCTTGGTTCCATCAATTTTATTATATAACAATGTAACGATCATAATTTATGGAAGATATAGAAATAAAATAAAAGTTATATTTGAAGAATGTTACATCTTCTTCGAGTAACTTCATTTGGTTTAATCCAAATTACATCCTTGGATTGCTTGATTCACAATGTGAGGCCTCTTGGATGATAGTATGACTTTTTGGATCTTATTTTTGGAGGGGAATTAGATGAAGATATGGATTTTGATTCATGGAGATATGGGAGGGTGAGTGCCGTTTTATAATGGAGTAGAAGTGGAATTCTTGTAAAAATAAATTGGAAAACACTATTGAGGGGTCTCCATTACATTTTTTTAGTAAAATAATGAAATAATTCAATAAAACGTGTGATATGGTATAATAATTTCCAGAAAATTGGGTTTTTATAAGTTTTTAGTTGATTTTCCCACTAAATATTAATGTTTAAGAATAGATAACAAAAATTTTGTTTTACCTTAATCATTGTAAATATTTTTAATAAAGTACACTAATATTTCTGGTAAAATAATTATTTTAACATAGGAGTCATTATAAATTATTCTGATTGAAAAGATGCAATAGATTTTTCCAAATTTCAATCAAAATAGTTGAGTAAATTAATTTTTAATTAATCCCTTTGACGGGATGATACATCAGCTTTTTCTAAGGAATATTTTAAATGTTTGAAATGTTTTTAAATAACATTTCAATGTGAAGTTGATCAAAATAAAAAAAAATTGGATTAAATGATATAATATTGATCTAATTATACTTTAAAACTAATTAAAATTATAATTTATCACTATAAAATTTTTATATGAAAAAGAAGTTTTTAAATAAAAAACAACATCATTTACTATTTATAAAGAAAAGAAACATCTTATAAAAATTAAAAAAAAACACCCAAAGATAATTTTAATATTACTATTTTAATAATGAATTTTATTTTTTAAAATATAATTTATATACTTGTCAGTTTTTTTAATGCACAACTTCCATTAAAATACGGAAAAACTATCATTTAGTAAAATACAACATTTTAATGCTTATAGTAAGATTTTTTTCTTAATTTACGTTTATAAAAAAATAGATGAATTTTAAAATATTTGATTAAATATGAAGTAAATAATTTTCAATAATATCAATCAATAAATGTTATTAATTTAATATATTAGGATAAAACTCGTTTGTGGGAATAACAATTGTTTTTCATAGAAACACTTCTGTTATATTTAGTTGGTGTTTATATCCATTTATAATTAATTGTTCACAAAAGGATTTATTATATAATTTTTTTTAACCATATATTATTAATCTATATAGTAATATTCATTATTTCAATTTGAACATCTGGGTTATAACTATAATATTAATCATATAATGTAATGTCCGGGAATTTATATATAATATTTTCAATTATATTGAATTATTTCGAGATCGCGAAATAAGACGACGCGTGATTCTAATGCCTAGAGATCCCAGAATGATCTATCAATGTTTGGTTTAGAATTAATTAGAGAGTGTAAGAAATTTTCCTAAAAAAGTAGAAAAACTCTTAAATAGTTGCCCAGATCAGACCTATGAGGGAACCGTTGCGTTCTGGATGGCAGCTTTTCCCTAGGTATGACTTAAGTTTAGTTGGCACAGGCCTCCTATAAGAAAACCTGAAAATGGAATAACAATAAATAAAATAATAAAATAATGTTATTTTATTTTTCAAATGCTTATAACTCATGAATGGTGAGTTGGATCAAAAATCCGATACCACCGATGATCTCTTGAGGGTGTTCTTTTATTAGGCAGAAACTAACATTGGCCGGCGTGGGCCAACAGTGTATGTTAGTTTTTCGCCTTAAATAAACTAATTAAGTACCAATTCTTTTATTGTTAAAATCCATAACATATAAAATGTAACTCAGATTAAAAATATGAGAGTATCGTTGGGTTATTTAGGGCGTGTTCCCTTTAGGCAGAGCCTAACTTCGACCTGCACAGGCTAAGGGTGATTGGTAACAATTTAATTAACTTTTTTATGGTACGATCAGTAAATGTGCATGCGGCATTTTCTAACATTTTAACCAGTGCTTGAATTAAAAATATAAGGGCACTGTTGAATCTACAACATCGGGATTCACATAAGGGAGGATTTACTTTAACCGCAGTATGACTGCAGACAATTCTATGTTTTCAAACTTTTTAAATGAAATTAAATAAAATAACTTTATTATTTTATTTTCAATTCTTAACATCCAATGGACAAGCAGGATGTGGTTCCAGCGATGTGTCAAGATAACAAATGGCTTGACATGTCAATCATAAGTAATGACCTCCTTGGGGAATTAGAAAGGTTCCATATTAATGAGCCCCATTAATTCTCCACATTGTTACTTACCCACCACCACTCCTATATATATGGTGCTTGGGGAGGGGTATCGACATAGCTTCACCAAGCAATGAAGTTTTGAAGGAGTGTTGAGATGCCTAATCACTATAGGACGGATCTAGTTTCGGCGATTGGTGATGAGCGGAACCAAGACCCTAAAATGATGGACGATATACAAGTGACGACATTGGGACCCTGTAGTAGGTAGGAAGGGAACCAACATTCTTCCTCCAACATGCGATCTCCAACGATTTTATATAGGGGATATTATTTCAATTCTTCTTCCCCGTTTCTAGATATAACAACAAACACGGATCAACCCACGAACAGATTGAACCCCATATTCATATGTTTTTTCAAGAGGGTTTTTATTGGGTTGATCTCAAGAAATTAATCCATGTTTGATTATTGTTTTGATTATACTCTGTTTGATCCTACTAACGGTAGCAGATCAACGTTGTAATGAACGATGTCAGAGGTTTGTTCCTCGATTTGATTTTAGATTTTCTTTCCCCATTATTTTTCTAGTGGGTTCTTGGTGTTCTTTATGGGGAAATGAACAATGGATTTTTGAACTTATTTTTTGTGACACAACGATTCCAAATTAGAGATCTGACGTCATAAAGACCTAGCGGTGATGCAACGGCAATGGCAGAAGATGAATTGACACTATTAGAGATTTCTCGTACATTGAGCATTGTTCATGTGGGGGTATCAGAACACGTTTTTGGGGTTGATCGGAGGCATAAAACTGACAAAATCAGCTTCATGATGATTGGGTGACCTCAACCATTCAATTTCATGATGATCGGATGGCTAGATAGAGGATCAGAGGAGCTATGAGGTACAGTGATGAAGATCTTCAGTTTTGGAAATTTTAGAAGAAAACGGCGTGTATCCGGAAGAACGGGTTGTGTGGTACCGGACGTGGTGGCTAGGGTTTCAGGTGTCAGACAAGTATTACACGGCATGTGACCCCTGTCACATAGAATGTTGGACCTTCCCCGAAGCTCGACATGTATTCTGGGAAGTACACAGACATGGGATGGACAACACTGCTTCAGAACTTGGCATGTAGACCATATGTGGCATGGTAGAGGCGACTATGCATGACTCGGTATGTATCCAGGGGATACTCAGAAACGAGGTAGAGCACACTTCCATATTCCCCACCACATGTTTTCTCGAGGCCAGTAACATGGGTCACCCCATGTGCCAGTTACATAGGTAGGCATGCATGGGTTAAGACCATGTACGGGCACATAAACAACGTACATGGAGAGGACACCACATACTTGGACACAGTGTGTGATCCTTTCTACATGCCATGTAGTTTCATTTTACATGACAAATCATGTGACATAGTCTATTGTACATCGGAAGTACCCAAGGTTAGAAGACATGGTGTGCGACACTTCTACACGCCGTGTACTTTTCAGGACATGGATTGATCTTATTTTCCAAAAAATCTTGGACAATTTTCATTTTGGTTAGTGACCCTATTTCTCATTCCTCTGAAGGTCACGTATCATTTCCACCTACAGGAGTATGACCCCTTCTGTAGGACTTTCTGAGATAGAGTCAGGTATCCCTTCGATAGTCCTAGAGCGAGATCCCTTATCCATTATTGACCGTTGGTAGAGTTAGGTATCGACGTGATTATTTGGAAATGGAGAAGATCCACTACCTAGAAGGTGAATCTGGATGAGTCACAGTATCCACCATGTTCCTAGCAGTGATCCTCATATGTGTTTCATGATCTCTCCCGAATCAGGAGTGTGTTCTCCTGAAATGAGTGTATCTATCTATCATGGATTTTCCAAATGAATAGTAATTCATAGATGGATAACATCAGAACTATTAGACTCATGGAGTGAGTTCTCATAGAAGAGTGCTTCATGGAATCTTTGAACTGAATCCCTTGTGGGGGTATGCAGTTGTGTGACTTATCTCTAGACTACAGGTCTAGGTTTTGAGTATATATTGATTGTGTTCTCCTATTATATGTTCAGTAGACATAAAATATGTAGAGATATATGTACCTTTCCTTTTCATTTTCTTTGTGGGGTTTGGGGTCCTCTTCTGATTATTGATATACTCACCCCTGCATGGACTTTTCCCACACATTTCATGCCTTATGCAGACGAGTATACTTTTGATGGAGTCCTGGGCGGATCGAGACACGACCTTGTAATCTTTGTTCCCCACAGGCTGATGTGTTCTTACAGCTATGAGCAGCAGTCCCAGTACCTCTTTATTCTTACAGGATAGACCTTGTATTTTCATACACTTGTTTTTGGTGGGCTTGTATTCTAGCCCAATTTACTTTCAGTACTTTACTTTTCCTCGTACTATGTTGGTTTGGTTAAATTGTGTGCATGGATTTTGTTTCTTAGTAATTTTTTTACATTCCATCATTGTGGGATAGGAGATGTGTGTGTGTACAGGTACATAGGCAATTCCTCCCATGTTAGTAATATGCCAACTCAGTGCTAGTCACTAGCCCCTAGCCTATTAGAGGTGGGCTTTGGGAGTCGCGGTGTGGGCCCACATGGATGGGTCGTGACAGAGTGGTATCGGAGATGGTAGGTTCTACCTTAGGACCAAGAGTCTCTGATTTTGTGTTAGGGAAACAATGTTTAGTGTTTCATGCTCGACTTTCAGTCCAGAGACTCCAGTGTTGGTTCAGGTGGCCGACGTATCCATACACCAGGACACTGATAACCCTCTTTTCGACACGATACATGAAAACACTAGTTGCGGGGAAATAAGATAATGGTACATACATCATATAATAATGGGTTATGTTTTCCATTTCCTCATTGTCACCTATCTATATATACTCATTGACCATGGTACAACTTTTTTCTTTACAAGATTCCTCTGCGACGCATACCCACTAGGATTCAGCAGTGCGATCATAAGGATGAGGCCCTGTGTGACGAGGCTTCAATACAAGGACGAGTTCCCCAGGTGTTGCCTCCAAGTGGTGCACTTTCTAAACCACCACTAGTAGAGAGGCCCGTGGTACCTACAATACCGACCGATGAGGGGTGGAGGCTTAGTGCGCTCCATGCGTTCCAAAGACAAAGACCCCTCAGGATTCGAGGTGAGCCCGACCCTTAGGAAGCTGAGGACTGAAATGAGGTGGTGACTAGAGTTTTCTGTCTAGTGAGGACACCATCAGAACAGAAGGTGATCCAAGGAGCGAGCCTTCTCCAGGGTTTGGTGGGACGATTGTGTAGTCTGACCACACAGGATCACAACGTGGAGACTCATTCATGTATGGAGTTTGAGAGACTCTTTGAGGAGGAGTTCTCTCCAGTTGTTCTGAGAGTTGTTCACATCCAATAGATTTTTTAACTATAACAGGGCAGTCTGACGGTAGATAACTATTCATCATGGTTCACCAACCGTGCCCAGTACTCGATGGATATGGTCAGGGATTAGTACTTCAGAGCTCAGACCATCGATCGATGTGTATGAAGAGACATCTATGGTAGTGTCATGCCTCTATACATTTCGACTTATGCTGGAGTGCTCGAATGAGCCTTGGTGATCAATATATTCTTAGTAGAGCAGAGACAGTCGATGACAGTTAGCTGTAGGCAGACAGGTGCGGAGACCTCGACAATAGGGAGCCAACGTTAGGCATAGGGATCTGGACATGGGAAACATTATAGGAGGACCCAAGACAGAGGATCGACTGTCCATGACTCTTAGGCTAGAACCAGTCAGCCTTGGGAGAGGTGGTGCAACTCATGTGATGGTAGGTGACATCTCCATAGGGAATGTCCAACCCGTCGAGATGCTGATAGGGAAGTAGTGGTTGGACTACTGAGGTAGAGGTAGAGAGTGGAGCAGATAGACTCACCAAGCGGCGGACGTGGAATTAGATCTAGGAGAGAATCATGAGGTGGTATACATGTCGACATGTTAGAGCCACCACCCCAATATAGTGCCCACCATGCTCAAGGAGCTAGAGGAAAGGGTAAGGGAGTTGCTGCATGCGGTCAAGGAGTGTGACCCAAGGGCTGCAAGAATTATTCAAGGTACGGTATATGTCTACTACATGCTGTCATACTAATAGACATTGGTACCAATCATTCCTTCTTTCCACAAATCCTGTTCAAGACCTAGAGTTTCTGGTTAAACAGTTGACTTGACCCTCACGTATGGAGATACCTTTAGCAGGAGACTCAAAAATCACACTTATATCGATGGTGTGATCTGACCCTTAAGGTGAGAGTTTTAGTTGGAATGTCCTGGTCACAATATCGAGGCCTTACGATGGTAGTTTGGGTATAGAATGAACATCCATTGTTCATAATCAAGTTGAATGTATTAGGTAAAAATGTTCTGGGTTATCTACAATGGGGTTTTCTTTAGTTGGAAAAAAGCAAAACTAGGCAGCACAAAGAATAAACTCATACCATGGATGGTGCATCCGATCAGTCTTGATTCAACAAGCCTTACCCTTGTGGTAGTAGGATTTTTTAGTTTTCAGTTCCCAAAATGATTGGCAGAGCGTGGGGACATCTTTTCAAAATATGTTTCCAGGGTTACCTTCCCGAAGAGAGAGAGACTTCATCTTTGGCTGGGTACTACCAGAGATTTGTAAATGACCCCTCCAGGGTAGAGACACCTTCGTTAGATGTGTCAAAGAAGGGGGAGACTTTCCTATGGAAGGAGAAGTGTCAGAACAGATTTTAAGTGATGAGACCGTGATGATGGCTAGTGTTCATCTAGGACTATAACCTTGAGATAGTCTATAATCCCTGGAAGGGGAATGTTGTTACAGACACACTCAATAATAGGTCTAGACAACAGCTTCTGAGTGTGGCATCAGGGAATCTAGTCACACTGTAGATATACTTCATGGATAAAGATGGAGTAGCTTACCTCTAGTCTATTACTATCACTCCCCAAATTCATCAGTGAATTCGAGGGGAACATCTTGGCACATTGAATGTGAGGCTCAAAGTGCTCAGATATCCATAGGATAGGCACTTAATGAAATATATGAGGGTGAGGAGCACATCATACTCTTCAGAAAACATACCATAGTATTGGTGGCACTATGAGAGGATGTGTTGGGGGATTTCCACATGTCCCTTCTGGCGGTGCATCCTGGTGTGTCGAATATGTACCAATACCTACGGCGTCAACCCTGGTGGCCAAGGATGATGAAAGCAGTTTCATAGTTTTTTTTGATGCCTCACTTTTCAACAAGTGAAGGTCGAGAATCAGGTTCCAATAGTCTAAGCTCAGCCACTAGAGGTGCCAGAGTGGATGTGGGAAAGGATCTCCATAGACTTTTTGACATGGAATCCACATACATCCAGGGGACGTGATTCCATCTTGGAGATCGTAGAACAACTCCCCAAGTCAACCCACTTCATACCGATCTGAGATCAAGGATTAATAGATAGCTTGGGATGCCTCTACATATAATAGATTATATGGATTCATTGGGAGCCATAAAATATCGTCTCTGACCATGATGCACGTTTCACATCCTGGCTATGGAAGGGGTTGCAAGAGGTGTTCAAGACTCAGCTACGTTTGACCAATGCCTTTCATCCACAGACTGATGGTCAGACAGAGCGGACCATACAGACATTGGTGGACATGTTTCATGTATGTGTCCTATATTTTGGAACCAGTTGGACGGATCAATTGCCCTTGGTGGAGTTTTCATAAAACAACAGGTACCACTCCACCATCCATATGGACCCATTCAAGACCCTATATGGTCAACCTTGCAGATCACCTCTATAATGGACCGTCCCAGGGGAGTCAGCACTTATGGGTCCAGAGCAGGCCCGGGCTACCATAGAGATGGTACAGATCATCCAGGAGCAGATAAGGACTGCCCATATCAAACAGATGTCTTATGCTGAAAAGAGAAAGAGGAAGTTGGAGCTCGAGTAGGGGGACCACACATTCTTGTGAGTCTATCCTCCATGGGGACTATGGAGATTTGGCCAATGTGTAAAGTTATCACTGAGGTTTATCAGACCCTTTTTGATACATTGGAGGATAGGTGAGGTGGGATATCACTTGGGACTTCCACCAAAGTTGAAGAGGGTGCACGACGTTATCCACTTATCCCATCTGAGGAGATTTGTGCATGACCCATCTCACAACATCTACCACAACAAGCTGGACTTCGATGATGGGGTGACGTTTACGAAGGTTCTATTAGAGACTAAGGATCGACAAGAACGATTCCTTCATTGTAATTTGAAAACTCTAGTGCACATTCTCTAGCAGCACGTGATCCTCCAAGAGAGAACATGGGAATGTGATGCTTAGATTCATGTTTAGTACCCTCTTTTGTTTGATTTCCTTTTGTTTTGGCCTTTTGGGGATGTAAATCCCCAAGGCAGGGAGAATTTAATGTCCCAAAAATTACGTATATTGTTTTTAATTATATGGAAATATTTCAAGTCCACAACATCTGACGGCGCAGGATTTCATGTCCCAGAGTTCATAGAATGATCTGTCGAAGATTTGTAAATCATTAATTAGCGCACATAAGAACATTTCCTAAAAAAGTGAAATAAATATTATGTGGTTGTCTAGATCCAAAATCTAAGGGAACCATTGTGTTCAAGATGGAGGTATTACCCTATGCATGACTTATGTTTAGTTGGTTCAAGCCTCCAGTGAGAGAACCTAAAAATGGAATAACCGTAAATAAAATAATAAAAAAAAGTAATTTTACTTTTCAAATGCCTATTACTTAGGAATGGTGAGTTGGATAAAAAAATTGAGACCACCACTGAGCTCATGAGGGTATTCTTTAATTAGGATGATACTACATTGGATGGAATGGGACAATAGTGTGAGTTAGTTTTTGGTCCTAAATAAAATAATTATGTAACAATTGTTTTATTGTTAAAATTCATAACTTCTTAATGGTAGATCAGATTAAAAATCTGAGAGTACCGTTGGGTTCATTGGGGAGTGTTCCCTCTAAGAAGATCCTAACCTTGACTGGTGTGGGTCGACAATCAACAGTAATAATTTAGTGAACTTTTTTAAGGTCCGTTCAAAAAACATGCAGGCTGCATTTTCAAACTGTTGAACCGGTGCTTGGATTAAAAAACTTGAGGGAACTGTTGAATCTACATCACCGAGATTTACTTAAGGGAGGCTTTACTTTGAGCGCAATAGGTTTTTAAAACGGTGATTTTTAGAACTTTTAAAATAAATAAAATAAAATAAAATTATTTTTTCATTTTCAATTCATATCTTCTAATAGAAAAGTGGGGTGTGGGGCCAACAATGTGTCCAGCCAATAAATGGCTTGGCCTATAAATCTTATGTAATGAATTCATTGGAGAATTAGAAAGGTTCCTAATTAACGAGCCCCCATTAACTCTCTATTTCATTAAATACCCTCCCCCTATACAATATATATGGATCTTGGGGAGGGGTATCGACACAGCTTACCCATGCAATGAAGAGGAAAATGAGTGCCAAGATTCTAGAACCTTAGAGGATGGAGCCGGTTCCAGCGAGCGGTGATGAGTGGCATTGAAACCCCAAACTGAAGGAAGACATATGAGCGGTGATGTTGGGGATCTATTGTGGGAATGAAGAGCACCGACCCCCTTCCACCAATGCGCGCTCTCCAGTGATTCGAGGTAGGGTTGTTATTTCAATTCTTCTTCCTCATTCTTAGATTTAATAACAAACGCAGATCAACCCACGAACAGGTTGATTAGTGGATTCGAACATTTTTGCGAGAGGGTTTTTATTGGGATGATATCGGGAAATTAATCCATGTTAAGTTATTGTTTTGATTTTTATCCATTTGATCCTACTAATGGGACCATATCAATTTCATGAAGAATGATGGAGGAGGTTCTTTCCTTGATTTGTTTTTGTATTTTCTTTCCCCTTTCATTTTCCCATGAGTTCTTCACATTCTTCATGGGGCGATGAACAACAGATTATTGCGCATCCATTTTGTGATGCAATGATCCCAAATTGTAGACCTGATTTTTTGACGACCATGAAGAGATGTGACTGTAATGGCAGTAGATGAATCGACACGGTTTAGGATTTCTCATTATTCGAGATTTTTTCATACAGGTGAATTGGAATGTGTTTTTAGGGAAAATCGGAGGCCCGGAACCAATAGAATCGGTTTCATGATGGTCGGGCGACCTCAACTGTTCTGTTTCGCGGTGATCAGTCCGACGGTTCTTGGATCATAGGAGCTCCAAGGACCAAGATAAAGAATGTCAGTTTTGGAAATTTCTGAAGAACTTGATGTGTATCCCGAAGAACATGATGTGTGGTACAAGAACCATCAATAATGGTTTTGGGTGTCAGACAAGTATCACATGGCATGTGACCCCAGTCACATGGTGTGTTGGACCTTCCTCGGAGTTCGATGTATATTATAGGATGTACATGGGAACGAGATGGACTACATGACTTCAGAACGTAGCATATAGACCCTACATGTCATGAGAGAGGGGACTACGTAGGAATCAGTTTGTATCCAGGGGATACACGAACATGAGGTGGAGTACATGGTCCTGTACTCCACCACACATCATGGTGAGGACAGTAACATGGGTCACCCCATGATCCGGTTACATGGGTTGGAATTCATGGGTTAATGCTGGGTAGGAGCACATGGCCAACATACACGGAGCAGTCCCCAGTTCCATTGACATGGCATGCGATCCTTCCTACACAATGTGTTGTTTCATTATACATGAAAAACCTTGTGACAAGGGCCAATTTACACGGGCAGTACCCAGGGTCAGAAGACATGGCATGTGACACTTCTACACACATTGTACTTTCAGTACATGGCTTGATCTTATTGTCAATTGTATCTTGGAAAAGTTTTGTTTGGGTTAGTGACCCTTTTTCTCATTCCCCTTAATGTCATGTATCATTTCCTTCTAAAGGAGTATGGTCCATTTAGAAGGAATTTTTGAGATATAGTTAGGTATCCCTATGATAGGCCCAGAGTGAGATCCTCTATCCATTTTTGACCCTAGGTAGTGTCTCGTATCGACATGACTATTCCCACAGGGCGTCGATCCTCTACCCAGTAGGCGAATCTAGATAAGTTTCAGAATCTGCAAAGGTCCTGACACTGATCCTCGTCTGTGTATCATGATCTTTCCCTACTCAGGAGTGTGTTCTTCTGGAATGAGGGTATCTATATCTCATTTATTTTCCCAACAAACAGTACTTCTCAGATGGATCACATCAGAGCTATTAGTCTTACAGAGTGAGTTATCTCAGATTAGTACTTCGTGGAATCATTGAACTGAATCCCTAGTGGGGGTATGCAGTTGTGTAAATTATCTCTAGATTGCGGCTCTAGGTTTTGAGGGTATCTAGATTGTGTTCTCCTATTATATGTTCAATAGACATATACTGTAAAGAGATTACTGTACCTTTCTTTTGTGTTTGCTTTGTGGTTTTCGGGGTCCTCTACTGAGTATTTTTATACTCACCCCTACACAAACTTTTCCCACACAAGTCGTGCCTTGTGCAGATGAGTAGCCTTTTGATGGAGTTCAGGGTGGATTATGAAAGGACTGAGCTTTCTGATTTCCCTAAAGGCTAAAGTGTTCCTGCAGAGATAAGCAACAGTCTCAATACCTCTTTGTGCTTACAGGATGGGCTTTATATTTTTCAGACTCTGGTTTTTTGTGGGCTTGTATTTTGGCCCAATTTATATTCAGTAATTTACATTCCATCGTACTATATTGGTTGGGTTTAGTTGTATACCTACATTTTGTTCCTTAGTTGGTTTTTTACATTTCAGTATTGTGGGCTTGGATTTTTGTGTGTGTGTACATGTACTTCGACAATGCCTCCCTTGTAAGTTATATGCCTACTTGGTGCTAGTCAACAGCCCCTGTCTTATTAGAGGTGATATTGGGAAGTTGCGGCACATGACCCACTACGACAGGTCGATGAAAATAATATTAATAATATAATGTTTTCTGGTATGAATCGGCATTTCTTGTAACAATGTTATTAAAGAAACTAAATTTTATTTGAAATGAAAGATTAAATTCATGTGTAATATAAAAAATCTACAATTTTCATTTTCTATGACATAATATTTTGAAAGAATTTTTATTATTTTGGAAGAAGATATTTAAGAGAATGTATTGATGTTACATCAAACCCCCTCCCCTAAAAATTAATCTTGGTTATCAATGTATTATAATTTTTATAATTCCTTTATTGAAAACCACATCATATAGAGGGTTAATAAAAAATTATATTAAAATGGAAAAGTGGGAAATATAACAGTAACATGAATTTATACATAAATAGTATTCTATATATGGAGAACATCAGTGGGAAATTAAAATATTTATTTAGAAGGGAGATATAATTCCCAGGGAATAATATAGAGTGATAGAGAACATGGTCAATTGAAAATAAATGAAAATAAAACCAAAAACCAAATATGACTTGAAGAGCTAATTTATATCATCATAAAATATGGTAATATGATAAAATTTTATTTTAATACCTTTCTATAGATTTGGAGGATTTTATTCACCATCTAGACTGAGAGAATATAGAAATACACTTACTTAATGAGTATAATTTCATAATTTAATAATATTTTGTTGAAATCACATCATTTTCTCAAAATTATAATTATTCAAGATAACACATTCAATCATAAAGAAAAAAATTAATGTTTCAATGAACTCATTAATATAAATAGGATAACATGTTATTTGTCTTGAATGTATGTGTTATGTAAAAAAATGATAATCATATAGTGAGATAATCCACTAGTTGGGTAAACCGTAATATTATACATCAATCATAAAAATTAATACCAAAAGTTGAAAAAAAAATATTCTATAAATAAGTATTCTCAGAATTCATCACGAATTTCCAAACTAAGTTTGAATCCCAATGATTAAAAGGATGTAATAATATAATCTTCCAAGATAAATAAATAACTATTGCTCAAATAAAATACTATTTGATTTTGAAATAATCTTGATTTTAACTAGTAATATTTTTAATACTAACTAGGACATCACATTGTCCAGTTTCAGGCTTTACTCTATTGTTGATATTTAGTTTTGGGTTCAATACTTGACCCATTGTCAGATACAATAGGTTTTCACATATCATACAATTTTCCCTTTCTCTTTACATCTAAAATAAAATCCTTCCTAAAAACTCATCTTTTTTATCACAAGGTTTAATAATACCTCATCTTAAAATATAGCCCAAATTTTTAACATTTATCACTTTAATTTCTCATCACTTAAATCCCATTTTGGATATTTAATACCTTGAACTTATTATCATACTTAAACTTATAAACCAATGAAGTTATCCCTATATCTGATGATAAAATTACATGAAAACATTATAATCTCTCATGTTAGCTTAACTGACCTTTGATACCAACTATAATATCCTAGTATCCACACCTCCAAATCCTGTGCTAAAAAAATATCTTTACATTTCAGTCTATGATTCCAGTGATTTTGAACCAAATGATTCATAAAAAACATTCAATATAAAAATTAAAACATTGTTCAGTTAAAAAATGTGTGACCTTAGGTTTAGAGATATATGGAATTAGGGAAAACTAAAAAATAAAAAATTACTATCTAGACTCATAAAAAACTAGTTCATAATGTTGATCACTATCTCTCGTTATACCTATCTATTCTTATTTCAAATTAAGTCATCAATTGTAACATCCCCGGTAAATAAAGAATATGACATTTTTATATTTTTTAATATTATTAAATTAATTATTAATTTTACATTAAAGGGGATTCTATGTTCGATGGTGTTCCCAATACACAATAATGGTTTTTTTGAAATCATACATTGCACAAAACATTGGGTAATACTGAAAGATAATAATATAATATTTTTATTTTAAATGGTAGTTAATGCCTAGCCATTGTAATGTTTGGATTGAATAGAACTAACTATAATATGATTATACATGTTTGTTAAATGTTTTTACATTTATCCAATAAATGTTAGAGGCTTAAAATATAATTAAATTTAATTTTAAGAATAATTTACTATAAAAGGTTGATTCACCACCTTTTGATAGAGAACCCTCTTTAAATCACGTTTTGGTTAATTTTATATGTTTAACATGAAAAAATGAATTTATATTTTTATAATCATGACATTAAAAATTCACTTTGTTTAAAAGTTTGGTATTTTTTTAATAAAATTCAATGTTGATGAATAGTGAAAAATACTATATTTTAATTCAAATGATCATTTTATTATAATTTATTTATATGGTTAGATTATCTTTTTAATTTATTTTAAAGTGTAATTAAATTATATTTTTAACATTTAATCCCATGGTGGTCATTGGAATTAATTTCACTTTGAAATTGGACATAAAAAAGTGTCAATCTTCTGATAGATATTGTTTCAAAAAAACATTCTATTTGTTTTGACAATGGGAATTAATTTTACATTAATTAATGAAAATTCTATGTTTTGAAATTTGTAAAATTAGAATCTTTTTTTAATTTAGAATATCAAATATAGCTTAGGCTGAAATTTTGGTATTGTTCTGAAAAACATCAATTTTTGATGAATAGTGAAACCACTAAGTAATAGTTA
The DNA here is from genome assembly GCA_963277665.1 of Viscum album. Lineage (NCBI taxonomy): Eukaryota > Viridiplantae > Streptophyta > Magnoliopsida > Santalales > Viscaceae > Viscum > Viscum album. Next base: position 1,449,246,264 of record OY728129.1, read on the forward strand.
AAAAACTGACTTTTTCATTTAAATGAAATTTTACCACATTTTCAAATTGAATTTTGAAAATATGACATATATGGCCATTATTACTAAGAAAAATGTGATTCAATATGAAGATAATAATTTTTTTGGTGAATAGTAACTTTTGACTTTTATTTACAGCGGTTAAAGGTAAATTGAGTAATTGAAGGTAAAAAGAATATTATAATAATTCCAAATTTCTTTAACACTTGTCCTATTCTTATTGTATGTGTAATGGGAGACCATGGGAATCCTTGGGTGATTGTGGGACCCCATGGAGCCATTTGGGAGTGATAAAGACACTTTAACATAATTAATTTAAAGTAAAGAGAAAAATGACACAAACAAATATCATTAAGTAAATTAATTTCTACATAGTGTTATATAAGTTATGATTTCGACAAAAAATATTCATTGGAAATATAAAACTATTTTTTACATCATGGTATTTGTTTTATAATTTTTATATATCATATAAATGAAATTATTTATGACACAATAATTATGTAGTTTTTACCTCATTAATAAACCATTTAAGTAAATAAGATTATAAATGTTAAAATAACCTTAAAAAACTATCCAATTATTATTTGATAGATTTATTTCAACATGATTAATACTATATTCGTTTTTAATGTGTTTTGGACCTTTAGAAACCGAAAATAATTATATAATAAAATAATATTTTCACACTTTCCTAAAGAACCCCTCCCCCTTATAAAAATCCATAATCTCTAACCCATTCCTCAGACCTCTAAATCCCCTTAGCTCATCCAACCTCTACCCAAATATTTTCTAAATATCCCTCTATTATACCTAGAAACCTTACCTTAGGCATAATTTATTTCAAGAAGTCCTTTTGGATCCATCCAAAAGGAGTTACCCGAATTAAAGGTAACAATTTTCTCTAAAATTCTTTTTTTTTATTTTTTTACATTAATTATCCAACCCCCTAAACTATTTTTAATCCATTTTTTATAAAAACACCAGTATCCGTAATATACTAGGATTTTTATATGAAGTATTATAACTACACATACACACACTTCTGTCTAATTGGTAAATAACATATTGTTTCTATGGACGGTGAACTACTACCTCACAAAACAATAGTTGTTAAAATATATCCAACCACCTCTTAGGGTGGCCATTATGATGGAATAAATTTATATATGATATATATTATATTTATATTGTTTATATTCTTTGGTAGTTTTCATTTATAGAATACCTTTATGGTTTTGATAGTGGGTAAATATGATAATCTCAGTTGAGGAAGTGCGGACTACCGCCCCCTCAAAGTGATATGACTCGTTCAAGCCTTTTGTGGAACAAATAAAGGTTAGAGTTAATGAAATTATATATAATATTATACTACAATTATAATATAATTATTTATCATTATGTATCTATTCTATTACAATGCAAAATAGAAATGGAAGTTCCGTTCATGCGTACGTATGACTTACTGTCTCCATGAACATTGCATTTCATTTCTTATCTATAAATGTTAGGTAATATTATAAATACATGTATATATCGGAAATATATGAGATATATGATATATAAATCATGAATATAATTTTGGATATAATGAAATTTTGACCACAAGAACAACTTGTAATTATAAGAAGTCCATTTTGACTCAAATACTAAATATCAACAAAACGACCATTATTAACTTAAATGATTACACAATGTTTCTAACGTGGTAATAAGTGATATAAAAGGAATAATAAACTTTAAAAAGGTTCTTAATCAAGTATAAATTAAATTTAGTTTATTATTCATGATATTAAAGAACGAACAGATCAGGTTGCACATGAGGTAAGGGATTTCTTTTCTCACTTTTAATTCTTTGAGATTTTCACTGTCTGTCCCTTATTTATTGCATGTGGTGTGTTGTGTTCTTCAATTTGATATATATTTTCATGATTCTAATGATATTCATGGTATTCTGTGATTTATTTTTTGTGTATAAACTTTTGTTTATATGACTCGTTCAACTACAATGTGGTATGGGGTTTTCATCTTACTTCTAATTCCCATGATATTCGTGATATATTTCCACTATTTACTTTTATTTGGTGCATGTAATGCCCATGATAGTATTATTTGGGTAATATACATTAATTTATGGGTAATTAAATCTTCATTTTATGATCCTTCTTTCATATGGTGAATGTTTCATAAGTTACCAAATTGTTATGGGAACCTTTCACCCTCTTCTTTTTTAAAGGCTTCTTTTTGTTAGGTCTTTTAATTTACATCTTCTAATGTTGGGGTATGTTATTATATATCCTTAATGATGTAAATTGTATTTCAAATTGATGATATATACCTTTATCTCTCAATAAATTATTTTTTAGAATTTTATTGTGACTCTGTTAGGCTGTCAAATTTCACTAAGGGAACCTCTTAACCCAATTTCAATTATTTGGTTGAACATATACTTCTTTCTTATTCAATTTTATAAATATGTGTGAATGACCTCTGATTATTTCACCCTTTATATCCAGTTATATTGAGGGTATTCATATTTTTCACACATAATTATGTAATCGATTTATCTTTAATCTAAGGATACCATCTTTATAAATAATTTCGTCTCAATTTACATTCCCTCGAGACTTCATTATTATTATGTACAAATTCAATTATATATGGTGTATATACTTCCCTTTGAAATATTATATCATGAATATATTTATTCTCGTGATATTATATGTTTTTTATTCTATTCTTCAATTATGTTTAGTCATGTGTTTCTCAAGTGTTATGAGACACTTTAACTAAAACATCATTTTAACAGATTTAAAGAAATATTCTTCTAAATATTTCTCATTAATGTCTGTAATTTAAAATGGTTTTTAGTATATATTTATATGGACATTATTGTTTTAAAAAATTAATTATTTTAAAATCATCAAAGTTGTATGTGACCCTTTGATTAAAAAATCCCTTTATTAAATGTTTTAAATGGTTTTGAAAATGGTTTGATTAATCATTGATTATGTCAATATCATGAAATGATATATTATATTTGAAATGTGGAAATGTTGTTAGTGAAATGTATATATTTAAAATATTTTATGTGTTATGATTTTATAATGGTACTTGGAAATTTGACAAGGGTTACGTGATAAACCAAATGACGGTTTGTGCCATGATAAACCAGGACGGATGGTTACGTTACAACCTTCAATGCATTGGGTATGGAAGTTATCCGAATGGCTATTCCATTTAGTGATATGTGTGGAGGTCGACTGTTTGGTTATTCCATTTAAGTATGTTTATTTCTCAAGTTACGTTTATATGTTATGTGTTCTTTATATGTGTTATATTGTAATCTTTTGGTTACAAAAGGGTATGAAATGATATTTTATTTAGTGAAGAGTATTTTATACTTCATAAAGGTGAAAAGTATTACTTATGATAAAGTATACAAGGTTTACTTTTTGTTTTGAAAAACTAATAGTTTTTCTTTCTTTATGTATCCCTTACTGAGCTTTTTTCTCATCCCATGTTTTTGAAATATTTTTTCACAGGACATGAAGTGAAATATGGACAAGGATGTGATCAAGGAAAGGACATGATGTCCAAAACATGGAACTTTACATGTTTCTTTTTAAGAGTTTATATTTTATGAATAATGGATACAGGTTAGTAGTGTCTACTTTTAATATTCTCGTTATTATGAAATAGTCGTGGCCTAATTCTCTAAAACTCTAAACCTAATAAGATCCTCAATGTGAATTCATGGCATAATTCAAGATTATGTAAAGTTTAAGGATGGGTCCTTATAGTTGGTATCAGAGGTTAGTTTAGATAAAATTATAGGTTAGGGGTTATTTAATCTTAAGTGACATAACCATAATTGTTAGCATATTGGAAAGAGTCATAGTTTTTTTAGATAAATTGAATGAGTTTAAGATAACATGAAAAAGTAAGTTTTAGTGTTTTCCATATTCATAAGATTATATATGATGATTTTAATGATATATTCACACTGACCTTTTGGGTTTTAGTCAATGGATAGATCTAGTAGGCATCAAAGTAACAATGGATGTGAAGAAAACTGTGACGGCTATCTCAATGAGCAATTGAATTAAATGGGAGCAATAATGAGAACTCTTGTGGTTATTCTAAACCAACTATCTAGAGTCATGATTGACCACCTGAACCTTGGTGATTTTAATAAGATATCATATATATAGGAAACAAATCCTTGTGGATGTTCAGGTAATAATCATAATGGTACTTATATTCAAAAAACCTATGTGTCAAAAATGTGGAATGAAACACATAAGAAAAATTTTCAATGGGATGGGAAGATGCTATAGATGTGGAAGTGAAGGTCAAAAAGAATGAAACTTCCATGGAAAAAGAATGCATTCAGTTGACTCTAGGAAAGTAAAATATGTTTGTTCTAAGGGATTAATTTAATGTTTTAAATGCGGTGTGCATGGTCATTATACAAAAATATGTCCTACGAAACAATTTCAGGAATGGGATCACCATGATCATACAAATTTTTGTTTATCAATACCTAAGGCCGTTATGATTGAGGATGAAGAAACTAAAAATAACCAATTAATGGAATTATTTATTGCTGAATATGTTAGAAAGAAATGGTTAATCGATCCTGAAGAACACTGAATGAGTAAGAAGTCACCATATGAGGGATTCAAGAGTTAAGGTATATTTTAGGATGTTCAAATGATTTAGAGTATTAAGGCTCTTTTGATGATGGGATTACATTATAAGAATATTTATAGTATGTGTAACCCTTAAATTTGATATATTAAAATTTTATTCAAGGAATAATTATATTTTCTTTGGTGGATATAGTCATAAAGAACTATTTCGGTTTATATGATCCTGAAATTTGAGGAAATTACATGTTAATTCATTTTGGGATGCAGAATGAAAGTTATTAGATAACCATTGTGGTAAAAATATGTTATGATTATTTTTGATGAATTTATCTATTTTTGGGAATGTTATAAAATTATATAGTTTTTTAAAAAGGATAACATGAAGACCACGTGACAACCTGTCGCATTAGATAAAGCTGTGGGAATCGAACACCCAACTAAAGTGTGACTAGGTTTTATCGCCTACCACTGGACTATGTGAATTCCCTAGTCAGTATAACTAATTATTTTTAGTTAGATAATTTTTAAATAAATAATAATTTGATTTTTAGTTTTCTAGGTAAATGATTAACCTATCATGGAAAATATGTGATTAAGATAATTACTTTTCAATAAGAGACTTTAAGAGTAACTAATGTTATTTGGAGATAAATGTTAAGATTTATCTTGGAGGACTATGTGATTAAATATTTCAGTGATTTGGGTTTCAATCTTACTTTCGATTACTTTGAAGAATTTTATGTACAGTTATTTATTGAATGGCCTTTCTTGAACTTTGGGTATTTCTCTACAAATTTTGGAGATTAAGAGTGGTTTATCTTATTGTAAAATATTATCCTTTTTTGGGATTATCTGATCTTCAACTAACAAATTTATGTTATGGTTGATTTCTAAAGATGGGTGAAATATATAGTTCATCTTTTGTAGATTATATGATAATAAATAAGTTTTTTCTAGAACATCAGGTGTGATCTAATCATCTTGAATACTTTTTGTTTAGAGAAAACATGAGTTTGTGGTAAAGTTTTATTAAAGGACTACACTCTATATGAAACATAAGTATATTTCCTTATGATATTTGTCTAGTAATTAATAAAATTCATCAAATAGATTAAGAATATCTTGATGTAAAAAAATTATAAGCTCTATTTTATCAACATGCATCTAACCAACCACAAATTTATGGTATTGTGGTGGTTAACTTTCCTTGATCAAGTTCTCTATCACTCTCTATTAATCTATGAGAGTTAGTTTCTCTTACATATCCATGTTTTCATGGAATCATATTATCTTTTGTCTCAGGAGACCGTTGTATATATCTTTCGTTCTATTAATGTGATAGTTTTATTTACTCTTCTTTTGATGTGAGACCTTCAATGATGTTTCCAAGCCCAATTTTAAAATTGTGAGGACGCAACTCTCAAAAGGGGGGAAGCATGTAATATCCCAGGTAAATAAAGAATATGAAATTATCATATTTTTTAAGATTTTTAATTTATTTATTATTTTTACTTTAAAGGGGATTCTATGTTCAAAGGAGTACTCGATACAGAACAATAGTTTTCATTGAAATATTATGTTGCACACAACGTTCATTCATTCTGAAAAATAATAATATAATATTATTATTTTAAATGGTAGTTAACGCCTTTCTACTTTATTGGTGGGAATGAATAGAACTAACTAAAATATGGTTATACATGTTTGTTAAATGTTTTTACATTTATCTAATAAATGTTGGAGGCTTAAAATATGAATAAATTTAATTTTAAGCATAATTTAATATAAAAGGTTGATTTACCCACTTTTGAGGGAGAACCCTCATTAAATCATGTTTTGGTCAATTTTATATGTTTTATTTTACAAAAAAAAATCTTCTTTATAATCGGGACATAAAAATTTAATTTGGGTAATATTTTTGGTATTTTTCTGATAAAATTCAATTTTTTGATGAATAGTAAATAATACTGTATTTTAATTCAAATATTATTTTTAATATAATTTATTTATAAGGATAGATTATAATTTTATTTTGTTTTAAAGTGTAATTAGATTAAATTTTTACTATTTAATCTAATTGTGATCATTGGAATTAATTTCACATTGAAATTGGAAACAAATGTCAATCTTCTGATAGATTTTGTTTCTAAAAAACACGCTATTAGTTTTTACAACGAGAACTAATTTTAATTTCATTAAGGAAACTTCTATGTTTTGAATTTTTTAAAATGTACATCAGTTTTGAATTCAGAAACTCAAATATAGCTTTGGAGGGATTTTTGTTATTTTTCTGAAAAACTTATATTTTTGATGAATAGTGAAACCACTAAGTAGTAGTTAAAAAACTGATATTTTAATTTAAATGAAATTTTACAACTTCTGTGAATCAAATGTTGAAAATATTACATACATGGTTATTTTTAGTAAGAAAAATGTGATTCAATAAGAAGAAAATAATTTTTTTGGTGAATAGTAACTTTTGACTTTTATTTACCACAGTTAAAGTTAAATTGGGTAATTCAACAAAAAAATAATATTATAATAATACCAAATTACCATAACACTTGTAAAATCCTTAATAGATGAGTCATAACTGACCATGGGTTTCCTTTGGATGATTTTGGGACCACATGGTGCCACTTGGGAGTGATAATGACACTTTAGATTTATTAATTTAAAGTAAATACAAAAATGACAAAAACAAATATCTTTTAGTAAATTAATTTTTATATAAGGTTATATAGGTTATAATTTAAACTATAAATATTAATTATAAAGGTAAAAATATTTCCTACATTTTTTATTTGTTTTATAATTTTTATACATCTTATAAATTAAATTATTTATGACACAATAATGAAGTAGTGTTTACCTCATTAATAAATCATTCAAATAAATAAGCTAATAGATATTAAAATAACATCCAAAACTATCCAATTATTATTGGATGAGTTTATTTCTACCATGAGTCATCTTATCTTAAAACCTAATGAATCTTAGGCCTTTATAAACCCCAAATACTTATATATTAAATCAATATTTGCACACTTTTTTAAAGAACCCTACCCCCCTTATAAAAACCCCTCACCTATAACCAATTACTCACACCATAAAAGCCCCTTAGATTGTCCAAACCCTAACCAAATAATATCTAAAGATCTATATCATCCACCAATAATCCTTACTTTAGGTAAACGTCACTTCAAGACGTCCTTTTGGTTCAAACCAAAAAGAGTTACCTAAATTAAAGGTAATTGTTTCTCTTAAATACTTTTATTTTTTTTGTTTAATTTTACTTCTCCAACCCCCAAAACTCATTTTATTCCTTTATATTATAACAAAAATAATATATAAAATATACTAGGTCGTTTTTATGGGAGTTATTTTAACTACACTTACACACACCTCCTTCTAAAGGGTAAAGAACATACTGTTTCTATGGACGGTGAACTACAGCCTCACGAAACAAAGATTGTTCAAATATCTCCACTGCCTCTCATGGTGGAAATTATGATAAAAGAATATTTATATATGATATATATTATATTTATACTATTTCTATGATTCTTTATTTTTCATTTATAAAATACCTTTATGGTTTCCATAGTGGGTAAATACAATAATCTTATTTGAAGAAGTGCAGACTACCACCCCCTCAAAGTGATATGACTCGTTCATTCCATATGTGGAACATATAAAGGGTAGAGATAATGAAATTATATATGATATTATATTGTAATTATAATATACTAATGTATCATTAAGTTTCCATTCCATTACAATACGAAATAGAAATGGAAGTAGCATTCATGCGTACATACGACTTACTGTCTCCATGAACAGTGCATTTCATTTCTTATCTTCAAATGTTATATAATATTATAAATACATGTATATATTGGATAAATATGGTATATATGATATAAAAATCATGGAAATAATTCTGGTTATAATAAAAATTTTACCACATGAACAACTAGTAATTATAAGAAGTCACCTTTTGACCCAAATACCAAATTTCGACAAAATGACCATTATTTACTTAAAAGATTACATAATGTTTATAACATGGTAATGAGTGATATAAAAGAAATAATAAAAATGATAAATGTTATTAATAAAGTATATATTAACATTATTTTATTATTTAGGAGATTAAATAATGAACATGTCATGTCGGACACGAGGTAATGGATTTCGTCTCTCACTTTTAATTGTATGAGATTTCCATTGTTCTTCTCTTCTTTATTGCATGTGGGGTATTTTGTACTACCATTTGATATATATTATCATTATTCTATTTATATTCATGGTATTCTATTATTAAATTGGTGTTTATTAACTTTTGTTCATATGACTCGTTTGATAACAATGTGGTAATGGGTTTTCATCTCACTTCTTATTCCCAAGATATTCGTGATATATTTCCACTATTTCCTTTTGTGTGGTGTATTTACTGACCATTATTGTATTAATTATATAATAAAAATTGTTTTATGGGTAATTAAATCTATATTTTATGATCCTATATTTATATGGTGAATGTTTCATAAGTTACCAAATAGTTAAGGGAACCTTTCACCCTCTCTGTTTATAAAGAATTCTCTTTGTTATGTTTTTAAATTGACATATTATAATTATGGGATATGTTCTTATATAACCTTAATGATGTAAATTTTATTTCCATGTGATTAGATACACATTTATATTTCATCAAATTATTTTTATGAATTTGAAAGTGACACCGTTAGGCTGTCAAATTTCTGTAAGGGAACTTCTTAACCCAATTTCAATTATTTGGGTTAAACTTATACTTCTTGATTATGTCGTGTTATAAATACGTATGAATAACCACTAATTGTTTCACTCATAAAATCAACTTATATTGAGTGTATTTGTATTTTTACACATAATTATGTAATTGATTTATGCTTATTCTAAGGGTACCGTCTTTATTAAGGATTTCATCTCAATTTACATTCCCTTGAGACATCACCGTTGGTATGAACCAATTCACTTTTATATGGTTTATATACTACCCTTTTGAATATTATATCATGAATATACTTATTCTCATGATAATATATGTTTTTTATTCTATAATTCAATTTTGTATAGTCAAGTGTTTCTCAAGTCTTACGAGACTCTTTAACTAAAAAATTGTTTTAAAATTCATAAAGAATTATTCTTCTAAATATTTCTCATTAATTTCAATGTTTAAAAAATGGTTTTTAGTATTCATTTAGATGGACATTAATGTTTTAAAACATTAATTCCATTGAAATCTTCTAAGTGTTAAGGAAAACATTAATTCAAAAATCTCTTTAATAAATGTTTTAAATGGTTTTGAAAATGGTTTGATTAAGTATTGATTTTGTCAATATCAAGAAATGTTATATTTTATTTGAAATATAGAAATGTTATGAGTGAAATGTTTATATTTGAAATATTTTATGTGTTATGATTTTATAATGGTACTCGGACATTTGAGAGTTGGTTACGTGATAAACCAAATGACGGGTGGTGCGGTGATAAACCAGGATGGGTGGATACATTATAACCACTAATAAATTTCGGTATGGTAGTCAGCCGTATTGCTTTTACATTTGGTTATATGTGCGGAAGGTGACCGTATGGTTATTCCATTTAAGTATGTTTATGTCCCAAGTTACATTTATTTGTAATGTGTTCTTTATTTAGGTTTTATGGTAATATTTTGGTTACAAAAGGGTTAGAAATGATATCTTATTCAGTGAAGAGTATTTACTACTTAATAAAGGTGTAAAGTATTACTTATGATAATGTAATCATGGTTTACTTATTGTTGTGAAAAACTAACAGTTTTCCTTTTTTTTGTATCACATACTGAGATTTTTTATCATCCCTAGTTTTTCAAATGTTTTTCACAGGACATGGTGTTAAATAAGGAAAAGGATGTGATCAAGGACAAGTGATGAAGTCTAAAACATGGAACTGTACATGTTTCTTTTTAAGAGTTTATATTTTTTGAAAAATGGATTCTGGGTAGTATTGTCTACTTGTAAAATTCATGTTGTTATGTAATAGTTGCATCCTAATTCTCAAAAACACTAAACATAAAAATATTCTCAATGTGAATTCATGACATAATTCAAAATTATGTAATGTTAAAGGTTGATTCCTTATATAAACACCTTCTGTGAGATATATTTTATAGACATAACTTGTTAGAAATAATTCTATAAAACATATTGAATGGGGAACATAAAAATTGTAAGAAAACATGCTCATTCTGGGAGAAAATAAGAATTTAAATCAGAATGTCATCAATGATAATAAGATTGTATAAGGGTATGATGAGATAATAATAGTTCATGATCGAATCAAAAAGGAACTCACACTTTTCATAACATGGATCATCAACTATTAAAACATCGAAAAAGAAACTGTCGTCATAGTCAATAATCAATATCAATGTGATATAAAACTCGATCATTATAAATAGTTTAAACTTATATCAAGAATAAAGAAACACATAGGGGTGTATAGGGACAATGTTATTAATTTCGTTATAATAAATGGAATAACCCTGAGGTCTACTTACATATAGTCCAATCATAAAAATAGAATAAACATACAATCAACATCCATAAAAAATTTATTTGAGGGATAACATAGACCCACCCATCATTGGTTTATCACATAACCACCTATCATTATGTTATCATGTTACCATAATTCATTGTTTAATCACAAAACCACCAATCATTGGATTATCATGTAACCAACTATTAAATGTAGTAGTATAATTATTAACACATGAAATCTTTTAGTTCATCATAAAATCATAGGAAAACAATTATAAATTTTATAATAGAACCATACCAAGTAAATGAGATTCTTATAAATCTATTTAAATCATTATTAAAAATTGTAAATGAATTGGGTTTAATAAAAATCTCTTTAAAACATGATTAGAACATGTTAATTTTTTTTCAATAACAATCTCTTCAAAACATGATCAGCCCAGGGAAAATAATTTTGTTGAATTAACAAATATTTGAAACATGACATACTCATAAAAATTAATTAGGTTAAAAAATATCTTCAAATGATTTTTAATGGAAACAAATTTAATGGGATCTATAAAAATCTTTTTGAAACATGTTTATCCCATGGAAAGGAAACAACTTCCATAACAATTTATCTGAAATAATATTAAACTATATGTAAATTAATTAGGCTGGTATCAATAAAAAATATCACTAGTGGAGGATAATTAACAACAATAGTTTTTGAAGTTTATTAATGTAAATACCATTAAAATATCACTAGAAAGACTCTTGAGGTAAATAACCATTAAACAATCCAAAGTGTCCCACACAACCTTGAAATATTTGAATCATAATTCCCATGAAGTAATAATGTTAAGAAAAACATATAATATCATTATAGTTAGGATATTCATGATATATAAAGTAAATGGAGAAGTATACACACCTCCTAAAATAAGATAGGTATATAAAATAACAAATGTCTCAAAGATGAAAAACTCTGACAAAAACTGATTACTTATTTGGTAACTTTGTAATCATAAAACCCATGAAAGGGAGATCATAAAAAAGGATATGTAAAACCCAATTAATTTAACTAAAACAATAATCAAATACATTAATTGGTAGTATTTACATTAGACAACAAAAATAAAATGTGAATATGGAATATTTTTCACTGAAATAAAAGTGAGATTAGAAAAACCTCACAAAGGTCGTATCATTAGAGAAAAAATCAATGATTGAAATAATTGTGTTGGTTAAATTAAGATCAATAAATGAAAATTTTAAATACTAAAAAATATAATAAGACTAAATTTCACACATATTATTTTCATTACATAATCGATGAAGTAGAAGTTTAACACAAGGAATGTCAATCGAATTAAAAAATACCCTAAAACTAATGAAATATCTAAATTTGAAACCCCAAAAAGTAATTATAATTAAATGATAAATTTAAAAACAAGGAATATAAAATAAATAATGATATAATATATCAAATGGGTCCTCATATGTAAGAACTTGATTTTTTGCTGTGAAAGACTTTGGAATATTCTCGATGATATTCCAGATCAGCACCTTTAGACGACGTGTGATTCCGGGCCCCAGAGTGGACGGAATTAAATTTTTAGTGCGTTCACACTGGAAACGCCAAATAAATGCGATAACTCCTAAACAGTGTTCCGGATCAGAGATCCGAGTGTACGTATGGGTCCGGAATGGGGTGTTTACCCTATGAATGACATAAAACATGTCGGCGCAGGACGTTTGGACCCCTCGCTCACTTCTGGAATGTTAAATGGATAAATTAATTAATTAATTTATTCATTTAATGTTGAAACGCAGGTATCACTTAAATGGTTGGTCGGATTGGAAAACCAAGGGAACCGTTGAGTTCAGAGCGTGCCGTTTACCCTAGGAGGGGTATTAGTTTCGCGGGCGCATGCCGTTTTTGAAAAATGGCTCCAGGGGAGTTTTCGTAATTTGCCGGCTTCGAGTGCTAAGTTTAATAAATTTTGAACGGGGTCTCGGATTGAAATTCTGAGACCACCGTTGCGCCCGGAGCGTGGTTCTTATCCTAGGGGAGGCTAAATCCCGACCCCGTCGGGAGTTCGGGTACGGGGCCCACGGGCGGGAGTTTAAGTGTTTTGTTTTTAAACACTTCTCCCCCCCTCTTGGTTGTCCTCCCTGGAGCGGCAGCCTCTCCCATCTCCTCCTCCTTCTCCGTCGAAGAAACTCGGGTGAGACGGTCCGGCGAAGCGCGACTTCGACAGATCCCGGTGAAGCTCCAGGCAACGCCCAACGAAGTAGGAGGTTTCGTTGCATTTTCATTTCCGAACCCCCCCCCCCCCCTTTGAGTTTGATTTTATGTGTCGATTTGTTGTTAAACCTTCAAATAGATCCCATATATGCATTGTATACATTTTTGTCTTTCCAACGCATATTTCAGAATCGAAATCCGAGCTCATAGGAGTTCGGGGTTGATCGTCGAAGGTTGCGGGAATTCTGGGTTGTCCCAGCGATTTGCGGCGGTCCGGCGGGTTCCCAGGGCGGCACGGCTTTGGTCCGAGGAGGCGACGGTGAGCGGCAGCGGGCGATGCGACAGGGCTCCCTGGGCGAGACGGCGGGTGGCAGTGGTTCCGCACGGCGGCGCCGGTGTAGCGCGAAGGAGGAGGGGCTGCAGGGTGCGCGACTCCGTCGGCGCGACCGCGACCCATGTGTCGCAGGTCGCTGCGGAAAGGGGGAGACCGGCCGTCAAGGACGTTCGGGGGAGGTGGGCCGTGGCCACCTGGCCGCGGCGGCTTGAACTGGACCCGCGGCCGGGCCGCGGGCTGGCTGTGGGCGGACCGGCCGGTCCAGGCCGGTCCGGCCCAAGGGAGTGCCCCTTTGAATTTCCGACGCCCGTAGTTTTCGCTACGGGCGTCCGTTTTGCGCGCCGTCAGCGGAAGCGTAGACCTTGAATCGAGGGAAAAGTTTTGAGATGGTTTTGGGAATTTTTAATTCCCGAAATGTTGGACCTCGGAGGCACGACATGTCTTTAAGTAGACTGGCGTTTTCTTCCGGGATTCTTGTCTTGGGCGGCACGGTTGCGTCCGACATCCGTTTTGAGCGTCGTCAGTGCCATTGGGACCCTGGCATCGATGTGGAGCATTCCAGGGTGGTTTCAGGCGTGGAGCCCGAAGCTGAGGTGCGGGCCCCACGACCCGTCTTTTGAGCTGCGTGCATCTTTTAGCGACTTTTTCCTCGGACTTCCGTTCGGGGCGTGCGAGCAGTCGATGTTGGGTGTTTTTCTGAGGGCATCACGTTGGCGCAGTCTGCCCGCTGTAATTCCGCACGACGGTGTGGGCCCCGCGAGGGCCGTTCCGGGAGTTGACGGTGATTTGTAGCCTTTTCACCGGGTGACCATTTTGGACAAGTGAATAGTCCATATTGAGTGCTTTTTCGAGAGGATCGCAATAGTGCGATCCATTCATGGAGTTTCGGGACCGGGTTGTGGGTCCCACGAAGCGCCGCTCGTGTACGGTGCGTCGGAATGCATCTTTTTCTCCGGATATCCGTTGCACTCATATGAGTAGTGCTTTTGGCGTGTTTTCCCGAGGGGATCACAGTGGTGTGATGCGCCTGACTATTTTCGGGGCCAAGGCTCGGGATCACGGGACGTCGTTCGGGCGTGAGGCGGTGTTGGTGACTTTCCCTTCAAATATCCGTTTGAGGCGAGTAAGTAGTCGATCTCGTGTGTTTTTCCACGAGGATTACAACGGTGCGATCCATTTGGCTGTGCGGAGCCTCTTGTGCGATCATATTAACAATGGAAGCATGGAAGGTGCTCTGGTGGTGGTTCTCCCTACTTTGTCTGTAGCGGACCCTTGGCGTGTGATCGCACACTCTTGGGAGAGTGATGTAAAAGATTCACGAGATGTGGATGGCCGTGCCTGGGCCTTTGAGGTGGAGTTGTTACGTCACGCCTTTGTGTTGACGCTGGGTGCCGTTTGCACGATAGCCTTTGGGATGGATTGTGGTATACTCCGGGAGTATACAGAAGCGCTTGGAGGTACGTGTGGTTGTTTGTACCTGAGGATGTTTGTGTGCTCGGTTGGGGTTGACTTGGGGCCACACGTCGTGTGGGCCCCACATGCGTGCCATGATCTGTTTTGTTTACTTTGACCTCTTGCGACGTAGAGGGTCCCTCTGTG
This sequence comes from Viscum album, assembly GCA_963277665.1. Classification (NCBI taxonomy): domain Eukaryota; kingdom Viridiplantae; phylum Streptophyta; class Magnoliopsida; order Santalales; family Viscaceae; genus Viscum; species Viscum album. The sequence continues at coordinate 1,449,261,666 of OY728129.1, forward strand.
CTCATTTGTTTGACCAACAGGGTGGATCTTTTTCCCTGGCTCTGTGCTCATTGGTTTGACCAGCATGGTTGAGTGGTCTCCCCCTGGTTTTGCTCTCGATGGACCTGTCAGTAGTGGTTCCAGTGGCACCCCATGATGGAACAGGCGCTGAACCCCTTTGGGTGAGTTGTGCTTCAGTTGGGTGGTTGCGTGATGCCCACTCCATGTTCGGTTGGCCAGTTTTGTACCCTCCAGTGGAGATGGCTAGAAAAATTCTATGTTCTACCCTCCAGCGGGGCTGGGCAGTGGTTTACTCATTGACCTCTTTGGTTTTTCCCTCCATCAGGGCTGGGTAGTGGGTTGATCACTGACTTCTAGGGTTTACCCTCCAGCAGAGACTGGGCAGTGGGTCACCCGATGCTATTAGGGTCTACCCTCCAGTAGAGACTGGGCAGTGGGTCACCCGATGACCTCTTAGGGTCTACCCTCTAGCAGGGCTGGGCAGTGGGTCACCCGTCGTCTAGTTCCAGGTCTACCCTCCAGCACGGTTGGGCAGTGGGTGGCCTGTCGAATTATTCCAGGTCTACCCTCTAGCGGGGCAGGGCAATGGGTCGCTTGATGATGTATTAAGGTCTACCCTCCAGCGGGGCTGGGTAGTGGGTCACCAGATGATTTGTTATGGTTTACCCTCCAGCAGGGCTGGGAAGTGGGTCACCTAGTATCATAATATGGTTTACCCTCCAGCAGGGCTGGGCAGTGGTTCGCTTGATTATGTGTTAGGGTTTACACTCCAGCAGGACTGGGTAGTGGGTCACCCGATATCTGTTTATGAATTACCCTCCAGTAGGGCTGGACAGTGGGACACCTGTTGGCAATCCAGGCTCAGACCTATCCACTAGGCTAGTCTGTGGCTTTCCTCCATGATCACCGGAGCGGGGCCCTTGGTTTTTCGGGTCAGTGTTGTGACGACTTTGCCTTTGAGAATACCTCGTGACCGCGGGGCAGTGACGAGTTGTGGTTTGACGTTCCCCCAGGACTCTCAAGTACGAGGGGCTCTTTACCCACCAAGACGCATTCTTGTGACCCGATCCAAAACCGTGCGGTGGAGTCAGTGCCGCCCAAAGCGGATAGTGTCGAAGTGCGGTGATTGATCCCCTTGACATGTAGTTCGGGGTATGCGTGCGGGATGCTGGGCATCGATGGAGTTTATTTCTGGGACTGTTGGTGACTCATTTCTCGGGCTGAGCTATGGGATGGAGATCCTCTTACGACGTTGTTCGGGCTTTTGGTTGATCATAAGGATATGTATATACCTTGTTCCAGAACCCACTTATTGGGTTGGTTACTCTCTTTCCAGGAGAGGCGAAGACGCGCGGGGTATCCCACATGCTTTCCGTGTCTAGCTTCTCATGGTTGGACGAGTCTACTCTCATTCTATAGGTAGTGAAGACTCGAAAGGATGTTCATCTTCTCACCATTTCCAGCTCCTTGTGTCTGGACGAGTCTACCTTCTTTCCACTTGTTGGGTTGAGATGGACTCTTCACTGCACTCTCTCTATTGTACTTCTTTTCTACTCCTTGTTCAATCTACAACTCACCCTTCGGTACCTTCTTTTGTTTCTCCCTCGAGCCTTCAGGGTATCCTACTGAGTATTTTTATACTCACCCCTGCTTGGGATTTTCCCGCACTTGGTGTGCCCTTGCAGACAATAGACAGGTGGAGCGTGACTTCAGTGGAGCGTAGGAGCTTGGGAGCTTGGACCGCGTGCGGTGGTCGTGGCTGGTTTTCAGGTGGGAGACCCGTTAGTTGTTTATTTTTGTTTACCTATTTCCGGGTTGTGGCACTTTTTGGTTGGGCATGTATTTTGCCCCTTTCTTTCCAGCTTGTACTTTGTACTGTTAGAGGTCGATGCACTTTGTGGTTTATATTTAGAAGTTTCCCTTTTCTTTGCATGTCTTTCCTTTTACCTTGCACTGTTGCATTGAGTGTGATGTGTGTGTGTGTGTGTATAGGTACTTAGGAAAAGGCCTCCACGAGTTGTTGTGCCTTCGGCACTGGTCGCCAGCCCCTGGCCTATGGAGGCGGGCTTGGGGTAGTTGCGGCTCGAGCCCGGGTAGGGTCGGGTCGTGACCAAGTGGTATCAGAGGTGGTTCATTCCTTGGGACGTTGTGCAGACGTCCCTAAAAGAGGAGCTGGTTGGGATATAGGGCAACAGTGTTAATGTGTCTCGAGAGCGGCTCTCAGGCTAGGGAGTCCAGTGATGGTGCGGTGACTGACGTATCCATTCACCAGGACCATGATTACCCGCTTATCGACTCGACATGGTGAGACACTTGTTGCAGGGAAATTGGTTTGTGCATCACATAGGATTGCGTTTTTTATTTTTCTTCTTGAGTCAGCTCCTCATCGTTGTTGTTAATGTTATATACATATATGCTCATCAGACTGCGGCACTCCTTGATAATATTTAGGATGTCTCCGCGAAGGCAGCCATCCCAGATATCAGCTTTGGTGCATGACGACAACCCTGTGAGCTACGAGGCCACAGTCCAGGACCCATCATGCGAGCCCCTTCCTCCGGGTGGGCCGGTAGCAGCACCCCAACCTGTTGAACAGTAGAAAGGTTCAGCATATCAGGCTGAGTTTGAGCGTAGGTTGAGCGCGCTTTGTGAGTTCCAGCGGTAGGGACCGCTGAGGTTCATTGGTGAGGCAGACCCTCAGGCAGCAGAGGTTTGGCTCGAGGTAGTGGTTGGCCTTTTCAGGCTTGTACAGATGCCAACAGATCAGAGTGTGGATTTGGCAGCCACCCTTTTTCATGGAGCAGCTTGGCGTTGGTGGAGCCTGGTGACTCAGTTTCTTAACGAGTCGTCGCTTTCTTGGGGAGAATTTCAGTTGTTTTTCTATGAGGAGTTTTTCCCCTCCTGCTTGCGCTCCATTCGGATTTAGGAGCTCCGGCAGTTTCAGTAGGGAGGGATGACAGTGGCCGAGTACGTTTCTAGTTTTACAGACCGTGCACGCTTTTACCCGGACTTGGTCCGTGACGACAACATCTGAGCTTAGAAGTTTGAACAGGGTCTCCGCCGGGAGATTCGTGTTGTCATAGTACCCTTGGGAATTTCCACATAAGTCGGGGTGTTAGAGAAGGCACTGGTGACAGAGAGCTTCCTGTCATGTTTTGCGGTTGGTAGTGGTAGTGGGCGCGATGGAGCCGGGACGTCTGTCGTAGCTAGAAGGCTCCGGAGGATAGGACCTCGATGTAGGTGTCCTTCCCACTTCCGGTTTCAGAGATGTGGTCGTATACCACTGTGGCGAAAAGAAGTAGGGCCTCAGCCGAGGATGCCCTTCTGTGAGTGGATCCTAGGTTGTGGTCATACACCATAGTGGCGCCGGAGGGCACCAGGGAAGCCCAGGGACCACTGGTCTTATGCTTGTGACGGGCGAGGTCACTTGGCACGAGACTGCCCGACCCGAGTTGCTGAGAGCTTCGGGCAGGCAGCAGGCGTACCACCATGGAAGAGGTAGTGCCGTGATCAGAGTAGTGCCCAGAGAAGAGGTGCTAGTAGAGGAGCAGGAGGAGCTCGAAGTGGAGGAAGACCCTACGAGGTCTTCCCATCACCACTAGGTGGTCCATGTCAGGATCTGGGAGTTGACATTTGGGACCACGGACAGTTGTGGGCTTTGGATGTCTATTATCCTGTAGAGCAAGAGACGATAAGAGGTACGCTCTATACCTCTTCTACTTTTTGCAGTAGAATTGTTAGACTATGTGTGTGGAATTTTTTCCTCCCTGCTCCTTGCTTGAGGGGTTACAGGGGTGATGCGGGGCGTCGGTGTAACCCTGGGTTGGTAAGGTAAAAGGCATGGGACCTTTTCCTTTAGTCGACGGTGTCAACTCCTTCGCCTTTCGAGCGTGTAAGAGAGCATCGACTGTGGAACCTTGCATGACCAGATATCCATGGGTGTTTCACCATATGGATATTCTGAAGGAGGGAATCACTGGGCCTTGTTCTAGGTGCGGGCGGTGATTCGAGACGCGGCGTGCGACATAGAGGTTTGACCGGGGAGGTGAGCTACCCCCGAGGGCCTTCGGGTCATTTGAGACTATTCAAAGGGATGGTGAGGTTGTCTACCGCCTCTCCCTAACCCCAAAGTCTGGAGTGGGTGCACGACGTTGGCAAGGGCTGACCTAGCATGGAAAAATCAATCCGTTGGTCTGTGTGCCGTGACGCAGAGCTGTGCGTGGGTTCTTCTGGGTATGGGAAAGCCATGTGTGGGATTAGTACCCTGTGTTGTTCCCTAGTTTTGCTTTTCGAGGATGAAAAGCCTGAAGAGGGAATGATGTAAGAACCCGGTTTTTTGCTGTGAAAGACTTTGGAATATTCTCGATGATATTCCAGAGTAGCGCCATCAGACGGCCTGCGATTCCGAGCCCCAGAGTGGCCGAAATTAAATTTCAGTGCGTTCACACTAGAAACGCCAAATAAATGCGATAACTCACAAACCCTATTCTGGATCAGAGATCCGAGCGTACGGATGGGTCCGTAATGGGGTGTTTACCCTAGGAATGACATAAAACTTGTCGGCACGGGACGTTTGGACCCCTCACTCGCTTCTGGAATGTTAAACAGATAAATTAATTTATTTATTTATTAGTTTAATGTTGAAACGCAGGTATCTCTTAAACGGTGGCTTGGATTGCAAAACCGAGGGCACCGTTGAGTTCAGAGCATGTCGTTTACCCTAGGAGGGGTATAAGTTTCGCGGGTGCGGGCTGTTTGTGAAAAATGGCCCCAGGGGCGTTTTCATAATTTTACGGCTTCGAGCGCTAAGTTTAATAACTTTTGAAAGGGGTCTCAGATTGAAATTCTGAGACTGCCGTTGCACTCGGAGCGTGGTTCTTAGCCTAGGGGAGGCTAAATCCCGACCCCGTCGGGAGTTCGGGTACGGGGCCCACGGCGGGAGTTTAAGTGTTTTGTTTTTAAACACTTCTCCCCCCTCTTGGTTTTCCTCCCTAGCCAGGAAGCCTCTCCCCTCTCCTCCTCCATCTCCGGTGAAGCGACTCCGGCGAGACGGTCCGGTGAAGCGCGACTCCGACGGATCGCGGCGAAGCTCCAGGCAACGCCCAGCAAAGTAGGAGGATTCGTTGCATTTTTATTTTTGAAGCCCCCCTTTGAGTTTGATTTTATGTGTCAATTTGATGTTAAGCCATCAAATAGATCCCATAGATGCATTGTATACATATTTATCTTTCGAACGCATATTTCGGAATCAAAATCCATGCTCGGAGGAGTTCGGGGCTGATCGTCGAAGGTTGCGGAAATTCTGGGTTGTCCCGGCGATTTCCGGCGGTCCGGCGGGTTCCCAGGGTGGCGCGGCTTCGGTCTAAGGAGGCGACGACGAGCGGCAGCGGGCGACGCGGCGAGGTTCCCTGGGTGAGACAGCGGGCGACTGTGGTTCCGCGCGGTGGCACCTGTGTAGCGCGAAGGAGGAGGGGCCACGGGGTGCGCGGCCCCGTCGGTACGACCGCGACCCGCGTGTCACGGGTCGCTGCAGAAAGGGGGAGACTGGCTGTCAAGGCCGGTCGGTGGAGGTGGGCCACGGCGGCTTGAACCGGACCCGCGGCCGGGCCGCGGGCCGGCTGTGGGCGTACCGGCCGGTCCAGGCTGGTCCGGCCCAAGGGAGTGCCCCTTTGAATTTCCAACGCCCGTAGCTTTCTCTATGGGCGTCCGTTTTGCGCACTGTAAGCGGCAGCACAGACCTTGCCTCGAGGGGAAAGTTTTAAGATGGTTTTGGGAATTTTTAATTCCCGAAAAGATGGACCTTGGAGGCGCGACGTGTCTTTAAGTAGACAGGCGTTTTCTTCCAGGATTTTTGTCTTGGATGGCGCGGACGCGTCCGACGTCCATTTTGAGCGTCGTCAGTGGCATTGGGACCCTGGCATCGAGGAAGAGCTTTTCGGGGTGGTCTCAGGCGTGGAGGCCGAAGGTGAGGCATGGGCCCCATGACCCGTCTTTTGAGCGGCGTGCAGCTTTTAGCGACTTTTTCCTCGGACATCCGTTCGGGGCGTGCGAGCAGTCGATGTTGGGTGTTTTTCCCAGGGCAATGTGTTGGCGCAGTCTGCCTGCAGTAATTCTGCACGATGGTGCGGGCCCCGCGAGGGCCGTTTCGGGAGTTGACAACGATTTCTAGATTTTTCACCGGGCGACCGGTTTGGACAAGTGAATAGTCCATCTTGTGTACTTTTTCGAGAGGATCACAACAGTGCGATCCATTCATGGAGTTTCGGGACCGGGTTGCGGGTCCCACGAAGTGCCGCTCGTGTGCGGTGCGCCGGAATGCATCTTTTTGTCCGGATATCCTTTGCACTCATACGAGTAGTGCTTTTGACGTGTTTTACTGAGGGGATCGCAATGGTGCGATGCGCCCGACTGTTTTCGGGGCCGAGGCTTGGGATCACGGGACGCCGTTCGGGCGTGAGGCGGTGTTGGGGACTTTCCCGTCGAATATCCATTTGAGGCTAGTATGTAGTCGATCTCGTGTGTTTTTCCACGAAGGTTACAACGGTGCGATCCGTTTGGCTGTGCGGAGCCTCTTGCACGATCTTATTAACAGAAGAAGTGTGGAAGGTGCTCCAGTGGTGATTCGCCCTACTTTGTCTGTAGCGGACCCTTGGTGTGTGATCGCACACTCTTGGGAGAGTGATGTAAATGATTCACGAGATGTGGATGGCCGTGCCTGGGCCTTTGAGGTGGAGTTGTTACGTCACGCCTTTGCGTTGACGTTGGGTGTCGTGTGCGCGATAGCCTTTGTGCTGGAATGTGGTATGCTCCGGGAGTATACAGGAGCGCTTGGAGGTACGTGTGGTTGTTTGTACTTGAGGATGTTTGTGTGCTCAGTTGGGGTTGACTTGGGGCCACACGTCGTGTGGGCCCCACATGCGTGCCGTGATATGTTTTGCATACTTTGACATCTCGTGACGTAGAGGGTCCCTCTGTGCTCGTTTGTTTGACCAGCAAGGTGGAGATTTTCCCCTGGATCTATGCTCGTTGGTTTGACCAGCAGGGTTGAGTGGTCTCCCCCTGGTTTCGTTCTCGATGGACCGGTAAGTAGTGGTGCCAGTGGAACCCCATGATGGTACATGCGCTGATCCCCTTTGGGTGAGTTGTACTGTAGTTGGGTGGTTGCGCGATGCCCACTCCGTGTTCGGTTGGCCAGTGTTGTACCCTCTAGTGGAGATGGCCAGGGAAATTCTGAGTTCTACCCTCCAGCGGGGCTGGGAAGTGGGTTACTCATTGACCTCTTCGGGTTTACCATCCAACAGGGATGGGCAGTGGGTTGCTCACTGACTTCTAGGGTTTACCCTCTAGTAGAGACTGGGCAGTGGGTCACTCGATGCAATTAGGGTCTACCCTTCAGCCGAGACTGGGCAGTGGTTCACCAGACGACCTCTTAGGGTCTACCCTCCAACAGGGCTGGGCAGTGGGTCGCCCGTTGTCTAGTTCCAAGTCTACCCTCCAGCAAGGTTGGGCAGTGGGTCGCCTGTCGACTTATTCCATGTCTACCCTCCATCGGTGCTGGGAAGTGGGTCGCTTGATGATGTATTAAGGTCTACCCTGCAGCGGGGTTGGACAGTGGGTTTCCGGATGATTTGTTATGGTTTACCCTCCAACAGGTCTGGGCAGTGGATCACCCAGTATCTTAATATGGTTTACCCTCCAGCAGGGCTGGGCAGTGGGTCGCTTGATGATGTGTTAGGGTTTACCCTCCAGCAGGGCTGGGCAGTGGGTCACCTGATATCTGGTTATGAATTACCATCCAACAGGGCTGGGCAGTGGGACACCTATTGGAAATCCAGGCTCAGACCTATCTACTAGGCTTGTCTGTAGCTTTTCTCCGTGATCACCGGAGCAGGACCCTTGGTTGTTCGGGTCAGTGTTGTGACGGTGTAACACCCGAGATTTTTATGAGTAATATTTTGTTCAAAGGAATCTTTCACTACACACTTGCTTGGCTTACTTTACATGCAATCACGACCTTCCTCGATAGCTTGCGTCGTACGCAATACCGAGATTCACTAAACAACGATATGCTATTAAAATATTATTAAAACTAGCCGTTATGAATAGTAATAACCACTTTTTGAAATTTTATAAATTTTATTTTTCAAAATGGACTTCATTTTTGGATTCGGAATACCTAAATTAGCCTAGGGTGAAATTTTGGTATTTTTCTGAAAACTTTCAATTTTTGATGAATAGTGAAACCATTAAGTGGTAGGTTAAAAACTGAATTTTGCATAAAACATAATTTTACCGCTTTTGTGAATGGAATTTTGAAAATCTGACAGACACTGTTGATATCAGTAAGAAAAATGTGGTTCAATGAGATAAAAATTATTTTTTGGTGAATAGTAACTTTTCACTTTTTTTTAATGCGGTTAATAGTAAATAGGGTAACAAAGGGTAAATATGATGTTATTATTACCCTAAAACATGTTCTAATTCTATTGGATAAGTATAATTCGACCAAAAACAACCTTATGAATAAAATATGACCATTTAGGCCCACTTGAGTTAGATTAGGACATTTATTATAAATTTATTTAAAGAAGGGTTAAAATAGTTAAAATCAAAATTTAATAAGTAAATCATTTTTAATATGGGGTTATACATAAGATAAATTCGACAATAAATATTCATTATAAAGATAAAAATATTTCCTACATAATGGTATTTTATTTATAATTTTTAGACATTAAGTACTTTTATTTAATTATGACACAACGATGATCCAATAATTATCTTATTTATGAAATATTGACATAATTGATGTTATAAACCGCAAAATAAATGTAATTTGAGACTTTTTATGAATTACACTAATTTTTTAGGTTACTATGATATATTAGTGTTGATTTAATCAACTTGGTTAGAACATATAATTCTGTTATGACTTTCACAAAAATCATATATCAAATAGTGTCAAAATTGACACAAAATAGTTTTTAAATCAAATATTATATTATTAATTGTTATTTTATTCTTAAAAATCTAAGGTTCGTCCAAGTGACTTAGATAAGGATATATATATTAATAATAAACAATTTGGGGTTCTTTTGGTATGTTATAGTAAGTGTATTAACCATATAGTGAAAGAAAACAAAAAGACATGGTAAAAGTTAAATTATTTAACATAGAGTTAAATCTAATTGATAAGGTTAAAATAATACCCTAAACTTGTCTAAATCCTATTGGTTGATAGGATTTCGACCCATCCCCACTTTAGCTTAGAAATAAGACCCTTTGGAACCATTATAAACCGATTTTGACTTTAATATAAAATAATATTTTGAGATATTCCTAAGGTGCCCCTCTCCTCCCTTATAAAAGGCACCTCCTCCCCCTCCTCCTCACACCAATTTGAGCACTCAATCTCGGACAACCCCTGCCATTTTCTCCTATCCACTTCCCTAGAATAATCCTAGAGGTCCTGGTCTTCTTCAAAGACCAATCTTAGTTCCCTAAGTGGAGGATTCAAAGAGGCGTTCCAAAGAAGAGGTAATATCCATTACCGATCTTTTCAATTGATTTCTTCTTCAACTTCTTCTTCTTTAGTTGTTTCATTATAAAGTAATAACATAAGTATTACTTACATACTGATATGTTATTATAAATATGAAACAACCCTAATTCACCTTCTATCCATCCTACGAAAAAATGAAATCACCGCGCGTGCGTACGTACGGAATACCGTCTCCACGCCGTGGTGTAATCTATTTTCCACCATCACCTTACAAGGATGGGTATAATGGTATAATGAGTAACTATTTATGATTATTATAATGTAATATTGTTACTGAAATAATATATATATATACTGAAATACAATTCCACGATCATAGGAACGATATCATCACTCATGCGTACGTACGGAATACCGTCTCCACGATGTGATGCGACTCGTTCTACATGATCATCATTACATAGTAATTATATAAATGAATTGAATGAATAAATATGATATATGTTACACTAATAAAATTCTGGATATAAGGTTTCTATAACCTTAAAAGAAGAATAAGAATTTATTCGGCAAAACACGCATAAGAACAAAAGGCAATAAAGACCCGAGTAACAAGTAACAATGAAATATTACTAACAAGATGCTAATAATATGACCATATATGATATCATAACAATATGTATGATTCTGGAATAAGTCAATAACATTATTTAAACCATTATACAGGAGCTTCAGACACGTACAAAGCAAATCGGACCTAAGGTAAGGGAAATATCACAATCTCATTTTTATCCGAGATTGTTTATTCGTAAGTATTTAATGGGGTGTATTTTATCATCCACATCCATGTTTCATAAATATGTAATATTATTTCCATCCACCTACAATTTTTTAAATCCATTTTTACCCTTCGGTGAGTTTTCAGTAATATGTATGAAAGGAATCTTTTGTCGTTTTTCGTACGAGGTACTTTTTGACTTTTCCGACAAAAGTATGAAGAATGTTTTTTTAACTTATACGGCAAGAATGGATTTTTAAAACATTATTTCCAAGAAGCTTCCTTTACAAGTTTTCAAGTTTATTTTTAATCAACTTCTTTTAGTTTATAATTGTATGACATGTTAAGAAAAGAAAAGTGTTTTTGAAGTAGAAAGGATATTTTCCTCAAGAATGGAGTTCAAATGTTTTATCAAAATTATTTTCCATCTAAGATAATATAGGGTTATGTTTTTATCCCTATTATTGCATTTATTTGATTATTTTTTGAGGAAATTATTTTTATGAAGTCATTTACCTTATATGATTTGTTTTATGATGTCATGATGTTTCAAGAATCCCATTTTTGTTACATGTGTTATGCGATGATGTATGATTTATGATTATGTGGCACACATAAGAAAGGATTCATTATAATATGGGTGGGACCTATATCTCCCTCCAATGCATTGGGTAAAGATTTTATATCTCATGAGACAGACTGGGCTGGAATTGTAGGTTATACCGGTTCAGTGAAACAGGACTGGAAAGAGGGTGACTCGGTTCAGAAATGGACTTTGTCCACTAAGATAGTATTGGAAATGAGTCATGACTAACAAGAAATGATTTTCCATGATTATGTGTGCATGCCACAAAGTTTAAAGTTTCATGTTATGATTATGGGGATCTCATTTTCACTTCTATGATTTGTTCCATGTTAAGATATTATGATCACTTTTGCAGGTTATGATTTTTAAAAAGATATGATATGATTTTTATTTCCTTTATTTTCCCTTGCTGAGAATTTGAGCTCAGCCTTTTATGTTTTCTTTTCCCCAGGTCAGGAAGATGGATATTAAGTAGAATATGATAAATGGAACCCTAGATATGATGAAATAAATGGGAGACACTGTAGAAGATTTATGAACCAGTTGTTTATGTTTCCCAGTTTCTAAAGACACTATACCTATTCGGTCCTTTGTGGTTTTGTCATATGTTGTAATAAGTGTGCTTCAATTTTGAAGTATTAACAATGTATGTAAAGTATGGGTCGTTATAGTTGGTATCAGAGGCAAAGGAGGTAGGAATGTATCCGATCCTTGGGAACTCTCACATGTGAGCGTTGGACGAAGCATAGCTCTCCGCCCAAGGGCTTCATGAGGAAATGGCTGTCACTGGGGATGGCGGTGTGTCCCACCCACGGGGTGTAGCCGCCCATGGAGTGCCCTGATAGGTATCAATTATAGTCCACTGGAAGTAATTCCAGACCGTTATAGTTGGTATTAGAGGAAAGGTATAGTCAACCTTTGGAAACTAGGATGTGAAAGCCTTAGTAAGAACCCTAAGGATAAGTCTAAGCATAGAACACAATCTTAGTGTTTTAGAAATGGCCATGAATACCCTAGGATAAGACCTTAACTGTGAAATTTTATCCTTGATTATGTGGTTTTCCTATTATAATTAGTTTTTCTCACACTATTCTTCTTGGTTTTAGTCAATGGCTGGAACCCGAAGGAACCGTGTTAATGCGGAATGTGATGGGCAATGCAATGATTTTCCCCCTGAGCAACCAAACGATATGGGAGATGGAATGAAAAATCATGTAGCCATGCTCACACAACTTTCTCAAGCTATGAATCATGCAGGACTTCCAAACGAGCAAAGGAAGGAGCAACATTCTGTTGAATCCTTCATGAGGCAGCGTCCACCTTCTTTCAGTGGGTCTACTGATCCATTAGTTGCTGAACAATGGATTAGTACTACTGAAAAGATATTTTCAGTTCTTCAATGTTCTGAACATGATAAAGTCATCCTAGAAGTGTATCGTTTGGAAGGAGATGCTGATCAATGGTGGAATCTTATTATGAATACGAGGCAAAGGGATGAAATTGAGTCTATGGAATGGGACGAGTTCAAGAACTTATTTTTTAATATGTACTTCCCTCGTATTCTCCGAACAAAGATGGAGAAAGAGTTTCTTGAACTAATGAAAAGGGATGATGAATCTGTTGGTACCTATGAAGCAAATTTTACAAGACTTGCAAGGTACGCTTCTGGTATTATTATCCAACCTGAGAGTAAGATCGATCGATTCTTTAGTGGCTTAAAACCAAGTCTTCAAAGGGCGTTAGCCATAAGGGACTTAAATAGCTACGAGGAAATCGTTCGATGTGCTCTCAAAGTCAAGATGGAGATTGGAGTAACCCATCAGTCACATGGGTATGATAAGAAGGGGAAGATGGAATTCAAAGGAAAATCTAAAGAGAACACTGAAAAGAAGATGAGCTTTCCCTTATTCTCAAAGTGTGGAAAGAAACATGGAGGGAGTTGTCTTAAAGGGACAAGTAAATGTTTCAAATGTGGAAAGGAAGGTCATCGGGCATTCGAATGCCGCGATAATGGGAAGAAGATGTCTAATGATGAAAACAATGGAAGGGATACACAAAATGAACCTACTACACTTCAATGTTTCAAGTGCAAGGACATGGGGAATTATGCCAATCAATGCCCAAATCCAAGGGTTGATGATGATGGTCGACGTCAACAAAATCTTAAGGCTAAAGACAAAGGAAAGTCACATGAAATTTCTATCAGTGATGTGGAGTACGATAACGAAGTGGTGAAAGGTACACTTACCATCCACTCTAAAGTAGCAAATGTTTTATTTGATTCTAAATCCACCCACTCTTTTATTTCTGAAAAATTTTCTAAGGGTATCACCGTATTACCTCAACAATTAGATGTTGAGTTAGCTGTGACAACACCTAATGGCACAATAGTCGCATCAAAAGTTTATAATTCTTCTCCGATCGAAGTTTGTGGGAAAGTGATTCCTGCAAATCTTGTGATCCTTCCTTTAGTGGAATTTGATGTGATTCTTGGCAAGGATTGGCTTTCTCTACATGGAGCTCATATCAATTGCCAAAGAAAGGAAGTCACATTTCATATTCCAGATTAATCTACGATCGTCTATCGATGCAAGGATGAATATAACCTTCCAGTGTAAATTCTTTCCATCTTATGGGTCTTGATTCCACTAAATGAAGGTTATTTATCTCAAATGGTTGTTGAGAAACTTACGAATAAGAATATTCCCATCGTACGGGAGTTTGATGATGTCTTTCCGGAGGAATTACCGGGTCTTCCACCAAATCGTGAAGTTGAGTTTTCAATAGAACTCATACCGGGTGCTTTGCCTATTTCAAAGACACCTTATAGAATGGCCCCAATTGAGTTGAAGGAATTGAAGAAGCAACTCCAAGAGAATCTTGATAAGGGATTCATACGCCCTAGTGCGTCACCTTGGGGAGCACCTGTTCTATTTGTAAAGAAGAAAGATGGATCAATGAGACTCTGCATTGATTATCGAGAACTTAACAAGATCACTATCAAGAACAAATATCCTCTCCCATGCATTGATGAATTATTTGACCAAATACGCGGAGCTCAATACTTTTCCAAGATTGATCTTCGTTCAGGGTATCATCAATTAAGGGTCAAAAGGGAGGATATACCAAAGACGACTTTCTGTACAAGGTATGGACACTATGAATTTATAGTGATTCCATTTGGTCTTACTAATGCCCCTGCTATCTTCATGGATCTAATGAATAGAGTCTTTAGAGACTATCTTGATCAATTTTTGGTAGTATTTATAGACGATATTATTTTCTATTCAAAGAGAGAGGAAGTGCATGAAGATCACTTGAGAATTATATTGAAGACCCTGAGAAAGGAGAAGCTTTATGCCAAATTTACCAAGTGTGAATTTTGGCTTCAAAAAGTTGCATTTTTGGGTCACATAATCTCAAAAGAGGGGATATATGTGGATCCAGCAAAAACAGAGGTTATCGAAAGATGGTCAAGACCAACAACAGTAACTGAGATCTGAAGTTTTCATGGTTTGGCTGGATATTATCGACGTTTTGTAAAAGATTTTTCATGATTATCTAACCCACTCAACAAGTTGACTCGGAAAGAAGTTAAGTTTGTTTGGACAGAGGAATGTGAAGAGAATTTCAAGGAGTTGAAAAGAAGGTTATCCAGTGCACCTGTGCTCAAACTGCCTTGTAGTGGAGAAAGGTTTGTGATCTACAGTGATTCATCCAAGAAGGGATTGGGGTGTGTTCTTATGCAAAATGATATGGTGATAGCTTATGCCTCACAACAGTTGAAAATCCATGAGAAAAATTACCCAACACATGATTTGGAGTTGGCTGTGGTAATCATTGCATTAAATATTTGGAGGCATTACCTTTATGGTGAAAGGTGTGATATTTATACTGATCATAAAAGTTTAAAGTATATTTTCACACAAAAGGAGTTGAATATGCATCAAAGAAGATGGTTGGAGCTGATTAAGGATTATGACTGCTCAATCCATTACCACCCTAGGAAAGAAAACAAGGTGGCAGATGCATTAAGTCGACAAGACCATGCTAGTTTATCTATGATGAGGATCACAAAAGATCCAATATTTATGTATTTACAAAGGATGGATCTTGGAATTATAATGGAAGAGGAAAAATCTTATCTTTCTCAAATGAATGTTCAACCATCTATACATGTGATGATTAAAGAGGCACAGAAAGAAGATGTCGAGTTACAAAAGAAGGTGAGAAATGTTCCTGAATTTAACCTTGATTGTGATGGGATAATAAAGTTCAAGAATCGGGTTTGTGTTCCTCCCATCCCCGAATTAAAGAAGGAGCTGCTGGATGAGGCTCATAGTTCATCATTTTCTATTCATCCTGGAAGCACGAAGATGTATAGGGACCTGAAAGAGTACTTTTGGTGGGATGGCATAAAAAGAGATGTTGCTGAATATGTCTCTCGATGCTTGGTTTTCCAACAAGTTAAAGCTGAGAGATAGAAGTCTAAGGGGATGTTACAACCATTACCCATACCCGAATGGAAATGGGAAAACATCACTATGGACTTTGTCACAGGACTTCCTAAAACATCCAAAGGCAATAATGCTATTTGGGTCATAGTTGATCGTCTTACAAAGTCTGCACACTTCATTACTATTAGAGAGGATTTCTCTCTAGATCAGCTTGCCTGGATATATGTAAAGTAAGTGGTAATATTGCATGGAGTACCACTTTCTATTATATCTGATCGGGATCCGAGATTTACCTCGATGTTCTGGCGAAGTCTTCAGCATACTCTGGATACAGAGTTGAGTTTCAGCACTTCTTATCATCCCCAGATAGATGGTCAGTCTGAGAGAACAATTCAAACCCTAGAAGATATGTTGAGAGCTTGCTCTATGGATTTCAAAGGAGGTTGGGATCAACACCTACCTTTGGTGGAATTTTCTTATAATAATAGCCTTCACTCCAGTATTCAGATGGCTCCTTATGAAGCTCTCTATGGAAAGAAATGCAAGACTCCAACTTGCTGGGATGAAGTTGGGGAAAGAAAGCTGTTAGGACCTGATCTCGTTAATGAAATGGCAGAAAAGGTCAGATCTATTCAACAACACATAAGAGCAGCTCAGAGTCGACAGAAAAGTTATGCCGACAACCGAAGAAAAGACCTAGAGTTTGAAGTGTGTGATAAAGTGTTCTTACAAATATCTCCCTGGAAGAGGGTTATGAGATTTGGAAAGAAGGGGAAGTTGAGCCCTAGATATATCGGTCCTTTCGAAATACTGGATCGTGTTGGAAAGGTAGCTTACCGATTGACACTTCCACCGAATCTCTCTCAAGTTCACGATGTGTTCCATGTATCTCTCCTAAGAGAGTACATACCTGATCCTTCACAAGTACTCAACTCAGAAGTTGTACCGCTGGAGAAAGATCTTTCTTATGAAGAACAACCGATAGAGATTCTGGATCATAGCGAAAAAGTCCTACGAAACAAGACCACTCGATTGGTGAAAGTTTTATGGAGGAACCACCAATTAGAAGAAGCTACATGGGAGCTTGAGGATATGATGAGGGAGAAGTATCCTCATCTGTTTGTTACAAAGTGACGAATTTCGAGGGCAAAATTCTTTTTAAGGGGGGTAGAATGTAACACCCGAGATTTTTATGAGTAATATTTTGTTCAAAGGAATCTTTCACTACACACTTTCTTGGCTTACTTTACACGCAATCACGACCTTCCTCGATAGCTTGCGTCGTACGCAATACCGAGTTTCACTAAACAACGATATGCTATTAAAATATTATTAAAACTAGCCGTTATGAATAGTAATAACCACTTTTTGAAATTTTATAAATTTTATTTTTCAAAATGGACTTCATTTTTGGATTCAGAATACCGAAATTAGCCTAGGGTGAAATTTTGGTATTTTTCTGAAAACTTTCAATTTTTGATGAATAGTGAAACCACTAAGTGGTAGGTTAAAAACTGAATTTTTCATAAAACTTAATTTTACCGCTTCTGTGAATGGAATTTTCAAAATCCGATAGACACGGTTGATATCAATAAATAAAATGTGGTTCAACGAGATAAAAATAATTTTTTGGTGAACAATAACTTTTCACTTTTTTTACTGCGGTTAATAGTAAATAGGGTAACTAAGGGTAAATATGATATTACTATTACCCTAACACATGTCCTAATTCTATTGGATAAGTGTAATTCGACCACAAACAACCTTATGAATAAAATATGACCATTTAGGCCCACTTGAGTAAGATTAGGACATTTATTATTAATTTATTTAAAGAAGGGTTAAAATAGTTAAAATCAAAGTTTAATAAGTAAATCATTTTTAATATGGGGTTATACATAAGATAAATTCGACAATAAGTATTCATTATAAATCTAAAAATATTTCCTAAATAATGGTATTTTATTTATAATTTTTAGATATTAAATAATTTAATTTAATTATGACACAACGATGATGCAGTAATTATCTTATTTATGAAATATTGACATAATTGATGTTATAAACACCAAAATAAATGTAATTTGAGACTTTTTATTATTTACACTAATTTTCTAGGTTACTATGATATATTAGTGTTGATTTAATCAACTTGGCTCGAACATATAATTCTGTTATGACTTTCACAAAAATCATATATCAAATAGTGTCAAAATTGACACAAAATAGTTTTTAAATAAAATATTATATTATTAATTGTTATTTTATTCGTAAAAATATAAGTTTCGGCCAAATGACTTAGATAAGGATATATATATTAATAATAAACAATTTGGGGTTCGTTTGGCATGTTATAGTAAGTGTATTAACCATATAGTGAAAGAAAACAAAAAGACATGGTAAAAGTTAAATTATTTGTCTTAGAGTTAAATCTAATTGATAAGGTTAAATTAATACCCTAAACTTTTCTAAATCCTATTATTTGATAGGATTTCGACCCATCCCCACTTTAGCTTCGAAATAATATCCTTTGGAACCATTATAAACCGATTTTGACTTTAATATAAAATAATATTTTGAGATATTCCTAAGGTGCCCCTCTCCTCCCTTATAAAAGGGAACCTCCTCCCCCTCCTCCTCAAACCAATTTGATCACTCAAGCTCGGAAAACCCCTGCCATTTTCTCCTCTCCACTTCCCAAGAATAATCCTAGAGGTCCTGGTCTTCTTCAAAGACCAATCTTAGTTCCTTAAGTGGAGGATTCAAAGAGGCGTTCCAAAGAAGAGGTAATATCCATTACCGATCTTTTCAATTTCTTTCTTCTTCAACTTCTACTTATTTAGTTGTTTCATTATAAAGTAATAACATCAGTATTACCTACATACTGATATGTTATTATAAATGTAAAACAACCCTAATTCACCTTCTATCCATCCTACGGAAAAATGAAATCACCGCGCGTGCGTACGTACGGAATACCGTCTCCACGCCGTGGTGTAATCTATTTTCCACCATCACCTTAAAAGGATGGGTATAAT
Source organism: Viscum album (assembly GCA_963277665.1). NCBI lineage: Eukaryota > Viridiplantae > Streptophyta > Magnoliopsida > Santalales > Viscaceae > Viscum > Viscum album. The sequence goes on from OY728129.1 coordinate 1,449,280,027, forward strand.
GGTGTAATGAGTAACTATTTATGATTATTATGATGTAATATTCATACTTAAATAATATATATATACTCAAATACAATTCCACGATCATAGGAATGATATCATCACTCGTGCGTACGTACGGAATACCGTCTCCACGATGTGATGCGACTCGTTCTACATGATCATCATTACATAGTAATTATATAAATGAATTGAATGAATAAGTATGATATATGTTACACTAATACCATTATGGATATAAGTTATCTATAACCTTAAAAGAAGAATAAGAATTTCTTCGGCAAAACACGAATAAGAACAAAAGGCAATAAAGACCCGAGTAACAAGTAACAATGAAATATTACTAACAAGAAGCTAAGAATATGACCATATATGATATCATATAAATATGTATGATTCTGGAATAAGTCAATAACATTATTTAAACCATTATACAGGAGCTTCGGACATGTACAAAGCAAATCGGACCGAAGGTAAGGGAAATATCACAATCTCATTTTTATCCGAGATTGTTTATTCGTAAGTATTTACTGGGGTGTATTTTATCATCCACATCCATGTTTCATCAATATGTAATATTATTTCCACCCACCTACAATTTTTTAAATCCATTTTTACCCTTCGGTGAGTTTTTAGTAATATGTATGAAAGGAATCTTTTGTCGTTTTTCATACGAGGTACTTTTTGACTTTTCCGACAAAAGTACGAAGAATGTTTTTTTTAACTTATACGGCAAGAATGGATTTTTAAATCATTATTTACAAGAAGATTACTTTACAAGTTTTCAAGTTTATTTTTAATCAACTTATTTTAGTTTATAATTGTATGACATGTTAAGAAAAGAAAAGTGTTTTTGAAGTAGAAAGGATATTTTCCTCAAGAATGGAGTTCAATTGTTTTATCAAAATTATTTTCCATCTAAGATAATATAGGGTTCTGTTTTTATCCCTATTATTACATTTATTTGATTATGTTTTGAGGAAATTATTTTTATGAAGTCATTTAGCTTAGATGATTTGTTTTATGATGTCATGATGTTTCAAGAATCCCATTTTTGTTACATGTGTTATGCGATGATGTATGATTTATGATTATGTGGAACACATAAGAAAGGATTCATTATAAGATGGGTGGGACCTATATCCCCCTCCAATGAATTTGGTAAATATTTTATATCTCATGAGATAGACAGGGCTGGAACGGTAGGTTATACCGGTTCAGTGAAACAGGACTGGAACGAGGGTGACTCAGTTCAGAAAGGGACTTTGTCCACTAAGATAGTCTTGGCAATGAGTCATGACTAACAAGAAATGATTTTCCATGATTATGTGTGCATGCCACAAAGTTTCAAGTTTCATGTTATGATTATGGGGATATCATTTTCACTTCTATGATTTGTTCCATGTTAAGATATTATGATCTCTTTTGCAGGTTATGATTTTTAAAAAGATATGATATGATTTTTATTTCCTTTATTTGACCTTGCTGAGCATTTGAGATCACCCTTTTATGTTTTCTTTTCCCCAGGTCAGGAAGATGGATATTAAGTAGAATATGATAAAAGGGACCCTAGATATGATGAAATAAATGGGAGACACTGTAGAAGATTTATGAACCAGTTGTTTATGTTTCCCAGTTTTTAAAGACACTATACCTATACGGTCCTTTGTGGTTTTGTCATATGTTGTAATAAGTGTGCTTCAATTTTGATGTATTAACAATGTATGAAAGTATGGGTCGTTATAGATGGCTTTGACTTTGAGAATACCTTACGACCGTAGGGAAGTGACAATTGGTGGTTTAAAGTTTCCCCAGGACTCTCAAGTACGAGGGGCGCTTTCCCCACCAAGACGCGTTATTGTGACGCGATCTAAAACTGTGCGGGCGAGTCAGTGCTGCCAAAAGCAGATAGTGTCGAATTCCGGTGATTGAGCCCCATTTACTTGTAGTTAGGGGAATGCGTGCGGGATGCTGGGCATCAATGGAGTTTATTTCCGGGACTGTTGGGGACTCATTTCTTGGGCTGAGCTACGGGACGGAGATCCCCTTACGACGTTGTTTGGGCTTCTTATTAAGCATAAGGATATGTATATACCTTGTTCCAGAACCCACTTCTTGGGTTGGTTACTCTCCTTCCAGGAGAGGCGAAGATGCACGGGGTATGCCACGTGCTTTCCGTGTCTAGCTTATCACGGTTGGACGAGTCTACTCTCCTGCTATAGGTTGTGAAGACTCGACGGGAAGTTCATCTTCTAACCATTTCCAACTCCTTGTGTCTGGATGAGTCTACCTTCTTTCCTCTTGTTGGGTTAAGCTAGACTCTTTACTTCACTCTCTCTATTGTACTTCTGTTCTACTCCCTGTTCGATCTACTGCTCACCCTTTGGTACCTTCTTTTGTTGCTCCCTCGACCCTTCGGGGTATCCTACTGAGTATTTTTATACTCACCCCTGCTTGGGCTTTGCCCGCACTTGGTGTGCCCTTGCAGATGACGGACAGGTGGAGCGTGACTTTAGTGGAGCATAGGATCTTGGGAGCTTGGACCGCATGCGGTGGTCGTGGCTGGTTTTTAGGTGGGAGACCCGTCAGTTGTTTGTTTTTGTTTACCTATTGCCAGGTTGTGGCACTTTTTGGTTGGGCGCGGTTTTTCCCCTTTCTTTCCAGCTTGTACATTATACTGTTAGAGGTTGTTGCACTTTGTGGTTTATATTTAGCAGTTTCCCTTTTCTTTTCTTGTCTTTCCTTTTACCCTGCACTATTCCATTGAGTGTGCTGCGTGTGTGTGTGTACAGGTACTTAGGCAAAGGCCTCCTCGAGTTGTTGTGCCTTCGGCGCTGGTCACAGGCCCCTGGCCTATGGAGGCGGGCTTGGGGTAGTTGCGGCTCGAGCCCGGGTAGGGTCGGGTCATGACATCATATACTTAGAAAAAAATTATGTAGTGAATGTGACCTTTATCCCATAGAAATAAAAGTGAGACGAGAAAAACCATTACAAATATCGCATCATTATAGTGAGAAATAATCTATGAAATAATTATGCGTGGAAAACATAAACCCAAAAAATAAAATTGGAGATGTATTATAAAAAAATAATAGGTCATTTCATAAATATTTTTGGAATAACATGACCGAAGACCTATAAGTTTATCCCAATGAATGGAAATTGATTTAAGAAATCTTCTCCATATATGGTAATATCTGAATCAGAAATCCCAACATGTAGTAACCATAAAATTAAAAATTTAAATCCCCTTAATAAGAATGAATTAATGATTTAATATATCAAAAGGGGTAGTATATACAAAAAACATTATAATTCATAGGGGAATATGGAATTTCTCCAATAAAAATTGAAGTGAGATGAGAAAAACCCTTACAAAGATCATATTGTTGGAGTAAGAATAAACAAATGAAAAAATTATGTGAGATAAATATAAATATAAAAAAAATACAATTTTAGATATGTAATAATGTAATCATAAGACATTTCACGAATATTTTTTTCATAACAGAATTAATTACCATGACTTTTATCCCAATAATGAAAAATTGAGTTAAAACTCTCTTACAACTATGGTAATATCTAAATCGAAGACCATAAAAAGTAATAATCATAAAAAGAAACATTGAAATAACATTAATATGAAAATTTTCAAGTTATAATATATCCAAAGGGTCAATAAAGTGACTTTAAAAAAGAATAAATCTGATTAACTTCAAGATATTCCTCAATGAAAGGGGATTGTAATGAATTCCCTTACCTTGAGTACGATTTTTCATACTTTTCCCCAATATTACTAAAGAAAACAATTTTGTCAATTTTTTAATTAGTTAATATCTTTTTAATTTTTTTTTAATTTCACTAATTTTCATGTTATATATAATTACATAGTTAATAATTATTATGTAAGATGTTTTGACCATATTCGACTTTTGTTTCAAAACAAAATTTTATAGGTAGAATTTGACCAATGAAGTTATTCATTAAATATATACATAATAATAATCATGATATAATTATAACATGTTTACAAAATTTATAATTTTGAAATCATGCATTAATGATGTTTTTAATGTATGAATCAATGTCATGATCCTGGAGACAGTATGTCGAAGATATGCATGAGTAATATTCCCATTTTTCAATGATCTTTATGGAAAAAATATAAATAATATTTATATTCACATAATAAAAATTACATAATAAACAAATTAATATTTAACTATATATATATATTTATTTATTTATTATGATGTTGTTGTGAAAATCGAAGAATCGTATCACATTGATGATGTGACTGTCCACACGTCAACGAATGCTGTTGTCACTTTTTTATGTGTGTGAAATGGAAAGAAAAAATGATATGTTATATGTACAGATAGATAATTATTTCATAAAAATCATAAATATAATATATATATCATTTATATATTATTATCCAAACCTTCCTTAATACATTCCAGGTTATGGGTGAACATATCGCCTCACTCTGATCTGGTGGTAGTCCACACATCCAAAAATGATATTATCATATTATGGGAAAATGGAAGTTTGAAGTTATGTTTTATTTAATTATTAATGATGTATTAATACATTATAAATATCATATATATCATAAAATAAACTATTCTATTATAATTCTCAACCATGATAGGTGGTAATGGAAAAATGAACGACATCATTTCATGTGGTGGTATTTCACCGTACACACAAACAATGATTCTATTTTCCATTTTATGTAAGTGTGTCTAGGTTTAGGTATTAAACATTAAATAAAAAAATATTATTATATTAAGGATAATTAAAATATTATATAACCACGGATTACTAATAATTGAATGTGCGGAAGAAGAAATAAAAAAAGTGATCGTTTAGGAATGTTACATTTTTTCTGATAACTCATTTTGGTTTACAAAAAAGGAATTTCATAGATTTATTTTTTCACAAAGTAAGGATTATAGGATGATATTATGGATTTTTATATATTATTTAGGATAATGATGGATTAGCCAAAATTCAATGAGATGTGCAATGAAAGAGGGAGAGAATGTGCCTTTTTATAGTGGAGAAAGAGTGACCTTCTTGTAAATATAAAATGGTAAAAACTATTGGTTTGTATACATTAAATCATGTTAATAAAATAATGAACCAAATTCTATTAAATTTTATATGAGTTTCAATAAATTCAACAACAATGGGTTTTGGAAAAGCATAAAGTTCATTTGTGCACATAATATTAAAGTTCAGCCGCTATGTAAACATATTTTTTCCCTTAATTGCTGTAGTTATTTTTAATTTCCTTCACTAATATTTTTGGAAAAAAATAATGTTTACCTTACAAAAATTTTTATAATATTATAATTTAAAATATTTAATCTGTATTTTAATTTTTTTAATAATAGGAGTGGTAGACATTAATGTAAACTTAATTCCATAGATGAAATGAGATGACATGTTTTCCAAGAGAAAAGTTCCAAAGATTGAAATTCTTTTATATTAGATTTGATCCTGAAATTGATTCCAATGACCTAAATTTTATTAAATAATATTTCATTTAACAAATTATACTTTCAAAAATAATTGAAATAATAATTTAAATAATAATTAAACTATATAAATATTTTATATGAAAATGTATTTTTCAATTAAAATGTTGTTCCATTTTTTATTCATTAAAATAGTAATGTTCTTGGAAAAACAAAAAAAATCACGCAAGAGAAATTTTGATATCACCCATTTTAAAAATAAGTATATATTTTTTTTAAAAAAATTATAAACTTTCCAAAAATTATTTTTAAAAATGTATTCAATTAAATGGAGAAAAAATGTCATTTCTGTAAATACACCCTTTCTATACTTAAAATTGGGGTTTCTATTTCTTTAAGAAAATGACACATATCAGATGAATATAATATTTTTATTCATTAAAAACATATAAATTTCGTTAATATCATTTAAAAAATGAGATTCAACATAACTTTTTCTGATAAATCTCATTTGTCGTTATTCAAGTTGTTTTTCAAAAAAAACTCATTTATTAGATTCATTTGGTTTTCATTTTCATTTATAATTAATTATTTGAAAATGTATTTATTTTACAAACATTTAGAAACCATATATTTATAATTTAGTTAATGGTATTAATTATTTCCTTTCAAATAGGTAAGTAATTACCATTATTTTGAATAAAAAGTATTAATCATTAATTGTTTTCTCTTAGACATGGCATTGCCAGTACCTTAAGTATTTAAATAAAATTAATGTTATGTCAAACCCAAGATAAAACTGATTTTTCTTATAACAGAAGATAAACTATGAATTTTTTGTTACACAAGCTATCAATTAATTTAAAGTAATTTGAATGAAGATATTTCATAAAATCCCTGTTGGTTATATCCTTCCCCCTAAAAATGAATTTCTCCCTCAAACTTTATCTTGGTTATCAAAGGATTATCTTTTTTATAATTAAACATAAAGGAAAAATAAAAAAATTGGTAATGAAATGAGTTTCTTATCAATTTCCTAAAAACATGATTAACCCAAAGAAAATGTATTTCATGAATAACAATCTCTTCAAAAATGATCAACCTTTGTAAATTAAATGGGTTTAATAATAATATTTTTAAAATAAGATCAACCCATGTAAATTGAATTTGACTAAGAACACTATATTTTAATCATTATTAACCCCAAGATATTAAATAGGATAAGGAAAAATATCTTAGAAACGTGATTTACCCATGGAAAAAATGAGTTCCATAATAATCTATTTTATAAATGGTTAGCCCATAGAAAGGAAATGAATTCAATAATAATATATTAAAAATAATAATAATACATCAATAAAGACATGTATATTATAAATAAAAAATATTCATACTGGAGTATAAGTAACAATACGGGTTTTTAAAATTGATAAATAGAAATACTCTTAAAATATCATTAAAATCACTTATGTGGTAAATAACTTTTAAAAATTCAAAAGTTTCCCAAATGACCATGATACATTTATATCATATTCTCCATTAAGTAATAACATTAAATGAAACCAATTAAATCATTAGAATATGTATATTAATTATATTTCTTATCAGATTAGAATTATACTCACCTAATAAAATAAAATTGGTGTATACCATAAAAAACAACTCCAAGATGAAAAACTATGAAAACAACCGCTTACTGCTTTGGTAACATTGAAATTGTAAACTTCAAGAAAGAGAGATTATAATAAGGTTATGTGAAACCACATAAATACAAGGATAATAAATTAAATAATTTAATTGTAATTATATACACCACACAATAAAAATATTTGGTGAATGTGGAATATACCTCACTAAAATAATAGTGAGATGAGAAAAAACCTTATGAAGATCATTTCATTTTATTGAGAATAAAAAAAATGAAATAATTATGTGTTTCAAATGTCATTCAACAAAATAAAACATTAGATAAAAAATAGTATAATTAGAGGAAATTTCATACATATGATTGGAATAACATAACTAATTTTATAAAATATTAATCCATTTAATGAAAATTGAGTTAAGAAATCCATTAAAAATATGGTATCATATAAATATGAAAACTCCAATAGTAATAATCATGAAATTAAAATTTTAAAAACCATGAATTTTGAAGAAATAATGATAAAATATAGCATAATTTTCAGTATATACTTCACAAAATAAATAGTTTGTTCTGAATTTGAAATTTATCTCCCAAAAAAAATTAAATGAGAAAAAACCTCACAATAATCATATCATTAGAGTGGATATTAATAAATGATGTAATTATGTGTGGAAAATTTAAATCCACACAATACATTTAGTAATGAGTTATAAAAAAATCATAGGTCATTTCTCACATATTCAAGCCATAACATAACCAATGACATATAATTTTACCCCAATTGGTGAAATTTGAGTTAATAAATCTATTACAACTATTGTACCAATTGAATCAGAATAAAAAAAAGAAATAACCCACAAATGAAAAATTTAAATATAATTAAAATAAATAAAATAACTATATAATATATTAAAATGTTTAATAGATATAGAACACAAATTAATTAAGTTATGAATATGAAATTTGTCTCATAGAAATAAATGTTATATGATAAAACCCATAAAAAGATCGGATCATTGGTGTGAGAATAAATGTATGAAATAATTATGTGAGAAAAATTTACATCTGGAAAATAAAATTGAAAATAAAAAACAATATAATCACATTAAATTTAACACATATTCAATGAATAACGTAACTAATTTCCAAGATGTTTAACCCAATGAATGTAAATTGAGATCAGAAACCCCATACAACTATGTTAACATCTTAGTCCAAAACCCCCAATGTAATTATCATAGAATTAAACATTTAAATACAATGAATATAAAATAGTACATGATATAAAATATCATAATAGATATTATATTCTCCTAATAAAATAATATACGTTCATAACATCAAGATATGCCTCAACAGAAGGGGATTGTGGCGAAGTCCCTTACATTGAGTCTGATTTGTCTGGATAATACTCTATATTCATGAATAATAAAATTAAATCAATTGTTTCATTATTTCACAAATATTTCCATTATTTTTTTAAATTTAACTTATAAAAAACTTATTTACAATTACATAATCAATAATGTTTAAGTTGGATGTTTTGACCATATTCAACTTTAGTATCAAAACACACATTGATCAGTCAACTATGGATAATTAAGTTATTATTTAAATAAATTCAGAATAAATAACATGAAATAATTATCAAATTTTTATTTCAATTATACCATTAAAATAATACTTGAAATATGTTTATGAAAAATGAACCAACGTTATGATCGTGGATATGGTACGTTGTACACATGCATTAGTAACATTCCCATTTTTCAATAATCATTATAGAAATAAAGTAAGTATCATTTATATTTCAATAATAAATATTATATAATTAATAAAATATTGTTTAATTACATGTATATATATATAATTCTATTTATGTGGTGATGTAAAAGGAAAAATCGCATCAATTCGACGACATAGTAGTCTACACATCCATGAACGACATTATCACTTTTTCATTATGTAAAATACAAAGAAGAAAATGATATTTTATATATAAAGATGGATAAATTTTTCATTAAAGTTATTAATATTTAATTTAAATAATATATCTTTATTAAAAAATTCATAATACATTCAATGTGAAGTCTTAACGTAATAACTCTCCTTATAGAGGCCTTAGTCCAAAAATCCATAAATGATGTTATCATATTCTCACAAAATTAAATGAAAGAAGGTATATTTTATGTAATAAATAATAACATATTAAGACATTTTAAACCTCATAAATATCATAAAAATATTATTTACATCAAAATTACCAACCATAAAAGGTGGCAATGGAAAAATGAATGACATTATTTCACGAGGTGGTAGTTCGCAGTACACATAAACGATGCTATTGTTATCCATTTTATGGAAGTGAATGATGGTGTAGTTCTAATTATTAACATAAAAAATATTATTATATTGATTATATTATTTTTATAATAAAATAATCTATTAATAAAAATTTAATTGGTAGAGAAATAAATTAATAAATAAGTGATCTTTGAAGAATTCTACATCTTTTTTGGGTAACTCCTTTTGGGTTACCAAAATGAAATTAATTAGATTAATTTATAAAAAATCTCATGATATTACAATGATCATATATATTTTTTATATTATTTGGGAATGGGTTTTATGATTCAAAAGGTATTAAGAGGTATAATGTTTGGTGGAGGGAGAGTGTGTTTTTATTGTTGAGGAGGAGTTTCATTTGTTAAAATATAAAATGATAAAAACTATTCGGAGGACTCCAACACATTTTGATAATCCAATAATGTTCCAAAATATAAACATGTGGGTATATGGTCGAATAATTTCCATAAATTTTAATTTTAAATGTGTCTAGATCATTTTTTTCATATAAGAATATCATTTAACCACTAAGTGAACATAATTTTTACCTTAATCACTGTAATTAATTTCAGTTCCTTTCACTAATACCTTTTGGCCAAAAACTAATTTATACGAAATATACAATATATAATAATACAATTCAATATATATTATTAAAATTTTAAAATTCCAATCATAGTTGTAGAAATGAATTTAAAATTAATCCCACATATGAGACCAAACAATGGGTTTTCAAAGAGAGAAGTTCAAAAGATTGAAATGTTTTTAAATAATATTTAATTGTGAAATTTATTTCAATTACCTTAATTGAATTACATTTTAAAAAATTTATGTAATTATCATTTAAAACCATTGAAAATTATATTTCAACACTATAAATATTTTAGATTACAAATTAGTTTTCAAAAAATATTAAGTTTCATTTATTATTCAAAAAAATATAAAAATTCAAAGAAAAATACCACTACCTCACCCAAATTAATGTTTGGAATTTCTATTTCAATACTGATTTTTATTTTTTGTAATAAATTTTCTAAAAGTTTCAAAATTTAGTTTAAAAGAATGTATTCAATTAAATGGTGGAAAAACCACCTTTTAAAAAAATACACTAATTTAAGGAATAAAATTGGATTTGTTCTTACTTTAAAACTATACAACCCTTCAGAATAATTATAAAAAATATTAAATATATAACATATAAATTTAATTAATATCAATCAAAAAATATTTATTAATTTATATTATTTAGGTAAAACACCATTATGGGTATAAAAATAACTTATAATAGAAACACATCCTTTGTATTCAACTCATTCTTATTTTCATTTATAATTAATCAGTAAAGGAAATATTTATTATTTTAAAAAATTTAAACCATAGATTCATAATCTAGTTAGTAATATTCATTCTCTCTATTCCAACAACTAGTTGATTAAAATTATGTTAAATGAATAACATTAATGTTATATTGTCCCTCAGTAGAACTCAACCTTGTGTGTAACACATGTTATCCAAGAAACTCAATGTTACATAAACAAATATAAAATTGATGATACCTATAAGAAATATAAAAATAGAATTATGTGTAAAACATTCTAACTAATAATTTAATTTTATTTCAAAGAATATATTTCATAAGAACTCATATTATTACATCATACCCCCCTTAAGAATATTTTCTGCCTCGAAACTCATATGGGTTATCAACGAATTAAGATTTTAGAATTCCTTTATTGACACACACATCATTAAAAGTGTTAATAAAATGTTATATTAAAATAGGAATGAAGGAAACATAATTTTTACAATAAGATATGTATAATTTGGATTCCAATTAGGGAAAACATCTGTGCTAAATTAAAATATTGATTTGGAAGGGGTAAATTCCTTTATAAAAGCATAGAATGATATAGAACCTGGTCAATATGACGTTGATGATAAAAAAACCTAAAAAAAGTTGTTAGGAAAAGGTCATTTATACCACCAGATAATATAGTAATAAGGGAAAATTTTATTTCAATATTCTTTCTATAATGATGAATTATTTAATTCACCATATATACTAGTACAATTGAGAAATATAATTACCTGGTGATTTTAATTTAATACTTTACAAATTTCCACCAAAATATTATCCTTTTACCTAAACTATTAGTATTCATGATAAGAATTTCATTCCTAAAGCACAAAAATATAATTTTAAATACCATATAACTATAAATGGGATAACAAGTTATTCCTCCTACAATTAATAATTAACCGAAATCAAAATGGTTAGAACATGGTGAGATAACTCCAAAAAGAGTAAAAATTATTATGATACATTAATCTTAAAATGTAAATCTAAAAAGGTGAATCTAAATTACTAAATATAATGTTATTCATAGAATTCATGAAATATTTCTTGACAATATTAGAAACCCAAATATCATAAGTATTTCATTATATAATATTCAACGATAAATCCACCCTTATTCCTCAAATTAAATCCACTTTCATTCCAAAAATTAACTTCATCATAACCTCAAAAAATATTCACACTAACCAAGAAATCATGTTGGCCAGTGTTAGGTGGTACACTATTATTTCCCTTCAGTTGTGGATTCTATCCATATGGTATGGACATATAAAATGAGTTGACATCCGTCATATGGATTTCTCCTATTTTTTTTTTCAATCCAAAAAATCCACCATAAAATAATCATTTTTATCTTAGGGGTTACAGGAACAGCATCCCAAAGAAGTGCCTAAAAAATATAATTAATCATTTTAAGACCCTATCAGTTAAAACCTATTTTGGTTATTTAATGCTATTAACATATGATTATACTTATGTTTATATATTTATGAAGGCATAAATGTCTATTAATTTATCCTTAGATGGAAAATATAATAATATCCAAATTTATCTAGAAGAAACATTGATACCCACTATAATAGGCCTGAACCCGTACTCCCAGATCCTGTATTCAGATATATATCCTTATATCCCTAGATTATATTCCAATAATTGTGACTAAAATTATTCTACCAAACATAACACATCAAAATGAAAAAATTATCAATTTCATAATTGATGACCTTTTATTTTTATAGTTTTAGTGAATTAAGAAAAAATCATATGAATATAATTCACATCAACATGGAATCATAGAAAAAAAGTTCACAAAGTTGAACATCATGTACTACAATATATATCATTTATTATTTCACCATGTTTTGTCAATATTATTCTTATGAAATCCTTAATTGAGATAAATCATTCAAAATAATTCTTTAAAACCTGGGGAAATTAAAACATAAGAATGGTGAGATCAAGAACTTAGTATGGGAAAAATAATCATTAAAAATTTAATGCCATAAATGTTAATAAGATTGGATAATGGTATGGAGACCCAATAAAATTGAATGAGAGAATAACAAAGTAAATCATACCCATCAAAACATGGATCATCAAATATGAAAGCATTGAAAAGGAAACTGTTATAAGAATCAATATTTAAAAGACATGTGAAAAGAATGTCCATCATAAGAAATATTTTAAACCTATTTAAAGAAAAAATAAAGACATAAGTTTATCATGTGACTTCATTAAATTTTTTATTATTATAGATGGAATAACCAAATAGTTTAATTCCATACATTACACTCTGAAATATGGAATAAACATAAGGTTGACAAATATACCGAATGTATTTTTGGGATATTATTGACCCTCAATTCATTGGTTTACCACTTAACAATATTGAATTGGTTTATCATATAAAAAATTATCACGGGTTTTTATAAAACCCCATATAATCATTTTATCAAGTAACCACCTTTTAATTGTCCATGTACAATTACATAACACAGAAAATATTTCATTTCACTATAAAATTATAAAAAAACCTTTATTCCTTTTTGGAATTGATAAACCATGGAAAAGAAATGGATTTCTTATCAATATCTTAGAAACATGATTAACCCATGTAAAATAAATGAGTTCAATAACAATATTATCGAAATGTGATTAACCCAAAGAAATGAAATGAGTTTAGTAAAAATCTCTTAAAAATATCATTAACTCATAAAAAAGAAATGGGTTCAATAAACATATTTTTGAAACATGTTTAACCTATAAATAAATTTGTTCTATTAATATTCACTTTTAAACACGATTAATCCATGGAAAATAAATGGTTTCCATAATAATTACTTCAAAACAAGGTTATCCCTTGTAAATGGAACATATTATAACAATATCTTGGAAACTATACTAATCCATCGATAAATGAATGCATACATTATCAATACAAGACATCCTCAGTAGAGGATTATAGACAACAAGGGTTGTTAACATTGTTGAATGGAAATACAATTAAAATATTATGAAAAAACTAATTTGGCAAAGAACCTTCAAAAATTCCAATGTGTCACATCAAATCTTGAAACATATGAATCATAATCCACCTAAAAGAATAATATTAAATTAATGTGTGAATATAATCAAAATAATGATATTCATTATATATAATTCTAAAGGATATGTTTACAAACCTAATAAAATAAGATCTTTTCATAACATGAAAAATGTCTCAATGAAGGAAAATTGTGAGAAATATCCATTACGAATTTGGTATCTTTGAAAACATAATTTCACGGAAGAGATATCATAAAAATGATATGTAAAACCAATATAATTTTAATGATAATAATAATTAAATACATTACTAGTATGTACATACATGACACCATATAAATAAGTGGTCAATATGGAATATATCTCAAATAAATAAAAGTGATAAGGGAAAAGACATACGAAAATCATATCATTGGAGTGAGAATAAATAAATGAAATAATAAGGTTTGAAAATAGAAAATAGAAAATATTTAGTGGAAATATATATTAATATAATAAATAAGACATTTAAAATATATTATTGGAATAAAAAATCCAACAATGTAGAAGTTTAACCGAATGAAGGAAAGTTAAGTTATGAAATCCATTACAACTACAGTAACATACAAATCAAAAACCTACAAAAGAAAGAATAATCAAATAAAAAATATAAATAACATAATGATAAAATAATTAATGATATTATATATCAATAGGTTATATAGATATACCATAAAAAGGAAGTATGTATGGAATATGAAATATATCTCACTGAAATAAAAGTGAGGTGAGAAAAAATGTTATAAAGATCGTAGCATTAGAGTGAGAAAAAATCAATGGAATTGTTATGATGGAAAAATGTAAACCCAAAAAATTGAAGTGTAAATGCTTTATAATACTATCATATATCATTACACACATAATATTTTTAGAAAATAACCAATTACATATATGTTTAACCCAATGAATGTAAATTTAGTTCAGAAACACTTACTACTATGGTTACTTCTGCATTGGAAAACATGAAAATTAATAATCCTAAAAAGAAAATTTTAAATACCATTAAGATAAAAGAATTCATGATATAATATATTGAAATGAGAAATAGATACACCAGAAAAAATAATAATGTGGTGAATATAACTTTTATCTCACAAAAACATAATAGAGAGGGAAAAACACTTACGAATATTGTATCATTGAAGTGGGAATAAATAAATTAAATAATTATGTGAGGAAAATGTAAATCCAAAAAATTAAAATTTAAGTATATAATAATATAATTAGAGGTCATTTATCACATATTTTTTCTTTAACATAACAACCATCCTAGATATTTAATCCAATAAATGAAAAATCATTTTAAAAATCCTTTACAACTATGGTAATAACTCAAGAAGAAACCCCCAAAAGTAATAATAATAAAATTAATCACTTTTAAATTTCATTAATAATTATCACATTTATAAATGAATTATACTTTTAATATCATAAACGAATTATATTAATGAAAAAATAACTAGTGTTACGATCATGGTGACGGATGGCCATACATACGCATGAGACACGTTCCAATTTTTAAATAAACATTATAAAAAACTGTAAGTAATTTTTATCATTATTGAATAAAATTTATATATTAAATATCATATTTCTTAATTAGATATTCTTATATATAAATAATTTTTATTATGTGGTGATGATAATGGAAGAATCGCATCGATTTGAGGAGACGGTAGTCCACACGTCCACAAACAAAATTATCACCTTTTCAGTGTGTTAAATGGAAAAAATGATATTGAATATATATATATATAATTATATAATAAATAGTAATAATATTTCATTTATATCATATATATTTTATGGAAATCATTCTTAATACATTCTATGTATTTGGGGAACGTATCACATCCCATTGAGGAGGCGGTAGTTCACATGTCCACAAACAATGTTATCCTATTCTAACAAAATTGAAAGAATGAAGGTATGTTTTATATAATTACTCATAAAGTGTTAATCTGTTATAAATATCATATATATAATATAAAAACATAATTTCTATATAACTTCTCAACCATAAGTGGTGGTAGAGTAAAAAAGAACGACATCCTTTATGGAGGCCGTAGTTCACCTTACAAATGAATAATAATTTCATTATCCATTTTATTGAAGTATGTATATGTGTAGATAGAATAATTTACCTAAAAAATATTATTACATATAGTAATATATGTTTATTATATGATCGTACAATAATAATAATTCCAGTGGTGCAGAAATAAGTAAAACAGATGTAATTGTTGATGAATGTGACCTCTTTTAGAGTAACACCTTATTATTTACCCCAAAGGACATCCAAAGAGATAATTTTTTGGTAAGGGTTTTAATGATAAAAATTTCTTTTAGATGTTAGAAGACTGGGGGAGGGTGAGTGCCTTTTTATAATAGAGTATGAGTGGCGATCCTGTAAATATAAAAAGTAACACTATTGGGAGTATTCCCTTACATCATGTGAATAAAATATTGAAAAAATTCATTAATTTTTCTATATGGCCTAGTAATTTACTAAAATGGGTTTTTAAATATTAATATGTCATTTTGTTACTTATGATTAATGCTTAACCACTAAGTAAACTCATTTTCCACCTTAATCATTATAGATAAATTTAATTTCATTCACTATTATTTTATGAAAACTTATCTTTATATTTATAGGATTAATAATAATATATTATTATAATAATAATGTAATTCATTTTCAAAATTCTAATCACATATGTGTTAAAAATAACAAAAAAAAATCTTATAGACATGATGGGAAATTGGATTTTTTAGGAGAAAAGATTAGATGTTGAAATATTTTTAAATACCATATCAATGTGAAATTGATTGAAATGACTTTTATTGGCTAAAATGGTATAAAATTAATCTAATTATAATAAAAACCCAATTAAAAATAAAATTCAACACTATAAATTATTTAGATGAAGAGGTTGTTTTCAGTTAAAATGTAGTGTTATTTACTATTCATCAAAATATGAATTTTTTAAAAAATTACAGAAAAATCATCCCACATTAATTTTAATATTTCTATTTCATAAATTATTTTAATAATTTCAAATAATTTTTTTGAAATTGTCAGAATTTTGTTTTAAATATCATCTTCCATTAAAAGTCTACAAAATCGCCTTTAAAAAAGACACCCTTCTAATGTTTAAAATTGTATTTGTTCTTAATTTAAACCAATAAAACATATTTGATGAATATTAAAACAAATTATTAATTATATAACATATAAATTTTCTTTATATAATTCACTAATAAGAATTAATTTTATATATGAATATAAAACACATTTTTCTTCATGAAAATAAATTTTCATAGAAAGGCATCATTTATATTCTCTAATTTTTTATTTTATTATATAATTAATTATTCAAAAAAGGAATTATTATATAATCTTGTATAAAAATATATTCTTAATCTAGTTAATAATATCAATTTCTTGCATTCCTACATCTAGATGATAAATATTATGTTAATATAATAATATAAATAGTATATTGTTTTCTAGTAAGACTTTTCCATGCATGTAACAAAATATATCAAAAAAACTCATTGTTATGTGACACAAAAGATGAAATTTATGTTGGGTATATCAAGAGCTAAAATATGAAATACGTGTAACACTATATATCAATTAATTTAAATTAATTTTAAAGAATATATTTCTAAAAATCTCAGGATGTTATAATATATCTAAGAAGGGAAATAGATGTGAAGAACTAAGTGGGAGACAATGAATATCTTTTATATAATAGTTTTTTCTATATCGATGTTTTTAAATACACAAATACATTATGTTTATTGTGTGTACAAATAAAATTTTTTAATGAAAATTTATATAATAATATGAAATAATTTTGTATAAAAAATGTCGGTCTCTATACTGTGCCTTACATAAATAACATTCCTAGATCATATACCAAAGGAATCTCCCAGATATGCATAAATTTTGAAACTTTAAATAACTGATCCACTGTGATGCACACTTCATCATGACCACTAAGAATCATAGGAAAACTCACTATTATGTCTATGATTGATTCTTCCCATTTACAGAATGGAATTGGATGTAGTTGAATTATCCCACATAGTAACTAGAGCTCCACCTTTATCTTTCGATAGATAATGCAATGAGTAAAAAACCCATGTTATCCTTCCTCTACCCATAGAAAAGAAATTACACATAATATCATGATACATCATGGTCAACCATGAATACACCAATATCATGAAACATGATAGTTCATCATTAGCTATTCTCTCATTAAAGTAGACTCCACTACCCTACCACTGACGTGGAGTATACTGTCTCCATTCTGAGATGAGCCTTGCACACGATCTTCCCTAATGATCTATTCCCATGTCAAAAGTAAATCTAAATCATTATTTTGTATAACCATTACGAAGTATATTAGTGATGAATTAATTAACAAATAGGAACAAGTCATAGCTTCTTGAACCTCAAATGGATCAACAGGATTGTTATTAACCATGTTAATATGTTTCCAATCCTCATCAAATGTTTAAATTATATTGACTGAATTATTCTAGATAAAATAACATAAAAATTTATTCCACTTATTATATAGTATTCTATTGTAAAATAAATGGTCTATAAGTACTCGACCCAACACATCTCCCAAAGGTTCAAAACCCTAGGGAGGAATATATACCCCAAGAACTTATAGTCTATT
The DNA here is from genome assembly GCA_963277665.1 of Viscum album. Classification (NCBI taxonomy): domain Eukaryota; kingdom Viridiplantae; phylum Streptophyta; class Magnoliopsida; order Santalales; family Viscaceae; genus Viscum; species Viscum album. The sequence goes on from OY728129.1 coordinate 1,449,298,651, forward strand.
TAGATGAAAATTCCCTCTTCTAAGAGATAATAATAACTATATAGGAATGAACCCAGATAAATAGATCAAAATAAAAGGTAGGTTAGTTCTTCTTCAGGGAATATAATTTTTATTACCTCTAAACTATATAATATACCAATTTAGGCCAAGGAAACTCTTGATCCAAATCCTATTTATAGGCTATTCCCAAGAGAGAAATTCCACAGCTTTCTCTAGGTAAAAAATACACTTAAATCTAATATCACATTCCGAAGAAGGTGAACATACTAAATTCGAAAGAAACGTATTGATTACTTTTAAAAATTATGATATGGTTGAAGGGAACCTAATATGGTCTCCTTGTACATAGAAATGTTACTCCCAAGTTAGTGAGTTTACCAATATATCTTCAGTGAACTCCACAATAAAGGAGACAAGGTAGTGATGAAATTGATGGCTCATCAGAACTATTAACCCCACTTAAAAATTCATTAAACCTTATTGAATTATAATTTAATCATATAACCCATACCTACTCATGAATTCCATCTTTGATAAATCATGTTATACGACTTGAAACTGATGATTTCTTGATCACATGTCATTCGTGGAGAAAAATTGGGATCTCATGATCAGTTTAAAGTAGTTATCTATCCTCAATAATGTATAAATATTTTTCATTATAATGTGTTTATTTTTTTGATAATATATATAAAATAGTAGGATAAAATCGTCCTTGATGGAAAATAATATTGGAGCATCACATATAGTGGTACTTGGAAAAACATCACTTCACCTCAATTTTCTCGAGCATCACCTTTTTGTATCTCAAATTTACTTCTTCCATAAGAGAAGAGGGTATTGATATATACTCCACACTGATAATGAAGTATATTGTAAATTTCATCTCCCTAATAGGGGTAAACATTTAAAATATTTTGGGGAAAATCCATGAAATGATCCACCAATATAGAGAAATTATCCTGAACTGTAGCCCAATCCTTTACATGAACAATAAATTCCACATTCACTCTAGCAGTTCAAATATTACCAAGTTTAGGTCCCAATCTACATACCTCCAAATCCCACACTCCAAAAAAGTACATCTCTCCCAGAAGGGAGGTAAGATACACCTACCTTCAGAAAAAATTGATATGATCCCAAAAGTGAATCTAATAATCCATCCAAAGACAGAATCTAATGTCATCATGTTTAAAAAATTGAAATCAAAACAATTGTTGTATCACCCATCCATTATGATAAATTCAAGGAACCTATGAATATAATCTATTCTCTTCCCAATATTTATATCAAGGGAAAAAAATCCCAAGGAATAACTCTATATCTAACCCCAAATAGATAGAACCCAAATATATATAAAATAATGGGAGCCTTATATTTCAAAAAAAGAAACAGAAAGAACTAATGTAAAAAATTTACCCCAAAAGGTGGAAGGTCCATTTGATGAATCTGGTGATCATAGTCTAAATTATATTATATTTTTATATTTTTTTTCATCCATGATAAAAAATAAATAGATCACCTACAGAATTGAACCTTGAGAAATATCTCTCTCGTGATACCCCTAAAACCGTGAAGAATCTTATTTTACAAACCTTGAAAACACATCCTCGATAATTATTTCAGCTAACAAGACCCCTCTATTAATTCATATATCTTCCTCAATCATCTTTTTGAACCCAACTGTGGTATGATTTTAGGAACAATCCTACCACATACATTCAACTCCCTCAAATATAGATTACACGAACTATGGTAATGGTATAAATATCACCATACTAAAAACATTTGATGGAAAATTTTCATCGACATGAGAATAATGAACCTCTTTTCTATCTATAAACACTCCCACCTCCCTATCACATCTCACCAGTTATCCAATTGTTTCCATCATAAGATTAACTATTAACTCAACCATGAAGGATACCAAAATAGATACCAAAAAATGGAAGTGTTCTTTTTACTCTATCATGTACCAAAACATTCTTTATGACTCCAAAAATCCATACTTTTTGATATAGTTTTAAAAGAACATTTTTGTTTAGTTTATTTAATTAAAATGGATTTGATTCTATATTAGCGACTCAAATAAATAAATATATATAAAATTATACATTCCAATTTAAAATGAGTCATTACACTCCATGGATGTTTTTGGGTAAATAAATTTAGAGTATTAGGTAATCTATCAAAAATCCACCACATAAAAAATAAAAAATAGATATAACAATTTATTTAATATTATAAAATCTTTTAATGGTATTTCAAGATTATTATTTATAAAAAAATATACTCAAAAAGTGTCCAAAAAATATCTTATAAACCTAAAATGTTACTTTAAAAAACATTTTTAACCTAATTTAGAAAAAACGCTCTATATGGTTTTTTGAAATTGAGAAAACCCCCTTTTTGAAAAAAATGAAGACCCTTTAAATAAATTTTCTTTAAAAGGGAAAAATTTTATTTTAATGAAAACTTTTTTATATGATAAAAAAAAATTCATTTTTAATATATAAAGTATTTTTGAAAAATTAATTTTAAAAATTTGATTTGAGAGGAATTAATAAATATTAAAAATCAGTTTGAAAAAATCATTACATTAATTATAAATGAGGAAATATTGATTCTACCTTTGTAAAATTTCATAATAATTTATTATAATAAAATCTTATGATTTTGAGTAACACATATTGCATGATTTGAAAACAGAATCATGTAGAAATTGAAATCAATGAGGGTTATGTGGGGTACATCTTTCACTTAGTGGAAAAAGTCAAATATTTTTGGAGTTCACCCTTAATCCCTTATCATGTTTACAAATTACAAGTTCCAAATGTTATTAATTTTTTTTGAAGAATATTTTTTACCTAATAAGATAAAAAATATTCATAAAATTTAACATAACATAAATAATATGTTTTTTCTAAAAGGATATTATAAAATATTTTTATAAAATTAAATATTTATAATTAAAGATCAAAATAGGTCATTATAAATATAAATTAGTGGAAGTAATTTTTTTAACTAATTATTTATAGGATATGAACTTTTAAACGAATTTGAAGCATCAAGGAGAAAAAAAAGATCATGTTCATAAAATATTCTATGCATTAAAAAACCATGAATAATTTTTTTTCTAAAACATAGTTAGTTTTAAATAAAACATTATCTAATAATTGTCTAGAAATATAACATTTAAGTCATAAAATAAAAAATTTAAATAAAAAAATCTCACTTCAAACTCATTATTTTTTAAAAGACATTTTAAACTTGATCAGATAAATTTAAAATCAAACATATTAATCTCAAACTCGCAATTTAAAAAAATCATTTAAAATCAGTGTTTGTAAAATAAAAAAATTTAATATTTAAAACAGATAATTTGAAATAATTTCCCCTTAAAATTTGGGTTTGGGTGAATTTTATAATTGTAATTATTTTCAAAAATATATTTATTTATACGAAAACACATTTAGACATCACAACATCAAATAAAAATATTTTCATCCATAACTCTACAAAAATAATATTCTCATTGTAAGACTTTATTCTCAAAGGTAATTAATTAAGATCCTCATATCCTTACTCACCACCTATACCAATCTACACCTCTCTCTATAAGATCTATATAATCTAAAACACGCATTCATGGTGACATATACTCATAGAAATATTAATTCCTTCATACTAATGTGAAAATAGATTATTTTATAAGACAACATTAAATTAATTTTTTAAATTTAATGGGTTATTTTATATTTTATTCAATAATCAAGATGAAATTCTGAGGATATCTTAAAATAATTATTATTTTATTAGGAACTAACCTAGGTGTGATAGACTTCAGTTTATTTATAACATATAATTGATTTCCACTTCTTATAATATTATTTTTTAGCCAAAAATGCATTTAATATCATAATTTATTGGGGTTTCGTTGACCCTGAGGATTTTGTTTTTGTTTGTTCCTATGTATCCTATAAGTTATTATGAAATTATATGAAAATTATGATATCCTATTACACTGGTACCTGATTTAACATCTGGTGAGTAACTTATCCTCTGTAATTTTCTTACCATTAAATGAATTAAAAATATAAAGGTAAGGATGGAGATGAATTCACTTGTTTTTATAGTCTAATAAAATTTTCCACATTTCTTAACATGTCTCAAATATATATCATTCATAAAAATATATATAAATATATGTTTTCATATACATATAGCTTAAAAATGTGACACTATAGTTCCAACCATGAAAGAAGATGATAACTCATGTTTTGATTATGTGATTATGAGTTTTATTTGTCCTATTTAGACCATAATACCTAATTTAGATCATTGATTGATGATATGAAGTAATATAAACAAATAAATATTTAAATTTTCAATAAGAAACAATTATATAAGGGATAAGAAGAAAATAATGGGTAATAATTTTGAAATAAATCATTTTTTAAAAAATATTGCTCATGAGGTTTTTTCAAATACATGACATGTTTTTATTAGAGATTAAAACATAGAAAGAATTAAATAGTTTAGTGATATTTAAAATCTGTCATTGAATTCCGACTCAATCTGAAAATCCATTATACACTAGGCCTCTATATGACACAACCATTGATATTCAATGTGGGTTAGAGTTTCCATACGGTTGCTCCACCAAACCCCTAAGTGATACCAACCACCACTTAATTGATCGACGCATCTGCTAACATGTCCATGAACATGTCGTTACATTGGTTCTTAACCTTGTAGATTCCATTGGATGATATGACTAACTCATTCCCCCGATTCATGGGTGTTCCAATTCTGGTTTATTTATTTTTAATATACTAAGAATATTATTTTATAAAATAAAATAAATTACTATAATTTTAGTATTCTATTTATATAATTCATAATTTTAAAGGTTTATTATTTTTATTCATTATAACAATTATAATCTATTAATTATATTAGGAATAATTAAACAAACATATAAATTCCTTAACTGAATAGTGGAAAATTAAAATCTACTATCTACTAATAATATTAGAAACCCAAAAAAGTTTTTTTATATTTATGAATTATAATTATTAAAGATTATTCTCAACTTGAATTATTTTTTATCATATTTTATATATTTTAAATAGTATTGTGTTGATATTGATATCTAATATAGTCTCTTTTTTATATATAAATTTTAGTTCATTATTATTATTTTATATAGATTTTGCACTTAATATTATATTGAAAAATATTTATATTTTTGAAATTTATATATTTATTCCAAGTTTGTAATTTATTTATCATGAAAAATACTATATGAGTTTTTTAAAATATAAATAATATAAATATTTTTAAATTTTATTATTTTTATTACATAATAACAATTATTTAACTAAACTATATTATTGTAAATAAATATATTAAATTAAAAAATTACATGATTCATCATATTCACTATAATGTTTTACTTTATCTATTATAGTATTTATTTTCCATAATCAATCTCAAATTTTTTTGGAATTTATCATGTATTAATATTAATCTCAAAATTAATCCAACCGGGTTAATTTAAATGACATATGATACATTAAATAAATTAAAATAAGATTAATATTTATATATACTAAAAAACTTATTATATACATATCTGTGGATAATAATTACATTTAAATTTTATTTTTATACATATAAATTTGTACATAATTATTTTATTTATTTTTCTTGATGAATCCCTAAATAATTACCCTTAATAGCCCTTTTCAATGGTTATATTATATGCAATTGTCATATGTAATTCGTTAAATACATATAATTATTAATACATTATTTATTGCAATGATGATACCTATAATACCCATTGATTACGCCCTTTGAATAGTAATCTTTGGAGTGATTTTCTTTACAGAAAATCATAATGAGGCATCCTTTGGTCATTCTATTTTATTTTTTATCATAATTGATTTTCATATTTTGTATTTTGTTATCATTTTTTCGAATGTATTCAAAAATCCACAATGATTTCTAAAATTAACGAAGAGTTACTAATTTACTAAATATTTTTATTACTTTTTTTAAATATCACAGCTTATTCAAATAATGAAATAATAAATTAAATAAATATTTACTAAAATGATCTAAAACCCATACTAAACACATGTGATGCTAAATTAGTAATGGAGAGATCATTGTGTACCACGTACTAGTGATGTGTCTATTCGATCATCCAACATGGGTTCCTTAAAAATTATTTAAAACAAATATCAATTCAATATGAATTATATACCTAATTACCAACATGAAATGGGGTAAAAAAATACTCAACAATGAAATTTGCAAAGTCTGTCATAAAATTAATACCCTATTGAATATCTATAATCTATTACCCTTAGTCCATTTAAAAAGGATTTGGGAATAATTACATTAAAAATATTTCCTTGAAGGCCTCTCATGATAGTACCTCGTGATTCATTTCATGAACCACAACACCCACATAGATCTTGGTGGGTCTCTAATGCATGTTGTCACCTTGCTTCACTCACCGATCATTAGGTGTCTCCACCTGCATGAAAATACCTTTGACAAAGTCAATCATATCCTCAGTATAATATGAGAAACCATAACATTGAAAACAAGAAATTATTATATCCAATTGTCCAATGAGAAATAATCCATGGGATTCCAAACACTACATGCATCTCCACAATTCATTGATTTAATATAAAATACCCACAGTAGAAATAACTTTGTTTAGAGTACCATTGTAACACCGATTTGGTTATTCTATTTGAAAAAATCATGAATATATTTTTGTATTATAGAAGCATTACCTTCTTCAAAAGTGTTCTCAATATGACCCCAGGATCCACCATGGGATAACGCTCAGGTAAATCTTTCATTAATTTAAAAATATAGACACAAGAACACATTTTAATGATCAAATGTAAAGGAAATTTTAATAATTGATATACTCACATGAACAAAAAAATCAAATGATAGACACTCAATGGATCTACCCACAACCACTATGTATAACCATCAACTACCTATCTGGAGGATAAGACCACAGAATTTGTACCTTCCAGTTATTAAAGATAAATTATATTATAATTATTTTAATATTTTGTATAAAATAATGATATTTTACTCACAATGTATTTGGTAAACTATTTAATATAATTATATTTCCAATTAAGTAGTTTAATTGTATATCAATCATAAATATTATAGTGAAAAACATGAGAACCTATGTGCTTTATCAAGATAATTAAACCCAAGAATCCTTTCAATCCCAATAATATGAAAACCCATAATAAACTATAACTATAAAATAATAATAGAATAATAACATGAAACAAGAATAATAAACTTGATAATTGTAATACCATTACATTAAAAACACGAATATACATAATATAGGTGTTATCGAGACATAATAATTCTTTCAAATGAGGACTATCCCAGCAAAACTATCTCTTTTAATATATCTCTTAAATAATAAATAAAAATAAAAGGTGGTTTGGTGCCATTCTATAATACATCAATCTGGTTCACCCGACTATATGTAGAGTTGAATAGGGAATAGTTTTTTCCTCCCCATAGAAAATTGGATTTTGACTGGGGGTAAGGTTATAATTCATTATGTGGAGAGACTATACTATTGATATCATGTAACCACCAGTTATTAGCATAGAATAAGTGTTTATAAATAAACAACAAAAAGATTATAATGAAAAGAGAATATAATAGATAACTACCATCTCATTAAATATCAAACAATTTCATTAACATTCATGTAATCCTGCTAAAAAGATCCCTCCATATTGTGGATCAATATACGTGATAAACAAATTTCATTGGAAAAACGTGAAAAAAATCCTAGATTATGACTTACAATCACCTTTAATTTTGACCTGATCCACATGCTCATCATATCGACATAGTTTCCTTTCCCATGGGAATATTCTTGAGAAGAATTTTTAGACCAGTACTAGGACTTATATGTAAGGTGCGAGTAAAAAACATAGTGAGACACCACAAACACTTTATTAGTCTAAATGAAGAAGATATATTAGATTGGATGAACTGATGAAAATAATTATAAAAAATACATAGAAACGTACACCCACATCAAGTCATTATTTTATAACAAAGATTCTATAAACCTTGAAAATACCTATGGTGATAAATGCTGAGAAGTAGATGTAATCCTATACATGTAACCCATCACTCGTAAACATAGAGAGATCTATGGAAATAATCCTAATTATAAACCATCCATGTGTAGTAAAACTTCTCTTAGTTAATGTTCCATAGCTAAGTCTCATATATGACGACCACCATAGAATTTTTCAGAAGAGGGAATCATAATACATAACCTTCAATATATGCTAAGACATCCCAACAAAAAAAATTTCCCAGGGATACCCACAATATATCTATTATAATGCATGTTTTCTTGGAAAGGAATGATAACAACCATCCTTTTATGAAATAAAAACCATCTATTAAGAGAAATTTCCCATTGAAACAGCATATAAAATCCATAAAACACAATTGGAAACATGGTCATCAAGGTAAAACCCCATCTTACAGGGATCATATATGATCTTACCATTTATCCTCTACCATAGGATGATGAAACATATCTCATAACCACTCGTTATTTCATTCCCTTAGAACCATCCATACTGAACAAGATTACTTATATACCACCCATATCATTGAAAGGATTCCCTGTCCATATCCATTCGCCATTATATATGTTAATCTACCCAAGATTGGCTAAAATATCACCCCCTAGGAATGAATGGACCATGTTAAAATCCCTTCCACCCTCCTATTAGATGGTAATTGAATGATCAAACTCATTTTAATCAACTTATATTAGACCTATAAAAGGTGAATTACATCATTCATGGATTACATGTATTTATTAATTGGAAAATAAGAACACCACATGGAAAACTCATGCACCCACATAAAAGTGAGACAATAAAACAACATATAAATTTCATAACATGGTATTTAAATCCAATATAATGTGTAAGGGTGAACACTCAATAATCCATTCACCCTAATTGAATATGAAACCACTGAATTCTCAAAATTATTCTTAAACTTTTATAATTATAAAATTTTAATGGAAAACCATAAAACAGTGAGGGAAAAATGAATCTAGTGGAAGGATGGGGTTAAAAATTCCATGAGAGGATTAAAATGGTGAAAAAAAATCTTATTGAAAAATATTATATGAAAAAAACATATTATTCCAATAGAAACCTCAATATCTAGATGAGTTCATGTAAGGGCTGAGTGATTGGGAGAGGAGGTGTAATGAGTGGTCTATGTGGGAAATTCGAGATCAATACTTATTAAAAATTTCTTATAGGCAAGATGGGGTGTGACCATGATATTCATAACATAATCCACCCACCCATGATATATAAAATATTGCATCTATACGGATGGAGTGATAATATACCACCAAAAAATAGTACTTAATACATTGATTCACTCCATTTCATCCCTACCCTTGAAATTATATCACAATAGTCTACACCTAGGAGGCCTTTCCATTAAACCATCTTGGTTGTGGTGTGGTCTTCCCTAGTGTGATAATTCAAATATATCTTAATGAAACGCTAAACCATAGAGCATAATTCCAAACAATGACCCACCTCAACTCTAAAAAACTAATGACGGACATGGTCAAACCATGACCTTACCCATAATTCTAAATCATTATCCCCTGCCTACTATAGAATATTAGACCCAAATGACCACTAAATATTTATATTCTGATACCAAAGAACCTGTTATTACTAATGTATCCAAAAATTAGAATGATTTACATGATAAAATAGAATTAAAAAAAAACTAAAAATTAAAGGGAAATTACTTTTTCTTTATTGTATTCTAAATAATTGTATTATTACTTGATTATTTTAGTGTGGGAGTAGAATATGTTTTTTTAGAAATATGTGTTGGATTTTATATTTTATTAATAAGGTGTTCTATTCTAGTGTTTTTAATAAATACAGTATTCTATGTTATATAAATAGAGATAAGAATATATGGGGAATCAGAACGTTAAATTTTGATAGATGATAATGGATGTGATGTTCCTACACACATGAATATATATAGTATTTTGGTGAGATTTTATTTATATGGTAATTATGATCAGTGATAGAATGTTTTATTCTAATGTTGTTTTGGGAATGTTATATTTGAAAATCTCACATTGTGTGTGAGTTTTATTTATTCTCAATGGATGCAATTGGTTTTTTTACCGTTATCCATAAAATATGAATATTTTATTGATTTCATAATGTTAAATAAGTTTCAAAAAAGAAGATATTGGAAATTTCAGTCAATATATCCAATATTGGTAAGATATTTTATATAGATTTGATTAGTTAATAAAGATAAAAGGATTTTCTAATACATTATTATTTCAATGAAAATGTAAATGGTGTTCTTTAGTAAGTGAAGATCAATAATATTCATTACATGAAGGTGAAATTTGATTTGATGACATTGAGTATACTTTATTATGATTGATTATATGATACTATTATCATAAATATGTGTTTAATAATTTTAAAAGAATATTTTTTTACAACATTATGATGTTTATGAAGTATTATTATAGTGTTTTTTCATAGATTGTTACTATATAGGGAAGGCAAAACAAAGGAGACATAGAAGTATGTGATGAAGGGAAAAATGAAAACTGGCATCATATGCATAGAATATAGAGATTAACATCCCAAGGTAATCACACAGAGTTGATCATACAATGGTAATCAGATGAATGATTCAGAATTTTTCAATCCGAAGAAGTATCCAATGAATAGAATTTTCTAAATTCATTATGGATGAAATAATCAAATAAAACATTCCAAAGTAATCTAGAATTTTCCATCATATAGATGAATATGTAAATTCTAGTTCAATTGAGTAAATATTTTGTAATCACTGAAATTTTTTCTCAAGTGTAATCAAAATATTGCGAACTGATTGAGACGATTAGAAAATATGTGAAAATAAATGTTTAAACATAAAAAATAATAGTTATCTAAAAAAAATAAGGATAAGAAAAACTATATTAGACCCTGGTAACATATGTTTTACTATTGTTCAAAAATCAAATTGAATTTTGGAAATGGTTCATGATGAAGTTTAAAGAAGTGAAATATATTTGAAAGAGAGTTCAATTAGCTTAATTACAAGGGGAGACAAAGGTCCAACTATACAATGTTTATGTTATAATGAAATAAACATTGTAGTGGAACATATTTTAAATATTGTTCATGAAAATTGTGAAGTATTGATTTATGAGGAGTGTGGAGTTATATGAATTCCATCAGATGAACTTGTACAACGATCAAGATTAAAATTCAAGAAGTTTCCATGAATTAATGAACAATGTTCCAATAACGTTTTAGCAGATAAAAAGAGGTATTTAGTCCTCAATATGAACATTGTGAGTTATCAAACAGAAGTTATTGAATGATCTGAATCATTATTCCCAAAAGAAGGAAATACTTATAGGACACATGTGAAGATCATAAAAATAAATATTCCTTCATTTGAATTCATCATATAGAGGTTTTAATATAAAGTTTATCGGGACTAAGAATCAAATAAAGATCATTTGAAAGAGTTTACTAAGGTAATCAGATACTTTCATCAGATATAATTGTCTCAATTATTTTATTAATTTTTTTTTTAAAATTCATAATGATGAGTATTGTAATGTTAGATGATAGAGTTATATGAAGCATGTAGACTGAAAAAGTTTACTAGATCATCGAGGGTTCATCAGATAGTGAAAATCTAACAAACATCTAAAAACCCACCAATTGAAGGAAGATCAATGTAAATGATTTTCAAATTTTATTTTTAGGTTTTATCAAACATATTAATTTGTACCAAAAAATATTCAACAAAACATTATGAAGTCATTGGTTAGAGAAATGATTATGGAACCTACGGTAGAAAGTTATTTTTAAGGATTCATCTAGAATAATTACTTGATTATCGCTGATCATCTGTAGCATTCCAAAATTACCATAGGATGTCTTACTGTATGGAGCACCATCAGATTAAAATGTTCCAATTAAGAGGAAGAGGAACACTGAATGATGTTTTCTATGTACAATTTCACATCCATGATTTTATTTTGCGGTATTTTTTTATTTTTGATATTTTATTTATCCCTTAGTCTCCTGGAGATTTTTAGTATAAAATAGATATTTTGGACTCGAGAGTAGATGTCACATGGTCTGTGAACCTTTAAAGGAATATATGATCCATCAAAGAGGAAACCACATGCCTTTAATAATGGCACTATCCAGGCTGCACAAATTGCTGCGAGGGAATGCTTCTTCCCCTAGGAAACCATGAGGGCTCATCCCCTTTATAAAGAGAGGGATGGATGATTTTTGAAGATTCTATAAAACAATGTAGGTAAACCATGTGACCTATAATGTTCATTATAAACGCATATTTTACCCTTTAACCTAATTATATTTAACTATAAATCACCCTTAATACATTTCATATAGGATTTTCATCCCCATTAACTTCCTCTCCTTCCTCTTGGCCCCCTTGAACATAATCTTTTGTGTTTCTTGAAATTTTATCTTTATGAATCATCAAGTAAGATTATCTTTTAATTATTTCTTCTATCTTCTAGAATTATTATTCACTCAATCGCGGGTTTTATTTTCTCCAGTGTGTTGGTATCCCTAAAATGTATAAAATCATGGTTTTTTGGGTTTTATATTGGTTTTTATGGGTTGATCTTTCAATTATAGGGTCTCATTTTGGTAAATGTGTGCTATTCGATGGGATTTTAAGCTCCATGTAGGTGATTCCATATATTTTTCATTATTATATAGTTTTGGTATGCATGCCTTGCTTCTTGAATTTGTGAAAATGATTATATAAATGGTCATAAATGAGTCATCAAAAGGATTTCATATTCCTATGTGCTGAAATATGGTTTTCAAAATGAAATTAGGTGTGTTTCATGTGTTTATACCTGTTATGAGTCTTTCACTTGTTCTATGAATTGTGCGAGCAGTGAAAACAGGTTTTAAAATGGATTCAATAAGCTTGTGAATTCCAAAAAAGTTCATAATTATGATAAATGTTTTTTTATGTGTAAGAGTATTTTAAGATTTGTGAATGTGAATGTGGTGGTTTTTGTGATATGATAAGTGACAATTGAGAAAAAAGTAAATCTTATGTCTCTACGTGGTCAGACTAGGACTAGTACTCTAGTTGGATCAGTAGGGCTGGGGCCTAGTTTCTTCTATTAGGATTGATGATAAAACACTAACTGGTCTATTGTTATTATTACTAAATACCTCAATAACATCATATGTAATCCTCTTCAATTCCTTATGCATGAGGACACTATGGGAAATGGTTTTTATACCATGTTTCACCATGATACAAGATACATAGTGTCCCACTATAGCTATTACCTTTAGAGAATTTTTATGGTTCTCCTATGATGTTTATCATACCATAGGAATATGGTGGACCTTTCTCTTATCTTAATTTAAATATTAGGGTTCTTTCAACATATTTTCCTTAAATTTTTTTCCAATTTAAAATGTTTCTAATTTTTTGGTAAAACATAATTGATGATTTTTGATCTAATGTTATGGATTGGAATCTTAATTTTTTTAGGAATCCAACTTGAATTCAATATACGTCCTACATAAAGCCTTCAGTGTATGTATACATTGTTAAGTATAACCAAGGTAATCAAAAAATTCTCTATGGTGGTGATTGTGGATCTTGTTGCTAGTTTAGTAATATTTTAGGTGTTGGTGGAGGTGGCATGAGGTTGTTAGACCTATTATTATATAGAGGTTTATGGGTTGTCTAGTAGGTTTCCAATAGTCATTTTGGGTTTGGAATAACAATTGAAAATATTAAACTTGAAATTTTTGTATCTATTTGGTTATGAATATCAATTTTGGGGTGATTATTAATTATTAATAATTTTTTATAGTTTTTTATATTATGGGAAATCATTAAAAAAATTATATTGTTGATACCCATGCTATAGTTTCCTAGCCCATGGGGCGGAGGAACACCTTTTGGTACATGCCATGGATCAGGTTGGGTTTCAGGATGGATAGAACCTCAAAATGGTTAGTGAAAAAATAGAATCATTGGACGGTATTTACTCTTATTATAGTCATTCTATTTAGTAGATTTCGAATATTTAAGAGCTTTTATTGTTGGGGCATGATGTCATGTTCACGAGTGATGTGCCTATCCAATACACATTGTGAAAGGCTTTGAGTCACTATGGGATATCAGTAATTTTATATCTTTTCCTCTTGTTTATATTAATAGGGTGTAGACTATGCATGGAAATATGGTGGGGGTTATGTGGTTTAGCTTGTTATTATGTTGTCTATGGTATTATTTGGATTCTCAAAATTTTTAGAGATATTTTGTTGTTGGTGAAATTTTTTCTAAATAGTGTGTTGATGGGTTTTCCTATTAGTAGTTGTTTAATATAGTAATATGCCTACTGAAATAATTCTTGTGAAACTAGAAGAAGAGAGTAGAGAGAGTTCTCCCTCACCAAAATGATTAGAGACAAGTGGAAACCAAGATTCTAGATTTACTTGAATTGTTTCAGGGGGTGGTATCTAGTATTTCCCATGTAGGGGAAGCCGAACCAAGTTATTGATTGGATAAGGCTCATTATTTTATCAAGAATAACACTCCATCCTTCTGTGTTATCAATGATCCCAAAGTAGAATAATAATTCTGTGAGTATAATGAGGGGATACTTGTGTTTATTAACACTCCAAAGGAAATCGTGGTGAAATGTTCTTTTTTTGTAATGTGAAAGTCAAATGTTGTGGGACTCACTTGTTCATGAAGGGAGACCTGAGTAGATGGGTTGGAAGGATTTGAATGTCATTTTTAATGGGAAATATTTCACTAAGACCATGGTCTTCACCAAGACCCAAGATTTTATTGATCTTCATTAGGGGGATCTAACGATGATGGACGATGACAATCATTTTACTAAGTTAATTAGATTCTCAGAAAAAGTGGTTTGCAACGAGAAGTTGGGGGGACCAAAATTATGAAATGGGGATGTAACAAATTATACATTTCCTAGTATTCTTATTTAATATGATGAATTATTCTAAAGTAGTTGATCTTTCATTGATGGTGTATGTTGATCGTAGTGGAGAGTCTGGTTTTATAGAGCAGTGATAACAGTTTTCTTGGAAAGTGGAATTTCATATGAGAAGTAGAGGATTTGTGATGAGTAGGGAAATAAAAAAGATGGTATCTCAGGCCATTCTTCTTCATTGTATTTGTATGTTTCTTTTAATGTTGTGTCATTTCATTACCATCAACGTGGGAAGGAAAGAAATGTGGGATCTACATGTTCGGTTCCACCCGAACCGTTTCATCGAGGTGGAAATATTTGGAAATTATAGTGTTTTGTAAATCTGTATGTACAAATCGGGGTGGAGAAGACTCATTTACCAATAGAGGGTTGTCCAACGATTTAGAGTATTCTATGATAGGGGCTATTGGTTCGGTTGTAATTGTAGTAGGGTTGGACCTTATTCTTGAAAAAATCAATTTATGGAAGAGCTGCAGGTCAGTGGTCATTCTCAAGATCAGGTATAGATGAGGCATCTTCATGTTAGGGATTAGTAAACAGAATAAAAATATAAAAAACCTTCCATAGTTTTATGTACGATTCTCATTACATCATTTATAGTTTTTTTTCCTATTTTTGAAACTTGTGAAAATGTTTCTCTCATTATCCCATATTTTTTATTTCATGAAATTTTCCATTGATATTTTGAAAATTTCAATGAATCATAGGATACTGCATGGTAAAAAGAAGGAGAAGGTTTTTTTGATCATTACATGTGCAATAACTGTGTAAGGGGTTAATCTAGACTAGGATTTTCTTGTCTAGAGGTGGACCTATTTGATATATTCCTCAGTATGAATAGAATTGTGCATTTTCAGTTGCACATCATTTGTTATCATCAGCAAGTGATTTTTGTGGAACCTAATGTGGGAACCCTTGGTTTTCAAGGTAAATGGGATCCTCGGTTGGGGCATGATGGACCTCCAATTCAAGAGATGGTAAATCATGATTTTCATATTGTATCACTCAGTTTGAATGAAAATTATTGAGGGTTTGCAGAAGGATTTCCCTCCATGGTGGATGAGTTCCATTTGCAATTCCTAATGAATTATTAAGATTCCCTCTTGATCTAGATGTGGATTTCACAATTGATATGGAACCAAAAACACTTCTAATAAATCTTCTCTCTTACCATATGACTCCCAACAAGTAAATGGAATTAAAGGTATAACTATAAGATTTTGAATCCAAATGATTCATTCTTAATAGCATCTCACCTTGATAAATCCCCGTTATATTTGTGGAGAAGGCTTGTAGATATCCTGGATTGTGTATCGATTATTAGAATAATAACAAGGTAATGATAAGAAACCATTTTACCTACATTGATGACCTTTTCAGTCATCTTACAAGGGTGAGTTGATTCGACAACATCGTCTTGCATTACATGTATCTCAAGTTTGAGTTTTTGAGGAGGATATTCCCAATATACTATTTCAAAATAATCATGTCTATTTTTAGTATTTGGGCATTCCTTTTAGGTTAAATAATTATCTAGTGTACTTTATAATGCTTATTAATTTGGTTTTTTATATATGTCTTAAATCTATTTTTGTGGTATTTCTTATGACATCCATGACTATTCTAAGATCGAAGTGGAGAACGAGAGTCACTTAAGTATTTTTCTAGTCACTCTAACATATTTTCATCACTATGAACTATTATCCATGTGTGCGTTATTAATTATGGAGGTGATGTTCATCAGTTTTGTGATCTCAGAGAATGGGGTTTTGGTGGACCCTGAGAAAATCAGTGTAGTGATGTCATGGGAAACCCCAAAAACTTTTATTGATACTTAGTGTTTTTATGAAAATAAGGGTATTACTGAAGTTTCAATCAAGAATTATCTCATCTTGTTTCATACAAGATCATGCTTTCCTGGAATAGGGTGAATTTCAAATGGATACTAGAGTGTCAAGATTCTTTTATAGATCTAAACTGGCGGTTGACCAACACCCCTATCTTTATCTTTTCAAAATCTACAATGGTATATGTGGTTTATTTTGATGATTCAATTATGGGTCTTTGGTGTGAGTTGATGTAGGAAAATCATATGGTGGTGTATAGGTCTCCTCAACTCTAACCACATGAAAATAATTACCCAAATCGTTACCTAGAGCTAGTAGCATTGGTGCATTCATTGAAGATGTTCCATCATTATATTTTTATGGATAATATTATGATCAATTATTTTTATATTAGAATAAAATATATATTCCCGCAAGTGTATCTGAATTTGAGGTAGCACCGTTGGGTTGATTACCTTCAAGAGATTGATTTGGATATCTTTTACACCCCAATAATTGGTAATCTGGTTTCAAATTTCTTGAGTTGGAAGGTACCAGTTAAAGCATCAAAGGAGTCCAGTAATAAGTATACTTTCATGTGACTTTTTCCTAGTTGCATTTGGAGACCCAAGGGCATTGCAGAGGTACGTTCTTGGGAAGTGTTCAAATGACATCATCTATTATTTAGTTGATTCCCAAGATCATCATGGTGATGAGTTCTGTCAGTGCTAAATGAAATCATAAATATTTGGGAGGTAAAATGTTATTAGTCAATGTCTCATGAGCATGATTTCTATTATAAGGGTTATTTTTCATTCCTTTATTGATGTAGAATGTGGTGATTCTGGAAGACCACTAGTCTTATTGGACCATTCATATAGGTTCCACCGTGATATTTTTCAAAGAATATCATCTGTTTGGGGTCCAGGTGTGGTATGTGACATAGATAACATCATATCCATGTGTTATAAATTCCAGAAGGTTATAGTAGAGTGCCAAAGGCCCTTCATTTTACTTTATCCCCACCCCATTCATACCTAGAGGTGGGATGATGTATCCAGGTATTTTATTATTTCCCTACCTCGTACACCCAAGGTATGGAAATCCTTTTGGGTAGTGATAGACCTTCTCAACAAATCAGCTCATTTAATTATGATCAAAGATGTAGGTAATTTTGACGAATTGGGGTGGTTGTATTTTCAAGTGAATGTGAGGATTCACAATATGCAATCAGAATTTTTTGGAGATAGGGACCCCTATCATACAAAATTTTTCTAGGATGGAATTTCGATGGGAATGGGGTCACATATAACATTAAGTACAGTATACCATCCTAAAATGGATGGTCAAAAAAAGTAGGAGAATAAAATCATGTAAGGCATGATTTCGGAATGTGCGTTTGATGGAGTTTTGTGCTATAACCATCTAGTATTGTTTGAGATTTCAATTAATAATAGTTAACTATCCTTATTTATAATGGCACCCTATAACGTGCTTTATGGGTAGATATTTCGGTCTCCTTTATGTTGGGTCAAGTTGGGTGAGACCTCATTATTGGAAGCTAGCATGGACTTAGAGATGTATGAAAAATTCATGTTGATCAAGAAATGTTTTTTGATGGTGAAAAGTCTTTGTAGGTCTCATGATGATCAAAGGAATCAAGATTTGGAATTATCGGTTGGGGACCATGTGTTTATGAATGTGTCACCCTGCCTTGGTCACTATCATCATGAAGTGTAAGGGAATCTAAGGAGGAGGTATGCCAAACATTTTGAGGTAACCAAGTCACATGGTAAGGTAGAATACCTATTATATTTTCTTATTAGTAGATGATAATTTATGACATCTTCTATGTGTCTTAGTTAAAAAAGTATAATTTATAACTGTGACATGTGTTTAATTGGGAAGTGTTAGTGTTGGAACCTGATTTTTCTCTATTTTATTAATCAATATAGATTAAGTATTCCCATGAGAAATTTCTTCATGGGAAGTCTATAAAATTTTTCCATGGACTTTGGAATCTTGGAAAAGATGATCCTGAGACATGGGATACGATGTATTGTTATGGAGAGGAGTACCCATTTTGTTCTCTAATTTGACCAATAAGTGACTTTTAAAAGGTGGAATGTTTTCATGATGGGGAGAATTTATCATAGTATTGATTTTATTGGGATTAATTCATTTGTTTATTTTTGTTTTTGTATTAAACCCTTGGTCTCTGTGAGATTTGTTTTGGATAAAATAGAGTTTATGGACCCAGAAATATGTTGTGAATGGATGGCGTATAGTTAGGGGAAATCATGTACCACACCAAGGGAAACCATGTGCTATGGAAAGTGTAACACCCCAATATTTTTTGAGATATATATTTTTTAATTACTTTTATGTCTTCTATTGTAAACTACACAAAGATTATCTTGTACTATACACAACACTGTATTAGCTTGCAGTATATACAACACTATTCTTGGCTCGTGTTACACACAATTTCAAGTTCGTTTTGTAGAAATTATTCCACCCAACATTAAGTAATGATTTTTTTAATGCATAAATGAAATAAGTTTTGATTATGTTATATGACACACCAATGGGAGCTTGCACTACATGCATCCTTGACTTGGCTTGCATTACACGCAATTGCGACCTTCCTCGATAGCGTGTGTAGTACACAATACCATGTTTCAATAAACAACGATAAATTGTTATAAAAATATTATGAACTAAAATTTATGAATCTTATTAACAAAATTTTTAATTTTATGACATTATTATTTATCTTACACATTTTCTAGAACATGGTATGAGAACAAAATAAATTTTTCGGGTAAAATAAGTATTTTTCAGAAAATGCAGATTTGCCGCCTTTTGATGGTGCAGCCACTCTAAATATAGTTTTTTTCATTTTTATAAGTTAAATTTGAAAAAATAATATTCTTCATTTCAATAAGGATATATAAATTTACTTTTTATAAAATTTTCATATTATTCGGATAACATTCATATTTTAATGAATAGTAAAAACACGTTATATTTTAATTAAAAACATCTTTTTTCATCGTAATTATTTATATGTATGAATTATAACATTGAATGGATTTAAAGTATAAATTGAATATATTTTTACAATTTAATATAATCTAAGTCATTCCCATTATTTTTACATTGAATTCATATGTAAAAACATTTCAATCTTTTGCAATGTTTTAACTTTTAAAACCCATTTTCTTAACAACGAAATTAATTTTAAAATAAATACTGAAACTTCTATGTATTGAATTTGAAAAAATGGATTCCATATTTGGAATCAGTTTTTCCAAATTATGTTAATAGTCTACTTTTTTTTCAACACTATGAATAGTAACTACGGTAAATTTTATTTACTATAGTTAAAGGTAAATCGGGTAATTAAGGGTAAATATAATATTATAAAATTACTCTAACACTTGTATTAATATAATTGGATGATTATATTTCTTCCTAAGTCATATTTGGGTCGAAATGGAATCCATCGGAACCCACTTGGATGTGATTAAGACCTTTATTTTATTTTATTTTAATGAGAATGAAATATGTCTCACTCAAACATTAATAATTAAAATATTTTTAATATAATGTTATACAGAATATATATTTGATTATAAATTATAATTTGAATGTTAAAATGTTTTTAGTTTTTATAGAAATTTATTTGTAATTATTAAGAGATATTTAATTACTTTAATATCTTATACATTAATGATGTAGAAATTATTTATTTAGTGAAAAATCAGTAATATAGTTTTTATGAAAATAATATTACCCATTAAAAGACCAAAAACCTAACCCAAACTTATTGGTCATATATATCATAACCATAACCATCGAAGGGTTTAATTGTTGACCATTTGGAGATTTAAAAAAGCGATTATGACACTTATATTATATTATTTTAAATGATGTCAAAGTTCTCACCTTCATAATTTAATAAATATAACAATTTACATTTGTTGATTTTAAGATTATAAATTCTATTAAAAGTATTATTTTGAAATATTTTAGATTTTTCATCATCATGGCATTTTAGTTTTAATTTTTATGCAAATAATACGTATATTAAATGATTATACAAAAATGATGTAGTAATTGTTTTATTAATAGAAATATCAAATAAATGGGATTATATATATTAAAATAAACATTATATGAACTAATTAATGATCTCCAAAAATTTTATAGATGAATATGTCATGTTGGGAATCTATTAAAAATTTTGGTTTGAATATAATATTTGTGTCGATTTTATTTAAATTCAAATAAATGAATTGTGTCAAAATTAACACTATTGTTATTTTATAAAAATAACATATTATTAAATTGTTTAAAAATCAAAAAAATATTTAAAAATTATAAATTGAAATTTATATGGTCTAAAATGTCCTAAATTACCCAATTATGGATAATTCACAACACATAAGTAATTATTTATTGTAATTTAAAATTTAGAATATTATTACCACAAATAAAATTAAATATATTAAATAAAGATAAATCATGTTGATAAAGATTAAAATAAATTTCCAACATGTCTAAATTTTATTATTTTATGATATTACAAACCTATCTCATCTATTCTTCAGATTGGAGTTATTTTTGATGTTTTTATGTGGGGATTTAATTTATATTAAATTAATATATTTGAGGTTTCCAAAGGTGCCCCTCTCCTCTCTTATAAAAGGGCACCTCCTCCCTATCCTCTTCACACAAATTTGAGCCTTCAAGATAGGCCAAACCCTTCCCATTTAACTTATCCACATCCATAGAAACCTACTAGAGGTCCTGGTATTTTTCAAAGATCAACATTATTTCCCTACGAGGAGGTTAAGAGGATGCCCGTCGAAGAAGAGGTAATCTCTTCTACTGATTATTTCAAGTTTATTTTTTCTTATACATCATATTATTTAGTTGTTTCATTATAAATTAATAACATAAGTTTAAATAATATAATTATATGTTATTATATATATGAAAAAACCCCATTTCACCTTCTATCCATCCTACAGAAAATGAAATCACTACACGTGCGTACGCACAGAATACCATCTCCTAGTCGTGGTGTAATCTGTTTTTCCACCACCAACTTACTTGGATGGGTATAATAGTATAAAAAATAACTATATATGGTTATTATAACATTATACATATTCTGAGATATTATATCATCCACTCCCATTCCATTCAATAATTATTGGAACAATATCATCACTCGTGTGTATGTATGAATTATCGTCTCCACGACGCGATGAGATTCATTCTACATGTTAACCATTCAAGAATGATTATAAAGTATATATAATGAATAATAATGATATATATGACATAATAATTCTTATGGATATATATATATATATATATATATGTCTTCCACTTACTTCCATTGATGTCAATAAGGAAAGGAAAACACCGTTCATGTGTACGTACGGCCTACCGTCTCCATGAACAGTGTGTTTCATTTATTTTATCTATATTATATATATATATACTCAATATATATGATATATAAATCATATTTTACATTATGGAAGTAATTAAATCGTGATATAAGTAATAATAATATAAAGAACAATAAGTCAAAACACGTACGATAAATGAAATGATTTTACCCAAAACGTTTCTTTAACATGGAATTGACAAAATAACGGGTAATATAAAGTAATAATTGAATCATCTATGATATCATAAATATTATTATTGTTTTTTCCAAGTTAATAATAATTTTATACCCACTATACAAGAGTTTCGAACATGTACGGATGAAAATGGACCTAAGGTAAGAGAAACTTTTTCAAATCTCAATTTTATCCGAGATTGCTTATACATAAGTATTTACTGGGGTTATATTTTTCATCCATTCCCATAAATTTATTTTCATAAAGAGTTTTATATACATCCATTTATGTTTAATGGAATGTTTACCCCTCTTTGAAATTTACATTTTGTTATGGAAGGAATATTTATTTTGTTTACCATGCGAGGAACTTTTTGACATTTCTGGAAAAAGTACAAGGAGAATATTTTTTTACCTTATAATGAAGGAATAGATTTTTACGGATTCATAACGACTTATTTCAATGAATAATAATCTAAAAAATCTCATGATTGTTTTCAAAAAATCATTTTCATTTAAAATTTCATGTCATTTTGAGAAAAGAAAATGATTTTGAAGAAGAAAGGATATTTTCTTCAAGAATTCATTTCAAGTGTTTTATCAAAACTATTTTCCATCTATTATGACATTAATCAGTATGATTATGTTTCAAGTATAATATCCAAATTGTTTACATGTTTTGATTTTTCTTATGATGAAATTATATCCATTTGTTTAATATGGATTAAGTTATGATGGGATGATGTTTATGAAACCCATTTTATTATTTAGGTTATGGTGAATGATTTATGTTTATTTTGTTGCACAAGTTATAATGATTTCATTATAAGTTGGGTGGGACCAATATGTCCCTCAAATGCATTAGGTAAGGATTTATATCTCATTATACATACATGGATGGAAGGGAAAGTGAATCAGGTTCAGTAATACAGGGCTGGAACGGTATGTAAACACAGTTCAGTAATGGACTTTGTCCACTACAATGGTCTTGGAAGAAATAACATGGATACTATGGAAATAATATCATGTGATTAATGGATGACACAATTACATGTTTTATTACCATGCTATTTTAACATGATTAATGTTCCCTTATGATATATGCCTTATGTACTACCCTGTTTTATGTCATTGCTCAAGATTTTGATGTTTAGATTTTATACTCATGTTTTTACGTTCAAATATTTATGGATTGTTTTATGTTCTCCATGTCTACCCTTACATAGTATTTCAGCACACCATTTTTATGTTTTCTTTTCCCCAGGATATAAATAAAATTTTTAGGGAAAAAAAAGGGGAAGAACTTTATGGGAGATGTTGAAGATCATTCACCCTGATTAGAAGATTTTGTTCTGAGTTTCCAAATACACTAAACTAATATAGTATTTTGGAGTTTTTTTGTTATGTATTAAATATTCTGAAAAATTAATGTAATATCTATGTAAGTCAATATTTGGGTCTCTACAGTTGGTATCAGAGTGAAGGTTTAGTCATCATTTGGAAACTAGGATGTGAAAACTTTAGTGAGATCTCTAGAGATATTTATATGGTATATCTAGGGATGTCATTAAGGATAAGTGTAAGTATATGTTATATTCCTAGGATTATGGTAATGATCATTGAATTAATCCTAAGATGTAAGATATTGAATGTACTCCCCCTTTATTATGTTGTTTTCCTAGCATGATGTTTGCCTCTCACACTATTATTTTGGGTTTTAGATGATAGCTGGAACCCGAAGGAACCGTGTTGATAAATGTAATGGAAAATGAAATGATTGTACTCCTGAATAGTCCAATGTTATGGAAGATGGAGTAAAGATTATTATTGCTATACTAACACAATCTATGAATCATTCTGGACTTCCAAATGTGCAGAGAAGGGAATAATATTCTATTTAGTCATTCATAAAGCAACACCATCATTCTTTCAGTGGGTCTTCTGATCCACTTGTTAATGAACAATGGATCCGTACCATTGAGAAGATATTATACATAATTTGATGTTTGGAACAAGAAAAAGTCATTCTGGCTATTTACCATTTTGAAGGTGATGCAGACCAGTTGTGGACTCTAATTAAGAATACAATGCCCCAAGATGGAATTGAATCTATGGAATGGGATGAGTTCAAGAACTTATTTTTCAATAAGTACTTCCCCCATATTAATCGAAAAAAGATGGAAAAGGAGTTCCCTTAGCTTAAGAAAAAGGATGATGAATCTGTTGGTATATACGAGGTGAATTTTACAATGCTTGTAAGGTATGCATCCAGATTTATCATCCAACCTGAAAGTAAAGTTTATTTATTCATCAGTGTCTAAAAACCAATTCTTCAATGGGAATTATCTATAAAATACTTTAGTAGCTATGAGGAAATTGTGTGTTGTGATATCAAGGTAGAACTGGAAGTTGGTGTTACATATCAATCTCATGGTTTTGACAAGAAAAAAAAGATAGAGTTCAAGGAAAAATCTCAAAACAATGGTGAAAAGAAGAATAATGCTTCTTTTTGCTCAAAGTGTGGAAAGAATCACGGTGGAGATTATCGTGAAGGGACTAGAAAATGTTTTAAGTGTGAAAAAGAAGGTCATTGAGCAGATGAGTACCAATGTAATGGGAATAAGGTAACTAATGATGTGAATAGAGAAAAGACAACAGAGAACACACCACCGACACATCAATGCTTCAAGTGCAAGGAAATGGGGCATTATGCTAACCAATTCCCTAATCCAAGGGTTAATGATGATCGATATCAACAACCAATTAAGGAAAAGGAAAAAGGGAAGTCACATGCGATCACTATTGGTGATGTTGAATATGAAAACGATGTGGAGGAATGATTAAGTGTTTATGTAACGAGATTCCAAAATAATGTTGTAAATAGTATCGTGGAATAATGGAGTATTTATGTATTGGTCTATTGTGGTTTTAAATAATTTTATGGTACAAGTAACCATGAAAAGTAATTATAATATTTTTGGAAAGTAGATGAAATACACATAATGAAGGGACAAGGAGAAAATAATATGTATGATAGTATTCACGAGCTCATGACTGATATAAATACAAAGTGATAACATGGTTTGAGTATATCCAAATGTTGGAATTTTGTTAGGTGGAAAGATTTAACTTTTTACAGCATTCATGATTTTACTAAGGTTCTATGGTAATTCATATTTCAATAGAATACATGATTAAGCATTCACATGTTTGGAATGTGACCAACAAGATATATCTTATGATATATGGGGGATAAATGATGGTATTCACATGCTTGTTATATAACCTTTTTGGAAACAATTGTTTTACTATCATATTGGACATAAGTATTTTTGATAAACTGAAATGTTGTAATGGATTAAGTTAGACATTAGATAGTATTATTTAAGGATAAAACTTGTTTTTTGATATTATTTCTGGAATGTTATAATAGTATAGTTTTAGAAAGAGTACGACCCGTAGGATGGGGGACAACCCGTCACGTCGGACAAGGTTGTGGAAATCGAACCCATAACCATTGTACGACATGCCTTTATTGCCTATCATTGGCCAAGAGAAAGTCCCTAGTTAGTATAAACTAGTTTTATTTTATTAAGCGGTATAATTGATGAAGTATAAGTCCATTTTTGGAACCATATATGATTAATATCACCATAGATGGACTTATGTATACAACTTTTGCTAACCTTATGTTTGAGATAGATGGAATGACCTATCATTATATCACATGATCTGATAACACTTTTCCAAAGACACATTCAACATCATTTCTTTAAGATATGAAGTGGTAATTGTTCAAGGCACGTGAAATGGTAAGATTATACCAAAATCAATTAAGTATTTCTTTTAATTCAAAAAGTTCTTTATCATTTTGGAAATGATATTGAAATCCAAAAATGATGTCCTAGTCCCCTCATATCTGATGAATCAGATGGTACCTTAGATCATCTCAAATGTATGGCTTTGTGATTTTTGGCTTCTTCATAGGCATGTCCTCTACCACTCTTCATCAGAAGTTGATGGTTATATTTCTCTTCCATATCCATATTTTCACCTATTTTCTCCTATGTGGAAACCCAGTGATGAGTTAATTTGGGTAACTGTTATGTTTCTTACTTCACTTTTTAAAATTAATTTTTAATATTCCTTTTTATGATGTTGGTTTTAATGAAAGAAACTTTCAAGTAGAAAACGATTTATAACCCTGACGAATTTCGAGGGAGAAATTCATTTTAAGGGGGGCAGAATGTAACACCACGAGATTTTATGAGATATATTAATTTTAATTTCTTTTATGTCTTCTATTTTACACTACACCAATATTAGATTGTTCTATATGTAACACCATATTAGCTTTCAATATACACAATACTATTCTAGGCTCGTGTTACACACAATTTCTAGTTTGTTTTGTAGAAATTATTCTAAGAAACATTAAGTATATATATATCTTTTCAATATATAAATGAAATATGTATTTATTATGTTATAAGAAACTCCAAAAGGATCTTTCAATACACACAACCCAAACTTCTCTTGCATTACACACAATCACGACCTTTCTCGATAGTGTTTGTTGTACGCAATACCTGGTCTCATTAAAAAACAATATATTGTTATTATATTATTATGAACTAGCCTTTATGAATATTATAAACTAAATTTTTTATTTTATAACATTATTATTTATCTTACACATTTTCTAGAACATGGTATGAGAACAAAATAAATATTTCGGGTAAAATAAGTATTTTTTTTAAAAATACATTTTTTCTGCCTTTTGATGGAGCAACCACTTTAAATATAGTTTTTGACATGTTTATAAGTTCAATTTGATAAAATAATATTTTTATTTGGAATTCAGATATAAAAATTTACTTTGGATAAATTTTTTCATATTATTCTGATAACTTTAATAGTTTAATGAATAGTTAAAATACGTTATATTTTAATTAAAACAAATTTTTTTAATCTTGATAATTTATGTGGTTAAATTATAATATTGAATGGTTTTAAAGTATAAATTGAATATATATTTACCATTTAATATAATCTAAGTCATTAGCATTATTTTTAGATTGAATTCACAGGTAAAAACATTTCAATCTTTTGCAATGTTTTATCTTTTAAAAACCATTTTATCAACAACAGAATTAATTTTAAATTAAATATTGAAACTTCATTGTATTGAATTTGGAAAAATGGATTCCATTTTTGGAATCAGTAGATCCAAATTATATAAATAGTATAATTTTTATTGTTGGACACAATGAATAATAACCACGGTAAATTTTATTTACCATAGTTAAAGGTGAGTCATGTAATTAAGGGTAAATATAATATTATAAAATTACCCTAACACTTGTCTTAATATAATTGGATGCTTATATTTCGTCATAATTCATATTTGGGTCTAAATGGAATCTATTTGAACCCACTTGGATGTGATTAAGACCTTTAATTTATTTTATTTTAATGAAAGTGGAATATGTCTCACTCAAACTTTAATAATTAAATTATTTTTAATATAAGGTTATAGAGAATATAAATTCGATTATAAATATTCATTTGAAATATAAAATGTTTTTATTTGCTATTGTAATTTATTTGTAATTTTTAATAGATATTTAATTACCTTAATAGATTATACATTAATTATTAAGAAATTATTTATTTAGTGAAAATCAGTAATATAATTATAATTAAAATATTAATACCAATTAAAAGGCCCCAAAACCTGACCGAAACTTATTGGACGTATATATATGTACCATAACCATCTAATGGTCGAATTTGTGACCATTTGGAGCTTTATAAAATCGATATTGACACTTATATGAGTTTATTTCAAATGATGTCAAAGTTGTCACCTTCATAATTTAATAAATATAACAATTTACAAGTTGTGATTTTAAGATCATAAATTTGAGTAAAATTATTATTTTCAAAAAATAATATATTTATTATCACCATTTCATTTTATTTTTAATTTTTATCCAATTAATAAGTATATTAAATGATTATACAAAAACGATGTAGTAATTGTTTTATGAAGAGAAATATCAAATAAATGGTTTTATTAATATTAAAATAAACAATATATTAACTAATTAATGTTCTCCACAAATTTTCAAGATGAATATGACATGTTAGAAATCTATTAAAATTTTTGGTTCGAATATATCCTCTCTGTGGATTTTATTTAAATTCAAATAAATGAATAGTGTCAAAATTAACACTATTGTTATTTTATAAAAATAACATATTATTAAATTTTTTAAAAATCAAAAAAATATTTTAAAATCATAAATTGAAATTTATATGGTCTAAAATTTAATATATTACCCAATTATGGATAATTCACAACACAAAATTAATTATTTATAAAAATTTAAAATTTTGTATATTATTTCCACAAATAAAATTAAATAGATTAAATATGAATAAATCATGTTGATAAGGTTTAAAATAAATTTCCAACACATCTAAGTTATATTGTTTTATGATATTAAAACCCTATCTCATATAATATTCAGATTTGGGTCATTTTCGAAGTTTTTATGTGGGGTTAGAATTTATATTAAATTAATATTTTTGAGGTTTCCAAAGGTGCCCCTCTCCTCTCTTATAAAAGAGAACCCCCTCCCTCTCCACTTCACCCAAATTTGAGCCTTCAGGCTTGGAAAAAACCTAAAAATTTTACTTCTACACTTCCTGAGAAACCGTCTAGAGGACCTGGTCTTCTTCAAAGACCAACTTTAGTGCCCTAAGAGGAGGTTAAGAGGAGGCGCATCGAAGAAGGGGTAATCTCTTCTACCGATTCTATCAAGTTTATTTATTCTTCTAATTCCTCTCCATTAGTTGTTTAATTATATAGTAATAACATAAGAATAAATAATATACTGATATGTTATTATAAATATGAAACAACACCATTTCACCTTCTATCCATCATACGAAAAATGAAATCACCGCGCGTGCGTACTTACGGAATACTGTCTCCATGCCGTGGTGTAATATGTTTTTCCATCACCACATTACCTGGATGGGTATAATGGTGTAAATAATAACTATATATGGTTATTATAATATCATATTGATTCTGAGATATTATATCATCCACTCCAATTCCATTCAATAATTATGGGAACGATATCATCGCTCGTGCGTATGTATGGATTACAGTCTCCATGACGTGATGTGATTCATTCTCAATGTTAACCATTAAAGAATGATTATAATGTATATATAATAAATTATAAAGATATATGTTACATAATTATGCTTCTATATTTATTTATATATATATATATATATGTCATCTATTTACTTCCATTCAATTCAATAAGGAAAGGAAAACATCGTTAATGCTTACGTACATCCTACCACCTCCATGAACGGTGTGTTTAATTTCATTTATCTATCTATTATATATATATATACTGAATATATATGATATATAAATCATGATTTACATTATATAAGAAATTAAATCATGATATAAGTAATAATAATATCATGAAAAACAAGTCCAAACACGTACGATAAATGAAATGATTTTACACAAAACGCTGCTTTAACATTGAATTGACAAAAGAACAGATAATATAAAGTCAAAATTGAATCATGAATGATATAATAAATATTATTAATCTTCTGTTACAAGTTAATAATATGTTTAAACCCACTATATAGTAGTTTTAGACACGTATAGAAGAAATTCGACCTAAGGTAAGGGATAATTATGAAAATCTCATTTTTATCCGAGATTGCTTATACACAAGTATTTACTTGGTTTTTTAACTTATAAATCATGAATGGATTTTTATGGTTTAATAACGAATTATTTCAATGATGTTTCATCTACAAAATTTCATGATTATTTTCAACAAAATCCTTTTCTTTTAAAATTTCTTGTCATTTTTAGAAATGAAAATGATTTCGAAAAATAATGGTTATTTTCCTCAACAATTCATTTAATTGTTTTATCAAAACTATTTTCCATCTAAGATGACATTAATTAATATGATTATGTTTCAAGTATAATGTCCCAATTATTTACATGGTTTGATTTTTATTATGAGGAAATTATGTCCATTTTTTTAAATGGATTAAGTTATGATGGGATGATATTTTTGAAACTTGTTTTATTTTTTGGGTTTTGATGAATGATTTATGTTTATTTTGTGGCACACGTAAGAATGATTTCATTATGAGATGGGTGGGACCAATATCATCCCCCAATGAATTGGGTATAGATTTATATCTCATGAGAGATACATGGATGGAATGGAAAGTGAATCCAGTTAAGTAATACAGTGGAGGAAGAACAAGTAAACTCGATTCCGTAATGGTGTTTTTCCACTACGATGGTCTTGGAAGCAATGCCTTGGATACTTTGGAAATCATATCATGTTCTTAATGGATGCCACAATTACATGTTTTATTCCCATCCTAGTTTATCATGATTAATTTTCCTTTATGATCTATGCCTTATGTACTGCCATGTTTTATGTCATTGCTAAAGATTTTGATGTTTAGATTTTATGCTCATGTTTTAACGTTCAAATGTTTATGGATTGTTTTATGTTCTCCATGTTTACCCTTACTGAGAATTTGAGCTCACCTTTTTTATGTTTTCTTTTCCCTAGGATATAACTAAAAGTTTTAGGTAAAAAAAGGGGACGAACTTTATGGGAGATGTTGAAGATCTTTCACCATGATTAGAAGATTTTGTTCTGAGTTTCGAAAGACACTATAATAATACGGTATTTGGGAGTTTTTTTATTATGTATTAAGTATTCCGAAAAAGTAATGTACTATCTATGTATGTAAATCTTTGGGTCTCTATAGAAAGCAACACTATCCAAGATTCGAGACTCTCTTCCTTTATTGAAGAAACTATATAGACTTGTTCCTCTTTGATATATAGGGACACATGGTTTCCATATGGTTTAACAAATATGTGGGATAACTGTGTGACATGTCTATGTCATTAAAAGTGTGGATTTTAATGTTTCTCCCTGTTAAAATTTGACCCCAAATCACCAATAATCATATCCATAGGGTATTTGTTCCCCTACAACATTCTCCCTCCCTCTTTACCCCATTGAAATTCAATAATTGGAGGGTTTTGGCCATGGATCTTCAAGAATCATCAAGTAAGTACCTATTTTCTTTATTTCATCCTTCCTTTAGTGTTATAATTATATCTTTCTTTGGTTACCTATTCTCTTTTTGGTTGTTATCGCTAGAATGGGATAAACAATGGTTCTTTTGTTTTGATCATTGTGTTTATGGTTTGATATTTCCATTATAGGGTCTCATTATAGTCCGATTGTGGTCTTCCACTGGATTCCAAATGATTCCAAGATTTAGGTAGGTGATTCCAATTTTTAGCATTATTTGATGATTTTCATATGGTTTTATTGATTCTTGAATGTGTGATAAATTTATGTGTAATGTGTGAACTATGTATTCAATAGGAATTGATATGTATTTATGATGAAATATGGTTTTCAAAATGAAATGGTTAGATTTTCATTTGTTCATACTTATGATTCTTCTTAAATGTGTTCTATGAACTGTGAAAATATTAAAAAGCATGTTTTGAAAAATATTAGGTTCCCATGTGAATTTGAAATTGGTGTTCCTATTAAAAATGGTTTTTTCCATGTGTAAACATATATCTTGGCATGAGAATTTAAAAGTGGTTGTTTATGTGTTATGTGAAATGATAATTGAGAATAAAGGGAATCCTAGGTATCTTGGTTAGTAGACATGGACTAGTACACTAGTGGGACCATTGGGGTTGAGGCATATTTTTTTCGAGTTGGATTGATGATAAAAATATATCTAAATAATGACGATGGTGATTGGATACCCCTATAAATTTGGATGCATTTCACTTTAGTGGATTATTCATGAGGAAACTTTGGGTTCTGGTTGTTATACCGTGTTTCACAGATATATGAGGTTCCTAGTGTCCTAGTAGTGCTAGTTCATTTAGGTATTTCCCATGGTGTTCTTGTGATTTTCTGTATATTGTCGATATACGGTGGACCTTTATCTTGTGTTAATTAGAAAGGCTTGTTTCTTGGAATTTTTTTACATAAAATGATTTTTTATTAAAAATATTTTCATGTTCTTTATTAAAACATGCATTATTATTTACCTTCAAATATTATTCCATAAAATATTTATTTTTTTGGGAGTAATCCAACTAGAATTTTGATCATACACTACATAGACCCCTGGGTTTTGGTAGATATTTTTATATATAACCTGGGTAATAGAAATATGTTCTATGGTGGCGATGGTGGATCTGGTTTCTAGCTCATCTTTATGTAGGTGTGGTGGAGGGGGAATAAGGGTTTTAAACCTCTTGTTTCATAGATAATTTTAGGTTGTGTAGTTGGTTTCACCACTTCATTTTGGTTTTGGTTTTAAGTTTCAAAAATTTTAACTTAAAATTGCTGTATCTTTTTTGTTATGAATATTAATATTGATGTGATAATTTATTGTTAATAATTATTTAGGGGTTTTATAATATGTGAAATCATTCCCAAAAGATTATTTTTGACACCCAGTAACTAGTGACCATCCTGTGGGGATTGGGAAAACCCTTTGCGCCATGGCATGGACCAATTTGGGTGTCGGGTTGGATGACACCCTGGCTTAGTACATGACATAGATGATTTTTATGAAAATTTCATTATTATAATGTTTTAAGAACATTTAAATGTTTTCATAATGTCATAAATTATAGTGATGTTGATCTAGATGTTTAAATTTTTGATAACACAGAAGGGATTTTGGGATTTTATCTGGTATTTAACTAAATTTGAATAATTTCATTGAGGCTAATATCAAAGAATGTTTTATAAAAATATTTTTTGAGTAAAATGTTTTAAGAAGATTGAAGGTGGTAAAATGAGTAAATAGATCAGTAGGGGAATAAAATTTGTAAGTGATATGTTCATATTTGAGAGTGATCCTACCTATGATTTTAGATAAACAATTCCTTTATAAAGGGGTGTTTGTGTGACAAGAATTTTTTATTTCTGAAGTTTTTTTCTTCAATTTTTTTCTCAAGTGTGGTAGTTTTATTTTTTTTTCTAGAGTATGATTATAAGAGTTTATTTTCAAGTGTTTTGTAACACCCTGACCACAGAAGCTCAGATTCAGTGCATTATTACTTATCCTTGGTTTGATCACAAAAGATCAAGTCTTGAAAGACCGATTAGTATAATAGACTTGGAAGCACTAGATACAATCAGAAGGTTTAGATTACATCATAAAATGGAAAAGTACAACAACATTATTTCCATAGACAAAACTGAGATCCCATAGACTATCCCTGTAGGCCAGCCATAATATACTTATTCACATCCTGGGAAAAATAAAACAAAGAAATGGGTGATCTCAGATGCTCAGTAAGGATAACAATATAGTAGAAACATTCATAAATAAGAATAAACATTTAAGGAAATGTATTAGACTAAAACAAAATCCTTTTAAACTTGAACTAAAGAATAATATGGAAAATATAAAATCAAATAATTCCATTTACTTATTTACATGGATATTCTACTATTTGAATAATCACACAGAATATCAATAGCCACTTTTTTAATGATGGAATGCATAATGCCAGACTTTCATAACCACATAGTCCATCCCTTGTGCCAAGACTACAAATAAGATATTTTCAAGGCCTTGTGCCAAGACACTAGTTTGCCTCATGAGACCTATCGATGCATCGAGGATCCATAGCGGGATCCACCCTTCACTTAATAAGTCCAATGCATTCCTCAAATGAAAAGGTTTAAACATAACATAAACATTCGTATTAAAACTAGCATATGAAATGTCAATACTTTATCCATAAACCATGAATCGTATAAAAATAACACATCCATAGTCAAACATATCACAAATCATTCAATACAATATGGAAGTTTTGTATCATAATAAATCAACTTCAAATAAGCTTAAAATACATCAAATGATGTTGACATTATAGAAATCCAAACCTTTTTTATAGAAATATCTCTTACAATTTTGAAATCATTTAAAAGCCATATAATTATTAAAGAAAACATTTATTTTTAAAATATTCTTATAAGCTTGTAAGGGAACAATCGACGTTATTATAATGGCGGAAAATATCCACACTCAGAATATAAGTTAAAAAACATTCTTACTGTAACACCCCAAGCTTCCACAGTACGCTTCTCTTTGAATAATACAGTAGCGTGTGTTGTACGCAACTTCGAGTTCTAACACACACCACAACCAATAAAACTACCCATTATAAATTGTAATACCCGCTTTTTAAAATTTTATACATTTTATCTTTAAAAATTGACATCTTTTTTGGTTCAGAATATCAAAAATATCTTAGGGTTAATTTTTGTTATTTTCTGAAAACTTTTAATTTTTGATGAATAGTGAAAAACACTGAGTTATAGTTTAAAACCGAATTTTTATTTAAATAATTATTTATTTTATTTAAATTATTTAATATCAAAATAGATACATAATACCTATATAAGTTCAATGTAATTAATTGGAGTCGGTTTATAATAATTTTATATATATATAAATTTCATTGAACTTCTCATCGTCTTTTACCCACCTCCTAGGAGCTTCAGTAAATTCACATAAAACATAATTTTACCGCTTTTGTGAGCGGAATTTTGAAAATACGAGAGACACGGTTAATATCAGGGAGTAAAATGTGGTTCAATGTGATGAAAATATTTTTTGGTGAATAGTACCTTTTTACTTTTATTTACCACGGTTAAAAGTAAATAGGGTAAATAAGGGTAAAAATGATATTAATATTACCCTCCAACATGTACTAATTCTATTGGACAAGTTTATCCCAACCAAAACCAACCTTAGGAATAATATATTATCATTTAGGTCCACTTGGATTAGATTAGGACATTTATTATTATTTAATTCAAAGGGGAGTTAAAAGAGTTAAAATCAAAGATTGATATCTAAAACATTTTTAATATGGGGTTTTACATAAGATAAATTCACTTATAAATATTTATTATAAGTCTAAAAATATTTCATATATCATGGTATTTTATTTATATTTCTTAGAAAGTATATAAATAAATTTATTTATGACACAATGATTGTGCAGTAATTACCTTATTCATGAAAGAATCAGATAAATGGTATTATAAATTTTAAAATAAATAAAATTTCAAAGTTTTTATGACATCCACTAATTTTATAGGTGAATATGACATGTTAGGATAGATTCAATGTATTTTTTGGAAGTAATCATGTTGTTATTATTTTAACAAAAAATAAACACCAAATAGTGTCAAAATTGACATAAAATAGTTTTTAAAACAAATATTATATTATTAATTGATATAATTTCCCTAAAAATATAAGTATCGGCTATAAGACACATATAATAATATATATGACATTAATGAACCAATTGGGGTTCGATTGTCAATATATAGTATGTTTATTAACCATATAGTGTAATAATACAAGAAGACACGGTAAAAGTTAAATTATTTTACTTAGAGTTAAATATAAATGATAAAGTTAAATTGGTAACCTAACCTTGTCTAAAACCTATTGGTTGAGTTTTTTCGACCTATCCTCACCTTGGACTTTAAATAAGAAACTTTGGAGCCATTAGAAACCGAATATGAATTTATTATAAAATAATATTTTTAGTTTTTCCTAAGGTTCCCGTCACTCCTCTTATAAAAGGGCACTCCCCATTCTCTCTAATTCACACCTTCTAAGCCATTTGGCTCAGACAAACTCTACCCAAATACCCTCTGAAATATCCTCCCTTCATCTTAGATCCCCTAGTTTGATCATAAATCCAACCTATGGAGCCATTTTGATCAAATAAAAAGGAAGAACCCGAAGAAGAGATAATGATTTCACCACCCTCTTTCAAGTTCCTTTCTTCTTCCACTTCCTTTTTCTTGGTTGTTTCCATTATAAAATAATAACTCCAGTATATTATATATAATGTTATGTTAGTATAATTATGGTATAACCAATTTAATTATTCTATCCACCCTTTTAATGACAAGTCACCATACGTGCTTACGTACGGCTTACCGTCTCCACGTCGTGGTGTAATTGTTATTCAATACATTATTATTTGGATGGGTATAATAATGATGTTTATTTGATGTAAGTAATAAATATAACATGATAAGGATTCTTTATATATTATATACCATCCAATTATATATTATATTAATATCAAACGAATGATATTTTTGCTCGTGCGTACGTACTGATTACCGTCTCCATGACGCGATGAGATTCATTTCCAAGTTCACCCTTCATTGACGATTATAAAAATATATATTACTAATAAGTATGTAATATATGACATAATATTTCTATGGGAGATATATATATATATATATATAAGTATTTATGTACTTACATATATCTTATTCACTTACTTCTGTTCAATACTATATGTAAACGGAAACAGCGTTTATGCGTAGGTACGGACTACCGTCTCCATAAATGGTGTTTTCCATTACATATATACGTCTATTATAAATTTTTATATTCTAATATACAAGATAAATAAATCATGTTTTATATTCTAGAAGTATTTGAATCATGATCTAAGTGATACAATCAAGAGTAACAAGTTAAAACACATATGATAAAGAAAGCGATTATTACCCGAAATATTAATATAACATGGAATTTTTTTAAATGGGTAGTATAAAGTCATAAATGAATAACGTATGATATCATAAATATTAATATGGTTCTGTTATAATTTAATAACATACTATAGTCTTCATATAGGAAGCTAAACGTACCCTCGACTAAAGGAAAGTGCAAGATAAGGGGTTTTCATCTCACTCCTTATTCACGTGAGATTTGTACCATATTGCCACTATTACCTTTTGTGTGGTGTATGTACTTCCCATAATTTTATTCTTTGTGTAATACACTGTAATTTATGTGTATGTACATATTCATTGTATGATACATCATTAAAAGGGTGTATGTTTCGTAAGTTACCATATTGGTAAGGGTTAATTCCTCAATCTCATTATTATCCATGCTTGTTTTTGTGTAAGTATTTACTGGGAAATTTTTATCATCCATGTCCATTTTTCATAAAAATGATTTCAAAATGAATATTTTAAGGATTTGTGAAAGGTACTGTTTATCAAGATCATAATTTTAAATGTTTTAAATATTTATCTTTCAAAATCATTTTAATTAATGTCCATGTTTTAAAAATGATTTTAAGGATTTATATATAAAGACATGAATGTTTTGAAATGAAAATTCTTTTCAAAAGTTTCAATGTGGTATGGGACATTTGATTTAAAAATATCTTTTAAATTACATCCTTTATAAATGTGTGACTTTTAAATGATTTTACAAAAATGATATTTCTCTCAAAAAGTTTTACTCATCATTTTCAACTATGTCATCATCTTTTACTGGATATTATTTTTGATTGAGGTTGATTTATTATAATTCAATTTTTCATGTTGTATTGAATGTTTTCTGATATGTATGACTATGGATGTTCTATTTTTAGACCATTCATTGTTTGTGGTTAATGTAATGGAATTTTGTATGCTAGTTTTAATACAAATGTTTATGTTATATTTAATCCTCTTCTTAAGATGAATGTGTTGGACTAGTATGTTCTGGGTTGGGGACTGGTAAAAGTAAGACCTCCGAGTTGGTGTCCGGTTGTTAAAGGAACTCAAGGTTGGTGTCCGGTTATTAGAGGCACTCCAGGTTGGTGTCTAGTTATTAGAGGCACTCAGGGTTGGTGTCCGGTCATTAGAGGCACTCCGGGTTGGAGTTCAGTTACAGAGGCTCTCCAGGATTGGTTCTGGTTATAGTTATCACATAGGTCTTGGCATGAGGCCTTGACATAGAAATTAAAGTTTGGAATTATGCATTTCATCGTTTTGAAAGTGGTTATTGATATTGAATGTGATTATTCGATTAGTAGAATATCCATGTGAATAATTAAATGGAATTATTTCATTTTATTTCTTTCATATTATGCTGAAGTTAAAGTTTAAAAGGATTTTGTTTTAGTTTTATACATTTCCTGAAATATTTATGCTTACTTTTAAAAGTTTCGGCTCTATTGTTTACCCTTACTGAGTGTTTGAGATCACCCTTTTCTATGTTTTATTTTCCCAGGATTCCAAGATGTGTGTTGTCATTGATATGAAGGGTTAAGCCAAGGGAATAATGGTGTTCATAAAGGATTATTTATGTTGTTTTGTATTTAATGTAACATTCATGTATGTAATCTATTTTCCATGTCTTCTAAACCGATTGGTCCTTTGGGACTTGATTCCTTGTAATCCTATCAATGTATTAAAATAATGCACCGACTCTGGGTAACTGGGGTCAGAGTGTTACAGTTGGTATCTGAGGAAGTTTAGCAATAACCTTGGAAACTAGATTTATATAAACTCTGATTAGAGCACATCACCGTAAGATAGACTTTGAGGATTAGTATAGAAGAACTTCCTAGAATTTTTGTATTGTAGAGATTTTGTGAGTTTTCTAAGGAATACATCCCTGTCTGGATACGAGCAGGTAGAGGCAACTTTGGCACAGACGTACCTAGGGGTAAAACCCAAAAACACCGCTTTGAGCTAGACTCAAACGTGAACTGGTGCATGACAACGGGCCTTGCTGCACTCTTGGTTACGAAACTCCCGGGGGATATGCTAAGGATAATTCTCATTTTCATTACAAACCATTATGAAGGGCTTATAATTAAATACTTACTCAAAGAAAACATTTTTATGATTATGGATTATATCCATAAACTGTTTAATTTATGATAAGGGTTTTCCAAGTTTGGGATTAGGTATTTATATTCATAAAAAAATCTACTGTATGCCATTGTTTAGAAATGGCGCCCAGTAGAAGGAATGAGAACTCTAGAAATACACATGTTCCAAAGAGTAAGAAGGATCATATCTTTCATGGTCCTAAGCCAGAATTTAGAAGGGAAATAGTCTACCACTTATTATCATCATATGAAGTAATAGTATCATGCGTTGATAAGATAAGTAAAGAATTCTCAGAGTCCTATGGATTTTAAGGGAAGCCAGAGAAGAAAAGGATGGTAGAGAGAAGGACAGATAAAGGGAAGTTGGTAAAGAATGATTTTCCCATATGTGATAATTGTGGAACGAATCAACATGGAAAACACTTGAAGGGAATGGGAGTATGTTATATGTGTGGAGAAAAAGGACACAAAGTACGTGACTGTAAGTGTAAGAAAAAGGTTTCAAATGTACAATTATTCAACTACAAGGAGTCGGGACACTACGCAAACCAATGTCAAAATCATCATAGTATGCCCAAATGATGCTATTGGATAATAATCAAGTTATGATACTACCTCAGATGAAGAAGAATGACTAGTGTTCTTATGTTTTCATTATAGGATTATTTAATATGACTGTTGTATCAATAATGTACTGGTTATAATAATTATTGTATATATAAGGATTGAACTACAATACTATTTTATTAAGGACTTGAGATTGTATGAAACCAAGAAAAGTGACTCAATAGTAGGTTAAAATTTTGGAAAATACATGGCTGAGAGAAAGATAAACTATTATATGGTTCTGATATCGAGGTAGTGATTTTGGAATAATACAAGATTGATTTGGATAAATTATATTGGATATTATTGATTACCCTGAAACTGATTAATGGTTTTTTATCATTGGAGTTTAAATAAATTTTAGATAGAAGGAATATATCCAGTATTCTATAAAGAATAAGGGAGCATGAATGTAATCAATAATGTTTTATGGTAATTCAGGATGTTACCATGTTTTAAAATAATACTTGGTGAAAGTGTTCACATGTTATTACATGGGAAAAAGGATCTTCATTGTGTTTAACTTCCTTATAAATTTTGGATTGTTTGTTTGGATAGTAGTATTTTGCATAATTCTAATGGTTGGAATGGGTTATATTTGAAAGGGTATTTTTGGATTTTTATAAAAGGACAACACGCAGACCGTGTGACAACCCGTCGCGTTGGACAAAGCTGCGGGAATCGAACCCAGAACCATAGTGCGATTGGGATTTATCGCCTACCACTAGACTACGTGAAGTTCCTAGATGGTATAATGTATTTTATTTTTTAAAGGGTCTGAAATGTGAATTATAAATTCATTATATTTGGAACCCTATATGATTAGGATAAATAGAGTATTTTTGACTTGTATTATGTTTGGGTGTGAAAGATGAGTTTGAGGAAGAAATTTATTAATGGATAAAAATCTAATTATAAAGTAAGTACATCTCCTTATGATCTTATCCAATCTAATAAATAAATTCCTCAACATTAATAAAAGGAACATATAACAAAAATGTTGTCCTAGATGGTACCTGAGATCAACACAAATTTATGGCTTTGTGATTGTTGGCCTTTTCATAGCCTTGTTCTCTACCACTCTCTATCATATTTTGATGGATAAAATTCTCTTCCAGATCCATATTTTCCTAAATGGAACCCTAGTATGTGTTATTTTTGGTAACCTTCATACTTACCACTCTTTATTTTTAAATAGAGGCCTCATTAATCCATTTTTCGATGTGGGATTTCAACTAAGATATTTTGAAATGTCAAACCCAAGTTTCCAATACCGAGCATAAATTGAGATGACGCAATTTATTGATGCATGGGAGAATGTAACACCCCATGATTCCACGATATCCTTCTCTTTGAATAATACAGTAGCGTGTGTTGTATGCAACTTTGAGTTCTAACACACACCACAACCAATCAAACTAGCCGTTATGAATTGTATTACCCACTTTTTTAAATTTTATAAATTTTATCATTCAAAATTGACTTCATTTTTGGATTTGGAATATTGAAATTATCATAGGGTGATTTTTTGGTACTTTTATGACAACTTTCATATTTTGATTAATAATGAAAATTACTAAATATTAATTAAAAACAACTTTTTAAATCAAAATAATTAATAGTGATAAATTATAAATTTTAGTGGTTTTAAATTATATTAATAATATATCTTTACAATTTAATCCAATTTTGGTCATTGGACATAATTTCACATTTAAACCAGACATAAACAAGTTTCAATCTTTTGATAGTTATTATTTATTAAAAACACTCTTTTTGTTTTAACAACAAGAATTAATTTTAAATTAATAAATTCAACTTCTATGTATTGAATTTGGTAAAATAGACTTCATTATTGAATTTGTAATATCAAAATTAACTTAGGGTAAATTTTTGGTATTTTTCTGAAAACTTTTAATTTTTGATGAATAGTGAAAACAGTGAGTTATAGTTTAAAACTGAATTTTTATTTAAATAATTATTTATATTATTTAAATTATTTAATATAAAAATATATACATAATACCTATATAAGTTCAATGTAATTCATTGGAGTCAGTTTATAATAATTTTAGATATATAAAAATTTAATTGAACTTTTCATTATCTTTTACCCACCTCCTAGGAGCTTTTGCAAATTCACATAAAACATAATTTTACCACTTCTGTGAGCTGAATTTAGAAAATCAGAGAGACATAGTTAATATCAAGGAGTAAAATTCAGTTCAATGAGATGAAAATAATTTTTGGTGAATATTAACTTTTCACTTTTATTACCACGGTTAAAAGTAAATAGAGTAATTAAGGGTAAAAATGATATTAATATTACCCTCACACATGTCCTAATTCTATTGGACTAGTTTATCTCGACCAAAAACAACCTTAGGAATAAAATATTATCATTTAGGTCCACTTTGATTAGATTAGGACATTTATTATTATTTAATTCAAAGAAGAGTTAAAAGAGTTAAAATTAATGTTTGATAACTAAAACATTTTTAATATGGGGTTTTACATAAGATAAGTTTGATTAAAAATATTAATTATAAAGATAAATATATTTCATACATCATGGTATTTTATTTATAATTTTTATACATTTAATAAATAAATTTAGCTATGACACAATGATGATGCAGTAATTACCTTATTCATGAAAGAATCAAATATATGGAATTATTAATATTAAAATAAATATAATTTCAAAGTTTTTATGACATCCATGACTTTTCTAGGTGAATATAACATGATATTATTGATTCAATTTATTTTTTTAAGTAATAATGTTTTTATTATTTTAACAAAAAACAAATACCAAATAGTGTAAAAATTGACATAAAATAGTTTTTAAAACAAATTTTATATTATTAATTGATATACTTGTCCTAAAAATATGTGGTTCAGACAAAATAGTTATATAATAATATATCTGGAATTAATGAAGAAATTGGGGTTCTATTGTAAGTATATAGTAAGTTTATTAACCATATAGTATAAGATTACAAGAATATAAGATAAAAGCTAAATTATTGAACTTAGAGTTAAATCTAAATGCTAAGGTTAAAATGGTAACCTAAAATTTTATAAAACCTATTGGTTTAGTTGTTTTCAACCTATACCCACCTTTGACTTTAAATAATCAACTTTGGAGCCATTAGAAACCGAATATGAATTTATTATAAAATAATATTTTATGTTTTTCTTAAGGTTCCCCTCACCCCTCTTATAAAAAGGCACTCCCTCTTCTCTCTAATTCACACCTTATATGCCATTTGGATCGGGAAAACCCTGCCCAAATACCCTCTCAAATATCATAACTTCATCCTAGAGGCCTTATTTTTATCATAAATTCAACCAAAGGAGTGCTTTTGATCAAATCAAAAGGAATAACCTGAAGAAGAGGTAATGATTTCACCACCCTCTTTCAAGATCGTTTCTTCTTCCACTTACTTTTTCATTGTTTTTTCCATTCTAAAATAATAACTACAGTATATTCTATATATTTTGATGTTATTATAATTATTTTACAACCAAATTAATTATTCTATCCACCCTTTTAATGACAAGTCACCATACGTGCATACGTACAACTTACCATCTCCACGCCGTGGTGCAATTTTTATTCAATACATTATATTTTGGATGGGTATAATAATGATCTGTATTTGATGTATGTAATAAATATAAAATAATAAGGATTGTATATATAGTATATACCACCCAATTATATATTATATTTGTATCAAATGAATGATATTTTCACTCGTGCGTACGTACGGATTACCGTCTCCACGACGCGATGAGATTCATTTCAAAGTTCACCATTCATCGACGATTATAAAAATATATATTACTAAAAATTATGTAATATATGACATAATAATGCTACTGGAGATATATATACATATATTTCTATATATAATTATTTATGTACATAAATATATCTTATTCACTTACTTCCGTTCAATACTATATGAAAACGGAAACAACGTTTATGCGTACATACGGACTACCGTCTCCATAAACTGTGTTTTCCATTTCTTATATATGTCTATTATAAATTTTTATATTTTAATATATATTATAAATAAATCATGGTTTATATTCTGGAAGTATTTAAATCATGATCTAAGTGATACAATCAAGAGTAACAAGTTAAAACAAGTGCGATAAAAAAGCGATTATTACCCGATATATTAATATAACAAGGAAATTATTTTTAAATGGGTTGTATAAAGTCATAAATGAATAATTTATGATGTCATAAATATTAATATGGTTTTTGTATAATTTAATAACATACTATAGTCTTCATATAGGAGGCTAAATGTACCCTTGACTAAAGGAAAGTGCAAGGTAAGGGGTTTTCATCTCACTCCTTATTCACATGAGATTCGTACCATATTTCCACTATTACCTATTGTGTGGTGTATGTACTGCCCATAATTGTAATCTTTGTGTAATACACTTTAATTTATGTGTATCTACATATTCATTGTATGATACATCTTTCATGGGGTGTATGTTTCGTAAGATACCAAATTGGTAAGGGTTAATTCCTCAATCTCATTATTATCTGATCTTGTTTATGTGTAAGTATTTACTGGGAAATTTTTATCATCCATGTCCATTTTTCATAAAAATGATATCAAAATGAATATTTTATGGATTTTTGAAAGGTACTCTTTATCGAGATCATAATTTTAAATGTTTTAAAGATTTATCTTTCTAAATCATTTTAATTAATGTCCATGTTTTCAAAATGATTTTAAGGATTTATTTATGTGGACATGAATGTTTTGAAGTGATAATTCTTTTCAAAAGTTTCAAAGTGGTATGGGACACTTTGATTAAAAACTTTCTTTTAAATTTCATCCTTTATAAATGTGTGACTTTTAAATGATTTTACAAAAAT
Organism: Viscum album; assembly: GCA_963277665.1. NCBI lineage: Eukaryota > Viridiplantae > Streptophyta > Magnoliopsida > Santalales > Viscaceae > Viscum > Viscum album. The sequence goes on from OY728129.1 coordinate 1,449,343,636, forward strand.
GATATTTCTCTCAAAAAGTTTTACTCATCATTTTCAAATATGTCAGCATCCTTTACTGGATATTATTTTTGATTGAGGTTTATTTATTATAATAAAATATTCCATGTTATATTGAATGAGTTTTGATATGTATTACTGTGGATGTTATATTTTTATACCATTCAAGGATTGTGGTTAATGTAATGGCATTTCGTATGCTAGTTTTAATAAGAGTGTTTATGTTATATTTCATCCTCTTTATAAGATGAATGTGTTGGGCTAGTATGTTCTGGGTTGGGTACCGGTAAAAGTAAGCCCTCCAGGTTGGTGTCCGGTTATTAGATGCGCTCTAGGTTAGTTTCTAGTTAGTAGAGACACTTTGGGTTGGTGTTCGGTTATTAGAGGCACTCCAGGTTGGTTTTTGGTTATTAGAGGAACTCTGGGTTAGAGTCCAGTTACAGAGGATCTCCGGGTTGGGTTCTGGTTACAGTTATCCCTTAGGTCTTGGCATGAGGCCTTGGCACAGAAATTAATGTTCGGAATTATGAATTCCATCATTATGAAAGTGGTTATTGATATTTCATGTGATTATTCGATTAGTAGAATATCCATGTGAATACTTAAATGGTATTTTTTCATTTTATTTCTGCCATATTATGCTAAAGTTCAAGTTTAAAAGGCTTTTGTTTTAGTTGTATAAATTGTCTTAAATGTTATGCTTAATTTTAAATGTTTCCTCTGTATTTCATATGCTTACTGAGCGTTTGAGCTCACCCCTTTCTTTGTTTTCTTTTCCGAGGATTCCAAAAAGTGGATTGTGATTGATATGCAAGGTTAAGCCAAGGGAATAGTGGCATTCATAAAGGATTATTTATGTTGTTTTGTATTTAATGTAACATTCATGTATGTAATCTATTTTCCAAGACTACTAAACCGATTGGTCTTTTGGGACATGATTCCTTGTAATCCTGCTAATGTATTAAAATAATGCACCAACTCTGGGTAACTGGGGTCGGGGTGTTACACTTACATTAATTTTGTCGAAAAGGTCATAAAGTACCTTGTTTGGAAAACAACCGAATGATTCCTTTAAAACCATTTAATAAAAAGTAAAATAAGGGTATAAATGACTTCAACCCATAGTATAGTAAATAGCAAAAATGTTTTTAAATAAAATTTTATGAAAAAAACAAGTGGATGATAAAGAGGTCCCAGTAGATACTTATGTAAAAACAATCTAAGATAATAAAGAGAGTTTGAATTTAACCCTTACCTTGTTTTTTCCTTTTTAGATAGTAGGTTAACCTCTTATAAAACTTTGAAATAATTTTTATTAAATTATTAAATAACCATACACCTTAATATGATATCATATATGATCTTCTAATATTGATTTGTTAATGATATTGTAGTAGTATCATCGTTTTAGGTGTTAATTGATTCGTTCTCCTTTATATGTTTTGTTATGTATGTAATGCTTTTTGCGGATATGATGTATCTTATTCATATTCACAATGATATTCAGTCTTTAAACATTATTTTTAATCATTAAATGAAAATTTGTCCTGAATGGATCTGATGGGGAAAAAATCTCATCGCGTTCATGGAGATGGTAATCTTTACGTACGAACGACCGACAGTAACATTCTTTTGATCTTAAAATAACATATAATTGAATGTAATATAATATATAAAGAATCATTATCATGTTTTATTTATTATTTACATAAATTACACATCAATATTATACATATCCAAATAATAATGTATTGAAAAACAATTACACAACGACGTGGAGACTGTAAGTTGTACGTACGCACGTATCGTGACATGCCATTCAAAGGATGGATAGATTAATGAATATGGTTTTTCCATATTTATAATAACATCACAGTATATATATGATACTGGAGTTATTATTTTAGAATGGAAACAACAAAAAAGTGGTAGTAGATGAAGGGAGGAACTTGAAAGAGGTGACAAAAAGTTTACCTCTTCTTCAGGTTCTTCTTTTTGATTTGATCAAAAGGGATCCATAGGTAGGTTTTTTTACAAAAGGAAGGCCTCTAGGATGAAGTTATTATAGTTAATAGGGAATATGTGCAGGTTTTCTCTAAATCAAATGGCTTTGAAGGTATGAATTAGAGAGAAGGGGGATTTCCCTTTTATAAGAGGGGCGAGGGGCACCTTAGGAAAAGCTAGAAATAATATTTAAAAATATTATTATTTTCTATTTATAATGGAAAAAAAATTAATTATCTAAGGATAAGGTGGTTATGGGTCGAAAACCACTCAACCAATAGGTTTTAGATAGGTTTGATTCACTATATTAACCTTATCTTTTAGATTTAACTCATAGTTAAATAGTTTGACAATTACAATGTCTCTTTGTATTTTGGTATTATATTTTTAATAAACTTACTAGATACTTTTTAGAGAACATAATTTGGTTCATTAATTACATATATAATATTATTTAATACCTTTTGATGAACATTAGATTTTTAGGAATATAATATCAATTAATAATATAATATTTGTTTTAAAACTCTTTTATTTCAATTTTGACACTTTTTGGTATTTTGTATTTTCTAAATTCATAACCACATTATTACATCACAAAAAATTCATATAACCAAACCTATCATGTCATATTAACCTAGAAAATTAATTTATTTCATAAAAAGTCTCAAATTACATTTATTTGGATGCTTATAATATCAAATATTATAATATTTCATTAATTATGTAATTACTGCGTCATCATTGTGTCATAAAAAAATTAAATTATTTAATGTCTAAAAAATATAAATAAAATTCCATTATTTAGGAAATTTTTTTAGATTTAGATTTAATATTTATAGTCGAATTTTTCTGATGTGTAACCATATAGTAAAAATGGTTTAATTATTAAACATTGAATTTAATACTTTTAACTCTTCTTTGAATTAAATAATAATAAATGTACTAATCTAATCCAAGTTGACCTAAATGATCATATTTTATTCTTAAGGTTGTTTTTTGATGAATTACAATTATAAAATAGATTTAGGACATGTGTTATGGTAATAATAATTTCATTTTTACCCTTAATTGCCCTATTTACTTTTAACGTGGTAAATAAAAGTAAAATATTAATACTCACCAAAAATTATTTTTGTATTATTGAACCACATTTTACATATTGATGTCAATAATGTCTCTTGGATTTTTGAAATTCAACTCACAGAAGCTGTAAAATTATGTTTTATGTAATTTTGCAAATGCTCCTAGGAGGTGGGTAAAAGACGGTAAAAAGTTCAATAAAGTTTTTATATATCTACAATCATTATAAAATGAATCAAGTGAATTAAATTGAACTTATATAGGTATTATGTATCTATTTTTAACTAAAATAAAATAAATAACTATTTAAATAAATAGTATGTTTTAAACAACAACTATGTGTTTTTCAATATTCATAAAAAATTGAATGTTTTCAAAAAAATACCAAAAATTCACCCTAAGCTAATATCGATATTTTGAGTCGCAAAATTAAGTCCATTTTGAAAGATAAAATTTATTAATTTTCAAAAGTGGGTATTACTATTCATAACGGCTAGTTTGATTGGTCGCGATGTGTCAGAATATCAAAGTTGCGTACAACACAAGCTATTACATTATTCGAAGGGAAACATATAGTGGAATCTTGGGTAGTTACATGTTTTTACTAAAATTATTACTTAGAAGAATGAGGTGGTTATTTTTCATAATATAGAATAATTATAGTGTTGTGAGGATGTTCCAACCAATAATATTGATTGTAAATATCATTTATGTCAATGTATCAGATGAAGAGGTGCCAGATGGAGAATTGGGAATGAGACAGAGTAAAAGCACGTCACAAAGAGACTAAGCACCGATTGAAGAATGTAAGAATGGATCATACATATAGGTACCAAGAATGAGTAATTGGAATTATTTATATAAAATGAACAATATAAAATATTATAGGATGATCTTGATGAAGATGAAGGGATTAACTAATCTTTCTAAAGAGGCCACATTATATATAAATAGTGTTTCAAATGTATGATGTGGGACTATAAAAATATTTAATATCATTTTTTACCTGATGACCATAGTGTAGAAAATGGTATCATAAGTTATTAATGTAGAATAATATTGAATATATGGATAAAATGTTATTAGAGGATCATATTGATATGTTCTGTATGAGGGATGAAATGAAGGATATGTATCATTCTATTTTATACTATGAAAAAGAAATAGAATTACTTTCACACTAATATGTGGGTAAATTTGATATTTGAAGAATGGAAAAGTTTTAGTATGAAATACAATCATATTATCAATAAATTGAACGAATTCATGGTCTCATAATGTAACTAGTGAAGTTAGAGACAAATGTAAAAGGGCATATAAAATACCAGAAATGAGATGAAAGTTGGACAATGCCATCACTAGAAATTGGATTTAGGATTATATCAACCCAACCCAAAATATATTGAACTAAACATAGGAAAATGATTTTTTTACCCAAACCAATGTAAATAGGTTTCATAATATAGTGTAGAATTTGTTTATGGGTCATCACCATATGCAACACCGACTAGTTACACTTATTGAGTAGTGAAGCTTATAAAAATATCCTATTTCATATTTTACATTCATTCACATACTTGCAAATTATTAGGAAAATATAATAGTAGAATCAAGATCATATCTTGACTAATAATTAAAGGGATAAAATGTTACAATTTTTTTTTAAAAGTTATTTATACTAATTATCCCCTATATATGTTGTGTATATCTCAATGTTTTCCTATAAATTCATATCAAGGGGTTGTTTCACCACTATTAGTTACTCTGCATTCAAGTTGTTATTATTTTTTGATTTTAGTTTCTTTTATGTATTAAAAAATATATTGTAGTTTTGTTGAAGGTTTAGTTATCTCTAAGTTGAATTCTATTTCAAACAAGACAATAATGAGTAAGAGAAAGAAATAGAAAATAAATCTAAAAAAGATATTCATATTTCCCATAGAATATAAAGCATAAATTTCATGATTCGATGACCAAAAATAAGAAAATTATTTTTGAAATTTATAATTACATGTAATAAGTGAAACATACCAAAACTGAAGAGCGGTTTGTTTTCTTTTAGTTTATGTTACACCCTTATTTTTTTTAAACATAGATTCAAGTGAATGTGAACTCTAACTAATCAGTTGTTTATGGAAAAGAAAATGTAAAAATATTGGAGGATTGAAGTCGGGTAAATTCATGAGGTGTATTAAATACAGAACATGTATTTAAATACATGATGTGTAATGGGTTTAGCTAGATCCCTCACACATTTTGAAATGGATTTATCTCCGGAGGGAAAATCACTAGTTTTAGACAGATGGTAACAAATACTTTCCCTAGAGATATGCTATATATTTCTATTAAAAAAAGATTTGGGGTAATTTTCTAAATAACCACTCATCCATTTTCTAACACAATAGGATCCATGTATAATTTACCTCCTCATGCTTGACTTAGGATTCACCGAATATTCTCCACCCAAACTATAGTGTCTTCACCATCGGGTGCATTGGATCCAAAATAGTATTCTACTAGATCCTCTTTCTTACTTTCAATTTTTATCATTCTATACTTTGTGATATTTTTTTGTGACTTGATATGACCAATTTTATAGTTTCCTTATATTCATCAAATTCCTCCCATTATAGATTTATTTCAGGGAAAACATTACATGTGGAGAGTTCTATAAACCTATGGTCAGTGGTTCAATTCCTTTCCCTAAAGTTCCATTTCCTTTATATAATGTGTTGTCATGTTTCATGCTATAATCCTTTGGTGTTGAATTAGTTAAGAATATTTAATTTAATTAAATTTTATTCTTAAGATTTATATATCCCAATCTATCTAATAACCAACATCATTAGTTGATCTCCTAGATATGAGCCACCCCTATGGGTGGACCCTTCCTCAAGGGACCTGATTACCTTTTTCCCTTGAGTTGTTAAACTACATTCTGAGGTGTGTTCATTCCAAATAATAATTAATACCTTTTTAATTTTAATTTCACTAAATAGAATTTTTATCCATTTTTAGGCCTTATTACATATTCCTTTGTTCAATTATATTAATTGAATGAATTGAAAACTAGAATTATTTATTATGGTATTAATTCCGTGTTAATTGATATAAGTTGTTGATATCTACACTTACCATAATATCACATCAGAACTGATAAAAGGGCCTCAACATAAGGATGACTTGGACCTAACCATCTATCATTAAAATTAAAATTTATAAATGAAATTAAAATACACTAGAAGAGATAATTGGAGTTCCTTAGATGGGATCATTGGGAGGATTCTATACCTCTTTTCAAGTGATATGAATTCCCTTAGGGAGAACCCAAGGATAGGATTGATGAAAAGATGGTTATACCATTCCACAAGTGATACTCAACCCCTTTTATGAGATACCCGGGAAGGGTTTACAGGTTCTTGTCTTTGCACCATAATGGGAGTGATACTCGGTATTCCACTTATGGATCATCTCAGAAAAAATCCTTCAATGTTTGGTATTTATAGTGCCAATGGAGTTCCACTTGGGATGGATTTTTAGATTTCCACATATGATCCCAAGGATACTATAATTTAATAATTATTATTATTTTTATATTAAATAAAATGAATGTATTTTTTTTGTCCAAGGAGACATCCAATAAGTCAAACCACATGCACATGTTTTGTCCCTCTCTAGATACCTTTCTCTGATGAATGTTAATCATTTCACCCATATAATACATGTACATGTTTCATTTAGTTCGGATAAATCAATCTTATAAAAAATCAGTTTGTGAAGATCTGTTATCCATGAGGAACCTATATTGATAGGCACTATTTATTTATTTCATCACTTTTTTTATTGGCACACCTCTCGTTTTATATGAACAAATTGGATTTTTATAGACATCATTATGGGTGGATTACTAAGTATATCCCAAATCCTACATAAAAATCCTATTTAATCAATGTATACACCATTATTATTGATGTGCACAAATAGAAGCATCCATTATCAGATGTTTTAATTTTGGGACTAGAATAGATTACTGGTGTAGAGTACCGAGTTTATTCTCATGTTGCAAATAGTGGAAGTTTTTTGATTTTTTTTGTTTTATTTTTAATAACCATTGGTATATTCTAGTATCCCCAGTATCTAATGTTTCTCATTTTTTGATTGTTACTTGAAATCATCACAGTCATTTTGTATCTATATGTAATTTTTCATTCAAATTTTCTATATTATAAGATTTAGTTTATCCTTTCCGCTACTTCTTATCTATTTCGATTTCCACATGTTTCCATTTTTTATTACCACCATATTAAAATTTTACTTATGTGGGTATAGTGTCGCCATAGAAAACCCATTGGCCCTTAACACTGGTTAGAATCCTCCTTTGTTTTGGGAGGTTCACTTTAGGTCATGTAACCAATTGTCTCGGGGCACCACACAGTGGTTGCAGAGAAGGATTATACAAGGTGGTATCAAACCTATCTTGTTTCCATTTTTCTTACTATATGGATAAACATATGAGACTAATATATATAAATATCTGGAAATGAGTTTTTTCCTAAGATTAGATAGCCTATTAAAAGTGAAACCCAAAAAACCAGGGATATGTTATTATTGTTTTGGTTTGTTCTTGTTATAGTTGTATTGATTACACCCTTAGACGATGCAGATGTTTTTGGATGATATTATTTTTTATATTATTGATGTTATCGAATAATTTCATGGAGAATTAATGAAAATGATGTATCATATCATTAATTATAATAGGTAATTTAGGAGACATATTCCATGCATTTTCACCATACAACATTTAAATTCTATATACATTTTTTCTATATATAGTTAGTTCCCATAACATTATATTTAAAATGTGTTTAAACTTCTTACAGGGATAGTTTAATTAGATTAAATAAATATCACACATCAATATTTATGGTTTTTACGATATATATTGATGATGAAACATTAATTAAAAAATTATTACATTTTGGATCTATGAACCACTAGTTCTAGGGGATGATATATTTATCAATTTGATTATTGAAGGTCAATTAAAATTGATGAAGCTTGTACTTATAAAAATTGTGAATTCTTGTTCATTTAACAAATCAATTCAAATTCCTTGTTAATTCAATATACTGATCATACTAGTATGGTCATAATGACATGATGTACATATTGTAATTTATAAAAAGTATGGGACCTTATAAATTGGGAATTATGAAAAATCTATTTAGAATATGATATCTATGTTTACATAAATAAGAGTGAACTGAAATATGTTTATTAATATTATCCTTCACCACTAACTGGGGAATCCAATTAAAAAAGTGTGTTTTTCTCTATATCGTGATATTTAAAGTCCATATTTCAGAACTTATGCTATGTTATATGAGAACATTAACATCTAAATAAATGATTAGTGAGTAGTATGTAGTATATATAGTGATTTTTTGTGATATTTCGTATCACCTAGTCATGGATTTAGGAACTGGAAGAGTGTTGTGACTTATTTATAATAAGGATATAGACATATCCTTTTGTACTTTTACTATTTCCAATCTATTGTACAACATATATAAGACAAATAATATATCAATTGTAGAGAACTAACACCTTTATTTCCTCAAATTGTATGATAAAAAGGCGGTGGAAAAATAATATAGAGGCAGTGGTCCCTGAGCTAGTTGTATTATGTCCTATAGTGACAATGGAAGAACCTCCTTTTGATCTTCCACAGTTAGCTGATTCTCGGTTCTAAGATACATATTTTCACATTTAGCAGTCTATACAAAGAACCTCATCACCCACCTCTACTATGTTACAGTAGACATAGTAATTCCAGCATCATCATCCTCCCCACTTTTTGTGGGATAATTTTCTTTTGGCTGATGAGTCATGCCTAGAGGCCATATAATCAATCATTGAGCATCTAGAGACACCCCTAGAGTGGTTGGTCACTCTCTATACCTATATGCTCTATGATTCCACTAATCATTGTGGGGATTCTATCACTGTGGTTTTATCTCATCAGGGTATGTTTTGGGAAGGCTTCCAAGTAGCCCATTATAGATATATCTTTCTCGATATGTTGAGAGGACACCACACTCAGGTTTTTTTGAACCTAAAAAAGGGAGTTATGTCAGTAATGACGTATCCAGCTTATTTTACTGAAAATTAGTGTTTTTCATGGACAATGTCTAGTGATGAGTTAACGAATATGAGATGTTTTGAGGATTTTCACCTTTACACTATCCCAGAACTTGTAAATGATTACTAGAAAACACCATTTCAGATATATGGAACCATGCCCTTGTCGTTGTAAAAGAACTAAGTGTCAGTGACTATATGATCCAAGTAAGTTAATCTTTGTGGTAGGGAGAGAATTTACCTAGCAACATGAAGTGTCACTTCAAGTCTACAAATAGTATATACTCTATTCAAATGAAATGTTTTAGCAACTATGTGGTGTTTTTCCAATGTGGTAGGGGAGACCATGATAGTACCATATGTACATGAAACCTAATAGAGTGTTTATCTTGCAATAAGATGGGTCACATATAGTGACTATGTAAATATTTTCCTCCATTAAAAATTGGTAATGGAATTGTACTGACACTACATTCGGAAAAAGGATAAATAGACCTCTGTTAGGCTATGACTTATTGGACTATTGAACGATCATGATGAGGAGGTGCTCTTTGAAAAGGTAGTCAATATTCAGAGGTGCATCACCAACTGATTAGACCTGCCCAGGTTAGTCTGGTTACATGTTAGAGATATAGGTCAGTACAAAACTATGCAGTGAAGCCTACCCCTATAGAGAAGAGTATAGGGCCTTCCATAGAATAGGCATTACTCTCATGTACTCTACTTTAGATTCTTCACTATTTTATATAAGAGTTTAACTTTTTTTTACATCAGTGATAATTATGGAAATGTAGGGCAGAGAGTTGGTGTGTAATTCTATGGAGTAATGACTCATAACACACTTTTTTGATTCTTATCTAACACTATATGGTAACATAAGGTGTTACCATCAAGATTAGTGGGAATCTAATCTTTTTTAATTTATTTTTCCTTGATATGACCATCCTTGACATTGTTCTTGGGATGGATGAGGTTGTTCATTATTGAGAGAATGCTGATTTCTATCATCATAGGGTGACTTTTACATCACCCAAGGGACATCTCAATATTCATAAGGGCTTATCGGATGTGGATGAGAGTTGAGAGAGACTCTAGCATCCTGGGATGGGTTGAGTGACAACCAAGATGGATAGTATCTTTATCATAGATCAAGGAATATAGTTTTCGGAATCTACTCCTTGGATGGATCGCTTGAGGGACATCTTCTGAAATGACTTATTTGGATTACCTCTTATTAGAAAGTTGGAGTTCACCATTATGCTAGTGTGATAAGTGGCGTCTCTATTCATTACTCTTTATTGGATGACGCATATAGAGATATAAGGACTATATAATTTGTTAGAAAAATTATAAGGAAATCTATTCATGTGAACCAGTACTTCTCCATGGGTTTCACAAAATATTTTCAACCAGAAGAAGATTGGTACCCTTTGGTTATGAGTGTGTTACTATGAATTGGCTAGATTATGGTAAATAACAAGTATACACATCCTTATATAGGGGACCCCTTTGAATGTATGTAATGGGAACCCATTTTCATTAAGATCGATTTGAGTTTAGGCTATTATCAAATACATTTGAGATAGTCATACATACAATGTATAAAATTTTGAAAATGATACAACCTGTATGAGTATTTGGTTTTTTTGTTTGGCCTTACAAACATGCATTCTATTTTTATGGATTCGATGAATCGGGGTTCCCACCTATAAATGGATTCATTTGTGTTACTATTTTTGAATGATAACTTTTTTTATTCTCACACTTGACATGACCATTATAAAAGTCATATGATCATGTTGAATTCAATGTGAGATCACTATATTTATGATAGGGTCACAAAAATCCACTATGGGACTGATAAGGTTCACTTAATGGGTTATATCAACTCGTATGAAGGAGTTTTTATTGACCCAAATATGGTGAGTACAATATTTTTCAATGAGTAGGAAACTATTTTATTTTAAATATAAAGATTCATGGGGATAGTTGGCTGTTACAATAATCTTATTATGGACATCACACACCTAGACATACCTCTCACTGGATTAACTAAAAAGGGTGTGAAATTATTATGGGTTGAAACATGTGGTCTAGCTAATCTTGAGTTTAATGGTTCACTAACTACAATGGTGATCCTGGTTATTCAAGTATCGGGAATAAGCTATTCAATTTATTATACTACTATAGGAATTTGCTAAGGAATTATACTAAAAATGGTGATTAGGTTGTAGTATTTGGTTCATTTTAATTGAGACCTAATGAGTGTAATTTATCTAATAATTAAAACAATTTATAATTAGTGGGTCATTATTTATGGTATTTGAGGTATTATATATTAAATGAGAGGTTCATTATTTATACATATATCATATGTCTCAAATACATTTCTACAATGTGTGATTAGAATCACATGCAACCATGGTAGATATAATAATAGTAATCATTATATTATTAGGAAGATTATACACCTTGAAATTATAATCAATTAGTCGAAGAATTAATCCAGAAACAATAGATACAGGTCCTCCAAGATCCCATTAGTTCATGGAAGTTAATGTCAATATTCCCTGTGATTCACATGGTGGTTTTGAAAAATCATGGATGTCATGTTTTAGTGACTTTGATAGTGACATCCTATTTTCTAGAATGGGTAAGGACAATTCAATTTTCTAATCCTAAGGTATTTTTCCTAATGGATATTGTCTCACAGGAGGACCTACCTTCTGTTTGGGTTATTCATGAGGTTGAGTTTCTATACATTCTAGGATAAATCTGGGTTTCATCAGATATTTGAGAACATTTGATGTATGAATCTCACACCTCTATTTGGGATTTTTACTGTAGGATTAATATGATGTATCATGAAATATATCATCAGTATTGGTGACTGATTATTAAGAAATATATTTTATGTTTTTTGATTCTACATTATGCTTATCATCCGGTGAAAGATGAGCAGTAGTAAGCAACTAATAATTTACAATATCAATCTATTCTAGAAATATAATGGGTCAACATCACTAGGTATATTTTGACACGAATGGTGAAATAAACTATAGGAAATGATAATGTATGGGTGATCATCAATATGTTGACTATGGTCACACAATTCCTACCAAATTGAGTACCATTTTTAACATATGGAATTGTGAGGATTTATATTGATGATATTTTATTCCTTCTCAGTGTTCCACATTCCATTGTATTAGATCACACAAATCTATTTATGTTGAAACTCAGGAAGTGTTTATAGAAACAACCAAGTTCACAAGTTTTAATGAGTACAACATATCACCCTCATACCGGTGGTTAGTCCAAGTAGACAATACGACTATCAGAGGACTTGCACCAGGAAAGTGTCCTTCATTTTGAATGTTCACGGGAGAAACATATATGTAATTATTTAATATTACTATAATATAATATTTAAAGAAATGATTCAGATGGTTCCTTATGAGTCCCTTTATTGTATCTCACACCATTCACCCCTGTGTTAGTTAGAGGAAGGTGAGGTAGTGCTACTTGCTCTTAATCTCAATATGGTGACTTTAGAGAATGTACAGTTGATTCCAAAATTTATTACTCTATATCAGTCCTAAAAGATCTCTTATACCAATAATCATAGTAGTCATCTGATTTTTCAAGATGTGACATTGTGTCTTTTAATGAGCTTGGACAAGATCAAGTCATAGAATGAATGAGAGTTAGGGAAATCTATCAACCTTTATAATAGGAAATTTGATATCATGGAGAGATCTAGGAAGTTACCATATTAGTTTTATCTATCTCAAAGGTATCTGTATATGCACAGTCTCTTACACATATCACAACTTCAACATTTTCATCCTAACCCATATTATTTGATTGACACTGAGGATATTCAGGTTGGATGTAGATGTTTTCTTTCTGGAAGACAAAATACATACAATTGATTAGAGCATGATGGGTCTACATGTAGGTTAGTTCTTATTGTCTTGGTGATATGGTAGCACGACTGTATACCAGATGAGACCTTGGAGCGAAAGGCTGATGTACATGCTCAGTGGGGGAAACATTTCCTAGATGACGCTTTACCACCCACAAAAGGCTAATTGGGGAAGAAATGTTTTATGGAGTACTGGCCATAACATCAAATATTTTTTGAGTGGTATGTTTAATTTTAGTTTTAGTTAATCTCTTATTTATTTCATTTATCATCTTAGATTCTTCTTTCCATTCCCTTAGTCCTTTCAATTGTTTCTGGAATAGATGTGATGGAAATGTTGTAGGTTATATGTAATAAAAATTTATGAAGTTTACTAAATACACAATGGTTATTTAACTACACAATGTGTAATTGGTCATCCAAATCCTTCTCACAATACAAAATGGAATTTTCTTGGGAGGTAGAAGCCCAATCATTACATGAAATGTAAATATTACACACTGTGTAAATATAAATGAACATTTTTTATAAAAATGAATAAGAGAATAATTGTTGGTGAACCCCTAATCTCTTTTATCCCATACATGTAGCTGGGTATGTGGGACCTCCTTATTCCCCACCAAGGTTCCAAGAAATCTCATTCATTCGATATTTTTTGGTTTTCTGTTAGGAGCGTTGGATCTAGAACCGTAAGCTCCTTGATCCATATCATTTTATACCTTAAATATCTTTCTTATTTTGTGCTATTTCGGTGCGATGTCTGTTTCCAATGCTTTCGCTGGCGCGCGCGCGCGCAATGTCCCTCACGCATGGGATGACGTGTGGCTTATTGCCCCACATTCCCGCTTTCCAAAGGTGGGCAACATCCATTCCTTATTCAGGGACGTCTTCTCCTTGATCGAAATCGGGATGATGGGATGTCGGTTCTTCCTTCCATGGATTTCTCCTCGAAACTTGTCACCTAGTCTGGGTCTCCCTCATAGATTTAAGATAGGTTCGTGAAGCTCATTCCCGGCGCCATATCTACATGGACGCCAATTAATTACGCTGCTTCCATCGAGACGCTCCAAGGGGTCTTGTCAGGGAAGCAACCTTCGGTGAGGAGAATGGTCACGATGGGGTGTCGTTGGCATATCTTGACACAGGGGATCGACATGTCTGTCTTCTGTCCCTTATTAGAGGGCTTCTCGAGGGCGCGGAAGCCCGAGGAATCCCACGTCGAACGCGGGGATTATGTACCATCTGAGGTTTTCCTCGGCTTCCCGTGTTTAACACGGTGTATACCGCGAGATTAACGTCTTGCGGAGACGGATTGGGATGAAGAACCCCCAAGGGGGAACACTGATGTTGGGGCCAGCACGTGGGCGGCTTCCCAGATATCATGGAATGGGATGGGGTGGCATGATCTTACCAGGATGAGGCAGCCTGGGTAAGGATCAGGATGGATGGTGGAGTGACGGGCTAGATCCTCATGGAGGCTTCCTACGTATCCCCATGACAGAGAATCAAAGTCTGCGTAGTTCGGTGGTACGGTGGGACACCTAGGGAGGTGACCTGTGAGAATGAACGCATGGATTGGATCCTCGAGGAAGTAAGATCTTTGAGATAGGGCATGAGCATCCCAAGTCACGTGGGCTCAAGGGGGAAGTCAGGATGAGACGTGGGTGTGAGTCATGGGGCTTACGCTATGAGGCGGCCCAAGAGGGGGAATACAGTTTAACGTCATGCGGGACGAGATACATTTTAACGTCATGCGGGACAAGGGAATACAGTTTAATGTCATGTGGGACAAGGGATTTGGGGATTTTGCTCTGAGGCGGCCCATGGTGGTCGAGGAACCGATGTGGAGAGGTCGGAACGACCGGGTGGTGGGTGTGAACCTCGTGGAGGCTTCCTACGTACCGTGTGTTAGCACAGATCAATGTCCATGTAGTTTTCTAGGATGGGGCTTAATCTCTGAGGCAGCCCATAGAGGATGTCATGGTCGATGCATGCTCTAAGCCCACGTGAGTCATGCTCGGTGTGAGAAACAAGAGGCATCAGGGACCAGACGATCACGTCGCAAAGGGTGCGTCCATGAGAAGCGGAAAGGGGCTTATGCGTTGAGCGGCCCAAAGAGGAAACAGGGTCTTATGCATGGTTATCGGCCCTTAGTGCTTGGGATTACTTCAGGGTGGATGCCTGTGGTGTGACAAAGCACAGTGGGAAAGGGACTCCACTGGCCTTGGTAGGGGGATGTACAGAGATGCATGGGTGCAAACTTCCGCAAGAGAGGCTAGGGGCTTAGGATCTGAGGCATCCCTTCCCTCGTGGACAAATTGCACTCCGACAAGGAGGATCTCATTCCATGCGAGGAATATTCCATTCCCGTGGAGACGAGTGGATGTAAAGAATGCCTGAGATAGGGGGACCCTGTGTGCGAAGCACGGGGTTGGACCACATTTTTACATCATGTGTTAAGGATGAGGTGCTTAGCAGTTTAACGTCCTGCAGCTTGGACGAGGTGGGTTCGCTCCACACCCCTAGGGCTTACATTCCCAATGCCCTCTACCCCTTTTGGGAGGGAAGGCATCGGCAAGGCCGTAGTGAAGGGGGGGGGGTCGTAGGGAGAACCATCAAGGGGTCCACGTTAGTGTGGCTATGCGAAGAAGCAATAGTCGTTAGCGTGCCAATTCGGAGAAGCATAAGGCAAAGCAACGCAATGGGAAACACTGCCCAAGGAACCTTGAGGTTACTTCGTACGAGGCTGGAAGGCCGTATGGAAAAATAATGCATGGCGCGCATGCCCGGAAGGAGAGACATCAGGTGCCGGTGTAGAGAGGCAGCCAAGGGGCATCAAGGTGAAGGGTCCTGGGTTTTGCGCGCAAAGAGAAGGTTTGAACGCAAAACACTGGGATGGCATGCAATTGGAGCCAGGGGATTGTGCGCGGATAGGGAAATGCACGCACGGAAGGGGATTGCGCGCACAGGACACAGAT
The DNA here is from genome assembly GCA_963277665.1 of Viscum album. Lineage (NCBI taxonomy): Eukaryota > Viridiplantae > Streptophyta > Magnoliopsida > Santalales > Viscaceae > Viscum > Viscum album. Next base: position 1,449,359,770 of record OY728129.1, read on the forward strand.
TGCGTGCAAAGAAGTAACATGGATGAGGGGGAAAATTCACATAAGCCAGTGGAGTTGCGTGCAAAGGAAAACCCCGTGGCAAGTTTGTGCAAAAAGGGAAATTACCTGGAAGTCATATTGCGCACATGGGGAGTCAAATTGTGCGCACGAGAGCCGATCCAAATTCTACAACCCCCAAATCGATTGGGGTCGCCTTCTATTTATAGGCATCGGCCAGCATAGAATACAGGGTTGCGCGAAATCATCTGCACCATGAGTCGTCGGCACACAAAACCTCGTCGCGAGGAACCGGGGCGTGCAAAAATTGTGCGCCTCACTGGCACAATTCCGCGCATCCCGAGGATACTTCGCGTGAATGAATTTATTTTGAATAAGTCCTCCTTTTATTTCGGGCACCACTTCCCGGGCCTCCGGACCGGGCCTCTGATTCCGAATATGACTTCGCTTTTCCATTTCAAAACTTCCTCTAGGAGTTACGGACTTTTTTGGCGTCTACAAATGCCCCCCCAGAATTGGATCGCTGAGAGGTCGCAAAAATCAGATTCTGAGGGAAATGCTGAAATGCCGAAGTGCTGGGTCTCCTGGGCACTTTGCGCGCAAAATTACAAAGGGGTGCGCAAAACGACAGACTCGCACTGAATTCTCTTTCCGGGCAGTGCGGAACCCTGGCCTCGTCTATAAGAAGGGACGCTGGGTCCTAAATCCCTACTTCAGCTTTTTCCGCGCGATAGGATTATCGCTCTCGTGCATGAAATTTCTTCTGCGGCTGCGCGTAAAAACGCTCTGGAAGCGCGTAATTCCTTCTGAATTTTGGTCGTACTTGCGCGCCTACTCGGGAAATTCCACGCCTAATGTGCCGATTTCATGCCCATCTCCTAGATTTCATGCTGCCACATTAGATTTCACGCTACACTCTCCGATTCCGTGCACTGCATCCTGATTTCGTGCAACTATCGAGATATTCGATATAGCCGCCAACCGAGTGGATGAGGGGGAAGCAGTCACTCGTAGGACAGAAATGGCGGCGAACGAGGAGGTTTATGGCTCCATGGTGATCGTCTCCCACAACATGACCTTGTTCAATCTACTGACTCCGGCCCAGAAGACATATCCTCTATCTGATAACCTCCCGCTCTTGAAATTTGGCATCCTGGAAGAGGTGCCTCTGCCGGGATTCGTGGTGGACATGCCGCAGTCATGGGTGACCCGAGAGGACGAGCTTCCTCGCTACAACATCACCAACAACGACTATCCTACCAGAGAAACCAGACATATGGACGTATATGTCCTGAACCCGAGGACCAGGACCGTTACTGGGGACGAGCCTCTCGCAGTGAATTCTCTAGCCCTCTACGCGAGTACGTTCCGCCAGAGCGTCACAGATGACACAAAGGGCTAGCTGAAGGATTGGGACCTGCGGTCCGGGGGAAACTTCACCAGTGAGTGGGCCTGGGCATTCTGGGTTCACCATACCTTCGACCAGTTCGGGGATGAACTGTGGTATATCGGCCTGTTTGAGGCGGTATGGACATCGCAGTTCCACTTCCACCATCAACCTGAGCTCGGGCGGGAGCTATTCACCCGGTGGTCTCCTGACACCAATACACTCCACCTTCATCATGGGGAAGTCGGCATCAGTCTTTGGGATGTTCACTACATCGGAGGTATCCCACTGGAGGGCTACCAATACGACGAGTTCGTTCCTCCAAAGAACACTTGGGAAGACAGGTCACAGATGCCTATGCTGACGTGGCACCTGCTGGAGCTGGCCAAAGAGAGGCTGGGGGTCATGGACTTTCCAAAGGACATTTCCTATAAGGGCTGGTTCAGCCTGTTCATTGAGAAGGATCCGACCATCAAGATGTCAGGATGGGGTAAACGGTGCCCAATCGCGGCATAGAGGAGCAGGGATGGGTCATACTAGAGCACCCTGGAGGCGGGGCAATACCAATCATGGGGATATCGCGTCATCGAGGCCTCGGACCCAAATGTCTGGTATGTCAGGTTCCTTTCCGCCTTCCTGAGCGGGTGGTTCCTGCCAGTGCGGGACGTGAGGATGGGCATCCATCCAGCAACACTGGTGATGGCGGGTACCATGGCTGCCAACAAATGGTTCAACTTGGGCGTCTCCGTACTGGCCAAGCTATATGCCATCCTGGGACGCATCTCACGAGGGGGGTCACCTCAACATGTATGTGGGTCCTTCCAGATCTTCCACGGCTGGGTGGCGGCTCATCTCGGTGGGTACACTTTCCCAAAGCCATCCGTCCTCCAGGCAATCGCCTATGAACATCCTTGCTGAACATCGCAGGGGTGGCGCTGATGATGCTCAATGAGGAGGGCGTGAGAATCCTCATTAGCAACCACAACAACTTCATCTTCAGACTGTTCCCCACCCCGGTCAACCAGATGGTGGACAACGGGCGAGACTCATTGGAACAGAATGAGTATTTCCAGAGCATTCGGGGCGGGGTGCTCGTGGATCATATCAACAGGAAGGTGATATGCGAGCCTTACGTGCCATCCCAATTCACCAGGAAGTTCGGGTGCTTCCAACGAATGCCGAAGAAGGTATTCACGGCTGTCTCACAGGAGAAGAACCCCTGTGTTCTGGACCAGATGTGGTTGATGTTTACCACTTTCGGCTCTGGCGACGTCAATACTCTTCCTTCCACCGAGGTTAATGATGGCCTAGCAACAGAGTATGCGGAACACTGGACCATCGCGTACCCTGAGGGGCTTTTACGAAAGCGAGTCCGGCAACTTGAAGTTACTCATGTGGAAACTGGGTGATGGGGGAGAAGGCAAGGTGCTACTGGAAGTGGGGAACCAAGGGTGCATCAGGCAGCAAGGCCTACGCTGGTCGGTAAATCAGCAGTGGGAACATCACATAGCACCGCCGTGACCTTGTTGCCCATGGGGGGGGGTCACATGAGGAGGCTAGGGAAATTCCCAGGAAACAGATAAGATACCTGCTCGAACCTTCCCAATATGCAATTTTCCTGGCACTCTGGTCTGCCTAGATGACCCTGCGGAAACTGCTGAGCGTTGAAGTAGTCTGGCAGAAGATCATGCAAAACGGGATCCAACTGCCAGAGGTCGGGCTCGTTCGAGTTACCGACCGGGTGAACTTCCATCGGCGGCATGCTTATCTGACGGCCATGGAAACATACGAGCTCCAAAGGGGTCGGCGAGCAGATCCACCTTTCCTAGTGAAGGTGATGCTCGGGCAGGAGCATGATCCGGAAGTGATGCCGCCGGGAGAAGGCGACACTGATGAGGGGTCAGAGGGGGAGGAGGAAACCGGAGAAGACGAAGGCGAAGGAAAAGACGAAGAAGAAGGAGACCCCGAAGATGAGGGGTTGCAAGGGGTGACCTACCCAGGGATTCTTCGATAGAGCAGCGAGATTGTCGGATCTGATCTCGACATAACCGAGATACTCGAGGTCTGTCTCTATCTTCATTCATTTTCCTTCTTCATCCATTCTCCTTTCCAATTTCCCAACCATCTCTCTTCCTCAATCAGGAGCGGCTGAGTGTTGGACGAGCGTCCCCACTAGAGGAGGGAGGAGAGGAACCAATGGGACATGATGGGGATCTGACACCCATCATTGAATTAACAAGCGCAGAGGGTCTCCCATTACGGCGGCTCCTGAAGCGGCCAGAACACTGGGGAGTGACACTCTGGATTCCTGTAAGTCTCACACTTCACTACTAGTGCTTCGCATCAAAAGATCCCAACTAACCAGTGTACGCCTTTCAAGTGATATCAACATTGGAGGCTCTTCAGGCTACGGAGCCCGGGCCGTCCGTGAGTGGACCAGTGGCGGACATACCACCTCATTCATAAAATGCTCCCTACACTGAGTCGGCCCCGACAATTGGTGAGCAGGGGGAAGCGGACATCAGCGACGCTATTTCTGAGGTAAGGTCAGAAGATGATGGAGGCATCGTCACTGCTGGGGTGAGAGAGGAAGGTCACCCGAACTTTGAGGATCCTATTCCTCACGAAGGCGTCCCTGGGGTGGATCCTTCTACCGATCTGCTCGATGGCTTCCCTATGTACCGACCCGCTGAACCAGAGGAGATAGATGATCATACTTAGAGGCAGCCAAGGAGAGATAGATGACATGGTTCAAAGGGTGTAAGTGTATCCAACACTTTCTCAGACAGCCCCAGTCGGATTGGCTGTGGCGGATGGGACCACTCCAGACCTAGTTGCACTTCCTGTGTACCGGAGGGGCTGACGTTCAATGCCTTCATCTGATGGTACGTGATTACATGGACAAGAAGATACGAGAGAGCATCCAGTGCACCGATGTTTCCCAGTGTTCAGAAAGATCGAAGAGCGCCCAAGAGTTGCTGAGGGCGGAGCGGGAAGTTAGGCACCTCAAAGGTAGGCGGAAGATAAGGAGGCCTTCATTGCAACATGCTCTAATCTTGTGGAGCAACTGACGGGCCAGCTGGATGACACACAAGAACAACTGATGGAAGCGAATCACCAGATGACCATACATCGAACCGAGTGGGCGTTGGCACAAGATAGGGTTGGCGAGCTGGGCTCTACGACGGCTGATGAGGAGAGAGTCTTCAAGGAGCGAGAAGCGGTCATGGAGGCTACCAACCAAAGGGTAGCAGCGCTGGAAAGATCAATTCAGCACGTTGATCCCTAAGGGCTTTGTTTTGGCCATCTCGTGAACTTCTTGCTTGTACTGCTCATCATCTCAATCTAATACATGCCCAAATCCCTTCATTTGTACCCTTGGTTTAATATGCTCAACCTTAATTCTGAAATGAATAACAACTCATCCCTAAGCTCCTGTGGGTCACACCCAACATGAGAAGTAAAGGATACTCATACTATCATTTCGTCTAACTGTGGGGCATTGACCAAGCTTCAGGCTTCTGAAATTGGGCCTGGATTTCTGAGTAGACCTCAGACCGATTGATATATCACCTTCTCAATGTGCTCTGACACACGAGCGGGGCAATGCCGGGGGCATTGAAATCCATCCGAACATAGGGAGATGGAGAGGAAAGGTGAATCACGCTGTCCAAATTCGGAACACTATGGGGCGCGACGATGGAGGATAACTATCAACTGTGGCAGAAACACAACATCCATATCGTGTTGGCCTGGAATGGGGACAATAAATGAGGGCTGACTGCTGACTATGTTCGCAACATGGGGCATAACTCAAATATCGTTGGTCAGTTTTCCGGAATGTTGGCCCAGGACAGCAGGCAAACCATATGTCTATCATCCATATTACTACAATAGGTGGACCAAACGACTATCATCCATATTGTGGCAGCAGGCGGACCAAATTCTATCATCCATACTATTAGGGGGTCCCGTCAAACATGACCAGTCCTCCGGAACGCTGGCCCAGGACAGTAGGCGGACCATAGGTCTATCATCCATATTGCTACAATAGGCGGACCAAAGGTCTATCATCCATATTGTGGCAGTAGGCCGACCAAAGTCTATCATCCATACTATTAGGGGGTCCCGTCAAACATGAAAGGAAATGAGGATCTGAATAAAGGGACATGCAAAGCGTGGAATGTCGAGTGGTGGTTCGTTCGAACAGAGTCCAACACTCCCGAAATTGTGCCACCGTGGCAGAGGCACATTAGGCGGACTTACCAACCTGATCGCAGATCGTCCCAATTTCCAGGCAGGACCTCTCTGGTGAGGGAACTACCGCTTCCCATTATTACATATGGGGAATATTGAACTTATTCAGGGTAGATGTCACTATTACACAACTTCCCATGAAGTCAAGCCGATGGGCTGACAATAAAGAGGGACGAGGTTTGGTAATCCCTGGGGCTGGACCCAAAACGAAATGCCTGGGTATTCCTACGTATCTCATTAGGATGAGAATCAATCCGCACGTAGTTCTAGAAGCACAGTTTAATTTCATGTTGGACGAAATATAGTTTAACGTCATGCGGGATGAGGGATACATCTCATCTGGGGATAGGCATGACACGGCGAGTAACCTGACGTGAATGAGGACATAATCCCGCACCACACCGTACAATCCCACAAGAGAGAGTGAGTCGTAGAAAGCCAAAGAAAGGATCTTAGTTTTAGGTCTTAGAACTCAGACCAAAGGAGAAGGGGAATGTGAGACACACGGTAAAGCGATTGCAAAACCCAACGGGAATGGGGCAAATCCCAGCTTACTATGTGCTCCCAGGGACGCATTTAGGACGAGAGGCCAAGTGTGAAAAGTTAGGCTGGGCTTGTGGAGAAGTTCCTAGGCACTCCTACGCATCTCATAAGAATGATAATCAAGGCATACATAGTTCTTGAGGGGCAGCATGGCGCGATGTGGCATCTGTGCCATGGACGAAGGAGTCGTGCGGGTCTAGCCCTCGCTCCAAAAGAAGAGGCATTTGATATATCTTGTTTGTTCTTGAAGGTAAATGGTTTTTCTTTTGTGGGGCGACTATCCTGGGGTAGAAATTCCTGGCATATCCACAATAATAAAGCCATAACAGGCATTGACAAGCGGTATGCTAATCTACCAATACCTGGCGTGATGTCCCCCATGGGGAGGTCATCAAAATGCAGTGTCATTTTTCGTCGTGCGGCCAGGATGATATTATCACAGTTTAAGGTCTCATGGTAGGACCAAAAACACAGTTTAAGGTCATATGGTTTGGACCAACAACACAGTTTAAGGTCATATGGTTTGGACCAACAGAACAGTTTAAGGTCATATGCTTTGGACCTGCAACACAGTTTAAAGTCCTATAGTTTGGACCTGCAGCACAGTTTAAGGTCCAATGGTTTGGACCTGCAGCACAGTTTAAGGTCGCATGGTTTGGGCCAACAGCACAGTTTAAGTTCGTATGGCTTGGACCGACAACACAGTCTAAGGTCATATGGCTTGGAAGGATAGCACAGTTTAAGGTTGTATGGCTTGGACCGACACCACAGTTTAAGGTCGTATGGCTTGACCAACAACACAGTTTAAGGTCGTATGGCTTGTACTGACACCACAGTTTAAGGTTGTATGGTTTGGACCCACACCATAGTTTAAAGACATATGGGTTGGACCTACAGCACAGTTTAAGGTCGTATGGCTTGGACCAACAGCACAGTTTAAGGTCGTATGGCTTGGACCGACAACACAGTTTAAGGTTGTATGGCTTGGACCGACATCCCAGTTTAAGGTCGTATGGCTTGGACCTAAAGCACAGTTTAAGGTCGTATGTCTTGGACCGACATCATAGTTTAAGGTCGTATGGCTTGGACCGACAGCACAGTTTAAGGTCGTATGGCTTGGACCGAGAGCACAATTTAAGGTCGTATGGCTTGGACGGACATCACAGTTTAAGGTCGTATGGCTTGGATGGACAACACAGTTTAAGGTCGTATGGCTTGGACTGAAAGCACAGTTTAAGGTCGTATGGATTGGACCAAAAACACAGTTTAAGGTCGTATGGCTTGGATGGACATCAGAGTTTAAGGTCGTATGGCTTGGACCGACAACAGAGTTTAAGGTCGTATGGCTTGGACCTACAGCACAGTTTAAGGTTGTATGGCTTGGACCGACAGCACAGTTTAAGGTCGTATGGCTTGGACCGACAGCACAGTTTAAGGTCGTATGGCTTGGACTGACAGAACAGTTTAAGGTCGTATGGCTTGGACCGACTGTAGAGTTTAAGGTCGTATGGCTTGGACCAGCATCACAGTTTAAGGTCGTATGGATTGGACCAACAACAGAGTTTAAGGTCATATGGCTTGGACCAACAACACAGTTTATGGTCATATGTCTTGGACCAACAAGACAATTTAAGGTCGTATGGTTTGGACCGACAACACAGTTTAAGGTCGTATGGCTTGGACCTGCAGTGCAGTTTAAGGTCATATGGTTTGGACCGACAACACAGTTTAAGGTCGTATTTCTTGGACCAGTAGCACAGTTTAAGGTTGTATGGCTTAGACGATAGCATAGTTTAAGGTTGTATGGATTGGACTGAGGGGAACACGCACGATGCGATAAAGCATACATGATGCGGGTAAGGGTGTAATCCCATACCATCACTGCGCGCGATTTCGAGAGTGGAGCCTCAGGCCAAGGCGCCGACGAGGGTCCAACCATTAGGAGGGTGATAGGAGATGCTATCTCCCAGCTGTGCTGGGCCCGAAACGCAATGTCCGGGCGACTCCTCATTTCCCATGGGGAAGAGGGTCAAGCTGCATGCAACCTGTAAAGAAGAAACACATGCACATACTCTAGCGCTCAGATTGCGGGAGCCCTGAGAGACACTGTGATGCAGCTTGGTCTGTCTGACATGTGGGGGTGTAACGAGGGTTAGTACAAGGAGTGTTGAGCTTCCACCTTGACACTATGGGGCAGAACATAATGTGAATCATGCAACCAGCATTCGGGGCTTGAGGAAGCCGGTGTGACGACTAAGGATTACTGCTGACCATGTTCGCAACACAACATCCTATCGCATTAGCCATGGGTACAAACAAATGAAAATCAACCGCTGACCATATTCGAAACGCATGATTTGTATCAATTTGATGTCTTAAACCCTCGGGGGCGTTGGCCCGTGATGGTAGGAGATCCCTTAGGCGTTGTATCCAGGTCGTTCTCGGGGGTCGCTCTGGGTGTGAAGGGTGATGGGGGCCCGAATGAAGGGGAACATGAATCTTGTCAAGTGGATGGAACTTGCCTAAGTCGAATCTGACACTCCAGGTCCTAGACCAGTGTACTCTGAACATATTAGCAGAGCACTAGAAAGGGTCAAAGGGCTCAGTCTGAGAGCCGCCAAAAGATGGCGGATCCTCAGGAAAAGGGGGCGTAATTCCAAACACACTGGAAACCAGGAGATCGTGGGATCCCCTAAGAGATGGGGCTGGACCTGACATCTAGGTGTTCAGGTGGTCCTAAATATCCCATAAGGATGTGAATCAAGCCACACGTAGTTCTAGATGGTGCCTTTTAATGTCATGGGGAACATGACATAGGAGGGATAATCCAGAGGACAGGGTTCCCATGGTGTAGCTATTGCAAACCCGACATGAATGAGGACATAATCCCATACCACGCCACGCGATCCTGTGGTCAAGGTCCCAAAGGAGAGAAAAACACGATAGCGGACATCAAGCTGTACCCAAAGATGAATGGTCTGGGCGTTCCTACGTATCCCATTAAGATGAGAATCAAGCTATATGTAGTTCTTGAAACACAGTTTGACGTCATATAGGATGAAATACAGATCATAGTTTTAGGTCTTAGAACTCGGACCAAGGTTCAGTTTAGGGTTGTGCGGGATCGTACAATTTAAGGTCATGTAGGACAAATAGCAGGCTCAGGAAAAGTAATGCTTGAGGAACCTAGCATTGGTGGGAGGAGTTTTTCACTCACCATCCATAGTTACCAGGAAATACGTGCCATTGGGATAGACCTTATAGAAAATATAAGGCCCCTCCCACTTGGGCTCCAACTTGGGTGGTTTCTTGCCGAGAATCATTGGCGCTCTGAGAGCCACCACCAGGTCACCTTGCAGGAAGGAGCGGAGGTGAACCTTCTTATTGAAAGCTCGAGCCATCCTGCTCTGATTCCTTTCCAAGTTATGTAAAGCGTGAAGCCTACTTCCGTCCAGCGCTTCCAATTCAGCTAGGCGGATCTCAGCAACTCTATCCGGTGCTTGTTAGTTGTAGACTGCCGTGGGAAATGAGGGCAACTGGATCTCGATGGGCAGGACGGCCTCAACTCCGTATACTAGGGAATACGGATTCACCTGGGTGGAGTTACGAGTCGTCGTCCTATAAGCGTAGAGGGCATTGGAGAGCTTGTCTGGCCAACTTTTATTTTTCTGACCAACCATCTATTGCAGAATGTTAGAGAGGGTTTTGTTGAACGTCTCAATCTGTCCATTCTCCAGCGCATGGTAGCGGGAGGTGTGGTTAGAGTGAATGTTGTACTTAGCGTACAATTTCTTCATCTCGGCTTCTAGGAAGTTGGTTCCGTTATCCGTGAGGATAGCATGAGGTACTCCAAACCGATAGATGATATTGGAGCTCACGAAGTTAGGGATAGAACATTCCTTGACTTCCCTGAGTGGGATTTCCTCTACCCACTTCGAGAAGAAATCTGTAGCGGTTAAGATGACCCGACACTGGCAGGCCGTCACCGACGAGTAAGGCCCTATGACATCCAACCCCCAGACTGAAAAGGGCCAATAATACTTGGAAGTATGGAGAGGATTCGGTGGCTGATGTACAATGTTAGCATGAACTTGGCACGCATGACAACACTTGGCATACTCGATGCAGTAATAGATCATGGGGGGCCAAAAGTATCCCAGCCTCCGAATCTGGGAGACAACTGCGACCCGGCCTGGTGGGCGCCAAAGGAACCAGCGTTCACTTCTTGCATGACCTGTGGAATCTCGACTCCATGAAGACAACGGAGGAGAACACCATCAAAACTGAGCCTGTAAACGAGCTGCTCAAGGTTGGGACCACTTTGAATGGTGAACTGCGTCGTGCGGCGTTAGATTTGTTCTCGCTCAGCTCGGTCCAGCAGAAGATTTCCGTGCTTGAGATATTCAACAAAGGGAATCCTCCAATCAGGAACTATCTCGATCACCACGCCTAAATCCCCCGAGGATCCTGACATAGGGGCGCCAGTGGTGAGATGGTTCACTCGCGACCCACGACCGCCCTCTGGAATAATAGGAGCAATGACTCTCCGGTGCGCCACGTGGATGATTAGGTCATCCTGTTCAGGCTCCACAAGTGATGCGGCCAGGCTGGCCAAAGCATCTTCTTGACTGTTCTATGACCAAGGAATGTGAACGACATCTGCCCGAGAGGGGAACTTTGCCATTAGACGGAGGGTGTACTCCAGCAACGGCATGAGTTCTGGATTTCTGACAGCATAGTCACCATTGACCTACTTGATGACTAGCTCAGAGTCCCTTTTTATATACAGATGGGGTACGTCAACCTCGAGAGCCAACTCGACGCCAGTGATGAGGGCATGATATTTTGCCTCATTGTTGGTGCAGCCTTCTGACAACAGGAATGAATATGCAGAACGGCTTGCTCCGGGGTGATGAAGATGATACCCAGGCCCACTCTGTTATGCCTAGGATCGTTGAGCCTTCTATTTTTGGGGCTCTGGGAGGCACCGTCAAAGTGAATCCGCCAGCATGGGATGGCGTGATCGACTGAGAGGATTGCCTCATTAAGAAAGCCTAGATCTAGTGGCTGGTCCGCAGAGGTTGGTTCGGCAGCTAAGAAGTCTTCCAACACCTGTCCTTTGACGGCCTTCTGAGGTACGATCTGGATGTCGAACTGCTGGAGGATCACCATCCAACGCGCCAATCGGCCGGTCAACATAGGTCAGTTCAGGATGTATTTCAATGGGTCTACCGGATAGACCAGCTATACCTCATGGTGCTGCAAGTAGTGCCACAATTTCTGTACAGCAAATACGAGCGCCAGAAATCTCTTGTCGATGGGAGAATATCTAATTTCCGCATCGAGGAGCATGCGGATGTGGTAGTAGAGGCTATTCTCTATTACCTCGTTGTTCTTCTGGGCGAGAAGTGCACCGAGGGATCGCTCCAGGGTGGTCACGTAAAGGATCAGCAGATTTCTGGGGATGGGTGGCATCAGGACCAGAGGTTGAAGTAGATACTGCTTGATTTCCTAAAAAAGAGATATGACACTCTTCGTTCCATCCATAGGCGGCGCCTTTCTTCATGAGCCGAGAAAATGGCATACACTTGCTGGCCAGATTCGCAATGAATCGGCGTATATAGGCTAAGTGGCCTTGGAGGCCTCGAAGCTCCCGAATATTATTCGGGGGAGGCATCTGACTGATGGCCTTGATCTTCTCTGGGTCGATCCCGATTCCTCGATACCTAACAATGAATCCAAGAAACATTCCGGAGGTGACCCCGAAGGCACACTTCAACAGGTTCATCTTCAAGTGGCGAGAATAGAGGAAGCCGAACACTTTCTCAAGGTCTTTGAGTTGGTCCTGGCACTAACGAGATTTAACCACCAGGTCATCTTTGTAACACTCCACAAGCATCCCAAGGACCGGCTTGAATATGCGGTGCATAGCCCATTGATAGGTGGCACCACCATTGTTTAGGCCGAAGGGCATAACCTGGTAGCAAAAAGTGCCCTGGGGGGCCCTGAAGGTAGTGAACTCTTCATCCTCAGGGGCCATCCGGATCTGGTTGTACCCGGAGTACCCATCAATGAAAGAGAGGGCTTGGAACCCTGTCGTGGCATCGATCAAAAACTCTGTCACGGGAAGGGGAAAATCGTCCTTCGGACAATGGCGATTGAGATCACGGAAGTCGATGCAGACCCTGATCTGCCCATTCTTCTTCCTGACTGGCACAATGTTGGATAGCCACCAAGGGTACTGGAATTCCTTGAAGAAGACAAACTTGATGTTCTTATCAACTTCGGCCTCAATAATGGAACCATGAGATGGGTGAATCTTTCTAGGAGGCTGCTTGAACCCGCGATGGTTTGTTGGGAGGCCAAGGCGGTGGACGACTACCTGGGGATCTAGTCCGAACATCTCTTCATAACTCTAGGAAAACACATCACGGTGCTGTCTGAGGAAGTCTATGTACCGTTTCCGTTCCTTGGGGGGCATTGCGGCACTGACCAATGTGGGTCTCGGGTCTGCCTCTCTACCGAGATTCACCTGCACTAACTCATCGACTGTGGTGGAGACGCCCTCCTCGAAGGCAGGAGGAGCATCTTCCATGTCCTCCCCTCCGCTTGTGGAAGGATTGTCCATGGGGGGAGCCGTTTCGGGGCTGTCAGACCCTAATGGGAAGCTGGCACTGGCTTGGGCGGTAGAGGTCGTCACGTCAGGAGACTCATGCACTGCAGAGACCATAGAGACAAAGGCGGTTGATCCAATACCATCTTGACTTCAGCCCAAGGGGCCACGCTTTACGACATTAAAGTAGTAGTGGTGCGTTGGCTTGAGTCGGTTGATTCCGACTCTGTAAAGACCCGCAAATTTCAAGGAAATTTTTTTTCTTAATTTTCTTTGGAATTTTACAAGAGCGCAGCTTCAGACGGCACCTGATTCCGAGGCCCGGTGTGCCCGGAATCAATTTCCGAAGTTTGGCTCGGGTACGTTCAGTGAACGGACGAGCGGGTTTTTCTATCTTTTGAACCGGTGCCCGGAATCAAATTCTGAGGGCACCGATGAAATCGCAGCGCCGGTATTTGCTTATAAACGCCTCTTCCGGAGTTGCGTTTGCTTAGACGTGGTTTTTAAATTTTGCGGCTTTAAGTCAGAAATAAAATAAAGTTTGTGCGACAACTTTATTTTATTTCACTTAAGCTGCTTGGAAGCCACTTGAAGCCACTTAAGGGCGGCTTGAACTGAGTGGAACTGGATAGGAGGCTATCCAGAAATATCCTACCCCCTTGGTAGGATATTTGTGCGGTGGGGCCCGCACGAGCCCCGCCGTTTCTTTCGCTAAGTAACGCACCCGCGAAAACCCGTCAAAGTAACTGAAAAGTCAACCGACGCGTTTTCCTAAATTCTTAACAGACCATTTAATTGGGCGGTTTATTTCGTGAATTAAATGGGCTGTTTTATTCGTTGAATTAATTCAACGAATTAAATGGGTCGTTACTTACGCGTTTTGCGTTTGTTGGCAAAATAATAAAATAGACAACTTGTCTATTTTGGAGGATTGCTATCGTTGTGCAATTCCTCTGAACCTCCACTCTCCCCGCGAAGAACGCGAAGAACGCGAAGAACGCGAAGAACGCGAAGAACGCGAAGAACGCCGGCGACCGGAATTCGACGACGCACACCGAGATCTGCGACGTCGACGAGCCCTACCCGCGACGTTCTTCGGCGACGCCTCTTCTTCTGCGGCCGATCCTCGTTCGGCAACTAAGGTGAGAAACGAATCATTTGAATTCTCCCGTTTTAATTTCGATATCAACAGATTTAAACTAATTAAATCCGTTTGATCTTGATCCGGAGATTGGCGACGCGACGCCGGATACCGCGACGACGCGACGATCCCCCCTTCTTCCGCGACGAGCAATTCCGCGACGACCTCTCGTCCGACGACGACGACAAGTAAGGGATGTTGGATTATTTTATCTTTTTCCCCGTGTTTATTCTTTTAAAGTGAAGAACATGATCTCCGACAATTTTGATTTATTAAAAATTGTTGTTGATTATTCCTCCCGTGGATTTTGACTAAACGCGGAGGGTGCGGGTCTAACGAACAAGACCCGGCAACCCTCCGCCGATCTCTTTTGTTGTGCGGATTTGGCGGACGACGACGAACCGTGCGGCAAGGGCATTTTGTTGATTCCGCAGTGAAGATCGTCCCCCGGGAGGAGCAACGGCGCAGACGGGAAAGAAATCGGGCCACCAGAGCATCTCCGGCGGCCCGCGGAAGGAGACGGCGGCGCCCGGCGCGCCGCCGGAGGAGTCCGCCGCGGCCGAGCCGCGGCGGCGGCGAACCGCCGGACCGCGTCCGCGGTCCGGCCACCAGCACGCGGCCCGCGCGGGCCGCGTTTCTCCCAAAGCCGCGGGTTTGACCCGCGGCGGCTCTTCGGCCGCTCGGCCGAAGACCGAGCCGGCCGGTCCGGTCGGCCGGGCCGCGCCCAGGCCGGACCGGACCCGGCCTAGCCGGGTCGGGCCGGGTCGCCCCGGACCCAGAACCCCCGTTTCGGGCCCTCTTCGGTCTTTCGCCCATATCTTGGGCCTGGGACCTCCGATTGACGAACCGTCAGCGGCTACGCGATCCTTGGATCGAGACGGTCGTTTCGGTATACTATACTCAAGGTGCACCTTCCTTTTCGGGAGCCTACGTAGTTAAAACTCCGTAGTTAAGTGTGCTTGGCCTAGAGCAGTGATCAGGATGGGTGACCTCCTGGGAAGTTTCCCAGGGTGGGTGTGAGACGGAAAGGCCAATAACTAACAGACCGGGCGTCCGATTGACGCGCCGTCTGTTTCGTTGAATTCCTCTAAGTGAGACGGAACTTTTGGCATACTCCGCCCGAGGATCGGATACAGGCGGAGTACGGTCGGGTTGGTTTTGCCCTAAAAACCAACCGGGCCCCTGGGACGAAAATGCCAATAACTCTCAGACCGGGCGTCCGATTGACGCGCCGTCTGTTGCGTTGAGATCCTGTTGTCGATACGGAACTTTCGGATACATCAACTTCGGACTACGTGTCAGTTGATGTATCAGCCTCTCGGCTCGTGGAGCGGACCCTCCTAAACGAGCTCGCAAAGTGCGGGAACCCTAGTGCTGGCTGTGGCTTCGACGACAGAGCAGAGATCCTCCGTGGACTGCGACGACGACAGAGCAGAGATCCTCCGTGGACTGCGACGACGGCAGAGCAGAGATCCTTCATGGACTGCGGCGACGACTGTGCAAGAGATCCGCAGTGGACTGCGTCGACTACTGCACTCAGCGATCCTACGTGGAACAGTGCTACCGAACCTGTGTGAGCTGAATCTTCTTTTTTACCTTGAGCGGTGGAGCGCTTGGGTGTAGCGGCGGACCCGTGGTACTTGACAGTGGTGGTGCGCTTGGATGCAGCAGCAGACCCTTGGCGGTGGAGCGCTTGGTTGTAGCGGCGGACCCGCGATACTCTACGGAGTGTGTGCGCTTGGTTGTAGCGACAGACCCGCGACGGTGGAGACGTGCGTGCGGATTACGGAGACCGTGTAAATGACTGAGACCTGATGACTGCTTGACCGACTCGACTTGGAGTGAGTCGACTAGCCCAGTGGACGGAGCGCCCAGTAGTTGGCAGCAGACCCACGGCGGACGGAGCGCCTAGTAGTTGGCGGCAAACCCGCGGTACTCGACAGGAGGAGTACCTCAGTAGGCTATCTGGGTGAGCGCCCGGTATTTGGCAGCAGACCCTCAGCGGACGGAGCGCCCGGTAGTTGGCAGCAGACCCGCGGTACTCGACAGGAGGAGTACTTCAGCAGTCTTAGGTTAGTGAGCAGTACCTCGGAGTCGTGACAGGACCACTGTACACTTCAGAGATGGGGCTCTTCAACATTTACAGTTTCGATAATGAAAATCCTGGTTGAGCTGAATCTAATGTTACTCTCCTTTGTGGATTGTGTTGAACTATCCTATGTGGATTTACTGTTTACTCTCCTTGTGGATTTGAGTCTTGCTTTCCTTTGTGGATTGAGTTGTTCTTGAGCTCGTGAGCAGAGCTAGAATTGGGGACTTAGGTATATGTATGGGCATATACCTAAGTCGAGTCAGATGTTACTTCGTGATTGCATCTTTCTTTTGTGCTATATCCTTTGTGGATTTCGGGAGACCTTCGGGGGTCTCGGGGTCCTTACTGAGTAGTTGTACTCACCCCTGCACGGGCTATGCCCGCACCTTGTTGTGTTGGTTGCAGACGACGGACAGCGCTGATCACGGTTGGGGCGTGGAGCAGGACGGTACCTGGAGGTGGACCACTGGGCGGGACGTGCTCGGAGCGGACGTGGGACCCGAGGAGCCTGGAGGCTATCTGTACCCACCCTTCTGGTGGGATTGCCAGTGGACGACACGAGGCCGCCGTCTTTTCTTCAGTTGCTGTACTTTACTTTTCAGTTGTACTTTACAGTTGGGCTTGTATTTCCGGCCCCCTTTACTTTTCTGCACTTTACTTTCCGCTTGCTGACTCTGTGTGGTTGTTACTTAAAGGCAATGCCTTCCCTGTTTACTGGGATTTTACGCCTTGGTGCTAGTTGCCAGCCCCTGGCCTATGGAAGGCGGGCTTGGGGTAGTCACGGCACGGGCCCCGAGGACGGGTCGTGACAAATTGGTATCAGAGGTGGTCGGTTCTACCGCAGACTCTGATCTTTCTTCTGTGTGAAGCAATAGTGTTTAGCGTATTGAGTGTGGTTATCAGTCCAGGGAGTCCAGTGTTGGTGCGGCGGCCGACGTATCCATACACCAGGACCCTGACTTCTGATTTCTGACTTAATGCACGAAAACATTGATTGCATGTGTGTTTCAAGTTTTCTTCGTGATTACTTGTGTCAGCTCACCGGGTATACTGATCTGCTTCATGAAAGTCTCAAGTTTTCCTTGTGATTACTTGTGCCAGCTCACCAGGTATACTGTTCTGACTGTGGTGCTCTTGTTCTCCTTTTCAGGATGGCCCCGCGACGACAGCCAGCTAGGGTTCCGAGTGTAGGGCGCGACGGCAGCCCACCGAGCGACGAGGCCTCGGTGCAGGGCCCTTTGCCAGCAGTGGCACCGACGGTAGCTTTACCCGCCGAGCCACCGATGCTACCAGTACCAGACGCTGACGATGCACGTCGCCTCAGGGCACTGCATGAGTTTCAGAGCCAGCGACCGCCCAGGTTTCGCGGTGAGGCGGACCCCCAGGCCACCGAGGACTGGCTAGAGGCGGTGGTACGGATCTTTAGGCTAGTGAGGACACCAGCGGATCTCATGGTGATTCTCGCAGCGAGCCTCCTGCAGGCGGCGGCAGGACGATGGTGGAGCTTGATGCTCCAGGTGCACGATGAGGCATCTCTTCTTTGGACGGACTTTGAGAGCCTCTTCCGCTCGGAGTTCGTCCCGGCCACCCTTCGTGCGGTGCGTATCCAGGAGCTTCTACAGCTGCGGCAGGGCAGCATGACGGTCGCTCAGTACGCGGCGAGGTTCACCGACCTTTCTCGGTACTCGACAGACATGGTACGGGACCCCTTCTTCCGGGCCCGGACCTTCGAGCAGGGCTTGCGACAGGAGATTCGGGCGTCGCTGATCTCCCTCAGCATTCCGACCCAGGCGGGAGTGCTAGAGCGGGCCCTTCTGATCGAGAGCTTCCTTGCTGAGTCTACACCAGCACAGAGACCCACCGCAGGGCGGCACGTAGCGGAGTCTTCGGTAGCAGGTAGCCGACAGATGACTCAGGGTTCCAGGCAGACCAAACCTACCAGTGGCCGACTGCACGACTCAGGCTCAGTTGTGCGGGGAAGCCGGGGTGGAGTCAGAGCCAGGCGTGCCGAGAGTGGGCAGTGTTACTCCTGTGGCGGAATTGGTCACATGGCTCGTGACTGCCCGACCCGCCATGCGGGGGAGCAGCAGACGGTTGAGGAACCACCTAGGAAGAGGCAGAGGTTCGACCGTGGCGGTCTGCAGGGAGGAGACGGACGAGGTAGAGGAGCTGGCCGAGCAGCAGGTGGTGGACGACGCTTTGAGGCTCTACCACCACCACCACCAGGAGGTCCACCCCGACCGCAGGGGAGAGCTCAGCTTCAGGCAGCCGAGGCCTTCGATCATGGAGCCCTGGGAGCTGATGGACAGGAGCAGAACTAGTGGATACATCCTTTGTACTTCTGGTTCCTTGTTGCTTTTGTGTAGCGTCTTGTAATATGAGCTGCAATAATAAAAGACGCATACCCTTGTGATATTTTTTTTTCGTTCCTGTCCTCTTTCGTGATGTTACTAGGAGATTCCAGTTTTGGCTGTTGACTTGACCCTCACTTGTGAGATGTCTACTGGAGGGGACCCAGTTACCACACACTGATGCCGACAGTGTGACTCAACCCTTGGAGGCGAGAGTAACGGTTGAATCTCTTAGTAGTAGCGTCGAGGCCTTACGACGTCATCCTTGGTATGGATTAGTATCATCCATGTTAGGATTGACTGTTTTAGGCAAAGAATGTGGTTCATCCAGAGGATGAGACCGGATTTCTCTTTTCGGCAAAGAAGAAATCTTGCAGCTCTTGTGGGACCAGAGATGGTCCGAGCCACGACAGAGAAGGTCCAGATCATCCAGGAGAGGATGAGGACAGCTTAGAGCCGGCAGAAGTCATATGCTGACAGGAGGCGGAGGCCACTAGAGTTCGAGGATGGTGACCACGTCTTTTTGCGTGTCTCACCTCGACGTGGTTTACGGAGATTTGGCCGAGGCGGCAAGTTGTCTCCACGCTCCATCGGGCCTTTCCAGGTCCTCAGCAGGATAGGAGAGGTGGCTTATCGCCTGGCTCTACCACCTCAGTTGCACCGGGTGCACGACGTCTTCCACGTGTCTCAGCTGAGGAGATACGTGCACGACCCGACGCACATCATCGACTTTGGGGAGCTGGACGTGGACGATGGGGTGACTTTTGCGGAGGTCCCAGTGGAGATCGAGGATCGACAGGAGCGGGTCCTACGTGGGCGGTCGATTCCTCTTGTGTGCATCAGATGGCAGCACGGGAACCTCCAGGAGAGCACTTGGGAGCGGGAGGCTCAGATGCGTGCTCAGTACCCCCATTTGTTCCCCTAGTTTTTGATGTTTCTTTACGGGGACGTAAAGCCCTGAGGTGGGAGTAATGTAAAGTCCCGCAAATTTCAAGGAAATTTTTTTTCTTAATTTTCTTTGGAATTTTACAAGAGCGCAGCTTCAGACGACACCTGATTCCGAGGCCCGGTGTGCCCGGAATCAATTTCCGAAGTTTGGCTCGGGTACGTTCAGTGAACGGACGAGCGGGTTTTTCTATCTTTTGAACCGGTGCCCGGAATCAAATTCTGAGGGCACCGATGAAATCGCAGCGCCGGTATTTGCTTATAAACGCCTCTTCCGGAGTTGCGTTTGCTCAGACGTGGTTTTTAAATTTTGCGGCTTTAAGTCAGAAATAAAATAAAGTTTGTGCGACAACTTTATTTTATTTCACTTAAGCTGCTTGGAAGCCACTTGAAGCCACTTAAGGGCGGCTTGAACTGAGTGGAACTGGATAGGAGGCTATCCAGAAATATCCTACCCCCTTGGTAGGATATTTGTGCGGTGGGGCCCGCACGAGCCCCGCCGTTTCTTTCGCTAAGTAACGCACCCGCGAAAACCCGTCAAAGTAACTGAAAAGTCAACCAACGCGTTTTCCTAAATTCTTAACAGACCATTTAATTGGGCGGTTTATTTCGTGAATTAAATGGGCTGTTTTATTCGTTGAATTAATTCAACGAATTAAATGGGTCGTTACTTACGCGTTTTGCGTTTGTTGGCAAAATAATAAAATAGACAACTTGTCTATTTTGGAGGATTGCTATCGTTGTGCAATTCCTCTGAACCTCCACTCTCCCCGCGAAGAACGCGAAGAACGCGAAGAACGCGAAGAACGCGAAGAACGCCGGCGACCGGAATTCGACGACGCACACCGAGATCTGCGACGTCGACGAGCCCTACCCGCGACGTTCTTCGGCGACGCCTCTTCTTCTGCGGCCGATCCTCGTTCGGCAACTAAGGTGAGAAACGAATCATTTGAATTCTCCCGTTTTAATTTCGATATCAACGGATTTAAACTAATTAAATCCGTTTGATCTTGATCCGGAGATTGGCGACGCGACGCCGGATACCGCGACGACGCGACGATCCCCCCTTCTTCCGCGACGAGCAATTCCGCGACGACCTCTCGTCCGACGACGACGACAAGTAAGGGATGTTGGATTATTTTATCTTTTTCCCCGTGTTTATTCTTTTAAAGTGAAGAACATGATCTCCGACAATTTTGATTTATTAAAAATTGTTGTTGATTATTCCTCCCGTGGATTTTGACTAAACGCGGAGGGTGCGGGTCTAACGAACAAGACCCGGCAACCCTCCGCCGATCTCTTTTGTTGTGCGGATTTGGCGGACGACGACGAACCGTGCGGCAAGGGCATTTTGTTGATTCCGCAGTGAAGATCGTCCCCCGGGAGGAGCAACGACGCAGACGGGAAAGAAATCGGGCCACCGGAGCATCTCCGGCGGCCCGCGGAAGGAGACGGCGGCGCCCGGCGCGCCGCCGGAGGAGTCCGCCGCGGCCGAGCCGCGGCGGCGGCAAACCGCCGGACCGCGTCCGCGGTCCGGCCACCAGCACGCGGCCCGCGCAGGCCGCGTTTCTCCCAAAGCCGCGGGTTTGACCCGCGGCGGCTCTTCGGCCGCTCGGCCGAAGACCGAGCCGGCCGGTCCGGTCGGCCGGGCCGCGCCCAGGCCGGACCGGACCCGGCCTAGCCGGGTCGGGCCGGGTCGCCCCGGACCCAGAACCCCCGTTTCGGGCCCTCTTCGGTCTTTCGCCCATATCTTGGGCCTGGGACCTCCGATTGACGAACCGTCAGCGGCTACGCGATCCTTGGATCGAGACGGTCGTTTCGGTATACTATACTCAAGGTGCACCTTCCTTTTCGGGAGCCTACGTAGTTAAAACTCCGTAGTTAAGTGTGCTTGGCCTAGAGCAGTGATCAGGATGGGTGACCTCCTGGGAAGTTTCCCAGGGTGGGTGTGAGACGGAAAGGCCAATAACTAACAGACCGGGCGTCCGATTGACGCGCCGTCTGTTTCGTTGAATTCCTCTAAGTGAGACGGAACTTTTGGCATACTCCGCCCGAGGATCGGATACAGGCGGAGTACGGTCGGGTTGGTTTTGCCCTAAAAACCAACCGGGCCCCTGGGACGAAAATGCCAATAACTCTCAGACCGGGCGTCCGATTGACGCGCCGTCTGTTGCGTTGAGATCCTGTTGTCGATACGGAACTTTCGGATACATCAACTTCGGACTACGTGTCAGTTGATGTATCAGCCTCTCGGCTCGTGGAGCGGACCCTCCTAAACGAGCTCGCAAAGTGCGGGAACCCTAGTGCTGGCTGTGGCTTCGACGACAGAGCAGAGATCCTCCGTGGACTGCGACGACGACAGAGCAGAGATCCTCCGTGGACTGCGACGACGGCAGAGCAGAGATCCTTCGTGGACTGCGGCGACGACTGTGCAAGAGATCCGCAGTGGACTGCGTCGACTACTGCACTCAGCGATCCTACGTGGAACAGTGCTACCGAACCTGTGTGAGCTGAATCTTCTTTTTTACCTTGAGCGGTGGAGCGCTTGGGTGTAGCGGCGGACCCGTGGTACTTGACAGTGGTGGTGCGCTTGGATGCAGCAGCAGACCCTTGGCGGTGGAGCGCTTGGTTGTAGCGGCGGACCCGCGATACTCTACGGAGTGTGTGCGCTTGGTTGTAGCGACAGACCCGCGACGGTGGAGACGTGCGTGCGGATTACGGAGACCGTGTAAATGACTGAGACCTGATGACTGCTTGACCGACTCGACTTGGAGTGAGTCGACTAGCCCAGTGGACGGAGCGCCCAGTAGTTGGCAGCAGACCCACGGCGGACGGAGCGCCTGGTAGTTGGCGGCAAACCCGCGGTACTCGACAGGAGGAGTACCTCAGTAGGCTATCTGGGTGAGCGCCCGGTATTTGGCAGCAGACCCTCAGCGGACGGAGCGCCCGGTAGTTGGCAGCAGACCCGCGGTACTCGACAGGAGGAGTACTTCAGCAGTCTTAGGTTAGTGAGCAGTACCTCGGAGTCGTGACAGGACCACTGTACACTTCAGAGATGGGGCTCTTCAACATTTACAGTTTCGATAATGAAAATCCTGGTTGAGCTGAATCTAATGTTACTCTCCTTTGTGGATTGTGTTGAACTATCCTATGTGGATTTACTGTTTACTCTCCTTGTGGATTTGAGTCTTGCTTTCCTTTGTGGATTGAGTTGTTCTTGAGCTCGTGAGCAGAGCTAGAATTGGGGACTTAGGTATATGTATGGGCATATACCTAAGTCGAGTCAGATGTTACTTCGTGATTGCATCTTTCTTTTGTGCTATATCCTTTGTGGATTTCGGGAGACCTTCGGGGGTCTCGGGGTCCTTACTGAGTAGTTGTACTCACCCCTGCACGGGCTATGCCCGCACCTTGTTGTGTTGGTTGCAGACGACGGACAGCGCTGATCACGGTTGGGGCGTGGAGCAGGACGGTACCTGGAGGTGGACCACTGGGCGGGACGTGCTCGGAGCGGACGTGGGACCCGAGGAGCCTGGAGGCTATCTGTACCCACCCTTCTGGTGGGATTGCCAGTGGACGACACGAGGCCGCCGTCTTTTCTTCAGTTGCTGTACTTTACTTTTCAGTTGTACTTTACAGTTGGGCTTGTATTTCCGGCCCCCTTTACTTTTCTGCACTTTACTTTCCGCTTGCTGACTCTGTGTGGTTGTTACTTAAAGGCAATGCCTTCCCTGTTTACTGGGATTTTACGCCTTGGTGCTAGTTGCCAGCCCCTGGCCTATGGAAGGCGGGCTTGGGGTAGTCACGGCACGGGCCCCGAGGACGGGTCGTGACAGACTCGATGAAATAGACACGTATGATGTACTGCGGTTGCCATGAGCCCAACGTCCCGATATCGTACAGGGGTAGGAGGCTCGGGGATCACCTGAGCCTGGTTGGTGTAAGAGTACGAGGTGATTTCCTTCCATCTCTTAGACCCAGAAATATTCCTTCTTCCAGTACCCGAGACAACAAAGCATTGCCCCATGTTGGGGGTCGTGGCCTCCAACTGATGGATTGAGAAGACATATGCGTCATCCAAACCTGCCCAGGGATCACTCGTGATAGTGGCAGGCTCGACATCACCTTCCAGAATATGATTTTCCTTGCTCTTGTAATAGTCAACATCCAGGTAACGGGCATCACAAGAGGCAAACAGAGGCGAATCTCCTTTGAGAACACCCACTCGACCCTTAAGGTAGTATTTGAGGCACTGGTGATACGATGAGGGGACCGCTACGTGAAGGTGGAGCCACGGCCTGCCCATCAATGTGTTGTAGGTAGTGTCCTGAGAGACAACCATGAATTCGGTATTGGTAATTAGGCCACCGAACTGGGTCTTCATACGAATCTTACCGAGTAGAGTTTTCTCGGTCTTATCATACCCCTGGATCCTGAGGTCGGAGGGAGTTAAATCATCCTCAGACAACCCCAGTTTCCGCAATGTTTGAGTTGGGATTAGGATAATCCCGAAACCCGTGTCGACAAGTCAGCGGCGGACTTCCATGCCATTGAACTGGCCGGTGATGTACAGTGGGCAGATGTGCCCATGTATGGGAAGGTCTTCATCTTCATCGGAAAACGAGATAACTACCTGACATTCAGCGTCCTCAATCACCTCATTGTGGAAGTATTCTTTAGCTGCTACCTCCGTTTCAAACTGGAGGGGGCTCATTAAATCCTTGGTGATCACCTCACGCATTTCAGACGACAGGCGAAGGGCCTCAAGGATAGAAAGCCTTGCCGGAATGCTGACCAGGTGCTTCAGAACATTACAAATTTGGGCGAAACGCGAGCTTATGCTTACAGGAGGTCGCTTTGCGATTGGAGGCACGACGGTCCCTGCTGGCGGAACTGGTGACTGGCTGGTACAAGGCACATCCTGTTGTTCGCTAGCCGAAGCCCGAGAGGTGGCTGCCATGTTAGGGCCGAAAGGCTGTAGTCGGCTGGTGGCATGGCATAGCTGGTTGCGACATGGACAAGGTGGTTCCACGTGATCCGGCAACACAAACGTTGGAGGAGGCGAACCTATTGACACCAGGTGAGGGAGTCACATGTGCTGATTTCTGTTCCGAGCCTGTTGCCTGGTCTTAGTAGCGTGCACGACCTGACTGGAGGTGATGACTGTCGTGCCCCGACGATTCACATAGCCACGGCTCCACCGACGTTGGCGACGACTGGGGACATTGGGGAGGTCCACCTGGCGTTCCTCATCATCAGGAGTCAAAAGGGATTTACCAACTCTACAGTGTTAACCGAAGTGTACCCCGAGATTTCACTCAAAGAGTCATCCACTACTGGATGGAGTCTCAGAGGGATCCCCATTTCTGGGGGCATAAAATCACCAAGAGTGCGGGAAGATGACGGCACTTGTAGGGTGCGTTCTTTCTTCTTATGCTGCGGCTTGCTCTTCTGGGAAGAAGTAGGCTGCGACGACAATGCCAAAAAAGCGCTCGCAGAATATGAGGGCTCTGGCTGATTCAGGAGGGCACGGATGATGCCATGGGCACGAGCGACCATCCTGTGGTCCATCTAGTCGTTACATTTCCGGGACCCACGGTCGGAAACCTTTTCCCACTCATCCCCATTGTCATTGCTACCATCTGATCTCACAAAGACACATGCCACCTATGTCGGGGCAGGGCCCAACCAAACTATGTTGTTTTCAATCTCGTCTTGGAGCCAGTCTTTGAACACATAGCATCGATGGATTGTGTGTCCCAGGATCCAATGATAAGGGCAGTAGTAAGGGTGATCAGTGAGACACGCCTCTTCTGGCTTTCGACACTCGGGTAGCTGCACGATCCTATTCTCCAAGGCGCTATGGAAATAACTGGGGACCTGGGCATCGTCAAACGAGTAAGTCTGATTCCTTATATCTAGAAAGGGGGCTATTGGAGGTTGACCATGACCAGGGGCCGGGGGAGCATGCCGAGGAGGAGGATCCTGATTATCTCGCCTGGGTGGTGGCAGTGCGTTGCATGGAGGCGCTTGCCGGTTTTGAGGTGTTCGCTGCTGGGCCGGAGGCTATGCCCGTGGTGGTGGACCCCTATGGGGCTGCTGAGCTGGACTCACTGGTAGAAAATCTAGCTGTCTGGGGGCCTCTACTTGGGCTACAACAGCAGGCTCGGCTCTAGTGTCTCTCATTGCAGAGATTACAGGAGGCAGCGGGCGTGC
Organism: Viscum album; assembly: GCA_963277665.1. Lineage (NCBI taxonomy): Eukaryota > Viridiplantae > Streptophyta > Magnoliopsida > Santalales > Viscaceae > Viscum > Viscum album. Next base: position 1,449,385,312 of record OY728129.1, read on the forward strand.
CTGACTGGCCTATTGTAGGGCTTCTTCGAGGCGCTGAGCCTTGTCTGAGAAGTCCCGAAACCCTCCAGGGTAATTCTGAGTGATCATAGAAGGAACCAGCTCAACCTTGACACTCCCTACACACATTTTCAGTAATTGATCATGGGTTAGTGGCATCTCGAGGGAGTACGTGAGCCCCTTCCACCGGGCGATGAAGTCCGCGACTCTCTCATCGGGCCTTTGTTTGCACCTAAAGAGGTCCGCGATGTTCATATTCTGAGTTGTGGAACTGAACTGGAAGAGGAATTTACGGCGAAGGTCCTCCCAGTTAGTCACAGATCCAACAAAGAGCTGGCTGTACCAGACGAATGTTGGCCCTTCCAGTGTCTGAATGAAGCAATGGAGCTTGGTAGCCTCCTACTGCACCGGAGTCCCTAACATAGGCCCGCACCTCGAGTTCAAGTGGGCCAGGTGTTGTGATGAGTCTCCAGTCCCATTAAAGGGGGCGAAAGCGGGGTTCCCAAATCCCGGCGGGGCCGGTATATCATCCACCCACGCTGGGTATGGCTTGCCGTCCGGTGGGATTGCCACCTGCCGAGTTTCTAGGGCCTCCAAGAGGGCGATGAGTACTTCCATCAGATCGTACAGATGTGGATTCTTGTCTTGAAGGGGATCTCTAACCACAAGCGCGTTGTCATGCTCTTCGATACGGTAGTCAAGCTCAACAGCTTGTGGGGCGGCTGGCGGAGCGACTCTCGGGGCGGGGGGAGGAAACTGAGCAGGGTCCCCCAGGTGATCCCGCCGCTCGGGAGGGTTTGGAAAAACATATCGCGCCCTCTTGCCATGGGCTCCAGCCACTCCCCTATCAGTGAACACCACATGGTCACGGTTGCCCGGGGAATCTCGGCAAGGGGTGGGTGCTCCTTACCCTACTGTCCTGGTCTAGGGTTACCGTAGTAAGGCCCCCTCTCTGCAATGCGTTCGACCAAGAGCTCATCAACCAGCCTCTTTTGCTCAGTAAACTGTTGGCATAGCGTGGCCTTCTCGGGATATTCTTCTGCCATCTGCACCGAGGTAGATGGGTCGCCGAGTTTGATAGACCTGACTGGCTCTTTACCCTTGCCGATGTTTCGGCTCAGTGTTAGTGCCTCTGTGGGTACATGGAGACCTATGAGGCTCCTCTGTTGGCGAGTAATCCTCCCAAATGGGTCCAGTAGTGTCTTGTCCTCAGGGGGTGAGTCACCATAGAGGGGATCCACACCATTTCCCTCATCTGAAAGGTCAGCCATGTTGACTGCCACTGTCCTTGGCGATGTTCCCTCAGGGACGCCCAGTGAATCGGGCTGTCGGCGGATCGCACAGAAAAGAAGGGTAGCGTACTTCTCCCATATGTGGATGTGCGCATGGGGGGTGGCTTCCTCAATAACATTGTGGAGTACTTGAAAAATCTGGACGCATTGTTGCTGGAGGGCCACGTGGTGGCCTAGTGACTCAAGGTGCCGAACCGTTGGGAGCGCTGCCAGGTCGACCCGACGACACTGCTCACCGATCTCCTCGAGATGTGCTTGGCTCCCTGGATAAGGTGCTAGTTGATGGAGAAGACGGGAGTGATTCACCCGAAGAGTCTGGAAGAAGCATTCAATCTCTCCCGGGGTGAGTGACTCTGGCATATCAAAATCAGATCATGCGACCGGCCAAAACTTCTCGGGGAAGTGGCCCGCTGCGAGGACTATCTAGAAGCTCCATGACTCCGGTTTGGGGTCCGGACCTTGCTTCCCCTACTCATCAACCAAGAATAGTCGGGAAAATGGCAATGGCGCCGAGGAAGGCCACCAGGCTGGTGGGATGGCCGGCGGGGAATACGACGAACAGGCCGATTGGCCACCGATCCCTGAGTCATCCTCCAAGGGTTGCAGTGCCCTGGCTGCCACATCACGATAGGATGGGCCGGAGAATGGGCCTCTGGTAATAGCATCAGTGCTTTCCGAGGGTGCTTCACCTTACGAATCTTCCGTCGGTCCCCATAAAATTTCCCCACCCTCCCTAACAGAGGCGGAAGGTGCTTCTGGGGAGGCCAGTGGAAACTACGGTTTTGACCCGTGGGGGTACGCCAAGTCCTTTTCCTTCTGGATATACCTTCGGAGGGAGGAGGGAATCATACGGATCTCTCTTTCAGGGAGTACGAGACTGACATGTCGCGTCCCCATCCCTACCCTCAACTCGAAGGGTTGGGGGTAAGGTTCCATCATTGAGTCGTACTCCGCCTCAAAATCCGATAAACGGACTGGTCTAATTTCCGTTCGAACTCCCCTGACATTCCACATACGGCGACGACGCCCCTCCTTCCTACCCCTGGGTGGATCCTCATGGTACGGATGATTTCTATCAAGGGGTCCCATGGCCGCAATAGAGCTGGAGCGGAGAGGAATGAAGGATGGGGTGTGGGAAGCACCAGGACAGATGTCGAAAGGGACATGGGGAGGACCTCCATGTGAGTGAGTGACTGGATACACAACGGCTCCATACTCACGGCCAGCAGTAGGGGGAGTGACCTCATACCCAGTGTAGTGGGCACTAGAAAGATTCATACCCGGAGCATAGCCGTCGCGAAGAATCCTTCGGCTTCCCATATCTGTGGCACAGAATGAGCCTTCATGGTGGGTGGCACTATCGCAGATTGGTCTGCGGTGGCCATTTTCTATGCCCGCGATCAAGAGAGTCGACCCAACCCGCTTGCAGGGCGGTCGGGGCCTTGATCCCAGTCAGGAATGTGACTGCCCCTGCTCAACGTGTGCGGGGGTCTGGTGATAGGATTCAGCAGTGGCACGAGCCACAGTGGTTGCTGACGTTGGTGTCTCGGGATGAGCATTCCCTTCCGCTCGCGCCCGACGCTGGCGTCAGTTCAGATGGGTCAGAGATGATGGTGCAGGCATGAAGATTGCCTACATCTCGGCCCGGGGAGTCGGGCGGCGGCGTCGATGCAGCATGGCGGGGGTTGTTTCCATTAACCCCTGGGACGGGTCTCCGATCGGGCATACCTGGACATCCCCCACCTCATTTTCATAGGGGAGGGATGTGTCAAAGTGCTCTGGGGATAGACTCCCGAAGCGGTTGAACATCAGAGTGGGGAGTGGCGGCTCCCTGCGCAGCCCTCGGGGGCAGTGATGGTGGTGAGGTGTAGCCGCCTCTAGATCCAAAAGGGCCATGCCCTTGGTGGGGATGATCCCTTCCTCGTCGTACCTACGAACCAAGTCATTGATCACCCTTCGTTGGATGATTTCTGATGGGGAGAGGGGGCATGAGCGCCCGACAGCTACAGCGGTCGAAGTCGGAGCAACTGTGGAAAAGGCGAGACCATGCGAGGTGGCTGCATCGGTATTGCCCCTGCCTCTGCGCGGGTGGGCAGGTGGCGATCGAGCTCCAGATGCAGTGATTCGATTCCTGGAAGAAGGGAGATGAACTCATTAGTACTAACAGGAAAAGGAATCAACAACCAATAGCCCAGAGTTATTCCATCTTCTGTGGTCGGTGAGAGGAATCCACACTGACGATGTCGCAGAACGGAGTGGTCAACGTCCTGACGACCTTGACCCCTGGTGGGTTTCACGTCCCGGTGGTGGGTACCCGGACCTGGTGACATGCTAATATTCTAATACCCCGACTACTACCATTCTCTGTATTGAGGAGAAGAGATTCACGTCGGGTTCACCATTTTCGGATTCCGACGCTTTCACCAGGGAGCACGTGCGCAATTTCTATCACGCATGGAAGGACGCGCGACTTGTTTCCCCGCATTCCCACTTTCCAAAGGCAGGCGGCATCCATTCCTTATTCAGGGATGTCTGCTCCTTGATCAAAACCGGGATGATGGGATGTCGGTTCTTCCTTCCATAGATTCCTCCTCGGAACTCTTCACCTAGTCTGGGTCTCCCTCATAGATTTAAGACGGGTCCGTGATGATCATTCCCAGCACCATATCTACATGGATGTCAGTTAATTAGGCTGCTTCCATTGAGATGCTCCAAGGGGTCTTGTCGGGGCAGCAATCTTCGGTGAGGAGAATGGTCACGTTGGGGTGTCGTTGGCATGTCTTGACCCTGGGGATCGGCATGTCTTCCTTTTGTCCCTTATTAGATGGATTATCAAGGGCGCGGAAGCCCGAGGCATCCCACATCGAACATGGGGATTGTGTACCATCTGAGGTTTTCCTCATCTTCCCATGTTTAACACGGGGTATGCCGTGAGTTTAACGTCTTGCGGAGACGGATAAGGGTAAAGGACCCCCTAGGCGGAACACTGATGTTGGGGCCAACACGTGGGCAGCTTCCAAGATATCATGGAATGGGATGGGGTGGCATGATCTCACCGGGAAGTGGCGGCCCGGGTAAGGATCATGATGGATGGTGGAGTGACAGGCTTGAACCTCATGGAGGATTCCTACGTATCCCTATGGCAGGGAATCAATGTTCGCGTAGTTTGGTGGTACAGTGGGACACCTAGGGAGGCGACCCCTGAGAATGAACGCATAGATTTGAGCCTGGAGGAAGTAAGATCTCCAAGATTGGGCATGAGCTTCCCAAGGCACGTGGGCTCAAGGGGGAAGTCAGGATGAGACGTGGGTGTGAGGCATGTGGCTTACAATCTGAGGTGGCCCAAGAGAAGGAATAAAGTGTAACGTTATGTGGGATGAGATACAATTTAAAGTCATGCAGGAAGAGGGCATACAGTTTAACGTCATGCGGGACGAGGGATTTGGGGCTTACGCTTTGAGGCGGCCCATGGTGGTCGAGGAACCGACGTGGAGAGGTCGGAACGACCGAGTGGTGGGCTTGAACTTCGTGGAGGATTCCTATGTACCGTGCGTTAGCACGGATCAAAGTCCACATAGTTTTCTGGGATGGGGATTATGCTCTGAGGCAGCCAATAGAGGATGTCATGGTCGATGCGTTCTCTAAGCCCACATGAGTCATGCTCTGTGTGAGAAACAAGAGGCAGCATGTACCAGACGATCACGTCGCAAAGGGTGCGTCTGTGAGAAGCGGAAAGGGAATTATGCGTTGAGCAGCCCAAAGAGGAAACAGGTGCTTATGCTTGGTTAGCGGCCCTTGGTGCCGAGGCTTACTCCAGGGTGGAGGCCCGTGGTGTGACAAAGTGCAGTGGGAAAGGGACTCCACTGGCCTTGGCAGGGGGATGTACAGAGATGCATGGGTGCAACCTTCCGTAAGAGAGGCTAGGGGATTACGCTCTGAGGTACCACTTCCCCAGTAGACAAACGCCACTCCGACGAGGAGGATCTCATTCCATGGGAGGAAGAGTCCATTCCCGTGGAGACGAGTGGGCGTAAAGAATTCCCGAGCTGGGGGGACCCTGTTGGAACTAGGGACTTCAAAGCATGAGTTGGCGTATGGTTTGTGTTTGTTGTCAATCCTCAGTGGAAGTTCAGGATGTGTACCAACAAATAGATCATACCGTTCAAGCAAAAAAAAGTAGTGAAGGTGGTGCCGTTTCCCAGTGGTTGCCAAATTTTTGGGCCTGAAAATCGGCCAAATAAAGTAAAGTGTTTTTGGCAACGGTATTTGCGCGCCGAGCTCTTGGAGGATAAAAGACTTGCGCGCCATATGTTTTTGAGGATCATAACATCAAAATTTAGATAAGGAAAGAAGGTCGCGCAAGTGTTGGTTGGGTCGCGCAAGTGAGTTGCGCGACAGAGGTTACTGGAGACAAGACTTGCGCGTCGCTGAGGGACTTGCGCGCCTTCGCACATGGGGTCCAGTTTGCCTATAAATACTAGACCACCCCTCCTCATTTGGAATGGAGTTCAAGACTGAGAGATTGTTCGAGCTCTCGTCGCGCAGGTGGTAGTTTGGTCGCGCAAGTAGAGCTTGTGCGCTGGTTGTCTGCTGAGCACCCAAGGCACTTTGGGAGAGAAAGGAAGTGGACCGTGCAAGTTTGTTGTCGGGGAAGGAAGCGTCGCGCAGGTGCGTTAGTGACACTTGCGCGCCAGTCTAGACTTGTGTACTGTATTGGGACTTGCGCGTCCGGCTTGGAGAAGCGCGCCGGTTTTTGCTGAAGCCCGCCGGCCTGTTTGGAGCTACACGAAAGCCAGGAGACTACCTGATACATTCGAGGAAAAGTGATATTCTGCTTCTGGTGAGAATCGGACTTCAATAGAGCATCTACATGCAACAAAGGATGCATTCTTATGTAAATAATGAAGAGAACTTTACGTCTATAAACTGAGTGAGACGTCACCAACGACAGTGAGCTAGGGGGAGTCAACGGGAGTGACCCGAGGCACGCAGTGGGCTATCCCTGAACCTTTGTAAAGGCAGTGAGCCTGGGACAGAGTAACTTTACCCGAACTTTAGTAATCTATTGATAGTGAAGCATAGTGGATTTTGGTACGACCGACAACCTGTCGGCGTATGCTCCTTGGACGTAGCCCTTAGTGTTGAACCAAGTAAAAAGGGATGTGTCTTCTCTGTGCATGTGAATGTTTTCATTATGAACATAATCATCATACAGGTTCAACAAGTTCCTACCAACGTGGGAACAAGATCCATCACATTAAAAGAAAAAGTGGTCACCCCGATTCACCCCTCATCTCTCAGGGTGTCCCGGGGTCCTTCAAGTGGTATCATAGGGTAAAGGTTGCTGGTGTTGAATATGACCTTCTTCATCATGGAAAACGCGGTCAATGTCAGGGGAGTCCCTCACTTCGATGGAAGCAATTTACAGATCTGGAAGAACAGAATGAGATCTCATCTAAGATCTCTTGGAATGGAAGTTCTTTTTTCTACTGTGCAAGGAATACATGTCACTGATCCATCAGGTCTGGCTATTACTGAAACAGACAGGAAACTTCTTGATGCAGATGCTAAAGCACAGAATGCTCTCACTGCAGCCCTTTCTGATCAGATCTACCTGAAGGTGATGAATTGCACCTCAGAAAAATCCATGTGGGATAAACTTGAGAATATTTATGAAGGAGATAGCAAAGTGAAGGAGGCGAAACTACAAGTGCTACACAATCAGTTTGATGATCTGAAGATGCATCCAGACGATAATTCAGACTCTTTCTTCAATATAATTACTGAAGTGGTTGAAGAAATTCGGGGTTTAGGCGAAGAAATCAAAGACATTGATATTGTAAAGAAAATAGTAAGAAGACTTCCACCTATGTATAATGCCAAGGTGTCAGCCCTTGAGGAAAGAGATCTTTCCAAGCTTTCTCTAGATGATCTTCTGAGCAGCTTGGTAGCATATGAAATGAGAGTCAAACCAAAAGATGCTGCGACTCGGGTGAGCAAGGAAATGGCATTCAAGGCCAAGGATAAATTGAAAATCACAAAGGATAGTAGCGGTTATGATGACGAAGAGAAAGAAATTCTTTCTCTCATTGTAAAGAAGTTCCAGAAGGGGAAAGGGAAATTCAAAGGGAAGTTACCTCTCGCATGTTTCCGTTGTGGAAAAGTTGGGCACATTGCCTCTCAGTGATTGAAGAATATCAATGATGATGACAGTGAAGATGAAAACATAAAAAATCTGCAGAGAAGGTTCTTCAAAATGGAAGACTTCAAATATGGTAAGAAAATTCAAAGGAAGAGTTTTTTCTGTGAAGAGGAAGAAGATGACAATGAATTCTGTGATGAAGAAGAACCAGAATTCAAAACTGGGAACCATGCTTCTATGATGGCCACTATTGAAAAGTCAGAAGATACTGATGAAGAAAAACAACTGAGAACTTGTGTAGATCCTGAGGTGCAACTTAAGGACGCAGTTAGTAAGCTTAAGATTAAATGTAAGAGCTGCAATAAGTGGAAATCAATTGCAGAAGAATCAACTGAATATGTTGATCAACTTGAAGCTGAAATTGAACGTCTGGAAGAATTTGTGAAGGTAAAGTCTAAAATAATTGAACGAAATGATGATGTAGTTGATCTGAAGCTGAGAATTGAAGAGCAGGCAAAGGTCATCAATGACCTCACATCCAGACTGGATGAAAAATCCAAGACTGCTGAGGGTCTTGAGGAGGAAGTAGTTACTCTAAGGAGTAAACTGGAGACTGAATCAATTCCAAAATAATCGAGGAAGAAAATAAATTTCGGAAGATTCTCAGATGCAGAATTACTAGAAAGAGCCATGTGTGGGTCAGATGGGGTTGGAAAAATCTTGAGTGATCAAAGACCCGCTTGCATGGGAAATAGTGGAATTGGCTGTGAGGCTGAGTCATCAACTGCTGGAAGTGAAAAGATCAAAAAGAAAGATAAAATGAAAGTTGAACATGATGAAATGTTACCTAGAGTGCTGAAAAAGGAACCCTCAATCCAAACTAAAAGGAGACCCGGAAATTATCCTCAAACTTTCAAAAATGACAGACAGTCTTACTATTCTCCCATGGAAGAAGATATCAGGAGAAATTCAAGCGAGAAGACATTTCCTCTCATGAAGTGTCAGTTCTGTGGCTATTTGGGCCATACCATGTCTTATTGTGAAGAGGCAAGAAGCTATCTGAATGGAGAAGATATAGATGCTCAACAAAGAAGAACAATCTCATATCCTAATTCTCATAGGAGAAATAATTTCTATGGATATTGTTTTCATTGTTCTAACTTTTGTCATAAGGCCGTTAATTGCAGGCAGAGAAGGGACATAGACACCTCATACCGAAGTTCAAGACAAGTCAAGTCTCGTCAGCAAGACAGTGTTTCTCTTTCAAACAAGTTCTCACCTCTCAAAGAAGACTTTGACTATGAAGAACCTGGGTAAGCGGATGAGATAGTTGAAAGGCCATCAGTTCTATATACTCAATCTAATGTCTCATGGAAGGAAAGGAAGAAGATTGAGAAATCAAACCTTGTAGAGGTAGCCCTCAAAGCTACAAAGAACAACAGTACCTGGATTCTAGATAGCGGTTGTTCATCTCATATGACGGGTAATGTCGGCCTACTAACGAATATCATAAAGAATGTTGATGGTACAGTAAGATTTGGTAATGATGGGGCTCTGAAAATCAAAGGGAGTGGAAGTACCCAATTAGATAATGGAGAACTAAAGAAGACTGAAGTCCTTTACATAGATGGCCTACGTCATAATCTCCTCAGCGTGATTCAACTCTGTGACTCAGGACTTATAGTTACTTTTAATCAGAAAGGCTGCACTATCAAGGAAAAAACCAGCAATTCACTTATGAAAGGATACAGAACAGAAGGCAACTTGTATCAGGTAGATAGTGAAGAAAATGTATGTTACATGACTGTTGAAGAAGAAAACAATTTGTGGCATCAGAGATTGGGACACATCAATCAACAAGACCTGGAGAAAATATCAAAATTGAGAATTGTAATGGACATACCCAACCTAAAGCGTGAGCGTGAAAAATCTTGTGATGCTTGTATTCGTGGGAAGCTGGTCTGCAGTTCATATCGGCCAAAGAAGAAAAAGGAATCTCACCTTCTTGATCTGATTCATACAGATGTTTGTGGTCCAATAAATGTTGCCAGAACACATGAAGAAAGGTACTTTGTCCTTTTCATAGATGATTACAGTAGAATGGCATGTGTGATGGTCAGTCACAGGAAACGACAAGTCCTTGACTGCATGAAAACATATCGGCGAATCACCAAGAATGATACTGGATGAACAATCAAAGTGTTGGGATCTGACAATGGAGGAGAATACACATCCATTGAATTTGAGAATTTTCTAGAGAAGCATGGGATACAGCATGAGGTAGCTGCTGTGAGAACTCCAAAAAAAATGGAGTTGTTGAACGTAGGAATCGACAGGTGAACAACATGGCGCGAACTATGCTGATTGAGAGTCGTATTCCACGACATTACTGGAAAGAGGCTGTTCAAACTTCAGTGTACATTCAGAATCGAACAGGACTCTATATGGGTGAGACGAAGACACCATATGAATTGTGGCATGGACAGAAGCCTTCTCTAAAATACTTCCGTGTCTTTGGAAGTAAATGCTTCATCAGGAACAAATAAGGAAATCAAGGGAAATATGGCGACAATGCAGATGAAGGAATTTTCCTTGGTTACTCAATGAACAGAAAAGCCTACAAATGCTTCAACAAGCGTTTGGGAAGAATTGTGGAAAGAAGTGATGTTATGATAATTAAAGAGAAAACCACGAATGCTTCAAAGACGTCATATACTGATGTGATAGAAAGTCAGGAAGAATGTGAACGTGAAGAAAATACAAATGCAGAAATAGATGAAGTTGTTCAAAACACTAAGTAGTCACATCATGATATTGACTCAGAAGAAGAATATGAAGAAGAAACTATGGCTGAAGAAAATGCTACTGAACCTCACAGGAGAAATCGAAGAGCTGAGATTGATCCATCCAACATAATTGGGGACAGGAGTGCACCCACTCAAACAAGGAGAATGAGGAATAACATGCAATCTGCATTTCTATCAGTTGTAGAGCCATCCTCATTCGAATAAGCTGCTAATGATGAATCTTGGGTGAAAGCCATGAATGATGAATTAGATCAGATTGACAAGAATCAGACATGGGATCTTGTCCAGAGACCCAAAGGTCAAAATGTGATTGGTACCAAATGGATCTTCAAAAATAAGTTTGATGAACATGGAAGTGTCATCAGAAACAAGGCACGTCTGGTATGTAAAGGATACTCTCAGATTGTAGGCATTGATGTTGAAGAAACCTTTGCTCCAGTGGCTAGACTGGAGTCAATCAGGATTTTCCTTGCCATGGCACTCCAAAGAGGATATAAAGTATATCAAATTGATGTTAAGACAACATTCTTGAATGGTGTACTAGAAGAAGAAGTCTACATTGAACAACCAGTGGGCTTTGTTTTGGGTACTAATGAAACAAAGGTCTGTAAACTGAAGAAAGCTCTGTATGGTATGAAGCAGGCACCACTGGCATGGTACTCACGGCTGGATGCATATCTCAAGAAGTTGGAATTCAAAAGAGGAGGATTTGATCACAATCTCTATGTGAAGAATTCTCCAAAAGATCAATTCATGGTTCTTTTCTACGTTGATGATATCATATTTGGTGGTAGTAGGCAGAAATCAGTGGATGAATTTGCCAACCACATGAAATCATAATTTGAAATGTCTATGATTGGGGAGCTCACATATTTCTTGGGGCTACAGGTGATTCAAAAGAAGGAATACACTTTCATTTCTCAGGAAAAATATGCAAGAGAGCTACTGAAGAAGTTCAATATGCAAGACTCCAAACCAATGTCAACTCCGGTTGCAGTTGGAACTAAACTCGGAAAGCATGAGGTTGGGGACTCTGTTGATCCCACCATGTACAGGAGGATCATTGGAAGCCTACTGTACCGGACAACGACAAGGCCAGATATTGTCTTTGCCACATGCCTTGCAGCACGCTTTCAGAGTAATCTAAAAGGGGAACATATGGAAGCTGTAAAAAGAATCCTGAGATACATTCACGGTACACATAACTTCGGGTTATTTTTTGCTGCAGGCAGGGACAGTGAATTATCCGCATTTTCAGATGCTGACTGGGCTGGTGATGTGGTAGACAGAAATTCCACTAGTGGTGGAGCTTTCTATATTGGGAAGAAATGTGTCAGCTGGTTGAGCAAGAAACAAGAAAGTACTTCTCTTAGTACGACTGAAGCTGAGTATATCTTTGCCACAAAAGCATGCACTCAACTTCTTTGGATGAAGCAGAAGCTAACAGATATTGGTGATAAGGTGCAGCAACCAATGAAGATTTATTGTGATAACAAAAGTTCAATTGATATTACGAAGAATTCTGTTCAGCATTCTCATACAAAACATAATGAAATACAGTATCATTTTATCAAAGAAAAGGTTGAACAAGGCGTGATTAGAATGGATCATGTTGGAACTGATGAGCAAGTGGCTGATATCCTGACCAAGCCATTGTCTGCAGCTGTGTTTGAGAAGCATCGGTTGAACCTCGGTGTTCAACCACCTCCTACTGCATAAGGAGGCTCCGGAAATCCCCTCTCCCCGTTTGTTTTAACTGTTTTTATCTACTTATGGCTGTGATGCAGGATTATGGGGGAGATACTATTCAGGGGGAGTATGGATTGAGCTGAACGTTGAACTACTTATCAGTCTTTGGTTTTATTGTCAATGAGGGAGAATGGAATAAATTCAAGGCACGAAATTCTTCTGTGATGAGAAGTATAAGATTGTGATGATAAGTATAAGAAGGATAACATCAGGCGTCATGGAGAATTTCAAAACACTGGAACCCAATTCAATCTTCCTCTCTTGTTTTCTACACCGAGCATTGCTCACGTAGACTTAGAGTGTTGGCTGAGTTGATTCTTGCGTTTTGGGTTTGCTCATGGTTGGAGATCTATTGAATTTATTCTGATTGCCAATAAACCCAAAAGGGGAGATTGTTGGAACCAGGGTCTTCAAAGCATGATTTGGAGTATGGTTTGTGTTTTTTGTCAATCCTCAGTGGAAGTTCAGGATGTGTACCAACAAAGAGATCATACCGTTCAAGCAGAAAACAGTAGTGAAGGTGGCGCCGTTTCCAAGTGTTTGCCAAACTTTTGGGCCTGAAAATCGGCCAAATAAAGTAAAGTGTTTTTGGAAAATGTACTTGCGCGCCGAGCTCTTGGAGGATAAAAGACTTGTGCGCCATATGTTTTTGAGGATCAGAACATCAAAATTTGTCTAAGGAAAGAAGGTCGCGCAAGTGTTGGTTGGGTCGCGCAAGTGAGTTGCGCGACAGAGGTTATTGGAGGCAAGACTTGCGCGTCGCTGAGGGACTTGCGTGCCTCCACGCAGGGGGTCCAGTTTGCCTATAAATACTGGACCAAGCCTCCTCATTTGGAATGGAGTTCAAGACTGAGAGATTGTTCGAGCTCTCGTCGCGCAGGTGGTTGAGCCGCGCAGGTGGTAGTTTGGTCGCACAAGTAGAGCTTGCGCGCCGGTTGTCTGCTGAGCACCCAAGGCTCTTTGGGAGAGAAAGGAAGTGGACCATGCAAGTTTATTGTCGGGGAAGGAAGCATCGCACAGGTGCGTTAGTGACACTTGCACGCCAGTCTGGACTTGCGCGCTGTATTGGGACTTGTGCGTCCGACTTGGAGAAGCGTGCCAGTTTTTGCGGAAGCCCGTCGGCCTGTTTGGAGCTACACGAAAGCCAGGAGACTAGCCAATACGTTCGAGGAAAAGTGATATTCTGCTTCTGGTGAGAATCAGACTTCTATAGAGAATCTACATGCAACAAAGGATGCATTATTATGCAAATGATGAAGATACCTTCACGTCTATAAACTAAGTGCGGCGTCACCAACGACAGTGAGCTAGGGGGAGTCAACGGGAGTGACCCGAGGGACGCAGTGGGCTATCCCTGAACCTTTGTAAAGGTAGTGAGCCTGGGATAGAGTAATTGTACCTGAACTTTTGTAATCTATCTCTAGTGAAGAAAAATGGATTTTGGTACGACCGACAACCTGTCGGCGTATGCTCCTTGGACGTAGCCCTTAGTGGTGAACCAAGTAAAAAGGGATGTGTCTTCTCTGTGCATGTGAATGTTTACATTCTGAACATAATCATCATACAGGTTCAACAAGTTCCTACCAACGTGGGAACAAGATCCATCACATTAAAAGAAAAAGTGGTCACCCTAATTCACCCCTCCCCTCTCAGGGTGTCCCGGGGTCCTTCAAATGGTATCAGAGGGTAAAGGTTGCTAGTGTTGAATCTGTCCTTCTTCGTCATGGAAAACGCGGTCAATGTCACGGGAGTCCCTCACTTCGATTGAAGCAATTTCCAGATCTGGAAGAACAGAATGAGATCTCATCTAAGATCTCTTGGAATGGAATTTCTTTTTTCTACTATGCAAGGAATATATGTTACTGATCCAACAGGTCTGGCTATGACTGAAACAGACAGGAAACTTCATGATGTAGATGCTAAAGCACAGAATGCTCTCACTGTAGCCCTTTCTGATCAGATCTACCTGAAGGTGATGAATTTCACCTCAACAAAATCCATGTGGGATAAACTTGAGAATATTTATGAAGGAGATAGAAAAGTGAAGGAAGCGAAACTACAAGTGCTACACAATCGGTTTGATGATCTGAAGATGCATCCAGAAGAGAATACAAACTCTTTCTTCAATCGAATTACAGAAGTGGTTGGGGCAATTTGGGGTTTAGGCAAAGAAATCAAAGACATTGATATTGTAAAGAAAATATTAAGAATACTTCCACCTCTGTATAATGCCAAGGTGTCAGCCCTTGAGGAAAGAGATCTTTCCAAACTTTCTCTAGATGATCTTCTGAGCAGCTTGGTATCATATGAAATGAGAGTCAAACCAGAAGATGCTACAACTTGGGTGAGCAAGGAAATGGCATTCAAGGCCATGGATAAATTGAAAATCTCAAAGGATAGTAGCGGTGATGATGATGAAGAGAAAAAAATTATTTCTCTCATTGCAAAGAAGTTCCAGAAGGGGAAAAGGAAATTCAAAGGGAAGTTACCTCTCGCATGTTTCCGTTGTGGAAAAGTTGGGAACATTGCCTCTCAGTGCTTGAAGAATATCAATGATGATGACAGTGAAGATAAAAACTTCACAAATCCTCATAGAACGTTCTTAAAAAATGGAGACTTAAAATCTGGTAAGAAAATTCAAAGGAAGAGTTTTGTCTGTGAAGAGGAAGACAATGACAATGAATTCTGTGATGAAGAAGAACCAGAATTCAAAACTGGGAACCATGCTTCTATGATGGCCACTATTGAAAAGTCAGAAGATACTGATGGATAAAAACAACTGAGAACTTGTGTAGATCCTGAGGTGCAACTTAAGGATGCAGTTAGTAAGATTAAGATTAAATGTAAGAGCTGCAATAAGTGGAAATGAATTGTAGAAGAATCAACTGGATATGTTGATCAACTTGAAGCTGAAATTGAACGACTGGAAGAATTTGTAAAGGTACAGTCTAAAATAATTGAATGCAATGATGATGTAGTTGATCTGAAGCTGAGAATTGAAGAGCAGGCAAAGGTCATCAATGACCTCACATCCAGACTGGATAAAAAATCCAAGACTGCTGAGGGTCTTGAGGAGGAAGTAGTTACTCTAAGGAGTAAACTGGAGACTGAATCAATTCCAAAAGAATCGAGGAATAAAATACATTTCGGAAGATTCTCAGATGCAGAATTACTAGCAAGAGCCAAGTGTGGTTCAGATGGGGTTGGAAAAATCTTGAGTGATCAAAGACCCGCTTGTATGGGAAAGAGTGGAATTGGCTGTGACGCTGAGTCATCAACTGCTGGAAGTGAAAAGATCCAAAAGAAAGATAAGATGAAATTTGAACATGATGAAATGTTACCTAGAGTGTTGAAAAAGGAACCCTCAATCCAAACTAAAAGGAGACCTGAAAATTATCCTCAAACTTTCAAAAATGAGAGACAATCTTACTATTCTCCCAAGGAAGAAGATATCAGGAGAAATTCCAGAGAGAAGACATTTCCTCTCATGAAGTTTCAGTTCTGTGGCTATTTGGGTGCCATATGTTTTTGAGGATCAGAACATCAAAATTTGGCTAAGGAAAGAAGGTCGCGCATGTGTTGGTTGGGTCGCGCAAGTGAGTTACGCGACATAGGTTACTGGAGACAAGACTTGCGCGCCGCTGAGGGACTTGCGCACCTCCGCACAAGGGGTCCATTTTGCCTATAAATACTGGACCACCCCTCCTCATTTGGAACGGAGTTCAAGACTGAGAGACGGTTTGAGCTCTCGTCGCGTAGGTGGTTGAGCCGCGCAGGTGGTAGTTTGGTCGCGCAAGTAGAGCTTGTGCGCCGGTTGTCTGCTGAGCACCCAAGGCGCTTTGGGAGAGAAAGGAAGTGGACCACACAAGTTTGTTGTCGGAGAAGGAAGGGTCGCGCAGGTGCGTTAGTGACACTTGCGCGCCAGTCTGGACTTGCGCACTGTATTGGGACTTGCGCGTCCGGCTTGGAGAAGCGCGCCAGTTTTTGCGGAAGCCCGCCGGCCTGTTTGGAGCTGCACGAAAGCCAGGAGACTACCCGATACATTCGAGGAAAAGTGATATTCTGCTTCAGGTGAGAATCGAACTTCAATAGAGCATCTACATGCAACAAAGGATGCATTCCTATGCAAATGATGAAGATACCTTCACGTCTATAAACTGAGTGAGACGTCACAAACAGCAGTGAGCTAGAGGGAGTCAACAGGAGTGACCCGAGGGATGCAGTGGGCTATCCCTGAACCTTTGTAAAGGCAGTGAGCCTGGGACAGAGTAACTGTACCCAAACTTTTGTAATCTATCGCTAGTGAAGCATAGTGGATTTTGGTACGACCGACAACCTGTCAGCGTATGCTCCTTGGACGTAGCCCTTAGTGGTGAACCAAGTAAAAAGGGCGGTGTCTTCTCTATGCATGTGAATGTTTTCATTATGAACATAATCATCATACAGGTTCAACAAGTGCCTACCAACTTGGGAACAAGATCCATCACATTAAAAGAAAAATTGGTCACCCTGATTCACCCCTCCTCTCTCAGGGTGTCCCGGGGTCCTTCAGACCCTGCGTACAAAGCACGGGGTCAGACCATAGTTTAACGTCATGTGTTAAGGATGAGGTGCTAAGAAGTTTAACGTCATGCAGCTTGGACGTGGTGGGTTCGCTCCACACCCCTAGGGCTTACATGCCCAATGCCCTCTACCACTTGTGGGAGGGAAGGCATCGGCAAGGCCGTAGTGAAGGGGGGCCGTAGGGCGAACCATCTAGGGGTCCACGTTAGCGTGGCTATGTGAAGAAGAAATAGCCGTTAGCATGCCTATGAGGATAAGCATAAGGAAAATAAATGCAACGGGAAACATCGCCCAAGGAACCTTGAGGTTACTTCGTACGAGCCTGGAAGGCCGTACGGGAAAACAACGCATGGCGTGCATGCCCGGCAGGGGAGACATCAGGTGCTGGAGTAGAGAGGAAGCCAAGGGGCGTCAAGGTGAAGGGTCCTGGGTTTTGTATGCAAAGAGAATGTTTGCGCGCAAAACACCAGGATGACGCGCAATTGGAGCCAGAGGATTGCGCACGGATAGGGAATTGCACGCAAAGAAGGAACCTGGAGGAGGGGGAAAATTCTCTTATGCCAGTGGAGTTATGCCCAAGGGCGAACCCTGGGGCAAGGTTGCGCGAAAAGGGAAATTAACTAGAAGTCATATTGCGCACCGGGGGAGTCAAATTGCATGCACGAGAGCCGATACTAATTCAGAAACCCCTAAATCATTTGGGGTCGCCTTAGGCATCGACCGGCGCAGAATACAGGGTTGTACGAAATCTTCGGCGCCGGGAGCCGTCGGCACGCAAAACCTCACCGCGAGGAACCGGGGTGCGCAATAATTGCCCCCCTCACCGGCTCGATTCCGCACATCCTGGGGATACTTCGCATAAACGATTTTATTTCACGCAAGTCCTCCTTTATTTTTCACACCACTTCTCGGGCCTCCGGACCGGGCCTCTGATTCCGAATATGACTTCACTTTGCCATTTCTAAACTTTTTCTAGTAGTTACGGACATTTTCGGCGTCTACAATGTCATATACCCTATTAATAGTGTTTTTATCTATTATTCTGATTTCCCATATTATAGAACAATTCAAGGGCCGACACAGAATGTAGATATCACTATAAACTAAAGCATCGAGTCTGGTTCATTTAGCTAAAACCTCATTTTTATATTTTATATTCCACCATACTGTGTTCCTGACTCAATAATTTTCAAATCAATAATGTCCCTTTAAATAAATTAGATTCTATCTCTAATCTTAATATGGTCCTAGATAGTGGAGAATCATCATTATTAGTTGATCGACTCAATATAAGTGACCCATATGGGAAATCCCTTCATTAAGGTCCTAGATTAATTGTTTTTTACTTTAGCTTAAGACACATTTTGATGTGTTTTCTTTAAAATAAATAAATCATTCCTTTGGAATGTGAATTGAAAAAAGGAATAAAAGTGTCCATGTGTTATAAATTATTGCTTATATCATAGCTTAAATACACGAATTTATTGAATTGGATATCATGGATACAATTTTATGGTATTATTAGATTGTAAAATTATATAAGACATTGATAGCCAAGATTACATTAATATCTTGCAAAGAGAGATAAAAGGCTCTCGACTTAAGGAAACCTTGGATGAGTTCATCATGATTTATACTAATATTTTTTTAAATTAATTCAAAATATGCTAATGGATTTACATAGATTGATTTGGACAAGCTCACTTGGTGTATTATCTTCCTCTTTATGAGTAATACTAGTTACCTAGGGGCCACCCCATGCATGTGACTGGTAAAAATATGGTTATACCATGAAATGATAGATAATTGGTCCCCAATCCAAGATACCAGAGATGAGATCATAGGATAATGCAATTATACCATGATGGGAGTGATAAATGGGATTCTATATGTGGATCACATTGGACAGACGCTTTTGGAATTGGGTATTTATAGTTCACATGGAGCGATATTTGAGATTCCTTTTCAGATCTCCTAAGATGAGCTTATGGTTCCTGTGATTAAATTCTAATAATGAATTTTATATTAAGGAAAAAGAATGTAGACCAATTATCTTGGTATGCGTATTCCAAGAAAAATAACAAGTTGGATTTGAATCCATGTATTGAGAAATACTTTATGAAAAATTGTTATCATTTACACATATCCTACTGATATAGGTTTTCATTGGTTTAAAGACATACATATTATCCCAAATTAGGAAGTGTCAGTTAGGTATCCATGAGGAACCCTGAATGACGTGTACTAATTAATTGTTTATTCAATTATATTATCTTTGGAATACTACTCATTTTATATTAACATAATAGATATTTCAATACACCTTTGGTGGTGGCCTAATTAGTTTATCTCATAGCTAAATGGGCTGCTTATGGTACTTGAGTACACTTTATGATTACAGGTGCAGATAGAGGGAATATTCCAACTTTTGATGTTTGAATTTCATTACAATGATGTATTAAAAAATAATAGGATGTATCCTAGGATCGTGATTCTGGTATTGAAATATTTTTGGCCCTTTATGTATAATTTTTTTATACCACTTATATTATATTCCTATATCTCTTGTACCCATGTACCACAATTTTATATAGTTATAATAAGTCATCACAATCATTGTTTCTGTATTTATGACTCTACTTCTTCATTTTAATTTTTATTGGAAACATTATAGTACCCATCTTGATGGTACATATTTATTTCATCTTTCGGTAGTTTCCATTTATTATTATCAATATTCTACCCTATGAATCATGAGGTAAAAATATACCCATAGACACACCATTTCCAATATTACTAGTTCACAGCCTCTGGATTTAGGGGAGGTGCGCTTGAGGCCATGTACCCAACCATCTCAGGGAACTTTTTAATGGGTTCTAGGTTATGACAATTCAAAAAATATTCCAATATATATAAGGGAAACATTACTTACTTTATTGGATCAAGAGTAGGTGATCAGGAGGTATATGAAAATTATTATAAAAAACACCATCTGAAAGAAGAATCTATCGTATAAGTGGTGATGATGATTGATCTTAATCATATCCAGATATATAATTAATTGGATTATAATATATTATTTATTTAATTCCATAGGAATATTTCCACTTATTTCTGGAGTCTTAGAAGGTATGCATGCAGACATCACTGAGCTGGAAGAATGAACAGATATTATTGATAATGTTTTTTCACGAAAATGTTCTATAATATAAAAAGCTCTCCATGTAAGCTGGGGCCATTGAATTGAAAATGGTGTTTCTTGAGGTAAGTTCCCCAATTTGTTAAAAACAATTTCTCACCAATGTGGAATAGAAATATTAATTTAAGACAACTATATAAGAATATATTAACAAACTCAAAGAAAATTAAAAAATGGGATTGATTTCAACGATTTGTAATTTGATATAAAATGGTAGAATATAAAGGAACTAAAATCATTGTTTTAAAAAAAGGTAATATTAATGAAGAGGATATTGGAAGAAGGATGATGGTTTATGGAGAAGGGGTAAATATAATTTCATATTAAAAAAGAACCCTAAATATTTGATTTACAAAATTGAATGTCAATTTTTTTATTACTTAATAGAAATATATTGAGTATTTATAGAAAAAAGTTATTGTTTATGATATTATAGAATTCTCATTAAAGGGTTATAATTTTAAAATACCACCAATATGTGATAATAAGATCTATAATTTATTCAATTATCTATGAAAAACTTGGGAGGAATGTGGAACCACCTATACCATATTGTAATAATGCCCTTAATTTTATTTTCATTAATAGTGAAGGTTGGAAAAAAATCTATATATGAATTTTTGAATAATGGTGATAATAGGATATCAAATATGAATAGAGAGGATAGGAAAAAGTGTATGGAATATGGGTCCCCATTAAGTCCCCGCCATATTTTGGTGAATACACAAAAATGTTATATAGAATAAATTAGATGATCATGGTCAATGGTTCAATGTTGGTGTGATAGTAGATTCAATAATTTTGAATTAAATTATTGTAAAAATTATTTAATTCTAATGTATAAATGATTCCCATTCAAATGGGGTGGAATCCAAAGATAATGATTGAATATCCATGGGATAATAAAATTCCTTATAATTTAATTTTTTTAAAATCATGAAAATATATTCCATTAATATAATAATGGTGGTCAGAAGGTTAGGACATGATCATCTTGACATGTATCTAATGATCAAAACAAAAGGATGCCATTAATGTTTTCTTAAAAATAATAATCATCCTTTGGATGTAATAATAAAATGTTTGTACACAAAGTTCTCCCATGAAGAAATCATATAGAAAATGCGAGAACACCTTGGTTCCTAACTCTACAAAGTTAAATAAAATTATAGAATCCAAAAGGGCCAATAAGAAGAAAAATAATTAGAGGAATCCATGTAAAAAATATAAACATATTTCCAATGTACCTAATTATATTATACTAATATGCCAAGAATATTAGGATTTAATGAGTATAATGGAAGACACACAAGAAAAACATTTTGAAATTGGAAATAAAATATTCACGAAGATCAAGATGATGTAAATGATAGGTTTTGAAAAATAATTAAACTATGATGTCAATGAAATAAAATTTTAGAGAATTTATGAAGGTGGTTATAGTGGAAAAGGTTTTTTAAAACATAAAATAGAACAATAATTGTCCCTTTAAAGGATTAATAATGGATCATCCATGATGGATATTGATAAATAATTCCTCCACAAAAAGTAAATAATAATGTAAAAACAACCTAATTTCCCCAAGATAAATTATAACAAAAGTTAATATGTACAGGTGTGAATATTGGAGAATTTGGAGAATCATTATTTAGAAAAAAAATACAAACCATTGTGTTAAAATTTATATTTAATGAAATATACACTAATTTATATTATTGTTTATTTATTTTATTTATAATTTATTAAAAGGTAATTGATATTGAGGCCTAATCTCCGGGGGAGAAAATGATATATTGACATGGAAGTAATCCTTGTTAGAAATTCATTACCAAATTCTTCAACAAGGAATTTTCTCTATGTAGGATTAATAAAAATCTTATATGATGATAATATTTCATGAAATTGGTGTAGGTACTGTAAATATTTAGTAACAAAGTTTATGTAGAATCAATCATTGATTGATCGTACATATCAAATTTCAATTAAATATATTAAAAAGGATCATCCTTATTGATGATGTGGAAATAGTGAAATGACTTAACAAAAAAATAATTAATATTTTATTTATTTTTCAATATAATACATCTAAAGTATATTTATTGAAGAGAATAATCATTAAAAGGACCACCTAAAACATCTCCTTGTGGGAGAGGCAATTCAAGTATGATGAACATGCTTCTAAAATCATTATAATATATAAATCTAATTATTATTACAAGTTAATAGTATATTATAATTATCAATGGTATTAAACTCTTATATCTATCAACAATGTTTAAATAAAATAATAATCGTAGCATAATGGTGGTAAATAAAATTGAAAAATGACATATGAAATATTGATATATTGAATGTTCTCCAAACAATTTCATGATTCTTAGTGTAAATTAATATTTTTAGTATACTTATCGAAGTTAGTGTAAGAGTTATAGGTAAATTTATATTAGAAGTTTTACATATCTTTATGAGTAACTTTATATTGAATGAAAAGTGGAAAACCATTTATGATAATTTTATTACTTCTAATTCCATGATGTATCATGATCTGTCGATAAAGGAAAGATATTTCATTAATGTAAAAGGATCTAAATTTCTTAAAATGATCATGGATCACGTACAAATTGATTGAAATTATAGATGGAATATTTCATAAGATTGTAATGATCACCTTTTTTCATGAACATTATATTACTTATAAATAGTGGGAAGAGACAGTGAAATAGAAGGATGTTTTTAAAATAAAAGGTGTGAGAAATTTGAGAAGAAAGGGATAGAAAGATTATTATATTAACATATTAATTTGGGATTTACTTTTCATGTATTTACAATAAATAGTAGGGGTGATTAAATATCCTACAAGGTTTGTGAGTTTTAATTTTAATCAACATATGTAATTTGTTTTCAATTATTGTTAATTAACTTTAATGATTTCTTTGATTAAAATATATTAAATAAGTAATAGTGAAAGGATTCTAAATAGTAATTTTGAAGTACCCAATACTGATAATAAGGTTTTGTATGCTTGGATGATTGGATGAATAAAAAATAAGGTGAGGAAGTTTTATTTTCTCAAGAAACAAATAAATGGTCTTATTTTCATAGTTTCTATTGATATTATTTACTATATGAATGGGGAATGTCCTTTTTATGTCTTTGATAATACTTATTATTATTGATTAGTAGATCATAATATAAAATATATGATTTTGGATATTGAATAACATTTTTTGTTAGTAATATTATAAAGATAATAATAATTTCTAATGATTTTCGTCAAAAATATTATCAAAAATATTATTATTGTATAGAGAAGGAAGATTCAAAGAGATCAAGAAGTATGTTACAAAAGGAAAAAAAGAGACTTGATATGGGAGGCACTGAAAGTAGCGGTCATAATCATAAGGTGAACATGAAAATTACATTAGACTAAGGTAATCATACAAAGGATTATGAATTGCGCCATCAGAAAGAGTATCCAATAGATGGACAATTATAATGCATTCAATACAATGTGTATTAGGTAATATATTCACTTTTCATTTAAAATAATCGATCTGACATACCAAGATTTGAGGTAAAATTAGATAGGGAAATTACTGGATTATCACTAAAAGGATGTTAAATGGTGTAATTAGATTGACGTGAACATAATAATTTGATAAAATAAATAGTGTAATTAAATATGGACTGATTACATTCATAGTTACATAAGATAGATAATGAAAAACAAACTATCTTAGATATTTCTATGTGATATGTTCAAATCAATTAAACATCACAATTCCTTGTGTATATGAGTCATGTAATAGTTTATTGGAAGTGCTAAAATAGAGTTACTCTACCATTAGTCCAAAGTGGAGATTTAGGTGGGACTATGCAATGTTCATGTTATAAGGATATTATTTTTTTTCAGAATTCAATATATCTATATCTCCAAAACATTATGAATAGTTTATTGGACTTTAACTAAGATTAGTAAGAGGACTATTAAATTGATAACTATAATTATCTAGATACAGAGTGAAGAAGTTGTAATGAATATTTGAAGAAATTTTTTACAAGTATATTTTTGATAAAAGGAATCATAATGTTTATCATACATGCATGGTGATTTTTCAGATATACTCTATGAGATAGAAGTTTATGAATAATAAAAAAAATTCTAGATAATTCCTACTTTATATGAAATATGTGATGATCATTTAATAATTCATTCCCCACATGAAGTAATTGGAAAGAATTTATTGAGTAACATTCATTCTAAAGAAGTTTCCATGATTGATCATTGGAAATAATATTTTTTATTTATAAATAGATCATTAGAAAGAAATAACTATGATATTTCATAAAAAAAGTGTTACAATCACTTCGGGATGAGTATTAAAAAAGTCATCTAACAATGTTCTATGATTTCATTGGGCATATGGTGGTTAACATGTATACGAGAGTTCATCCGACAATGGAAAACTAAAATACATCTAAGAACCCATCAATTAAAGGAAGATATTTTGGAATGTATAAACTATAGAATTTCGGTGTCAGAATGAACATAATCATCAGGAAAAGAAGGAATTAAGAAAATTCTTATAAATATATGGGGTAGTGAAATGATTATGGATGTTGGGATGAAAAGTGAGTTTAATGGAGTCATCTACAAAGTTACTAGATGAGATCCAATAGGAAGAAAAATTCTAAACATACAATATGAATTATTAAAATATGGAGGACCATATAATTGAATGGTTTTTATAAGGATAAGAAGGTACACCATATAAAAAACTTCCTCTAAAAAATGAATATTTCAAGTTTAAGATAATCTTATATTTACTATGTAACATTTAATAATCATAAAATGAATGTAACTTAATATATATATGGACAATAACTAATTTTAACTTAAATAAACTATAATTAATTATTATTTTAATTAATTATAATGTGTAGAAATTATGAATTTTAAAAAATAGATTTAATTTTTTTTAAAATGCCCATTTCCTCCAAATGATATTATATATATATATTTATAAATGTTATCATTAATTAATTTTTTATTATAAATATTATTAGAAATTATTATAAATAAATTTGGGAATATTAAACTATTGAATTTTTTTATTATTCATAAAAGATTATTTTTAATGGATATCCTAAAAAAATCATTCTTGACTTATTTTCACCATGTAAGATGGAAATTTTTATTAGTCAATCAATTAAGTGTATTTTGTAAAATAAAATACATTAATGTAAATTTTATTGTAGTTTTGTTGAAAAATAATGGAAACTCACTCTAATTTAGGATTCAGTGTTATATTATCCCCTTTTATAAAAATTTAACCCTCAAAATGTTTATGGATATTACTTTGTAAAAAAACAAGGTTAGTTCTCCTTCCTAACATCCTCTATTCCCCGCATTGATTCCAATAAACAATGATTTCTCCAATATACCTTTACCAATAAAGTTTTCTAATCCATAAATACTTTCTCTCCAGTATGAATAATTTAGATGGGCACTTCATAGTAAGATAAATCAGGATCTAATTTTATTTTTAAGATGTGTGCATATGTATTGGGTCTGGAATTCACTTCCTTAACATTGATATATAGAATCAATCATGTACACAAGAGACACTTGGTTTCATTTACAAATGATAATCCATAGATCCATTTATTTATAGAATTTCAATTAATAAAATGTACTTGAATCGTACTATTATATTCTTTCCGAAATTTATGACAACCAATTGTGGACATACATTGAAGAAAATGTTATATCCCATTTGTAATTACAAATCTTTCCTCTAATTTTCAACAAAACATTATTAACTTCCTCAATATTCATTACTATGATCCTAAATGTTAATTTTCTTTCTCCTTTTTTTTTCATAAATTTATAGGCCTATAAGTTTCTATCCACCAACATCATCCTAGTAAGTTGGAGTAAAAAATTTGTATCATTATAATTATTCATAGGATTCCATCCACCAAAAGCATCCCAATAGTTGATATATCTCATGATATCCACCTTATACCTAAATTTAAGAATGTTAGTGTTGGTTAAAATATAAAAACTAGTCTTAAAATGATCTTTCAAAACATTCTCCTGGATATAACATCTAATGACAAATGATCTTCTATTATACTATTTATGCACATCAAAAAATCATACTTCCTCTACTATGGAATTTCAGAGCTCTCTCTACCTTGTTCTTACACCATTTTAACTCTTAAATGAGAGTTCTTGATATTGGTTTGGATTGTATCAATCTTGTATTCTATATCATTATATTCCTCTCTATACTTTAGAAGTTTAGGTTTTGATATTCTAAAATTCAATCCATCTGATCTTCTAATGGAAGATCCTTATTATCTACATCATCTCTTTTTCAATTAGAACTCTCTCATTATTCATCAACTTTTTGTTACTCACATCAAGTGATATTTCCACCATTATATATTTATAATTCATCTAATAGATAAAGGGAATATATAGTATTCTATTTTAAATTATCACTATATAAAATCATGAATTAACCTTCTTTTCTACAATCTTAGGAGATCAGGATTAGACATAGTCGGATATCTACAATACATAGAATCAACAAAATTCAAATCATAATCTTATCCTAGAATGAATTTTTAAGTCCACATCAGTTAATATTTCCATTTGAATTATCATATCTTCTTAATCATACTGATTAATTTTCAAATAATGTTAATTTATTATAACATCTTCTCGAAAATATTATTATTATGAAATAAATTGACTCATTTCATTTATACCTTTTCCCAAAATAAATATAATTATTCTGTTAGTAGTAAAACAATTCATCCACATGTTACATTTGATTACTTTTTTCTTTATTCTATACATCATAATTTATTTTTGACTTGTTGGGTAGCTTCTATTTCTTATTGAGTCCACTTTATGTCTAAGAATCTAATGATCCGAAGTTATTATTATCTTGAATATACCCAAATTATCATAATAACATATTTAAATCATATCATACTCTATAATAATATTCTTTAAACTAATGAACATCAATGATTCCATAATTCATTACTTTATGAAGGATTTATATACATTCATTACATCTGATACATCTAATTTACATCAACTAATGTTTCTCTTCATAATTG
The DNA here is from genome assembly GCA_963277665.1 of Viscum album. Taxonomy (NCBI): domain Eukaryota; kingdom Viridiplantae; phylum Streptophyta; class Magnoliopsida; order Santalales; family Viscaceae; genus Viscum; species Viscum album. The sequence continues at coordinate 1,449,412,201 of OY728129.1, forward strand.
AAAATTGTGAATTAGTGATTTGAACAGAAATATCACCTAGTGTCATTATTTTATTTATAATCATTCATGTATTTAAAATATTCTTAGTCACATATTCATTCTTATGGTATATTAGTTTTTCTTACACAAATTTTATATGATCCAATAACATAGAAACTCAATAATTCTTTACATGCATCCTAAAAATTCACCAAAAAGGATATTTACAAATTAATCTCAATGTAGATTAATATTTGTATTCTATATCGTCGAATCAATTAGTATAACTGAACATTCTTCTATTATCTTATGTATTTATTCTAAACCATTTAGTGGTTCTTGATTCTTAGTAAGCACTTATAGTGATATTCAACTTTATTCCACACAAAATATAGTGCTTTTCATTGGATTAAAGATAATAATACATCAATAATATCCTTATTAAATGTCTTTATATGCTTCCAAATTCTTTTATATTCTCATTTTATCAACATAATCCATCTTACAATATTCTATAGATCACTCTCAATATAATGATTATTGCATCTTCTAGTTAGGTAATGATTCATTTATTTTCCAAATTTAATGAAACAATTATCTTTATATTCATTAAGAATGAATCATAAAGACTCTACCAATTAATCAATGTTTTTCATATTTTCAATTATTCTTGTTTCCTTAAAATAATTGTTTTTGATTCTATTACCTTCAAGATTAAATTATTTAGTAGATATACTAATAGAATCCCATTTCAAATCACCCAAAGGGTATTCAATCTGCCATTTATCGGTTTCACCATTCAATGGGTTCATTAATTTTTCCCAGTGATTTAATACTTAAATATTATATATCACCATACCTGGGTTTCTTAATTCTTCAATTTCAATATAAGTCTTAAAATTATTATCTATCCTTTACCACATTGTAGGTGTGCACTAATGGTTGATTTTTCAAAAATAAGATGTCAACAAATAATTTATTATATATAAAATTTTATGTATTTCAGCTTCCTTCTTCAAAAAATGTATCTATACTTATCATTATTACTTAAAATCATCTTAAAAAATAGATATTTCGTTTTTCCACTGGATCATTTATGAAAATTAGGTTCTTCCAATGGGCATATTTTGAGATTTCAATAGGGACATTTCCCTTCAACCTACTCATTAAATTTATAGGAAATATTGATAATAAATAAAATATATTGTCATGCTAATATGATGGATACATAATTATGATGATGATGATGATTTTTTATTTAATATTTATTTTAATATGTGGTCGAGTAATTACATTATGAAATTAAAAACATTAGAAAAAATTCTATAACAAATCAATAGATAAATAATATAACATTTTTACAAATTCTGGATTCACTAGTGTTGTTAATTTATATCATGTTTTAAATATATTTTAGTATTAATTATTATAGAATGTGTATAAAAAATGATAATTACACTTGTATTGTATTTTTAATATATACATTGGTCACATTTTATATTTTTTATTGGATTGTTTTATTGGCTCATTCTATGCACTATCCCTTTCTTATATTTAAATCTCCTTGAGGTTTAATATCATCCATTATTAGGGTATAACTCCAATAGTTCTCCTATAAATAGTGTTTTTATGGGTCTAGAATTTTTTAATCGCCTGTGTGTTACCTAGTAAACACATGTGAAACCTTGAGAACAATCCCTAACTATATTATTGTATTTGAATGTCCTCAGCATTCATAGTGCACCACATAATTTTTGGGGACTCATATTCACCAAGAGGTTTAACGATTAGTCTTTCAAATGTTGAGAACCTATCTTATTGATTGAAATATATTATATAGAAGATAGAATTTTGTGACATTTTTTGTATTCCCTGAAGTTGGGGCAGTAATAGAGTAATATTTTATTATTATTCATGGATAGATAATAGTTAGGAATAAGATCTTTTTTTATCAATTTGATGAATATTTGACTTAAATGTATTGGGAAGTGGTTAATTTTCATGAACATAGAGGATGATAATCCTAAACCATTGTATATCAGTATAGTGGTGATGATTCAGGACAACCCCAAAGAAAATGTATATTTTTAGTGGGCTTGGAATGATGCAGTGTACCTAGATAGTGATGAAGAACCAAGAGTATTTGAGGATGAATTGTCTCATCCTGGATAATTTAAATAAGGTAATGGTAAACCCATTTTTTGAATATATGGAACTAGTAAAAATGTTCCTTTTAATTTTTTTAATTCGTTAATTATATTTCTTAATTATCCTACATGTTCACCATGTTTTTTAGAATCTTATACTCTTTTTTATTATATAGTAAATCCCATAATGATCTTTCCCCACTAGTGTAGGTTATTTGGTCTATGGTCATTAATCATTTTTTCCTTTTAATTAAATCAATTTATCATTTAATGACCTTATAAATTTATGAAAACCTATTTTTTATTGTTATTGATTATGTTAATTCATATTTTTCTTGAAATAGTTATTTGATATTCAAATAATGATGATTTTTCAATTCTATGTTTCATTTTTTTCACATTTTTTATTTAATAATAAAATAAATATTTATTCTATATTTTTTGATTTTTTATGTCTATCAATATTTTGTGTTTGAAATCATAATTACATTTACATGGATTAGGTACTTGTTTAATCAACATATATAAAAAAATGTTTCTATTTTTTTAGCATTCATGTAATATTGAATTGTTGTCTTGTCTTAAAATATCCCCTACATAGATTATAATTTAACATATGTTATAATCATTTAATTATTCCATGATTTAATTAATATATTTTTATGAATATTATTACATGTTTCATTTATTGTTTTTATGATCTAATATTAAACCACATGGTCATAACTGGCTATTATGTGAAGACTTCCATGTGACACAACCTAAAATAGTTGATATAAAAAAGGAATAATTTTTGCCCTAAAAGTATTATATATTTAATTACTTTTAAGTATTTTTTAAATATATTTTAAATTTCCTCATGTTTTTATTATTTATTTAGATTTGTTGTTTCATATACATGGCTATAAATTGCATAATCAATATCAAGTGTCTTTTCTTATTTTCCCCTATTTTTTTATTGATCCCTTTATATACCTTTAGTAAGTGCATCCTAGATGTTTATATTTTCAGCGGTATAAAGAGGTTAGTGTGCGGTTTTTTGGGGTGAGGGTGTTGGTTATTCGTTTATGTTTTGTGGAAGGATTTTTCTTTTAAGGTCTGTTCTCTAATTATCATTTGATTTTAATAAAGATTGAAATATAATTTAGAAATAATTTTTCCACTATTTATGCACTATTTTGGTTTACTTAACTGTGTTTTTTCAATTTCAAGATGTTATTATGATGTGGTAATGTTTAGAGTCATAATATCATGTATGTAGCCCAATGGATTTTGGGATTCATGGCTATTCTACTTATATCTGTCTTATAAAATTGGATGGTTAGTAAATGTTGTTAAGAAGAAATATTGGGGTGGGTTGTCCTAGTATCCACATTGATTAAAGATTATTTTATTTATATGTCAATTTATAAATATTTTCCACAGGACCCCTGGGATGCATTGGTATTTTTAGTGGTTCCTAGTTATTGAGGAAATCTCACATTAACTTCTTTTTGGCTATGTGATCTAACTTGGGTGTGTATAAGGGTAGAGTAGAGTGTTAAAATCTGGGTTTTATTATAGTTTGAGTCTTTTGAGGGATGGTATTATTTGGAGATAATTTTTTTTGAGAATATTTAATTCATATGGAGTGGTTTTAGAAATTTTATTGAAGAAAAAATTCTTGGTTGACCACATGTCTTCATGACAATACAATTGTTATCTATTTACAAATATTTAGCAAAAACAATCCAATTAAGAACAAAAAATAATTAGTTATATATATATATAAATAAATTATTTATTGTTGTATAACTACCTACACTTCTCTATGGATTTGTTTTCTTAGGGTAATGATTTGTGTTTTAGGATCAAGGCTCCATGGGTTTTATAGTGGCACTAGTTTGGCTATGGATCCCCCTGTTGCTTGATTATATATAGTGTCTTCTCCTTAGTAGTAATATTTGGGTCTATATTATGGATGGTTTAGTCTCAATTTTTAAAGGTTTCACATGAATACATATTCTTCATTCCTATTCTTGATATATTTATTCCATTTCAATTATTTTCAGGGTCATACTTGTTTATTGAGTCACATTAATTATGAGTATTCAAAATTTATTCTTAAATATTTTAAAGGATTCCACTACACTATTTTTTGTTTTCTGTATGTAATGATGAGTTGTTCTGTGGACCTATATTATCAGGTTGTTAGGTTGTAAGAACATTCATCAATAACGAAATCTCCGAGGGGGACTCAGGGAAGTGCATGAAAAGCTTTTATTCTTATTTTTTAGAATTATTTAGATATGATAATGTTTATTAATTTTTAGAGAACTGTAAAATTTATGATACATGTATCATATTGATGCATGTTTTGTGTAGCGGGTCAAATATAATAACTAATGTTTTATAGTTCTTATAAAATTAAGCTACATGTTTAGGCTATGCTAAATTTTATTATGGTAGATAGTGAAGAATCATCACTAGGTTAGGGATATAATATTCAAGGTCAAGATTATGGTATTGCTACATCTTGAACATGTGGATGATAAATAAAAATAGGATTGTTTAGTTTATTTATGGGGAGATAATTAAATTCCATTGGATGATTTCTATATAATTTTTTAGACAAATATAATGTTTAGTAACATTGATTACAAAAAAAAGTTAACTAAAACATACCCCAATTACATTAAAAAATTTATGAAAATTTATTATTATAATATATTAATTAATTTAAAAGGTATAAATAGAATTAACCACATCATGAAATTTATATTGAATAAATTAATAGATGGAATCATGTTGTAGAATTCTTCATTATGAGGCTTATTCTTTCGCTCGTGGAAATGAGATGGCTTCACTTGGGATTACCATTAATAAAGACCATTATAAACTCCAATAGTTACAATATAATTGTATTGTTATGTGAGAGAATCAAAATATTTAAAAAAACTTCCAAGACCTCGATTCTAAATGAACCAGAAAAAATGACATCAGAAACAAATACCATATGATTATATCAAACACAAAGATTATGGGGGGTTATGAAAGATGAGTTTAGAATAATATATACATTTAATTATTAATTTAATATTTAAAATATATATATATATTTCGCTCAGGTATTTTATACATTCACATTTTTAATTTTAAATAAAAACAATGTTTACTTTTAATACTAATTCACTTATGAAAATATACTAGTAATAGTTAAGTTCCTCTTACACAAAAAAATATATTATTTCTTCTTAAGAGGCATTTAATATTGTTTATGAAAATTAAATACATGACCCTTAAATTATGTTTTTATATAAATAATATAATAATACTATTTAAATTAATGATTTGTTTTAAATTTGTATAAAAATTATTACAATTGAGAAAAGTCACTTTTCTATAAAAGAAACATTTTGTTTTATTTTTTATTTTGATTTAATAACAATATTTCTTAATTTTATATTTTTAATTTTAGAAGGTAATGTTTTCTAATTTCATCATTTCATAATGGGATTAGGATGAATTTTTTAAAAAAAATTAATTTTGTGGTGAATAGTGAAAATATAGATTTAAGAAATACTTCCATTATTATGACATGGTAACAATGTAATAATTTTTTAAAACATTAAGAAAATTTAAAAAAAGTATATTTAAAATTAAAAAAACATTTATAAATAAAATGTTGAATTTGTGAAATCCATTTTTAATATTTTTCATACATAAATAGTATTTTACTCTTATCCATATTATTTTTAGTCTATTTATTTTTACTAAGTATCCTCAAGGTGGAATTCAGTTGTAGATTTTTTTAAAGCCACATCACTCTTATTTTTATAATAATAAGATAAATAATTTAATGGAAACCAAAAACATTGAAAATATAACTCTAACATTATTTTTATGGTAAAAATAATATTTTTCTAAAAAAAGGATTTTACACATTATGCACAATAATATTAAATTAAAAATTATCAATTATTGATATTTTATTTGAAAAAAATTGATCAATATTTGAAATCACTAAATACAGATCATTTAATGATGACCATTTTATTTTAAGTAATTTAATATAAATTACTTTTGTAAAATATTGTCATCACATAGAAACTAAATTATAAAAGTAAAAATATAATAGTAAAATACTTAAAGACATGGTAACAACATATGCGAAAAAGAATGGTTGAGGATTTATCAACCATACCACTTCCATAAATCCATTAATTTCTTTTATATTGTCTCTATGATGGTTGAATAATGAATATAAATTTTTTATTATTTAAAAAATGTCCCCCACCCCTTTATTAAAGGATCCCTCACCACCACACATGTCATTAAACCCCAAGCCTCATATATTTGTCTAAAATATAATCAAATAAGTGGAAGAAAATTATATTCACTTAATATAGGTTTTTTTTTAATTTCAAAATAATAACTTTCAATGAATTAATACTATTTTCAAAGGATCTCTTTCATATTGTAAGATAAAATTCTTAATTATTTTTTTATTTTATTTTGATTTGTTTATTCTTCTACCTCCAATGAAAGTAATATAACCATACTATAATAACTATATCATTATACTAATTATAAATAAATTTTCTTTTTTATGGGGAAACTATTTTATACCTTTATACTAACAAATTGAGAATTTAAAAGTCACTAGTTTAAAATGAATACTACCTCCTTCTTAAGGGACATGATACATTTTCACAAACTCTTTAAATGACTGTTTATATTGGTGTATTAAATGAAAAAAATATAATTACAATTTTAAAATATATTTAAAATATAAACCATTCCTAAAATCCATAAATTCTATATAAAATTATAATGACACATGTGTGCACAAAGGGAATACCTCCTCTATGAATCAACAAATTTTTTTCATCATCTAGAATTTTAATGGTTATCATAATCTCATAAAATATAAATAAAAACCATAAAAAGATTTATAATTTCATTCAAATAATTTAATAATTATATTTTTACAATAATGTAAGACCTTTTAATTTTATAAAATATTTTTTTTTCAAATAATACAATTAAATTGACTTCATGCATTACATGAACCATCGAGTTTAGAAAAAAAAATATACTATAAAAATTACTATTTAAATGTAACCATTATTACCTAGAAATTAAATTAGTGGGTACGATTGTTACTAACTAAATTATGATAATTATATGGTTTACAAATTAATTAAATAATTCCATTTGTTATCAATTTATTAGAAATGAAAAAATGTCAATTTAAAGTAATAGGCGTGTTTTTCTAAAAAAATGTTTTTATTGACACGACATTTTTTTCATATTAATATATAAAATTAGTTACTACTGGTTAATTATTTTAAATAAATTTATATATAATATATTAAAAAATATTATCATTCATCAAATAATTTTTCCTAATCATGGTATACAAATAAATCATGTTTCTTTTAAAAAAATACATTTTTCGAAAGGGGGTTTTATTATATTCTCCATAGTTATTTTAAAAATAATTTTTTTCTCTTGTGGAAAATTTCTTCTAAATAATAACTTTTATTTTTAAATAATCTTGTAAAAATTATCTTATATTTTTGTTTTGTTAATTTATTAGAGATGATTAATGTTTTAGTTAATAGCTAAAAAATAAATATTTTGATGGAAAGTTTTATTTTTATTAAATATTATAAAATTAAAATCATTTAAAATGATTTAAAAAAAATTAGTTAAATTATGTAATATGTACTCTAATTTAGCTCATGTAATTAAATTATATTTTAAAAATTAATATAAATGTGTTGTATACATGTGAAAAATAATTATTAGAAAACAACCTTTTCCTTATCTCTTCAAGTTTAAATTAAAATTTAATTTTACTAATATGAAGAATTAAAATTTTAAAATAAATTCCATAATTTTTGTAATAATATTTAATATTATTTTAGAAGGTAAATTTAATTAAATCCAATAATGAATAAAAAAATAATAAATTATGTACTTAAGTTAATGTTAAAACATGGTTTTCGGCATTACATGCGACCGTGTTAAAGAAACAAAATTGGTCACATTAGAATTTAATTTGAAAAATTGAATTTTATATTTCGAATAATTGAGTTAAAAGTATTTATTAAGGCTATTGTACATAATGTCTTAAAGGATAAAATACATAGAAATTAAATTAAAAACTAGTTACTGTGATGATAACTAAAAAGGTAAAAGTATGTAAAATTTAATAATAAGAAACAACATGTTCAAAAATTTACTATTTTTTGGTGGAGATGTGGATAATTAATATATTATCTCAAATATAAGACACTTATGTTAAAAGATACTTCCTATTATTGAATAGTTTTGGGTATTTAAAAAAATCAACACCCCTCAATTATAAAAAAGCCACCCCCCCCCCCCAATGTTCACACCTCATTATACATTTGTCTCAAAAAATCTATGAAAATAACTCAATGATATCTATGGACATTTTTTAGAGCTTCTGGTGTTCTCATGAGAAAATCTCTAGGGTATTCAATAAGAGATCCATTGGAGGTTGTTCAAAGAGATGATAATTGTCTTCACTAAACTCTTTCTTTTTTTACTTATTCTATCACAACATACATTCATGTAATAATAATTACAATATAATAAAAACACTATCCAAAACATATGAAAATGTTATTATTTTTAGGTAATAATTTATATCAATGCCCTTTTCTATCTAACTAGAAATGAAAACGTTGATCATGTGTATGGAATACTATAACCTTATAAAAGAATGAAATTTCTCTTCCATCACCCCCTCCCATGACTAGAGATAATGATATATTTAATGTTTATATATTATAATTATGACATTTTATTATATATTAATTATAATATTATAAATACTTTCATACCTTCTAATACAGTAAGAAATAATAATGGAATTTTTGAGCATGTGTGGACCACCGCCACCACGAAGCGTTGTAAATCCTTTCACATTTTATTTTGAAATTGTGTAATTAATAATAGAATAAATGAATATTTATTGTATGTATGAAATAATTATTTTTCTAAATGTATGTTTTATTATTCACCTTTATTTTGTTCTATCCATTAAGAAAATAGAAACAACATTAACGAATTCTTACTGTATACCATATCTGTTAGTTGTGTAATTCATTTTATATCATCATATAATATGAATAATGATAAATACATATATAAATAATGTATATCTTATTTAAATCATTGTGAAATTTACAGATAATATGAAACCATGATCAAATTAAAATTACTGAAAATATTAATTCATAAAATACATGAAATACAAACCAGTTTTACATAAAACACGATTTTTACAAGGAATTGTTAATAAAAGGGTAAAAAATGTTATAGAATAATCCTATATTGTTATATATATATATATGATTATAAATATTTAATATATTTAATAAATTATATATTTATCATATAAGAGGATTATACATGTTAAGACGAAATTTGAGACTTGATGTAGAAGAATTTTGATCTCAAATTTGTCTTCTTTGGGACATATGTTATGTTTGAAGCTATATTAATTAATCAGAAGTATATAAAGAACAACTAAATGTTTTATTAGAAATATAATTATTTTAATTATATTTAAGGATTTATTTGATATTATCCTTAAATATGGGTAATGATTCAAAATATTACAAAAGAGGTAATATATTTTCTTCTCAACTTTGTTTCTATAGGACACATGTCATATTCAACACTATTTTGTTTTATATGGTGTATATATAGCCCATGAATGCATTTTACAATTCTTATTTTAGATGTTATGGTTACATTCATATCCACATAAGGTTATATATCTCATGGGTACTATAAATTAGATGATAACAAAGTGGTAAAAGTTTTATGTTAAAATCTCATCGTTTATGGAGATTCTTTTTGTTTATGTTTTAAATTGTAAAATATTATGATATAAATGTCAATATACTCATTTATTTTAGCCTAAAATAATTATATATATAGAGCAAAGTAAAATTCCTTCCATTTACTGATCATTAAGAACTAATGATATTAACAAATAATTTTTATGAAATAAGACTTCGTTTTTCTATTCAGGGGAAAACACTTTTCCATTCGTGTCAATGTTTTCTAACAATTTTGTAAAGGAAATTGAAAGGATATTTTCCTCAAAAATGATTTAATATCGTTTTAATGGAATTTGTATACATTTACAACACAAACCATTGTTGTTTCTTAAGTTTTACTGGGGATATTATCCAATGGTACTATCATTATTCATTCTCTAACTATTATAGGTTTTTGATTATGATTATGATATGTTTATTAATCCCATTTATGTCCCATGGGTTAAAAAAATATCAATTTTTTGTGAAGACTGTTACCTTTCCATGAGTTGTGTTATGATTATTTCTTTATGATGCTATGTCACAAATATTTATAAATTATGTGATAGTTGGACTTATTTATCCCTAAATTTATTGGGTAATGATTTATATCTACTAGGATTGTTATGGAAAATATGATGATGTTCTTTTTCCACTTTAGGAAACTGGCCTATAGGCCTGATCCACTATAGGAAACATGATAATGTGCTTGAACTACTATAAGAAACAATTAATAATGTCTGATCAGTTATGTTATGAGAAATACGTAAGGATTTCAGACCCTATATGATTTTATGGTCTATATATTTATAACATATTGATTTTTTAAGAAACTTTTTATTCTGGAATAAATTAATTTTTTGATTACTAGTATTATATGATGATTCATGTTTTGATTTTTCTACATGAAGCACCGTCTTATCTTACATTACATGCACCATTGATATTCTACGAAACATAATTTTATTATTATACTAATTTAAATAATAGATTTATAATCTATCTATTATAAAGGAATGTATGAACAAGTTTAACTGAATTATTAAATTATGGATTACACATAATTATTTTACTAATTAAATATAAATTAATGTAAAATCCTTTTTAAAATAAAAGGAAATATTTTTCTAACAAAGATTAAATTTGAAAAAGTGTGTTTTATACAAAAAAATAATGACAAAAATATTTTTTTTAACTATATATATATATATATAATTTTCAATATAATGTTTACCATTCAAATTATATATTTTTAGTTATAATATAAGAACAGATATCATATTTTACGCATAAAAATGAATTTTTCTAAAAATAGAGTTTTTCTACCTTTTGATGGAACACTTATTTCAAATATAGTTTTTGACACTTTTATAAATAAAATTTTAAAAAATAAATTTCATTTTTGATACAGAGATATAAAAATTTACTTTGGTTGATTTTTTTTATTTTTCTAAAAACATTATTGTTTTTATGAATTGTGAAATATATTGAATTTTAATTGAAAAAATGTTTTTATCGAAATATATTACCATGTAAAATTATATATTTTACTGTTTAAAAAAAATAATTACATAAATTTTAATCATTTAATATAATATAGGTCTTTGGAATGAATTTCTCAGTAAATCTTCATATAAAAACAATTCAATATTTTGGTCATTTTTTAATTTAGAAAATCATTTTATCATTCAAACAATTAAATTAATTTTAAATTAAATTTAGCCAATGTTATATTTTGAATTTTGAACATTTATTTTCATATTTTAAATAATAAGGTCCACATTTATTAACTATGTCCTTTTTTGTAAAATATGAATAGTAACATTGAAATTTTTTATTTGTACTATTAATGGTAAAATCAGGCAATTAAAGATATAAATAATATTTTTAATATTAGAAAACAAAAATAACAGTGGGTAAAATATTATTGGATAAAATTTATTTGACCAATATCACCTAAGAAATAAAATTTTAATTATTTAATGGATACTTGTCCATGAATATTATTTAGATATTATTAAAATCAAAGAGAGTTTCAAAAAGTCACACTAATGTCTTTAAAAAGTATAATATTTTTAATATTGGGATACATATTAGATATTCTCAAATATATATATAATTATACAATATACAATGTTTATCTAAAAATTATAAATTTATTTTTCATTTTTTGTAAATAAATAATTATCATAAATAATAAAAAAAATATGATGGAGTAATTATTCAATTAATGAAATAACCAATTAAATGATAATAAAAATACAAAAAGAAATATAATTTGGCTTAATTAAAGAGAGTCATTTTTTGGGTGAATATAACTTTTTAAGGGTGTAAAAATTGAGTTTTTTCTATTTTATCATGCCGTATTGATTTTCTTAATGTTCATGTAATGAATAGTGTCAAAATTGATGCTTGTGATAATTTATGAAAATTGTATATTTTTAAATTATTTCAAAAAAAATATTTTTTTAAAAAAAAATTCAATGAACGAATCATATTGTGTAAAATTATATAAAATCATTAATTTGTGATTTAATTAATAATAAATAACTAATAATTAAAATATTTAATATTGAAAATTGTTTTACAGTAGTAAAAATTAAATAGGATAACTAAAGGTTAAACAAAATGATAAGTTGTAAAATAATGCCAAAATATATATATAATATTTTTTTTGATGATATAGAGACCATAGTTGATAATATATATTCTAATATTTGACATTTTTGAGGTATTTGGTTTGAGATTTATTTATATATAAATTAATATTTAGGGGAAATACCATAAGTGCCCCTCACATCTCTTATAAAAGGTCACTAATTCTTCTCTTTTCATCACACATTAGAAAATATTTGGTCGTCCTTCCTCTATCTACATATCGCCCCAAAATCCATCCCTTATTCTTAGATTTTTACCACTGTGAATAAATCAATACAAGAAAGACCCTTGGTATACACCTCGAGAAGTTATCCATAGAAAATGTAACATTATTTTACAAGCTATTTTATACTATAATCACTCATCTCGCCATAAAATATTCTCATTGCATTATTATATAATAAAATAATCATCCTAAAAAACATAGGCATTATTAATAAATCTTCTAGACAGATACTCACACACACTTCCATGAAAGGGGTAATGAACTTATTATTCTTATGTACGACGAACTACCCTCTAACAAAATGATGTTGTTCATTTCTCTTTTACAACCACTCATGGATAATGATTATAATGGAATAGATGTTTATATATGATAAAAAATAGTCATATATTATTTTGGAAGTATTATATATATATATATGTGTTTATATTTCATTTAATTTCTTTCATTCAAAATGATAAATAAACTAAAACAACATTTATGCGTTTGTATGGCCTACCGTCTTCATAAATGGTGTATTCCAATTCAAATTTCTATTGTTTATAAATTATTAAAAATATTTATATATACTGAATATATTGGATATTTATTTCATTTTTTATATGTTGGATATTTTTAAATCACTATACATGTAAGATAATAAAGAATAGCAAGTCAAAACAAGAGAATATTACCTGAAATGTTACAATAACATGGAATAGTTAATAAATGGGGAATTCAAGGTCATATATAAATCATATATCATTTAATTTAATTTAATATGGTATTTTAATAAAATTTTAATTAACTTATATTTGTTATATTGGAGTATTTAATGAGTCCTATGAGAGTCAAGATATAATGTATCAGATTTCTTTCTCATATTTATTTTTGTGGGACACATTCCTTAAATAATACTTGTTTCTTATATGCGGTGTATATATTTCCCATCAATTTCTCTTAGAAGTCTTATCCAGATAATTATTTCATTTTCCTATCCAAAAAAAATTCTTAATTTCATGGGAATATGATTATGTTGATTAAAATGTGATGCTTTTTTTCACAATCTCTTCAATATTTAGAAATCATTCATTTTAAGTCTCTGTTAGGGAATATTAATTTTCAACATATGATTTTTCTATAATTTTTTTTTAAAAATGTTTTTATTATTCAAATATTGAATTTTCAATTCATATTTATCAATTTTTTATTTTTAATAAACTATTTGAAAGGAATATTTTTGTCGTTTTTCAGACAGAGTACATTGTGATATTTCCAGAATATGTACGAATGGAATTTTTTTAACTCTTATGACATGAAAATAATTTTTATCCTTTACGAATCCTTAATGATTTTAATCTTACCATAAAATTTTAGAAGGTCATTTCCATGGAAAATTTTGTCTTTTAAAATTGTGTAACATTTTAAGGAAAGAAAAAAATTTCAATGATGAAAGGAAATTTTCCTTATGGATTGTTTCAATGTGATCTCTTAATTTTTTTTCCTCAATAAATACATTATTTGATGGAAGTTGTTTTATAATAGATATAATATACCAATATACCATTCTTCTTTTTCTAATGATGGTTTAGGTTTATGAAGGAATGAAATTTATGAAAATCATTTCTTTTCCATAGGTAATGCAAGGATTGAATGAATTTTCTGAAGACCATTTCATTCAATTAAATATGATATGAAGAATTATTTATGTTCTTATGGTACACATATGTATGGTTGTAATTATATGATATGTGGGACCTATATATACCTCCAATTCATTGGGTAAGTATTTATATGTCATAGGATAATGACAGGAATCAAGTCATCGGGCTTGATCTATTATGTACGATGGGGAAACCTGATCCACTTCGGGATGATGGGGTAACCTGATTGTGTACATGGAAATGACTATGATTGGGGATGGTAGTTTGTATTCCTCAGCAAGGGTATTCCCTAAGAATGGTCATGTTATGTTTTTGAAATGTGCCTTTAATTATAAGTAAATATATAACATGATAACGTTTATTCTAAAAAATCCAAGTCATATTCTTAGGGTTTTCTTTCATGGATTATGCAGTTGATTACCTTATGATTTATGTCTTATGAACTGCCAATATTTATCAATTAACTCTTTTATATGATCTTTGATATGTATAGTATGATCTTATTTTCACCATCATGTTATAATACCCTTATCCTCATGATATTCTTACATATTTCCATTCCTTTTCCCTTAATGAGCATCTGATCTCACCACTTTTTATGATTCATTTATTAGGTTATAGTGGTATATATTATATATGATGTTTCCAAAAAGGGTGTTATACATGAAGAATCTTGTGGAGGATAATATATCATAATTTTTACTAGTTTTTTTGTTTCCATGTTTCCAAAGAACTAAAATAATATGATCATTTGGTGTCTATTGGTGTAATATATTATGTATTCTAAAAAATGATTCATCTTAATGTATGAAATGTGAGGGTCACTACAGTTGGTAATGATCAAAAGCTTAGTTTACCTTTTGAGAATAGAATAAGAAATAATTGATGATATCCCCACTGATATCTCTAAGGATATATCATGGGATGTCTCTAAGGGTAAAATGAATGTTTCATGGATTAAAGAATTCTTCATAATAGAGACATCATATAATTGGGTTTTAATGATTTTTTTGTTCCCCACTATGAAATTTTTTTCATACTGTAGGATTTTACTTGTTATTCAATGTATGGAAACCATAGTAAGCATGTTAATGAAAATTGTGATGTAAAAGGAATAAAATTTTATCCAAAGAAACTGAATTATATTAGAAGGTGAGTAAAAATATTATTGAAATTCTATCCAAAATTTCTGAAGTTATGAAGAATATTATACATCCAAATTATAAAAGTAGGGAACCCAATTCTATTTAGTAATTTATTAGAAAACTTCCATTATCAATCAATGGGTATTTAGATCCAGTTGTTTCCAAACAGTGGATAAATAACACTAAAAATATATTCCATGTTCTCTAGTGTTTGGAACTTGAGAAAATAATTTTCTCATTTATTGGATAGAACATAAAGTGGACTAGTGGTGGAATCTAACACGAATTTGAGGTATCATGTTGAAATCGAATCCATGGATTTGGAAGAGTTGAAGAACTTATTCTTCAATATGAATTTTCTGCATGTTCAATATAATATTATGGAAAAGGAGTTCCTTGAGGAGAAGAAAATGGATGATGAATCTATCAATACCCTAATTTCTAATTTAACAATTCCTTCAAGGTATGATTTTGGAAATATCATAAAACCAAAATGTAAGATGGATGATTCTTTATTTGGTTAATAGAAATCCTTAGAAAGTGTTTATCCTTCAAAGACTCTAGTAGCTATGAAGAGATTGTGCATTATGTAATCAAGGTTGAAATAGAGGATGGAGTTACATATCACTCTCACATTTTTAACTTGAAATGAATATGGAGATCAAAGGAAAATAAAAAAACCATAGCGAAAATAATATGTGTATTATTTATTCTTTATATTTAGAAATAAACATAGAGGAAATTGTCTTATGGGGTCTAATAAACACTGTATGTGTGTTAGTGGAGGACATCAAGAAATTGATTGTTGAATTGATGAGATGAATCTAGGCAATGATATGAATATATAGAAATAGGTGTAGAATGTACCTCCAACAACTTAGTGTTTCAAGTGGAAGGATAATGGTCATTATTATAAATAGTTTCCAATCTCAGGGGTTAGTGATGATGATTGGAATTAAAAACTTCTTAAGATGAGCGATAATGGTAGATATCATGAGATTAATATTTCTGATGATGGTTGTGATAATGATGTGGTGAAAGGTACAATAACCATCTTCTTTAGAACTATTAATGTATTATTCGATTGTAAATCTACCCACAATTTTATATCTAATGAATTTTCTATTTTTGTTAATATTCTACCAAAATGAATAGGGATGTGGAATTAATAGGGAAAACATCAAATGGTATGATAATTTTATCTCATGTCTATGCTTGTAGTTTATGGAATGTGTTTCCTTACAGTCTTTTCATTATTAGTATGGTTGAATTTGATGTCATATTTATAATGGATTGGTTTTCTCTGTATAAATATCACATTAATATTAAAGTATAAGAAGTTACATTTGTTGTTTCCAACTAGACTATGATTATCTATCAATGTGAAAAACATTATGAACTTCTTGTAGATATTAAATCTAGTTTATAAGAATTAATTCCCATTTAGAGGGGATGTTTATCTCAATTTTTTGGTGAGAAAATTAATATCAAGGATATTCCTATTGTTTGAGTATTTTTATTTGTCATTATGGAAGAGATTCCTAGTCTTCCACCAAAATCTAATGTTATGTTCTCAATAGAACTCATACTAGTTTGTAAACCAACTTCAATGAATCCATATATATTGGACATAACTGGTATTTTAAAATTAAAGAATAAACTATAAGAAAACCTTGACACTATATTCATTAATCCAAGTGTGTCACCTTGTGGTGCACTAATTAATTTTTGTGAAACATAATGATCGGTAAATGCATCTATGAATTGATTATCAAGAGTTAAACAAAATCACTGTCATGAACAAGTATCGTATTTATCATATTGATGATTTTATTGATCAACTATGTTGAGCTCAATACATTTCCTCAATTGGACTTTATTATGGATATCATCAATTGGGTTCAAGAAGATGCATTCACCCATGATGACATTATGTACAATGTATAGGCACTATGAATATATAGTTTTTTCTTTTGGTCTTACTAATTCCCCTATAATATATATGGATTTGAAAAATAGAATATTTAGTAATTACATTTATTAGTTTGTGGTAGTCTCTAAGGATGGTATTATTTACCCTTAAAGGGGAATGGTAGCGCACAATGAATACTAAAGAATTGTGCTAAACACCCTAAGATAAGATAAAATTTATCAATAATTGAAGATGTGTGAATTTTTAATGTAAAATATTTCATTTTTGGGTAAACTAATCTCAAGAGATGGTATAGAAGTAGATACATCCAACCCGGAGGCTATTGAATACTGGACTAGATCAACTATTGGGAATAAGATCCATACTTTTCTTGGTTTTGACAGATATTATTGACAGTTTTTCAATAATTTATTGCGAATACACATTCCTCTAAAAAACTTAATTAAGAAGGTTGAAAACTTCCACTAGATAGATGAACATGAGGAAACACTACAACAAAATATGCCTTTTAACAGTGCTAAAAATTCCCTTTATCGGTACTAGAGAAACACTGACTACCGAAGAAAGAATAAAAGCCCTATATTTTTTCATTGATAACAAATGGTGACAAAAAGTCTTGCTATAATGTGTTATAATACCATGTCATGACCCCCTCCTACCAAAGATGCCCCTCCTCAGCTGGCAATGGTGAAAGGGAGATAATGACCCACGAGTCCCGCCTCCAGTAGGCCCTGAGGTGGCGACTAGCACCAAGGGTATAAGTTTTTACAAACATGGGAGGCATTTCTCCTTTTATTATTTAAGATCGGGAAATAGGATGAGTCAAAAACCAAAAGAAAAAAAAGAACAAGTAAATAGAAAAAAACCCAAACCAATCCCACATGCATGTTTAAAGAATTCTGAACCAAAGTAAAAGTACAAGAATGCTCAAAATTAAAATATCAAAATAAACAAGAGTACAACAACTGCAACAACTCCAAATGCCCCGACTAGTAGGGTCCCGCATGGCCATGGTAGTCCTCCTGGAAACCTGAAAGTAAACGTAGGGTGATCATACAAGTATACTATGTAGGGAAACCTAAATCTCTCATGCACGGGTGGGGAGACATCCTAATGTCCCATGAAAACAACAGAAGAAACCAAAACCGAGCAAGGAATTCTATCCACCCAACCTCACCAGCCACGCTCACCAAAAACACAAAACAACAGGTAGTAGTAGAATATAAGAACAAGAGCATAGGGTACCCTACACAATTCCCCCCCACTAGTTAACTTCTCTTCCTAACTGCAAACATCTGGATGCTACCACACTCTTCCTGCCCGCACACACCTAGGCCTCACATACCACATATCATGCCCGCAAACACCTGGGCCTAACAACCACATAACCAGCCCGCACACACCTGGGCCTCACAACCACATATCCCGCCCACACACACCTGGGCCTCACAACCACATAACCCGCCCGCACACACCTGGGGCTCATCCCGAAGATTCTTGGGAAATAGTAAACCTGCATGAAGAGTCTTGGGAAAAAACCACCCCAATCAAAACATACCCGAAGAGTCTTGGGTGTAAGGTCACCTCAAGCCATCACAACCTATGGAAGAAGTAGCAGGACAGAGCTAGTAACTAAGGGGAAAACACCCTCTCCCAAAAAATGAGAGTGTTCGACACTAAGTGCTCAACATGGGTGGGGTGTAACAAAACAAAAAGATATATATATATATATATATATATATATATGTATACTAAACACACAGCCCTACCTATGGCTTCTAAAAAGAGAAACTAAGCACGTGCCTCATCACTGCTATTTCGAAGCATGCATACAACAAACAACCCCCAACCCCATTTAGGTTTTCATGTTTCAACAGAGTTAGTTTATTAGTTCCTTAACTACTGGGAAAATATCCACGACTAACCATATCGATCATTCGTAAAACATGTCCCTGCCATCCACAAATCAAGTTAGGAAAACACAAGCAACACAAACAAGTCCCTTCTTATTAACCAACCAACCCCATTGATTATTTTTTCATTTAATTCATTATCATTCCCCACAGTTCATTTAACAGATTTCCACTTTCTTTTAATAACGCAACCCATAACTACAGCCCTGCTGCCACTATAAACACATTTCCACAACCGTATCACAAGACTTGTGCCACATCATTGTCCATTTAATATCATTTACTGTAGCCCTGTTACCCACCCTATTCGTAAAACACAGGATTCACCCCCTTTTTACACACCACATAACCAAACCAACATCCACATGTTCATTATTCTATTTTGTTCAACTGGGGTGATCACACAAGGGTTCAAGATTTTAATTTAATCAGAAAAATTTACATGATTAACTAATTTCCACATTCCACAAAAGTTTCCATCCATAAACGGTCTAGAAAGATTGGGAAACATTTAATTATGCAAGCAAAGTCCCCCAACAACTGTGATTTTCATTAGGCAAAAGCCTATTTAATTCACTACATAATAATAGGATAAACAAGGGTAAACATAAAAACTTCCGCATACCTGTTCTTTAAGTCACTTATTATCATCATTAAACTGATTCAACTATGTATCGTGAAAGGAAGAGGAAACCCATCCCACATGATGCACAAATTAGAGAGACGAATGTAAAATCTCTACCTCAACAGGTTCTGATCACAACGCTCCCCCAGATCGACTATAGGAGACGTCTGTTGGCATCCGTCGGCGTCCGTAGCTTCTGAAAAAACCCTACAAAACATCCTTGGGTGGAAGCTGGGAAGGAAAGGATGAGGGGAGGCAACAAATCCAATATCAGAAGTTCCGCCTCATCATTATGTTCTCGTGGCCGCTGACGGATAGTAAATCAGAGCTCGGACGAAGAAGTAATGGAAGAAAATAGCTTCAGAGTCTCTTGGGAGAGCTCTTCTCAAAGGAGAGGGGAGGAGAGGGATGATTTGAAAAGGAAGAGAGGCCCCCTAATTTTATAGGTGAGAAAAACTAAAGTTCACAGCATTTACTTTATTGTACATGGCATGTACTTGGCCATTTCACACGGTTGCCACACGGATTCTCACACGGCCTTCAACGCAGCACATGGTCGTTTACTGGTCAACACATGGTTTAAGGGTAACACGTACGTGGGGAGGAACTACACTGCATGTAGTATGGGCTACACGGCGTGTACTCATTTCTTTCACACGGCAAGGACATGACTTCAACACCGGGTATATGCGGCAAGGTGGTACACGACGTGTACTCACACTACACGGAGTGTAGTTACAAAATTTTAAAAAGTGTGGGAAAAGTCCATTCTACCCTCCAGAACACTTCATGACCTCTTTTTTTTACAAAGGAAAGGGCTGGAGAGGTCCGGGCCATTACATCAGATACCTCTTAAAACATCCTCATCCCCAAGAATTTAAAATCCTACCCAGAGGAACCCAACAAGATACCTCTTAGGGAACTTGTTATAACAGGGACCCATCCAACAACCCTAATAATATGTGTTAGGAACTCCTTCTCCTATGTCAAGATATTATCCGCTTTAGGCAGCATTAACTCGCTTGGACAAGTTTAATCACATCCTCATTAATGCATCTTGATTTAGAATTGGGTCTTCCAACATCCATACATTCAGATTTTTTTCAACTTGCATTGCCCCCCAACACCGTACAACCAACACACTGCCCGAACACATGGTTTGGGGAAAATCCTTCTCCTATGTCGAGATATTATCCGCTTTAGGCGTCACTAACTTCCCGCACGTTTTCAATCACATCCGCAATAATGCGTCTCGATTTAGGACATGTTTTTGCCTTTACCCACACATCCGGACATGTTACACACTTCTAGAGAACAAGGAAATAAACAGTCTTACAACCGACAAGCCAAACATCCCATATATCAAAGGAACAGAGTATAACATCAAAAACAATCTCATTAAAAAAAGGCAAATAACAAGTCAAAACAACTCCGGGTACTGAGCGTGCATCTGGGCCTCCTGCTCCCAGGTGCTCTCTTCGAGGCTACCATGCCTCCACAACCCACGGACCAAGGCAATGGTTCGTCCACAGAGCACCTTCTCTTTATGATCCTAAATTCAAACTGGTCGTTCCTCGATGGTCGTGTTGTCTCCCATATCTAACTCTCCCCAGTTGATAACGTGAGAGTCATCATGTAAGTACCGACGAATCTAGGAGATGTGGAAGATGTCATAAACCTTCTCCAACTGAGATGGCAGGGCCAGCTGATATGCCACCTCACCGACCCGCCTCAGCACCTCCAAAGGTCCGATGAACCTAGGGGAGAGCTTAATCCCCTTCCCAAACTCTGCTGCCCCCATCGAGGGGAAACCGTCAAGAACACATGATCTCCCACCTCAAACTCCAAGGGCCTCCTCCAACGATCATCATAAGACTTCTGTCGGTCCTGAGCCGCTTTCATCGTCTCACGCACAAGATGGACATTCTCTGTGGTGCCTTGTACTACCTCTGGACAGGAGCACCTGTCTCACCAACCTCTTCCCAGTAAATGGGTGAAGGAGATGGTCTTCCATACAAATCCTCAAATGGTTCCATGCCAATAGTAGAGTAAAGCTGTTATTGTAGAAAAAATCTTCTAAAGGCAAGTGTCGCACACATGATCCACCAAAATCCAGAACGCATGCATGCAACATCTCCTCCAATGTCTGGATAGTCCACTCTATCTGCCCATCAGTCTGGGGGTGGAAAGTAGTTCCAAGGAGTAGCTGGGTTCCAAAAGCATGTTGTAACCCCCACTAGGCTCGTGAGGTAAACTGAGTATCCCGATTTAAGATGATAGTCTTCGTAGCTCCATGCAAACGCACCACCTCGTCTACGTACCTCTGTGCTAAGGTACTCACTAGGCCCGACTCCTTAATTGCTAATAAGTGAGCTGATTTCATCAGTCGATCCACCACTACCCAGATAGCATCATAACAACCCTGAGCACTATGTAGTACTATGATGAAGTCCATTGAGATTTCATCCCACTTCCACTCCGAGACATCTAAAGTATGCAACAAACCACTGGGAACACGGTGTTCGTCCTTTACTTGCTGACACACTAGGCACTTAGCCAAAAAAGCTGCCACTGGCCGTTTCACCCCGGGCCACCAAAACTATTCCCTCAGGAATTGGTACATTTTTGAAACTCATGGATATACCGCCAAGGCTGAGCTTTGGAACTCACAGAGAACTCCCTCATGCATCGCCTTCAGAACAAACAACCTTCCATGAAAAATCATCCAATGTTGGCTGTCCTCTGGTCATCCTTCTAGAGAGTTTCCCAAATCGATAGGATCCCGTATTAATTCCGCCTCGGATTCCCCCATTGAGACTCTTCCACCTACTGCAACAAGGAGAACTGTACTGTCATCTGAAACAAACACCCTCTAATATCCTCTAACCATGCATCCAAGTGCAAGGAACCCAACTCTCCCATCTCTTTCCAAGCATCAGTGGATTCCTGAACCACTTCCTTATGCGACTTCCTACTCAGGGTATCATCCACAACGTTTACCTTAGCTTCATTATAAGAGATCTCGAAGTCATAGTCTTCGAGAAACTCGACCCATCTTCACTTCCGTAAGTTTAGGTCACAATGGGAGAAGATATAACGTAAGCTCTTGGGATTTGAGAAGACCACAAAGCACTCCCCAAAGAGGTAATGTCGCCACAATTTCAGTGCGAATAGTACTGCTTCAAGATATAGGTCATGGGTGGCATAGTTACGCTCATGAGGGTGCAACTGCCTTGACCCATAACAGATCACACACTTCTTCTGCATCTGTACGCACCCCAACCCAAGGCTAGAAGAATAAAAAAACACCTCATACAACAACCCTTCCTCTGGAAACCTGAGTACTGGAGCACTGAACAGCTTTCCCTTCATGTATTCGAAAGGTTTCTGGCACTGCTCGCTCCATAGGAAGACCTAGTTGTTCCTAGTCAAAGCTGTCATTGGGGAAGCAACCCGAGATAAGTCCGAAATGAACCTCCGATAGTAACCTGCCAAACCTAGGAAACTACAAATTTATGCCATGCTCTTGGGTGTTGCCCAAGAAATAACTGCCTCCACCTTCGACGGGTCCACTGGCACTCCATGATGAGACACTACGTGTCCAATGAAGTGTACTTCTTGTGTCAATAACTTACACTTCGATAATTTCCCAAAATGATGTTGGTGTCGAAGGACTTCCAAGACTGGCCTGAGGTGATGAACGTGCTCCTCCTCTGATCATGAGTAGATCAGGATTTCATCGATAAACAAAATGAAGAACCGGTCTAGAAACTCTAGGAAGACAAATTTCATAAGTCCCCTGAACACAGCTGGTGCATTCGTAACTCCAAATGGCATCACTACAAACTCGAAGTTCCCATACCTGCACCTGAATACTGTCTTCGAGATGTCACTATCTTTTACCCTCAGCTGATGATATCTAGATTGTAGATCAATCTTAGAAAAACAACCTACTCCCCTCATTTGGCCGAAGAGATCATATATCCTTGGAAGGGGGTAGCGGTTCTTAACCGTTACCTGATTCAACCTTTGGTAGTGTATGTATAACCTGAGGCCAACATCATCCTTATTCGTGAACAAAACTGGATCACCCCAAGGAGACACGCTGGGTCGAACAAAACCCTTCTCCATCAGATCAACAATCTGAATTCGCAACTCCTGTAACTCCGAAGGTTCCATCTGATAAGGGGTCATCGAAATCAAACGGGCATCAGGATGTAAGTCTATCCCGAAATCAACATCTCGTCGGGGGGGGGGGGGGGGGTAGAGTCACAACCTCCTCAGAAAAAACATCAAGGAACTCCCCAATAACCTCTAGGACATCCATCATCTATATATCAGCTGAAACCACGGATAACCCGCCTAACAAAAAAAGGAGAGGGTTCACATGCCGACTTCCCACATGATAGATCCTCTCGCTAATAAAAGTCACACGCTGCCCATCCACATTGGGGAAAATGACCCTTCTTCAGAAGCAGTCGATAACAGAACTAACAGAAAACAACCAGTCGATTCCTAGGATGACATTTTATGGATGTATCTATAGGAAAAGAAGGTCCCCACTAGAACGATGCAGTCCCAACGTCAGCCCAAATCTCCAGAAAACACAAGATACGCTGGTCTGGCCTCCAACAGTTGTACTCAGCACCAGGGGTATGGAATGTCTCTCTACATCTAGTACCAAAGCATGGTCTAGACCAGGTGCAACAAAGTAGTGCAAAGCTCCCAAATCGAACATGGCAGAAACGAGAGTGCTGAAAACACAAATCGTACCTCACACCACCTCTGGTCCTGCTGGAGCTACCAACTCTGCTGTGTAAACAGTCCACGCCTAGCTATTCTGCCTCTCTGATGTCATCCACCTCCCTGACCACACCCTGGTCGAGGTCCCTGAGGAGCATCTTGAGGTTGGACTCCTCCTACAAAGTCTTCCCTCGGAGGAGCAGGGTCCCGCTCCTACTAGAAGGGCCTCGTCGGCAACTCGTCCTGCAGAGGTGGGAGCTGAACTTTCCTACTTCCACCGTATTGAGCTCGAGTCAGGCACCGACTCTGAATGTGCCCAAAACCTCCACAAGAGAAACACTTCGGTCTGGGGCTCGTGAAAAATTGACGAGGACCAGAAGATCTGAAGTAGAATTGCTGGGGCTGCTCCCTACTGGCTTGAATCTGGAGGGTCCCGTCACAAGAGACCTGCTGCTCACTGCCTTCCCCTTCGACAAACCCGTCTGGATCCCCTCATGTGGTGAACCTCCCTGTGAGTGGATCCTCTCTACATCCTCTGCCTTCTTCTGCACTGCCAAGTATGTCGGAAGGGTGAAGGGGGTGACAGCCTACTGGAGCGAAGGATGAAGCGCCTCCTTCAAACGTCTCGCACGAGACACATCATCCGAAAAGAGATTCAGAGCAAAGCATATGAGATCCTTGAACTTGATTCCCAACTCTCGTACTGACATACTCCCCAGATGGACGGATAGTAACTCCTGCCTCTTCTCCGCGTTGATCATGGAATAAAGGAATTCCTCTCAGAACTCCTTCTCAATGTCATCCCACAGAACCTCTACCTCTGACCTCTCCCTGAGGTAGAGCGTCCACCGTTGTCGAACCGCACTTCTCAGCTAACTGACTGCTAGGGGAACCCAGTACTCCCTCAGAGAATGGATAAAAGTAAAGCAGATCCCTAGCTCCTCAATCCAGCCGTCCATCTCTATATCCGAGGGTTTGCCGCTGAAAAAAATGGAGAGTCTTCTTCCACTGTCCATCTTCCTCCTCTCGGTCAATCCTCAACTAATCGACCACCTGAATCTAATGGGCCTCAGCCATCTGACTCACCCGGGGATGACGTCTAGGTGCCATAGCTGTACGGTAAACAAAGATCGCATAAGCCCAAGTAGTATGGAATTTTTTCTCAAGGTTTTATTTTTTATTTCAATTTCTTTCCCTGAACACCCAAATCAAATAAAACACAATCATAATGATGCATGTACCTTCCCTAGGGTATCTACCCTGCAATCAATGTAGTCTCACTTGGTCATTTGGTAGGCTCAGAGTCCTTGCATCGGATCATGGGGGCCCCTAAAATCTCGTATCTTTGCCAGTATTCCCTGGCCTATGTCACGCACCAAGATCAGCCAACACTATTGCCCTACCATCCCATGCAATCGTCACTATGACTAACCATAAACTCCATCCTATCTGTCAACCATAACCTCTGATACCATTCTCTCACAACCCCCTCCCACCAAAGTTGCCTCTCTTGAGCTGGAAATGGTGAAAGGGAGATAATGACCCCCTCCCGAGTCCCACCTCCCATAGGCCCCGGGGTGGCGACTAGCACCAAGGGTATGAGTTTTTACACACATGGGAGGCATTACCCTTTTTATTATTTAAGATCGGGAAATAGGTTGAGTCAAACACCAAATGAAAAAAAGAACAAGTAAATGAAAAAAACCCAAACCAATCCCATATGCAAGTTTAAACAATTATGAACCAAAGTATAAGTACAAGAAAGCTCAAAAGTACAATACCAAAAGAAACAAGAGTACATCAACTGCAACAACTCCAAATGTCCCGACTAGTAGGGTCATGCAAGGCCCTTGTATTCCTCCTAGAAACCTTAAAGTAAACGTAGGGTGATCATTCAAGTATACTCAGTAGGGAAACCTAAAGCTCTTGTGCACGGGTGGGGAGACATCCTAATGTCCCGTGAGAACAACAGAAGAAACCAAAACCTACCAAGGAATTCTATCCACCCAACCTCACAAGCCACGCTCACCCAAAACACAAAACAAAATGTAGTAGTAGTATATAAGTACAAGATTATTGAGTACCCCTCACCATTTCACCCTGCACTAGTTAGCTTCTCTTCCTAACGACAAATGTCTTGACGCTACCAGACTCTTCCTGCCCGCACACACTTGGGCCTCACAAACCACATATCCCTCCCGCATAGACCTTCCCTCACAACCACAATACCCGCCCACACACACACCTGGGCCTCACAACCACATATCCCTCCCACAAACACCTGGGCTTTACAACCACATAACCCGCCCGGACACACCTGGGCCTTATCCCGAAGATTCATGGGAAATAGTAAACCTGCCCGAAGAGTCTTGGGCTAAAACCACCTCAATCGAATCCTACCCGAAGAGTCTTGACTGTAAGGTAACCTCAAGCCATCACAGCCTATAGAATAAGAAGCATGAAGGAGCTAGTAACTAAGTGGAAAACACCCTATCCCATTAAATGGGAGTGTTCGGAAATAAGTGCTCAACATGGGTGGGGTGTGACAAAACAAAAAGATACAGATATATATGTTCACCAAACACACAGCCCAACCTATGGCTTCTAAATAGAGAAACTGAGCACGTGCCTCGACACTGCTATTTCGAAACATGCATACAAAAAAAAACCCCATCCCCATTTACGTTTTCATGTTTCAACAGAATTAGTTTATTAGTTCCCTAACTACTGGGAAAATATCCACAACCAACCATATCGATTGTTCGTAAAACATATCCCTGCCATCCACACACCATGTTAGGAAAACACAAGCAACACAAATAAGACCCTTCTTATTAACCACCCAACCCCATTTATTATTTTTGCATTTAATTAATTATCATTCCCCACAATTCATTTAACAACTTTCCAATTTCTATTAACAAAACAACCCATCACTACAGACCTGCTGCCACTATAACCACATTTCCACAAGCGTATCACAAGGCTCGTGCCACATCATTGTCCTTTTAATATCATTTAATATAGCCATACTACCCACCCTATCCGTATAACCCAGAATTCACCCCCGTTTCACACACAACCTAACCAAACCAACACCCACATGTTCATTATTCCATTTTGTTCAACCGGGGTGATCACAAAAGGGTTCCAGATTTTCATTTAACCAGCCAACATTACGTGATTAACCTTTTTCCATAGTCTACAAAATTTTCATCCATAAACGGTCTTGAAATATTGGGAAGCATTTAATTTCGTAAGAAAAGTCACCCAACAACTGTGATTTTCAGTAGGCATTAGCCTATTCAATTCACAACATTATAATAATATTAACAAGGGTAAACATAACAACATCCCCATCCCCGTTTGTTAAGCTAGTTATTATCTTCATTAAACTGGGTCAACTGTGTCTCGTGAAATCAAGTGGAAACCCATCCCACATGACGCTCAAATTAGAGAGATGAAGGTAAAATCACTACCTCAATAGGTTATGATCACATTGCTCCCCCGGATCAACTTTAGAAGACGTTCGTCGGCATCTGTTGGCATCCGTCGCTTCTGGAAAAACCTTGTAAAACATCCTTGGATGTAAGATGGGATGGAAAGGCTGATGGAAAGCAACAGATCTAATCTAAGAAGTTTCGCATTGTCATTACTATCTCGTGGCCGCTGACAGATCGTAAATAAGAGCTCGGACGAAGCTGTTATGGAAGAAAAGACCTTTGGAGTCTCTTGGGAGAGCTCTACTCGAAGGAGAGGGGAGGAGAGGGATGCTTTGAAAAGGAGGAGAGGCCCCCTTCTTTTATAGGTGAGAAAAACTAAAGTACACGACATGTACTTTATATTACACATCGTGTACTCGGCCATTTCACACGATCGCCACATGGATTCCCACATGGCCTTCAACACAACATACGGTCATTAACTAGTCAACACACGGTTTAAGGGTAATGCGTACATGGGGAGGAACTACATGACATGTATTATCGGATACACGGTGTGTACTCAATTATTTCACATGACAAGGACACAACTTCAACATGGGGTATACCCGGAAAGGTGGTACACGACTTGTACTCACACTACATGGCGTGTAGTTACATAATTCTGAAAAGTGTGGGAAAAGTCCATTCAACCCTCCAGAACACTTCATGACCTTCTTTTTGACAATGGAAAGGGCTAATGAGGTATGGGCCATTACATACCACCTGATAGAACCAGTGTAGTATAATGAAATAGCAGTCTTACCCCAAAAAACCCAAAAATCCTATGAATAAAGTACCAAAATAAAATTTAAATAAAATAAATTTACAAAATAATGAAAGAAATAAAATACTATATAATAAAAATTTAAAATATTAGCCTATAAAATTATATAAGAACAAATTATTACATTCCTCAAGAAACATAAGTGTTATTTTTTCTATTGATATTAACCCTTTGCCCATGAAAAAGGTGAAACTATGTGAGAAAGAAATTATTCTTCTTCAAATAATAAAAAGAAATAGATTAACCTAAATTTTCAATTTTAAACTAAATTTTGAGTCATAGTAGGAGCATTGTATATCATATTTAGTTGGAATTTTTTTTATTCACCTCAACAAATTCATTTTCCGTCTTCAAGAATTAACATTTAGAAAAATAAATAAATAAGTATAAGAAAATAAAGGAAATGAGATGACAATCTTGGGACATTTTTATAGTTTTGGTGATGTGAAGGGTGTTTTAAATTAAAATGACCCTTATATATTGAGGAGACTCACTTGGAGTCATACCTAACACACCATGTTTTAGATTGAAGTGAGTCTAATTTATACACATATTAAATGAATTATGGATCGTTATCCAAAAGTATCAAATATTTTTAATGTGTTTATTCAATTTTAAGTACGTCACATGTATTTTTTTAATATAATTACATTTTAAACTGGTAACACAAACTTTTACTCATACTAGTCAAATAGTGTATCAGTTTTAAATGATACAAATTCCTACATGTCACAAATGAGTTATTAATTATTTTCACAAATTATTAAGATAATATGATAATGTTATCATATTATTCTGTGAGTGAGACTTTTTTCAAAAAAAACATTTTTATATGAATAACGAACACATTGAGTCATACCGGGCACCTCATGTATCAAATTTAGATTTGGTTTTTGTTGAATTCAAAAATTACTTAGGGATCATTTTCTTAATGAATAATAACAATCCAAAAGTTTTTTCTCAGTTTTGAGTTGGTCGGTTGTCCTTTGTTTTTAAAATTGAATTTATTTTTAAATAAAAAGGAACACATTGAGTCCTAAGTAACATTGTTCATCTAATTAAGGTTTAGATGATTCTGACACATCAAAAATGACATATGTATCATTATCATAATGTATCAAAATAATCCAAATAGGTAAACTTAGTTTATATTAGGGAAATTTCTATTTTTATTAAAATTGATGTAATTTTTAAATAAAAAGGGGCACTTAGAGTCATATTTGTCAAATTAGGAATCATATTGAGGCATGAATGATTCTTACATATTGTATATGTCTTGTGGGTAATTTTATTAACTTTTAAAAGAAATACTAAAATATTTACTCAATTATCAATTGCTTACATATCTTTTTTACTAAAATGTCATTAAAAATAGAAACACACTCATTGACTGATAAAAATCATATCATGTATTTGTTAAATATGGGAATGATTAAAAAACCTTCAAATGATTTATGAATAAATTTTCAAAATTATAAATCAAATATGAGTATGTTTTCTTGAATTTTAGTGACTGAATTTTTTGTAACTAAACTGTTAATTTTAAACTGATAATGGACATGTTAAATAATATCAGGAACATTGTGTATCATATTGAGCTAAGGATAATTACTAAAAATAAAAAAAATTGTATGGATTGTTTTTGTAAAGTATTGAAACTATACGAGTGTCATTCCTTTGTTTTATGTTGGTCAGCTATCCTTTTTACTAAAATTGATGTCAATTTTAAATAAACAAACCAACATGGTCTCTTATAGTTCACACCATGCATCTGATTGAGGTTTAGATGATTGTTAAAAATCTCATACGACTTATTGATAATTTTTATAATGTATCAAAAAAATTCAATGGATTTTTCTAGGTTTTGAGTTTGTCACTTGTTTTTTTATACTAACATTTAATTTTAAAATATAAACAAACACTTTGATTCATATTGGTGACGTATTATATCGGTATGATGTGAGATAAATTTGAACACATGAAAATCAATTTATGAATTGATATCCAAAATTATCATGAAAATTTTGCCAGTATTTTATTCATTTTTTAGTTAGTGCATTTTTTAACTAACATTATTATTTAAAATAGATAAAGGGCAACTTAAGGAAAATAGGGAACACTGTGTATTGGATTAAGGTAAAGATAATTTCAACGCAACAAAAATAACTTATATATTGTTTCCCGGAAGTATGAAAACAAGGTAAATGTGTTGTATTAGGTTTGAGTTGGTTTTTTGTCCATTTTTTAATAATTGTTGTCAATTTTAAATTAAATTATGTGCTTAGAGTCATATCTATCACATCTTGCATCTAATTGAGGTCTGATTGATTCCTAAATGTACCAAATGACATATATATCATTTATATAAAGTATCAAATCAATAAAAATTTATTTTCTTGGTTTTTGAGTATGTAATTTTTCTTTTTTTCTAGAATTAATGTCAATTTTAAATAAAGTGATGCACTTGGAGTCTTACCAGTTACACCAAGTGTTAGATTGTGGTTCGGCAAATTCCTAAATGCCTCAAATAAGTTATGGATTATTTTAAAAAAGTATCAAAAAAATATGAATTCAATTTCTAGATTTTTAGTACATCACATGTTTTTCTACTAAATATCATTTTAAATATAAAGCACACACTTTGAATCAAACAGATCACATAACTTATTGGATTGATGAGAGAATAATTATTACACTTCAAAAATGATTTATGAATAGATGTATTAAATTATCAGGAATATACGAGCATGATTTATTTTCTATAATGAGTACCACATTTTTAAAATATTTATTTTAGATAGATAACGGACACGTTTTGTCTTACTATGCACATCGTGTATGATATTGAGGTGCGGTTTATTCCAATATAAAGAAAAAACATCTTAATTGTTTACATAAAGTACAATAATAATCAGAAAATGTTTTTACCAATTTTAGGTATGTTAGTTGTCCATAAAATCAATCTCAATTTTATGTAAAAAGAAGATCTTGGAGTCTTATCTATCAGACACTATGTCAGATCCATGTGTGACAGATTTCTACATATCCCGAAGTCTCAAAACCATCCTAACTACCAATGTTACCATAATTTCCATTGCATTTCTTTTTGAAAAATCCAACACTGCATATTAACTCGATGTTATTATATGAGAAACAATTCTCATTATTGAAAGAAAGAACAGAAGATGATTCTCATGTGCTCATTATATCATGGGAAGTCACCACAATGAGAAAATGAGATTTTTTCCGCTTCTAAATTCAATAGTGAGAATGGTTTTTCAGCTTTGAACATCGATTCAATATGCAGTGTTGGGAGTTCGACAAATAAAGGTAGTAGAAATGGAGATTGTGGAAACATTAGTAGTATGAACAAGTTAATATCTTTTGAGGAATTTGGAAGATAGTTAAATTAAAATATGACTTCACCAAAGATATTCGAAATAAAATATGTAATTATTAGTTAAAAATAATAAGTTAATTAACATAAAAACTGTAGAAAAAATAGTGAAAAAATAATTAAATAAGTAGTATGAATTGTACTTTTCATGATGGTTGTTTGAATTGTTTATGTATTTATTGTTTTTAATTATCTCGTTAAAATTCCAATCTCTCACAAGCATGATTAGCATTGAAAACCCACCCCAAATCAATCAAAATAATAAAACATTATAAGAAAACAGTTATTATATGATTAATACTAAAAATAAATAAATAAAACATAAATATGAAACAATATATTAATTAATTAGATAATGATTTTACTATGAAAACATCAATATTACCTCAGTGATTTAGTGGTGGATGGAACATTAAGGAATGCAACAAATATCAACATTTCTATGGTAAAACATTCATGAGGGAGAATATGTATATGGATGTTTTGGTGCATAAAGACCTAAAATGTAGACAAACAACCCCTAGTAGAACAAAATAATCCATCTATATAAGAAAACTGTTCTTATATGAGTAATACTAAAAAAAATTGAACATAAATATGAACAATACATTAATTCTATAGACAATGATTTTACTGTGAAAAAATCATGATTATGTTTATGATTGAGTAGCAACGACATCATTTCTCATCCTGTAAAGGTAATTGAGCAAACTTGAAGAAAAGTGCTATCTTTAATACTATATGGGTGAAAAAGTTTTGAGGGAGAAAAGTTCTATGGATGTTTTGTAGCAAAAAGGCATGAAAAATGTATTTAAAAATTCTAAAATAAAATAACACTCTAGTGAATAATGAATATTAAATCATTATTCAATTATATTATCTTTTGTAAAATTGAGAAATTATTTCACAACACCACCTTTACACATTATCATAGGGATTCGTTTGTTATAGTACATTTTTAAAGGGTCTGGTATCATCATATTTTGTAGAGGAAATTGTCTAAATGAGTAGTAAACCATTTAATTTAAATTATGTTAATATATTATATATTATAAAATATTATGAGAAAAAAATCATATTAAAAATCACTTATACCTTGTTATTGAACTCTATATATTTTTTAAGGTTTTCGGGACTTGGTACCTCAAATTAGATTCTAAATCCCCTCTTTTTGGTCCCCTCTAGCATTCAAGACATTATTTACATTGTGATTAGCATGAACTAATTATGATCTACAAATGAAAGGGTCATTACAGATTGAATTTGTATCTAACCCAACATTTTTTTAGCCATTAAAAGGATAATCGACCAATTAATTTTTTCTAGACATGAAAGATAAAATACAAGCACTACTTGGGATTCCATTATAAATGGATTGTCTTTCCAACCGTTCTATATTTAATTTCTCCTCCATGAATCCCACTATGAAGGACTCATATTTTATCCTCTAAATTAACTAAAAGTTGAAAGTTATACGCAGCTTCCATCTTCATCATCTTATCTACTGAACATTTATCATTTCATTTTATTATTTGACCCACATCCTCCAAATATTGTGGAAATGCACCTCTGTTGCATGAAATACTCTAAATAATAGTCATCCATGGGATGTCTAATGCTCAGTGTAGTACAGGAAACATGAAACGGATTGGGGATGCATCTCAATGGAAAAAATGAATTATTAACTCTTTATAAGATGAAGTTTATGAGGATGAAAATTTCACTCCATTATGTTATCTAAAATGGGTGATCCATCCCATTTTTAATAATTATACCACTGGAACTGGTTATTTAATTTCGGTCTAATGAAGGTGAGACTTGAGGGACATAAACATTATCTTATTTGATTCAATGGGTCTCATTGGGGACATGCGAGGATGTAGGAATATTTGGGGCCTCTATGAATTCTCTATATTTTGGAAGAATATCACTTTTAATAATTTAAATCTTCTAACTAAGACTAGTCCTACCTCTTTTAATGTGGTATGTAAATTCTTAATTAAATACCCTAAACAAATGAAAATATAATATAAAAAATCAAGAAGTAATAAGAAACCCAAATATGATAAACATGAATAATAAACTATCATTTGATCAACTAGATGATATTAAAATGTATTGGTAAAAAAGATTTATAAATAAAGAGTTATTTTAAATGGATATATGGAATAAGAGACTCTTGGGGTGAACTAGTACATGATGATATAAAATAATGAATACATTAAAATAATTTCAAATGAATATTACAACATATATAGAATTTGGTAACATCCATTCTATTTTCAGAGCAAGTGATATAAGAACCCATGTCCTTAATACATTTAATATTAATGATATATCAATTATCTGGAAACATCTGAAAAATATAATTTCAATTAAACATTAATATGAAATGGACCAAATAATTTTATGAAAACAATATAAATTTAAATGATAATTGTTTTAATCTTCTCAAAATTATTTTTTGATAAATTTATTCAATAATTATGTCTAGAAATGTTGAAAAAATAATTGTTTTCAAGTATAAGAATAATAGGATTTAAAAGAGCAGTTAATTTTCATGTCCAATTTGGGTTCTATAGTGATTTTGGGCACATAACATAAATTGTTTTCATAACGAATTAAATAATAGTAATTATTGAAAATAAAAAGGTTTTATGTTAAATGGGAGATGACGCACTCCAATAAAAATAGTTTTAAATTGAGACGAATCTTCATAAGTAAAATTGGATGATGAATTTCAACCATTGAATGAACTCTATGGAAATAAATTTATATAAAAAATTTGTATATTATATTTATAAAATATATTTGAAGAATATACTTAGGTAATATGTATGTTATAAAATAAATTTTTTATTGTATAATATATATATATATATATATTTGTATAATTTAAATCTATATATAAATTATATATAATTATTTTATATATATTTTCGTAATATAATATATATTTTTTATTTTATAATATCTAAAATTGTATAAAATATTTTTAAAATAAATTAATATTTACTATATATTGAATTAAATTTATATATAATATTTATAAATATATTACAATTCATTATTTTTTAATTATAGACCTAATTTTTTTTCAAATATATTTGTATGACATTTTTGTATTATATGTACATTTATAATATAATTGTATGATATATCTATATAGTATATTTTCATAATAAATTAGAATAACATATTTATATAATATATTTGTGTAATGTAAAATCATATTTTACAATATAAATCTTTATTTGTATAGTATATATTAATTATATATATATATATATACATATTTAAAATAAACATGTGTGTGTAAATATATATAAAAAATCATATATTTCACACCGTTATCCGAAACCATGGATCCTCGAGTAATTTTCTACTTTTCATTCGTGAACCATAACCCAAATCCTACGTCATCCAAGAAACTAATTGAAATTATGTTCATCCATAATCATGGAATATGACATACTATATATATATTCAAGTAACATTCATATAAAATATCATTGTAAACAATTCCATTCCCTATAATCTGACGATCATTATCATTGTCTAAAAGGAAATTGTTAATAAACAAGATAAATTATAATCCATACATCATGTCTTTGTTATAGGGTGGAATGAATTCTCATAATTAATTATCCATGATTCCAACACATTTTTTAGACTCAACAATAGACATTTACTTCCTTCAGTAGTGTTGGGGTGGGAAAGTTGCCCATAATTGGCAAGGGGTGAAGGTTGGGGGGTGTAATGAAAGATATCCCTGTCTCATTTCAACTAAAAACCCCAATAAAAATTGTTGATTATAGGGATATGTCAACATTAATGAATGAATGATGATAAAAAAATAGATATCTCCAAACAATCAATATTAAAATTAAGAGTATAAAGAGATAATAAGATACATTGTATTGATGTTTTGAATCCTCCGAGATAAAGTAGAGCTATCAAAAACTTAGAAAATGTTGTAGCCTTGGATACACCACCCCTTGAATCATTCAAGCCTTGGATTTGATCCTTGAAATTATTTGAGCCTTTATTCATGCTTTGATTCACCGAGGAGTAGGATCGAGAGAAGGTGGCTTCTATGGAAGCTCTTAGATATTTCCATGAGTTCGTGAGTGGTTAGAGTTAATTTAAATAGATTGGAACACTTTTATCAGTTCTTCCAAAAAGGCGCTAATAAATATCCCTTTTATCAGCGCTATATTAATTAGCACTGATAAAATACATCTTTATTTTCATTAATTGTTATAGTGATGATAAAAATTCTATAATTATCATTATAAATAAATAATTTTTTAAAAATATATAAATAAAAATATAATAAATATATTCTTTATTTAAATATATTTAATATAGTTTTATAATAATTTAAATATATAATAAATTAATTATAATTATATGAATACTTTTTTCTAAAAATAATACTTATATCATTATATATATTCATATAATTATATAATTATATATTATAATATTATATATCGTAAATTTATTAATTTTTCAATAAATTTATTAAAATTTTAAAATTATTTAAATATATCTAACTATATATTTATTGTTATATAAATACTTTTTAAAAAATAATATTCATATATTAACATTTATATATATATAAATATATAAATGTATAGAAATTGTAAATAGACATTGATAAATATATTTATTTATAAATAATTTTTTACAAATATATTTTTAACATTATTAATCAATATTTACATTGGAGAGGATGCATTTTAAAAATGAGAAAATTTGAATAATTTAAAACGAGTACACATCATCAATATTGAAAAATTAAATACTTTTGATTTAATAAATATAAATTAGTAAAAAATGAATATATATACATATAATGTTGAATACATATTGAAAGTATTAAAAAATAATAAATAAAAATATAAACAATAAATAAAATAAATTGATTAAAAATTACGAAATTTTTTTGTGTGTGTGTGTTGTATATAAAAATGTATTAATTATCTGTAGGTGAATTTAATATAACTTATGTTTGATCTATTTTATATTAAAACATAAAATAACATTTAGTTTTGTCTATTAACCAATGCAATTAGTCAGTATTTTTAATTCATATGAATATTTAATTATAGAATGTTATTCAATAAATATAGTACTCTTTAATTGAAATATGAAAAATTTTGCATGATATAAATCCTATTTATATACAATTACATATTTCTGTATATTTAATATATACTATTTATTAATGTTATCAATAATTAGTTAATTAATAGAAAGTTTAATATTTTTTTTAATTTACTTATTTTTAATTTTTATTTATTTAATTTTTATTATAAATATATTCATATATTTAATATATACAATTGATTATTATTTATAATGTATATATATATAAGTATCAATTTTTTCATTTTTATTAATAATAATTTAATTAATATTTGTTTAAATTTTTTATGTACTAATTTTTAATTTATATTTATTAATTTATGTTATTTAATTCAGATTTTTATTAGTGCTAAAAAAGTACTGAAAAAGGATTACTTCATTCGTGCTAAAAATAATTCACTGATAAAGAGAACACATTATCAACACTAAAAAAATGTTGATAAAGGGAACCCTATATCATTTTTAAGCAATACACTGATAAAGGGTTCCTTTTATGAGCATTAAAAAAAAGATGATAAAGGGAACATTTTACCGTGCTTATTTTAGTGTGGATAAATATAACCATTGTCCACACATTTTTCTAGCTCTGATTAAGGTAAGTGATGTTAAAGGCCTGTTTTGTAAGAGTGACAATTCCAAGGAACTAAAGAGAATATTGGTCAATACAACTATTCTAACATTACCTTATAATAGATAAGGATTATAATCTATAGTGATGCATCTAAGAAAGGAATGGGATGTGTTCTTATGTATAATAACATGGTTATCACTTATGCCTTGATAAAAATGATGATTCATCACAAAAATTATCAAAATCATAATTAAAGATAACCATAATAATTTTTTCATTAAGGGTTTAGAGGCATTATATCTATAAATAAAATTGTGATATATATACTGACCAAAAATGTTTTAAATATATATTCCAACTGAAGGTGTTGGACATGTACTATATGAGATGGTAAGAGCTGATAAAGGATTATGAATTCTCAATATATTATAAGCATGGGAAATAGAACAATGTGGATGATCTTTTGAGTTGAAAGGGCCATGATTTCTTATCCATGATGAGGATCTCAGAAGATATAATATTTTTGGGATTAAAAAGGATGGATATGGAAATCTTGATGGAAGCCATAAAATATTATCTTTCTCAATTAAATGTTTAACCATCAATCTAGGTGAGGTTAAAATAGATATAGAAGGAACCCGTAGAGCTACAAAAGAAGGTGAGAAATGTTCCAAATGATAAGGTTCAGAAAACATATTTTTGTTCTATACATAGAAGATTTAATGTTGAATATATTAGTGGAAGCTGTCAACTCTTCATTCCCTATTCATCCTATATGTTTGGAGATGTATATATATATTTTAAATATTACTTATTTTGGGATGACATGAAGAGAGATATCACATAGTTTTTATCTCATTGCATTGTAATCCAGCAATTTAAATATGTAAAAAAATAATCTATAGGGATGTTCCATTCTTTACACATACTAAAATGGAAATGAGATAACATCACTATGGATTTTTTTATTGGAATCCCCAAAACCAATAAAGGAATTAAGGCTTAAAGGGTTTTAGTTGGTCACCATACAAATTTAAAACAGTTCATTTCAATCAGATAAAACTTATCTCTCAATCAACTGCCCGGGATATACATTGAGGAAATAGAAAAATTACAAAGAGTACCATATTAAATATTATTAGATCGATACACGAGGATTAACTCAAAATTATTGTGAATTCATCATAAAGAACTTTATACAGTATAGAGTTTTAGTACATCTAATCATCCTTAGATGGATGGTCAGTCTGAAAGAACAATTCAAAACATAAAAGATATGTTGAAATATTTTTCTCTATATTTCAATTGTGGATGCGATAAAAAACTTCCTTTAGTTGTGTTTTCTTACAACAACATCTTTCAATCAGTCATTTAGATGGATACTTAGGAATCTATATATGGGACGAAATGATGAGCTCCAACATGCTGCAATGTTGTTAGACAAATATTGATATTGGGACGTGAGAATGCTAAAGGGATGGATGATAAGGTCAGAACCATTAAACATCATTTCTATATAGCAAAATATTGGCAGGAAATGCATGTTAATAACCAACATTGTGATATAGAATTTTCAATTGGTGAAAATTTTTTTCTATGTATTTGTCCACTGAAGAGGGGTGTGATGTTCAAGAAGAATGGAAAACTAAGCCCTAGGTATATTATTCCCTTTGATATTCTTGATCATATCGATATGATATCCCATCACTTAGCACTATATCCAAATATCTCTTAATCAATCATGTGTTTCAGGTGTCTATCCTAAGAATGTTCATACAAATCCCTTCACATACATTGAACTCAGAGGTCTTACTGTGAGAGCATGATATTTCAGACAAGGAGAAAACTATTGAAATTTTGGATTGTAAAGAGAATGATATATGAAACAAGAACACCTAGCTGGTGAATGTTCTATGGAGAAACCAACAGTTAAAGGAAGCTAGGTGGGAACTTGGGGATATAATGAGGTATAGGTATATTAATTTTTTTGTATCAAAATAAAGAGTTTTGAGGGTGAAATTCATTTTAAGGGGGGTATAAAATAACAACCTAAAAATTATTTAAATAAAATGATTTTTATCATTCATAGTTTTTTATTTTCTAGTCATGATATAAGATGAAATCCAATTTTACGCAGAAAAAATCATTTTTTAGAAATATTATTTTGTGACCTTTTGATGGTTCACATATTTTAAATATTTTATTTAGAACATTTATAAATTATATTTGAAAAATTAAATTGTTATTTTTAATAGGTATATCAAAACATACCTTGCATTATTTTTTGTAATTCTTCTGAAATGTTTAATGTTTTGATTAGTAGTAAAAATACTAAATTTTAATTGAAACCATATTTTTAATCACAATAATTTGTAGTGGTAAATTATATATTTGATTAGTATTAAAAATTAGTCATATAAAGTTTTTATAATTTAATCCAATTTTGGTCAATGGAATCAATTTCATATTGACTTTGGATATAAAAACAATTCAATCTTTTGGACATTTTTTTAAAAACTATTTTATCATTCTATCAATGAGATTAGTTTTAGATTAATTTTTTCCAGTAATATATTTTAAATTATTATATTTTTTCTTTAGTTGGAACCATAATGTCTAAATTTATTAATTGGGTCCCTTTTATTTTAGGAAAATATGAAAAGTAACATTGTAAACTGTTATTACCTGGTTTAAAGTTAAAATTATGTAATTAAGTGTAAAAATATTATTATAAATATTATAAAAACAACTGAACATTTTCTAAAATATTACTGGTTTAAATTACATCAACCCATATCTGCTAAATTTTAAAAAATTAATTATTTAATAGAAACATTCCAATTAAAATTAATTATTCTTAAAATCTAAGGGAGTGATAAAATGTGACACTTTTACTTTTAATATGTATAATATTTTTATTATAGTGAAAAAATAGAATATTTGATCAATTATATATATTATTAAGAAATATATAATTTTTATTCACATCATACAAATTTATTTTTATTTTTTTTATAATGAATTAACAAAAAAATAGTAAAAAAATTATGATGCGACAACTATTAAATTTATGAAACAATCAATTAAATGATATTATAAATAATAAATGAAATATAATTTCACATAATTAAGGTGACGCCAAAATTTTATATCTTAGAATGACATGTTAGGGGTGCATTAAATAAAATAGTTAGAAGTTATATTTTTGTATTTATTTTCCTAATGTCAAAGTAATGTATATTGTCAAAATTGGAAATTATTATATTTCATAAAAATATTGTTTTATTAATTTATTTTGAAAATAATAAAATATCTTTAAAAATATAAATAAAAAATAATAAGTTATAAAATTTCAATATATATTCATTTATAATTTAATTAACATCACATATGTAATACCTATAACATTTTAATATGGAAAAAATTATTTCATTAGTTGAAATTAAAATAGGATAACTTAGGGTAAAAATGAATTTTTAAAAAAAATTACAACAAAATTTATAAAATCTATTAGTTGATTTAATTATAATAAAATCTCATATAATCTTCATATACATGTAATTTTTGATTTATTTTTTTGAGATTTAATTTATTTTAAATTAATATTTTGTGGAAATTTTATATGTTCCTCTCTCCTCTCTTATAAAAGGGATCATCTTCTTCCCTTTTATTCATAATTTATAACCTATTTGGATCAGAAAAACACTATATAACTATCTTAACAACATACCTCCTAAAATCCTCAAAATATTCAATCTGGTATAAATCCTACCCAAAAATCCATTTTGAAAAAACTAAGAGTAGGTACCTACAGAAGAGGTAAGATTCTTAAACTATATCTTTTGTTTTATTTTTGTTACCCACTCCATTAAAAATTATTATTACATGATTAAATAATAACCAAATAATCCTAAATATAATAGGATGTTTCTATATTAAGGGTTTGACCAAAACTCACACAAACATCCATCAAATGGATACCAAACTTTCTATTCTTTTGTACGACAAACTACCACCTCACGAAGTGATGTTGTTAGTTTTTTTTTACTTTACCCACTCAAACAGTTCGAAATTGATATGGAGAATATTATATAATATATATGCTTTATTTAGGCTTATCTTCTTACTGTATATGTATATATAATTCTTTTATTTTAATTCAATATAAATGTTAATGAATGGGAAACAACGTTCATGTGTACGTACGAACTACTATATCCATACACGTTGTATTCCATTTTCATATTTGTATTATTTATAAATTTTGATAAATATTTATATATGGAATATATATGATGTTTATATAATTTAATAGAATCTGGAAATGAGCTAATCATGATATAAGTATGAAGATCAAGAATAAAAAATCAAAACAAGAAAATATGTCCTGAAACATAACACTAATATGGAATGGTTAATTAAAGGGTAAGAATATGTCATAAGTAAATCATATATGAAATTATTTAATTTAATATGTTCAGATACTATGTTTACATTAAAATTATATTTATTATACAAGGGTATTGAATAAGTATAGATAGAGACAATATTTGATGTTATAGATCTTCATCTCACTTTTATTTCTATATAACACATGCCTTATCTACTATTTTTTTCTTATATGTGGTGTATATACTACCCATGAATTTATTTTATGAGTATTATATTGAATATTATTTTTTCTATATCCATTTAATTTATTTTATTTTATGGGGCATGAAATTCTACTTACTATAATCTGATGAGTATTTATTTCACAACATCATCAATATTTGAGATTGTTTCATTTGAAGTCTCTATTGAGATATATTTATCTTCTAAGTACATGTTTTATAAAAATGTTTTCATAAATTATTAAAATATTATTCAATTTATTTTTAAAGTCATATTTACCAATTATGGACATGTTACTACACAATTTGAATAGAATCTTTTAGTCATTCCCTAAACAAGGTACTTTGTGATATTTATAGGAAATGTATAAAAAGAACGTTTTTTATATTATACATCATAAATGGATTATTATTCAATCATTAATATTTAATTATTTTAATACTCCTTTACAATCTGAAACATCTATTTTCAAATAATTATTTTTATTTTATAATTGTGCAACATTTTAGGAAAATAATTTATTTTCAATATAGAAAGGATATTTTCTTCCAGAATTTATTTCACATGATATATCAATATTATTTTCCATATTATTCAAAGTTATTTGATGTTAATTATGGTTTAATAGGTATATTATTCAATGATACCACTCTTATTCTTTCTAGGACTAATTTACGTTTATGATGGAATGAAATTTATGAAAACCATTTCTTTTATATTTTATATGTTAGGATTCAATGATGTTTATGAATACATTTTCATTATATGGGTTCAGATATGATGAATGATTTATGTTATTTTGTCACACATATGTATGGTTTTAATTATTTGATGGGTGGGACTTATATCTCTATCCAAATTCAATGGGAAATGATTTATATCTCAAGATTTAATGATGGGAATCAAGTCGACAGTCTTGATCCACTATAGAAGATGGGGAAACCCAATCCACTATAGGAAGGAGAGGTAACCTAATACATTATAAGGAAATAAATATGGATAGGAGTGGTAGTGTGTCCCTCCTAGTAGGTTAACTCCCAATGAGGTTCCCTGTTATGTTTTGGAAATACCCCTTGACTTATAAGGAATGATATTACATGTTTATGTGTCTACCATGAATTTGACATCCTATTGTTATATTATGAATTCATGGATTATGATTTTGATTCCCTTACTATTCATTTCAAAAGAAATACAAATATTTATTCCATGAATAATTTATATGATCTCTGATATGTATATTATGGTATTCTATTTTCAATATTATTTCTCATACCCCTATGGTCATGATATTATTACATATGTCCCTTGTTTACTCTTACTGAGCATCAAAGATCACCCTTTTTTTATGTTTCATTTACCTATACAAAGAAGATATGTATTCTGTATGATGTGTCAATGAATGGTTCTAGTATTGAATAATACAGTCATATATAATATAGCTTACTTAGGTACTGGTTTTTTTGTTTCCATGTTTTTTAAAGGAACTAAACTAATATAGTATTTGTGTGTCTATTTGTGTAATGTATTGAGTATTCCTCAAAAATGATTAAAAGTTTATGTATTAAATGTGAGGTTCATTATTGTATTTAATGTTTAAATATAAAATGGTTTCTATACTAACAATGGTTACACACTTATATAACAGGAAAATATAGTTCATGATTATATTATTATGATTTATCTATCGTATGATACAAATCATTGATATGATAATTTTTTACACCATGAATAATTTTTTTTTATCTTGGAAAGGTCATATTTGAACCCTATATGTTATATTCATAATATAATAACCTTATACTTATCTTATGTCTTCTTATGATCATCGAATTCTATCTTACAGTTTTACCCATAATGAGTATTTAATCCCCCTTTCTTATTTTCTATTTTTCTATGGTTATTAAGACTGGGTTCAGTATGGTATGTCTATAAGGTATTATAATTAGGAAGTTCCACGGCTAGGATGATGAATATCATTCATGAGATAAGAATATTTTTATCTATTCTCCAAAGACACTGAACCATTACATTCCTTAGGCATGTATTTGTGTTATGTATTGAATATTCTCTTAAGAAGATATAATGT
The DNA here is from genome assembly GCA_963277665.1 of Viscum album. NCBI lineage: Eukaryota > Viridiplantae > Streptophyta > Magnoliopsida > Santalales > Viscaceae > Viscum > Viscum album. Next base: position 1,449,457,154 of record OY728129.1, read on the forward strand.
ATGTGTGTGAACATCCAGGGACATTATAGTTGGTAATAGAGGAATGGTTTTGATAAACATTGGAACTAGGATGAAAAAATATTAGTGAGTACCCTAGGGATAAGTCTATGAATTTACCCATGTATAGGAAAATATCATATAATTTTGTTGAAGGATATAGAATGTGGTCTCGATGAAATTAAATCCCTATATGGAAAATAGATTCAGATGTGGATATGATATAGTTTTTTAAGGATAATAACTATGAAGATGGAACCATGGTCTTTGACTCGATCAACACATATTTCATGATAACAGGACTTTTTGCGCACATAGTTTGACACTCCATGTGTATATATTTTGGAAATTAAAAAAATAATAACCGTCATGAATGATTTGAATTGATGATGACCATAAGTTACCAAGGTTAAACCAAATTATTTTTAGATCTGAAAAGAACATGTTATGATTTAGAAACTCAATAAATTAATTTCCCTCACTATTTGGTTTCCCAATGTGATTATTATTTCTCACAATACTAGTTTTGGTATTTTTCAGTGATTGGAGCTTGTGGAAATCATGTAAACAACCAATGAGATTTCGAATGCAATGAAATACCTCATAAGTAACCCAATTGATTAAATGTTGGGATAAACTATTTTGTGAGTATGATCAGTCAACTCTGTCAAAATATAAGTGGAAACATGGGTTTTCTTGAATAATAAAATTTATAGAGGAACCAATATACCCTTGAATATTTTATGTGATAACATATTCCATCTATATATGGGACTTCTGATCCACTGGTTTCTAAGAAATAAATCATTTTTTTGGAAAATATACTTCCAATACTTCAATGATATATCAATGAAAAAGTCTTTTTATCTGTATGTAATTTATAATTTGATCATAAATTTAGTGTAATATTAATAATAATATAAGTCAAGAAGATGAAATATAATCTATGGAATGGGTTGAGTTTAAGGGGATAGATTTTTAGCAAGCACTTCACTTTTATTTTTTGTACAATGAAACAAATATTGAATTCCTTTCATTTTAGAAAAAGGATGATGAACCCATTGACGTTAATGAAAAAACATTTATAATCCTTTTAAGGGATGTGTCTAGTTTTATAATTAGGGATGAAAAACAATTATTGGTTACATAGGGGGTTGAGACTAATTACATGTATAGAATTAGATATAAGGGCATTTAGAATATATACAATATTTTTTTGTATACTAAAGTTTGAAAAGAAATATGGACACTCAAATTGCATTGGTGATATTAAAAGGATGATGGAGTCCCATGGAAGATCTAGATGAATATCACATAGAGGGAAGAAAAAAAAATTGAACCATATTCTTTACAAAAACATTTAGAGGAATACTCAAGTGAATACCTATTATGACTATGAATATGATTCAAGTGGGGTAAAAAAATCCATTAAGTGAAAGAATATTAAATTAATTAGAATAATACAATTAATGAAATGAATGAAGAGATTGATCAATAGAATATACAACCAACACTTTTTTTCTAAAAGTACAATGATTTTAGGTATTATCTGAATAGATTCCCTAATTCAGGGTCTAATGAGGATAATAAACCAGGAGAACTGCAGAAGAAGAAGGGAATATGGAAAGTTTAAAAATAAGAGTAGGTGAAGTTGATCAAGATAATTGGGGAAAACTTATCCTCCCGACTATTTTGGGGAATTTAATTAGAGAGTTTTATGAATAAGACCAATGAAAATATTATTAGTCATCCCTCAGTGGAAGTTGATGTTATTATGAGTATTAATTTTCTCCATCTACATAGATTGTAAAATACTGATATCACATATGATGTTATGAACTAACCTATGATCAAATATCGGTGAATGGATGAACAAAATATTACAATGAAATTTTCTCTCTTAGATTATAAAATATTTACAAAAAATGTGTAAATAATATTTTAGAATCATATTTGATTTTATAATTGTAATATATTGAAAATAAATTAGGGTATATAAATATATTTACAGGACATTATGAGTGATTAAAATTATTTCAATATAATTTTTATGTTGTTCATGGAAGGATATAAGATAAAATCATTATAGTCATTGATATTTGATTTTCTTCAATCATATTTTCTAATTTTCAAAAGTTTAACCATATATGGAATAGTTTTATTTGATATTTAGAATAAATTTTTGAGAATAATATATTATTTCATCATATGATAATTTATGAATATTAGATAAATAGTATTATTAATTTTATTATTGATGATAACTAGAGACATAAGGAATGAATTATCATTGATTTAATGATATTTTGATATGTTAGAACATTATTCATGAAACAATTCATCTCCTTTTCTTATAGTAATGGGTTACTTATAAATTTATCAAATGATAACCAATTAATGATTTTGTTTTTATGAAAAGTATTGAAATATTGTAATTATATATTCTTTTATTATATATATTTTGAGTAAAAATTAATTCTACTTAATGAAAAGGATATCTAAAAACTAATGTTGTCATATTGATTAATTTTTTTAGAGTTAATGTCCTTTTGAATGATCACATATTTATGGTTTTTTGGTTGTTAATATTCTCATAACCATGTTTTATATGAATTTACAATAGCATTTTAAAATTAATTTTCACTAAAATATATATATTTTCTCATCCAGTCAATGTTATCCTATTAGAAAACCTAGTTATGTGTAATTATAGATGACCTTTACTGTTTCTTTTCCTTTTTTAGGATGGAGGCTTATTGATCTTTTTTATGATGTCTTTTTTCAATGAAATAATTTTCAAATATAAAATCCATTCAGAAAAAAGGTTAAATATTAAGGATGAAATTTATTAGGGGGGATAATGTGATAGCCACATATTTTATGAAATATTTTCTTTCAAATAAATTTAATTCCAAATATTTATTCCCTGATACTCAACATCATGTTTTATAATACCATAAGATATTATTATTATTTAAACCTAACCATTACAACATGGTAAATAAATTTTATGGCTGAATTTGAAGTGAAAAATTATGACAATATGTGGTTTTCACATGAATAAAATAAATTCATTTTTTATCAAATGATTATAAATAAAAATAAAAATCGTTCGAAAGTAATAGAAATGTTTTTTCCAAAAAACTATTTTTTTTGCGCATGATTTTTTATCTTAATAATTTAAATTACACACTATTACTGAATTATTATATTGAAATTTAGATATTATATATTCAATAAAATGTTTTATCATTCATCTGGTATTTTTTTGATGTGTGAGTAAAATAACTTTAATTTTATATTAAAATTGTACGTTTCTAAAAATCGACTTTGTTAAAAAGTTATTTGAAAATAAATTTTTACACTTTTTGAGACTTTATTCGAGGATATGGACCTAAATTTTGAAATAATTAAATGGAAATTATCATAGATTGATGTTTTTAGAATTTTCAGAAAATATTAATATTTTTACGATTGTTGTAAAATTTGATTTTAATTAGAAATTATATCTTTGTTGAATCATTAAAAACAAAAATTTTCATATAAAATAGGTTTCAAACGTAAAATTGTTACAATATATATTTAATAATCCAATTTATTTCATAGAAATAAATTCTATGTTCAATATTTATATAAATTGATTTCGTACTTTTGGAAGAAATTTTGTTGAAAACCATTCTTTCTCCACAATTTTAGGTTTTATTTAAAAGTAATATATGAAAAATATACTAATTAAATTGGAAAATTTATTCCATATTTATTAAAATGAAATTTAATATTATTTTAAACGTTAATTTATGTTTTTATAAAATTGAATAGTAAAATAGTAAAAGTTAATTTCAACGGTTAGGTTGAAGATGAGGTTTTGCATGTTCCGAATTATTTTTTTTGAAATTAATTTTTCTGAAACATAGAAAGATTGTTTGATAAATTTGATTTCATATTTATCATAAGTGGATAAAATATATAAAATTAGTAACTTTTATATTTAGTCTTAATGGAAATGATAACTTTTTAAATAAATAAGAAATAAAGTTACCATATTGAAAATCAAAATGGTAAATATAAGTAAACATAGATTAAGGATAAAAATGTTTAAAACAAGTGTATATTTTATGGTAGAGGTTTTTATTTACCGTATCATACCTAAAATATGATATATTTCAATTTTTAGGAATTTGGGTTGAGATAAACTTCCCATTATTGAATATCTTTGGGTATTTTGAAAAATGTCACTCCACCTCAATTAAATTAGGCAAACACCTCTTCTCACTAATTTAAACCTCATATGAAATTTTTATCAACCAATACCTTCAAAAATTCTTCCACAATATTATTTTAAATTTTCTATAGAATCTTTTATACACAAAATACTAACTCTAGGGTTCCTGATAAGATATTCAATTCTAAGTGAAGGTAATTTTCTCTAGTAATTTATTTCTTTTTTCATTTTTCTATTATCAATTTAATTTATAAACTGATAATAATAATATGAAGAAAGTGATATTTTACATATACTGAGATGTTATTATGTTAATGAATTAACTATTATTCGTCTCATATTTTATAAAATGGAAAATAAAACTATAAATAGTGCTTACGTCGGGCTCTCACCACACGAACCTTTGTAATTCTCTTCCCATCATTACCTATCAGAGAATGTGATATTTATGGATTTAATGTTTTTATATGATATTAATGAAAATTATACAATCTGTAAATTATTATAAAATGTATAACATATTAAATTCTAATCAATTTGAAAATGATAAAATAGAAATAACATTAATTCGTACGTACAACCTACCATCTCCTAAAACTATATAATTAAATTTATATCTCTTTGTTTCATGGATGACCATAAATATTTATATAATGGATTTATAATATATTTCTATTATTTTTAAAATTTTCTAGATTTTGGTTCCTTGATCAATGATCAAGGACTAAAAATACCAAACTAAAACATTCATACAATACGAAGCATTTATTTCTTGGAAAGTGATTTTAACAATGAATTATTAATAAAAGGTATTAAGATATTATAATATAATCATATATGGTATGATTAATATGTTTCTCATAGTGTAATATATTTATCATATACCTATAATCTGATATATGTGGTTTAAACGTGTGTGAAAAATGTCGAGGCTTGGGGAATGGAAATCTTCATATCAAATTTTTCTTCATTGGGATATATGTTTTATGAATATATCATCATTTATGTGGTGTATATGTAGAGCATAAGACAATTTATTTTATTAATATAGTTAATTAAATTATATTTATTTCTTTATTTAATGTTATCAAATATTTTCTCTCTTTATTAAAATTATTACAGAAGCCGTAATATATTTTCATGTCATGTTTATTTTTTCATGGAATATTTAAGTACCACTACTTGTTTATTTTATGTGTATTATATACTACACATGAATGAATATTGTGATTATTAGTATTAATATTAAGGGGATTTAAATATCCATCTAATTTAATTTTTTTTGGGTCTTACGAATCAAAAGTTACTAAAGTGAAAAATGTTTAATTTTATAATCTCACTGTTCATTTATATTTTTTATGATTAAGTTTCCAATAATGAGATTTTATGGTCGACCTCTAATGAACCCCTAAAATTTTATTATCCACCCTATATTTATGGAGAATACATGTTTTCCATTATTTTTTATCACTTTACAAACTAAATATTTAAAAATAATTATCCTAATAAAAAGTAAATTATTTTCATCTTTAATTAAATGTACGTTTTCTTTAATTTACATGTTTTTAAAAATTTCATTAAAGGGAATATTTATTAGTCCCCAATAATTTTTAAATATTTTCCACATTTTTATTTTTTTACATAATGGTTTAAAATGAATATTCAGGTTCTTTTTGGAATGAGTAATTTTTTACATTTTATAAAAAAAATGATAAATGAATAAATATTTTAATTTGTAAGTCATGAATTTCATTTTCCACCATTATAACCACTGAATTTATTTTAAAATTCAATTACATGGTTTTATGGTAATTTTTTAAAAAATTTCATTAATAATTTGTAAATTTTGAGAATTTTATAATGTGATTTCAAAATGTATAGGATATTTTTGTCAATAAAATTTTAAGTATATTTTTTATAATTTATATTCAACAAAATCAATGAGATTGTTTGTTACTTATGTATTAATGGGGATATGATAAAATGGTCCTATCCAGATTCTTTCATTGGATGGTCTATGTTTATGATTATGAATAAAGTAATTATATGAATTCAATTACGTTCCAATGAGTTATACTACAATGAAATGTTTATGACACCTATTTCCGTTCCATGAGTAATTATATGATAGTTTTTTTGATATTTTGGATTAAAATGTATGGTTTTTTTGATAGTTGGAACCCCTATCATCCTCTAATTAAATGGGTAAATATTTATATATTCTGAGATAATTATAGTAAACGTTATTATTCATATGATTTGTAAGGGAAATTTAGATGATGCGGTTGATCTAATTTGGGAAACTAATCAGTGTACTTAGTGCAATATGGGAAAACATGATGATTATTTGTCTATTATGTTATGGGAAACAAGTAGGGATTCCGTATCGAATACTATTTGATGGTATTAGCTGTTAAAATTGATATATGAAATTTTTTATATACATATGATGTTGCTAAACTTATATGACATGAACTTTTGGTTCAGGACTTGTTTAACATGATTTCACACTCCTATTATTCATGTATTTGAAATGATAATGTTTTATTACATGAATAATTTTTATGATATTTTACATATTGAGTATGAACTTTATATGTAACATTAAAAAATTTTATTCCTGTATGAATATCTTACGAGATATTATTATAATTTATTAATATCTCACATGTTTAACTTTACCAAGAATATGATCAAGTATATTATTTTTTCTCTTTTCCCAAAGCTATAAATAATTATTTTGGTAGTTTATTTATATAATGTGTACTAAATGGGAAGATCCATATTTAAGATATTTAATATATTTAATTAAATAATAAGATCATGGACCTAGTATCCAAAGATACTGAAACTTCAAGTACACATGTGTGTATTTATAAAATGTATTGAATATTCAAATAAAAAGATTTAATATTTATCAATAAAATCCTAGGTCATTATAAATAGATTCACTTTCTAAACCAGAATCAACTACTGATTATATCATGTTATTGTTAGGTTAGGTTTAACCATGAATGTGATAATTCAAAAAAATTATATTTTAAATTTTTATAGAAACATAAATACTATGATTATTTGAAATAAATGGAAAAATATTATTTTTTATGTTTTTTAATAATTTATATTAAGGATTAATTTATTTTTAATACCCAATATTTTTTTAATAACAAATTCTTGAAAAATTATCATTGTTGATTCCATCATAAATATAAATTATTAATTAAAAACAAAATTAAATAAAAAATTTATATATAATTATTAATCTTATATTCTAGTACCTCAGATAATATTGGAATGTTGAATATTTTATCATAAATAGGGAATGAACATTACATTTTAGAAGCATGAGAAAAATAACAAAAATGATAGTATTAAATGATTAAAATAATCTATTACAATATAAAAAATGTATAAAAAGGATTAAATAAAAGCGTCTAAGTGGTTTTGTATATAAATGAATAAGATTTTAATTTTTTTTATTTATATAGTTACGTTAATTTTAGATTATATTAATGATAAATAATAGATATTGGGTGTGAAATCTATGGTTTTCTCCACTAAATTTCCTTTATTTGAGAAATGATTTATTTATAAAATGAATTTCATTGAAATTTTGTTTATATTTTTTATTTTATATAAAATATAATGAATAATATTTCCACATCCAAATAATTTTTTTATTGTTCTGAATAAATCATGTTGAGGTTGAGTGAGATCCTCACAATAAAAAGTTTCAAAACTACAATTTTTTAAATACCACAAGAATTAATGACATAGAAGATTCAAATTACACTTTAAAACATAAAAATTCAAAATAAAATAGAAAATTAAAACAAATCATCCAAAAAATACACATTTCAACACCTTAGACTACATTATAGCTCTAGCCACACAATCTGATTCATAACCCTAATATTCAATCAACCCATCATCATTATTAATATCACCAGAGAATAAAAAACATAAGATAATACCATTATCTCTATAAGATAAATTTAAATAACCTTGAAATATGTACTGGATATCTACATCAAACCAATAAACAAAAAAATCTGATAACCTCAAAAAATCAACATTGCCTTACACTATGAGCAAGAATATTTCCATCGACCATTTGTACTAACCTCCTAAGACACCAAGGAAACCACCATGTAAATCTAACTTAGAGGAAAGTGACAAAATACATGAGAAATGGAGAGTAGGAATGGACACTGATTAAAAGAAACAACATCAACAAAATCATCCTTTTTTTTATCGAGGATAAAACCCATAAACCATTCCCGGACATAACGATTCAAAAAAAAAATCATAAATGAAAACACCACCCTAATAGGAATACCATAATAGAAAAAATGACCAGTTTATAACCAAAAAAGGTGACTGAGTCCTTATGGAATGAAAGAACCAATATTAATCGAATATCTTTTAAAACCAATGTGATATCTACCAAAAACTTCTAAACACAATACACGAGCCACTATATTATACTAAAATGGATTATAATGAGATTGATATGGATGTAAGAGCAGATATTGAGATGAACAATACGTTGGTAGTGATACATGATAATTAAGAGAAAGAAACACATGAATGAGATGGATTGAAAGAGAGTGGATGAGGGAAATGAAGGAAATGAAAATAGAGAAACCATGGGGAAAATGTCACTCAATAAAAGAAACCTATATGAGAAAGTTTATCAATAATGAAAGGTGATAACATGAAATGAAATAAAGATACATGGAAGAAGATAATGGAAAAATAATCACTTGATGCTAGAAGAAGATTGGCAATTATCAGGGGAAGAAACCCTAGATGAATAAGGGGTGTGTCTCACTTTATAAAGATATCATTAAAGGCGATGCATCCATTCCCAAGTTCCCTCCCCTTAAATACTAAAGAATAATATTTTATTTAAGGAATTATATGTTTAATATCATTCTCTGTATTTCAAAAAAGTTTTTTCTTAAAAAATTTCTTATTATGGAAGGGTATTTATTAACTAAACAACTTTTATTTATTCCTAATTATTCTAATTTTTATGGTGTTATGAAATATGATTTATATATTCTATGATAGTATAATAATTAATTTCAAATTTATTTTAATGGAGAAAAATCTTAAGGACTTATTTCTTCATATAGTTTTATGTCGTTAAAAATAATCACTATTCCATTTAAAATTGTAATTTCTGTTCTGTATTCATATTTATCCTTCTTTATATTATTTTCTCTTACTATTTTTAAATCCAAATATTTTATTTTTTTCTTAACATTCTAATTTTAAATAAATATTTCGAAAATAATTATTTATTGTCATTTTTATGATGTGAGTTTCGATAAAATTAATTTAAGATAACAAATGTATTTTCCTTTCACAATTATATATTTCATATTTGACTCCATATTTTTCTTTAAAACCCAATTATTTATTTTCCATTGACCCATTATAAAATATATCTTTTAAATATATGATTTTTCAAAGGATTTTAACCCATCATTATGAAAATGACTACTGAATGTTACCCATAACATCAAATTTTATGACTATGGTAAAACCTTAATAAAAAACTCTATAGTAAATTATTTCCATATTATGGTATTTTTTATTTATGAATCTTCCATTACATATTTTAATATTTTTTTATAAATTATTGATATTATTAATTTTTTAAAATTAAATGAAATATTATAATTTATCTAAAAAATTGAAATCATGATGTTAAAAATAAATTTTAGATTTTTAAGATGGTATTTACAAACATATTTTTTGAATAATTACTTATTATTTTTATGTATTTTAACGGAATTATTTCTAAAATACACTTAATTTTTTAATTTTTTTTAAAAACCATTATTATTTTTAGAGGGTAATTTTATAAAAATAATCGATTCACATCGAATTTCATTAAAAATAAATAATTTTTATTGATATTTCATTCATTTTAAAAATGTAACACTTCTTCTTTTCAAAAAAATAAGTTATCTTAGAACTTTTTATAGTTTCTTTACATATATTTCAATATCCTTTGTTTTTTGTCATGTCATAGTCTGGATTTGTTCTTATGGTACCATAGTCATTTTCCCCCTGGAATTCATAGGAAATTTTATATGAATATCTCTCTAAAACCCATATTTTTTTACATGGGTTAATAAAGTAAACTTTAAAAAATAAATGATTGATTTAATGTGGAAAGAACACATTTGGATGTTATATGGTTTGGGTCTGATAAAACCCTATGATGTGTGGGGTCTAATTAATTATTGAAATTGTTTGGATCTAGTAAATTTGTTACATGGTTTGGGCTTGATAAATCCTTGAGATGGTTTGGATATAATAAGTTCCTAATATAGTCTAGGTTTGATAAATCCCATAAATGGGTTAGGTTTTTTTAATCCTTAAAATTAATTGGTTAGAATTTATATGTCATAATATATATATAAACTTGGGAAGTTATGTTTTATTTCCATATATGGGCATGATTAGTGAATCAAGATAGTTATATTATACTATATTATATTTAACTTCAACTTATTTTTATAGCTTTGTGTCAAGTGAATTCAATATTTCTTTTTTATATTCCTATGATTATTTTTTATGACACAATAATTATCACATGTTTCTATATTACTTCACTGTTGTATGTGTTTGTTCATTTGAGATTATATTCCCACCTATAATAACATTCGGGAAATTATTTCTGTAAAATGTAAGCTTTGGTGGGATATCTCTCTCATGATAATATATATTATATTATTATGATCTAACCCTTGATGAAATTTTGATATGTGTTTCCATTACTAAGTGTTTGTGACCACCCTTGGTGATTTTATTTTCTTAGGTTATGAACATGAGTATAACCAAAGAGATGTAATGGTGTTCATCCAGTATGGTGTGTAATAAATTACTATTAAAAATTAGATTATTATATAGCTAATATATAATGAATTTAATCCTTAGTTTTATAGGATTCTTTTGGTTTCAAATAAGGATTCATGTTTCAAAGTGTTGTGTGTTGGATTTATTATCAAACATATCACTATCAGTGATGGTCAGTTGGTGTGTTGGATGTTGAGTCTCTATTGACATGGTGTGATGATGAATACTAGATTTCCTATTCATAATGGAAATATTTTCATTAGACAATATTCTTCCCAATAAAATTAATGAAGTTATAGTGGAATGATAATATTGTGTTTCCAATAAAAAGAATGTGGTGGATTTCAAAAAACCCTTTGTGAGATTGTAATATAGAGAATGATAATACTAATAGATGGGTTGATGCTATAAATGAGAGGGAATAAACGAGAAATGGATTTATAATGAAAATTTTACGGAGTATTTATAGTAAGACTATAGAAAATAAATATCAATAAAAAACTACAAATGTGGCATAGATGATCCTGAAGTGGTTTTGGGTATTTCAGGAACAATGTGGTGTAGTTTCCTAGGGTTTCCCAAATTTTTGGACTCTAATATTTTTATGAATGTAAATTTTTCATGATTTTTTTATTTATAGTGATGAGTCATGAAAATATGGGGCAACATAAAATCTAGATTTTTTTTTATTTCACGAAGGATCGGTGATTCCTAGATTACTTTTCTATAAAAAGTAAGTAAGTTGCTTGCATATTGAAAGTCACTATAATAGGGGGTATGTTTTCCATGTATGAAAATGTATTTCAATAGGAATTTCCTAGATTTTTTTATAAAAAATAATTTTCTTTTAAGTAAAAATAATGAGTTTTGAGAAAGTGATGGGGTGTGATTGAATGTTTCATGAAGAGGATATAACATATTTAAATCGGATGTTACCCTCTTCATTTGAATAAGCTCGATTCAATAAATATCTAATAGATATAAATTAATGAAGGATTTTATGATGGGTTTTCTTAATAAAATGATTTATTAGAACATTCATTTCATAAATAAAGGATGTTTAATGATAGCTGATAAAGCTCCCTGAACGGTGGTGTGCTGTCCAAAAGAATGAATGTCTTGTGAATGTTTTGATTTTCTAAACACATTTAATGTTTAATGAATATATTGTGTTTATAAAATATGTTATGTTTCATAAAAAAAATAATTTTATTGGATTTTTTTAATGAAATTTATAATGGATGCTGGTAGTCATTGAGGGCTAGTCCAATAGGGGATGCAAAGATTATATAATGGTGATGTTAAAAACCATTTTTTTAAAGAGATGTATGAAAATCAATGGGAATTAATCAGTGAATTAATTACTAAAAATCAAATTCATGAATTAACATGTGATCTAACTATAAATCATGTAACACGAGTGAGTCATGTAATATGAGTTACTGAGCCTAAATACCCTACTAAAATTCTTTTAGTGGATTTTGGATCATTGGAATAATTTCATTATTTTCTCCTTCGATGTAGGCTAATATTATTGAACAAAGTAATGTTAAATAAATGTCTAATAAGTGTAAATTTTAATTATATGATGAATTAACATGTAAAAATAGAGTGACACTAATAATAAGAAATGTAAAAATTAGTTAAGATTGTGAGTTTTAAATTGGTATGTATGAAAAAATGAATGAGTTTAAAAAACTGATTAACCCCCCCCCCCAAATTAGGGAATCTCTTACTAAACTCTCTCATTGTACCAACATATTGTGTGATTAATTTTAGATGTAATAAATTAATTATGGAAATAAAGTTTTGATGTTTGAGTGTTATAACATAGTATTAATGATGATATGTATAATATGTGTTTTACACCCTAGACCCAAGTGTGACGGTGTAGGAATCCTTGGAGTAATAATCTACTCAAATTAAAAAATGTTTAAATCTTTACGTATATCGGTAAATAAAAACCGAAGGTTTCTATAACAGACTGTAGTGAAATTTTTGATAAAATATTTTATTTAATCATTATAACATTGTTTATCATCTTGATACAAATAATTTAATGGTGGAAATGTAAGTGAATAATGCATTATAATTGTATCATTTTTAAATTCTTATCTAGTTATACATGTCTGTTGATTGATGAAATATCTACCGAATTAGTAACAGGGAGAGTCTTCACATCCATTGAAGGTTAATGAAAAGAAAAAAGAATACTTTCTATGAAAAATAATATAGATTGATTCTAAGGAGATTCTAAAACACCTAATTATTATTGAGTTGGTTAATATATATTACTAACAATGAAGGTACAGGACTAGGCTGAATGCCCAGTCCCATAGAAATTTATTAATAAAAAGAAAGTGCCAAGAGCAGAGGAGAGAAAATAATAATAATAATAATAAATAAATAAAAAGACAGCGTACCACAAAACATTACAGCCTCATACCTTATAAAGCATCAAACACATCATCACCACCACCTTCTGAGAACTCATCTGGATCTGCCGACTCCCATTCAGATTGTGGAGCGTATTGATATAACATGTGGATATACTGCTCCCGCAGACGTAACTTTGCTGGGGACATTGGCTCTTTGTTCTGTCGTCCCTTCTTCTGATCCAAATCTTTCAGCTTTCCATTTTTGGTAGATGATCTGGTGGATATGGTCCTCAGCGTGTTGGAGTAGTCTTTCCTGGGTTTCCTCTTTGGTGGAGCAGTGGAAGCCCCAATACTCTCATCCCTCTTCTCCACTTTCCTAAGAATGTCACTATATGTTTCCTTCATAGAACTCGTTAGACTGCCTCCTTGATTTTCTTTCCCCTCATCCATCCCTAGAGTTCCTTCATGCACCAAGGAGGGTGAAAACTTGGAATTTTTCTTGCTAATGTCTACAGGTGTCAGACACGGATGAAGGTCCCTGCTATTCTGATTTTTGCAGCTTGCCGCTACAAATTCCTGTCTTTTCAAAGATCTCTCCCTGAACATCTGCTTCTCTGAATTATTATTTCCATTCAACACCCCCTCTGAGATTTTTTCAGCATCCTCCTCAGGACTTTTCAGCACCATGTTCAACAAATCACTCCCTTGTGGCTCACCACATCCCTTATCCAGTTCCACCTGAAGCATGATGGCAGGAGCTCCAGTAGCCCCTCCTATTTCCCCATTCCCAATGTTATCAGATATAACAGCACCAGTAGTAGCCCTATCCTGATGTGGGTAGGGTGCTTCCTGGTCATTGGAGTCCAGCTCAGTCAAGCTTGCAAATCTGTTATCCAGGGATACATCACTGCCTTGCTTCAGAAGATTCTCACAGCCTCCCTTAACCAGCTTCCATTTGCCACAATCAGTATCTGAACATCCCTTTGTACTTCCTGAATCAACACCAGCACCATAATTGAGATCATGTTTCAGCCTTTTGAAAACATCCCCAACCGAGGGATTGACACCCTCATTGGTTTCCTCCTTCTGAACAGAATCAGTAGCATTGGCACTCGGGGCCCCAGTGCTTGCATCCTTCGCAGTTGTAGTAACAGCAAGCTCCGCTGACCCACCTATCTCCAGTGGCATACGTCGACCAGGAACCTCCTCCCTTATCACAGCAGAATCCTTTCTATAGGAGGAATTCCGGCGACAATGAAGGTCCGAGTGTCCAAGGCGATGACAATTCGCACAATAAGGAGTCCATGACTCAAAGAAGACAGACTGATGCCATCTGATCTCACCCTTCACTTCAACGCAGACCGATTTAACTGGTTCCTTCGAGACATCTACTTCGACACATATGCGTGGAGCAATAGGATGGCAGGAAACACGGGTTCTCATGTCCATACACAGGAAACGCCCGATCAGATTTCCAATGACATGGGGGATAACAGGATTCTGAAATGGTAAAGCAAGACCGGGGAGCGTTACCCATAACGTAGTGGTAGGAGGATCACGGTGGAGATGGAAATCAAAGGACCAGCGAAAAAGAGAGAATCTGGAACCATTAACCACCCTCGATGCAGAAGACCAGGCATAAATTAAGTCATCCTCACAGGAGAAACGGATTTGGAAATGCCTCGTGTCTAAAATCCCTACAACCGCCTGTTCTTGAAGCAACCAGGTAGAGGAGACGAACCTGTGAAAGCTGTCCACTGAAGGTCGAGACTTGCCAAACCTTGCGACAAGGATGAGGTCCAACCGCGACACCGCCTTCGAGAACTCCAAAGAGGAAATCGGAACGGATATCTCACCATTCACCCGATTCGGCACCTTAGGGCAAACATCAATCTCCGGGAAGTCAAGGAAGGAGGAGGGATCCACACACTGTGACAGAGGAGAATCGTTGCCCCCATCTAGCCGAGGCACAAAGGGGGCGCGCCGCCACGAGGTCATCCTACGCCATCAAGGGTTTTGCTGGAAATCGCCTCTGCGAGAGACCTTTCAAGAAATCGACCTCAAAACGTGTTGTATGGGTAACGAGGTATAGGGCTGGCCTGCCCACCTGCGCGCCGCACGCCCCCAGTTAGGCCCAAGGTGGCCAACCCTTTGGCTTGGGCCAGTTCCCACGGAGTCGAGGGAACGAGAGGTTCGCTGACAAATGGTGCGCGTTGCCTTTTTGAGGAAACATGTTGTATGGGTAACGAGGTATAGGGCTGGCCTGCCCACCTACGCGCCGCACTCCCCCAGCTAGGCCCAAGGTGGCCAACCCTTGGGCTTGGGCCAGTTCCACTAAGTATCTAAATTATATTAAATAATTTATAAACAATTTGAAGATGTTTTCAATTAATTTTATTGATCCAAGAATTATTTGGTTCTATTAGAATGTTTTTAGGAGTGTTGCGAAGTTGTGGTTTAAATTTTAGTTTATTTGATATAATTTTTTAATTCTACGTTGAAGATGAAAATTGAAAAGGAATAACACTGAAATAATAAATGATGATTCATGAGATCTAAGGATCATCATAGAACTCAAAAATATTATCCATGACTTCATAAGGGCCGTTATACAATATTACTGAAATTTGTAATAAAGATTTTTATCATTCATAGGGGTTATTTTTAAAATTTATAAGGAAGAGTTGGAGTTTTCAAGGGTAATGTATAATTTCATTAGTGACATCAAAACATTTTTAAGAGTTGTATACAATTATTAAAATTCATTAAGGAGTCCTAAACAATCATTTTATAGAGATCATGGGAATCAATTTTAAAATAGTGATCTTGAGAAATGGGAAATTGAAAAAAGTTTGGAAGATTACTGAACATTATAATATTATTTTAACTCTTATGATATGGGTTGCAAGTGTAATTTAATAATGGTTGTTTCCTTATTTAAATTTATTGGATGTTTTTGAAAAAAATTCAAGTGATTTCTAAAATTGATAATTTGGAATAAATAATATTGGATGATTCTAAATTTATTCTTTTAAATAATTTTTTTGTTGAATTATTTAAACAATATTAAAGTTGTGATTTGATGAAGATTAAATGATAAGTGAATACAGAGATCATTGTTCTATTAATATATGGTTTTCAAAATTTTAAATTAAAAAAACTAATATTGTTGATCCCTAATGTATGAAATATTCATAGAAATAAAATGTGATGATGATGGAAATGTATTAAGGGGTTAAAAATATCAAAATTTAATTTTTGATTCATGTTGATTAAATGAGAATATGATATCCATGGTTGAGGTGAATAAAAATATAATAAAATGATTTTTAATATAGAAATTAAAACTGGTGGAATTTTTAAATACGGGGACTACCGTGATAGTGATTAGACAATCCGTGCTATAATAGATGTATTAGTTTTGGTTTTCATACTTAAATATTGTTTTATTTTTTTCAAGACATATCTGATCTAAATCTGAGAATAATATTCTCAAGAATTCTAATTGAATAAAGTAGATCCTTATTAAACAATGATCAAAAGATGAGATAAGAGAGAAGGTTATTCCCATATAATATATTGAGACACACAGTTGAGTAATTGTAATATCCTCTGATTGTGATAACACAACAAGGAGAAAATTTTGATTTAATGAGATACCAATCATAGGAATACAAAACCATGATCCAATTTAATGAAAATTAAATAGATATGGTGGAGGATCACCACACTGAGATTAGAGAATATTTTTTATAAAAAATATATTGATTTTTTTATTAATATATAATATTATGGATAGATAATATGATTTATATGTTTGTGACTCACTCTCTTTATGAAAAAAGAAAGGACTCTCAAGGAAGAAGAAGATATAACCCGATATTTTTCTAAATAAAAGGATCCTTCAAGGTATATAACAAGTATAATGATCTTAATAGAATGTGCGGATCATATATATTATGTTAATAAAAATTTTAAAGAAGTAGAATACTTGTGAGAGTTTGTGTTGTGCAAGTTTAAAATAAGGATAAATAAGAAGAAAAAGAACAATTATAGTGGAAGCTTTATGTACATGAAATTTTATTTATTTATTATTTGTCAAGATATTTGAATAATAAGGGAGAGAATAAAAAAAATAAATATTATATTCAAGATATGGGATGAAGGATATTTAGAATGGATAGAGTTATATACTATCACTCTTGTATATCTATATCTAGTAAATGTCTCAGTGAGGAATAAAATCCTTTCATTTTGACGTAGTAACACCTAGAGAATCTTTGAGATCATCTTTTATAGTAAATGATGTGTTGTAAAATAGTGAGAAATTTTACAAAGAATAAGGGAGATAAAACATCTAATAATCCGTGTAATATAGTAAATAATCAACTTTTGAATATGGTGACCATGGTTTAGGATCATAACTGATCATCCCACTTGTAATTGACCATAATATTAAAATGGAGAGTCAAATTTTTTTGTGGTATTTGAACACAACAAGGAGTAGATTTCCCAAAATAGGGTTGAACCATATAAGAAAAATATAATACTATTAAAATTGTATTATTATTTAATTATGATTGTTTCATGTGTGATAAGTGAAAAAAATAACATATTTTGGGAAAGGAAACAATATTTCAAATACCATGGGGGGTTATCTGTGAATTCTTTGGTTACCAGTTAAATTATTCATATCTTCCATGGATTTTTTATTTTTGTTATGTTGGTGATGATTGTGGTTTCTGGAAGTTTTTGAGGTTTTCTTGATTAAAGTTTTCCATCATGTGTGTGTCTTGGATATTTGTAATGACTATAGGTTGTCAGTATAGTTGAATTGGCGATGAAAATTGTGATGGTGGATTTCTTCAAGTGGGAAACAACATGTCATTATTTATGTCAGGTGTAGTGACCTTAGTAGATGTTTGGTGTATTGAAACAAGTGCATACCACATGGTGTAACTGGATGCAGCTATTTTAATTTCATATTTTCCCGATGGGATTTTGAATTTTGAAAAGGTGAAGATTATTTGATGGATGTTATTTTATTTCCGGGGTCTTTTGAGTTCTCAATTATCCAAAAAGTGGCCATCACAATATAAGAAAATATTGATTTGTAAATACCAATATGGATAAAATATGATAATAATAATTGGATTTTTGTAATATATAAAGACACCTAATTCAACCCCCTATTAGTTTTCTACTACATGACTTTGTATTCATATGAAGTGGAATTAGTGATCAAATTTCCTTATAGTGAGAACTATATTGAGACCCATGTCTTTTTATCTGAAATATATAATGTTCATATTTGAATATTTTTCCCATGATTATAAAATGAAATGTGACAACCTGAGATTTTGGGATATATTTATCTTTAATAAATTTGATTTTTTTAATATCTTTATTTACACAAAACACTTAACTAGTGTGAATTATCTTTATAAATAATAAAACAAAACTCATTAAATTTTATTAAAATGATATATAATTATTGAATATAATTTCAAATTCACATGGGAAATACTATTGATCATGATGAAATATTTTCAAATATTTTGTTTATAACTGACATTTTATCATTTATGTTTCATTTAAAGGATATTTTATTTTATTTAAAAAATAACTAGGAATATGAAAATTTTCAAATATACATTTTAATAAATTTATAAACTGAATTCATTGGTTATTAATTAGTTGGAAATGAAACTAAATTCATTAGATTATAAAAACATTTGTTTTAAAAATAACTTCTTATCATGAAATGTTCATTATGATAGTAAATTAAATTAACAAAATTATGATACATCCTGAAACCAAGTAACCTTGAGTCTATGGCTACTTCATTACATGGGTATTAAAAATAAGGAATCTCATCCTGAAGGATATAATATTTTATTAGTTTGGGAAAATAAGATACAAACATGAAACAATTATAACATTGGTAATTAGGAAAATAATATAACAAAGAAAATTAAATTTCATCCTTGAGTTCATACGGACATTTCATCTTCAGATCACTAGGGAAAGCGAACAAATATATGTGTGGGATCAGATACTCAGTAAGAGTTACATAAAGTAGAGGCTATATTGAAATCAATAACGAATAACGAATATGGAAAGGTAAAATAATTTGACAGACATTCTATTTAGTTGATAACATTTTAAAAAATATGAACTCCTCAATAAAATCATAGTAAAAATGTCATTAGTATAAATAAAGAAAATATAATTGAATTTAATGCTTAATCATTGGGCGTCTTGTTTCCCAGGGATATAGTAACTTTACCTTCAAGCCCATTCATAAGAAGGTTTGATCATTATGCGCAAAAACTCATTTAATTTATTCAGTATTTTCATCTTATGAGACTATCGATGCAACAAGGGTATTTTCTATATACGGTCCCCAATCTTTCTTGCATGTCCAATGAATTCATACTATATCGAAATGATTGATTTAATTCGTTAATAAATAATCCATATCAACATGTATCCATATTAAGTAAAAGATATGTATTTTCCAATATTTCACCCGCAATTCAAATAACATTCATTGAATACAACAAGTGGAATAATTGTATATAGTTTATTCAATAATAAAATAAATAAATTATTTGAATCTACAATAAATCCAAATTAAACAATGGGAAATTCAACATGAGGTAATAAAAATTAATTTGACACATAATCAAAGCATTTCATAATCAATGAAGAAAAAGTTTAACCTAATGGATATGAATTGAGTTAATAAATAGAATACCACATTATAGTTAGTTGAATCATATTCGACATAAAAAATATAATCTAATAAAAATTTAAATATCCTGAGAATAAATAAATCAATGATATAACATGTCATAGGGCTGTCTATATACCACAAAAAAGGAATAAGTTGTTAATTAATCATAAGTCCCATAAAAATAAACGTGTGATGAGAAAACCATACTTAAAACAACCTCATGGTTGTCTATTCCTTAAATATTTTATATTTTTTAGGGAATTATATTTATTTACAATAGAACCATTTTAATATTTATGATATCTTTTATGATTCTCTTATATGATTTTATCACCCTCTCGGTAACAAAATTTCATTATTAGCCTCGATTCAGGTGTTGATTGCATCATTTTATTATCAATGTTTTGTTGTTTAATTCCCAGTTATTATGCATAAGATATTTTTATTTCATATAAATAGTTTTTTAGTGTTATTAATATCACATTAAATCAATAAATCTATTTTTTTAATCATTCTTAAATGTTGAACATGGAATATGAAATGTATCACATCGTGGAGATGGTAGGTCGTACATCTGCACGAGCAACAATATCATTCCATTAACATTGAAAGGGCAAGTAATTAGATGATATAATAATTGTAATAAATAAATATAATGTAATAAGTAATATATATGTAAATTATTTCCACTACTATACCGATCCCTGTAAAGTGTTGATGAAGAAAATTACAGCATGGTGTGTGTTAGTCATATGCACACATGCACAGTGGCTTCATTTGCATTAGAATGATAAATCATGGAAAATGGTAGTCCCAAAATTATAATAACATGTTAATATATTTATTTTAATTAATTTATTACATTATCAGTGAAAAAACTAAAAAGTGGAAATAGAAGAAGATTGATTTTTGGAAGAATCGGTAATGATGATAGCCACTTCTATGAAGGAGTTAATTTTTAACATAACTTAAGGGATATAGACTTGGTATTTTTGAAATACTATGAACTACATAAGTTGGATATGGATATTGAGAATTTAAAAGGGTTCAGATTGGAAGATCTAGAAGTAGTGTGAATAATTAAAGGAGGAGGTTCCCTTTTATAATTGTTGTGAGGGGATCTTTTGGGAGAACTCCAAATATTAAATTAATATTAAATTATATACAATTAAAATGTCTCCAATGTTAGTTATTCAAAATCTAATATGATTATGGGTTGAAATAATTCCATTCAATAATATTTATATAACATTTGTTCACATACATAACCTTATCTTTTGTTTTTCTGTTTCTTAAAACCCATTAACTCTAACCATGACAACAAGAATTTTGACAAATTAAGGGCTAATATAGTAACTATTTAATGCCCAAATACCATAAAGGAATCATGGGGGATATTATCAACCTCACCCAAATCGGTTGGTTTTGTTATATATATTTTTTAAATTTTTATAATTTAATAAAATATTATTTATTTTAAAATTTCAAAATAGTGTTATATATTCAAAAAACTCTTTTAACTCATAAATGACATTTCACAGTCATCTAGAATATTTTTGTATGACATTACTTTGTAGTGGAACATTTACCCTATATAAATCCTTTACCATTGTAAACACTATTTATAGTGGAACATATCCCATATATAACATTATATTAAAAAAGGTCATCTTTTTTAAAACAAAAGTAAGAAAATGTTGACTTTTCATTGAAAAAGTACTATAAATAGATTAAATTCATCAATGTGGCTCCCAGAGGTCAGAAAATTGAACTAGGGTGAGTTTGGTAAAAAATCACTCATTTAATAAAATTAGGACAAGTGTTAGGTTAATTTTATAAAATTTATTATATTATTTTTAACCTTATTTACCATATTTACCCTTAACTGTCATAATAAAATTTACTAAATTTACAATTCATATCATCCAAAAATAGAAATATTTACTAAATTTTCACCATATAATTTCAATTATTAAATAAATTTCTATAAATTAAAAAAAAATTATTTGAAAAAATTAATTTAAAATTAATCCCAATGACGAGGTGGGAAAACGAGTTATTAAATTGAAAATGTTCAAAATATTGAAATGTTTTAGTATAAAAATTAATTGTGGAATTTCATCCGATGACATTTATTGGAGTAAAAGATATAAAATTGATCCCATTGTACTTTTAAACCAATACCAAATATAAATTATCAAAATAAATTATTTAAATGAAAAAAATTCAGTTAAAGTCTAGTATTTTTTACTATTCATCAATACATGAAGCATTTTAGAAGAAATACAAAAATTCATTCATTGTTATTTTTTATATTACACTTTAAAAATTAATGTTCATTTTTTCAAATAGAATTAATAAAATTTTAATAATTTAATCTTAAAATAAGTGTCCCATTAAAAGGGGACAATACTACCTTTTGATAAATATTACTTTTTATAGGTAACATTGGATTTATTCGTATCTTATGGCTATAAATTCTACTAGATGAATGTAAAAAAAATTAAAAATATATAAATTTCTTAATGTGGTTAATAATATTCATTCCAACTAATTTTACGACAAGATTATAATAGTTTTTATTGTGCAAAAGAGTGGGGTTTTTCTTACACGTAAGATATCAAAGAAATAGAATTTATTTAAAATGATACGTACCATAAAATATTGTTGTGTTATAATAGTTCTTCATTTTAAAAATATTTCACCCTCAATATTGTCATGAATATTAACTTCTAAACATATAAGGGTGGTTCTTTTTCAAAACCTTCTTAGGCTCCCAAATTACTTCTTCCATTTTTTGGTTTCTCAAAGGAAGCATTACCAATCGAGTCATCTAATACATTCACACATTCTCTAAAGTGTCAAGAATATAAATAGAATCTTCATAGTACGAAAATAAAATTTAAAGATATGTTTCTTCACAGGCGAGTACACACATTGTGTTTGGCATAAAATTCCTTAAAAATGATATGTGGAACACACCATGAACATTGGAGAGGCTTATTGGATTTTCTAATCAACAAGATACCACTCCCATTATTTATAGAATTTAGAATGGTCCAATTGACGTAGGTATCAATCTATGTTTCTTAACAAAACTGATGACACCCTTCAATGAATATAATTTCAGAAATATATGATCTCCCACTTTAAATTCACAATTCTTTCTACTTTTGTCAGTATAAATGTTTTTCTTACATTGAGATTCTTTAATATGAACCTAAATGGTATATAAATTATTCAGTGTATATTCAATATATTCTGTTATTATAAGTATCCATTCATCAAATTCATCAAAAAAGTAGGAGCATGACATATCTTTCTATATAAAGCATATTATGACGTTGTTTGAATACTTGGATGGAAACTATTACTGTAGGAAAACACTAAAAATGTAAATACTGATCCCACGAAATTTTAATGTCATGTGTTCTTAATATACGAATTTCTTCTAATGTATTAATTTTCTTTTCAAACTTCCCATCAGTTTGAGGATGGTCGGTCATGTTCAAATGAAGATCGATATTTATAACCTTCTGTAGTCTCTTTAAAAATTTTTACGTAAACCATGGATTTAGATTTTAAAAAATAAATAACATAGAACCATGAAGTCTTACAACATCATTAGTATAGAGTCATTAAATGTGTTTAAGAGGAAAACATTTTCTTATCGTAATAAAATGTTCTGATTTGGTGAGTCGATCAGCATTAACCAATAACACATTATTCATTCTAGGAGTCCTTGGTAGTCTAATGTTAGAGTCCATATTAATGTCAAACAATTACCACATGGGCATATTAAGATTTCGCATGACTAATCTATGATATTTTATTTTAGACATCAATTATTTAAAAATGATAAATTTGGATAGATAGTTAGTAATTCACCAATTTATATTATCCTGTAAAAAACTTTCCTTCACATCCTTATACATCTTGGCACTAACATAGTGTATCGAGAAATTTGAGATATGATCATTGTCAAATAGTTCCCTTTTTAATATTAGTTATTGATGTAAAACATACACTCCTTCCAAATTTCTGAACACCATATTCAAAAAAAATCCTTCTTATTTTCCATCATTCACATCATAAATTCTTGGTTTGGAAATTATATCTATAATATTGAGTGATGTTTATCTTTTCCAAAAAAGATGGATTCACAATCATTTTAAAAGTTGGTGGGTCCTTCCCTTAATTAGTAATTAATGAATATATATTTACTAAATCCATGAATATCTGATCTATTTGAATCCTCATTTGGGTCCCAACTCCATGATTTTTCGTACTTAATGCATATGCTACCTTATTTTATTTTCTTGGGTTGTAATGTATTGAAGAATCATAATACTTGGGTAACTCAAGCCATCTACCTTTCCCTAAGATGATCATTTTATGTGATAATATTCAATTCCAACCATTTTGAACCATATATATATCACATCTCTTACTATAGAGATAGTGTCTCAATATCTTCTTACAAAAGATTACAGAAGCTAAGTCAAGATCATGAGTTGGAAAATTTTGTTCATGAGTCTTCAACTGCCTTAATGCCTATTGAATAACATTATAATTTTTCAAAAGGGAAAAACCTAGTCATTTATTCAATGAATCATTACATATCCAAAATCTATTATTTTTTAATTGTTTAGTCAAAATTGGGGAATTTACCAATATTTATTTAATTCATTAAAACATTATTTACATTATCTTTTACACAAAAACATGACGCCTTTCTATGTGTACATGGTTAATGAGTTAGGAAATTATGAGAATTTATGATAGAATCTCAGATAGTAACCTACAAAACCAATGAAATTAAACACATCAGTTATTTTTGTTAGTGTAGGACGTTCTTGAAGTATATTTTTTTATCACATGATGAAATGAGATTCTATCCTTAAAGACTATATGTCCTAGATAAGAAATTTCATACAGCTAGAATTCATAATTCCAAAATATACGATGTAACTATTTTATTATAAGAGTCTCAAGAATGATCTAAATGAGATTATCATGGTCATTATATATTTTATAGTAAACCAATATATCTATAATAAATACGACATTAAAATTATTAATGTATTACTTAAATACATTATTCATTCGATCCATGAAAATGGAGGGTGAATTAGTGAGTCCAAATGAAATTATTGTAAACTCATAATGTTCAAAGCTCATTCAAAAAAATTTATTTAGAATATCATTCTTCTTTACTGATAATATAAGAAACCCATAGTGGATCTACATCATTGAAAAATATGGATCAACATGAAGTTGATAAAATAAATCATCAATATAAGGAATATGAAAATTTTTATTTATCGTAATAGAATTTATTTCTATATAATGAATTAACATACACATTGATCCATATTTACTATTAAAAAAGAGAGCTTGGGCTCCCCATTGAAAAAATAGTGAAAATTAATAGGTTATTACTCAACTCCTATTATTATTCATTCAGTTATATTAATTTCACAATGGCCATTATATAGGTAGTCTTTGATATTAACATTGAATGATTGATTAAATCAATGGAAAACCCTTATTTATTATCTATGTGGAGTCATGATAATTCCTCAAGAAATACATCAATTTCTTCTAGCATAACTGGTATGTCCTAAATTTTATGATTACATTATTCATAACTATATATTTCTTATCGTTCTCCACAATAATTTCATTCAATAGAGCTTCTAGGTGTGGACGTAGATAAGATTCATCTGATGAATTTTCTACTCTAAATAAAAGTAATTCTACATCTACCTCACAAATCAGAACTTCATTCTTCTTGAAATAAATTTTTACATTATATTTTTAAATAGAGTTTATACACCATTTTATAACAAATGAAACCCTTGGTATGATAATGAGGTAAAAAAATAAATCTTTTTTATGTCATATCATGGATATACTAACATATATTTTTTTGAATGTTATGTTTCTTAGGATTTTTGACTGAAAACTCTTGTATTTAATCCAAAGATAAACTTCAGATATTTTTTGAAAACTGGGTATATATAAAAGAGTAGGATGATATATAATTAAATAAATAATTTCCTAAATTTAATGATTGGATTAATGTTCCTTCGACCTTGTCATTGGGTACTTACACCTGAACTATAGTGGTATCATAATCCTAGATAACACCCATTATCCTTTTTTGTGGTAGATTACACTAATGATTATAACATTTATTCGAATAATTAACCATTTCATTTTAGTTGCAGTTCTGAATATCATTTATTTGTTTCCTTCCCTGGCATTCACAAGATAAATGACCCTTTATCCTTAATTATAAAATAATACTATTCCCATTAGGTATTTCCCTAAGTTTTTATTTCCACAATTTTAACTGGATTGAAATTTCATTATCCTCATATTTTAGTTTGGGGATATACCTTTTTCGTGGTTCTAAAACATAATTTTATTCTTATAATTACCATTAAAGATGTAATGTCTAGTGATTTACTACTCTATTTTGATCGAATATAACACTATTTCATTATATGATAAAATATATAGAAAATCAAATACCTCTAGGAGACATGTCTTAATACGGTTAAATAAATGATTAATATTTCACACTAGATTTTGTATATAAACCATTTTATACATGGTTATTCTTGTAAAAGTTTCCTAATATTATCCAACAATTTATTCCTCCTTTTTCTTCAAGATAGAAGATTTTTTCTTCATATCATTTTATTTTTTGTTAGGGGAAAAATTTTCAACGAAGTTTTCTTTAAAATATATCCATTCAATGTGTTCTATTTCATCTTCCTCTAATGTATTCTAGATCAAAAACCACCATTGATCAACATCACCATTGAAACATTATAATTCCATCACTACCTTTCATTTTAATCCAATTACAAATATATTGATATCCATTCAAGTGACACAATCCATTTCTTAACTAATATTGTATTAGTAGTCCCACTAAATGATGTGTTCATATGCCACCTGAAATGATCCAACGTAGGTGTAGAATTATTATTTTTTCATTGAATGAGTGATATGTACTAATATGGTCATGATCTACTCAGCTCCAACACCAAATATGTTGGATTCCATAGAAGGGAAAATACTACAATTTCTTATAGTATTCATTTCATTCCTTACGTTAGGCATTATAACTAAATAATGTAATACAATAAGTTATCTCATAATATTCATGTGTATTAATCAAAAAAATAAAAATTCCTCTAATGGTAATTGTTTTGGAATACTATAAGGAATTATCTAAGTTATCAGATTGTTTATGTTTATTTTAAAATCTAGTTACCATGGATTCTACTAAACAACCATTAATTTAAACTATGAATCCCCCAAATATAGTAACATTGTGTTGGTGGTTACTTCATTACACTAGTATTAGATAATAGTAATTGATTCTTGGGGGACCAAATAGTTTATTGGTTTTGGAAAATAAGATACATACACAAAACCCTTATTTCATTGTTACTTAAATATAAAACATAACAAATATTATTAAAAATCATCCTTGATTTTATTCAAACATTTCATTATTATATATTGAGGAAAATAAAACAAATACAAGGGTGAGATGAAATGTTCAGTAAGAGCTACATACATAAGAAGCTATAATGAAATCAATAATGCATAACAAATGGATAAAGATAAAAAAATTAACTCACATACCATTTAATATAAATAATTAAAATCTGAATCCATGTATAATATCAGAGTGTAAAAATATGAATAAAAATAAAAGAAATCATAAATATGGAAATGTTTAATTATTTGACATGATGTTTCCCAATAACATTATTCCTTTACCTTCACGATCTTCCATGAGATAGTTTAATCAATATTGGTATGAAAACATTAAATTTGTCCATCTTTGTCATCTTTGGAGACTATAGATGCATTAATGATATTTTCTATGTAATATCCCTACTCATTCATGCATATCCAAATAAATAATCATATATTGAACTGATTTATTTTATTCACTAATTAATTATCATTGTCAACAGGTATCCATATTTAGTAAAATATATTTATTTTAAATTATTTCCCATGCAATTCTAATAACATCCAATGAAGACCTAGTATATAAAAATTGTATACAAGTTATGAAATAATTAAATGAATAGATGATTTATATAAACTACAAATCCATATAAAACAATTGGAAATACAACATGAATGAAAGAAATATCTTTTCATACATAATATTATCATTACATAATCAATGAAGGTGAGGTTTAACACAATGAATGATAATTGAGTTAAGAAATACCATATAACTTTTGTAAACAGTCTAATCCTATGAACCGAAAAATAATAAAATTTATCAAACATTAAATATAATAACAATAAATAAAATTATTATATAACATGTTAATAAAATGTATATAAACAACTTAAAAGTAACATGTTTTTAAAAAATTACATGTCGCACAGAAATAAAAGTTTGTCTAAAAAAACATTACCTCACAATTCCTTTTGGTTTTACATGTTATAACATCCTTTATAATGTTTTAAATCATATTATTAATTTATTATAAAACCATTCTAATGTTTATGATAACATATATGATTCTTTTATACAATTTTATCACATGCATGTTAACAATATTTCACTATTACCTTTGTTTTATGTGCTAACTACTTCATTTTCTTATTCATGTTTTTTAGTTTCTGTTTTGGTTATTCTGCATAGGATATATTTCCAACATATAAATAATGATATTAATTTTAATAATAGAATATTTGTTAATTAATTATATTTTTATGATCAATCTTGAATATTTAACATGTAAAATTAATTGCATTGAATCATATATAAGGTTAGTCGTACGTACATAAAAGTGATGATATAATTCCATTAATGGTTATAGGGTAAGGAATTGGATTCTATATTAAATATCAAGAACAAATATAAATTGATAACAAACTTATATATAAATTATTTCAATCATTATACACATTAAATTAAAGTAGGGATGAAAAACAATTACCTTCCATAATGGAGATGGTAAGATAATTGTACGAGTGTGTGGTGATTTAATTTTTCATTGGATGGATAGACCATGGAATATGGTTGAACCATAATAATACTAACATCTCAGAATAATTATTACATAAGATTTATTACTTTATCATGGAATCAACTAATAATGATGAAGAGGAAGAATAAATATTTTTAGAAGAGTCGATAAAGGATTCAACCTCTTATACAAAGGATAACCATTATAACTACTCTTTAGGGATCAAGGGTAAGATTTTTTGTATATTAGGACATCGAGAACTTGGATAATAATTTTGGGAATACTAAATATAAGTGTTTTTTATTTATAATTCTCAAAGCGGTGTGAATTAGTGAAGGAGGGGGTTTTGTTTTATAATGGATGTGAGGGGGACTTTTGGAAATACTCAAATTATTAAAATAACATAAATTAATCGTCATTTAAAAATAGACTAAAAGTGAGTTATTTAGAATATAAGCGGATTATGGTTCTTATTAATTTCATTGAATAAAATTTTTACAATTTTAGGTCACATTATTACCCTTGTCTCTTGGTTTTCACCATTATTTGAACCCTTTAACTATTATCATGACAACATAGCTTTTACTATTTAAGTATTATTATAACTAATATAAAATTCCCAATGGATAATAAATTAACTTGGGGTAAAATTTAGAACCTCATCCAAATTTTTCTTAAAAAAATTAGATTTTGAATAAATTTATATGTTTTAGGATAATATTATATATTTTAAATTAGCATTAACGTTAATTTTTACACTCTTAATTACTTGGACATTGAAAAACATCATAAAACATGAAATATTCTCATGAACTACATTAAATCATAAATAAATGTTAAATTCATCGATAAAATTTATTTATGGGATTAATTATTTCAATTACATTTATTTTAAAAAAAATTCAATAATTTAATTGACATTTCTATTTATTAAAAAATTATTACATCATCATTGTGTCAGCATTTAAGGAAATTATTTTATCAATTTAAAATTTTGAAAAAATTACATTAATGTAGATAAGAATTTTATATTTCAAAAAACTATTTATAGTTGAACACATCCCCAATATAACCCCATATTAAAAATATTTCACCTATTAAAAACAAAAATACGATAAAGTGACATTTCTTTGAATAAAACTCTATAAATGGCATAATGTCATCCAAGTGTCTCAAAGTGGTCATATAATTGGCCACATGATGATTTTGGTTGACAATCACTCATCCATCAAAACTAGGAATTTTTTTATGTTAATTTTCTAAAGTTTATAATCTTATATTTACCCATAATTAAATGATTAACCCTTAATGTTGATAACAAAAATTACAAAAGTTACTATTAATATTATACAAAAATAAAAAAGACCTATTTACTAAATCATTATCTTCTTATTAAAATATTTAATCAATTTTTCAAAAATCCAAAAAAATAAATGAATAAAATGATTTTAAAATTAATCTTGTTGACGGGGTGAGAAAATGGGTTATTAAAGTGACAACGTTCATAATATTGAAATATTATTACATCGAAATTATTTGAAAAAATTATTATAATAATATATATTAGATTAAATGATATAACATATATCTTATTATATATTAAAAACAATAAATAATATACATTAAAATATATATTATTTAGATGAAAAATTTGTTTTCAATTAAAATCTAGTATTTTCACTATTCATTAAAACATGAAAAGTATCAAAAAAATACAAAAAATTAAAACAAAATGAATTTGGAATTTATAATTTCAGAATTGATATTTATTTTTTCAAATAGAATTTTTAAAAATTTCTGATTTTTTTTGGAAACCAAGGACACCATTAAAAGTAACTTACAAATTCTTTTAAAAATATACAACTTTTTATAAGTAGCATTGGATTTATTATTATCATATGACAATAAAATATATTGGATAAATATAATTTTTTTTGAATATATAGAAATACCATAATGTATAAAATACTATTAATTCCCTCTAATTTAAATTCTTGATTATAATAATATTTTATTGTGAGGATAATATGTGTGTTGTGTGCATCACAAGATATCGAAGAAATTAAATTTATTTATGATGATATATACCATAATAGCTCATGGTGTTATATTATTTGTGAAATAATTTAATGAAATTAATATAATATAAATTTAAATCGATTTTATTGTTTTTTAATAAACATGGAATAAGAATAAATTCAGTGTTATGCTAAAAAACAAATTTTTCATATAATAGTTTTTGTTTTATTTTTTGGTTAACTTGACAATTATTTTTTTATACTATTGGAGTGAAATATAATATAATTTATTACACATTTGAAATAAAATTTTGAAATATTATAATTAGGAAACATTCATTTTGGAGAATAATGAATTGTATGAAAATTAAAATATGTTACCACAGTTAGCATTAGAAGATGTATACCAGGTGTTAAAATAATATACCTGGGTAAAATTCCATTAAAATATGTATATTTCATATTGGTCATATATATTTAAATATTATCATATTATAAATTTTATTTTTTGACCATATTCAAACAAATGAACAAGAATTTGACCGTACACTATATATATATCATTTTAGAAGGTCGACATGTGTACCTCCCATCCAATAAAAATATAACCTCTTAGCCTACATTATTTACAACATTTGAGTGTTATATCTCATACAAAACATTCCCAAAACCCTACTATATTCATTCCCTTAATTATTTATATGTTTCTCTTACCATAATTCCTTCATATAAAGGGTTATTATATCGACCATTACTTTTCAAATAAAAAAATTACATCACTTTTGTAGAATACTTAAAACATTAAAGAAAGAGACGCCCAAATATTATATTTGTACGGTTCCATTGTAAACATGAAAAAATAACCACTAGTACATAAGTGTGCTACATTTTCCCTATCTAGGTACTTCGTGACATGAATAATTCTTAGACACATCAAACATAATACAAATCATCAAAATCTGGGGAACAAAACATAAAAAGGGGTGAGCCCAGATACTCAGTAAGGGTAAAAAATGGAGACATGTAAGGATAAACATTATAATAGGGGTATGATTACTAGATCAAAACATTATAAAATCATACCTTGTATATTAAATATCATAAAAATGAATCATGGCATAAATCTAGGTATGTATTAATATATGAATCATAAATAAATATGAAACTTTATCCATAAAATCATATCACACGAATAAAACCTCAAAAATTAGTAACACATAAGCATATAATAATTATTTCCATAGTAGTCAAGGCTTTGATGTCGATGCTATATTAGTGTACAAAGTCAATTATTGAACTGCGTTCACATCCTGTTATATCCATGTATTACTAAATAGACATAACTCCTTGTTCTGACCCTATAATATTGAACCATGTTAATTTATCATTCCATCTATATAATTCTAAACTGATTTCATTTATCCTCCCATCCCTATAATATAGAAATTATTTCATTTCCCATTCTACCCATGTCTATCTTATGAGATATAATTATTTATCCAATTCATTGGATGGATATATTGGTCACACACTTCTCATTATTAAATCATACATTCATCCCCAATATGATTGTTTAAAATAATATCATAAAACATGAAATGAAAATGGTATAATAAACATTTAATCTTATAATAACCAATTATAATGATACAAGTTTCATAATAATTTCATAAAAATACTATCCAATAAAATTGAAATAGATTTCATAAACATAAAACCCATGAAAGAGAAGAAGGTTTGATAAGGTCCATGACCTGAAGAATTATCCATTCTGAGATATAATATGTATGGAAACATTATGCCATTTCATATAAAGGCATGAGTAACATCAAAAGATTTTCTTTTATATGAAAAATAACATAGAAATGTATTTTGAAAACATTTCTTGAGGATAATATGTATTCCTCATTAAAAAGGATCTTCAAAACCCAAAAAAATTGAAAATTATTTTTTAGAAAATAAACTTCAAAGATTATAAATAATGACTTGAAATCCATTCAAAAACCATATATATTGAAACCCTTTACAGAGGACTTGAAAATGTATTGAAAACTATTTACCATGAAAACATACAAAATGAGTTTGAAAACATTTTGAAACCCATTTTTTGAAAACAATTTTCAAGCATATAAATAAAGAAAGAAATCATTTTGAAAACATTTTCCTTGAATACTTTTAAAAGAACCTTGAGAACATTTTGAAAAATATTCTCCTTGAAAACTTATAAAATAATCATGAAATCATTTTGAAAACCATTTTCCTTAAAATTATAAAATAATCTTAAAAATTTTTTGAAAAACATTTCCTTGAAAATTGTTTTTAATAACATTTTCTTACAAATTATACTTTTAATCATGAAATGAAGCTTTAATGAAATTATGGTTGGTAAATATGTACATTCTGTATAAGGTAATAAGAACATTAATTTTTCATGGTAAAAGGATATAAAAATTCCTTGTTTATAAGGGGAAAAGAATATTCCTTTGAAAAAATTTAGAAAATAAAAATATGAAACAAATTTAATTTAAATATAATAAGCGTATATTATAATAATATTATTTTTTTAATTTTTAAAAAACATGATTTTGAAGGAATAAATATTTCCAACCGATGTGAGGGTAAAGTTGGTCTTTCTTAAAAAAATTCATAACTATCTTATTTTCTAAAGTGTAGAAAATGTTATCAATACATGAATATATCATGAATAACCATAGAAGAAGAAAATTCATGAATGTTATTGGGAGATGGATTATAATATTTCCACAAATAATCAAAACCATAAACAGTCTCGAAAAGTTATGAGATTGTTTCAATAAACTCTTATAAGTTAGTAACATTGAACTATACTACCCATGTAATTAAGTGAAATTAGATGAATCTTGAAATATTATGATGTGATGTATATTAAATAAATAACATGTATAACAGAAATATCTACACCTAGAAAAAAAATAGATGCATAATACAACATATGAATCAATGAAAGATAATTGTGACAAAACTATATTACCGATTTGGTAGCTTTTGAGTCATTAAACCCATGAAATAAAGATCATATAATGGATGTGCAAATTCTAAAAAATATAATTATATGAATCATTTAATACATCCATTATAAATATACACACCTAACAAAACTAATGGGTGGTAAATAAGAATATATCTCATGAAGACTAAAAGAGAGATGAAATCACCATACCTTGTGTCTTGACTCTCTTCATACTCATTCAAAGACCAGTTATAACAAATGTAAGTTTATTAAAAATATTTTATAGAACCCTATTATTATATCTAATACCATTTTTTAATTAATCTTTATATTACCCACTTATTAATAATTCCATGATAAGGTTACGCTTCGGGTAATATTTTCTTTGTTTTTCACATGTGTATTAATTTGTTATATCATTCGTTATTATTATTATATCATGATTTACAGAATTTTAACCATTATATTAGTATCATTAATATTAATTATATTTTTGTTATAATATTATTTATATCTATGAAATGGAATATATCATTCATGAAGACTGTAGGTCATATGTTTTCATGAACATTGCTTCCATTTTTTTGACATATATAAATAGAATATAGTAATTTACATATATATTTAAATATACATATATTTATATAATATCATTAAATTAGAATTATTATTTCATATATACAAAATAATTTCTCTAAACTCAATTTTAATACATTCATCGTAGTTTGTGAATTAATCACATCATTTTCAGGGGATGATAGTCCACACTTCCTCAAATGAAATTATTGTATTTACACCCGATGTAAAGAATAAGTATATATGTTTTAAAATTATTTAATATTATCAAATTAATAATAAATATGATATATAACATATATAAAAATGGATTTCATCCTAATGTCCACTATTATAGGCGGTAAAGAAAACTAAAAAATCATTATTTCAGGAGGTGGTAGTTCTCCGTGCACAAAAACAATATATTCATTGCCTATTAGATGGATGTGAGAATTAGTGTAGATTGAAAAGGTAGAATAAAAAACCTAGTAAATTTATGACTCTGGTGTTTCTATAAAATCAGGAAATGAAGATACTGGAGTGGCTGGAAAATGAAAATAAATAAAATGAGTTTGAGAGAAGACATTACATGTTAATCAGGTAACTCCTTTTATGTTACTCCAAAAGGATTATTTGGATTTATTTCTTTCAAAGGGGAGTAATCTAGGAGTAAAAGAGGTATTTTGGGATATTTATTGGTTAGATATTTGTAGTACCAATGTGGGTTATGAGGTGTTAATAAGGGGTAGAGTGCTTTCCTTTGTATAGTGTAGGGGGAGTGGTAATCTTGTTAATATCAAATGGTATTCAATAATGGGAGGAATACTTAACTAATTTGGATAAAATATGTAAAATATTTGAGTAATGTGAAATTATGGATGAACCAATTCTAAATTATAGAAAAACATGTTCATATTTATAATTTTGTTCCTTAAGTACTTTGATTCCTCAATTTTAATATTTTGGTTATTATTAAAGAATCTGGTTTTCTAACCTATGTAATTTAAACATAAAATTTAAACTAAAGTTAGGTTTATTATAAAATATAAATATAGATAATTATAAACAGGATACATAATTTACAAATTAAAAATCTCTTGTGTTTTGGAAATTTATTTTTAAAACAAGTGCATGTGATGAGTAGTTAACTTCTTAAACCTGTACTATACTAACAATGTTTGTTAAAATATATAGGTCAATATATTAATTATAAAAGAAAAATAAGTCAATTAATTGGATGTATTCAAAAAAATTAATAAATAAAAATCACTTGGAAGAATATAGTATTTTTATTAATTTTAATTCATTTATTGAAATATCATTTATTATAAAATAACTATAATGAGAATTTTGACATTATTTCATTAATTTTTATTTTCGAATAGAAAAATATTATAGTAATTATAATAAATTTAGTGTACATTTTTGTAAAATGATATATTAATCTCAAAAAATTACTAAATACCATAATTCAATAAATTCACATCACTTCTATCATGATAATGTTATTTATTTTAGTCAATTAATAACTAAATGATGAATTTGTTGGGGTTTCATAAATATTTTTGGTATCTAAATAATATATTAAAATTATAAAAAAAAAATTATTATGTAAAACAATCACCTTTATATTTCAAAAGGATATGTATCACTGTAAATATGATGTTTTTCACATATCTCAATGATTTATAAATGTTTAACGTATAGAAAGTTCCCTTTTTATCTTTTTTCTTACATATGATTTTATATAGGGAAATTATATTTAACAATATCATAATAAAATATAAAATTATATACAAATAGGGGATACAATCGAATTATTTGAATCTACTGGGTTTTTTACTAGTGTCCAAGTCATTTGGGTATATAGGATTAAGTTTAAGTCCTTAATTAAGACTAATTTTACCATAATAATTGTGATTAATTTTAATCTCTTTCCCTAATATTTATTTTGTAAAAAATTATGTTGATCATATTAGACTAAAAATATCATTTTTATTATAACCATGTAAGTCCATTTTTAAAAATTTAAATCACATAAGTGGGATAATTAGTTTTAACACTAATCCCAAAGATGTGGTGTGAACGTAGATTTTTAATGTAAAAGTATTCAAAGGTTCAAAAAGTTATTATAAATAATTTAAATATAAAAATAATTATAGTGACCTTTATTGGATTAAAATATTCATAATTTTTCTATTGTGACAATAAGGACTTAATTTTGGTATAATTAAAAAATACTAATTATTGAAATAGAAATGTTATTTATAACTAAATTATAAAAATTTTATTATTATTTTTATCAAATTCAATTTCTAATAGTATTTAAAATTAATTATATTTTTGTATAGGAAAAGAAAATAAAAAAGTTTCTTTAAGAGAATATTATTTGGAATCATATAAAGGCTTATCAAAGATTATATATTTCAAAATAAATTTGTTTTATTAATGGGAAACCATTATAAATAATATTTTAAAAGCATTTACAACTATTCATATTAAAATGCTTAATATCTCGATTAAAATTATCCCATTTAGAAAACTATAAATATAAATTGATTTTTTATAAGATCTTAGTGTTTCATATAATGCACACACAAAATAGTGATTCAATAAAAAATAAACCATTTTTAGTGTTATGGGAAATTTAAAAATCAAATAATATAAAGTAATTCAAAAAAATACCAAAAATCTCAGGGTGTTATATTTTACCCCCACCGCTAAAATTAGCTTTACCAATAATTTCATATGGGTTATAAAAGGATTAATATTTGGAATGTACTTTTATATAAACCCACATCATATAACCGAATCCCAAAAATTCTTTTAAATAAATACCATTTTGGAAACGTAACGGTTACCGAATGAAATATATGACTAGGTTTCCACATAAGATAACATAGGTGGAAAGTAAAAAAATAGACTTAGAAGAAAAACATAAATATTTCTAGGGTAGTGTTGAGGTCCTAAATAACCAACAAATAAAGGTTAAATGAATATTTTAGTGCCTCAATGTCAAAAATATGTGATCATTTAAAGGGATTTTATTTCAAAAAATTTAAGTTATTGAGAAATTTTTTTATCATTATCCTATCATTGTGTAATTATTTTTTCGACCTTGAATATTAGGGAATATAATTTCTTATTATGTTTATAAAAATAAAATTTCATTATTTTCTTGTGATTTTATCTATATCTAACTCATCCATTACATCAAAAAATATATGTTTATAAATTATGTTTGAAAATCTATGAACTAAAATACATTTTACGCTGATCGTAAGGACAATTAAAATATATAAAGTGTAACTATTTGTCTCTAACAATACTTAAAAATAAATATTTTTAAAACATAAATCTTTGAGAAGAAAAAGTAACACTACTTTTTCATTATAAATATTTATTCATTAAATATAATTTTTCATTAACAAAGGAATCATGTTGGCCAATGGTATGTGTCAAACCCTTATCGTCTTTCAGTTATGGGTTTAAGACATATGGCCGTTCCAGACTAGATTGGTTGTCACTTGACATAGTTCATGTCCATTTCTAAAACTATATTAATAAAATTTCCAAAATAAATATGATGTACATACTTGTAATAAGATTAATCCCTAAATAGTATTTTAACCAAATGTTTCAATACTGTCTCAATACAAAATATTTCCTCCGAAGTTTAACTTCATATTTTTCATGAATTGTAAACATTATAAACCTTCTAAAATATGGAAATCCAAATCATTAGAAATAAATTCAGGGAATTAACTTAAAATAGACCCACCATATATCAAAATGTAGATGGTGGTTTTCATAATCCAAACCTGTGAATACGCTCATCATATATTATCATGAAACATAGTAAAAATATGAATTACAATAAATTATTCTGGAAAATATTCATGATTCCTTATTCCATATATTATTGGACAAATTCCATAAATCCACGATGTTTTAAACTTCATCCATGATAGAATAAACTAATTTTAAAAAAACCCTTAATTGGTTTCAAGGTAATTAGTACCGTCCATTTTACATGTATCCAACATATCTTTTTCTAAAAAACATTATTAAAATATAATGAAAATATTATGGGTTATCCTTATGTTAATCATGATTTCTTCATGGACATCTCCCATCCATTAAATCAATTTTTTTTCTTTGAGTCCATTCAACGTATTATTGTAAATCATTAGTGAAAAAAACATATACTGAAGAATCCATGCATAATTCATTATTCATATAACAGAGTTCTTAAATCCCAAATAAAAAATAAAATGATTATTCCACTTAATCCATAATCTAAAAGAAATATACCTTATATCATTACTCAATACATCTTCTCTTTCACATTTTATATATAGTCTTATCATCAGCAGCAATATTACTATTACACACACTACCTAGGGGATTCCCTTAAATAGATTTCCTCTTCAAACATTGAATTCCAAAATGAACATTTATTCCCCACTTAAAACACTAAACATTCGATGATGTATTAGGGAGGGAAATATTATCATCCATTTTTTCAACCAAACTCATCATTTTTTCTTTGAAGTATCTTATTTTATGTAATTCTTTTTCATAACTAAAACACCATATTATAAATCTAAGTAATTTAAATCGGTGATTCATTCCATATTATTAAAAAAAGGAAACTGAGTCTTCCTTCTTCAATGGTCTCCATTATCTGTACTCTCAATGAACAAATTCTTTTTAATCCATTGTGTGTATGAGATTTGGTTATTATATAAATTGTTGATCATGTTATATTTAAGATAATTGGGAAAGATACCAACATCTTTAACTCCAGCAATCATACCACATGACATATCAGTAAAAAAATTTCTGTCACATTCCATGTTAATCCAGTTCAGTCTTATTATTATCACTTTCATAAACCAGAATCATAGTGGGAGAATTTCTAATCACATCCAAAAACTACATAGTCATCATAATAATTACATATAGTATGTATAAATCATGAAAAATTACTTAGTATATGAAACCATATGTTCATATTTGGATATTAATATACAACATATGTTTATATCCTTCATGATGGTTCATGAAGTGTCTGTGAATTCCAAAATAATATCCTCAAAGAGTGTTAGACCAATTGTGCAACATGGCCCGTTGTCATGTGTTAGATTACCTGAATCAGGCTAACAACATACTTTTATGAGTTGTTACACTAGGTAAACTTGTTCAAGATCAACATCCACTTTTATTATCTATGAATGGATTTATTTCTAGGAAATAAATCACTCCATACATTACTAAAAGTCATCGACATTTTACAATGCTTCGGTTTATACTTATACTTCTCTACAAACATGTCATTTGGGTTCTCATTGAGGATTTCTCAACATAGCTTCCAAAAGATAACTAATCCATGGCTCTAAAACCAAATATAGTGACCCTTGCTTTAAAATAGTGAACATTACAAACCTTTTACAGAATACTTAAAACAATAAAGAAATATATTCCAAAACACCATTTTATTTTTGTTCTTTTCGAAACATGGAAACATAAACATTGATACATAAGTCAGAAAAACAATCTCCCCTATGTTATTAATGACTTGAAACATTATTAGACACATAATTTATATTACATATCTTCATAAGAAGGGAAAGGAAACCTAAAAACAGGTGATCTCATATTCTCAGGGAGGGTAAAAAAGGGGGAGATGTAAGGATAAACATGAGCATAGCGGTACAAAACAAGATCAAAACATTATAATATCCTTCCCTAAATATCTAGGATCATAAAAATGATTCATGGAATAAATCATGGTATTTTATAAGACCTGTATCATAATTACATAAAGAATATAAGCCATGAAATCATATCAATGAAAAAAATATAATTTGTAGAAAACACATAAGACTATAATAAAAATTTCCAAAATAGTTAATGAATTAATGATGTGGCCATCTTTGTGGAAAAAGTATTTTAATAAATTGGGTTCAAATCCCATTCTAGCCATGTATTAGTGATCTGAGTTCTCTCCTCATTCTAGCCCTATAATATTAAACCATTTTTATTTCTCATTACAATCGGATAATATTGAATTTAGTTAATTTCTTATTCCATCCATATTATAAGAAATTGAGTTAATTTATTGTTCTAACATTTCCATTTTAAGATAATATAAATATTTACCCAATGAATTATAGGATGATACATATTCCACCCATCTTTTAATGAAATCATACAAACATAATCCAGAAGATCATTAAAAATTATATCATAACACATAATATTAAATTTGTATCATAAACATGTCACCATGTCACAAACTATAGAATATGATATAGGTTTCATAATCATTTTATTAAATGAATAACCCCTGAATGAAAAATGTAATTCTTAAACATATAACCTATGAAAGAGAATTAGATATCATAAAGACCATGAAATGAAGCATAACCCATTAATAGAAATAATATTAATAGAACCTTTATATTATATCTTATAAATACACGAGAAACATCAATTGATGTCATCAAAAATTTAAAATAACTTGGGAAATAAAATTTGAAAACATTTAATGATGAAAATATACATTTTATTTTGAAAAAAGTATATTTAATACATAAAAAACATCTGAAAACCATTTTCATGAAAAGAAACTTGAAAACTTTCAAAAAAGTGCTAAAATATTTTTGGAAGCGTTTTTATTTGAAATAGATAAAGAGATCTTGAAAATGTTTTGAAAACCTTTTCCACTAAAATAATATTAAAGGATATTGAAAACCTTTTAAAAAATTTTATTTTAAAAAACCTAATAAATCTATAAATAGGGAATGAAATAAATTTTAAAATTATTTTCCATGAAAAATTATAAAATTAGGTTAAAAAATATTTGAAAACAAATTTCACATAAAAATTATAAAATAATATAGAAAATGTTATAAACAACATTTTCCTTAAAAAAACATATAAATGAATCATAAAAAACTTTTTAGAAACACTTTTCCAGAAAATACTTTGAAAAATTATAAAGAAATCTTTACAGAATTTTGAAAACTATTTAAATTAATTTTTTTTAAAATTATTTTATTAAAAATTAACCATTTAAAAAGAGAAAACATTATATAAATTAAAGTGTGAAAATCCATTTTTGATGAATGATGTAATCATCCATAGCAGAGGAGGAGTCCTATGTTAGATGTGGTGATGAGTATGGATATTATGATTTGTTGTGGTTGTCCTAGTATGTCCTTTTAGTTTGATTGCAATCTCTCATACTGTTGTTTTTGTATGTTTTGATATTGTATAGTTCATCACTTTCCATAAAATTGATTCATTGTTTCTCACATTTCCTGAATGTTTTGGAAAAAAAATTTAATTTTCAGTTAGGTAATAATAACATTCCATTTATACTACAGAAGAATAGAAAAATTCTTTATTTGTAAATAAACTATAATATTACTATGAAAACATTGATCAAATAAAAATATGTAAAATTACATTTAAATATTATAGGATAATAATATAATATTTTTGGTAACCATATTTATAAAAAAATGTTTTTGACGTAATATAATTTTTTGATCGATGGAAGGGTGAAGTCAAGCTTTTTTAAAAACCATTTATAAGCTATCATATGTACCAAGGAGTATAATACTAGTACCAATACATGAATATATATATATATATAATATCCATATGATGAAAAAATTTCTTAATTTTATTGATTGATTGATTATTGAATTTCAAAAATGGATGTGTAATCATAAACAATCCTAAAAAGCGATGAGATTGTTTACATAAACTCTTATCCATTAGTAACTTTAAACCATAATCCACATGTAGGAAAAGGAAATTATATGAATATTTAAATATCATGAAATAAATTATATTAAATATATGACATGTAAAATGGAAGTATATATTCCTCGAAAAATGATATTGTTCCATAGTAAAACATGTATCTCAAAGATGGAAAATTGAGTCAAAACTACCTTACCAATTTGGTAGCTTTTGAAACATTAACCCCTTGAAACAAAAGATCATAGGTTGGATTTGTAAATACTCAATAATTTATATATATGAATAAATTAATATATCCATAGTTTGTATACATAGCTTAAAAATAATAATTGGTTGTTAATAAAGCAGATATCTCAAAAAATAATAAATGGGATGAAATCCCCTTAACCCATGTCTTGACTCTCATCACACTCATTCGAAACTGCTATATTGTAAGTGTAAGTTTACTATAAATATTTTTTTTAAACTTATTATTATATATAATATTTTATAATATTTTATTAAAACACTATATTTCCAATTTATTAGCAATTCCTTGTTAAGGATACGCTTTGGGAAATATTCTCATTGTTTTTCACATATGTCTTAATTTGTCCAATAATTTTTCTTTATACTTATATAATGATTTCCATAATTTAAAACATTATTAAAATATAATTAATAATCATTATATGTGTGTTATAATAATTTATATATGTATGAAATGGAACACACCTTTCATGGAGACTGTATGTCATACGTACACATGAACGCTGCTTCAGTTTAATTTTGGTATTTAAAAGAATGAAAGTAAATGAAATATATGAATATGAATATATTTTTATTATATCATTAAATAATCATTATTATTATATATATAATATATTTTCACTAAAATTATCTTTACTTTATTCCATGAAGTATATGAATGGATCACATCACTTTAAGGTGGAGTTGTCTACACATCC
The DNA here is from genome assembly GCA_963277665.1 of Viscum album. NCBI lineage: Eukaryota > Viridiplantae > Streptophyta > Magnoliopsida > Santalales > Viscaceae > Viscum > Viscum album. Next base: position 1,449,500,677 of record OY728129.1, read on the forward strand.
TCAAATGAATATATCTTTTTTAAACCAACGGAAAATTATAATGATATGTGTTATGGAAGGACTAATTAAGAATAATGAAATAATACATATAATATATAATATATATAAAAATATTTTCTACAATAATTTCCACCATGATATGCAGCAAAGAAAAAATGAACAATTATCATTTCTGGAGGCGTTAGTTTGCCATACACATAAAAAATATGGTTGTTACCCATTAGATGGAGAAGTGTGTAAATGTCGGTATAAACAACAAAATAAAATAATCCTAACATATATAATATTTTTTTATGTTATAAAATCATGGAAGAATGATATTGGAGTGGGTGGAGAATGAAAATAATAAAAAGATCTTGAGAGAGTATATTACCTTGTAATCATTTAACACCTTTGGGGTTGTGCCAAAATGATTCATGGGATTTCTTTCTATCTAATTAGATTACTCTATGAAGAATGGAAGGATTTGGGGAAGTGTATTTGGTAGGTATTTTCCGATCCCATGTGGTTAATAGGTTTGAATAAGGGGTGGAGTGCTTTCCTTTTTATAGTAGAGGGGGAGTGACACTCTAGCAAATACCAAAATATATTCAATAGTTGGAGGCGTCCTTTCACTACTGTGCCTCAAAATTTTAAAAATAATTGATTAATTCAAAATTATGGTCAAAAAAATATACAACATATATAAATATGTTCATATTAATAATTTGGTTTCTTATCAGATAAGATTCCTCAATTTTATTATTATAGTTTTTATTAAAGCATCTAGTTTTCTAACATAATTAATTTACCATAATGATTAATATAAATTTAGATTTATTATAAAATAATGATCCAATGAATTATAAATATAACAAATATTTTCAAAAAATTAAACTATAATCTTTTTTGGAAATTATTTTTAAAAATAAGTGCATGTGACATGTAGAACACCGCTAAATTCCGGACTGTGCTAACTATGTTTTTTACAATCTATGAGTCGATATCATAATTGTAAAAGATAAATTGGTAAATTAATAGAACATAATTAATTTTTTTAACCTTTAAAAATCATTTGTAAAAATATATTATTCTTATAAATTTTCAATCATTTATTAACATATCATATGTTGTAAAATATCAACAACATAAATTTTGGAATTATATATTTAATTATAAATTTAAATTACCTCAATAATATTAGAATTAAAATGAATTGATTTTATAGATGTATAATATGATATATGTATCTCAAAAAATAAATAATGACACTAATTTAGTCAAATCAATTTTCATTTTACAATTATTGTATTATTTGTTTTAATAAATTTTTAACTAAATAATCAATATTTTTTTGTTTATTAAGCATTTTTTGTAACCAAATCACATCAGAAAAATATTGATAAATAATTATGATAAAAATAACCCATTTATTATTAAAAATAATATTTATGAACGAAAATATTATTTTTAATATATTTCAAAATTTTATAAATGTTAAAGGTAAGGAAAACTCATTTTCTCAATTTTTTCCTTAAACTACCTTTTACATAGAGAACTTCTATTTAATAATACCCCAATAACCCATAAAATTCTATTCAAGAGGGGATATTGTGAAAATATAATAATCTATTCTTTTTTTGGACAACATTCTAGGCCATTGTGGTACCTAAGATTAAGGTTTAGTCCTTAATTAAGATTAATCTTACTATAATTATTGGGATTAATTTTAATCAGTTTCATGAAACCTTTTGGTAAAAAATTAATTTAACCTTATTCAACTAAAACTTTCATTCTTATTAGAAGTATTTTTTTTATTCAAGTCATTGATGTGGGAAAATTAGGTTTAACAAAAATCTCATAGATTTAGAGAGAAAAAAGATTTTAATGTAAAAACATTCAAAAGTTCAATAAGTTATTATATCTAATTTTAACATTAAATTGATTGAAATGAAATAAATTTGATAAATATATTAATAAATTTATCTATTTTTACATTAAAAACAAATTTGATATACAATTTGAAATAAATAATTTTTTATACTAAAAAAGTCATTTTAACTAAATTTTTGTAATTTTGACAATTCTACCAAAAATTATGTTTCTCGGAAAAATGCTAAAAATTCACAGAAATATAATTTCAAAATAATGAACTACAAACAGAAGTGTATTTTATCTAATTAAATTTCTATGATTTTTTAATATTAATTTTATTGTTTTTCACAAAAGGACATAAAAGGCATTTTCCTGGAGAAAATATTTTCTGAAAACAATAAATACATTACCAAAAATTAAATATATCATTTTAAATATTTTTTAAGTGAAATCATTATAAATTATATATTAAAAGTTTTAATAACTATTTATATTAATATGATTAACTTCTAGGTTATCATTATCTAATTTAAATTATTATCACAGTAAAATTAAGTTTCATAGAACCCAATATTGCATATAATGCACAAAAAACATAGTGATTTAATATAAAATTATATATTTTCAGTGATGAGTGAAATTAAAAATATAAGTAATTAGTACATTAATTCCAAAAAAAATCACAAATTCTTGTGGTGTTAAACTTATGTTGTCATCAAAAGGGGGTCTCGCAATGATGAAATAATTGTCGTACTCGAATCGTGTATAGTTTATTTCTTCCTCTACTCCCAAAAAATATATTCTATTATTAGAAACATAATATTTGATGAATAATAAATATACATTTATTTAATTATGATCTTGTGAAAAATTTCACCCACCTTCTTTCCACTAAATTGTAAATGAAATTAGTGGTCATTCATATATGTAGACTACAACCTCCACAAAGTGTTCCAATTAATTGTCCATCACATCCATTATTGGTTGGTAATTATGATGGAATTAATGTTTATTTATGATATTTATGGAATTAATATGAATTTGTGATTTTAATATTTTATCTAAATTCTTACATTCCAATTCCTTAGGAAACAATAACTTTTCCGATGCGAATTTATCGACTACCACCTCCACAGAGCCATAAGATTTAGTTTTAATTTCCATTTTAATGGATGGTAATAATGATAAATATAATGAATATATTTTATATTTATGACATAATATTGATTCTATATACATGAATTGTAATTTACCATTCATTTTTTCAACCCCATAAAAGTGGCAACAACATCCATGCGTACGTACAGACTACCATCACCGTGAAGTTATATAATTAAATTATAAAGAAAATTTTATATTGATATTTATAAAATTTAAATAAATAAATAAATATAATATTTATGAAATTATTAATATTATATAGATGATTTATCAATTATTAAATTTCAAGGATCAAAAATATCGAACCAAAACCTACATGAAAAAAATTGGTTAAGACATGAATTAATGATGCTAATAAAAACATTTTAATGAATGAGTGACAAAATAAAATATGAAAAATATTATTTTGTAATAAGTATGAATACAATTTAAGAATATATAAATAATAAATTATTATTTATTATATAATAGGATTGAAAAGATAAAAAACAGGATTAAACTTGAGGGAAGGGATTTATGTAACAATAAAAATTCCCATTTGGAATGTTATTTTTAATTTATAGTGATGAAAAATAATAATACATTTATTTTAAACCACATATATTTTCTTATTCTCTCGATTTTTTTGGAGTTCTCATGATTTCTTTTCATTTTAGAGTCTACGATACTTCAAATTTTTGAGAAAATACATAATCAAAAAAGTTTTCTTTATTACCTCTTTGATCGGGAATACTATTATTTTATATTAATATTTTTATTAAAATGATTTTAAGAATGATTTCACTATTTCACAATGATTTATTAAATTCATTTTTACTAATAGAAGAATTTATAGATAAATGATGAAAAATAATCTTTTTTCAATTTTTCAAATGAGTCACTTTTTACTAATGTTTTGAAAGAAATATTTAAGCTGGCATATACTGCATGAATAATGTTTCCTATAATTATGGATAATATTTCCCTAAAAGAATAATTTATTAGTTTTAATATTAATTTTAATGTTTTTTATAATTTTCTTATAAATTATAGACTTTCAATAAATTATTAAAAATAAAAATTATATTTTCATTTTGAAATATTAAAGTATTCTTTTAATAATATTTTCATCTATGTTCATATCAATTTATATTACCTATGATTTACTAGGAATATGAACATATAAAATAATCTATATGAATTGTCAGAATGGATATTGATTTGGTTTACGAAATCTTTGTAAAACTCATTTTCTTTTCCCTCAATTAACCTATATTGAAATTAAATTTCCTTATGATATTAAAAAAATGTGGGGGGAGTGGGTTAATAAGTTGTAATAAATTAAAATTTATTCCATCATTAAAATTATCATCTGGAACATGTTATTTTTTTCTATAATTTTCAAATTCAGAAAATTGTATATCACTTTGAGTCATATATTAAGAAATTAAATCATATCCCAAATCATTTACAAGGTTCACTCGCAATGTGGATGACTAAATCCATTGCATCAGGACTCCCTTTTTTAACATGGAAATTAACTATGATCAAAAGTGAATATAATTAAGTAAAATATCATTATGAAACTTTTATCTCTCGATTGGAAATTACACCAACTCCTAGAAGTCACAATTTTTTGTTATATTTCAGAGCTTGCAAAATAATGAGAAAGATTAGAAATAAGATCACAAAAATTTCATCTTGAAAACCCTTATTTCATTTCTTCATCTAGTATTAGTATCATGTGAACCTTTTTCCTTTATCGAGTATGATTTATTCAGTGTACTTCATGAGATAATGCCTATAATTTATTATTCTTTGAATGAACAATACTATTATTCCTTGAAATGAATTTTGATATTTTTAGGTACAACCACTATCATATATCCATAACCAATTCCCCATACGAGTTTCTCTAATATTCACCTCTATTTTTAACGCATTTCACAAATCCTTTATATATTTCCCATCTACTTCATCCTAGTTATTAAATGGTTGGAAAATAAATACTCAAATTATCATTCCCCACATCAACATTATGAATTCATGAAAAATGTTTTTATGTGTTGAATTTATAACCCTTTATAGAAGAACTCACCTAATAGAAAATGTGGGAACTCAAATACGTTTTCTTTCTCAACGAAAACACAAATATCAAATATACTACCCCAATCAAATTAACTAGATGGATCAAAAATATAATATATAATTATTGATTCTTCATCCAAACTCACAACCTGATTCATCTATTTCAAATATGTTCAAAAAATAATTAATTAAATTCTCTTAACACCCTTAACTATGGAAAGATAAACAATCATTGAAAAACCAGCTTTAAAATCACAATTTCTAATTGATTTAAAAATATTTATAATGATTTTAAAATCTCAAACTGGTAAATGTGTGTCTGATGACATTATTAATAACTTATACATATATATTAGATCTTTTGTGGTACCTTAAATCCCATTTTCATTAACTAATTATTAAGTTCGATGTATTGAATACTTTTTCAACTCATTCTCTTCATATGCTTCCTCGAAGAAATATAATCATGATTATTTTTATGGATATTTATCATTGATGAGCCAATATCTCTTAATTTTTTAAATATCACATAAACAAAATAATTCACATAAAAATTGGAAACAAATAGTCATTTTGATACAAATTCGTCAAACAATCTATCTAATGAGATACTATTTCTCTATCTGATGTTCTCCCATTTAATGAATTTTTATGCAGTGTGTGACAGATCAACCTACTCAAATGATTGATTTTATATAATAGAATATGTACTCATCATACATCATGAATTAATGACATATAAATAAGTAAATTTTTTAACATAACATATCACCTTAAACATCTTCTACTTCTATCAGATAAAATTCCAACCATCAGTATTCATACAAGATATTCAGATGAAATAGAGAATATATTAGTATGATGGTCTTCATAATAATCTGCATGAACTCTCATTCACAAGGATTTTCAAATCCTATTTAAAAAATTTAAATCTAACAGATATTTATATAATTTAATTAATATTATGAATGTCCATCAATAACACACTCCTTGAATTCACAACATTGAATTTCAAACTGGTAGTAACCTCCTGACCCAAACCACTATGTTCATAAAGGATGCTACATGACCTCATTCATGACTCACCATAAACAAGAGTCTACCAAAATATAGTAGGGGTATCATATGGAACCATGGGGATACTTCCTATGATACATTCTGAGTTTTTCAATACGAAATTCTATGTTTCATATCATATATGACATTACACAATGAGCTTAAACAAACAACTATATATCATTATTTAAATGTTATTGTTATAAGCTATAAGATAGAATTATGTATATTTATAAGATTAACTAAAGTATGGAAAAATATTTTTCATATATATTGTTAATTTATTGGTGTCCAATTAATTATAAAAGAATATAAAATTTGTTTAAAAATAAAAGGAAATCATATTTTGAAAAACATTTTAAATGAGAATAATTGCATTTATAAAATAATAAAATTACTATTTTTGGATTATATTATTGATATATATATATATATATAAATTTTAACATTCAAAATGTGTTTCTTCTATGCATGGTTTGTGACAAATAATCATGTTTTATGTATAAATAGAGTATTTTTTTTAAAAAAATACAGTTTTTCTCCCTTGTGAGGGTACACTTATTTTAAAAATTGTTTTTGAATATTTTATAAATTATTTATAAAAATAAAAACTTCCCATCAATATTATGAATATAAAAATTTAATTTGGTGGAAATTTTGTATTTTTCTAATAAGTATCATGTTTTGATGAATAATGAATAAAATACATTATTTTAATTGAAAAAATTCATTTTCATCTAAATTTTTTATATTTATTTATTATATTTGAGACTATATTTAAATAATTAATAGTTCAATTACATTTAAATAAATCAATTTTTGGTCATTGGAATCAATTTCATGTTGAAATTGGATAAGAAACCATTGTGTTGTTTTGAATGTTTTTACTTTAAAACTCATTTTTTAATTCTATCTATGGGATTAATTTTTAATTGCTTTTCAAAAACGTTATTTTTTAAATTTGGAAATCTCGATTCCATATTTGGAAGAATAAGGTCAATTTTAGTAAATAAGCCTCTTTTATTTATGGAAAATATGAATAGTAAATATTAGAATTTTTTTATTTGAACAGTTAATTGGTCAATCAGGAAATTATGGTTAAAAATAATACTATAAATATTATACAATAACCCTAATACTTAGCCTAATTTTATTGGATTGTTATTATATTTTCCAAAAAATTAAATGATCATTTATTATACCATTTGGGTAATATTGGATAAGAATATAACCTTTATGATATTATATTCAAAGCAATTTCAATTTTGTTGTACTTTTATTTTTTATAAGAAAAGTATTTTAATTTGGGAATATATAGGGGATAAATAAGACTATAAATAATATTTTTACGTATAATAAATTTATAATTATTGGGATAATTTATTCAATATTTTTATGAATGAAATATTTAAATTAAAGAGTTTCACAATGATGATACAATAATTTTTTAATTAAATGAAATATCAAATAATCAATTTTTTATAAAAATTAATTATTAATGTCATATACAATTTTTTTTGATTCCATTGGCTTTTTGGGGATATTTTAGAAGTACTTTTTTAAATTTATATTTCTCCTATGACATTTATAAAAATTCAAGTAATGAATAGTGTCACAATTAACATTATTGATATTATAAAATAAATGATATAAAATTAGTAAAAATATTCATTTCAAGAAAATGATGGGGATATGTCTTAAAATTTAATTAATATCGCATGTTTTGGTCATTTTAGAATTTATATTAATCATATTAACCCTCAATTTGTAAAATACATGATATTTGAGCAAAAATTGCACCTCAATTCTTTCTCTCTATTTTCTTATTTTTGAAAATTCTAATTTTTGTTTTGAGAGAAATCCAAAACATAATGCGTGGGATACATATATTAAGAATCCAATAGAAGTGAAAAAGTTAAAAAAGTAAAAGGATACATCGATCCATTTGTTTCCACAATATTCAATGTCGCGTTTTGTCTCCTACCAACTAAATCACGAGACATTTCGTCCTCAGCAGACCACTATCATTGCATCACCGCACTAGTTACTGGATTGAAATAAACACTGTAATGAGGAAAGCTCAATCCAATTTTAATCTTAAACTACTACATTAATCCACCATTTTAGAGGTAGCTTTCCACAACAAAAAAAACCCCAACGATGAAACAATATCATGAACACACTAACTGACACCACTATACTGAGAAATGATTAAACCCAAAACTAGAGATATAAAACAAAACATCATTGAAAAGTATCAAATACAATGAATGCCAGTTAAAATAAACAAACATCTGTCATCAAAAAATTAGGATGGAACGCAAATCAAAACAAAAAAACAAAAACATCTTGAATGTCATTACCAATTCCAAAATCACCAATGTTGAAGGGGAATAGAACCAGAGCATCTGTATAGTAGAAAATGACATCAGTCACATAAAGAAATCCTTTGACCCCCATTTCAAAAATCCCATAGTCTCATGGTTTCCATGACTTGAGTTATGAATAGGAAAGGAGAAGAAGAGCTTAAAACCAGGGTAGATATTTTAGAAGCTGAGGTCTCTGGATGAATACCAAAATGATCATAGAAGCAAAACTAGAGAAATCTAACACGACAGCATCAGAAAAAACATCGACTAATGAACCTAAAATCCCAAATCCAAATTTGAAGGATATTTTCAATTAATACCTTGATATTATTTGTGTAACTCATATTTAGTTCTAGTTTAAATTACTAGGGGCTCATATGAGAAACAAACATGAAAGGGCCATTGAAACTTCCTTGAAGAAACCACTACGAAGAGCAATGTGAAAAGATAGAGACAAATGTACTACCTCAAGAAGTGCTGAGAGGAGATGGGAAAAAATGAAGAAGATAAAAGGTGTGACGTATAAGTGGGGGAATACATTGCCATCCTTTCCACTATGAATCATAGCCAAGGAAAAACCGAAGGCGATCGGGGCCACCATAAGAGTTAAAAAGCTAAATAAGGATTTAAAAAATGAAAATTATTTAAAAAATTAAAAAAATGGATAATATTAAATGTATGAATGTATTTGGACCCGAAAATCATCTCAAATTTTAAATATATTATTTTAGATCCATTTCGAATTGAAAATTAATATCAATTAATTTAATATTTTGATGAATTACAAGAGTGAATCCCCAATATCCTATAAAAGGGATCCCACTCTCATCATTTCAATACACATTAAAAACCTATTTCTTTAATTCATGATATTACCGATTACTTTCGTAGAATACCTACCCATATTCAATAGTACATATTTAAGGTAGAACACCCTCCATAAGGGTTTAATGTTGTTAATACAAGGAGGACGTCTGAAAGAGAGGTATCGTTCTTAATTACATATTTCTATGTTATTTATTATTCCACTTCCACCCAATTTAATTAATCCATTATTAAATAATAAATACAATTTACATTATATAAAAATATAATAATATATTAATATCAACACCTAAATCCATCTCTAGTTTCTTTAAATGGGAAACGAAAAATTCATTTGTTTGTATGGTAGACAACCACCTCACAAACCAATATAATTCCTTTTTCCAGCATAATCTATCAATAATTATTTTAATGGTGGAATTAATTTTTATATATTATATTCCTATAATCGTAATCATTAATAAAAAAAATAGTATATATTTTATGTTCATAACTTCCCATGCACATCAAAATGATAACATCATTCGTGATTATGTGTGAACTATCACCTACACAATGCGATTTGATTCATTATTCATCACCACATCATGTAGATGATATATATAAGTAAATTTACATCATTGATATTATATCAATGATATTATTATAATTATGTAGATATACAAAACAACTAACATTCATTCCAAATTGGACATTCAAAAATGGAAACGTTATTCATGAATATGTATGGCTTACCCTCTCTATGATTATAAAACATTTAATATTTTATATACACTTCTAGTGGATGGATTTAAAAGATTTATTAATCAATAAAATATATTAATAATTCATTAATATTATTTTGGAGATGATGGAATAATGACCAATTTGAATATTTACATCACACCAAAGTCATTTCGGACTCAAGTTCTGTATATCAACAAAACAGACAACTTTAACTAAAATAAATGAGTAATTATTATAACCTAATAATAAGTGACATAAAAATAATAATAAAATTCCAAAAGGTCCTCAAAAAATTAATTAATTATCCAATGATTATTATTCATTAAGAAAAATATTGTTCTTGATGAGTCAAACTCTAGGTAAGGGACTTTGTCCCCATCTCTTCTCATTAAGGAAAATATTGATGTTATACACCCAAATTATATTATGTTTTGTATATATATACCCCATTGTCATATTATGTTTTTTAAAATATTTATTATAAATTTATATAATGCTTTCTAATGATTTTATTTTAGGGGGATTATTATTTAAGTGTAAAAAGTTGTAAGAGACACATTCAATATTTAATGATTTAATTTTTAAATCCTTTTCTCCATAACAATATTCTTCACATAATCTTAAATATCTATTTATATGTCTTTTAAATGAATAGAAATGAAATTTTATGTCTTTTATTAAAGGGATTAATAAGTAATATTTTTACATGTTTTACACAGAACTTTTTAACAAACAGAAAATAGAAAAGTCCATTGTTAACGTACATCACAACAATAACTTTTACACCACCAAGACTATTATTTGACCTCAAAATTCATTTTAAATATTAAATGTTATGTTTAAAGATAAGAATAATTTTTTTTAGTTTCAGTGTTTTGGAATTGAAAATATCTTTTTGATGTATAATGTTTTGTTTATACGAACGTGTTTTTTTATTGGATTAATAAAGATTCTAAAAGAGTTTTTGATGATAGATATTTTTTCATGAAATGTTACGTGAGAATTATATGAAACATAAGATCCTGATGCATCTTATAAAAGGGTTTAAACCTAATTATAGATCACGAGTGATCGTAATAGACATTATAAAAATGGTTGCGCACCATTATATCTCATAGGTGATCTTGATATAGCTTATACGAAGGGATGCACCCCTATATAACTCACATGTGAGCCCAATAAAGTTTATACAATGGGTGATCATCATTATAGATCTTCACTGAATTAGGTAATAATAATATTTGAATTCAGCTATATAGTTATTCCAATTGAAATTTTTTTAAAAGTTTTTGTGAATATGATTATCTAAGTCACCTATTGGATTTTTCATGTCACACTATTGGTTTTGAGGACAATCATTGAAAAAAAGAAGTTTTTTTTCATCTAAAAAATTTTTATTTAATTTTCACAATGAAAATTAAAAAGTTTTTCTTTTTTTTGACTGGAATAATTGTGTTCTCTAATTTTATCTCCCCAAATAATCATTTTTTTCTCCTCCAAAGTTATAAATTGTTTTTCATCGGGGAAAAGGATGAGTAGTGCAACGATGAGGGAAAGATAAAAATTGTGATGTTATATCAGAATTAGAAATAATATTTTGTTTTAATGATTTTTAATTTATTTAAATAATGAATAATTAGTAAAAGTGTCCACCTGTAATGTATGGGTTTATTTTTTAGGTTTTTATCTTAATTATATAAAACAATATAATAAAAATATCATTGAATTTTATTTCTAGTGATAAAACACTATAACAGATAATGATTATGGTTGGGGCCTTATAGTTGGTATTGATGGTCAGATTAGATAACTATAGGGGTTAGGATATATTTAAATAGAATATCCATAAATTATATTGAATTTAAGTTTATGTTTAAATGATATATCATTTTAAGATTACCATGTTTTTTCATCTTATATATTTACTTTCAAAATGGTCTTCCATATAGGAAACATGGAAGTTTTGGCGGGAATGCATAGAGAGGAAAACATCCATCCAAATTAGTACACTAATTTGATAGGAATCAAAACTATAGAGTTTGATGCAATGATGGATTTGTTGACAGATGATATAAATGGAGGTGTCATGCATGCACAAGATTGGCTAGATCAATCATAGGGGTAATTTTCACTATTTGGACATTTTATGAGGGAACATCCTCCACAATTCAACGGATTATATAATTGAGTGTTAGCCAATGGATGGATAATCTAAATGGATATGATTTCTAAAGTTATTGGATATTTACAACATTAAAAGTTAACTCTTTCTGATAATATTTTCAATGGTGAAGTTGATTGATGTTTTCATTTACTTATGAATACTAGATAGAAAGATGAAATTTATTCCATAGAATAAGAAAAATGATAAGAATATATTCATAGAGATACATTTCTCTAAGTCTATTTTCTATAGGATGGGAAAAAATATTGGAATTGAATCAAAAGTATGATGATTCAGTGGGCTACTGTGAAGAAAAATTCAATATATTGGAATAGAATATTACAAGTATTATTCATGGAAATAATATTAAAATTAATAGAGTTTAATAAGTATTGAAACTAAGTCAATGTATAGATTTATCTTTAGGATAATTTAACATTTTCTATACTATGGTTAGTTTTTATAAAAACATTAAGATGAGGTTTTTAGATACTTAAGTGCAAAAAGATAGAATGGGTAAGAAACAATAAATGTTATATGAAATAGACAAGAAACAAACTAATAAATTTTTATAGAAAGCCTAAAACATGTTCAAATTGTGGTAAAATTCAATTTTGGTTTTATTTGTTAGGATCTTGAAAGTGTTACCATTGTTGTGAGTTTCACAACAATGATAATTACTAAAAAGAAAAGTGTATTAAACAATTCAATAATGATATAACACATAACCAACAAATAGTAATATTCTTTACATGCAATGAGTTGGGACATTATGCTAATATGTGTCCAATGAAATTCACATAGGGTTGGAATCATCATGATCAAAAACTGAAAGTTGTGGGAAATTTATTTTCTACTATAGTAGTTTCTTTTGAGATTTTTGGTGAAGTTATTGAAGTCCTAGAGAGCCTTATATTGTTCAATTGTTAAAAATTATGTCATTGTTTCAGACACTCCTTCTGAGTTTTTAAGTGAGGTGATCAGAAGTGAATAAAGGAATTTTGGAAAATGTTTTTTGGATCATGTTTATGTAAAGATTTTGATTAATGATATATATGCCTTTACTTTTGGACATTAGTTTTAAGTTATTGATATCCTAAAGGGTTTATATGATCTTTTATGATTAAAGTTATTTTGATACATGCACATCATAATTCTAGTAATGATATGACGATGCAATTGTTATTATTAAATATAAGTATAAATTATGTATATTTCATTATGTTTTCAGATAATAAATCAATTCATCATCTTTATAAAAATTATTTTTGAAAGAAAAAAAATATGTATTTACTTTTATTTTGAATAAATAAATGACCTTTTATCCCCTCACAGATTATATTGTGAGGGTTAACATTATAATGACCATGTTCTCTATAATTCTACATCAAAAGATCGTAGTTTTTTTTTTGTCTTCGAGGTCCTTGTTTTCCTACATCAATCCCTTGTATGGCTTATACCTGGTGACCTTCATACCTCTCTTTAATTTTTTAATGTTGAATTTTTATTAATCTATTTTCTAATGTAAGATTTAAATAAAATAATTTTGAAAAGTCAATGATTAATTACAATGCCTAATTTCACAATTATGAGGAAATCATTTCAAAATGGGTGGGGGAGCGAATAAAAAATCATAAATATTAAAAAAAACTATGTTCGATAGCATACATGATATTCCACACCGAGGTTAAATAAATAAATAAATATTGTTATTTAAATGTTATCATTATAACATGGATGTTATAATGACCTGAATGAAAAGGATTCAAAAAATCAAAAAAATATTTTTTACAAATGTATATAAAATTAACTATTTGGTGACCATTAATTATAAATTAATATAAAACACTTTTGAAAATATATAGAAATCATTTTCTAAAAACTATTTTTATGTTAACATTTGTGTGTGTAAAATAATTGAATAAATCTTTTTGGATTATAATAGTGAAATATATATATATAAAATACTAAATTTAATGTTTAAAATTCAACTTATGTGTTTTCTAGAAATGATATAAGAAATAAAATCAAATTTTATGCATTAAAAGAATATTTTTCACAAAAGACATTTTGGAAACCGTTTGATTTCCTATATATATTAAATATAGTTTTTGAAACTTTTATAAATTATATGGGAAGAAATTATTTTATTATTTGAAATTATAATATCAATATTAACTTTTCATTAATTTTTGGTATATTTATGTTATGTTTCATTTTTTGAATAATATTTAAAAAATGTTGTTTTTTAATTGAAACCTAGTTTTTCATCTCATTTATTTATATTTTTAGATTATATTTGAGAGTATATAAATAGTTAAATAATATATAAATAAATAATATTTAATTCTATTTAATCAATTTCATATTGAAATTCTATATGAAAATGATTTAAACTTTTTAATACTTTTAATTTATATCTGGGTTTTCACGTTCCGTAAATGAGATTAATATCTAACTATTTTTTAATTTTTTTTTATTTTGATAAATAGATTAAATATTTTGAATAAAAAGTTAAAAATTTAGTAGTAAATTTTTTCATTTCATGTTTTGAAAGTATTATTTTTAGCTTTAGTAAAATATTTTTTTATTGCAGCAGTTAAGGGTAAATCGACTAATTAAGGGTAAATATAATACTATAAATATTATAAAATTACAGTAACACTTTTAATAATTGTAATGGAAGAGTATTTTTTCCCTATATTCATTAAAAGGTCAGTTATGAAAATATTTATGACATTCTGGATGAGAATATAACCCTTAAAATATTACATTCAAAGAAAATTTAAATTTATCATACTTTTTTTATCAAGTAATATATTTTTAATATGGTGTAATATTGGTGATAAATTAGACTATAAATATTATTTTTCAATATAAGATGTTTATTTTTTTCACAATAATTCATTTTTAATTTTTATGGATGAAATAATTAAATTAAGGGATTACAGAATGATGATGAAATTTTTTTTATATTAAAATGAATTTAAATTAAATGATATTAAAAAATTAAATGAATATAATATATATTATTAATTTTATAAAAGAATTATTTGGATTATTTTGGAGATTAATTATGTTTAGAAGTATTAGTTCTAATTTATCTAGTTTTTCTAATATTTCTAAAAATTAAGTTAATGACTAGTATCACAATTGAGATTATTGATATTTTATAACATATAATATTTTATCAAATGATATAAAATTTATAAAAATATAAATTTATCAACAATTATTGGTATATGTATTATAATTTCTAAAATGACTCATTTATTGGTAGTTTTACATTTAATTGTAATTATATTAACCATCGAAGATGAAATTAAATGATATCACGGTAAGAGTTAAAATGGTCAAATAAGGATTCAAACTAACTGATAAGGATTAAAAAAATAAGAAAATGTTATATAAATTTTATTGGAAGAATTTATTTCAACTCATAAAAATCCTATCATAGAAATAAATCATTTTGGATCCATTTTTAATTGAAAATTAAATTATTCTAATTTAATACTTGGAAGAATTCCAAGAGTAACTCTCCCCTCTTTTATAATTGGGTGCCCATTATTCTCATTTAAATACACATAATAACCTATTTGATTTGAAAATTATCTATAAAATCTCTTCTAATAATATATACACACATTAGGGAGTCTTTATTTTCGGCAAGATACCCTCTTTAGAGGTGTTACATTTTTAATCAAAGGGGGTCATCCAAAGGAGTGGTGTCAATTTTAATTTGGTGTTTCTGTATTATTTCTTCTTCCACTTCACATAAATATTTGTCAACCATGATGAAATAATAAATCCAGTATAATAAATATACTATGATGTCATTTTTTTAATATCTTCACCTAAATCCATATCCAATTTCCTTAAATGGGAAATGAATTATGCGTTCATGTGTAGGGTAGACAACCACCTCATGTACCGACTATGATGTAATTAATTTTAAAATATTATATTCATGGAATAATTATCATTATTAAATAATAATATATCATTTATTTACTTACCATTTCATACACATGATGACGATAACATCACTTAAGAATACGTGTGAACAATCACCCCTACAAATCGATGTGATTTTTTTTTCATCACCACATCACATAAATGATATAAATAATCATATTTTAATGATAAATATAACATTAATTATATTAATATTATTCTATAAAGATAAAATAATACTTATCTTCTATTCATAATGATAATTGAATAATTGAAACATTACTCATGTATACGTATGACCTAACATCTAGATGATTATAACATAGTTAATTTTTCATATCTATGTGTAATAGATTGATTTAATAGTAAAATTTAGGTATAAATGTTATTATTATTTCATGAATATTATTCTAGTAATGATTTAATAATGGCCACTTTGAGTATTGACATCATACCAATGTCTATTTGGACTCAAGTACCGAATATCAACAAAATATTCGATTTTAACTTAAACAATTAAGTAATTATTGTAACATTATATTATGAGATGTGAAATTAATAGTAAACATTTAAAAGATTTTAATGAAATTAAATAATTAAAATATGTTTATTATATTATTATATACACATTTTATATAACAAGTCAGACTCAAGGAAAGGGGATTTTTCTCAATCACCTTTTATTGCGGAATATATTGATGTTATACACTCAAATTATTGGAATAGGTGTATATACAACCCCATTTGAAATATCATATCAATAATTTATTTATTAATATGTTATTTATTGTTTTTTATAAGTTTTTATTTCATAAGTCTTATAATTTTAACATTCAATGTTGTATGGGACACCATGCATCATTAAAGTTTTAATTATCAATTATTTTTATTCATATCAATATTCAAGATATTACTTTAAATATATATATATATATATATATATATATAATTATTATAAATGAAATGTGATGTCTATTTTTTAATTGTTTTAAAAAATTATTTTTTTTATGTGATTTATATGGAACGTTCTTAAAAATGATGAAAGGAATGTTCAATGCTTAACGTACACAGTGAAAATAAATTTTTAGATGCATTGACTATTATTAAATTCCAAGAATACATTGAAAGATGAAATGTTATCATAAAATAAAATCATTATTTTACATTTATTGTATCTTTTAATTGAAAATGAGTTTTCAAATGAAAATTTTATATTTAGATAAAAGTGTTTTTTATATGGGATTCAAAGTGTTTCCCAATGGGTTTTGAGATGAAAGTGTTTTATTCATGAAATTGTACTTGAAAATTATTTGAAACTAGTGAGCGAAATATAGATTTTATAAAAGGGTTACCCCCATTATACCTCGCAGGTGTGCCTGATATAGATTATATTAACGGTTCTCCCCATAATTTCTCATGAGTGAGCCAAATATATATTATATAATGGGATGAGACCTATTATAACTCATAGGTCATCCTAATATTGGTTTTGAAATGGGAGATCCCAATTTTAGATCCCTAATTATTTGGGTAATAATAATATTGGAATTCTTCCATTTTTTATTCTAGTTGAATGGTTTTGAAAAGGTTTTATGAATATGATGATATAAGTCACATAAAAGGGTTTTAATTGCTTATTACTGTTCTTAATGATTTTCTCTGTGTAAAAAAATGTGTTCTTTCCATGTGGATTTTTTTCCCTTTTGATGAAAGAAAATAATATGGGTTTTCATGATTTTTACTAAAATAACTGTGTTCTTACTTATGTCTCTTACTAAGCTTATTTTTTATCACCTGAAGATTTAAAATGGTTTTCCCAGACCAAAAGGATTTTTATGGACAAGAATGAGGAAAAGATGATAATTGTGATGTCATATCAGCCTAAGAAATGATTTTTTACTTTAAATGTTTTTGTTTTATATAAATAAAAGATACTAATTAAAAGTATCAATCTGTAATGTATGGGTAAACATTATAAAATCTTTTTAAAATTTTCTAAAACTCAAAACTAAAATGGTTCAAGATTATGAATTATAGTTCAAAAACACTAGAACATGTATTTATTAAGGCTTAGGCCTTACAATAACGTCCAATAGAATGAATAGAATAAATTAATAATTGATACATTACATAAAATAAATAATCAAATAAATAAATATATAAACTGAAAAATGGAATAAATGATCCAATAACAATTCTAACCATTGATATAGGGTATTGGGAAATAAGGTAAAGTAAAAATAGAAGATGGAATCCAACTCAAACTCGATCCATCATTATTAGTATCCTACTAGTCCATATTCAAAAAAAACCATTATAGTGCACTTGTATTTCACCAGATCCCTAGGAACTCTATAAAAAAAACATAAATTCAAGGGTATAGTGTAAGTACAATACATGGTTTGGCAGAAAAAATAGCCCTCAACTTCATTGTATAATATATATATATTTATTCTAGGACTATAATCATGATTTAAATATAAAAACATGTCACACAAGTACAAAGAATTTTTTGAATCATTAGTGACCATATCTACCGGCTTTAGTACAATGCCCGAAGACATAATCCATCTTCTTTATATTTCTTGTTAGGTCCCAAGCATACTGGGGCTTGATATGGAACTACCCTGCACATGGCTCTATAATATAGGGGGTAGTGACAAGTGCAGATTGTAAAAAAATTGGGGAGGACTTTGCTAATGTATCTGTACACATGCAAACACACACAACCTACATGATAAAAAACTGGAGAAGTAATGAAGAATGTGATGCAACCGGTTGTAAATAAACCAAAACATTCATGGAACACTAAAATAGTATGACTAAAAAATCAAAGAGAATTGAAAATGAGGAATACAGATGCACATCTAAATTAGTGTTATGACCTAACAGAAAATAGAAAAAACATTAGAGGGAGCCACACTCCTTGAATCCATCATGCGACCATCATACACAGTCCATGCACTTATATCCCTACGCTCCAAAAAGTCATGATCAACCATGTCTTTCATCTACATAGGGCATGAAACATGATAGAAAAGCTCATATATGGGTGAGTATAGAAATATATAGTAGGATTCCCCAAAAAGAAGGTGGTTTACTAATATGTACAGTAGGAAAGGTAAATTGTAAATTTAAAAAGTACATAAAATGATTGTAGCTCAACCCAACAAGTGTGTGATGTATGCTCATCCCAATGAAAGGATCTAGAAATGATGATAAGAAGAACATTTCATCAAGTAGTCACTACTAATAAGAGTAGTGTAGGAACATCCAAACATGAGAAGCTAAACTTGGAAAGAATCTATTATACCTCTCGTGACATCACCTCTCTTAGAAGCCGGGAAACTAAAACCCAAGAGTTTGTTTGAAATTGGGTACATATTTATATTTTTAATCTAAAGAAACCCAAATTAGAGAGTAAGGGGATCTCCATATAACCACTATTCCCTAGAAGGAGAGTCAAAAATTGTTCCATAAGTAACCACCATCGTTTCTTAGCATCCCACATGTCTTCTTTAAAAATAAAAGTTAATGGGGCTCAATCACTACACCATGATACTATCCACTTTGGGAGGAACTATCCCACCATCATGTTTTTTGTTCCGATCACAAGGATGTTTCATGATGGGAAAAGTTCCCCTGTTACTCTTATAGTATAATGTTATGTCAAAACATCTCTCATCATTGATATGTATTTGTATGGTGAAAACTCAATTTAAAAGAAACTAACCCTAATATATGAGGGGGATTCTACTTTAATTCATTCAGGACAAACACAATTTTTCATCCGAGGGAGATTCCAGTCAGAAGTTGCCGATAGAGGACTCACACTATATATGATGTGGGATTCCACTCTGATTCAATATAGAGAATATTTACCATAGTATTTTAGGGGGATTCCACTCTGGTAGTAGTCGTAGAGGAATCACACCCAAATGCATTAGGGGGATTCCACTCCAGTTCATCAAGGACTCACGCCCTACCTGGTTTGGGGATTTCACTTGAATGTAATTGAAATCAGAGTCTCATCATTACCATTGTGAACCCCTCTAGTCTAGGAATAATGTTTATAACACCTTCTTCAAAACATGGATTCTTCATTTGAGTTCACCATCATGTTCTACATAGAAAAACATGCAGGATATGGTATTTTCATACCCAAAACAGACAACCAATGAAAATGTTTCTTTTCACCACAACAAATGTGAATGGGTCATTATAGGGCCCATATATCGTCGCTTAACCTAAAATAATAAACAGTATCTCAAAACTACTATCTCAAAGAGGGCGTCACTTCACCTTAGATGGTACATCAAAAAAACACTAGATTTAGATAATATATACTTTTGATGTATCCAAAGGTGGACCACTAGGCAGGTGTACGACTCACAATCGGTCAACAAACTATGGACCACCCCGTGGTCACCCAAGTTCCAATATGGATCTTACTATAGTCCTGCATGGTCTACTGGATCGAACTAACCCGGTTAGGCCCAACCCATTACACTGGCCCCACTGACAATGGTTAGGTCAGCCCATCACGCCTGACCAACTATGGTTGGGCTAGCCTGATGCACTGACATGGGTCTAAACCACTACCTACACTGGTCTTTCTTAGGCATGTTTGTTGTGACATGTAAACATGGATGGTTAGACAACCCCACGATGTGGTGGCTGTCGCCGCTTGGGTCTCACTGTTTGACCTCGCTCGGCCGACCGACCAACCCATTCGACTCAACCATGTTGTAGTTCCACTGCACCGTTGTGCCACTATCATTCACTGCCACCGGCCAACACATTGGTAACACTCCAATGGTATTTTTTGCAGACCACTAGACCTATTCCAATTGTCTGATTTTGAAAATGTTATTCACGATAATTACGATGATGGATGCACAAAACCAGACTCCACTCCTTGACCTATCATTTATTTTTCGTGCCCAAAATTTGGTGACAAATATATGTGAATATTGAACAAATAAATGATAATTTATAGGATTCAAATATAGATCAATTTCCTTGTTAGTGATGCAATCATCTATTGATATAGAATGTGAAAACACAATTTAAAAAATGATGATTTTTAAGGAAAACATCAATCGATGAAAAAAGTGGAATAAATCTTACATCGATTCATTATGTTTTCTATTGAAGATGCGTTTCCTTTTCTTTCATTGTGATCATCCAGTGTTGTGGTGGATCATCCTCTTTGATATATCAAAGAACGTATGATATATGGAGAGATATGGGATTATTAGGGAGAGAGGTATGTGACTAAGGCTAACCCTAATCCGGAATTCAGAAATCTCAATTTATAGGAGCCCCACTTGGAATAGAATTTGAATCTCTTGCACCTCCCCATTTTATGTTGTGCTTCATTAAAAAAATCCATTTAAAACTCAATGGTGGTATCAGATTTATTGTCCAAGTCCCCATTCAAGAGTTATACGATTTTACATGAGGGCTAAAATTATTATTTTTAATTATTTTAATTATGATTTTCCCCTAGGGGATTTTTCCACAAAAACCCCATTTTGAAAAAAGTTATATTCCTCCTAGGGTAAATTCCATGTTCCAAAATGAAAAGTGATCACATATTGCTAATCCATGTTACCATTTATGATTTTTACAATATTTTCACATGAATATATAAAAATATACTTAATATATTTGTAAAATTAATTCCATGAACACTGGTCCTCAAAATTCCACACCATATCAGTGCCTAGATCTGGATATATATACATATATTTTAAAGTTTTTTCTGGGAAAAAAGAGTCTCTACATCATTCCCTTATTCAATATTTTCATCCAAAAAAAAGAAAAACTTGAAAAAAACTTGGGATAGTGAGCACACATCTAGATATATGACTCCAAAGAACAATACTTTATGTTTCTATGCTACCATAGTATTCAAACCAATGGGATGGGACATCCATGTAATGTCCATTAATTTTGATCCTCAATCACCATTGGGTTTTCTACAAATGTGGCTCCATATTCATTGTCCATCTCACTCTAGTCAATGATTTTCATAGGATCATGCATGTATCTCTTTTGATGTGACATATTGAAGATGTTGTGCAACCACTCTAGCTAGGGGGCGGGGTAGGGAAAGCTGGTAGAAAACTTCTATAACCTTCCTCAGGATCTCAAATGGACCGATGAACATCCAGTATAGCTTTTCTCCATGGCCAATCCCATGAATTCTACATCATGGGGAGAATCTCAAGAAGATATGTCATCCATACTCGAACACCAAAAGCCAAAAATGACAGTCTATATATGATTTCTGTCTAAATTGGGATGTGTTCATTTATTCTTGGATGACATGCACAGTCTCTATCATTAATTTCACCAACTCCATTCCAATAAGGGATGAGTCCTCAACCTCCATATATAACAAGGTTGACCAGCACAGTCTTCCATATAGGGTCTTATAAGGCTCCATTCCGATGGTAGAGTGGTAGATGTTTTTGTATGTAAACTCTAACAGGGGCAGGTGATCCTCCCATCTCTAGTCGAAATCGAACACGCAAGCCACCAGTACATCCTCTAGCACTGAGATAGTTTGTTTAGTCTTCCCATTGGTCTGGGGGTGAAAGGTCGCATTCATCCTTATGTAGGTCCCAAATTCATCCTACATGCCTCTCCAAAATCTGGTTCTAAACCACACATCATGATCGAAGAGAATCATCGAGGGTACCCCATGTTGGTGGACAATCTTTCATACATACAACTACTGTAACACATCCACTAAACTCTACACCCTAATATCGAGGATTTGATTTATATTCATGAGTCGGTCCACTATCACCCATATGGTGTCATGGTACTTCAATGAGTAAGGACAGTCTATAAAGACGTCTATGGATATGTTTCCCCATTTCTACTCAATGATCTCAATAGACCGCAACAAACCTACCAAAACCTGATGCTCAGTATTCACCTACTAAGAGGAGAGGAATCATGGGATGAACTCTACTAAACATCATCTCCTGTCTGACCACCAAAAATGCCACAAATGATCCCCTACATCTTCCCCACACTGGGATGTACAACAAAGGGAAATTTGAGGAACTACCACATCAACTCCTTCTACACCGTGCCTAGAACCACTACTCATCCCTGGAACAAGATCATATGATTCCCTACATCAGAATACCCATCAGGTGTGTCACCTATGGTCATCTGATCTTGAATAAAATCAAATTCTATATCTATGAATTGAATATCTCCCACACACCTAATTTTCTGAAGGTGTAATCACCATCGACTTTAAGGAAGTTAAACCCTCTTTCTCTACCAGGTCCAACTATAGGGAAGCTAACTTCTCTGAAACATCTCAAACTAAGATATCCTGATAATTAGTGTTATGGTAATCTTCCACAATGATTCGCTTCCCTAGAGTGTAGAATATACCAAAGTCATAGTCATACTAGAACTCTAACCAGCATCATTGCCTTAGATTTAGATCTCCCTAAGTAAATATGTACCTTAGGCTCTGGTGGTTTGTGTACACCACAAATCGCTCACCTATAAGATTGTGTCTCTACATCCATAGGGATAATTATACCACTATGATTTCTAATGGTTTCTCATCTGCCTTGACCTATATGTGGTGACTTCCTATTTTGGTATCAACACGCAACTGAGCCCATCTCCTAATACAATGCAATAAACTATGAACTCAATGCCATCCTCTTGTTGTATTAGAATGGGAGTTAATGTTATGATCTATATAAACTCTGCAAAGGCCCTATGGTATTTCCAAAACCTATTAAACTACTATCTTCTTAACATAAAAATGGTCAATGTTGGTTTGATCATGGAGAATTGTTCCACAAATATTAAGTAGTACCTTTCCTCACCAAGAAATAATAACACTTACTACATATTCTTTGGTGGAAACCATGAAAAGAAATCTTAGATCATCACTGGATCCATATATAAACCTTTCTTTGAGATATAAATCCCCAAAAAGTGAACCTCATGTATCCAAAACTTGAACATGGGGAGCATTCTGTAAATATTGTCCTCTTGAAGAAAATAATGAACCATAATCAAGTGCATTGCAAGATCTACCTCTAACATAGTTTAGATGAGTATGCCATCAATAAAGACTACAAAAAAATGATTCAGGTATGGATGGATGGACTATTTCAGTAAATCCATGAAAACGGTTAGTGCATTTGTCACACCGAAGGGAATCACTAATAACATGTAATTCTTATAGCAACAAAGAAAGGCTAACATCAGTATATCAGCCTCACAAACCATGAGCTAGTGATTTATGGATCTGAGATCAATCTAGGAGATCCATATCACACATCACAAATAGTAAAATATTTCATCAATCCTTGGCAAGGGGTACTTATTCTCTATAGTGTCCTGGTTTTGGCGAAGATAACCCATTAAAATTAGTATCCTCTTATCTACCTTCTACACGAACAAAGCTAGAGCTACCTATGGGGAAACACTGGTGCTGAGGAAACCATTATCTTGAAGGTCCTCCAACAATAACCATATCTCCCAAATCTTAGTGGGTGTCATCCAATATGTCACAGATGATATCAAGATAGTCTATGGTTTCAAGTCAATTTCAAACTCTATCTCGCACCTATTAGGTAGTCCCAGAATGTCTTCGGGGAAGACGTTTATATATTCCTCTGTAACTAAAGAAACCCGTATGCATAAAAAATTAGTTGTGCTAAGGGTTACTCATGCCAAAAAATGGGAAAATGGATGTATCCTCTTACTCATAGCACCTACCTTATTTTCAAGGAGGTCTTGTTCATCGAGAATAAAGAACCTCGTCCCATCAGTGTGCATGCATATGAATTGCCTGTAGGGATTTTCAACCTGAGATTGAACCATGGAAAGATTATCCATTCCCATGATGAATTCAGGAGGAATTACATCATGAGACCAGTAGGTCCCATGTGAACATCTCCCCTATAGGAAATAGTCCACACAACCAGTATATGAAATACATTGAAGAAGCACTCCCTATAAAAACTGCGAGACAAATATATTGTTCCAGTGAATCTATAGGGAGATCAAAATCACATAACGTGATTAATGTAATAAAACAGTGATGACCGGTTCTATATAATATTAATAAATATATAGAATAATAAACAAAGAGCATACCTCGAATCACCTTTTGCATAGAAAGATAATAGACATCCATAGAATGTAGCTGTCTGTGGTCCCAACCACTATCTCCTTGATCTTGACGCGGGCCGCCTAGTAGTGGTCGTAGGAGGATATGATAACATCAAACCCAACATATAGATCATATTACTCCTCTGACAGCACCACCTCCGTGGGGACCACCCTATCCCCGCCTGGGGGATCCCTGGTCATAGTGCTACCTCTGCTGATGTGATCCACCAAAAACCAGACTGAGATGCTTGACATGTCTGGTCGGGAAGTCTCATACTGTGTAATGTCACCCATCACAAATATATCACTAACCCTCTTTGATATTACTCGAAGCTCTGTGATACCATTATCTAGCCTGATCACATGCCAAATAACAATCACGGGGAAGCCACCTACACTGTGGCCCTGTCAACTATTGTCTATCCACTTTAGTAGAAGTCTCCTCTTTATGGTGACCACTTACAGGCCCAGCTAATTGCAGTCCTTCATATTGGAATCTATCAAACACAAGTGCTCGCTATAGCACCCCTACATAGATGGGGATGTACAGGGGAACTATGCTCACATGGATCTCTCGGTAGAGTCCCCGGCTGAACTTCCGTGCCCAAATGAAACAATCACAAATTATTTACATTGAGTATCAAGTCTGGTGTAAAAAAATTATCTAAGTACTCTATCAATGTCATCACACCCTGCTGAATCTAAAGTTTCTCATGAATCTAGAAGGAGTGTTAGAATAATGGGTAATACTCCTCGCAGAAGATCTTCTGAATTTTATCCCAAGAGAGTGATACATCATTAGGAATTATGGAAACTAAACTAATGTAGTGTATAGATCTGCCACCAAAATGACTTGCTTCCAACACCACTATATGATCTGTTAGTGTCTGCACAAGCCTGAAGAGGTAGACCACAAAATCTAACTAGTCCTCTATTTCATAAGGATATTGCTCACCATGGAACCTTGGTGTCCATTAGCACTGGAACTCCCAGAGTGCGCTTAGCCTATGCTCGTCCTCATCCTGCAATGTTGGAATGATCTACTACTCTATAGGAGGAGGGGATGCTACTAGTCCACCTGGTGGAAGGGGATCTCATGAAGGAAACTGGACTGATGCTTTATTTCACAGGAGGTCTTCATCATAAACCAAACCGAGTATCCTGGGTGGTTGTCATCATGGAGGAATCTTGAATGTGATCCGAGAGTACTTTTATATGATAAGAATATATATATATATATATATATGTAACAACAAAAAAACCATTGGGGGATTGCTCAATTAAGACAATCAAAATTCAATCCAATATGTTGCCTACACCATTGTTCCATGCAAAAATTGTCTTAGATTAACATGTTGACAAGAAGTAAATTAGGGTCTTTGTGAACAGATATGACGACCGTCCATACAATCACTAGACTCCCTAGCCTTAGAGCCGCTCTCAAGACACTCCGACATTGTTTCCAAAAAACCCATCCAAGACCATTTTAGAGAATCCTTTGAACAAAATCCCAAGGGTTGAACCACATTGGGTTCCACATTTTCATAACCCAACACATAAAGGGGCTTGAGACACAACAACCCCTAGTACGTCTCTATAGTCCAAATGGTAGTGAAAATCCCCAAAGGCACAACAAACTCAGGGAGGCCTTTAACTATGTAACTAAACACACACACACACACATAACTAAATCAATGAAAAAGTGCACATTAAAATATGTAAAATATGCAACCTACTGTAAATAAAACAAAATATTGATGGAAAACTAAAATAGTATGAGTACAGAAATGTAGACAAAAAAGTAAAAGGGAAAATATATTCCAAACTAAAATAGTGTATCAACCTAACAGAAAACTAGAAAAATGAAAGCATCAGAGAGATCCAAACCCTAAGAATCCAATCTATGAACAACAAACATGGTCTATGTATATGTATCCTTACGCTCTATAAAGTCATGATCATCCCAATACATCATCTTTATGAGGCATGATCAGGCAGGAAAATCCCATACTGAGGTGAGTATAATCATAACTAGTATGACGCACCAAAAAAATGTGGATTAGTAAGATATAAAATCATAAAGAAAAATTGTATAATGATAAAGTTACAATAAAAGAGTGTAGATCTACCAAATAAGAGAGTGATGTATAGTCATCCAAATTAAAGGAGCAAGAAATGGTGAGAATATGAACTTCTCATCAGGTCTTCACTACCTATAGTAAGAGAGTATAATTTTCCAACCACAAGAACCTAGTCATGGAACAAAAATGGAATATACCACAAACATTCACCGCTCTTGGAAGGAAAGTAAATAAAACCCAAGGAGGTGGTCTGAAATATGATACATATATATATATATATTCTCAAACCAAAGAAACCCAATTGAGGGAGTAAGTGGTTCTCCCTCTCACAATTCATCCCAATAAGAAACGTTTCCAATAGTTCTAGAAGTAACCACCATCGATGCCTAGGATCCCACATGTCTGCTTTGAACATTCATGTTAAGGGTATCAATCACCACCCCATTATACTATCCACTTTATATGGTAATATTTCATTCTCATGGTTTTAGGTCGTGTTATAAGGACCTTTCTTTGTGATAAAAGGTCCCCTCGTACCCATCGAGTCCAATGATACATCAAAGAATCTCCCATCACTAATCCATAGCCAAAGGGTGTAAAATCATAGTTGAGGAAACGTGCCTATTATTTCGGGGGTATTCCAAGTTAATTCATCGAGTACCCACACCATAGCGCGTTAGGAGGGGGTTTTCACTTGGAAGTAGCTGATAGAGGACCAGTTCCCATGTTGATGGGGGATTCCACTCTGATTTGTTGTAGAAGACCTACACCATAGAAAAACAGGGGTATTCTAATATGGTAATCATCATAGAGGACCTACTTCATAATGCACCTGGGGGATTCCACTCTTGGTCGACCATGGGCCACCCTGTTTTGACCAGAGATCTGACTAGGATCTGACCGGGGCCCAACCCAGTCCTATGGGTCCGACCTTATAGGTTGAGCCCATCCCATTACCCATCCCCACCCGTCCTGACCCACCTGATGACAGGGGACCAAACCACTTTAAACACAGATCCATCCAGTGTTCGGTCGATGCATTTCTTCAACACGACTGACTGGCTTCACACATTTTATAGTGGTGGTCCCTACCTGGTTCGAGTCATTTGACCCCACCGGGCCGACCAGTCGAGCTAGGTGTCTTCATCATGTCAGATCGCCATTGTTTTTCGCTGCTATCGTCTGCCACTCTGGTAGTGTTGTGGTGGTCTATTCTGCAGACCCCCAGACCTCTTCTACTAATATGAGTTTGAAAATATGAATAGATCCATGATCCTTATGAAGGGTTCTTCACATAACCATACTCCACTAGTCTATCCATCGTTGATTTGTCGTGCCATGTAGTAGGTGATAGATATCTGTGAAGAATAGAATAAACAATTCATAATTTTTAGGCTTCATACATGAATCAATTTCCATGTTAGAACGAACATCAATTATTGATATAGAATGTGAAGTAAAAATTGAAAAAAGGATAATATTTAACAGAATCATTAATAAGATATAAAATTTGAAGAAATCATACCCCGATTCGTTCCGTTTTCTATTGTCGATGCATTTTCCTTTCTTTCGTTAAGATCCACCAATGTTTCAGTATTGTTTCCTCTTTGGACAACCAAAGAATGAATGAGAGAGGGAGATATAGGGTCATAGTAGAGAGATAGGGGACTAGGTTTAAACCTAAACCTCAATTCCCAAACTTCAATTTATTGGACACCCACTTGGCATGGAATCTGAATCATCTATACCCCCTCATTTTATTTCGCCCTTAGGTAGAACACCAAATTACAAACTTGAAAGTGGTATTAGATTTATTATCCGTG
Organism: Viscum album; assembly: GCA_963277665.1. NCBI lineage: Eukaryota > Viridiplantae > Streptophyta > Magnoliopsida > Santalales > Viscaceae > Viscum > Viscum album. The sequence continues at coordinate 1,449,529,928 of OY728129.1, forward strand.
ATCCTATTCAAGAGTTATTCAATTTTACATCTTGGGTAAATAATTATGTTTAATTATTCTAATTACTATTTTCCAATGGGTGTATTTTTTAAATAAATCCCCACGCCAAAAAATGTTATGTCCCATCTAGGGTAAACACTATATTCTGGACTCAACTATGTTCATAGATTTCTGATTTTAGCAAGTAATTAAGATTTATCCCATTTCCATCACATGCATAATATAGAAAAACTTATTTTTTTATAAAATTATTCATAGGGACACCTGGCCAGAGAATTGCACATCATCTCAGCACCTAGATCTTGAAATATGTATAGAAATATTTCAAAGTCCTACTTGGTAAAAAATGTATCTCAACAATGCTTGATTGTACATTATTAACCAGTCATACATATTCTCCTTGAATTAAAATCCATAAGCACATGGTAAATTCCTCTGACAGAGATTGTCCATGTACCTATGGACCCATGTATGGAATATCCATCTAGAATGGATATATCAATCATGCGTCAAATCTCTAATGCTGACCTAAATATATAAGATACATATTGTATAGATATCACTAAGAATGTGACACATCCCATACCCTGGAATGGTCCAAATATATTCCAATCCATGTCAATGAAATCCATCTAAGATGATAGTCTCATGCATGTGTCACATCTCATATACGACCACAATTGGCCAAATATGCATGCTCCACTACAGTAGAGAAAAACTACCACATATACGCACATAATTAAAATAACATATCAACATCATATCAATCCAAGAAATACCATAATCCTAGTCATCTATAATGATTTATTGTGCATTGTTAACCAGTCATACATATTCTCCTCGATTTAAAATCCCTAAGCACATGGTACATTCCTCTAACAGAGATAGTCCATGTACATGTGGCCCCGTGTATGGAACATCCATCTTGAATAGATATATCAATCATGTGTCAAATCTCTCATGCCAACCTAAATCTAGAAGATACATATGGTATGGATATAAAAAAATGTGACACATCCCATAGCCTGGAATGGTCCAAATATATGCAAATCCATGCCATTAAATTCCATCTACGATGATAGTCTCATGCATGTGTCACATGTCATATGCCATCTCAATTGGCCAAATATGCATGCTCCACTAAAGTAGAGAAAACATACCACATATAAAACACAAAATTAAAATGTTAGATCAACATCATATCAAGCCAAGCAGTACCATAATCATAGTCATCATAATCCATATATAAGAAACCCAAGAACAAATCCAATAATATAGGGAAAACCTATAGTGATAATGAATAAAACATAAGCCTCCCATTATACACATGCATTCCATTAAATCATTATAATAACTTTTATAAAATATGCACTAAAATCATGGAATTCATATCACTACACATTCACACTAACTATCATTTTATTGACACGTATAAGACTCAAGTGAATGTCAAGGACTTCCTATGAAATCATACACATGCTAAAAATCATGTGAAAAATCTGTATAATTAATTCAAGAATGTTAAATACTTTCTTCCTTACGTGTTGTGATAAATGATTATAAGAGTGGATGTTTTTGTTTAATTTCACAATTGAAACCGCACTACCTTTGAAGAAGTTGTTTTAAAATATCCTCTCTGAGATGAACCCAACACACTAAAGGTGTTTCAATCTGATCAATATCACATTAGATATTAAAGAGGTATTTTTCAAAAAGTAAAAAAATTATAATAATATTAAATCGAGGGAGATAAGTGAGAGGAATGGGATACATGGGGGAGGGAGAGAGCCATGCGATCCACCTGGTTGTGCACACTCCCACCCTTTTCCATTTTTATATTTCCCTCTCATTTCATTCATTTTCCCCTTAATTCATCATTAATTAATTCATCTTTATTTGCCCATATACGCATGTTCCGCACCCCTTATTTATTTATTCCACACTAACCACCTTTTTTCATTAACAATTAACTATTTAAAACTTTTCATTTTATTTATTTAACCCCTCTTAATTCCATTTAGTTATTAATTAAATATATATATTAAAATTCATCAATATATATATATATAGACACACACACACACACATACATCAGTATATACATATATATATATATATATATTGACGCCCCCTAGTATATATATACATATATATTTAACCCATGTTTATACATGTTATATACTCACACATCAGTATATACATATATAATCCCACACATGTATAAATTTAAATATATATTAATTCTATATATACACCTTATATTATAGACCAATATTATTTTCCCAAATTAAAAATAATATTCCATATAGAAATATTTTGTTTTTTTCATTAAATATCTCACATTATTGATACAAATAACATTTTTATAATAAAAAACATTAAATATTGATAATTATTAATGAATTAATATTTACCACAAAATTTCATTAAATTTGATTCATTAATAATATGACATTAATTAGTCTGGACACTCATTACCAACACCATAACTCAATTGTTAATTATGGAAGAAAATATTCTTTTTTTTCATCAACAAAAGTAACAGTAACTATAATAAAATTATAATGAATATTTATAGATTCCAAACAAAATATTTCTATTACAATTATTAATATCCTTATGTGAAATATATCTAAACACACGACGATCACAAATATTTTGTCATTCATAGGTTAAAAAAATTATTCATGACCTAATAGTAGTCCCCAATTTTCCATCTGAGATACCATTTGAGTGAAAAATATTATTTTTAGAAAAAATATATTAAATATATTAAAAAAACTATCCAAACATTATATTTGACTGAATCCAAAGGACACAAAAATTTTATGTCATTCCTAGGATAAACTCAACATCTCAGACCTAACGATGTTTCTGGATTTCATATAAGAGTCACCACATAGATTTATTTCATTTTTTGGAAACATCATGTATACATTATATAATATATTTAAAACTATTATTTTTATTAATATTGATGCTATAAGGACCCTCATTCCCATGCTAACTCTACACTAAAATAAAAAAAATCCATTGATTATTCTAAATTATGAACATTTATTTTACCATTTTATAAAGCCATAATAAATACAAGTACTAAAAATGGTATTTTTTTTTTGAAAAAATACTTGTATCTTATTAACAAAGAGAATTTTGTATCATTTAAAATTTTGAATATTACACTATCAATCCAACATTATGAATTGTTTCCTGAAAAGAGGCCCAAGACCCAAACCTGTCTTGGGGGAATGAAATAATGGGTTCCTATGGCATCAGTTCAAATTAGATTAACACCCCCATGGGGAAGGGATCCAATGATATTAAGGATGATACATGGGTTATTTTGTATAGAATAAGATGCCATAAAGTGAAGAAAAACAAATTTTCACTCCATCTATGTGTGAGTAAGACCCATACGGTTATTAGAAAGCATTTTTATATATAAAAACAATATCTATAGGCCACGAAATTTAGATTTATTTTCATATGAACTAGTGGATACTAGAAGAATCTGTTTCAATCTAGTCTAGTGCACTACTATGGAAACGAAAAAACTACCACCCCATGAGAATAATAGAGACTTATTATACACAAGAATGAAATTATCCTAGTAAAGTGTCAAATAAAACAATATTTGAGAAATCCAAGTTGTGAGAAACTCATCATAAATTCATATTTCTATTAATGCATTGATTATAAATATTTATTTTTAGTTTATGAGTGGCATGGGGGTGGGGGGAATCCACCGATATTTCTAGAGGTGTTGGTCTCTTAACCCTTGGAAGTTAACACATAAAATACATAGTAAAATATAAAGATGGTGATAACTCCCAATTCATAACAAGATAAACTATCTCACCTTCCAACGCTCAATCCATGATCATCACGACTATTAACCGAGATAGAAACCCATATAATCATACCTTGTTATGAGCATTCCAAATACTAAAACATATTAACTCCAATAATTTTGACATTTCCTTCTACTCATGCACATTTTCCAAAATTACATGGATATAAAAGTGAAGAAATATGTTTACTGAAAGTCATTGCTTATCATGGCCACATAAAACACTAAGTCCACTCCAATCAAAGGATACACACTCTCCTTTAATGAATATATGCATTCTTGAATACAACATTGTGATAAAAATTATTTTCTCTTAGAAAATAAGGGTATTACCTTAAATATCACCCCCTGCTTAGATTGAATAACCTGTTTATAGAATCAATAGAAAAGAGAATTTGGTTTTACGAGAATCTTATTGCACCAGAAGTTAACTCCCCTTGTATCGTGATCCACCTTTACATATGTGAAATGTCAGTATGAAATCGTTGAGATGAACTCGATCTATGAAACTTAAAAATAGTATTTATTTTTAATTTTATATCAAAATACTATAGTCGATCTCTTACTCTTGTGGGTCATGAATGGATCAGATGAAGGAGGGGAACATGCTGGTTTCAATATGCTGTCATCAAACCCCAAAAATCCAGAGAACCCCAACAAACTCATTGCCTAGTTTTCTTTCAAAAAGTAGATCATTCGACAATATATATACCAAAATTATTGTTTATAATGTTATAGGATGTGATGGTGAATAGAGTCACATACCCTAGGTCCCCCCTCACCCGAACCATCCAGATGAGCCCCATACATCTTGTTAATGAACTTTTCCCATAACCACCTTCCTTTAATGCAATCCTAGGACCTCTTATCTCAAAGAAGAATCATGGGTTCCATAGAACATCTCAGACCAATACCTCTCTCCTCACCCTGCATATCCAACCAGTCCCACAAATTCTATTGGGGTTTACCCTCCACTTGAACCTCCCACATGAAATTGGTCATCATGCTTTCAATGTTACCAGACATTGTGTCATACTATTTTATCTTATACAACTTTCTCCCAAAAATAATATCGATTTATATTTTTTGTTTCTATCATTACAATATATTAACCAATCAACATTAGTGATCTCAAGATTATTTATTTCATTACTTATTTTATTAATTTACCCATATTCTGATATTTATTTCACATACATGAGAAATATTTGAGCTTCTAATATGTAATATTCTTTTGGATCATAGTGATATCTTACACCAAATGTACTTTGATATACAATTATGGTCCTGAAGTTATAATATAGTGCAATATTGGTATGTAAGTTTGGATGTATTTTTGAATCACAATATTTCAAGCATTATATTTACACAATTTCATGACAATAGAGATAGGTGTAGAAACATTCATGGAATCTTCCATGAAGTCATTTATAATAAATCCTAGTTTTACTTTTCTAGAGAGATAAATATTTATTTCCCCTTTTTTGACATTATAAGATGAGAAATAAATTTAACTCGCCAGGAATATAAATTTCAATAGTCATCTTCATTTTATCAATTAAATTTTCACATGTTCTATCCTTGTTAGTGAAAAAATTATATATTAAATGTAATGAATGAAAATAAGGACACAAGTGCTCATGTATTTAAGATACATGTTTATATAAACATTTTCTATATAAAGGATCAATTGATTCATGAAGCTATCATGTATCAAGTACAATGATTGATTACCCTATTAAGACACTCTTTAAAAAATTCATCATCTTATACATAATGGATTAATATTTAGCATGTCAGAGCCACTAGGATGATAAATATATACATCTACTTCAATTTATCTATTAAGGAATACTCTATTAACATGAATATGATATATATTGAAAATATATGCAATGAATCTTCCTGAGACAATATTATAGTATAAAATGTCAATTTAGGGGAGAACTTGTCTTCACAGTCAACACCATTGACAAGGAAGATAATATTTATAACAAGTCAATCTTTGTTTAATGATATTTATCATTGTTTATTGAGCTTGATTGTGGACACCCACATTGTTCCAATAAAATTATTTTGAACTTATCTTTGAAAAGGTCACAATGTATCAGCTTTGTCAATTTGATCTATCTCTTTATTCGTATCATTTTACTATTTTAATTTTTCAACTTCCTATAAAACTGATTTTGGTTCTACCTATGAGATATGTGATTTTTGGTTCCACAATATCTTTTTTACTTCTATAATGAATTAGATATATTTTATTTCCAAAAATAATGTTAGATTCAACATGTTTTTTAAATTATTAATTTTGGTTATTTATTTATCACATTTTTAATCACAAGAGTAATCTGAATTGTGTTGTACACATTTTTGATCTCATTAATCCTCAATTTTAGTATCTTCATATGGAGACTTTAATATCTCTTCTACAACAACATAAATACATTTCTTTATAATTTTTAATTCATATTATGTTTCAAGTAATAGTAATCAGAGAACTTATGTAGATATTTATTTCAACACTTCTAACATATTCTATATACCTAATATACCATGTAAATTTTATTTTTTATCTTTTCATTTTCAATATTTTCTTGATAATGATTTTTTATCTTTTGAAACCAGGGACTCCTAAAAATATTAAAGTATATCAAAATAACATTTTTCTTATCCTAAGTCACATATGGAGTCATTTTAGAGTTTTATCATTAAAAAAATCTATTTTTATATTAATATATATACTTATTGATTATCTCTAGAGAAATTTATGATGTCCAAATTTAAAAAGTATACTTCTACCCATTTAAAAAAATTATTTATTTTTCATCCATTAAGCCATTTTTTGTAGAGTCTGTGGAGCACTATATTACGGATCGATCAATATTCCTGTAGATATGAGTGAAAATATATGACGACATACTCTATTACATAGTTATTTATCTTCATTTGTATGAAATCACACATCTATTTCTCACCATACCATTTAAGACATCTAAAAAACTATACAGTATCTGATTTTTATTTCATAATATTTCTATTGGTAATCTAAATTAAATTTTAAATTAATGTAATAATGTAACAGATTTTCATTTGTGGATTACTATCTCATCAACAAATAATGATCATAGTGAATTATATTAAGTGGTAAAATGGATTGGATTCCAAATTTATTACTTCTATTACTTAACATCATTTATTTCAATAAATTATACAAATAACAATATCAATCATTTTCAATTTTGGAATGTTTATCGTAGAACCAAGATGAATATTTTTGATCAAACCATTCCAGAAAAGATATGAAGTGGGATTAAAAAACTTATTTTCATCCTATGATATTAAGTAACATGATTTATAGAGATACCCAATCTGTAGTAGATTTCCCACAGTTCTTTCTCCCTAAGTAACAAGTTTTCCTTCATTTATGCTTCTAATTATAAATGAATATTTTTTTTATATAAATTTATTAGCATCAACATAATTTTGGAAATGAATAATAATGTTTTCTTTAATCAAATAAACAAATAGATATTCATTATATATCAGTATTTAAGATATAATTTCATTCATCCGTATTCTTATTATTTTAGTGGAACTCTATTTTCCAAAAGGAATAGATCCACCAAAAAATTATTAAAAAAAATTAAAAATACTGATATAACATGTCCTATATGGTGAATAACCACTTTCAAGAATATATGTTTTTTTCCTTTTTTATATTTTACACTATCCTCAACAACAAAATCTTTTTTTATCATTATCTTAGCTTGCCTTTCTTTTCAAATTTAGGAATCTTGGATTGGAAATGGTTTCAAAAATTCATTATCATATTAACTAGTCTGTAATACCTTACATTAATATTCTATAGAAAAAATTTGTATTTATCTAGAGATATTCTATATTCTTATGAATTTATTTCCATTATTCATAAAAAATAAGGAGGTTTCTCCCTTTCATTACTACACATTAGATAATCTCTATATTCATGGAGCGACATGTTGTGAATATAATTATATACAATATTACTATATATACCAAAATAATAATAGTACCTATTTAACAATGATAATTTATTGAAAAATGATCTTTCCCAATTATATATTTATTGGGGGTCAATATAATTTTAATTAGTTATTTTCCCCAAACATTTGGAACCCTTTCCATTGAAGTTATTGCCATTTTTTTGAGATGTATGTTGTTCTACACATCCAATTCAAATCCATGTATAAAAAAAATATCTCTAATACACACATGCTTATTGTAATTTGAGGATATTTTATATTTAGTGGTTGTAGGATTCACATGATTCTTAGAATGATTTTTTCTCAAAAACATGAGATTTTTCATTCTTTAAATCTAAATCTAGGATAAAATTTTCACTCATCAATATTAAGTCCCTTTCAAGCAGAATAAACCTCAATTATATTTTATAAACCGCATATTCTATAGTATCGATAATATTACTATGAAATTACCCCCTAATTAACTTTCATCTAACTTTGATTTTGAGGATAATAATCTACTCAATGTGAACGTCTTCATTTTTAGGGGGTATTACTTTATAACACTATTTCTCTAAACTTATTTCTTATATACTCTAATTTATTTATTCACTTTTTCTTCTAAATATGTAAAGAAGATATGATTATAGATTATATTCTATATTGGTTTATTTACCTTCTTCTACATCGAAATTTCATGAATCATACTTTCTCAAAATGTTTGCAGGGATGGTTCTAAACTTCTACATATTTTTATATTCTAAAGAACTATTATCACTAGAGTTGTATTCACCATCCTTATCCAACATGATTCTTCTACTCTATATATTGATATTTTATCTCTTCTAATGTATTTCTTATCTTCCTCAATGGTCTGGCCTTATTTTTACCATGGATTGTTTTCTTCACAATCAAAATTGTATTCTATAACATTTTATATATAAAAATTAAAAATTAAAGACAAATGATTTTATATTTGAAACATTTAAGATGATGTTTGGGCTTTTAACTTCCTTAATATTTTCTATATTTTTTACAGAAAAGTGGATTGATTTAATCATTTATTTCAGTATCAACATCCTAATAATATGATTGACTAAGTCCTACTAACTCCAGTTATATTTTAAAAAAAATCCAGCTTCATCATTTCTTGACAATATATTTTTTATTTAAGATTATTTTTTGAAGGGTAGATCATTCCTCATATGATATGAACTAAAAAATTTGTGTAATATATCCAGAGATAAATAATTATTATCTTCTAAGATAGTAATTCGAATATTAAACCTACACAAAATGGATTTCCTGAGATTCATAATAATGGTATAATTTTCCTTGTTATCTTTGAATCCTTTTACATTAAAAATAACTTCATAAAATTCCAATGATGTTTAAATCAATAGTTTTAGTATATTCCATAATGATATCTTGAAACATGTATTTCTAGATTTTTATTTATTTCTATCACTTGGATATTTTCATCAAAGATAGTTTTATCTTTTTCCCAGGTTTCCTTACATTTATTGAGACCCATAAACTTAATATACTCTTTTTATAATGAATTTATAAGAATCGAATTTCAAATATTCTAATCAACTGCAAGATTTATTTAGGAGAATATTTATCAATGAGTCGAAACCCAATGTTTTAAATATCAATTATATCTAGGTCAAAAGACATATGATATGGTATCATTATGTTTTTATGAAATTTATAATTTTTTCCTTCATGTATATAAATAACTATTTTCTTATGTAAGTTGAAAATATCTATAAAGAAAATCAAATATTAAAAAAAATCAGATAAGAATTATTGTTCAATAGGATCATAATAATCCATGGGATAGGGGTATGATTTATAATATTTTACAATTTATTCACTCTTTGAAAGTGACTATAGTTACATGTAAGTGTTTTATATCATTTTAATGTTTATAAAACTCAACAACAATTTGTATGATACTTTAGGAAAGTAAATAAGATCTATAAATAATTACAAGGTTCAACTCTATTGTCGATGACTACATCATTACCATATATATTCTCATTTTTATATAGAAATCCAAAATGATAGTAACTGAATACAACTAAGTTGACTCTCATTGTATTTTCATTATCCCCAGTTAGAAAATTGTATTGACTATTATTTTTTATATAAATATTCTTATAGTACTGATCCAACACAAGAAAAAGAAAATTAAGAATAAAATTGAAAATAAATTCATTTAAATTTTTTCTTTTGATGTATTCATTTGGTACATATGTTTGGTGTGATTAATGTTTTTCTGGTATATTGTTCCTGGTGCACCTCACAAAACTAAATCTCTAAAATATTATCTATCCAATGAAAATAAAAACTATTTCTTATAGTCTCTTCGTAATTTTTGGCCAATACAATCTATGTCTTCTATCTCTAGAAAATTTTACTGATAAGTGTGTCTAAACTGACTCCTATACATGATACGACTTCTCACTACACCTATATATGGAGAATGTCTACATAAACTTGGTGTTCCCTTGGTTGGAAACTGAACCTACTCAGAATTAATGAACACGTCTCCTTTATGTAGGTATGGACTGTGTTATTATAATTTGATCATACACCCCATCGTATAGGATCTCTCCTGGGAGAAAAAAAGTTATTCAAATGTGTTTTTCTTCTGAACCAAAAGTCAACTATCTAATCTCCCCTTAAACTCAACTTCCTTGGAATACATAAAAGTATTATAATTCATTATTTATCTTATTGTAGATTTAATTCTCGATTCATATCTTTCTATTACCTTAAACATGGTGTTACGGAATATCTAAAAAAATCCATAACCATGGAATTATACAAATTAATTAAACAATGACATTTAATAACATTGCTACTAAGGGATTTAAAAATATTTTCCATGCATATAAAAACTGAAATCAATAAATATTTTTCTGATGAATATACTAAAAACATATCTATGACACTCTAATATATCTGACTCCCTAATACGTTATCTACAATAACCAGTTTACCTGATATGATGTATTCATTACTTCATTTAGTGGATCTCTTCATATAATTCCTCTGACTGATGCAGTCAAATATATTACTCCCAAAATTTCTATTCAATGAGATTTAATATCTCCACATAAACCATCCCAATAAATTAAATTAAATTATATATAACATTGAGTGAAATAATCTATTTAAAACCAATTCAAAGTATCATTTTTTCAGTGAATTCATTTCGATCTTACCATTGATCAATTGTCTGATAGATCATTTCATGGTATCTGGCAGATCAAACTATTTCACCGATGGATTTTATCTAATAACATACATATGGAAACCCTCCTCTTAACATTATAAAATTGATATAATTATAGCATGTAATATAAAAAAACACATTTTACTCAATCATCTTCTATCAAATAAGTGTCCATCAGTTTGTCTTCATACATGACAGTATGAGGCGACCTAGAGCCTATTTTTCCACTGGTCTCCATAATGATACGTGTGAACTCTTTTCACAAGATATGGTAGTAAAACTATCAAATAAAACATATTAATATGGATCTCATTATCATATGCTCTACCTTATGACCTTATTTTAGTAGAAAACTATTTTACTAGAAAACATACATCATCATAAATCGTGTACCATAATTTTTATCTTCTTATAAATTTCAAACAAACTGTCTATCAGGTAAATTCGGAAATCTGTATCCTATTAACTCAAGCCATTATTTTTTAGTTTAGTCTATAAAAATACAATTGATATTTCATCATATCATGGATTGAATATTAAATTCTCATTATTCGGAAAAACTCATAAAATCTCAACAATAAGGACATAATTCCTTCATCTACTCAAAAACATCATCCTTGTTCCTCCTTGTAATGTTGGACAACATTTACCTTCTTCCAAGCTCACCTATGATCATGAGTTTATTCATGATGTTAGGAACATGAGAATTGTAACAAAATATTATGGATTATGTAATGTTTAAGAATATGGTTAAGAAAATTTTGTTATCATATCGAGCACATTATAGAAAAAAATTCATAACAACTTTATACATTATTTCTTAAATGAGATACAAAAACATTAACAAAAAGACAAGTTGAAAAAATCAAAAATATGTTATAGAAAAGAAAAAATGATATTCATAAATGATAATTTTTTTTCATGTAATTAGGGAGTAAATATGAAGTCATTTTGATTATGTGATGGATGGTTCCATTAGATTATTATATTTCATTAGGTAATGCAATATAGATATCTCATGAGCTAGGGATGGTAAGTGTGAACATGAATTTGAATATTTGTACAAAAATTATGATTAATGATTATAACTTCATCTCGCTATACTCAAAATATTATACACTGACATAATTTAGAATAACTATGTAGAAATTTTGTTTTTTAATTTTTATTGCATCATGATATGATCACAAGATTATGAATGGATATTATTTTGAATAACTATTTTCAATAAAATTATTTTTTCTAAGGTTTATTATTCCACATGCATATGTTAATTATCATGAATGATTATTACCTATTTCACAACCTTATTTTTCAGTAATATTGATATGGAATGGTTTAAGAGATATTATGTATAATATTTTCTGGGCATAAATCTTTAATATTAAGAAAATAATCTTCCTTATGTTTCCATACCCTTATGATCATTTTATTCTCTCTCATGATTAGTGTATCCCATGTTTACCCTTACAAAGAATATAAGATCACCCATTATTTAGTTTTACATTCGAAGGATTTTATATATGGTTTTACATATTAAATTTCATAAGGTTCATTAATATGAATAAATATTTTTGATATGATGAAGCTGTTTAAAAAAAATACATTTTTTGTTTTTCCGATGTTAAATTTCACTAGACCATTACAATATTTAAGCGTGTATTATTGATATTTCTACAAAATATTCATTTCCTAATATGCAATATTTATATATGTTTTTATTCAGTTTCATAATTTGGTATTAGATTTGGGTTTAGTTAAATATAACGATTTCAATAAGATAAATATGGTGAAAACTATGGGGTTATGTATGATTATATGATAACATCCTAAAATTTTATTTCAATAAATATTTGGTGGTTTTCCTAAATAACACATACCTTTCTCAATACTATAAAGTGGATGAAATTGTTACATAGATGAACTTAGGGGTAAAAAATCATGACGGGGGAAAGATTGGGTATTAACTCAATAATAACTAATCTACAATGAGTTGAATAAAGACTACACACCTCGATAGACACACCATGGGGATATTCATGGGTAGACAGAAGTTTTCATTCTAAACTATTCAAAGGGATTCGAATATATAAGAACCACAGATAAATCTTTTTAAACAAAAAGTATTTTTTATTGTATACAAGGTGTCATGATTTAGGAATCCATTGATTTATTTCACATGATTATTTTATTTCTCATTATGATTATTGTTTCTTATACTATGACTTTTTTTATTCAATCGATAGAACCTTGAATTATCATGTTAATGGAAATTTGTGTGGATAATGAAATGATTTCCCTCAAGAGAAACCTTATTAAATAATATATGGAATGTGAAAACACATTATTATGCTTAATCATTTATCACATTTTATAAGGAACATCCTTTTCAAGGGTTATTTTTCTTAATTTATTAATAAGATAAAAAATGAAAATAATGGGTGTTCAGTTTATGATGAACATGGTGAAATGATTATTCAGCTTCTTATATGTTGATAATGTGAGAAAAATTCTAAGGACCAAATTTTTTTAATAATGGGATTCCTTTATTATAATTATCTCATATAGTATACTCATGAAAAATTATATTAGGAAACAAAATATAACATCATTATTAAATGAAATTCTATATTCTATGTGACATTTAAACATAATTATTCAACATCTGTGATTTTCATTTCAAAAATATGACCTACACAGTTACGATCAGTAAGTTTTTGGGAGTCTGATACGACAAACATAATTTTTTGGTCAATAGTTTCATACCATTATGAGTAGTAATGTTACCCATATGAATATTAATATGAACATTATGAATAGTAAATTATCCAATTGAATAAGAACCTTACTAGTGATAGTATAAATAATATTTATATATCCCATAAAATATAATATGATATATATTATATTATATGGTTGTAATTTTTGTAGGGAATGAATATTTAATGATTAATTTAATAATTTAAAAGAAAAGTTATTTTCCTAAAATGTATTCACAAACAAATATTTTAATATTCTATGATTATATGTTAATTTTATGAGACCTTAATTAATTTTTAAAAGTGTTAGAAAGGAAGTTTTAACATTAAAATTTGTATTTTTCAAGTAAATTATGAATTTAATTAAAAATTAAATTACATAAATTTAGAAAAATATTTTCATAAAATGGGGTTCATTTTTTGATTCTACATGTCAAAAAATGTTTAGGGTGAATTTTTTTGACTTTTTATGAAATAACTAGAAGTTTTGTTTATAGTAAAAGATGATAATTTATGATAAATTCTAAATAAATGAATTATAGTCATGAATGTTGTTCCGTAGAATTAAAAACCATTGGTTCAAATAGAAAATCTCATTTTACATTATTTTTCCATGTAATCATCATTATTTCTTATCTTGTGATGAAATAATAAATTAATTATTATAATATTGAGAAACCCCATCATCCCTCCACAATAGATACCACCCCTCAACACAGCATTTCCTCACACCTCTCAAGCTTTAAGACTTATCCAAATTCTTCCCAAAGTTATTCCCTAGCCCCTCCTCCATGTCCAAGATATCATTTTCTCATCAATAGACCAAGCATAGTTACCTTAAGGAGGATCTCAAGAGGAGAATTCAAGAGTTAATTCCTCTTTATATTTTCTTTCAATTCTTTTGAAAGATTTTATTCTCTTATCATTAAATTATATCTAATGATTCATCCTCATGGAATATAACCAAATTCATTTTTAGATCATTTAAACTCATGGAATATCATTAATAACATATTATAGAAATTTTGGATGTTTATCCATGTTCTACACGAAATTCCATTCATGTGTATAAGTGAACCATTCAGTAAAACTACGAACAAGAAGACTCCTGAACAATGAATTTAAACACTATAAATAATCCAATAGACCATAAAAGTACATAATAAATTATTAATGAACCATATTCTTGTACAAAAGGTTTTTAATTGTTAATTAAGGAATATAATTTCATTATACCAGGCATTAATGTGACGAAAATATTCGGATAGAAGGAAAGGGAAATTATCGAACCCAACATTTTTTTCTTCAGTTTATCCCTATTTCACTCCATTTTTTTGAATTATTATTCCTTAAAAATAATTTCTTCATCATTATCATACCTTTAATGAGATATAATTTTTTTAATGTATTTTATTTCCACCATAATGTTTTCCAAAAAAAACTATTCATTCAAAAACACACCTTTTACTCCAACTCAAAGATGATGGTGCTTGTATAAAGAATGTTATTCCCTATCTCATTTAGAGACCCAATGTTTATAAATTTATAATTAATAAAGTTAAAAAATTCCATTCCAAATTTTCTTAATTTTAAATATTGATATATGTTCCATGTTTCAAGAATGATAATGTAAATGTTATGATGTTACTGGTGCACCCATAATTATATAGTGTAATGAAAATGCTATGATGTGAAGGGTGCACCTAAAATAATATAGATATACAGTTAATTGGGTTATGTGATGAATCTTATAAGTGATGTGATATATGCCTACACTTGTTTCTATCTTTATTCACCACTATGTTTGGTTGTTATCCACTATGACATAAGGTTTTCTTTTTATGAATTTCCACATTACATTCTATTATCTAATACTTCCTGTAATGATTATGATGATGATGGTATGACAATGTTATATTGTTTCATATTATTATCTATCCTCTTACGAGGCTTTTAGATCACCATTTTCTGATGTATATCCTCAGGTGACTACATGTACTTTGGAGTACCCAACAGACAATAAAAATCTATATAAGAAAGAATTTATTACATGTTTATGCTTTATTTTTAAATGTTATGTATGGTGCAAGTTTTACCAAGACAATAAACTTTCAGATCATCACTGTTTATTATTTTTATAGTGTTTATCAATAAAATTTAGTAAACATAATGTAATAATAGTTGGGTTGTAATAATAATCACCTAGGAAAATATCTCAAGGTAAAGGGAAGGTATTTTATGCGTGGAATAGATGTACATAGGGAAAGTAATCGACAATGAAAATGAAGAGTTTGATAGAAATATTTGAATATCATACCAAGGTACCACAAATAGTTTAACGTCATATATATTATGATCATTGAAATTATACAAGTCAATGCCCTAATATATGAAATAACTCCATCACCACGATAGGGCCTTTTCTATGTCAATTTCTAAAGTTGATTAGGACTATTATAGAAGACTTATTTTCCACTCTAGAGAATCTTGATATAGTATTCAGTCATCCTAGTACGTTTTAATGGTGTGAATGTTTTTTTTATGATGAAATTTGGGAAAATGGAAATTTCATTGATTATCAACCACTTAATAATATCACAGTAATGAAAAAGTAATAGTTTCCCTATATTTATGGCTTGTTTGATGAATGTCACAGATGTCAACAGAATTCACCAACTGGACCCTATTATAGATATTATAAATTTAGGGTAAATAATGTTTATATTCCTAACAGAACCTTTCATATGAGATATAGTCATTAGGAATTTATAGTGTATCTATTTTTAATTATTAATACATCCTATTTTATTTTAGATATTCTGAATAAAGTGTGTAGGGACTATGTTCATCAAATTTTCATTTTTTTAAAGATGAAATTATTATATACTCGAAGTGAAATGATTAACATGAAGATTAAATGATATTTTTGATGAAAATATTAAGTAATGAGAATCTATTTTCCAAACATAGCAATTATGAATTTTGGAAATAGAAACTTTAATTCATGTAACTTATAATCTCATGTGAGGGTATAATAGTGGATCCATTAGAAATATATGTTACAGAACAATGCACCAGACCACCATAGTGTTGATGATCCATAACATTCATGAGTTTTAAGTATATTACCAATGAAATATGATATATTTATCTTGAATATATAACCCAATAACCATGATTACACAAAACTTATTATTATTTATTTGGACGGATTATTGTGTATAAAACTTCATAGAGCATAGGAGAAGGTTTTTCAATGATCATACACTCACACATCCAAAAACGGAGAAGTGTTTTTAATTTACAATGACTAATAAATTAAGTTGTTGGATGTGTTCCAATGTTGAATAAAATAGTGATATCATATTTTAGAGTCTAATTTAAAAATCACATGAAAAATTTCCCAACTCATGATTTTGAGAAACAAGTTGTAATTTTACTTTGAAAACATAGAGTAATTATCATTATAGATAAATTTATGATATATAAAATTATCATAATATCCTGAATTATAGATTCAGACATAAGTAGAAGAACATGTGAAAAGGGATATGGTTAGAATTAATTAACGACTATAAATTATAAATACACTACCATCATGGGAAGGTAAACAAGGTCACAATTTTGTTGAGATATAATAAACATTCCATCATTTCTAGGATGTAGATAGAATGAAATCCAGTAAATAAATATATGAAAATTTTTATCTATAAAAAATAAGGAATTGGATAGATCATATATTTCTCAGAAAAATGATCAACAATCTATTCATATCTGGTCTAAAGAGGTGTTATAGGATGGTGTGGAACTATAGAAGAAGGTGATAAATATTCCCTACTTTAGTAATTGTTATGAAAGGATGATAAGGTTTAACAGCCTATAATGTTACCCTTTAATACTATACATGAAGAAAGATCACGTTGATGAGTCTCAATGTTCATCCCCCTCTATTGATCTTAGAGGTATCAATATTTCTAGATATATGAATGTCTATTTCTGTTGAGAAGTAATGAATATGCATATTTTAGATTATGTAACATTAGTCATAGTATGTCATAATGTAAAATTTGAGAGATCTATATCGATGTGTGTACTATATATATTTCTAATACTAAAATGTAAAGTGAAGTACTTCACCATGGATTTCATTGGTATACTCTCAAAAAGATCTGAAGGGTTCAATAAGGTTTGCATTTTTTGAGATAAATTTATGAATTTATTAAATTTCATTGATAAACAATAATATTTATCTCTTGATAAAATTTCCAAGATATATATTTATGGTATTTCATGGTTCCTTAGAGCAGTATATTGTATTTTATTAGATCATGATATGATGTTTACCCAAATTTTATAGATAATTTTTTCTATATGTATTGTATAAGGGGTTAATATTTTTCACTACATTTCATCTTAATATAGATAGTTAATTTGGGAGAAGGATTAAAAATCTATGGGATATACTGAGATCATATTATATGGATTTCAAAGGATATCATGATCAATAACTCACTTTTTTAGGATTTTCTAACAAAAAAATAATTCACATGAGGATTATCATGGATCCAAAAAAGGCATAGGTGGCATAGATTATAACAATCCAAAATTCTAGAAAGAAGTTTGAGAAATAATGATATAGTTACCTATGCTAGCAAAGGAAATTCTAGAGAATGTTAAAGCATTCCTGAAGTATAAAAGAGCACCTTTGAGTCGAAAGAAAAAATACTTTGATAATCTTTAGATCAATAGTTAAATGATATTTATAAGGTGTTCATATATACAATATTATAGATAAATGTTATTATCTTTCAAAATAAGTAGAATACGGATTAAGATATATCCATCTCTTCAAAATTCTAGATTAAGTAAAGATAATTGATTTCTTTTAGATGATTCAAATGAATCACTATCAAATTCATGATTTGTTTCACTTATATCTCTAGAGAATGAAAATATTTGATCCTACACATTTTATAAACTCATTGGGGGTAACACTATAACATGATCTCACTTACAAAGAACAAGTAGTTCAGAATTTTGATGGTATAAACAATTTATTATGCAATAAGACCACTCATTTTGATAAAATATTATTGAAAATAAATAAAATTTATAAAGAAACTTGAGAACTGTATAATGTGATGTGGAAGAAATATCTTCAATTCATTGTATCATATTTATTTAATTTCTATGTTGAAATTAATTTTCGGTGGTAGATTATTGAATTCTATGATTTTATGATATATTTATCTGGAATAAATTTGAAGTGTGCTATAGATCAGTTTTCATATAAAATAAAAAATATCTGAGAAATGACTAGAAATTATAATAATTTTATTATTTTTATTCCAATAGAATATAATTATATAAAATAATTAATAATACACTTACAATATATTACTGATAAAAAATAACCATTTTAAAATGTTTTATCTAAATGTATGGTTTTAAAATGAATGTTTAATATAATGTATGTTTTATTTTATTCAAATTATTATTAATAATATGAACCATATAAAAAATATTTTTGAAACATGTATATGAATACATTTTTACATAATTAGTTTGAAATTAATGTAAATAATTCAATGGTAAAAAGAGATTTCTTTTTGAAAAATAGTATTTTTTGAACAAAAATATTTTAACATAATGAAATTATATTAATCACTATTGATCAATGATTTAGATTATATTAATAGACTATATATTCATATAAATTTTTTTACATTCATCTAATGGATTTATCTTGCAACGGAATAAGATAGAATAAAATATAATTATTAAAAACAAAATTATTCAATAAATGTGTTTCATTGTATTTTGTGATGATATTTTAAAATCAATATTTATAATTAATATTAATTAACTACGATAAAATGGATTCTCTATTTGGAATTAGAATATAACGTTTTTCTATGGATTCCACTTTCATTTTTGGTAATATTTTATAATAAGACTTGTAAAATCTTATTACAATGAATACCGTTAAAACTTTTTTACCGAAGGATGGTTCAAACTGAGAGAGAGGGGTAAAAATATTAGAAAACATTTGGATCCACTAATAAGTATTTAATTAGATAAAATAGATTCCATATTTATAATTATATTGTATAAATTTGGTAATGATTCATCTTTTATATTTTCATATTGAATAATAATAATAGTACAAATTTATTACCACCGTTCAGGTTAAAATGTGTTTACTAGGGGGGGGGGAATAAAAATATATTATGGTATAAATGATTGTAAAACTATTTTAAGTCATATTTGTTGAATATATCTTGAAGATAAATTATTCTACCATCATGTTGTTTTCTTATTTATTCCTTATTCACATGTAATTAACCTTATATTTTTTAAATATATTAAATAATTCCATGTGTGTCCCTCCCCTCACTTATTTAAGGGAAACTCTTCTCCTCCATTATTTATAATTATTGATCATTATTTGTTATCCATTCTATTCTATAAAACCTTATTGAACTCATTTCTTTTATTCATGAGCTTCTTCTATTTCCATAAGACCATTCTATGATGTATTGATGATCAATACAAAGGAGGTATCACAATGAAGATCCAATTAAATTACCCATCTTTTTCAAAGTATTCTTTTATTATTTTAATTTATCTAAATTTATTTTATCCTCCATAAAAAATGAATCTAATATCAAAATTATAATGTGATGTTATAGTGATTATGGTGTTATATGTTATCATATATTTCTTGGTACATCCCTCATTAAATAATTACTGGACACCCTTTGAGTTATGTTTTCTTCGATTTGATCATTTTTTTAATCCATGGTTTGGGATGTGTTATGTGTTCCTAGGGTACTTGAGGGATAAGTGGGGAGTTCTGGTGGTAGAAGAAATTCACACTGTGAACTAAATTCATGATGTGAATTTTTTTGTGTAGACCCCACTGAATTTAATTAAAAATAAAAATTAATTCACACCCTATACATTTTATACACCATGTAAATGTTATCCACTATATAAACAACCCATGAAATGTTACACAATCCATGAATATTTTACATCATGTGAAATTTTATTATAATATTTCTTTAATACTGGAGCTCAAAAATTTGAAAAATAAATCGGGATTGAAAATTTAATAATGTCAATATAACTAACATTACAAAAAATTCAGGCCTTGAACTTTTATTCCAACTCTAGTGTAGGGTTTTATTTAAAAAAAACATAATTTCACATTGAAGACCTTCTAAAAATGACTTTTGAGGGACATATTTGATCCAGAACCAATACCACAACATTTCATGGATCTACAAATCCAGATTTTTAGTTACTTTAACTTTTTCTTCTTCAAATTTTATATCTATTTCAAATGGAATTTATAGAGCTCATTAAAAGGATGAAGGAAGTAAAATTATAATGGTGATGCAATGTTTTGTCCCCACACTACCTATTTTCAAGGAATATGGTCTAAATATTTTCCATTTTAATATTTTAATAATGAATTGTTCCTATGATATTTGCGATCGCACCTGCATTTTGTGCACATGAAAAACTAAATTGTATTATTCTGAAAAAATTATACACATTTTTTAGACCATCCATTTGATCATGTTTTGTCAAAAGGCATTGGGACTAAGACCTCTAGCAACACAATTGGTTTTATAGAGATAGACCATATTGATACATGGTTGAATATTTCATTATAGACCTGTAATAAATTGGACATTTTGATTAATTTTTTACTTAATCTTATGAATTGTAAAAAAAGTTAATTATAAAACATATTATGATAGAATAACCTTGGATAATTGTTTTAACTAATATGATTACGAAATTATTGTTAAATGATAAATAAATATTTTGATATAATCATGATGATAAGTATTTATATGTATTAACTGATTTTATTCATTTATACAAATGATAATTTGATAAATTTAACATTGTGTCTTATGATGATATATCCAGTTTGACTGATATAGGACCTGTGATTCTAATTTTTTATTTTGAACTTATGTGAGATCGATTTAATTTATAACTGATGGGGGTGATTTTTGTAAAATTTTGTTTTTCTAGATATGACTCATGATTTATGATAACACCTAAGGGATTAGTGCATGTTTTCATACATGAATATTTATAGGTTAATATGTACTTGATGACATAGGTGAATACTATATGATTATATCAGTTTTTTGAGGACTAGATTTAAAGTCACTAGATTCCTAAGGGTTAGATTCTTGATAGCCTTAATGCATATTCCATTAATGAAATTGATGTTTTTGTGGTTGACCCTCATCTAGAAAATAATCCACTAATTTTTTGACCAATCTTGATGCAGGATGAACCATACCTAGATAGATATATCTGAAAGGGTACTAATATAGATTGGACTAGCCCCAATTGTAACCTTGGAATTTGAGGATCAAAATGTTTATTTGATGGGAAATATTCATTTATTAAATTAATTCATTTTTTTCATCTTTATTATGTGAACTATATTTCTCATACAAGATGTTTTTACACATGGTGGTATCGACCTACTTATTTATACTCACACCCTATATGGTATCCCGTGTTGTTCTCAGATAGATATCATAGATGCTGGATAGGACAAGGGAAAGGGACCTTGTTATTGATTTGTGGGGTGATGGCTTGATTTGCAGATTCATTCATAGGCCATGATTTGGGTTTTTTATTTAATCTTGAATATTATTTTATCTATATACCTTTTATATTTTTATTTATAGACATTAATCTTTCAGTACATTGTTATTTTATAATTTTGATTTATTCAGTTGTTTTCTCTCATCATCTGTTGTATGATTATTTATTCATATCATTTTCTCTATTACTAATACATTGTTCTTATCCTTAAATTTTGTTATGAATATTTACCAAAGGGTTTTTTCCATAATATATATATTTTAGACTCACACTACTAGTCGAAATCCTATTGTTTATATGGAGATGTGCTTGAGGTCATTTATCCATCCAGTACAATCCCTTGAGGGAGCACCAGGCCGGGGATGTTAAATAATGATATTGAAGGATTATGTTTTTCTATAGTGCCTTATAAATTGGGAATGTTTGCAATTACACTTGAATTTATCAGGAATTGTTAATGATGTGGTGAATGCATAGTAGAAAATATAAGTGAATAGGGATGGGACTGTTGTTAATGATGTTCGGTGGTATGGTTTTATATTATTTAAGCTAAGGCTATTCACATGCATTTTGAAGATAAAATTGTTTAGAGTTCTAATTGTACTCATGTATAACCTGAGATGATTATTTATGCTTTACGATAGGCACATAGGGATATATACTAACATGCATTGTCCAATACAATGTCATATTTATTGCATGTGATACATTTTCTATAAGAATTATGGAATGAGATACTTGTTCTATATAATAAAAAATGGAATAAATGAACTATTATTTCATGAAAACTCACTTTATAAACCATGTTTATAGATTCCATGAGCCGGTGTTTCTGTTTTATCAACTATTGAGGTTGACCTTTTTGTAAAGAATTTTCTATGGAGTTCATTTATCTTGTCAATAAATTGCCTCCTCAACATATTTGAATTGAGAGTTTAGGGAGAGACAATTATCATTATCCTGGCATAGCTAGATCATTAAATTCTTTAGGTCATAATGATTTGATAGATTTTCATATTTGGTTATATATTTCTAAGGGTTATGTGATTCCTGGAGAGATAGATTTTTCAAATCAAGCCTTAGATATATTAGATGGTGAGAGTGTTTTAACTAAAGCATATGCCTACATTCACAATCGAGGAAGGCCCCCAATAAGTCATTTTTTGGATCAAGCCAGTCCAGTTGGTCTTCATTTAATGTGAGATACCCATATATAAGAGGACTAATATTTCTATATACATGTTTCATGAAATATCCAAAAATTATTTGGACAATCTGGATCAATCTGAGAAGCTAGAGATGATATCCTCGAAAGACTTTGAAGTAATGTCTCCAAGTCACTTATATTCTCATATGGTGTGTTAAGAGAAGTATTTCAAGCTCATGTACATGATACACGATATATTTTCATTGATGGAAAATGATATATTCTTTAACAACTTGAACCAACATTCTCTATCCTTAGTCATCGATGAGATCTCCCAAGAGATATGTTTTCAGGGTGGTCTTCTCTATAAAAGAATATCCTAGGTGAATTCCAATCATTAAAGTACCCTTATATATTTGATAAATTATGCTCTCATCATAGAATGAAATATATGATTGTCCCTAAGTGGTGTCCAAACAATTTCAGAAGGGTTATCCGAGAACTATTATTTTAGTTTCATAAAGCGCCACTATGATAATTTTTACTATGGAGGTAGCGACAAAAAAATTCAATGGAGTGGAGTTCCACCTCAAGACCATGGTTTTGTGTTGTTATTTAATTATAGAAGGATGGGTCATAAGTTACCTTAGTCTCTTCACCATATATTAGAGTTCCATGTCTGTGAGAGGTTGGGTCATCTTCAGAAGCTTTTTCAAAATAACTTATAGAATAGATGTGGCATGGGATATGGACATGCACAAGAGTTTGAAAGGGGGTCAGCTACCCCTTATCAAATAAGTAGCCTGAGTTCCACCGAAATTTCAAGCTAAGGTAGGAGATGGTATACCCTATTATAGGAGTGACAATACAACTTAGAGGGAAATTTATAAGGTTGTTGGAAATGATCCCATGGTAGAGTGGTGAGCTAGATGCATGTTATATAATCTGCTCTGACTAGTTTGGATGCATAACCTTATACCTTCAAAAGTATGATTCATTTATCATCTAACTTAGCATGATTTTATTATATATGAGAATAAAATTCCCTACTATAGAAAATTTTTGTAAATTTTTTGGGTTTCTATGTGTAGATAAATGTTGGGGTCATGACTGTTGACATACGATTTGGAGTGTAGTTATAGGGTATCAAGCATTTCAAGGAGATTCCTCTTAAAATTGGTGGCAACCTATTATTATAAGAAATTTTTATGTTGGAAATGAATTTATTAGATTTTATTCATAGAAAAATCATTATTGTTTAATTGGAGGATCATATCAACTATTATCTAAGTATTCTTTTCATTTTTATCTCATGAAAGGGGTATCTATACACACTAGGTTGAGTGAGAGCTTAAACATGGTCATGCATGACCATTTTAGTGAAGATTTAATTTCCTCTTGGTTTAAATATCATGTTGTGTTAGGAATGAAAGAGGAGTGATATTGAATACATTACTCCATCAATGGACCATTTTCAGGACATATTTTATGAGGAGTTCTTTGGCTTACCACCTGATCAAGAGATTGAGTTCATGATAGAGTTAGTGATAGGATCTGTGTCAATTCATATTTTTCCTTATATGATAGATCCTTTAAGGACTCATGAGTAGAAGGTTTAGTTGGATGATCTGTAATATAATGTTTTCATATGGACTAATACAACTCCATGGGGTTCTCTAGATCATTTCATTAAAAAGGTGGATGATACATTGTGCTTAGGTGTGGATTATAAGTTATTAAACTAGATTATGATCAAGAACTGGTAACTCTATCGATGCATTGAAAATATATTAGACCACATATGTGGTTACAAGATTCTCCACATGATTTAATTGATTCTAGGGTACCACCATTTTAGGTTGAGAACCGAAAAAATATAACTAAATATTTTTAGGAGAAGGTATGAATTATATGAGTTCTTAGTATTGTCTTTCTGTTAGAGAATTCACCAGAAGTATTCATGGACTTGATCAACAAGATCATTAATCTATTTATGGTTATTTTTTGGTGGTTTTCATCAAATATATATTATTGTACTCCTTGTAAAGACCTGGAAATTCCATCTAATATTATTTAATTATATGGGAATTTTACGAGTCTGCAAAAATTGATGGCGCACGATTCCAAGACCCGAAGTGTCCGAAAATAATTTTTGAACTTTTTTAAGTACGTTCAGTAAATGTGTCAGCAGGTTTTTATAAATTTTGAACTGGTGGTAAGAATTGAAAATCTGAGGACACATTTGAACTCACATTACTGATATTCACATAAGGAGACCTTCACCTCGACTGCAATAGGTCAAGGGTGGAAGATAGTTTTTCACATTTTCATGAAAGAAGAAAAATAAAATTGTAATGACCCAAAGTTTCATTAATGGAAAATCCCTCTTGATCCAGTTAAATGTTTCTTTATGAAAAATGTTTTTATAAGATGTCAACTTCTTTAGTTTTACGTTAAGATTTGTGACCGTTACTTTTTAGTCGTTGAGCAGTGATCATCTGAGTAGTATAAATATAAGGCTTTAACGAACCCATTTCTACTCAAACAAAGGAAGCGATGGGCTCATCTAGTAGAATTTCCCCTTATGAAGCCCATTTGTCACATCTTGGAAAAGAGGTGGCATCTTTGGTCTTTGCCCTTGACCAAGCCCAAGATGAGCTTCATCAAGTCAAGCTCGAACGTGATCGTTTACGGGAAAAGTGGAAGTTGATTGAAATTACCACTCGAGCGATGTTATCCGAGCTGCCCCAAGAGTCTGTCACCATCGTGCACCTTACCTTTAGGTCTTATGTGGCTATTTTAAGGGGTTATTTAACAAATAAGTATCACCATGTTCATGTAAATTATTTTAGTATATAATAATGAATATAATTTCTAGTCATTTTTGATACATTTTAATTAGTTTTTAAAGTACAAATGGTGTTTTTAGTTATTATTTAATTAAGAATTATATTTTATTAAATTAAAGGCTTTTTTAATTAAATAATATTTTAATAAAATATTATTATTAATATTACATTAATGTTTATTAAATATAAATGATCTTATAATTTTATGAATGCAATTAAAATTTTTATTAAGGTTTAAAAGCCATTTCTATCAAAACCCGTGAATTTTTTTTATAAATGTCGGTTTTTATTTTAAAAATGAAAATTCAAATATTTAGAAAATTATTTAGATAAAATAAATATTATTTTTGGAATCAGGACGTCGAAATTATCCAACAGTCAATGTTTCATAACTTTCTGAGACAGTCAAATTTTTGGGTAAAAATTAAATACCATTTAAATATATAATGTGTTTTATGACATCATAATGACCCAATGGTGATGTAATAAAATACCATAATCCTTAGGTTCGGCCAATATATGTTTTATCATTAAAATAATGAGGTTTTGGGATTTTTTGACCCACTTTTCAATGCATTAATGGAGCCCTCAAGACTTATTCAACACTTTGCCTTTTTAAATTAATTTCCATGGGAGTGTGACTCACCTCCACATAAGCAACCCTAATTTTTTAATAAGTTCGGACCTTGGCCTTTTCAAATATTGTTTTCCTCTTTCATTTTCCAGAAACCATGGGCAAATACCATGGGATGGTTTGTGGTTTGGATTATTTTAATATAAGGGGTCCCAAACCTAAATAATAAAGAATTCCCTCACCTTTCCTATATAACCCCACCCAAGGTCCCACTTCCTCCTCACACAAAGCCTTTGTAGTTCGTCCAACCTATGAACTACCCTCTCTAGAATCCTCCCAAGGTGCCCCAAGCTCCCAAGAAGCCTCTCACAGGCCTCTCTCTAGCCTTTGGAAGCACACTTCCAAGTAAGGGTTTTTTCTTCCTTTCTCATTTTTGTCAATTTTCTTTAAGTTGTATTGCCCTTTTAATTTCAATTATGAATGTTGGGGTATGGTTTAGCACCTCTCCCATACTACCCTCTTATTTTTTCAATGATGGGAGACCCCTTTCTCTCTCATTAAATGCCTCCCATGTACACCCGTTACTATGCCGAAATTCTGAAAGGAACCTTTTTCTCCCCTTCTATATTCAAGCATTAATTTTGTATCATGAATCTAAATTCCTTTTCAATTGTTGGGACATGTATCTATATGACCTCCTTACTGTCCATTACATTTAAATATGATGAGGAACCCCTTTCTCTCTCATAAACCTTTTTTTATGAATTGTTATGTCACGCCGTTACGCTGCCGAAATCACACCGATTTTCTAAGCCAATATCATTGTGTAGTGAATACCATTCCCATGTATCCATCAAAGGTATTCACCTTTATTAACATTTACTAATTGATTATAAAGTTTCATGTATGAATTACACATTCCTTTATTGTGGAATAAATGATTATGTTTTATGAATCCATGTTTTATGATCCCTGTGGCACACTTATGCATGAAATGAAATGTTTAAGAAGGGTGCGCCCTTTATAGCGCTCCAATGCATTGGGTAAAGTATAGTATCATGATACGTCATGTTCAATGAGTGTTGACTCATGCTAATTCAAGTGCAACGAGGGTTTACTCGTGCTTCAAGTGAAATGAGGGTTTACTCATGCTCCATGTGCAATGAGCCTTGGCTCATGCTAATTCAATGTTAAGTGTTGTTGCCACATTTCCATGTTTTGGTTATCATGATTTATCATGACTTTATGTTAATGTTACTATAATTATCTATTGATTTTCATATTGCCTAACATGTATTGTAATCCTCATGTTATTCATTGTGTACTCCCTTACTGGGCTTTATAGCTCACCCTTTTCTTAGGCATGTCCTCAGGTTACCCCATACAATGCTAAGTACGAAGGAATGTAGTGGTCATGTAAAGGAAGTTTTCTATAAAGATGTTGTATTTCAAGTTTAAAGTTTTTATGTAATGATCCTAAGCCCCAAAGACACTAAACCTCTCGATCTTCTTTGTTGTATCAAGTGATGTTTTATGTAATAAAACATGCTTAAGTTGTAATAAAGAGCAGGGTTGTCATAGTTGGTATCAGAGGATAGGTTTAGTTATTTTTGGGATTAGGAAACCCTAGTAAAGACTTAGATACAAGACTAAGTATAATAAAAGCATCCCTAAGTTTTGGTAAATGCTATGTAAGTGGTTTATCAAACAAATACATCCCTGTCTGGATACGAGCAGGTAGAGGCGGCTCTGGCACAGATGTATCCTAGGGGTAAAACCCGAAAACACCGCTTTGAGCTAGACTCGAATGGGAACTGGTGCACGACAACGGGCCTTGCTACACTCTTGGTTACGACACTCCCGGGGGATATGTTTTGATAAATTCACAATCTTAGTATGAACCCTTATTAAGGGAAAAATGCTCCTAAGAATATATGTTAGAAGGAAGATCATGAAAAGCCTGGATTGAATCCTATAGACTCATGAGTTAAAGAGATTAAAGTTTATTTATAAGTCATCAACTTTTGTCTTTGGATTACCCTTTATGTGTTACCCATAAATTTCCTTTTATTCCAGCCAATGGCCGGTAATAGGATAACTCGGGCTAACAACCGTTGTGAAGATCAGTGTGATGATTGTACTTATGAGATGCCCAATCCAATGGGAGCGGGAATCACGAACTTTGTCACGCTTCTCTCCCAGCTAACTCAAATTTTGAATAGAAACACTGGTCAAGAGGAACGTTTAACCCCCCCTATGAAAGAACAAGTCGCTATTGAAAGCTTCATGAGACAAAGGCCTCCTACTTTTAATGGATCATCCGATCCCACGATCGCTGAAAAATGTATCAACTCCATTGAAAAGATATTCTCCATCCTCTAATGCTCTGAAAAAGAGAATGTTCTCCTAGCGGCTTATCGTATGGAGGGTGAAGCTGATCAATGGTGGATGTTGATCAAAAATACGATGCCTGAGGAGGAGATCAAGGCTTTGGAATGGAAGGAATTCCGGAAGATGTTTTTCGATAAATACTTTCCACGCACCCTCCGTCTTAAGATGGAAAGGGACTTCCTTTCCCTCAAACAGAAAGATGAAGAATCTGTGGGAGCGTATGAGGCAAACTTCACAAGGATTGCACGATACGCTTCCGGCTTTGTCGTTACCCCCGAATGCAAGGTTGACCGCTTCTTTGGTGAGATGAAGCCTAGCTTGCGGAAAGCATTAGCGATCCATGACTTCGACACCTATGAGGAAATTGTCCGATGTGCCCTCAAGGTTGAAATGGAGATCGGAGAATCACAGGGGTATCATGGGGACAAGAAGCGTAAGGTGGACTTTAATGCTGGTGGTCCGATGGATAAATCCAACAGCGCTATGAAATTCCAGCACCCCACTTGCCAAAAGTGTGGAAAGAAGCACCCTAGAAATTGCCTTAGGGGGACAAGAAAATGCATCAAGTGTGGAAGAGAAGGGCACCTAGCTGTTAACTGTCAGCAAGAAGGACTCGCGACTGCGACAGAGGATAGGAACGCTCTGTTCGAACCTCAACGCGTTGTTCAATGCTTCAAATGCAAAGAACCGGGTCATTTTGCGAATTAGTGCCCTAATCCAAGGGTTATCGGAGGCAATCAACAACCTCCAAGACAGCAAGGAAGAACTTTTGCCATCACTTCTGCCGAAGTGAACCCCGACAACGAAGTGGTGACAGGTACGCTAGTTATTCATTCAAGAATAGCGAACGTACTTTTTGATTCAGGTTCTACGCATTCTTTTATATCTCAAAAGTTTAGTAGAACAATCCCTGCACCACCACAAATCATGGAAGTAAAGATTTCGGTGAGTACGGAAAATGGGGCAATCATTGCATCCCATGAATATAAGTCATCCCCTGTTATAATATGTGGATTTAATTTCCGGGAGAACCTCGTCATACTCCCTTTGGTGGAATTTTATGCAATTCTTGGCATGGATTGGATTTCCTTATATAGAGCCAACATAAATTGTCGGGAGAGGGAAATCACACTCCATATGGAGAATCGACCCCCGATTCTTTACAAGTGTCAGGAGGAAGATGAATCTCCTTTAGCTCCATCATCTCAAGCATGGATATTATTGCCTTATGAGCACGCATATCTGGCTCAGATGATTGAGTCCAAGGAAGAAACCACCCTTGAAGAAATGCCTACTGTGAGGGAATTCGCTGAAGTATTTCCCGAGGAACTTCCTGGTCTTCCTCCAAGAAGAGATGTTGAGTTCTCAATTGAACATATACCTGGGGCGCTACCAATATCCAAGACTCCAAATAGAATGGCTGTTGTTGAGCTTGAAGACCTGAAGAAACAACTACAGGAGAATCTGGATAAAGGGTTTATACGCCCAAGTGCATCACCATGGGGTGCACTAGTCCTCTTCGTCAAGAAGAAGGATGGGTCAATGTGGCTTTGCATCGATTATCGTGAACTTAACAAAATCACGATAAAGAACAAGTATCCTCTCCCAAGAATCGATGACTTGTTTGATCAGCTGCGTGGAGCACAATACTTCTCCAAGGTGGACTTGCGGTCGGGATATTATCAAGTAAGGGTGAAGAAGGAAGATATCCCCAAGACTGCTTTTCGTACAAGGTACGGGCACTATGAATTCATAGTAATGCCTTTCAGACTCACCAATGCTCCAGCAATATTCATGGACTTGATGAATAGAGTCTTTAGAGATTACCTAGACAAATTTGTGGTAGTCTTTATAGATGATATTCTAATATACTCCAAAACCAAGGAGGACCATGAGGAGCATTTAAGAACTGTACTGCAGACTTTGCGCAAGGAGAAGCTCTATGCCAAGTACAGCAAGTGTGAGTTTTGGTTGAAGGAAGTCT
The DNA here is from genome assembly GCA_963277665.1 of Viscum album. Lineage (NCBI taxonomy): Eukaryota > Viridiplantae > Streptophyta > Magnoliopsida > Santalales > Viscaceae > Viscum > Viscum album. The sequence continues at coordinate 1,449,561,379 of OY728129.1, forward strand.
CATTCTTGGGTCATATCATCACAAGCAATGGGATATCTATGGACCCCTCCAAAACAGATGCAATTGAGGGATGGCTGAGGCCAACATCGGTAACTGATATCCGTAGCTTCTTGGGGTTAGCTGGATATTATTGACGATTTGTGAGAAATTTCTCACGATTGTCCAACGCTCTTACCAAGCTAACTCGAAAGGGAGTAAAGTTTGCTTGGAGTGATGAATGTGAAGAAAGCTTCAAAGAGTTGAAAAGGAGGCTTATCACTGCACCCGTGCTCACTTTACCCACAAGTGGGGAGATTTTTGTTGTATTCAGTGATGCTTCGAAGAAGGGCTTAGGATGTGTGCTGATGCAGAATGATAAAGTGATATCCTATGCCTCATGGCAGTTGAAAATCCATGAGCGAAACTATCCAACGCATGATCTGGAGTTGGCGGCGGTGATTTTTCCTTGAAAATCTGGCGGCATTATCTCTATAGAGAGAAATGTGAGATATATACTGACCACAAGAGTCTTAAATATATATTCACACAGAAAGAGCTTAATATGCACCAGAAAAGATGGATAAAGCTCATCAAGGATTATGACTGTTCAATACATTACCACCTTGGGAAAGCGAACAAGGTGGCGGATGCCCTAAGTAGAAAGGATCCAGCTATTCTATCAATGATGAGAATTGAGAAGGATACAATCTTCTTAGACTTGATGAAGATGGATGTGGGAATCATAAAGAAGGGAACATCATAAATCCTTTCACAAATGATTTCTCAACCATCTCTTTTGGAAAGGATAATGGATGCTCAAAAGGATGATGCAGGAATCCAAGAAAAAGTGGAAGCTATCAAAAAGGGAAAATCCTTAGTGTTTAATGTTAATGAATAAGGAATTGTGCGGTTTGGGAAAAGACTATGTGTTCCATCAAGTTCGGAGCTGAAGAAGGAACTTTTGGATGATGCACATAGTTCAAATTTCTCTATTCACCCAGGGAGCACAAAGATGTATCGAGATCTCTGAGAAAACGTTTGGTGGGATAATATGAATAAGGAGATCGCTGAATATACATCAAAGTGCCTGGTGTGTCAGCAAGTGAAGGTAGAGAGGCAGAAGTCTAAGGGGATGATGCAACCATTTCCCATACCAGAATGGAAATGGGAGAACATCACCATGGACTTCGTCACTGGACTTCCAAGGACATCCAAAGGCAACAATGCAATCTGGGTTGTTGTGGATCATCTTACAAAGACTGCACACTTCATTGCTATTCGAGAGGATTTCTCTTTGGGTCAACTGGCACGGATATATATTAGGGAATTGTTACGGTTGCATGGAGTACCACTATCTATTGTGTCTGACCGAGATCCAAGATTTACCTCTATGTTTTGGAAGAGTCTTTAACATGCTCTGAATAATGAACTGAACTTTAGTACGGCCTATCATCCTCAAACTGATGGCCAATCCGAGCGGACTATCCAAACACTTGAGGATATGTTGAGAGCGTGATCAATGGACTTTAAAGGAGGATGGGATCAACATCTTCCTCTAGTTGAGTTCTCTTATATTAATATTTTCCACTCGAGCATCCAAATGGCACCATGTGAAGCCCTGTATGGGAAAAGGTGTAGAACACCGGCATGTTGGGATGAGGTCGGTGAACGTAAGCTGCTTGGACCAGAAATGGTCGAAGAAATGGTGGAGAAGGTGAAAACCATTCAGCAGCATATCAAGGCAGCCCAAAGTTGACAGAAGAGTTATGCGGATAATCGTCGATGAGACCTTGAGTTTAAAGTCGGAGACATGGTGTTTTTACGCATATCTCCGTGGAAGAAGGTCATGAGGTTTGGAAAGAAAGGGAAGTTAAGTCCAAGGTACATCGGCCCCTTCGAGATTCTTGATCGTGTTGGGGCTGTGGCCTATTGACTAGCACTTCCACCTACTATGGCCAAGGTGCGTAATGTCTTCCATGTATCCCTATTAAGGAAGTACATACCAGAACCTTCACATGTACTCTCTTCCGAGGAGGTACAATTGGAAGATTATCTTTCTTATGAGGAGCAACCAGTGAAGATCATAGATCGTAGAGAAAATGTTCTACGAAATAAGACAATGCCCCTCGTTAAGGTGTTGTGGAGAAACCACAAGTTTGAAGAAGCAACATGGGAGTCGGAGGATATGATGAAGCTAAGTTACCCAGATTTGTTTTAGTGTGGGAAAAGGAAAATTTCAAAGGCGAAATTTCTTAAGGGGGAATGTTGTAAGGACCCAAAGTTTCATTAATGGAAAATCCCTCTTGATCTAGTTAAATGTTTCTTTATGAAAAATGTTTTTATAAGATGTCAACTTCTTTAGTTTTACGTTAAGATTTGTGACCGTTACTTTTTAGCCGTTGAGTAGTGATCATCTGAGTAGTATAAATATAAGGCTTTAACGGACCCATTTCTACTCAGATAAAGGAAGCGATGGCCTCATCCAGTAGAATTTCCCCTTACGAAGCCCATTTGTCAGAGCTTGGAAAAGAGGTGGCGTCTTTGGGCTTTTCTCTTGACCAAGCCCAAGCTGAGCTTCATCAAGTCAAGCTCGAACGTGATCGTTTACGGGAAAAGTGGAAGTTGATTGAAATTACCACTCGAGCGATGTTATCCGAGCCACCCCAAGAGTTTGTCACCATCGCGCACCTTACCCTTAGGTCTTATGCAGCTATTTTAAGGGGTTATGTAACAAATAAGTATCACCATGTTCATGTACATTATTTTTTTATATAATAATGAATATAATTTCTAGTCATTTTTGATACATTGTAATTAGTTTTTAAAGTACAAATAGTGTTTTTAGTTATTATTTAATTAAGAATTATATTTTATTAAATGAAAGGATTTTTTAATTAAATAATATTTTAATAAAATATTATTATTAATATTACATTCATTTTTATTAAATATAAATGATCTTATAATTTTATGTATGCAATTAAAATTTTTATTAAGGTTTGAAAGCCATTTCTGTCAAAACCCGTGAATTTTTTTATAAATGTCGGTTTTTATTTTAAAAATGAAAATTAACATATTTAGAAATTTATTTAGATAAAATAAATATTATTTTTGGAATCAGGACGTTGAAATTATCCAACAGTGAATTTTTCATAATTTTCTGAGACAGTCAAATTTTTGGGTAAAAATTAAATACAATTTAAATATATAATGTGTTTTATGACATCATAATGACCCAATGGTGATGTAATAAAATACCATAATCCTTATGTTCGGCCAATATATGTTTTATCATTAAAATAATGAGGTTTTGGGTTTGTTTGATTCACTTTTCAAAGCATTAATGGAGCCCTCAAGACTTATTCAACACTTTGCCTTTTTAAATTAATTTCCATGGGAGTGTGACTCACCTCCACATAAGCAACCCTAATTTTTTAATAATTTAGGACCTTGGCCTTGTAAAATATTTTTTTCCTCTTTCCTTTTCCAGAAACCATTGGCAAATATCATGGGATGGTTTGTGGTTTGGATTGTTTTAATATAAGGGGTCCCAAACCTAAATAATAAAGAATTCCCTCACCTTTCCTATATAAACCCACCCAAGATCCCACTTCCTCCTCACTCAAAGCCCTTGGAGTTCGTCCAACTTCTTCCCTACCCTCTCTAGAATCCTCCCAAGGTGCCCCAAGCTCCCAAGAAGCCTCTCACAAGCCTCTCTCTAGCCTTTGGAAGCACACTTCGAAGTAAGGGTTTTTTCTTCCTTTCTCATTTTTGTCAATTTTCTTTAAGTTGTATTGCCCTTTTAATTTCAATTATGAATGTTGGGGTATTGTTTCGCACCTCTCCCATACTGCCCTCTTATTGTTTGAATTATGGGACACCCCTTTCTCTCTCATTAAATGCCTCCCATGTACACCCGTTATTATGCCGAAATTCCGAAAGGAACCTTTTTCTCCCCTTCTATATTAAAGCAATACATTTGTATCATGAATCTAAATTCCTTTTCAATTGTTGGAAAATGTATCTATATGACCTCCTTACTGTCCATTACATGTAAATATGATGAGGAACCCCTTTCTCTCTCATCAACCTTTTTTTTATGAATTTTTATGTCACGCCGTTACGCTGCCGAAATCACACTGATTTTCTAAGCTAATATCATTGTGTAGTGAATACCATGCCCATGTCTCCATCAAGGGTATTCACCTTTATGCACATTTAATAATTGATTATAAAGTTTAATGTATGAATTACACATTCCTTTATCGTGGAATAAATGATTATGTTTTATGAATCCATGTTTTATGATCCATGTGGCACACTTATACATGAAATGAAATGTTTAAGAAGGGTGCGCCCTTTATAGCGCTCCAATGCATTGGGTAAAGTATAGTATCATGATACGTCATGTGCAATGAGTGTTGACTCATTCTAATTCAAGTGCAACGAGGGTTTACTCGTTCTTCAAGTGCAATGAGGGTTTACTCATGCTCCATGTGCAATGAGCCTTGGCTCATGCAAATTCAATGTTAAGTGTTGTTGCCACATTTCCATGTTTTGGTTATCATGCTTTATCATGCCTTTATGTTCATGTTACTCTAATTCTCTATTGATGTTCCTATTTCCTAACATGTATTGTAATCCTCATGTTATTCATTGGGTACTCCCTTACTGGCCTTTATAGCTCACCCTTTTCTTATGCATGTCCTCAGGTTACCCCATGCAATGTTAAGTACGAAGGAATGTAGTGGTCATGTAAAGGATGTTTTCAATAAAGATGTTGTATTTCAAGTTTAAAGTTTTTATGTAATGATACTAAGCCCCAAAGACACTAAACCTCTCGATCTTCTTTGTTGTATCAAGTGAAGTTTTGTGTAATAAAGCATTCTTATGTTGTAATAAAAAGCAGGGTTGTCATATAAATAATTAGCATTTTATTTTTCTTTTGAAACATCTCTTTTGAAATTATGGAGGTGGGGACCACCCGAGCTAGAAAACCCTCCAAATTTGAATTCATGGTCGTGGGTACCACACAGACCCCTCCTAATGAGGGAAAACCTCTGAACTCTACAATTAATTAATTGTGCCATTTATTTGTGCCAACATTAATTTCTCCAATGTCAATTAATTTGACAAAAATATTTTAATTTGTTTGATCCTCATTTCCGTGACAAAATTGTTGGAAAAGGGGAGAATGCTGGAGATACTCTTCCTCTAATGAAGAATAACCTCTCCAATGAAGAATGATTAATTGACCTCTGAGCACCAATCGGAAGCGCTTTGCGGTAGTAACACACACCGATGTTCTTCAATGCCTGCATCTTCTACCTCTCGACTCCTCCAACGAATGACAATGTAGGGGTGTGATTTGATTGATCTTCGTTAATTTCTTTTACATTTAATCTCTCCCCATGAGTCTCTTGATACCTCTCTAACATAGAGTTGTGGGAAAAATGATCATGGACCGACCACTCTATGACCTTTGTGGTTTTTGATGAGTTCATCGCGATGGAGGTGGGTAGAGACTGGAACCGGCGACTGGCACTGGTTGGACTCTGGAGCGACGGTTAACACACATGCCGACCGCAAAGACGATGGCAGCGTAACCACATCGTCGGAGGAGGTACGCTACCCATTGGCCATGGTGGAGCAAAGGCACCAGCCGGCACACGGTTGGTCACGAGAAGGGGAGGCACCAGTATTCATCTATGCGGCTGGTGTGCAAGTGTAGCGACACGAGGCTGCGACGGAGAAAGAGGGAGGTCGGCTTGCTAATGGCCGCTTATGGTGGCATGGTGCGCGACCACACCTTGGAGGATGGCTGGCTGTCCAGCCATCCGCGGGCTGCTTAGTACGGGCTACACCATGTGCCAGACACGGGTCGTGTCGGGTCAGTCTGACCGGACTCAGAGCAGCTTGGACCATTTTTGTTCATTCATCCTTAACTTGAGCTACGAGCATCCGTTTGATGGACTTTCTGCAATTCCATAAACCTTCTATTGAGATGGTATTTATTTTATACACAAATTAAATTTTGGATAAAGTTGGTGTATGGATGGGTTGGATCGAACACGTATCCAGTCGGGCCCTCAGAGCTAAAAGTCTAATAACTTACTAACTGGGTGTCTGATTGACGCACAGTCTATAGCGTTGATACCCCTATCATGTGGTAGTACTTTGGGATAGTTTTTCATGGGACTTCCTGGTAAATGGATTATGGACCAATGTCATGAGGAGCGTCCCCTCCTAAAATAAAGTGAGCTTAGTGCGGGAACCCTGTGGATGGCTGTAATATGATAAAGGGATCTTATCGAGGTATGTGCTTTAGGATCCTATGTGGGTATATGTTCAATATTCCCACTTGGATAGCTCTAGTAAATCCATGTGGGACTACTATAGGATCCTACGTGGGACTTTTGTTCTAGGATCCTATGTGGTTCTGATGATTTAGGATCCTACGTGGGTCTGATGATTTATGATCCAACATGGGTCTGCCTTTTTACAGAGTACGATGATTCAGTAGTTACATCTAATCAAATTTATTACTATACCTATGTTATACCTAGTGTGAGATAAGTCTTTACCTTTGTGGTAATCTTCACTATGGCATACCTTTGTGGTACATACCTTCGTGGTGATATCTCTATGATATTATTCTGTGTGGCGTACCATTATGGTACATACCTTCATGGTGGTTACCTTCATGGTATTATTTTCTTCTTGGAACAATTTTACTTTGGCTAAGGATTGGGGCCTTGTGTTTCCTCATTAAAGATATGAGTATACATGAAAACTTAGAAAAACGTATGGGAATATTCCTATGTAGGGTTGTCAGTTGTTTTCATTCTTTGTGGTTTAACCTTTCTGAATCTTGTGGGACCTTTGAGGGTATCGAGGTCCCTACTGAGTATTGTTATACTCACCCCTACACGGGCTACGCCCGCACCTTGTTGTGTTTGGTGTAGACAACAGACAACTACGACTGAGGATGAGCGTACCAGGACTGGAGGATGCTCATTGGAGGACCTTAGATGAGGCATACCGTAGAGACTATCATTCGAGAGATGTACCTACAATTCAGGTAGGATCCTTTGTGGGTGTTCACTGGTGTTGTTACAGTTACCATGTACTTTTCAGTTTTCTTATACTTTCCTGTTGGGATTGTCTTTTGGCCCCCTTTTTTTACTGTAAACACTATATTTACTATATAGTTTATGTGTGATCATATCATGTTGTGTGATTAGTTGTGCGTGTTTACAGGTTATAGAGGAAATTCATTCCCATTTTTAGGGTATACGCCTTTTGGTGCTAGTTGTCAGCCCTTGGCCTATGGATGGTGGGCTTGGGGTAGTCACGACACGAGCCCCATGGGATAAGTCATGACAAATTGGTATTAGGGCATTCATTTCCACCTTAGAAAATTGGACTCTAATATTTTAACTGCAATACTGTCAAGTGTTATGAGTGTGGATATTGGTTTAGCGAATCATGTGTTGGTGAAGCGACCGACGTATCCATACACCGGGATCCTTACTTCTGATTTTTGACTCAGTGCATGAAAACACTGATTGTGTTTGTATTTCAAAATGTTTTCTTCCTGATCTTTTTGAGACTGCTCATTAGGTATAACTTATTAATCGTGGAGCAAATGTTTCTTTTCAGGATGCCTCCACATAGACAACCAGCTAGGGTTCCAGGTATAGTATGCGTTGATATCCCACCGAGTGATAATGCCATGGGGCAGGGCCCTTTATCAGTAGGGGCACCAGTAGAGGCACTAGAGATACTATTACCCATTGGGCCACCGATTCCACCAGCCATAGTAGTAGATAGTGCATGCCACGTGAGTGTGTTTCACGAGTTCAAACACTAGAGGCCACCCAGGTTCAAGGGAGAGAGAAACCCACAGGAGGTTAAGGATTGGCTGGAGGTTGTGGTGAGAGTCTTCCGACTGGTAGGGTCACCAGCAGATCTCATGGTGATCTTTTCTGCCAGTCTTATACTCGTAGTAGCTGGAATATGGTGGAGCTCGATGCTCTAGGTTAATGAAGAGTTTACACTTCTTGGGAAGACTTTGAGAGCCTATTTCAGGTAGAGTTTGTCCTAGTGGCCCTTCACGCAGTGTGCATACAAGAGCTTCTTCATCTGCAGTAGGGCAGCATGACTGTGGGTCAGTACTCAGCGAGGTCCACTGACCTCTCTCACTACTCCCCTGATATGGTGCGAGATCCATTCTTCAGGTCCTAGACCTTCGATCGGGGATTCAGGTGGGATATAAGGTCTTGGATGATTTCTCATAGCATCCCGACGCAAGTGGGGGTGTTAGAGCAAACCCTCTTAGTGGAGAGTCTTCTTGCTGAGCAGTTTTCACCAGCGAGACCCACCATTGAGCGTCATGCGTCCAAGTTTTCTATAGCTGGAAGTAGAAAAATGTCACAAAGATCCAAGAGGGCCACAACTATAGGTGGACGACCGCTGGATTTAGTTTCAGTTCTGCGGGGCACCGGAGAAAGAGCTAGTCAAGCAAGGAGCAAGAAGTGTTATGCATGCGGCAGTCTGGGTCACATGGCTCGATACTGCCTGACCCGCCATACGGATGATCAGAATATGGTCGAAGGACCTCCCAGGTAGAGACATAGGTTCAACTAAGTAGGTCCATAGGGAGAAGGCGGATGTGGCATAGGAGATGGTCGTGTATCTGGTGGTGGGCGACAATTTGAGATGTTACTGGTACCACCACCCGATGGTCCACCTGGACCACAGGGAGTAGGTGGACAGGGGTGAGATCAACTCTAGGTAGCTGAGACTTATGATCATGGTGCTTCGAAGATGATACGAGGTATGATCTATGTAGACTACACCTTATTTGCAGTACTTATAGACATAGGTGAAAGTCATTCTTTTATTGCCACTACCCTCATTCGGAGCTCGGAGATTCCGACGGAGCCGTTGTCTTGATCTTTACTGCTAGAGACTCTTATAGGATAGAATTGGACAATTGCACACTGCTTCTAGCAGTGTGAGCTTACTCTAGAAGGTGAGAGCTTCGACATGGATCTCTTAATCGGAGCATCGAGGCCTTACGACATCATCTTGGGTACAGACTGGTTATCTACAGTCCATGATCAGATTAACTATATTAGGAAAACGTGTGGTATATCCACAAGGATGGGACTTGGTTTACCTTCAATGGTGATAAGGGAGCCTTTATAGCACCAGATGGACTTACCCGGAGGAGAGTGCTTTCGAACACTCATCAGTTGGCTAGCCTTACCTTTGGAGAAGTTGATGTGGAGAGTCTGAGTTATCCTATAGTGGTGGACCAGTACGTGGATGTCTTCCCTGATAATGTTCTGGGTTAACCTCCATGCTGAGAGGTGAGCTTTTACATTTAATTTTACCCATGGATGGCAAAGATATCTACACCAGCATATCGGATGGCTCCGGCAGATCTTTATGAGCTGTGGGTATAGCTGGGGGACTTACAGTGGAAGGGGTTCATCTGGCCCTGTGTTTCTCCTTGGGAAGCCCCAATTTTATTCACCAAGAAGGCGGATGGGATCTTGATACATTTTTTTGACTATCGTCGCCTGAACTAGGTGACCGTGAAGAACAAGTACCCACTCTTGTGGATTGAAGACCTCTTTGATTAGCTGAAGGGATCACAGTGGTTCTTGAAGATAGACCTCAGATCAGGCAATCACCAGCTCAGAGAGAAAGACGTGGATGTGAATAATATGGAATTCAAATGTTAGTATGGAAACTACGAGTTCTTGGCCATGCCATTCGGTATGACCAATGCTTGATCAGTGTTCATGGAACTCATGAACTGGATATTCCAGCAATACCTTGATCGCTATGTAATAGTCTTCATCAACGACATTCTGATCTACTAGTATTCTATGGAGGAAGATTCCTATCATTTTTAGATAGTAATGGACACATTCTAAGAGCACCAGCTTTATGGTAAGATTTTTATGTTCTGGTTCTAGATATGATTGGTTCTCTTCCTGAGACAGGTCATCTCGGAGGCTGGAGTTGCGGTGGATCCAACAAATATTGTGCTGGTACTCGCTTGGGAGCCACCCAGGAGTGTGATGGAGGTATGGTGTTTCTTGTATTTGGCCAAGTAATACCAGAGGGTTGTGCCATATTTCTCCATAGTTTCATCACCTTTATCAACATTGACAAAGAAAGGGAACCCTTTCTGTGGTCAGAGATACGCTAGTGGAGTTTTCCGGAGCTGAGGTAGAGGCTGACTAGTGCCCCCATCTTGAGGCTTCCAAAGGATGGTGTTGGGTACGTAATATACTGCGACTAAAAAGGGACCGGTATCGTATGTGTCCTTATGTAGGAGTGAGTAGTTTTCAGATATAGTTCTCGATTTCTAGGACATCATGGGCAGAACAATGCTACCCATGACCTTTGAGTTAGCAGCATTGGTCATCTCATTGAAGATGTGGCGACAATACCTGATGGGTGAGCATTTTACAGTCTACTTGGACAACAAGAGTCTCAGGAATATCTTCTCTCAGAAGGACATAAACCTGAGACAATGATGTTGGATCAATTTATTCTCGGACAATGACATCGAGGTAGTCTATACTCTATTGAAGGGGAACATTGTAGCAGATTCACTTATCCATAGATCCGGTATATTACTGCCAGGAGAGGCGACGTAGGAGCTGGATACTTTACGGATATCGTTTGTGGAACGAGATGGAGAATGTTTTCTTCAGTCTCTTACAGTCACTCCCCCACTTCTTCAGTGAGTCACAGAGGCACAGTGTGCGGACATAGACTATGAGGATCATAGGGTTCAGATATCCTCAAGGAAATCACATAATGGATTTTTTATTGGTAGAGAGAACTTAATCCTTTTCATAGAATATACCATGGTACCAGTGTCACTTTAGGAGTAATTATTGTGGGAGATCCACACATCCTCTCTAGCGGTACATCCCGGAGTGGCGAAGATGTACCAGGATCTCCGAAGACTACACTGGTGGCCGAGAATGAAGATAGTGGTAGTAGATTTTGTCTCTCAGTGCCTCAATTGTCAGTAAATGAAGGTGGAGCATAAGGTACCAACATGACTCGCTCAACCTATAGAGGTCCCATAGTGGATGTGGGATGGGATATCCACAGACTTCATGATAGGACTTTCATATACATCTAGGGTTCTGTAGAGTGTTTGGGATGCCTCAATGTGCAGGATATTGTGAGGCTACATAGATTAACCTCAATAATTGACTCTGATCTTGATGCACGTTTAACTTCCCATCTATGGAAGGGGTTTTAGGAGGCTTTCCTGATGCACCTTCATCTGAGCACCGCCTACCATCCATAGATGGATGACTAGACTGAGTGGACCATTCAGACCCTTGAGGACATGCAGCGTTCATGCGTCCTTGACTTCGGTAATAGCTGCGAGGATCACTTTCCCTTGGTGTAGTTTTCATACAAAAATATATATCACTCCACCATTGGGATGGAACCTTTTGAGGCTCCATATGGCCGACCTTGCATATCGCCTTTGTGCTAGATTGTCCCAGGGGAGTCAGAATTATGGGGCCAAAGATAGTACATGCTACCACAAAGAAGGTGCAGATTATACAGGAGAAGATGAAGTCTGCACAGAGTAGGCATAAGTCTTATACTGAACAGAAAGACCTCTATAGTTCAATGATGGTCACCACATCTTTATATGAGTCTCACCACGATGAAGTTTGTGACGATTTGGTTGGGGTGGAAAGTTATCATTGGGGTTCATCGGACCTTTTTAGGTCCTCAGTAGAGTTGGTGAGGTGGCATACAACATAGCTCTTCCACCTCAGCTGCACTAGATGCACGACGTCTTCCATGTATCCCACCTGAGGAGATACGCGCATGACCCTTCACACATCATTGACTGGAGAGATATGGACATCGATGATGGGGTAAAATTTATGGACGTTCCAGCAGAGATTGAGTATTGATAGGGGAGAGTCCTTAACATGTGATCGATACCTATGGTTTGAGAACTTTGGAAGCACAAGAACCTCCAAGAGAGCACATGGGAGCGGGAGGCTCAGATTCATGTTCAGTACCCCAACTTGTTTTCCATGTTTTTGTAATGTGGATTCAGGAAGAAAAATCCCTGATGTGGGGAGAATGTAAAGACCTCAAAATTCAATGTAATTTTTTTATAGTTATATGGGATTTTAAGAGTTTTCAAAAATTGAAGGCACATGATTCTGAGGCTTGGAGTGCCGGGAAAGAATTATTTTACTTTTTTAAGTACGTTCTGTAAATGTGTGAGCAGGTTTTAATAACATATGAACCGGTGCTCATTATTGAAATCAGAGGACACCGTTGAACTCACAGCCCCGATATTCTCTTAAAGAGACCTTCACCTTGACTGCAGTAGGTCGTGGGTGGAAGATAGTTTTCCACATTTTTATGGAATAAGAAAAATAAAATAATTAACATTTTATTTTTCTTTTGAAACCACTCTTGAAATTATGGAGTTGGGGACCACCCATGCTAGAAAAACCAGCCATTTTGAATTCATGGTGGTGGGGACCACCCAAACCCCTTTTAATGGGGGAAAACCTCTAAACTCACCCATTTAATTAATTTTGAAATTAATTGTTTCCAACATTAATTACGCCAACGTAAATTAATTTGATAAACCTATTTTAATTTTTTGGCTCCTCATATTATTTGAAAATTTGATGGCAAAGAGGACAATGTTGGAGAAACACTTCCTCCAACGAAGAATTCCATCTCCAACAAGGAATGAGGAACTGAGCCCGAGCATGGATCAGAAGTTCCATGTGAAAGAAACAAATGCCGATGTTGTTCAATGACTTCATATTCTACCTCTCAACTCCTCCAAAGAACGACAAGGTAGGGGTGTGATTTGATTGGTATTCGTTAATTTCTTTTAGGTTGAATCTCTTCCCATGAGCCGCTTGCTACCGCACTAACACAGAGGGTGCATGCTGAACGAAAATGGTCCAAACACTATGTGATGTTTTTGGTCTTTGATGAATTGTTCATCATGATGGAGGAAGGAGACTGGTACCAGAGACTGGCACAGGTAGGACTCGGGAGCGGCGAATGACCGTCCGCGCAGACGGTGGTGGTACAATTGTGCCACTAATGGAGGATCGCGGCCTGTCGGCTATGGCAGAGCAGATGCGGCAGCCAGCACACAGCTAGCCACATGAATGGGAGGCAACGGTGCACATATGTGCTGTCAGTGTGTAGGAGTTGTGGCCCAAGGCTGTGGCAACGAAGAAGGGCGGCCAGCTCTTTGTCAGCCGCCGGAGGGGGCACGGCGCGCTACCGCACTTTGGGGAAGGGATATCCCCCAATCGGGCTAGGCCATGCCAGTGGGCCGTCCTAGGATGGACCCAGGGCTGGACCCGGGTTGGGCTGGGGTGGTCCGACTGAATCGGACTAGACTCGGACCATCTTCGACCATTTTTACTCTTTCGGCCATAAATTGAGCTACGGGCACCCGTTTGATGAAAAGTCTGTGGTGCCAGAAACATTTGACTAAGACAGAACTTTTGGTATGCCCCATTTAGGTTTTGGATAATGTTGTGGTATGGCATGGTTGGATTACACATGAATCTAACCGGGCCCTCGGGACTAAATGGCCAATAACTTATAGACCGAACGTCTGATTGATGCACTATCTGATGCATTGATGCCCCTATCACATGGTGGTCCTTTGGGATACTTTTTCATGGGACATCATGGTAGTTGAATTATCTACATGTGTCTTGAGGTGTGCCCCCCCCCCAAATCAAGTGAGCTTAGTGAGGGAAACCTCTGGCTAGCTGTATCATGATAAAGGGATCCTATGTGGGTCTCTGCTTTGGGATCCTACGTGGATATATATTCGAATGTACCACTTGGACCACAATATGAAATCAATGTGGGACTACTCCAAGATCCTACGCAAGTCTTCTATACTAGGATCCTATGTGGGGTTGATGATTTAGTATCCTACATTAGTCTGATGATTTAGGATCCTACGTGGGTCTGCCTCTTAACAGAGTAAGATGATTTAGTAGTTACATCTAATCATCTTTACTATCGTACCTATGTTATACCTGGTGTGAGCTAAGTATTTACCTTTTTGGTAATCTTATATGTGGAGTACCATTGTGGTAATAACCTTTATGATTATATCTCTGTGATATTCTTCTATGTGGCGTACCTTTGTAGTACTTACCTTTGTTGTGGTTACCTTCATGGTATTATTTCCTTAGTAGAATAGTTGTACTGTGGCTAATGATTGGGGCCTTGTGTTTCCTCATGAATGAGATGGGTATACTTGATAACATAGGTATATGTATGGGCATATACCTAAGTTGGTTTGTAATTTGTTTTCATGCTTTGTTGTTTAACCTTTGTGAATTTTGTGAGACCATTGAGGGTCTTGGGGTCCCTACTGAGTATCGTTGTACTCTCCCCTCCACGGGCTATACCCGTACCTTGTTGTGTGTGGTGTAGACGACAGACAGCGCTGACTGAGGATGAGGGTACCAGGACTAGAGGCAGCTTGGATGTGGACCATAGATGAGGTGTACCATAGAGAGGACCATTTTAGAGTTGTACCTACACTTCAGGTATGATCCTTTGCGGGTGTTCACGTGATCTGTTTCAATTTACTTGTACTGTTATGTTTTCTAGTACTTTCCAATTGGGCATCTATTCTGGTCCCTTTTTTCTTACTATACACACCCTATTTATTATACATTTTACTTGTGATCATATCATGATGTGTGCTTGGTGGTATGTGTTTACAGGTTATAGAGGTAATGCCTTCCCAGTTTTAGTAAATTCTCTTTTCAGTGCTAGTCTCTAGCCCCTAGCCTATGGAAGGCAGGATTGGGGTAGTCATGGCATGGGCCCCAGGGGATGGTTTTTGAAACACCTAGTTAGCTAATGTTTATTCCCAAAATATTAAAATCATTTTGATTACAATACGATATCATCAACCTTTTTCCAAGATACCCAAATAATGTTTATTATTTGATAAAATGTACTTATTTGGACTTATCATCTTAGAGGTTGTAGTGTTAGTTGCATCTTAGATGAATGCAACCATGAAATCATGGGAGGTGAAAAACTTTGTCATCATTATTTGGTGTTTTATGGGTTTAGTAGTTAATTATCATGATTTCATCTATGAACTATTCCATATGGAAGCACTGATATCTATATTTCCCATGAAAGGGGTTTTGGTAGTTTGGTAAGAAGCATGGGAGGGATTTTTCAGGATCTAAAGAGAACAATAACCTTATAAATGATCAATAAATTTCATTTTCTAGGTAATCCATATACAATTTACTATGACTCATCCATATTTCGACATGAAGTAGTTTTTTTGTAGGAGGATCGAGTGGTTGCGTCTAGCTCAAGATAGTAGAGACTGCATGAGGGGAATTATCATACTCATTATTTGGAGTTATATATGGTGGTGTGATCCATTATGTACTTGAAAAATATCTTTGGGGATAGAGGTTTCTTGTATAAAAGGGAAAAAAGAGGATCACACACATCATTACTTAGGGAGACCTAAACTGCTATTTATAATATGTGTGTTGGGTATATCTTATGATTTGAATATGATCTGGTATACATGCTGAGAAACAAAGTTTCCATTGTCGATGCATTGATCTATAATTTATAGAATTAGTTTGTAAGATAAAAATTCAATGATTTGAGGATGATGGAAGTCTTTTTATATTTGTATCTTGATGTTTAGGGGTCTCCCAGAAAATTAGATTTGGATCTAATATTGGTAATACCAGTGTTTCTTTACATGATCAAGATGGGGCTATTATTTTTTCTAGAGGGATTAGCACTAAGGAACAACATATATCATGGGGATACACATGCAGGGCTGTTTCTAGGTGGTACTGATTTTCTTCCCTTTCTTGGAAGACTGTAGGTTCCTATAGGTTTACGTGAGTTGATGAGTTATTAATCCATGCTTCTATATGGGATTTACATTAGGGAAAGATATATAAGTACCATGATCATTGTTAGATGAACTTTTTGGGACCAAGTTGGATTGGAAAGGAAGTACAAAGATTTTTCTGTTACAAAGTGTTTTCTTTTGTTGTTAAAGAAGATAATTCAATTCACTTTCTGAAGGATTGGTAAATCAGATGATTCTTTTCTGATTTTTATTTCACAAATATTATAAGTTAGGAGAACATGTGATGAAATCCTTATAAAATAAAGGGGAAGTAAAGGTTATTCCATTCATAGGAAATTTTGATTGGAAAGAATGATGTCGCTGGATGATATTGAAGTTGTGGTACTTCATGTTGAGAATATGACAATGCAAAATGTGTTAGATCAATATCTACATATCACAGATGATACAGTTCATTATGAAAGCACTTGTTTGATTAATAATCCAGATGATAGTGATTCAACATTGGTATTCTTACCAAAGAAGATATTAAGGTGGTGTTGTTTCCCAGTGTTGGGAAAATATTTGGGGTTGAAAATAGGGAGATGGAGAAATGTGATTTTGGAAAATAATGATTTGTGAAAGTTTGAAGATAGACTAGTATGTTTCATGCATGTGGAGTTCCTTGATCCAAATAGAAAAATATGGCAAAGTAGAGGTTTGTGTGAAACATTGTTTTTTGTACCCTAGATTTAAGGGAGTTTGGAATATTGTGCGACATGCATGATTCATGGTCAAAACATCAAAAAATGGAATAGACATGACATGCCTCAAGGATTCACGAAGTGCTAAAAATATGAAGATGGAACAAAAGAGACTTACGCTCCCAATGCGATGGCAAATGGTGTTTTGTAGGATGAGTCATGATCTTGTGTGACACATCTGGGTTTTTGTGCATTGGAGTCTACAAGGTCTATAAGTAAGTGGGGACCCCTTCACATTTGTAAGGGCTCGACAGTTAGGCAAATCTTGAGCATTGTTGTGCAAAATAATTTTAATAAAAGGGTAGTGCATGAAAGAAATAGAGTTGTGCGCAATAAGAGTGTTGCGTGCAAGAGGTGTTTCACCGCAAAAGTTAAATCTTGAGTGCACTGTATAAATGTTTCGCACAAGACATATAAAAGAGTGTGCAAAAATTTTGGGGTCTTCGCACGTATTCAGTTGTGTGTAATGGAATTCTTACCGGCTTTTGGGTAGTAAAGTGAAGAGTTGTACTCTAGAGAATACACTTGTTGAATTGTAAAGAAGCATTAAAATGTTGTATTTCCCTATTTGTGATAAGAGGTTGCACACGCACTTTCAGATTGTCTTCTAAGTGAAACATGAGTATAATGGTATATCCTAATCATTTTATTCCACATTAGATGATTGTTTTCTAGTGGATTATGCGATACTATTTTATTTATGTACCGTACCAAGGACGTAGATACTCTTTTTGAGAAGTGAAACTTATAAATCTTCTGTTATTTTTGTGGTGTCTGTTTAGTAGTTAAAGAACTCTTTAACAATAAGTGAAGTTTGTTTCAAAAAAAAGGGGAAACATAAAATAAAAATATATCAATGATTCACCCCTCCCCCTTTCAGTGATACATGGATTCAGATTTGGTAACTTTAGAACTAGTTTCTTTAAATGAATAAGGAGTTAGTGATCTTCATGGTTTGATGTTTCACCTACCTGCTAGTGAAGGAAGAGGATAAGCGACCTACTGGGTAGTTACAACCTATTTTGTATCTAGAGTCAATGTGGGATGATTTTAGTATGGATTTTGTAAAAGGATTAAAAAAGACACCTCTCAAGAATGGTTCTTATTGTTTGGATGTCGAAACAATAATAAATATAACTCACTTCATACCTCTTAGGGTTACATTAACCATTTATTTTTTTAGTAGTATTTATATGTATCATATGGTTCATAGGATGGTTGTTCTGAGGAGAATTATTTATAATTTAGATCCTCATTTCCCATCTTGTTTTTGGTAAGGAATTCAAAATTCATTGATATCACTTGTTATTATGAGTATAACCTACAATAATTATATTTATAGAGAGTATGAGTGGACTATTTAGTTACTAAAATATGTCTTACAAGCATGTGTTCTAGATTTTAGAGGTTTGTGGGATTAGAATTTGGCACTAATCGAGTTTTCTAATAAAAACATCATCAAAGATTCAATTCAAATGGGTCATTTTGAGGCCCTGTATTGAAGACCATGTCGTTATCATCTTTTCTAGTTAGATGTAGGTGAGTCATTTCTTTTTTGGCCCTGTCATTTTCAATTTATTTCAGAGCATGTTCAGTTAATTATAAAACTTTTGGTGATTTCACAAATATGATATGGATCCTATGATTATTGTTAGATATAAACATTAATGTTTGAGACTGTTCTTCATGTTTTCCTTCAAATGCATCCTTTGATGGGGAAACACTGTATTAAAGAAAAAGGGATGTTGGTACCCCGTTTTGTCAGGCCATTCGATATTTATGAAAGTGTCAGTCTAGTGGAATTATATATGGACATTCAAAAGTGATATAGATTCATGAATAATGTGTTTCGTGTGTTATGTTTTGGAGATATAATTTGAACCATTCTCATTTGGTAGATTTTTTTTCACTACATGGCGAATTATGATTTTTCTTTTAAACAAGAAATATTTATTGGGGCCATTGTGAGAGGGATCTCTATGGGAATACTATTCCAATAGTACATGTTCAGTGGATGTGTGGGTGTCTTAAATTTTGTAAATTGGATAGGGAACCTTTTTTAGAACAATGGTCAGATTTTTTTTCTAATGCCCTACAATGATGAATGGAGTAGCTCATTGATGATTTTCTATATCGTGGGGATGTAGTAAGATCCTATATTTTTCTAGGTATATCTCTATATAATTTTTTATTACTCTATTTCACCTATATTATCATTTATTAAATGGGGTTTGTTGAGAATTTGTTTGTGATGGGTTATGTGATGGATGGGATCTAGATGTACAATTGTTTAATTCTGGTTGAAAAGTAAATTCATACTGTGAACCCATTTAAAGAGGTCAATTGTTTTGGGAAAAACCTTAAATTTAATTCATGGGATAAATTAAATAAAACCCAATATATTTTATACACCATGTAAATATCTAATGAAGATTAATTGAAGCTATAAATATATTACACAATGTGAAATGTTAATTGATAGTTTTTTAACACTAGAAGTTTTAAACTGAAAAAATAAAAGTGGATTTTTAGTTACATAGCATGAATACAATCCATGTAGTAAAAAAGCCACTCCCAAACCTTTTAAACCATCTTAAACATCAATTTATTTTAAAAAACCTCCCTTTTCTTTGTAGACCTTCTGCGGATGAATACTGAGAGTTCACATTTATCAAAAAGAAAATTCATATTGGATTGTGGATCTATGGACCTAGATTTTTTAGGTATTCTTTTGGTTCTTCACCCATGCCTTAATATGTTTCTTACATAATTTTTTTTCATTGAAAGGAAGGAAGAATACAATTACTATCATGGATGAAAGGTTAGATAATTAATTTCCCTATTTTTAATGTGGGTATCCTAAATCTTCTCCCTTTTTCAAATTTAATTATCCTTAGTTTTTGAGATATGTGGTATCTCACTATATCTCAAAACTAAATACCAACTTAATTTTATAATAAATATTATATTATAATATTTTATAGACATTAAACTGGATTCTATTATGTCCATATGCATGGATACCAGTACTTATAACCACGTGAATGGTGATCTAGCCATGGATCTTATTGAGACTAGGTCAATTTGACGTTAGACCCTTGTGATAAATTGTATAGATTTATTTAATTTTATATTAATATTTTTAATTAAAATACCTAGTATATTTTTTGATTTCTTTTGATATAATCATATCATCTATTTGGGTTAACTAATATGTCAATAAAAATAGGGTTAAATGATAATGAAATTGGGTTAATAAAAATATTATAATAATTAATAATCTGAATTAAGGAAACATATTCTTCTTGAAAAATATTAATTTGATAAATTTATCATTGTGTTTTATGGTGATATATCTAGTTTTATTGATATTTTCCTTGTGTTTTTTCATTATTAGCTGTTAAGATTAAGTGAAATTGTTGTGATTGATATCCCAAGGAAAGATAGTTTAATGCATTTCATGTTCTTATAGATATGACTCATGATTAATGATTGTTTCTTTCATCTTGGTGTATGATTTTTCCTACCACTTCTGAGATAGGTGGAGAGGTACTTGATTCTTGAATGTAGAGTATATGACTATATTAGGTTTTTGAGGAAATGATACACATTTACAGGATTCCCAATAGTTAGATTATTTGTATGTTTTGAGTTGAGTCCATTTTTGAATTTTCTATTTTTGAGATTCATCATCAGTATAAAACTATACCACTTGTTGGGTGGTTTATCCTCATGTTTGACGATGAATATTCATATAATGATATCCGAAAGGGTACAAGAGAATGTAGAACTGGACTTAGGTTTCACTCATGAACATGATGGTTGTCATGTTTTTTTCATGGAAAATTTTAAAATATTAAATTTATTCACTATTATTAACTTTATTTCATGAAGTTAATTTAGTAGACATTACATTTTGAGACATAGTGGTGTTGACCAACTGAGTTATACTCCCACATTTGATTGTTCACTATTTGGTACCTAGAAATATTTTTGGGATTCAGGAACAAATAAGGGAAAGGGGGCCTTTGGTTAATTTTTGGTCAGATTGATGGGTTAGTGCATGGAGATGAGACCAAAATGTGATTTAGGACCATGGTATTGGAGGTTTCATTTGATTCTTCATATTCTTTTATCTATGTTAAATTCATCTTTTAATTTATATACATCAATATTTCTATTAATCATACATTTATTATTTATATATATTCAATTTTTAAGTTATTTAAATTAGTTGTATTTTTTATTTATCCACATTGATTCATATTTTTTTACTACTCTTCAATTACATTCAGATGTAGTTGTAACTATTTACCAAATGGTATAGTCTCCCCACAATATTTTTTAGACCTATGATACTAGTCAATAGCCTCTAGAATACGGAGAGACATACCTGAGGTCTCTATAAAAATAGAATCGGTCACTTGAGGGAGTACGTGGTAGAAAATTTTATAGGTCCATCCATTTTCAAGATGATTTCCATCTAATTTGAAATGAATATATATACCGTGTGTACATTTGGATAACCTCCTCTACATAGTAATATGATTTACTTTTGACCACAATTTTATTGGAATGGTTATAAAATAAAATTTTATAAATAAATTTTATATGTATGACATGATTAATTTTCTAGATATAATGGATCATTGGCCAATGTTTAGGGACCATTACTACCGAACTAATGCACACATGAACAATGAAGCGGCTAACACCTAGAATGATGATAATAATAAATTACTGTTTTTGAATTGGTGATATGATGTTATATGTAAACCATGTTTGGTAATTAATGTATAAATATTTTTTTGGAATATATTTATAATAATCATATATTAATTATTGATTAGGTTTATTGCTTAAAAATATGGATAAGGCCTGAGGTAAGGGATTGATATTAAAATATCATTTCTTCTCATGGTTATTTATGTAAAATTTATATTTAGGGAAGATAAAAAATCCACATTCTTTTAAAATTATGAATTTTATTCACCTTTAGTTATTTCATGGGATCTCACTTTTTTCATTTCATTTTCATCTTTTATGTATACAAAATTATTGGGAAAAGTTTAAGATCCAAATTGGAATTATTTTCTCTTTTGTTGATAATATTATCCCCTCATGTCTATATTTACATTAAAATATTTTAATTTTTGTTTTAATAATCTTAGATTATAGAGTAAATTAGATTTTACATATATTTATATTTATAAGAAAATTTTTAAATAGAATCTTTTAATCATCTTTATGAATGAGGGAATGTTCACTAAATTTTTTAATAAATATTTTTTTAACGTATACCTCCTGAACAACACTTATATACATGATGAATTATATTTTCTTTGAATATTCCTTCACAAGTCTCTACTATATTCTATAGATAATATGTTTTAACTAATATTATAGAAGTTTTATATTTTTTTGTGTAATTTTGAAAATAAAATGATATTTACCTCAATAAATGATCATGTGATATTTTAATGATATTTTAATTTAAGAGAAAAACAATTGATGTCACAATTTCTTCACTATTGATATTATCAAATAATGAAATCATTATTGATTATCTAAATGGATATTGATTATGATAATTAAATATTGATGAAACCCATTGTATTTTCCATAGGTTATGCTATGAAGAATAGTAAATGCCCTTCTGATCTTTTTGGTCAAACATATGAATTGATTATGATTATGTGATAGATGGGTAAATAATCACTCTCCAATTCATTGGGTAATATAATTTATATATATTGTGAGATAATGATGATAAAAATGGACATGATTTTTAATTTCTATGTTCACATATTGATTCATGTGTATGATGGCTTTGATCTATGCTCACAAGACTGTTTTCTGGAAAATATTTTATATAAAGAAGTTCATATATGGATTCATGTGTATTTTTTCTACCAAATATGCCCAAATGATCATGTATGTACATGATTATGAATTTCTATATCCACAATAATACGATTTACTATGATTAATAGGCCACAATCTTTTGTTATGTTTATTGAATAATTAGTACTCCTCTTACACCCTTATCATCCATGATTCAACAAATGGCCTAATTGTTGAGTTTATAATAATTGATTTTAAAGGTATGAATCTTTTATGTTGAGAATACACAGTTGATTATTTTTTTCATACCCTTTAAATCATATTATGAATTATTATGACTGATATATATCATGATTACCCATACTTGGTATATGATCCAACCCTTTATTATATTTTCCATCCCCATGTTATTTTGGAAGTTTATATGTATGATAAAATATGAAGGGTTGTCATCACCTGACCACACTAAGTCATGAACATGGTCATTTAACCCCATGGGACTCTTATAATACCACATGTTGACACCACTATGATTTTGTGCTCAAAACAATTATTATTATGTTCATAATGAGCTTAATGTTTTATAATAGTATATTATTTAAAAATAATAATTTTGATGAAAATTTGATTTGTATTCAAATGTTTTATCATTAGTAACACTCTTCCTATATCATCTTATTTCACCACTAGAGATCAATTCCCATAATAACTCTGTTATTGTTAGATTATTGATAGAAAAATTGTGTTGCTACCATAAAATTATATTTATTGACATAGTGTTTCTACTATAAAATCCATATCACCACAGTATTCTTACCACCTCTATGGCCATGCTACTACTAGGTGTTCCATAACAAACTTTCTTTAACTAGTAGACATGTTCCACCACATGTTATGTGTTATCACCTATATTCTTATAATGTTATACCATCTACCAATGGAATGATTCTATACCTCTAGATTGTGATAACATCATATTTGTTAATATTTATATTCTTCTGTATTGGAATTAAATAATTCTATTGAATTTTTTATAGGAGTTAATTAAGTCATTTTATTTAAGGATTATTTATAAAACATTACAATGATGAATTGATGAAAATTTAAAAGCTTCTTAAGAGGATCTATGACATCGTTATGACTATTCTTCAATGGAAATTATAACCTATATAGATTTATATTTCTAGTGGACTCCATCATGCATATAAGATTATATAAATGTAAACTTTTTAGAAAATTACATAATAATTGAATACTAAAATATTCATGTTAATGTGTGGAATACATAAAAGAGAAAGAACATTTCATAGGATGAAATTAGAGGGATGTTTAAAAGTTTATCAGAGCAGATATTGGAAAAAAAGAGAACTTAATGAGAATATATTTTCGTGAAACATATAGAGAATTTTTTTGAGGTCAGAATGAAGAAATATTTAAGGATCCCTTAGAAAATATTATTTTATAGACTGATCTATACAACATCTGCCTTATCTTATTACTGAATCTCCCTATTTTTTTATTACATTTGAGTTGTATGTTTATTTTTCTTAGTTTATTCACACACAAATACTCATTTTCTTGAACTATAGAATAATAAATAATATGTAAACCCTTTTTATATGTACACCCAAATAATCTTTTTGAGAGGTCTATAGAAGGCCCTTATTTTTTATTCCAACATAAAACTATCAATGAGGATTTTATCCTAGAAAACTTGTGTTGTTATTTTTATACTAGATCCAAGTTGTGGGTTAGAATATTTTTAATCATATTCTTTATTGTAGTAGGTGATTTTCATGTGGAGGGGATTAGGTCGCAACATGATGTGGAACCCATTGATTATTCCGTTTTTTTTTTCTTCATTTAAAATCACAGACTGCATTTTTTAATTGTAAAGAAAACCGGAACATTAATAGAATGTTGTAACTAGTCTTTATATATTTATTTTATTTAATAATTGATTTCAGAAGTTTATATAAGTTTATATATTGTTTTAACTATTCCCTAATGATTCTTTGAGAAATGTTTTAAATGATCAAATTTATATTAAGATACATTTTTTATTAAATGAAAAAATCTATTTTAATGGGGGATTTTTTAAACATGTTTTTAGAAGATATTTTATTGGGAACTCACTTATCCCCTATAGAGTTACTCACTCTAATCGAAATTTTCCATCATAATGATTTTTTAAATATTTTTATAATATTAATAATTTTCATTTTAATGTCCATAAATTTATATTATATATTAATTTAGTTCATTTTGAAGAATATACTAGAGGGTTCTCTTTCACGAAATCCACTTTATTTTAATAACTCTATCTATCCTCACTATAAAATTAAATTTAAAATGAATCTCGATAGTATGTGTCATGATATCTAGACATTAGTTGAAGATAAATATGTATTACCTCAAATTCATACATTTACTTTGAGTTATTTTAATAATGCTTCTTATAATAATAATTTTAAATCAGTGAATTTATTGTAATAAGATTTTAGTGGTGAAGAATTTAATATAATATCTGCATGTAAAACTGATTTTGAAATTTAGTAAACTTTGGATATTTCTCATGAGGGAAAATTTAATTTAAAATAAATAAGATTAAATATATATACTATTAAATATAATACATTAAAATAAAAATTTATCGGTCTATCTCTTACATGTATATCATGTTCAATGTGATCAGGAATACAATGCACTCACTTGTGAATGTTGTTTACGATAAAACCAGATGATGTGTTTGTTGAGGATCCATCCACATAGATGGAGAAGAACCTCATCATCAATAAGTGAATTATGTGATGCTAGAAAGTTACCTATTTAATAAATTATTGTAAAATTGATTATTTATAAAAAATAATTCAACACAAATAGAGAGTATGATGATAATGCACAGATAACATGCGAATCCATCAAATATACAACTTCAAAACAAGAGTTAATCCAAACTAACAGTTCAAGTGATGAAGAATCCCATACTAACTATAATGCAGAGAAGGCCCATCTACCCAAAATATTTAGATATTTCTATAATAAGGGTAATTTATTTTGGAAACCAAATTATAATGTTTAATATGATAAAATAATAATCTTGCGAAAGGATTGGATAAAGGATGACAACACAAATAAAATAATCTTTTATGAGTTTAATAGGAAATGGAATGTTAAAGATGAATTTCTTAATATAAAATAAATAATAAGTTGGATCATAAGGATAAGAGGTATAAAGAAGAAATAAATTCCATATTGATTGACTTCGAAGACAACATGAGTTATTCGGACACAACCCATGGTGATAAGCATGATAGAGATAACATTTTATTTATGAAATACACATATGAGGTGATAAATAATTTTTTTCCTTCTCCTGTATAGATTTTTAAACATTATATAGATGGAAATAGTGATAAAAAACTTGTATAATGAAGATATATTTCAGTAATTTAACATGTGATAGGATACATTTAATGAGACTTAGGATAAGTATATCACTTTAATGAAACCACATGTCTTAAATTTTAATTTTATAGATTATCTTGTTATTGAAAAGGGGAAAATGATCAACTTTTAAAAGATAAAAATGAATTAAAATTTTATAATTAGAAACTATGATATATCTATAATTATTCACCAATGGGTTTAATACACTTACACACATTATTCTGAACTAGACAGCTCCCAAATACACTATTGGTATAGGGTATCAACTTCAAAAGAGGAGGATTATTAAAAACGGTTTTATTCATAGTTAGAATTTGTCCAACGGTTTTTATTCTTATAGACCCAACAAATTAATTATTTATAAATGCTTAAAACTCTCTTATAGGAATTCTGTTAAAAAATTATTGGTTAAAAAATGTTATTCACAAATATTTTTAGACCCGTGAATAGTTTGGTACCAATGTATTTTTTGTGTAAAATTTGTTTTATAGGGATCATGGTTAAAGAGATATAGTAAGAAAATTATTGCACCGAGATAGTATCTACTAAAAACAACCAACTAGATACTATTCACAGTTGATGAATTTGATAAAGGTGGATGGTGGACATGTAACTTTTGGTGAAATTTCAAATGATAAAATTAATTTATTTAGCCAAATTAGTAATTGTCAAACTATTTTAATTTCCATTGTATTATTTTTGATTGTTTTATTTTTAATATTCATGGAATATCATAGCTATGTGATGATGGTGTTCAGGTGAAATTCTAAAATAATTAATCCATTTTTTTATTTTATATTTTTTTATATTTACCTACCTTGAGAAATTATACTTTTTATGCTATTAATTTAGAATTATTATTATCCTAAAATATTTATTACCTATGTACCTTTCTCAATGAATCTTATATTTGGCATATGAGAAAATATAATTTAAATATTCACTAACTTACAATGACCAGTCGGAAATGGTTCATCAAAGATCAACCTAAACTAGAATCCATGAATTAAAAATTATATAAACCATGTCAAAAAAGGATGTATCACATGATATATTTCAGATCAGGGAAATAAGTTTCAACATATCAATCCCTATATTTGTGTCACATAGATTTGTTTATACCTTATAGGGATTTCATTTTATATGGAATGAACTATGTTTATGTTTTTATAGATGAATTCTCTAGGTATACATGGGTATTCGTTATATCTCATAATTATAAATCATATTATTATTTTACAATGTATCCTAGATCTGAAGTTATTCTTGGTGGATTTAGGATTGTGACCTTAGGAAGTGATTAATATCATGAGTTTGAGTGTTAATATTTTGAATACTTTTACTCACAAAATGGTTATAATCATAACGTTTCAGCACCGAGGGCCCGAGATCAATGTGGTACTATCAGAATAAAAAATATGAACCTTAAATAAATTACTCAGACAATGATTAATGAATATAACCTTATTATTAAGTTTCAAATTGTTTTTTCATAATGCATCTTATTATATAATTAATAGGGTTGTAATTTGGATTCTCTTAAGGAGAACACCATATGAATTTTAAAATGGAAGAAACAGAAAGTCTAACTAAATTAGAGTTTTTGGTTGAAATGTATTTATACTTAATGCTAAGTATAATATTAAATAATTTTCATCCATTACCAATAAATAAATGTTCCTTGGTTATTGAACTTATATTAAATCATTTATGGTGTTTAATAAGTTAACTAAATGTTTTTAAGAATATATTCATGTTAAATTTGATAAAAAAAACCCCACATGAGCCTTATAATCCTTTATAAAACCCTGAGTATGATTTTAAAATTCTGAATATTAATGAATAAACAAAAGGAAATATCATATAGAAAGTATAAACTTATCCTATTCTACGGAAAATCCTTATCCAAAACCAAAAATTATAAATAAAAACGAGTTTGATTTCCCTTATTTTACTAGATCTATTTTAACTCATATATACTATCACCAAGGTGTTATAGTTAGATACCGAGATAGTGGTACCTAAATTGAACTTATTGTAGAAATTAGGATGAATATCCGATATTCTTATAACAAATAGAAACCAAGAACATCAATGATATAATTAATGTAAAATTCCAGGTATTTTAAATTCAAGAGGTAATCAATAAGTTTGAATGGAATAGGGGTTGGGGACTTGTAGTTATGATTAATGACAATATGAAAAATGGCACTAAGTGGGTTTTTAGAAATAATGATTATAATTTAATACCTATAGTAAGAAATAAAGAATGTTTTGTTATACAAGGATATAGTCAGGAAAATGGTATTGAGAATAAAGAAAACATTACACTAGTGGCCACACCAGAATTTATTATAATACTACTTTCATTTACAGGAAATGTTTGCTTCAAAATATATATAATGGTTGTCAAACTTTCATTCCAAAATTTTAATATAGTTGAGTATTTTGTTTAAAAATCCATATATATTTCAAAATAACCATTTAAAAAATATTTTTTCTAAAATTAAAAATCGCTTAATATGGTTTAAAATAATCTCTTACAGCTTGGTATGATAGATTATTCTATTTTCTAATTTATTAAGACATATCAAATATAATAGAAAATCCAACCATTTTTAAAATATACAATTCAAAATATATTATATTAGTTCAAATTTATATTAATGATATTATATTTGGATCCCCTAAATATTTTTTGTATATATAATTTAAATGTGATTCAAATTATATTTGAATTGAGTTTAATGGGTGAATAAAAATTCATTATTGGTTTTCAAAATTTTCATAATAAAGATGGAATTATTCAAAATCATTCTTTATACATGAAAGATATGAAAAACATTTAGTTTTTTATAATACTAAAACTTGTGATAATCCCATGAGTTCAACCAGTAAGATAGATCTTTGTGATTCTAGAAAGCTATTAGATGAGACCATTTATAAGGGATTGATTGGTGTCTTTTTATATTTAGTTCTTGTCTACATGATATTATGTTTATAGAGTTTATTTGTATATGTTTTAAATAAAACCCTATATAGTATCATTCAATTTTTGTTAAAATAATTTTCAAATAACTAAAATAATAATAACATTTCCTACTATTCAAACCAAGGGGACATGCATT
Source organism: Viscum album (assembly GCA_963277665.1). Taxonomy (NCBI): domain Eukaryota; kingdom Viridiplantae; phylum Streptophyta; class Magnoliopsida; order Santalales; family Viscaceae; genus Viscum; species Viscum album. The sequence continues at coordinate 1,449,590,469 of OY728129.1, forward strand.
TGAAGTAGCCAGCCATTTAGATGCAAATTTCTGAGTTTGAAATTTGGATTGAAAAAGTACCTATGGAGCATATATTCTTTTGTGAGTTTTTATATTATCATGGTATAGTAAAAATCTATTATACTTTCTAGTAATTAAGATAAATAAATAGTTATAAGGAGTATTTGTGATCATATTTTTCCGATAAAACAAACATTACTAGATTATGGATATCAATTCAGAAAATACCCTATAAATTGCAACACCATAATCCTGATAAATATTTCTAAAAATAAACTCAATCATTATATGAAAAAAAAATTACGAGTTAAGAAACCTCTTTTTGTCGGATAATTTTCAAAAGGTTATATATCAATTGAAATCAAGGGAATAAAACATAATCATTTTGATATCTTTACAAAGATATTGGATTATGATAGGTCAAAAAACATTAACCATGAATTTCGAATTAAAAATATTGATATTAGAGAATCCATGTATGGAAAAGTAATCCTTAGAAATAAATCCATTAGAAAATCTAAAATTGGAAAATACACCATTGAAAAATCAACCATTGGAAGATATAATGTTGGAAATGACACCACTGGACAACCCACTATGGGATAGCTATCATTGGACAATCCATCATTGGAAAATTTGTTGTTAGACAAGCCATCATTGGAATGTTCCACCATTGGTGGTCTACTATTGGTGATACACCAATGGTGATCGAAATATAGTGATCCAACATTAAAATGATTCACTAATTGGAATGATCCATTATTGGGATGATCCACCATCAGATAGATCCACCATTGGGTGATCTACTGGTCTCTTTTACATTTTTTCTACCAATTGGACCTCTATCATACTAATATTCCTATTTTCAGTGTTTAAATTTTTATTTTATTTAATAATTATTATTTAATTGTATTTCTTGATATCATGTCCATAAATTATATATATCATAGTTATATCAAAATTTGAGTCACTGCCACATGTTCATACTCCCTTCGAGTCGTTTCACCATCCCCTTCTCTCCCAACCTTCATCCTTCTCAAGACTTAACCGAAGCATTAATTTTAATTGAATAATGAGAGTTTAGAATCCTTCTATGTAATTTTTTAGAGGATTGATAATTCTAAAAAACTATATAGGAGAATCGATCTGATCTATTACTGAGCTAAGAAACCCTCAACTTGTGGATCACATAGTGGTTTCTAAAAATGAAGATTTATTATGGTTGTTATTGAGAAAATATTTTGTTCTTAGTTGATCCTTCAATATGGATAGATAGAATGGTTCTCCAAAAAATAACAGAACATTATATCCAAGGATGGTTCATCAGTTCTTTCAGTACATAGATTATAGTTACTCTGAAAATATTGATTCTATTTGAAACATTATTTATGGAAAATAGGTTAGTTTTTATTCAAAATAATGTTAATGGTGTAAAAATGTACATCATAAAGGATTCTATGATGGGTAAAAAAATTACATTTCATGTTATATTGAGTCATTTTTTTATGAAAATGTGTTTTTGGAGCTGATTAGAGATAAAACTATAAGAAGACCTATTGAAACATAGTTAGATTAACAATTGAATATTCATTTCCAATTCATTCATCATATGTTATGTCCTAGAAAAGGGGTTTAAGTACTATGAGATATTTGGACTATTATCTTCCATTACATACAAAATTAAGGTATAAAATCAATCTATATTGATTCCTTATTGTGAACATGAATAAAATGTGAAAATCCTCTTCTAGGAAAAATTAATTGATTAAACCTAAGTTGATTTCAACAATATAAGAAACCATGGGTATGATAGATATGGAGGAGGAAGGTTAAGTGAAGTGAAGAGGTTTCTTCTGATGTAAAGTTTCTTTAAAAATGATGAATTTTAATTGGAATCCATGGATGAAAAGGTGGGTTGATGATAATGAAATACTCTTGATGGGTTTTAATCCTATTGGCAACCCTACCGGACCTATGAATATTACTGACCTTATCTTGGCGCAATATGATATTTTTGTTCATTATAATGATAGAGAAGAATTTAAAGTTACTATTATTGATGATGAAGTTAATGTGGGTATGGATGTGGAAATGGATACCTCTATTGGAGAGGGTAGTGATTCCAAATATCCCTAAAATAATTGTTTTGTCTTTTAGAGCTACAAATAAACATATCTCACTCCCTTCCAAAGTGATTCCTTTGAGTGAAATCACTAATAAGAAGACTAAATACTCTATAGTTGAATAGATTAAATGTTATTCTATATTATCTAAAAAAATGTTAATGTTTCAGATGTTTTTGATAATGGTGATAATTTTGGTTATTGTAATTATTATTATGATAGTCATGTGGATGATGATTTTTCTCATAGTGTCGATGATGATGTTAAGAAGGATAAATCACATCACCATTATCTTTTTTCTTCAGTTAGGTCAATATAGATATATATTACCACTATATATGTATGTGTGGAGAGATAAAAATATTTTTAGAAAATTATTGATGCTACCTCAGGCAGAGGTGATGCATGAACACATATTAAGGTTGAGTTATCCCAAGGTTCTATCAATCACAGAGTTTATTTTGTATATTTTACTAAAAAGACAGCTGCATGGGTGGAAGTAGAAACTCATATGGAGTGTGATATGTTACCAGTGTTTTTCAATCTTGGACTAGACTAATCAAAGTCTTTTGGAAGTCATAGAAGATGATAGATATCATAGATATTCTTAGATTGGTTATCCCATGGAATGGGATGGAATATCATCTAAGGTGGATACTTCTCTGTGTTCCAAAATACATTTATTTTTCTATCAAATCTTATACGGAGATGATAGAAGTGTTCATGACAATAATAATTTACTAGAGCATGGTTGACCTTCTATTTTGATTAGTTTTGTAATGGATATGTAGGGATCGTTAGTATAGTAGATTGATTAATTTAGTGAGATTCATGCTTTTCAATCAGATTCGCCATATAGATCAGTGCCTTCATAGTGATTTTTTTGGCATAGTACTAATAGAGATGCATGCCTACCACCTACTGTTGACATTATGCCTTCAGATTTTGTTTTGAAATCTAATATATAGTCATTCAGAAAAAGATAATAGGTGATTTCATATTTCATTAGTAATTTTTGATATTGGTATCCTTTTATCATCCATCTTAGTAAATCTGATTCCATGAAAATTTTTAATTTATTGTTTTCCTTATTTAGCATTAAATTATTTTCCAAATTCAAGAGGTTGAAACTATGAATTGAAGGTTGGCCAGTGTGATGGAAACCCTGAGATATTTTATGGAGTTGTTGAGGCCCTTTATTGCTATTATCCAAGATTAATTTATGTATAGGTTGGAGTCTTTTCCAGATCATTCTTAAAAATCTATTTATCTACCAATTTGAGCATTTGTTTATGTTGATATGATATATTCTATAGTTAAATAGTAGTTTCAAGTTGTTATGTGTGACATACACACCTCACATTCAGAGAAACTACAAATGTTTTTAAAACATGATGATAACATATATAAACTATTAAGATTTTTTGAATGAAGTGTGAAGCGATTGGGAATCCTTCACAACCTCTGTCAAATAATACCTTTCTATGGTATATATTAAGTGTGGGTTGAATTTTAAATTAATGTTATTTTGTAAAAACATAACGATACCACCTGTTACTAGGGATATCAAGGAATAGGTAGGCCAATTAATTTTTTTTCACCATAGTATATTATTTTTATTGATGATAAGATTAAATTTTTCAGTGCGATAGAGAGATGTGGGAATATTGGTATCAATTTTTTCAACCTCATAAAGCAAATTTTGTATGTTTTTGGTACTAAAGAGGATTCAAATCGGGAAATTCTCATTTTACCCTTCATATATGGACATTCTAAAAATTTCATTCCATAATAGTTTAATCCATTCAATATGCCTCTTGTTGAAGTATACAGACATATAATATTTCAGATCATTGGAGAGCAGACTCAGACTACCTTAGCCCATGCAGCATCTACATCAATGCATCCTACCTATAGAACTAGAAAAACATTTATTGATCATACCTCCCAATCTAATTGTGTAATACCTCATCCCATGAATCCAAAATCCAATAAATTATTTTATTATATTTTAATGAATACAAGGAAAAAATCTCAATGGACCGAACCATTTATCATTATTGGAATACCATGTTACATACATAATACCCATAATATGATGAGAAAATAAAATAAATCATAACATAAGTAAATGATCAATATTCTTGAAACAAATTCAAATGATTTTTCTTCTTAACATAGGGAAATCAAACATAATAAGGGTGAGTTAAAATGATTAATAAGGGAAAATAAAATTGAATAAGTAATGAATTCATGATAATAAATCACAATAGAAAGTTAAATATCTGATAACAGATTCCATTAAGATAGATATGTAATGTCTCAAATTATTTGTTTATTATTTTTAAATATTATATGGAATTATTTCGAGACAGGGCGTGAAGACGGCACACCATTATGAGGTCCAGTGAGCCCGGAATGGTGGTTTGAACTTTTTTTAAGTCAAGTGAGTCGGCCCTTGTGCGCGGTTGTGACAGTTTCCAAATGGATGCCTGGATTAAAAATCTGATTGCACCGTTGCGTCCGGGACGACAACTTTACCTAGGAATGAGGCTAACCTCGACCAGCGCTGGTCGAGGGAAAAAGTTAATTTTCGGACGTTTTAGTAATAAAATAAAATAAAATAAAAATCTAAATGTTTATTTTATTTTATGGAAACAACCGTTGAAGCGTGTTAAAAGGGAAATTGTTCCCTTAATTAAATGTTGTGTCTTAATTGCAAATAAATGGAAAGATGGACTCTTTAATATGCAACGACGGGACGTCTGTTTCCTTAACTAATGGTGCGTCATTATGGCTCAAGTTTTGGAAAGTATGGGTCATTAATATCACTGTGTAATTAAGTGCCAATCTTGTTTCCCTTTTTAAATGGGAGAAAAATTTCTGATCGTTGGCAACGCTTGAGAGGAACCTCTGCCGAGTTCGCGAGGCGTTGGAGCAATTCTCAACGAAGAACAACAACGGATCGAAACCAAGGATCGTTGAGCCGTCATTGATGGATCACGACGACAACAGTAGCACGATGCCTTCATCAACGATCGATCCTTTCAAAAGGTAGGGGTTGTTCTTTTGATTTTCTTTTCCCCGTTTTTTGAGTTTAAACGACGAACGCGGATCAACCGCGAACAAGTTGATCCGCGGACTCGTACTTTCTTGCGGGAGGGTTTTTCTTTGGGATGATTTTGGGGAATTAATCCATGTTTATATTCATGTTGATCTCTGTCCATTTAAACCTACTAACAGGAGAAGATCAACGCCGTGACGAACGACGGTGGAGGTTCGTTCCTAAATTTGTTTATTTGGTTTTCTTCCTCCTTTTTCCCCGCGCGTTCTTCGCGGGGCGACGAACAATGGATCGTTGCGCATCTGTTCTGCAACGCAACGATCCCAAATCGAAGGTTCGGCATCACAACATCCTTATGGAGGTGCGGAGACGTTGGCGGATAACAAATCAGACCAGATCGGAATGGGAGTTCTTCGAGCGTTCTTCACGCGGGAAGCCCAATCATGTTTTCGGAGTCGATCGGAGGCCCGAAAATGACGGAAAGAGCTTCGTGGTGTCGGGACAACCAAAACCTGACAGTTTCGTGGCAATCGGATGGCCGGATCAATGATCGGAGAACCATGGGAGGCGCGATGGCAGAGGTCCGTGTTTCTGGATTTTTCCAGAATACACGACATTTACTTCCGAAGAACACAATATGTAGTTCTGATGGTGGTGGCAGGGCTTCGGGGTCATAGGAGGACCACACGGCATGCGACCGTGGTCACACGGCGTGTTGGTCCTTCCCCAATGCTTAGCGTGTACTTCGGGTGGTACACGGACACGGGATGCTCTACACGGCTTCAGGAGGCACGGCGTGTATAGATCGGCAGAGGTGGCTACGCGGAGCTCGGCGTGTATCCCGGGGATACACGGACACGGGATGGAGTACAAGACTGTGTACTCCCTCTCCCGGCCAGGCGAGGTAACTAGCGCAGGTGAAGGCTGAGCACCAGGTTCCAGCAGGGATATCTCACCCCTTGGAGGTTCCAGAGTGGAAGTGGATTGGAATATCGACGGACTTCATGACGGGCTTACCACGGACGTCCAAGGGGCACGATTCCATCTGGGTGACCGTTGACCGACTCACCAAGTCGGACCACTTCCCAGCCATCAGGGAGCAGAGTTCCGTAGAGAGCTTGGGACGCCTTTATGTACAAGAGATAGTACGGCATCATGGCGTCCCCTCGACTATAGTATCAGGCCGAGATGCCCGCTTCACATCCCAGTTGTGGAAGGGATTGCAGGAGGCTTTTGGGACTCAGCTACGCTTGAGCACAGTGTTTCATCACCAAACAGATGGTCAGACAGAGAGGACCATTCTTGTTCTGGAGGATATGTTGCAGGCCTGTATCTTGGACTTTGGTCGCAGCTGGGAGGACCACCTACCACTGGTGGAGTTTGCGTAAAACAACAGCTACCACTCCACCATTGGCGTGCCACCGTTCGAGGCTTTGAATGGGAGACCCTGTCGGTCACCGCTTTGCTGGACCGATCCCGGAGAGTCAGCACTCATAGGGCCAGAGTTAGTGAAAACTACCACAATGAAGGTGCAGATCATCCAGGAGCGGATGAAGACTACGCAGAGCCGGCAAAAGTCTTATGCTGACAGACGACGGAGGCCCCTGGAGTTCGAGGAGGGAGACCACATTTTTCTTCGGGTCTCACCTCGACGTGGGTTGCGGAGATTTGGCCGAGGCGGGAAGCTATCTCCGAGGTTCATTGGACCTTTCCAGATCCTGGGCCGAGTTGGTGAGGTGGCATACAGCCTGGTGCTACCGCCACAGTTGCATCAGGTACATGATGTCTTCCACGTGTCGCAGCTGAGGAGGAACGTGCATGACCCATCGCACATCATCGACTGGGGCAGGCTGGACATCGAGGATGGATTGACCTTTGCTGAGTACCCGGTGGAGATCGAGGATCAGCAGGAGAGGATCCTTCGTGGGTGATTGATTCCCTTAGTGCGCGTCCAGTGGCAGCACGAGAATCTTCAAGAAAGCACGTGGGAGCGGGAGGCCCAGATTCGTGCCCAGTACCCTCATATTTTTGAGTAGCCTTTGTTTTTTCTTTTCAGGGACGTAAATCCCCAAGGTGGGGAGAATTTAATTTCTAGGATTTTCCGTTTATTATGATTAAATATTATATGGAATTATTTCGAGACCGGGCGTGAAGACGGCACACCATTCCGAGGTCCAGTGAGCCCGGAATGGTGGTTTGATCTTTTTTTAAGTCAAGTGAGTCGGTTCTTGTGCGTAGTTGTGAAAGTTTCCAAACGGATGCTCGGATTAAAAATCTGAGTGTAGAGTTGCATCTGGGACGACGACTTTACCTATGAATGAGGTTAACCTCAACCGGCGCGGGTTGAGGGAAAAAGTTAATTTTCGGACATTTTAATAATAAAATAAAATAAAATAAAAATCTAAATGTTTATTTTATTTTATGAAAACATCCGCTGCAGCGTGTTAAAAGGGAAACTGTTCACTTAATTAAATGATGTGTCTTAATGGCAAATAAATGGAAAGCTGGACTCTTTAATACGCAGCGACGGGACGTCTATTTCTTTAACTAATGGTGCGTCATAATGGCTCAGGTTGTGGAAAGTAGGGGTCATTAATATCACTGCGTAATTAAGTGCCAATCCTTTTTCCCTTTTTAAATGGGAGAACAATTACTGATCATTGGAAATGCTTGAGAGGAACCTCTGCCGAGTTCGTGAGGCGTTGGAGCAATTCACAACGACGAACGACAACGGATTGAAACCAAGGATCGTTGCACCGGCATTGAAGGATCACGAAGACAATGGTAGCACGACGCCTTCGTCAACGATCAATCCTTTCAAAAGGTAGGGGTTGTTATTTTGATTTTCTTTACCCCGTTTTTGAGTTTAAAGGACGAACGCGGATCAACCGCGAACAAGATGATCTACGGACTCGTACATTCTTGTGGGAGGGTTTTTCTTTGGGATGATTTTGGGGAATTAATCCATGTTCATATTAATGTTGATCTCTGTCCATTTAAACCTACTAACGGGAGCGGATCAACACCGTGACGAACGACGGTGGAGGTTCATTCCTAAATTTGTTTATTTGGATTTCTTCCTCCTTTTTCCTCGCGCGTTCTTCACGGGGCGACGAACAATGGATCGTTGCGCATCCGTTCTGCGAGGAAACGATCCCAAATCGAAGGTTCGACATTGCAACGTCCTTATGGAGGTGCAACGACGTTGGCGGACGACAAATCAGACCAGATCGGAAAGGGTGTTCTTCGAGCGTTATTTACGCGGGAAGACCGATCATGTTTTCGGAGCCGATCGGAGGCCCGAAAATGACGGAAACAGCTTTGTGGTGTCGGGACGACCAAAACCTGAAGGTTTCTTTGCAATCGGATGGCAGGATCAATGATCGGAGCACCACGGTAGGCGCGATGGCGGAGGTCTGCGTTTCTGGATTTTTCCAGAATACACGGCGTGTACTTCCGAAGAACACGCCGTGTAGTTCTGATAGTGGCGACAGGGCTTCGGGGCCAGAGAAGGACCACACGGCGTGTGACCGCAGTCACACAGCGTGTGGGGCCTTCCCCGAAGCTCGGCGTGTACTTTGGGTGGTACATGGACATGAGATGCTCTACACGACTTCATGCGGCACGACGTGTACAGCTTGGCAGAGGTTGCTACGCGGAGCTCGGCGTGTATCCCGAGGATACACGGACACGGGATGGAGTACACGACCGTGTACTCCCTCACCCGGCCAGGTGAGGTCACTTGCGCAGGTCACGCCATGTACATATTGCACGGGTTAGAGTACACGGGTTGGTGACCATGTACGGGCACATGGCTAGAGTACACAGATCCAGCCCCAGTGACCCAGACACGGCATGTACTCCGTACTACACGCCATGTATAATGTTTTCTACACGACCAGCCTCACGACAAGGGTGGTTGCACACGGGCAGTACCCGGGGTCGGACAACATGGTGTGTATCATTTCTACACATTGTGTACTTTTTGGAGAACAACTTGGTCCTTTTGTTCACCGTTCCATGAGCATCTTTCGTTTGGGTTAGTGCCCCTTCTTCTTTTCCCCTGAAGGTCAGGTATCTTTCCCTCATGCCATATTATGATCCCTTCAGCAGGACTTCTCTGTGATAGAGTCAGGCATCCATCCGAGAGGCCCAGATCGAGATCCTCTATCCATTCCATACCCTAGGTAGAGTCAGGAATCGGCATGACCAACTTTACTGGGCGTTGATCCTCTACCTAGCAGGTGAATTCCGGATGAGTCGCGGTATCCGCCATGGCCCTGGCAGTGATCCTCATCTGTGTATCGAGATCTTTCCCACTCAGGAGTGTGTCTCCCGTAATGAGTTCTTTTATCTGTCATAACCCTTCCACTCAGGAGTGTGTCTCCCGCAATGAGTGTAGCTATACCTCGTGATGGTTCCCGACGAACACCACTCCTCGGACAGACGTCATTAGAACTATAAGACTCATGGAGTGTGTTCTCCCGGAATGAGTGCATCTTGGAATCTTCAAACAGAATCCCTATCGGGGTATGCGGTTGCGTGACTTGTCTCTAGACCGAGGGTCTGGGTTTTGAGTATATCTAGTTTGTTTATATGTTCTGTAAACATATATTGTTCATAGCTGACTATACCTTTACTTTATGTACTGCTTTGTGGTTTTCGGGATCCTCTTCTGAGTATTGTTATACTCACCCCTGCACGGGCTTTGCCCGCACGCCTGGTGTCTTGTGCAGGCGAGCAGTCTTTTGACAGAGTCCAGGGCGGACCAGGACAGGACCGAGCGTTCTGAGTTTCCTACAGGCCGAGGCGTTCCTACGGCTACGAGAAGTAGTCCCAGTACCTTTGTGTTGTTGGTTGGACTTTGCAGTTTTTTTAGACTCTTGTTTTTGGTGGGATTCTATTCTGGGCCAGTTTACTTTTACAGTACTCTACCTTTTGTCGTGCTCTGTTGGTTGGGCTTAGTTGTATGCATGCATTTTTGTTCCTTAGTGTTTTACATTCCAGCATTTGTGGGCTTGGAGATGTGTGTGTGTGTAAAGGTACTTAGCCAATGCCTCCCATGTTAGTGACATGCCTACTCGGTGCTAGTCACCAGCCCCAGGCCTATTCGAGGTGGGCTTGGGGAGTCACGGAGCGGGCCCCACCGAGACGGGTTGTGACAAAGTGGTATCAGAGGTGGTCGGTTCTACCTTAGGACCAAGAGTCTGTGAGTTTGGTTGGGGCAACAGTGTTGAGTGTTTCAGGTTCGGCTTTCAGGACAGAGACTCCAATGTTGGTGTGGCGGCCGACGTATCCATACATCAGGACTTTGATAACCTGCTTTTCGACCCGTTTCACGAAAATACTGGTTGTGGGGAAATAAAAGGTCTATGCATCATATAGGAATGGGTTGTGTCTTCCATATCCTTGGTGTCAGCTATCCAGATATACTCATTGACCGTGACACATATTGTGCTTGCAGGATGCCTCCGCGACGCGTACCCACTAGGATTCAGCAGCACGATCACGAGGATGACCCCCTCAGTGACGAGGCTTCGATACAGGGACCAATTCCCCAGGTGGTGCACCAGCTATACCACCACCAGTGGAGCAGCCAGTGGTACCAGTGGTACCGACCAGTGAGGAGCACAGGCTCTGCAAGCTCCATGAGTTTCAGAGACAGAGGCCCCTCAGGTTCCGAGGCGAACCCGACCCTCAGGCATCTGAGGACTGGCTTGAGGTGGTGACCAGAGTTTTCCGTCTAGTGAGGACACCAGCAGACCAGATGGTGATCCTAGGAGCGAGAATTCTTCAGGGTTCATCCGGACAATGGTGCAGTCTGACCACGTAGACTCCCGATAAGGAGACTCTTTCGTGGACGGAGTTTGAGCGACTCTTCAGGGAGGAGTTCTCTCCGGTTACACTGAGAGCTTTGTGCATCCAGGAGCTTCTTCAGCTCCAGCAGGGCAGTATTTCAGTGGCTGACTATTCATTGAGGTTCACAAACCTCTTCAGGTACTCGATTGATATAGTCAGGGATCAATTCTTCAGGGCTCGGAACTTTGAGCGAGGTCTACGGCGAGACATCCGAGCTAGTGTCATTCCTCTATGAATATTGACCTATGCTGGAGTGCTCGAGCGGGCCTTGGTGATCGAAAGCTTCTTGGCAGAGCAGAGACATCCGTCGGCAGTCAGCATCAGGCAGACAGGTGCGGAGACACAGACATCATGGAGCCGACGTCAGAAGCATGGATCTGGACGTGGGAGACATCATAGGAGGACCCAGGATAGGGGATCGACAGTCTAGGACTCTTAGGCTAGATCCAATTAGCCTAGGGAGAAGCGATTCTACACATGTGACGATAGGGGGCATCTCGCAAGAGATTGCCCAACACGTCGAGCTACTGACAGTGATGTGGTGGATGGGCCACCGAGAGAGAGGAAGAGAATGGAGCAGGCAGATCCGCCAGGCGGCAGACATGGTAGAGGATCCGAGAGAGCTATAGGTGGTGGCAGACGCTTCGACTTACTTCCACCGCCACCCCCAGGAGGTCTGCACCATGCTCAGGGAACTGGGGGACAGGGACGGGGACAACTGCATGCAGTCGAGGCATACGACCCAGGGGCCCCATGGATGATTTGAGGTACGATCTGTGTCTTTTCTACCTTAGCTATCGTACTCATAGACATAGGTGCTAGTCATTCCCCTATAGCCACATGTCTTGCACAAAACCTCGAGATTTTGGTAGAACCGTTGACTCGAACCTTACGCTTGGAGACACTTACAGGAGGAGACTCGACAATTAGGCACCTTTGCAGACAATGTGATCTTACCCTTGGAGGTGAGAGTTTAGGTTGGAACCTCTTGGTGGTAGTGTCGAGGCCTTACGACAACATTCTCGGTATGGATTGGTTATCTTCAATCCATGACCAGATTGACTGTTTTAGGCGAAGAGTGTGGTGTGTCCGCCGTGACGGAACAAGGTTTTCCATTGTCGGAGAAAAGGAAACCCAGGCAGCACAAAGTGGGCTCATGCAAGGAGGGGCCAGCCGATCACTCATGAGTTAGCTATACTTACCCTCGGAGCAGTAGATGTTGTGATCTCTCAGTTCCCAGCAGTGGTGGCAGAGTATGAGGACGTCTTTCCAGAAGATGTCCCAGGGTTACCTCCCCACCGGTAAATTGACTTCTGCATCGCCTTACACCCCGGGACGACACTGATTTCCTCATCGTCTTATCGGATGGATCCCGAAGTGCTTCATGAGCTGAGGGTGTTGTTAGAGGATTTGCAGAGCAAGGGTTTCGTGAGACCCAGCGTTTCACCCTGGGCATCCCCGGTTTTGTTTTCCAAGAAGGCAGACGTGAGTCTGAGGTTGTGTGTGGATTACCGGCGCCTGAACCAGGTAATGGTGAAGAACAAGTATCCTTTACCGAGAATTGATGACCTCTTCGATCATCTAAGAGGGGATCAATGGTTCTTGAAGGTTGATCTTCGATCAGGCTATCACCAGCTACGAGTGCGGGATGAGGATATACCGAAGACAGCTTTCAGATGTCGCTACAGTCTCTATGAGTACTTGGTGATGCCCTTTGGTGTGACGAATTCCCCCACAGTGTTCATGGGGTTGATGGACCGGATCTTCCAGCTGTACTTGGACCAGTTCGCAGTGGTTTTCATCGACGACATCCTTGTGTACTCGGTGTCAGAGGAGGATCACGTGAGACACCTGCGGATGGTTTTTGACGTACTCCGAGAGCACCAGCTTTATAGAAAGCTATCGAAGTGTCAGTTCTGGATTCAGGAGGTCCACTTTCTGGGACACATCATCTCAGCAGATGGAGTAGCGCTGGACCCATCCAAGGTGGAGGCTGTGTTAGCATGGGAGCCACCTCGGAGCGTGACAGAGGTGTGAAGCTTCCTTGGGTTGGCAGGATATTACCGGAGATTCATCCCTTATTTCTCCCAGATATCAGCACTAATGACGGCCTTGACTAGGAAGGGGAAACCCTTCATGTGGACTGAAAAGTGCCAGCATGCTTTTGAGCAGCTAAGACAGAGTTTGACGAGCGCCCCAGTCTTGAGATTGCTGAAGGAGGGTGTCGAGTAAATAGTTTTCTGCGACGCATCGGGGACCGGTCTCAGCTGTGTCCTGATGCAGCGGCACATGGTGATTGCTTATGGTTCGCGCCAGCTTAGGCCGCATGAGAAAAACTATGCGACCCATGATCTCGAGTTAGCAACAGTAGTCTTCGCACTGAAGATGTGGTGACACTACCTTATTGGCGAGCGGTTCATTGTCTACTCTGACCACAAAAGCCTCGAGTACATCTTCTCACAGAAGGACCTAAATTTGAGGCAGAGGCATTTTCTAGAGTTCCTCCAGTACTATGATTTCGAGATCATCTATACTACTGGGAAGGGGAACAAGATGGCAGACGCTCTTAGCTGAAGGTCAAGCTCACAGCTGTTGAGTGAGGCGACACAACAATTAGCCGCGTTGCTGTTATCCTTCGTGGATGGAGAGGATGCAGCCTACCTACAGTCGATGGTTGTCACCCCTTCACTCTTAAAGCGAGCTAGGGAGGCACAACTTGGGGATGTCGACTGTGTGGCTTTACGTGCTCAGATACCCACATGACATGCTCCTGATGGTTTTTCACAATGTGGGGAGCACGTACATCTCTTCAGAGGATGCACTGTTGTAACAGTGGCGTTCCAAGAGGAGGTCCTGAGGGAGTTCCATACATCCCCTTTGGCGGTACATCCCGGAGTGGAAAAGATGTACCAGGATCTCCAACGATAGTTCTGGTGGTCAGGCATGAAGAAGGCAGTGGCAGAGTTCATTTCTCGATGCCTCACATGCCAGCAGGTGAAGGCTGAGCACCAGGTTCCCACAGGGTTAGCTCACCCCTTGGAGGTTCCAAAGTGGAAGTGGGATGGAATATCGATGGACTTCGTGACGGGCTTACCACGGATGTCCAAGGGGCACGATTCTATCTGGGTGATTGTTGACCGACTCACCAAGTTGGACCACTTCCTAGCCATCAGGGAGCAGAATTCTGTAGAGAGCTTGGGACGCCTTTACGTACAAGAGAAAGTTCGGCTTCATGGAGTCCCCTCGACTATAGTCTTAGACCAAGATGCCCGCTTCACATCCCGGTTGTGGAAGGGATTGAAGGAGGCTTTTGGGACTCAGCTATGCTTGAGCACAGCGTTTCATCCCTAGACAGATGGTCAGAAAGAGAGGACCATTCAGGTTCTCGATGATATGTTGCGGGCCTGTATCTTGGACTTTGGTCACAGCTGGGAGGACCACCTACCACTGGCGGAGTTTGTGTACAACAACAGCTACCACTCCACCATTGGCATGGCACCGTTCGAGGCTTTGTATGGGAGACCCTGCCGGTCACCGCTTTGCTAGACCGATCCTGGAGAGTCAGCACTCATAGGTCCAGAGTTAGTGAAAACTACCACAGAGAAGGTGCAAATCATCCGGGAGCGGATGAAGACTGCGCAGAGCCGGCAAAAGTATTATGCTGACAGACGACGGAGGCCCCTGGAGTTCGAGGAGGGAGACCACGTTATTCTTCAGGTCTCACCTCAACGTGGGTTGCAGAGATTCGGACGAGGCGGGAAGCTATCTCTGAGGTTCATCGGACCTTTCCAGATCCTAGGCAGAGTTGGTGAGGTGGCATACCACCTGGCGCTACCGCCACAGTTGCATCGGGTACATGATGTCTTCCACGTGTCGCAGCTGAGGAGGTACGTGCATGACCCATCACACGTCATCGACTGGGGCGGGCTGGACATCGAGGATGGAGTGACCTTTGCTGAGTACCTAGTGGAGATCGAGGATCGGCAGGAGAGGATCCTTTGTGGGTGATCGATTCCCTTAGTGCGCGTCCGGTGGCGGCATGAGAATCTTCAGGAAAGCACGCTGGAGCGAGAGGCCCAGATCCGTGCCCAGTACCCTCATCTTATTGAGTAGCCTTTGTTTTGGCTTTTTAGGGACGTAAAGCCCCAAGGTGGGGAGAATGTAATGTATTGGATTTTCCATTTATTATTTTTAAATATTATATGGAATTATTTCGAGACAGGGTGTGAATACGACACACCATTCTGAGGTCCAGTGAGCCCGGAATGGTGGGTTGACCTTTTTTTAAGTCAAGTGAGTCGGTGCTTGGCGCGATTGTGACAGTTTCCAAACGGATGCCTGGATTAAAAAATTGAGTGCACCGTTGCGTCCGGGACGACGACTTTACCTAAGAATTAGGTTAACCTCGACCAGAGGTGGTCGAGGGAAAAAGTTAATTTTCGAATGTTTTAGTAATAAAATAAAATAAAATAAAAATCTAAATGTTTATTTTATTTTATGGAAACAACCACTACAGCGTGTTAAAAGGGAAATTGTTCCCTTAATTAAATGATGTGTCTTAATGGAAAATAAATGGAAAGCTGGACTCTTTAATACTCAGCGACGGGACGTCTGTTTCCTTAACTAATGGCGCGTCATAATGACTCAAGTTTTGTCAAGTAGGGGTCATTAATATCACTGCGTAATTAAGTGCCAATCTTTTTTCCCTTTTTAAATTTGAGAACAATTAATGATCGTTGGCAACGCTTGAGAGGAACCTCTGCCGAGTTCGCGAGGCGTTGGAGCAATTCTCAATGACGAACGACAACGGATCAAAACCAAGGATCGTTGCGCCGACATTGAAGGATCACGACGACAACAGCAGCACGATGCCTTCATCAACGATCGTTCCTTTCAAAAGGTAGGGGTTGTTCTTTTTATTTTATTTTCCCTGTTTTTGAGTTTAAACAACAAACGCGGATCAACTGCGAACAAGTTGATCCGCAGACTCGTACGTTCTTGCAAGAGGGTTTTTCTTTGGGATGATTTTGGGGAATTAATCCATGTTTATATTCATGTTGATCTCTGTCCATTTAAACCTACTAATGGGAGCGGATCAACGCCATGATGAACAACGGAGGAGGTTCATTCCTAAATTTGTTTATTTGGATTTCTTCCTCCTTTTTCCCCGTGCGTTCTTCGCGGGGCGACGAACAACAGATCATTGCGCATCCGTTCTGCGAGGCAATGATCCCAAATCGAAGGTTTGACATTGCAACGTCCATATGGAGTTGTGGCGATGTTGACGGAAGACAAATCGGACCATATCGGAAAGGGTGTTCTTCGAGCGTTCTTCGCACGGGAAGACCGATCATGTTTTCGGAGCCGATCGGAGGCCCGAAAATGACGGAAATAGCTTCGTGGTGTCGGGACGACCAAAAACTGAAGGTTTCGTGGCAATCAGACGGCCGGATCAATGATCGGAGAACCACGGGAGGCGCGACGGCGGAGGTTCGCGTTTCAGGATTTTTCCAGAATACACGGCATGTACTTCCGAAGAACACGCTGTGTAGTTCTGATGGTGGAAGCAGGGCTTCGGGGTCAGAGAAGGACCACACGGCGTGTGACCGCAGTCACACGGTGTGTTGGGCCTTCCCCGAAGCTCGGCGTGTACTTCGGGTGGTACACAGACATGGGATGCTCTACACGGCTTCAGGCGGCACGACGTGTACAGCTCGGCAGAGGAGGCTACGCGGACCTCGGCGTGTATCCCGGGGATACACGGACACGGGATGGAGTACACGACCGTGTACTTTCTCACCTAGCCAGGTGAGGTCACTAGCGCAGGTCACCCCATGTACATATTGCATGGGTTGGAGTACACGGGTAGGTGACTGTGTACGGGCACATGGCCAGAGTACAGGGAGCCAACCCAAGTGACCCAGACACGGCGTGTACTCCATACTACACACCGTGTATAATGTTTTCTACACGACCAGACTCACGACAAGGGCCATTGCACACGGGCAGTACCCGGGGTCGGACAACACGATGTGTATCATTTCTACACGCCATGTACTTTTTGGAGAACAGCTTGGTACTTTTGTTCACCGTTCCTTGAACATCTTTCGTTTGGGTTAGTGCCCCTTCTTCTTTACCCCTAAAGGTCAGGTATCTTTCCCTCACGCTGGATTATGATCCCTTCTGCTGGACTTTTCTATGATAGAGTCATGCATCCATCCGAGAGGCACAGATCGAGATCCTCTATCCATTCCAGATCCTAGGTAGAGTCAGGCATCGGCGTGACCCACTTTACCGGGCATTGATCCTCTACCTAGCAGGTGAATTCTGGATGAGTCACGGTATCCTCCATGGCCCTTTTAGTGATCCTCATCTGTGTATCGAGATCTTTCCCACTCAGGAGTGTGTCTCCCGTAATGAGTGCTTCTATCTGTCATAACCCTTCCAATCAGGAGTGTGTCTCCCGCAATGAGTGTAGCTATACCTCGTGACGGTTCCAGACGAACACCACTCCTAGGATGGACGTCATTAGAACTATAAGACTCGTGGAGTGTGTTCTCCCGGAACGAGTGCTTCTTGGAATCTTCAAACAGAATCCCTATCGGGGTATGCGGTTGCGTGACTTGTCTCTAGACCGTGGGTCTGGGTTTTGAGTATATCTGGTTTGTTTATATGTTCTGTAAACATATATTGTGCATAGCTGACTGTACCATTACATTGTGTACTGCTTTGTGGTTTTTAGGTTCCTCTACTGAGTATTGTTATACTCACCCCTGCATGGGCTTTGCCCGCACCCCTGGTGTCTTGTGCAGGCGGGCAGCCTTTTGACAGTGTCCAGGGCGGACCAGGACAGGACCGAGCTTTCTGAGTTTCCTACAGGCTGAGGCGTTCCTACGGCTACGAGCAGCAGTCCCAGTACCTTTTTGTTGTCGGTTGGACTTTTCAGTTTTTTTAGACTCTTGTTTTTGGTGGGCTTGCATTCTGGACCAGTTTACTATTACAGTACTCTACCTTTCGTCATGCTCTGTTGGTTGGGATTAGTTGTATGCATGCATTTTTGTTCCTTAGTGTTTTACATTCCAGAATTTCTGGGCTTGGAGATGTGTGTGTGTGTATAGGTACTTAGGCAATGCCTCCCATGTTAGTGAAATGCCTACTCGGTGCTGGTCACAAGCCCCTGGCCTATTGGAGGCGGGCGTGGGGAGTCACGGCGCGGGCCCCACCAGGACGGGTCATGACAAGATAAATATAGAATAATCAATATATAGCTATATGAAACTGTAAAAAATTGCAATTTATCAATAAAATGATAATGAAATTCATCCATTTATTTTATAATATGAAACATCCGTGGATAATAACAATAAAAACTGGAATATATATGAAGGAAATGCTTAATTTTTGGACTTCATGTTTGTGGCACATGAACTCCAATACTATCAACACCTTTCTCAATAAAGTTTAATAAAATGAGTAGAAACCCATTTAATTTTGAAAAATTATTTTCCTCGTGAGAATCAGGTGATGCATCAAGGGGCTATAAAATATATGGGCCCCACACATCACTTATTGTCTAATGCATTCTTGATATCTTGTAATCAACAAACAATATTCCTTATGAAATATCTGTATTGAATAAAATATACAAATTGATAAATATTAACCTAGTTTATCAAATAACTATCAAAGTGTAGATTTTATATAAAAATTATATACAATTTAATAAGTAATAATATACATCACCCAGTAATTTGGATATTTAAATTATTATAATAGAAATATTTCTTTAAGAGAATGTTAATAATCACCAATGAACGTGATATTTCAATGTTTGTAATTACAACATCATAATTTTTACGGCTAAACACCCTGGTTTAGATAAATCAAATTGAAACATAAACTAATATTAGGTATGATTTAATCAAGATATAAAAAAAGAAAATTGGGTAGAATAGACACTAGAAAAAAGTAGTGAAAATGGTGTATGCCTCATAAAATAAAAAGTGAGACACGAATCTCTTACATTGCTTTTACATCTTGGGTGAATTCCCATTAAAATCAACTATAATGGTTTTAATAATATAATTTACTTATGCTATAAACATAATTCTGTTTATAATATCATATATTATCTTCTTTATATTATCTTATTACCTTTTTTGTTAATATTCTTTCATAATATAAATTATTTCGTGCATTAATTGTCTAGTTTCTCGAGTATGTTTTAACATTATATTTTTGTGCTTATTATGTTGATAAAGATTTAATAATATGAAAAATTTATAAAATTATTTAAAAATCATATATATTGGGTCTATATATATAATTATAATAACCCCCAATATTTATAGATATGAAATGAAATGCATCGTTCATGGAGATGGTAGGCCCTATGTACACATTAACGCTACTTTCATTCATTTTCCATATAAAAATAATAGAAGGTAAATGATAAATATTTATATTATAATTAAATTATCATATATAATTAATATATGTAAATAATGTTTTTATCCTTCCTTTATGAATTCCATTTATAGTGTGAATGATTAACATTGCTCAGAGGAGGAGGTAGTCCAGACTTCCACAAACGATGTTACCATATTTATAAAGAAAAGAAACCACTATGGTATATGATATATATAAATAATAGAATTATTATTAAATCATAAATATAATATATATATTATAAAAAAATATCCATTATAACTCCCATCCCTGAGAGGGGGTACGGAAAAAACATGCGGTGTTATTTCGTGAGGTAATATTTTGTTGTACAATAACTCTAAATTCATTACCCATGTGATAGAAATTTATATAGGTGTTGGTATAAAACATTTTATAAAATAATCTATTTATATTTTCTATACTTTGTTATATTATAATCATATAATAATAAGAAATTAATTGGTAGAGAAACAAATAAACCATAAATGTATATTGAACAATGTTACATATTATTCAGGAAAATACTTATGGATTATATGATAATACATCGTTGGTTTAATATGATCCCAAGATTATGATTATAAGATTATGGAAGGGAGATTGGGATTTTATATTAGCATATTAAAATGTTAGAAAAAAGTATTTATAGGTGTGACCAAGTGGGAGGTGTGAATTTCTTTTTATAGTGATGGAGTAGTGCATTCTTGAAAACATTTGAAAAGGAAATTACATGAATGTTTTTTTTGCTTGAAATGGGATATAGTAATATAGAAAATTCATTACAATGTAGTATGGGGTCTACATATGGATATCCAAAGGCCTTTTGGAATGTTTTTATTTAATTTTGGCCCAAAATTTTGAGGATTAGTCTATTGTCAAGCTATGTTTTCTATAAATCATTGTAATTAAATTTAATCACCTTCACTAATATGTTTGGTAGAAAAAAATTTTAAATTATTTTAAATTATATATTATGGTGAAAAAATATGGAATCAATTTTCCAAATTCAAATAACATAATTTTAAGAAATTATTTTAAAATTAATCCAAGATAGGGGAAGGAAAATAGAGTTTTAAAAGTAAAAATGGTCAAACGTTTGATAAGTTTTCATATCCATTATCAAAATGAAATTGATTAAAATGAATTGAATTCAATTATTTTATGTATTATTGATATAATTATACATCAAAACCAATATAAAAATTAATTTTACACCTTATATAAATTATATGTAAATACGTATTGAATTAATGTTGTGTATTTTCAACTGTTCATATAAAATAAAATATTTCCAATAAAATACCAAGAATTAAACCCAAAAAATATTTATGTTTATATTTAAAATATTATTTTCATTTTCTCATATTAAATTTATAAATTTTTCAAAATTACGATCTTTAATAATTGAACCATTAAAAGTTAATAAAGGTGCCTTTATAAAAATAATGATTTTTATTCATAATATTTGGTTTCAAATTGACTTATTATTATCAAATATATTAAATAAATTTCAAAATTTTATATTGGATATAAAATATAATGATTTACTATACAAATTCTTTAAAATTATTAGAATTTAAATTATTATGAAAAACTTAACTAAATAGTGTCTTCTTTCAACTAGGGGTTGTATGAACTAAAAACTAACTCACTCTTACATGTTTTTCATGGTATAAAAAAATTAAATTTATTCTGAAATGAAAATATGGAAATGTCTTTGGGTAATACATTCTTCAATCTAATGAATTTTTCATCCTAAAATTTTCTGGGTTGTTACCATCTAAAAATATATGGGTAGTTCCCCTTTATAGAATCCTCTTATTACCACGTTGCATCATCTATTTGTGGGTTTCCCCAAATAACCTTTTCCATATGGTTCATTTGATTCCTCAAAACATTATTTCTAGTATGAATAATCTAGATGGTTTCTTTAAAGAATGACTATTTAGGTTCTTACTTGATTTCCTTGGATATTATATCATGCATTGTGTTAGGCATGCACTACTTTAATAGAGATATATAGAACAGATCATGAACCTTTGGGAGATTTTGTGGAATTGAAAAATGATAAGAAACAAGTACTACTCATTCAAGAATTTATAATGGTACAATGTACATAAGAATTAGTTTATTTTTTTATTGAACATTATAACAACCTTCCATGTATATAATTTCCTAAAAACATGATCTCCCACATGGAACTACAAATAGATCCTCTGATTGTCAGTATAACACTTTTTCCTAATTATGATATGATTTAATATGATCATGAATATCCTCATACTTTTTTTGTCACATCAAAAATATTTAGTCCTACGAGTTTCCTTACATTAATATCATCCAAAAAAGTTTAAGTATGTATCCTTTTTGTATATAATGATTCATACAAATCCATTTGAATACATGAAAGGATCATATTATTATTGAAAAAATATACCAAAGGAAATTAATGAACCCAAATACCATGAATGTTGATTTATAATTTCCCCCACATTCCCACCATTGTATAAATTAACCTTTTAGTCTTTCCATTATTTTGAGGACTGGAGGATGTTCCCAAATAATGTTTGTATTCAAGATCCATCTGATGAATCATCATAAACTTTGATGAAAAATGTGGAAATCAATAATAAATAATTGATATAGGTGTTCCATGATTTTGTACAACATTATTAATATAGATCCTTTCAATGGGATCCAGTGGAAGAACATTCCTTATAGTAATGAAATGTGCAGACATTGTTAGGAATTCAACAATAACCCATATTCAATCCTTCTTCCAAGGAGTATTTGCGAGCCTATGAAAAATCCCTTATTAATTCCATCTCATTTCTACAAAGGAATATAAAGTGTTTTTAGGACTCATTTAGGATGTTACCGCATAGCTTTCATATTTTTATAAAGAAGACATCTGGTCATATAATATGTTATTTTACACTTTGTGTTATCCAACAAAAAATGGTCCCTCAAGACACTATAAATATTTTTCCAACTATGATATATATATATTTATAAGATATATGAGAATAATCAAACTATTAACTTTTTTAGATCAGGTAAAGATATTCCAAATAACCTATTTCCAAAATTTAGAGCACCATCTGCACTAATAGTCTCTTAATATTTGTTCATTCACAACATTAATTTTCTTTTAAAAGATCTCATAATCATATTGATAATTATTTATCCTCTCTAATAAATATTTATTTAGAATAAATCTAAAATGAATTATTTTACTCTATACTTAGAAATTTCCATATCCATCAATAATATATACATGAACATTGGATCATTTTTAATTCTCATTTAGATAAGTACTCTATGATCCTTCCTACTCAATGAATCTTCGACCTTTTTATATTTCCCTAATAAGTAGTGTATGGTCAATAATAATCCTTGAGTATATCTATCCATTTACTTTGTTTCATATTGGTCTCTTTTAATGAATATATGTATTTCAATTTATTTTGATTGGTGTATATGACCAATTATTCACCATAGAGATAATGTGTACTTATTTTTATATTGAATAATACATCCTCTAACTCAAGATCATTTGTTAGATAGTTCTATTCATGGGACTATAATTTCAATTATGAATATTCAAATACTTTATCATTTTTCATTACAATATTATGAAGTATCTTCTTCGATGCATCGCTATATATGAAAAAACCATCACATACAGATGGAAGAGTCAAAATTAAAGCATTGAATAGTCTACTCTTTAGTTCATCAATGAATTTTTCATAGTCTGTTATCCAAAGAAACACAACAACTTTATGTGTAAACAAGGTTAATGTGTTTTCCAATTGAGAATATTTTTTAATGAATCATCTATAGTTACATGAAAACCCATTGAAACTATGTACCTCAGTTATTTTTTTGGGGTAGGACATTCTATGTCTATCACATTCTATGCAGGATAAAATGATATTAAATCCTTAGAGAAAATATGGACAAGAAAAAACTTTCGTGAAACCAAAAGTCTAACTTTATAAATTTTGAATTTAATTATTCCCTTATAAGCATCTTAATAATGATCAAAAATTGATTCTCAAGGTCCTCATTGATTTTATAATACAGAATAATATCATCAAGAAATACCAAAACAATTTGTCAAGATATTCCTTGAATACAATATTAATTAGGTTCGTAATAATAGAGGGTGCATCAGTCAATCCTAATGGAATTATTTTAAAATTGTAATATCCATACCTCATCTGAAAAGCCTTATTCAAAATTTCATCATTCATTTCTGACAATTAATATTTCAAGAAATGAAGATCAGTCTTTGAAACATATTGGGCTCTATGATTTTGATCAAACAAGTAATCAATTTGATACATAGGGGAATTGTTCTATACTATAATAGCTTGGATTTTACTGTAATCTATGCACAACATCATAGATCCATATTTATTATTGAAAAATATTACAGGGTCTCCCCATAGTGAAAAACTAAGGGGGGAAAATCACTTCTTAACCAAATCATATAGTTGTTTCTTGAATGCCACTACTTTTACATTGTCCATTAAAAAGATAAACATTGATATTTTCCTTGAATCAATGATTAAATTATTTGAAAACTAAACATTATGCTAAAGGGAATGTGTAGGTAATTACTTAATAAAAAATTAGTTTCTTCTTATAGAATAGGTACATCCTCAATTTTAAGATTACCTTCTTCATCACTGGATGTTATTTTTTATTCATTCCTAATAATTTCACTCAGTAGAGTTACTAGGATGGATATAAATAAGGATTAGGTGAGGAATATAATTCCTTAAACACAATGGATTCTACGTTTTCTTCAAATAAAAAAATTTCTTTCCTCGTGAAACAAATTTTGGAATCATATTTTCAAAGACACTCTATATTGAGTATTATATCCATGTTAACCAAAATTATGATAACATAGTCAGAAATTAAATCACATTTACATGTTATAAGGGGGAATTCCTATTACATCTTTGTTGAAATCATACTTACCTTGCAAGTTTTTATTAAAAACTAACATATTAAATAAAAATGGAAATGTGTAAATTTCATAGAAAAATAGGTAGATATAAAAGAGTCTGATGAACCAGAATCAAATAAAGAATGGGATAAATTTTATGATAGGAATAATGTACTCACAACCACTTCATTGGGTATATCTACATCTACTGTTGTGATTGAATAAGCTTGTCCATCTCACCTCATCCAAGTATATAGTTAATTACCTTGACATATAGGTAATTTTCTTATGTAGTGCCCCATATCATTACAATGTTATCACTATATATCATTGATCTGTTTCTTCCCCTTATATTCATCAACCTCATGGCCCATATATCTATACTTATAAAAAACAACCAACACCTTAAATATTTCCCTGGGTTATTTTTCCCATAGTTTTAACAATATTGAAATAATTCAAAATTATTCTTACTATTTGGTGAATTACCTTTTTCATAGTTCTCATATAGCCTCTTATTTTCTTGGTTTCACTGGAATACATTTATTCAAAAAAATTATTTCTCCTTCTTGATGGCACCTAACACTATTTCATTACATGAAGAAAATTTTTGGGTGACCAATGCCCTTGAAATGGTTGGATTAAGACCTTAAAAAAGTGAAAAATCATTCACTTTTTGTAACATATGTAATACATATCATTCGTGGAAAATATTGTATGTGTAGATTCATAATCAACAACACTCTCTTCTTCATTTTTCTTTAATCTATGGGACATTCTCTTCATATCTATTTTTTTCATGAGGGAAGTATTTATGATTAATGTCTCATCAATATTTCTATATACCAAGAGTTTCACTTTTTCATCCACCCTTGTATTTGCAATCCAAGACCACCAATGATCAACATCACACTTGAGACAATGCACCGCAAGTGAAACATTTTCCATCTCACTGCATCCCAAGGCTGTATATACATTTTCCGGAAACATATTCTATATCTCAGCTATAATTGGATTAGTAATCCCATTATATATAGGGGGATTTTGTTGCATAAAGTGATTTTTCAGAGGATATTATTATCTGTGGAATTTGTTATTCTATTTTGGAATATTAATTTTTCTTAACCTGATTATGTTGCCATACAATTTTTAAAACTTTCTCCATTATAATAACAAATTTTAAACTTTATTTAGTAGGGAAATATCTATATTTTCCAAAAAGATTAATAGAATTTATCCTTATAGGAACCATTTCATAACAATGGAATATACTGGATTATTTCATTAAATCATAATTTATAATTCCAAATTTGTTTTACACATAACATTAATTTATTCATCATGAATCCTATAAACATAAACGTGGGATTCTTTGGTACAACATTAATTTTAAATCCTTCATAATGGGTTGTAAAGAAAATTTGAATTATTCGTAGTGTATTCATTGGGAGTGTGAAGCCAAGTGCACAATATGGCCAATTTTCATGTACCAAGTTATATTCAATTCAGAGCTGATGCACCTTTTCATAGTTGTTACCCCTAGTTATATATTTTCCCAAACCACATCCACATGTAGTATCCATAAATGATTATATTTCAAGGAAGACTCATATAATATATAAATAACTTATATTCAATATTTTTATTTTATACTCACACTCAAATTCTAACATATGGTTGTGATCCCTAATCGATATTTTCTAAATCTAGTTTCCAAGGATTCCACAAAGCTTCATTTGATACCAAATGTATTTCCCAGACCATATAATCCCATATAGAGTGCATTATTTTATTAAATTGTAATTATTACCTGGAATCAAATTGAAAATGATAGACCATTTAAGCATTTTTGGAAAAATTGATGATATAAATGATTCCTGTAAAACATTGGGAAAAATATTAATCACAACCTATATAAAATCTCAATAATAATTAAACTAATTAAGAATATTCCTCTTCATAACTTGTATATGTATGAATAATAAGGGTGGTATTAAAATTCATATTATGGGAACGTAAATGTAAATAAATAAAAAATTGATGATAATAAATCATCATGAAAATGTAAATAACTTATAACAGATTCCATTATAATTACTAGATATGCAATAATCAATATTTAAAGGAAAGGAAATGAGACACATTCCATTTAATCAATAAACCAAGAATTAAATGAATCCATATATTTTATCATATGTGGATCTTAGGGATAATAATATTAATAAAATAAATTTCAATGAAGTAAATGTTTAATTATTGGATGTCATGTATGAGGCAAATGATATTATATATCATCGAGACCTTTCACAAAATGATTTAAATATATAGGTAGAAACCCATTCAATTTTGACAAATTATTTATATCGTGAGAACATATTGATGCATCAAGGGGATATATAAATCTCTATCCCTACCCATCATTATTTTTCTAAAGAATTCATTGTATAGTTAATCAATAAATATTATTCTTTATCATATATTTCTATTGAATAAAAGAAATGAATTATCAACAATTCTTTGATTAATAAAATAATAATCATAGTAAAGACCACATTAAAAAATGTATATAGTTTTCAAAAAATTATATCCATGAAAAAAAATATGGATACATAAATGATTATAACAAAGATATTGTTTCATGATAAAGTAGGCAATCAGAAAAGAATGTGAGATTACAAAGATATCTTCCACCACATGGGCATTTTTCCAGATAAACCACTTGGTTGAGATAAGTAAAAGTGAAAAATAAAATACCAAGAAGTATGAGGGAATAATGATATTAAATTACAAATGGGAAGAATATACACCACATGAAAATGGTGAAATTGTGTGTGTATCATGGAAGAAAAAGTGATACATGATTATCTTACCTTGCATTTCATTTTGTTTGAAAATAATTTAACCTTATAGATAATTGTATTAATTATGTTTTTAACATATACCAAGACCATAACTATATTTTTAATATAATTTATTTAATTCTCCTAATATATTATAACATATTTTTTAAAAACCATTAATTATTTTTTGTATTTCTGGTGATAATTTCAAAGATTCATGAGTATATTTCAACTTGTTTTTCATTTTCACTTTTATTTAGATCATGCTATCATAAGATATAGATTGTAAAATTTGATGTAAATATCACATATAATATTTATATATGATTATTTATAATAATCCATAATATTTGGAGATAGTAAAATATTTTCACCTTTTATAGAGAAGGTATACATACAAATGCATGAAGACTACTTTTATTTCTTTTTCATATTAAAAAAATAGAAAAAAATGATACATAAGAATATTATAATTCAAGTATCATATCAATTTTATATATGTAATTTTTTTTATAAAATACATCTTTTATATGTTCCAGGTATAGTATGAATGAATAACATCACTTTGAGGAGGTGACAGTCCACACTAACACAAACTATATTATCATATTTACCCAAAATTGAAAGAATGAAGGTTTATGTTATATTATAATTAAATTAGTATGAATATAACATAGATATAATATATATTATATAAAATATTAATTTAAAAAATAATTACTAACCATGAGAGGTGGTAAAGGGAAAAAATTACATCGTTTCACGAGGTTGTAGTTCAACGTACACGAACAGTAAGTTCATTACACATTTGATGGAAGTGTATATAGTTGTAAGTAAATAAATTAATGTAAAAAATATCATTATATTCATTATATTTGTCTTATTTTATAATAATAATAATATAGTAATAATATAATAATAAATAAATGGTTGGAGGAACAAATAAATCATAAATGTATATTGAAGAATAATACCACATATTCCGATAAATCCTTTTGGTTTCAACCCAAATACTTCCATGGATTTATTTTTCCCATAGTGGGATATATAATATTAGAGGAGGGATACTCGTAGATAATTCTATCATATTATTGGTGATCCAAATAGATTTAAAGATGTTAATATGTGGGAGGGTTGAGTGCCTTTTTATAGTGGAGTGACATTTTTTAAATGTTTAAAAGGGGAAATCCAACCAAGGTTTTTCAATGTAAGGTGTATGTAATAAGGAAAAAGTATATAAAAGGTATGAAATGTAAAAAAATGGTATAAAATGCCTTTTGGATACGTTTCTAGGTCATTTTTCTCTTAAGTTTATGGTTTTCCCATCATTAAGCTAAATTTCCTCTTAATTACTATAACTATTTTTTTCATTTTAAATAATAAAATTGATCAAAAACATAGTTTCTGTTATTAGAAATTAGAAATTATTATTATTAAAATTATTTAATCCCTTTTCCCATTTCCCATCATATAAGTTTAGGAATCTAATTTAAAATTAATCTTGTAGACATGACACTATAGTATGTTTCTAAAAGTAAACATCTTCAACAGTTTTCTAATTTTTTATATTCAATTTAAAAGGTATATTGATTATGATGACCTAAATTGGATTAATTTTTATATAATTCAAATAATTATACTTATTAAATATATTATAAATATAATTTATACATATAAATAAATTATATGAAAAACTGTTTATTAATTTAATTTTATTAATTTTCACTATTCATTAAAAATAAAATATTTATGAAGAAAAATTTACCCTAATATAATTTTGATATTTTAATTTGAAAAATAAAGTATATTTTTTCAATTATATTTATAAAATTGTTAAAATTCCAACTTATAATAGTTACAGCATTAAAAGGCTGTAAAATTCCATTTATGAAAATATAAATTTTTATATGTAATATTGGGTTTGTTTTTAACATATGATTATCAAATAAATTAATATAATGTCTAAATATTTTAATTCATATATAATCTATAAATTTTCAATATAAATTCTCTATCTATTTAAGAATTTAATTGACTGTGCAGAACCGGACTCTATTGTGTTTTCATTAAACCTGGTGT
Source organism: Viscum album (assembly GCA_963277665.1). Taxonomy (NCBI): domain Eukaryota; kingdom Viridiplantae; phylum Streptophyta; class Magnoliopsida; order Santalales; family Viscaceae; genus Viscum; species Viscum album. Next base: position 1,449,619,842 of record OY728129.1, read on the forward strand.
TTTGAGTGTTTAAAAGTAACTCCATATTTCATGTTTGGAAAGATATAAAAAATATTAAAATTATTCAAAATGGAAAATATAGTAAACTCTTTGGGTTCTACATAGATTTCCTCTGATTATACGTAGTCATTAAGAGAGACTATATTGTATTTTCCATGTATTTCATTTATGTTGTACTCTAATGACTCTTCTTATGAAAATTGTATATCTCTTATTTTTTTGAGTTATATATTTTTTTAGTTACTTTTTTTATTTATAACAATTAAAAAATGGGGCGAAATTATTTTTTTATCATTTCCTTTGTATACCAAACATCAATGGATGGTTTCTAAATTTCTCGTTATAAAATTTAAGTTTTTTTTATATTTTTATTTTAATAATTCAATTTTTTATAACCCAAATTTTTCATTTAAAATGTTAATAAGCATGTTACTATTTAAATTCATCAACTTATTCATAAGAAACATTTCTATGTGGTTTATAAAATTCAACGATTTCTGATCATCAAAAGGGGTTATCGTTTGACTCTCCTTGTTTGAATGGCCAAAATACATGATGATTATGTTTTTAATGATATTAATAATTTTTAATAGTATATTATTATATATATCAAAATTTTTAAAAAAATTGGAAAACTCTTTACAAGTGGTACTCATAGTATAAATCCTCCACAATAATATTATGCCACCATCAGAGAGTTGCTTCAGCTAAATCTTTTCTACCTCTAGATACTTGCTACATTAAAATTATTTCTACAGTCAGAGTCTTGATACCATCAAAATATTGCTATCTTTAAAATTATGACACCACTAAACTCTTTCCATAGCCAAAACCATGAAAAATCTGGTCTTCCACTACCAGCATTCTTCCACTACATATTGTGTTCCACCTCTAACCTTGTGCTACAATCCAGTTTCTACTTCCATCAGATAAGATATTCCTAGACATGTTTTACTAATAGTCAATTGTACTAAATTGAGAAATACAACTCACTATTGTAATATCATAGGACCATGCTAGCCTAATTTTTTTATAAAATTAGTATTCTACTGAAATTAAATTCAAATTTTCCAAAAAAAACTAGTTTATGGGAGTTAATGCAGTGGGATTATTTAATGAATAGATATAAAAAATTTCACAAACTAAATGAGGATAAGAAATAGGATCAATTTTAGGATCCATAAAATCATTATGATTATTGTTCAATGGGAATTAAATTTTATAGAACAATTCTATAGTGTATGTATTTCAACCAAATTTTTAAACAATAATGAAGGTCAATTTACTTCCCATAATTATTTGGAATATATTTCAGTAGAAAATTGTTGAGGTAAGGAGTATAATAGATTGTAGACTTATTCATATAGGACAATGATAGGAGATAAAAGACAATAAGAATACGAAAAACATAGTGGAGGCAATAGATAGTGACAAAATTAACATCTGATGATGATTAGAGAATATCCACATAGAATTTTTAAGGGAAAACGTTATATATCATGGGAACAAATTCATATGAATTAGTTAATGGATAATGGAGGAAATGAGATCGGGGATCGTTGAACGATGATTGAGAATATTTTATACCATAATTATGTAGAAAATATATTCTGGTGATATATAAAATAAATATTAATTAAGTAGATAGAAAAATGTGTGACCATTTATATTTGTAAAAATGAATGTTCTCTTGAGGGAGTATAATATTGAACATTATGTTTTGAAAAAAAAGAACCATTTTGGAATAAAATTTAAAGATATAAAATAATATCTCTGGATTGTGGTGATAAAATATTTGTTCTATATGTTAAAATAGAATATTTAGAACAAATTCAATGATTTTTATTTCAAATTTCTGAAACCATGATAAATAATAAACAAGGAAAAGAGTTGTTGAAGGATGTTGTGAATGATTATATACAAATGTGATCTGTTGATGTTTCATAAAACACCAACATATGGAAAAGTGAACATCAGAAGACATAGTTTTCGAAAAACACATACAGAACTTTTTCAACCTCACCCAAGACAAATCTGAGGAACCTCAAGAAACTAGAGCATTATAGACTGAGAAACCCAATATATTCCATTACTTCTTAAATTCACTCCTTGTTTTTTATTTACCTTCATGATTTTTTTCTTCAAACACATTGAATAATGTCCTTGAAATAAAGAATAATTGATATTCTATAAAAAAAATTATTATACACATAACAACTATAGAAGAGGTACATGTGTGGGTTTTTTTGTTTCTTACCTTGAATAAATGCGAATGATTTTTTGAGGCTAGAAAACATGTTCTGTTGTTTGTATACATGATTCACATTGTGGTTCAGATTATTATATATAATAATTTTCTTTGAAACATGTGATTTCCAAAAGGATGGGATTATCAATTAGCGTGAAATTCAACCATTTGTTCATTTTATTGTCTGCTTCTGCTTTTCATTATTCATTTCAAAGCATAAACTACATTTTGATTTATAATTGGTAAAAAAATACTATACTTTAGAAGTCAGTATTAACTTGTGATTATAAAATTATTTGATTATGTTTAATGATTTAAAAATATAAATTAATTTAAAATATTGTTTTAACTATTCCCAAATCTTGATTTGATTAGTCATATAAAAGATCGAACTAATATTAAACAATTTTTTTTTAATTTGGAGATTTTATTTTAGTTGGGGTATTTTTTAGATTTTTTTAGAAATGATTTAGTTTGGAACATAATTCGCTATGATATTGAGTTACTAACTCCAACCAACACTATAGATTCCTCACAAACACACCATATACTATTACCCACCGAGGTCACCCAACATAACAATGATTGTCCACTTAGGACCACACATTTTCTTTTAGGGTTATTTTTCTTCGCCCAAAAACTCCCTGAGGAAAATCATTAGAGATCACACATCCTAATACTACTCCAAGACAAGCTCATGTAACTACGGGGTTCTAATTTACAAGCATCCTAAAATTAACAGCACACCACGTAGACATGGATTTTCATATTAAGTATTTTATGTTTCATTTTTCCAGGGATGTTGGGATCTCCACCCCATTGAAGAAAAATTTCTCCATTATGCACACCACACCATAGACCTATGTTATGCTACAATACATCTAGCTGAGTGTTTTTTATAATACCACTTTTCATAACCCAAACTCATTATTTCATAAATATAGTCATCTTACCCCATGGGTCACTTTTAATACATTTTTCTAATTCCCAACACACATAAAGATACTATCTATCATGGTCAGTTATCAGAAAAATTACAATCCCCACAAACCATCTCATCTTAATTTGGTTTTCTTTGTCCTCATTCACACAAAAATTATAGATTTTCCATTAGCACACCAATCATAACACTACTCCAAGAAAATATATTTTAAATACATAGTTCATATCGAATAGTAACCTGAAAATAAATGTCCACATGATTTACATTATTTGAATCATTTATTCTCATATGTTTCACTTTTCCTATGGTGTTATTACCATTTTATAAATGGTTGGATTTTAATTTGTCTATCCAATATTGTATGAGAAAAAAATATTTAACTTGGGAAAAATAATAAAATTTCATTGTCTGGTGAATTCAAAAACCCAATTCCCCTGAATGAGATAAATTAAATTTAGATGAAATAAATACTTTGAAAAGATGACTAGATTTCAGAAATAAAATGTGAAAAAGTATTGGAGATAAAACTACATTTTTAGGTATAAATAATTCATTTTCTGGGATGATAAACAACTCTTAACCCTACTACTCTGATTGTAGAGCTTATGGAGACTCATCTGATTCCCTTACATATTAAATTATACTATGTCACACTAGTAATTTATGGTGATGAATAAATAATAAATTAATGAATGTTGTGTTATTAATATAATGTGAAGGATGATCCTTAATGGAGTATTTCAACTATTATTATATTATACTCATGAAAAAGATAATCCCAGACATCTAAATGTACATCAGACATCAAATGGTATCATAAATTTCTTGAGATCATTTCTTTAAAAAATCATTGAAGATGAAGAAGATTGGAGAAAATCTCATAAGGGATATCAATGAGTTGAATCTAACAGAGTTTTAGCTTCTCAAGGTAATATGTAAATTGATGTCCATACATTACCAAAATATTGTTAGTGGATAATTACCAATACTATTTTAATTAATGATTTAAATAGTTTACAATGGGTTGTGTTTTTTAAAATTTATAAGGGAAATAAATTCATTCACGAAAATTATTTTTATGTGCTTATTGATTTTTATTTTATGTTTTTAAAATTTCCTAAAATTTATTATTGAAACACATAAGTAGTAAAATTATAGTTGGTATCCCGTTGATGTTCATGGATAACATTTTCCCTATATAGACCACTATTTTATCTATTTTGAGAATGGGTCCTATTTATGTAAAATATATTAATTGATGAATCCTTTATTTCAAAATTTTTTTTATAGCCTTCTCATATGAAAAATTAGTATTTATTTATCTCAAATGAAATCTCTAAATTAAGCTGCAAAAAAATATAATAGGGGAATAGAAGTGGATAAAATTATTTTTATACTAGGGTAGTTGAATATGATAGGTGAAAACTAATTCTATTCCAAAACCCATTTTTATATTTTTTCAATTAGGGTGGAAAAAGTAAAACCATTGATCATGTGTTGATATTTTTCTTTGTTCATAATATTATAATACTGAAAAAATTAAAATGGAGTAAATGAATTTTCTCACTAAATTAAGGTTGTATTTATTTTTAATAATAATATTAATACATGTTTTCGATGATATTGGAAGAAACCATTAAATATATAACATGAAGTGATATCCCATATTTTAGTTCATAACAAATAGAATAATGTTGATTTATATCTTAGAAGAAAATGCAGCTACTTAGGACCTATTGACACAAATCATTATAAAAAATATTACATTATGAACTACAAATCCTCATGGGGGAAATTAATGTTCTGGGTAGACTATTGTATTTTTTTTAGAAAATATGTAAATTTTTTATGTTGGTTGATGAATAGAGAATACAACCACAGAACAAGATGAAGTTTCTACCCATATATTGATGTGTAAATAAAAAATAAAGGCTATTATCTAAGATTACATGGACAAAAAAATTTAAGGTGATAAGTAATACATCTGATGTTTTTTATTTCACATATTCAAATTCATTATTATTCAGTATCATGTGAGTATAATATTTTCATCAATGAAAACTAATAATATTTTGTTATATAGAAACTAAATTGGATTCAAAAAAATGAATCCTGTAGTGATTAGATAAAATGTAAATGGGTTTTCATAGTTTTTGAGAGAAGATAATTCTAGTGTGGTGAAACCATTTTGATGTTATCTAACTTGCTTGGTACTGTATTTTAGGATAAAAATTACTTTGAAAATGTGGAGACTAAATATTACTAATTCTTGAATGTTTATTTAGAAGTAATATATGGTATTACTTAAATTTACTAATCCAATAGTAAAATTTAAATTAGAGATACATAAATTACTTTTATAATTTGTTTCTTAATTACCATTATTGTTTAATGTGTTTCCAAGTTTTCAATGAGATGGATTATGAAATAAAATGATTAATTTTAGATAACTACAATGAATTCTGTAACTCTATATTGAGGATAAAAATTTGGCTATTTATTGTCCCGTAAGAGTTATTTCCATTAATACCGGGGATTCATGAGTTCATGGAGATCTTCCTAGAACTCATAAATATTATTTATGACTTAATGTGTGTCATTATCCTTTATTCATGGAGTTTATGTGGATGAATTTATGAATTATAAATCAAGTTTCCAAAGATCCAAAGGATTTTATTGTTTTCTTAATATTGATATTGTACTTTATAAAGATCATCTCAGACTTCATAGGAGCCATCTACCCTTTTCAAGATTCTTTGAGGAATCTGTAAGCGTTATTCTCGTTAGAATGTCTGTTACATTTTGTTTATAGTGACTTTCACAAGATTCATTTATAGAGATGGAAAAATTGTTGTTTTATAGAACATAAATGGAAATCATAAGATCCATTTTAAACATATGTGATCTGATATATGATGATTTTCATAAGAGATAATATTATAGAATAATATATGGGTGATTTTAGGAGAAAAGTTTATGATTTTGAGAAATGAGAATTTCCAATAAATTGTATTATATAATGATGTCACGTTTTATTTAAGATAAAAATATCATGACACTTTGTTCATTTATGATTCAAGTTGTTATATTAAGAAAATTAAATTATAATAGAATTTGGTGATCACTATTCCATTAATATATATTTTTCAAACAAAGAAATTTGAAAATCAATATGGGTTATCCAAAATTAATATAATATTATTAGAAATCAAATTCCATAATGTTGGAATTGTTATTATTAATTTAAAATAATATAAATGAATTTGTGGTTCATGAAGATTGAATAAGAGGATATCCTTAATGATTTTTGAGAAAAATATAAAATTTGGATGTAATCTATTTTTAAAAAAACTATTCCTTATTCTGAAACATATATATTGTTAATCAGTTAAAAGATGAACAAAGCTATAGTGTATTTATTTCCACCCAATTTTTAAAAAATAATTAATTTAATTTTAATTAACATAAATTTTTGGAATATATTTTAGTAGAAAATTATTGATGTTGCTATTATAATAGAGTGTAGACTTATTCATCATGGATAGTTAGGGGATATGAGAGAGGATAAGAATACAAGAAACATAGTGGAGGCAATAGATTGTGTCAAAATGAACATCTGGTGGTTATGGGATAATATCAGTGATGTTTTTACTATTTTCATAACTTTTAATATACTCCCTTTACTTATTTTATATGAAATGTTCATAATTTGTGTGAAATATTAATGTATAAATATTAAATATAATTTTTGAGTACTATTGGAATTCTTCCAGATTGAAGTCTTTTTAATGTTTTAATAAGAAATATCCCCTAAAAATCCAAATTGTTTGATTATTATTTTTTAGGAGTCCCTTTTCAATTTCCAACATATCATTAGACGGAATAAATGTCCAATTCTTCCATTTGAAGCATCATATAGTCCTCACCAGAAGGCCCAAAGAATTTGTGATGAAACTGGACCAACAATGAAGATTGAATTACTAGGCTCAATACAGAATTTCAAATCCATTATTTCTCCTAAAATGGTCTTGGGACAATGTAATTAATCTTGGAAAAAAATTTCAACACCCAACTATAAAGATAGGGGGGCCAACATATGAATTTAAACCCAGCCCACCATTCTGGCATGGAGTTAAAATCCTAACACTATTCATGACATTTCTCATGATATATTCATCCAATAAAGTTGATATTTATTATTATGAAATAGAAAATAAAGGAGGACAACTTAGTTTAAGAAATAATTTGGATTTTAATGCATATTCATATTCAAAAACCCATTCACATTTATACCTTTTGAAAAGTTGGGATTGAAATGGATAGATTATAATTTTTTACTCCAACCACTATAACATTGGCTCTATAAGTCCAAATGCCTCAAAAATTATAGTATAGTTGGAAAAAATTATTCTCTACATATATGAAGAAAAATATCTCCGGATTCGGTTGTATGTATGGTTTAATTGGTGATCCAATTGGAGAGGTAGTTTTGAAAAGAAAAGAGTCCAACTCCTTGGGCTATAAATACACCCCCTCCTCTTCATCAAAAGGGTTAGAATTTCTAGAGATTAGAGCATAAATTGTGTAGAGACCCCAAACATGACATACATGGACATTAAATTACTTTTGATGAATACTTAATACAGAACAAAAACCAACACTCAAGGATCGTAATAGTTTACTGTCTTTGGAAACTCGGAACAAAATCTTCTAATCATTGTGAATGATCTTCAACAGCTTCCATAAAGATCTTCCCCTTTTGTTTTCTTACCAAAAACATTTATTTATATCCTGGGAAAAATAAAACATATAAAGGGTGAGCTCAAATGATCAGTAAGGGTAAGCATGGAGAGAATAAAAAAAACTATATACATTTCAAATTAAAAACACGAACATAATGTTTAAACATCAAAATGTTGAGCACTGACATAAGACATAGCAGAACATAAGTCATAGATACATCAATCATGATAAAATGGCATTGGAATAAAACATGTAATTATGAAAACCATTAAGCACATGATATAATTTTCATAGTAGTGAATGCATTGCTGCCAGGACCATCTTAGTGGACAAAGTGCCTTTTTGAATCAAGTTCACTCCTCATTTCAGTCTTGTAACACTGAACCGAATTAACATACCATTCCAGCCATGTCTATCTAACGAGATATAAATCTTTACCCAATGCATTGGAGGGAGATATAGGTACCACCCATATCATAATGAAATAATTCTTACTTGTGCCACAACGTGAACATAAATCATTCACCATTACCCAAAGAATAAATATGGGTTTCATCAACATCATTCCATCATAACATAATCCATATAAAACAAATGGATATAATTTCATAGTAAGAAAAGTGGAACCATGTAAATCATAGATACATTATACTTGAAACATAAACATATGATATAATGTCATCTTAGATGGAAAATGGTTTTGATAAAACACTTGAAATGAATTCCTAAGGAAAATATCCTTTCTTCTTCAAAATCATTTTCTTTTCACAAAATTCCATGCAATTTTAAAAGAAAATTATTTTGTTGAAAATATTCAATAAATCATGTAGAGAAAGCTTCATGAAAATAAGGCGTTATAAAACCGTAAAAATTCGTTCATGCCATATAAGGTAGAAAAACATTTTTGTCGTACTTTTGCCAGAAAATTAAAAAGTACCTCATATGGTAAAGAAAAGAAAGATTCATTACATACCATGTAGTAAAAGTCCCAAAAATGTTTAAAAAGGACTTTAAAAATACATGAAACCATTTTTAGAAAGCAGGGACATGGATGATAAATATAACCCCAGTAAATACTTATGAATATACAATCTTAGATAAAAACAAGATTGGAAATGTTATCCCTTGTCAAGATTCTCTTGGAATTGCTTCTTCAATTCCTGTAACAAAATTGGGTCCATTATATAAGGTGTCTTTGAAATGGGCATAGCACCTGGTATGAGTTCTATTGAAAACTCAACTTCACGATTTGGTGGAAGACCTAGAAATTCCTCCGAGAAGACATCATCAAACTCCAGTACAATGGGAATATTCTTAATCATGAGTTTATCACCAACCATTTGAGATAAATAACCTTCATTTAGTGTAATAAATACCCATAAGATGGAAGAAATTTCCACTGGAAGGTTTTGTTCATCCATGAATCGATAGATGATCATAGATTGATCTAGAATATGAAAAGTGACTTCCCTTCATTGGAAATTGATATGAGATCCATATAAATAAATCCATTCCATGCCAAGAATCACATCAAATCCCACTATAAGAAGGATCACAAGATTTGTAGGAAGCAATTTCCCACAAACATCAATCGGAGAAGAATTATAAAGTTTTGATGCGACTATTGTGCCATTAGGGGTTGTCACAGATCACTCAACATATAATTGTTGAGGTAATATATTGATACCATTAGAAAATTCATCGGAAATAAAAGAGTGGGTGGATCTAGGATCAAATAAAACATTTTCTACTTTAGAGTGGATGGTAAGTGTACCTTTCACCACTTCGTTATCGTCCTCCAAATCACTGATAAAAATTGCATGTGACTTTCCATTGTCTTTAGATTTAAGAGTTTGTTGATGTCAATCATCATCAGAAACCCTTGGATTAGGGAATTGATTAGCATAATGCCCTATTTCCTTGCACTTGTAACATTGAAGTGTAGGAGGTGCACTCTGTGTTGCCTTTTCTTTTTCAAATCACTAGACATCTTCTTCCCATCATTGCAGAATTCAAATTCCTGATGACCTTCTTTTCCACATTTGAAACATTTACTTGTCCATTTAAGAAAACTCCCTACATGTTTCTTTCCACACTTTGAGAATAAGTGAAAACTCATCTTCTTTTCGGTGTTCTCTTTAGATTTTCCTTTGAACTCCATTTTCCTCTTCCTATCAAATGCATATGACAGATGGGTTACTCCAATCTCCATCTCAACCTTCAGATACCATTGAGCGATTTCCTCGTAGGTATTGAAGTCTCTCATGGCTAATTCCCTTCAAAGATTTGGTTTTAAGCCACAAAAAGAATCGATCGATCTTACTCTCAGGTTGGATAATAATCCCCGAAGCGTACCTTGAAAGTCTTGTAAAATTTGCTTCATAATTACCAACAGATTCATCATCCTTTTTCTTTATTTCAAAAAAATCCTTATCCATCTTTGTTCAAAGAATACGAGGTAAGTTCTTATTAAAAAAATATGTACTTAAACTCATCACATTCCATGGACTCAATTTCATCTCTTGGCCTTGTATTCTTGAAAAGATTCCACCATTGATCAGCTTCACCTTTCAAACGATAAACAACTAAGATTACATTATCACTTTTAGAACATTGAAGAACTAAAAATATCTTTTCAGTTGTACTGATCCATTGTTTAGCCACTAATGCATCAGTAGACCCGCTGAATGAAAGTGGACACTGCCTCATGAAGGATTCAATAGAATGTTTCTCCTTCCTATGCTTGTTTGGAATTCCTACATGATTCATAGCTTGAGAAAGTTGTGTGAGCATGGCTATAAGATTTTGTATTCTGTCTCCCATAACGTTTTGTTTCTCAGGGGGACAATCATTACATTGCCCGTCGCATTCTGCATTAACACAGTTCCTTCGGGTTCCTGTAATGACTAAAACCAATAAACATAGTGTGAGAAACACTAATCATAATAGTAAAACAACATAATCACGAATAAAATTTCACGCTTTTGGTCTTATAATAGGTTATTCATGACCATTTCTAAAACACTAACGTTATTTCATATGAATATACATATCCTTAGGATTCTTACTAAGGCTTTCATATCCTAGTTTCGAAAGGTCGGTTATACCCTTCCTTGAATATCAACTGTAGAGACCCCAAACTTGACATACATGGACATTACATTACTTTTTCAGAATACTTAATACATAACAAAAACCAACCCTCATGGATCGTAATAGTTTAGTGTCTTTGGAAACTTAGAACAAAATCTTCTAATCATTGTGAAAGATCATCAACCTCTCCCATAAAGATCTTCCCCTTTGGTTTTCTTACCTAAAACATTTATTTATATCCTAGGGAACATAAAACATATAAAGGGTGAGCTCAAATGCTCAGTAAGGGTAATCATGGAGAGAATAAAACAAACCATGTAAATTTGAACTTAAAACCATGAACATAATGTTTAAACATCAAAATCATGAGAAATAACATAAGAAATTGAAGTATATAAGGCATAGATACATCAATCATGATAAAATAACATGGGAATAAAACATGTAATTATGGAAACCATTAAGAACATGATATGATTTCTATAGTAGCCAAGTCTTTGCTTCCAAGACCATCATAGTGGAAAAATTCACTTTCTGAATTGATTTCAACCCTCGTTTCATTCTTGTAACACTGAACCGGATTAACTTACCGTTCCATCCATGTCTATGTCATGAGATATAAATCCTTACCCAATACATTGTAGGGAGATATAGGTCCCACCCATATCATAATGAAATATTTCTTACTTGTGCCACAACATAAACAAAAATCATTTATCATTACACAATGAATAAAAATGGGTTTCACCAATATCATCCCATCCTAACATAATCCATATAAAACAAATGGATATCATTTCATCATAAGAAAACTGGAACCATGTAAAGCATAAAGGCATTATACTTGAAACATACAAATATGAAATAATGTCATCTTAGATGGAAAATGGTTTTGATAAAACACTTGAAATGAATTCTTGAGGAAAATATCCATTCTTCTTCAAGATCATTTTCTTTTCACAAAATTCCATGAAATTTTAAAAGAAAAGGTGTTTTTTTGAAAATTTTCAATAAATCATGTAGAGAAAGCTTCATGAAAATAAGGCGTTATAAAACTGTAAAAATATGTTCATGCCCTATAAGTTAAAAAAACATTCTTCTCATACTTTTTCCGGAAATGTAAAAATGTACCTCGTATGGTAAAGAAAAGAAAGATTCCTTACATACCATGTAGTAAAAGTCAAAAAAAATGTGTAAAAAGGAATTTAAACGTACATGAAACCATTTTTAGAAAACATGGACATGGATGGTAAATATAACCCCAGTAAATACTTAAAAATATAAAATCTCGGATAAAAAAGAGATTTTAAAAGTTATCCCTTATCTAGATTCTCATGGAGTTACTTCTTCAATTCCTGAAACTCAATTGGGGCCAGTCAATAAGGTGTCTTCGAAATGGGCATAGCACCCAGTATGAGTTCTATTTAAAAATCAACTACATGATTTGGTGGAATGCCGGGAAATTCCTCCAGAAAGGCATCATCAAACTCCCGTATAATGTGAATATTCTTAATCGTGAGTTTCTCACCTACCATTTGAGATAAATAACCTTCATTTAGTGGAATCAATACCCATAAGATGGAAGAAATTTCTAATGGAAGGTTATGTTCATCCTTGCATCGATAGAATATCATAGACTGATCTGGAATATGAAATGTGACATCCCTTCTTTGGAAATTGATATGAGCTCCATATAATGAAAGCCAATCCATGATATGAATCGCATGAAATTCCACTTTAGCAAGGATCACATGATTTGTAGGAATCATTTTCCCACAAACCTCAATCAGAGAAGAATTATAAACTTTTGATGCGACTGTTATGTCATTAGGTGTTGTCATAGCTAACAAAACATCTAATTGTTGAGGATATACAGAGATACACATAGAAAATTAATCAGAAATAAAAGAGTGGGTGGATCCATAATCAAATAAAACATTTTCTACTTTAGGGTGGATGGTAAGTGTACCTTCCACCACTTCGTTATCATACTCCACATCGCCGATAGAAATTGCATGTGACTTTACTTTGTCTTTAGCATTAAGAGTTTGTTGACGTCGATCATCATCAATAACCCTTGGATTAGGGCATTGATAAGAATAATGCCCCATTTTCTTGCACTTATAAAATTGAAGTGTCGGAGGTGCACTTTGTGTAGCCTTTTCTTTGTTCTCATCACTAGACATCTTCTTCCCGTAATTTCAGAATTCAAATTTCGAATGACCTTATTTTCCACATTTGAAACTTTTACTTGTCCCTTTAAAACAACTCCTTCCATGTTTCTTTCCACACATTGAGAATAAGGGAAAACTCATCTTCTTTTCAGTGTGCTCTTTTGATTTTCCATTGAATTCCATTTTACACTTCTTATCAAACACATATGACTGATGGGTTACTCCAATCTCTATCTCAACCTTGAGAGCACATCGAACTATTTCCTTGAATCTATTGAAGTCCCTTATGGCTAAAGACCATCGAAGACTTCTTTGTAAGCCACTAAAGAATCGATCGATCTTTCTCTCTTGTTGGATAATAATCCTAGAAGCGTACCTTGAAAGTCCTGTAAAATTTGCTTCGTAAGTACAAACAGATTCATCACCCTTTTGTATGTTTTCTTTCCCCAGGTCATGAAGAAGGTTATTAAGTAGGATATACCAAAAGGTACTCTAGATATGATGAAATAAACAGGAGACAACGTAGATTCTTTATGAACCAGTTGTTTATGTATCCCGGTTTCAAAAGACACTATACCTATACGCTCCTACCATGGTTTTGTTATATGTCATAATATGTATGCTTTATTTCTAAAGTAATAACAATGTATGTAAAGTATGGGTCGTTATAGTTGGTATCAGAGGAAGGGTATAGTCAACCTTTGGAAACTAAGATGTGAAAGCCTTATTAAGAACCCTAAGGATATGTCTAAGCATAGGATGAAATCATAGTGTTTTAGAAATGGCCATGAATAACCTATGATAAGACCTAAAGCAAGAAATTTTATTCTTGATTATGTGGTTTTACTATTATCATTAGTGTTTCTTATAGTATTCTTATTGGATTTAGTCAATGGATGGAACCTAAAGGAACCATGTTAATACTGAATGTGACGGGAAATGCAATGATTGTCCCCCTGAGAAACCAAACATTATGCGAGCTAGAATGAAAAATCTTATAGCCATCCTCACACAACTTTCTCAATCTATGAATCATGCAGGACTTCCAAACGATAAAAGGAAGGAGCAACATTCTGTTGAATCCTTCATGAGGTAGTGTCCACCCTCATTTAGTAGGTCTACTGATCCATTAGTGGTTGAACAATGGATCATTACCACTGAAAAGATATTTTCAGTTCTTCAACGTTATGAACATGATAATGTCATCTTAGCAGTTTATCATTTGGAAGGTGAAGATGATCAATGGTGGAATCTTATCAAGAATATGAGGATAAGAGATGGAATTGAGTTCAAGGAATGGGGCGAGTTCAAGAACTTTTTTTTCAATAAGTACTTCCCTCGTATTCTTCGAACCAAGATGGAGAAGGAGTTTCATGAACTAAAGCAAAATAATGATGAATTTGTTGGTACTTACGAAGAAAATTTTACAAGACATGCAAGGTACTCTTCTGGGATTATTATCCAACCTTAGAGTAATACCGATCGATTCATTAGTGGCTTAAAACCATGTCTTCAATGGGATTTAGCGCTAAGGGACTTCAATAACTATGAGGAAATCATTCGATGTTCTCTCAAGGTTGAGAGGGAGATGGGAGTAACCCATCAGTCCTATGCGTTTGATAGGAAGAGGAAAATGGAATTTAAAGGAAAATATAAAGTGAACACTGAAAAGAAGATGAGTTTTCCTTTATACTAAAATTATGGATAGAAACATGGACGGAGTTGTCTTAAAGGTACAAGTAAATGTTTCAAATGTGGAAAAGAATGTCATTGGGCATTTAAATTCCACAATGATGGGAAGAAGATGTCTAGTGATACGAACAAATAAAAGGCAACACAAAGTGAACCTCCTACAATTCAATGTTACAAGTTCAAAGAAATGGGGAATTATACTAATCAATTCCCTAATCCAATGGTTGTCGATGATGATCAATGTCAACAAACTCTTAAGGCTAAAGAAAAAGTAAAGTCACATGGAATTTCTATTAGCGATGTGGAGTACAATAACGAAGTGGTGAAAGGTACACTTTCCATCCACTCTAATGTAGAAAATGTTTTATTTGATTCCGGATCCACCCACTCTTTTATTTTTGAAGAATTTTCTAAGGCTATCATTGTTTTACCTCAACAATTAGATGTTGAGTTAGCTATGACAACCCCTAATGGAACAACAGTCGCATCAAAAGTTAATAATTCTTCTCCAATTTAATTTTCTGTGAAAGTGGTTCCTACAAATCTTGTGATCCTTCTCATACTAGAATTTGATGTGATTCATGGCATGGATTGGATTTATTATATGGATCTCATATCAATTTCCAAAGAAGGGAAGTCACATTTCATATTCCAGATTAATCTATGATCATCTATCGATGCAAGGATGAACATAACCTTCCAGTGGAAATATCTTCCATCTTATGGGTCTTGACTCCACTGAATGAAGGTTATTTATCTCAAATGGTTTGTGAGAAACTCATGATTAAGAATATTCCCATTATACGAGTGTTTGATGATGTCCTTCCGAAGGAATTTCCAGGTCTTCAACCAAATCATGAAGTTGAGTTTTCAGTAAAACTCATACCGGGTGCTATGCCCATTTCAAAGACACCTTATAGAATGGCCCCAATTGAGTTGCAGTAATTAAAGAAGAAACCCCAAGAGAATCTGGATAAAGGATAACTTTTCCAATCTCATTTTTATCCGAGATTGTCTATTCATAAGTATTTACTAGGGTTATATTTATCATCCATGTCCCTATTTTCTAAAAATGGTTTCATGTACGTTTAATGTCCTTTTTACACATTTTATTGAAATTTACTACATGGTATGTAAGGAATATTTCTTCTCTTTACCATATGAGGTACTTTTTGACTTTCCGACAAAAGTACAAGAAGAATGTTTTTTAACTTATATGGAATGAATGGATTTTTATGGTTTTATAACGCCTTATTTTCATGATGTTTTCTCTACAAGATTTATTTACTATTTTCAACAAAATCATTTTCTTTTAAAATTGCATGGAATTTTGTGAAAAGAAGATGATTTTGTAGAAGAAAGTATATTTTCCTCAAGAATTCATTTAAAGTGTTTTATAAAAACCATTTTCCATCTAAGATGACATTACTTCATATGTGTATGTTTCAAGTATAATATCTCTATGATTTACATGGTTCCACTTTTCTTATGATGAAATGATATACATTTTTTTATATGGATTATGTTATGTTGGGATGATGTTGATGAAACTCATTTTTATTCTTTGGGTAATGATGAATTATTTATGTTCATGTTGTTTCACAAGTAAGAATGATTTCATTATGAGATGGGTGGGACCTATATCTCCCACCAATGCATTGGGTAAAGATTTATATCTCATGAAATAGATATGGATGGAACAGTATGTTAATCTGGTTTAGTGTTACAGGACTGAAATGAGGAGTGAAATCGATTCAGAATGGGACTTTTTCCACTAATATGGTCTTGGCAGTAATGCCTTGGCTACTATGGAAATCATATCATGTGCGTATTGTTTTCCACAGTAACATGTTTTACTCCCATTCTATTTTATCATGATTGATGTATCTATGCCTTATGTACTTCTATGTATTATATAATTCCTCATGATTTTGATGTTTAAACATTATTTCCATGTTTTTAAGTTGAAATTTATATGGTTTGTTTTATTCTCTCAATGCTTACCCTTACTGACTATTTGATCTCACCCTTTATTTGTTTTTTCCCTAGGATATAAATACAAGTTTTAGGTAAGAAAACCAAAGGAGAAGATCTTTATGCAAGATGTTGAAGATCATTCACAACGATTAGAAGATTTTGTTCCGAGCTTCCAAAGACACTAAACTATTATTATCCATGAGTGTTGGTTTTTGTTACGTATTAATTATTCCACAAAAGTAATGTAATGTCCATGTATTTCAAGTTTGGGTTCTCTATAGTAAAATGATATTGTGAGCTTTTACCTTACCTTAGGTCTGATATGCTTTGTACGTATCCGAACCTCCAGTATAATGATTTAAATAATGTCATTGACTTATTACAGAATCATATTTGTTGTTATGATATCATAAAAGGTCATATTGTTTTCTTATTATTAGTAATATTTGATTTCTACTTGTTATTCGGGTGTTCATTGATTTATGTTCTTATGCAAGTCTTGTCGAATGAATTCTTATTCTTCTTTTTAGGTTATAGAAACCAAATTTCCAGAATGGTAGTAGTGTAACAAATATCATATTTATTCATTCAATTCATTTATATAATCATTATTCAATGAAGATCATGTAGAATGAGTTTCATCACATCGTGGAGACGGTAGGTCGTACGTACGAAAGAGCGATGATATCATTCCCATGATCATGGAATTGTATTGAAGTGTATATATACTATTTCAGAATCAATATAACTTTAAAATATTCATATATAGTTATTATTTACACCATTATAACTATCCAAGTAGGGTGGTGGTGGAAAACATATTACACCACGACATGGAGACGGTATTCCGTACATACGCACGCGTGGTGATTTCGTTTTTCGTAGGATGGATAGAAGGTAAAATAGGGTTGTTTCATATTTATAATAACATATCAGTATATGACTGTTAATGATTTTATTACATCATAATGAAACAACTAAAGTAGAGGAAGCTGAATAAGAAATAAATTTGAAACAATTGGTAACGGACATTACCTCTTCTTTGAAGCGCCTCTTCTTAACATCCTCTTAGGGCACTAAATATGGTCTTTGAAGAATCTCAGGACCTCTTGGATATTTTTAGGGAAGTGGATAAGAGAAATTGGTAGGGGTTAGCTGAGCTTGAAGGCTCAATGTGGTGTGAGGAGGAGAGGGAGGAGGTGCCCTTTTATAAGGGAGGAGAGGGTCAACTTAGGAAAAACTAAAAATATTATTTTCTTATAAAGTCATATTGGGTTTTTAATAGCTCAAAAATTTGATTTATTTAAAAAATAAAGTGGGGATGGGAAGAAATAATCTCAACAAAAATATTTTAGAAAAGTTTGGGTTACTATTTTAACTTTATCATTAAGATTTGTCTTTGAGTTAAATAATTTTACTTTTACTGTGTCTTCTTGTTTTCTTACACTATATGGTTAATAAACTTATTATAATAATCCAAACGAACCCCAAGTGGTTCATTATTAATATATATAACCTTATCTAAGTCATTTGGCTGAACCTTATATTTTTAGGAATAAAATAACAATTAATACTATAATATTTGTTTTAAAATCTATTTTTGTCAATTTTGACACTATTTGGTACTTAATTTTTGTGAAAATCATAACAACATGATTAGTTCTAAAAAAGTTAATTAAATCAATACTAACATGTCATATTAACCTATAAAATTATTTTAATTCATAAAAAGTTTCAAATTACATTTATTTGCGTATTTATAATATCAATTATGTTTATATTTCATTAATAAGGTAATTACTGCATCATCATTGGGTCATAAATAAATAAAATTATTTAATGTTTAAAAATTATAAATAAAATACCATTAAGTATTATATCTTGTAATATTTATAATGAATATTTATGGTTGAATTTACCATATGTATAAGCATATATTAAAAATTATTTAGTTATTAATCATTGATTTTAACTATTTTAACTCTTTAAATAAAATAATAATAAATGTCTTAATCTAATCCAAGTGGACCTAGATGGACATATTTTATTAATAAGGTTGTTTTTCATCGAATTAAAATTATCCAATAGAATTAGGACATGTGTTAGGGTAATAATAATATCATTTTTACCCTAAATTACCCTATTTACTTTTAATCTTGGTAAAAAAAAGTAAAAAGTTACTATTCACCAAAAATAATCTTTTCTTATTGAACCAAATTTTACTCCTTAATATTAACCATGTCTCTCAGATTTTCAAAATTGCTCTCACAAAAGCGGTAAAATAACGTTTTATGTATATTTTCAAATTCTCCTAGGAGGTGGGTAATAGGCGGTGAAAAGTTCAATAAAATTTTTATATATCTAAAATTATTATAAAATAACTCCAATGAATTACATTGAAAATATATAGGTATTAAGTATCAATTTTGACCTAAAATAAATTTAAATAAAATAAATAATTATTTAAATAAAAAGTCAATTTTTAAATAGTAACCCAGTGTATTCACTATTCATAAAAAATTAAAAGTTTTTTTTGAAAAATACCAAAAATTCACCCTAGGCTAATTTCGATATTCCGAATAAAAAAATGAAGTCCATTTTGAAAGATAAAATTTATTGAATTTCAAAAATTGGGTATTACTATTCATAACGACTATTTTATATAATATTTTAATAACATATCGTTGTTTAGTAAAACATGGTATTGCGTACAACATACGCTATCAAGGAAGGTTTATCTTGCGTATAACGCCAGAAAAGACAACATTGTGTGTAGTGAAAGATTCCTTTATATAACATTATACATAAAAACAAAATATTTCTCATAAAATCTCGGGTGTTAGAAATTGGCATGCCCAAATCCTTTCCAAAGGCTTGGTATGGCCTGACATATGTATCTTTTCACTTGATAGACCTTTTCCCATGTATTTGTTTTCATTTATTTTTGTGTTCTTCATTGTTGTAATCTTTTAAGTCATTGTTTTTTTAATTCTATTTTAACGAAATTTTATTCTTATTCATCTATTATACTCGTATAACATCTACTAAATAATATTAGTTCTCTTAAAATAGTTTTACTTCAATTGAATCACCTTCCCTTCTTTTTTTCTCATTCAATATAAAGTCAGTATTTAATTCCCTTCACTATTTGTGTGTGTGTGTGTTCGGCACATAACACTTTTCTTATGCCATTATATTTTTTGTTCAATTATTAATTCATCATCATAAAATTATCACCAGATTATTAACCACCCAAATATATTAGTAAATCTCTCATTGGTGTGATTCATAATTTAGGTATATTAAGTGATTGAGGGCCTTCGCTAATTGAATATTATTTAAATTAATATTGTTAATGTTGTACATAATATGTCATGGATTAATGACATTTTTTTTCTTTGCATGTGGCTTCCATAGAATATTGGAACCATAAATACACTACCATAAACAAGTAATGGTAATTATTAGAACCCTATGATATGTTACCGCTAAGATTAATGTTTTAAAACATGGTAATTCCAATGAAAATCATCTTGTGAAGTGGGTATTAAGTTATTACAATATAAAGAAAATCTCAATGATATAATATGCTTAAATCCCCAATAATGAACTCACCCAAATATTTATTAATTCTTTAAATCAAGTATCATCGATAAATTACATCATAATATCTATAAAAAAATCCCCCAATAATAATACAATCAACTAAAAACAATCGACTATTATAAAGTATCATCATTTAGGATTTGAACCGACTGATCATATGCACATTAGAAGAGCTTCGGAACCTTGACCAGTCGATAGGCGACAATTGGTAATGATTTGAAATGGATCTTTTTCTGGGGATGGTGTAATTGAGTAGTCAATAGTTTCTGGTTATTTTAAAAAAACAAAATTTTAAAAAAAATAGCAAAACACACAAACAAAACCCCACCTTCTCAAAAAAATCGTAAATGAAAAAAACACAAAAAAACCATCTTCGTCTTTCTTCCTAAATCTATTTAAATTCCCCATATCCTCCCAGAAAATCCCTCATATTTGTTTGACCCTTAAATTGAACAAACACTTCGCTGGTTGAAGAGGAACATAAGTGTTAATCAACTCATTAAAGAACCTATCCATGTCCAACCAATTGAATTTGATATGGCCAATACTAGGGAACAAACACGTAAATAACTTGATGCCCCTATTATTAACTACCAAACACTTTGTATTCAATATCCAAACATAGAGGCTAACTTTGAACTCAAATATGGTTGGATTCATCTTTTACCTCACTTCCATGGGCTATCTTGTGAGGATCCACATGTCCTCTTTAAAAATATTTAAGTGGAGTGCTCTACCATGAAGCCTCAAGGAGTTTTTGAGGGAAAAAAATAAAATATCAAGCATTCCTTTTTTCCTTATTTTACACCATCATTCCATGGCTCTACTACCTTCCTAGGGGTTCCATAACCACATGGAATGACATAAAGGTAATTTTCTTAGAGAAATTCATTCATACTCCTCATACCACTTCTATAAGAAAGGAAATAAGTGGTATCTATCAATTCCCAAATGAGCTAATCCATGAGTACTGGGTAGGTTCAAAACGATTGTGGAAACCATCCCACACCACCAAAAACCCAACCAACTCTTAATCCAATACATCTACGATGGGTTATTAGCTATGGAGAAAACTCTCATTGATGCTTCAAGTGGAGGTTCTCTTATTGATAAAAATACTATATCTTCAAGAGATTTCATAAGTAACATGGGTAAAAACACACAACAATTCCATACAAGATCATACGATCAAGTCAAACAAAATCATGATAATAAATAGATAGAGACCATCAAGATGATTGAGTGGATGAGTGAACTTATAGGTCGTGTACGACAACTAGTTGTGGCTTCCAAATCCCCAACTTCATCTTCTCCACGATAACTTTTCCCTGGATCTATCATGATATTAAGAATCTATAGCTCCCCATCTCATCTAACTGACACATGTCCACAACTTCAAGAGGATCCCTCATATTTATCCAGACCAATGGGGCTCAATAGAACATATGCTCAGAAAAACACCAACCCTAAACTATTATTTCATTTCATTAGAACCTCTAACCAACCTCAATTTGAGACATTCTCATCTTATTTTAACCAAGGCATCAGGTATGGAAACCCGGTATCTTATCCCCCTAAATTCCCTCCTCAAAACCCAAACCAGTTCCAATATGGTCAAGGTGTTCGTAACATCCAAACACATTACCCTTTTGTTCCTCAACCTCATAGGCTGAATCCTCCTCTTACTCCACCCAGATTCCACTGTCCTATTGAGGATTCCCAATTCCCAAACCAATAAAATCGATTTCCCAAAAACCAAAATCAAGGAAATCCCAATTCAGGACAAGCCTCTTCTTCCAAACAACCATGTGAAAGTTCAATGTAAGATCTGTCCTCTTTCACCCATTCCAGCCTTAAAAACATTGAAACCCAAAATGGTTGACTTGCATCCCACCTAATCCTGCAACAACAATAAAATTCATTCCAAATCCTAACTCCACCATTACACAAACCCAATGGTAATGTAATTTCAATTGCACTTAGATTGGGAATGAAAATTGTTATGCCTCAAGATAAGTCCTCCACCTCCCACTTTAACGTTGGCCTAGAAAATGAAAAGTAAAAGAAACATGAAAAGGAACCCAAAACCATTCCCTAACCTCCTTTTATTCTGCTTATGAATCCAATTCCTTTTCCTCAAGCTATTTCTAAACCAAGGATGTCCTTTGAACACAAACCTAAAATGGATGACATTTTTAGACATGTTGAAGTGAACATTCCCATCTTAGATTCCATTAAACAAATTTCGATGTATTCCAAGTCTCTTAAAGAATTTTGAACTCATAAGAGACCACATTATATCATTGATTGTGTTACAACACAATAATATATACCCATAAAGTGCAGAGATCTAGGGACCTTTATGATTCCATGAAAAATTGGACATCCCAATATCGATATGTCACTCATAGACCCAGGAACCTCGATAAATGTCATGCCCAAATACATATTATCCAACCTTGGTCTAGGTCCCTTACATCCAATAGGTGTTATCATATAGTTATCCAATTGAAGTACATCCATTACTAAGGTAATAATTATGGATGTCCTTGTCCAAGTTGAGGATCATATCATCCTAGCCGACTTCTATGTCCTCGACATGGAAGGTGAGACAACTTCATTCCAATCACCTCTGATTCTAGGAAGACCATTCCTTATGATATGTAAAACCAAAATTTATGTCTATGATAGAATCTTATACATGGAATTTGGTGACCAAATGGTCAACTTAAATATTTTTCTATCCATGTGATAACCATAAAAGAATCAATATATATTCAATATCCATTCTTTCAAATGTCTCCTTGAGAGTGTGTTGAATCCCAATCAATCATGTTATTTCTGTTCTATTGATAGAGGTCTTTTAAAATATTGTATCCTCATTAACTATGTCATAAATAGAGAATTTTATTTTGACATTACAAATCCAAAATCCATTGATCTAAAGGATATTGTAAACTCTTTAGAATCTAATATCACCTCTATCATCCACTGATCCGACATGGATGGTACTAAATAAAATGAACTAGAAATCTCATTTTTTAATTCAAATTAGATTACCCCACAGTCATTATTTCTTCTATATGATTTTAAAATTTTAGTTATATGTGAGGTGAACCCAGAACCAATGTATTTATATTGTCTTGATGGTAGATATGTTTGTGATATTTGTTCCCTAATTAATAATGTGATCATTGGTGATGTAGAAATTGAACACTCTTTGGAAATCAACATTTATATTGAAGATATAGAAAATTTTATTCTGTATTATGACTCAAATGATCCTCATTACTCTACATCTGTAAGTGATGAAATAAATGAGTCAAAAACAATTGGGATCAAAATCATTGGTTTTGTGTTATCTGAACCTTACATAAATGAACAATTAGAATTGAGACATCTTTCAAAAATTCCTTGAATAGAAAACCAGCACTTTGTGGATAACATCATTCCTCAAGTTGAAGACCAAAGCAAGGATAAAAATATTTTCATTCCACCTCTATTGAGTTTAAAACACATAAAAAAGGTTGGGCAGAAATTATCCAATGAAAAATTAGGCATTCCATAGGAGAATTTTTGTATAATCACACTGGTGTTGAGAAAATATGGTGGCCACAATCGGACTATGGGTACTCTAATGCAACTGTCCCACAGTAAACAAAATAAATGCAGCACTTCTTGGGAGGAAACCATTGTTTTCTTTTACATTTATGAAATTTAAAATTATTTTTTGTTTTACAGTACATGAAAAATGATTTTAATTTTTAGGTAACATCCCATATGAGGCGCATCAACTTCAATTGACCCACTATTGAATCGAGAAATCAACCCACCAAATTCAAACCTAGGGGAACCTCTTTCCCTTTAACTCCCTCTCTCTTAATCTCTCTACCACTTTCTCATTCTTCTTATCTCTATCATTTTTACCAATTTTTTCATCAAACCCTTTCTTTTTCCATTTCAATTTTTTGTGGGTGTGTATTTTAAATACACTAAAATACTAAAAAATTAAAAAAATGTAAAAAAACAAGAGTTGTGATTAATCACTTAAACTTTTAAAATTTTGTCTTTCCATTTTGGGGAGTCAAAAGAAACGGTTTCATCTCAAAAATCTTGTGTCTTCAAGATATATTTTGATAAATTATATTTTTTCAAAACCAACACATGATGAATGCTCAATTTTTGATTTGGAAACTAAATTTCCCCAACAGTGAGGAAAAAATGTGCTTTCATTCCAGGGCCTCCTATTGCCATCATTTTAAAATGTGTTTTTTTCACCCCCATATATGAGTCTTGAGTTTGTGGACCTTCAAGATGGATTTCCTTCCTTGTGGTTCATTAATATGATAGAGTCATTTTTTAACCTTTTGAGAATCATAATAATGAAATAGTCACCCATTAACCATACATTAATCTGCCTTTTGAAAGCCCCTTAAAGAGTAGGAAAACCTTTTCTTTGATAGAAACATTACAATCCCAATACCTTATTTGAACCAATATCAACAAGGATTTTCATTTCATATTTTCTTTTAAATTTATGTGTGGTGGGAATGGATTTCATTTTTGGTAAAAAAAAATTTATTTTCACCATGTTATCATATGCTTGAGGGAAAGCATCAATATAATTGTGGAGGAGATGTTTTCCTTCAGTGGGGTATGGGAATGTATATATTTTTATCTGGTACAAATTATATTGAAATGTGTTTAAAAAATATCAAAAAAATATCAAAAAAATATCAAAAACAAAATCACAAAATTTAAATAAAAAAATCAAAAATAAAATGAAAATATGAATGGGGTATGTCTTGGGTGGGTTAAAAATCACTCTTACTCAACCATTTATTTTATTATGACTATTTAAATTTTTATCGTGAGGAGATCAAACATGGTTTGGGGGATGAGTGAGAGATCTGTTTGATGTTCTACATTCCAAAAAATACAAAAAAATAACACTTTTGTCATTTGAAGAAGATTTGTGGTCTATAAATATTTGATATTCTCATCCTCCTCAAATTTTCATCTTTTTTTTGTATCATTTCACATATTAATTCCCACATAAATATATTTTTCCATCTCCTTTCATGTCTCATTTCAAAAAAATGTGCTTTGGTTTTTCTATGTGGGTGTTCTACCCACCTTTTTTCATATATTTTGGATATCATCTTCCTACCATCCCATAGCCACTAAAAAACCTCTAAAAAGACTTCTTGATTTTCTAGAACGTTAGGATAGGTAATGTAATCTGAGATCTCTTTCAAACTCCATGACTTTTACTTTTGGTTGGTGAATGAGTGAACCTCCAGAAACAAATTTTTATCAACTTGAGAGGAGCTTTTTTTTGTGCCACCATTTTCTATTTCTAAATTTGAGCATGAAAAAAAGAGTTGTTTTTTGAAAATTGTTTCTATAAAAAATTGATGTGGGATTCAATATGGACAAATGAAATAGTCTAAACCTCACCTAAGTGGTGAAAACAAAATTTAAATATTTGTTGGTGGGTGAAAATGAATTTTTCATTTTTTTATATTTGTTGAACAAGAGGACATGTACTATGTGTGGGGAGTTGATTAAATTAATATTATCATAATTTATTATATACTCCTTTTGTGGATTTTATATTAAATATTCATAATCTATGGGAAATATTAATGTATAAATATTAAATATCTTTTGTGATCACTATTTTAATTCATCGAGATTCAGGTCTGTTTAATGTTTTAAAAATAAATATTAACCTAACAACCTAAATTGTGTGATATTTTGTTTTCCAGATTCTGTATTAAATTTACAAAATATCATTAGAAGGAATATGTGTCCAATGCTTCCATTTTAAGCATCATATAGCCCTCACAAGAAGTCCCAATGTATTTGTAATGAAACTGGACTGGCTATGATGATTAAACTTTTGGGCTCAATCTAGAATTAAAAATCCTTTAATTATCACCTAAAGGCCAGTGGACTATGTAATTCATCTTGTCTAAAATTTTCAAATCCCAACTCTAAAGACAAGGGTCCCAACTGAAAAATTTAAACACAGCCCACCATTCTGGATGTGAATTAAAATCCCGACACTATTCAAGAAATTTCTCATTATCTAGTCATCCTATGAAGCTTCCATTTTTCTATATTAATGAGGAGATATATACAGCCAACATTTTTGTATAAATCATTCATATTTTAAGGAATATTCATAATCAAAAACCCATTCCCATTTTTAGCTTCTAATTTTTTTGATTAAAATGGATACATTTCAATTGTTTACTCCAACCTCCATAACATTGGATCCATAAGAACAAATTCCTCAAAATAGTCAGAGTAGTCAGCCAAAAATTTTCTCTACAACTTTGAAGAATAATATATATCGAGATTCAGCTATCTGTAAGGCCTAATTGGCGATACAAGTGGAGGGGAAATTTTTAGAATGAAAATAGTCCAACTCCGTGGATTATAAATACATCCCCCTCATCTCCATCAAAAGGGTAGAAATTATAGAACATATGAGAATATATTGGAATGACCAAAGCCTTTCCAAAGGCCTGGGATAACTTCCATACACATGTTTTCACTTGAGAGAAATTTTCTCCTTTCTTGGATTTCATTTACTATAAGGAATCTACCTTAAAACATTACATAATATTGAATTAAATGAATAATTCACATTAATGTTCTTTTTAGGTTTAGAGTTTTAGAGAATTAGGACATAACTATTACATCTCAAAAGATTAAAAAGTAGACACTTCTACTTAGTTTCCATTTTTTCATAAAATAAAAACTCTTTAAAGAAAGATGTCTAGTTCCATGTTTTAAAAGGAATATCTTTCCTTGATCTCATCCTTTACCATATTCATCTTTTAATCTTAAGAGAAACATATAAAAAACTTGGTATGAGCATAAAAAGCTTAGTAAGGAATACAAAAAGAAGAAAACTATTAGTTTTTCAAAACAACAGGTAAACCATGAACACTTTAATATAAGTAATACTTTTCACCTTTATGAAGTAGTAAATATTCTTCACTGAATAAAAGATCACTACTTACCCTTTTTTAACCAAAATATTACCCATATAAAGAACACATAACATATAAAGGTAACTTGGAACATAAACATACATAAATGGAATAACCATACGGTTGACTTCCACACTTGTCACTAAATAGAATAACCATACAGAAAACTTCCATACCCAATGCATTGGAGGTTATAATGTAAAAACCCATCCTGGTATTCATGGCACAACCCGTAATTTGGTTTATCACATAACCACCCTTCAAATGTCCAAGTACCATAATAAAATTCTAAGATATAAAACAAAAATAAAGGAAAGAAAACACTTCCACATTTCAATCACAATATATCACTTAAATATATTGACATAAATAATACATTAACAAAACCATTTTCAGTACCAAAATACATAATAGAGTATATGGTATTTATTTTCTTTTAATAACATTATGTCTTTATGAGGAAGCCAAAGATAAAATAATACTCGCGGCAGCGGAATGGTCATTGTCACCGCGTACGTTAAAAGAAACATTACCTTTTGTCGTTTAGTAAATGCTTTGTAGAAAAATATTCCCTCTGAATGAAATAAAAATTCAACGGTGTTTATATAGTGTATAAAAGAAAGTCTTTTATTAAAACCAAATGTTCCTCAATGAAAGGATATTGAGACGAAGTCCCTTACAAAGACGGTATCTGTAGATTAAGGATAAATAAATTACATAATTATCTGTGAAAAATATAAATACTCCCAATATAAGTGGATATTAAGTGTAAAACAATCAGATGTAATACACACATATTCATAGTACGACATCATCAAGAAGTAGAGGTTTTACCCAAAGAACTGAAATTGGGTTAAGAAGTTCCCTTAAAGAAATTCAACAGCCTAACGTCGTCACTTTAAAATTCAGAAAATCAGTTGATGAGAGATATAAAGGGTATCTCATCACTTGCACATAATATTTAGAGAAATAAGGATATATAAAAAACATATCCCAACATAATAATATGTAAATAAAAAGACCTAACAACAACAAGTATTTTAAAAAGAATTGGGTGAAAGGTCCCCTTACCGATTTGGGTAACATTCAAAACGTACACCCCATGAATGAGGGGTCATACAATGAAGATCTAAATACCCATAGAAGAAAGAATATTAAAAAATGAGTAGAATAATGGGAATTACATAAAATACTCAAAGGATATACTGACGAATATAGCATGAATCTCACATGAATAAAATGTGAGATAAAAACCCTTTACCTCGTTGTAATCAATCAAGTCGTATGACCAAAAGATAATAAACACCAAATGAATCACATAATTACATGAATATAAATAGAATAATGATATTATATATGAAATTTCATTACATAATACACCACATGAAACAAATAAGTGGCGAACAACGGAAATCTCACAGAATTAAAAGTGAGATACGAAATCCCCATACAAAAATACGGATGCCTAACGATGCCACTTAAAAATTATTAAAATGAATTGATGAGAGTAATAGGGGGTATATCATCATATGAAAATATAAATTACATTATGGTGAATATAAAATAACATCCTTCTACATAAGAACATGGAACATAAAAGAAATGATATAAAAGAGAGTACTTGAAAAGAAAGAGAGAGGTCGGATCCCTTACCTCATGTCCGACCGGACTCGATCGTTCTTTATTATCCTGAATAATAAACTAATGATAATTTCTAATTGATTAAAGAACCTTTTTCATGTTTATTATTCATTTTATATCACTTTTTTCATGTTATAAACATTATGTAATAATTTAAGTTAATAATGTTCATTTTGTCGATATTTGGTACTTAAGTCAAAAATGGACTTCTTATAATTACATGTTGCTCATGTGGTCCAAAGTTAATTATATCCAGAAATATATTCATTATTTTTATATCATATATATCATATATATATCCATCATATACATGTATTTATATTAGTACATAACATTTTGAGGTAAGAAATGAAATGCACCGTTCATGGAGACGGTAAGCCGTAAGTACGCATGACCGCTACATCCATTTCTATTTTATATTTAACAGAATTAAAAAATAATGATAAATAGTATTATTATAATTCCATTATTTTATCATATATAATATCATTAAACCTATCCTTTATACTTACAACATATGGTATGAACGAGTTATATCACTTTGAGGGGGCAGTAGTCCACACTTCCTCAAATGAAATTATCGTGTTTACACATAATGGAAACCATAATGGTTTTCTATATATATAAAAAATAAATAAGCATAAAGAAAACATAAACATAATATATATAGTATATAAATACAGTTCCATCATAATGGCCACCATGATAGGTGTTAAAATAAGATTGAACAATCATCGTTTCGTGAGAAAGTAATTCACCACCAACAGAAACAGTATGTTCTTTTACCATTAGACGGAGGTGTGTGTGTAAGTATAGATAGAATAATGTTCATAAAAACATCCTAGTATATTGAGGATACTGGTGTTATTATGGGATCAAATAATAAGATGATTTTGGTGATTGAAGAAGGAAAATAAAAGAAAGAAACTCGAGAGAAGACATTACCTCTAAATCAGGCAATTCTTTTTCGTTTGAGCCAAATTCTTACTTGGAAATACTTCTTCCAAATGTGAGGCTTCTAGGAAAAATAGGTGGACATGGAGAGATAATAGGAGTAGAGGTTGGACAATCCAAGGGCTTGAGAGGTGGGGGTAAGGGGGTAGAGGTGGGGTCCTTTTATAAGAGGGAGGAGGGTCACTTTTGGAAAGTCTTGAAATGTTACTTTATTATAAAATGGTTTTCGGATTTTAAAGGTCCCACAATGATATATTTCATGGATAAGGTGATAAGAGTTAGAAATAAACCCATACAATAGGTTTTAGACAAGTTTATGTCTTATATTTTACATTATGTTTTCATATTATTTAAATCATTGATTAATGAGGAATCACTACATCATCATGGTGTCACAAATAAATTTATTTATTTAATGCATGAAAATTATAAAAAAAATAACATTATGTAGGAAATATTTTTATATTTCCAATGACTATTTATAGTCAAAGATATAATTTACGTAAAAAATTGAAATTGTTTTACTTAGGTGCTACATAGTTTTGTTATATTTTCCTTTCTTTAAAAATAATATGATAAAAGCTCACTACCACACAAAAGTGATTCCATGGGGTCTATAAGTTGGAAAAAGGCATCCGATGGTTTCCCATGAAACAACCAAAAGTATTTGGACATATTTTGGGGTCATTTTATATTATTATGATATTATTTTATTACCCATAACTACATGATTACTAATTAATCATCATAATTAATGATAATTGTCGTCGTTACTATACATAATGTCCAAAAACAAAAGACTGTTAATTTCATTATTTGGAACTTATGATTCCAAATGTGGAATAAATTTTACCAACTTCTAAACACAAAAAGTTTAGTAATTAATTTAAAAATAATTCTCGTTGTCACAACCAAAGACCGATTTGGAAGAAGTAAAATTTATCAAAAGGTTGACTTGTTTTTACATCCAATTTAAAAGTGAAATTACTACCAATGAACAACATTGTCTTAAGTAATAAAAACATAATTCAACTACACTTTAAAACCAATTAAAAGGACAATATAACTATATAATTAAATTAGATGAAAAGCAATTTTGAAGTAAAATGCAGTATTTTTTCTATTCATTAAAATGAACATTTGTCAGAAAAATAACAAAAATTTATCCAAAGTAAATTTGATATTCAAAATTAAAAAATGATGCACATTTTACCAAATTCAAAATATAAAAGTATAATTAGTTAATTTTATAATTAATTCTCGATATCAAAACAAATAGTGTGTTTTTAGGAAACAATATCTATCAAAAGATTGACACTTGTTTATGTCCAATTTCAAGGTGAAATTAATTCCAATGGACACCATTAAATTTAATAGTAAAAATATATTTCAACTAAACTTTAAACCTAATTAAAAATATAATATAACCATATTAATAAATTATATTAAAAGTAGGGTTTGAATTAAAATACAGCATTTTCACTATTTATTAAAAAAAGAACTTTATTGGAAAAATATCAAAAATTTACACAAAGTAAATTTTGATATCCTGGTTCTAAAAAGAATTTTATTTTTTCAAATATAATATATAAAATAAAAAAAAGTGGAATTAAAAAGGGTTATCTATCAAAAGGCGGTTAATCGACCTTTTAAACAACATTGGAATATTTATGCTTAAAATTGATTTTTTTTTCTTATTTTAGGAATATAACTTTTATTGGATAAATGTAAACATATTTAACAGACATATATAAGAATTTTTTAGTTAGTTCTGTTCTTTCCCGCTATTACAACAGATAGGCGTTAACTACCATTTTAAAAAATTATTATTATATTATTTTTGTGCAATGTATGATTTCCTAAAAACTCATTATTGCGTACTAGGTACCCCATCGAACATAGAATTACCTTTAAAGTAATATTAAAATTTTATTCAAAAATATTAATAAATATGAAGATTTTGAATTCATTATTTACCTGGGATGTTACATCCTTCCCCCCTTTTGGGAATTTCATCCTCACAATTTTAAAATTGGTCTCAGAAACTTCATTGAAAGCCCCATATCGGAAAAGGAGTCGATAAAACTGTTGCTTTAAAAGAATGAAAGAAAAGTAAAAAGTTTAGATAATCCCCAAAAGGATAATCCTTTATAAAAATAAATACTAGTCTTAACCTCTAAAATTTATCCAACTAAACCCAAAGTTCATCAAAGACCATTCAATAAACAGTTATCAATAAAATTCTACAAAGTAATCCAAACTATGATTTAAACCCAAATCTCTGAAGGATTTAATCATATAGTATTCCAAGATAATTCTTAATATTTATCTCCAAATAACATCAGTTACTCTTAAAGTATCATATTGAAAAGTAATTAACCTGAACACATATCCTCCATGATGGGTTTGTCATTTCCATAGATAACCCAAAATCAACTTTTTCCTGATTCATAAGATCATATAACTAAAAACAATAAGCCATACTAACCAGGGATTTAATATAGTCCAGTGGTAGGCGATAAATACCAGTTGCACTTTAGTTGTGGGTTCGATTCCCGCAGCTTCGTCCGACGTGACGGGCTGTCACACTGTCTGCATTTTTTCCTTTTAAAAAAACTATAAAATTTTATAGCATTCCTATAAAGAGATAAATTCATCAAAAATAACCATAACATATTTTAACCTCAAAGGTTGTCTAATAACTTTCGTTTTTCATCCCAAAATGTATTAACCAGTAATTGCCTCAAATTCAAGGATCATATAATCCCAAATAGTTCATTATAACTATATCCACAAAAGAAAAGTTAATTATTCCTTGAATAAAATTTTCATATATCAAACCTCAGGGTTACACATAATATAAAAAGTCATCTAATATAAACCCATCATCAAAATTGCCTTAATAATTTTAATAATTTCACCATCCTAAAATCTTCCATAACTCTTGAATCCCTTATATGTTGAACGTTCTTCTTGATCCATTTACCATTCCTTCCAAAATTATTCTGAAAAAATTCTTTCTTAAAAACAAAATCATGAATCATATCTTAAGATTTCAATAATATGAAAAAATATGTTAAGAAATAATCCATACCTCTCATTGGTCATTGTCATTTTCTTCATCCTCAATCAGAATGGCATTAGGTATTGGTAAACAATATTTGTATGATCCTGGTGATCCCATTCCCGAAACTTATTCCTAGGAAATGTGTTTTTATAATGACCATGCACACCACATTTAAAACATTAAATTGATCCTTCAGAAATAACTTCTTTGACATTAATAGTGTCAACTAGATTCTTGCTTTTTCCATGGAAATTTCTTTCTTTATGACCTTCATTTCCGCATCTATATCATGTTTCTATCCCTTTGAAACATTTTCCTAGGTGTTTCGTTCTACATCTTTGACACATAGATTTTTTAGCATACTTACCTTTATGATTATTTCCTAAAATGTTTTTGGGATTTTTTTCTCGTATATACGATGCCTTATAAAAATAAATAACGTTCATGTTGTCAATCATTACTCCATATAGTTGGTTGAGAATAACCACAAGAGTTCTCATTGTAGCTCCCATATCATTCAGTTTCTTGTTAAGAAAACCATCACAGTTTTCTTCATATCCACTGTTACTTTGGTGCCTGCTAGGTCCATCCATTTACTAAAACCAAAATGGTCAGTTTGAGTATATTAGTAAAATAATCATATAATACTAATATATAATTAGTCATGTTTTCTTAAACTCACTCACTTAATCTAAAAACTGTGACTCTTTCTGAAATCCTAACCATTATAGTAATGTCACTTATGCTTAAAGAATACCCTAACCTCTAAAGTTATCTAAACCAACCACTAATACCAACAATAAGAACCCAGCCTTAAAAAATTACTTAATATTGAATTAAATGAATAATTCACATTGAAGATCTTTTCAGGTTTAGAGTTTTAGAGAATGAGGACATAACTATTATATCTCAAAAGATTACAAATTAGACACTTCTACTCAATTTCTATTTTTTCATAAAATAAAAAATATTCCATATTTTAGAACGAAAGTCATTCCTTGATCCCATACATGACCCTATTCATATTTATGTCCTGAAGGAAACATTTAAAAAACATGGGATGCGGATAAAAATCTCATTAAGGAATGCACAAAGAAGGAAACTATTAGTTTTTTAAAACAACAAGTAAACCATGAATACATTAACATAAGTAAAACTTTTCACCTTTATGAAGTAGTAAATACTCTTCACTGAATAAAATTTAACTACATACCCTTTTGTAACCAAAATATTACCCATATAAAGAAGACATAACATATAAAGGTATCTTGGAACATAGACATACTTAAATGGAATAACCATACGGTCGATTTCCACACATGTCACTAAATGGAATAGTCATATGAACAAATTCCATACCCAATGAATTGGAGGTTATAACTTAACCACCCATCATAGAATTCATGGAACCACCCATCATCTGGTTTATCATGTAACCACCCATCATATGTCCACGTACCATTATAAAATAGTAAGACATAAAACAAATATAAAGGAAAGAAAACATTTACACATTTCAATCACAATATATCACTAAAATATATTGACATAACAAATCCATTATCAAAAAAAATTAAATACCAAAATACATAATAGAGTATATGGTATTTATTTTCTTTTAAAACATTACGTATTGTTGAGGAAACCAAAGATCAAATAATACTCGCAGAGGCGGAAAGGTCGTTTTCACCACGTACGTTAAAAGAAAAATTACTTTTTGTCATTTAGTTAAATTCTTCATAGAAAAATATTCCCATTGAATGAAATGAAAAGTCAAAGGTGTTTATACAGTGTAAAAAATAATGTATTGTATTATAACGAAATATTCCTCAATGAAAGGCAATTGAGACGAAGTCCCTTACAAAGACGGTATCCATAGATTAACGATAAATCAATAACATAATTATGCGTGAAAAATATAAATACACCCAATATAAGTGAATATTAAGTGTAAAAAATCAGAGGTCGTCCACACATATTCATAGTATGATATAATCATCATGTAGAGGTTTAACCCAACAAATTGAAATTTGGTTGAGAAGTTCCCTTACAGAAATTAGACAACCAAACGACGTCACTTTAAAATTCAGAAAATGAGTTCATGAGAGACAGAAAGGGTATATCATTACTTGGACATAAAATTTATAGAAATAAGGATATATAAGAACATATCCCACCATAATAATATGTAAATAAAAATACCAAACAATAAGAAGTCTTTTAAAAAGAGGAGGGTGAAAGGTCCCCTTACCGATTTGGGTAATATTCTAAACGCACACCCAATGAAAGAAGGGTTATACAATGAAGATGTAAATACCCATAAACGAAATTATATTACAAAAATAGTAGAATAATGTGATTTACATACACCACTCAATGTAGACAGTGAAAATATATCATGAATCTCATGAGAATAAAAAGTGAGATAAAAACCCCTTACCTCGTTGAAATCAATTGAGTTGTATGACCAAAAGATAATAAACACAAAATTATTCACTTAATACCATGAATATAAATTGAATAATGATAATATAAATTAAATGGAAGTTAAAAATACATTACATGCAACAAATAAGTTGCGACCAATGGAAATCTCATAGAATTAAAAGTGAGATAAGAAATCCCCTTACAAAAATTCGGCAGCCTAACGGCCCCACCTAAAAATTATTAAAATGAATTGATGAGAGTAAGAGGGGGTCTCTCATCATATGAAAATAAAAATTACATTATGTTTAATATAAAATAACTTCATCCAACAAATGAACATAGAGCATAAATGAAATGACATAAAATAGAGTACTTGAAACCAAAGAGAGAGGTCGGATCCCTTACCTCGTGTCTGAATTGACTCGATCGTTCTTTAATCTCTTGAATAATAAAATAAAGTTAATTTATAGTTGATTAAAAAGATTTTACAAGTTTATTATTCGTTTTATATCACTTATTTCTAGTTCATAAACATTGTGTAATCATTTAAGTTAATAATGTTCATTTTGTCGATATTTGGTACTTAAGTCAAAAATGGACTTCTTATAATTACATGTTGTTCATGTGGTCAAAGGTTCATTATATCCAGATTGATATTCATGATTTTTATATCTTATATGTCATATATATCTAGAATATACATGTATTTATAATAGTACATAACATTTAGAGATAATAAATGAAATGCACCGTTCCTGTAGACGGTAAGTCGTACGTAGGCATGAACACTACTTCAATTTATATTTCATATTTAATTTAATTAAAACATAATGATACATAGTAGTATTATAATTCCAGTATTTTATCATATATAATATCATTAAACCTATCTTGTATACATACCACATATTATATGAATGATTCATATCACTTTGAGGGGGCGGTAGTCCGCACTTCCTCAAATGAAATTATCATGTTTACACATAATGGAAACCATAATGGTTCTCTATATATAAAAAATTAAAAAAGCATAAAGAAAACATAAACATAATATATATCATATATAAATACATTTCCATCATAATAGACACCATGAGAGGTGTTAAAAGAAGATTGACCAATCATCGTTTCATGAGGCAGTAATACTCCACCCACAGAAACAGTATGTTCTTTAACCATTAGATGGACCTGTGTGTAAGTGTAGGTAGAATCCCTTTCATAAAAACATCATAGTATATATATGACACTGGTATTATTATGGGATCAAATAATAAGAATATAGTGGTGAGTTAAAAGGAAAATAATATAAAGAAACTCGAGAGAAGAAATTACCTCTAAATCGGGTAACTCTTTTTTATTTGAGCCAAAGGATTCATTGGAAAGACTTCTTCCCAAAGAGAGGATTCTAGGAGTAATAGAGGTATGTGGAGAGTTAATATGAGTAGTGTTTGGATGATACAAGGGCTTTATAGGTGTGTGTAAGGTGGTAGAGGTGGGGGCCTTTTATAAGAGGGAGGAGGGTCACTTTTGGAAAGTGTTGAAATGTTACTTCATTATAAAATGGTTTGTGAATTATAAAGGTCCCACACTGATATATTTCGAGTATATGGTGATAATGGTTCAAAATACACCCATCCAATAGGTTTTCGACATGTGTAAGTATTATATTTTACAATATCTTTTCATTTAATTTAAATTGTTCATTAATGAGGTAATCACTACATCATCATGGTGTCTTTAATAACATTATTTATTTAATGTTTAAAAATTTAAAAAAACAATTATTTAGGAAATTGTTTTATATTTAAAATGATTATTTATAGTCTAAAATATAATTTATGTAAAAAAAATTAAAATAGTCTTACTTAGGTGTTACATAGTTTGATTATATTTTCCTTTAAAAATAATATGATAAAAAGTCACTATCACACAAAAGCGATTCCATGGGGTCCATAAGTTGGCACAAGGCATCCCATGGTAGGCCATGAAACAAAAAAGGATTTGGACGCATTTTGGGGTCATTTTATATTATTATGATATTATTTTATTACCCTTAACTACCTGATTACAAATTAATCATGATAATTAAATATAATTGTCGTCATTACTATTCATAATGTCCAAAAACAAAAGAGCATTAATTACATAAATTGTAACTTATGATTCCAAATATGGAATCCATTTTACTAAATTCCATACACATAAATTTTAGTAATTAATTTTAAAATAATTCACATTGTCACAACCTAAGATGTTTTTTTAAAATGTAAAATTTATCAAAAGATTGACTAGTTTTTACATCCAATTTAAAAGTGAAATTTATAACAATGAACAACATTGTATTAAGTTATAAGAACATAATTCAATTACAATTTAAAACCAATTAAATTTACAATATAACTATATAATTAAATTAGAACAAAAATCAGTTCTGATATAAAATGCAGTATTTTTCACTATTCATTAAAAATGAACATTTGTCAGAAAAATAACAAAAATTTATACAAAGTAAATTTGATATTCCAAATTAAAAAGTGATTTAAATTTTACCAAATTCAAAAAATAGAAGTATAATTAATTAATTTTATAATTAATTCCCACTTTCAAAAAAAATAGTGTGTTTTTATGAAACAATATCTATCAAAAGATTGACACTTGTTTATGTGCAATTTCAAGGTGAAATTAATTGCAATGGACACCATTAAATTAAATGGTAATAATATATTTCATCTAAACTTTTAAACCAATTAAATATATAATCTAACCATATAAATCAATTAGATTAAAAGGAGGTTTTTAATTAAAATACAGCATTTTCAAAATTCATTAAAAATGAACTTTATCGGAAAAATAAAAAAAATTACAAAAAGTAAATTTTGATGTCCTGATTATAATGAAGGATTTTATTTTTTCAAATATAACATATAAAATTGACAAAAAGTGGATTTAAAAAGGGTTCTCCATC
The DNA here is from genome assembly GCA_963277665.1 of Viscum album. Classification (NCBI taxonomy): domain Eukaryota; kingdom Viridiplantae; phylum Streptophyta; class Magnoliopsida; order Santalales; family Viscaceae; genus Viscum; species Viscum album. The sequence goes on from OY728129.1 coordinate 1,449,658,379, forward strand.
GAAAGGTGGTTAATCGACCTTCTAAATAACATTAGAATATTTATGCTTAAAATCGATTTTTTCTTATTTTAAGCATCTAACTTTTATTGGATAAATGTAAAAATATTTAACAAACATATATAAGAATCTTTTAGTCAGTTTTGTTCATTCCCTATATTACAACGGCTATCCATTAACTATCATTTAAAATAATATTATTATATTATTAGTGTGCAACGTAAGATTTCAATGAAACTCGTTGTTACGTACTGAGTACACCATTGAACATAGCATTCCCTTTAAATTGATATTAAAATTTTATTCTCAAATGTTAATAAATATGAAAATTTCATATTATTTATTTACTTGGGATGTTACATAATTCCCCCCTTTTGGGAATTGCGTCCTTGCAATTTTAAAATTGGGCTTGGAAACTTCACTGAAAGCCCCCACATCAGAAAAAGAGTCAATAAAACTATCACTTTAAAAGAATGAAAGGAAAGTAGAAAGTTCAGATAATCCCCAAAAGGATAATACTTTATAAAAATAATTACTTCTCTTAGCATCCAAAATTTGTCCTACAAGACACAAAGTTCAACAAAGACCATTCAATAAAGTGTTATCCATAAAATTCTTCAAAGTAATCCAAACAAATATTTAAACCCAAATCTCTGAAGGATTTAATCACATAGTCATCCAAGATAAATCTTAACATTTATCTTCAAGTAACATGAGTTACTATTAAAGTATCATATTGAAAAGTAATTAACCTGATCACATATCATCCATGATAGGTTAGTCATTTCCATAGATAAACCAAAATCAACTTATTCCTGATTCATAATATCATATAACTAAAAAGAATAAGTCATACTAACCAGGGACTTCATGTAGTCCAGTGGTAGGCGATAAATACCAGTCACACTTTGGTTGTGGGTTCGATTCCCGCAGCTTCGTCCTATATGGAGGGTTGTCACACGGTCTGCATTTTGTTCTTTTTTAAAAAAACTATAAAAGTTTATAGCATTCATAAAAAGAGATAAATTCATCAAAAATAACCATAACATATTTTAACCTCAAAGGTTATCTAATAAGTTTTGTTTTGAATCCCAAAATGTATTAACCAGTAATTGCCACAAATTCAAGGTTTATATAAACCCAAATGGTTCTTTATAACTATATCCACAAAAGAAACGATAATTATTCCATGACTAAAATTTTCATATATCAACCATCTAGGTTACACATACTATAAAAAGTCTTCTAATGTAACCCCATCATCAAAAGAGCCTTAATAATTTTACAAATTTCACCATTCTAAAATCTACCATAACTCTTGAATCCCTTATATGTTAACTTCTTACTTATTCATCGTTATTCATGATACATTAACCATTCCTTTCCAACTTATTCTGAAATAATTATTTCCTGAAAACAAAATCATGAATCATATCATAAGAATTCAATAATATGAAAACATATGTTAAGAAATAATCCATACCTTTCATTGGACATTGTCAGTTTATTCATCCTCAATCAGAATGGAATTAGGTATTAGTAAACGAATATGTGTATGATCCTGGTGATCCCATTCCTGAAACATCTTCATAGGAAATGTGTTTGCATAATGACCATGCACTACACGTTTAAAACATTCAATTGATCCTTCAGAAAGAACTTCTTTCCCTATCCTAGAGTCAACTATATGCTTCCTTTTTCCATGGCATGTTCTTGTTTTATGACCTTAACTTCCACATCTATAGCATCTTTCTTTTCCTTTGAAAATTTTTACTAGGTGTTTCTTTCAACATCATTGAGACATAGGTTTTTGAACATACATACCTTTATTATTATCGCCTTAAATTATGTAGGGATTTGTTTCTCATATATATGATGCCTTATAAAAATCACTATGGTTCAGGTGGCCAATCATGACTCCAGATAGTTGGTTGAGAATAACCACAAGACTTCTCATTTAAGATCCCATATCATTCAGTGGCTTGTTCAGAAAACCGTCACAGTTTTTTTCATATCCACTGTTACTTTGGTGCCTACTAGATCCAACCATTTAATAAAACCAAAAAGGTCAGTGTGAGTATATTAGTAAAATAATCCTATAATACTAAGATATAATTAGTCATGTTTTCTTGAACTCACTCTCTTTATCTAAAAAAACTATGACACTTTCTGAAATCCTAACCATTATGGTAATGTCACTTATGATTAAAGAATACCCTAACCTCTAACGTTATCTAAACCGACCTCTGATACCAACTATAAGGACCCACCCTTAAAAAATAACTTAATATTGAATTAAATGACTAATTCACATTGAGTATCTTTTTAGTTTTAGAGTTTTATAGAATTAAGACATAATTATTACATCTCAACAGATTACAAAGTAGACACTTCTACTCAGTTTCTATTTTTTCATAAAATAAAAACTCTTAAAAAAGATGTCTACTTCTATATTTTAGATGGAAAGTCTTTCCTTGATCCCATCCTTGAACCTATTCATATTTAAGTCCTGAGTAAAACATTTCAAAAATGTGGGATGTGCTTAAGAAGGTCAGTAAGGAATACACAAAGAAGGGAACAATTATTGTTTCTTAAAAACAAGTCAACCGTGAACACTTTAACATAAGTAATACTTTTCACCTTTACGAAGTAGTAAATACTCTTCACTGAATAAAATATCTCTAATTACCCTTTTGTAACCAAAATATTACCCATATAAAGAACACATAACATATAAAGGTAACTTAGAACATAATCATACTTAAATGGAATAACCATATGGTCGACTTCCACACATGTCACTAAATGGAATAGCCATACGACCAAATTCCATACCAAATGCAATGGAGGTTATAACATAAACACCCATCCTGGTATTCATGACACCACCCATCATTTGGTTTATCACATAACCACCTATCAAATGTCCAAGGACCATTATAAAATCATAATACCTAAAACAAATATAAAGGAAAGAAAACATTTCCACATTTAAATAACCATATATCACTTAAATATAATGACATAACAAATCCATTATCAAATCAATTTTCAATACCAAAATATATAATATAGTATGTGGGATTTATTTTCTTTTAAAAACATTACGTCTTGTAGAGGAATCCAAAGATCAAATAATACTCATGGTGGTGGAATGGTCCTTGTCATCGCGTACGTTAAAAGAAACATTACTTTTTTTCGTTTAGTAAAAAGCTTCATAGAAAAATATTCCATTTGAATGAAATGAAAATTCAAAGGTTTTTATACAGAGTATAAAATAAGGTCTTTTATTAAAACCAAATATGCCTCATGGAAAGGGGATTGAGATGAAGTCCCTTACAAAGACGGTACCCATAGATTAAGGATAAATCAATTACATAATTATGTGTGAAAAATATAAACACACCAAATATAAGTGGATATTAAGTGTAAAAAAATCAGAGGCCATCCACACATATTCATAGTATGAAATCATCAAGAAATATAGTTTTAACCCAAATAATTGGAATTGGGTTATGAATATCCCTTACAGATATTCGACATCCTTACGGCGTCACATTAAAATAAAGAAAATGAGTTGATGAGAGATTAAAAGGGTATATCATCACTTGGATATAAAATTTACAGCAATAAGGATATATAAGAACATATCCCATCAAAATAATATGTAAATTAAAATACCTAACAACAAGAAGTCTTTTAAAAAGAGGAGGGTGAAAGCTCCCCTTACCAATTTGGGTAACATTTGAAACGTACACCCCATGAAATAAGGGTCATACATTGAAGATGTAAATTCCCATAAACAATATTATATTACACAAAGAGTAGAATAATGGGTAGTACATACACCAGTCAAAGGTGATAGTGAATAATATATCATTAATATCAGGGGAATAAAAAGTGAGATTAAAACCCCTTACCTCTTTGTAATCAATTGAGTCATATGAAAAAAATATAGTGAACACCAAATGATTCACTTAATACCATGAATATAAATATAATCAGGATAATATATATGAAATGGCAGTACAAAATACACCACATTCAACAAATAAGTGGCGACCAATGGAAATCTCACAGAATTAAAAGTGAGATAAGAAATCCCCTTACAAAAATTCTGCAGCCTAACAGCGCCACTTAAAAATTATTAAAATGAATTGATGAGAGTAAGAGGGGGTATCTCATCATATGAAAATAAAAAATACAGTATTCTGAAAATAAAATATCTTCATCCAATATAAGAACATGGAGCATAAAATAAATGACATAGAAGAGAGTACTTGAAATGAAAGAGAGAGGTCAGATCCCTTACCTCGTGTACGACATGACTCGATCATTCATTAATCTCTTGAATAATAAACTAAAGTTAATTTATTCTTCCATAAGAACCTTTTAAAAGTTTATTATTCCTTTTATATCACTTATTGTCTTTTTATAAACATTATGTAATCATTTAAGTTAATAATTTTCATTTTGTCGATATTTGGTACTTAAGTCAAAAATGGACTTCTTATAATTACATGTTGTTCATGTGGTCAAAGGTTCATTATATCAAGAATGATATTCATGATTTGGATATCTTATATATCATATATATCCATCATATACATGTATTTATAATAGTACATAACATTAAAAGGTAAGAAATGAAATGCAACGTTCATGGAGACGGTAAGCTATTTGTACGCATGAATGTTACTTCCATTTCTATTTGAAATTTAATATAATTGAAACATAATGATACATAGTAGTATTATAATTCCAGTATTCTATCATATATAATATCATTAAACCAATCCTTTATATATACCACATATGGTATGAACGAGTCATATCACTTTGAGGGGGTGGTAGTCCGCACTTTCTCATATGAAATTATCGTGTTTACACATAATGGAAACCATAAATGTTTTCTATGTGTAAAAAAATAAAGAGGCATAAAGAAAACAAAAAAAATAATATATATCATATATAAATACAGTTCCATCATAATGGCCACCCCGATATGTGTTAAATGAAGATTGAACAATCATCATTTCGTGAGGTAGTAATTCGCAACTCACAGAAACAATGCGTTCATTAACCATTAGACGGAGGTGTGTGTAAGTGTAGGTAGAATCCTTTTCATAAAAAAATCATAGTATATTGAGGATACTGGTGTTATTATGTGATCAAATAATAAGAATATAGTGTTGAGTGAAGAAGTAAAATAAAAGAAAGAAACTCGAGAGAAGACATTACCACTAAATCGGGTAACTCTTTTTGATTTGAGCCAAAGGCTTTCTTGGAAAGACTTCTACCCAAAAAGAGGATTCAAAGAGAAAGAGAGGGATTTGGATAGATAATATTAGTAGATTTTGGACGAGACAAGAGATTTAGTGGTGTGCGTAAGGGGGTAGAGGTGGGGGCCTTTTATAAGAGGGAGGATGGTCACTTTTGAAAAGTCTTGAAATGTCACTTTATTATAAAATGGTTTTCATATTTTAAAGGTCCCACATTGATATATTTCGAGTATAAGGTAATAATTGTTCGGAATCCACCCATCCAATTTGTTTTCTACAAGTGTAGGTATTATATTTTACATTATTTTTTCATTTTATTTAAATCTTTCATTAATGAGGTAATCACTACATCATCATGATGTCATAAATAAATTTATTGATTTAATGTCTAAAAATTATAAAAAAATACAATGATGTGGGAAATATTTTTAGATTTAAAATGATTATTTATAGCCTAAAATATCATTTATGTAAAAAAATTAAATTATTTTTACTTAGGTTTTAGATAGTTTGGTTATATTTTCCTTTCATTAAAAATAATATGATAAAAGGTAACTATAACAAAAAAGTGATTCCATGGGGTCCATAAGTTGGCACAAGGAATCCCATGGTTGGTCATGGAAAAATAAATATTATTTGGACACATTTTGAAGTCATTTTATATTATTAGGATATTATTTTATTACCCTTAACTACCTGATTACGAATTAACCATGATAATTAAAGATAATTGATGTCATTACTATTCATAATTTCAAAAACAAAAGAGTATTAATTACATAAATTATACCTTCTGATTCCAAATATAGAAGAAATTTTACCAAATTACAAACACAATAATTGTAGTAATTAATTTAAAAATAATTCTCATTGTGACGACCTAAGAAGAGTTTTTAAGAAGTATAATTTACCAAAAGATTGACTTGTTTTTACATCCAATTGAATTGTGAAATTACTTCCAACGAACAAAATTGTATTTATTGATAAAATCATAATTCAATTACACTTTAAAACCAATTAAAAGGACAATCTAACTATATGAGTTAATTTGTTGAAAAAACAGTTTTGAAGTAAAATGCAGTATTTTTCACTATTCATTAAAAATGAACATTTGTCATAAAAAGAACAAAAATTTATCCAAAGTAAACTTGATATTCCAAATTCAAAAATGATTTACATTTTAAAAAATTCAAAACATATAAGTAACATTAATTAATTTTATAATTAATTCCTGCTATCAAACCAATTAGCGTGTTTTTATGAAACAATATATATCAAAAGATTGACACTTGTTTATGTCCAATTTCAAGGTGAAATTAAGTCCAATGTCCACCATTAAATTAAATGATAAAAATATATTTCAAATAATATTTAAACCCAATTCAAAAGGTAATCTAACCATTTAAATAAATTATATTAAAAGGATGTTTTGAATTTAAAAACAACATTTTCACTATTCATTAAAAAATGAACTTTTTCAGAAAAATAACAAAAATTTACACAAAGTAAATTTTGATGTCTGAATTCTAAAGAAGGATTATAGTTTGTCAAATATAACATATAAAATTGAAAAAAAGTATATTTAAAATTGGTTTTCCATTAAAAGGCGTTTAATCGACCTTTTTAAAGAACATTAGAATATTTATACATAAAATAAAATTCATTTCTTATTTCAAGCATCTAAATTTTATTGGATAAATGTAAAAATATTTAACAGATATATATAATAATTTTGTAGTTAGTTCTGTTCATTACCACTATTACAACGGCTAGGTGTTGACAACCATTTAAAATTATATTATTATATTATTAGTGTGCAATGTAAGATTTCAAAGAAACTCGTTGTGGCATACTAGGTACGCCATCGAACATAGAATTACCTTTAAAGTAATATGAACATTTTATTCACAAATGTTAATAAATATGAAAGTGTCATATTCTTTATTTACCTAGTATGTTATATTTACATTTGTGTTCTGCATTTTTGTAATCTTGTAAGTCTTTGTTTTTGTAATTCTATTTTAACACATGTTTCTTCTTATTCATCTATTATTATCATCCAAATTCTATTAAATAATATTAGTGGCCTTAAAATAGTTTAAATACAAATGAATATCCTTCCCTTTTTTGTTTTCTCATTCAATCTAAAGTCAGTATTTAATTCCCTTCACTGTTTGGGTGTGTGTGTGTTTGGTGCACAACTCTTTTCTTATCACTTCTTCTTTTCTTTACATGTTAATTCGTCATCATAAAATTATAACCATATTATTGACCATCGAAATGGATGAGTAAAAATATCATTGGGGTGATTCCTAATTTGGGGATATTAAGTGATTGAGGGCCCTCGCTAAATGAATATTCTTTAAATTAATATTTTGTATGTTGAAGTTAATATTTAATGGATTAATGTCATGTTTTGTTTAGCCTGTTGATTCTATGTATTATTGGAACAATAAATGCACTACCCTAGACTTGTAATGGTAATGATTAGAACCCTATGTTAATCTATGTCTTTGATTTATGTTTTAACCCTTGGAAATTCTGATCAAAATCATCTCGTGAAGAGGGTATTAATTTAATGAAATATAAAGAAAAGCCCCAGGATATCATAATCTTAAATCCCCAATAATTATCTCAGCCCAAAATTTATAAATTTTTTTAATCAAACATCAACTATAAATTATTTTTATAATCTCTCAAAACAAACCCCCTATCTTAATTCAATCAACTAAAAACCATCGACTATTATAAAGTATCATCGCTGAGGATTCGACCCGAGTGCTTCTATACACAATAGAGGAGCTCTGGAAAATTGACTAGTAGATAAGAAATAATTTCCCATGTAATCAAATGGAATCATTGCTGGGGATGGTTCAATTAAGTAGTCATTAGTTTCTAGTTACTATAAAAAATTACCAAAGAATAGAAAATAACACAACGAAAAACCTGCCTTCTCATTAAATCATAAACAGAAAAAAAAACGCCTCATCCAATTTCATCCAAAATCTCTCTGAAAGCCTTGTAGCCTCCCAAACAATCCATAAGATTTTTTGACTTGATATTGTAGGAACACTTCTCCAAATTAAAAGGAACATAAGAGATAATCCACTCATTCAAGAACCTATCCTTGTCCATCCAATTGAATAAGATATGGCCAATCCTAGGGAACAAACACATAAATAACTTTCTACCCCTGATATGAATTACCAACCCCTTGGTATTCAATATGCAAACATAGAGGATGACTTCAAACTCAAATTGGGTTTGATGCATCTTCTACCTCTTTTCCATAGGCTAGCCAGTGAGGATCCATATCTCCGCCTAAAAGAGTTCCAAGTGGTGTGCTCTACCATGAAACCTCAAGGGGTTTTTGAGGAATAGATAAGACTTTATACATTCCCTTTTTCCATAGCTGACTCTACCAATTCATGTCTCAACTACCTTCTTTTGGGTTTAATGACCACATAGAAGGATATGAATTGACTCTTCTTAGAGAAATTCATTCCTGCTTCTCGTATTGCATCCATATGAATGGAAATAAGTGGTATCTATTATCTCCCAAATGATTCACTCCATAAGAACCGTGAGAGGTTTAAAGAGCTTGTGGAAACCTTCCCACACCACCAAATCTTTGACTAACTCTTGATCTAATACTTATATGAGGGTTTATTGGAAATGGAGATAAATCTAATTGATGACGCAAGTGGAGGTGATCTAATTGATAAAACTCATACAGCTGCAAGAGATATCATAAGTAACATGGCTGAAAACGCACAACAATTCCATACTCCATCACATGCTAAATTCAAACAAGCTTCAGATAATAAATCGATAGAGCCGAAAAAATGACTGAGTGGATGAGTGAACATATAGGTCTTGTAGAACAACTAGCTGAGGCTTCCAAATCCCCAACATCATCTTCTCAACAATTTAATTTCATTAGACGAATCATGTTCTATGAAATTTGTATCACCTCATCTCATCCGACAAACATATGTCTGCAATGTCAAGAGGATCCCTCATATTCATCTGGACAAATGGAGCTCAATGAAACATATGCTTAGTGGAACACCAACCCTAAACTATCACATCAGTTCATTAGAAACTCTAACCAACCTCACTTTGGGCCCAACTCTTCTTCATATAACAAAGTCTTAAGGTATGAAAACCCTATCTATTATCCCCTTCAATTCCCTCCTCATAACCCAAACCTGTTCCAATATGGTCAAGGTGTTGGTAACATCCAACAACATTACCCTTTTGTTCCTATACCTTAATGGATAAATCCTCCACTTCTTCCTCCTAGATTCCACTATCCATGTGAGAGTTCCCAATTCCCAAACCAATACATTTGCTTTCCCAAAAACTAAAATCAAGACAATCACAATTTAGGACAAGCCTATTCTTCCAAACAACCATGGGAATGTGAAATGGATGATCTTGCCTCCATCACCCTTTACAGCCTTAAAAACAATGAAATCCAAATTGGTCAACTTGCATCCCACCTTATCCAGAGACACCAGTGAAATTCTTCTTAACTCCCTACAAAACCATTACCAACCCCAAGGGTAATGTACGTTCAATTTCACATAGATCAGGGAAAAAAATTGTTATGCCTCAAGATAAGTCCTCCACCCCCCCTGAATGTTGACAAAGAAAATGAAAATAAAATGAAACATGAAAAGGAAAATAAATCCATTACCTCACCGCCTTCCATTCCACTTTGGAATCCAATTCCTTTTCCTGAAGTTGTTTCTAAACCCAAGAAGTTCTTTTAACCCAACCCTAAAATTCTTGACATATTTAGATGTGTTGAAGTTAACAGTCCCCTCTTAGATTCCATTAAACTAATTCATAGTTATGCCTAGTTTATTAAATAATTGTGAACTCGTAAGAGACAATTTAGAACCATTGATAATGTTTCAACACAACAGTCTATTCCCATAATGTGAAATGATCCAGGGACCTTTACGGTTTCATGCCCAATTAGAAGTTCCAACTTCGATAATGCACTCATAGACCAATGAGCCTCGATAAATGTCATACCCAAATCCAAGTCAATGATCTTATCTTCCCAGCTGACTTTTATGTCCTTGACATGGAAGGTGATACAACTTCTTTCCAATCTCCAATGATTCTAGGAAGACCTTTCCTATTGAAATATAAAAAAATGATGTCCATGCAAGAATATTCTCCATGGAATTTGGTGACCAATTGTTCAAGTTCAATATTTTTCAATCAATGCGATACCCATCCTAGATTCTATATATATTCTATATCAATGCTTCCAAAAGTATCTTTGAGAGTGTTTTGAATCCCAATCAATCATGTTATTTCTATTCTACTGATTTTGGAGTTTTTGAATATTTCATCCTCATTAACCAAGTCATAAATGGAGAATTTAATGTTGACATTACAATTGAAAACTCCATTAATATTAAGGATCTTGAAAACTCTTTAGAATACCATCTCACCTCTAACCTCTACTGCAACAACATGCATGGTTCTAAATAAAATGAACTAGCATGCTCATTTTTTATTCAAATTTGATTACTTAACATTCATTATTTTCTATCCATGATTCAAAAAATTCTGTTATATGTAACGTGAACCGTGAACTAATGTGTTTATATTTTCCCATTGTTAGAGATGTTAGTTATTTTTTCCCTTAATTAATAATGTGATCGTTAGTGATGTTGAAATTGACCACTGTTTGGAAAAAACATTGATATTAAGGATATTGAAAATGTAATTCATTATTATGACTCTAATTATCCTCATTACTCTACATCAGTAAGTGATGAAATAAATGAGTGAAAAACAATTGGTATCTCAATCTGTAGTTTCATGTTATCTGAACCTTTCATAAATGAACCATTAGAATTGAGACATCTTCCTGAATCTCCAAGCATAGAAAACCAGCACATTGTGGATAACATCATTCCTCATATTGAAGACCAATTAATGGATATAAATATTCTATTTCCGACTCTATTTAATTTAAAACACATCAAAAAATATTTAAAGAAATTATCCAATGAACTATTAGGCATACCAAAGGAGAAGTTTTTCTTCAATCGCAATAGAGTTGAGAGAATACGGTGGCCACCATCGGACTATGAGTAGTCTAAATCCTCTATCCAATAGTATTCAAAATAAATGCAGTGCTACTGGGGATGAAACCAATGTTTTCTTTTACTTTTATGAAATTTTAATTTCTTTTTTGTTTTTTATTACATGAATAATGATTTTTTTAGATAACATCTCACATGAGGCACATCAAATTCCACTAACCCACCACTAAATGGAGACATCACCCTATCAAATTCAAACAAGGCTAGCCTCTTTCCCTTTAACTCCCTCTATCTTCCTCTGTCTACTTATTTATTCTTCTTCATCTTTCTTTTATTTTTTACCATTTTCTTCATCAAACACTTCCTTTTTCTCTTTCTATTTTGTGTGGGAGTGTATTTTAAAATCACTAAAAAAATTAAAAAAAATAAAAAAAATGTAAAACCAATAAAGATTCATGATTACTCACCTTAAAATTTTTAAAATTTTCCTAACCATTTGGGGGAGTCAAAAAATGGCATCATCTAAAAATTCTTGTATTTTCAACATATATTGTTATAAAAATATATTGTGTCAAAACAAACAAATTTTGAATGTTCAATTTTTTATTCAGAAAATAATTTTCCACAACCATGAGGAAAACAATTATCATTCATTACAAGGCCCCCTATTGCCATCTCTTACAAATGTGTGTTTTTCACCCCCACTTCTGATTCTTTCGTTAGTGGACCTTTGAGCAGAATTTCCTACTATAGTGTCCATTAATATGATAGAGGCATTTTCTAAACCTCATGACAATATTAATAGCCAAATAGCCTCCCATTAACCATACATTAATCCTCCTTTTCAAATCCCCTTTGAGCCTATTAAAAACATTTCCTTGATAGCCACATTACAAGACCAGTACCTTATCCCACCATATATCAACATGGATTTTAGTTTCATAATTTTTTGACATTTATGTGTGGGGCTAATATATTGCATTTAGGTAACCTTTTGTGGACTTTCTCCATGTCATAATACACTTGAGGGAAATAATAAATTCAAGTGTGGGGGAGAGGATTTAATTTAGTGGGGTTTGGGAATGTATATATGTTTATCTTTTACAAATGTTATTGAAATTTGTTCTATTGAATATAAAAAAAAGTAAAAAAATAAAATCAATAAATCAAAAAAAAGGAAAATAAGAATGGGTTGTGTCTTGGGTGGGACAAAAATCACTCTTCCTAAGGATTTTATCATATTATAACTATTAATATTAGTATCTTGAGAAGATCAAACTTGGGTTGGATGATTATTGTGAGATCTATTTCAAGTTCATCTTTTAAAAATATACAAAGAAAAAAAAGAAAAAAAGATCACTTATGTCTTTGGGAGAAGTTTCGTGGTCTGTATATATTTTATCTTTTCATCCACATCATATTTCCTTACTCTTTTAGGAATTATTTCACATTTTCATTCCCTCTTAAATAGGTGTTACCATTTCCTTTCATGTCTCATTTCATAAAAAAAGTGCACTGGTTTTTCCATGTTATTGTTTTGCCTGATTTTTCTTATCTTTTGGATATCATCTTTCTACCATCCCATAGCCACACAAATAACCCCTAAAAAGATCTCTTTATTTTGAGAACATTAGTATAGGGAATTCAAGGTGAGAGATCTTCCAAACTCTAATATTAACACTTTTGGTTAGTGAATGAGTGAACATCCAAAAATAAATTTTTATCATCTTGAGAGGTGAACATTTTTTAAGCCACCATTTTCCATTTTTAAATTTGAGCATGAAAAAATGAGTTTTTTTAGAACATTTTTTCTTTTAAAAATTGAGATGGAATTCAATATAGATGAATAAAATAGTATAAACCTCCCCTGAGTGGGGAAAAAAATTTAATATATGTTAATGAGAGAAAAGGAATTTGTCATGTTTTTATATTGGTTGCACATGAGGACGTTCCCAAGATTATGTGTGGGGAGTTTATTTTATTAATATTTTCATAACGTTTTTTATACTCCCTTTACTGATTTTATATGAAATTTTCATAATTTGTGGGAAATATTAATTTATAAATATTAAATTTAATTTTTTAGCACTATTCGAATTCATCCAGATTAAAGTATTTTTAATGTTTTAAAAATTACTATCCTCCTACTGATCAAAATTGTGTGATTATTGTTTTTCGGATTCCATATTCAATTTCCAACATATAATTAGAAGGAATATGTGTCCAATACTTTCATTTGGAGCGTTATATGGTCCTCACAAGAAGGCCTAATGAATTTATGATGAAACTGGACCAACTATGAAGATTGAATTACTATGATCAATATAGACATCAAAATCCATTAATTATACTTCAAAGGCCCAGGGGACAGATTAATTAATCATGGATAAAAATTTTAAATCCAAAATATTAAGACTAGGGGCCCAACTGATGAATTTAAACCTAGACCACCATTAAAGATTGGAAATAAAATCCCAACACTATTCATGACATTTCTTATGATATAGTCATCCAATGAATCTAAGAATTTTCAGTTTGAAATATGAGATATATTCGACCGACTTTTTTGAATAAAGCATTCATATTTTAAGGAATATTCCAATTCAAAATCCCATCATATTATGAACTTATATAAAGTCTTGATTGAAATGGATACATTATAATTGTTTACTCTAACCACCATAACATTGGATCCATAAGTCAAAATGCCTCAAAATGGTGAGCGTAGTCAGCCAAAACTATTCTATAAAATTTTTAAGAAGAAGATATATTGTTATTCTGCTATCTATATGGCCTAATTGGTGATGCCAGTGGAGGGGTAGTTTTGGATTGAAAATAGTCCAACTCCTTGTGCTATAAATTCCTCCCCCAACTCTCCATCAAAAGGGATGTAATTTCAGAAGATAAGAGAATATATTGGCATGACCAAAGCCCTTATAAAGGCTTGAGAGTATCTTCCATACTCATGTTTTCACTTGAGAGACCTTTTCTTTTCACTTTTTTTCATTTACTTTTTTGTTCTTCATTGTTATAATATAGTAAGTCTTTTCTTTTGTAATTCTATTTCAATGAATGATTCTTCTTATTAATCTATTCTTATGACCCAATTTTTGTTATATAATATTAGTGGTCTTAAAATAGTTTAAATATAGTTGAATCTCCTTCCCTTATTTTCCTTTCTCATTAAATCTAAAGTTAGTATTTAATTCCCTTCACTGTTTGTGTGTGGGTGTTTGGTGCACAAATATTTTCTTGTCTCATCATTTTTTTCTTCACATATTAATTCATCATCATAAAATTATAACCAGATTAGTAACCACACAAATGTATTAGTAAATCTCTTAATGGGGTGTTTCATAATTCAAGGATATTGAGTGATTGAGGTCCTTTGCTAAATGTATATTTATTAAATTAATATTGAGTATGTTGAACATACTATGTCATGGATTCATGACATTTTTTGTATAGAATGTAGATTCCATGGATTAATAGAACCACAAATAAACTACCATAAATAAGTAATGATAATGATTACAACCCTAAGTTATGTTACTTCTTTGATTAATGTTTTAACACTTCAGAATTCTGATCAAAATAATCTTGTGAAATGGTTGTTAATTTAATAAAATAAAATGAAAAGCTCAAGGATATCCTAAGATTAAATCCCAAATAACAAACTCACACCAATATTTATCAATTTAGTAAATCAAAAATCATATATAAATTATTTCATATTTTATGGAAACACCCCACCCAATCAGAATACAATCAACTAAAAACAATCTATTATTAAAAAATATCTTCGTTGAGGATTCCACCCGAGTGCTACTATACACATTAGCAGAGCAACAAAACCTTGACCGGCCAATAGGAGAAAATCGGCCATGCTTTCAATCCCCATGGAAATATTAGGGAAAAAATTTGTAGATCATGGGAAAACATTCATATGATTTGGTTAACAGAAAATAGAGGAAATGAGCTGGAGGATCGTTTTAGGAAGTTGGAGAAGTTTTTTTATCTATAAATTTAGAAAATATATTCTAGTGATATAGAATATAAATATTAATTATGTAGATAGAGAAACGTGTGTTCATTTCAATTTGTAAATATTAATGTTCTCTTGGGGGAGTATTATATTGACCTTGATATTTTTAAAAATGAAAAGAACCATTTTGGAGTAAAATTGATAGATAGAAAATAAGATATCTAGAATTTGGTGATAATTTTTTTATATGTTAAAAGAGAATATGTAAAACAGATTTGATGCTTTTTATTGTGGAAGTATGAAACCATGATAAATAATAAACAAGGAGAAGGGTAGTTGAAGGATGATATGAATTATTATATATTGTTTATTGATAGAAATAAAAATATTATATATGGATAAATGAGAAAAACCATCATGTAGATTACAAATATGATTTGGGAGTATGGGTATTCATTAGATATCAAGTTAAATTCATCTATTCCTGACTATCTATCAATAGTCAATGTCTCCTTGAAGATGATTATTGATTCATCTTCACACATATATATCTATATAATGTTAGGGATCCTATTCAGGAGTAAAATACTTTTTTGGTGAACTTGTGACAAACAATTTAAATAAATCACTTGAGGAGACATCTATTCACTTGTATAATATGATGTATACCAAACTATGATATATATTGAACATAAAATTTGGTTGAAAAACAAACATACAAACTATAATTGATAATAATATTATAGTTAATAATCTATGCCCCAATGGGTGTCATGCACCACAAGGATTTAGTTTCACATATTAGGGACGAACATTATAAAAAACATGTGTTATTATTTACTTTATATTTTATTTTTCATGTGGTTTTTCAATATTTGGTAAGATAAAAAAATATTCATTAATTTCAAAACAGATTATGTGGGTTAGACCACCATTACTGGAAAAATATAAAAATAATATTTGGAATTCGGTTAATATTGGAGATACCCAATTAACCCAAATCTTAGTTGTCTACTCCATGTTCGGGTGGGAATCTCACTTTTCAATATATTAAAAAAATATTTATTTAGTTTCATCCTAATTCCTAGAAAACATGAACTCATTGTACAAGAGGGATGACTAACACATTTTCAAATATATATTATATTTTCAATAATTCCATAAAAATCTTTCCATCAGCAAACATTCTAGCTCAATCCTCATGAATTATACATGATTTACTTGGGAATACTGGTTACCATACATGAATTAAAAACAAATCTCAATACAAAATCCATATAATTTATAATTTTATTTATAAAAATTTCATTATCTCATAAGTATGTTTGAAAAACTAAAAAGAATTAAGATCCCACATGAGACTCATCTCGGAAAAAGATTCTCATTAAATAATAAAATTCTTTATAAAGAGTCTTATTTGAAGAACAAAAGGTAATTTTGTCTACGTAATTATGAGTATCCAGAATATGTCTACAATATAAATTTTATAGGATCTAATTTTATTTTATTTGTCTAATTATTTAAAATATATTATGAAAAACTCTCATATAAGTCATTTTCTAGGTTTATTATATACCTATTATTTGAAATAAACCAATTCAGAACCATTCTCTTCAAATCCATCTTTTACAATTTAAATCCATTATTTGTTTTAAATTCTAAAAGAATACTATAGGAAAATGTTTATGTAGCTTCTTTTTTGTAAACCATTGATAATAGATCAGTTTTATTTTTTAGTATCAGTTTTAGGTTCATTCCATTAATTAATAGTTGTTTATAAAAAATCCACAACAATTTTGAAATGGTTAGAACCATTAATATTTATTGAATTTTCAAATTTTAAAATTTATTTTAGTGGTCAATTTTTAAAAACTGAAATGAATATGATTATTAATAAATTATTAATTAAATTATTTATTATTTCAGAGTTTTATATTTATAACTATTATTTTTTAATCAATAATTTAAATATTTACTAATTTTTTAATTATTATTTATTCAATATTTATGGATAATTATTTTTTAATTATTAACATAAAGTGTTTTTTATTAAGTAACTATAAATTATTTAATAATTAGTCTTTATTGTACAAATATATTTATTATTTATTATTTATTTCTTTAGTAAATATTAAATTATTAATTAATTATTGATATTTCAAAAACAAAAAAAATTATAGATTATAAAGTATAAAGTGTTCACATATTCATAATTATTACTTTTTAAATGTTTGTATAATACTATATTTACATATTGACAGACACACACACAAACATAAAAATGATAGAACCATGTATAAAACATTCTCAAAAAACTAATATTCCATGATATGTTGTAGATTGTAATTCCTCTTTAAGAGAACATTACATTTAATTTGGGTGTCCCTCTTTTTCTCCTTGAACTATAAAATAAAAGAATTCAAAATTAACATTGATCATATTGGAGCCAATTCTTATAATATTTCATAATAATATATTTAATTAAATTCTATGAAAAAATTAAAATTTTATTTCAACTTCAAGTGGCCATGAAATTTGATCAAAGTACTTTTTTAGGTAGCAAGTCCTATGAAATTAATGTTTACAATGAGATATAAAACATTTAATATTAAAGGTACCACTTAATACATTTTTTATTAGGCATATGTGTTCATCGATACATATAAATCTTTTTTTAGTTATAGTATCTAAATTATAAATATTGTGATGGTATTTCAAATTTATTTATGAGATAATTATTGCAGATTTTGGTGAGGAAATATTATATTCATTTGGGCTATATTACTATCAATATAGTGACTTTGAAATTTTAATGGTTTCCCATTTTTATTATTTATTATTATGATTTAACTTTTATGAAATGGATTTATTTATCTCTACTAATCCTAGGAACATGTACAATTGGAATTTGAAGGCTATAATTTCTATAGAATTCAGGGTGAGTATTTATGGGTTTAGGATATTCAATATATAGGGAAGAAAATGGTTATAACTTATTTGTGTGTGTTTTGATAGATATTTATCCATGTGTTAGTATATATACATATATTTATATATGTATTTATTTATTTATACTAACATGTCTCTATGAATATTTATATTTTTCTATTAAGTTCATAGTGAAACATATTAAGAAATTGATCACGGGCTAATCATTATATAATTTTTTTATATTTGTCTTTAATTATCCCATATTATACTTTATCCTCTCTTGTGGATAAGAGAGAAATAATAAATAATTCACATGGAACCCTGAATATATTATGAATTGGGAACTAAATAAGAATACACGGAAGAAATTATTTTTATAAGGTTCTGATCTAATGAGGAAACCGAATCCCATCATAGTTCAAATGATATTGATACATAGATTATCACTATGAAACTGTAGTGAGTACATGTTCTCAATCAAGATGAAAATTTGGGTTGGGTTGGCATCACACACATCATTACAGAAGTTGTCATCATGTTAGAAGGCCCTCAATATTAGATATAAGTGAAGGGGTGTTTATAATATATCTCATTGTTGAGATATCAACCAAAACTAACACTAATCTCGCAATGGGGTGGCCTTGTTTTAACTGACGCTGTGCATCTTCATTATTTCTTCTATAAACACTTATTTAGACTTTGGCTACTCCACCTTCTTAGTGTAGAAAAACATTAATTTTTCTCATCAACTTAATCCACTACATTATATTTCTCATAATCACTTTTTATTATAATGTTTAATTATTTTCCTATCCATATTCTTCCTCGATGCACAGAGATGTCTAGGATGAAATGAAATCATCATTTTTGATACAGTATGTATTTATATTGTTCAAATAGGTTTCAGGTTATCAATTCTGAATTCTTTATCTCAATTTTATATTTATTATCCTAATTTTTTATATTAATTAAACCATCATTTGGATATTTTCCCCATTATTGAATATGCTTTTTTTATATTTTTTCTAAAAGTCTCCTTTATTTAAGCCTCATTTAATCAATGTCAATATATTTATTGAACCCCTCCACAATAATCGAGAATATATTTCACCAATGATATATTTTAATATCAAATTTTACATCAAAAAATATATGTAATTTAATTATATTTTAATTTTACATCCACATGTATATGACTTCATGAAATTTTGGTGTCACATAGTTTTTTTTAGTGCGAAATTATTCTCAATTATTTGTAAACATAAATCATTATCATTCATCTTTATTTTGAAATATAAATCCATGATTATTAGTACATAGAATCAAAAAAAAAATTATTATATATATTTTTTAGTTGTATATTATTTTAAAATATGTGTTTTTATGTCTCAACAGTCTCATTTATTTTAGTGAGAACATTCTCATATAAAGATGAAACTATTGCTCTAAACTACAATAACACTCATCTAAATATCTAGGAAACTCATCCTATATATTCGGTACTCTTAAAATCTCTTGAATAACTCTAATGAAGTCCTAATAATTCTTAAAAAAATTTATGTGTGGGTGGAAATGAATCGTATAAGAATTCTATACGAGCTTCCAAATTAGCGACATACTTTTCTAAAGGACATTAATACTTTTATGAAGTATACCTATTCCATTTTCTTCCAAATATATAATTAATTATATTTGAATTATGAACATATAGTATTTTATTATAAAATATGAAATTTTCTAATGAATTCACTCAGTATGTATCTAGTAATGCAACAATATCTTACAGAGTTTCATGATTGTATGGAAAAGTCAATCTGGAGTATAATTAACTCAAGTAGATTCCTTTTTTTCAATCAAAATTCTGGTAATGTATTATTATATAAAGAAACCGTTGATACATGTCCATATTTTTTATTTCCCTTCATAAATTCAAACATGTTCTATAGATCCAAACAGTTCATCAATGTATCTGATGGTATTATCCATCAATTAAAAAAATTTAACAACTGTATATAACGACCACTATAACCAATCTCATTATCCTTACATCTAATGAAAATTAATATGAATTATCTACTGAACAAAATAATATTTATTCTTTAATAACATTTACTAGATCTAACTTCTATCTAGAATTATTTTAATATAATAAATATTATTTAAGAAAATTAAAATTAATTTTTATCAATACATGTCACATTTTTTGTGAAAAAAACTCCCCAATAGACATATTTTATATTTTATTATAAGATGATGTCCTAACAGTTTCCCAAGATGAAATGATAATTAAAATTAATTATATAACATAAGTCAAAGCTTCATTTGATCTATATTTTCTATATTACTCATTTATTTATAAGTATCACCTGCATATATTTCAAACACATGATTATAACAATAAGGGTATTCCATATTGATGATAAATACAATGTACTTTTAATCTCATCAATCATTTTTTTTATCATCAATACCTAAAAATAAATATGTCAATATTTTTTCTTTTATTTCCCCCCTTATTGATAATAAATGTAAAGATAATTATAGGGACATATCTATCATCTTCAACCATCGTAAATAAATTTGAAAATATTTTATTCTCCCAATTTAATTATGAATTAAAATAATATCTATAATATTTTTAAAAGGACCATATTAAATGGTTCATAGAAATGATCCATCAGTCATTCATCAACATGTCCCATTTGGATAACCTCTTGTATGAAACACGACACAATAAAACAAAAAAAGTGAACTTATCCATTAATCCTTTATATGTGTGATTCAACATCAGATTTATCATTTTTGGATATAAGAAAACAAATCTAATAAAAAAATCATGTACCCATCAACAAAATATTCATCTGAATAATTTATTTGAAAGATGTGTTACTCACACTTTTTTTATCATAATTATAAACCAGAAACAACCTTTATTAATTTACTATTCAATAAAAATCATTGGAACAAAAAGTTATTGGAATAATCTGAATATAATTTTTAAGAGTAGTTTATAAGTTTTAGATGCATTTTATAATGCTTTATTGATAGAAATTCATCTTGTTTTCTCCCCATATGGGGACACACACATTTTCTTTTTATCATTGTAGTTAGAACACTCCATGATGGGAAAATTATTATTTTTTCTAATTATATATTCTACTAGTTCATATATTTTTCATTAAAATCTATTCCATTCATGAAAAAATATGTAAATACATTCAATGGAATCTGTTGATTATTTTTTAATTCTTTAGTAGAAGAACCAGAAGAGGGATGTAAATCCTATCACATAAACATTATTTAATTCTTCTATAAATTTAATATAATTATTCATCTATTATTTAATTTTTATTTTATGATTCCATATATTCTTAGGTATATTTTTTATATAATTATCCTTAAATAGAATTATTTTTCCCCTTTTTTTAATAAATATCACTCATCAACTCGATTTTTCTTTTTTCTTCAATGTTTTTAATCCTTTTTTATTGATATGGATGTGTGGTTTTATTGTTTTTAGAATTATGAATATATTCATTCAACCATATATATAGATTTTTATACCTTTGGGGTCCTCATCCAATGTCAAGGACTCTTTAGATATATGTTCATACTTAAGTGAATAAATCTAAATTCATTCCTTATATATTTTTTCAGTATCCATCTACATATAAATTATCAATTGGTTTGGGAAATCTATAAATAACTATAAAATGAGATACATATATTTCATATATCCCAAACATGAATTATCCAAAGAATTATTATTAACTTTTTTTAGAAACACCTTCACTTCTTCTAATATGACATCAATTATCAAACAATTATTATTTCTCTCTTCGATTAATTCATTCGTTGATTTTAATTTACATGGTTTACCCTGATTTTCAGAGATTTTGTGTGAATACAATGGTTTAATAATTAATTAAATAGTATACAAATTCAAATTTTTATATAAAATTCTTTATATATTTCTTCTTATGCAATTTTGAAGTGTTTTCATCATATACCTTATTTTTCAGAATAAAATTGTTCACTTTCTTTTCTCCTGAGGGATATTTCTTTTTTTTTAAGTTCTACTCTTATAGACATATTTTATCCTTGTAATTTATTTGATGATTTATGGGTGAATACCATCAATAATCATATAAATGACCACCTCTATAAAAGTAGTCATAAGTGTTCTCTATTAAATTCAATCAGATATATAGGAATTGATTTATTCTAATATATGAATTATTCTTTTGAATGGAGAATTATATTCATTCATCATATCTTCTCTCCTTGATATAAAATTAATATTCATTTCATATTTTGAAATATTTTGAGATCTATAAACTACTTTTTCTGAAACCACATGCCACGACACATGTTTTCAATGAAACTCATCTTGCTTATTTACGTATTTGACCAGCCATCACACCATGAATTTTTTTAGTATATGATTAACTCTTCTTTATGGGGGGGTATTATTTTATTATATTTCAAACCAGTCATATTTTATTTGATGATATATTTCTATATATATTTATCCATTAATATTTTTCTCAATTTTAATATTGGAACAAAAGTTTTAGTTGACACAACATTAGTATAAAAATATTTATATGTAATTTTTTTAACTTTATCTATAATATTTTTATTTTGTGATCATATGTTTATTCAAATATCCTCTTTCAATATATATTATCTATATTTGATTCAAGGTATATAAAATAATATTTTATTATAACATTATTCTTTTCAAATATTTGTAATGATATAGATTGTTCAATTTCCTAGTTTCTCAATATTAACTCAATTTGATGAAACATTATGTTGAGGGGTTTCTTTGTGTCCTCAGAAAACCTCAGGATTTATTTCCAATAAATAATTTTCTTTTATAAATTTACATTCTGTAATTTTTATTAATTCATTAACATGTTTCCAAAATCAGATTTTTTAGTTTAACCACATTCATTTGCATCCTTGAAAAAGAATTATGTAATATTTTCTATACATTGATAAATTTTTCATAAAAATATTTCTTAGAACATTCTCACAATCGTTTAATTTTTAATTTTTTTCAAATAAGGATACATTTTAATTATAATATAATAGTGATAAAAACATTTTGTATACATTTTTAGTGATATAAATTCTCTTCTGAAATGTATCACCTAGTATGATATCTATTTCCCCATATTTTTTATGTAAATATTATTTAGCATCAATATTTACCATGAAATAAAAATATTAATGTTACTAATTCAAAGATAAATTTACTTCAAAACGGGTAAATGTTAGATTATAAGTACTCGAAGTTTTTTATAGAATAATCTTCCTTAAAAAATCCAAAATGTTTTCTAGTTTCTTAAAAAGGACAATGTTTTATATATTTGAAAGATAAACTCCTTCTACAGTTGTAAACATTATAATATAGTAGAGCATTATTTTCCTTTGAAATCATTTTCTTCTTATTTTCCTCAATTTTCTCTATATTTCAATGATTTTTTGAAGAGAATTTTATACCATTTCCAATAATTGGATCTTATTTTTTATTAATATAGCATAGGAAATCAATTTCAAGAAATATAAACAATATATAAAAACTAAAATAACTAAGGAAACATATTTGAATAAATCAAATGTTGTTCAATATTTCATTGATGCCACTTGAAGTGTCTGGTGAATTGTATAGGGACACTAAGAGTTCGTGGTTGGGTTGAATTAATGTAACAAACAATTACAATGTTTCATCATTCAAATTAATTTTTTCCTATGTCACTCAAACCTTTATCCAGGTCAAGAGAGATAGATATAATGTTGTGAAATAAACCCACACATTATTATGGATCATAAAAAGGTCAAAGAGAAAAATATATATTATTACATGGAATGAATCTAATAATGAAACACACACCTTACTATGTTTGAATCCTATATATACATATAGTACTTCTAATATATTATAGTGGTAACAAGTTCCAAATCAAAAGGTAGAAATGGTTTGGTAAGGTATCATTAACACTCCCTAAATAATGATTTATACAATTAAATTTCTTTCACTATATGACATAAGAAATGTGATATATATATATACACTATATCCTAAATTTGAGAGATAACATGAAATTTTTTGTCCATATCCTTATATGGGTGAAATTTATTATTTTTGGTACAACCGATTAATATGGCTTAGAATGACCCTGGTTCATTATGTAAAAGAATGAAATTGTTTCCCTTCCACTAAATCTACTATATTAGATTTATCATGACTTCCTTCTATGATATAATTGTAGTGGAATTATCTCCCTCTTCTTCAAGGCATATATACATCATGGATACAGTTAGAATCATCTATATAATAAAGGAACCATTCTTCCCTTTGAATGTAGGTTCATGTTTTCTCTTCACAATTTTAGATCAATATTTTATTCTTCATATGCATAAATTTATTATTTATAGAATTACCCTATGAATATATTTCTCATATTTTAATAAAAAATAATTTATTTATTTTTTATAATATGCTCATTTTATTGAATACTCACTTAATATGAGCCAATATCATCATTAGAATCCACGTTATAGATTCCAAATATTTCCCTATCACGTGATTAATTAATATTGTATTCTTAATACGCAACAAAAAAACATTTAATTATTTTGAATTATTAATCCTTATGTGTGGGGATCCTTGTGGTTTTGTCATGATAATTTTATTTATGGCATGGAATCATTCAAAATTACTTTTCATTTTGAATCATAATTCCTAATCTTAATTATAAAATTTAAATTCATAAATATAAATACATTGAATAACAATATTTAATTTCATTTTTACTTGTACTCCCTATTATGGAAAGATTAAAATTTTTATATCCATTAAATCATTGAAAATCAAAAATTTACTTACTATTATGATGTTTGAATTACTATTATAAACTCCTCTCATAATCTATCGAAGTTGTATACTACTTTTTTGATTTTTGTAGTTTTCCTATAAAGTCAATATTCATTATTCCACCAAATAATTTTTTTGTAATGCCCTGACCCTAGTTATTCGGAGTTGGTGCATTATTACATAATATTGGCATGATCAGAAAAGATCAAGTCTCGAAATACTGATTAGTTTAGTAGACTTGGAAAAAATAGATACATTTATAAAGATTAAATTACATTATAAAGTGAAAAATTCTACAACAACATATTGTCTTAATATCCTCTCATACTATCCCTACAGGTCATTCATAAATTACTTCTTCACTTCCTGGGAAAAAATAAAATATTGAAAGGGGTGAGCTCAGATGCTCAGTAAGGATAACAATATAGCGGAAACTTTCATAAATAATCATACACATTTTAGGAATTGTATAACTAAAACAAAAGCCTTTTAAACATTAACTTCAACATAATATGGAAAAGATATAATTAAATAATGAAATTTACTTATTCACATCGATATTATACTAGTTGAATAATCACATGCAATATCAATAACCACTTTCATAATGATGGAATGCATAATTCTAGTCTATCATAACCACATAGTCATGGCCTCGTGCCAAGACTACAAATAGGATTTTGTCAAGGCCTTGTGCCAAGACACTAGTTTGTCTCATGAGACCTACCGATTCATCGAGGAGATATAGAGGCCTCCACCTATCACTTATTAAGTCCAATGCATTCCTCGTATGAACAGGTTTAAATATAACATAAACATTCGTATTAAAACTAGCATACAAAATGTCAATACTTTCTCCATAAATCATGAAAGGTATAAAAATAACACATCCTCAGTCAAACATGTCAGGAAACCTTCAATACAATATGGAGGTTTTGTATCTTAATAAATCAACTTCAAATAAGCTTAAATCCATCAAAGGATGTTGACATATATGAAATCAAAACTATTTGAGAGAAATATCTCTTTTTTTAAAATCATTTAAAAGTCACATAATTATAAAATAAAACATTTAATTTGAAAATATTCTTATAATATTTTAAGGTAATCTTCTACGATTTTATAATGGTGGAAAATAGTCGCACCCACTGTATATGTAAAAAAAATTCATTCATACCTTAATTATGTTAAAAAGGTTAAAAAGGACCTTATTTGGAAAAAGACAGAAAGATTCCTTTATAACCATCTAATAAAAAGTCAACAAGGCTATTAATGAATTTATCCAATATTTTGTAAAATAGTAAGAATGTTTTGATATACATTTTTAAGAAATATGGATGTGGATGATAAAAAGGTCCCATTAGATAATTACGTATAAACAACCTCAGATAATGAAGAGATTGTGAAATAAACACTTACCTTGTACTTTTACATGGTTGAGGGTAGATTAGCCTCCTGTATAACGGTGAAATATTTTTTATTAAATTATACAAGAATCATATAGATTATTATGATTTCATATATGATCTTTTTTCATTTCATTGTTAATAATATCTTAGTATTATCGTCGTTTTGTGTGTTAACTTACTCGTTTTCTTTTATATATTTTGTTACATAAGCCATGTTGTTTATGGACAGGTTGTGTAGAGACCCGAAGCCTGACGTACATGGACATTACATTACATTTGCGGAATACTTAGTACATAACAAAAACACACACACAAGGACCGTAATAGTTTAGTGTCTTTGGAAACTCGGAATAAAATCTTCTAATCGTGGGGAAATATCTTCCACATCTCCCATAAAGATCTTCCTTTTTTTACCTAAAACCTTTATTTATGTCCTGGGGAAAATAAAACATAAAAGGGTGAGCTCAAATGCTCAGTAAGGGTAAACAAAAGAAATATCAATCACATAATTTTCATAAGAACATAACATTTTTGGAAATCTTAACCTGCAAAAGAGAGCATAATTTCATAATATGGGATAAATCATAGTAGTGAAATGAAATCATAACTTAAAACATTACTCATTGTGGCATACACACATAATCATAGAGAATCATTTCTTGTTAGTCAAGACTCATTTCCAAGACTATCTTAGTGGACAAAGTCCCTTTCTGAATCGAGTAATCCTCGTTTCAGTCCTGTTTCACTGAACCGGTATAACCTACCATTCCAGCCATGTCTATCTCATGAGATATAAAATCTTTACCCAATGCATTGGAGGGAGATATAGGTCCCACCCATCTCTTAATGAATCCTTTCTTATGTGTGCCACAAAATCATAAATCATACATCATTTCATAACCCATGTAATAAAAATGGGATTCTTAAACAACATGACATCATAAAACCATTCATATAAGATAAAGGAATTCATAAACATAATTCCATCACAACATAGTCAAATCAATGTAAAAATATGGATAGAAAAATAATTTTGATAAAACACTTGAATTGAATTCTTGAGGAAAATATCCTTTCTTCTTCAAAATCAATTTCTTTTCACAAAACATCATGCAATTTTAAAAGAAAGAGATTTTATTAAAAATAGTCATGAAATCTTTTAGAGGAAGCTTCATGAAAATAAGGCTTTATAAAACAGTATAAATCTGTTCGTGCCGTATAAGTTAAAAAAAACATTCTTCGTACTTTTGTCGGAAAAGTCAAAAAGTACCTCGTACGAAAAACGAAAAAAAGATTCCTTTCATATCCTTTACTAAAAACTCATAGAAGGGTAAAATTGGATTTAAAAAATTGTAGGTGGATGGAAATAATATTACATATTGAGGGAACATGGATGTGGATGATAAAATACACCCCCGTAAATACTTACGAATAAACAATCTCGGATAAAAATGAGATTGTGATATTTCCCTTACCTTAGGTCCGACTTGCTTTGTAAGTGTCCGAACCTCCTGTATAATGATTTAAATCATGTTATTGAATTATTACAGAATCATATTCATTGTTATGATATCATATATGGTTCACTTATGACATTATATTACCCGTTCTTTTGTAAATTCCATGTTAAAGAAGCGTTTTGGGTAAAATCGTTTCATTTATCGTAGGTGTTTTGACTTGTTGTTCTTGACATCATTCTTACTTACTTCCAGAATATAAAATATGATTTATATATCATATATATTCAGTATATATATATATAAAATAGGTAGATAAATAAAATGAAAAACACCGTTCATGGAGACGGTAGTCCGTACGTACGCATGAACGCTGTTTTCCTTTCCTTATTGTCTTGAAATGGAAGTAAGTAGATGACATACATATGTATATATATAAATAAATCCAGTAGCCTTATAATGTCATATATTTCATTATTATTTCTTATATATACATTATAATCATTCTTAAATGGTTAACATGGAGAATGAATCTCATCGCGTCGTGGAGACGGTATTCCGTACGTACGCACGAGCGATGATATCATTTCTATAAATATTGAATTGAATTGGAGTGGATTATACAATATATCAGAATCAATATGATGTTTTAATAACTATGTATAGTTATTCTTTACACCATTATACCCATCCATGTAAGGTGGTGGTGGAAAATAGATTACACCACGGCGTGGAGACGGTATTTCGTACGTACGCACGCGCGGTGATTTCTTTTTCCGTAGGATGGATAGATGGTGAAATAGGGTTGTTTCATACTTATAATAACATATCAGTATATGAGGGATACTGATGTTATTACTTCATAATGAAACAACCTAATAAGAAGAATTGGAAGAAGAAATAAAGATGAAAGAATTGGTAACGGTAATTACCTCTTCTTTGAAGTGCCTCTTTGAGACCTCCTCTTAGGGCACTAAAATTGGTCTTTGAGGAAGACCAGAACCTCTAGGATGTTGCTAGGGAAGAGGATAGGAGAATTTGGCAGGGGTTGGCCGAGCTTGAGTGCTCAAATTGGTGTGAGGAGGAGGGGGAGGAGGTGTCCTTTTATAAGGGAGGAGAGGGGCACCTTAGGAATACCTCAAAATATTATTTTATATTAAAGTCAAAATCGGTTTATAATGGTTCCAAAGGGTATTATTTCGAAGCTAAAGTGGGTATGGGTCGAAATCCTATCAACCAATAAGATTTAGACAAGTTTAGGGTATTATTTTAACCTTATCAATTAGATTTAACTCTAAGTTAAATAATTTAACTTTTACCATGTCTTTTTGTTTTCTTTCACTATATGGTAAATACACTTACTATAACATGCCAAACGAACCCCAAATTGTTTATTATTAATATATATATCCTTATCTAAGTCATTTGGCCGAACCTTAGATTTTTAGGAATAAAATAACAATTAATAATATAATATTTGATTTAAAAACTATTTTGTGTCAATTTTGACACTATTTGATATATGATTTTTTTGAAAGTCATAACAGAATTATATGTTCGAACCAAGTTGATTAAAGCAACAATAATATATCATAGTAACCTATAAAATTATTGGAATTCATAAAAAGTCTTAAATTACATTTATTTTGGTATTTATATTATCAATTATGTCAATATTTCATTAATAATATAATTACTGCATCATCATTTTGTCATAAATAAATTATATTATTTGATGTCTAAAAATTACAAATAAAATACCATCATGTAGGAAATCTTTTTAGATTTCTAATGAATATTTATAGTCGAATTTATCTTATGTATAACCCCATATTAAAAATGATTTACTTATTAAACATTGATTTTAACTATTTTAACCCTTCTTTAAATAAATTAATAATAAATGTCCTAATCTAATCCAAGTGGGCCTAAATGGTCATATTTTATTCCTAAGTTTGTTTTTGGTCGAATTACACTTGTCCAATAGAATTAGGACATGTGTTAGGGTAATATTAATATCATATTTACCCTTAATTACCCTATTTACTATTTACCGTGGTAAAAAAAGTAAAAAGTTACTATTCACCAAAAAATTATTTTCATCTCATTGAATCACATTTTAGTCCTTGATATTAACCGTGTCTCTCGGATCATTCACAGAAGCAGTAAAATTAAGTTTTATGCAAAATTCAAATTTTAACCTACCACTTAGTAGTTTCACTATTCATCAAAAATTGATGTTTTTCAGAACAATGCCAAAATTTCAACCCAAGCTATATTTCATATTCCGAATTCAAAAATGAAGTCTATTTTACCAAATTCATAACATAAAAGTTGAATTAATTAATTTTATAATTAAATCCCGCTGTTAAAACAAATAACGTGTTTTTAAGAAACAATATCTATCAAAAGATTGACACTTGTTTATGTCTAGTTTAAATGTGAAATTACATCCAATGACCAACATTGTATTAAATTGTAAAAATATATTCTAAATATACTTTAAAACTACTCAAATTAATAATTTATCACTATTAATTATTTCGATTAAAAATGTTGTTTTTTAATTATAATTTAGTAATTTTCACTATTCATCAGAATATGAAAGTTATCCGAAATGTACCAAAATTTCACCTTAGGCTAAATTCGATACTCCGAATCCAAAAATGAAGTTCATTTTGAAATATAAGATTTACAGAATTTTAAAAAGTGGTTATTACTATTCATAACGGCTAGTTTTAAAAATATTTTAATAGCATATCATTGTTTCGTGAAACTCAGGATTACGTACCACACACGCTATCGAGGAAGGTTGTGATTGCGTATAATGCAAGGCAAGTCAAGGATGCGTGTTGTGCAAGCTCCTTTTGGTGTAGCGTATAACACAAGACATTAGTAAAATAAAAAAGAATATTATTCATAAAATCTTGGGCTGTTACATTCTACCCCCCTTAAAATGAATTTCGCCCTCGAAATTCGTCGGGGTTATAAATGGTTTACTATTCGAAAGTTTCTTTAATAGAAACCCACATCGTAAAAGGGAATACCAAAACTTGGCTTTAAAAACTAAAGTATGAAATGTAACGATTACCCAAATAAACTAATCACTGGGTTTCCACATAGGTGAAAATATGGATATGGAAGAGAAATCTAACCATCATGTTCTGATGGAGAGTGGTAGAGAACATGGCTATGGAAAAGCCAGTAATCACAAATCCATAGATTTGTGATGATATAAGGTACCATCTGATTCATCAGGTATAAGATCACTAGGACAACATTTTTTTGGTTTTCAAGATCATTTCCCTAAAGTTGAAAATTTCCTTAGAATAAATACTTACTTTATTTTGGTACAATCTCACTTTTGTTCGTGCCTTGAACAATTTCTACTTCATCTCTTAAATAAATGAAGTTGAATTTGTTATTCGTGAAGTGTTAGCAGATCATGTGATAGAATGACGAGTCATTCCATCTGTCTCAAACAAAAGGTTAGTAAAAATTATATACATAAGTCGATCTATAGTGAGATTAATTACATATGGTTTCTAAAATGGTCTTATACTTCATATATCATACTGCTTAATATAATAAAACTAGTTTCTACTAAACAGGGACTTCCTGTAGGCCAGTGGTAGGCGATAAAGGCCAGTCGCACTTCGGTTGTGGGTTCGATTCCTACAGCCTTGTCCGAAGCGATGGGCTGTCGCCCGTCCTGCAGGTTGTCCTTTTTCTAAAACTACGTTACTATAACATCCCATCAATAATATCGAAAATCTTCTATCCTTAAACAATACTAACTTATGTCCAACATAATCCAGTCTAATCTTTAGGCTTATACATAATACTGCAGTCCACTCTCATAATATAGTGACATCGATTACCAGAGATTTAATACTGTCGTTGATCCCCACATATCATAAGATATGTCTTGTTGGTCACATTCCAAACATTCAAAGTACTTAATCGTGTATTCTCTTGAATACCTTAGTGAAAACATGAGTGCAGTTAAAAGTTAACACTTTCCACATACCAAAATCCTCAAAATTCTATATACTCAAACCATGATATCACTTAGTCCTTATATCAATCATGAGCTCATGAATACTATCAAACATTTAATTTTCTCCTTATCCCTTCATTATGCGCATATCATCTACATTCCAAAAATATCTGAATAACCTTTCATGGATACTGGTAACATTAATCATATACTTTCAAAACACAAGGAAAGACAACAGTGTAACAATCCATAGATGTCTCTTTATTCCAAAATTACACATGATAAACATGTAATCATGCCACTACATTCTCAAACCATTGACCGAGCTTCAAAAATTCTTTCATCTCAGATATCATTTGTAGTCTCTTCATCATCATCCACATAAATACTACCCATATGACCATACTGATTCTCTTCATGAGTCTTTCCCTTAGGGAATTTGTTTGCATAATGCCCATACATTCCACATTTAAAACACTTAACCATTTTTGATGTCGTAGCAATACCATTATCCTCATCCATGGTGTTAACCGACCCTTTTCCTTTGCACTTACTTGCTTTGTGTCCTTCTTTTCCACACCCAAAGCATCTTCCAGTTCCCTTGAAACATTCTCCTTGATGCCTCTTCCCACATGATTTACATAGGGGAAATTGAACTTTCTTTCCTCTATGATCATCATGGAACTCCATCTTTCTCTTATTAGTCGAGTCAGGAAACTTACCAAATTTTACTTTATTGATCATGTTGTGAGATTTCTGATTCGGCATAATAATTATGTTTGGACATCCAAATCCCATTTCATTTGGTTGCTCAAGAAGAATATCATTCCATTGTCCATCATATCCTCCATTATTGTGAATCATCTTGTTTCCAGCCATTTTCTAAAACCCAAACAGAATAGTGTTAGATGAAAAAATCGTAATAAAGGGGGAGTAACTTAAATATCTATCATCTTTGGTTTAATCTAATATCGTTACCATAGTTCTAGAACTATATCCTATACGTATACTTATCCTTAGGGGCATCCCTAGACATACCTTAGAAATATCTCTAGGGATCTCACTAACGTTTTCGCATCCTAGTTTCCAAAGGTTGACTAAACCTTTCCTCTGATACCAAATGTAGAGACCTGAAGCCTGACGTACATGGACATTACATTACATTTGCGGAATACTTAGTACATAACAAAAACACACACACAAGGACCGTAATAGTTTAGTGTCTTTGGAAACTCGGAATAAAATCTTCTAATCGTGGGGAAATATCTTCCACATCTCCCATAAAGATCTTCCTTTTTTTTACCTAAAACCTTTCTTTATGTCCTGGGGAAAATAAAACATAAAAGGGTGATCTCAAATGCTCAGTAAGGGTAAACAAAAGAAATATCAATCACATAATTTTCATAAGAACATAACATTTTTGGAAATCTTAACCTGCAAAAGAGAGCATAATTTCATAATATGGGATAAATCATAGTAGTGAAATGAAATCATAACTTAAAACATTACTCATTGTGGCATACACACATAATCATAGAGAATCATTTCTTGTTAGTCAAGACTCATTGCCAAGACTATCTTAGTGGACAAAGTCCCTTTCTGAATCGAGTAATCCTCGTTTCAGTCCTGTTTCACTGAACCGGTATAACCTACCATTCCAGCCATGTCTATCTCATGAGATATAAAATCTTTACCCAATGCATTGGAGGGAGATATAGGTCCCACCCATCTCTTAATGAATCCTTTCTTATGTGTGCCACAAAATCATAAATCATACATCATTTCATAACCCATGTAATAAAAATGGGATTCTTAAACAACATGACATCATAAAACCATTCATATAAGATAAAGGAATTCATAAACATAATTCCATCACAACATAGTCAAATCAATGTAAAAAATATGGATAGAAAAATAATTTTGATAAAACACTTGAATTGAATTCTTGAGGAAAATATCCTTTCTTCTTCAAAATCAATTTCTTTTCACAAAACATCATGCAATTTTAAAAGAAAGAGATTTTATTAAAAATAATCATGAAATCTTTTAGAGGAAGCTTCATGAAAATAAGGCTTTATAAAACAGTATAAATCTGTTCGTGCCGTATAAGTTAAAAAAAACATTCTTCGTACTTTTGTCGGAAAAGTCAAAAAGTACCTCGTACGAAAAACGAAAAAAATATTCCTTTCATATCCTTTACTAAAAACTCATAGAAGGGTAAAATTGGATTTAAACAATTGTAGGTGGATGGAAATAATATTACATATTGAGGGAACATGGATGTGGATGATAAAATACACCCCCGTAAATACTTACGAATAAACAATCTCGGATAAAAATGAGATTGTGATATTTCCCTTACCTTAGGTCTGACTTGCTTTGTAAGTGTCCGAACCTCCTGTATAATGATTTAAATCATGTTATTGACTTATTACAGAATCATATTCATTGTTATGATATCATATATGGTTCACTTATGACATTATATTACCCGTTCTTTTGTAAATTCCATGTTAAAGAAGCGTTTTGGGTAAAATCGTTTCATTTATCGTAGGTGTTTTGACTTGTTGTTCTTGACATCATTCTTACTTACTTCCAGAATATAAAATATGATTTATATATCATATATATTCAGTATATATATATATAATAGGTAGATAAATAAAATGAAAAACACCGTTCATGGAGACGGTAGTCCGTACGTACGCATGAACGCTGTTTTCCTTTCCTTATTGTCTTGAAATGGAAGTAAGTAGATGACATACATATGTATATATATAAATAAATCCAGTAGCCTTATAATGTCATATATTTCATTATTATTTCTTATATATACATTATAATCATTCTTAAATGGTTAACATGGAGAATGAATCTCATCGCGTCGTGGAGACGGTATTCCGTACGTACGCACGAGCGATGATATCATTTCTATAAATATTGAATTGAATTGGAGTGGATTATACAATATATCAGAATCAATATGATGTTGTAATAACTATGTATAGTTATTCTTTACACCATTATACCCATCCATGTAAGGTGGTGGTGGAAAATAGATTACACCACGGCGTGGAGACGGTATTCCGTACGTACGCACGCGCGGTGATTTCTTTTTCCGTAGGATGGATAGATGGTGAAATAGGGTTGTTTCATAGTTATAATAACATATCAGTATATGAGTGATACTGATGTTATTACATCATAATGAAACAACCTAAGAAGAAGAAGTGGAAGAAGAAATAAAGATGAAAGAATTGGTAACGGTAATTACCTCTTCTTTGAAGTGCCTCTTTGAGACCTCCTCTTAGGGCACTAAAATTGGTCTTTGAGGAAGACCAGAACCTCTAGGATGTTTCTAGGGAAGAGGAGAGGAGAATTTTGCAGGGGTTGGCCGAGCTTGAGTGCTCAAATTGGTGTGAGGAGGAGGGGGAGGATGTGTCCTTTTATAAGGGAGGAGAGGGGCACCTTAGGAATACCTCAAAATATTATTTTAAATTAAAGTCAAAATCGGTTTATAATGGTTCCAAAGGGTCTTATTTCGAAGCTAAAGTGGGTATGGGTCGAAATCCTATCAACCAATAAGATTTAGACAAGTTTAGGGTATTATTTTAACCTTATCAATTAGATTTAACTCTAAGTTAAATAATTTAACTTTTACCGTGTCTTTTTGTTTTCTTTCACTATATGGTAAATACACTTACTATAACATGCCAAACGAACCCCAAATTGTTTATTATTAATATATATATCCTTATCTAAGTCATTTTGCCGAACCTTAGATTTTTAGGAATAAAATAACAATTAATAATATAATATTTGATTTAAAAACTATTTTGTGTCAATTTTGACACTATTTGACATATGATTTTTTTGAAAGTCATTACAGAATTATATGTTCGAACCAAGTTGATTAAATCAACAATAATATATCATAGTAACCTATAAAATTATTTGAATTCATAAAAAGTCTTAAATTACATTTATTTTGGTATTTATATTATCAATTATGTCAATATTTCATTAATAAGATAATTACTGCATCATCTTTGTGGCATAAATAAATTATATTATTTGATGTCTAAAAATTACAAATAAAATACCATCATGTAGGAAATCTTTTTAGCTTTCTAATGAATATTTATAGTCGAATTTATCTTATGTATAACCCCATATTAAAAATGATTTACTTATTAAACTTTGATTTTAACTATTTTAACCCTTCTTTAAATAAATTAATAATAAATGTCCTAATCTAATCCAAGTGGGCCTAAATGGTCATATTTTATTCCTAAGTTTGTTTTTGGTCGAATTACACTTTTCCAATAGAATTAGGACATGTGTTAGGGTAATATTAATATCATATTTACCCTTAATTACCCTATTTACTATTTACCGTGGTAAAAAAAGTAAAAAGTTACTATTCACCAAAAAATTATTTTCATCTCATTGAATCACATTTTAGTCCTTGATATTAACCGTGTCTCTCGGATCATTCACAGAAGCGGTAAAATTAAGTTTTATGCAAAATTCAGTTTTTAACCTACCACTTAGTAGTTTCACTATTCATCAAAAATTGATGTTTTTCAGAACAATGCCAAAATTTCATCCCAAGCTATATTTCATATTCCGAATTCAAAAAATGAAGTCTATTTTACCAAATTCATAACATAAAAGTTGAATTAATTAATTTTATAATTAAATCCCGCTGTTAAAACAAATAACGTGTTTTTAAGAAACAATATCTATCAAAAGATTGACACTTGTTTATGTCTAGTTTAAATGTGAAATTACATCCAATGACCAACATTGTATTAAATTGTAAAAATATATTCTAAATATACTTTAAAACTACTCAAATTAATAATTTATCACTATTAATTATTTCGATTAAAAATGTTGTTTTTTAATTATAATTTAGTAATTTTCACTATTCATCAGAATATGAAAGTTATCCGAAATGTACCAAAATTTCACCTTAGGCTAAATTCGATACTCCGAATCCAAAAATGAAGTTCATTTTGAAATATAAGATTTACAGAATTTTAAAAAGTGGTTATTACTATTCATAACGGCTAGTTTTAAAAATATTTTAATAGCATATCATTGTTTCGTGAAACTCAGGATTACGTACCACACACGCTATCGAGGAAGGTTGCGATTGCGTATAATGCAAGGCAAGTCAAGGATGCGTGTTGTGCAAGCTCCTTTTGGTGTAGCGTATAACACAAGACATTAGTAAAATAAAAAAGAATATTATTCATAAAATCTTGGGCTGTTACATTCTACCCCCCTTAAAATGAATTTCGCCCTCGAAATTCGTCGGGGTTATAAATGGTTTACTATTCGAAAGTTTCTTTAATAGAAACCCACATCGTAAAAGGGAATACCAAAACTTGGCTTTAAAAACTAAAGTATGAAATGTAACGATTACCCAAATAAACTAATCACTGGGTTTCCACATAGGTGAAAATATGGATATGGAAGAGAAATCTAACCATCATGTTCTGATGGAGAGTGGTAGAGAACATGGCTATGGAAAAGCCAGTAATCACAAATCCATAGATTTGTGATGATATAAGGTACCATCTGATTCATCAGGTATAAGATCACTAGGACAACATTTTTTTGGTTTTCAAGATCATTTCCCTAAAGTTGAAAATTTCCTTAGAATAAATACTTACTTTATTTTGGTACAATCTCACTTTTGTTCGTGCCTTGAACAATTTCTACTTCATCTCTTAAATAAATGAAGTTGAATTTGTTATTCGTGAAGTGTTAGCAGATCATGTGATAGAATGACGAGTCATTCCATCTGTCTCAAACAAAAGGTTAGTAAAAATTATATACATAAGTCGATCTATAGTGAGATTAATCACATATGGTTTCTAAAATGGTCTTATACTTCATATATCATACTGCTTAATATAATAAAACTAGTTTCTACTAAACAGGGACTTCCTGTAGGCCAGTGGTAGGCGATAAAGGCCAGTCGCACTTCGGTTGTGGGTTCGATTCCTACAGCCTTGTCTGAAGCGATGGGTTGTCGCCCGTCCTGCAGGTTGTCCTTTTTCTAAAACTACGTTACTATAACATCCCATCAATAATATCGAAAATCTTCTATCCTTAAACAATACTAACTTATGTCCAACATAATCCAGTCTAATCTTTAGGCTTATACATAATACTGCAGTCCACTCTCATAATATAGTGACATCGATTACCAGAGATTTAATACTGTCGTTGATCCCCACATATCATAAGATATGTCTTGTTGGTCACATTCCAAATATTCAAAGTACTTAATCGTGTATTCTCTTGAATACCTTAGTGAAAACATGAGTGCAGTTAAAAGTTAACACTTTCCACATACCAAAATCCTCAAAATTCTATATACTCAAACCATGATATCACTTAGTCCTTATATCAATCATGAGCTCATGAATACTATCAAACATTTAATTTTCTCCTTATCCCTTCATTATGCGCATATCATCTACATTCCAAAAATATCTGAATAACCTTTCATGGATACTGGTAACATTAATCATATACTTTCAAAACACAAGGAAAGACAACAGTGTAACAATCCATAGATGTCTCTTTATTCCAAAATTACACATGATAAACATGTAATCATGCCACTACATTCTCAAACCATTGACCGAGCTTCAAAAATTCTTTCATCTCAGATATCATTTGTAGTCTCTTCATCATCATCCACATAAATACTACCCATATGACCATACTGATTCTCTTCATGAGTCTTTCCCTTAGGGCATTTGTTTGCATAATGCCCATACATTCCACATTTAAAACACTTAACCATTTTTGATGTCGTAGCAATACCATTATCCTCATCCATGGTGTTAACCGACCCTTTTCCTTTGCACTTACTTGCTTTGTGTCCTTCTTTTCCACACCCAAAGCATCTTCCAGTTCCCTTGAAACATTCTCCTTGATGCCTCTTCCCACATGATTTACATAGGGGAAATTGAACTTTCTTTCCTCTATGATCATCATGGAACTCCATCTTTCTCTTATTAGTCGAGTCAGGAAACTTACCAAATTTTACTTTATTGATCATGTTGTGAGATTGCTGATTCGGCATAATAATTATGTTTGGACATCCAAATCCCATTTCATTTGGTTGCTCAAGAAGAATATCATTCCATTGTCCATCATATCCTCCATTATTGT
This sequence comes from Viscum album, assembly GCA_963277665.1. Lineage (NCBI taxonomy): Eukaryota > Viridiplantae > Streptophyta > Magnoliopsida > Santalales > Viscaceae > Viscum > Viscum album. Next base: position 1,449,697,603 of record OY728129.1, read on the forward strand.
GAATCATCTTGTTTCCAGCCATTTTCAAAAACCCAAACAGAATAGTGTTAGATGAAAAAATCGTAATAAAGGGGGAGTAACTTAAATATCTATCATCTTTGGTTTAATCTAATATCGTTACCATAGTTCTAGAACTATATCCTATACGTATACTTATCCTTAGGGGCATCCCTAGACATACCTTAGAAATATCTCTAGGGATCTCACTAACGTTTTCGCATCCTAGTTTCCAAAGGTTGACTAAACCTTTCCTCTGATACCAAATGTAGAGACCTGAAGCCTGACGTACATGGACATTACATTACATTTGCGGAATACTTAGTACATAACAAAAACACACACACAAGGACCGTAATAGTTTAGTGTCTTTGGAAACTCGGAATAAAATCTTCTAATCGTGGGGAAATATCTTCCACATCTCCCATAAAGATCTTCCTTTTTTTTACCTAAAACCTTTCTTTATGTCCTGGGGAAAATAAAACATAAAAGGGTGATCTCAAATGCTCAGTAAGGGTAAACAAAAGAAATATCAATCACATAATTTTCATAAGAACATAACATTTTTGGAAATCTTAACCTGCAAAAGAGAGCATAATTTCATAACATGGGATAAATCATAGTAGTGAAATGAAATCATAACTTAAAACATTACTCATTGTGGCATACACACATAATCATAGAGAATCATTTCTTGTTAGTCAAGACTCATTGCCAAGACTATCTTAGTGGACAAAGTCCCTTTCTGAATCGAGTAATCCTCGTTTCAGTCCTGTTTCACTGAACCGGTATAACCTACCATTCCAGCCATGTCTATCTCATGAGATATAAAATCTTTACCCAATGCATTGGAGGGAGATATAGGTCCCACCCATCTCTTAATGAATCCTTTCTTATGCGTGCCACAAAATCATAAATCATACATCATTTCATAACCCATGTAATAAAAATGGGATTCTTAAACAACATGACATCATAAAACCATTCATATAAGATAAAGGAATTCATAAACATAATTCCATCACAACATAGTCAAATCAATGTAAAAAATATGGATAGAAAAATAATTTTGATAAAACACTTGAATTGAATTCTTGAGGAAAATATCCTTTCTTCTTCAAAATCAATTTCTTTTCACAAAACATCATGCAATTTTAAAAGAAAGAGATTTTATTAAAAATAGTCATGAAATCTTTTAGAGGAAGCTTCATGAAAATAAGGCTTTATAAAACAGTATAAATCTGTTCGTGCCGTATAAGTTAAAAAAACATTCTTCGTACTTTTGTCGGAAAAGTCAAAAAGTACCTCGTACGAAAAACGAAAAAAAGATTCCTTTCATATCCTTTACTAAAAACTCATATAAGGGTAAAATTGGATTTAAACAATTGTAGGTGGATGGAAATAATATTACATATTGAGGGAACATGGATGTGGATGATAAAATACACCCCCGTAAATACTTACGAATAAACAATCTCGGATAAAAATGAGATTGTGATATTTCCCTTACCTTAGGTCTGACTTGCTTTGTAAGTGTCTGAACCTCCTGTATAATGATTTAAATCATGTTATTGACTTATTACAGAATCATATTCATTGTTATGATATCATATATGGTTCACTTATGACATTATATTACCCGTTCTTTTGTAAATTCCATGTTAAAGAAGCGTTTTGGGTAAAATCGTTTCATTTATCGTAGGTGTTTTGACTTGTTGTTCTTGACATCATTCCTACTTACTTCCAGAATATAAAATATGATTTATATATCATATATATTCAGTATATATATATATATAATAGGTAGATAAATAAAATGAAAAACACCGTTCATGGAGACGGTAGTCCGTACGTACGCATGAACGCTGTTTTCCTTTCCTTATTGTCTTGAAATGGAAGTAAGTAGATGACATACATATGTATATATATACATAAATCCAGTAGCCTTATAATGTCATATATTTCATTATTATTTCTTATATATACATTATAATCATTCTTAAATGGTTAACATGGAGAATGAATCTCATCGCGTCGTGGAGACGGTATTCCGTACGTACGCACGAGCGATGATATCATTTCTATAAATATTGAATTGAATTGGAGTGGATTATACAATATATCAGAATCAATATGATGTTGTAATAACTATGTATAGTTATTCTTTACACCATTATACCCATCCATGTAAGGTGGTGGTGGAAAATAGATTACACCACGGCGTGGAGACGGTATTCCGTACGTACGCACGCGCGGTGATTTCTTTTTCCGTAGGATGGATAGATGGTGAAATAGGGTTGTTTCATACTTATAATAACATATCAGTATATGAGTGATACTGATGTTATTAGATCATAATGAAACAACCTAAGAAGAAGAAGTGGAAGAAGAAATAAAGATGAAAGAATTGGTAACGGTAATTACCTCTTCTTTGAAGTGCCTCTTTGAGACCTCCTCTTAGGGCACTAAAATTGGTCTTTTAGGAAGACCAGAACCTCTAGGATGTTTCTAGGGAAGAGGAGAGGAGAATTTTGCAGGGGTTGGCCGAGCTTGAGTGCTCAAATTGGTGTGAGGAGGAGGGGGAGGATGTGTCCTTTTATAAGGGAGGAGAGGGGCACCTTAGGAATACCTCAAAATATTATTTTATATTAAAGTCAAAATCGGTTTATAATGGTTCCAAAGGGTCTTATTTCGAAGCTAAAGTGGGTATGGGTCGAAATCCTATCAACCAATAAGATTTAGACAAGTTTAGGGTATTATTTTAACCTTATCAATTAGATTTAACTCTAAGTTAAATAATTTAACTTTTACCGTGTCTTTTTGTTTTCTTTCAATATATGGTAAATACACTTACTATAACATGCCAAACGAACCCCAAATTGTTTATTATTAATATATATATCCTTATCTAAGTCATTTTGCCGAACCTTAGATTTTTAGGAATAAAATAACAATTAATAATATAATATTTGATTTAAAAACTATTTTGTGTCAATTTTGACACTATTTGACATATGATTTTTTTGAAAGTCATTACAGAATTATATGTTCGAACCAAGTTGATTAAATCAACAATAATATATCTTAGTAACCTATAAAATTATTTTAATTCATAAAAAGTCTTAAATTACATTTATTTTGGTATTTATATTATCAATTATGTCAATATTTCATTAATAAGATAATTACTGCATCATCTTTGTGGCATAAATAAATTATATTATATGATGTCTAAAAATTACAAATAAAATACCATCATGTAGGAAATCGTTTTATCTTTCTAATGAATATTTATAGTCGAATTTATCTTATGTATAACCCCATATTAAAAATTATTTACTTATTAAACTTTGATTTTAACTATTTTAACCCTTCTTTAAATAAATTAATAATAAATGTCCTAATCTAATCCAAGTGGGCATAAATGGTCATATTTTATTCCTAAGTTTGTTTTTGGTCGAATTACACTTGTCCAATAGAATTAGGACATGTGTTAGGGTAATATTAATATCATATTTACCCTTAATTACCCTATTTACTATTTACCGTGGTAAAAAAAGTAAAACGTTACTATTCACCAAAAAATTATTTTCATCTCATTGAATCACATTTTAGTCCTTGATATTAACCGTGTCTCTCGGATCATTCACAGAAGCGGTAAAATTAAGTTTTATGCAAAATTCAGTTTTTAACCTACCACTTAGTAGTTTCACTATTCATCAAAAATTGATGTTTTTCAGAACAATGCCAAAATTTCATCCCAAGCTATATTTCATATTCCGAATTCAAAAAATGAAGTCTATTTTACCAAATTCATAACATAAAAGTTGAATTAATTAATTTTATAATTAAATCCCGCTGTTAAAACAAATAACGTGTTTTTAAGAAACAATATCTATCAAAAGATTGACACTTGTTTATGTCTAGTTTAAATGTGAAATTACATCCAATGACCAACATTGTATTAAATTGTAAAAATATATTCTAAATATACTTTAAAACTACTCAAATTAATAATTTATCACTATTAATTATTTCGATTAAAAATGTTGTTTTTTAATTATAATTTAGTAATTTTCACTATTTATCAGAATATGAAAGTTATCCGAAATGTACCAAAATTTCACCTTAGGCTAAATTCGATACTCCGAATCCAAAAATGAAGTTCATTTTGAAATATAAGATTTACAGAATTTTAAAAAGTGGTTATTACTATTCATAACGGCTAGTTTTAAAAATATTTTAATAGCATATCATTGTTTCGTGAAACTCAGGATTACATACCACACACGCTATCGAGGAAGGTTGTGATTGCGTGTAATGCAAGGCAAGTCAAGGATGCGTGTTGTGCAAGCTCCTTTTGGTGTAGCGTATAACACAAGACATTAGTAAAATAAAAAAGAATATTTTTCATAAAATCTTGGGCTGTTACAGGTTGTATCGTATTCATATACAGAATGATATCAAGTCCTTAAACATTATTTTTAATCATCAAATGAGAATTATACTTGAATGGATACGATGGGGAAGGAATCTCATCGCGTTCGTGGAGACGGTAGTCCGTACGTACGCACGATCGACAATATCATTCTTTTTATATTAAAATAATATATAATTGCATAGTATATCATACATAAAGAATCAATATCAGGTTATATTTATTATTTACATGAATTAAATATCATTATTATACACATCCAAATAATAATATTTTGAATAACAATTACACCACGACGTGGAGACAGTAAGCCGTACGTACACACGTATGGTGACATGTCATGAAAAGGATAGACATAATACTGAATATGGTTGCACCATATTTATAATAACATAACTGTATATAGAAGATACTAGATTTATTACTTTAGCATGGGAATAACAAATAAAGAAGAAGTTGAAGAAGAAATGAACTTGAAAAAGGGTTGTGAAAACATTACATCTTCTTCGGGTTCTTCCTTTTTATTTGATCAAAAGGGCTCCATAGGTTGGCTTTCTGATCAAACTAAGGCCTCTAGGTTGAATTTAGGGAATTTTATAGAGTATTTGGGTAGGTTTTGGCAGAGCCAAAAGGCTTTTATGGTATGAATTAGAGAGAAGCGGGAGTGCCCCTTTATAAGAGGGGTGCGGGGCACCTTTGGAAAAGATAGAAATATTATTTTATAATAAATTTATAATAAGTTTATAATGACTCCAAAGTGTATTATTTAACTTTTAAGGTGGGTATGTGTTGAAAACAACCCAACCAATAGGTTTTAGACAGGTTTGGGTCACTATATTAACCTTATCTTTTAGTTTTAACTCTTAGTTAATTAGTTTGACATTTACCATGTCACTTTGTATTTTTATATTATATAGTTAATAAACATACTATATACCTCCAAGAGACCCCAAATTGGTCCATTAATGATGAACCTATAATTATATAAGTTTTGTGGCCGAACCGTAGATTTTTAGGAATTAAATATCAATTAATTATATAATAGTTGTTTTAAAAACTCATTTTTGTCAATTTTGACACTATTCAATTATTGATTTTTTTTAAAGTCTTAAAAACATTATTAATTGGAAAAAAATTAAATTAAGAAATACTATAATGTCATATTAACCAATAAAATTCATGTATGTCATCAAAACTTTCAAATTATATTTATTTTAACATTTATAATACTAATTATTTGATTCATTCATTAATAAGTAAAATACTACATCATTATTGTGTCAGAAATAATATTAATTATTAAATGTCTAAAAACTATAAATAAAATAAAATTATGTAGGAAACTTATTATATTTATAATTAATATTTATAGTTTGAAATCCAACATATATAACCCTATGTAAAAATTGTTTTGCTAAAAGATATATGATTATGTCATTTTTGTATTTACTTTAACTTAATTAATATAAAGTGTCATTATCACTTACAAGTGGATCCATGGGGTTCCAAAATCGACCCAAATATGCCCATGGTCGTAGATGTATCCTCCAATAAGGTTAGGACACATCATAGGATAATTTATTATTATTATAATATTATTTTTTACCCTTATTTACCGGATTTACCCTTTAACCATGGTAAATAAAATATTTACCGATGAAATTATTCAAAATGTCTAAAAAAAAGATACCTATTTACACAATTTGGACATTCTGATTCTAAATATGGAATCCATTTTTCTACATTCAAAAAACGGAAGTGGAAGATATTAATTTAAAATTAATTCCCGCTATCAAAACAAAAAGCGTGTTTTTAAGAAATAATAACTATCAAAAGATTGACCTTTGTTTATGTCCTGTTTAATTGTGAAATTATATCCAATGACCAAAATTGTATTAAATGGAAAAAATATATTCTAAATATACTTTAAATCCACTAAAATTCATAATTTATCAATATTAATTATTTTGATTAAAAATGTTGTTTTTAATTAAAATTTAGTAATTTTCACTATTCATAAAAATATAAAAGTTATCCGAAAAGTTCAAAGATTTCACCCTCGGCTAAATTCAGTATTATAAATCCAAAAATGAAGTAAATTTTGAGAGATAAAATTTATAAAATTTCAAAAATTTGGTATTACTATTCATAACGGCTACATTGATTGGTTGTGGTGTGTGTTAGAACTCGAAGATGTGCGCAACACACGCTACTCTATTATTCAATGAGAAGTGTACTGTGAAAGCTTGGGGTGTTACATTATCCCCTCCTACAAATAATTTCATCCACGAAATTTCTAGAATACTACCGTGTGAAAAGACATGGGTGGTTCTTCATCACAAGTTACCCAGGTTCCCATGTTTCCCCTTCCATCATATGGTTTCTCCATAAAACATTTACCAGACGAGTCGTCCGGTTTCTCAGCACTTTTTCTCTTGTATAAGGAATCCTGACGAGATCTTCACAATAAGACAGATCGAGTTCCAGTTCTAATTCCTCATACGTGAGGACATGCATTGGGCCATGCATGTATTTTCTCAACAGTGATACGTGGAACACATCGTGATCTTTGGAGAGATTTGGAGGCACTGCCAAACAGTACGCTACAACCCCAATTCGTTCTAGAATTTCGAAGGGTCCGATGTACCTGGGACTCAATTTACCCTTCTTACTGAAATGTATAACTCGCTTCCATCGAGATACCTTCAAGAAAAGATGATCTCCTGCCAGAAATTATAGATCCTTCCTCCGGTTATCGGCATAGCTCTTCTGCCAACTTTGAGCTGCTTTGATGTGGTTTTGGATTACCATCACCCTTTCCATCATTTCCTCCACCAGATCTAGGCCTACATGTTTTCTTTCACCAACGTCATGCCAACAGGTTGGTGTCCGACATCTCTTTCCATATAACGCTTCATATGGTGCCATCTGAATACTTGAATGGAAGCTATTATTATAGGAAAATTCCACCAGAGGTAAATATTGATCTCACATACCTTGAAAGTCAAGTGAGCAAGATCTCAACATGTATTCTAAAGTTTGAATAGTCTGTTATGATTTTCCATCTGTTTGAGGGTGGTGGGCAGTGCTCAAACGAAGTTCAGTATCCAAGGCCTTCTGAATACTCTTCCAGAATTTTGAAGTAAAACGGGGATCAGGATCAGAAACAATCGATATGGGTACTCCATGATGTATCACAACTTCATTAATATATAATCTTGCTAGACGTTGCAGTGTTAGATCTTCTCATATAGAAAGAAAATGTGCTGACTTGGTAAGACGATCAACAATAACCCATATTGCATCATTCCTTCTAGGACTCTTTGGTAGTCCCATAACAAATTCTGTAACACCCTGAGATTTTATGAAAAAATATTCTTTTTAATTTCATTCATGTCTTGTGTTGTATGCTACACCAAAAGGAGCTTGCACAAAACGCATCCTTGAGTTGCCTTGCATTACACGCAATCGCGACCTACCTCGATAGCATGTGTAGTACGCAATACCGAGTTTCATAAACAATGATATGCTATTAAAATATTATGAAAACTAGCCATTATGAATAGTAATAACCACTTTTTGAAATTTTGTAATTTTTATTTTTCAAAATGGACTTCATTTCTAGATTTGGAATATCGAAATTATCTTAGGGTGAAATTTTGGTACTATTCGGATAACTTTCATTTTCTGATGAATAGTGAAAATTACTAAATTTTAATTAAAAACAACATTTTTAATAGAAATAATTAATAGTAATAAATTATTAATTTGATTGCTTTTAAATTATATTTAGAATATATTTTTAAAATTTAATACAATGTTGGTTATTGGATGTAATTTCACATATAAACCAGACATAAAGAACTGTCAATCTTTTGATAGTTATTATCTCTTAAGAACACGCTATTTGTTTTGTCGACGGGAATTAATTTTTAAATTAATTAATGCAACAGATATGTTTTGAATTTGGTAAAATAGACATCATTTTTGAATTCATAATATCAAATATAGCTTAGGCATAAGTTTTGATATTTTTCTGAAAACTTTCAATTTTTGATTAATAGTGAAACCACTAAGTGATAGTTAAAAAAACTGAATTATTCATAAAACATAATTTCACCACTTCTGTGAGTGGAATTTCAAAAATCGAAGAGACACAGTTAATATCAAGGACTAAAATTTGGTTCAATGAGATGAAAATAATTTTTTGTGAATAGTAACTTTTTACTTTTTTTTACCACGGTTAAAAGTAAATAGGGTAATTAAGGGTAAAAATGATATTATTATTACCCTAACACATGTCCTAATTCTATTGGACAAGTGTAATTCGAACAAAAACAACCTTAGGAATAAAATATGACCATTTAGGCCCACTTGGATTAGATTAGGACATTTATTATTAATTTATTTAAAGAAGGGTTAAAATAGTTAAAATCAAAGTTTAATAAGTAAATCATTTTTAATATGGGGTAATACATAAGATAAATTCGGATATAAATATTCATTAGAAAGATGAAAATATTTCCTACATAATTATATTTTATTTGTAATTTTTAGACTTTAAATATTTTAATTTATTTATGACACAAAGATGATGGAGTAATTATCTTATTAATGAAATATTCACATAATTGATGTTATAAACACCCAAATAAATGTAATTTGAGACTTTTTAGGAATTAAAATAATTTTATAGATTAATATGACATTTTAGTATTTATATAATTAACTTTTTTCAAACTAATCATTCTGTTATGAGTTTCACAAAAATCAATTACTAAATAGTGTCAAAATTGACATAAAATAGTTTTTAAAACAAATATTATATTAGTAATTGTTATTTTATTCCTAAAAATATAAGGATCGTCCAAATGACTTATATAAGGATATATATATATAATAAACAACTTGGGGTTCTTTTGGCTGCTTATAGTATGTTTATTAACCTTATAGTATAAGAACACAAGAAGAAACGGTAAAAGTAAAATTATTTATTTTAATGTTATATCTAAATGATAAGGTTAAAATAGGAACCTAAACATGTCTAAATTCTATTGGATGAGAGTATATAGACCCATCCCCACCTTAGATTCGAAATAAATCAATTTGGAGCTATTTAAAAAACCTAAGTTGGATTTATAGTAAAATAATATATTTAGTTATTCGAAAGGTGCCCCTCTCATCCCTTATAAATGGGAACCTCCTCCCTCTCTTCCTCACACCACTTTGAGCCTTCAAGCTCGTCCAACCCCTGCCAAATTCCCTTCTCCACTTCCCTAGAAACATCATAGAGGTTCTGGTCTTCTCAAAGACCAATTTTAGTGCCCTAAAAGGAGGTCTCAATGAGGCGCTTCAAAGAAGAGGTAATGCCCGTTACCGATTCTTTCATCTTATTTCTTCTTACACTTCTTCTACTTTAGTTGTTTCATCATGAAGAAATAAAATCAGTTTCAATCATATACTGATATGTTATTATATTTATGAAACAACAATATTTCACCATCTATCCATCCTACAGAAAATGAAATCACCGCGCGTGCGTACGTACGAAATACCGTCTCCACGCCGTGGTGTAATCTATTTTCCCCCACCACCTTACTTGGATGGGTATAATGATGTAAATAATTACTATATATAATTATTGTAAAGTGATATTGATTCTGAAATAGTATGCATACACTCTAATACAATTCCATGATCATGAGAACGATATCATCGCTCGTGCGTACGTACGGACTACCGTCTCCACGACGCGATGAGATTCATTCTCCACATTAACCATTCATGAATGATTATAAAGTATATATAATAATTAATAATGAAATATATGACATAATAATTATTCTGGATTTATGTGTATATATATGTATGTCATATACTTAATTCCATTCAACTCAATAAGGAAAAGAAACAGCATTCATGCGTATGTACGGTCTACCGTCTCCATGAACGGTGTATTTCTTTCCATTTACTGATCTATTATATATATATATATTCTGAATATATAAATCATGTTTTATATTCTGGAATTAAGTAATCATGATCTAAGTAATCATATGAATAATTACAATTCATAACACGGACGACAAATGAAACGATTTTACCCAAAATGCTCTTTAACATGGAATTTACAAAATAACGGGTAATATAAATCCATTAGTGAACCATATATGATATCATAAAATGAGTATGATTCTGGAATAAGTCAATCACATTATTTAAATCATTATACAGTAGGTTCGGACACATATGAAGCAAATCGGACCTAAAGTAAGGGAAAATATCACAATCTCATTTTTTTATCCGAGATTGTTTATACTTTGGTATTTACTGGGGTGTATTTTATCATCCACATCCATGTTTCCTAAATATGTAATATTTTTTCCATCCACCTTCAATTGTCTAAATCCAATTTTACCCTTCGGTGAGTTTTTAGTAAAAGATATGAAAGGAATCTTTTGTCATTTTTCGTACGAGGTACTTTTAGACTTTTCCGACAAAAGTACGAGAAGAATGTTTTTTAACTTATACGGCATGAATGGATTTTTAAAACATTATTTCCAAGAAGATTCCTTTAAAAGTTTTAATGTTTATTTTTAATCAACTTCTTTTAGTTTAATACTGTATGACATGTTAAGAAAGGAAAAATGTTTTTGAAGTAGAAAGGATATTTTCCTCAAGAATGGAGTTCAAGTGTTTTATCAAAATTATTTTCCATTTATGATAATAAAGGGTTATGTTTCTATCCCTATTATTACATGGATTTGATTATGTTTTGATGGAAATATTTTTTTATGAATTCTTTTATCTTATATGAATTGTTTTATGATGTCACGATGTTTAAGAATTCCGGTTTTATTACATGGGTTATGCAATGATGTATGATTTATGATTTTTGTGGCACACATAAGAATGGTTTCATTATGAGATGGGTGGGACCTATATCTCCCTCCAATGCATTGGGTAATTATTTTATATCTCATGAGATAGACATGGCTGGAATGGTGGGTTATACCGGTTCAGTGAAACAGGACTGAAACGAGGAGTGAACTCAGTTCCGAAATGGACTTTGTCCACTAAGATAGTCTTGGAAATGAGTCTTGACTAATATGAAATGATTATCTATGATTATCTGTGTATGCCGCAATGTTTCATGTTTTAATTTATGATTATTGGGATTACATTTCACTACTACGATTTATCCCATGTTATGAAATTATGATCTCTTTTGTAGTTTAAGATTTCCAAAAGATATGTTCTTATGAATATGACATGATTGATTTTTCTTTTGTTTACACTTACTGAGCATTTGAGCTCACCCTTTTATGTTTTCTTTTCCCCAAGACATAAAGAAAGTTTTTAGGTTTAAAAAAAGAAGATCTTTATGGGAGATGTTGAAGATCATTCACCACGATTAGAAGATTATATTCCAACTTTCCAAAGACACTAAACTATTACAGTCCTTGTGTGTGTGTTTTTTTTATGTACTAAGTATTCCGAAAAAGTAATGTAATTTCCATGTACGTTAAGCTTCCGGTCTCTACATTTTGTATCAGAGGAAAGGTTTAGTCAACCTTTGAAAACTAGGATGCGAAAACGTTAGTGAGATCCCTAGAGATATTTCTAAGGTATGTCTAGGGATGTCCCTAAGGATAAGTATACATATAGGATATAGTCCTACAACTATGGTAACGATATTAGATTAAACCAAAGATATTAGATATTGAAGTTACTCCCCCTTTATTATGATTTTTTCCTCTCACACTATTCTTTTTGGATTTTAGACGATGGCTGGAACCCGAAGGAACCGTGTTGATCAATGCAATGGACAATGCAATGATTGTTCTCTTGAACAAACAAATGTTATGGGATATGGAGTGAAAAATATTATTGCTATACTTACACAAGCTATGAATCATTCTAGACTTCCAAATGAGCAGAGAAGGGAACAATATTCTATTGAGTCCTTCATTAGGCAACGTCCACTTTCTTTCAGTGGGTCTTCTGATCCACTTGTTGCTGAAGAATGGATTAGTACTACTGAAAAGATATTTCCAGTTCTTCAATGTTCTGAACATGATAAAGTCATCTTAGTATTGTATCGTTTGGAAGGTGATGCTGATCAATGGTGGAATCTTATCAAGAATACGCGGCCAAGAGATGAAATTGAGTCCATGGAATAGGACGATTTCAAGAACTTATTTTTCAATAAGTACATCCCTCGTATTATTCGAACAAAGATGGAGAAGGAGTTTCTCGAACTAAAGAAAAAGGATGATGAATCTGTTGGTATATACGAAGAGAATTTTACAACGCTTTCAAGGTATGCATCTGGATTTATCATCCAACCTTAAAGTAAAGTTGATCGATTCTTCAGTGGCTTAAAACCAAATCTTCGAAGGGCATTAGCTATAAGAGACTTCAGTAGCTATGAAGAAATTGTGCGTCGTGCTATCAAGGTAGAAATGGAAGTTGGTGTTACTTATCCATCTCATAGTTTTGACAAGAAATGAAAGATGGAGTTCAAAGGGAAATCTCAGAATAATGGTGAAAAGAAGATGATTGTTTCCTTATGATCAATGTGTGGAAAAAAGCATGGTGGATATTGTCTTAAAGGGAATAGAAAATGTTTTAAGTGTGGAAAATAAGGTCATCGAGCATCTGAGTGTCGAAGTAATGGAAAAAGGGTTTCTAATTATGTGAATAAAGAAAAGACTGTATAGAACGCACCAACAACACTTCAATGCTTCAAGTGCAGGGAAATGGTGCATTATGCTAATAAATGCCCTAATCCAAGGGTTAGTGATGATTGACTTGAGCAACCACTTAAGGAAAAGGACAAAGGGAAGTCACATGAGATCACTATTGGAGATGTTGAATATGACAACGATGTGGTGGAATGATTAAGTGTTTATGTAATGGGATTCCAGAATAATGTTGTATATAGTATCATGGAATATTGGAATATTTATGTTTTGGACTATTATGGTTTTAAATAATTTTATGGCATCGGTAACCATGAAAAGTGATTAAAATATATTTGGAAAGCAGATGATATGCACATAATGAAGGGATAAGGAGAATCTAATATGTTTGATAGTATTCATGAGCTCATGATTGATATAAGGACTACATGATATCATGGTTTGAGGACATAGAATTTTGAGGATTTTGGTATGTGGAAAGTGTTAACTTTTAACTGCATTCATGTTTTCACTAAGGTTCATTGGATATTCATTATTCAAGAGAATACATGATTAAGGTATTCACATGTTTTTAATTTGACCAACAAGATATATCTTATGATATATGGGGGATAAATGATGGCATTCACGTGATCATTTTCTTTATACTATGAGCTTAGACCGAAGTAGTTTAGATAAGCCTAAAGATTGGAATGGATTATGTTGGACATAAGTTAGTATTATTTACGGATAAAACTATTTTTAATATTGTTGATGGAATTTTATAGTAATATAGCTTTAGAAAAAGGACAACCTGCAGGACAGGAGACAACCCATCGCGTCGGACAAGGCTGTGGGAATCGAACCCACAACCGAAGTGAGACTAGCCTTTATCGCCTACCAATGGCCTACAAGAAGTCCATGATTAGTAGAAACTAGTTTTATAATATTAAGAAGTATGATATATGAAGTATAAGTCCATTTTAGGAACCATATATGATTAATCTCACTATATATGGACTTATGTATTTTTTGATAACGTTTCTAACCTTTTGTTTGAGACAGATGGAATAACCCATCATTCTATCACATGATCTGCTAACACATCACGAATGACAAATTCAACTTCATTTATTTAAGAGATGAAGTGGAAATTGTCCAAAGAACGAAAAGTAGTGAGACTATACCAAAATCACGAAAGTATTTCTTCTAATTCCAATTTCATCAACTTTAGGGAAATGATCTTGAAAACCAAAATGTTGTCCTAGTGCTCTTATATCTGATGAATCAGATGGTACCATAGATCGTCACAAATTTATGGCTTTGTGATTGCTGGCTTTTCCATATCCATGTTCTCTACCACTCTCCATCAGAACATGATGGTTAGATTTCTCTTCCATATCCATATTTTCTCCTATGTGGAATCCCAATGATTAGTTTATTTGGGTAACCATTACGTTTCATACTTTTGTTTTTAAAGATTGGTTTTGGTATTTCTTTTTACGATGTGTGTTTCTATTAAATAAACTTTTGAATAGTAGACCATTTATAACCCCGACGAATTTTGAGGGCGAAATTCATTTTAAGGGGGGTAGAATGTAACTCCCCGAGATTTTATGAAAAATATTCTTTTTAATTTCATTAATGTCTTGTGTTGTACGCTATACCAAAAGGAGAATGCATAACATGCATCCTTGACTTGCCTTGCATTACACGCAATCACGACCTTCCTCGATAGCGTGTGTAGTACGCAATACCGAGTTTCAGTAAACAACAATATGCTATTAAAATATTATTAAAACTAGCCGTTATGAATAGTAATAACCACTTTTTGAAATTTTTTAATTTTTATTTTTCAAAATGGACTTAATTTCTAGATTCAGGATATCGAAATTAGCTTAGGGTGAAATTTTGGTACTTTTTGGATAACTTTCATTTTCTGATGAATAGTGAAAATTACTAAATTTTAATTAAAAACAACCTTTTTAATAGAAATAATTAATAGTGATAAATTATTAATTTGATTGGTTTTAAAGTATATTTAGAATATATTTTTACAATTTAATACAATGTTGGTTATTGGATGTAATTTTACATTTAAACCAGACATAAACAAGTGTTAATCTTTTGATAGTTATTATCTCTTAAGAACACGCTATTTGTTTTGACGACGAGAATTAATTTTTAAATTAATTAATGAAACTGATATGTTTTGAATTTGGTAAAATAGTCATCATTTTTGAATTCATAATATCATATATATCTTAGGCCTACTTTTTGGTATTTTTCTGAAAACATTCAATTTTTGATGAATAGTGAAACCACGAAGTTGTAGTTAAAAAAACTGAATTTTTCATAGAACATAATTTTACCGCTTCTGTGAGTGGAATTTCAATAATCTGAGAGACATGGTTAATATCAATGACTAATATTTGGTTCAATGAGATGAAAATAATTTTTATGAATAGTAACTTTTTACTTTTTTTTAGCACGGTTAAAAGTAAATATGTTAATTAAGGGTACAAATGATGTTATTATTACCCTAAAACATGTTCTAACTCTATTGTCAAGTATAATTCGAACAAAAACAACCGTAGGAATAAAATATGACCATTTAGGCCCACTTGTATTAGATTATGACATTTATTATTAATTTATTTAAAGAAGGGTTAAAATAGTTAAAATCAATGTTTAATAAGTAAATCATTTTTAATATGTGGTTATAAATAAGTTAAATTCGTATATAAATATTCATTAGAAAGATAAACGGATTTACTACATAATGATATTTTATTTGTAATTTTTAGACTTTAAATAATGTAATTTATTTATGACACAAAGATGATGCAGTAATTATCTTATTAATGAAATATTGACATAATTGATGTTATAAACACCAAAATAAATGTAATTTGAGACTTTTTATGAATTAAACTAATTTTATAAGTTAATATGACATGTTAGTATTGCTTTAATTAACTTTGTTCGAACTAATCATTCTGTTATGATTTTCACAAAAATCAATTACTAAATAGGGTCAAAATTGACATAAAATAGTTTTTAAAAACATATTATATTAGTAATTGTTATTTTATTCCTAAAAATCTAAGGTTCGGCCAAATGACTTATATAAGGTTATATATATTAATAATAAACATCTTGGGTTTCGTTTGTCTTCTTATAGTAAGTTTATTAACCTTATAGTATAAGAACACAAGAAGACACGGTAAAAGTAAAATTATGTAATTTAATGTTAAATCTAAATGATAAGGTTAAAATAGGAACCTAAACTTGTCTAAATTCTATTTTATGAAATTATTTAGACCCATACCCACCTTAGCATCGAAATAAATCAATTTGGAGCTATTTAAAAACCTAATTTGGATTTATAATAAAATAATATTTTTAGTTATTCCAAAGGTGCCCCTCTCCTCCCTTATAAAAGGGCGCCTCCTCCCTCTCTTCCTCACACAACTTTGAGCCTTCAAGATCGTCCAACCCCTGCCAAATTACCATCTACACTTCCCTAGAGACATCCTAGAGGTTATTTTCTTCCTCAAAGACCAATTTCAGTTCCCTAAAAGGAGGTCTCAAAGAGGCGCTTCAAAGAAGAGGTAATGCCCATTACCATTTGTTTCATCTTTATTTCTTCTTCCACTTCTTCTTCTTTAGTTGTTTCATCATGAAT
This sequence comes from Viscum album, assembly GCA_963277665.1. Classification (NCBI taxonomy): domain Eukaryota; kingdom Viridiplantae; phylum Streptophyta; class Magnoliopsida; order Santalales; family Viscaceae; genus Viscum; species Viscum album. The sequence goes on from OY728129.1 coordinate 1,449,714,410, forward strand.
TAATAACATCAGTATCAATAATATATTGATATGTTATTATAAGTATGAAACAACCCTATTTCACCATCTATCCATCCTAAGGAAAATGAAATCACCGCGCGTGCGTACGTACGAAATACCGTCTCCACGACGTGGTGTAATCTATTTTCCCTCACCACCTTACTTGGATGGGTATAATGATGTAAATAATTACTATATATAATTATTGTAAAGTGATATTGATTATGAAATAGTATACATACACTCCAATACAATTCCACGATCATGAGAATGATATAATCGCTCGTGCGTACGTACGGACTACCGTCTCCACGATGCGATGAGATTCATTCTCCACGTTAACCATTCCTGAATGATTATAAAGTATATATAATAATTAATAATCAAATATATGACATAATAATTATTATGGAATTATGTGTATATATATGTATGTCATCTACTTAACTCCATTCAACTCAATAAGGAAAAGAAAACAGCGTTCATGCGTACGTACGGTCTACCGTCTCCATAAACGGTGTATTTCTTTCCATTTACTAATCTATTATATATATATATATATATTCTGAATATATAAATCATGTTTTATATTCTGTAATTAAGTAATCATGATCTAAGTAATCATATGAATAATTACAAGTCAAAACACGGACGAAAAATGAAACGACTTTACCCAAAACGCTCTTTAACATGGAATTTACAAAAGAACGGGTAATATAAAGCCATAAGTGAACCATATATGATATCATAACAATGATTATGATTCTGGAATAAGTCAGTGACATTATTTAAATCATTATATAGGAGGTTAGGACACATACGAAGCAAATCGGACCTAAGGTAAGGGAAAATATCACAATCTCATTTTTTATCCGAGATTGTTTATACTTTGGTATTTACTGGGGTGTATTTTATCATCCACATCCATGTTTCCTCAATATGTCATATTTTTTTCATCCACCTTCAATTTTTTAAATCCAATTTTACCCTTCGGTGAGTTTTTAGTAAAAGATATGAAAGGAATCTTTTGTCGTTTTTCGTACGAGGTACTTTTTGACTTTTTCGACAAAAGTACAAGAAGAATGTTTTTTTCATCTTATACGGCATGAATGGATTTTTAAAACATTATTTCCAAGAATCTTCCTTTAAAATGTTTAAAGATTATTTTTAATCAACTTCTTTTTGTTTAAAACTTTGTGACATGTTAAGAAAGGAAAAATGTTTTTGAAGTAGAAAGGCTATTTTCCTCAAGAATGGAGTTCAAGTGTTTTATCAAAATTATTTTCCATTTAAGATAATAAAGGGTCCTGTTTCTATCCCTATTATTACATGGATTTGATTATGTTGTGATGGAATTATTTTTTTATTAATTCTTTTATCATATATGAATTTTTTTATGATGTCACGATGTTTAATAATTCCGTTTTTATTACATGGGTTATGCAATGATGTATGATTTATGATTTTTGTGCCAAACATAAGAATGGATTCATTATGAGATGGGTGGGACCTATATCTCCCTCCAATTCATTGGGTAAAGATTTTATATCTCATGAGATAAACGTGGATGGAACGGTGGGTTATACCGGTTCAGTGAAACAGGACTGAAACGAGGAGTGAACTCGGTTCAGAAATGGACTTTGTCCACTAAGATAGTCTTGGCAATGAGTCTTGACTAATAAGAAATGATTCTCTATGATTATGTGTGTATACCAAAAATTTTCATGTTTTAAGTTATGATTATTGGGATTAAATTTCACTAATATGATTTATCCCATGTTAGGAAATTATGATCTCTTTTGCAGGTTAAGATTTCCAAAAGATATGTTCTTATGAATATGACGTGATTGATATTTCTTTTGTTTACCCTTCCTGTGCATTTGAGCTCACCCTTGTATGTTTTCTTTTCCCCTGGACATAAAGAAAGGATTTAGGTTAAAAAAAGAAGATCGTTATGGGAGATGTTTAAGATCATTCACCACGATTAGAAGATTATATTCCGAGTTTCCAAAGACACTAAACTATTATGGTCCTTGTGTGTGTGTTTTTGTTATGTACTAAGTATTCTGCAAAAGTAATGTAATTTCCATGTACGTTAAGCTTCGGGTCTCTACAAATTCCATCATAATATTGTCCCATTTCCACTCCGGTATGGGAAGAGGTTGTATGACTCCTCCAGGCTTGTGTCTTCCAGCTTTTACTTGTTGACAAACTATACATCTTGACAAAAAATCAGAAATCTCCCTCTTCCTGTTGTCCCACCAAAAATGTTCCTTCAAATCTCTATACATTTTGGTTCTCCCATGGTGTATAGAGAAATTTTAGATATGTGAATCATCTAACAATTCCCTTTTTAGATCAGTTATATTGGGAACACAAAGTATCTCAATCTCCTATCATTCACACCATTAATCTTCTTTTGAAATTCATCATCATCGATCTAAGAACTCTTAATCCTTTCTTGTCAAGATAGTTTGGCAACCATTTGAAAAAGCATTGACATTTCACCTTCCATGGTTATTCCCATGTCCATCTTCACTATATCCATGAAAATTGGATCCCTTTCAATTCTCATATTGTTCAAAACTCCATGATCTTTTCTTCTCAAAGCATCTGCCACCTTATTTTCCATCCACAGGTGGTAGTGTATCGTACAATCATAATCCTTGAGTAATTCAAGACATCTCCTTTGCCACATGTTGAGTTCTTTTTGTGAGAAAATATACTTCAAACTCTTGTGATCAGTATAAATCTCACATTTTTCACCATAGAGGTAGTGTCTCCATATCTTCAAAGCAAAGATCACAACTGCTAACTCGAGATCGTGAGTATGATAGTTTTTCTCATGAATTTTCAACTATAGTGATGCATAGGAAATAACCCTATAATTCTTCATAAGGACACAACCAAGTCCTTTCTTTGATGCATAACTATAAATAACGAACTCATCATTCCCTGATGGTAGAGTCAATACAGGAGCATTGACTATTCTTCTCTTCAGTTCATTGAAAAATTCTTCACACTTTTGTCCAAAAAAATTAACCCCTTTATGTGCGAGCTTTGTTAATGGGTTAGCCAATCGGGCAAAATTCTGGATGAACCGTCGATAATAACCTGCTAAACCAGTAAAATTGCGTACCTCAGTTGTACTCATCGGTTCAGACCATTCATGGATTGCCTTGTTCTTAGAAGGATCAACATTGATTCCATCCTTAGATACAATATATCCAAGAAAAGAAATCTCCTGAAGCCATAATTAACACTTACTAATCTTCCCATATAATTCATGTCTTCTCAGAGTCTTCAAGATAATGCGCAATTGATTTTCATGATCTTCATATATTTTGGAGTATATCAAGATATCATCAATAAATAACACTAAATATTCATCCAGATATTCCTTGAAACTCTTTTCATTAGATCAATGAGTACAGAGGGCGCATTAGTTAGCCCAAAAGCCACTACTGCAAACTCATAATGCCTGTACCTGGTTCAAAATGCCGTCTTAAAAATGTCAGCCTTCAACACACACAACTGATGGTATCCAGACCGAATGTCAATCATTGAAAAGTATTGAGCTCCATGCAGTTGGTCAAATAAATCATCAATGCGGGATAGGGGATACTTGTTCTTTATTGTTATCGCCTTGATCTCCCTATAGTCAATACATAAACTCATAGATCCATCTGTCTTTAAAAAAAAGAATAGGGGCTCCCCATGGAGAAACACTAGGGAGAATAAATCCATTATTACTCAATTCCTCTAGTTTTTTCTTTAGTTCAACTAATTCAATAGTGTCCATTCTATAAGGGGTCTTCGATATAGGCCTTGATCCAGGAATTAAATCAATGGAAAACTCAACTTCTCGTTCTAGAGGATGTTCAGGTAAATCTTCTGAAAACACATCTACATTTTCTTTCACAATATGTACATCCTCTATTTAAACATTCCATTCCTCACCAAAAATCATTTCATTATCTTCCTCCCCAATAATAAAATTTAGTTGAGCTACTGGGGGTGGATTTAGATAAGAATTAGGTGGTGACGATTCTGCTCTAAAGATAAGGTGTTCCTCAACATCATCATCAAAAATCGTAACCTCCTTCTTCTTAAAATAAATTTTCGCATCATGGTCCGAAATCCAATCCATACTAAGGATTATATAAAACTAAATCATTGGTATGATGATGAGATCAGAGGATAAATAACATTTATGTGCTCTAATGGGGACTGATTCACAAAATTTTGTTGCAATGATACTTTCCTTAGGAGTTTTAACAAACAACTCCCTTGTTAAATGAAATTGGAAATATCTAATTTTCTTATCAACCCGGGAATATATGAAACAATGTGATGATCTAGAATCAAATAATGAATTTTCTAAACTTGAGTAAACCATTAATTTACCTACCACCACGACTTTCGGAGCTTCTACGCCAGTAGTAGTGATAGCATAATCTTAGCCATGATCCCTTGTCCTTTTCTGAGGTAAGTTCCCCTAATGCTTAGGACATTCATTTTCATAATTTCCTATCTCTCTACAGTTTTATCATTGAACATCAGTAGACTATTTCTTCCCCTTGCAATCCTGAGCTTCGTGGCCTTTTCCACCACACTTGTAACAGACTCCCATTCCCTTCAAGAAAGTACCAGAGTTATTCTTCCCACATTTACTGCAGGATTGATATTCAACTTTTCCATTCTTCCCCTAATTTCTATTCCCATAGTGATCAATAGATCTCTTCATCTCTTACATTGCATTAAAGTGATAAGACTTATAGAATTCTTTTTCTATCTTGATAGCACATGAGATTATATATTCGTACAATGAGAAGGATTGTGAAACTAATGCTCAATAATGAAATGGTTTTAACCCGTCAAATAAACGATCAATCTTACTTCTTGGGTTACGTATATAATCTCCAGCATACCATTCTAAACATGTAAAGTTAGCCTCATACTTTGCGACATTCTCATCCTCCTTTTGTCTCTGACTCACGAATTTCCTTTCCATATCTGCTCGATGGTCAGGAGGAAAGTATTTTTCTATGAAAATCTCTTTGAACTCCCTCCATTCCATATTTTACAATTCATCATCTTCCTTTGTGTTTTGAATCAATGACCACCATTGATCAACATCTCCAATGAGGCAATAAACTGCCATGAAAACTTTTTCCCTTTCACTACTCCCCAAAGCCTAAAATATTTTCTCTAGGGAACATATCCATTACTCAACTACTAATGGATTTGTACTAACATTGAATGTTGGTGGTTTATTCATCATGAAGTGATCTAACATTGATCCTCTAGGCTGTGGATCAGGGTGATCCATATGGGTAAGGTTATTATTCATAACCTGAGTGAGTTGTCCCAGTATGGTGATTAGCTAATCAGCACCAGTTGCATCACCAGCTCCACTATAATTATCTTTATCAGGAGGAAAATCCCTACATGGAGTGCATGCATTGAAACAGTTTCCATTTCTTCCACTAGGCGTCATTTCTAAACAATGGCATAAACTAGACCAGTTTACGAATCAAAATACATAATTCTATCCTTGTAAAACACTTAAGATAAATTGAACTATTTATGAATATAATCCATAATAATAAAAATTCTTTCTTTGAGATGGTATATACTCATAAACCCTTCATAATGGTTTATAAAGATAATGACAATTATCCTAAGAATATCCCATGGGAGTGTCGTAACCAAGAGTGCAGCAAGGCCCGTTGTCGTGCACCAGTTTCAATTCGAGTCTAGCTCAAAGAGGTGTTTTTAGGTTTTACCCCTAGGTACATTTGTGCCACAACCACCTCTACCATCTCATATCTAGATATGGATGTATTGCTTGGAAAACTAAAAAATCTATATAATACCAATATTCTAGGAAGTTATTCTATACTATTCCTCAAAGTCCAGATTAGGTCTATGTGCTCTAATTAGAGTTTATATAAATCTAACTTCAAAGGTTAGTACTAAATTTCCTCTGATACTAACTGTAATGCCCCGACCCCAGTTACCCAGAGTTGGTGCATTATTACATAATATTGGCATTATCACAAAAGATCAAGTCTCAAAAGACCGATCAGTTTAGTATCCTTGGAATAACTAGATACATTCATAAAGTTTACATTACTTCATAATGTAAAAACTACTACTAAAACATATTGTCTTCAAATCCCTTCATACTATGCCTACATGTAATTCATAAATTACTTCTTCACATCCTGAGAAAAATAAAACATTGAAAGGGGTGAGCTCAGATGCTCAGTAAGGATAACAATATAACAGAAACATTCATAAATAATCATAATCATTTAAGGCAATGTATAACTAAAACAAAATCCTTTTAAACATAAAATTCATCATAATATGTCAAATATAAAATGAAATAATTCCATTTACTTATTCACATGGATATTCTACTAGTCGAATAATAACATGAAATATCAAAAACCACTTTCATAATGATGGAATGCATAATGCCAGACTATCATAACCACATAGTCAAGGCCTCGTTCCAAGACTACAAATAATATTTTTTTCAAGGCCTTATTCCAAGACACTAGTTTGTCTCAGGAGACCTACCGATGCATTGAGGAGCTATAGCGGGCTCCACCCGTCAGTTATTAAGTCAAATGCATTCCTCATATGAATTGGTTTAAACATAACATAAACATTCTTATTAAAACTAGAATACAAAATGCCAATACTTTCTCCATAAACCATGATTGGTATAAAAATAACACATCCACAGTCAAATATATCTGAAAACATTCAATACAATATGGATATTTTGTATCATAATAAATCAACTTAAAATAAGCTCAAAATCCATCAAAGGATGTTGACATAGATGAAATCAAAACTATTTGAGAGAAATACCTCTTTTTATGAAATCATTTAAAAGTCACATAATTATAAAATAAAAATTTTACTTTGAAAATGTTACTATAAGCTTGTAAGGGAATCTTATATGATTTTATAACGGTGTAAAATAGTGGCACCCACTGTATATGTTAAAAAAAGACATTCATAGCTTAATTCTATCAAAAAGGTTAAAAAAGGACCTTGTTTGGAAAACGATGGAAAGATTCCTTTATAAACATCGTATAAAAGTCAAAAAGGGTATAAATGACTTTAAACCATGTTCTGTAATAGAGTAAGAATGTTTTGAAATATATTTTTATGAAATATGGATGTGGATGATAAAAGGGTCACAGTAGATAATTACGTATAAACAATCTCGAATAATGAAGAGATTGTGAAATAAACCCTTACCTTGTACTTTTCCTTTCTTGAGGGTAGAATAAACTCCTTTATAATGGTGAAATAATTTTTATTAAATTATACAAGAATCATATACATTAATATGATATCATATATGATCTTTTATCATTGGTCTGTTAATAATATCTTAGTATTATCGTCGTTTCGGGTGTTAACATACTCATTTTCTTTTATATGTTTTCTTACATAAGCCATGTTTGTTCTTGATAGGTTGTATATTTTTCATATACATAATTATATCAAGTCCCAAAACATTATTATTAATCATCAAATTAGAATTATACTTGAATGGATACGATGGGGAATGAATCTCATCATGTTCGTGGAGACGGTAGTCCATACGTACGCACGAGCGACAATATCATTCTTTTGATATTAAAATAATATATAATTGGATAGTATATCATATATACAGAATAAATATCATGTTATATTTATTATTTAAATTAATTACACATCATTATTATACGAATCAAAATAATAATATTTTGAATAACAATTACCCCACGACGTGGAGACGGTAAGCCATACGTACGCACGTATGGTAACATGTCATTCAAAGGATAGATATAATACTGAATATGGTTGCACCATATTTATAATAACATCATATTATATAGAAGATACTGTAGTTATTATTTTAGAATTGGAATGACAAAGAAATAAGAAGTTGAAGAAGAAATGAACTTGAAAAAGGGTGGTGAAAACATTACCTCTTCTTCGGGTTCTTCATTTTGATTTGATGAAAAGGGCTCCATAGGTTGGCTTTCAGATCAAACTAAGGCCTCTAGGTTAAAGTGAGGGAATTTGAGAGAGTATTGGGGTAGGGTTTGGCCGATCCAAAAGGCATTGAAGGTATGAATTAGAGAGATGGGGGAGTGCCCTTTTATAAGAGGGGTGATGGGCAACTTTGGAAAAGCTAGAAATATTATTTTATAATAAATTCATAATCGGTTTATAATGGCTCCAAAGTGGATTAATTAAGGTTTAATGTGGATATGGGTCGAATACAACTCAACCAACAGGTTTTAGATAGGTTTGGGTCACTATATTAACCTTATCTTTTAGTTTTAACTCTTAGTTAATTAGTTTGACATTTACCATGTCACTTTGTATTTTTATATTATATAGTTAATAAACATACTATATACATCCAAGAGACCCTAAAGTGGTCTATTAATGATACACCTATAATTATATGCATCTCTTGGCTGATCCTTAGATTTTCTGGAATTGAATATCAATTAATAATATAACAGTTGTTTTAAAAACTCGTTTATGTTAATTTTGACACTATTCAATAATTGATTTTAGTTAACGAATTAGAAACATTATTAATTCAAAAAAAATCATTTTAGAAATAATATAATTTCATATTAACCAATAAAATTCATGTATGTCATCAAAACATTCAAATTATATTTATTTTAACATTTATAATAACAATTATTTGATTCTTCCATTAATAAGGAAAATACTGCATCATTTTTGTGTCATAAATAATATTAATTATTAAATGTCAAAAAATTATAAATAAAATAAAATTATGTAGGATATCTTTTTCTCCTTATAATTAATATTTATAGTTTAAAATCCAACATATATAACCCTATGTAAAAATTCTTTTTCTAAAAGATATATACTTTTGTCATTTTTGTATTTACTTTAAATTAATAAATATAAAGTGTCATTATCACTTAAAAGTGGATCCATGGGGTCCCAAAATCGACCCAAATATGCCCATGGTCGGACATGTATCCACCAATAAGGTTAGGACACGTTTTAGGATAATTAATTGTTATTATAATATTATTGTTTACCCTTATTTACAAGATTTACCCTTTAACCATGTTAAATAAAATATTTACCGAAATAATTATTCAAAATGTATAAATATAAAAGATAACTATTTACACAATTTGGACATCCTGATTCCAAATATGGAATCAATTTTTTCAAATTCAAAACATAGAAGTGGCAAGAAATTCATTTAAAATTAATTCCCACTATCAAAACAAAAAGCGTGTTTTTATGAAATAATAACTATCAAAAGATTGACACTTGTTTATGTCCGGTTTAATTTTGAAATTATATCCAATGACCAAAATTGTATTAAATGGTAAAAATATATTCTAAATATACTTTAAAACCACTCAAATTCATAATTTATCACTATTAAGTATTTTGATTAAAAAAGTTGTTTTTAATTAAAAGTTTGTAATTTTCACTATTAATCAAAATATAAAAGTTTTCCGAAAAGTACCAATATTTCACCCTAAGCTAAATTCGATATTCTGAATCCAAAAATGAAGTCAATTTTGAGAGATAAAATTTATAAAATTTCAAAAAGTGGGTATTAATATTCATAAGGGATAATTTGATTGGTTGTGGTGTGTGTTAGAACTCGAAGTTGCGTACAACACATGATACTGTATTATTCAAAGAGAAGCATACCGTGGAAGCTTGGGGCGTTAAATATTTTCTCTATTTTCAAAATACCACTTTTTGGATAAGTTGGAACCTCATAACAGCAATGCCACATTAAAATTTAAAACAGAATACCAAACAACATCAACATAAAACAGCATATCAAAACATTATAGGATTCATAGTAACATTCAAATTTTAAATTCAAATTCAAAAATTCAAAACCAGAAAATGCAGGAAAAGAAGTCACCCATAACGTCTCCACAATCATCTCATTGCTGACCTAATACTCTCATCACTGTCACCATCATCACATCATCGCATCACTATCGACATCGCTATCGCTCATCACCGTCGACCAGTTCTCCGACGTCCCCCACCAGCACCAAGCATCGTCACCACCATCGCACATGATCCCCACAACATAACTCTTTTGACTCCAATCCACCACCATCATGTCGTTTCCTTTAAAATATCCAAGAATGTCGATGCCCTCAAGAGAATCATACCATCTATATAGTCTCGTCGGCACGACACCAATGACCAACACCAGATAAAGAAACAACCGAAACGGAACACAACTGCCATCGAGGAAGAAAACCAAATATGGAAAAATGAATCTAGGGATGAAACCCTAAAGGAAAATGAAATAAGAGGAACATGGGAACAAAACCCAAACAAGAAAAAAGTTAGAGGATGAAACCCTAATGTTGCTCAAAAAAAGGGGGAAACCCAAGGAAGAAATCCAATGGAAGAAACATAGAAGGGAGGCTCCAGGACCACCGAACACGTAGTCCAAAACCTATATGAATTCATTACTCCAGATCCGACATGTAGAGGAGCGATGGAACTCAAGTTTAGAGCATTTTTGAGGAAGATGAGGAAAAATTTATGCAAACAAAATCGAACCGACTCCGGTACCGCCTGGAACCCCATCGTCAACCGAATCCCGAGGCCCAAAGCCTCTTGGTTATCACTGTCCAATCTCCGTCTAGGGGAGGCACTGATCCACTTGAGGCCATAGTAGGGTTATGGAAACCGAGGGCTTCCATTGCACAATCCTTCGATGGAAAGACCAAGGGTGTCATGGTAGGAAACTCACTGTGACGACCAAGAAGAGAGTCCAAGAGAGGAAGGGGGAAGCTGAGAGCGAAGAGATGCCGCCAACGAGAGCCTCCATACCCTAGAGGTAGAAGGGAATCTAATAGCAGAGGGTGCCCGGTGAAAGGGGTGCCATATCCACACTATGAATGTTAATTCCTATATTCCCTCTGAAAAGTTCATAATTCCTCCTAAAATATTCCATGTAAGAGTTAAAATGACTCTTATTAAATAAAAATATACTCTTCTAATGTCTATATTTATTTATTTTATGTACTGTAATACCATTATGAAGTCTTCCTTTAATGTTTTTCATAACAAGGTATTATATTATTAGTTATTATTACGAATATAGAGATGTGTTTAATAATCTCTATAATTATATTATAATTTCACTCTAGGGTCTTCTAATATTATGATAATGTCTTTCAAAATTCCACAAAATTATTACAATGACACTCCAAATACTTTGAAACATAATTACATTGTCATTTTTCAATACAACAACCAAAAATTTCTTACAAAATATTTGGAGAACAAATTTTGTTTCCAAATTCCATACGTCCACATATAAAACACAATGCAACTCTATAAATAACATGAAATCAACAATTATTCCTACAAAATTTTCAATAAATAAAGATTATCTAAAAAAATTGATCCCAATCCAATTAATGATGATTTCAATAGTCTTATAGTTGACGAACCTATAAGTTTTTTCAACACTCTTCCTATCATCATTTATTCTTCAAAAATTATTCTCAATTCTCTCCTTTGTACTCCTTCATAAAAAAACATCGAAGAATATTAAAGATAATTCAACTTCTAAGTCTTTAGTACATATATCAGTTTCTATCAAGAATAACTCTACAATCATTATATTCAAGTGAAATTTTCCTATAAATATTCTAAATAGTGGCCCTAATAAGAAACATAAATTTCATTTTTCTATAAAGAATGGGAAGTAGTTTCATATCGGCTTATATTTCTATTTTAACCCTTTATAAAATAAAAAAATACATCATATGTTCTAAAAAGTTATTAATAACTCTAATAGGGTTCTTATTGAATAAAATACAATATATTATTGGGTGGCTAAATATTTATTTGTATATTTTTATACACTTTAATATATTTATAGATATTTATGTGTGTTTATGAATATTTATATATATTTATATGTATTTTTATATTTTTATATATTATGTTGGTATATATGTATGTTTTTGTATACATATTGATATATATATATATATATTCCTATATAATTATATATAATTACATATTAAAGTATATTTATATATTTATTTATATTCATTTGTTGTTATATTTATTTTTTACATTTATATGTATTTAAGTATATTTATGTATCTATATACATATATATATTCATATATCTAATTATATATATATATATTTAAATATATTTATATAAATTTATATATTTTATATATTTATAGGTATTTATAAGTATTCACATATATGTATATATATTTATTTGTATTTAGTTTTATTTGTATTAGTTAATATTCACATAAAGATATATATATTTTGTGTGAATATATAAATATGTTTTTGTATATTTATATGTGTATATATCCATATATAATTATATATATAAATTGAAAACTATATATAATTATATAATTATGTGATTATATAGATTTATGAAAATTTATTTATATTTCAATATATTTATATGTATTTATGTATAATAATATATATTTGTATGTATATATATCAATTTGTGTGTGTATATATATATATAATTGTATATATATACTTATGTATATATTTATGTATCTCTCCATTTATAAATATATTTACGTTAACTATTATGAATGTATAATTAATGTAACATCCCAGGTAAATAAAGAATATAAAAATGTCATATTTATTGATATTTTTGAATTAATTATTAATTTTATTTTAAAGGGAATGCTATGTTTGATGGAATACCTGATACACAACTATGGGTTTCTTAGAAATATTTCGTTCCACACAACATTGAGTTATATCAAAAAATAATATAATTATATAATTATTTTAAATGGTACTTAATGTGTCGTCATTGTAAAGGCCAGAATGAAAAGGACTAACTACAAAATGATTCTACAAGTTTTTTAAATGTTTTAACATTTATCCAAAAAAATTAGCGGCATAAATTAAGAAAGAATCTGATTTTATGAAAAAATACTAGAATATTCTTTAAAAGGTAGTTTTACCACCATTCGATGGAGAGATCTTCTTAAATCTAGTTTTTTCACTTTTATATGTTTTTTTGGACAAAATAATATTCTTCTTTAGAATAGGGACCTAAAAATTTACTTTGCATGAATTGTTTGTATTGTTCTGTTAATGTTCATTTTTTAATGAATAGTAAAAAATATTGTATTTTAATTTGAAACTAACTTTTAATATAACTTATTTATATGGTTAGATTATCTTTTTATTTGGTTTCAAATTGTAATTAGATTATGTTTTTAAGATTTAATTGAATTTTTTTCATTGTAATTAATTTAACATTGAAATTGTACATAAACAAGTGTCAATCTTTTGATAGTTATTATGTCTTAAAAATACATTTTTTGTTTTGACAACGAGAATATGTTTTAAATTATTTTCATCCACTTAGGTGTTTTTAATTTCAAAAATGGATTCCATATTTTGAATTACGATGTCAAATTGTGTAAATAGATAACTTTTTTTAGACATTTTGAATATTTACTTCAGTAAATATTTTATTTACAATGGTTAAATGGTAAATCTTGTAAATAAGGGTAAAAATAATATTATAATAATGTTAAATTTACCCTGATATGTGTCCTAATAATATTGACTAAGACATGTCTGGCCATGGGCATCCTTGGGTCAATGTTTTAGACCCCATGGAGCAACTTAAGACTGACAATGACAATTTATATTAATTAATATAAAGTAAAGAAAAAAATGACATACACCTATAACTTTTAGTAAATAAATTTTTAAATAGGGTTATGTAATTTATCTCAAAAACTATAAAAATTCATTGGAACGCTAAAAAGAGTTCAAACAATATGTTATTTGTTTTTGTAATTTTTATATATTAAATAATGAAAATTATTTTTGAATCAATAATGATGTAGTGTTTACCTAATTAGTGAAGGATTTAAATAAATAAGATTATTAAAATTAAAACAATATTCCTAACCTCTACAGTTATTCTTGATGATTTTATTTCGAACACGAGTCATCTTATCTTCGACGTTAATGATTTTTGGACCTTTAGAAACCAAAAATCATTATATAATAAGTTAATATTTTCAAACATTCTTATAGCCATAACCTCTAACCCATTACTCACACCTCTCAAACTCCTTGGATCATCTAACCTCTACCAAATTCAGCTCCCTAAAATCCTCTCTTCAACCTAGAATCCTTATATCTGGTAGAAGGCACTTCATGGAAAATTTTGGTTTCAGACCAAAGGGAGTTAACCGATTTAATGGTAATGGCCTCTCTAAAGTAATTTTATTCTATTTTACATCTACAAACCCCTAAAATCTCATTATGACTTTATTTTATAAAAAAACTAGTTTCATAAATGTAATAGGTTATTTTAATTAGAATAATTCGATCTAAACTTCCACACACATTCATCTAATGAATACGAAAATACTGTTTCTCTGGAAGCCGAACTAATGCCTCATGAAATAATGATTGTTCAAATATCTCCAACAGCCTCTCATGGTGGCCATTATGATAGAACTGTATTTATATATGATATATATTATGTTTAAGTTTTCTCTATTCTTCTTTTTTTATTATTTACAAACATACTTTAATGCTTTCTTATCGGTGTAAACATGATAATTGCATTTGAGGAAGTGTGGACTACCACCCCCTCCAAGTGATATGATTCATTCATGAAACACATAGAACTTATAAATGATGGAGTTATGAAATTATGTAAAAAATATATAATATTATATTATAATTGTATTATAATATACCAATGTATCATTCTATTTAAATTCCATTCAATGCGAAATAAAAATGAATGTTGTGTTCATGCATACGTACGGCTTACCATCTCCATGAATGGTACATTTCATTTCTTATCACCAGAGGTTTTGTACTATTATAATTAAAAAAATATACAGGATATATATGATATATATGATATCTAAATATTCAATATAATTCTGGAGATAATGGAATTTTTAACACAGTGACAACTTGTAAGTAAAAGAAGTTCATTTTTTACTCAAGTTCCAAACATCAAAAAAATGTTTGATTTCAAACTCAAATAATTAACTAAATTTTTTATAAATGTATTAAGTAATATGAAATGAATAATAAACCTGAAAATGGTTCTTAATCATGTATAAATTATCTTATTTTTATTATTCGGGAAGAACAAAGAACATAAAAGATAAGTCAGGCTTGAGGTATGTGGTTTCTAATCTCACTTTTAATTCTGTGAGATTTCCATTGTTTGGCACTTATTTATTGAATGTTTTGTATTTTTTACTTCCATTTGATATATATTATCATGAATATTTTTATATTAATGGTATTCTGTGATTCTTTTGGTGGTTGTTATCTTTTGGTCATACGACTCGGTTGATTACAACATGGTAAGGGGTTTCTTATATCACTTTTAATTCCATGAGATTTCTATTGTTCACCACTTATTTATAGCACGTGGTGTATTTAGTACTTCCATTTGATATATATTATCATAATTATATTTATATTCTTGGTATTCTATGATTAATTTGGAGGGTATTAACTTTTATTTATAAGACTCGATTGATTGCAATGTGGTAAGAGGTTTTCATATAACTTATTATTTACGTGAGATTCATGATTTATTTTCCACCATATCCTCTTGTGTGGTGTATATACTTAAAATAAATTTATTATTTTTGTAATATAATTTAATTTATGGATATTCACATCTTCATTTTATGATCCTTATTTCATGTGTTGTATGTTTCTTAGTTACCAAATCGGTGAGAGAATCTTTCACCCTACTCTTTTTAAAAGACTTCATTTATTTTATGTCTTTTTATTTCCACTTTATTATGTCAGGTTATGTTATTATATATCCTTATTGATGTATTCTTGACGTCCATGTTATGAGAAACGTTTTTATTTTCTCTCATGAACTTATTTTCTGAATTTTAATGTGACGTTGTTTGGCTATCGAATTTCTGTAAGAGAACTCCTTAACCCAATTTCAATTCATTAGGTTAAGCTTATACTTCTTGATTATGGCATGCTATGAATATGTGTGAATTAACTTTGATTGTATAACACTTAATTTCCAATTATATTGGGTGTATTATTATTTTTCATGCATAATTATTTCTTTGATTTGTCCTTAATCTAATGATACGATGTTTGCAAGGGGCATTGTCTCAATTTACAATCCATTGAGAATTATTTTTATTTATACACCAATTCAATTTTATATGGTGTATATACTACCCTTTGACATATTATATCATGAATATAATAATTCTCATTTTAATTTAATATTTGATTAATGTTATTCTTCAATTATTTTTATTCAAGTGTCTCTCATTTGGTTAGGAACTCTTTAACTAAAATATAATTTTAAATGATTTAAAGATTTATTCTTTTAAATCATTCTCATTAATGTACATGTTTTAAAAATGGTTTTGATGATTTATTTATATGGACGTGAATGTTTTCAAATTAAAATTTCTTTCAAAATATTCAAAGTGGTATGGGACACATTGAATGAAAATCCCTTTATTAAATGTTTTAAATGGTTTCAAAAATGGTTTGACAAAGAATTGTTTATTTCAATATATTGATATTATATATTGTGATGGGAATGTGTAAATATTGTCTTTTTTTATAATTGGGTTATGTTTTATGATTATGTTATGGTTATTGGCCATTGTTTGCGTATATAGGTGGTTTTGTGATAATCCTTTGGCAGGTGTGCCTGATATAACTCTCCAATGAATTGGGTAACATGGTAGAGGTAAATATTAATATATCTCCTAATAGAATTAGTGAATATATTATGATGGGTATTCCAACAAAACTCCCTATATAGTTGTGATAACTACAATGTATGTATGATATTGATGTCATAAGTTACCTTTATGATTTATGATTTCTGTATGTTATCCTAAATCATATTATTTCTTAAGATATTTTATGATTGAAACTTATGGTTTCATTGATTTTTATTTATTGGTGGAATAATGTTTTCCTTCCTTATTTTATATCCCTTACAGTGCTTTTTATGCCCATCCGATGTTTTTTTTTGAAATATTTTCGACAGGACATAAAGATGAATATGGTCGAGGATGGGATCATGGAAATGTCAGGTTGTCTAAAACATAGAAATGGACAAGTTTTTTATGAAATTTTTATTTTATGAAAAATTGATACTGAGTGGTAGTGCCTATATGTAATATTCAAGTTGTTATGTAATTGATATATCTTAATTCTATAATTCACTGAACCTAAAAACATCCTCAACTAGAATTATAGACATAATTCAAGATTTTGTAATGTTTAAGGTCGGGTCCTATAGTTGGTATCAGAGGTCGGTTTAGACAACTTTATGGATTATGAGTATTAGTTAAGCACGTGGTTAGTCCCTCTATCTATTATTTCTGTTAAATAATTGTTTTATAACTTTTTCAGATCAATGAAATTTGGTTATAAATGGAAGGATGAAGATCCCAAACAACATTTCTACCTCTTCCTGATAAAATTCTTACAATAATTATTGAAAAGTCATGTTCAGATGATTTTGAAACTTTTTTTAGCATGAAAATCATTTGAAAGAAGTTGTTTGAGATATCAAACACTTCCACTATACATCGATATCATCATGGATAAATGGTTGTATTTAATCAAATCCTATATTCACAATATTCTCATATTTTCATAAAAGGTAAATATTATCAATGCATTTGTAAATATTTTTCCTTATCTCAAGATTTTGAATCATATTGTGATTTTAAAAAAGTACTGAAGAAAGAGATCCTTGGGAAACCTATTTATATTTGATTTTATAATATAGTCTCTCAGCAAATACTTATTTTATTTTAAAAGGACCGTTAATTAAAAGTTTCAACTAAAATTTTGTCCGAATGTTTTATAAAAATCATGTTTTGTCAGATTTTTTAATATTATATTTCATGCATGATTATTTTCTGAAATAATTTTTCTGTAAACACCCATATGACCAATGTTGTACAAGGTGAATTTGGATTAAGGGATAAAATGATTTTGAAGGATCTATACATAATTGTTGCAATGCATGGACCATCTACCAACGTGAACACGATTACAATGAAACCATATGGACACTAGGATGAAGGTATGTTGTTCTTTCTTTTAGGAATAGTTTTATTCATAAGGAGGTGAAGTAAGAAAAAAGGAAAATATATATAAGGCTTCATGATTTTAGATGTTGAGGTCATAATGTATTGGGATGAAAATGAAATGTATAATAATACCAATGAGGTTAAAACATGATAGAGTTATTTTTTAGTTTTATAAAAAGGGACAAATCGCAATATGGGTGACAACCCGTCACATCCAGCAAAGCCATAGGAATCAAACCCACAACCGAAGTGTGACAAATGCACATCACCTACCACTAGACTACAAGAATCCCCTAGTTAGTATAACTTATTCTTTTTAGTTAAATGATTTTATGGATCAAGAATAAGTTGATTTTTGGAAATTATGATTTTCAAATGGATATCATTAATATAGGAAAATGATTTGGTGATTATGTGATAAAGGTTATTTTGGAAGATGATCTCTATTTTGGGGAAACACTGTTTTCCAATGGAAAATTGAATACTTTGAGATTTAAATTAAGCATTAATGGTGGAATTTTATTTAGGAAGAATTTATGTTTTTATTGTGGACATATAAGTGGTTTGGGTTATTTAAAGAAATGATTAACATATCATAGAGAATATGTAATTAGGTTAATTACATTTCAGTATGAGATGGAAATAGTAGTCAATGTTATTTGGAGATAAATTTTAAGATTTACTATGAAAGATTAAGAGCTTAAATCCTTCTGAGTTTTGGGTTTCAATCTTATTTTGGATTACAATGCATAATTTTAAGGAAAACTGTGAATTTAATGGGCTTTGAAGAACATTTGTTTTTTTGGTCAATTTTGGGGATTAAGAGTAGTATTTCTTTTTATAAATGATTATCTTTTTAGGGGATTATCTGATCTCATACTAAACGTTTTTCTTTTGGTTAATGTCTAAACACATGGGAAATATATAGTTCATCTTTTTTGGATTATGTGATATTATAGATGTTGAATCCTTAGCTTTTAATGGGACAAAGATAGTTTTTATACACATTGGTTAGAGAAAAGATGAGTTTTTGGTAGCAAATTAGTAAAGTATGAGTGTTTACATGTCATGTAAGTACGTTTTCTTATGTATTTAGTTAATATCATGAATAAATTCCACAAATTTATGAAAAGTAACTCAAAAAATATTGTTTGTTAACATTTTTGACTGGGGAATCAATGATTGTTTAACCATTCACAAGTTTGTGATTTTGTTGTGGTTAACCTTATCCTAATCATGTTTTATATCACTCTCCATCAGAAACGGATGGCCTATTTTCTCCTTCATATCCATGTGTTCAAGGAATACTAGTATTTGTTGTCTCGAGTAACCATTGTACTTCTCTTAAATTATTTTAATGTGATACTTTTATTGACTCTTTTTTTGATATAGGTCTTTGAATGATGTTTTCAAGCCCAATTTTAAAATTTTGAGGGTGCAATTCCCAACAGTGGGGAATTATGTATCATCCAAGGTAAATAAAGAATATTAAATATTTATATTTATAAATATTTGTTAATTAATTTTGAGTATTACTTTAAAGGGGATTCTATGTTTAATAAATTACTGATGTTATTAATATTTTCATGACTTATTATATACTTCATTTACTGATTTTATATGAAATGTCCATAATGTGTGTGAAATATTAATATTTTAATACATAGTTTAAAGTCTGGGAATTTTAAGAATTAGTCCAATTGTGTCAGTTTACTATTTTACTTATACCTCTCCCATTAATTATTTCATAAGCTCTTCAAACAAACCCCTCAATCAGAATACAATCAACTAAAAACAACCAATTATTAAAAAGTATCATCGCCGAGGATTCGACCCGAGTGATGAAATACACATTATCAGAGCACCGGAACCTTGACCGGCTGATAGGTGACAATTAGAAATGTGTTTCAAATGGCACCTTTGCTGAAGATGGTGCTTTAAGTAGTCATTAGTTTCTGGTTATTGTAAAAAAAATTGAAAAGAAACACAATGAAAAACCCGTCTTCTCATAAAAATCCTAAACATAAAAAAACACAAAGAAAACACTTTCTTCCAACATCTCTATGAATTCCCTGTAGCCTCCCAAACAATCCCACAGATTTGTGTGACCCTAAAATTGAGTGAACACTTTGCCAACTTAGGAGGAACATAAGAGATAATCAAATAATTTAAGAACAAGTCTTTTTCCAACAAATTAAATTATATATGGCCAATCCTAGGGAAAAACACTTAATTAACTTGCTTCCCCTAATATGAATTTCCAACCTCTTGGTATTCAATATCCAAACATAGAGGCTAACATCAAACTCAAATCATGTTTGATTCATCTTCTTCATCATTTTCGCATGCTAGTCAGTGATGATCCACATCTCCTCCTTAAAGAGTTCCAAGTGGTGAGCTCCATCATGAAGCCTCAAGGGGTTTTTGAGGAATAAATAAAACCTTGGGCATTCCCTTTATCCCTGGCTGAAACTTCTAAGTCATGGATTTACTACCTACCTTCTGGATCTATAACCACATGGAATGACATGAAGGGACTCTTCTTAGAAAAATTCTTTCCTTCTTCTCATACTACTTCTATCTGAAAGGAAATAAGTGATATATGTCAGTTCCCAAGTGAAACACTCTATGAATATTGGGAGAGTTTCAAAAAGCTTGTTGCAAACTGCCCACTCCACCAAATCCCTATCCAAATATTCATCCAATAGTTTTATTAGGGGTTATTTTCAATGAAGAGAACTCTCATTCATTCCGCAAGTGGTGGTTCTCTTGTTGATAAAAGTCCTGCAGTTGCAAGAGATCTCACAAGTAACATGGATGCTAACACACAACAATTAAATACTCGATAACATGCTCAAGTAAAAAAAGCCCAAGATAATAAATCAATTGAGCCAAACAAGATGACCGAATGGATGAGTGAACTTACTGGTCTTGCATGGAAACTAGCTATGGCATCCAAATTCCCAACCTTGTCTTCTCCGCAATCAATGTTTCCTCGACATGTAAAAAACCGTGGAATCTGAAACTCTCCATCTCATCCAACTGAAATATGTCCACAACTTCAATAGGATCAATCTGATTCATTTGTACCAATAGAGCTCAATGCAGCATATTCTCAGCGGAACACCAATCCTCAACTATCAGGCCAGTTTGATAGAAACATCAACCAACCACACTCTGAGACCTTTTCTTCTTCCTATAACCAAGGACATAGGTATGGTAATCCCATATCCCATCCTCCTCAATTCCCTCCTCAAAACCCAAACCAATTCCAATATGGTCACGGTGTTGGTAACTTCTAACAACCTTATCCTTTTATTCCTCAACCTCAAAAGAACTATCCTCCTCCAGGATTCCACTATCCCAGTGATCCTTCCCAATTCCCAAAACAATAAAATAGCTTTCCCAAGAACTATTTTCAAGGAAATACCAATCCGGGAAAATCTCTTTCTTCCAAGCAACCATGGGAAAGTGCAGTGGAAGATCTTTCCTCCTTCACCCGTTCTAGCATTAAGAAAATTGAAACCCAAATTGGTCAACATGCATCCCACCTTAGTTAGCAGCAACAATCCAATTCTTCCCAACTCCCAACTCAACCATTACCCAACACCAAGGGTAATGTAAGTGCAATTGCACTTCGATTGGGAAATCAAATTGTTATTCCACAAGATAAGTCATCCAACCCTCCTTTGAATGTTGACATAGAAACTGAAAAGAAAAAGAAACTTGAAAAGGAATCTGAATCCATTCCCTCACCTATTTCCATTCCAATTAGTAATCCAATTCCTTTTCCTCAAGCTATTTCTATGACAAAGAAGTTATTTGAACCCGATCCTAATATGCTCGACATGTTTAGACGTGTTGAAGTCAACATTCCTCTCTTAGATTCCATCAAAAAAATTCCTATGTATGACAAGTTTCTTAAGGAATTATCCACCCAAAATAGGAAACTTAGGACCTTTGAAAATGTTTACACCCTACAATATATT
The DNA here is from genome assembly GCA_963277665.1 of Viscum album. NCBI lineage: Eukaryota > Viridiplantae > Streptophyta > Magnoliopsida > Santalales > Viscaceae > Viscum > Viscum album. The sequence continues at coordinate 1,449,736,584 of OY728129.1, forward strand.
CTAATAATGTGAAATGATCCAGGGACCTTTACAGTTCCATGCCAAATTGGAAGTTCAAACTTTGATGATATACTCATAGACCTAGGATCATCTATTAATGTCTTGCCTAAATTCATCTTCTCCAACCTTGGTCTAGGTCCCATTCACCCAACAGGTGTTTTCATTAAGTTATTCAGTAAAAGCACATCCAATACTGAGGGAATAATTGAGGATGTCCTTGTTCTTGTGAATGATCTTATCTTGCCTGCTGATTTCTATGTCCTTGACATGGACTGTGAGATGAACTCTTCTCGATCTCCCCTAATTCTTGGAAGACCATTCCTCATGACTGTGAAAACCAAGATTATTGTCCATTAAGGCATCTTATCCTTGGAATTCGGTGACCAACTAGTCAAATTCAACATTTTCCAAGCCATGCGATACCCATCTAAGAATCACTCTGCATTCTCAATCCATGCTTCTGAAGACACATCAAAAAGTCAATTGAACCCCATTCCATCATGTTCATCTTGTTCTGATGATAAAGGATCTTTTGAAATGTGCACCATGATTAACCAAGTCATAAATAGTGTAGTTTATGTGGTCCTCTTATTCATAGACTCCATCAATCTAATAGATCTTGAAAGCTGTCTTGATTCCCACATCCACTCTGATCTCTACTGCTCCACCTTGGGTAGTGTTAAGGAAAATGAATCTAAAGCAACTAAAGTACCTTCATCCATTCCTGAGATGTATAACCCACAAATAAAAGATGATATTGATCTGAAACCTCTTCTTTAACACCTGAAATATGCATTCCTTTTCCATGATCACTCTTATCCTGTCATTATCTCTTCCTCACTTACCGAAACCGAGGATTTCAAACTTTTTCCTGTGTTAGAGGAAAACAAAAAGGCCTTAGGTTGGACCATAGATGACATACCAAGAATCAACCCTGTTCTTTTTATACATCACATCCATCTTGAGTAATCATCCAAAACAACTAGATAACCACAAAGAAGACCCAATACACTCATCCTTGAGGTTGTTAGGGAAGAGATCACTAAGTTTCTTCAAGCTAGTATTATCTACCCAATTTCTAATAGAGAATGGGTTAGTCCAATTCAAGTTGTACCTAAGAATGGTGGGATGACTTTTGTCACAAATAAACATGGTGAGGTATTCAAAACTCGAGTGAAGACCAAATGGAATGTGTACATTGACTATAGGAAATTGAATGTCAAAAAAAGAAGAGATCACTACCCTTTTCCATTCGTTGAACAAATACTAGAATGATTAGTTGGAAAGTCACACTATTGATTTCTTGATGGATACACCGGCTACTTCCAAATCCTAATATCACCTCAGGACCATGAAAAGACTACTTTCGCATGTCCCTTTGGAACATATGCATATAGAAGAATTCATTTTGAACTTTTCAATGCTCCTACAACATTCCCGATGTGTATGTTGAGTATCTTTTCCGAGTTCATTGAGAACTGCATGGATGTCTTCAGGGATGAATTCACCATTTATGGTGAGTCATTTGAATCTTGTTTGAATTAACTCTCTCTAGTCCTCTAAAAGTGTGTCAAGTGAAACCTTGTGTTAAGTTTGAAAAAATGTCACTTCATGGTTGAAAATGGAATTTTTCTAGGGCACATAGTTTCAAAAGATGGTATTGAAGTCCGTCCTACCAAAATTAAAGTTATCAAATCACTTCCTCAACCCACTTCTGTTCGAGACATCTGTTCATTTCCTAGTCATGCTGGTTTATATCAAAGATTAATCCATAACTTCAATAAAATTTCCCTCCCACTCACTCATTATCACTAAAATGAATTCTATTTACATTTTGATGAGGAATTCAAGAGATCCCCCATTGAACTCAAAACTGCTCTTACATCTTCCCCGATAATCCAACCCCCAGATTAGTCCTTACCCTTTGAATTAATGTGTGATGCTTATGATAGATCTATTGGGGCTGTTCTTGGTCAAAGAAGAGAAAAACATCCTCATGCCATCTATTATGCCTCAAAAACATTGGATGAAACTAAATCTCACTACACTGTCACTGAAAAAGAACTTTTAGCAGTGGTTTTTTCCTTAGATAAATTCCGGCCCAATCTCTTAGGTACCAAAATCATCATCTTCACCGACCATTCTACTATAATGTTATTAATCAAGAAAAAAGATTCCAAACTTAGGATAATAATATGGATCATAATGCTCCAGGAGTTTGACCTTGAAATTAAATATGGACCAGGAAAAGAAAACCATGTGGCTAATCACTTGAGTAGAATTTTTAATTCATCTCATTTTGAAATCATCGATCCTGAATTCCCCATTGAGCATCTTTCATATCTCACTCCAAAAATACCATGGTATTCCACAATTGTAAATTACATGGATTTTTCTATTTTTCCATAAATGTTTTCAAAAGAATAGAAAACGAATTTGAAAAGTGATTTAAAACACTATTTTTGGGATGAAAATAAAATTTGGAAAACTGGGGCAGACATGGTAATTAAGAGATGTGTTGATAAAGATGAAAATTTCTCTATCTTATAATTTTGTCACTCAATGCCTGGTGGTGGCCACTTTGGACCACAAAAGACCTCCCGAAAGGTCCTAGACTCTGGATTTTTTTGGCCTTCACTCATTAAGGATTCACATGAGTTCTGTCAATAATTTCCCACTTGCCAAAAGTTTAGCACAATTTCAAAGGGAAATGAAATGCCCCAAAGCTATTTATTTTCTACGAGATCATCGATGTTTGGGGAATCGATATCATGGGACCATTTCCCCCTTCCAATGGATTCCCATACATCCTTCTTGCAGTTGATTATGTTTCTAGGTGGGTCAAGGCCAAACCCACTAGAAAGGATGATTCACATACTGTTAGTGAGTTCCTCAAGACACACATCTTCTATAGATTTGGCATGCCTCGTGCCTTGATCATTGAATTAGGAAACCATTTCTGTAATAGAAACACAGAATCTATTATAAAAAAGAATGGGGTTGTACATAAAAATTCAACTGCATATCACCCCAAAACAAATTTCATGGCTGAACATTATAATAGAGAAGTTAAAACAGTGCTTGACTGAATTGTAAAACCCACCAGAAAAGATTGGCCTGAAAGATTTGGTGATGCACTTTGGGCTTATCAAACTACCTATAAAACACACATTGGGATGTCTCCTTTTAGGCTAGTTTTAGGTAAATCATGTCATCTTCTAGTAGAAATCCAATATAATTCATTTTGGGTAGTGAAAACTTGTAATTTTGATCTTGAAAAATCTGTTGAAGGAAGATTGTTTCAATTGGATGAACTGGAGGAACTTCGACATGAATCCTATGAGAATTATAATATATACACAGAAAAATCCAAGGCACTTCATAACAAACATATCCTGAGAAAGGTATTCCATGATGGTAAAAAGGTAATCCTCTTCAATTCTCAATTTCAGCTTCACTCAGGTAAGCTTAATTCTGGCTAGGAAGTCCCTTTGGTTATTAATAATGTTTACCCATTTGGTGTAGTGCAAGTCCAAGACCCCTCTTCCAAAAGGACATTCACAGTTAATGGACTTCGGTTAAAGAATCACCCTGAGAGGACATACAATCCTGGATAAACATCGACTTCCACTAGATCCCCAACTTCTTCAGTCGATCTACCACTAGATGGAGACAGAAACTCACCAAATCCAAACCAGGGGGCACCACTTTCCCTTTAACTCTCTCTCTCTCTCTTCCTCCCTCTACCTGTTTCTTCTTCTTCCACTGTCTTTCATTTTTTAACCACATTCTTTTTCAAAACCGTTTTTTCTTCTTTCTCATTTTTGGGAGTGTGTCTATATTAAAAAAATTCTAAAAAACAAAAAAAATTAATCATAACAAAAAAAATTCAAAAAAAATCAAAATTCATGCTTACTCACCATCATGTTTTGAAATTTTTTCCAACATTTTTGGGGATTCAAGAGGAATGTGTTCATCTCAAATTTTTTTTTTTATAATGACTTTGGATAAAGAATTTTGTGTCAAACCCAACACATTTTGAAGGCTCAATTTTTGATTTGGAAAATGATTTTCCCCAACCATAATGAACAACATTTTCTTTCATTCCAAGGCCACCTATGACCATATTTTCAAAATGTGTGTTTTCACCCCTATTTGTGCATATTGATTTTGTAGACCTTCGAGCTGAATTTCTTAATTTAGTGTGCATTAATATGATAGAGGCATTTTTTGAACCACATGAGAATCACCATATCCAAATACCCTCCCATTTCCCTTAAATTAATCCTCCTTTTGAAATCCCCTTCAAGCCTATGAATACCTTTTATTTGATAGCCACATTAAAAGCCCATTACCTTTTCCCACCCAATATCAACATGGATTTTCATTGAATAATTTTTTGAAATTTATGTGAGGTGGGGGGGGAGGATTTCATTATGCATACACTTTTTTGATTTCACCGTGTTATTATATGCTTGACGGCAAGAATCCATTTCAGTGTGGGGGAGAGGTTGTCATTCAATGCGTTTGGGGGAATGTAATATAATTCCATTTATATAATTTTGAAAATTTTATTGACAAGTGTTTAAAAAATAAAAAATGATGAAAAAATAAAAAAAATAAAAAAAATTGGTTGTGTCTTTGGTATGTCAAAAATCACTCTTTCTCAACCATTGATCTTGTTATAAACATTAGAATTAATGTTGTTAGGAGATCAAACATTGGTTGTGATGTTAGTGTGAGATCTATTTCAATATAAACTTTTGGAAAAACAAAGAAAAAAAGGGAAAATGAAAAAAATAACACTTGCGTTATATTCTTATTGGGAGAAGTTTTTTGTTTTGTAAAAATTCCATCTTTTCATTACCTTCATATTTTATTCCTCTATTGTGTCTTTCTTCATAAAATCATTCCCTTGTAAATATGTGTTTTCATTTCCTTCCATGTTTTATTTCAAAAAAATGTGCATTGCTTATTCTATGATGGTGTTTTAACCCTCTTCTTCTCTCTCTTGAACATTATCTTCCAACCATCCAATAGCCATAGAAAATCCCATTAAAAAATACCTCTTGATTTGTGTGCACACTGTATAGTTATTGGTAGCAGAGATCTCTTTCAAACTCTAAGAGTTTCACTTTTGGCTGGTGAAAGAGTGAACCTCCACAAATGAAATTTATCATCATGAGAGTTGTGAGTTTGGAGTGTCCCCATTTTCCATTTCTAAATTTGAGAATGAAGAAATAAATTAGTCTTGGAACATTTTTTCTGTAATAACATTTTCTAGAATTCAAAATGGATGAGTGAAATACTCTAAACCTCCCCTAATTAGAGAAAACAAAATTTTAATATTTTGAGGTGAGTAAAAATGATGTTTTCATGTTTTTATATTTGTTTCACATGAGGACATGCACAAAACTGAGTGTGGGGGAGTTGATGTTATTAATATTTTCATGAATTATAATATACTCCCTTTACTTATTTTTTATGACATTTGCATAATGTGTGTGAAATATTAATATTTTAATACTAAGTATAATTTTTGAGCATTTTTATAAGTAGTCCAATTGAGTCAGTTTACTATTTTATTAATAACTCTCACCCTAGAAATCCAAATCGTGTGTTTCTTTTTTTAGGATTTCTAATTAAATATAAAACATTTCATTATAAGGGAACATGGGCTAGCTCTTCCATTTTGAGGCCAATATGGACCAGACAAGGAGGCCTATAGAATCTTTGAAGAAACTGGACCACCCATGAAGATTTAATTGTTGGGCTCGTTCAGGAAGTCAAAATTATATTTTTCTCCTTCACTGTTTGGTGGATTTAAAGGAGTATTTTATAAGAATTTCAAGGACCAAATATAAACACAAGGGGCCCAATTAATGCATTGAAGTCCATCCCACCATTCTAGATGGGAATTAGAATCAGTATAGTATTGATGACATGGATCCAGATCTAGAATTCATTTGGAGCTGAGATTTTTTCAGTGTGAAATAGAATCTTTAGGAATCCAACTTTGTGGAAGACATCATTCGGTTTTGAAGGCATCTTTCTATTCAAAAATTCTTTTACATTTTGGACTTAAAAAATATTGGATTGAAATGGATAGATTAAATTTGTTTAATCAACCGGCCATAACTTTGGATAAATCTGTTAAAATGACTCCAAATATTGAGAGAGGTCGGCCATATTTATTGTCTACAACTTTTAAGAAGGATATTTCTTGATATTAGGCTTTATAAATATCCAACATGGCTATGCAATTGGAGGGACATATTGGGAATGAAAACAGTACACTTCCTTGGGCTATAAATGCATCCCCTTCCTCTCCTACAAGGGGGTTGGCATTTTAAAATAGAGTAGATTTTATTGGCATGACCAATGTCTTTCCAAAGTCTTGGGAGGACCTTCCATACTCATTTTATCACTTGAGAGACATTTCTTTATCTTTTTGTTTTTATTTACTTTTTTTTCTTTATTGTTGTAATTTTGTAAGTCCTTTCTTTTGTAATTCTATTTTACTGCATGTTTCTTATTCAATATCTCTTATTCTCATCCACCTTCTGTAGTTTAATATTAATTTTATTAAAATATTTTAAATACAGGTGAATACCCTTCCTTTATTTTTCTTCCTCATACAATCGAAAGTCCGTTTTTGTTTATTCTCGTCATTGTTCGTGTGTGTTTGTTCGACACACAACTCTTTTATTATGCTTTAATTTTATTCTATTATTAATTTATCATCATAATAATTATAACAGGATTATTAAACACCCAAATGAATGAGTAAATTTCTCATTGGGGTGAGTCAAAATTTAGGGATGTTTAGGGATTTAGAGTATTTGCTCGATGAGTATTCATTAATTTAACATTGTGTATGTTGGACATAAAATATCATGAATTAATGACATATTTTGTTTAACATGTGGTTTCCATGGGTTATTGGAACCAAAAATACACAATCATAAACAAGTAATGGTAATTATTAGAATCCTATGTTTAGTTAAGGTTTGGATTAAAGCCTTAACACTTTGTAATTCCAATCAACCTTATATTCTAAAGTGGGTGTTAATTTAAATGAAATGTAAAGCAAAGATAAAGAATATAACAATCTTAACTCCATAATAATTAACTATCCCAATATTTATGAATTTTTTAAATCAAACATCATCCATAAATTATTTCATAAGCTATGCAAACAAACCCCCCAATCAGAATACAATCAACTAAAAACATCTGACTATTACAAAGTATCATCACTGAGGATTCAACCTGAGTGCTGCTATACACATTAGCAGAGCACCAGAACCCTGACCAGTTAATAGGTGACAATCAATCATGTGTTTCAATTAACCGATATAGAACAACATGTTTCTTTGAAATCTTACGTTGCACACAACATTGAGTTATATCAAAAAATTATATAACAATATTATTATTTTAAATAGTAGTTAACACCTAGTTGTTGTAATGGCGGGAATGAACAGAACTAATTACAAAATTATTAAACATTTTTTGTTAATTTTTTTTACATTTATCCAATAAATTTTAGAGTCATAAAATTTAAAATAATATGATTTTAAGCATAAATACTCTAATATTCTTTAAAATGTCTTTTTATCGCATTTTGATGGAGAACCCTTTTTAAATCTATTTTTTTGACACTTTTATATGTTATATTTGAAAAAACTTTATTATTATTTATAATCATGACATAAAAATTTACTTTGGAAGAAATATTTGAATTTTCTAAAAATGTTCATTTTTTAAATGAATAACGAAAAATATTGTATTTTAATTCAAAACTTCCTTTTAATTTAATTTATTTACAAGGTTAGATTATCCTTTTAATTAGTTTTAAAGTGTAATTAGATTATGTTTTTTCTATTTAATCCAATTTTTGTCATTTTATGTAATTCAACTTTTAAATTTGACATAAAAAGTGTCAATCATTTCTCTGTTATTATTTCTTAAAACCGCACTTTTTATTTTGACAACATGAAATAATTTTAAATTAATTTATGCACTTCTTTGTTTTGAATTTGAAAAAATGGATTACATATTTGGAAATAGGAGACATAAATTGGGATAATAAGTAACTTTTACTTTTAGACAATATAAATATTTACTTCAGTAAATATTTTATTTTCCATGGTCAAAGGGTAAATCTGGTAAATAAGGGTGAAACATAATTTTATACTAATATTTAATTTACCCAAACATTTGTCCTAATCCTATTGGCTGATACATTCTTGACCATAGACATCATTGGGTCGATTTTAAGACCCCATGGATCCAATTAAGAGTGATAATGACACTTTATATTAATTAATTAAATGAAAAGACAAAAATTATATAAACATATATCTTTTAGTAAAAAAAATGTACATAAGGTTATGTATATTATCTCTTCGATTAGATAAATAAGATTATAAAAAATATAACAATATCGAAAACCTATAAAATTCTTATTGGATTATTTTATTTTGAAAATACGTCATTCTATATTCGAATTTAATGAGTTTTGGTCCTTCATAAATCAAAAATTATTAAATAATAAAATAATAATTTCAAACATTTCTAAAGAACACCTCCCCCCTATAAAAATCCATCACCTCTAACCCATTACTCATACGTATAAATCCTTTTGTATCATCCAACCTATGCCCAATTAAGCTCCCTACATCAATATATTTCACTTATATTCTTTACTGTAGGAAGAATCCACTTCATGAATTCATTTTCATTCAAACTAAAGGGATTTACCTGATTTAAAGGTAACGTCTTCTCTTAAGTTCTTTTCTTTCAATTTACATTTCAAAATCCATAATATCTATTTATTACAATATTTTATAACAACGCAAATAACCTTGATATATTAGGTTTTTTCTATGAGAAGTATTTGAACTATGCTTCCACACATCTCCATCAAATTGATATGGACATACTGTATATGTGGAAGGTGAACTACTAACTCACAACATGATGATTGTTCAAATATCTCCAACCACCTCTCATGGTGGCTATTATGAGGTCACTATATTTATATATCATATATATTATGTTTATGTTTTCACAATGGTTCTGTGTTTTTTATTTACAAACATACCATTAGGCTTTCCAATACATGTAAACATGATAATTTCATTTGAGGAAGTGCAGAATACCGCCCCCTCAAGGTGATATGATTTGTTCATGACATACATGGAATGTATGAAGGGTGGAGTTATGAAATTATGTAAAAAATATATTATATGATATTATACTATAATTATAATATACCTACATATCATTATGTATTCATTCCATTAAATACAAAATAGAAATGAAAGTAGTGTTCAAGTGTACGCATGTCTTACCGTCTCCATGAATAGTGAATTTAATTTCTTATCTCTAAATGTTATGTACAATTATAAAAACACATATAAACATGATATTTATTATATATATGATATATAAATCCTGAATATAATTCTTTAGATAATGGAATTTTTACCACAAGGACAACTGGTAATATAAAGAAGTTCATTTTTTACTCAAGTTCAAAACAGTAAAAAAATGTTCAATATGAACTCAAATTATTAAATAACTTTTATAGAAAGGTAATAATTTATATTAAAGGAATAATAAACTTGAATTTATTTTAATCAAGTATAAATTAACTTATGTTTATTATTCAGGATGAATAAGGAACATACAAGACAAGTCAGACTTGAGGTAAGAGGTTTCTTATCTCACTTTTAATTCCGTGATACTTCCATTGTTTTCCACTTATTAATTTAATGTGGTGTATTTTGTACTAACATTTGATATATATTACCATTATTCTATTTATATTCATGGTATTCTGTGATTCATTTGGTGGTTATTAACTTCTGGTCTTATGACTCGATTTATTACAACATGGTAAGGGTTTTCTTATCTCACTTTTAATTATGTGATATTTCCATTATTCACCACTTTTTTATTACATATGGTGTATTGAATAGTGAAATTTGATAAATATTATCATGAGCCTTTTTATATTCATGGTATTTTGTGATTAATTTTGTAGTTATTAACTTTTTTTCATACGGCTTGATTGATTACAATGTGGTAAGAGGTTTTCATCTCACTTTTTACTCCCATGGGATTCATGTTATATTTGCCACTATTTCATTTGTGTGGTGTATGTACTTACCATGATTTTATTCTTCATGAAATATAATATAATTTATAGGTATTTACATCTTCATTTTATGATCCTTCTCTAATGTGGTGTATGTTTCGTATGTTAACAAATCGGTGAGGGATTCCTTCACCCTCCTCTTTCTAAAAGACTTTATTTATGTTATGTTTTTTGATTTACAGTATATTATGATAGGATATGTTATTATATATTCTTATTACTGTAGATTGTATTTCTAGTTGATGAGAAACACTTTTTTCTCTCATCAACTTACTTTCTGAATTTTAATGCGACAGAATTAGGATATTGAATTTCTGTATGAGAAATCCTTAACCAAATTTGAATTCTTTGGGTTAATCTTATACTTATTGATTATTTCAATCTACGAATATGTGTGAATGACCTCTGATTTTAATACAATTAATATCCACATATATTAGGTGTATTGTTATTTTTCACACATAAATATGTCATTGAATTTTCTTTAATCCAAGGACATGATCATTTCAAGGGTCATTGTCTCAATTTACATTCAATTGAGAATTATTTTCTGTTATAAAACAATTCACTTTTATATGGTGTTACTGCCCTCTGACATATTATATCATGAATCTTATTATTCTCATGACATTATAAGCATTGATTAATGTTATTCCTCAATTATTTGTTTCAAGTGTCTCACATTTGGTTAAAAATTCTATAAGAAAAAAATCATTTTAATTGTTTTAAAGATTTATTCATCTAAATCATTCCCATTTATGTCCATATTTTAAAAATGGTTTTAAGGATTTATTTATATAGACGTGAATGTTTTGAAATTGAAATTTATTTCAAAATATTCAAAGTGGTATGGGAAACTTTGAATAAAAAATCCCTTTATTAAATGTTTTAAAATGTATGGAAAATAGTTAAATAAAGCATTGTTTATTTCAATATCTTAATTTGATATATTGTGATTGGAATGTGTAAATTTTATCTTTCTTTAATGATTGTGTTATGTGTTATGATTATATTAGGTTTATTGGGCATTGTTTATGGATACGGGTAATTCTGGGATTAACCTAGGGAGGGTGAGCCCAAGATATCTCTCCAATGAATTGGCCAACATGATTGAGGTAAACATTAATTATTCTCCTAAGAGATTTATGGAATATAATGTGGTTGGTATTCCAACATAACTCTCTATGTAGCTATAATAGCTACAATTTACGTATGATTTAGATTCCAGAAGTTACCTTTATTATTTATGATTTCTGTGTGTTATTCATAAATCCAATTATTTCATAAGGTATGTTATGATTGAAAATTATGGTTTCATTGATTTGTATTTATTGATGGACTAATGTTTTCCTTCCTTATTTTATAACCTTTACTAAGATTTTTATTCCCATCATAAGTTTTTTTTTTGAGATTTTTTCCACAGGACTTAAAGTTGAATGGGGTCAAGTATAGGATCAAGGAAAATTCATGTTGTTTAAAACATGGAACAAGACATAATTATTTTTAATAGTTTTTTATTTTATCAAAAATTGATACTGAGTAGTAGTGTATAAATGTAATATTAAAGTTGTTATGTAATAGTTATGGCCTCATTCTCTAAATCTCCTTACCTAAAAAGATCCTCAATGTGAATTCTTGAAAAAAATCAGGATTAAGTAATGTTTAAGGCTGTTTCCATATAATTCATATATAATGAACTTATAAAATTGGGAATGTCACTCATATATGACATATAGTTTTGGTATCTAAAAAAATGAAAAACAATGATAAAGAAATATTTAAAACCATTTAAAAATTAGTTTTCATGGTATTTATAATGAAACATGAAATAATATAAAATAGAGGAATTCACTATGGTTTTGAAAAATAATGGAAAAAATCTAAAAAAACCCTCCACAAAATGTCACTTTTGTCAACGTGGAGTGAATAGTTTATCTAATATTTCTATTGGGGGAAGTTTTTAACCATGATAATTACATCCCGCTAGACTATATCATTGAGGATCCAAACCTTATTTATTCCTCACTATATGTCTATACAAAAAAATATTATTATTTACAATGTACTTTTTCCTGGTCACTTAAAAATCTACTATAGGATTTATTAACTAAAAAAAATTGTGTAACGTCCCAGTTCCGGTAGCCACCCAGAGGTGCCCCATACCCAGTTGGTCACATGGCCTCCAGCACATATCCCCAAACGCTAGAGGCTTTCGACTAGAAGTGAGAGAATTGGGTGTGATAGTGTGGAAAATATTCCCTCATTGGTATAGTACACAACATATGTAAACAATCATGCAATAGTGGAAGCAATAAATATCCAACAATAGTAAAAAGTGGATGACTGAGACAATAAACAACTAGAGAAATTCATCATAAATGATGCATGATACATATGTCTAGGAAAATCATCCAAACAAGTCACAATGAAGATTAAAAATAGTATTGAACCATGTAAAAAAGAAAAAGAGAATATCTCCTCAACATCGCTATCCTAGTCTTGGTCCCATGCTCTTCAGCTCTTTAGAAAGTCAAGTACCTGAAGTGGAACGGTGCTTTCCCTTATCTATACATGCAACAATATAATATTTTTGGGTCTAAAAGCATGGCCCAAATAGGTTGTGAGACTAAATCCCAGTAGGCAACCACCCGAAGATCTGTGTGTAACAGTCAGTCAATACACAGTAGGTAAAAGTACAGAAAGTAGTAAACATGAACATACTAAATAGTAATGAATCCATAGTTCCAATAACAAAAAACGGCTAACAATAAGCTATGCAAAAATAGTTAACCCTATGGGACGTACTAACATCCATACCCTATGGTCCTACCAAACAATTACCAACAACCCTCTGGGAAGTACACTCTGCCTAACCCGTCTGGTTTGGTCATAAAAAAATATAAGACTCTCTGAGGAAGCTCACTTTCTCAATTCCCCATATAGTGCAAGGTAGTTAGGGACTCTCTAAAGAAGCTCACTCAGTCATTTCCCCTTATAGCCCCAAGGTCGATGACTCTTTGAGGAAGCTCACTTGGTCAATTCCCCTTATATCCCAGGTCATTCATATACTCTCTGAGGAAGTAGTCACTGTCAATTCCTCTTATAGTCTAAGGAAAACAACGTAATTCAAGTAAAAAAAGACCCTCTGTGTAAGCTCACATGGTCTATCCCCTTATAGTCTAAATAAGTCAAGGACTCTTAGAGGAAGATCACACAGTCAATCCCCTAGTAGCCCAATGTAATAATATTCTCTCTGAGGAAGCTCACACAATCCATCCCCCTAGAGCCTAATGCTCAAAGACACTCTGAGGTAGCTCAATCTGTAAATTCCCCATATAGTCTACTACACCCAGTTCTCACGGCCCTGTATATGATAACGAAATAAGAATGAAATATGAACAAAGTAAATCTATGGACCTACTTGGCTAAACAGTCTACATCATATCAAATATTTTAGGATTTACACTCTCCATCCTACCAAAATAGGTTTGGAAACACAGGCAATGTGGCCAAACTAGCTAACATGACCAAGCTGTCATAAACAAAACTTGCATGGAAAAAACATTCAAGTCATATCAAACCACCTTCATCATATCCATTCAACCTATACATAGGAATATATTCATGGAAGGAAGACAACAGTTGTAAAATGGTAAATCATGCAATACCCTAAGGGTATTGGGGGAATTTTCACATAATAGACAATGTATTTGAACATAAATGCAAAAACCACCAACCTTGGAATTAGGTGGTCGATATAATTGAAAATCCATGCTTGAATCGCCTTAGAACATCATAGATCTACGAAAAAGTTTAAAATGTTCAACCCACTACAACATACAAAAGAGGAGGAATTGGAAAATCATGCTATGGGAGAAGGAATAACTCACCGATGTGATTCCAACACAACCGAAAGTGTTTGATTTTGAGGATGGATGGATCCTTGGGGGCTCATTGAAGATTTGTGGTCATACAGTGCTCTTGGTAGAACAATAACGAATAAGAGTGTGTTCTGGTGATTAGACGCGACACCAGTGCATTGAATGAAAAGGAGAAAGTACATGACCTGTACTTTTGAAGTACACGACATGTACTTGACTTTTCTGTACTCCACATTAGGCGGCCTCCAAGTCACCCCTACATGGTCATGTGTGCGGCCATGACAAGGCCAACCCACCCCCTCTAGCAGCATTGCCGTACACGATGTGAACTTATAAAGAACACAGTGTGTACTTCAAAAATTTCAATATTTTCCTATTTTTCTTAAAAACGAACAGAAAAGAAAAAACGTACCTAAAAAAAGATACGAGTTCTTACAAAATTCCCCCCTTAAAGAAATTGGTCCCTGAATTTAACTATTGTGGTGTAGAAGAAGAAATATTGAACAACTATGGCCACTAAGCTCGTACATCGACCTCCCTCTCTCAAGTCTCATCCTCTACTCGCCTGTGTTGCACTAGCACTCATACCAGAGGAATGGACTGACCATGAATAATTTTTTTACTGTGATCCACAATCTGGATAGAATGATCTTCAAACGACACATCCACTGAGAGTTCAACCTCCTCAGGTTGAAAGACATGAGATGGGTCTCTAATGTAACGTCCTTGCTGAGAAACGTGAAAAACGTTGTGCATTTCCCGGTACCTCTGAGGTAACTGAACTGATAGGAAACTGGACCAACTCTATCCAACACATCAAATGGTCCGACGTACCTCAGTGAAAGCTTACCATATCTCCTAATCCTATTGTATCCCAACCATGGTTGGACACGCAGGAAAACTTGATCTCTAACATCGAGCTCCATAGTTCGTCTCCTCTGATCATCATAAGACATCTGTCTAGACTACGCAGTAGCTATCCTCTTTTAAATCAACTCTATCTGTTCTGTGGTCTCCTGAACAAGACAAGGTCCCATCGAAGCTTCCTCTCATTCCTCCAGCCAACATAAGGGTAATCGGCAAGGCCGACTGTACAAAGCCCCATAAGTTGAAATCTGAATAGTTATTTGACAACTATTGTTGTAGAAAAACTCTTCAAGAGGTATATGTTTCTCCCAAGAACCTCAAAAATCCAGAATGCATGCTCGGATCATATCCTCATGCACCTAAATCATACGTTCGGACTGGCCATCCATCTGGGGGTGGTGTGTTGTACTCAGAAGTACCTATGTACCCAAAGCCTTCTGAAGCCCCTTCCAGACCTGAGAAGTAAACTGAGCATCGCTATCTAAAACAATGGAGTGTCAAAATCCATGTATACGTACAATATCATGGATGTACAACCATCTGAGCTCATCTACACTGAAGGTCTCCATGATCGGAAAGAAGTGAAGGACCTTCATAATCCTGTCAATGAAAACCTACACTGTGTCATTCCCTTGAGGAAACCTCAGCATCCCGGTCACAAAATCCATCGCAACCTCATTCCACTTCTACTCAGGAATGGTTAACAGCTTTAAAAGCCCTACTGGTCGCTGATGCTCTGCCTTCACCTGTTGACAAGTGGAACACCTCATGAAGAACCCATAAACTTCCCTCTTCATACCTGACCACCAATACTGATGGGGTAGATCAGAGTACTTCTTGGTGATGCCAGGATGAACTGCCAAAACTGGGGAATAAAAATCCCGCATCAACTCCACGTGTATATCTTCTGGCACCCATACGCGCCCCCTGGAAACTGAAGATCTCATCCTCTCATATGGTCCATCTAGGAATAGATTCATCTCTGGACTCACTCTCCTATAGGACTAGGCCCTATGAGTCTGATAGAAGCCTAAATCACACTCGATCAAGATGAGTAGAGGAAACAGACACAGAAGAAAGAAATTTCTGCACTTGACTGTCTTGCGCCTCCAAATGCATCTTAGAGAACAGAGCCATAAGCTACCACTCACTGCTAGCCTCTTGAACTGCATGTATCTGAGTCCTTCTGCTCAGTGCATCAGCCACTATGTTGCCTTTCCCAGGTGTGTAGGCAAGCTCAAAATCAAAGGTTTTAGGCACTCGACCCACCTTCATAGTCTCAAAAATTCAGATCATGTTGAGTGAAAATTTACACGAGACTTTTGTGTTCAGTGAAGACCACAAAATTCTCTCTCAGATGATAATGTATCCAACAGCGTAAGTCATGAAAAACAGCTGCCAACACCAGATCATGTGTCAGGTAGTTTCTCTTGTGTGGCCTCAACTGCCGAGACCCGTACATAATGACTCCATCTCCCTACATAAGCACATATCCCATCCCAATACCTAAAGCATCATAGTAACTAGTATAGATCTTGCCCGACTCTGGAAAGACAAGTATTAATGATAATTTTGAGCCCCCCTTCAGCTCCTGAAAGGTTGACTCATAAGAATATGACAACAAAAACATTGCATCCTTTTTAGTCAGACCTGTCAATGGTGCTTCTGAGCATGAAAAATCCTTTATAAAGCGTCGGTAGTATCCAGACAGCCCCAAAAAACTTCATACCTCAAAGATGTTCTTAGGTTCTTCTAGGAAACAACTGCTCACACTTTCTCTGGTTCGACTGATACTCATTCCTCTGAGATCACATGACCCAAGAAGTGAATCTGATCCATCCAAAAGTGGCACTTTGAGAGCACAACATATAACTGATTCTCCCTCAGTGTACAAAAAATGATCTCAATATTGGTAGCATGGTCGTGTCGAGTGTGAGAGTACACGAAGATGTTGTCTACAAAAACAACCATGAAGGAATCCATGTATGGATGGAACACTCGGTTCAACAGTTCCATGAAGACTACATGCTCGTTCGTGAGACTGAACGGCATAACCATGTACTAGTATAGACCATACCTACTTTGGAAGGCTGTAAGCGGTATATCTGATGGTCTAACATGGAACTGATTGTAACCAGACCTCAAGTAAATCTTTGAGAACACTCGTGCTCCTCGAAGATGATCAAAGAGATCATCAATCCTTTGTAAATGATATCTGTTCTTGACTGTCAACTAGTTCAAATTCCAATAATACACAAAAATCATAAGGTTACTGTCATCCTTCTTCGCAAATAGGATAGGTGAACCCCAAGGAGATGTATTGGGTCAGATGAAACCATTTGCTTCCAACTCCTCCAACATCTTCTTGAGCTCATGCAGTTGAGGAGTGGCCATCCTATAAGGAGGAATGGACACTAGTGCCACTCCTCGTACAAGCTCAATAGCAAATTCTAACTCACGCACTGGAGGAAAACGTAAAAATTCTTCTGTAAAGACATCCCTAAAACGATCCACCACTAGAGAAAAGTCTAACTGTGAAGTTCCCTTATCATCTAGATATAGACTAGAAAAATGGTCTGTAACTCCTCCTATCCCATGATTCTATGGTCCCACTCTGCTCACCTGGACATCCCACCTTCTCTTATGAATAAAAGATCTACCATCTGGTGATACAAAACTCACCCTATGATGATAAAAATCGACGACTGACTATAATGTAACTAACCAGTCCATCCCAAGAATGACATCATAGATCGTCTTCTCTAGGACATAGAGGTACCATAAGAAGTGACATCCACAAACCTCTAGAGGGAACTCTATACACTGATGTACGCTATATGTTATCATCCCCAACAGTTTGTCAATCGTCAACATACCGGTAGAAGAAAAGATAAAGATCCCAAGGCTCTCCAAAATAGCAACCAAGATAAAGCTATGGGAATCCCCAATGTCGAATAGAGCAGAGGATAAAACTGAGGCTACTAAGATTGTACCTCAAACTGTAGAGGGTCTAGGATCCTACTCCTACTGGGTCCGCTCCACTGAAAAAGTCTCGCCTACTCCATGGCCATGTGACCCTACCTGACCACTCTGAGTTGATCCACCCAACTGTTGATGAAGGATAGGCGACTGACTACCCCGGTGATGAACTCCACCTCAGCGTGAATGGCCGGAATAACTCTAGTTCCCAAACTAATGAGAAACTGGTTGTGATTCTCTCGAATGTGGGGTCATAGAAGAACCCCTATCTCTATCTGTTGGAGATAAAAACTAACAGAAATGCCGGAGACGGACCATCTTGCCATAAGATCAGCACTCCACTAGGTCCCTCGGGCAATGTGTCCTTGTATGCCAGTTCCTCCCATACTGGTAGCACACCACGTGGCTACCTGAAGGTGTATCCTTTCTAATCTAATCTCCATGTGTAGTCTCACTTCATCACTTCCTATTATTAGCTGGAGGAATACTAACTCTGGATGTCAAACTGTTGTGGCTCACAGCTCCAGAATCCCTCAAATTCTACTCAGTAATCAGCACATGGATGAAGATAGAGGATATATAAGATAACCTAAAGATGTTACCCTTGGAACAAATCTCCTCCCTAATAACATCCTCAAACTTCTTATCAAGGAGCTACTCATCACCTCCTTGAATAGGTGTGAAACACTACAGCTCTATGAAGCGATAGGAATACTCCATAACAGAAAGAGTACCCATCTCTAGGATCATGAACTCTCAAGTTCGATCAGCCCTCAAGGTATCCGAGTAGAATTAATCCTAAAAGATATGTTGGAACTCCTCTAAATCCAGGTTCTAGTGGCATCCCGCCTGAGAGATAACATCCCACCAACTCTTGGAGGAGTGTCAGAGCATGTAACACGTGATCTTCACCCTCCTCTCTGGAGGTAACTCGAGATTCTTGAATATCGTCCGTGTGGCTTCAAGACACAACTCTGTAGCATGTGGTCCTCCTTCCCCAGAGAAGGTGAGAGGATGCTGATACTAGAAAACCTGTGTCAAATCTGCTATCGATGGGGCATGAGGCAGTGCTCCCTGGAAGGTCTTCATCATCCTCAAAAACCCCTCCTTAAACTACACATCAGTGCCTGCAACTGGTATAACTGCTAGTGCCAAGGCTGGAACAATAGGTGGTTCTAAAGGAAGTCCCTGATTAGCCAGATCAGGCATCTAATCAATTCCCTACAACTGGCGGTCAACTAGAGGACGTCTAGGTGGCATGACTCTGCAAGGTCAAATGCACAATTAGATTTAAGATTATCACGGACTGAAGACTAAAGCCATAAGAAGAAAACCAGAGAAATAAATCATTCACATAAAGAAAAACAAGACAACACGATGTGTATTTCCCCTACATGGTGTGTTATGTTTTTTCATTCACTTGGGCGTGTACTCCCTCCACAACTGGTCGTGTAACACCCCAAAACACATGGTGTGTTGTCCTAGAACACAGAGTGTACTTGAATCCCATCACCCTAACTGGGTCCTACACGGTTATGCCACACTTCTCTCCTAAGACAATACTACGCAGTGTGTTCAAGGCATACACATTATGTTCTAATCAAGCCTCATGTAGCCCATGTTGTTAGTGACCCGACCTAACACACGACTGACATTACACGACCACTTCCAGATGGACACGGCGTGTATGTGAGTGGATGACACTGATCGGTGTTGTTCGTGACACGATCAGGTACGTAGGTTACACTGCACAACATGTAAAATCCTAACACAATGTGTATGTGAAAAGATAACTCCGACCAGTTTTGTTTGTGACATGGCCGGGTACCTGGGTCAGACTACACAGCGTGTAAAATCCTAACACGGCATGTTCCTTCAAGGAATTCCCCATCCCGTGTCTCTTCCACATGGCCTTTGACATGTTTAGATATTACAAAACATGTATATATGGTATAAAATGTGTACTAAAGGAAACTATTTCATCCTAAATAGAAGAACACATGGCATGTATTCTAAACTACATGGTGTGTATTCTGGGATTGTCCAGACACTAATCCTCAAAAACTACTCTGAAGCCTAGAAAATCACTAAAACTAGCATAAAAAATGACCAATTCTAATATATGAGGGACCTTACTCCCCAATAATCAATGCATGGAATCTCATACATGTTATAACAACATAGCCACGTGATGATCCACTAAATTCCGGTCCATGAGGGCCCATAACACCTCAAGAACCAAATTTTGTCATTCATCCAGAAAAATCTTTACAAAAACAATACCATATCAAACAACATTTACTTTATCAACGTATATATCACAACATCATGCATATTATACAAAACATCTATCATAACAACATGCAATCGCTAATGCATCCTAGATAGCATTGCAAGAATGCATGACATGTGATTTCTAGGAAGTGCCTATATGATGCATGAGATGGATTACCCTAATCTCATCGGATTGAAACAGAAATTGAACCTCAATATAATCAATTGTAATAACACAATACATGTGATTCACCCATGGGTGAAAATTAAATCAACTGTAAAATTAAAAAATCTAAAAAATTTCAATAAATGAGGTAGATTGGGTTTTCCCAATACACAAGTTAGCTACTCTCAGGAACAGATTATTACAAAGTACATTTTCCATATTATCCCTAGATATTGGCTCCAAACTGTAATTCAAGAGAAAAGAATCCCTCTGATACCACTTTCTAACATCCCGGTTCCGAAAGTCACCCAGAGGCTCCCTATACCCGGTTGGTCACATGGCCTCAAGTGTATTTCCTCAAACGCCATAGGTTGTCA
This sequence comes from Viscum album, assembly GCA_963277665.1. Classification (NCBI taxonomy): domain Eukaryota; kingdom Viridiplantae; phylum Streptophyta; class Magnoliopsida; order Santalales; family Viscaceae; genus Viscum; species Viscum album. The sequence goes on from OY728129.1 coordinate 1,449,757,296, forward strand.
ACTACAAGCGAGGGCCTTGGGTGTGATAGTGGGGAAACTATTCCCTCATTGGCAGAGTACACATTGGATGTAAACAATCTTGCAATAGCCGAAGCAGTAAATATCCAACAATAGTAAACTAGGGAAGACTAAGTCAATAAACAACAGGAGTAATGCATAATAAAAGATTCATGATGCATATGTCTAGGAAAAATATCCCAACAAGTCAAAATGTAGAATAAAAATAGTACTGATCTAAGTACAAAATAAAAAGATAAAATCTCCTCAACATCGCAAGCCTCGGCTTGGTCCCATGCTCTCCATCTCTATAGCAAGTCAAGTACCTGAAATGGAAGGGTGGTTGACTTTATCTATACCTGAAACAATATAACCTGTTTGGGCCCAAAATAATGGAACAATCATTGTGTGAGACTAAATTCTAGTAGGAAACCACCTGAAGACCTGTGCCTAATAGTCAGTCAATATACGATAGGTAAAAGTATAGAAATAAGTAAGCAGGAATATACTGAATAGTAAAAAATCCACAGTTCCAATAACAAGCAACGACTAACAAGCAGCTTTCCACAAACAGGTATCCCTCTAAGAAGTACTCACAGCCATCCCCTCTGGTCCTACCTAACATATAACAACAACCCTTTAGGATGTATAGTCAACCTAACTCTTCTGGTTTGGTCATATGAAATTTTAAGACTCTTTGAGGAAGCTCACTTGGTCAATTCCCCTTATAATCTAAGGTAGTTAGGGACTCTCTGTGGATTCTCACTCGGTGAATTCTTCTTATATGCCCAAGGTCAAGGACTCTCTGAGTAATATCACTCGATCAATTCCACTTATAGCCTAGGTCTTTCATAGTCTCTCTAAGAAAGAACTCACCATCAATTCCTCTTATAGTCTAAGGAAAACAATGTAATTCATGTTAAACAAAGACTCTCTAAGGAAGCTAACACGGTCTATCCCCTTATAGTCTAAAGAAGTCAAGGAATCTCTAAGGAATCTCACACAATCAATCCCCTTATAGCCCAATGTAATCTTAGGATCTCTGAGGAAGCTCACATTTTCCATCCCGCTATATCCTAATACTCAAAGACTCTCTGAGAAATCTCACTTAGTCAATTCCCATTATAGTCAACTACACCCAGTTCTCACAGCCCTGTGTAGGAATACATCATTGCAATGAAATATGGCCAAATTAAACCTATATAACTACTTGGATAAATATTCTACATCATATCAAGCATGTTAGGATTCAAACTCTCCATCCTACAACAACTCGTATGGAATACATGAAAAGTAGCCAAACTATCTAACATGACCAAATGGTCATAAATAGAACATGCATGGTAAAAACATCCAAGGAATAGAAAAATAGCCCTTATATTATCCATTCAACCTATACACAGGAATATAAGCATGGAATGAAGACAACATGGGTAAAAAATTAAATAATGCAATACCCCGTTCAAGGGTATTGGTGGAATTTTCACATAATACTCAAAGACTTCGAACTGAAAGGCATAAACCACCTACCTTGTAGTTAGGTGATCGATATACATAAACCTCAATGCTTTAATATCTTTATAACATTATAGATCTACAAAAACATAAAAAACGTTCAAACCACAACAACATGGAAAAGGGGTGGAATTGGAAAACGATGCTCTGGGAGAAGGAAGAACCCACTGATGTGATTCCAATGCAACTGACGGTGTTAGATTCGAAAGACAAATGCACATTTGAGGGGATCATTGAAGATCTGTGGTCGTACGGTGCTCTCAGTCGAATGGGACATAAAAGGATTGTGTTCTAGTGATTAGACACGACCTTGGTGCGTTTAATGAAAAAAAGAAAGTAAAAAAACTGTTATTTTGAAGTACACAGCATGTACTCACTTTTTCTGTACTCCTCTTTAGGCGGCCTCCATGTCACCCCGACATAGCCATGTGTGTGGCCATGACACGACCAGCACATGGCCCCCAGCAGCATCGCAGTACACGGCGTGTACCCATAAAGTACACGGTGTGCACTTTGAAATATCTTGATTTTCCACTTTTTCTTAAAAATGACCAGAAAAGGAAAAACATACCTTAAAAAAAGATTCGGGTTCTTACAAATTGTTCCTTAAAATATTATTTTGATTCTATTCTAAATAAAAATCAATTTGGGTCTTTTAGGTAATCTTGAAAATTGATTTGTAGAAGTATTTGGAATGAGTGTTGAATATTCAATATGATATCGAACTAAAATCAATGAATCTACTCTGTAATCAGCACTACTACTAAGATTCTCAGTGAGTTGGTACTTAAGAGTTTTTGACATTATAACAACCCATGATATTAGAATATATATTACATTAAATAAAGAAATTATGATATCTTATGTATCATACACCAATGAACTAAACATTTTATTTGATAAAATTTATTGGGATAAAATACTAAAATTCCATAAAAATAGTAATATATTATTAGGCTATTATGATAATCAAGATTTTGAAATATACATTTAAATATAAGAAAAAAAATATATAAAATTATAATGGGAATTTAATCATTATCCCCATGGCATTCCATGATGATCATAATACCAATCAATGAAATATATAAAAGGCAATGATGTAGCACTATTATTTGACTGATGTGAGAAAATCAATGATTTTAGCGGTATATATATGATTATATTAGAAGGTAATGTAGTCTTTTGGATTATATTATTTTTGTATTATATAGACATTGGAATTATTTTTATGTTTTACTTATATGGTTGCTGGAATTAGATATCAATTGGATCCATATTACTATTGTTCTTAATATTCATTTAATATAATAATCATACTTTTTTTAAAAAGAAATTTTATTTAATATTTTTAAAATTAATTTCTTGAAGGAAATATTTTTTAAGTAGAAGTGTGTTTCTTAATAATTAATTTTAAAGTATAATTATAAAATTTTATGATATTTTGACACATAAATAAATATAGTAACATTCATTTAATCATGGTCACCAGAAATAGAATGTGTTCAAATTTATTTTATACCTAAAAAATATATTTTCCTGAGAACATTGTTTAATATTAACTTGTATGTGGATATTATAATTAATGTCTACCACTATTAAATATTTATATTTAAAAAAGCTATAAACTTTTCGAAATCATAATTCCATGTTATTCTAATGATGATTTTTTTTTGTTTTTTTGAAAATACTGATTTCTGAGTGAATATTGAAAAAAGAATATCTTTCAAATAATGAAATTTATTTTCAATAAAAAAATTAATTTAAAAATACCATTATTTTTATTATTTTATAATAATGTTATGTTTTATTTATTTGACCGGGCATAATCTAAAAGAGTTTACATAAATAAACACTATATCCATATTTGATGTAAGATTTGTTTTTTCATAAAAAAATTGTATATTAAAATTTTTTTATTGCATTTATCACAAAAATATTATCTTTGATTTCATAAAATTATATATATTTAATCATTAAAAATGTATTCCAAATTTTAAACCATGAATTTAAAATTATTTGAATATTACCCTCTTATATTTTGTCTTTTTGATTAGTAACCTTGGTGAAAATGTTGTCACCGTGGTAGGAGTAAAATATGTAAATTAGTTTAATATTGTTAGATAAGGCCTACTCATCTTCGCTACACATTATTTTATACAATTATATGAGTGTTTTCAACAAAATAAATACTATATTCATAATATTGTTATTTTGAATGACATTTCTATGCTTATAAATGTTATTTTTTTAAAGTAATTTATAATTTCAGAAATGACACTCTACTTCTTTTAATATGAAAAATATATTTTCATTGGGAAAAAATTTATGATTGTGTATAAATATATATTTTTATGGTTATTAAATTCTTTATATGATAGTACTTTATTTTTTACTTATACTTATTATATAATTACCTTAAGAAATTGTACAACATCGATACAATTTTTTTGAAAATAGTAGAAAATTCAAATTAACTTATATAAAGAACAATGAAATTATTTTTTTTGTGAATTGTGGTATTACATGAATTTCATCGTAAATTATAAATTACAATTAATTTTAATTGTTTTTTGTTTCAGATTGCATTAATTTCATCATTTTCTTGAATCATATTAGGTGAATAGTACCAAAAATGGAATTTATAATCCTTATGAGAAAAATATTTTATTGAACAATCTATGGATTAAAATATTAGAAAATTTTAGAATTGAAAAGGGATATATTTTAAAATTTCATTCATGGAACAATATTGATCCATTTTCTACCTTATATGTAAATTTATAACCCACACAAGTGAAATGATATATTACCACTTTTAATGATAATATTGGGAAACATGGGGGGTTAAACAAGATGATAAAGTTTATAATTGTACATTCAAAGTATAAATTTTTTTAGATGAAGGTATTTTGACAATATCATGTTCTTCATTATCAATTATGTCCATTTTATACAACTTGACATGATGAATATTTGTGTCATATATAAATATTTTATATATTTCAAAGTGTGTTCTCTACTAAATTATAAAAGAGAATTTATTCCCCTATCTTCCTCACACATTATAAAAACTCTATCTCATCCATGAAATACAAAAATAACTCCCCAAAATACCACCAAATTTCATTTATATTTTTTTCTAACCAAAAGAACAACCTACAGAGTATTAAGGTGTGTTCTTGGGGAGGTCTTCAGATGGAGTGGTATATTTTTCTACTGAGTGTTTCTTGTTTGTTTCTTATTATAATATATTTTAATATTTTTAACCACATTTAAATAATAAAATAAGTATCTTAAATAAATTGAATGTTTATTATGAATAAGGTGTAACATGTTTTTTTTCATTTTCCTTCATATGGGAAATTAAAAGTTTTCTTGTGCATATGTCTGGATGACCACCTGCACTAAGAAATGCATTTCGTCTTTCATCACCACCTCAAAATGATGATGATTATTATTGATTAAATAAATATATATGATATTAATTATATAATTATTATTTATGAAATATATGATATTATTTTCCTTCCAAAACACCCACCCATTAAAAAAAATTAATGCCTCTCTTCAATACATATGGAAAATGACATGTTAAAAATGATGCAATTCATTATTATTTTCATAATTTCATAGATTTTTATAAAATTTTATTTATTATTTAAAAATAATCAAAAAAAATGATTCAAATCTTGATTTTATGGGATAATGACTCTTTTATCTTTGACCTACCTAGAAATGTTGTTTCCCTGATTATGAACTGAAGGTCTATTAAATGTCTGACATAAACATATCAGATTTAATTAAAATATGATTCTAGTAATAAATTATGTAAAAGATATTATGAATTGGTAATAAAATGAAAAAGGAACATACTCGTGTAAATAATTAATATATTTTTATACAGGAGTTAAATATCATATGTTGAATGTTCGAGGATATGGTAATGGATTTATCAGCTCAATTTCCCTTTGTTGAGACATATTCTATTTTCATGATACGATTTATATTATTTGGTTTAGTAACTAACTTATGGATGTACTTTTTCATTCATTTGTTTTATTTAAATTTATTAACATATCAATTTCATTTTCTCTTCTTCCCCATATATTTATATTGAAATACATGAAAACTACAAGGGATACTCTTTTAAAATGTCATTTAAAATGTCTTTAACAATTTATCCACAATGCCCTAGGTATTTTAAAATTTTAAAGACTATTCTTATTTGTGTTCTAATGAATTATAAATTAAAATTTGACTATATTTTATTACATTATAGGGGTTTGAAAAAGATTCTTTTTAATGTGTTCTATATGGAATAATTTTTACTTTTATACAAAAGTAAAAAAAATAATATTTTTCTGTGTATGACATGAGAAGAATTTCACCCCATTATTCCCTTATTTTTTGTAATTATTATTATTCATTTTTTAATTGTTTCAAAGTATTTATTTAATTGCAATTATTTTAAGAGATTTTTTTAATGGTTTTTGAAAATAAGGGAATATATATTCCTATTTAAAAATTAAAATTAATTATTAAAACTATTATTTTTCACTTTTAATGAACTGAAATATTTCAAAGAATATTTATTGATCCAGAAACAGAGTTTTTTTGGATTTAGAGGCCATAGGATCATTTGTATTTATATAATAAAAACATTAGTTATAGTACATCACAAGTGAAATTTTCTCTAAAATGATAGAATATCACCCGAATGGTTCTCTATATTTTAAATCAAAGGCTCCTATAAAATCTGGAGTGTGATTTTTACCCTAGGCATGATGATACCTCTGTCGGCGAGATGTGTTTAGTTTATTCATAGTTATTTGTGGAAGAATAATTTAATTTATAAATTAATTTATTTATTTTCTATTATGGTTTGACATAATCCATGTCCTCTCTTTAAAATTGATTATCTCTAAATCCTAGGGTTATCCACATTACTATATGATTTTAGGGGGCCATATGGGATATATTTTAAAAATTGACAACAAGTCCATGGATTCGTGATCGATTCATCCCGGGATATTATCTTCAACAAACTAGTTCATGGATGTCACCAATAGAAATGTCACAAGACCATTCTTCGTCAGTGATAAAGCAATTAATGATGAAGATTTTTTTATAGTAAATGTTTTTTATCCCATGTTAAATTATAATTAACCCCTTTAGTATTTTAATTCATGTGTTGATTTTTTTAATTTTTATTAGTGTTTATCTTCCTAAAATTTATAATTGATAATGATTAATTGATACGAGTCTATAATAATACTTTTATAATTTATCAATCAATATATTGATGAAAACATGTACAATTGATAATATATATTCACCACCCTTGTGTTTCCTGATTTTATCCTTTCATTCTTTGTGTGCTCAGCATCTATTTTCAATTTGACTGATAGTTAGACAATATGCAAACACTGATCATTGAAAAATTTGTAATTGGAATAATATATCTTTCAAATGGGTTCAAGGTTATAATAAAAAAGAATGATTGAAGATTCATGTGTAATAATTTTTAGATCTTGTGTGGATTAAAGTCAAGATCGAGGGTTTTCATTCATGGTCTACTGATGTGATAGTGTAATATGATGGGAGGCAGTTCTAAAGTTAATGGGTTGTTGGAATTTGGAAATTGGTGATTATTTCTATTTGGTCAACCCCATATACATGTTTCTTAAATGATTTTGTTGATTTATTTAAGGGGATATGATATCCATTTATGAAGTGTGAGAGTACTTTGATTCATGAGAATTTCATCATATAATTAGTGTACTTTAGAAGATCACACATTGTGTATTCCCCATCTCTGGAAACTAGTGATTCTATGCATAGAAAATATCTGGCACTGTGTGGCTAAAAAACATACTAGGTGACTCATTAATGGATATTATATGTATACAACAAAGATATGTAGGCATGAACATGAACAGATACCCAAGAATAGTTGGAGTATATAGGAATGCCTCAGTCATACAGGGAGGCATGAATACATCAAATGAGAAGGTACACGGAAAAATGTTAGAGTATATGGGCATGAACTAGACAACAACAAAAAAATTAGAATAAATAGACATAGATCATAAGAGATAAATAATTTGTAGATGAAACCATCTTACCAGTGATATACCCGAAATGTAGTTCATTCTCTATACACAAATTGAACTTCTTTAATGGAATGTTTCTGTATTCAACTTCATCAGTTTATACTTTTATCTAATTTTTTGTTCCATTTGTGTATACCTATTTATGAATACTTAGGCATCCCGTATTTCTCATAGGATTAGTGATCCACATATATGTTTTAATTTTGGATGGAGTCAAGGATCCCACCGTATTTTCTGGGGTGTGATCCTTTATCATTATTCCTGATGGTGGGGGGGTCAGGTATCATGTAAATGATATACAGGGAATGTGATCCCCATCCTAGTGGATTAGATTGGTTAGTTTAGGAATCCCCAAAAATACATATGTGGGAACCCCAATATATTTATCAATATCATATGATTTACATCATGTTGTTCTTAATATAGGGGAATCTTAAGAACAACCACTCAGAGGATAACCATCTCTGTCTATAAGACTTGAGGATTGAGTTATCCTAGAGGAAATTTACCTTAAATACTCAAGTGTAATCCTAGGTAGTCAATAGGTTTGTGTCGTTATGTTGATATTTTATTTTTATCAGGAGTATATCTTCATTTTTTATTTACATTCTACCATATTTTTATTGTCATACCTTCATGATAATGAGTTGACTCTATCTCTTGATGATTAAATTTTTTTGATTTCAGGGTATTCTACTTGGTATGTTATATAAACAAATAATGGGGCTCTAAAAAAGATGTCTTGACTTATATTGATGACAGAAATTTGAAAGGATTAATGTATGGTCTGAGAGCTTGTCAAGGATAGCTGATCTTGATTGGCCACATTCTGTTATGGAGGTTCATTTGATAGTATCCCCCCTTTTTCAGTTGAACTTCTATATTTTTGGTTGGATTATATGTATCAACAATTATTTGATGTACCTTTTAAATAATCTTATGTGGGATGTATTTGTTTTTTTTCATCTTGGAATCATTTTAATATTTACATTATATGTTGTATGGGTGTTTTGAATTTTTGATGGTGTACAAGTACCTTAGGATAAGGACTATAACGATTGAGTTATACCTAATGGGAGTATTTAACTAGCTCGTGGATTATTAGAGGTGGTCTTGGGCTTTCACTCTTAACCTTTATATCCCTTCCTCCATGGGTGCACCATATAGGTTGTAAATTAAGGAAATAAGATAATGATCATTGAGTCCCACCTCAAGTAGTCCATGAGTTGGAGACTATAATTAACGGTATAAAAAGGTCACATATGATCCGTATTACACTCTTTAATATAGTTAGATTATGAGAGATGAAAAAACCCCAAGAACACACTAGAATATAATATAAATGTAAACCCAGAACCACCCCATAATGCTTGAATAGTGTCAATAGATACAATAAGATCCTCCATTTCGATACTAATATACCTTATTATATCAGCAACTAAAAAATATCTCCAAATATTATGCTAGTAATGTCCACCTCTATCACCAAATTCCACCCATATGCATGGGATGTTTTTATATTCATTGGGTAAAAAATATAATTATTCTCAGTTCGATAAAACCCATTGTCTCTAGTGTACATCTAAAAAGAGTGGACTAATGAACCTGTGAATAAATAGTATAACCAATAAGAACTTAAATAGGTAAAATTACCAATACCAACCTTACCATGGATCACTAACAAAATATTTCATCCTACTACTTCACCATAAAAATTCCGCTCTCACACCCCATTTTCAAACATTAAGTGCTCCTATGAAATCCATACATATCAAATCACATAACCAGACATATCTAATGTGGATCAAGATGTATCCACACCTCATCCACCCTTGTAATGTCTATAATTAGGTTTTGGGGTCAAACATAATCACTTCACATCATAACATCATTAAATCACAATATAGACTAATCCCATAATGATTGTAGAAGTTTATTGTGGACTTGAAGGAGATAATCATCCAGACCACTTTTTTCTACACATGAGCTGCACCACATATAAAATAAACATTAGTTCTATAAAATATTAAAAAAAACCCACATCATCACTACTAAAGGGAAAATAGTGAATAGGGGGTATCCAGCTATATAGAACCTATTTTTTATTATATTACTACTATAACATTTTAATGATAGACCATATAATTGTGTAACAAACCAAAATCCAAATTTCTAGTGTCTTGGGAAAATTAGGATTATACATAAAATTTACATTATAATACATAAAAATTACTAAATTATTTATTCTCTAACTGATTAGTGTCCCACAAGTACAACTTCATATAAGTAATCACCTAAGGATATACATCAATTAATGGAGTGAGATAAAAGCCCAATAAGAGGACAGATAAGATCATTAATCAATATAACGTAGGTGAGAATAATGATCATCATATTGAATTTAGTAGAGGAAAATTTTCATAATCATGATAGGATGAATTAGATAATGGAATGAAATCTGGCAATACACAAAAATGAATCATCATGTCTTAGTGGGGAAATACAACACATAGTTGTGAACAAATCTAGAATCATGTCCACACATAAAAACATTCCGTAATCATAAAATCATAATTGTGAAAAAATATAGAATAATTTCCACACATATTTTTCATTATCTTTTGAGATACATCACATTACCCAATGAATTGGAGCGCTATATAATTTCAGGTGCACCAATCAGATAATAACATTTACATTATCGTGCACTCCACAAGGAATAAAAATCAATATTAGACATAAAATAACCTATGGAAATGTATGTGTTACATTTTATATGGAATACATTCATAAAAAACATGGGATTCCAAAATGATAAATGTTTAATTCTATTTTTCATAATAATCATCAAACATGAGTGAAAAAGAAACAATCACAAGGGAAGAAAAAAATGTGTTTTAAAATGAATAGTTATTTAGGAAAATCATTAAATTTATTATAAAATAAGATTAGTAATATGTATATCTAGTGAAGAAAAGGGTAAGTCTAATAAAATATATTTTAGGAGTGTTAAATTCCCACACACATTGATATTTTACTTTAAAGGTGAATAACCCAAAGAATGGAAATTGGGTTTGAGAATCCCCTTACCAGATATTCTAATGATTTGATCACTTTAATATCTTAGATAATAAAATTAAATTCATTAAATAAAAAATAAATAACATATTCTAAATTTGTTTTATTTATAATAATTTTATTAAGTCCATTTAGGTCTATTTTATGTTGTTATAGAGTACAATTCCATCGTTCTGATAGTTTTTTTTTTCGGTTTTCATAATCGGTTCACTTGTATACATATATGGAAGTTCATGTAAAATGAGAATAATTTTTTTATAATTGAGACTCTATTTTATTAATTAACCTACATTTGGTTAAATTATCATTTATCTTAATTTTTCTATGGTGTGAGGATGAGTCTTTAGATAAATCAGTAATGATAATCGTTTAGAGTAATTTAACAGTTTTTTTCGATCATTGTGAACTAGTTTTGTTTCATTATTTACAGTCATGTATATAAGTTAGTTCAAGAACATAAAAATGGTTATAAAATAAATTTTATCATCTATGTCTACCATTTTTACATTTTTATGACCAAAAATTATTTCGGTACAAAAATGAAAATGCATCATCAATTATGTTGGTAAATCAACACATGAGGGACAATGATTACATTTTTTAAATAAAAATGAGTGGAAAAGAGGATTAATGATGGATTATTCCATTAACCTAATAAAAATATAGTATATTTAAAATAATATATTTTTCATGAAAATTATAATTTTTTAGCTTAGGAGTGGATAATAAAAGAATAGAACTTGAATTTATTTTTATAAAAATAGAAAGGGGACTTTACCTTTGGAATTATTCTCCTCGAGAACCTTCTTGTCAAAATTGGTTTTTATATTATTTAAGGCCAAAAAATCCTATATGTGGGAGAGGGTCTTGAAAATATTATTGGGTATAAATTAGTTAGTATTTATTATGTGGGAGGTGTGATGAAAAGATGTGTTGAGGGTGGCATTTTTATGGTTCGAGAGGGGTGTTTTTTATTATTTTATTCATTAGGTTATTACTTTTTTCCAACAGTATGAATATTTTGAGAATTATGACTAAATACATTTAAATAATATATTAGTTTTATATTCTTTTAGATTACATCATCAATAAAACTTATATGACACAATGATTTATTAATTTGTTAAATACTGTAAATTATCATATCTCATTATTCAGAAAAAATTCATCTATTTTAGAAAATTTGTTAAAATTAACCCTAAACACTTTTCAGAGTGTAGATTTAAAAAACAAGAAAAATTTTATGAAAATATTTTTCATAATATGATATATTAAATTTAGAAATAAAAAAAAATTTACTTGGAAAATATCGTTTTTAAAATTATGATATTTTCTATAATACTATGAAAAATTAATTAAGGTCCCATAACATTATCTTATAATCATTTGAAAACAAAATATTAATTTATGAATCTATTTTATGAAAATAAAACTTATTTTTAATCATTATATTTATTATAAAATATTTATTTATGTCTTATAGAACTAAAAAAAATTAATTAACAATTTTTAATATATTTATATACTTATAATATGATTTAAGTATATGTTATATAATTTATAAGATACATAAATTTTATTTATACTTTTAAAGATGATTTTACTATTCTATTGAACATTTTATTATTCATAATGGTCAAATTATTATTCCAAGGGTTATGTTAATATTCTATTGGTATAGGTTCCTTATGTTGTAGAAATTCATCTTATTTCATTCATTCATTATTTATAAAGTATGTATTTTTTTATCTATATGATTTTATAGGATTTATACTATATGTAATAATTATAATAATATATATTATTTTGAAAAATTTCTATGTTGTTACATTCTTCCCCACTTATGAAATCTCACACTTTAAATTCCATTTTATAAGAAAATGATGGTATGTATCCTTCATTACATACTATGATTCCAAATTTTCCCCCACATAATTATGGTTCTTCAATAGTTATTTTAACAGGTGAGTTTCCTTGTTGTGTGAAAAATGTCTCTAAATGAAAATATTTTCATGAGATTCCCCTAATAAGATAGATTATTTTATAACTATACAATTTATGGATTCATTACATTTGAGGGGTCTGGTATGTACTTACTCGTTAGGGATACATGGAATATATCATGTACTTGAGACATAGTGGGTGGAAGTGTTAGTTGATAGGGCATAATTCCCACATGATCAAGAATCTTAAAAGAGACAATGTATTTGGGACACATCTTTCCTTTCTTACCAAATATAATGATCCTATTCATTATAGATATGTAGATGAATAAAATATCGTCAAACTCAAAGAGTTGGTCCCATTGATAATTTTCTGTAAACCTAATATTTTGAATTTGGGCTTCCATGATGTGATACTAAATGGTTTCTCCATTTACTACCATTTCATTGTCCATTTTAGTTCATGTCATCTTACATTCACTAACGTCGTCCCAACATGCTGGTCTTCTAAATACATTCCCACAAATGGACTCATATGAATCCATTTGGATGCTCAAGTGGAAATGTTGTTAAATAGAACACAATAAGAGGTAGATGTTGGTCCCATCACCCTTTCAATTCCAAATAACATGCTCTAAATTTTACTTCTTGTGTTTGAATATTCCATTTATATTGGACATAATTTTGAGGATGATAGGCCATGCTTAAGCTCAACCTAGTTGATAGATCCTATTGGATTGTTTTCCAGTACTTGGAGGTTAATATCAGATATCGATCGGATACAATCGAGGGTTTTACTCCATGAATCCTTCCCACATCTCTGATGTATATTCATGCACGTTGACCCAGTGATAAGTCCTCTATAATTCTAATAATTTGATCTGTCATTATAAGACGTACCAAAACAACACATTTACCATTATTTCCTCAGCATTTTTTTTGAAGTTTGGTGACAATGTACACTATGATATCTTCCTATATCCATGTTGAAATGGGTAATGGTTTCACTATATTCTTAGAAGTTTTACTTTTAACCTTTAATTGATGAAATACCAGTTTCTTGGATTTATAATCAAGAGATATATTTCTTTATATTAATTAAACAATAGTTCCCCTAGATATATCTGAACACCATTGTATTCCCTGGATGAATAGACATGGTTTATGTATGTGGATCATTAAGTTTATCATTCTTTATCCCCATATTGGATTGTAAAAACACCCGTGACCCAAATCTCAAAAATCCCTCCTCATCCATTTTGAACACTATTTGATTGCTTTACCCTTTTTATGAACTGATCATTTCTTTGAGACCCATTTATTTTCTCTGTGATAGATGGTTGAGAAATCATTTCAGAAAGGTTTTATGATGTTCCATCCTTGATTATTCCAATGTCAATACTTTTAAAATATACTAATCGTAATGCCCCGACCCCATTTACCTAGATTCAGTGCATTATTACAAAACATTGGCAAGATCACAAGAAAGATAAAATCTTGAAAGACCGATTGGTTTAGTAGCCTTAGAAACACTAGATATATTCATAATGTTTTACATTACATTATAATGTGAAAAACTACTACAACAACATATTTTCTCCATAGTACACACAATTATCCCCTCATAATATCCCTACAGGTCATTCATAATTTACTTCTTCACATCCTAGGAAAAATAAAACATAAAAAAGGGGTGATCTCAAATGCCCAGTAAGGATAACAACATAGCGGAAACTATTATAAATAAGAATAAACTTCTAAGACAATGTATAACTGAAACAAAATCCTTTTAAACTTGAACTTCAACATAGTATGGCAAAAATAAAATGAAATAATTTTATTTACTTATTCACATGGATATTCTACTAATCGAATAATCACATGAAATATCAATAACCACTTTCATAATGATTGAATTCATAATTCCAGACTATCATAACCACATATCCAAGGCCTCGTGCCAAGACTACAAATAAGATTTTTCCAAGGCCTTGTGCCAAGACACTAAATTTTCTAATAAGACCTACCGATGCATCGAGGAGCTAAAGCGGGCTCCACCTGTCACTTACTAAGTCCAATGCATTCCCATATAAAAATTTTTAAACATAACATAAACATTTGTATTAAAACTATCATACGAAATGTCAATACATTCTCCATAAACCATGAATGGTATAAAAATAACACATCCACAGTAAAACATATCACAAAAACATCAATACAATACAAAAGTTTTGTATCATAATAAATCAACTTCAAATAATCTTAAAATATATCAAAGGATGTTGACATAGATGAAATCAAAACAATTTGATAGAAATATGTCTTTTCTTGAAATCATTGAAAAGTCATACATTTATAAAGGAAGTAATAAAAAAGAGATTTTTGAATCAAAGTGTCCCATACCACTTTGAATCTTTTGAAAAGAAATATCATTTCAAAACATTCATGTCCATATAAATAAATCCTTAAAATCATTTTGAAAACATGGACATTAATTAAAAATATTTAGAAAGATAAATCTTTAAAACATTTAAAAGTATGATCTTGATAGAGTACCTTTGACAAATTCTTAAAATATTCATTTTGAAATCATTTAAAAGTCACATAATTATAAAATAAAACATTTACTTTGAAAATATTCTTATAATCTTGTAAGGGAAGCTTTGACGATTTTATAACGGCGGTAAATAACCGCACCCGCCATATAAGTTAAAAAAAATACATTCTTACCTTAAATTTGTCGAAATGGTTAAAAGTTCCTTGTTTGGAAAACGAAGGAAAGATTCCTTTCAAAACACATAAGGGTATAAATGACTTTAACCCATTGTATAGTAAATAGTAAAAATGTTTTTAAATAAATTTTAAGGAACATGGATGTGGATGATAATGAGATCTCAGTAGATAATTACGTATGAACAACCTCATATAATGAAGAGATTGTGAAATAAAC
This sequence comes from Viscum album, assembly GCA_963277665.1. NCBI lineage: Eukaryota > Viridiplantae > Streptophyta > Magnoliopsida > Santalales > Viscaceae > Viscum > Viscum album. Next base: position 1,449,772,898 of record OY728129.1, read on the forward strand.
CCTTACCTTGTACTTTTCATTGGTTGGGGTAGGTTAACCTCCTGTATAATGGTGAAATAATTTTTATTAAATTATAAAATAATCATATATATTAATATGATATAATATATGATCATTTCACATTGATTTGTTAATAATATCTTAGTATTATCATTGTTTCGGGTGTTAACTTACTCATTTTCTTTTATATGTTTTGTTATGTAAGCTATGTTTGTCATGGATAGGTTGTATCTTAATCATATCCAGAATGATATCAAGTCCATAGATACTATTTTTAATCATCAAATGAGAATTATACTTGAATGGATAAGATGGAGAATGAATCTCATCACGTTCGTGGAGACGGTAGTCTGTACGTACGCACGAGCGACAATATCATTATTTTGATATTAAAATAATATATAATTGGATGTTATATAATATATAACGAATCATTATCATGTTAAATTTATTATTTACATGAGTTACACATCATTAGTATACCCATCCAAATAATAATTTGTTGAATAACAATTACACCACGACGTGGAGACGGTAAGCCGTACGTTCGCACGTATGGTGATATGTTATTCAAAGTATGGATAGAATACTGAATATGGTTGTATCATATTTATAATAAAATCACAGTATATATAATATACTGGAGTTATTATTTTATAATGGTAATAACAAAGAAGGAATAAGTGGAAGAAGAAATGAACTTGGAAAAGGGTGGTGAAATCATTACCTCTTCTTCGGGTTCCTCCTTTTGATTTGATCAAAAGGGCTCCCAGGATGGCTTTATGACTAAAGGAAGGCCTCTAGGATGAAGTGAGGGAATTTCAGAGAGTATTGGGGTAGAGTTTGGCCGAACCAAAAGGCTTTGAAGGTGTGAGTTAATGAGAAGGGGGAGTGCCCTTTTATAAGAGGGGTGAGGGGCACCTTTGGAAAAGCTAGAAATATTATTATATAATAAATTCATATTCGATTTCTAATGACTCAAAAGTGGATTATTTAAATTTTAAAATTGGTATTGGTCGAAAACCACTCAACCAATATAATTTAGATAGGTTTGGGTCATTATACTAACCTTATCTTTAAGTATTAACTCTTAGTTAATTAGTTTCACTTTTACATTGTCCCTTTGTATTTTTATATTATATGGTTAATAAAAAATACTATATACATCCAAGAGAGCCCCAAGTGGTCCATTAATAATAAAAATATAATTATATAAGTCTCTTGCCCGAGCCTTAGATTTTTATGAATTTAATATCAAATAATAATATAATATTTGTTTAAAAACACTTTTATGTCAATTTTGAAACTATTCAATAATTTATTTTTATAAAAATCATAAAATAATTATTACTTCGAAAAAAGTTAATTAAATCATTCCTAACATGTCATATTAACCTAGAAAATCAGGTTAATTCATAAAAAGTCTCAAATTATATTTATTTGGGTATCTACATTATCAATAATTTTAATTTTTCAATATTATGGTAATTACTGCATCACCATTGTGTCATAAATAAATTAAATTATTTAATGTCTAAAAATTATAAATAAAATACCATTATTTAGAAAATCCTATTATCCTTTTAATGAATATTTATAGTCGAAAATCCAACATATATAACCCTATGTAAAAATTGTTTTTCTAAAAGATATATGCTTGTATCATTTTTGTATTTATTTTAACTTAATTAAAATAAAGTGTCCATGTCACTTGCAAGTGGAACCATGGGGTCCCAAAATCGACCCAAAGATGCCCATGGTCGGCCATGTATCAACCAATAAGGTTAGGACACGTTTTAGGGTAATTTTTTGTTATTATAATATTATTTATTAACCCTCATTTACCGGATTTACCCTTTAACCATGGTAAATAAAATATTTACCGAAGTAATCATTCAAAATGTCTAAAAATAAAATATAACTATTTACAAAATTTGAACATCCTGATTCCAAATATGGAATCCATTTTTCCAAATTGAAAACACAGAATTGGCAGAAATTAATTTTAAATTAATTCCCGCTGTCAAAACAAAAAGCGTGTTTTTAAGATATAATAACTATCAAAAGATTGATACTTGTTTATGTTCGGTTTAATTGTAAAATTATGTCCAATGACCAAAATTGTATTATATGGAAAAACTATATTGTAAATATACTTTATAATCACTAAAATTCATAATTTATCACTATTAATTATTTTGATTAAAAAAGTTGTTTTTAATTAAAATTTAGTAATTTTCACTATTCATCAAAATATTAAAGTTATCCGAAAAGTACCAAAATTTCACCTTAGGCTAAATTCGATACTCCAAATCCAAAAATGAAGTCCATTTTGAGAGATAAAATTTATAAAATTTCAAAAAGTAGGTATTGCTATTCATAACGGCTAGTTTGATTGGTTGTGGTGTGTTAGAACTCGATGTTGCGTACAACACATGCTATCGCATTATTCAAAGAGAAACGTACCATAGAAGATTGGGGTGTTACATTCTCCCCTCCTTCAAATAATTTTTTACTCAAAATTTCTAGAATACTACCGCATGAAAAGACTCAGGTGGTTCTTCATCATAAGTTCCTCAGGTTCCCATATCTCCTCTCCCATCTTATGGTTTCTCCACAAAACTTTTACCAGACGTGTCGTCCGGTTTCTCAGTACATGTTCTCTCATATCAAGAATCCTGACGAGATCTTCACAATAAGATAGATCGGGTTCCAGTTCTAATTCCTCATAATTGATTCCATGCGTTAGGTCAGGCATGTATTTCCTCAACAGAGATACATGGAACACATCGTGAACTTTGGAGAAACTTGGAGGCATTGCCAATTGGTAAGCTACAGCCCCAAATCGTTCTAGAATTTTGAAAGGTCTGATGTACCTAGGACTCAATTTACCTTTCTTACCAAAATGTATAAATCCCTTCCATGGAGATACCTTCAGGAAAACATGATCACTGACTTGAAATTCCAAATCCTTCCTTCGATTATCAGCATAGCTCTTCTGCCTACTTTGAGCTTCTTTGATGTGATTTTGGATTACCTTCACCTTTTCCATCGTTTCCTCCACCATTTCTGGGCCTAATAGTTTTCTTTCACAAACGTCATCCCAACAGGATGGTGTACGACATCTCTTTCCGTATAACACTTCATATGGTTCCATCTGAATACTCGAATAGAAGCTATTGTTATTGAAAAATTCTACCAGAGGTAAATATTGATCCCACATACCCTGAAAGTCAAGTGAGTAGGATCTCAACATGTCTTCTAAGGTTTGAATAGTTCGTTCTGACCGTCCTTCTGTCTGAGGGTGGTAGGCAGTGCTCAAATGAAGTTTAGTATCCAAGTATTTCTGAAGGCTCTTCCAGAATCTTGAAGTAAAACATGGATAACGATCTGAAACAATCAATAGGGGTACTCCATGAAGTCTCACAACTTCATTAATATATAGTCATGATATACGTTCTAGTGGTAGATCATCTCTTATAGCAAGAAAATGTGCTGACTTGGTAAGATGATCAACAATAACCCTTATTGCATCGTTCCTTCTAGGAGTCTTTGGTAGCCCCATGAGAAAGTCCATCGTAATATTGTCCCATTTCCACTCCGATATGGGAAGAGGTTGCATGACTCCTCTAGGTTGTTGCCTTCCAGCTTTCACTTGTTGACAAACCATACATCTTGACACAAAATTGGAAATCTCCCTCTTCATGTTGTCCCACCAAAAATGTTCCTTCAAATCTCTATACATTTTTGTGCTCCCATGGTTTATAGAGAAATTAGAACTATGAGCATCATCCAATAATTCCCTTTTTAGATCAGGTATATCGGGAACACAAAGTCTCTTCCCGAATTTCAAAATTTCTTCTACATACACAAAGTCTCTCAATCTCCCATCATTCACAGCTTTAATCATCTTTTTAATTTCTTCATCATCAGTCTGAGAACTCTTAATCCTTTCTAGTAAAGATGGTTTGGCAACCATTTGAAAAAGAATTGAGGTTTCACCTTCCCTGGTTATTCCAATGTCTATCTTTACTAGATCCATGAAAATTGGATCCCTGTCAATTATCATATTGATCAAAACTCCATGATCTTTTCTGCTCAAAGCATCTGCCACCTTGTTTTCTTTCCCCGGGTGGTTGTGTATCGTGCAATCATAATCCTTGAGTAATTCAAGCCATCTCATTTTCCTCATGTTGAGTTCTTTTTGTGAGAAAATATACTTCAAACTCTTGTGATCAGTATAAATCTCACATTTTTTACCATAGAGGTAGTGCCTCCATATCTTCAAAGAAAATATCACAACTGCTAACTCGAGATCATGAGTAAGATAGTTTTGCTAATGAATTTTCAACTTTCCTAATGCATAGGCAATAACCCTATCATTATGCATAAGGACACAACCTAGTCCTTTCTTTGATGCATCACTATAAATAACAAACCCATCATTACCCGATGGTAGAGTCAATATAGGATCATTGACTAATCTTCTCTTCAGTTCATTGAAACATTCTTCACACTATTTTGTCCGAATAAATTTAACCCCTTTACGTGTGACCTTCGTTAATGGGTCAGCCAATCGGGCAAAATTCTGGATGAAACGTCGATAATAACCTGCCGAACCAATAAAACTATGTACCTCGGTTATACTCGTAGGTTCTGGCCATTCCTGGATTGCCTTTGTCTTAGAAGGATCAACTAAGATTCCATCTTTAGAGACAATATGGCCAAGAAAAGAAATCTCATGAATCCAGAATTCACACTTACTAAACTTCTCATATAATTCATGTCTTCTCAGAGTCTTCAGGATAATACGCATGTGATTTTTATGATCTTCATCGCTTTTGGAGTATACCAAGATATCATCAATAAATACCACCACAAATTCATCGAGATACTCCTTGAAAAATCTATTCATCTGATCCATGAATACAGAGGGTGCATTAGTCAATCCAAAAGGCATTACAATAAACTTGTAATGCCCGTACCTGGTTCGAAATGCGGTCTTCGGAATGTCTTCCTTCTTTATACAAAACTGATGGTATCTAGATCGAAGGTCAATCTTTGAAAAGTATTGATCTCCATGCAGTTGGTCAAATAAATCATCAATGCGAGGTAGGGGATACCTGCTCTTTATTGTTATAGCATTGATCTCCCTATAGTCGATACATAACCTCATAGATCCATCTTTCTTTTTAACAAAAAGAACAGTGGCTCCCCATGGAGAAAAACTAGGGAGAATAAATCCTTTATTACTCAATTCCTCTAGTTTTTTATTTAGTTAAACTAAATATATAGTGGCCATTCTATAAGGGGTCTTCGATATAGGCCTTGATCCAGGAATTAAATCAATGGAAAACTCAACTTCTCATTCTGGAGGATGTCCAGGTAAATCTTCCGGAAATATATCTTATATTATTTCAAAACAGGTACATCCTATATTTGAACATTCCATTCCTCACCCATAGTCATTTCATTATCTTCCTCCCCAATAATTGAATTTAGTTGATCTAATGGGGGTTGATCTAGATAAGAATTAGGTGGTGACGATTCTGCTCTAAAGATATGGGGTTCCTTATAATCATCATCAAAAATCGTAACCTCCTTCTTCTTACAATAAATCTTCGCATCATAGTATGAAATCCAATCCATACTGAGGATTATATCAAACTCAATCATAAGTATAACGATGAGATCAGCAGATAAAGAACATTTATGTGCTCTAATGGGGACTAATTCACAAAACTTTGTTGCAATGATACTTCCCTTAGTAGTTTTAACTGACAACTCCCTTGTTAAATCAAATTTGAAATATCTAATTTTCTTAGAAAACTGGGAAGATATGAAACAATGCGATGATCTAGAATCAAATAATGTATTTTCTAAACTTGAGGAAACCATTAAATTACCTGCCACCATGTCTTTTGGATCTTCTACCTCAGCAGTAGTGATAACAAAAGCTTGGCCTTGATCCCTTGGACATTTCTAAGGTAAGTTCCCCTGACGATTAGGACATTCATTTGCATAATGTCCCATCTCCTTGCAATTGTAGCATTGAACATTGGTAGCTTCCTTCTTCCCTTTGCAATCACGAGCCTGGTGGCCTTTTTCACCACACTTGTAATAGACACACATTCCCTTCAACCAAGTACCGGGGTGTTTCTTCCCAAATTTACCATAGGATTGATATTCAACCTTTCCCTTCTTTCCCTTATTTCTATTCCCAGATTGATCATCAGATCTCTTCTTCTCTTACTTTGCTTTAAAGTCATAAGACTTAGAGAATTCCTTTTCTGTCTTGATAGAACATGAGACAGTGTCTTCATACGACGAGAAGGATTGTGAGACTAATGCTCGATGAAGAAATGGTTTTAACCCATCAAATAAACAATCAATATTCCTTCATGGGTTACGTATATAATCTCCAGCATACCTTGCTAACCTTGTAAAGTTAACCTCATACATTGCGACATTCTCATACTCCTTTTGTCTCAGACTCAGAAATTGCCTTTCCATATCCGCTCGATGGTCACGAGGATTGTATTTTTCTAAAAAGAGATCTTTGAACTCCCTCCATTCCATATTTGATACTTCATCATCTTCCTTCGTGTTTTGAATCAATGACCACCATTGATCAGCATCTCCAGTGAGGCTATAAACTTCCATGATAACGTTTTCCCCTTCACTACTCCCCAAATCCTGAAATATTTTCTCTAGGGAATTTTTCCATTGCTCAGCTACTAAGGGATTTGTACTCCCATTGAAAGTTGGTGTTTGTTGCCTCATGAATCTATCTAACATTAATCTTGCATGCTGCGAATGAGGGTGCTCTATATGGGTAAGGTTATTATTCATAACCTGAGTGAGTTGTCCCAGTATGGTGATTAGCTGATCGGCACTAGTTGCATCACCAGCTCCACTATAATTATCTTGAGCAGGAGAGAAATCCCTACATGGAGTGCGTGCATTGATATGGTTTCCATTTCTTCAACTAGGCACCATTTATAAACAATGGAATAAGCTAGATCAGTTTATGAATCAAAATACATAATTCCATACTTATAAAACACATAACATAAATTGTACTATTTATGGATATAATCCATAATCATAAAAATGTTTTCTTTGAGGAAGTATATACTCATAAACCCTTCATAATTATTTTTAATGAAAATGAGAGTTTTCTTAAGCATATCCCCCAGGAGTGTCGTAACCAAAAGTGCAGTAAGGCCCATTGTTGTGCACCAGTTCCCGTTCGAGTCTAGCTCAAAGTGGTGTTTTTAGGGTTTACCCCTAGGTACATCTGTGCCAGAGCCGCCTCAACCTGCTCATATCCAAATATGGATGTATTTCTCGGAAAACTCAAAAAATCTCTACAATACCAAAATTCTAGGACGTTCTTCTATACTAATCCTCAAAGTCCATCTTAAATCTATGTGCTCTAATCAGAGTTTATCTAAATCTAGATTCCGAGGTTTGCACTAAACTTCCTTTGATACCAACTATAATGCCCCGACCACAGTTACCTATAGTCGGTACATTATTACATAACATTGGCATGATCACAAGAAAGATCAAATCTCGAAAGACCGATTGGTTTAGTAGCCTTGGAAACACTAGATATATTCATAAAGTTTTACATTACTTTATAAATTGAAAAACTACTACAACAACATATTGTCTCCAAAGTCGACACAATTATCCCCTCATAATATCCCTGCAGGTCATTCATAATTTACTTCTTCACATCCTGGGAAAAATAAAACATAGAAAAGGGGTGAGCTCAAATGCCCAGTAAGGATAACAATATAGTAGAATCATTCATAAATATGAATAAACATTTATGGCAATGTATAACTAAAACAAAAGCCTTTTGAACTTGAACTTCAACATAGTATGGAAAAAATAAAATGAAATAATTCTATTTACTTATTCACATGGATATTCTACTAATCGAATAATCACATGCAATATCAATAACCACTTTCATAATTATGGAATGCATAATGAAAAACTATCAAAACCACATAGCCAAGGGCTCGTTCCATGACTACAAATAAGATTTTGCCAAGGACTTGTGCCAAGACACTAGTTTGTCTAATGAGACCTACCGATGCATCGAGGAGCTATAGCGAGCTCCACCTGTCACCTATTAAGTACGATTCATTCCCATATGAAAAGGTTTAAACATAACATAAACATTTGTATTAAAACTAGCATACGAGATATCAATACTCTCCATAAACCATGAATGGTATAAAAATAACACATCCACGGTAAAACATATCACAAAACCATAAATACAATACAAAAGTTTTGTATCATAATAAATAAACTACAAATAAGCTTAAAATCCATCAAAGGATGTTGACATAGATGAAATCAAAATAATTTGATAGAAATGTGTCTTTTCTCAAAATCATTGAAAAGTCACACATTTATAAAGGAAGTAATTTAAAAGATATTTTTGAATCAAAGTGTCCCATAACACTTTGAAACTTTTGAAAATAAATATCATTTAAAAACATTCATGTCCATATAAATAAATCCTTAAAATCATTTTGAAAACATGGACATTAATTAAAAATATTTAGAAAGATAAATCTTTAAAACATTTAAAATTATTATCTTGATATAGGGTACCTTTCCCAAATTCTTAAAATATTCATTTTGAAATGATTTAAAAGTCACATAATTATAAAATAAAACATTTAGTTTGAAAATATTCTTATAAGATTGTAAGGGAATCTTTGACGATTTTATAACGGCGGTAAATAACTGCACTCGCCGTATATGTTAAAAAAAGACATTCTTACCTTAAATTTGTCGAAATGGTTAAAAGTGTGTTGTTTGGAAAACGACGGAAAGATTCCTTTCAAAATACATAATGGTATAAATGACTCTAACCCATTTTCTAGAAAATAGAAAAAAAGTTATTAAATATATTTTTAAGGAACATGGATGTGGATGAGAAAGGGATCCCAATAGATAATTACGTATAAACAACCTCAGATAATGAAAAGATTACGGAATAAACCCTTACCTTGTACTTTTCATTGGTTGGGGTAGGTTAACCTCCTGTATAATGGTGAAATAATTGTTATTAAATTATACAAGAATCATATACATTAATGAGATATAATATATGATCTTTTAACATTGATTTGTTAATAATATCTTAGTATTATTGTTGTTTCATGTGTTAACATTCTCGTTCTCTTTTATATGTTTTGTTATGTAAGCTATTTTTGTCATGGATAGGTTGTATCATAATAATATCCAGAATGATATCAAGTCCTTAGATACTATTGTGAATCATCAAATGAGAATTATACTTTAATGGATACGATGGATAATGAATCTCATCGCGTTCGTGGAGACGGTAGTCCGTACGTACGCACGAGGGACAATATCATTCTTTTGATATTAAAATAATATATAATTTGATGGTATATCATATATACAGAATCATTATCATGTTATATTTATTAATTACATGAGTTACACATCATTATTATACCCATCCAAATAATAATTTATTGAATAACAATTACACTACGAGGTGGAGACGGTAAACCGTACGTATGCACGTATGGTGACATGTTATTAAAAGGATGGATAGAATAATGAATGTGGTTGTACCATATTTATAATAACATCACAGTATATATAAGATACTGGAGTTATTATTTTATAATGGTAATTATAAATAAGGAAGAAATGGAAGAAGAAAGGAACTTGGAAAAGGGTGGTGAAATCATTACCTCTTCTTCGGGTTCTTCCTTTAGATTTGATCAAAAGGGCTCTTCGGTTGGATTTCTGACTAAAGGAATTCCTCTAGGATTAAGTGACGGATTCTGAGAGAGTATTTGGGCAGAGTTTGGCCGAACCAAAAGGATTTGAAGGTGTGAGTTAATGATAAGGGGGAGTTCCCTTTTATAAGAGGGGTGAGGGGAACATTTGGAAAAGCTAGAAATATTATTTTATAATAAATTCATATTCGGTTTTTAATGGATCCAAAGTGGATTATTTAAATTTTAAGGTGGGGATAGGTCTAAAATCACTCAACCAATAGAATTTAGACAGTTTTGGGACATTATACTAACCTTATCTTTATTTATTAACTCTTAGTTAATTAGTTTCACTTTTACAATGTCCCTTTGTATTTTAATATTATATGGTTAATAAACTTAATATATACATCCAAGGGACCCCCAAGTGGTTCATTAATGATTCAAATATCATGATATAAGTCTCCTGACCGAACCTTAGATTTTTAGGAATTTAATATCAACTAATAATATAATATTTGCTTTAAAACCTCTTTCATGTCAATTTTGACACTATTCAATAATTGATTTTTTTAAAACTCATAACAGAATGATTACTTCAAAAAAATTTAATTAAAGAATTCCCAACATGTCATATTAACCTATAAAATTAATTTAATTCATAAAAAGTATAAAATTAAATTTATTTTGATATCTACAATATCAATCATTTTAATTTTTCAATATTATGGTAATTACTGTATCATCATTGTGTCATAAATAAATTAAATTATTTAATATCTAAAAATTATAAATAATCTACCATTATGTATGAAAACTTGTTATATTTCTAATGAATATTTATAGTCGAAAATCCAACATATATAACCCTATGTAAGAATTGTTTTTCTGAAAGATATATGCTTGTGTCATTTTTGTATTCATTTTAACTTAATTAAAATAAAGTGTCCCTATCACTTATAAGTGGCACCATGGGGTCCCAAAATCGACCCAATTATGCCCATGGTCGGACATTTATCAACCAATAAGGTTAGGACACGTTTTAGGGTAATTTTTTATTATTATAATATTATTTTTTAACCCTCATTTACCAGATTTACCCTTTAACCATGGTAACTAAAATATTTACCGAAGTAATTATTCAAAATGTCTAAAAATAAAAGTTACCTATTTACACAATTTTAAAATCCTAATTCCAAATATGGAATCCATTTTTCCAAATTCAAAACATAGAAGTGGATGAAATTAATTTAAAGTTAATTCCCACTGTCAAAACAAAAAGCGTGGTTTTAAGATATAATAACTACCAAAAGATTGATACTTGTTTATGTTTGGTTTAATTGTGAAATTATGTCCAATGACCAACATTGTATTAAATGGGAAAAATATAATCTAAATAAACATTAAATCCACTCAAATTCATAATTTATCACTATTAATGATTTTGATTAAAAAAGTTGTTTTTAATTACAATTTAGTAATTTTCACTATTCATCAAAATAATAAAGTTATCTAAAAAGTACAAAAATTTCACCTTAGGATAAATTCAATACTTTGAATCCAAAAATTAAGTCCATTTTGAGATTTTAAATTTATAAAATTTTAAAAAGTAGGTATTAATATTCATAACGGCTAGTTTGATTGGTTGTTATGTGTTATAACTCGATGTTGCGTATAACACACGCTATCGCATTATTCAAAGAGAAACGTACCATAGAAGCTTGGGGTGTTACACTAATATTGGGCACATATGAATTATAATTATTGATAATGTTATAGGATCCTTTATACATATAACATTCAACATATTATTTCATTAACAAGATGGTAGTGGATTGAGTATTCATAATTCTTGACGATCTATGACCATCTTCGATGGAACACATTTAGATCATTATGTTTTAATGTATACTTGAGGCTCTTGTGATCAGTATATATTTCACATTTATCCCTATATAGATAATGCGTTCATATTTTCAACATGAATATCATAGCTTCTAACCCCAGATCATGCATGGAATAATATTTCTCATTAATATTCAATTTCTGTAAGGAATAGGCTATCACTTTATCATTTCTAATCATCACAAAACGTATTACCTTATTAGATGTGATTATGTATACCAAAATGATTTACCCACTTGTTATAAGTGTTAATGTTATCATGATGATACACCACTTTTTTTACTCTTTGAAGGAGTCTTCACATTCACTAGTCCATACAAACTTTTCTCCATTTTGAGTAATCTTGGTAAGTGGGTTTTAATATCATGAAAAAGTCATCACAAATCACGTGTATTACCCAGCTAGAACAAGGTAAATATGGATCTTTGTTATTAATGTATTCCTATGACACTATTCGATTGTATTTTTCTTGGAAGGTTCCACAAATATTTATTTCTAAGTGATAACATTCCCCATGAATGGTATATCCTCCTTCTAGAACTCCCAGGTAATATAATTTGCGTATATTCTCTCCATTCAAAATGAATTTATAATATTATGAAGATAATTTTCTTGTTCCACCTTTCTCTTAAATAATATTAAGTTGTCATCAATATGGAATACCAAAAATGTATTTAGGTAATATATTAGGATTATAATCATTAATTAAATGAATATAGATAAAGAATTAAGGAGTCCTAAAAGAATAATTGTGTACACATAGTGTGCATACCACTTTTGAATGAAAATCACGTGAAAATATTCTTTTATCCCCTTTTAATTAGGTACTATCCCAACTGAAGATCCACCTTAGAGAAATACTTGGCCCCATGTGGTTGATCAAAAAATTCATCTTTCCATAGAAGGTGATACATGTTATTTATCATGATTTGTTGAGCTTATGATATTAAATATAGAGGCACATCAATATATTCTTCTTCTTGATATAGAGTACTGGTGAAAACCATGGTGAGTAACTCTTACATATAAAATCCATGCCTATATTCTATTATAACTACCTTTTTTACACCAAAAAAATGTTTTCCATTATATAATGTGTCTTTGATAAAATAATAGATCTATGAATAAGTTCAATTGATAACTCAAACTATATGTTAGGAGGTAACACATTATTATAACCCCTTACAATGGGAATGCCTTTGAGAATAATTTTCTCCTTTGTATCAATCATTTGAGATTGATATAGTTTCCCATAAGGAAAAAATATCCACACATTATATGATGATTCTTATAAAGTATTAACCTCTTACTTACACTTGTACTGAATTGGAGGAATTCTTGAGATATAAATATTGATCTCCCTTTACTAAAATTTGATTTTTCTATATATTATGATTTCCAATCCAAACCCAAAATAGCATCAAAATCCACCTAAATAAGTAGTACTATATTTTATGGGAGGTTTAGTCCACAAAAAATAATCGAGGAGTAGTTATATACTTTTGATGAAATAATTTATCAATTTTTTTTTTCATATTGATAACCGAACTTCCATAATTTGAGGGGGTGTTTGAATTATTCTAAAAGACATTCAAGGAAATAAATAATCTGTATTACTTGAATCAAATAACACATTTACAATTCTTTAATTAATAACAAGTATACCTATCACTACATTATTATCAAGATTTACAACTATAGTAGTGATAACATAATATTTCCCATTATCTTTTGAGATTAAGGGCTATGGATGCTGAATACCCTCAAGGAATATAAGTTTTGTTTAGTAGATTTAACAGTTCCCTTGGACCATAAAATTTCAACATTAAACCATGGGTATTTCTCTCTATTCCTCTACTACGTTTTCCTAATTCATCATGTATCATTGAAATTATCAAGCATGGTGGCCTTCTATCCCACACATAAAGAGTTTCTACATACCTTTGGGGAAATTCCCATGACGATTCTTCCAAAATGTTTTACACATGATTGATTTATATTTATTCCTACAATTTTCATTAAATCCCATAGCCTGAAACTCCATCATTCATTTATTTTCACCATTGAAATAAGAACACTCACCAAACTCTATATACAATTTGAAAAAAATTGTACATATTCTTCATAACACCCATTGTCTAACATTTATTGATCCTTTTGAAGGTCTAGTTAAAAACACTAAAGAATGTAACTATTTATATATAATTATTTATAACAATATATGAGTCTTACCTTGAAATACTTGTGATATTTTTTTTGTAATCCATAATAGATTCTCCTTCCTTTTGTATCACCTATAAAAATTATATTTCCTTCATTGTATGATGATTTCAAGGGAAAAACTTGTTATAAAATATATTATAAAATAATTCCCACTTTATCTCTTAAATTTAATCCTTTTTTATTTGTGTTCTAAATCAATAATCATTTTTGATCTGCCTCTCAAACTAATCAAAAACAGTCAAAGTCACCTTCCCTGTCTTAGAACAATGAAGAACTACAAAGATATTCTCATTTTGGGTGACCCACAATTCTTCTAATAGTGGATCATAATACCCAATAAATTTTTGGGTGGTTTCCAAATAAAATACTTGATAGAAAATTTCTCTCTCTTAGGTTATGTATGAGGTTCCACCTTATTTAGGTCATAGTATATTACCTGAGATGTCTAGGTAACCATCACCATGAAATTTTAATCTCCTCCTCCCAAGGAATTCCTAATGTCATTTAAAAAATCACTCTATTGTCCCTCACATAGAATTTTAGCCTAGTTTTTCTTATTTCCCATCTTTTTATGATATAGAAAAGGATCAAGAAAAACATAAGTCAACGATTCAGGAATTAGTAATTTATTCCTTTGTGTAATTAACACTGAAGGAATATATTTTTGGATTAATATTTTTAGTATTTTTTAAAATTGATTCTTCGGTGGTTAAGTATTCCTATTAGTATACTATGGGTTTTCACTAATGTTATTTAATCATAATTCCCAAACTAACTAATTGATGATCTTATACCAACTATAGAAACCCTTTATTTTTCATACATTACCATTAAATCAATTTAAAGATAATTTTTTTTGTATTTTCACAAAAACAAGATCTAATGATTTAGTGTCTAGGGAAAACTAGGACATTATATTATATTTAAATAATAAAACACAAACCTTATTTAATTACTATTTCTATAGCTTCTTAGTTTCACACATGTACACCTTTGGATAAGTGATCACTGAATGATATACATTAAAGAATGGGGTGTGCTAAAATCACAGTAAGGGGATAAATAGGAACATGAATCAATATAACATAGGTTACAATAATAATCATAATCATAACATAAATATGGGAACATCATAATAATCATCATAGTAAGTATTATAGAAATTAATTGAATATGAGAAAGCATAAAAATGAAACATCATGTCTTAGTGGCCAAATACCACAAATAGTTGGGGAAATGATTGAATCGTGACCACCCATAACATATGTTCATAATCATAACATAATAATTGCCCAAAAATTTAGCAACATGTTAACACATATTGACCATTAAATAATGAGATACATCACATTACAAAATTCAGTGTAGAACTATATAATTTTGGGATCACTGGTCACATCATAACATTTACATAATCATGCATGCCATATATAACATATATCAATATTATAAATAAAATATCATAGGGAGGGTATTGAGTTTTAGTCTATAAGGAATACATTCATGAATAGACTTAGTATTAATAAATAAAAAATGGAGAATAATATTAGGTATTATAATCTTCACACATGGGTGAAGAATAACCAATCTCAAGAGAAGTAAAATTGTGTTTTGTGAAGAAAAATTATTTAGGAAAATTATTTTATTTTCTATAAAATCAAATTGGGAAAACTAATATCTATAATAAAAAATTGTATGAAGAAATATATTATATTTTATGAGTACTAAGTGAACATCCAAAATAAAATTTGGAATGAAATAGTAATAATCCAATAAAAAAACATTGGGTTAAAAAATCCGCTAACATTTTTCCTGAATGACTTGGTCAATTTAGTATCCTGTAAAATAAAATTTTATTCATTAATTATAAAATAAATAATATCATGTAAATTTATTTGATTTGTTATAATTTTACTATGTTTTTTTATTGCCATTATGATGTGTTATATAGTTCAATTCCGTCTTTTGGAGAATGTTTGTTTTCAGGTTTTCCATGATCGGTTCACTAATATACTGCTTTAGAAGTTCACGTAAAATGAGGATAATTGACTATAATAAAGATTATAAATTAATAAAAAAATAGAAAATGTTAACTGATATTATATTTCATTTTTATATGTTTCATGAGGATGAACCATTATATAAAACATTTAGGATAATTGGATAAATTAATTTGGATGTTTTTCCAATCATCATGAACTAAATTTGTTGTGATATTTAATATTATGTATATATGTTACTTCCATAATATAAAAATGTTATTTAATAAATTCTAAAATCTTTGTCAACCATTAAAGTAGTTTTATGACAACCCTTAAATATGGTAAAATAAAATTAAAACGCATCATCCATGTTGGTGGTAAATTGACACATCATGATTGGTGGTTTCATTTTTAGAATAAACGGGGAGGAGAAGAGGTTTGATGATGGATTATTTAGTTGTCATAATAAAACTATTTTATTTTTAATATAATATTGTAATCATTAAACATGGGTAAGGAAGGTTCAATAGATAATTATAAAAGGAAATAACTTGAAAAGAAATTAAATGAAAAGAGAAAATATTTTACCTATTGAATTCCTCTCCATGATAACCTCCTTAGAAAAATTGGAATTGGTATTTTTTTGTGACAATTGTCTCATAGATATGGGGGAGGGTATTGAGAATAGGTTTGGTAATAAATTTTAAATGTATCAAGTATTGGAATTTGTGAAGATAATTGGTGCTGAGTGGTGGTATTTATATGGTATGAGGGGGTGTTTTTGGATTATTTAATTCATTAGTTTATTTTATTTCCCAAGACTATGAATAGTTTCAATGTTATCACTAAATATATTAAAATAATTAAGTATAGTTCGATATTTCATTATTACATCATCAATATATCATCTATGAATCCATTATTCATGAATTATTTAAATACCGTAAATTACCGTATTTCCCTACATACTAAAAATTTAACTATTTTTAAAAATACTAAAAATTCATCATAATAATTTTTTGATAGTTAGAATTTATAGATGAACATAATTTTATGAAATTAATTATATAAATATGATAAATTTTATTTACAATTAAAATCATCATTTAATTGGAAAATACTCATTTTCAAATTATAAGTTATTTGATAATACTTTGAAAAGTTAATTATTCTATCATAAATTTATCATATAATCATAAGACAAAAAAAATATTAGTTTATGAACATATTTCGTTGAAATAATTATTATTTTGAATAATTTTATTGATTATAAAATAAAATTTTTTGTTTTATAAAAATACCAACACTTCTTTCTTGTACTGTGATATAACTATATCATATTATCATTTATAACATACCTAAATTTTACATGTAATATTATAGATGATTATATTGTCCATATTACAATTCCTAATGGTCACATTGCAATTTCTATGGTCAAGTTACTATTCCATTGGTATAAGTTTCATAACTTCTAGAAATACCTCCTATTTCATTAATTCATAATGTATAATGTTTGAATTGTGTTCACTATGTGAGTTTATGTGATTTATATTATATCGAATAATTATAAGAGGGGAGTTTCTATTTATAAAAACTTTTGTTGTTACATTAGTGATATAAATGATGATCGTCCTTGATTTTGGGGGAAATACCCTAAACCCCAAACAATTAGGTGTTGGAAAGGATACCCAATTTTGGTGGGGGAACATATAGAATTGAAATAAAATAAATTATAGAAACATGTAGCATAAAAAACCACCAATTGGTTCACATAAACATCACTAGTGTACACCAACATTACATCATACAATATCATCTAGAAACACTACCAGAGATAAATGCATCACACCCATAATGAAAATATAATGTCATAGGAACACACTATCAATTTATTATTCCACCATTTTACATATTTAATGATTTCCCATTAACTCTATTTTACTATGAAATATCATTTCACATTTATAAAACCCATAAATTTTTCATTATGATTAATTGAACTAATTACCATAAGGCCATTCAAGAACATTTTTACTCATTTAACAACATATGTAATTCTTCTAGGCATCACTGTTTATTCAATGGAAAACCAAAAAAAATTACACATCCAAATCCCATAACTAATGACCCATCTCACATCATCATTCGTCCACTATACTAGAAGAAAAAAAAGATCACTAAAGAAATAACACACGGAAGCCACTACATATAAGAGCCACCACACCACTACCCACATCACAACACTTTCTATAAACATATCGCACCACTAACGAACTGACCACCACCATCAACACACATCAGTATGCATCCTATAAGGAACCACATAGAGAATCTCATTCCAGTTTCTACAATTTAGGGTTAAGTGATTGAATCAAATTATATCATTGTTTATCATGGGTATTATCAAACCAAATAGTTTTCCACAGATTTATTATACATTATCCATATATGTGTTACAAGAATTTTAATTCAAGGTATCATCAATAAATCATATTAGATAATTTTTGAAACTAATATAAAAAACAATGAAATCAATTATCCCATTATCCATTATTTTCATTAATTGAAACAAACATATATATAGAATTGAAAACATACAATTTATCTAATTCCAAACCAAATTAAAAATTATTAATTCCATATCTAAATTAATCTGACCATTAATATTACATAGTGGAAGGAACAATCATGGAATCCATATATATAGATATAAATATGAAGATAATTAAGATATGATACATAGAAGAATTTTTTTTATGATTCCCTACACATAACATAGTGATGTGGGAACAACTTAAGAACCACAACAATACAAGGAAAAATCAGAATCATCCTAGCTTTCCCCAATAAATCATCAAACCATCCCAAATTTTCCCCAAACTATAACAACATAACCACCATGAATCCCTAGAATATGAATGAATTAAAACTAGTGGATAAAGGGATAATGTAACACCATATTTCCCAAAAAAACCTCTAAAACCCAAGAATCGAAGTCAGAAGAAATGGGTAGAATACGCTAAAAAACCAAGGGATTGAGAAAGATCATAGAAAAAATTCACCCAAAAAAAGAATATAGTATAAAATCAAATTTATAAATAAGTTGTAGCTCACCTCATTCACATTGTGAATTTAATATTCTAGGTGGGAGTGTGGCCCTACGATTAAAGTTGTGAAATAGATTTACAACATGAATTCCTAAAAACACAAACCCAAAGAACATATAATAATATTAATGGAGCCTCAAAATAATTTATTTTACATAATGAATTTACTTTTCATATCATGAGTTTGTTCTACACCAAACACCCTTCTAGACAGATGCTGTGAACTGTAGGTCATGAAATCTGCATATCAAGAAAACATCTTGGGAATTAATCAATCACATAGTGATACATATTCTATAGTATACCTACATAAACTATGACCTCAGAACCCTTCTCTATCCTCATTAAAACACCTCCAAGTCAAAAACTAAATAATAAATAGGTTAATAAGGAACATACTATTACATTAGCTACCTATCAACAAATATTTTTCTAGGATATTGAATCCAAAATAAAAATATGGTGGGGTTTTGAACACGAAACATTTCAGATACCACTCTAGGATATTATTACTCCCAAAACACTACAAAAAAACAAAAAATCCAATAAATACCTTTTACAACAACATCACCATCCCTCATCTGGTTTAACACCAAATCATTTGTGACCATCCAAATCCACACTACTTTGACATAAATATATTAGAAAATATTCTGACATCTACACAACCCAATCCCCTAACCTCATTAACTTGTAAAAAAATATCCGATTATGACAAGATTCATGGAGACCCACCTTCCATATCATGATATTATCCACCTTGGGTGCCTCTATCTCAAATGAAGTTTTTTAAATTCCCTAATAAATATAAAATATCTTGATTAGTAATGGGTTTTTGTATATTCTTGTAATTTAATTCATGAAAAATTTCACTACAATAAGAATATAAGGAAAATTTCCTGAAAAAAAGAAAGGTTCAAAAAATACATTATTAAAGAAAAATAAAGAAAAAAAAACTAAAAACAACTTCAGGTGATGGGAATGCATCCACATATCACATTCTAATGTACTCTCCTCTAGGACTCCATGCATCCACAACACTTGACCCAAGGGTTCAGCTCATCATTACAAAAAATATATCTTCATGATCATGTATATCAAGTGGTAATTCCATGACCATCAAGTCATACTCGATATACCACTCTCCCAATTTAATGACTTGAGATCCATCATGAAGAATCCAATGATGCTCATATTTATGGATGGAACTATGGATCCTATCATATTATGTTGGATGTGCCAACTGATATTCCACCTTGAAATCAATCCTCAACACCCCCAATGAGCTGAAAAATTATTGAGAAAGATTAATCTCCTTACCAATCCTCTTCTACCAAATTGTGGGGGAACCCCTAAAGAACAAATGTAATCTATCCACAAACTCCATGATAATTTACGGATGTATCACCATTAAAGGATATGACATCAGCAGTCAGTCCACAACCATTCAAACTATATCACAAATCCTCAAGACTCAGGTAAATCAGTGATTAAATAGATCAATATGTCATTTATTTTCCACTTAAGAACATTAAAGACCTGAAAAAACATCCAAGAACATGGTGTTCCAGCTTCATACACTAAAAAACATGACGCATATCCACAAACTATGCCATCGACAATATCATTCAATGATAAAATACATATATCCTCATCCAGTGATATATCATTGTCACATTGGGATAAACTTTTAAATGTCATCCATGAGATCCATGGAGACCTCCTTCATGAATTGCTATTAAGAAAATCAACCAACCATAAAACAACATCCAATTTTAATCATCCTCCAATCATCCCTTTAACATATCACCACATCCAACTCAATCAGGAATCATGTCTACCTATGAGCATCCTTACTATTACTACTCCACCTTCTACATCAAATATGACGTCATAGTTATCTATTGAAGGAATCCTCAACTAATGCGCTACCCAAATCAACATAAATATCCTTAATTTCCTCTATAACCTTCTAAACATCCATAGACTCCCAAAACACATCTGCTATTGATGTCTGACATAGTGAACTGGTAACCAAATTAACCTTCTCGGGGGTGTCAGATATCCCAAAACTATAATTATATATAAAAATATACCACTAACCTGTGTAGATGCAAATCCCATATTGAAAAAGTCATGTTTGGTTCATGTTCTTTGTGAATACGTCACATTGATCCTCAATTGGGTATTTATAACACAAATTTAGTGCAAATACAATTTACACTTGATCCAAATCATGTATAACATAGTTATTCACATTGAAAAATATCAATCCAGACCCATACTTAATCACTACCCTTTTCTCCACCATGATATATCTAAATAGAAAATGGAATATATCACAAAAAACCTCAATCATCACAAATTATTTTAGTAACTAAAGCACTAGAACAAAGATCATATCATCCATTGGAAAAAAATACTTTCTGGAATCGATTAGTCCACAAAAATTCCTATTTATTCATAGTAAAATCATTCATCAGTGTAGAATCCTAAGATAAATCATCCAAAAATATTAAATAATTACTAGAAAGACAAAAAGTGCATAAAACGACTTCTATATTATATGATTATTACAAAAAATAATTCCCTCCATATTCAACTAGTCTATGTATACACCATATGAATACTACACATGAAAAAGGTAATGTAGATCCTATATACATAACATTCACCAAGAAAAATTTCTTTTGTGATTGTGGTATCGAAGGACCAATATGGAAGATCTATGATGTTCACCAGAATTATTCTATGACTTTTAGTAGATTAATATGTCTTATATGAAAATGATTAATTAAAACCCCCAAAAAACACTAAATATGGATTTCATGAACCCCATTAATACATCGTGTTCATTAATTACAGTGAATGACCTGACCTAGTACTCAAAGATACCATACCAACAAATGAAGGAAATCATTGGGATATCCTTATCGTTCACCCTCATATAGTGAAATACTGACTATATGTTGACATTCAAAAAATATCTATATCTCATATTCTAATCAAATAGATTATATCTCCATAGATGGGTTTAATAGTTTTTATCTATTACCTAATTTAAAATATGATTTTCTATTAAAAACATCTGACTACCATATACCTTCTTGGTAAAAAACACTTGAGAATCCTAAGGAGACACATGGGTCATATGAAACCCCTCTATATCAAATCATACTCCTCTAAACCAAACTCATTCATACTTATAAAAACCATTCAAAATGGATACATTGAATATGAATATGTTCTTAGATGAAACATTATACCAATCTTGACATCACATCTATGAGGGGGAGGTGGTGTTTGCATCATATTAATATCACCATTCAGAAAAACATCCTTGAATTCCCCAAACCCCTTGGAACATCCTATTCTATATCTCTCATTGGCAGCACAACCAACTGAGAAAAATGTTGTTCCACTTTACTAACAACCATTTGATAACCTAAATTTCCAATAAAAAAATCCAAGATTCTAGCTCATGGGAAAATAAAACCCTCCTATGAAAATGTGAAATAACATTGTGCATAGAATAAAAGCTATATGTTACATGAAAAGATTTATATATATATATTTATAGATAGAAAATGTCTCCCACTTATTGGGGAAATTCCATCACTAGTTTATATTCTTATAAATTAAACAATGCATCATAACCTATGACCATCAAAGATAAATTTAGGGGAACTTGATTTTTATCCACATATTGTACCCACTGATGAACCCCTCCTACTAAGGGTACCCCACCTTCAATTAAAATGAAATAAAAGAGAAGATGACCCCTGCATCCCATCTCAAGTAGGTCCCATGTTAGGGACATACATTGTGGTAATAAATATCTAAAATATGGAAAAAATTTCTCAGTAATTATGTTGGGTAGGGAAATTGAAAAAAATAAACTCCAACATTTAATATTAAAATAAATTGAAAATCACCAAATAATGAATTAATAGTTTCAATGGATATAATAAATGTCTCCATGTAAACAAAACAAGTGATTTCCAAATGTTGTGAAAATATTTCAGCTTGAAATCCCAGGATATTATTGTCTTTCTTTATCCTCAATGTCCTCCTAGAAACAAAAAAGAAAATTTATAAAAATTGGGTGAGAATAACATGAATACATAATATAATAATTCCATATGTCTCTATTTTACATTTAAAAATAGAATACTAATGACCCAATGAATAAAAATCTTCACCAATAAAAATATAAATATGTCAGCAGACCAATCCTAAAATCACCATGAATTTCATACCATATCACACTTCTGATATATTATCATATTTTAAAAAACATATTAAAGGCTCCTCACTAATACATCCCCACTGATTTTCTACTCTCACAGCCAAACATAAAATTCCCTCTTCTCACATCACTTCCATACATATGACATCACATAACTTGCCATATTATATGCAGGTTACGATACATCCCTTCTTACTACACCATCACATGGTCAAGCATTAATTTATAGAACCATCCCTCATCACATCACATCCAACACTCATAACATCGCATAAAAGCCTCATGAAATCACACAAAAGCATCATCACATCACATCTCATCCCCATCACATCATATAACATCGTCATTACATATTCAACATAGTAGGATATCATGAGCATGAAGGACATCAGACTAATGAACTCCTCCTACCACAGTTGACCGCACTACAGATTATATCTTCGTTGTTAATAGTAAATATCCATCAACAACAAGGATCATTACTAGTGAATGTTGCATAGGGAATAATTGGTACACGACTATAGATATCACCACCATCCCGAATGTTGGGGAATGTTATTTTTTGCGGGATTAATCCCCATTTTTGATGTCAATTATCAAATATGAATTAATTCATTTAGAAGAATAATTCATGGGTAAATGTGTCTAGTTATGATTACTATTAATCATCCCAAGATTATATAATTGATAAATATTATTTGACCTATTTTATCCATTGTGTTTGACTCTTTTTATGAAAACAATTGAGGCCAACCAGAATAATGACCAACTTCCATTAATCACTCTTTGGTTTCAATTTATTATATCGTATTTCATCATGAAACGATCATTGATATTCCTTTTGATTAGTGGTTCAATTTTTTCGCAAAAAAAATCATGAACAATCGATATTTAGTAAAACATATCATTTCAATGGTTTCATTTTCTAGTCAAGGTCATAATTGAGGCATGATGCAATGTAATGGGAGATTAGGTACACATCAGAGACCTAATCTTGAGTTTTCATATGTGGTTTTGTAACGTTGATAATGGTATGATCAATGGATGTTTTTAGGTATATGGGATACAAGAATTCGACCACTGGTGTTGATTAATGTTCGGTCATCCTAATAACTGAGTTCTGTGGTGGGATTTGTTGTGGAATAGTAGGTGGTGTAAATCTAGTTGAAGACACATTAGAGTTCAAGAATTTTATATAATCTGAACTTACAGAGTGAGTACTTCATAAGAACACGTTTCATATAGTCCCCTTAAATGGTGGATATTGTTTATTTTCTTAGTTAAATATCACATGCTATGTAGTTAGAACACATTACAAGAAAACATTTTCTAATAATATTTGTATACCCTTAAGGTACATAGGAACATACATGGCTAGTAATGCATGTATGAATAGGTTACATAAGCTTATCTAGAGTACTCAGAACATAGATAGCTACCTCAACACAAGCCAGAATACATGTGAATGTTCCATAGTACATCATCAAATTTCATAGTACATATGAGTTTTATATAGGACACATTCATGGGACTAAGTACACATGATTACCTGTTCTATCCAAAAAACACAGTATATACTTTATTGATGTTGTGTTCCTCTTATGTTGGTTGTTGAATCCATACTACTATTTAGTTTTAACCAGTTTTAGAAAGGTGTGTTGCATTTTTTTCCTTTTCAATTAGGGTATAGTGACAAATCCAATCATGAGAAAAGGATAAGTGATCACCTCTAATATTTAATTCTTGATGTAGGTTGGTATCCCTCAATGTGTCATGGGGTGTGGCCCTCAATTTTCTTTCCTTGATTGGTTCAGTTATCCAATTATTGTCTTCCAGGAAATGTGATCCCCAAACAAGTGGATTACTCTATGTTGAGTTAGGTATCCCATATAGGCCCTGTGTGTCCCCCCTTATATGTGTATCAAAATTTTATGAGTTCCCCCATGTGATTATTTATTAAGGTTCTAGTAGTAATGAGGTCTTATGTGTGATCCATCAGTTTTATCAACACGTGAGGAGTGATTTTTCACAAATGAGAACAACAATGAAGCCTCTATGAGAATACATGGCTAGTATTATGGCAATGAGCACAATGTGAGAGTCTATGTCCATCATGATCATATCCTTCTTCGTTATTGCTATTATATCTTATTATTATTGACATTACTTCAAGGTGATGATATTTTTTCTCTATTAATACATCATGTTTATGGATTTTGTGTATTCAAACTAGGTATGTTATACCCACACTTTCATGTGCTATCCCATACTTGTTATATCTTATTTTGATGTAATTATTTTTAAAAAATATATAGGTGAAACTGGAGTAGGTGGAGAATTCTTTATCAGTATTAAAACAGTTAGATCCTAAGTTTTATTTGACAATATTACACCCATTACTTGTAGGTTGGACTCCATTATAGTTTTGCGGTGATTGTATTTTACCCTTATGATTTATCAAATATATTTTTATCTCTAATGGGTGATATAGTTGTATTGATGAGTCTTTTTAACATTTTTATCTTCCCATTCAGCACTGTATGGATGATTGTAGATGTGTGTCTATGTACAAGTACCTTATACTAAGCCCTCCAATGAGTGTGTTATATCTACTTGAATATTTTCACTAGAACATAGAAAATTTAATGTGGGATTAAGGTGACATTACCAAATCATTTTATAGTATGCAGGATCTGATAGGTCAAGTCATGATAGAGATGTATTAGAGGAGGTTATCTTATGGCTAGAGTATGGACATAGTATATCATCTCTGTTTGGTTTAAGAATTATGAAAATTTTGTTATATTTTTTTTATTTTGGATCTCAATCAATGAAACAAAGAGATGTTGTAGTTTCTAATATGTATATCCACTGAGACATTGATAATGTGTTTTTATTCGATACATGTTAGAACTAGTTTCAGGTAAAACATCATTACATGAATTCTTTGGGACTGTGTTGTTGATTCCATGTACTTCTTGAGTTTTCCACCATGATATAATATTTGACCATCATAGATAATGACGTTTTTAGGAGGCCTCCAAAATTAAATCTATCTAGGATACAAATAAAGATCATGATGATTATCCTCCTAGTGATGTAGCTTTAGTACTAGGAAATGTTTAGGGGTTGGTGTCTCCGTGTTATCTTCCAATATTACCATTTTCCATTGAGAAACAAGTTAATATAAAAGTATCCTAATAGTATTTCCATGGGATGAGTTCACTATGTGACTTATAAGGATAGATATAAATTATGTTTTAGGGAGATCTAGAATCCCATGTTGTATGAATAATCACATGGTAATTGGGTGTGTTTCTCCCATTTTTATAACCCTTCCTGATTGGATGGTGTTATTAGATGCAAACCTTCATAATGGATGTATTGGGCAATGGTGGAGTATTATTACTAAGATTCATGATTAGAATACTATTTATTTTAAATAGTTTTATAGTCTCTTCCAGGAGTTGTTATTCCAATCTATTTCAGGATAAGTACATATCAAGGTGCTTATAGACCATCTCTAGGTAATAATGACCATTACAGAGTATGTATTGAAGTTATGTTACCTCTCATGATACTCCATGGATATGGTTCATGAAGCACATTTTCAATCATGGAACATTGAAAATTGAAATCATCAATGCATACCACCATGCCTTGTATCTCTTTTTATTCCAGAAAATTTCTATGGTAGTAAAGGGTGCCTTAGTATTTGAGAGATATCTGGTTGTTAGTACTGGTAGTGATCACCACCATGTTGATACTTTGGATGGTGGTGTTTAGGGAAAGACTCGATGATCTATCCATGAGAGTCATTTCAAGAGATAGTCATAGGAAAGGGGGTTATGTAGTTCAAGTCTCTCGAGATAGTTCCAATTTTATAATGAATATGTTATGTTACTCCTATGATGGGTGGGGAAAAGTCATGTTGGAGTTTCTAACTATTTGTGTTACTGACTAATAGACAGACGATGGACCTCTCAGGATGAGACAACAACTATTACTAGGAGGTCCATAGGGTGGAATATATGGAAGTGCAGTTGGGAGAGTAGTGGGAGGTAGTTGATATTTTATTTATTTCCACCATTATCCCCAGGTGGTGCATTTTAGGATCATAGAGCTAGTGGCCAATGATGAGGGAAGCTGTTGGTTATCAAGGCTTATAACATAGAGTCTTCAGGGAGGAATCAAGGAATGATATATTTTTTCTCTACATTAGATCCACCATTCATAGACACATTTTTTATAAAAAAATTCATACCACATCCCTTACCAGATTTCTTGAGCTTCAAATGAATATTTTTTTCAAAACCCTTTCTGTTAAAGACTCCAACTATAGCAGATTCAATTATCACACCCTTTTACAGATAGCCATGACCGACCCTTGGAGAAGAGAGCTTCATGTTGTTCTCTTCATGTACATGATGTGTTGACATGGAATAATTATTCGTATTTATTTTCCTTCCAAAATTAATGAATATATTTATTATTTCAGTCAAAGGATGTAGTGGATTCAAGTTGATGGGATGTAGTTTTTAATAATAAGAGAGATGGAAGTCCAACCAGAGAAGGATGGTATCATATAAAAGAGGATATATCTGATCAGTCATTAGTTGTCATGTATTAAACTTGAACTATGATATGTAATGTTCTCTTATATTAATACCATGGTGGAAGAGCAACCAGGAATCTTCATGAGGCCTGTTGGGATTACCTCCCCAATAAGTGGTCATCTTCTATATAGACATTCGCACAATGACTACCAAAATTTTTTCAATGGCTTATGAGATGAATCACATAGATTATTGTGTGATAATTGTGTGGTTGGTTTATTTTTAGGATTTGGTTTCAATCAGACCCAGTGTGTCGCCCATGGAAGTGCTAATTTTTTCTCTATGAATTTGGATGAGAGTTTGAGATTTTGTGTGGATTACCATATCCAAAATTAGGCAAACATCATGAGTAATTATCCACCTACATAATTTAATGAACACTTTAATGAATTTAATTTTATGAGCCGGTTCTCAAAGATTGATCTTATGTTAGGATATTATTATCTTATAGTTGTCAATGAGAATATAAAAAATAAGACAATAAAATGTCTCTACAATCACCAATGGAACTTGTTTATTTTCTTCATCATGAAAACCAACAAACAATGTTCATGGGAATGATGAAATTTATATTTTATCCCTTCTTGGATTGCATCATGGTAGACTTCGTCAACTAAATTCTGGTTTAGTTTTTTATTGAGGAGGATAACATGATATATATGGGATATACCTTAACAAACACTAAGAGAAAGAACTTTATAGGATTATATCGATCTTATAGTTATGTATTTGGTAGGTCCTCATCATTGGATAATTTATCTTGGAAGAGTGGGTACTAGTTGACCTAACAGACAATAATGATGTGATATCATGCAATCCATCTATGAGAATGAATGGGGTACACATTTTTATTGGGATGATAGGACAATATCATAGAATCAGACATGATTTATCTAGTATTTAACCCCTTTTTAATTTTTTTTCCCTAAAATGGATATCCAATTGTGTGGATCAAGATGTTCATGTAATATTTTTTGGATTTGTGAAAGAGGTTGATGATAGCCGCCATCTTGAGATAAATAGAAGAGGGATTTGAGTATGTGGTGCTATACAAGTCCTTTCTAAATGGGATTGAATGTGTTATGATGTAAAGGTAGATTTTTATTGGTTATGGGTTCTAGAATATTAGACACAGTGAGAATAAATACATGGCACAATACCAAGATATGGATGAAGGTGTCTTCTACCTATGTAAGTTGTAATAGTGCCTTATAAGAGAGTAGTTTAAAATATATTTTGACAATAAGAGTCTAATGTATATATTATTGACAGAATGATCATTACTTGGTAAAGATATGGTGGCTCGAATTCATCTAGGATCATGAATTTGATATGGTTTATACTTTATGTTAGGGGAACATGGTGGAAGATGACCTAAATATGATAAAAGAAATTAGTTATTAGGAGAGTTATCATAGTTTTTGGAATCGTTAGTGTTATCATTAGATGACGAGGATAGTGGAGCTTGCCTCTAGTCACTAGTTTTTATCACTCCACTTATTAAATGTGATAGGTTGGATCATATAGTAGAAATATATTAAGAGGTCATGCAATTTTTTGATATTTAGTTGATCTGTTCCTTATGAATTTTAAAAACATAGGGAGAATTTTATCATTTTATAAAGGTGGATCATTGTAAAAGAGTTTCTATGAGAGGATATACTAGTGGAATTTCATTAATCCCACAAAAAGAGGAATAAATGGTTAGAAAATATTTACCCAAACCATTAATGTCTATTTTGGTGTTCAAGAATGAATAGGTGTGTAGATAAGTTACTCTCTTGATATCTCACTCATCTATAGGTGAACGCATGAACAAAGTTCCAATGGATTTGGATCAGCCGATTATGATATTATAGTAGATATGGCTTCGTATACCTATGGATGTCATGATATGAATTTCATAATAAATAAAAGTTCATGATGTTATCTATATGTCTTTAGATCTACTCAATAAGTTGGAATAATTCCAATCCATTATAGATCAAAATCTGTTGGAGAGTTATAGATGTTTTTACATGAATAATTTATTCTATATTTATGGAGTTCCATAGATAATAATTTCACATAATGATGATCACTTCACATCAAAATTATTTAATGGATTTTTGGAGTCCTTTTTGAATTAGTCGAAGTTGAGTATAACATTTCACCCCTTAACAATAGACCGTACTGAGTTGACCATTATGGTTCAATATGAAATATTTCAATAAAGCATGTTTGAAATTGGACATTGTTTCGATAAAAACATTCTTTTTTTATTGTTCAAATAAGTTTTTGTTACCACTGAAAAGTAGTTATGAAAACATTTGAGGCCTTGTATGGGGGACCCTTCAAGTCAACACATTGCTGGAAAAATCAATGAGAGTCATTTCCCATAGTCCAATAGTATGTGTGAGTGACAATGTATATTCTGAAGGTCCTACAATAACAGAGGAGGAGAATCCATATCCATAATAATTCTTCTTTGAAATGCAAACAGAGGCCTTTTGAGTTCGACGATAGAGACCATGTTTTCCTCAAGTCTCGCTACGATGAGAATATTATATTTTTGTCGAAGATATAAATTTATATTCATTATTAATGAACCTTTCCAAATACAAAAAAGGGTTGGTGATTATATTATTTATTACACCTATAGCCACAGTTAAACTAGGTATATGATATATTAAACATGTTGTAGCCATGTAGGTATGCACATGACCCAATACACATTACTGACTGGGGTGGAATGGAATTATTGGATGGATATTGCTTCACAACATACCTATAAGAGATCGTTAATTGGCTAGAAAAAATCCTTTATGGGATTGATATTACCATAGTATGAGCCTATTGGAAATACAATAATATCTAAGAGATAACTTTGTAATGGAAACCACATTTACAGGCTCGTTATCCTTTTCTTTTGAGTAGCATTTTTTCTTTTTATCTAGAAAATACCAAATATGGGGAGAATTTAATGACTTCGTATCTACCTTGTAAAATATTCAAATATTTTAGTAAATTTGTCTTGAGAAATTAATCAAGTAAGCATAGGATGTCAAGGAATGTGGAGTGTAGTATTGTTATAATAAAAATATTAATTATATTTTTTCACTCTAAAAATGTTTTCATGAAATAATGTTATGTTTTTAAATGGTTTTTTGGAAGTGATAACATGAGGCCCTACTATATCAATAATATTGTTTTTACCATAATGAACATGTAACCTTTATGTGTCAGGTGGTTGATTTAAGAGTAATTAGTTTTGGAATAATAATTATATTAATTAATTAATTAATTAATTGGTTATTACTGGATGAACCAATACCTCTTCTATATTTATACCTGGTTATATACATATAATTGGTTTAACATCATAATCCTTGTAATCTGAGATAGGTTTTTTGGATAGATCTTAATTATGTATATAAGGATCATTGGTCATTGACTCATTTATTGAGGAGATCATCATCAATTGCAAATTTTTTAAATCACCACAGATACAATGGAACTCCAAAATTCTTCATTAGTGGTCAATCCAATTATGAGGAAGGATATCATTTTTCTATATTATTCCTTATTTTGATTTCATGGGAATGGGATAGGGTATATTGGTAGAGGCTAGATCACACAAACATGGGATAAAGGAGACGTTCATAACCAGCTAGCACAAACACACATTTTATTCCCTATACATACTGTGAACTTCTTAAATGGTAGGGAGGATGCCTTTTACTATTCATTTTAGACTAGTATATTTAGGATTAATTCCCTTAGCACATCCCTATTATGGTATAGTAAGGCGTCACATCCTAAGAATATGATTATTTATCCTTACTATGTGTGATTTATGAATAGTTTTTAGTTTACATTAGTGTGTCCTATTGTATGATACTCTATCATTCTTCAATATATACTGTTATGTATCTTTTTATTGATTTTAAGGGGGGATGATCCCCATCTTAGTGGATTACTACATGTTGGGTTAGTAATGAACCACATGCCCATTATATGATCATCGATCTATGTATAGATATATTATGACTTACAACATACTCTTTTTCATTGAGGGGAATTATAGTAATGACCTATCATTTGAGAGATGTCAATGTTAGAATATCATGAGGAGTGAGTTATCTGGGATGTGTATCACCTGGAATCCTTAGGTAGAATTATAGGCAAGATGTATGGAAATGAATTTACATTGATACTCGTTTCCTATAATGTGTTTGTATGCATATAATATTGGTTATGTGTCATATTTTTATTGACATACTTTCATGATAATGAGATGATTTATCAATTTATTCGTTATGTTTGATGATTATGAGATGTCCCATTGTGTATGTTATACTCACCCATGCATGAAATATATAAAAATGTTTCATGTCTTCTAAAAATAGAATTCATTTATATAGAGTAAATGTTTCGCATGATGTAGGTGGAGAATAGTTGATATAGATGGAATAAAATAAATTATATACATGAATTGGACCATCGACCACTTCTTTCTAGATGGTTGGTCTCTTTTATTGTTTTTTGGGCTTTTATATGTCCCTTTTTTATTCCATTACTTTTCCATACTCTAATGTGAGAATTATATTTATTCATACATCTTTGTATTAGTTTCATCATTATACTGTGCATTGTACATGTGTTTTTAGGGGTGTCCATGTGTACATGTAGCTTAGTATAATTCAACCCATGTGTGGGTTATTTAAGCTATGTGTTTTTCTCTAACCCTCTAGCCAATTTATGATAGGCTTGTGGTATCATTATTAAATCGTTTTCATCTAAGATGTAGCATGTAGGTCAGTATGTGACATGGAATGTTCCTTACTTAAGGATTCAAATGTGTTTTTTCAAGGGAAATATATCACAAACTGACTTCATTATAAATTTCATACATCATGGTATAATGACTAATAATTATATATAGTGATTAGTGCGATATAGATTGGTCTTGATGATAGATGATCTTGATATAGCTATCTAATTCATTAGGTGATTATTTAGTCATTGATGATGAAAATGGAGAAGATAACTAACTAGGTTACACCTATATAATTAACTGGTGTTTATTTTACAAATATTAGTTAAATATTTACAAAAAAGGCTTTTGAATATGATGTTTGATTTTCCTTTTTTTGAAAATATGTTGATTTTATGGAAGACTGTTTATTTCATAGGGAATGAAAAGTTTATAAAATTTTACTTGTAAAGGTTTTTTATTCAATGGTGGTTTTATTAAAATAAGATATTCCTCAGGTGGAGATCATTATTTTCTATACTGCTAAGAGGAGAAAAATTTTTTATTTATAAAAATGATTACTTTATCTTATGAAAAAGATAAATTTATTTTCTCAGTAATTTATTGTAAAAATTATATGTCATAATGGGCTTTCATGTTTCACATTGGGCTAATGAGATTCCTTTATTTTAATATCCCTTCTCAAGATTTGGATTCAACATATAAAATTTTCAATTTTTTTAGGATCAAAGGAAAAGTTGATTTTTTTAATATAGTGATTTAAAATTTAGTGACTCATCCTAAAAGAAGAAAATGTGTCCTGACTGAAATATGTTTGTAAACATAATTATGTATTTTTTCAAAAGAAAGAAATATTGTGTAAGTTTTCATTATTAATTATTTTTTACTAAATTATCAAAAACTCTTAACTAAAAATACATTAAAAATTAAATAAGATCATACCCTTATCTTAAAACATGTAATTATGGGAGTAACAAAGAATATGTCATTGTAGTTTGTATCCTATAAATAGTTTAGATAACATTAGATGTTATGATGTTTCAAATGTAGTTATTTTAAGAGTTTTAGATACCATCCTAATTAAATAATTCCAAAAAAAATTATTTGTTGAAAATAATTAATAGTCATTTGAGGTTTTATTGGATAGGTCCTAAATCTGATTATTATTATTTTGGGGGACATTCATGGTATTAAAAACCATTAAATTTTTCTAAGTTTTAGTGAAATAGTTCTTAAGGTGGAAATATTTAAATTTTTTGACATAATTGAAAATATATTAATAACTATTAGGGTTGAGAAGATCATTTATTTTGTGGTAATAATGGTTATGTGGGATAAAAAATTAAAATTTTGGGACATCATAAAAATTATTTAAATACAATGGGATTTTATTTGAGTATTAAATGATTGTTTATATTTTGGAAGAATATATGATTTGAAGATTTCCTTATATATAATCATGTTATTATGGGATGATTAGAACACTTTGGAGAATACATGATATGACTTTGTGGGAGATTAATATAGTTTGGATATAAGTGTTATGGATATCCTATAAAAATATAAAGTAAAATAATTATAATCAGTGGGTTTCAATTTTGGTATGACATATATTGAATTATTTTATGGTTTTTATATATGGAATGAATTAAGAAGATCTTTGAGTGTTACTATTAGAATTTTGGATATTGGATATTGAAGTAATATTCCTATTGGATATTAACTTATCTTATGCAATCCATTTTAATTTTTCAATATCTAATGATTCAATGAAAATATTGTTATCCTTTCATGGATCTTATGATATGTTATAAGATTATCTTACTACATCAAGAATGAAAATGTCATCTAGAAACATTATTACAAGGACCTAGAGATTAGATAGTTTTAAATTCTCAAGTACAATGAATGAAAAAAAATTATTCTTATGGGAAAAAAATCATTTAAGTATATTTTATTATATTCTATATATCAATGGAAAAATAATTTCTGAACTGAAGAAAAAGGATGATAACTCTATCGAGTTTTAGAACATAACTATAATAGTACAATCCAAGAATCACTTTTAGATTGATGAGTCTCCTAATGGTGAAGTCTATCATGACTAATAAAGTACAATTTTAGGAAATGAGAAGTTTATTAGAATTATAATTTAATAAAATTGATTTTTAGAGTGATATATTAACTATGTGGATTACAATATAATTAGTTCTACTTAGGATTTTATAATTCTATAATATCATTTTTGACTAACCACAATTATTATATCCAAACCGATGTCCCACATGGCCTCATGCATGATTCACTGTATTCCAAAGGATTCCAACTAGTATTTTGGGTGTAAGGTTGTGATAGTGGGGAGACTATACCATCATGGACAGAGTAGAAAAATTGTATAATAGATAATGAACAAAATACAATTTAATAAGTATTAATAAATAATGATAGAAAATAATTAGAATACTATTATTCAACTAAATATAAAAGTTGGCCAATGCCAATATAAAAAAGATGCACACATGTCCTGATGATTGTACATAAACAAAAAAATAAGAATACAACAGAAATAATGATATAGGTTATTAAATATTAAAAAGGAAATAAAATCCCCAAAGGTGATCTCAACAAGAATCTTGGGCTCTAACTATGTCATGTGCTCTTAACTCTTAAATACAAGATAAAGATCACAAACAAACTACCAAGGTCCTCCAACATAAGGTTTACTCGGGTACCCCAGTGCAATGGAAACCTATGTAGGTTATGAGATAATAATACCAGTATGTTCCCACACACATTATTTATAACT
Organism: Viscum album; assembly: GCA_963277665.1. Lineage (NCBI taxonomy): Eukaryota > Viridiplantae > Streptophyta > Magnoliopsida > Santalales > Viscaceae > Viscum > Viscum album. The sequence goes on from OY728129.1 coordinate 1,449,808,333, forward strand.
AATTATAGTCCATGAAATAGAATGGAAAGAAGTGGGTAGGTGTATGAAGAGAGATAAATGAGTAATGCTCAATAAATAAACATCAACCTACCAACATTTCTATGGGACAATTGGAAGTTATATCTACTTCGGATCATTGAAAAAATAATTTTTTGATCAATTACCATACATATATTTTAATAATATATATATATAATATAGTTCTATATTTCATTGACTTATATGAACCGATTATGTGTAGTCATTAGCAATAATATACCTAGATTACTAGTTGTAGGATGGACTGGGGAGTGACTTAGTCCTCCAGAACTAGTCTGAACAGGCCTAAAAGCATAAGAAATAGGGTACATGAACTATATACTAATAGAGTTAGAGATGTTTGGAAACAACACTTGGGATGGTGAGTAAGCCTCCAAGTCATTACTCTAGACATGGAATGTGGCATGTAAATCCCAACACCAATATAATAACAATGGTGTGAACTTCTCATAAACTCAACACCTCGTGTTAGGGAATGCGTTACCTCAATGACCAACAAATCCATTACCACAGTTCTACAGCCTATATAAAGGATTAATAATATTTATATTAAATTACCATGTGGCGATACCTCTCATGCCTTATATTCATCAATCCTATATAAAGGCATCCTTAAATTTATAATACAATACATAACGAAATATATCTAATGCATTAAAAAATCCATGTTATATTCCATTAAGGCCTAATATTTCATATAAGTATTTCTAAGGTATAAGAAATAGTTGTGTCCTTACAACCCTTATAAACCATTACAAGGGATCCATTTCATTTAATCCACTTAATTCCATTTTAGACATATCAATCCATTATGCATATTCCATTCCATTTTAAACATGCCATCAAATTATGAAAAACATGGAATTCCTTTTTCAAAGTTCAAACACGTTCTTAGAAGGTACCATGGTCAAATTGGAATTTACCTACTTGGGAAAACCCATTTATCATTAAAGACATTCACTTAAATAACATTGGTAAAATTGACTTATAGTTTGGAAATTTTCTAATCCATTCACTTAGAACATGAAAAGGATCTATAGAAATTTACAAAGGGAAACCAAACATTATAAATCCACTAGAGGTCATTCCATAAAAATGAATTATATCACACTTTGAAATCAAAAAATTGGAGAAACAAAAAAACTTTAAACCAAGAATATATTAAAAAAATAATAAATTCTTCTTAGTTTACAAGACAAGAAAACTCATGTGAGGGGTTTTGTGATAATGTCATGATCATATTTATAAAACTATCCATTTAATTAGTTTAGCTTCTAATTAAATTCACCAATGGTGATTTTAAAATAATTACCAACCAGTAAAACATAAATGGAGATCAACATAACACTTAGTAGGTTCCTTGTTCAATAGGAAAAAATTTCTTATACATGAAAATTCTATTATTACTACATTATGAATGATTGGAGGAATTCCTGAAATTTAATCAATTAATTTAACAGGTCTAAATAAAGTTATCACACCCAAAGTGTCTCCTCTATCATGGATGAAATCTCTATAAACAAATATAGGACTCTATGGTATATATCTAGTTGCAATGGTAAATTTGATATGAATAAACCAATTAAAAGGAAAAATGTGGAAAAGACAATGGTGTAGTGAAATAATTATATATATATATATATAATAACTAAAACCTAAATACTGATTCATATACCACCTACATAATACTTTGGATGAACTACATATTTGATATTAAGGTCTAATTTTACCATGTTTGGATTACATCTAAGAAAAAAACCTTCACCAAAAAAATACGGAAATGGAATTCCACCTTGATAACATAATCTAGAGGATATTTAATGAATAATGATAAAAAAAGGAATTGTAATCTTACCAATTTATATCTATAGAGACTGATTATGATCTATTCTGATGATGGATTAAGGAGACATCGTGATCCCCAGCTTAGGCTTCAGGGGGAAGCACATCACGCCATAGAAAGAGGTTCACACTACTGGAGGAGAGTAAGAAAGGTAAAAATTAGGTTCTATCCACATTAGAAAAAAAAATTCCACTAAAAACCAAGTCTCACGGTTAGGCTGCAAGTCTTGGTCAAAACATGCACCAACCATGCATCACCTTCTTCTTAAGAAACCAAATCGCATGGTTTCTATTGAACGGTTACCCAATATATGAGATAACTATGTGATTAATAGTGCATATGAACTACCCAAAATGAAGCTATAAATATCAGATTGGATAATGGTTTGTGTAAACCGTGGACATCTCATGTGGGGTGTTTCTGCTACCTTGTTTTACCCACACAGTTTCAGACAAACCGCTCGCCCTGTTTAAACCCTCCAAACCTTGATATCTCATACCCCGGTTCTCCCAAAACATGACTAGACACCTAGAAAACCCCATGGTATCTTTTAAAACTATAAAAAACACATTATTGTGTTTCAATTCTCCTAATTTCATTGTGAATCTAGGTTTTAAAAACGTCTGATCTAGTAAACCCCAAACTCATATTCCATTGGGATTTCACCTTGTCATAAAATAGAGGTAAATACAACCTCCCCACATTATGAATTATCATATATGAGAATCCTTTAGAAATAATAGAATCATCAAATTACCTAAAAGAGTCCTAATGTCCCATTCAAATTGTTGCATTGCATTTCTAATTTCCCTACGCAACTCTATGCATTCATTTAAGAACACAAAACATAAGCGATCAATATTTAATCCAACACTTGTCTTCCAAAAAAACATTAATAAAATTATTATAAGATATTTCTTAAATAGATAAATAATTTTTTCCTCTTCTCATTTATCATCTGGCCAAATGATCTCCCCACCTTAAGATTTAAAATTAGAAATGGGGAAAATTATGAGCCATAAAAACTCCTCCATTGGAATTTCCTTACAAATATCTCCTCTTACTGTTATAACAACACTCCTTGAGTGAGTTCCTTAACTAGGTGAACCCTGGTTAAATCTGATCTCAAAGAAGAGTCCTCACATAGAGAAATAGTCAATTCACAATTGACCAAAATGAAACTTGTATGGAAAGTATTCCTTGGGAGACACTTCTGACCATTCGATCATACCATATTTTTGTGAAAATGTGTTTTAAAAAAGTACCCTTCTTCTGTACACATCGAATAAGATAAAAATTGGCCTAGCCACCTTCAGTTGAACATTATTTAAATAATCATCTTAGATTTGCAATATAATAAAAATAGATCAACAATGCCACCTTCCATGGATACTTGCCTTCATAATGATCACAATAAACAAAGCTCACACTTCACTTCTGCTGATGTTCCATGATTAGAATGTCATAGGATTATTTGAACCATTGTCCCTCAGCACGAATAAGGGAATATTCCAGATCCCATCCACTAGAATCACCATCCTTTGAACCCCACCTCTTTTCATGATAATATGTCTAGGGTAATCTAATAATGAATGAACTGGAGTTCAAGGAACTCACTTAATGTATTACACACCCCATGCTTACAAGTGAGATATTGGTACAACACCAAAACATCCAATTCTTATTATTGAATGATCCTAGAGTAGCATCTGCCTGACGATCATGTTTGAAGGAAAAAATGGTGTCCAAGATCCAATACAAGGTATTCCTACTCAAGATACCAAGGGTCACTAAAGTGTAACCAATCCTTGATAATTGCCACACGTCTAGCATGAAAACCAGAGAAGTCCACCTAAACCAGCCAAACAAATTATATTGCTTTAACACAGTATAATTCCAACTCTATGTTAGTGAATCAATGATGATGTCAAGATATGGGAGATTATCACCTCTTTCAATAGAGTATAATAATATAGTTTTTGGATTGGTGGATCACGTGGCCTCATACACACCTCCTGGTACATTAAAGGCTGGTTACTATAAATAATGGTGTAATGAGGTGATAGTAGATAGGATATACGCTCATTGTAAGAGTTTAATAATGGTATAATAGACAATAGATAATAGGAAATAGAATAAGTTGTAATAAAAACTAGAAAATGAGAAGAATAATAATAGTTATCAACTAGATATAAAAGATAACCAGTGCCAATATAAAATAGATGCATGAATGTATTGATGATAATATGATAAATAATAGAATAATCATACAATAAACTGAGTGATATTGTATTGTAAATAATTAAATTGTAACAGAAACCCCAAAGGTTGATCTCCATGAGTATCATGTGCTCTAGAATAGTCTTTTCCTCTTAACTCCCAGGTACATGATAAATAACACAAGAAACCAACCAAGGTTCTACAATATAAGGTCTACTCAGGTACCCATGCACAATGGTAGCCTAGGTAGGGTTTGAGATAATAATCCTAACTGGTTCCCACCCATGATGCCTATAATTAAATCCATTCCATCAAATATAATGAAAATAATTTTGTACGTATAAGTACAAATATAAAAAAGCAGTTCTCAAATAATAAACATCAAACTGCCCATGTTACTTAAGGAAACATGGTGGTTATACCTACTTCAGATAATAGCTAGACCAAGTTTCAATTCAATTACCATTATTATATAGTATTATTAAATTTTTAATAATATAATTATATATTTTATCCACCAATATAAACCATGTATGAGAAGATGTAAGTGTCCATATACATAGAATACTAGAATATGGAAGGATCGAGGTGTAACTCCGTCATTCATAACTAGTTTGAACGAGCTTAAAAGATGATCCAAAAAGTTATATTCCTTAAATCCTTGTAGATTGGGAGATGTTATGAAAGAAAATTATAATGGTGAGTGATATTACATGGAATGATAGTAAACATGACACATGGCATGTAAAGGCCAACACTAATGTTGCATCACTGGTGTGAGATGCCAAGAACTCAACACCCGGTGTAAGGGACCATGATACCACCATGTTCAAATGAACCCTTACGATCATTCCACGCCATGAATCAATACATTGTCATATATATATTTTAAACTTCCATGATGAAATAACTCTCATTCCTTACATTCATTAATACCATATAAATGAATCATTAAATTTATAATATAACACATAATTAAGTACCTCTTATGAATTTCAAAATCCAATTTCAATTCCAGCAATACCTTACAGTTCATATGTACATTTAAAAATATCTTGCAATAAGACTGACATTACCACACATATAAAAAAATTCTTGTGAGACATTTCATTTAAACCATTTAATCTCATTTAAGATAATGTAACCATCATGAAAATAACATATAATTTTAAAAAATGCCATCAAATTGAACTAATCATGAAAAATCATTTTTTTCAAGGTTTTCGGTGGTACATAGAAGGTTCCAGAGTGATATGGACATTTACTAACTTGTTTAAAACCATTTATATCTCAATCAAAGACCATATAATGATTTTAATTTAATATTCATGTGGGAAGGAAGTGGTCCATTCCATTCACATAGTAGGTGAAATTGATTGATAAAAACATAAAAAGGAAAACGCTATTTTATGTTTCCATTAGAGGATATTCTCTAAACATGAATTTTATAACACTATGACATGAATGAATTGGGTTAACAACTAATCATTAAGATATGATTGTATTAAACTAATAATTAACAAATTTTATTTTAGAACAAAATGAAACTCATCTAAGGGGTTATATGATAAAATAATGAATTTTTAAAAAAAATATTATTTAATCAATTCACCATCAAATGTGCACCTCCCCATTCTTAAGAAACCAACTCACATGGTTTGTGCCAGATTGTTTGTGTTGTATGGTTACCCTAACTGTGCTCAAACCATGAGATTAATAGTGAAGAGGTACTACCCAAAATGGAACAAGCTATGAAAGATATGCATATTGCTTGGGTAAACTGTCCACAACCCGTACAAGGTATTTCTTCTCCCTTTTTGATACCATAGAGTTTGATGCTAGGGAAGCATAGTTTCAGAAAAACCTTTCTCCTTTTGAAGACACCCTAAAACATTATATTTTCATCACCGATGCTCCGGAAACTCAGTGAGAAACTCGTAAATCCTTTTGACCTTTTACCCAATTCTAAAACAATCCATATAAGTGTTCCAAATAGTGGAATTTCATTCTGAAACACTATTTCAAAAATGTCCTATCTAGTAATAAAAAAATTCAAATTACCTAGGAATTTCACCTTGGCTTAAAAAATGGGTCATCACATATTCCACTCATGGTAATTGATTTTGAAAAGGTGTAAAACTCTTTCTTCCATACATGATAAAAAATAAAAAAGATTTAATTTCTTTAAGGGGTAGAATATATCACCCCCATGATTTTTGGATTTATATATCATTAATGAATTTGAAAAACTATATTTAAAATAAAAATTATCTTAAAATAAAATTTTATATTTTTATTGAGATAATATATAAGTATTCTAGATATAAATTAATACATTTTTAAGAGGATATAATAATTGACATTAGGAAAAATAGAAATTGAACAAATTAAAAAATATATACAAAAACCATGATCATTTTATCATTATCTCCATCATCAACCATGTTGATAAAAATTCTAATTAAAACTATTTACTTAATGATTATATGTGAAACTATTATTGGGGTGATGATAGAGAAGTAATGAATTTTTTTATTTATGGGTGGTTATATAAGAATGTAATATTGTTGTTGGGAATATATAGTCATTGTTATGATATAGCTATTGGGAATATAAAGTTTTTGGACTCAAGTAATAGTTTAACATAGATATTAATTGGACTTATATGAAAAATGGTAATATATTTCATTGGGTATAATAAATGTAATTTTTTATAAAATAAATAAATAATTTGATATGAAAATTATTATATTTTCTTTTAAAATATCATATTTATTGTGTTGTCTATTTTATAATAATGAATTTCAAAATATGTTAATTAAAATATGTGATATTTCAAAAAATGAATTAAAATATTAACAATCATCTAATTAAGGTTACAGGATATGAAATGAATATATATTCAATTTATAATAAAAAATATATTTTCAACAAAAATCATTTCATTTTAATATGTATGTGGATATTATAATTACATTCTTTAAATTTAATAAATTTAATTTTGAAAAATGAAAATAATTTTTGATATCAACAAGTCATGATAATCTTATGATATTCTTTTGTTATTTTTATGAAAATATTGTTTTTCAGGTGAATAGTTTAAAATATAGATTTTTCTAAAATTGATAATTTTATTTCATTAAAAAAATTAATTTAAAAATATCATTGTTTCTTTGATTTTTTAATGTTACATAAGTCCAATTTTATTAAAAATAATATAAATAATCAATATAAATAATTGTTACATTTTATTCTTGTATATATTCAAATTTATGTTCAAAAACATGATTCTATAAAAAACCATTTTTCATTGAGTTTATTGAAATTATATTTAATTTAATTTGTTTCAGTTATAGAAACTAAATCATTAAAAATGGATTCTATATTTTGAATCATGAGATTAAGATTTAATAAATTACTCTCTTTGAATAATAACATTTTTAAAAATATTGTCCCTAGAATGGGTAAAACAAGTAAAACATGGTTAAACTTATGAGATATGGCATGCTAATATCCCTAAATCATAGATTTATCATACTTTATGGGCCACTATTGACTAAATTGATCCTATAATTTATAATTTTCCAACATTTTTATATTTTTTTATGTAAAGTAAAATTAAAATAATTACTCCATATGGATTTTAATATATATTAAATATTTTAAATAAGACTAAAACAATTTAATATTAGTTATAAATGTCCATTGTGAATAGGAATAAAAAAAATTATTAATGAATTATTAATTTTTATTGATGATAAAATAACATTAAAATTGTACACAATGTATTTACAATTTTTTCACAAGTAGTGGAAAAATCTGTGTTGATGACATTAAAAATAATAAAATCTGATTTTTTGTATTACATGTAAAATTCCATGTGTTTAATTGTCAATAATAAAGTATTATTAATGATAAATTTTTTAAATTATAATTATATTTCTATTATGATTCTGTTCAAGTCAAATGAAGTAAATTTTCCAAAAAATGAAATTAATGATATTTTTTGATAAATTGTATTTTATATAAATATTTAAAAATAATTATTTTTGAAAGATTAAAAGTGGGATAGAAAATGGTAAAAATTATCACCAACATAAAATTTATGATCCACTCTCCATAGTTGAATTACATTTATGATAATTAAATTCTAAAACTTTTTTTACCATGATTATAGTTAAAAAGGTGTTAATGAGGTAGTTAAAAGAATAAATGGTTTAAATTGTAGCATAAAAATGTCTCAATTTTATTCGTTGAATAATTTAGAATATACAATGTTATAACATAGAAATTATATTCATTTGGTACCACATTATATGATTATAACCTATATTATATTCAAATCATTTAAGAAATTCACTGGGTTTCATATCCTCACTTATTAATGGGAATATCCTATCATCACTTCCTTACTACTTTTGGGAATTATAAATCAAAAATCACTACATGGAACTCAAAAAAATTTATCTCCACCTGCACTGTAGGATTTTCAATCACAAAAATAATATCCTTATAATACATAAGGTGTATTCAAATTTAACATTTTCAAAAAATATTTCTAATTATTACAGAGTGTTTCATGTTTATTTCTTCATCTTACACAATAATATCATATTTATAAATTTTTAAATAATAAAATAATCATATTAAATATAATTATTCTTTTTATTACCATTATACACCCCCTTAAAACCTCTTTTTATGTCCTATGGAAAATAAATACATCTCTTATGTGTTTGCATTGACAAGAACCTCCATGAAGAGATGTATTTGGTTTCCCCTAAATAATAGTCAAGGCTGGTTATTATTATGGATTTGATATATATTAATATATAATTCAATAAATAATTATAATTTTTGAAATATAATATATTACATACCATCCTACACTTCCACTTGTTAAAAAATAATAATGTCGTCTATATGTACATATAGATAAAACTTCCACAAAGCAATGTGACTCATTTTTCTTGACATCCATTCATGGATGATTGTAAATTTTAATTTAATGAATTAAAATTATAATTATGTCCTGATTAATATTTTGGATACTAAGGAATGATTACACGATTTTCATCAGTCAAACAGCCAAAGTTGTTTTTTGGGATTGTGAACTTAACATCTTCCAGACATATGACATGAACTTAATCTATTTAGTAACAATATAACACCTTGTAATAAATGAAATAAAATAGATTATAAGAAGTGTAAAATCATATAAAATTTATTATATAGTTAAATATTAATATTAGTTTATTATACATGAGTTTAAGAACATACTTTGCTTATCGGGTGACATGGTAAGGGATTCTTTGTCTTAATTTCCATTCATTGTCACCTAAGACATTTTCACCACATGTTTTTTCTTCCTTTTATAAAATAATATGTGGATGTATTTAACAAAAAATAAAATGAAATAATTTTTTTTATAAGATTATTTCTTGTTATCCTCTTCAAAAATCATTATATTTTAAAAGTTTTGAATTCCAAAAGGAATTAAATTTTAAATCGTTATTTTAAATGTTTTAAACTCTTTCTCATCCAATTCCAGGATATTTTAATTATTTTAGGAATATTATATTAATGATTTAATGATTAATAATGGTTTTTTTACAATATTTTAATTTCATTGAATGTGTTAATACATGAATATTTTTAATATTTTAATTTTGAAAAATTGTGACTTTCTTACAAAATTTAAAAAATGTTTTTATCCTATATATAATGAGAAGAATTTAAAACCATCTTATAATCTATCTTTTATACATATCAATATTCATAATTTCATTGTTTTTAAATGGTAATTAAATTCCCATGTTTTATAGAATATCTTTTTAAGGTGTTTTCAAATTAATTTCATATTTCTCCAATTTTTACGGGAAAATTGAAATTGATTTTTTATAGGTTAAAATGAACTTTTCAAGGAGTTTGTGTTGTAAATTCTACATGTAATATATTATTCCTTCGTCATTTGGTAGTTTATAATATCATATAAATACATATGTTCCTAATATATCTAATAATTATAGGTAAGCTTGATATTACTCTCTAATGAATTCTCTAATGATGTACTCTTCCAAGGAGAATATTGATGGGGACCACTGGGTATATTGGTAATTTTTAATTAATTTGGATTCGGTTATTTATGAACTGGTTTAAGCAGGAGGGAACATGATTTATGAAAATAGTACACAATGTCCGTAATATCATTCTTTCAAAAAGGGTTCCTAATTGAAATCTTTGGATTTCATGGGGAATAAAATTCTATAAACTTTTAAAGGAAACTTTATTGTTTATCATGCATTGTATAAATGATATATCACTTTTCTCAAATATATATTATGATATAATAAATTACTATTGTTTTTCAATGGTTTTCTAAAAAGATGTGTATTTTCTCACACTAAAATTTCAAATTTATCTGGTCCATGTTCTATTGGGGAAAAAGAAAAATTCATCATGGTTTTTAATTATTACATGGGATTAACGTGACTAATTTATTTTTATATCCCTCACCAAGATTTGTTTTCTCATCTAATGATTTCCTATGTTTTTATAATCTAAGAATTAGTAGAAATTTTCCTAGGGTAACAATTTTCTTTATGGTGAATCATCCTAAACAAATCTAATATGTCATGAATGAAACAACAATGTAATATGATTCCATGTTTCAATGAAAAAATAGTTTCTGTATGTCAGTTTTTATTATGTAAAGTACATGTTTTCTCTATTTATAAAAACATATAAACCCAAAGGATCATGGAAATAAATGAATGTGAAACCCTTAGCATAAATAATGAAATTATAGAAGGAATAAAGAATAAATTCTTATCTATATTATATGTTGATTGGACTACAGTCCTCCCTTGTAAGTGGATATTCTATTTAATTTTTCATGTGACAAATCATAAAAAATTTTATTTACATATTATTATTCAATGAGATCCATATTTTTTTCCTTAAAGGTTCTTTATAATATTATATTATGTAAATAGGATCTTATACTATCATGACATTATTTTTATAATATCTGTAATATTTAATTTGGTTTTAATAAGACAAAAATATAACTTTATTAGATATATATTAAATGTTATCTTAATTATTCCATGTTTCAATGATGAAAATCTCATCAATGAACACATTCAAATATCATACATTTATCTTCTTTCCATTCTAGATCTTATAATAAGTTTCCATAAGAATGTTTAAGCTTGTAATCCTACTTAAATACAACTTTATATATAAATATATTATTCTAATAAATGTGTTAATAATGTATACTCTTTTGAAATATTGCATTTATCTCTACAATTATCATATAGATTACTTCTCCTATCCCATTATAAAATAATCTACATTGTGCTATGAAATCAATAGAAGGACGATTTTTCAATATTTTCGTCATTTTAGTAGTTATTTATCAAATCAAAAAGAAAATTTCTTATTTATATTATATAGGACAGTAGAACACCTAGAGATGGGACAAGAGAATCAAGGTGTAAAATATTTCTTCCAATGAAATTTATATTTTCCCCTAAATTGTTTGGATGTTGTTAAACTTATATGATGGAATAAGGAAAACATTAGAAATGAATTTGAAGAAATATAGACACAACACAATAGTTTTAATGGGTTAACAACTAATGGATAGTATAATGAGAATACGATGATAGTGTATCTATTGTACCTGAAACCACTAAGCTTCACTAGATATTGTGGATTGAAAAATAGTATACAAAATCAATCCATTCCCTGATCACTTCTTTCACATTACCTTTAGGGGTAACACACTATCACCCTCAAATAACATCAGTCAAATTCTCTGTTATCACTGACTATGGTGTAGTCTTACTCATTTTATCGATGTGATGTTCAACTCAATAGATTGGCCACATTAATCATTTTCCCTAATAGCACTAGACCATTCCAACACTGTATTCCTTGATTGATGGACTTTAATGAACTATTCACTCAACCTAGTTGTTTGAAACATACTATTCATGTAAGTAACTTTTGTGAAACTCCCTCCTTTATCGAACCCCGTTTTTTAATGATGTCTCACATTTTTCATACCGACCTAATTTCATTAATCTCCCAACCTCCATTAATCTCTCATCCTTCATAAATCTCTTACCCTTCACAGAACTCCAAAATACCATGAAAATATTAGACATTATGAAGACCTATATTCTAAAAATAATTATTGTTGATTAGGCCATATCATTTATTTTTTTGATGCTTCTACTCATGAGGATTTTAATATTCATGAATATTTACCTTCTCAAAAATCCTTCATAAAATAATAGTGATTCAACCTTTTTCCAAATTCTATCTATACAATATATGATGAGTGGGAATCTAATTATAGACAACACCTCCATCATATTTTATTTGTGTTCACTAGGGATTTTTCTAAAATCATTTCATTTGTGTTCATTATGCTCCAATTATTCATGAAGTTTCAGTGAAAATTTTCAATTCAAAATGTTTTTCATAGTGTCATAGATTACCATTTTTCATCAATACTCAACCATTCTTCCCAAACCATCAAAACATTTAAAAAAATATTCCTTTGTGGAGTTCCACATCATCAAAAACCTCCATACCTACATAAACACCCTAATCAACCTAGTGTGGGTTGAAAAAATACACAATATTATATCTTTTTAAATCTTGAAAAACATTGGATCCAATTATCACCCCCTCTAGGTTTGATGGAAATATACAGATAAATTTAATAAATCATCATTCTAGAACAATAACTAGATAGTCATGAAATAACTCATTTATCAATCTAATTAATTATTAGAATAGATCAGTAAAGAAAAGAGGAGTGGAAAATAAGTTATCAGTACATGATGTACCATTCCTTAAGAGACCATAGAGCAATACACTTATCTCGCAATCCATCAATTCTTTTATATTTATTAATACCCTTTTGAAATATCCCAAATGGACCTATATTGATATCTTTATTTGAAAAAATGTTCCCCATATCATATCTCATCCATAGATATGTATGAAATCCACAAATAGATTAAAGTAGTAAACAAAAATTGTGATGTGGGATACATGTAACGATGTCACGAATTGGGAGGTGGTAGACCACTATGGTTTGACCAATATTTCTCAGAAAATGGCTCTTCCAAGGGAATAATCATCATTTTAGACACTTCATCTTTAGTTCCAAGATTCTTTATTTTAATGACACATTGTTCAACTTTTTCTTTTAGGAAGTGATGTATGATCTAAATATGTTTGGTATGATAGTGTTCCACTAGATTTTTCAGAAGATCATTAGCATTATTTTTATCAATGTGTATCAACATCAGGTGTTTCAACTCATCACCAATATCAGTATGTTATTACATCATCATCAATATCTATGATTAATCATTTTTCCGAATGGTGTACTCTGCATCAATTATACTAGAAGATTCTTATTGTTTTTTCATTCTCAACCATCGCACACATTTGAGTATAATGATGAATACACCAGGACATGTTGAATTTCAGTCCACCACATCTCCTGCCCAGTTAGCATCAAATTTTTTTTTAATTCATTGTCTATTCCAACATAATGATATAATGAAAAAGTGATAGTACATTGAATATATATCATTATTCATTTGACAAGTGGAAAATAATAATTTTTCTGAAGTGAGCTTCTAAAAAAGTTGAAAATATCATATCTATCCATGTTTTATTCAAGTATAATAATATTATAAATATCATCCTATAAGACGTGAGATTCCAAAATTTCCATCATAATTATCTCCTTTTTTTTACCAATTCAAATCAGAGCTAACATTGGATTGGATTAATGTTGGCTGAATTTATTCAAAACATATCTTTCAAAAATTTCATATGAAATGATGGTGTTTTCGTTATTTTTAAATAAAAACATTTCCAAAATAATTTGAGCTCACTGATGATGTAACATTTAAATTCTAATTTCATGTTACAAGAAATTGTTTCCACTAATCCATGCATTCTTCTATAAAATAGATCATAATCCTGACACACAAGATCCATAAATTTATCTCCATGAGAATTATTCATATAGAGATTATGATAGAAACCTCCTCTTTTAAATTTTATAATCTTCTATTAATAATCCAGTAATATATTTCATGATCATAGTTCATGTTCAAGATAATATAGAGCCTTTATTAATCTCTAATACATTGTGTCATTATTTTCAACTAAAAATCACATGAGTCGATCAATGTAGACTTATTCTTCATGTAAACCAATTATTAATTACATTTTAACAATAATATAATGAACATTGAAACCTCATTGAATAAATATGGAATGAAAGATCTTAATCAACCACATTTAAGTATTGTATAAATCATTTCATCAATATCACTTCCTTAAATATGTGTATACTGATTACACACTAGGTTACCCATGTTTCTGACCACATTTCATAACTCATTGAATTTGTTTTTGAATATACAAAATGTTCCAATAAAATTTTGAATTTCCATTTTCTTAAGAAGATCCCAAATCAAGTTTTTTTCAATTTGATCTAATTCCACATTCATGTACTTAAACCAGTATTCATCCACTATTGCTTCATCAAAGGATATTAGCTCTATAATATATAGTTGGGAAGAATGTTATTTATTACACATTATCTTATTTTGTGTTGGTACATTTTGATCCACAATAATTTTTGATTTATAGACTTATACTCTCTTATTTCACTTATGATATTCTGGTATAATTTATTTAGCAATGGGTTCCTCTTCACTTTCTAATTTTGAATCATAATAATTTTGATGTCCTTGAATATTTGGAATGCCTTCCACAATATTTTATTTTAATATATCCCCATCCAAAATTTTCAAATAAATTTAGATCTTTTATCATTCAAGAATTTATCTACCCATTTAGAATAACATTTAACTATATCCAAGATCTTTCCATATGAAAACCTTCCAAATTGTAATTTTTTCATCACTACACATTCTTTTGATTTAGTTTCCAATTTGTTTTTTAGAGAAAAAGTTGTTCTTCCTAGACCTCAACTATCTTATTATTTTCCTTTAATATCAATGTATGATCATTGATGACTTTTAACATCTCTTCAATCCATAGTTTAATCTCTACAATTAATTTGAGATTTCATGCGTTTTAAAATTTTCCTCTAACTATCATTACAATCAACCAATAACCACTTATAGATGGTCAACATACTTTGGCGACTCATTCAAAAAAATATCCCATCATTCTATTTTTAATTAATTTAATATCAATCTCATCTATATCACCCTTAAGCTCCACCATTCGATCAATAATACTATTCAACTGATTGTCTTCATCTTTAATATAATCTACCTATTCAATAGAAAAATAATGGATTCTTTCAGATCTGATTTAAACATTAGTACTACATCCTCTAAAAAGTCATTATTATCTCATTCCTCTTTGTAGATGAGTCTATTTCATATTAATTTATTTCTAGATTTGATGTATCCGTTTGGAGGTACCTCCTATGAGGGAACAATAGTAAGTCTATTTCACTTTCCACATCATCAAATCTCTTTTATCATCTAGGAGAAATGTTGCCTACTTTATGACATTGAAAAAATACAAAGGAATCATTCCTTCAAATCTCTCTCTTCCACTCTTGATTTTATTTGGAAAAAAGATAAATAACTTGATTTTTATATACTATTGATCACCACACAATTTATAATATTACTTTTTTCATTGATTTTAATTCTATTTCCTTACAATATTATATTTTTGTGTCTTATGGTTTTACTTTCATTTCATAAGACACTACACTACAAATAAAATCATAAAGATAAATCTTAGACATATCACGTTTCTCTAGAGATGAAAATTTATGATTGTATTGAATGGGTATACTTCTCATGATTTAATTTAGAATTTCAATATTCTGAATTTCCTCCCTTTTTTCATGAAAGGTTGGGGTACGAGGCCCCAGTTTATTGATAAAAAAGGTTCAGATAGATAGGCAGAACATCAACAGAAAAACATATTTGTCAAATCCCCCTTCCCATGGGCCCGAGTTTTTTCCTAATCTTTTCTCTAATTATCCGCTCCTTTTTACGAAATTCATTCCAAAGTTGTATTTTGATGTGGCCACAACCTTGTTCCTTGCCATATTGAGCTCCAATCTCCTTGGTATATTGGAGAAATGTATCCACGTCTTCATTAGAGTCTGCATTTACAACATTCTCCTCTTCATTTTTCATCTTCTCTTCAACTTTTCTACTACTTCTTCATCTTGTTCTTTCTTGTTCCCAAGAGTCTTTATCCTTGTCTACCACTTCCAAATTTTCAGTATGTAGTCCAGCAATCTGTTTTGTTGACTTTGATTTTGACACTACCTGTACACTAGAAGAAGAAGTCTGATCAGGAGAAGGCTCCCCTAGAAGTATACTTACTTCTTTAGAACCAGGTGTAGCAGCTTTTGCATCAATCACAGAATGGTCAGCAGAAGCAAGAATCCCACACTTCACTTTCTCAGATTCAGAAAAATGAGAAACAGAGGCAGGCTGGTTTTGTTGATTAACTATACCTGTATCCTTTACTTTGTCTTATCCATCATCCTTCAGATTTATGTTTACCTGTGCACTAGATGTATCACTAGAGGCAACAAAAAGTAAGGCTTGTCCTATGAAACATTCATGGGCCACACCAGCCAAGGAGGAAACCTCCTTACTAGTGTCAATCTGAGTAGAAGAAGATTGACACAGTGAAGGGGGCATGGGTTCCTTGCTTTTTGAAAAAACATGAGCATAGTAATGGAAAGTAGTAGTAACATGGAGAGAAGGTGCAGGATCTACAACTTCTTCCACAATGTGAGCCCATGATTTATGGATGGTCATACAGAACTTCTCATTATCATTATTGGAGTCATAAACAACCATCCCTTGATTAACAGGCTCAGCAAACTGGCTATTAATAGGGTTTTTAGAAATAGAGGTGCAAGCTTTATTGATTTGTATAGTTTGCCTCTCCAAATCAAGTTTGGAACATGATTTATGATCATGTCCTCGTCGAGAAAAATGGGTGCAAATAATAGATCTTCTGCAGTTTTTAACCTCATTCCCAATGACCTTACAATTTGGGCAGAATTTTGGTATGTTCTCAAATTCCACTCTAAGTTCCAGGTCCTCTTCATCAGTAGATAAAAAAAACTTTATCTACTAATGTGGAGAAATGGTCTATTTCAATCAGACATCTAGCATAATGGCCAAATCAAGCTATTTCAGTTTCTCAATCCATCTTAATTGGAACTCCAACAGCTAATGCAATGTCATATAGAATTTTAGGATGCCATAAAACCCAGTTTAAGCCATAGATTTTAACCCATACCTGAACTGAGGCCTTACCAATTTCATATGGGTTGAATTTCTGATCCTAGTCATGTATATGCACTACACCTGGCTTGAGTGGGAGGGAGCCAAATCCCCAAGCTCTCAGCTTCTCCTCTTCAGAAGGGAAGAGTATGTGGAAATACCCTTTCCAGAGTGATATAATCTTCCATGTATCAAAGCCCCATATGTTTGATAATCTGTTTGTGAGTTGCTCCATCCTCCATGGTTTGGAACCTTTGGGAAGTATAATCCTAGCGACTATTGAATGAGCACTGAGCTTCAACCTTTCAGCCATCACCACCGGACCAGCTTTCACATGAGCGGCCGATCCACTCCTGCGAATACCCAAATTCAAACCCTTAAAACAAGAAAATGACCTTGCAGAATCGCCGACCTCAATAGGTTTAATGCCGAGGGTTAATCTCTTTTGTGGATCCCATCCTGCACGGATATCTGCCGAGTGTATATGCGAGTTTTATCTTCCCAGAGCCAGAAGGCTTTCCAATAGCCAAGCTATTGCGATAGAAAGCCCTAATCACCACGCTTGCAAGCACAAGGGATAAAAAAACCCTAATCACCTTTGAGAATTTCCGGAGAGATCCTCCAGGTGCTCGACCCATCCTCCCCTGAAATCAAGGTGAATTCATTCTGAATTTCCTCCCACATTCTTAGAATATCACCAAAAACATCAATAATGTGAATAAATAATATTTATATATTCTAATCTGGAAGAATTTTCAATTTGTTGAACTAATTGTAAAAAACATGATGTTTGGCCTCTTTCAATTTTTTTTCCATTGTATGAATTTTTTCTGTTCCTCCCACATGGACATGGTTGTAATGAAGATCATCCCCTTTAAATTTATTAGATCAGATAGTTCCCTAGTAAGATAATTTTTATATTTGGAATCTGCATAATGCATTTTCTTATATGTTTTAGTAATAGAAATACTTTTCATATCAGTAACATAAATCCCATGAACTTTGTAAAAGGGAACATCCTATTGAAGAGATCACATATGAAATATCAACTTATTCTCCAAATTCAATAATTTACTACATACCAAAAATGGAATTTCCCTAACATTCACTAAATTATCCATGTAAATAAAAATAGAGTAAATATTAAACACCTAAATTGTTTTCCCTCTAATTCCACTTGTAGGACCCTAGAACACCCTGAGAGGTGAGGCGTGAATTTGGGTATTAACTTTTTATTTCAATTCCAAAAATCATTTCCCAATTCTAGTAGCAACATGTTAGCCATTTCTTATGGAATGATGAAAGTACTAAATATCCATATTAAAAACAATATACTCGAAACTAAAATTTTACATCATTCATAACTAAGGGATAATTCATGGAGAACACACTGATAGCGCATCAGTCATACCTAAATCAAAAAATATTAACTAGATATTGTATCATATAAAAGTTTATATATGTTCACATTGTTCCAAGCCTTCTACCTTTATAAAAACATTAGGTGTATCCAAATACCTTCCTCTTTTTACATCCATTAACCCCCCCTCCCCCATTTCTCACTACCTGGGGTGAATTTATTCCCATATTATTTACTTGAATGTTTCATCCTTAATGTCGAAACATAATTATTTGTCCCTGCTTATATCAAAACTATACATACACCATTGTCTTGAATTGATGAACATGAATGAAATGTTCAATCAAACCAGATGTCCAAAACCTACAATTAATGTCAGTACCATTCAAAAAATTCATCCTTCATGAACACATTTTTTTTTAAAATTTGTTTTATATCTTTTGAACCAACCTACTATCACCAAGATTCCATCATACATGAATCTTAGACCATTCACGGAACTCCAAACTACCATGAAACTCTTAGTCTTCATGAAACTCTATTTTCTAAATTTCATGGTTTCTATTAGTTTGTAACCACTATTTTAATTATGTTTCTACACATGAAGGATTATTTATTCATAAATAATTACTTTCTTGTATGAACATCATGAAATCATGGAAATTCACGCATTTCCAAATTATGATTATTCATCTTATAATGAGAGACCTAATATTTCTAGACATTGCCTCATTTGTGAATCCTTAAAACTAAAAGTGGACATTTTATGATCCCCTTCATTCATGTCTAAAAAGTTCCTTTAATCAAGGTGATTCAATGAAATTATTCTGTTCACAAAGATTCTGGTAATCACACAGATAACCATCATTCTAATATGTCACAACAATTATTCATGATCCTTCAAACCATTTAGAAACCATATTATGATTAAATTATCTACATCTACACAAAAATTCAATCTTCATAAAATACATTATGTTTCCATATTTCTTAGGGGTCTATCCTAGAAATCCATATTTTGTAAAGCTCGCCATATTCTGCAGATTTTGAGATCCCAAAATTTTCCTAACATTAGGAAATGACTTCATCATAAATAATAAATCCACATAAATCATAAGATCAATTAGAATAAAATATCCCTTTTCAACATAGAGTCGATTAACGACAAAAATTATATAAAATTCATTTTCATCTATTAAAAATATTAGTTCTAATAGAAGATCATGTAACCTTTTTGAATATATAAAGGATTATGATATTCTCATAACCTAGAAAAAGTATTACTCTTGTGAGCATGAAATAATATCAAATTGGATTTGGTAAATTCATATATAGTAAAAAATATATACTTATTAACTCAAAGGAATTTTATCTATATTGGATGAAATAGTTAAATTTAAGAAAATATGAAGTGGTTGGGTTGTGATAACTTTTTCTATTGTATTGAAAGACTTCCCCTTCAACAATACAATCATCAATTAATCAAAAAAACATTCTTATATACTTTATGATCTAAAAATTTAAACCATTTTATTATTCAATCATCTTGTGTAGTAGTTAGAAATTGTCTTTTCTATACCACTTAAACCTCAATATATTATTTGTTTTATATGAAATTAATAAATCTACGTGTCTCATGGTTTAGTCAAAATGATTAATTGTATACACATTATACTTGAAGTTACAAGAAAAAATATAATCATTCATGAAAAATTATTTAATTTTTTGGAATTTTACATGATTTTAATACTCAAAAAATTTAGATACTCTTATAAGATTATTATTTAAGCATTCAAAATAATGAAATTTATAAATGATATAATTATCTAAAAAATTAACCATACCAACATATTTCTCCTTACATTGGGAATAATCATTAAAAGTGATAATTTCATTAAAAAATATATTGTAAAAATATTATTTTTTGTGTTTAATTTCATGACCCCCTCCCTCCAAAGATTCCCCTCTATGACTAGAAATGAAGAACAGGGAGATAATGACCCCCGAGTCCCACCTCCAGTAAGCCTATGATGCAGACTGGAACTAATGACTCAATGATACCACAAAATGGGAGGCATTTCCCATTTCATAGTAACCATGATTTGGAGATAAGAGGACCCACCAGAAAAAAACCCTAAATAACATATATAAAAATAAGGAAAAATCATCTCACTTGTGTGTTTAAAATATAACTGATACAAAAAAAGAGTCATCATAGTAAATACCAAAATTAATGTTGAGTAATGACAAAACAACTATCCCAAATTCCAAGCTTGTAACGCCACGCATGGTCCCCATTGTCCTCCTAGAAACCTGAAAGAAATTTTATATCATTGTGAGAGAATAAGAGTATATTTATTAGGAAAAAAAGTCTCATGTAAATATGTTGGAGTAATATACTAATTCTCCCATGATAAAATAGCAGAACCAATAACACATAACAAGGTATACTAACTATCCACACGTCAAAAAGGCATGCACACTAAGTAACACAAGTCATGTAAAGTAATATAGTAATCACATCGATGATAGGATACCCCACAACACTTTCACAACGACTATCCACTTTCACACCCTAACTAAAAATGTCCTGCTACTCCCACCTCTTTTGAATTTACCACATCAATAACCACCCCAGACACATGGTCCTTACAACTAGTCCTTAAAATTGGGAAATATAATCTCATCACATCTCGCCCGCACAAACCTAGGCCTCAGAACCACATCCATCCAAATAGACATGGCCGACGTAACATGACACATCTAGAAAAACCTAGTAATGCACAAAAAATATCATCAAAAAGTCACCTAGAAAACCAACAATCATCTCATCCTGAAGAAACATGGGAAAACACAACTCACCTGCTCCAACCTAGACCCCACAAACCACCACTACAAAATGAATATTGGGTGATAACCACTTGGAAGAGGGAGTACGGAAGAGAGGGTAGCCATACCTCCATCCTTCAAATGGGGTGTTTGGGAAAGACACTCTCTCTCATAACAATAGGGGTGTTCAGAATATAGCGCTAAACTAGTGTGGGGCGCATATAAGAAACACCATGAAATAAATGTATACATATATAGAATCAAAAACCCAAGAAAAAACTATGGGTTCTCAAAAAAATAACCAACCCCTCCATACCACTTCTAACTTTGATGCAACCTTTACATGAATTTATCAACATTAATAATGGTCACTTCTACAGTTGATAAATGAAAGAAACTTCACAACAAACCCGAAACTGAAATAATACCCCTAGAAAATTCATTTATAAAAATTATCATTCATTATTAACTATTAATTTATTAATTCCATAACTACTCAAAAAACATAAAATCGCTACTAGAAATAAGAAACATAGGAAAACAGTCAAAACCACCTAGTCATTTCTCAAGGCGATAATCCTACCAGTTTAACACACTTTAAATTTACTCCCTACTTAACCCCCATTCATGAAATAACATTGTACCAATACTGAGACATGGGATGAAGCTACTCATGGATAAGCTCCAGGTGAACTACCCATACCAACAAATTCCATCACCATTCATCAATTGCATTCCACCCAAACCATAATATCATCCCCAAAAAACCCTAAAATCACTACCACACACAACACAACTCACCAAAACCATATTTTTCCATGTTGTATAAAAAACCACACCAACCACATCTAGTAATATAAACATAGAACAAGCTGATAGTAGCCCCACTGGAAAACACTTCCCATCAATTCCACTATCAATAAATCTATCATCCTATGATTCCATTCCCTCGACCGTAGAACCCCACACATATCCTAATCCTCAATAGCAAGACCACCCTACTAGACAGGGTACAAATTATATATTTAACATGGATCCCCATCTTTAATTTCTCTATTTAATTCAAGGGTGATCAAAAAAAATGATTCATTCTTGAGGACCCATTAATTTTACTGAATATATATGGTTAATAAATTACACATATACATCCATTCAAAACATGATAAACAATAAGACATCATGTGTGTCAAATCAAATACCACATACGACCATGATTTTGTGTAGTCATATAGCCCATAAAATTTAAAATATTGATCTAAATATTATTAAAAAAATACGTTCATAGTCACTACCCCAGTAAGAATTAATGGATTAAAACCATTTCAATTATCTTTATTTAATTTTGGTTCAACTAACTTTAAATGGGAATCACTCATAGAAAAACCCTAAACAACACAAAATTAAGAGATATGAGGTAATCCCTATATAGAATAATAGATGATCAGTAGTTCATTCTTGTGCTAAAATAGTGAGTGCGCATGTAGTAAGAAAAACCCTATGGGGAAATTTGATTTGAAGGCCACTACAGTAGTGAATGATTGATCCGAGATAAATGGTTATGGGGGAATCATTCCAAGATAAAGTATAATAAGGAAATATGAAAGGTATCTGGAAATGAAGAATAAGTTCCAAGGTTAACTAGATATGCAACCTTTTTAAATTCCCTATTAATGGCGGATATTGACCAAGACCATGCACTTGATTATTTAAAATCCATAAGAGAATTAAGAATTTGAATATATATATCATATCCATTGAAACATATTTGGAACCACATAAACAAGGTATTAAATTTGTTTTACATCAAAGGAAAAGTTAAATGGGTGAAACTGGAAAGATAGTTATGATTCTGAAATTTTGAAAAACTGTCTGAAAGAAATAACCATTGGCAGAGTCACTAGCGCGAGCCACTAGTGGATGAGTCACTATTGGAAGAATAACCAATGGGAAATTCCCCTTCACAAGTCACCAGTGGATGAGTCAACAATGGGTGACACACTATTTGACGAGCTACTGGTGGATGAATCAATGCTGGGTGACTCACTCTTGGACAAGCTATCGATGGATGAATCATCGTTGCATGACTCACCTTTGGACGAGATACCAGTGGATGAGTCACTATTGGGTGACTCACTATTAGAGACCTAGAAGTGTGATCCACCATTAAGACTCACCGTCACGACCTATTTTTCCTAACTCACCAGTCCTGGGCCCCCGTCGTGAGTCACCATCGTGAGCTACCAATGTCTGTCACCATTGCAACTCACAAATGGCGACCTACTGGTGTGAATCACCATTGTGACTCACCGACACAACCTACCATTCATGTATCACATGTATTGACCCACCATTTCAAGTGACTATCGAGATCCATAGGTGTGGGTCACCATTACGACTCACTTCCATATGATCTACCATTGTAAAATGAAATTTCGGAAAAACTCTTAAAATGAGTCATCTTTACCTCCAAAACCCATTCATGATTGTATTTTCACAAAGTAATTGAACAGAGTGGTCAATTACATTGCATTAGATATCTATCAAATGATTCTCACCCTCAAGAATTCAAATAAAACCTAGAATGTAGAGGGGTGCGAATAACAACCTCAGGAGATACCTCTCAAGGATCTTTCTACACTTGAAGCACCACTATCGAATTCTAGGTTAAATGATAAACCACCCTGTTTTGATCAAATGATAGAGTGAAACATCATAATTCCAAAGAACATCCTCTAACATCTTCTAACCCAACCAACCATAAGTCACACCACACAAGAACAAAAACCACATAGTCATAACACACGATCCATGGAATTCCTTCCTCCATACCAAGATACAATCTACTATGGGTGGCACTAACTCAAGCACATTAGCTTAATAAAATCACCATTAATGTGTATCAATTAGGAATCATGTCATCTATTTCTCATAGGTTATAACTTTATTACACATTACAATACAATAAAAACAATCCATCTCATATAAAACGTGTTTCAAAAATCACATTACAAAGAAAAATAAAAACAATGAAACCCCAAAAAAAACTCTAGGTAATGGGAATACATCTCTTATTATCTCTCTCAAGTACTCTCCTCTAGGAAACCATGCCTCAACAATACATGAACCAGATGAATGGTCCATCCAGACACCACTTTACCTCGAAGATCCTTTATCTCTACTGGTCGCTCCATGTATGTCACTTCATCTTTGAACCCCAAATCTCCCCAACCGATGACATGGAAATCAACGTGAAGATAATATCAAAGTTGAGTGACCTGAAAGACATAATAGATCATCTATAACTGTGATGTGAGTGATAACTAGTATACAATGTCCCCAACTCTCCCTAGTACCTCCTAGGGTCTGATGAACCTCATAGAAATCATTCTCTCTCTTCTAAACCTCTGTTGCCTATGTTGAGGGGAAACCTTCAAGAACACATGGTCCCAAACCTTGGACTCCAAAGGATTCCTCCAATTACTGGAATTATACTTTTTTGGTCATGTTCTTATTTTATCCTCTCATGAACAAGATGATCCTTCTATTCTATGATTTTCATTACCTATAGACCAAGAACAATAATCTCTCCAACCTCCATCTAGAAAAAATTCTGAATGACATGGTATTCTATAAAAATGATTCAAATAGAGAAATAATAATAGAATATTGATATAAATTATTGTAAGAAAATGCTACCAGTGGAAATTTTTTCACCCATGATACTCCAATGTCCAAGATGCATTCTCTCAACATATCATCTAATGTTTGGATGGTCTGCTCCATCTTCCCATCTATTTGAGGGTGGAAGGAAGTGAAGAGGTTTAGCGGGGTGCCAACAGTATGTTGCAATCCCCTCCAGAATCATGTGGAAACTTTTGTATCTTGATTCAATACATTTGATCGTGGAACACAATACAACCATACCACCCAAGCCACATACCTCTTTTCCAAGGAATCCGCTACGCCTTACTCATTAATTTCTAATAAGTGAGCTAATTTCATCAAACAGTTCCATTCCACAAAGAAAACATAGTAGCATCCCAGAGCTATCACTAAACCAATTATGAAATATATCAGGATTTCATCCAACTTACACTCGGGGATATCTAATGGATGAAACAAACCATTGGGAACATGGTGCTCATCATTCACCAATAAGTACACTAATAAATTCTTCACAAACTTCTCCGCAACCCATTTTATCCTAGGAAACCCAGAATACTCCCTAAAACTGTGGTACGTCATGGAAACTCCTTGGTATTGTACTAAAGGTGATATTTAAAACTCAAAGAAGACTCCCAAACACATTTCCATCAGAAAAAACAACATCCCTAGAAACAAAATCTAGTTCCATCTACCTTCCAACTATCCTTTTGTAGAATCAGTATGGTAAAAATAATTGTGCATCACCACTACCACTAAATCTCCCCACTATGACTCCTCCACCTACTATATTAGAGAATATTTTTGTTTCATATAAAATAAACATCCTCTATGACCTTTCATTCCTACAACCATGTGCAAGTCTTCCAACTCCTTCATCACCTTCCAAGCATACAAAGATTCTTGAACTACCTCCTTAGGCAACACTCTGCCTAATGAAACGGCCTCAAAATTAACATTTCTTGATGTTTAGGAGATCTCAAAATCACATTCTTAATGAAAATCTATCCCCCTACATTGTCACAAGTCCAGAACTTGTTGATAATATAACCACCTTAAACTATTTTGATCTATAAAAATTTTAATGCACTTACCAATGGGATAATTCAAAAAAAAAACTTCTGTGAAAATAAAACTGTTTCCAACTCCAGATTAGGAGATTCATAGTTACGTTTATGGGGAAATAACTACATAGAAAATTAAGAGATAACACCAAACTTCCACATCGGCATGCATCCCAAGACCAGATAAAAAGAATATAAAAACCTAAAACATCACCCCATTCATTTGGAAACCAGATCACTAGATAATTGACCAACATCAACTTAAGATAGTCAAACACTACATGGCACTTCTCGCTCCACACAAAAGACTGGTCCTTTGTTGTCAGAGCTTTCAACTGAGATGCAACTCAAGAGAAATTGGGTCAAACTATCCGGTAATATCCCACTAGACTTAGAAAACTTTGAACCTCTTCAAAATTCACAGGTTTGGCCTAAGAAACAATTGCCTCGACATTTGATGGGTATATTTAAATACCTAGTTGGTACACCAGACATCCAAGGAAATGAAACACTCGTGTCCAATACATCAACTTAGACATATTTATATAGAGATGGTGGAATTGAAGGACAAATAAGACATTCCTTAAATTCTCAGTATGCTCATCCTTTGAATTGAAGTGAATGAATATGTCATCAGTGAATACAAGAACCTGTCTAGGAACTCCTAGAGGATAGAGTTCATAATCCCCATAAACATCGATGGTGCGTTCGTAACACTAAATGACATGACTACAATCTCAAAGATCAGCTACCTGCTTCTGAAATCGGTTTTTATGATATTCCCATCCTTCCCCGATAACTAGTGATACCCAGACTGAAGATCAATCTTAGAAAACCAAATCACCCTTACCAACTGGTCAAAAATATCATCTTTCATCAGGAGAGGGTAACTATTCTTGACTATCACTAGGATTAACCTCCCTTAGTCAATGAAAACCCTCATACCACCATCGTCCTTCATTATTAATGTCATTGGATTACCCCCATAATGACACACAAGGCCAGATAATTCCCTTCTTTATCATATTGTTGATCAAAATCCTCAAATCCCACAACTTTGAAGGTGTAACCTGATAAGGATCCATAAAAATAGTAAAATAATAGGTTTATGGTCTATACCAAACTCCAAATCACATTGATGGGGTAGAGTCAAAAAATTCTTAAGAAAAAATATCCTAGAATTCCCCATAAACCCTAGGGACTTCAATGCCCACTACTCCCACTAACAACTCAGAAAAGAAGGAAGGTGGAGGCTCAACAGACCAACTTTCAACTTAACAGCACCACTCACAAAATAAACCCACACATTGACCATCCACGTCATAAAATAAGACACTTTTATGGAAGCATTTGATAAGGGCGTGCATGGAATAACACTAGTCGATGCAGAGAATAACATCGTATGGTTGCAGTTATTGCAAGAAAAGATCCACAAGGGGCAGATGCAACCCCATTATCAGTCTACATCCCCAGTACACCTAAAAAAAGTTGGTATCACCATTGACTAGATTACTCAACACCAAGAGAATGAAAATCCTCTCCATATGTTGTCTTTGATCATGGTCTATAATAGGTGAAAAAAAGAGCGTGAACTCCTAAATGAAACCAATCACAAGAATGTGTACTAAAAAAGATCATAATTCCTCAAATGATCTTCGAAGTTACTAGAACAACTACATCTACTATTTGTAACAAACAATTAACATCTTCTCTACACCTTTACGGATAACTGACCCCATGCACACACCCGGTCTGAAGATCCTGAGGAACACCCTGAGGGTAGAAATTACCTACTCTATCTCCCTTTGGTGGATCATGAGCCCACTATACCTACTACTGAAATGGAATAGTCGACAATTGTTGTTGATGGTGGTGTTGAACCTATCCACCTCTACCATGATGAGCTTGAACGACCATTAGACATGGATTCCAAAGACTCTAAGAGATTCCACATATGAAACTCATCATCCTAAATCCTATGAGAAATTCATAAGAAGAAGAAGGTCGAAATAAATATTGTTGGGGTCGACTCTCCACTGGTTAAAACCGTAATGGCCCTGGAACATCAGACATGCTATTGGTAAACCAACCTCTAGAATAACCCTATAGGTTCACCTATCTCAGTATACATACTCAAGAGTTCATTATCTCAATCACATCCACCATCTTCGATTCCACAATGTATGTCGTCATTCTAAAATGGTAATCATATACTAGATTAAAGGATGAAGGGACACCTCTGGGAAAAACACATGATACAACTCATCCCGATAGTGATCCGGGAAAAAAGGAATGAGATCCCTGAACTCAATCCCCATCTCTTGTACTGACATTTTACGTTGTTGTAGGGGGAGTAACTCCTACCTCTTATCATCCTTCATGGTCGATGAAAGGAATTTTTCTCAGAAATCCTTCTTGAAATTGACCCACATAATATCAACCTCTTTCCTATCCCCTTGGTATAACATCCACCATGGATGCTCAAATCACTACATCTAGATCACTACTAATGGAACACAACCCACAGTCAGAGCAAAGATCAAATTAAAGATGATCTCATGCTCCTCAAGCCATCTCACTGTCTCCACACCCAAAACCTTGTCCTCATACTTTCCCGTGGACTTTTACAAGAAATAACATAACGTTTTATGCCAATGGTCATCCTTCTCTATTGGATCCAACATCTACTTATCATCTGGAACATCTTGTTGTGTCTCAACTGCCCGAGCCACGCATGGATGATGAGTAGGCACCATAGTTGAAAAAGGTAGATAAGGAACTCCAAATCCCAAGTATTGCGGAATTTTTCTATAGGTTAATTTTAACTCATTACTTATTTGAAATTCCCCAAAACGCTCGATTAAAATTTCACACAAACCATTATGATGCATGTACATTTCCAAGGGTCTCTACCATACAGACGGTGTTCCTTCACATGATTGTTTGGTAGTCTCAGAGTCCTTGCTTCAGATCCTGATGGGCCCTAAAATCCCATGTATTAGTCAGTCTTCCCATGAATATGTCACGAACCATGATCACTTGAAACTATTTCCATACCGAATCATTAAATACTCATTATGCTTAACTCTAAAAATCATCCTATATCTCAACCATTAGCAGTGATACTTTTTTTCTTGACCCCTCCCTCTAAAGATGCCCCTCTTGGACTGGAAATGAAGAAAGGGATATAATGAACTCTTGAGTTTGGCCTCCAATAGGACCCATGGTGGAAATAAGCACCAAGGGTACAAAGATCTCACAAAATGGGATGTGTTACCCTTTTTATAGTTACCATGATTAAGAGATAAGATGATCCACCCCAAAATAATTCCAAATAATATATATAAAAATAACCCAAAATCATCCAATGTTTATGTTTAAAAAATAACAGATAAAAAATAAGTGTCTCCAAAGTAAATAACCAAAGTAAATATAAGCAGCGATAAAATAAATATCCCAAAGTCTGAGCTAGTAATGTCCATCCTGGTCCCTTTAGTCCTCCTAGAAACCTGAAAGTATTTTTAAAACATAGGGTGAGCGTACAAATATACTCTATAGGAAAATCAAAGTATCTCATGAAGAAGTTATAGAAGCATACTAATGCTCTGATGAGAAATCAATAGAACCAAAAACACCAAATAATGTATTCTAACCATCCCCACCGCACTAAGTAATTCACACCAAGTAACAAAAGTTAAGTAATGTAATATAGTAATCACATTGATGATAGGGACAAATTGTAAACTAATTAGCTTCTCTCACACCCTAATGACAAATGACATGGTACTCCCAACACTTCTGAGAGCACCACATCACAACATGCCCAAACACACCTGGTGTTTACAGCTAATATAATAAGATGGGAAAATGAAGCTCATCAAATCTCAGATGTTCACACATGGGGATCACATCCACCTCTCACCCGTAAACACCAGGTCCACATACCAGGTTACATACCGAAAACACCTAGGAATGTATAACACATCACATCCTAAAGATATATGGGAAACCATAAATCATATCACCCAAAAGAAACCTGGGAAAACACACCTCACCTGCACACACCTAGGCCCGACAAACCACCACCTACCGAAAAAATAATGGGACATCACCTTCTAGAAGAGGGAGTAGGGAAGAGCAGGTGGCCCACTATTCATCCCCTCACCATGATTTTTGGGAAATACACCCACCCCAATATCAATGGGGGTGTTTGGAATATAATGCTCAACTAGGGTGGGGTATATATAAAAACCAAATGGAAATACAGATATATATATATATCATCAAATATTCAAGCCCTTCCTATGGGTTCTCAAACAAACAAACATCCCCTCCATAACACAGTCCACTTTGAAACTACATATAAATGCATTTATCAACATTAAAAATAGTCAAATTTGATGTAGATAAATGAAAGATGCTTCACAACAACCCCCAAACACAAATCATACCCTCAGACAATTCAATTAACCAAATTATCGTTCATTATTGACTACTAATTTATTGATCCCATCACTTCCTAGAAAACTACTAAGCACAATAGAATAAAATGAAACATAGGATAATGGTAAACACTACTATAGTAATTTTAGAATCTAAAGAGCCTTTTATTTTAACACAATTCACATTTACACTTTTTTGACACCCTTTTATGCTATATCAATGTACCAATCACATGCCATGGGGTTAGGTAACTCGTGGAGAAACATCAGGTGAACTACCCATACCAACTACAATCATCATCATTCCTCAATGCCATTCTACCCAAACCATCATCTCAAACCGAAATAAACCCAAAATCATGGTCGTACACAACACAACTCGCCAAAACCAACTTGGATGCCCCACTGCATAACATCCCCATACCAACCACATCTAGTAATATAAGCATTGAACAAACTGATAGAATCTCCACTGTAAAAAACTTCCCATCAATTACACAATCAATAAATATTGCTACATAAGATTCTATTTCACTATCTATACCACCCCACACGCTTTCGTACCATCAACATCTCCCCACAAAACCACAAAAGGCACATACTTAAGATTAAATAAGGCTACCATTCTTTAATTCCCCATTTTAAATCTGGATTGATAAAAAATAGATCCTCAAACATCCATTTAATTTACTGAATATATGTGGTTAATAAATTTCATATATACATACATTCAACACATGAACAATAAGAATACATTAGGGGTGCACAAATAAATACCACCAACGACTGTTATTTTTAGTTGGAATATAGCCCATACAATTCAAAATATTGATCAAAATATCAGTAAAATAATATAATCAACATCACTTTCTGCATTCACTATTATATGATTCAATCTAATTCAATTATCATTATTAAATTTGGATTCAACTGCATTTACCTAGGAAATATTCATACAACCACCCTATATGACATGTAATTAAGAGAGATGAAGGAATCCCTACCTTGAGGAATAGATGATCAGTAGTTCCACTTTGGGCCAAAATAATGAGTGCACATGCAGTAGGATAATCCTTCGGGGAAATGCGATCGGAATTACACTACACAAGAGTATGATCACTTGAGGAAGAAAAGTTCTAGGAACTACATTCAAAGAGAATTGAAAATCAAAATCTGGGGAAGGTCTCTATCTTTGAAGAATCATATCTATGGCTAATGGGAAATGATACGGGTTTGAATTCTCCATTAAAGGTGGATCTTGAACAATACCACATACTTAACTATTTAAAAAGCCCAAGAACATTAGTAATTTTGAGATATATTTTATATCCCTTGAAATGTCTATGAAAACACATAAATTGGTATTAAATTCATTTTACATAAAAGGAAATTTTAAAGGGACGAAACTGAAAAAACTAATATGTTTCTAAATTTTCGAAAAACTATCTAAAATACCTAAAAATTGGGTGATTCACCATTGTGAGTCACTATTGGATGAGTCTTTGTTGGGTGAATCACCTTTGGGTGAGTTACCATCATGTGTTCTCGGTGGGGGAGTCACTATTGGGTGACTCACTATTGGATGAGTCATCATCTGGTGAATCACCATTGGTCAAGCTACCGATGGATGAGACGCCAATGGGTAACTCATCGTTGGTAACCTACCAGTGTGAGTCACTATTGTGACTCACCATCATGACATAACATTCTTGGCTCACTGGTTCTCACACACCATTGCGAGTCACTTTTATTAGCTACCGGTTTGAGTGATTGTTGAGACTCACTAATAGAGACCAATCAGTGTGAGTCACCATTGCGACTCACCGTCAGACGTGCTTCTATTGGAAGACTGTATTTTTGGAAAACTCTTGAAATGATACATTATTACCTCCCAAAACACCATAAAGACCATATTTTCACAATGTAATAGACCATAGAGGTCTGATCCATTACATCTATAGTCTTATTCACTGAGAATTTAATATCCATAAACCATAATAATTTATTTGAATTTACCTGAATTTATTTCCATATATATCAATCACTATAATTTTTTTTGTAATCATAATAATTTATTCCCAATTTTATTGATTGTGATACATTTATGTACTCATATAGGATTTAAACATGTGTTAATAAAGGTTCAACTAGAATGCAATTTATAAATATATTTATTAGTGTATCCCAAGAAATGTTTATTTCTATGCTAATATTTAATAGTGTAATGGCCCTAAATTGAATGTTGAAAAAATGTAATGGATATAATTTTACCTTTACAACTCCTTTTAATTTAATTTCTTTATATATTGTGAAAATTTATATTCTAACCATCACTATTGTATCTTATAATCATCATCAATAATTATATATCATTTTAAAATGTATTATATATAAAAATAGAATTGGTTAATTCCTCTATGAAATTTTGAATCTTAGCATTATGATATTAATTATTGTTTTGAATTTTATATACATTATCACATACCTTCTAATTTTTTCTAGAAGCAGTGCATATCAATCTCTCTTTATCTCGAGTAAAATTATTATTTTAATCATTAAAGTCATTGTTATTATTTTATACTTTCTTATATAATCTATAAATATTTATTGTACCATTATATAATTTATCAAAAAAATAGTTATCTCTTCAAAACAAGTATTATCAGGAAAGAATTATTTTATATGTAATTTCTATAAAATAACGAGATTCATAAAAAGATTCAAAATGTTGTGAGTATTTTTACAAGTATATAGAAGACACTAAATAGATTAATCAATAAAAATATATATTATATTCATCATTTTATAATTAAAATAACATATCTTCATAAATATCATTATGTTTATTCATATTTACTACACCAAATTTGTATGGTTTTACCATTGATGTTACTTACTCAATGGTAATATTCATCATATTTTCCTCTAAAATTTTCTTCTAGTAACTCTACTCAATAATATTAATATTTGATGAAATTAAGTAAGTCCACACCATATTTGATCCATAACTAGACTTAGAATTTAATATTTCTCATATGTTTCAAATATTATATTATATATATATAAATATCAAAATCAAATCAAAAAGTGAATGTTTTTGGACATTAATAGTTTTCTTGAGATGAAATTATTACCAGTAGTAAAGATAAAGCATGTTTTAAAAAAAATATTCAAAAACATAAATCATGAAAATAAAGAATAGTTATATTTTATAATATTTTAGTTTTTAAAATTCTATGACTACACTTTATCACATCATTACTCTTATAGAGGTGTGGATAACAATATATACTAAATTTTCTTGGGGTTCACAAAACAATTATAACCTATGTTTTGTAATAGTGGAATAACTAGTAAGAATAATTTATTTTTTTATAGTTGAAGAAAGAAATTAAAAATATATATTTTTAGAGTTATAATATTAAAACATCAATTTTTTGTAAAAATTAAAAACTAAATACAGATAAAGAACTTTAGGTAAAATATGAAAATAATTCTCAAATACTAAAGGATTTGGAAAAGAACATTGAATCATAAATAATTGTAGTAGTATAATAACTTTTTTTAAATTTTTTCTGTATATTTTATCATAAAAATATATTTTTATATTATAAGAGAAGTTATTTAAATTCATAATTCAATTAAATAAAAATCTATTTCCCTTTTTTCTAATTTTTTAGAAAATGGAAATAAAATTAGTTCCATAAGTCTAATAAGGTTTTTTTGTCCATTATTCGAGTTATTTAAAAATATATTAATAATACACTGATTCTATAAAATAGTATTACGAAACAACATAATAATATGTTAAATTATCCTAAGAATATTTTAGTACCATAAATTACATTCTCTTGAAAACATATTTTTTAGTTCCGTACTTATTCTACATTCTACACTTGACATAGTTTGTGGGTTGTATAACTCGCCAAAATTTTAAAATAATAGTTATTGGTTTGATAATATATTGAAAAAAGACACAAATAATAGAAAATAAATTAATAACTTGAAACATTTTGATATATTCTATTTTAAATAAATTTTATCCCTTTGATACCTTACAAAACATGTATCCATGAGTCTAAAAGAATGATAATATAGTATAATATTATAACATAGATGTTAAATTTGATGGTATAAATAACAAAAAATAATATATTATAAACAATATATGGTTCACAAATGTGAAAATAATTCATTGGTTGTATATTTATAATTAATAAAATAAGAATCATTTAAAATAAAATCAAATGTTTACTAAAAAACCAATATTTTTTCTAAAATTTTGTTTTATTACTTTTTTTAATATATTATAAACTTAATTTGGGCATGTTTTGATTTTTTTTTAAAAATAAACTTCATTTTTGAAATTTATTTGTCCCAAAATATCCTTGGGGTAATTTTTGGGATTTTTCTGAAAATTGTTTTTTTTTATGATTATTGAACATTTGTGTTTTTTATTGACAAAATATTTTTCATTTAAACAATTTACACATTTAAATTTGTGTTTAATTTTATATTAATGTATAGTTAGAATATATATATTAAATTACAATTAATTTAGGTTAGTTAAATTATTTTAATATTGTATTCTGATATAATAACATTTTAGTCATTTGAATATTCTTATTTCGAAAACACATTTCTTGACAGGTCATTGTGTTTTCTTTAAATTAAATTCTATAAATTTAATGATTTATTTTGAAAAATGGATTTCATTTTTTGAATTATAATAAATAATTTTATCTGAGATGGTCAAATTTATTTTAGAACATAATGAATCAGGATGAAAATAAAAATTAATTTTAACTGTTATGGTAAAAAAATAATCAGGGGGTTAAGCTAAGAAGATATTAGGTAAAAATGGCCTCAAATTTAGGAAACCCATTTTTTATAGATATAGATAGATCATATAAACTCTAAGGGTATAAAATTACCTATTTTTTTTCTTTAAAAATATAAAAACATGGATGTGAATTTATATTTTCAAAACATCTATGTGTGTCCCCTCTGAAATTTAGGAAAGCCCACAATTCTCCTCACCACTTTACTCTTCAAAAAAGAATTTCATAAAATAACTTCCAAAATATCATAATTAATTTCCTCTACAAATCATTAATTAATTATTTTTATTTTTTTTTGACCACACAAGAACTGTTTAATTAGAAAATTAAAGACTCTATCTCAAGAAGAGGTGAAATTATTAAACGTTTGTATTTGTTTATTACATGCTATTATGATCATATTAAATATGATTATATAAAAAAAATATACCCTATACACTGAAATTTTTTTATAATTAGATATATGATATCTATATCCAATTCTATTAAATAGGAAATTATGCCCTCTATCGTTTGTACATTATACTACCACCTCAAAAACCGATGATATTCATTTCCATAAACACCTTTCAAGGATGGATATAATGATGGATTTAATTCATATATATAATATTTATTATTTTATTAAATTTTTTAATTATAATATCATATATACCTTCTTAAAATCTATCATAATTTTTTTTGATAAAGTAACTTGTGTGTATGAAAGACTACAACCGCATGCAGTGATGTGATTTTTATTATAAGTATTCTATACATAGAATGTAATAATAGTAAATTTAATGAATATATGTAATATATATTTGACAAAATTTATTATGAAAAATTAATATGTCATATACTCTCTTACACTTTCACCCATTAAAGAAAATTATAACTTCACCATTGTATACTTATGACCTACCATATCCTTGAAGGGATGTGATTTGTTATCCATGTAAAAATTTAAAAAATGATTCTAAATTTAATATAATGAAAAAAATTATAATTATTACATTAAAAACATTCTATAGATAGTGAAACTATATAATATTCTCATAAATAATTATATTCACAGTCAAATAGGCATGAGAAAATAAGACAATTATAACATGAAACAATAGTAAAAATGAAATATTATTATAAAAAATTTGATATGATGTTATAAAAGGATTATATAAATAATATATAGAGTAAATTGGTTTCTTATATGTTCAAAAAAATATAAAACCACTATACACGAGGTTAAATCTTCTTCATCTAAAAGGAAGCATGAGGTAAGTGACTATGTCTTGATTTTACTTCATTGAGGCATATTGTAACAATATTTACCGAATCTATTTTATATGGTTTAAATATTTCCAATTTGACATGTAATATCATGATTCCTTAATAATTGATTATATTTTATGTTTAAATTTGAAACATTTCATTCAAAGTGATTTGACATTGATATTACAATGAGGTAAATAATTTTATAAATAAATTTTCATTCATTGGTTTATATTAATTATTATTTATCATTAATCTTTTATGGTCATGGGTGTAATGAAATATGATTTTATATTTTTTTTTTATTTTATTATTTTGGATTTAATTTCTAAAAATATTTTTCTATTCACACATCAACATTTTTATATTTATAATGGTTTATTGGAAAATATAATTTTTATCAGGATAGTTTATTCTTGAACTTACATTAGATGAAATTATTTGGTAATTTCATAATAAAACCTTTTAAATTTATTCTCCTTTGATTATTCATGATGCTTTCAAGAAATAATACCTATATTTCCACTCTTTGGTTTTAATAAAACTGAAATTCATTTTTCTCATCAATCAACAATCCTTTTTTTTAATATGATTTATTTATAAAAATGTTTCCAATTTTTTTAACTTTATCTAGATGATTTGATGAAGGAAATTTTACACATTTTTGACTTTTTACAAAATGGTTATTATTAACATTTCATTCAATAATATGAATTAAATATTATTTTCAATATACTTAGCAAGAATAGAACCTTCCATCATAAAAAAACTAATTCCATTTAATATTTCTTTAGATGATTAAATGTTAATTTTTAAGGAAATTTATTTCTAAATATTTTTTAAATATATAGATTTTAGATTGATTTTCAACCAGAAGAGGGTATTTTCTGAAATAATGTTTTTAAATGTTTTATTGTATATCTATCTTTCAACAATAAGAAACATTAATTTTACTTATAATTAAATGGTAACATGTTTTATTAACACCATAGTTATTCATCCACTAGATGGTTTATGATAGTTTTTAAAAATGTATAGTATTCCTGTTTGTTTTATATTATCATTTTTTAGTAATTAACATTCTCAAGAATTATTCACTTTTTTGTGATAATTGGACAATATGTTTCAAATAAATATCTATATTATTTATCGTGGATATATTTATTTCATAAAATCTATATCATTTCTACATAATTTATTTTTCATTGAATATTATTTTATTAACTTTGAATATTATGAATATCTTTATTCATTACCCAATGTAGACATTTAATGTTTAGAGATTAATTCATGAATCAAATCGATTATTTGATATATATAAGGAATGTTATTTACATATAGTTATGGGGATTTCATGGTTATATATATCCTCTCAAAGAATCATTTGTATAATGAGACAAATTAGTTGGCTAGCTTTAGATAAATTGGTTTGTTCTATATACTGACCCATCGGGTTAAAAAAGTCTTGTGAATGTTCTTGAAAGTATATATATTTCTTAATTATTGATATCATGATATCAAAATATTAATCTTTTACTTAATTAATTATTTATTTATTATTTCCCATGATATATTATCAAATATATTATCTATAGATTCATTTTTATTCCCAATTTATCAAAGAAATGGTATTTGTTTTTTGTTATTTATGTAGTTTTATTATTATTTCATACTAATTAATAGTAGTAAAATTTAAAAAATGGAACATGTGTTATTATATTTACCATTCCACATTTATTATTGATAATTTAATCGTGATATCCATGTTATTTATAAATTGAATGTGTTTCCTATTATTTACCACTCCATATTGATTCTGTGTACTAATTCATGATCACTTATAATGTAATTAACCACTATTGAGATTTTACTCGCACCCTTATTTTGTTCGATTTTTATAGTATTTGTGAAGTATACTATGATTAATATTAAAGGACATTCTATAGAAATTAATGATAATATCAAAAAAATTATATCTTAATTTTTGTAATCAAATTTAATATATGAATAATATATATATCTAGTTTACCAATACATCAAAAATTATCATTACATTGGGATGATGTTATTTGAATCTAATCCCAATGTAATATCATAAACACAATCTCAGTGATACTTGGGTCGGGGTCGGTATAGATGGTATCAGATTAAGGATTTACAAAATCCATGGGAACACTATTTAGGTAAAAATAGACTTAGGTATATAACTTTATGATCGAAAATAAGGATAAGTATAGAAGAACCTATTTATGATTCAATGAGAAAGATACTATAATTGTTTTACAAAATACTTATATATTGAGATACTACAGTTTCATTTGGTTCTTTCATAGATATACCTATGGGTAATAACTCAAACAATTCATATAGGGTCTGACTTGGGTGTTACCAACTATATGACTACATACATTATTAAACGCAAGTTTGAAACTGATGGAGGATATGGTTAACAAAATTCACATTTTCATTACAGACATTTTTGAAGGTTCTGTATTGATGAGGGAAATTAGCATCCCAGGTTTAAAATATGGTATCATAGATAAAAAATAAGGTTACATGATTTTGAAATTTTATAAATGATTATATGCTTTTCCCACTCAGAGTATCGTTTCTTTTACCCTTTTTTCCTTTATTCAATGGATATAACCTAAATGAACCATGATAACATTGAATATGAAATAAAATTTGGTAACAATAATTATCTAAATTGGATTATTACTAAAGTGAATGATATTAATATTATTTCTAATCAATTATCTATAAATATAATTAAAACCCTATACCTTAACCAACACTCAGACGCAACAAATTAGAGAAGAATATGTTTTTCTAAGAGATGAAGAGATAGAGGTCATGGGGGAAGGAGTGATTTATTTTTACTATGGTTTAATTATAAAAAGAGACTCTCATGAATGTGCCTCTATGAAATGTGAAAAAAAATTAGTTTTGGGAGAAAAATTCAAAACAAAATGAATTTCTTGGAAAAAAAAGAAAAGTACTATGGAATCGATTATGTTTTATCCTGGGGATAAATTTATAGATCATTTCATAAAATATGGGGAACCTTGGAATTATAAGAGTCAATTATCTCATATATTTGATAAATTCATGGCCAAGGAATAAACAATGTTGAAATAAAATGGAGAAATTGGTTTGGTATTTAGATTCCATAATTATATTGAAATATTTTTTAACTAATATTGTTTTTTTATATTTATCAAAAAACATATAATGATTATTAAATATTTTTAAGAATATATAACTTCATTAACTAAATAGTTATGAATACTATCATGGGATTTTTATTTTAGGTTTTATTATAATTTCAATATCTAAATAGGCTTCTACCAATATAATGGATTTATTGGAGGATATATATGGAAAACCAACCCATTAGATTAGTATATGTTTTAGTGAATGTTTTATTTAAGTTATAATTAAAATAAATGTTGATTGAAGTAATTAGTAACCTTTTTGGTTTATCTTATCATTTATGTTGAGGTAATTATGGTTTATTAAACTTTTGTAATGATATGGAAATTATATTGAAGTAGTATTAGAAAAAATACATGCCATATTCTTGGTGAAACCCCGTCATATCTAGAAAGGTAGTATCTCTTTCACCCAAAAAGGAAGGGTGAAAAGTTGATTCACCTACCGCTAACCCACATGATGTTCTGGTTAATATTTCACTATTTTTAATTAAATAATTAGATGGATAAAAAATAATTTCAGACCAATGATGTTATTATTGATGGTTATAGATGAATATTGTATATATGAGAACATTTTTTACTAGTATTAATTTTGGAAAATATTTATTGATATATAGAAGGACACTTCATCATTTTATGGATCCTAGATTATTTTAAATGTATATTTTACTACTTTTGAAATAAAGTATTTTTTTATATTTATTTATTATAGTATGATATTATGTTGAAATTTATTGAAACTAAACAAAAATATGAAATTGTTGTTGTGAAATATTATGACACTGATACAATACATTTCCTTATTTTCTCATACAATAAAATAATTTCTCAATTTTTAGAAAAGGATATTAAAATAAAAAATATTATCCTATTACATTTACATCGAATAAATCAAACGACCTTTTAAATAATCTTTTTTATTAATTTTTTTAGGTACTTAAACTTTAATTTATCATTTAATTTGTTGTGATCAATGATCTTGTCATGTCTTACGCTTTTCATCCATGTCTATATGTTCACATTTCCCTAATGTTCTTTTTTTTAAAAACTGATTATGTATTATCCCATATAATAATTTCTCTTACATTTATATTTTATTCTATGTATGTTTTATTTACCACTATTATTATGTATCTTTTAAACAAATGTGTATTAGTTTGTGAGACCATTGATAACCGAGATAATGATTATATTACTATGAAATGGTTTATTTAATGGTGGTAAATTGTAACACATAGATATTTTTAAATAATAATATGTGGTTTGATATAGTATAAATCATTTGAAAAAATGACTATAAAAGAAACTAAAACAAAAAGAATTTATTACATATTTATATTTAAATCAATTTGATCTCTTTGACAGCTTGCAGAACATCCTACCCTTTGTCTAAATGAACTCTAATATAGTGTACTATTA
Organism: Viscum album; assembly: GCA_963277665.1. Lineage (NCBI taxonomy): Eukaryota > Viridiplantae > Streptophyta > Magnoliopsida > Santalales > Viscaceae > Viscum > Viscum album. Next base: position 1,449,849,868 of record OY728129.1, read on the forward strand.
TAAAATAGCTATTAAATGGTTGGATTTGAATAATAATAACTTAATTATTGAATTTATATCATTTAAAAATTCAAGAATAAATTGAGGGGTTTTGTATGGATTATAAATAAAATTAAAATAATTTAAAAGAAAAAGAATTTATTTATGAAAAAACTATATTTTTTCTAAAAGGTAGTTTTATTTACCATTTCTCACATATTATAAAATTACATTTTAAAAATTTTATATAATTATTTTGACATAATAATGTTATTTTTTGAAATAAATATTTTAAAATTATATTTGGTTTAATTTTTTAGTTTTTTCTTAGAAGAGAATATTTTTCATTAATAGTAAAAATAAATATTTTTATTTAAAACTATTTTTTCATTTAAATAATTTACAAGAATAAATTATAATATAAATTGGTCTCAAAATAAAATTTACAATTATATTAAAATTAAACAAATTTAGTTCATTGGAATCAAATTCACTTTGAATTGTGATATAAAACCTTTTAATTGTTTTAATTATTTTCTTTTGAAAAACTATTTTTTAATGATTATGCAAGTTTTATTTTAAATTTAATTATTCCCCCTCTATGAATTTATTTCAGAAAAATTGATTCCGTATTTGAAACTAGTATAATTAATTGAATTTAAAAAGGTAAAATTATTTATTTACGAAAATGAATAGTTAAAACACTAAAAATTAATTACTGTGGGTATGGTAAAAATGGAATTACTAGAGGTCAATCTATGATGATAATGGTTAAAATGACATAATACATAACCAAAAACCATTTCATATACATATTTTGACAATACCACCTATATGGTCTTAGTAGGAACTATATTAGAGTCTTTATCCATTAGAAAAATCTAGGTATCACTATATATTTTGTAACTTTCTTTGTTTGTCTTCACCCAGACAAACAAAAGGCCACCCACTAGCCTCCAAACATCATATATCAATAAAATTTTGAATAAAATAGTATATACAAAATTATGTTCCATAATTTAATTCCCATAAACTAGATTCATATTTTTATTATGAATCTCACCTAATAAGAAAATAGGTATATACATAAAGGGGCTATTTGAAGAATAACTAAAATTATTAAATGTGAATATTTATATGATTTTATATTCCACATCATCCAATTCATCTAAAAATATGATAATAAAATATCAAAAACTAACCTTATGTACATAGAAGTTATAATGTTTATGGAATAACCCATATCCATATTAACATCTATAAAATGGGAAATGACACCATCAATCTTGTGTATAGTAGACTACCACCTTGCGAACTAATGTAATTTAATTTCCATAACCCCATTTCAAGGATGAAATCAAGGATAGATATGATATATATAAATATATATTATTTACTATATTGTTTTAATTATTGAATTATAATATCACATATATATTCTTACTTTCTATTACTTTTAAATAATGAAAAATTCACATGTTTATCATGTGTACTATAGTCGCTCGAAGCACTTTGATTTAGTTTTCAATTTTTCTACATATGAAATGAAATAAGGAAATATTTAATGAATATACATGATATATATGAAATCATATTGTTTATATAAAATTAATATACCTCTTAATTACTTACTGTTTTACATCACAATGAAATGATAATGTCACTTCCGCGAACATATGAACAACCATATTCATGATGCAATTTGATCCATTCTCCATTTTTCAAATTATAATAATTTTCAAAAAAAATTATCTAATGAAAAAATAATATTTATTACATTAAAAGATTTCCAGAGATGAAATAACATTATAATGAACTCATGAATAATACATTTAATTATAAAATATTAATTAGAAACAATGCAGTTATCACCCAAAACAATTTTAATAAGGAGATATTATTAACAAATTGATGATAAGACATTATAAAATAATCATATATGTTTTATAAATATTAATATTTTTTTATGTGGTTAATATTTTTGAAACTAAAAAACATGATGTCCAATCATGTTTGACTAAACGGAATCCTGATTGAATGAACTTCATCTCAATTTCTCTTTATTAAACCATATTATAATGATATGAACCAAATTTAATTTCTAAAGTGTATTTACAAAAATGTTATCATGAAGCAACATGATTCTTTAATAATTATTGGTATGTTTTTTCCAATTTGATTTAGTCTATACAATGGGATTTGACATAAAAATTACAATGTAATAATGAATTGTATAACTCAATTTCTTTTCATTTTGATATATTACTTCTTTGTTTTCATTGAAATTATATAATTATGTGTGTAATAAAATTTCACTATTTATTAACTTATTTAAACTTGTTTTATATGATTTTTGATTTGACACACATAATAAATTTATTTTTTAATTTTTACGTCAACAATATGATATTTATAAGGCATTATTTTACAATCGCAATTTTTTGGTTTATTTATTATTGAACAATCATGAAAGGAAATTATTTGATCATTAGAAAATATAACCCATTAATGTTATTGAATTATGGTTAGTTAGGTAATTTTAAATTAACTTTACCATTTTAGTCCCACTATTAATTAAAATGATTGATTTTTTTAATAAAACATGACTTCATTATCTCATCAAAGGAGAGTACTTTTTTTTCTTATCCAAGTTTTGTATAAATATTTTATTTTTTAACATTTTCCAAATGATTTTTTAAATAACTTTTTATAAATATTTTACTTTGTTAAAAATGGTTTTAAAGGAATCTTCCTATCATATTTCAAATAGGGAAATTTTTAAATTTTCTTATAAAAAATAGAAAGGAATCATTTTTTTCACATAGTCTGCATGAACAGATCGTTCTGCTATCATGAACACTCATTACATTGAAGAATAATCTACATATTTAAGTGGTATTTTTTAAATGAAATTATTTTTCTAATATTATAGAAATTTATTTTCTCACAAAGATATTTTCAAAGTGAAAAGTATATTTTCATAAAAAATTATTATAAATATATTTTAATGGTATTTGTATTCATAGATGATTGAAGCATTTTATTTTACATATACATTGATGGGTATATGTTTTATTGATACCATATATATTATTAAATTTTATGGCTTATGATTATTATGAACAAGGATACTATTGACATTCACTTTCCTAATTCAATTTCTCATAAATTTTCCCCTGAAATATTCAATTTTATGCAAAAATGAACATTAAAATTTCATGAAATACCTGTATTATTTATGATGGATATGTTTTTTAAAAACAATTATATTATCTCTACATATTAATTTTTACTTTCAATGTTGTTTGATTTTATGTGGAAATATAGATGATATATATTCTTTATTAAATGTGTGATTTTAATGGAAATAAGCATTGATTCATGTACTAAATCAATTAAAAAAAAGTATTGAGGAATGATTTGAAATTATAGTTACTAGTGGGTCATGATAATATACATCCCATTGATGCATCAGTTCTCTAATGAAATGAATAAGTTGTATAGATATAGTAAAAAAATTCATGTGTATAGATGCCCATTAATTGAAAACTGTATTTTGAAATGTCTATAGTGTAGAGGTATAATAATGCTTGAAATCATGATGTGTAATAATTAATCATTTATTTTATTAAGAATTATGTTATTATTATACATGAGATTTTTGAAATGATATAATCACTGGATACATTTTAATTCTCTCTTTAATAATTAAATGCAATGTGTTTTTAGTCATTTATCTTTTTATAATGATGGTTTATTATATATTCCTAATAGTTAATTTTTTAAAATATCATGTTTGTTATGTTATTTTTCATTAAACAAAAAATATTTCTTATCTAATATGTTTATTCTAGTTATTTATTAAATTGAATGTGCACTCAGTTATTTACCATGAAACATGAATTATGAATATCGATGCCTGATATATTCATTTATAATTAACTATAACAGAGTGTTTGAGATAAAATTTTGTTTTCCTTTCATAGGAATCCCTAAAGTTTACAATGAATGATATAAAATGATAAGCGAGAGTGGATAATGATATTCTTAAAAAAACTGTATTGTAATTATTTTTTTAAATTGTAATATGTGAATCGTGTATATATATAGGTTAACAAGATCCCAAAACTATTCAATCCTTTTGGATGTAATCGCTTGTATATAGTGACAATTTATTAAAGTATAAATCTACTCTTAGATATTGGGGACATGAATACTATAAGTGGTACATGGTAAAAAATCCCCCCTCTAACACTCAATATATTGATCACTTTCAAAATATATTGTCAGGGATACAATTTCACACAATCTGTTTCCTTACAACATTTTTAATGTGTTAGACTCTTACACAACATCATTATATTACACTATTAAATAATGTATCCAATAATGAATTGACGGTACTATGCTTTCACTAAGAGGATTTTTAAATAATTTTTATGACTTCATTCTTATACTAATATAGAATCATCTCAATATCCATATTATAATTTATTCATTCAATGGGTTGATGTAGTTGAAGGGTTTGAGAGGGATGTATAACATTCAAATCATTGGGTAAATAACATCCAAAATGATATAAAAATGTTGATATATATATATGTGTGTGTGTGTGTTTAAGGAATAATAATGTGAAGATGGAATGACATATGTTTCACCACAAGGATCTGGTTTCTCTATTCATTATAAGGGAATAATTCAGATCACTATTGATAAATTAACTGTGTCTACCTCCCATGTTTTTCTACAAATTATCGGAATCTATGAATGGTTTGGAAGAAATTCTCTTGATTCAAAATTTCAAATAATTTTCATTTTACTGGTAGGATAAAATGGTGAACTACTGAGTAACATCACCAAGGAATTTAAGAGTAGTAGGAAGGCATAAGAATCACTAATTATGATCTCTTTTGTATTGTAAACATAGAAGACTATTGGGTATCCAAAACTATTTATTTTTAATTTTATTGTTTCATTGTTACAACTCTTTGTTTAATATAATTCATCATTTTGATTTTTTTTATATAAATTCACATGTTAGATATTCAAGATCCTGTATCCATCATAAATATTAATAGAAATATATATTATTTTCTATTATTGGTGATAATGGTCAAACCATGTGATATAATATAATATGTAAAACAGCATGATGAGCATAAATATTTAGTGACCATCATAGCACCATGCCTTAAAAAACAATGATACCATAAAATATAATTAGGAACTACACTATAGAGAATGCATTTGTGAATTTTTTCATCAATCTTCCCATATTACAAAAATCAACTCTGAGAATTATATTTCCATCCGTGTCACGTGATATGAAAAAATTAAAAACCACTTCAAAAACACTATTTATATATAATCCATATATCAATTTGAAAAATTTTCATACATTTTCCTAATTTATTATATCATATATAACAACTAGTTTTAATCCATCATAAACAAATTCTAATATCATCTATAAAAACTATGGGGTTTCTCTCCTATATTTTTATATTTGATACTCTTTTAAAACAAAGATGTGTAAACTAATGAACCTTTATTAAATTGATATCATTTTTTCTTTTCAAATCCAAAAAAATATCCCAATGTTGTCTAAGAGAAAACATTCATTTCCAATTAAAAGATAAAATGATTTTATATGGTATCTATAAATCACCATTATCTCTATTACTATTTCCCCATCATCTATAAAATAAAAATATCCCTAATCACATAGAAAGTCTTCCCAAATATTCAGTGACCATAGAATATAGATTAGGACGAATGGTAGATTATAGAAGGGAAAAGGATGAAAACCATAAATTGGGTGATTCTGATCCTAAACATGATGATTCAAGAAGAAAATAAATTCATAGATAGATGGATGATGATTTATTTGGTCAAAAGGACCTTTTTAGTCGTTTGGAAAAGAAGCATTCTGGTGATCATCAGGGTGATGGATCCAAGATGAGATTCATTGATGATATCAAAAGTTTGGGTAATTCGTCCTTCCTTGAGGGTGAATCGGCATCCACATGAAGAATTATTAAAAAGGGGAGGATTGTGAATGTCTTAGAGAATCTATGTGATTTTGAGGAAATAATAGAGTTGTGTAGGTTTTCAATCATTTATCAGGTCTTAATTCTAATGGGGGTGAAGCTAGAGAAGTTTAACGAGATCACTATTCGGATTGCTAAAATATGGGGTTTTGCTTAGTGGTAGATGATAGAGATGGGTCATCGGTTCTATGATATATTCCTATCATGGTGTATTGAAAAAGAAATATTTTATAAGTTTAAATATAGTATAGTGGTTTACCTAGGCTGTCTCTAAAGAAGAGTGCTCAAAAATCAAGTTTGTCACATTAAATTTAAGAAAGAAGTGGAGTTGTTTCATATATTGTTTGGTTCTGACACCATAGAAATAAAACTAAATGAATAAGTAGAGTAAACTAATTGAAAAATTGAAAATTAATTTGATTAAAAATAGTGATAAGAATTTGGTGATCAGGTGAGGGTTGGTTTTCCAATTAAAATGTTATCATAGTTCTTATTTATTCTTTCCTCGTTTATTAAATCCATTAAAACGAGATTTCAAAGTCACTTCATCTCACTTCATTGTTTGATGATTTTGGTGAGATTAAAACTTTCCAATATCTTTATTTGGTCTAATATCCTTCCTTTTTTTAAAGAGTTGTAGCGAATACCCTCAATTAATAATGACAATTCCCAATTGGGTCTTGTTTAACCCAACAATCTTGAATAATAAGTACAAATCTCACACGTGTGGATGATCACCAAGTACTTCACCACTATGTTAAGATCTATTTCATCATATATATACCATAACCTAGAGTGGGATATAAATTTAATTAAACAAAGAAATAATAAACTCATAATATAAAATCAAATACAATTTCACAAGATAATATAAGTTGTTATTACAATTGAAACCTACTTCATAGTAGAGAAAACATTTTATAACATAAATCCCATGAACTCAAACATTATAAAATATAATTCCCAACCATCCCTAATCACTCATACGATTTAAATCACCACGGTAAGGGTAATTGATTAGAAGGGGGGAGAAGTTGGCATTATAAAAATAAAAGAAGGAAAAGAGGGAAAAAGAAGAACATGAACATTTCTTCCATAATCTGTCCAAAAGAAGATCACCTTCGTTTCATCCTCCATATGGTAGAATCAGGCTGATGTCCATTATTATAGGATATGGGAAATGGAGTTTTCCATCTACACTCAAAATATCTGAGCATTTGGATTCGTGTGTGATGGGTAATGGCTGAATTAGTAGACATGACTTTTTCTGGGCGCCAATCACTATTCCACCAACCATACACTGACCGGTTGAAGGGAAGCCTAAATGAAATGCTTTCTATATTAAATTTAATGTGAATCTTCCTTGTCGAATTGGATTTCTAACCTAGTAGGAAGCACCCCATATGGTGGTTGGTAGCTCAATATATGTATCATTGAATGAATTAATTTCTATTAAACCGGCTTGAATAATTATTCACATTGACAGATTTATTTTTCCTCTTGGTTTTCGAATTGGATTTGGTTATTGAATACTTATTTATAGCCCACAAATCATGTAAACCTAAAAAAAGTAATCACACAAATTTGATGAAAAGTTTAGGATTTATGCTCGAAATACAGAGGAAATATAAAACTGTTAAATGTCCAGAATTAACCAATTTTCACACTTAAGCTCAAAACTCACCAAAAAACATAAAATGACGCAAATAAGATCAAATTGAATTATGTGAATGGATTGAAACATTTTAAAACATATGTATAAATATGAAAATATGAGCTCTGTTAATTCCACAACACTTAGCACTTGGACTCCTCGATAAGTAAACATCGATAACAAATCAAAGAAAATTTAAAAACACATATCCATTAGATATAAAAATTTAACTATCATGAAATAAAATATATCATGCCTCATCAAAAAATGATTATTTCATGTTCTTAATTTCATATCATTCAATGTATTCCCTCTTCATTTATCCTCCCATGCACATAAAACACTTACCAAATATGTATTTTATCTCATCACCCAAGTATCAATTTGCAATAATGTCTTTCTCATCCAATACTCATGAAAATGTCTCCATACGCCTAATAAATTCTTACACCTCAAATCGATCTGAGTCAAGGACATTTTTTTATCCTGAGGAATTTATAGGTTTGTTCTGTGGTTTCAAGTTGGTTAGATTTGTAAATGAGAAAATTTGACGCTGAATAAGGAGTTCTTGGCTCTTTTTGAAGCAAAATTCCATTATTCTATTTTTTACTCAAGTATAATCTTCTCCTCGCTTCCCTTAGAATAATGAAGTTTTTCTTATTCAGCCTCATATTTTTCTCCATTAGAATCTCCAAAAAGGTATAGCTTCTCATACATGAAATCTATAGAAGAGGCATAGCTTTCAATAGAAAGTTTTTTTTTCAAAAACAAGAACATATATTCAACATTTTATTTTCCAACCAAAGTATCACCAAATTAGGTATCATAATACAACATAGCTTCCCCCACACATAAGTTCAACTATATTATGCAATTTCACTTAAATCTCAGGTTGGATAGGGAAAATTGGCTTGTAATGTGCCTAACCTAATAGGATGTTCATGGATTCTATGAGCTACAAGGATTAAATGATCATGGTAAGCCATAACAAGAAGGATTATTTTGAAAAGGTGGATTTAATACCAATGAAATGACTCAATCATCTAAAACACATGTACCTCAAACCCATAAGATTTGATAAAAACAAATCAAATTCTAGTAAAATCAGGCATGGTATGGTTCTCTTAAGAGGTGAGGTAAAAGAAAAAATTATGAAAACTAGGTATAGAAGCCTCACAGGAAAATGATTTCAAATATAAAGACAATAAATTATGGTATGGGATTCAAAAGTTAGAGTATTTTTCATGAAATTTACAAATATTTAAAATTGAAAAAAAATCAACATAGGCATTAATTTAAGCTTACTTTCATGGGATAAATTTTTACACATATTGAAATGGGTTTCAAATTTTGTGATAATAATCATTTCAACTCAATAGTTTCAAAAACACAAAAGAAATTAAAAACACCATTTTTTTGAAAAAGAAATAAAATATTAAACATTAAAGGTTCCCTCCCACACACTTCAATGATGTAGTGTCCACAATGCATTCATATTGATTTAACATGAAATTATAGTTTAAACTGAATCACAACAATCAAGCAAGAGATAAAGAGAGGCAGAACCTGACATATTGGTAGTGCAATGTTGAGTAAATATTCTAAGAGTTATGTATATAAAAACCTATAAAAAAAGGTACATAAGAAAACATAATAAATTAATAAATGTAAGGAAATAGATATAGAATGAGTGTAAAATGATATATCTTCGTTTAATCCCACATGTGGCCCCTGGTTTTTGACTACCTATAGATGGGCAATTTCAGTATCTTATCCTCCATCCGATGGTGGATTTAGTTTATTGGAGATAAACCACCAAAACTACTGGAATTAGAGGTATTTCCGACAGGCTATTTATGACAGGATCTCGTTGCAAATAGGCTTTAGAAATGGGGCCCCATCGCAAATAGCCTGTTGTAGGAAACGGTGTCGCAAATAATTTTTTTTTGCAACAGCCCTGTCCCAAAATTAGTATTTGCGATGGGAAAGGTCCACATCACAAATAACAATCCTATTATATATATTATATATATAAATAAACCTTATGCGATGGTACCTCACAAATACTATTTGCGATGGGAAAATGCCCCTTCGCAACTGAGCCTTAGATTATATACATTATATATTTAAAAACATTTTGCAATGGGACCATCACAAATACTATTTGCAATGTGCTCCCATCACAAAAGGTCCCATCGCAAGTACTCCATTTGGGAAAAATAATTTTTAGTGGATTGATGACATCTCTTTTGTCGGACAGCTCATTTACCTGCAAATTTCTCTCACTGAAATCTTAATAAAGTATCTTTTTATAGGTATGAATATTTATTCTTCTTCATACAAGAATTTATAAACTTACCTTCGAGAAAATTCTTCATTTTGATTTCTATGTGAGAAACTTGCTCGTAAAAGTATCATCGGACAAAAGAGCCCTCTTTTCATCGATGAATTGTCTTCTTGCAACTATCTCCGCCTGAACACATTATGAAAAATTTGGTCCTACGAATACATATTCAAACTCATGCATACATGATTGGATATGCATATGTAAAAGCATACTTTTTCAAAATGTTTTGAGTCGGTGAATATTGAAAGGAGAAGAGTCATCAAGCAAAAAGAGTATCGTCAATCCATAAGAAATTGTACCATGTTTTTACAAGTTATTGAAATTTATTACAATTGATTTTTTACTATTTATTACTATTTATTACTATTTATTATTAGTTATTACTATTTAATTCTATTTATTACAATTAATTACTATTAATTATATTTTATTACAATATATTACTATTTATTACTATTTTATTAATATTTTTTTCTATTTTTAGTATTTTTTACTCTTCTTTTAATTTCTTTACTATTTGTTACTATTTGTTACTATTTTATACTATTTTATCCTATTTTTACTATTGTTTACTATTGGTTACTATGTTTTACTATTTTTTACTATTGTTTTTCTATTTTTTTTAATATTATTTACTTTTTATTACTATTAATTACTATTTATTACTATTTATTACTATTTTTTCCTAATTATTCATAATTATTACAATTTATTACTAATAATTCTTAGTTATTACTAATTATTTATAATTATTCCTAATTATTCCTAATTATTCTTAATTATTCCTAATTATTCTTAATTATTCTTAATTATTACTATTTATTCCTAATTATTACTATTTATTAATATTCATTACTATTTATTCCAATTTATTCATATTTATTCTTATTTATTCCTATATATTCTTATTTATTCATATTTATTCTTATTTATTACTATTTAGTCCTATTTATTCCTATTTATTCTTATTTATTACAAATTATTTCTAATTATTACTATTTATTTCTGATTATTCCTATTTATTCCTATTTATTACTAATTATTCCTAATTATTCATAATTATTCCTATTTATTCATAATTTTTCCTAATTATTCATTATTATTCATATTTATTCATATATATTCCTATTTATTCCTATTTATTCCAATTAGTTGCTATTTATTCCTATTTATTCATATTTATTCCTATTTCATTCAATTTATTCCTATTTAATCCTAATTATTCCTATTTATTATTAATTCTTCTTAATTGTTCCTATTTATTACTAATTGTTCCTTTTTATTCCTATTTATTCCTAATTATCTTTATTTATTACTAATTATTTCAAATTATTCCCTAGTTATTCCTATTTATTCTTATTTATTCCTATTTATTATTATTTATATCTAATTATAACAAATTATTACCATTTATTACTATTTATTACTATTTATTACTTTTGTTACTATTTATTCCTATTTATTACTAATTGTTACAATTTATTTCTAATTATTACTATTTATTTCTAATTATTCTTTTTTATTCCTTTTTCTTATTTATTTCTATTTATTCATATTTATTACTTTTTTCTTATTTATTCTTATTTATTCCTATTTATTCCTATTTATTCCTATTTATTCCTAATTGTTCATATTTAGAGGTAATTGTTCCAAATTGTTCGTATTTATTCCCAATTGTTCGTTTTTATTTCTATTTATTCCTAATTAACCCTATTTATTCCTATTTATTCCTAATTATTCCTAATTATTCTTAATTATTTCTAATTATTCCTTATTTAATCTTATTTCTTCTTATTTGTTCTTATTTATTGTTATTTAGTTTAATTTATTCCTATTTATTTCTATTTATTCCTAATAATTCCTAATTATTACTATTTATTAATAATTACTACTATTTAGTACTATTTGTTAATATTTATTACAATTTATTTCTATTTATTACTATTTATTACTAATTATTCCTAATTATTACTAATTATTCCAAATTTCACTAATTATTCCTAATTATTATTATTTATTGTTGATTACAACTATTTATTTCTAATTACTATTAATTATTCCGATTTATTACTTTTTCTTACTCATTATTCCAATTTATTCCAATTTATTCTTAATTATTCCAACTTCTTCCTAATTACTACCAATTACTACTAATTAGTACTTATTACCATCAATTATAATTAATTATTACTAATTACTACTATTTATTACTAAAATAGAGATAACAAAACAATTTAAATCTAATTTAATTACAACTAATCAACAATAATTTAAATTAACCTAAAAATTTAAATAAATACTAAATTAAATAAAATATGAATACATTTAAACTTGATCTCCTATTGATGTAAGCGCCTTCACAACTTCTCTGTAAAAAAATTTAACAGAGAGAAATTTTAACTCTAAAATTCAAGTTTAGTGAGAGAGTGCAATTTAGAAATAAGAGGAATGGAAAGAAAAATATATGTGGGTATAAATAGGTTATATTAGTTGCGACGGGTCTATTAGCGATGGGATTCTCATCGCTAATGGTCACTTTTTGCGATGGGACCCGTCACAAATACCTTCGACAGCATTAATTATGGGTGGCGGTTAAAAGGTTATTTGCGACGAGACCCATCGCAAAAACTGACCTGCTAACACACCTTTTTTGACGAGACAACATCCCGTTGAAAAAACTCGTTTACTCCACCGGTATTTGTGACGAGACCCATCGCAAATACCCTCTATTTGCAACGTGGTGGGGGTCCCCATCGCAAATAACCATCCCTCGCTTTGGCGTGCATCTCACGCCAAAGCGCACAATACCTTTCGTGACGGGACAACCCCTCATCGCAAATAACCCCTGGGATAGACCATTTGCGATGAGAATTAATCCCGTTCTAAAAGACTATTTTTCCCATAGTGCAACACTTCTTCTTTCCATCTTGAACTTCTTCCTTTTTGTTGAGGACTCCATGAATATAGTACACCAAATCCACCCCCATGAAAATGATATAAAACTTGAATGGTGGGGTTAAGACAAAGAATGAGTCCTCCTCATTCTTGGTTTCCACTTTCAAATCCTCTTCTTCATTCCCTAGCAGTTGCTCAAGGTAAGTTGTATCAAAATAATAGTCAAAAGAAAAATTATAGTGTAATTCTATTTTAATAAAATTGAAACATGATGAATCAATATCGAATTCATCCTTTTCAAATTAACCATCTTGTGTCTTTATTTTCTCATGGAAATCCACATGGATCTCATTATGAACTCCTTCCAATGAATGATCAACATGTTCGAGTAGCTCTTGGTGTTCCTCCTCAAGTGTATCTTCTTCTTATTCCTCATCCACCAAGGTAATAGATGTGTTGGCCGAATCTGAAAATTTCATAAAAGAGGAGGTGATACTCAATTCAGATTCAATATAATCATAATAAAAAGAGTTATGAAAAAGATTATCTCCCTTAAATGGGTTGGCATCAATTTCTTCTTCAGTATGAGGTTCCACTTTTAGTTGAATTTCACAAGATAGAGATAGGTAGTCAGGCTCATGCATCCTTTCTTAAAATTCCACCACTTTGGTGGTGTCTTCCTTTAATTGTTCTGGACATTCAACATTGTAAGGAATATGTGGATCAAGTAGTTAGACACACTTATTCTATATGCCATCTAGATATTTTTGATCTCCCGCATGTATCATAGTGGGTAATTCTTTCTTCTTGTCCTTTACAGGTTCATTCATAAGTTCTCATTTTTCCATCAATGCACAGATATATTCAAATTCAAGTTCAACTTTGTTCTCTAGTTTTACTATTTCATTTCTATGTTCTTACATCTGAACTATATCATAACCATCATCATATACTTGTTCTACTTGTGGTTAATTGTTTCATGAATTAAAGATATGATCACTTGAAATAATCTTGGAAAATTATATTTTTAACTTTTTTAAAGTGTCAAATATTTATACATAGACCGTGGCACTGCCTCCCCGGCAGCAGTTCCAAGTTATGACACATGACTGTTGTCATTTGTGTCAAAAAAAATTATTTTCAAAGTTAAAATATTGTGTAGTGGTTAACATGGGTTGTCATTAGATAGGAGCGCTCAACAATCGAGTTTGTCACATTAAATTTAAAAAAGAAGTGGAGATGTTTCTTATATTGTTTGATTTAGAAAATAATGAAACAAAACTAAAAAAATGAAATAAATTAAAATATTTAAAACAAATTGAAAAATAATGTGATTAAAAATAGTTATATGGATTCGGTGATCAGATCGGGGTTGGTTTTCTAATTTCAATATTATCATAGTTCTTATTTATTCATTCCTATTTTATTAAATAGATTAAAATTATATTTCACAATTTCTTTCTCTCACTTTTTTGTTTGATGCTGTTGGTGAGTTTAAGCCTTACCAATATCTTAGTTTCATCTAATATCCTTCCTTTTGTGAATTATTTGTAGAAAATACCGTCAATTGATTTAGGCAATTTACAATCGGGTCTTGTTTATCCCAAACACTCTTCAATGTTCTGTAAAAATCTCACCCAAATTAAAGATCACCAAGTACTTCACCACTATGTTCTGATCTATTCCATCATATATAAACCATAACCTACTGATAGCTATATTTTTCATCAAAAAATTCAATAATAACAAAAGAATATAAAATCAAATACAATCTCACAAGATAATATAAGTTATTATTACAATTGAAACCAACTTCATAATAGAGAAAACATTTTATAACATTAAGCACATGAACTCGAAAATTACAAAATGGAAACCCTAACCTTCCCCATTCACACATAAGATTTACATCACCATGGTAAGGGTAATTGAGGAGAATGGGGGAGAAGTAGGAATTATAAAAATAAAATAAAGAAAATTAGGGAAAAGAAGAACATGAACATTTCCTCCAGAATCCATCCACCAGAAGTTAATCTTCATTTCAACCACCATATGGACAACTCCAGACAAGGTCCCTTTTTATATGATGAGTAATAGGGTTTTACATATTCCCTCAAAATATAATAGAATTTGGATCTGTCTGTATTTAGTTATGGCCGAATTAGTAGGCATGCCTTTCTCTAGCCGCCAATCACAATTCAACCAACCATAATTTGACTGGTTGAAGGGAAGCATATATGAAATCCTTTCGGCATAACATTTAATCAGACTCTTCCTCATCGAGTTTTCTTTCGAACCCAACTGGAAGCACCCCATTATTTAGAAGGTATCCCAAGATATGTATCATTTAATGAATTAATGTGCATTCTACCAGTCAAAATAATTGTTCACATTTGCCAATTTGTTTTGGGCTCTTGGTGTTAGAATTGGCATTGAGTTCTGATGACTTATTTGTAGTCCAGAAATAATGTCAACCTTAAAATAGTAATCACATGAATTGGATAAAAATTTTATAATTTATGCTCAAAATAAAGAGGAAAAATAAAACTGTTAAATGTCCAGAAATAACCAATTTTCACACTTATGCTCAAAACTCACCAAAAAACACAAAATGACACAAATAAGATCAATTTGATTAATGGTAAGGGATTAAATCACTTAAAAACATATTTATAAATATGAAAATTTGAGCTCTGTTATTTTACCACAATGCTTTCCCTCGGATGAGATCAAGCACCGTGCCTGGAGTTTTGGTTATGTCCCTCTTAAATCTCGCTTCCTACGAATTCAGGAATTGGACTAGAATTTCAATCCCATTTCATTCAAAAATACTTCTGCACAAATATGGATAAGGTTATGTAAATTTAATTTATTTTATTATAACCGTCAAATTCCTTTTGACATTTCCCCGTTATTTTGGAATCTGATTAGTCTTGATAGGAAGACTGAAAACCCACATTTGGTCACTGTGCTAGAATTATTGTAGAAGTTGATATGTATTATACTTTAGTGGAGGAATTGGTGTTAACCACAAAATATTACAGCCTCAATCATTGAATTATCTATGAAATAAATACCAAATTCTTCCAATATTGTCATTTCATTGGGAACAATGCCTCAGATTTCAATATGAATAAACTGTGCAACTTATGCAATGTCTAAGGGAATGAGGAGGAGAATTGCAGAAGAAGTAGGGAAAAAAGGAAACTCCAACTAATTAACTACAGCCATTAAACTCTATGGAATATCCTCTTATTCCTTCCACTAATAAGTTATGGTATAATGGTGAGAGATTTCATATTATTGAAGAGGCTACTCAATCTGCGGAGGAGGCTGTTGTTAATTGGGATGATAACATTTATGAGTCTTCTATACTAGACCATGACCTGTAGGTGAGTGAGGGGAAGCATGCTTAAGATACAGATCTTTTTCATCATTCTGATTTGTTCAAAACTCTGGATTTGAATCCTTTTACTCGTGATTAATTACCTTTCTAAGATCCATGTTCATATCTTATTCTGGTCTTGGTTATAAACTCTACTGATGTTGCTACCCGTGTTCAAGATCTGACTATAGATCCTTCAGGAACTATTCTAGATTCTAATAAATGTTATCCTAAAGCTCATGATGCAAGTCATAGAGGACAACCTGTTTCATACATGGGTCATGTTGTTGATACATGTGCGGCCCCTTTTCATCCAACATATTTCATAAAGGTTCACACAGTTAATGTTCCAAAAAAGGTATTACCTTCCAGTCTATTATCTATTCCAATTATCTTTCCCAACCAATTTTCTTTTATCAATATTGATTATTATACTAGATATTCTGATAATCCTATATTAGCTGATAATATTCCATGTATTTTTATTGGAATTGATACTATCTATTCTGATAAGAATGTGGCATAATGCAATTATGGGCAAGTACTAGGATCAGATCAAAAAAATAAAAATCCTCTTTTGGAATTATCATGGGATTAGAAACCCTCCAACTGTAATGCCCCATAGACATTTTATTATGACCAATAGGACCATATTAGTTTTTATTGTTGAACCAATGATGACGGTTGAAAGATATAGTTCATTCAAATGGGCTTCTCGGGGATATTCCTTTGTTCAAAATAATCAATTTGATATGAACATTGAATTATTATGGGTGCTCAAGCATGATAATGTTTTAATTAGTTCTGTTTTGACTGATTCTCAATCCTATGCCTCACTTTCCATGACTTTTGTTTATGATTTCAATATCTACATATAAATATGAGATTTCTGGAGATCATAGTTGTTATTTCTGAGAATATGTCGAATAGTTTGGTTTTACTTAGGTACGTCAATACGATCTTAAGGCCTGAAGAAAAACATGGTGTTAACTTTTTTCATGCCTCATCTTCTAATAATTCATCTTGTATTGATAAGTTTGGTCTCACTAACGTACATTTTTCAAGATCTAAATTTTAGTGGAGTTGATTAACTATTAATGTGAGGAAATAAAATAAATTAGACAAATGATTTGTGATAGTAGTTGATAGGAATACAACAATTAATGTTTCTAGGATAACTCTTCCAAGATTAATTTTTTATCAAAATCTTGTTCTTTTTATGGTTGTTTTCAAACATTGAGTTCTGTACCTCTTCCCTTTAAGTTCTATAATTCTGGTATTTTTATTCTAGGCTATAGATAAATTGTCCTAGATGTCTAGGAAAATGAATACATGGGTGTCCCTTCTCACATTCTTTGCTGCAAATTAATGTTAGTTAAGGAATGACAAAAGAAATAGAGAAAATATTCCTATGAATCCATTGATAAAGAAATTAGTGAGGCTAAAACTATTTTATCAAACTGTCAACTAGCTAATCTGCCTCAGGACGTGCCATCTTAGGATGCGATTTAGGCTTTAGAAAATATGGACAAGCCTTTGAACCTAAATAAAAATTGGCACATAACCTTTTTAACATTACATGGATGAAGGATGGAGACAAAAACTCAAGGATTTTTCATTTCATGAATTGGAAGAAAATGTTTATGTGAAGTCTTAAAGCCCTTATTATATAAAGTAATCTCGCCTCCTCTAAATATTATATTGCAAATACTGCCATAAATTACATTGAGAAGCTTTAATAAGATCATAGTAAGGATAACTATGATAAAATTATTTAGGGTTTTGATCAATCAATTGAGGACGATAAAAAATAGAAAGATTTTTGATATCCCGATGGAAAAAAAAGATTCATAATACCCTCTTCTCTTTGAATATTTACAGTGTGGAAGGCCCCGATGTCTTTGCGAATAAATTCTTCATGTTGTATTGGGATATTGTCCATCATGAGTTCACAAATGTTGTGAATGATTTTTTTAGATCATCATATATTCCCTTTGTAATGAATTATAACTTCACTTCTTTAATCACCAAGTAATAGAATTCCTTTGATATTAAGGATTTCAGGCCAGTTTCTAATGGTTTCACTATACAAAATGTGATTAGCCAGGTCATGACCCATTGGTTTAGTGGTATTTTAAAGGTACTTATGTCAAGAAATAAATATGGATTTGTTCCATAAAAGAATATTTGGAAATATCTCTTTACTACCTCTGAGTGTGTTAATGCCATGAAAAGTGATGAAAAGGATGTTAACATGGAATTGATGATTGATATTTCAAAATCTTTTGATACCATAAGATAGACCTTACTTTTTACCATTATCCAAATTCATGGGGTCTCAAAAAAGTTCATTTACTTTATTAGATTCCTCCTTACAAGTGTCAGACTCTCCTTTCATGTCAATGGATCTCCTAGGGTATTCTTTTAATGTACAAGAGGGGTCATCCATGGTGTCCCTCTCTCTAGTATTCTTTTTCTATTGCGAAGATTACATAAGTTGGTACCATAACGATCTTGCTAATTTTGGATGGTATCAGATAATAAAAATATTCCAAGAACTGTGTGTCCTCTCAAACTATACTTATGTTGATGATTTTTTACTCCTCGGGATAACAGATAAAGGAATCATCTCTTGTATTAAGGGAATTTTATCAGACTATGAGGAGGTTGTAGGTTAGGTCAACAATTTGGGAAAATCATCTCTTTTTTGGTGTTGTAATTATTACATTGAGGCACAATAGAGTTTCCTTGAGCTTGGTGTTAATAGGGGAGTACTTACTCTCACTTACCTTGGTGTTCCACTTTTCTAGGGAAATGTTAAAAGGTGCCATTTAGAAAACATTGTAATGAAATTCTCTAACTAGATAGATAATTGGAAGGGAAAAACATATCTCAGAGAGGGAGGATATGTTTGGTAAATTCAATTATCCCATCGATGTTCATGTATTCCTTTTCTCTGTATAGATGGACTAATACCCTTATTGAAGATCTATGTAGAAAATTCCGAAACATCATTTGGATTAGCTATATTCATGAGAGGAATATCGTCACCCCTCTATGGAAATACTGCATCAAACCAATCCACATATGTGGACTGGGTGTCAAAGATATCTGATTATTCAATGACACCTTGATCAATAAGTTCACTTGGAATTTAATTTAAAAATCGGATGACTCCATGGAATTCATTAGAATCAGGTTTGTTGGGAAACTCTATTATGGGTATTCTAAATATCTCTTCTCTTTCGTTTGACCTTCCTTAAAGGAGTACTATGATGATCTTATGGCTTGCTCAAAATGGATTGTGTTCAAGCATTCCCCTCTAAACTTCTAGACTACTCACGGGTTGTCTCGGCCCATTTGTGATGATACTGTAATCCATCCACCCCAAAATAAGACATCCATTGCATAATTTTATAGTAACTCAATAATTACCATCATGATTCCGAGTCATATAGGCATAGAAATATCTAGGTACTGAAATAATGATTGTGACACACTTGTTTGGATGTCAAATTTGAATGGAATGTTCACTATGAAGAACTATTACTGGTCACTTTTTGGTGTTCATTGGATCCTCCATCATGTGTTATAGAATATTATAAACCCTTTATCCCCTGACCTTTTAATTTCTTATTTGGTAAATCTAGAAAAAGAGGTTCCCATTGCATGCCATGTTGTAATGATCTGGAATGAACCTGGCTACGGTGTGCATGTTCTGTCTGGACACAGATGAATATATTTCTCATCTTTTTGTTTCCTGAAAATTGGTTGGGTGGATATGAACCTATGTGAAAGAGGTTTTTTACTACTACCTCTCCTCCCGATCTATTGAAGAGCTGTTGCAATCCAACTGCAAGACCGACTACAGTGAGTTGGTCCATGCTCTACACTTGATAGCTGCCGAATGTTTTCTATCATTCATATGGAATGATATAAATTCCATTATTTTTAACAGTATTGTACTCTCATTTCATGTAGGTGTATTGGATATACATTGTGAAATCTGAACTACCTCTAGCATTCAAACTAGAACCATAAGGAATGATGTATTTGATCTTGTACTTTTGAGGTCCCTTGGTGTTAATGGTAGGGCAAAAAAACCACTGATAATAAAAAATGTTCGATGGATTCCACTATATCTTGATTATTCAAGGACAATGATTATGGGGAGGCTTTTGGCGTACCAGGTCCCTCTAGATGTGGTGGGGTCTTATGCAGTCATAGGGGTTTTTGAAAGGATGTATTTTCCACTTCATTGGAAATGGGATCCCAATTGATGTAGATCTTTGGGCTATGATAAAGGAAAATAGGTATGTTGTTCGTTATGGCTAGGATGACTTATCGATTGAGTTATACTCATCTGTTGTAGTTCTGATTCTTAGAGATTGGTCAAAGAACTTTCCATGGAAGATGTTACTAGTTTTGATTGAATGCATCTGTCTTGCAGACTCATGCTCACTTAATGTTTTACATGTTTTTCATGAGGCCAATCAAGTCGTGGATCTGATTCCCATATAGAAATTTAAGAGGCCAGTTCTAGTTGTTCTTTTGTTTTACCTGAGTTTTCTAATAGCTTTGTTCAGACGGATTACCATGGTGATTTTTTTACTGGTCATTGTAGAACACCTATTTGATTCTTCACTATGAACTTTATGCTTTTAAAATATTTTTTTGTAGGAGTAATCTTGCATGCCTCCTGATCTTCTAGGTAGACTATATCAATACCTTGTAGTTTAGTAATTCCTTCTTAATTCTCTATATATAGAATATATAAAATGATTAATATAGAACATTTCATTCATCTAATATGATGAGATCATAAATACACCTCATTTATAATTATAAGAAAATCTCATATATCATTTCAATATATCATTAAAAAATGCATCAAAACACATAAATGGAAGGAACACACTTCATTCTCCTCATAAGATAAGAAAAATAACTTCATATTTAATACTAAATTGATGATATGAGTGGAAACATAACCAATGATCTCTCTATTAGATATGCCTCGAGGATTGTTAATGAAATGTTTCAATGTAAGTTATCAATGAAAGAATATTTCCAGTCTCATTTATGTTTAGTTAAAATGAAACATAAAACACTTAAAAATAGAATACACAATTTAGGAAACTTTTTATGGTATATATAGAGATTAATTTGTCCCAAAAAAATATCTTCGTGTCCCACTGTCATAATTTTCATCTCAATATGGATTCTTTACCACACTACTATTTATATTTCCTTACAACCTATAATTTTCCAAAAAAAATCTTAATGAAGGATACTTCAATGTTGAATACTTAGAGATAAATTACCATTTAACATCACATTAAAAATATATAGCCAATGTGAAAAAATTTAAAAAGTGGATATTACCATTTTCACAAAATAATGTATTTAATTTTTTAAAAAAGTCTTTTAATAATACAATAAAAACTTAAAAAAGATTCAATATGGTAATATTTCATATGATAAACCAATATAAATTCTTTTTTTCTATATATTTCATGTTTTGATAGAAATATTACATCAATATGAAATTCCTATCACATATCAATATTATCATTTAATAAAGTACTTACACTAAACACTTTTAGGGAGTGTAATATCTGAAAAAAATGTTTGTGAAATAATAGTGATATTTGGAATCCTATTTAGAATGTCCAAATCATTGAACGTCAAAAAAACATTTACTTTATAATATTCAATGTTACAATGAAAATAAATTTGATTTTCTATAGTTAATTATTTCTATGTTCATCATCATTATCTTGAAAGTTTTCAAACATTCATTTTCTCTGAGATCACATTGTAAAAAAAACAACTTTACACATTATTTTATATCTGTATAAATATTTCATAAAATAATTTTATGATATAAATTGATATTAAAACAATTACAAAAACCTAATAAAACTATTTTCATTTTTATCTACCCACATACCCTGTAATATTATAGAATATTAAGGGATATTCTCCTTGAATTCTATCTATTTAATACATTACTTATAAAATATTTTACCTATATATGTGTAAACATACTCCAAACTAAATTTTCAAATATGATGACTTTATCTATTAAAATATTACACTTTCAGATGATAGAAACCCATTTCTTCATATTTTATCAATTTTCACAAACAAACATATTTAATAGTAAAACACCATTAGTAATTGTATTATTTTAAATCATGCTATTGGGATTGATAAAAAATAAATAACATGTATTATCTCTCATATTCATAATTTTTTTTGAAATATCATCTCCTATCACATATGAAAACGAGATGATAATACACATCCCTTGGTTATATCTAAAAATGATTGAAATATTCCATTACATTCATTATTGTTTTAGTAACTATTTTCTTCATCTATTGAAAGAAACTATAAGCTCTATAAATTCATATATTCATGTTAGACTCATGACTTTTGAAAACATTTATAAAATATGCATGTGGTATAATATACTATTTAGAATCAATGAATTTATTGTATTAAATGATCATCTGATAATTAATCCTCATGTAGTATCTTAATTCCAATTTTAGTATTCTAAACAATTCCATCATAAAAAACATTATTTAACCATTGTCATATATTTTTTAGATTTCCTTAACATATGTTAGATTCCCAAAGAAACATTATTGGAAATTATAACTAAATATTATTTATTTGGTTTAATCTATTTTTTAATACAAATATTTCCCTAGAGATTGTATATCAAATTCATTGTTCGTCCATACTCAACACATGGAGAAAATAGAGTAAAACTTTATTGAATTCATTCACATTATTAAATCATCTCCAATTATGACTGTGGATAGAAATAAATATCTATAATTATATATAAATAAAACATTCATCCTCGACATGTTGTTAATCGACCCAATCATATCAAGTACATGAGAGGATATTGAATTACATTTTGTAAATTTATATATATTTCCATTTAAATACTAATAGAATTATTTCACGCTTCTTTTAAAAGTATAGAACCACAAATAACAAAAAATTAATAGTTTGTAAAAAAGAAATTTAACACTCAAAAATATATTTCTTCCATTTCATACTCGAGAAATTTATAAGTTCATATGTAATTCTAATAAATTTTATACATTAATGTTTTTAATCTCCAATATTGATTTGAAAGTAACATTAGGAGGTGGTTATGAGATTAAATTTAGAATATCATCATTTATTATTTTATTATAATGTTTTAACATTAACTATCATCAATTAAGTAAGTATTCTACCACTATTATGAATACCCCTTTAATTCCTCCATTTAGATTAGTGTGAAATGTATTTGTTTCATAAGTAATTATATTAGTTAAGAACATATATATTTCATAATTATATCTCATTAAAAATCATGCCAATCATATCATATACGAATCCGCATTATTAGCATGGATAAATAATTAAATAATTCAATGTATAGACCATCTCAACTCTATTCCTTCGAAATCATAATGGTTATGTTATTTGGATATTAGGTTCTCCAACCCATTCTTTGATGGGGTTATGAATCGTGGTGTGACCATTTAAAACCCTCTTTTATCCCTTAAAATTATTTCCATTATGGATATTAATCCCAAATTGGGAGGAAGTATTCTTATCTTATTTATTTTCACATAACCTCATTGAAGCATCATATGTGTGAGAGTGTACAATTTATTCTAGCATAAAAATATATTTTACATTTTTTACCCACACCGAGCTACTTCAAGTAGTAGGAAATAAAAATAGTAAAACTAAAACAATTAACTACTAGGATCCCTATTATTTGGTGGATTAAATTTTTTGTGTTAACTATATTCCAAGGCCAACATTAAAAAAAGCTTTTGGGATAAATAACTATCACCGCAGGATCACTACCCATCCTCCTCATTCTGCCACTTATCCAAGGCTGGACACCCTCTATTTATAGACATGTATGTCTTTCTATATTCAACATCCTTTTATAGTTCAATATTTCATTGAATATATATAGTTGTGTTTTTGATATAGTAACTTGTTATTTCATTACAGTACAATATATGGACTTATCCTCATGAAGATAATTCTTTCTCTATTTAGAGAAGGTATGGAACTACTCTTATTCACATTATTGTAAGTCAGCAATCGCCATCATATAGTATAGATCAGAAAGAATGTTTAGTTGAGGGTTCCCATTCTTTTATGTACATATGTGTCAATGATATTCAATAGAATATCTAATATTATTATATTTTATATTCTATATATTTAAAATCAATATATTTAATGAGTCTCTCATCTCAATCATGGTCCCTTTTAATTTTTGTAAAATATTACACCATATCCAAAAAAACACTTCCATATTTAAATATGAAAAAATATATTTCTTCTTACTTATATTTGGATGGAAATATCCCATTTGGATGATATTAAATTATAACTTTTAAACTCATGGATATTTTTTTCATAAGTTATATTTCTAATATAATCCCATAAATGAATTAACAAAACATAACCCACCCTAGTTATAAGATGTTTTTAGAATTACACTTCATTAAATATTATACACCATCTACATCACCACTTTTATATTTCGTGGAATGAATCATGGAATAAAATATAATCATATTTAAAAATATATACAAATCATGAAACCATTAAAAATTAAATTGTGTATTTATTATCAATGTGATAATATTTTATATAATCTACATGTAAAATATATTTTCTATGCACACTACAGCTTTATGGATTTTCTTATTATTGTTTCGTATTGACTAAAACATATTTCTTTGATTTTAATATAAAATTAATGATTTTATATAAAGTCTTTGATGTTTTAATAATTCATAAAAAATTATTTTCTACCATGGTGGGGAACTAATCATTCCGTGACTCAGTATTATGATGATGTTATTATAACACTGTTGTGTGATTTTTAATTATCTAAGAAACCCCAAATCTACACAATACTCTCCGTGAAACAATATTATGATGAGGTTCCACATTCATCCTTCTTTTAAATTCCACACCCACATCCACACCTATAAATTTATTATTGTTTTTTAAAGGGAATCATAAATTAAACCATGGTAATGGACATGAAATTATATTCATCTAGATTTTTTATTTTTCACTTGAAAACACCCAATAAAAAAATACTAAGCTCTATAATATGTTCATTACTAACTAAATATTTTGGATTCATCTTTAATGAATAAAAAACACACACATCTCAACACCCACGACAATGCCTATATCATATCTTAAATTTATGCTTATGTATATTCCTTGAGTTGATAATAGTTCATAGAATTACACCAAGCTACTATGATTATGAAAGTAAATATTCATGGATATTTTGATGATGGTTACACAGATAATGGTTATGTGTTCCTTGTGTGTTTCTATGTTGATCATGGATTGTTATTAAGAATTAGAAATGTATGGATAGAAAATTTTATAAATAAAATTTTGGTTATAGTTAAATTAAATTCCCTATTATTTATTATGGATGTAGAAAACACATGAACAAAAAAAATTTATTTCCTATTAGATTCAAAATACCATCAATAATCATAATGGTTGATAATATAGTTATTTAATAGTGATCATATGATTACTATAAATATTGGGGTTTGATAAATCCAATTGACATGGATAGAGGAATTGATGGACTCAATAAGAATGATCACACCATATACTTACCATTTATCATATATTCTGAGGGATATTGATTCAATGGGATTTTTTCTTTCCAAGTCCCAAACTGAGATAAAAAAACTGAACCGTGAGTGAAATATATTACAGGATAAGTTCGATCACATCAAGATCATGACCAAAACCATGTAAACAGAACTACCAAATGAAAATATTACCCCCATAAAATATACCAATTGGGAGTTTTCTATTGTAATAATGTGATGAATATAAACACCGTAATAATTTTAATATTTTTATTGTATTATGGATAGAATATTTGTTATATTTTCTATTTATTATTGATACTTTACAAGTAATTTATACTTTGGTATAATAAAACATAATTTTTTTGGTAATTTACAATTTGAATTCATATATTTCATTTGATTAATTAATAAATTTTTTAAATAAATTTTATTTTATTGAAATTTGATTAATGAAGAACATTTATTAAATATAAATTATTATATAATAATTAAGAATTCCAATGTATTTTTTATTAAGGTTTAAAAAATAGTATTTTCAAAGAAACCATCATTTATCAATATATTTGAATTGTTTTTTTAAAAGTGATAATTCACATATTTATAAAATAATTTTGATATAATATATATTTTTATTTTTATTCATTGGGTCAAATTAACCTATAATAATTTTTCAATATAAATTTCGCATAAAAAAATATGATATAAATATACGGTGAGTATTATGAAATCATAATGAACCAAAGGTGATGTCATTATTTGTATAAAGGGATCATAAGACCAAATAGATGATTCAAATTTAAAATAATGTTATTTTGAGGTTATTTTAGAAAATTTATAATTTTTTTATGAATCCTCCAGAAACTATATAATAATTAATTGTATTAAAATCATGTCTTTAAAAAAATGAATCACATCCACTTCACTATCGGTGATATTTTAGGTATTTCTCCCTATATATTTTAAAAAATAAAAATACTCATATTTCGTTGAAATGATGGGAAACTATAAGGGTAAAGTTTTTGTTTTTGATTACTCTATAATATAAACTCATAAATATATGATTGAGATATAATAAAGAAATAACCTCTCTCTTTTTTATAAAACCATCCATAACCCCCCCCCTCTCATAATCACTAAGAAACCATGTACAATGTTCTTACTCTGGCCTCTCCTCTCTGGAGTCCTCCCACAGTTCCCCAAGATCTCATGAAGTACCTCCCATGGTTTTGGAATCACCCTCTTAAGGTAAGGGACATGTATATCCACTTTTAAATTTAAGAATCTTTATTGTTATTAGAATTTTGAATCTCAATTGGTTATATTTTTATGCATTTATAAAAATACCTTTACTGTCCAATTGATTTCAATTGAATGTTTCATCAATTATCTTCTGTCTTTTGGACTTTTACATGTGTTATTACCATACCAAAATTTAACGATGAATCATTTCATTATCCTTTTTATTCATGCATCTTCTTTAATTTATGCCTTTTATTTTAAATTCCCAATGTCGAGATATGTGACTAAATTCCCATATTTAATTATTATTGATTTTAAATTTATGATAGATCCATTCTTATCTCATTACAACATTTTATGAATCTTTAGTTATTTTAGTTATGCTTTTGACATGATACAATGATTTTTCCATTCCAAACCATTATATTACGAATACCTTCATTATTTACTGTCAAAGTTATGCATCTAGACATGCATATATATATATTTGATATGGTAATTAAATATAAGTATTCTACATTTCATGATCATGGAATAAAATGTGATGAAATGTGATCCTATTTTGAATGGTATATGTGGAATAGTTATGCATGTACAAGATATGAATTTGATGGGTCTGCCCCTAATTATATAGTGATCCGATGTATTGAGAAATTTTTTAGTCTCATGGGATATTGTGAAATAGATTATTGATTGAGACTAATCCATAATGGGAATTTTCTACCATTTTATTATGTATTCGTGGTTAGACATTACCTATGATTATGATTTCATGTTTAATGTGTTTTCTATTTTACCAATCTTATTTTATGATACCCTACCATATCATGTGTCTTTTTTCATATTTATGATTCTCAGCCTTGTTATTTCTCATTTAATTTAATTTTTTAAAAAATTTAATACTTGTTTCATGTTATTCTAAGTTTATTCACTTACTAAGGTTTATAACTCACCCCATTACTATTTATATCTCCTAGTTATCTCATGTAGTTTTAAGTAGGAAAAAATATAATGAGAATATTAAGGATGTTTTTAATAATGGAGATACATCCCTTGTTTTATGTTGCTATTAAATGTAACTAATTACCATAGGAAACTATACTTTTCTATATTCCAGTTTTTATTTTGTTTAATATTTTGTAATATCCCTTGAATTAAATTATAATAAAAAAATATTCTCATAGTTGTTCTGAGAGGAATGATTTGTTATTTTTTGGATTTGGATTAGAAAACTATAGTGAAATCCTTTTGTATAGGAATAAACATAGGAAAATGTATATAATGTTTGTTAAATTATATATTATGTGGTTTCCTTTTACATACAACTATGTTTGATTACTTCAAGTGTATGTGGCTTTGGAATTGATATACCTAGAGGTAACACATGAAAACAACATATTGATAAAGACTTGAGAATGAAAACTAGTGGTTGAAAACATGACTTCCTTCACACCTGGTTTGACACTCTTATGGGATATTCTTTAGTAAATTCATTGGAAAATATTGAGCCATTATAAGGGGAAGAAAAATATCTATAATATTTCTTGTTAGAAAATATATTATGGGTTATATAGATTAAATTCTGTAAATATTATAGTTATGGAAATAAATTTCATTTATAGTTTATGCCTATAATATTAATGTTTTCTACTTTAGATGATTATTATTTATAATATTATCATCCTTAGGTATATTTTTGATATTGAAATTTATTCAAACCAGAGTAAAATAGTGAATAGTATAATTATCAATCATAGTTGTATGCATTCCTTTATATAATGAATGTTTTGGAGAACTTTTTAAACAACACATTAAATAATACAAGTTAAGCTATTAGTGAAACTTAAAAATGGTGAAATTATATCATCCAAGGAATATAACTCCTACCATATCAAAATTTGTGGGAATAACATACCCGTGATCATTGCGATAGTCCCTTGAATGGAATTTGATGGAATTCTAGGAATGGATTTGATTTCCTAAAATAGATCCAACATAAATATCTTCGAGAAGGAAATCACTATCTTTATCGTGAATCGTCCCTGCATTCGGTACAAATGCAATGAACATGAAGAATTTTATTTTTCAAAAACATCTCAAGCATGAATATTATTTCCCTACAATATGTCTTATCTATATAAATGGTTGAATCTATTCAAAGGGGTATCCTTGAATACATACCCACTATGAGGTAATACCATGAATTCTTTCCCAAATAATTTTCTTTATCTTACTCATATCTAAGCAGTTTATTTTTAAATTGACATTTTACTTGGGGCTTTTCTAATATCAATTAATTAACATAGAATGGTTGTTGTGTAACTTGAAGAGATGATGAAACAATAATAAGAGAATGTAAAAATCCACTTTATATGCCCATGTTGTTTTTCATAAGGTGAAATAGTCATTTTAATAAAGAAAGGATATACTAATGATCCATTGAATTAATTACCTTGATATCATCAAGATCATAATAAAGAAAAATTATCCTCTTCCACGGACTTATTAAATTTTTGATTAGCTACATGGAGCCCAATTATTTTTGCAATTTCATTCTTTGGTTAACTTATTTTCAAGTAAGTGTGAAGAAGGAGGATATCAAGAATAATGATATCATGACAATTTATGAGAACTATGAGTTAATAGTAATTTTATTTAGAGTCACTAAATATCAATAAATCTCCATAGACATGATGATTATATTTTATAGATATTACATTATGAAATTTGTGGTAGTTATTATAGATGATATTATAATATACTCCCATGGAAATGAGTATAATGTTAATAATATGAGTAAAATTCAAAGGATCTTATAAAAGTGGAATCATTATGAAAATTAATGAAATTGAGTGTTCTAGTTGAATATTTTCTCCTTCATGGAAAATATTACCACATGTTATGGAATATAAGTTGACCCTAAAATGGTCAAAGAAATTTATTTATGACATAGGCCAACATATATGATAGATATTAGTAGTTTAAATAGACTAGTATGGTATTATTGATGATTTATAATAAATTTATAAAGATTTATAAACCCTATTATAAAACTAACGTGGAATTGATTCACATTTATTAGGAAAGGCGATTGTAAAAAGAGATTCACATAGTTAAAAATGAGTCTTATCATTGCACCTTTACATACACAATTGATAAGGGGGAATATTTCATATTATACAATGATTATTCAAATAAGGTATTAATTTCTATACTAATGAATAGTGAAAAAACAATAACCTATACCTCAATGAAATTGAATGTTTATGAACAAAAATAAAAAAAACATTATTTAGATTTTACCATTGTAATTTTCATATTAAAAATATTTTAGAATTATCTCCTTGGGGATATGTGTGAAATATATATAGATCATAATATACTCATGTATATATTATCATAGAAAAAGAATAGTATGAAAAAAATGAAAATGGTTAGAGAAAATTATAGAAAATGACTGATCAATCCACTACCATTTTGGGAAAGAAAATAATGTGGATATAGTTCTAAGTAAAAAAGGATTAATTTTCTTTATCATCGATGAGAACTAAGAAGGAATTGATTATCTTAGACATGAAAAGGATGGAAATGGGAATTATAATAGAACTAACATCATTGATCCTTTAAAAATGATTGTTAAAGCATACCATTTAGAGAAGATAAAGAATGATTCAAGAGACAATGTGTAAATTTAAGATAAGGTAGAGTTTATATGAAAATTAAAATCATAATAGATTCAATTTATTGAATATAATTTTAGGATTTGGTTCACAACTATGTGTACCATGAAATCCTGTGTTATAATAGGAGTTGTAGGATTGTCTATATAGGTCATCATTCTCCATCTTCCCAAGGAGAAATTTTTTTCTATTGATATCTTCAAGAGATATATTAGAGGGAAATATGAATAGGATATCATGGAATATATATCAAGGTGTCTTCTATTTCATATGTCGAAGGAGAAAATACCAATAATCTTAGGGATATTGTATACATTTCCCATATATACATGTAAATGGGGGAACATAACCATGTAATTTTTCAAAAGCCCTATAAAACATATAGAGAAAATAATTCTATATGTGTTCTAATATATCACAATAAAATTTATTCCCACTTCCTTTAAATTTAAGAGTATATATTACTTGATCAAATTTCAAGGATATACATTACAGAAGTTGAGTGGTTGTTTGGATGACAACTATTGATTGTATCAGATTGTGATGCATGATTTACCTCCATCTTTTGGAAGACTCTCAAACATTCTCCAAATTCATATTTTAAATTTTCCATGACATATTCCCATAAAAATAATGTACAATCTGATTTTACTATCCATACACTCAAATTTATTCTTATGGCATCCTCAATTGACATAAAAGGATCATGGGATAAATATATTCCTCTCTTAATTTTCTCAAAAAAATAATAGTTTTAACCAAAGCATCTAAATAGACCCCTATTATGCCCTTTGTTGGACAGGGTTAAAAAACCTATATGATGGGATGATTTTTGGGAACAAAAACTACCAGGTCCTGAAATGGTTAAGGAGATAATGGAAACATCCAAGACCATTATATATTTAAAAAATATTTATGGAGTGAATCATTCATGAGACCTATAATTCAACGTTTGATATAAGGTTTTCCTTCACATATATCCAATAATGAATATCATGATATTTTGGATGATGGGAAAGATTATTATATGATATATCAGTACCTATGTGATCCTTGACCACATCAAAGTGGTGGACTATCAAATATAACTCCAACCCAAACCATATTATGTACATGATGTGTTCCACATATCCCTCTCGAGAAAGTACATACCAAACCCCTCAAATGTAGTCAATCCATATGAGGTAATGTTACAGAATGATCATTTATATAAAGAGAATCCTCAAAAATACCTTAAATCATAGAGATAATGGTTAATTAATTAATATAAATATATAGGTGAATTTTTTATAGAGAAACTCGAAGATTGAAGAAGTGACATGGGAAGTAGATGAGGTGATAAAACAAAATTACCATAATCTCTATTAGATAATGAAATAAGAATTTCAAGGGTGGAATTTATGAAGGGGTGTAGGGGATTATTAAAACCCATAATTTTATATATGAAATTACATTTTTCATTGAATTAAATTCAATATTATGTATAATTGTTATAGAAAACACAAGTAATTCATCTTTTTTATTTATAATTTTATCTAAAAGTCATTTAAAATTCACATTCATTGATAATATATTCGTTGAATAGGATGATATGATTTGTGTAAAGATAAGGTATTGATAAATATAAATTACCCATTAAAAGGAAGTGATGGACACAACCAATAAGATCTAACAAAATGAATCCCATTTATAAGAATGTTTTATCATGATAGAATCACTGATCATTGTCTTTAACCAATCCAATGTTGAGATCCAACAACTAAATAAGGGTAGAATCCGTTTATGGGACAAGTTCAAGCTCATCAAGATCACACCTCAAACCATATAGGTCAAACCACCCTATTAAAATATAACAATCATGAACCTTACCCTAATCAAATTTTATGAAATATAGGATTTTTTAAATTAATTAAATTTTAATAAAATATTCTTATGAGACAATTTTTATAAAATTTAAATGATAATATAATTTTTATCAAGTCAAATTTAATTTTTATAAGGGTT
Source organism: Viscum album (assembly GCA_963277665.1). Taxonomy (NCBI): domain Eukaryota; kingdom Viridiplantae; phylum Streptophyta; class Magnoliopsida; order Santalales; family Viscaceae; genus Viscum; species Viscum album. Next base: position 1,449,882,781 of record OY728129.1, read on the forward strand.
CAAAAAATACTACTATCAGTGAAACTATAATTTCTCAATATTTATTGATTAATGAATTTAAAGTGAAAATTCAAATAAATTGGAAATTATTTTAATAAAATAATTAATTTTCAATTAGTATGTTAAAATTATCTAATAGTGAAATTTTCATAATTTTCTGATAAAATTGAATTAATTTGTTAAAATTAAATATGGTACAAGTACACTATTTTTGTTAAGGCATCATGATGAAGAAAAAGTGATGTACTAAATTTTATGAATATTAAAAAAGAGAAATAAATGTTTCCCCATTAAACTAATTTTATTTGGGGGTTATTTTTTTTAATTTTATAAAGACATTAAAAATACTCCAAAACCTATATTATATTCTGAGGTTTGAAAATCATTTCATTAAGAACATGAGTAACTTCCACACCACCAATGGTAATATTTTTATGAGTTAATTATTGAATAAAAAAAATAATTGGAAGCACATCACTTTGGTAGAACACATGGGGGAAAACCAGGGGAATGTTTTTGGATTTGATTATTTTATTGTATCATGTCTGAAACCTGTATTTGAGAAGTATTTAATAACTCCCATATATTTTAATATATAATAACATTAAATCTACCCTTAAACATCATGAAAAAGCTAATTATCACATCATATATCTTCCCACCCCTCTATAGAGTCCACCCTAGGTGCCACATGTTCTCAAGAGTTTCCTCCCAGAATTTTGGAATTACCCTCTTATCTGAGCGGACCATTCTATCCTCATTTCCATTCAAGATACATATTTTTAATTATCCATTTTAATATTAATTAGTTATATTTTCATGAATTTTTTAACATACATTTACTGTACAAATGATTTTCTCTGAAAGAGTGATCATTTATCCCATCTCATTTTGACCATTAACTAAGCTATTACCATGCTGGAATTTAGTATGGGATCCTTTCCTTCTCCTCTTTATTCAAGCATATTCTTAATTTTTATTCCCTTTATTTCAAATTTATAATATTGGGATATGTTTAACCATGTCCCTATATCTTTTCGTCTTATTTTAAAATAATTATATACTCTTATAGTTCTCCTAAAAACCATTTTATTAATACTTCTTGTACTTCTGTTATGCTATCGAAATTTCACTATGATTTTTCCATTATAATCCTTTGTATTGTAAATAACTTCGATATTTCCAATAAATGGTATTCACCTCAATGTACCAATAATTATTTAATTTTATACTTTCGTGTATGTATTCCACATTAAATTATTGTGGAATTAAATTCTGATGAAATATGATCCTATATTGAATGATCCCTATGGGGAACTTCTACATGTACATGATATAAAAGTGTCGGGTGATCCCATAATTTGATTTTATTTTAATTCAGTGGGCACTATTTAAGTATCATTATATGTCATGTCTATGATTAGGGAGTGAACTTAATCCATCATAGTACATTTTACACTATTTCTTGATGTATTGGCTCTTACTCTTGACCCATATTCATTATTTCAGGTTTAAGGTTATTTCCATTTTCCCATTATTCCATTATGTTGTCAGTCAATTAATTTCATTTTTTAATGTTTATGACTATCAATATATTTTTTACCCATTTAATTTCCTTTTGAATGAAATGTAATACATTATTTATGTAATACCATGCATATTTCCTCACTAGTATTTATATCCCATCTCCTTCTTAGGTTTTCCCCAGCTTATCCCATGAAGATTAATGTATGATGGAATATAATGAGGATGTTAAGGATGTTTTCAATATTGGATATGTAACCCATGTTTGCATTTGTTTTGTAATGTATCTATTAACCAGAATAACTAAGACTTATCAAATTCCTAGGATTCATTATGTGTAATCTTCTGTATCAAATAATGAATTAATGTTTAATAAAAACATGTTTTTTCATTGGAAATGATTGTTTTGAATCCCAAATATGTGCTATTAAATATAGAATGACATTTATGCTACCCAAATATGCGTATTACATGGGGCTGGATTACCATTACAAAACCCAAATAAGGATTCATATATATTGATATATTTCTTTATGTAACCCAAAATGAATCCATTGAAAATGTAGGAATAGTCATATCATATTCCCATACCATTTAAAATATTCATTCCTTGTAAATAATTATTCATACACAATTATTCTGGGGTTGTCCCATGGATTGATTGGTAAATTATGAGAAACATAAGAACTATTTCAACATCTCATTTCCCTTTTAATAAATCTAGAAATACAGAAACTTCATTCCCATTTGAAAATAATCCTTTAACAATCACTTCACGATTCATTAAAATATATTTTCAACCAATTATACATTTAACCACTATTCACATGTATGGTAAAATTCCAATAAGAACTCTTAGGTGTTTAATAGTATATCCCATTGGTTTTTTTTGAAAATGCAATAACCCATAATCCAAAATTCTCCCAATTTATCAGTGAACTAAAAAGTGATTAACATCAAATAAGATTGATATTTGTTTCCATTCCCATTTTAAAATGCTTACAAATACACCCCCATTCATCTTAGGGACCTCTGTGTTCAATAATACACATTCATTTTTAATGGGGATAAGTTATAAAATCTCCCTTTCCCTTTATAAAAAATATTGGTTCTCTATATGGGATTTCACTCTTCGACCAATAGAATATTCTTTGTAAGAATATATCTAACTATTTGGGTCAAAAAACATCTCCCACATTATGGATATATAATAAATCATAATTTTATTTTCATATCCACTATGTAAAGGGATAATTTATTTTTCCCATTATTTTGATTTAGACACTTGTAGAAAATATTGTGTCCCTTTTAAGCACAATCATTTAAATTTTTTATTAAAATTTTATATCCAAAAATATTACCTCTATTTAATTATAAATCACATTATTTACATTATCTTCAGAGACTCGTAGTGATAAAAGTAAGTGGATTTACCAAGAAGAATTTTAGTAGTCAAAAAAACCTCCAAACCTATTGATATTAAGTTTGGTTTTAAAAAGAGAGGTTATATAATCCCCCAAAAATATATTTATATCAATTATTGGTATTAAAAATGATAAAAAATACCATATATTTTTCAATTAACACAACCTATTAATACTACAATTATGATGAATTGTGGAGTCTTATTATACTTTAACTCATTATAGGATTCACTAAAATCTATTGAGGCTTATGATATATAAACATTTATGAAGAAAGTCCAAAAAAATTAGCAATTAACTTTGTGATAGTTTTATTTATTTTGGTATACCATGAATCAAAAATTATATATCCTTGATTGAATCATCTGTATCATATATTGCCTAATATTAGTAGTTAAAAAATAAATAAATTTCCATAAAAACCCTTCAAGAGGATACATCCATCACCAATCAGTCAACCTAATATTATTGGTTTGATCTATAAATTTAATTTCCTATTTCATCAACATTTAATCAAATTCATTATGATATCTTTGGGAGTATTTGATATGGTTTCAAAAAATAATTATCATTACCATCTAGGATCATTGTTCGTGTAGTTTTTAGATTTAGTAGTAGAATTTACTGTATATAGTTTTTTATTTAGTTTGAATAGATTATATTCCTCGAAACTAATTTGATAATTGATATCATATTTTTATTAAAATACAATAAATCCACTTATTTCATGAACCTTTCCTATTAAAAAAATAATTTTCCTTAATCGTAGACTCATGTCATTTTATAATAAACATACCCCATGAATCTTATCTCCTGTTAAATTCTTTCAACACATAAAAATTGATAAAAACTAGTTAATTGAATTGGGAGAGATGAACTTTATATTTCTTAAATATGAGGAACATGGATGGTAATTTAAAAAAGTAGAATTATTTTATTTTCCATTCACATTTTTTTCCATGGAATTTTATTATCTCATCAACATTGAATTTTTTTTAGATCATATTTTGTATATAAATATTAATATACATTCCAATGTCCATTTAATGTGTAATGAACAATATTAGAAATTATTTGTTTTGTGCTAGGACACTTTCTCATCCATGAATTATCCTTTTCCACAACTTCGGAATAGATTCCACTTATACAAACGTTTTATTATGATTCACCTATAGTGTATATTCTTTAGATACATTCTCCTTAGAGGAAACTTCCACAAGTCATTATCACTTTACATGGAGTTATTTTGTGATACCAAAACAAAAATACATTTTATTAAAGGCCTTGAGATTCATATCAAACTTCACATACCTTAGTGTACCCCCAATCATTTTTTATTATTCCTTTATCAAAGTTATAAAACTCATTATTCCTATTTTTAGGTTTTCCCTATATCATTCTCAGAGTGTTTTTTGATTTACTAAATTATTATTCATGGTTTTCAATTTTATGAGGACTATGTTTCTATCAAAATTAGTGAACTGTGTTTACATGAGAAGCTCTTTATTTCCCAGGGAAACGATTTCCATATATGTCATAATAGTGTATGACTTTCCAATATGGAATTCATTTCCTATTATAATTCCTTCAAAATTAAATTATTCTCCATATGGATAATCCTACAGAATGTAAATCATTTTCTGTTATAATAATACATGATTTTTTCTTCAATTTATTGCGGTTTTGGTAAAAAAGGGTTTTGTACACATTTTAGAAATTAGGCTTCAGGGATCATTCTCAAAATCATCCAAATATTCAAATTTAATATAACTTATAATCTAATTTCTTTTATAGTTAATTTATTCTAGATTTTTAAAATATCGTATATTTTAATCATTATATAGATATGGATTTATTTAATTATATTCCTTTTTTTATTTTTATAATGCATATATGGAATTTTCTTATCTGTATAGGTAGTGTTTTCAATAGAGTGAACATTCATGTATTCTTCATTGGTTTTACTCATCTCCCCGGGTTTTTTTTCATTTGTTGTGAAAAATAAATAATCCATTTTTAGGAATATTAATTTGAGTTTTTATATGGGAAATTTCTACCGTTAATATCTTCTTAGGGTATATTATTTTTGATTTCTTGGGACATTTAATTAAGAAAATGACTTTTATCTTTTAATTTTGTGGACATATTCTCATGTTAAACTTCAAGGAAACCTCGTCCCATTTTTTCATTTTTCATTCTAAATTTATGTGTTTTATGAAGGGATACAACACTTCATTCATAACATCCCAATTATCCATAACATGATTTTGGAATTGTACTTATTAATGGTAGATGAAATAACACGTCCTTTTTTGGAAAATTAATTCTTTTTTCCACATCTTCAATAGTTTTTCTTCTTCTTCTATGCTCTATATGAGGTACTCAGAATCCTGATTTGTATAATTTCTCTAAATAAGGATTTGAGTTATACACAAAGGAATATTTGGAAATAGTTAATTTTTTTGGATATTTTATCACCTTAGTTGACTTTTTTTATATTTATTTACATTTTAATCAAGGTATTCTTATAAAATATTAATATTTAATTTTATATAATATATACCATAAATTTCCATTTAGTTTTATCAATATATATTTTGAAAACATTTGATGAGAAACTATAAAATATTTATCCTTTATTAGAGAATCTTTTAATGCTCTTATAAAAAATAGAAATCTGTTTTTGTTATTAATAGTTAGAAAGATAATTTCATGCCATTTATAGAGAATAATACATTCTGGAACAAATTCACTATGGAATTCCTTATATTCATATGTTAATGGAAGAACAATATTTTTATAGATATGAAATTTTGAATTATTTATAGAAAAATATTTATCAGTATTATAGTTTATAAAAAAGTCACAACTTCTTTGGTTGAATAAAAAATAAGAAACATAGGCTTGTGTACCATTTTTTTGGTCTATATGGCTCCATATGAGTGGGGGGATAGGATGTCCTAAATTTGATATATTTTCATGTCTTCATCTTATTATGATTATAGATCTTATTAATCTAAGTGTAGGGATAAAGTTTAATATATTTAATTTCACTCAATATCTATAAATCCACAGATAAATATATCATTGTAATGCATGTTAGGAAAGAATTATTTTTACTTAGTTCACCCATAATTCAATTCACTAAGGATAATTCCATAAAATGTTTTTTGTTTCACCAATTATCCGCATAGCTTACTACTGTTTTCAAGATGTAATTTGGATATGGATATTTAACGAATAGGCTCTCTACCTTAAAAGGTTTTTGGAGGAATCCCTTTATCACAAGTCTCACTTATATCCCCCATTAAATAATTAAACATGGTTATGAAATAAATTATTTACTAACATATATCTCCTTCTATGTTCAGTGATATACTGTTCTGTTATTACAACCTAAAATATATATATATATACACTATTTGTCTTACTAATGGATGATTATATATTTTGTTGGATATGAATTTATCCTCAAGAGGGTTTAGATTATTCAATGAAGAATATGTTTGTAACTACTCTCCTTCACTTTTTTAATGAGGAAGCAATCTCATTCTCGAAATAGTGATCTTCAAGATTGTTCTGTTGAGAGTTCCTAGCCTTATTTCTAGAGGTGTGTCGATGATATTCTTAGATTTCTTTCTCTTCTTATTTACCAACTCTCAAAATTATATAATTATGTTCTTTAATAGATTCTATTATATTATTCTTCCTCTGTTTTACTTTTTTATAAAACAATACCGACCCCAAAACCACTATTACATATTTAAAATAAGAAAAACAATCCATCTACCTATTTTTAAGCTACAATACTCTCATTTGATGATATTAATGTTCTATATTTAGAAATAAACAACACAATTGTTTATTATTCAAAATAAAAATCTATTTTTCTAATATATTTGAGAAAAAATCCTAATAAAATTTGGTCATAATTTGTATTTTAAATTTTAATTCTTTCATTTTGTTAAATCATCGTCACTTTCACATCCTTTTTTCTTGGAAGGATTCATAAAAAACATATATGATTAATTGGTGACCTCCATATAACATTAAAAATTACAAATATGATCTTAGATATATTATAAAAGAAGTAATTTTTTATTTTATGAATGCCATTCATTCATTTTCAATTCATATTCTCATGTCATAGCTTCCTCCTTTCCTGAGTGAAACTCACTGCTTGTCCATTGACTTTTGATTGAGTAAAGAACTCAATACAATTCCCATGGTGTATAAATAATTCATTAATAGTTAAAAAAATTTATGAGTCATTGGATACTTACCTAATAAATGTCTCACCATATACAAAACTTTGACACAACACTACAATCCAGTTTACACTTATCATGAAAATGCTATTTAAAATGCTCTACTCTGTGATACTATGAATTTGTGGGGTTTTCCATTAATTATTCATTGAATGAATATTCCCTTATTCATATAAGAAAATGGATTGAAATTTCTCATCAATTATAATTATATTCACAATAATGAACTACATTATATATTATCTGTCAATCTTAACTATTTTTCATATGCTTACACCAATGATCAGAATTTTGAACTCTATATCCTAGTCATTATTACTGTTCTATTTTTAATTGAATTAAATTAACAATAATCACTAATTATATACCATTATTATAAATATTGATAACTATTTTCAATGGATTATGATTACATTGACTCTCTGTTAGTTATTGGTTCTCATAATTTCACTATGGTTTGAGGCCTGTTGAGCTCACCCTTTTGTGTTACCCAAATTATTGTTACACATATGATTTTTATGAATACGATTTATAATGTTTTAATTTTATGTAATGTTTAAATATATGGAAAATAATAGGGTTTAGACATCAATAACCTTTATGAAACTAGGGATTATGTTTAAGATAAATAGAAATGATGTTTATGTGGTGTTGGATAAACATTACACAACCCAAAGAAGAATTCATATAATTTACTGGATTACCTATTTGAAGACTCCCAATGACTCAAAAACACATATCATATGACTCATATGTCAGTCAAATGCCACTGAAATATTTCATGCCTTGGATAGAAAAACACATAGACCCTTATTCAGGGGCCATCACATGTCTTTCATGTTATACATGAGAAAAATAATCACCATTTCACAATATATTTACATTATAAACAATTATGGTAATATAAACAATTGAGAATTATTTTTCAACAAACTACTAGCACGACATGAACCATTTTATCTTATATTTTTATTGAATCATTTACTTAGGTTCCCTTCCCTTATGTTTTCAACTAATATAAAAAAAACACATAGTGGTTCAAAAAAATACATTATACCCTAAATAATAACCAAAAGGAAAGGCACCTAGAAATTAGGGTAATTCTATTACTTTCATTACATATACAATATAATCCATTGGAACTCAATATTTTATTCACATACAGAGTTTAATGATCAAGGTATTAAAAAGTGTTGGTTGGAATGAATCCGATAGTTAGTATTTTGAAGGGATTTATTATCTCATTGTATTATCTTATGTATTCATTATATATATATATATGATTGTTTCTAATGTGGTATATTGTAATACATATTCCTACTACAAAATAAATTTTTTTAGGTCAAATGTATGTGTAACTCTTTCTATAATTTATACATTTTGTTAATAAACTTAATTAAAATCAAAATTGTAATTACACATATCAAAATGTATCCCATGTATAAGGTACACTAAACAATACCATGTACTATATTATAATTACATTAAATAAGTATTCCCCATAATTTTAAGAATACAGTGATGATATCCAACCCCAACATTTCAGCATAATGCATACGATTCCAGGTTAGTGATTAGTTCTACACATAGTCACCCAATCCATGGTTCTTTAATGGAGAGAGTGTTAGATTCCATTACAATTTTAACTTCTCATATTTATTAACAATTATTACCTTATTGATTAAATATCATGAACAAATATAGTCTAAATTCATGGTAAAATTAAACATAATCAATTATCATACATAACATTTGATTCTAGAAATAAAAGTATGATCATTTAATGAAGTGGGTTAGGAAATCATAAAAAATATTAATTAAAAATTATAAAATATAAAATTCAAATAAATGATTAATAAAATATAGAATAAAAAATATAATTGAAAAATTAAAAAAATTAAAGTTAGATAACCATTTATGAGAAATTAATAAATAAAATATGAAATAATTATAATTAATGTATGAAAAAATGTGAATAGTTTATTTATATTCAATATAAACATTCAATATTATCATTTAAAATTTTTTATTTAAAATCTATAATATTTAAAAATATAAGATAAATTTTATATGAACATTTTTTATTCAATTAAAATCAATACATATATTATGTAAATAACATACAAATATTATCTCATGTTTTATTTTATTTACAGTATTAATTGTATCATCCAAAACATAATTTTGGAATAGTTAAAATAATATTTTTCAAAATAAGGTTTAAATCCAAACAACTTATTTCACATTTTAAATCTATTCAGATAAAAGATAAACAATTTTACTTTTTCCATCATTTTAAAATTTTGAAAAATAATTATTCATCCTTTTAAAACCTTTTTAACCACAGATCAAATATTTGTAAATTTAATTGTTGATTTTTAAGACTTTCACAGGTGATAGGTTTTTAGAATTTTATGAAAAATAATTTCTTTTTACGTTTATCTAAAAATATCATGCACTGCATCATATTGAAATACATTTTTCTCATATGTAATTGTCATTATCCATGTGAATTTGGGAATCCATTATAGGATATCATTGGTGTTTTAGTAAAGAAATTTTAGGTTCCATGGCCCTTTAGAGGGAATCCACTTCTAGAGGGACTTTAGAAGCTCGAAATAGCTTGTTATGATTTACCCTTCTATGATATATCACTATTTTATGCCATATCGTTCTAAAAAAACATAGTGATCATGTCATGGTGAAGTAATCTGGAATATAATTATTCTGAAATAAACTAATATTTTCTATAAACGTTATTTTTAATTCCATACTATATGGTATTATAATTTTCAAAAGGATTATTCTCATTTTACAGTACTACAAAGCACGGTAATGGAAAGTCCAGAACTAAAATGATCATTTATAAGGGACCATGACAAGTTTTTTAGAAAATTAATTTTACAAAAATCACTATTCAAATGATTTTTGAAAAAAAACATGGATACAAACTTCTATAATTCATTTTGAGGTTTTCAAAGTGATTTATGACATCTTAAATGTTTCAAAATAAGAAACAAAACCCCAATAACAACCACGATAAATTTGTGTATTGGGACTGAATAAGAAACCAATGACAATGGTCTATGACATTCACATAAATAATCATGTTTTTCCATGATTTTAAAATATTATTCAAGATCATTGAGGCTTAACTGAAATTTTCCTCCCCTATGGTGTGCATAGATCAGTGTAATCCCTCATTGCTCAAGTAGGAGACCCCTTAACCCATATTTTTCTAGAATAGTGAGTCTAATGATAGGATAACATAAATATCAAGAGGGAAATATTATGTAGGTGTTTTACTGAATTTGGATGGCATGTGAATCACATACTATAAACTCTATTATATAACCATTATTAGAAACATTTATCATTCTAAAAATATTATTAAATGAAATATTTCATAAATATTTCATGAGTTTCAACACATTTCCACTTAAAACTAATCCATAAAATTCACCCTTTTAATATTAAGTAAACATGTTGGAAATTAAAAAACCTCTAATCAAAATGGAATAGTGTTATAGACTCACCATGACATATGGATTTGGACATGGATGATAGAACACGTGAATTATATTAACCATAAACTTCCATTAAGAACATTGTTGTATAGTGACCCTCAGTATGCGATGGTTCACGCCAAAGAAAAACACAAACCATAAAACCCTGATTTGAACTATACCACCATCATGAAGTCAATCCATTACAAAATTTTTAAGAGGTAGTATCATAATAAATGTTCATATAATGGTAACTTTGGAAAATTTATTATCTACCAAAGTCATCTAATTCAATTCCATTCTTAAAAAAATCCAAAAATGAGTACTTTTTTAATCTACGATTAAAATAGAAGAAATAAGATAAAACTTGATCAAATAATATATATATATATATATATATACATGTTAGTGAAGAAATAAAATCCTAAAGTATATTTTAATTAATGATATCAATTAACTGGTTTGAGTTCATAACATTATCCTCTAGTGCAAATTAATTTGGATCCAAAAACTTTTATTATTCCAATGTATAATTATTTTATTATAATTTAGTGTAAAGTTATAAAAATAAACTCCAAAAAACATTAATATAAGAAAAACATTTCATTAATATTAATCTATAAATGTTTTTATTATTAAATTATATGTATTGTTGGATTATGCATCAAACAACGTTAAATTTGATGAGTTTTCCCATATATATGTCATTTCCCCTAGGGAGTTGTATCAGAGAAATATTATTCACCATAGGTTTGGAATTATGATATATCCCCATAACATTTCCTATTATACTTTCATGCATCATTCACCTTGGGATAATGATATCACGGAAACACATTCATACAATGTAATATTATAAAGAAAATCCACTTAATATATATCAGATTTTATAGGTAAAATTTCTCCATATTTATCAATATAACTAGTAATAGATATTTCAACCTTTTAGTAAAATCATACCATGTTTCCATTATATAATTTTTAAATAATACAAAATAGGTATAATAATTTATTTTGGGGAATTATTTAACTATAAGATATTATGGGTGTATTTTTATTAGTATTATCGTCAGAATATATTGAGAATGTATCCATATATTATAAAACATAATTAGGGGCACTATTAGTGGTGGATGACTATGTTTATTGGTGATACCTTTCATGTATACATTTTTTGGTGTGAATATATTATTATTTCTAACATGTGTCAGGGAAAGGCCATGTGTTTGATAGATAATTAGGGGAAATATAATGGGATTTATAGATACGACCTAATAAAACCTTAAAACTAAATTTTTATTATAGTATCTATTATTTTACATATATTTGGAAAATTTTATATATAAATAGGTCCTCTAGGAGATCCTACACTTTATTTTTGACTCATATGACATTTTCATGGGTTCATATATTTATTTTAGAATTTAATTTATTATAATTTTAAAAAATAATTATAATGTAATTATCTCATTGTTATATATTATATTATGGTTTATTATTTTTTAATTTTTTATTATGGTCATATGATTGAGGGTATTGTTTCTTTATGTTATTTGTTCAACCTTACTAAATTGTATTCATGAGGTGTTGTGGATATCTATATCTATGAGCTTTGATTAAATTTTGGGTAGGATGTGACACCTAATATAGATTATAAAGTGATTTATCATGCCTCAAGTGATATATTAAGGGTTATATTTTTGTGATTTTTAATGATATTTCATAAAACGGTCTGCAACACTTTTTTCTAATCATTATCCTAGTTCCAAATTAATTATTTTGGAATTTTTTTAGTGTGTTTAAGAATATCATTATTAATTGATAATTTTAGTAATTATTTTATTATCTTTTACAACTATAAAATTTTGTAGTCCATATATTTATGGATGCGATATGTCTAAGGTTTCACAGGATTATTTATATAGAAGACATAGAGATAACTTCTTTTGTAAACACTAAATAAGAAATATAAACATGTGTTATTAGTTATTGGAAGGAAAATTTATAGATTATAGGAGTTTTCAATCTTGTACAAGATCATGAAATAGTATTCCACATATTTCCTTGTTTATAATATGGTAATTTTATAAAAATTTTATTGGTTCATATGGATGGAGGTCTAGTAATTGTTTTTTCATTTTATATTTATCAATTCTATTTATGTGATAATGAAAGTGAAAATTATTGAGAATTAATTAACTCAAACATATATGGTTTTATATAACATTTATCAGAGTACCCTAATGAGTGGAATCATAGAAAAAATTTCATTTAATGATAATAAATTATTTATTAATATAAAAATATAGACATAGAATACCATATTTATCTTTTTATATGAGTAATTCATTCTCATACATCAATATTTTGGATATAGTGTCAAATAAATCCAATATGGTTTATAAGGATATGAATTTTTTTCATAATTTCCCAGTGGTTAGTGTTACCCTTTGATATATATATATATATATTGATAGAAATTATTTATTTTAGGCACCAATAAAGATTTAATTATCTCATAGAACATTAATTATTATATAGAAATGTCAATCATTAGGAAAAATGGTCAATAATAGAGTAAAGAATATCCTATGCAGGGAAAATACATTCTCTAGAAGCCGAGAATAATGATGGGAAGTGGTGTCGGTAGACAATAGAGACAAAATGGTAAATGAGTTGGGTGTAGTTAACATCATGTAATGAAATTATCTACCCAAATGTGACCATATGTCTTGTAATTTACAATATGAGTTCATTATTCCTCATATTATATATTAATAATTATCGATGTGTCATTTTAATATAAATTCATTTGTTTGGTCTACTCCATTAACCCTGAATTTTAGAAACTCTATGAAATTGGTCACAAGTATATTACAACATGATATGGTAGATATGGATCATGTTTTACCCATTATAACCCTTGTATAATACCCCATAACTTTTCTCCCACCATTCAACACATACATAGAAAACATTCAATATTTATTTGATTTTTGAGGAACTATATGGTTTGGTGTTCTATTAAAAACTATATTTATAAAAAAAAGTAAACATAAAAAAATTTATATTTCAAAATAAAAATAATGTGATTGATAAAAAGATTATACATAAAGATGTATATAAAATATATTTTTAGAATAAAAAATATTTCACAATTTTAATGAATATTAAATATCTTTTTGTGAGTGGAATAAAAATATGACTAAGAAATATTAATTTTCCAGGGAAATCAAGGATAACATATATTTTTAAGGGAATAAAATATTATCATATAGGATGGGAGATTATTGTTAAGTGGACAGGTCTATGGAAAGAGAGAGGGAAACAATTCCAAGGGAAGGAATATGAACTCTAAGGCATTATTAGGTTCACTAATAGTTGTATAGAGGGAGGGAAGTATTGTTATGGGAAGGGAGGTCAGAACCATTGATATAGGATATGAAATAATATATAAAGAGGTAAGGGAATGGTGTATTTAGGTAGTTATGGTAAAATTATATTTAATGGAGGGTTTTGAAAGGGTATAATAACTGAGATCTCTTTTAGTTCTATTTTTTATTCTTTTTGGTCTAATAATATTTATAATTTTAGTAATACATAATGATATATTTTTATTAAATTAGTTAGTAATAAATTTTTAAAATTCTATTAATATTATATTATTAATAAATTAGATTTATTACCAAGAATAATTTACATGGTATCATAAAATTATTTCAATAATAATGCAAGTTTTCTATTTTATGGCACCATAGTGAAAGGAATCACCTTATTTCCCTTACAAATGTTTTATGGGAAACAATTATCTTATGTCTACATGAGTCAAAAAATATTTTAATCCCATTGAATAATCCACAACGGTTTAAAAATTCATAATTTATACTTCCTAAAAATTAAATTATATACAGATAATTTTCAACTGGTATGTTCTAGAGACAATAAATCACTATTAGGTGGTGAATCAATTGTTAATAGAAAAAATCATAAAGGAAAAAACTAATTATGTATATATATTAGTTTGAAAAAATATCTGAGGTTTGTGATGTGATGATATGAGATTAAGTAATAAATAACACACACAACATAAAGATGAAATAGTAGGTTAATATACACTTGATATCTAGTGGGAAATCTAAGTATGAAATGGTTGAAGTAAAATCACACCATTTTTATTTTATTTTAAAAAAATAACATGTAAGGGAGTATGAAGATATTCTTGGGAAACATAAAATAAGTATAAATAATTACCATTAAAAATAAAACCAATATTTTATACCATTTTTTCATGTGCAACAAGAATTTGGATCTCCCATGTACCATTTTCCTTCTCCTCAACTATCAATAAAAGTGACATAGTAACCCTCTTTAGAATTAATGGTTGGATAAATTATTTTTTTCACTATCCTTTACTCTAATTTTTTTATAGGGGAAACCAAATTTCATTTAATTATTAATCAAGCACTATATCTTGATTTTCTTATATATTATAAAATGATAATTTATGATAAATATGGCAATTCTACCCCATGGATCATAAAACATATTCACTACTATAAATTTTATCTTTACCTATGCATCTATACTAACAGTTTATACAAACCATTTTTATATTACCCTTTCCCAATAGTTTGACCAAACAGTTGGGAAAAGGGTCATATTTTCCCAATAGTTTAGCCAAAACCATTGGGAAAGGGTACTTTGAGACCACTTTTCCCCACAGTTTTCCCAAACTGTTGATAAAGGGTACATTGACACCTCTTTTCCCAAAATATTACTCAAACCATTGTTCAAGGGTCCATTTTTCCCAACGTTTTTGGATAATAGTTGAGAAAAGCTACTTTGGTACCTCTTTTCCCAACGATTTTGTAAAACCATTGGGAAATGGCGGGTACCTATTGCAACGATTCTCAAAACCATTGGGAATGACCTATCCAAACGGTTTTGAGAACCAATTGGTCAAGTACCCTTATTTTTTATGAAAACTATTGTCTAATATCATCAAATAAATCAATATGTAAATTATATATATATATATCCAAATATATTCAGAAAGGTAAGTCTTAGATAGTGATAAAGTCTTTGATATATAATTTGGAGTTTGTGGGTTCAAACCTCCTCTGTCACTATTTTTAGATTTACCTATCCCAATGGTTTTGGAAAACTGTTGGAAAAGACCTATCACAACAGTTTTCTCCAAACCGTTGTGAAAGGTCTTTCAAAATGCTAAATCACCCAACAGCTTCCCACACTGTTCTAATAGGCTATACTAATGGTTTGTGGACCTATACCAATTATTCCAAACTATTGGTATTGGAAATATTTACATTAGTGTATCATGGTATGGATTGATATCTCATTATATGACTATTATGTCAACTGATATATACTAATTTCTATAGAATACCCATATAGTAACAAATATAGTTGTTGTTTCAAGTCAATTTTTTAATCTCAATCAAGCAAGTCTTAAAATAAAAATATCATTAGTGTTATGTCCTGATATAACATATTGAGGCATGAATTGTTTTATAACAACATGATCCCAATTTTATTTTAAACTAGTGCCACAAAAATATCTTCGTAGTTAGTCATTATAGGGAAATGAATTCCCACAAATTCACCGTGGTGAAAGATATCAGCCTAGAAAATATAGGCACGTAATGCCTCATACTCTATAATAGTGTTATGTATTCCAAGATCAACACATATGAATAATTAGAATAATGAATGGTGAAATAAAAATAAAAAGACATGGATATGATAACTATTTCAATCATAAAATGGAACAGCATAAATCATTTTTACATGAATCCTACACATAATAGAAAACGTTTACACTACTGCTAGCCTATCAAAGATGGAGCACCCAATTTACATGGTGCTTCATGTTAAATCATTATAACCCTATGAATTTTCATAGTACTCAGCCTTAATGATACTCCAACACATTCATGAGAATATATTCAATAAAATATGAAAATTCTTCTAAGAATCATGATTTAATTTTTTTAGAGATTTTATTCATTACATTCCTATAATGGAATAGTTATCTATCCCCCACACTATATGAAATAATTATTTTTTTGATAGTACCCCAAAACACTATGTATGAATAATAAAAAACATACAGTATCCTTATTTTAATATACACATGGCTCCCCCAAGTCATTTAACATAATGTAAGGATTATCCAAACTCATCGTCAAACCGTAATTGTATTGAAATCTACAATATTCTCACAACACCAAAGAATTATTAATCATCCCATTTGGATTTTCTGAAATAGACAAACAATCACATGTTCCCTTCATGAAAATCTAGCTCAATCTCTATAGGTCTCTGTTTTGATCTTATCATATAATAAGAAAAAATAATTTCCCCCTATTTCCAAATGATAACCTTTTCGATTCCCCCTATTTAATCATTTATAATGTATTGTAGTGGAAATAAGAACTATGAAATGTTATAGAATTTTTTTAGGGAATGAAACCTTAATAATACAGCCAAGTTAGTAAAGGATTTCTTAGGTATGGTATTTATCATGATATCTATGAAATTCTCTATAGTTGAAAAAAACCTCATTTAAATCTCACCATGATCTATCTTTTTTCAATATTGTTATATTCGCAGTCAGTATGATAGGATTTGAAATGGAACAATAGATTCATTGAAAATTCTACTTCACATATATATTCACACTTATACATTAATGGGTATGGTACATCCACCTTCAAGACCTCAATATATGACTTCATCCAAATTATATATTTCATGGAATATGATTCAATGATTTATTTAGTTTATATTTTATAATATTTGAAAAAAAAATCTTCTTTTTTTCCATGAAATATATCTTCCCCAAAAAAAAGATTCTCCTCTATAATAGAATTATGTAATAATATTTCTCCAGAATAATCAGTATTGCAATAAATGTAATCTTTTTTATTTTTTATTTTAAAAACTAATACAAAGAAAATTCTTTCTATGTTATCTTATTAGATCTATTTCAACACATTAAGATGTAGCTTATTATGATTACTTTGGAATCATTTTTATTGTGCATCCAGAAATATTATTTTGGATTTATAAACTTTTATTTAAATTACATTACCAATAATGTCAAATAATAAAAATTTAAATATAAACCATGATTATCGATATAATACTTAATCCTATATGAAATTACAATATTAGCCACTCTTGAAATACACATACCATATGTTTCAGTAACACATGAGTATATTTTCTCCAAATATTGATAGAATCAATCATATTTTTTATTTTTATTTTGAGGAAAAATAAGTTATCAAGAATTATTAAAATCCCAATGTGTCATCTAATTTTTGAAAGAAAGTCATATCATGAGTTATCTTTTATTTTCCTAAAAAAATATTATCCACATACACATTCACATTGAGAAAATTTGTGTCACATCCCTTGGAATAAGGATTTAAATCCACATTTCATTTATTAAATTATATTCTCCTTAAACCATAATACAACATCAAATAATATTATTACTACATTTTATTAATCTAATATAAATAATATATATCTTACAAACTCGTGAACCATAACATTCATGTACAAACACTTTCAATTATTCAATGTAAACTTCTTAAAAAAGTTCAACATTCAAAAACAAGGAATTTACATTGAGATGAAAAATATTATATTTATATTTATCATAAATAATAAGAATGATTTTGATTTCCCATATCATTTTTTAGAGAATAGATCTTATTGATATTGAAACACTCGATTTGGTTGTATACCTTTCACACAATATGATCTTTGTTCAATGTTACTTCTCACCTATTAATCCTACAAAACCATTTTACCAATAATATTATTATCTTTATAATAAGACATAAATTCCCAAGTTTCAATTTTTTTAAATATGGTCCTAATAATATTCCTTATAAATTCACCAAAAAATATGTTGTATAGATTCATAAATTATTTTCATTCCATCTAGGTTACAGAAGCTTATATTATTGGTATTTTATAAACACATTTGGTTTTGATCATATTTTCTACTATCCTTAAGGATTTTCATAATTTTTATATGATTTACATTTCCTTTTAACCTGATTTTCCTTTTCTAAGATCTCCCTCATCATATAATAATTTATAATCATCATTAGATTTTAGAAAACAACGTCAACATCAAAACTACTCAAATGATTTGTAATTGTTTTTCAATGATCTTAATCAAATCAGTAATTGAAATATAGGTATGTCTATAAATTAATTTTTTATACCAATAAAATTACGTAAAGTCTAATAATCATTTTCTTTATTTTTTAATATAAACCCCAATATCATTCCACTAATTTTGTATCTTTGAAACATTATTTCGTAAACTTTCTCACCACGCTCCCAAAAATTATTTCTTTTAATATCAATATATAATGTTTTATTGAATACATTCTTTTCCATTGTGTTATTATTCATTGGAAACCAAAAAACATATGTGTTTTGTACCGAATGGGATTTCAGTAAGAATTTAATAATAATATTTAAAATCTATTGATATGGATTATCTCAAAGAATACAACAATGTATCATCCATAGAAAACATGTTTTTCTATTATTGGACAAGAATATTTTTTTCCTAACAACATAAATTTATTATGGAATTTGTAGATATATAAATAATTTCCAACTATATGTTTCATTAAATATTCCTAAAATTATTTTATATTTTATTCAATTAAATAAATGAATAAAACCATTGGGTGTCTCAAACTAAATTATTCTCAATATTCAATAAATTTTTTTTGAACATATCAATATATATTGATTTGTATATAATAATATATTTATATTTCTTATATTCAATTTAATATAACATATTATTAATGTCCTTAACTATATTTGTTGAATTTATAACCATTGGAACACAATCATTTGGGAGTAATAAAACAAGAGGTTACACATTAGTGATCTATAATAGTTTTTTTATTGTTCACAATTGTTTCAGGATATGTATCACAACTGTCGATCCAATCATGATGTATATTTTCAATATTCCTCCTAGAATCATGAATGGTAAATTTATCCATTAAATATTTCCAAAAAATATCAATGATCTTGTTTCCATGATTGATATTACATCATTATATTTAGTTAGATTGTGTCTTTATTATAGGAAGTGAAAAATATATATCCTACGGTTATTGTTACCTTTCTATAGATTTTTTCATTATTACATTCCATTATTACACATCCATAGTTATTAAATATCAATTCTTTTCATTTGTCGCAAATTTGAGAAATGCTAAATAGTTTTTGTTTTAGCTCGTCAATAATGAGAATAATATTAAACTTTTTCTTACTGATTATAGTTAATCTAAATCAATTTATATTGAGTGACTCATTATTTCTATATGTAATGGAATATATTAATGACACTATATATATTTCAAGACATTTTTAGGTATTATGAGAAATAACTATTGATTATTCAATGTTATTTTCATTTTAAAACTTTATAATAGTCCTTAATAACCACTAACTGACCTTATTTATTCCTCTAATTAATTTATTTGTAATTATCCATTCTATTTAACAAAACTATTAACATTATATTATACATTTTTTCAATATTTTTGGGTTGAGAACAATAACAACAAGATTATTTATAACAACTTATAATACAATTTTTTATTTATCTAATTGTATTTATAGAGATTAATAATTCTATAAAATTTCAGGCCTAAATAATTGTGATATTTCTATTTTGGGACTATATACAGTAACCAAATAGTTAGTCTAATCATGTGGATGTCTCCAGCATTGGTTTCATTTTTTTATTATGTAATTTTTTTTATTAGTTAAATCCATTCATTTTACCCTTATATAGTGCCATGTATGTGTAAATTTTAATGTTAATATTTGATTATAATAGGTAGAAGATGATTGAGATGAAACTGTAAATGGTCAACCTTACATAGTTGTTTTCTATTGAATGGGTTTCATTTGATTGTGAGTCAATGGGTGCTAACAATGTGATCTACCAAGTTCATTAAAACATGTTTCATTCTAGTATATCATAGTCAATTTTAAACCCTAAAACCCTCTACCCTACTTCACACTCCTATGATAGATGTAAAAGTGCTTGAGGAGTAGACCCCCCATGCTTCTACAATTTATTTAGGAATTTAAAACTATTATTCATGGTGATTTATCTTTGGCAATATGTAATCCCTCCCAGTATCATCTATTTTTGGGATCTTCTTCTTCTTCTTAGACAAGGGTCGTTGTTGGCCATATTATATATATATTTTTTTGTTTCATTATTCTTATAGATATTGTTCATTATGTATACTTATTTTTATTTGATTTTTTTATTTATATTCTAGATGGTTTCAATCCAGATAAATTTAACCTCAATACATTTTTCTAATTTATTTTATAGTTTTTAAAACTAAATAAGTGAATGGGGTTTTGAAAATTATTTTATATTTAATTTATTATTATATATTAGAAATATAATGGACTTGAAAAATATTTTAATAAATTACATTCATGAAATATATGGCTTTCCCTTGATATTAAGTGAATTGGGTTTTAATAATTTATTTTTATTTAATGAACTTTTTCAAACTTATGGGAGTATTTTTCATAATTTTTTTAATGATAAATTTTGTATGGGTACTTAATTTATATTTTAAAGAAAGGAAATAAATATTGTAATGAATTTTTTAAATTTGAAGGTTGTAAAAAAATATTTCATACAAAGATGATTTATAAAATTTATTTTCTCAATGATATGAACTATTCTAGACATTCCAGGAATATAATGTAAATAAGGCCTCTTTAGAACTTTTAGTATGAACATTTTTATTCATGTGAGACACTGAAAGACTTTACCCTTTATCATTAAAAAAATTATGTGTTTTTTATTTATCTCAGATAGATATATAACTAAAATGGATTATTGAATCTACCGTAACTAGAGGTGAGTGATCTTTATTTAATTTTTATTATGCTTCTTGTGATACTCCATGATATATTGTTGTCACACTACCACTATAAATTGTTAATCATGAACTTAAGAAACAATGTTAGAGTTATTATCTTATTCTCGAATAGTCTAAATAAAATAATTCATACTATACCTTATTGGTTTAAATGTTACAACACATGAAAACCCATAAAGGATTTTAGTGTGAGATAATAAGGTGGATTGTGTTCTTATTTTTACACAACCTTTGTTGGTAGTTGGTTTATATTATCAATTTTTAGTGTCGTCTCATTATAGTTTATAAGAGATTAACCATAACACTTTTTCCTTGGATGGTATTATATATGAGAGGATCCATATTTGTATATAGAAACCTGATATGGGTTTTGGAATCCCATACTTTACTACTAGGAGTTTTAATAAATTCTGAAGATATATTTTTTCTTACTCACATTGGTTTTGTTCTCTATTCCATGGTCAATTTTGCAAATGGTTTTAAATATAGTTTTTGTTATATTTATTAAAAGGAAAAGTGGAATAGTTAGCAATTTCATTATTTTTCATATTTATTTGTTTTTAATGAAGAACCTAATTTTCGGGTAAAATTATTACATTATTGAAAATTAAAACATCATTTCAGTATTATTTAAATAGGAGAAATATTTCAATTTATTTCTTCTTAGCATATGAAATGTGACAACCAAGTTTTCCATTATATTTCAAAATAGAATTGATGATTTATCTTTTATAAGAAATATTACAGATTCCATAGAGATATCTTACTAGTCTTATTCACTCAAACCCTATATACCAAATTTTGTTCAAGAAAAAAGATCCGATTTTTTATATAGGCTCCAAACATCATTTTATATTTTATATCACTCTCCTTAGTAAATTGATAAGTTTTGATGCTATGAAAAATGCTAGATTTTATAGAGATTATATAGTTTTGGTTTTTTTTACTTTTAGTTTTGACTCATTTATATATTGACTAAGATATATATTTTTTATTTTATTTAGTTTCTAATGAATGTTCTTCTTTGATATTTATAAGTTGTTTATTTATAAGATAGGTTGGATCATTATTAGTATTTATTTTAACTCATTTGGTTTTGTATTTTATTGGGTTCTTCATTTTGTGTTTACATGGAATAAAAATGTAATAGTAGTTCTTATTTTGGTTATGGATAATAATATACTACCACCATACTCTCATTTTTGGGAGAATACATTAAAAATGAGCTTTTATTGATTCACTTACAATTGTTTCATGTTTATGGGGATCATTATCTCCAATCAAACCATGTAGAAACTCGTGTTTGGTGTTGTGTTGGGTTAGCCCTTGTAGGTTATTTACAAGAGGCATCAGAGAACAGGTATTTAGTATGTTCTTAGGTACTTATAATGGGAAATGGTTATTGAATAGTCCTCTTGTTACTATAGGAGTATATATTTTTTATAATGATTCTAAGACTCAATTGGTTTGTGTGAGGGGATTATAACTCACACTTTCAGAATTAGAGTATAAAGTTTCCTTGGAAATTTTGGAAAAAAATTTCAGATTTTGATTCCCTTATAAATTTTTTAATGTTAATTTAGATATTATTAGACGATAATTGAATCCCATATGATATTGGTATGTAATTTTATGAATTCCATTACATTTTGGGGTGACCATTGAAGAACTATAGTTGCATAGCTAGATGATATTGTCTTATAAACTATATACATCCCATATATATTAGTTATGAGAACATTATAGATACTAAATTATGGTTGTATAATTGATACCAAACCATGTGGGAAATAATTTCATACCATTTTATTAATCCCAATTTTTTGGTTTTTGACCTCTTGTGGACATTTCCCAAAAGATGGTTAGATTTTCTGGATATGGATTCAAGTTACTTTTATTGGTGTTTGTATTTGGACTAATTGAATATTTTTAGTGGTTATAACATATGTTTTGTGTATATTTAATTTATTTAAATGTTTTTATTGGTATCATGGGGATACTTTACCAAACTTTTGAAATTAAATTTTTTATTATTTGTATTTTGATAGGATTTCTTTTTAATTTTCAATAGTGGGATGAGAAATTTTCCCATGGGTATTTTTTTTCAAAAAATATTGGGTGTTTTGTTTTCCAAAACAACCACAGTAAAATTAGTTCAGATATGAAAATTTGGTTATTTATTTTAAAAGAATATGAGGATTTATATTTTGGGGATTATGTGTTTTGTTTTGATGGATTTTTGTTTTGGTTTTGTCACATAGTTTTAATGTTATTATATATTTTATGTTGTGGGAAATTTACAGGTCATTATTATATATTATGTTCTATAAATAATTCCTCATACAAAAGTGAGTAGAGAATACAAAATTCCAGTGTCTTGGGATTATACACCAGGTTATTACTCTTATTATTCAGATGAAAAAATTCATTTTCTGGATTCCTCCCTGACTATAAATAATGTTGTTAACATAGAACATTCCATTCTCATTGACCTAGTAAAAATCATTATAAATCGAGATCTAACCATTTTAAGTGGGGATCAAGGTTCAACAAAGGTGATGGAGTGGTTGTATGGGACTTAAGTAATCTGTAATTATCTAAAGAGTTATAATGAATATTGGGTGGGAGCTATTACACATTTGTTAATTAGAATTAGTCCACTATGGCGGGAGACTATAGTCCCTTCAAGTTGTGTGAATTCAATCCGTAAGAGTTATTCATGATTGTGTTCCCTATATGGATAGTTCATGTAGATGTTAATGTAGAGGAAACTCAATATTTTTTTATCCCTTATCAATTGATGACTTCTGGGGATCTTCAAGTGGGTGAGGGTGTGTCTTATCTGGGCCCAAAATGATCTCACTATAGTAAAGTACAACTTTTCTATTTTTAGTGAAGATAAAAGGTGGTTTATTATGTTTATCCATGTATGTATCCACATTGGGTCCATTTAAGAAATAATTAGTGGTTTCATAAGCTATTTTCTTAGAATAAGTATGAGGTGTAATTGAGTATGGGAAATATGTTTTGGATGGTTCCCCTCTGGATTGGGATTTAATGAATATTTTTTCGGGTTATTTTTAGGAAATACACTTGGGGGTCCTTTCTATTTATTTTGTTGAAATGTAAATATGAATTTGGTTTTGTGTGGTAGGATATTAGAATGTATTTTATCTAGTATTAGATGAGATTTTACGGACATATTTATGTGTATATGTTTTTAGAATATCCTAAGAAACCCTTTGTCCATACTCAAATAACATGGATGTGTGTTTCCTAATAAAATTGAGCAACTAAGTTCCTAATTAATTTAGGTTCTCTATGAGATAGTGTACCATGGTTTTGGTTTTATATATTCTCTGTGGAGAGTCACGTCCCAAGGTAGGAGCCCATGTTTCTTCTTTTTCTGGTTAATCATGGTATGAATTGGTTGAGGGATTCTTCATTTTCCTTACTTATAATTCTCTCTTAGTAAATGTTTTCTATTCTTGGAAATGTTGTAAAGGATTCACTGGCTGTGGATGTGGATTCATTTTTAGAGTTTTTTCCCATCATGGAAATATTTTTAGATGAATTGTATGTTCTTTGAATACCCATTCCATGTATCACTTATCATAGGTTTATAGATCATTGGATGTAGTATGGATTTTTCTATAATGATCGATCATACTAGGGATTGGTTTGTGTTATTTAACATTGGTGAGGGTCTATAGGTGATCCTTTACAACTATACCCTCTCTAGGTTTCCCCTCAAACAACTTTCATATAATCAATAGTTGTGGGGAATATAGTCCTCGGTATCATTTTGCATTGTCAACTACAAAATAGGAATTTTTTTTAGTGTTGCGCTTTATCTTCCCTAGAAAAATGCATTGATAAAGGTATCCCTAATCAGTGAAAAAACTGGCACTACTAAATATTACCTTTTACCAGTTGTATTTTTTATGTGATGATAAAAGGAACTCATTATCATTGAAACTTTTTAGGACCGGATAAAAAAACATTATCGACACATTTTTTTAGCGTTGATAATGGTTTAATTTATTATCACGTCTTGTTTATCACTAATAAAGGGAATCCTTTATCATTGATTCATTTTTATCAACCATAAAGTAATCATGTATCATTATTGGAATAAAAAAATTATTTTTATTTTTTATATTCAGTACTAATTCTAATAAAATTATTTATATGGTATCTTATAAGATCTGTTTCAACATATTATGATATTTCTTACTATGATTACATTGGAATTTTTTTTATTGTGTATCCAAAAATATGATTTTGGATCTACAAACCCTTATGTAAAGTACATTACCAATAACATTTAATAAATATAATTTAAATATAAACCATTATTATCAATAAAAAACTTAATCCTTTATGAAATTAGAATATTTACTACTCTTAATTTCTACATACCTTTTGTTTGAATAATATATAATTTTATTTTTTCCCATGATTTATAGTATCGATCATATTTTTTATTTTTATTTTGAGGAAAAATAAGATATCACCAATTATTGATCTCCTAATTTGTTATCTAATTTATGAAAGGAAGTATTATCTTGATTCATCATTGATTTTCCTAAAAAACCTATTATCCACATACGCATTCACTTTGAGAAAATTTGTGTCACATCCCTTGGAATATATAATTAAATCCATATTTCGTTTTCTAAATTATATCCCCCTTAAATAATTACACAACATCAAATAATATTATTACTACATGTTATTAATATAATATAAAACTTTTCTATCTTAAAAACTCATGAACCATAACATTCATGTGCAAACACTTTCAATTATTCAAAGTAAACATCTTACGAATGTTCAGCATTCAAAAACAAGGAATTTACAATGATATAGAAAATATTATATTTATATTGATCATAAATAATAGGAAGGATTTTTATTTTCCATTTCATTTTACTAGATAATAGGTATTATTGATATTAAAACACTCGATTTGGTTGTATCCCTTTCACACAATATGATCGTTGTTCCATTTTATTTCTCACTTATTAATCCTACAAAACCATTTTACCAATAATATTCTTTTCTCTATGATAAGACATAAACTTACTAGTTTCAATTTTCTTAATATGGTCCTAATAATATTCCTTATACATTTCCAAACATTATGTTCTATAGATTCATTAATTATTTTCATTCCAACCTAGTTACAGAAGCTTTTCTTATTAGAATTCCATAAACACATTTGATTTTGATAATATTTTCTACTATATTTAAGTATTTTCATAGTATTTATATTATTTATATTTCTTTTGATCATTATTTTCCTTTTCTAAGAGATCCCTCATCATATAATAATTTATAATCATCATGAGATTTTATAAAACGACTTCAAACATCAAAACTACTCCAATGATTTGCAATGTTTTTTTAATGATCATAATCAAATTAGTAATTTAAATCTAGGTCTATCTATAAATTATATATATATACCAAAAACATTACATAAATTCTAATAATTATTTTCATCATTATTTAATATAAACCCCAATATCCTTCTACTGATTGTGTATCTTTGAAACATTCCTTCATCAACTTTCCCACCAATCTCACAAAAACTATTTCCTTTAATATCAATATATAATGAGTTATTGAATACATTATTTTCCCTTGTGTCATTTTTCATTTCAAACCAAGACACATATGTGTTTAAGACTGAAAGGGATTTCAGTCAGAATTAACTAATAATATATAAAATCTATTGATATTGATTCTCTCAAAGAATACACCAATGTATCATCAATATACAACATTTGTTTCCATTATTGGCCAAGAATATTTTTTCCTAACAACAAAAATATATTATGTAATTTTTAGATATATAAATAAATTCCAACAATATGTTTCAATAAATATTCCTAAAACTCTTCTATATTTTATTCAATTAAATTAATTAATAAAATAATTCAGTATCTCAAACTAAAGGATTCTCAATATTCATTGGAATGTTTTTGAACATATCAGGATCATTTGATTTATATAAAATAATATATTTATATTTCTTATATTCGATGTAATAGAACATATTATTAATGTCCTTAACTATATTGGTAGAATTTGTAGCCATTAGAACACAAACATTTGGGAGTAATAAACCAAGAGGTTAGACATTCATGATCTATAGTTGTTTTTTGTTGTTATTCAAAATTTGTTTATAACATGTATCACAAGTTTTGATCCAATCATGATGTATATTTTCAATGATCCTCATAGAATCATTCTTGGTTAATTTATCCATTAAATATTACAATAAAAATAGCCATGCTTTCTTTTCCATGATTGATATTATATCATTATATTTAGTTAGATTGTGTCTTTGTCATAGGAAGTGTAAAATATATATCTTATTGTTATTTTTCCATTCTTAAAGATAATTTACTTATTAGATTCCATTATGACACATTAGTAGTTATTAAATATTAATTCATTTCATTTATCACAAATTTGAGAAATGCTAAATAGTTTTTGTTGTAGCCCATCAATAATGAGAATTATATTAGACTTTTTCATACTGATTATAGATATTACAAATCAATTTATATTGAGTGACTCATTATTTATATATGTAATGACACATATAATATGACATAATATATATTTCAAGACATTTTTTGGGTATTATAAGAAAAAACTATTGATTATTCAATGTTATTTTCATTTTAAAACATTATAATAGTCCTTAACAAGCATTGCATGCCCCTTATTATTCCTCTAATTAATTGATTTTTAATTCTCCTTTCTTTATAACAACTCTATTAACATTATAATATACATGTTTTCACTAGTTTTAGGTTGAGAACAATAACAACAATATTCTTTATAATAAATTATAATACTATTTTTTATTTATCAGATAGTATTTATAGAGATCAATAAATCTCTATAATTTTGGGCCTAAATAATTGTGATATTTTTGTCATGGGCCTATATACAGTAACCAAACAACTAGTCTAATCATGTGGATGTCTCTAGCATTGGTTTCCTTTGTTTTATTATGTAATTTTATTTATTAGTTAAATCTATTCATTTTACCCTTATATATGTTCTTGTTTGTTTATATTTTAATGTGAATAATTGATTTCCACAGGTAAAATATGATTGAGATGATAATGTAAATGGTCAAACTTACATGGTTGTTTTTTGTTGGATGGGTTGCACATTATTTTTAGTCAATGGGTGCTAACAATGTGATCTTCCCAGTTCGTTAAAACATGTATCATTCTAGTATATCAGAGTAAATTTTTATCCCTCAAACCCTCTAGCCTACTTCACACTCATCTAATAAATGTAAAAGAGGTTGAGGGTTGGTCCTCCCATTCTTCTCCATTTTATTTATCAAGTTCCAACTTTTATTATTGGTGGTTTATCTTTGGTTAGATTTATTCCCTCTTGGTAACATATTTTTCATGGATTCTATTCTTCTTCCTATACAAGGGTCGTTATTGGCCATACCTTGTATGGATTTTTGTTTCATTATTCGTATTGATTTTGTTCATGGTGTGTATTGATTCATATGTGATTTTTGTATTTATATTCTAGAAGGTTTCAATCCAACAAAATTTAACCTCAATACATTTTTCTAATCTATTTGATAATTTTCAAAACACAATATGTGGATGGGGTTTCAAATATTATTTTATATTTAATTTATTATTATATATTACATATATAAAGGGCTTGAAAAATATTTGAATAGATTCCATTCATGGAATATATGGTTATCCATTGATATTAAGTGAATTGGTTTATAATAAGTGAATTTTATGTAAAGAACATTTTCAAACTTATGGGAGTATTTATCAAAAAAAATCAATGACAAATATTGTCTAAGGACTTTTTTATAATTTAATGACTGGAAATCAGGCTTTTAATGTATTTTTTAATTGTGGAGGATGTAACCCATTCTTTCTTATAAATATTATTTATAAAATTTGTCTTCTCAATGATATGAACTATTCTAGACTTTCCATGAATATAATATAAATACGGCCTATTTTGAACTTTTAATATGAATATTTTTATTCATGTGAGACACTCAAAGATTTTCCCCATTCCCATTAAAAACATGATCTGTTTTTTATTTTTATCAGATAGATATATGACACAATTGGATTATTGAATCTATAGTAATCAGATGTTATTGACATTTATTTTGATGTTATTATGATGCTTGTGATACTCCATGATAGATTGTTGTCACGCTACCACTATAAATTGTTAATCATGAACATGAGAAACAATGTTAGTGATATTATCTTTTACATAAATAGTCCAAATAAAATAATTCTTACTCTACCTTGTAGGTTTAAATGTTACAAAACATGGAAATTCCTAAATGATTTCAGTGTGAGATAATAAGGTGGATTGTGTGCTTGTTTTGACACAACCTCGATTGGTAGTATCTTTATAATTTCATTTTTTAGTGTAGTCTCAATGTAGTTTGTAAGATATTAACCATAACACTTGATCCATGGATGGTAGTTTATATATGGGGATCTATATTTGTATATAGAAACTTGATATGGATTTTGGAATCCCTTAATTTAATATTGGGAATTTTAATAAATTCTCATTGATATATTTTTTCTTACTCACATTGTCTTTTTTCTCCATACTGAGGTCAGTTTTCCATATGGATTTAAATATAATTTTTTTATATTTATTAAAAGGAAAAGATAAATATTTACTTGTTTTGTTAGTTTTCATATTTATTTGTATTTAATGAATGAACATTATTTTCGGGTTATTAGATGATATTTGAATCCCATATGATATTTGTATGTTATTTTATGGATTACATTACATTTTGGGTTGAACATAGAAGAACACAACTAGCTGATAAGGTCATATAAACCATATGGATCCTATATATATTGGTTATTAAAACATTATAGATACTAAATTATGGTTGGATTATAGATACCAAACCATGTGAGAAATAATTTCATACCATTTTATCAATCCCATTTTTTTGGTTTTTGACCTCTCGTGTACATTTCTCCAAAGATTGTTAGAATTATTGGATATAGATTCAAGTATTTTTTTATTATTGTTTGAATTGGTATTAATTGAATATTTTTAGTGGTTATAGCATATGTTTTGTGTATATTTAATTTTTTTAAAAGTTTTTATTGTTAACATGGGAATCATTTAAAAATATTTTTATATTAAAATTTTTATTATTGGTATTTTGAAAGGATTTATTTTAAATCTTTAATAGTGGGATGATAAATTTTCCCATGGGTATTTATTTTCAATAAATGGTGCATGTTTTTTTTTCTAAAACAACCAAGGAATAATTAGTTAAGATATTTAAATTTTGTTATTTATTTTAAAAGGATATTATGATTTATAATTTGGGGATTATGTTTTTTGTTTTGATGTATGTATGTTTTGGTTTTGTGATATAGTTGAAATGTTACCATATGGTTTATGTTGTGTGACATTTACTGGTCATTATTATATATTATGTTCTATAAAAAATTCCTCCTACAAACGTGAGAAGAAAATATTAAATTCTAAAGTCTTGGGATTATACACCAGGTGATTACTCTTGTTATTCGGATGAAATAATTACAGTTCTGTATTCCTTTCTGACTATAAATAATGTAGTTAACTTAGAAAATTAAATTACCATTGACCTAATAAAAAAATTATAAATAGAGATCCACCCATTTTCAGTGGGGATCAAGGTTCCACTAAAGTTATGGAGTGGTTGGATGAGACATAAGTAATTAATAATTATCTAAGGAGTCCTAATGAATATTGGGTGAGGGCTATTACGCGTTTGTTAATTAGAATTAGTCCATTGTGGAGGGAGACTATAGTCCCTTCTAGTTGTGTGAATTTATTCCCATATAGTTATTCATGTTTGTGTTCTCTATGTGGATAGTTCATGTGGATGTTAATGGATAGGAAACTCTATATTTTGTTATCACATACCAATTTAAGACTTCTGGGGAACTTCAAGTGGGTGAGGGTCTGCCTTTTCTGGTCCCAACATGATCTCGCTATAGAAAAGTACCACTTTTCTATTTTTAGTGAGGATAAAAGGTGTTTTATTAGATATATCCATGTATGTATCCACATTGGGTCCATTTAGGAAACCATTAGTGGTTTCATAAGCTATTTTATTAGAAGAAGTATCAGGTGTAATTGAGTATGGGATAATAATTTTTCGGATGGTTCCCCTATAGATGGGGACTTAATAAATATTTTTGTTAGGGTTATTTTTAAGAAAAACACTTCAGTGTCCTATCTATTTATTTTGATAAAATTTAAATATGTTTTTGGTTTTTTTATAGGATACGAGAATGTATTTTATCTAGTATTATATGAGATTTTACAGCCATATTTAGGTCTAGATGTTTTTGGAATAGCCTGAGAATCCCTTGGTCCATTCTCAAATAACATGGTTGAGTCTTTCCATATAAAATAGATCATGTTGGTTCCTAATTCATTTTGGTTCTCCATGAGATAGTGTACCATGGTTTTGGTTGTATCTATTCTCTGTGGAGTGTCACCTCCCAAGGTGGGATCTCTTGTTTCTTCTTCTACTGGTTAAACATTGTTTGAATTGGTTGATGGATTCTTCATTTTCCTTATATGTATTTTCTCTTGGTAAATGTTTTCTATTCTTGGAAAGATTGTAGAGGATTAACTAGTTGTGGATGTGGGTTCATTTTCAGGGTTTTTTCCCATCATGGACATATTTTTAGACGAATTTTAAGTTGTTTTAATTCCGATTTCATGTATCCATTATCTTAGGGTTCTAGATAGCTGGATGTAGTAGGGGTTTGTCTGTAATGATTGATCATATTGGGGATTAGATTCTATTATTGATCTTTGGTGAGGGTCTATAGGTGATCCTTTACAACTATATCCTCTCTATGATTCCCCTCAAACAACATTCATGTATTCATTAGTTGTGGGTAATCTAGTCCTCAGTATCATTCAACATTGACAGCTACAAAACATGCCTTTTTGTAGTGTTGGTCTTTATCTGTGCTAGAAAAAATAATTGATAAAGGTATCCCTAATCAGTGAAAAAACTAGCACTACTAAATAGTAACTTTTATCATTTGTAATTTTTATGTGATGATAAAAGGAACTCATTGTCATTGAAAGTTTTTGAGGCACTGATAAAAGGAAAACATTATCAACACATTTTTTAGCACTGATAATGGTTTCATTTATCGGCACATCGTGTTTATGACTGATAAAGGGAAACCTTTATCAGTGATTCATTTTTAGCGCCTATAAAGGAATGCTATATCATTATTGCAATAAAAATAAGTATTTTTATTTTTTATTTTCAATACTAATGCTAAATAAATTGTTTTTATGGTATCTTATAAGATTGTTTCAACACATCAAGATGTATCTTATTATGATTACTTTGGAATCATTTTTATTGTGTATCCAAAAATATGATTTTTGATCTATAAACCCATAGGTAAAGTACATTTCCAATAATATTTAATAAATTCAATTTAAATGTAAACCTTGATGATCAATAAAGTACTTAATCCCGTATGAAATAACAATATTGACCACTCTTGATTTCCACATACCATATGTTTATGTAACACATGAGTATATTTTTTCCCAAGATTGATAGAATCGGTCATATTTTTTATTTTTATTTTGAGGAAAAATATGATATCATAAATTATTGAAATCCCAATGTGTCATCTAATTTATTAAAGGAATTATTATCATGATTAATCTTTTATTTTCCAAAAATAATAATTATCCACAAACACATTCACTATGAGAAACTTTTTGTCACATCCCCTGGAATATGGATTTAAATCCTAATTTCATTTTTTAAATTATATTATCCTTAAACCATTATACAAAATAAAATAATATTATTACTACATTTTATTAATCTAATATAAAACTTATGTATCATACAAACTCAGGAACTAGAATATTCACATGCAAACACTTTCAATTATTCAAAGTAAACTTCTTACGAAATTTCAACATTCAAAAACAAGGAATTTACATTGATATGGAAAATATTATATTTATATTCATCATAAATAATAGGAATGGGTTTTATTATACATATAATTTTTTAGATAATAGGTCTTATTAATATTATGACGCTCAATATGGTTGTATCCCTTTCACACAATATGATCATTGTTCTATGTTATTTCTCATCTATTAATCCTACAAACCATTTTGCCAATAATATTCTTATCTTTAAGATAAGAAATAAATTCCCAAGATTCTATTTTCTAAATTTGGTCCCAATAATATTCCTTATACATTTTTCAAACATTATGTTCTATAGATTCATTAATATTTTTCATTCTAACTTGGTTATAGAATCTTATTTTATTGTAAATCTATAAACACAATAGGATTTTATCATATTTTCTACTATCATTAAGGATTTTCATAATATTTATATGATTTATATTTCTTTTGAACGTGATTTTTCTTTGCGAAGATCTCCCTCATCATATAGTAATTTATAATCATCATGAGATTTCAGAAAATAACTTCAACATCAAAACAACTCAAAAGATTTGCAATGTTTTTTCAATGATCATAATAAAATTAGTAATTGAAATCTAGGTATGTTCATAAATGATTTTTTATATACCAAAATATTTACATAAATTCTAATTATTATTTTATTCATTTTTTAATATAAACCCCAATATCCTTCCACTAATTGTGTATCTTTGAAACATTCCTTCATCAAATTTCTCACCAGTATTACAAAAATTATTTCCTTTAATATCAATATATAATGGGTTATTGAATACATTCTTTTCCATTGTGTTATTATTCAAGGGAAAACAAAACACATATGTGTTTAGGACCTAATGGGACTTCCGTAAGAAATAACTAAAAATATATAAAATCTATTGATATGGATTCTCATAATTAATACTTCAATGTATCATCCATAGAAATAAAAATCCAATATTTTCCAAGACAATTTTTTCCTTACAACAAAAATATATTATAGAATTTTTAGATATATAAATAAATTCTAACTATACGTTTCAATAAATATTCCTAAAACTCTTCTATATTCTATTCAATTAAATAAATGAATAAAATCATTTGTTATCTCAAATTAAAGGATTCGCAATATTCATTAGAATGTTTTTGAACATATCAGGATCTATTGATTTATATAAATTACTATATTTATATTTCTTATAATAAATGTAATAGAACATATTATTGATGTCATTAATTATATTGGTTGAATTCGTATCCATTGGAACACAAACATTTGGGAGTAATAAACCAAGAGGATACACTTTCAGGATCTGTTATAGTTTTTTGTTGTTATTCGCATTTTTTTAGGACATGTATCACATGTGTCGATCCAATATTGATGTATATTTTCAATGATCCTCATATAATCAGGATTGGTTAACTTATCCATTAAATATTTCCAAAATATTAGACATGCTTTCTTTTCCATGATTGATATTACATCATTATATTTAGATAGATTGTGTCTTTATCATAGGAAATGTAAAATATATATCCTATGGTTATTTTCCACTTCTTAGAAATTATTTCATTATTAGATTCCATTATGACACATCCATAGGTATTAAATATCAATTCATTTCATTTGTCACAAATTTGAGAAATGCTAAATAGTTTTTGTTTTAGCCCATCGATAATGAGAATAATATTATCTTTTTCTTAATGATTATAGTTAATCCAAATCTATTTATATTGTGTGACTCATTATTTCTATATTTAATGATACATATAATTTATAACTATATATATTTGAACACATTTTTTAGATATTATGAGAAATAATTGTTGACTATTCAATGTTTTTTTCATTTTAAAACTTTTTAATAGTCTTTAACAACCATTGTATGAAACTTATTATTCCTCAGATTAATTGATTTTTAATTCTCTTTTCTATTTAACTACTCTATTAAAATTAAAGTATACATTTTTTCATTATTTTTTGGGTTGATAAAAATAACAAAAATATTCCTTTTAACAACTTATAATATTATTTTTTATTTATCTAATAGTATTTATAGATATCAATAATTATCTAGAATTTCAGGCCAAAATAATTTTCATATTTCTATTTTGGTCCTAAATATAGTAAACAAACAGTTAGTCTAATCATGTGGATGTATCTAGCATTGGATTATTTTGTTTTATTATGTAATTTTATTTATTAGTTAAATCCATTCATTTTACCCTTATATAGGGCCATGCTTACATTTTAATTTGAATAATTGATTTTCACATGTAGAACATGATTGAGAGGATATTGTAAATGGCCAACCTTACAGATTCATTTTCTATTAGATGGGTTTCACATGACTGGGAGTCAATGGGTGATAACAATGTGATCTACCCAGTTCATTAAAAGATGTATCATTCTAGTATATCATAGTCAATTTTTAGACCTCAAACCCTCCTCCATACTTCAAACTCATATGATACTTGTAATAGAGAATGAGGGGTGGTCCTCCCATGACTCTCCATTTTATTTAGGAATTTACAACTATTATTCATGGTTTTTTATCTTTGGTGAGATGTATTCCCTACTGGTATCATCTTTTTCATCAATTTTCTTCTTCTTCATAGACAAGGGACATTGTTGGCCATACCTTATAAGGATTTTTTTTCATTATTCTTATAGATTTTTTTCATAGTGTATACTGATTCTTATTTTATTTTGGTATTAATATTATAGATGGTTTTATTCCAATTAAATTTATACTAAATATATGTTTCTAATCAATTTTATAATTTTTAAAACTCATTAAGTGGATAGGGTTTTTCATATTATTTTATATTTAATTTATTATCATATATTACATATATAAAGGACTTGAAAAATATTTGAATAAATTCCATTCAGGGAATATATAGATTTCCATTGATATTAATTCAATTGGTTTTTAATATTTGATTTTAATTTAATGAAATTTTTCAAACTTATGGGATTATTTTTCATAATATTTTCAATTATAAAAATTGTCTAATGACTTGATTTATATTTCAATGAAAGGAAATCAAGATTTTAATGAATTTTTTAAATGTAAAGCTTGTAACCCATTCTTTCTTACAAATATGATATATAAAATTTATCTTCTCAAATATAAAAACTATTCTAGAAATTCCAAGAATATAATGTAAATAATGCTTATTTGTAACTTTTAATATGGATATTTTAATTCATCTGAGACACTCAAAGATTTTCCCCATTCTTATTAAAATATGATGTTTTAATTATTTCTTTCAGATAGATATATGACTCAAATGTATTATTGAATCTATAGTAATCAGAGGTTAGACTTATTTATTTAGTTTTTATTTTTATTTTTTTGATACTCCATGATAGATTGTTGTCACACAACCACAATAAATTATTAATCATGAACATGAGATATAAAGTTAGAGTTTTTATATTATACATAAATAGTCCAAATAATATAATTCCTACTATACCTTATATGTTTAAATTTTGCAACACATTGAAATCCCTTATTTTTTTTCAGTGTGAGATAATAAGGTGGATTATGTGCTTGTTTTGACATAACCTTGGTTGGTAGTTGGTTAATATTTTCATATTTTATTATATTCTCAATTTAGTTTGTAAGAGATTAACCATAACACTTGATCCTTGTATAGTAGCTTATATAGGGGGCTCCATATTTGTATATAGAAACCTAATATGGGTTTTGGAATCCCTTACATTACTATTGGGAGTTTTAATAAATTCTGAATGATATATTTTTTCTTACTCACATTGTTTTTTGTTCCCCATGTCGAGGTCAGTTTTTCAAATGGATTTCAATATTTATTTTTTATATATTTATTAAACAAAAAAGTTAAATAGTTATTGGTTTTGTTATTTTTCATATTTATTTATTTTGAATTAATAAACCTTATTTTCAGGTTAAATTATTTCATTATTGAAAATTGAAACATCATTTTTTTTTATTTAAAAGGAGAAAAACATTGATTTATGTCCTCTTAGCTTATGAAATGTGAAACCCAAATTTTTCATTATATTTCAAACT
This sequence comes from Viscum album, assembly GCA_963277665.1. Classification (NCBI taxonomy): domain Eukaryota; kingdom Viridiplantae; phylum Streptophyta; class Magnoliopsida; order Santalales; family Viscaceae; genus Viscum; species Viscum album. The sequence goes on from OY728129.1 coordinate 1,449,920,585, forward strand.
AAAATTGATGATTAATCTTTTATATGAAATATTACAGATTCCATTGAGATATTCTACTAGGCATGCTCTCTCAAAACCTATATACCCAATTTTGTTCATGCAAGAAGCAACCATTTTTTATATAGGCTCCCAAATTCATTTTATATTTTATATCACTCTCCTTAGTAAATGGATAAGTTGTGATGCTATAAGGAACATTATATTTTGTAGAGGCTACATAGTTTTGGTATTTTTTTCATTTAGTTTGGACTCATTTATATATTGACTAAGATATATATTTTTTATTTTATTTAGTTTCTAATGAATGTTGTTCTCTGATCATTAAAAGTTGTATATTTATGAGAGGGGTTGGACTAATATTAGTATTTATTTGAACTCATTTGGTTTTCTATTTTATGGGGTTCTTCTTATTGAGTTTATATGGATTTAAAATGTATTAGTAGTTCTTCTTTTTTTGTGTATAAAAATATACTACTAACATACTCTAATATTTTAGAGAATACATAAAAAATGAGCTTTTATGGATTCACTTAAAAATGTTTAATGTTTGTGGGTATCAATAACTCCCATCAAACCCAGTGGAAACCCATGTTTGGAGATGTTTTGGGTTAACCCTTGTAGGTTATTTACAAGTGGAATCAAGGAATAGGTATTGAATATGTTCTTAGGTACTTATAATGGGACTTGGTTATTGAATAGTCTTCTTTTTACTATATAAGTATAGTTTTTTATAAGGATGCTAAGAATCAATTGGTTTGTGTGAGGGGATTATTACTCACACTTTATGAATTAGAGCATAAAGTTTCCTTGGAAATTTTGGAAAAGAATTTTGGAATTGGATTCCATTATAAACTATTTAATGAAAATTATGATATTATTAGATGATATTTGAATCCCATACGATATTGGTATGTGATTGTATGAATTCTATTACATTTAGGGGTGAACATCGAAGAACCAGAGTTGCACAGCTTGCCGATAAGGTCTTATAAACCAAATGGATCCCATATATATAGGTTATGAGAACATTATAGATACTAAATTATGGTTGGATCATAGATACCAAACTATGTGGGAAATCATTTCATACCATTTTATCAATCCCAAGTTTTTTTCTTTTTGACCTCTCGTGGATATTTCTCCAAAGATGGTAAGAATTATCAGATATGGATTCAAGTTAGTTTTATTAGTGTTTGTATTTGGATAAATTGAATATTTTTTGTGGTTATATCATCTTTTTTGTGTATATTTATTTTTTTAAAAAGAAAATTTGGTAACATGGGGATAATTTACAAAAAATTTGAATTTAAATTTTTTATTATTGGTATTTTGAAAGGATTTCATTTATATTTTCAATAGTGGGATGAGGAATTTCCCCAAGAGTATTTATTTTCAATAAATTTGGGGTGTTTTTTTCCAAAACTACCACTGTAAAATTAGTTCAGATATTAAAATTTTGTTATTTATTTTAAAATATTCTTATGATTTATATTTTGGGGAATATGTGTTTTTTTATGGATTTATGATTTGGTTTTGACATATATTTATTGTGCTACCATATGGTTTATGTTGGGTGACTTGTACTGGTCATTATTATTTATTATTTTCTATAAATATTTCCTCAAACATAGGTGAATAGAGAATATAAAATGAAAGAGTCTTGGGATTATACTACAGGTGATTACTCTTGTTATTCAGAAGAAATAATTCTAGTTCTGGATTCCTCATTAACTATAAATAAGGTTTTTAACTTGGAACATTCCATTACCATTGACCTAATAAAAAACATTATAAATTGAGATCTTCCCATTTTCAGTGGGTATCAAGGTTCAACTAAAGTGATGGAGTGGTTGGATGGGACTTAAATAATCTATAATTATCTTAAGAATCCTAATAATTATTGGTTGAGAGGTATTTCTCATTTTTTAATTATAATTAGTCCACTATGGCGGGATACTGTAAAATATTATAGTTGTGTTAATTAATTACCTTAGAGTTATTCATGTTTGTGTTCTCTATTTGTATAGTTAATGTGGATTTTAATGTAGAGGAAACTCTATATTTTTTTATCCCTTATCAATTGAAGAATTGTGGAGATATTTAAGTGGGTGAGGGTCTGTCTTATCTGGGCCCTACATGATCTCGCTATAGTAAAGTTCCACTTTTATATTTTTAGTTAAGATAAATGGGGTTTTATTTGATATATCCATGTATGTATCCACATTGGGTCTATCTAGGAAATCATTAGGGGTTTTTTAATCTATTTTATTAGAAGAAGTCTCAGGTGTAATTGAGTATGGGATGATAATTTTTCGGATGGTTCCCCTATGGATTGGGATATAATGAAAAATTTTGTTAGGGTTATTCTTTAGAAATATAAATGGGGGTCCTTTCTATTATTTTTTTTGAAATGTAAATATTTTTATTTTGTGATAGGATAATAAAATTTATTTTATCTTGGATTAGATGAGATTTTATGACCGTATTTAGGTCGAGAGGTTTTTGGAATAGCCTAAGAAACCCTTGGTCCATTATCAAATAACATGGATGAGTGTTCCCATATAAAATTGAGCATGTAGGTTCCAAATTAATTTTGGATCTCCATGAGATATTTTATCATTGTTTTGGTTTTATCTATTCTCTGTGGAGTGTCATGCCCCAAGGTGGGAGCCCATGTTCCTTCTTTCTAGTTAATTGGGGTTTGAATTGGTTGATGGATTCTTTTTTTGCCTTTTATATAATTCTCTCTTGGTGAATGTTTTTTATTCTTGGAAAGATTATAGATGATTCATCGGTTGTGGATGTGGATTCATTTTTAGAGTTTTTTCCCATCATGGACCTATTTTTAGATGAAATGTATGTTTCTTGAATACCCATTCCATTTATCCATTATCATAGGGTTCTAGATCACTGGATGTAGTAGGGATTTTTCTGTAATGATCGATCATATTGGGGATTGGATTGTATTATTGAACTTTGGTGAGGGTATATAAGTGCTCCTTTACAACTATACCCTTCTTAGGATTCCCCTCAAACAACTTTCATATATTCATTAGTTGTGGGGAATCTAGTCCTCAATATCATATGGCATTGAAAACAATAAAACAAGCCTTTTTTAGTGTTGGGCTTTATCTACGTTAGAAAAAAGTATTTATAAAGGTATCCCTAATCAGTGAAAAAACTAGCATTAATAAATAGTACATTTTATAAGCTGTATTTTTTATGTGATGATAAAAGTAACTCATTATCATTGAAACTTTTTAGGCACTGATAAATGGAAAACATTATTTGCGCATTTTTTTAGCATTGATAATGGTTTCATTTATCGGCACATCATGTTTATCACTGATAAAGGGAAACCTTTTTCAGTATTTAATTTTTAGTGCCCATAAAGGAATCTTATATCAGCTCTTTTGTTTCACTAATAAAAGTATGAATAAAAAAGATTAATTAAATAAATAAAACATAAAAATGATTTTATTAAAATAATAAGAAATATTTTTTTATTTAAATAATTATTAATATAAATTAATTAATTTATTAAACTATATATAAATTATTAAAATTATATATTAAATATGAATACATATGTAATATAAAAATTTGACAAATAAAAACAGAAAATATGTAAATTGTGAAAAATATTAAACATTTTATTAATTAAATAATTATTAGAAATGGTTATAAAAATAATATATTAAATATATTGATATATAAAAATGTATATAAATAATATTTATATAATAATAAATATAATTTATGATTTATAATAAATAATAATATATTTAATGAATACTGGATTTTAATTGAAAATTAATATGAACTAAAAATACTGACTAATTGCATCGATTAACGAACAAAATTGAATTTCATTTGATTTTTCAATTTGATATAGATCAAATGTATTATATTGATTTGACAAATATGTAATTAATGCCTTTTAATTTATATACATACATAAATTAAATATTTTTTGGAGAATTTAACCAATTTATTTTATTTATTATATATTTATTTATTTATTTATTTACTATTATTTAATATTTTCAAAATGTATTTATCTTTATTTCAATATATATACATTATTTAATGATTATATTGATCAAAATTAGCCAAATTTTCAATAATGTACTCAATTTTTATTAGTCAATTTTAATCATTTTTATATGCATAAACTTAATATTGAAAATTCGTTATTAATTTTACAAATATACTCATAAAAAATATTTTCAAGAAAATATACTCAAAAATTTGTATTTAATATTTTTAAAAAAATTTAATTATATATGAATAAATTATATTTTTTAAATTGTATGTACATAATTATAAAAAAAAAGTTACAAAAATTATAATAAATGTACTTAAATAATGAGTAAATTTATTATATATATAGTCATATAGTTATATATAATGATATAAATATATAAAATGATATAATTATTTTTTTAATGTATTTAAATGATTATAAATAATTAAAATATATATTCAATGAATTATAAAATAATTAATTTTTAAAAAGTATTTTTATAAGTAACAAAATTACAAATAATAATTATAATTTTTTAAGAAATATATTTCTTTAAAATTTATTATATGTATTTATTATAACTTTATTGAAAGTGTTGATAAAGGTTCCTATATATATTTTTATAAACCCTAACTATCACGAACCTTTTCCTTAAATCTTAATATCTCTATAGAAGCGACCTTCTGTTAACGCTCCTCGATGTCAAATCCTTGCTCGAATATATGTTAGAATTAAGGATCCAACGTTTTCAAGGTTTGAATGCAATGTTCCAGTGATTCAAGGGTTGAAATAAAATAAGGCTCAAATGAAATCTTGGTTTTCTAAGATCCTTAATTTCCCTCGGTTGTCAAATGATCATTATCATCTCACATCCATATTTCCCTACAAGTCCAGTTGCACTATCCTATAATAAAACAACTCAAAGTTCATTGTTTCCTTTTGAATGAGTTCAATGCTTCTTGTAATATCATCTAGTGTTTATATTAAAAAAATGTTTAAAATTTTAACAATTATAATCAAGAACTTTATCCGGTTTGATATCTAGGATTTTTTCTTATTTTTTTCTATTCTGTAATCGCCAATGAAATAATCTTTATATAAGTATATCCAATGAAATCTTGCTTGAAAAGCTTCAAACTGAATGAATGAATAAAATATAAACATTTTTTATCAATAGAATAAAAATTGGGGCCTTTCTCAACAGTTTGTTTCTCGGACTTCCATATTTTGTTAGTATCATATTCCCTTGTTTTATATAACTAGTTGGCTATATAAAAATATCAATGAGAGAGAGTTAGTTTCTCTTGTGAGTTTTTCAACCTAGAAGATGAAGAAGAAATAATCTGCAATCATGTAAGATAGATTATCCATTTTTGTTTTTTTTTATTTTAATAGTCAATAAATTTATTTTTTTTCTAAGGATTTTTCTAGAAAATGATTTTTTTAGAATTTTAATCATTGAAATATATTAATTTTTTATTTATTATTACATTTTTTATTTTTTGGGAGGGAACTTATTTTCATATAACAAATTTTTATTGTAAAAAAATTATGATAAAATTTATATATTATCTGAATTATAAAAATTATTTTTGATTAATTATTTATTCAAATGACGTTATTGTATGATATTGTTTATTCCGTTGGTAAATACGTATATTTTTCAACAATAATCACAATATCATGTATATATTTTTATGTTATCTGGATATATTCACATGAAATTATTTTCAAGTTATTCAAATTTTTAAATCATGTATTGTATTCATTAAAGAATTTTTATTTTTATAGTATAATATAAAACATTAAAAAAATTAGCTTTTTATTGTTAATATGTTTTGATGTTACCAAAATAATTGTTTATAGTTTAAATAAGAAATTTTATAAATTTATGCCTCTAAGAAAATAAAATTTATTATAATATGATGTTTAATAATGATATTATGTTTTGTGTAATTAATAATATCTCACTATGTGTGAAAAATTCCTATAAAACCATTAATTTCATTTTTAATATAATATTTTTCCATCATCTTAATTCATGACATAACATGCATGATCGGGATTATTTATCAATGTACATGTATGTGTTTTGAATGAATAATCCACTTATGACATCCTCTTATTATGAATGAACTTCTTTCTTTATTCATGTTTTTGTGAGGTATAATAGGATGACAATACCTATATTCTATGACATTAACCCCTTTATAGTCATAATCTATTGATAAATTCTTCGTATATAGAAGTTTATGATGTGATCGGTTTAGAATATTCCAATTAAAATCACATGGGAACCCCCTTTTCATATTTTTATTGAGAAATTAATGTGCTATTACTTCTATGATTCACCTATAAACAAATGAAAATGTTTCAACAATCATAGACATCTAAATATCATACCATATTTGGTCCAAAAAAACTACATAATGATTTTTCCAATCCTGAAATATTATGTCACCTATATATATGAGTTCCAAAAATAAGTTGATCATTATCCTTGTTGTAAAGGTTATGATCAAAACTACCTCTCTTAAAACCAAGAATTCTTATGTATTGATCCAACCATGAATACAATTTCTTTAGTGGTTTACATATCTTATACAAAAATATTCAACTAGATGACCATTTTATCATTTTATTCTATAATAAACCCATCCAGTTTATCAATGTATATTCCCCCATAAGAACTACTTTGAGGAACAAGGATTTTAAATTCATTTGGTATAATATAATATAAATTATCACTAAAATAGCCAAAAAAAATTAAATAGTTTCCAACCGGGCTATGGGAGAGTATATTTATCATCAATATAATTTCCATTAATCAAACGGTTTCCCTTGCACACTATCCAATCTTTATTTTGAGCCATGTTTTTATAGTCAATGCATTTATTGTTGAACACCCAACTGGTTCCAATAAGATTTTTGTTCTCCAGCTGTGGGACAAATTCCCATGTGAAACTATTCTTATTCCGATCAAGATCATCATGCATATATTTGACCAATTTATAATCCTTATCATGCCTCTAAAAATTATTTAGGATATACTTGAGAAAAATGAGTTTTTTTATATAGCCTTACTAATTTGAGTTTTCACCAAAACTATTTGATCACCAATGACATTTTATATGATGATTTATACATTTGTATATTTCTTTTTATAGATAACCCTGCACCATTTTCCTCACCATCAATGTCATATGTTGAGTCAACCTCATCTATGTGTGATCCCCCATATAAAACTCAATTAAATATTAATTTCCTCTGATGTTTAATTGTTTTCTTAATTATTAACAATCCTACATTCTAATTAGTAAAAAATATCTATCAATTATATGTTGTCCTCATAAAAGAATCTCATACAACCATTCTTAGTTCAGTATTCAATAGTCTAATTATCTAATAGATTTAGTTTTATACTACCACAAATTAATTCCCTCTATCAAAAATTCTTTCATAGAAAAATAATTATCCATATAACTAAAGTATTGTTTCATATTTATGTTTAATTTATTTCATTTTAGCATTACTCATATAATACATGTTTTCATGTATAATTGAATTATTTTACTCGATTTGGTGTGGTTTCTTTGAATCTACTCATGATCATGAAAGAGTGGATTTCAATCATGCAACTGAGAAATTCCACCAATGACATGAGTTAAAAATTCATACAACTATCATAAAAAAGTGAATTCCTGTTTCTTATTTAATTAATTTTTTCATCATATTATATAATATTTTTGGTAACTTTCCTCATCTTTTTTATCTAATATTTATTTTGTATTTTTCATATACATTTTTTGAATTCATATTTTTATTTAAACAGCCTATAATATCCCACAAAAGAGATAAGAAGATTTTGTCTATCAATGTAACCACATTTTCCAGTTTCATTTTCTTTCATTACTAATAGTACAACAATGTATATTAATTCAATTTTTTCATCGATAAAACCATTATCATTGTTAAATTAAAAGAGTGTTGAAGAATAAAATATTCCAATTAGGGTGACTTCATGGAGAATAATGGGTACATGATCTTTATATTTTCCTCTCACACTCAACAACGAGAAAGAATTTTCATCTAAGAAATTGGGTCAATATGTAGTGTTGGAAGCTCAATATAGAATATAATTGAAATTTGGGAAAATTATATTTTAGGATTATTCTATACTTTGAGATGTCTAGGAATCAATTGTATATCAATCTGACACACGATGTGGTCTTTTTGACTCAAAGTGTTTAGTTTTACTTGAAATTGACATTAATTTTTTAAAAAATTACAAATTTCATACTCATAACTGAGAAAACATATTATTATTAATTTAATATATTAGGGAAATGGTCCATAAGTAATTTGGGATGTATATAAATTAACCTCACCTCAATTTAATGCACCATGTGAATGTTATGACTAAATGTGTCTGTTATTAGTCTAAAATTGCCAATTTAGTTCAAAACAATTCCACATATTAAAAACAAATAAAATTAATTCAAATTTACTTAATAATTTATGAAATCTATTAATAAATAATTTTTTACCTATATGAATTAGTCTCATATCAAACTGATATATGATATTATTTGTATGGTTCAAAGTGTGTGCTTCCTCTTTAAAATGACATTTTAGTTAAAAGAAGAAGTGACATACACAAACCCAGGAAAACACATTTGGATTGTTTTGATACAAGATGAAAAATATCCATAATTTATTTGAGAAAATTAAAAATCATATGTACCTAAATATGATTCCTGGTGTGACCCATATGACCAAAAGTGCATCTTTTTATTTAAAAATGACATGAATATTTGTAAAAAGCAAAACTAACCTACACAATCCAGACACAACACATTCATATTGTTTTGATACATTTTATAAATTATTCATTTAACATTTTTGACATGTATTAATTATCGACACCTCAATATAATAAATTATCTTCCTAGTATGACTCAATGTGACTGTTATCATTTTAAAATCGACATTTTAGTTCAAAACATGTCACTCATTGAAAACTGAGAAAACACACTCATATGTTCATGATAATTTTAAAAATTTATTTATTATTCATTTATGAAATTTAATAATTAGACTAATTTAATAATAATTCATAGTGTGATAGGTATCAGTCAAAGTGTATGTTTCCACTTTAAAATGACATTTTATTAAAAAGACATGTGACATACTGAAAACCAAGTAAAAGAATTTGAATTATTTTTATACATTATAAAAATGATTCATAATTAATTTGGGAGATGTAATAATTATCCTCACCTAAATATGACACAAGGTATGACTAATATGACTCCATGTGTACCTTCTTATTTAAATATGGCTTAAATTTAAAGGAAAAGGATACATGGCCTAGTCAAAACATAAAAACAAAATCATACTATTTATATACTTTAGGGATGTGATACATGAGTAATTTTTAAAGAATAATAATTCTATTAACTTCAATCTGATACATGATGTGCATGTTATGACTCGATGTGTTTATTATGGGTATAAAATCGACATTTTAGCTCAAAAATGTAACTTACTAAAAAATGAGAAAATGTTCTCATAAAATATTGATATTTTAAGAAAATTATTCATATGTAATTTGAAATATTTATCAATAATACTCATTTCAATCTGATACATGATGTGATCAGTATGATACAAAGTTCATGTTTCTATTTTAAAATGGAATTTTAGTTTAAAATAATTGTGATGTACTCAAAACACAGTAAACACATTTAGATTAGTTTTACACATCCTAAAAAATGATATATAATACATTTAGGATGTGTAATAATTATCCCCAAATAATTATAATGTATGGTGTGACCTATATGACTCCATGTGTGTCTTTTAATTAGAAATTGACACCAATTTTGTTAAAAATGAGAACTTGCAAACCCAAAACTAAGAAAATGCATTTTGATTATTTTGATACTTTCGAAAGATTATCTATATATCATTTATGATGTTTAGGATTCATCCAAACCTCAATAAATTAAATAATATATCTTATATGACACTATGTGTCCCTTATGAGTTTAAAATCAACATTTTAGTTCAAAAGTGTCACTCACTAAAAACTATGAAAATGTGATTTGATTATCATTAAAATTAAAGAAAATGATTCTTAATTGATTTATGAGATATAATAATTGATATGACATCAATATATCACATTATGTGATTTATATTTTTCAAAATGTGTGTTTCCAATCTAAAATAACATTATAGTAAAAAAGAAAAACAACATACTTCAAATTGAGAAAACAGATTTTAATTATTCTGATACATTATGAAAAATTATCCATAACTCAATTGAGATGTGTAAGAATCATCTTCACCTCAAACTGATGCACGGTAGGACTGGTTTGACTCCAAGTGCATATTTTCAATATATATTTATCATTACAGTTTAAAATGTGTACCTCATCTCCAAAACCAAGTAAATGATCCAAGATGGATATATATTGATTTAAATTATATATTCATACTTTATTTGACTAATTTTGATGTGTTTTGGAGTTACAGTATTCTCTAAAAGAAAACTACAATGGTGATGTAGTGTGATTTTATAGAAAAGTATTGTATGCCCCTTTATTAAAACTTATTTCGCACAGAAAACAATAATGGTCTTCTAATCTTGATATAGAAGTCATCCATTCTCTAAAATTTGTAAATTCCATTTTAGTGCTCTTAAAGGACTATTTTTTAGTAGTGATTGATGATGTACATTCTACAGGAATAATGTAGTATGTTGGAGAAATTTTAACACCATGTTGAATAGTTGAATTTATAATTTAATGTTATATTATTGAGACATGTAATTTTTATAAATTTAGGGAATGAAGACTTTTAATTTTTTAGTTCATTATCTGTAAATTGTTGTCAAACAATCAATGGAGGATTAGACGAACAATGTTTATGACCCTGATAAGTTATCCCTTGGATACATAGTATAGTTCTCACAACTTAATGGAAACTATGGGTGTTACCATTATATAGGTCCTTTTTATATATTTTTTGAATAGTCAAGGTTTATATAAATATTTAGGTAATGACTTAGGGTAAACAATGATTATTTTCCAATATTGGGTGTTTTTTGGTGCATGGGTTGTGCACAGTTAAGAGTAACCATGCAATAATATTGAGAATGTGTTATATTGTTTTATATATCCACTCTACAGTGTTGACACATGGTTTAAAAACAATGTGATAAACAAGAGTGTGGGATGGTTTATTAAAAACACAATTTCTCTAATATAACTACTTTTTAATCCCCAATCTCATCCCACATATTCCCAAACATCTCATGAACACTTTAATTGTTGAGGGGTGGGTTTGACTTACATATCCTTCAGATTTAGCACTTTTAACCATAATTTCTTAGTGGTTTTTCATTTCTAATCACTCTTTCCAACATATTTTCTTTTTATAACAGGTTTTATTTCTCTTCCATATTGGGAATTTATGTTTGATGAACCCTAACTAGGTTTGAATTACTAAATTATTATGAATTTTCACTATATGAAGTGAATATTCTTCATTTGACCTTCTTTTATCTGTCCATGTATGTTACAACTATAATCCTTCTTAAGAGGTATTAATAATCAATAAAAAGACACTAGGAAATTGGGATGTAATTTAATAAATTATTTTGGTAGATATTTCTAAAACTATAAATATTTTAATGTGTGAATAATAGTGGAGAGGAGGTTCGTTTTTATAAGATAGGGGAGGCATACTCTTGGAATTTCATAATGTATCAAATTAATAAAATTTTGTTACCATATTAAAACTAATTCAAATTGATACAATTATAATATAGTATGATTTTGAGTCTAAATCCACACATATAATTAAAAATGAAAATTGTTAGATGATGTTTTCAACCTTATCTTTTTGTTTTAAACCTTTTTAATCCATTTAGAAATTATCCACGGTAATAAGGGTTTTAATATTTAGTGGAAAGGAAATTGCTTATAAATTAAAAAAAATAATCCCACAATTGTAAAATGTATGATTATATAAACAATATCAAATATATGAGTTTTAACATGAGGTTTTAGGAATTTTAAATCATTTAAAAAACAATATTTTTAATAAAATATTCAAAAAATCTCTTTTGATTCTACTCATTTAATTTGAATCTTAAAAATCATGAAAATTTGGGTATTCAGATATATTATTTTTTAATATCCCAAAAAAATTTATAATTATTTTGAAAATTTGTGTAACCCAATAATTTATTCCAATTATATTACATTTTTTTAATATTATTTAATTTCTATTCCTTTTAGTTAAATATATACAATGTTTGTGTAGAATAAATATTTAAGGTGATTATTTAATATATAAATATTAGAAATAAACAAACTAGATAAATAAAAACTATTTATACATAAAAATTTTAGTTATAAAGGAACATGCCTCATTTTTCTGAATGTGAACACATAGGATATGTTTAAAACCAAGAGGATGGAATTTTTTAATTTTTGTTAATGAAATTTTTATAAATATTATAATAATTTTCATATAGATCCCAAAGGGTAACCCTACAATAATTTGAATATATATTTTCTAAAGTTTTCCATAAAATAAAATTTATGCAATAATTAGGTAATTATAAACTATGTCTCTTTTGTTTGACCCCGGAAAAACCTAGTTTACCCTTAAACTAGGTAACTGGTTTTTACAATCTTTTCTATTAATTATGTCCCAATGTTAATTTTAACATATTATATAATATTATCTATAATTATTAAAAATATTGAATAAATTATATGAAATTCATTTCATATAATTTTAATAATTTAATTTATAATTGAACATGTAAAAATGGTGAAAATATGTTTTCCTTAAAATAGACTTTCTAAGGATAATATGATTTTAAATTAAAAATATGACTAGTAAAATTAATTACATGAATTTAAATTCATATATAAGAATTTATAATCAATAAATTTCATTTATATCATTCTTTATTATGTGATAAATTAAATAATTTAAATTGATAAACTTTATATACATAAAATCATTTTTCCAAAAACTGTGTTTTTAAGCATAAAAGTAAACTTAAACAAAAATCATAAAAATTGATGATTCAAATGAAATAAAATAAATTTTTTGAAATAAATTTTTTCATATATATCTATAAAATAAAATTCAAAATATACTAAATCTGTTTTTAATAAAATGAAATTATAGTATTTTAAAGTCATTAATTTGTAGTATTCATAGAAAAAAGAATTATTCAAAAAATATCCAAAAATTTCACACATTTTAATTTTGATATTATCGTTTAAAAAAATTAATTTCTTGAAATTTAATTATAAATAGTTATTGAAATTAATTAGAGTATTTTCTCAGAAAATTAAATAAAAACAAATTTTTAAGAACACATAATTTAGATGAATGTAATGAATTAATTAAAATAATTAGTGGTTATTTATTGATAATTTGTTAATAATATTATATTTACTGGGAATATTATATATATTCCTAAAAAATAATTAAAGTAACACCTAATAATTTTAATTTATATGAAATAATAGTTATATTTATGTATTTTATTAGTATATTGTGGTTCATTTAAACTTAGTGTTTTGTTTAACATAAGATATCTACAGAATAAAATTTATTTTAAAATAAATCTATTTAAAAATGGGGTTTTATATATCCATGATAATTCATTACATGCATATCCATTTGAAATTTACTCCCTTATATGATAACTTCATTATTCAGGTTAATTGTAACACCCCAACCCCAGTTACCCAAAGTCGGTGCATTTTTTTAATACATTGGCATAATTTCAAGGAATCAAGTCTCGAAGGACCGATTGATCTAACAGTCTTGGAAACTAGATTACATACATGAATGTTACATTACACTTTATAACATAAAACACAATATAAATAATCTTTTATAAAAGCCATTATTCCCTTAACTTAACCCTGTATATCAATCACAATACACTTCTTGGAATCCTGGGAAAATTAAAACCTACAAAGGAGTGAGCTCAAACTCCCAGTAAGGTTAAGAAATATAGCGGAAGATAACATAAATATTGACCATGGTGAATAATTGAAACCACATGCCTTTAACAATAATAAACATTAATACATTTATGGAAAGAATATGAGATGAGTAAATAATGCCATAATAAAACAAAATCATGGGTATTCTCCTTATCGAATGACCACATGAACAACCAATATTATTTTAATAATGAGGGAATGTATAATACTAGACCTTAATTTCTGTGTCAAGGCCTCGTTCCTAGACCTATGGGATAACTACAACTAGATCCAAACTTGGAAAGCCTCTGTAACTGGACTCCATCCCGAAGAGCCTCTATAACCGGACTCCAACCCGAAGAGCCTCTGTAACCGAACTCTATCCCGGAGATCCTCTTTAACCGGACTCCAACCTATAGAGCCTCTATAACTGGACTCCATCCCGGAGGGTCTGCTATAACCGGACCCCAACATGAAGGGCATACTTTAACCAGTCCCCAACCCAGAACTACCAGTCCAATACATTCTTCATAAGAAAAGGATGAAATATAACATAAACAATCATATTAAAACTAGCATATGAAATGTCAATACTTTAAACATAAACCATGAATGTTATACGAATAGAATATTCATAGTCAAACATATCACAAAGCATTCAATACAATATTGAAGTTTTGTATCATAATTAATCAACATCAAATAAACATAAAATCCATCAAAGGATATTGACATAGATGAAATCAAATCCTTTTTTAGAGAAATATCTATTTCTATTTTGAAATTATTTAAAAGTCACATAATTATAAAGAAAACATTTATTTTGAAAATATTCTTATAAGTTTGTAAGGGAAGCTTCAATGATTTTATAATGGTTGAAAATAGTGGCGCCCACTGTATAAGTTAAAAAAATACATTCTTGCCTTAATTTTTTCTAAAAGTTTAAAAAGTACCTCGTTTGTAAAATGACTGAAATATTCCTCTATAAACATATTATAAAAGTCAAATAAGGGTTTAAATGACTTTAACACAATGTCTATAAAATAGTAAGAATTTTTTGAAATAAATTTTTAAGAAACATGGATGTAGATGATAATGAGGTCCCAATAGATAATTACGTATAAACAACCTCATATAATGAAAATATTGTAAAATTAACCCTTACCTCCTTATAATCAATCTAGTCATATGAACAATAGGCAATAACCACCAAATGAATCACAAAATATCATGAATATAAAGAGAATAATGATAATATATATCAGATGTCAGTACAATATACCCCACATTCAATAAATAAGTGGTGAACAATGGAAATCTCATGTAATTAAAAGTGAGATAAGAAACCCCTTACCTCGTGTCCAACTTGACATGTTCGTTCTTTAATATCCTTTAATTTGGTGACATTCATTGGTTTGAACCAGAAGGACTTATTGAAGTGCCTTTTTCTTAAAGTAAGGCTTCTAGAAGGAGGATAAGGATATAGGGAGATTAATTTGGCTGATTTTGGATGAGCCTAAAGGATTAAGAGGTGTGATTAATTGGTTAGAAGTGGTCTCCTTTTATAAGGGGGAGAAGGGCTCTTTAGGAAAGTGTGAAAATATTATTTTATTATATAATTATATTCTGTTTCTAAAGGTCCAAAACTAATTAGGGTAAAAGAAAATACGACTCATGGTCTAAATAAAATCATCCAATAATAATGGGACATTTTTTGATATTATTTTAATATTTATAATCTATTTTATTAAAATCATTTCTTATTGAGGTAAATACTACATCATTACTGTGTCAGAAATAATTTAATTTATTATATGTCTAAAAATTATAAACAAAATACCATGATGTAGGAAATATTTTTATCTTTCCAAAGAATATTTATAGTCCAAACAATTACTTATATAACAACATATAAAAATTAATTACTAAAAGATTTTTGTTTATGTCAAGTTTTCCTTTACCTTAAATTAATTAATCAAAAGTGTCATTATCATTCATAAGTGGGTCCATGCGGTCCCAAAATTGACCCAAAGATGTCCATGTTCGGCCATTACTCATCAAATAAGGTTAGGACATGTGTTAAGGTAATTTTGAATTATTACAATATTCTTTTTACCATTAATTACCCTATTTACCTTTAACCGCGGTAAATAAAAGTCAAAAGTTACTATTCACGAAAAATTATTTTCATCTTATTGAAATAGATTTTACTTACTATGTTTAAATGTGTATCTAGTATTTTTGAAATTCAACTCATAGAAGCGGTAAAATTATGTTTTATGCAAATTTGCAAACACACCTAAGAGGGGGGTAAAAGACCGTAAAAAGTTTAATAAAATTTTTATATATCTAAATTTATTATAAAATGACTCAAATGAATTATTTAGAATATATATAGGTATTATGTATCTATTTTGACCTAAAATAATTAATTATTTAAATAAAAATTCGGTTTTAACCAATAACTCAGTGTTTTTTAATATTCCTCAAAAATTGATGTTTCTCAGAAAAATAACAAAACTTCAACCTAATCTATATTTGATATTCCGAATTCAAAAATGAAGTCTATTTTTCCAAATTAAAAATATATAAGTTTCATTAATTAATTTAAAATTAATTCACGTTGTCAAAACAAATAGCGTGTTTTTAAGCAACAATAACTATCAAGAGATTGATACTTTTTTTGTCCAATTTCAAAGTGAAATTAATTCCAACAAACAAAATGGGATTAAATTGTAAAAATATATTCTAATTAAACTTTAAAACTAATTAAAAATATAATCTAACCATATAAATAAATTAGATTAAAAGGCAATTTTTAATTAAAATACAATATTTTTAACTATTCATTAAAAAATGAAATTTAACAGAAAAGTTCCAAAAATATACACAAAGTAAATTTTGATTCCCCCATTATAAAGAATAAATTTATTTAGTAAAATTGAATATTTATAAGTTTCGAATATTGGATTTAAAAAGGGTTCTCCATTAAAAGGCTATAAAATGGAATTTTCTAAAAAATACTTCTTTTATCTGAAAAAAATGAATTTGTTCTTACATTATGTATAAGAAACTCATAATATGGTTTCTAAAATTATAAGGATTGTATAAGGTTTTAACTTAAGTTAATATTATTCATAACTTCTTTTGAATGACTAGTTTGGTAAGTCGTGGTGCGCTTGAACTCGGTGTTACGTGTAGTGTAATTTATTGAATTACTTTAAAGAAATAACATACTATGAAATATTGGGGTGTTACATTATTCCCTCCTTCAATAAATTGCATCCTCGCAATTTTAAAATTTTATTCGAAAATAAAAGGTTGAAAATAGAAAATACCTTTGTGGGAAAACCCACATCGGATATTGGGTTAATAAAATTTAGTCTTAATAAGAGGAAAATACGAATGAAAAAGTAACCACCAAATTATGATCTCTATTAGAAGAACATTGGTGTCAATTAGAGACACACAATTAGAGGAAAAATGTAACCATTTTAGAATTGAGGGCCTCAAAGCCATTAATCTATGATGATTTAAAATATCATCAGTTCAACAAATCATAATGTATTAGAATGACACATTTTTAGTTGTATGATCCCTTACTTAAATATTAAGAATTAATTTCTTCACAGAATAAGAGAAGAAATATATATATATATATATATATATACATGACAACTAGAGCTCCATCTTTAACTAATTTCTTCCAAAAACTCATCTTTCACAATAAAAGATAATAGAACATAAAAATATTCTATTTATCCAATTCATATAGGGTTCAAAAAAATGAATTTAAATTCACCTATAAGACCCTTAAAAATGAAACTAAATTATATAATCTAGGGACTTCATGTAGTCCCGTTGTAGGCGATAAATCCCAATCGCATTATGGTTGTGGGCTTGATTCTTGCAGCTTTGTCCAACGTGATGGGTTGTCACACGGTCTACGTGTTGTCCTTTTTATAATTATCCAAAAATCACCTTAACAATAGTATCATAATCCATTCCAACATTTTGACTTATCCAAATAAATCTATCCAAACTCACAGTCCAAAATTTATAAGGAATATAAACACAATGAAGATCATTTTTTCCACGTAATAACATGTGAACACCTTCATCATGTAATAATTTAAAACTTTGTAACACCCTAAATTACCATAAAACCTTATTTATTACATTCATACTCCCTTATCCTTTATATAATACTGGATATATTCCTTATATCCAAAAATATTGAATATTCCAACAATAATGAAATAAAGAAATTGTTAATCAGTTCAAATGAAGTCAATAATATCCAATATAATTTATCCAAGTCAACCATCTCTTATTCCAAAATCACTACATTGTAATCATAACCATATTTAGTTTTATCTTTCTCTCAACCATATATTTTCTAAAAATTTAACCTGCAATTGAGTCACTTTTCTTGTTTCCACACAATCTCATGTCCATAAAGAAATAGTACTACAGTGCAATACTTATATACTCTATAAAACTTATAACATGTACATCATTAATAAAATACTCAAATTACCCAATACTTTAATAACAATGTAATAAATCTAATCATTCATCTTCATCTTTGGTAGTATCATAACTTTATTAATATCTAACAGCATCATTTGGGGTATACTCTGATGATTTGGACATTGATTCGCATGGTGTCCCAACTCCTTGCAGATGAAGCATTGTACATTGGAAACTTTTTTATTACCCTTGAAATTACATACTTGGTGGCCATTTTCTACACACTTATAACAATCTCCCATTCCCTTCATTAATTTACCAAGGTTATTCTTTCCACAGTTATCACATATAGGAAAATCCTTCTTTTCCCTCTTCCCTTTTTCCAACTTTCTATCTTTCACCCTTTTCTTATCTTGCTTCCATTCATAGCCATAAAACTCAAAGAATTATTTACTTATCTTATTAACATATAATTGTATTTCTTTATATGTTGAGAATGAATGGGAGACTATTTACCTTCTAAATGTTGGCTTAACACCCTGAAAGATATAATACATTTTACTCTTTGAATCATACGTATTGCTAGAGTTCACATTCCTTCTACTGGGGACCATTTCTATAAAATGGAATAAACTATATTAGTTTATGAATCTAAATGCATAATTCCAAACATGTAAATCAATACATAATTCATTTTTTAACTCAAATCATAATTTCTCTAATATTGATTTTCATCTTTTAGCTGTTTAAATTTCTCAATCAACATTTATTATCTTTTCAATTGTAAGTTTTTTCCCTTTTCATTAAAAAATTTAATAAAATACCAAAATCAAAATTCATTATTTTTACCTATTTTTTCCATTTTATCTTGATATTCATAACATAAATCACTCAACATTTCAATATTAATGCTTCCAGAATCTGAAAAAATATTAATACTCATAATCATAATCATAGTTAAAATAAAAACAATACTTGCTAAAATCGACTTTTAATTTTTTTGTTTCCTTTTCAGTTTCAGGTTCATCAAACTAGTCTAATTATTTGGTGAAAAAACAAAATCCAATAAATTAATTATTATTTTTTATACTTTTTCTTTTTTATCTTATTTTTATTGATTTTTCTATTTTGTGCACTCATACATATTGTGGTCTAGTTTTTATATACAAAAAATATTTTATTATAATTTTCATTATGCACTTTTCTCTTAAAATTATTCTTATATCTCTTTTTTTGTCTTTATAACCTTTGGTAGAAATATTATTCCTCATAATCATAGGAATTAAAATTGCAACAAGACATTGAACTCTATTTTTCTTAGAGCATTTAGTAACTTAGGAATGACAACTATAATACAAACATAAATATTCATAAATAAAATATAGTCCCTTTCTTCTAAAAGGATCATAATTATCAATTATCATATAATCAAGATCATATTTGAATGAGTAACCAATCACCCCATTCAAATTCAGTGGATACTAATATTTCTATAGGATATTTCTAAATCCTTTGGGCTTGATCAAATTAAAAATTTATAAGATCATAAAATACACTAGATATAAAGATGTAATGTAGCAGAAGAATGGGTTTGATACCATAAATATAAAATAAAATTATTGTGACCAAGAATTTGGATCCTAATAGTATGATTCCTCACATTAATTTTTTTAGTTTTCTAAAACATAGTTTTATTTACATGAGAAAAAGGGATGGGATGAGGTCAATTTTGAGCTTAAGAAAAAGTGTATTCCTAAATCTACCATAGGATAGTCCTGCGGATTATGTTGTGAGGTAGTGAGGTGGTCATAAATTCTATTTGGTCAGACCAATTGTATCTTTTCAATTTTGAGGCCACTATTTGGTTTATAGGTAATCAACAAATCAGGGTCATAAGGCTTGACTTCATAGGCAACAACTATTGTAGGTTATTTTTCCAAACCATCTCAACTATAATTATATCAAGTAAATTTTATTTCAATTAATTGGATCAGGGTTTGGAAAAAAAATTTATTAACATGTATTCATAATCTAATTATTATCCAAAGGGTTACCCAAGTTTTATTATTTGACTCATTAGTTTCAATCTAACCCTACTCTCTTCGTCTAACACTAGAGGATAAGTTGTGCATGTTAAGGATGGTATTAGACAGTAGAAAAATCTATAGATTTATTAGAATGTTTATCAAAAAAATAGATTAAATAAGTTCATGATTAATACTAATTTAGAATAAATGGATACAATTTCTTGAATAATAAAAGTATAATTATAGGTATCAATTAGAAATGAATGTTGTAATAATTATTAAAATATAAATTTAAATTGTAATGAAAAATTCACACATCTATTGGAATGATGTAGAGTATAGATTGTCTAAAAATTAGGAAATAATAGAAGAAGATAAATTTTGGACCAAGGAAAAGAGGAATCCATAAAGTAAAATAAGAGAGCACTGATCATCTACATTGTCCCCCACAAACATCAGGGTTTTGGGATATATATAAGCCTATAAATATCAAGGTATGTAAATTTATCACATTTCGTAATGTATTAAAATAAATTGCCCCTTGTGAATTTCATGACATGTAACGTAAATTCACATCATCTACTCAGATCCTCTGGTTTCTATAGAAATCATGCATCTCATAGATTTAACGAATTGTGTCTTTCGAGGTTATAGAGTCTAAAAAATTCACATCTGCTATTGTATTCTGGAAATTTATTTCTATTATCTAGAAGATTTTAGGAATTTTACTAGTTTCATGGGTTTTACTTTGGTCTAAATGTAATGTAATCTCATGTAATTCACATCCAGAATAGGTTTCATGACTTTAAATATATAAAATTATTTAATTTACAACAACTCCTCTTTTGAGAATTCATTTGAAATATCATGAAAAAAAAATGCATTATCTCATGGATAATGTATAAATATTAAATATATATATCCATTATATATACATATTAATTTAATCAAAATTTCCTACATATAAAAAAAAATTTCCCGTATAAAAAATAACATCAAATGGATTATGGATAAAACAATTTTTAAATAAGAAATGTGTATAAAAAACAATGTGTTTTTTGGAAAAGGGTATTCTTTTATAGTCACTCTTGTAGATAAAAATAATTCATTATTAATTGTTTTATTATTGATTCATATCCTCTCTAGGTTTAATTATAATTTATCATCTATTCCACCAAAGTTATATCCATAGTCCAATCAACCTCACAATTAATTATCTCTCATCAAAGAAGGTAAATTAAAAATATAATTATGAAAATACCTTTAATATGTGTTTATAACCATTTTATTTCATTAGTTCTAATGTCAACACATCGTAAAAACAAAAATACAATTTATCATGAGGCTATCAATAAAACTTTTCAACTAAATTTGAGATTAAGGGTAGGTTGGTAGATGACTTAAATAAATTTCATAAAGAACGGTAAAATCACACTTACAATTCATGATAATCAATAATTTTTTAATGGAAATACTCCTCCAGAATTTATCATTTACACACTCTCAAAATATCATAGATTATCCATGGGTATTTCTAGAAAATGTGTTGAATATATCATATCTATTAATTTTTTATTAATTTTTCATTGATTGTTTTCCAAATTCATGTCTAGATGAGATCTCACATACATAACCTAAGCACATATGATCCATAATAAGATTCATTGGTCTAGTAATGATGATTTATAATCTTTCAGATAAATAACCCGTGTTTTTAAAAAAGGATAATCATGAATGGTATATCAGAAGAACCATGGACCACTTCTCATGGATCATGTGAAAAATTCAATCTGCATCTCCTTAGTTTTAATTATACCATGTACAGAAGTAACAAACATCTCCCCAAGAAATATTAAATTTAAAATCATGCAATTATATCAACTGAATGATATTAAGGGATAAATAATCTTACAAGCTTACTCAATCCTAAGATACCCACTCACAGATTCTATGGGATTAAAAATGATAATTATATAAAATAGTTTTAGGATAAATGGATTAAAAAAATATTTCCTCAATTATTTTAATAGTTTATTTATTTAGATATATAAACAATAATATTCTGACGTAATTTCTAATAGGGTTACAAGAACAAAGTTTCTGTCAAGAAATTCCCTCAGAAAAAAACATAAAAATATATGTATATAATCCACTCTATAAGGGGAATAAAAAAAATTGAGAAATCACTTAGGGTGTAGAAACTTCTAATATTTCATCAAGTATAAATTAAAAAATCATAGTAAATTACTCATCTTTGCAATCATGAAAAATTTATAATCATGAATTAAAATAAATTTCAACATTTTCCAACCAAATGTTTTATTTTTTTAGAAAAATAGGTGGAATGAGGTTTCAAGTTAAAATATCCTTTTAATAAAATATTTCGCCGCGAATAATGAAAAAAAATATAGATGTATACAATATTAAACTTAATAAAGACCCCCCCCCAATAAACACACACAAAAAATGAAATAGTTTTCAATGTTGTTTTGGGAAGTGAAACATGAGAGGAAGAAATAATAGCACATAAAGACAAAAAAATGGAAACATTGAATTTAATGTAGGGAATTAATAACACCATAGAATGAAGGTTGTTACTTGGGGAGAAATAGTGTATGGTGATGTGAAACGGTTCTACCTGAATACTATTAAAAGGAAAAGAAACTTTCACTAGATTATACATCACCTTAAAGTGTATAACTAATATATATTTAGAAAAATGGTGTGGTTCATATAGTAGAAAAAATTAAAAAGTATCAATGATATATGATGGGAGTAAGCTACAATGATGTATTTAATGAATGATGAGTCCATAATTATAGAAAAAGTAAAATAAAATATCTTAGGAATCCTAGAAAAGAATAAAAAAACAATAAAATATGGGTTACCACCCATAAATAACTAGCTAGGATATCATCATCTAGATGTATGGAAAAAATATCACTAATCATATCCATATACACAACTGGCATATGTCTCTTGCATTAAATTGTAGTTGTATCCTTGAGCTCATGGGGTCACCATGTGGATTTTCCTATTATATGAATGGTCCCTCCAAATATATAATCACCTAGCTAAAGCATTTATGCATTAAATAGTGGGGTCTCATGTTCGGTATAAAGATGGATCTACTAGAATCATTCATGTTTGTTATCCACTTGCGTAAGTACCTAATATGGGAGGATGTATAGTATACTGCTAAACTCATTAAAATCTATGAAAGTTGAAGTGTATGAAATCATAGAAAAATAAATGCAATTGTATGAATGAGAATGTAATAATGAGATTTAGTCGACAAAAAATAACCTATGCTTGAGATAAAATAAGTGATAAAACCAATAATAGTAAATATAGTGAATAAAAAATACACAAAAATAAAAATAATGGGAAAGGGGTACCTAGAAAAAAGACTAGACATCACAACAAGACTCTTTTCTATGAGTATAAAATTTCTCTACCTCAACAAGTGATTTTTAGATCAGCCTATCCATATATGTGGTAGGGATGGAGGGAGGGAAACATGACATGACTTCTAAAGCTATATTTGTGGTGTTTATAATGCATTTAGTCCAAAATACTAATTTTATGCTTCAAACTGTTCCAACGTGTCTAGATTTTGTATCAATAAAAGGTTCCTCAAATGAAGAATTTGGAGTGGTGACCTTTCCTCGATGAGGATACTCTTCTTGAAAATACCTCAATGTAGAAAAATCAATAATTTATAAAGGGATATGAGTTGAGGGAATAAAATAAGATTAATTAGATGGTGCTATATCATAGCATATGGATAGTACGGTTGTAGTAGAGGATGGGTGTGTGGATTATGTTATTATGGTACTAGTTGAAGAAGTTTCCAGAAACTAAGAAGGATCACTGAAAGGAATTATGATGTCCAGGATCATCTACTATAAGTTCTCCAGAAGACACATGATAAAATGGTCATAATGGTGAATAAAATCCCATATATCTAATGAAATAGGTGGGTTATGATAACTATAGGATGGATGTGGTATCTTAGAAGGTGTAGTGTTGAGTGGTGGAGTGGTGAAGGTAGAATGAGATGGGGTTGTGGGTACAGGTACCTCCTGAGTCAGAGTAGGTGGGGTGGTAGAATAATGATATGGTAGAGTGTAAACTGGTAATCCATATTGAATACAAGGCCACCCATGACATATAAAAAAAATTATTGCCTCTATCAGACTTAATATCCCTTGATCATCTCTTCTATCCATCCAAGAAGAAAAAGGTCCATATTTACTATCCTCATGGATGTACTCCATAGCTAGGTGCTCTTCACCATACATGGATCATGAATAGTATAGGGGTAAAAGGTGATCATTTCCCATCTTTTTGGAGTGTTGTCCTTGTTTATATCAATAAGAAAGGTATAATAACTGAAAAAATTCTTGATTTTATATATTTAAATACCCAAAAGATGTTAAAGTCAGCAAAAATGAACTCTCAAAGACATCCACTAATATAGAAGTTGACAAGCAAAACTTTTATCTCTAATGTGTCCATGAACTTAATAAATACCTCTGCGTATGTATCCTCACATACCTTAGTGTTTTTATATAGTTTCATGCACCAAATAATCTCCAAGACTTCCTCATTCCTGAGAATTTCTTCAGTAACATCTATGTCAAGGTTCATGTTAGTCCACATGGGCTTAGTCTGAAGATGGACCAAGTGATCCAACTAATCAAGATTACAATTTTATTACTAGGGGTTCTTTTTTGTGTGTTGGGTAGAATCCAAGGGCTAGCTAAAAGAAGGATGGGAATCACTGGAGGAAATGGGAGTAGATTAACTAGATCATAAGGAATGTGGGGGTGGATCTGTGGGTGGAATGGGAGGATCCAACATCTTCGGTTTTGGTGTACATTAACCATCACATGGGGCTACTATTTTAGAATATGGGCATTGATAGTCATTGTTCATGAAATGGATATGATAAATAATGAGTAGGTAAGGGAAGAGGAAATCATGGACACTTGACTAGAAGAGGAAAAAGATAATTATGGGTGTTTGAGGGTCATTTTGAGAATGTGGGAGGGGTGGGGAACTCGACAGTTGGAGGAGAACACAATAGATTGGGAATACCATAATACATAGATTCAATGATTTCATAGGCTTAAAAATATTTTCATGACATTCATATCATTCAATATATGTAAGACACGTAAATTTATTTTTCTTTACCCCGACAAATTCACATTGTATAAATATTACAAGATGTGAATTAGGTCAATTTCCCATCTTCTGGTTCAGAACGTATTCCCTAATAAATACATTGTCGATCCTTTAAAAACATAAAAAAACATACTCTGACAAATGGAACCTAATTACAGTGTCCTCTATGTAAGATCATCATTTTTATTGTGAACTATATAGATAATTCCAGTCAATATAATATTAAATAAATAATAGAGTACTCTTGAAATGGTTCTTAATAAACTTTTAATCCATGGAATCTGATTGTAAAGTTTTGACATTTAACTCTTTATATTTCAATGATAAAATAAGTTAAAACCTAAAAAAATTAAAATGGACCCAACCATTTAGTTTTTATTTTCCCAGTGAATAACTACATATAGGAATTAAAGTGTATAACACTGTCCCCAAGTGTGAAAACCAATATCTTGACCCATTGGTCATTTATTTTATATTTTTTGATTTATAAATTTCCACATTTTATTAAGTGTATCAAAAATTATCTTTAATATAATTATTTTATGTATTTATTTTTTGTCCATATTTATAAGTATCCATGTTTAGGTTTTTTATTTCCTAATAACTATTGTTCTCTAATTTGAATGGTATGTGACAGGGCATTACATAAACAAATTGGAATATAAAACTACTTATGTGTGTTGTATAAGTGGTGTGATAGGCACAACATGTATCATCTAATTTTATTCTCGAGTCCTTCCTAGTTTTATTAATTTTATTTTTTATTATTTTTTAATATTTTAACTGGATAATTCAACTTCCCCACTTCTCTATGGGTGGTAGGGTGTTCCAATCATGTATCAAATTCCATATTTTTCAAGAATTAAATTATTATAATTATTTTAAATGTCGGTTCCCCAATCACTAAAGAGTAATCCAAGAAATATAAATCTTGAGAAAATGTTTTTTCATAAAAAATCAGGGTTACCTTGGTTGTGTATTGGATGGTGGATTCAACTTCTACCCACATTGAAACACAGTCCACACTGACCAGGATGTAATACATCTGATATAAATTAGGGAATGTTCCCATGAAAACAATTCCCCAAACATTAAATATTTCAACATCAAGGATAGGTTTCTGGGTTATTTCATTTTTTTCCAATGTTTCCCATCCACTATCAATGATCACAACTCTGTAAAAATACCCTCGAATACCAATGGAGTGTGGACCAGAATAGTCCACTTTCTAGAATTTTGTTTAGAGTGATTTTAGTCCCATTATTTCCTCTAACTAGAGACATGTGGAAAAATCTTTTTATGCATTCAATATTTTCCTATCAGATGAAATATCACTAAAATAAAACAAAACATTGCTTAAATAATAACTTCTCATCCAAGTAATAGCATACAACATCAACCAAGAACTTTTTCCTCTATTGATAGGGTATGTTAATGATAATAAATCTCATGGGAATATATATATCACAACCACAAAACCAAATTAGTTTCTTCATATTTTATAATGAAAAGTGTTTCATCGAAAAAATCATCCTCAATACTAATGTTTTCATCATCTTCATTACATGGAAGTGGAAGTCTATATTAGAAATAATCAAATTAATTTTCAGTTCCTTTGATGAATCTGATGACTATATAAAATTCTTTTAAAAACATGATCCACCATATTATCTCTTTTTTAATCTCTTTTTTTAATAGATATTTCAGTGTTGCATGACTTATATACACTAAAAATATGGAAAGTATGTGGAATGATAAGAATTTTTCAAAATAAAAGACAACTTCTAGCATCTCCTTCACTATAGTAATATAATTGACATGTGGTTCATTTTGGGTATGTCTATAATAGTTTATGGGGTGGATTATGTTTCCAAATATATGTCCTAAAACATCTCTCATATAGAAATTAATAGTGTCATAAATTAATTCAATGTCCTTATCCCATTTTGGTGATAAAGTGTTAGGAGAGGCCACCAATCTATTTTTTAGAGTCTTCAATACACTCTAACTCTCATCAATGAAATAGAATAGAGTTTCCTTAAACAATAGGTGTTTTAGTGTGTGGTATATTCTTGACTAAACATGGATGAAATAGAGATCAAATCCTATATGGCCTAGGTAGCTCCCTATGTCATTCATTATCGTGTGTTCAGTTAAATCTTTAATCACCTTGTTTTTTATCAAATTCAATGCCATTAACTGATATTATATTATTGAAGACAATGCTCCCCTGGACTGTAAAATGAAACTTAATCTATTTTATTACTTTGAAATTTTGTTCACAATACTACCGAACTAACACCTTATTACTTAGGAATATCTTGAAGGATATTCAGTGCATTGATAAATCTATCATATAAATCTCAAGTAATTACTCTACCACAACATGAAAAATGTGTGTCATACACCACTGGAATGCATCTAGTAAATTACAAATTACAATGACATCTATTGTTATGTGATGGTTATAAAAGGACATATGAATATCAAATATTCAAAATAATCTTATGTTAATAGTAATTTGAATGAATCTTGAGTATCCATAAAGAAAATCGTAAAATTGTTTTCTTAAAAATATCTTCAGTGTCGAATTTTGGATTGGGAGGGGAAATGGTCTTTCCAAATTGTTTTGTTGGTATTTATATAGTCAATATACACTCTCCAACTAGTAAGGGTTATAGTTTATAATAAATCATTTTCATATTTTTATAAGGATAGTCAATATACCATTCTTTGGGTTAACGTATATTGGGATCACCCATTAACTATTATTAACTGAAAATATGATACCTATATATATAATATTTATAACTTTTGTTTTAATTACTTCATTCATTGAATTGGTGATTCACAACTTGGGTTGACTTTTTTTAATACCTTTTTCCATAATAATTTTATCTATGAAAATCATTTTGTTGATCCCCTTGATGTCTTCCACTCCAAGAAATTAATTATTTTATGACTTTTCCTTACATCAATTAGTTCTTCATCTATTAATTTCTCTATCATTAAACTAATGAGACTGGTAGTGCATATATATTTTCAAATAATGAATAAATTTTTCTGTTTGGTACATGTTTTAATTCTTCTATCTATGTCTCGATGACTGAGGGTGTGAAAAGTGAAATTGTATCTCTTGTAAGAGGTTCACTATATTTTACATACTCATTATTACTTAAAATATCATCATTAAGAGATATTTTCTATCTATAATCTTTAATTCTAATGTAATCGTAGTTATCATCATCCATATATATGTAATGACAATCAAATGACTCGCCAACATGTTTGAAAGCATTCTCTAAATCAAACACAACATGTTCATCACCAACTCTAAGAATCAGCATTCTATGATTAACATCAATGAATAGATTTCCATTGGTGACAATTTTTATCCCTATAATTATGGGGATATATCCTTCTTCCTCCATCTCAAAGGTAATAAAATTGGTAGAAAAAAGGAATTTACCGAACTTGATTTAAATTTCTTCGAGGAGTCCTCAACGATACTTGGCTGATCCATCTTCTTGCTAAATTGAAACTCTTTTTTATTCTAAATATTCATGCCCAAATATTTATAATAAACTCTATTACATGACATTAATACTTTTTATAAGTTCATAAATGGATTTTCAGAATTCATACATTTCATTACTATAAAGAATCGAGAAGTATCTAGGGTATATCATCTTTTGTTTGATCAATTAATGAGACACTAAAAATAATTATTCATTCATGGTTATGACCCCTAGATATTTCATTTTTAATTTATTATAGAGAAACCCCATAATTACTTTTTCATAACCTTGTTTTTGAGTTATGGTCTCTACAAAGGTGATATTGATGTGTAACTGCAAAAATATCTCTGAAAACATTATGTATTTTCACTCTATCTTTCCCTATCAGAGTATCTCTTAAAAGGGGAGAGGGGTTTTGAATGGTGTAGGTTCCACATAATCACATTCTCATTTTGGGTTTTCATGTATTAGAGCTTCTTTAGTTGGATCTGATTCAAGATCTCATTCCGGACCATCTTTTTGTGTTTTATCATCACTATCATTTCTAATTTTTTCCCCATATCTCTAGTTCCTATAGATTATATTGTTACATATGCATGGATATTGAAAATAGATCCATTTTTATCTTATAAAGACCACATTATTAGCCTCCATCCATGTATGTGTCTCATAATTACATAGTAACATACCCAATAATCATTTTGAAAGAGTCTTGAAGATATATCTCACTTGAATCCTCAGGTTGTAGAGGGGTACACTTTGATTCTGCATCTCATTTTCTTGATTTTTCATTCACTATATTGCATCTCAAAGAAATTGGTTTTAATATTATAATGATTTGAATGTGTAGGTGGGTCTTGTTGTGGCTACATTGGTAGAAGATTCAAAAAAATAATTTAATTAAAATCTTGACTTTGGGATTCATTCATACCTCTTCTATAGTCTCAATATGCTTTTGTGCCTCCAAAAATCTCACTGGATTGAATTTCGATAATATTGCGATGTGGTGGTAGTGGTGGAGAAGGTATATAAAAATTATATAAATTATTTATGAGGTATTTATCCCATGCTTCAAGGCAAGTATTATCATCCACCGTGGGAATTTTTTATAAAGGTGTCCCTCAATCACTCCACCAAAAACCAGAATTGTGAGGGATTTCATCTAAAATCTCTCTTCCAATATATGGAATCATGATCATGAGTTCTCCATGAGAATAAGCATCCGCTAAAGTTTGGGTAACTAGTCACAGTCCTTGGTAAAATGTTTAAAGCATCAACCATGCATCATGTATATGATGTGGGAACTTTTGATTCATCACTTTAAATACATAACAAGATTCCTAAGATCATACTCTGTCATCTTGGGAGAAGTTATGGACATTGTTTCTAAACTTTTAGGTTCATATTGTTTAGAAATATTTTTTGAAATACTTATTGGATAAATCATCTAATGCATTCTTTTATATTTGATCTTGTATTTTTATCCAATCTATGGCTCTGTTTCACAAGTATAAGAGTAAAAAACTAAACTGAAGGGTTTCATATGTCACAACTTGACTCCTAAAGGTGTCAAAGACTTCCAAAAAAACTAAAATATTCTCACAAGGATTTTCACTCTAATTTGCAATAAATTT
The DNA here is from genome assembly GCA_963277665.1 of Viscum album. Taxonomy (NCBI): domain Eukaryota; kingdom Viridiplantae; phylum Streptophyta; class Magnoliopsida; order Santalales; family Viscaceae; genus Viscum; species Viscum album. Next base: position 1,449,951,485 of record OY728129.1, read on the forward strand.
TCCATTGTTCAACACCATGTGTATGAGTATAGGTTTTATTTTTTTACTATGAAACCAAATTGGAAGAAAAATGATGTTAGAAACAACACCATTGATGGATGAAAATCCATATTCAATAATGGTGTTCTCCAAAAGCATCAGTCACTCCCATTTCTATTATGTTGGTTCATATGGATCTTTTTAAATATTAAGTGGCGTAAGATCATTGTGATAATACATAATTTAGTGAAAAAACATTGATAGGCCTTTCCTGATTTTGAGATCAAAATAAAAAAGTTCATGAGCATCAAGGATACTCAAATGATTCATATGTCCTTGGAACACTAATGTTATGAAAAAGAGTGGAAACAAAATTTAATTAGTGTGAGAATAATGTAAAACATATTGGGTAAATAATAAAGAGGTGTGAATTAATTCCATAACTGTAATGAAATACATTGTTTCTAAGAAAAATCTTTTCCTTAAAAATGGATATGAAATTTTGTGCATTTAGAGGACATTGTTACATCATTCAGAAAATATCAAATTAGAAATTTATAAATTCCAAGAACATATAGTTATAAAAATGTATCATTTCGGTATCATTAATTCTGTCCCACATAGACATATTGTCAAGGGTAGTGATCATGTGTTTGGATCCTAACGGGTGGATTTATCATATGACATTTGTAGGTTTGGTATTTTGGGACTTAAAAAGTTCTGTCTTACCTCAGATGAGAGAGAAGGGTTTAGGGTCATTTTTTTGATTCAAAAAAGGATCTTCATAAATCTAGATATGGAGAGTGCTATGGATTATGCTAAGCAATAGTTTCATAGTCACCAATTGTATTTTGTTAAACTAAATAGATCTACAAAAGCTGTAAACTGCTATTTGATCTAGATATAGTCAAAACCCTAAGTGCATAAGGCTTCTCTTTGAAGGGTGAAAGCATTATATGCTCTATGTCTTTAAATGATCATCTCAAATTAGGTTTCATTCATTATATTATAATACCATGGATCAACATCATGAAATAGAATGTGATATACAAGAATTCCTATAAAAATTATATCGCAAAGGGTTATGCATGTTTTTATTTAAGGATTATTTAGGTTTAATAAAGCCCTAGTCTTAACCCCTATCCACATGGTATTAGTTTTGCATGGTAATAGTGTTATTAAAATAAAATGAACTGATAGGTTTATTGACATGTCTATTTAACAATTAATATTAATTCAGCTTTCAATTTAAAGTGATTTAGAATTAATCAAGGCATATAGTTGAAAAATGGATGTCGAAAGAAACATAATAGTTTCATGTGAAAGTATCCATAATTATTGAAAAATAAATTGATATTGTGACCATAATTCCACCAATCATTTGTAACAATACACAACATAAAAATTGTATCATCCTAAAATTATAAAGTATTATCATTATATTTGATAGTGTTTTTTCGACACAACATGTAGCATAGAAGAGAATATAACACCCCAAGACATTAAGAATTATTTATTTTTAAATAAATTCATTCTCTTCAATATCATTCATTAAATGAATCATATATTTCATATTTCATTACATCTAAAACTAAGTTTATCTTGTGTTACATGCAACATTGTGTTTAGGTTGCATTATACATAATATTGAGTTTAAACAAAAATTTTAATATTATTAAAAAATATTATTTAATATATTATCTATACCCTATAAATTAAATTATAAATTAATAATGGTACTATATTTATTAATAAAAAAATTATATGTTGTTTAATAATAAAATTATCATATTTTCGATGAAAAAGAAATGTTTTCTGAAAAAAAATATTTTTTATAAGGAAATTTAATCGTTCTATACACATATATTTTAAAATTAATTTTCCTTAAAGTTATTATATTAATTTTAAAAAATGAACATATTTTTGACATTATCATTTCTATCCTTTCTTAGGGTGAAATTTTTATATTTTTCAAAAATATTTAATTTTCTGATAAATAGTTACAAATACTAAATTTTATTTGAAAAAATATTTTTTTAATAATTTTAAATTTTGTATGATATTCTAAGTTGTTTGTAAAGAAACTTTAGTTCAATTTTATGTCAATTAATAAAATTTCTTTCATTTTAATCATATTCATGTCAAATTTAGATAAAATATTTTTTAAACATTTGAACATTTTCTTTTTAAAAATCTGTTTTTTCATCTTGTCTATGGGACTTATCATAAATTGTCTTTTTTTCACTTATGTGAGTTGAATTTGGGAAAATTTATATCATATTTTAATAATAATAATTTCTAATTTCTAATGTTTTCAATTTAATCTTTTACTAAAATTAATAGTGAAAACAATTAAATGTAATTAACCTAGTTAAGGTAAAAATGGGTTTACCAGGATTTAAAAAAAGAACATAAGGGTTAAAAATAACTTCCCAACTTTTCAAACACCCATTTTTCTGGAAATATTTTTAAATTATAAATTATTGTGTCTCTATTTTTTAATTATCTATTATTTTTTCTTCATATAATTGTGGGAATGATTGAATATTTAAAAATAAATAAAAGTGTGCCACTCACCTCACATATTAAATGATCACCATTATCCTCTATTCTTCTCACCATAAATCCATTTTAGTTCAGAAAATACCTTACCAAATAACTTCTCAAATTATCTCCTCTAATCCTTGAAGCATTATTTTTGTCATGAATCCATTCTTGGATGTATTTACAGAAAACCTAAGGTGGAGACCTGAAGAAGAGGTAGTATTCTTCAACGAGCATTTTTTTATTTCATCCTCAAACTCCATAAATTAATATTTCACAATTATAATATAATAACATCAGTTTATTAAAAATAATTATATGTTTCCATAAAAAAATTATGACCTAAAAATGCATCCACATCATTCGTGTGTACGGTAGTCCACCAACTCTTGAACTTATGTCAATCGTTTTTCCATTAACTCCTTTTTTTATTGGGTATGATGATGAATATAAATAATATATAACATATTTATAACCTAATTATACATATATATCCATTATATATAATATATATTTATTTACATACTTTTCATTCTCTAGGGGATGTGATATAGTCACTCTTCGGTATAGTGGACTATCAGCTCACAAAGCGATGTAATTCTTATTACACTAACAATTTACATGGAAGGTGGTAAGGGATTTTTTGGTTGTTATATGTGATATAAATGACATAATTGTTATATTCATTACATATTTTTCATTCATAAATATAATATATATCATTTTATTTATTACCATTTCTCTTACTAACATATGATAACATCAATTTAATATGTGTTGACTACCGCCATCCCAAAGAAATGTGACTCTATTTTCATCACCTCACCACATAAATGATAAATATTATTATTTTTAAATAAATAATATAGTATTATGATAAATCTATAAACATATAATATCACTTACCTCCTTTTCATAATTATCCTTTAAAATTTGGAAAGTTACTCATTCATATGTATGACCTACCATCTCAATGATTATAACATTGTCCATTTCTATTATGAATATTCTACGATTTGTTTTAAAATTATAATTGATGCAAAAATATGATAATTTTCTCATTATTATTATTATGTAGATGATTTAGCTATCTAATATGGAAAAGAACATGATCTTTCATAACAAAACACTAATGAGAAAATAAGACAACTAACACCAGAAACAATGAAAATAAAGAAAGATCATTAACAAAAAGGTGATAAGATGTTATAAAAGGAATGTATATGACATAATAAATATTAATATGGTTTTTTAAAAAGCTAACAATGTTTTTTATCGAGCTATAATGTATGTTAAATCACATTCATCCAAAATGAAGTGTTATGCAAGGTATTTCATCTAAATTTCATTTCATTGAGTAATATTATATTGTTGGGTTTCTAATTTAATTTTTATATTTTATATACATCAAATTTAAAATGTGAAATAATTAATAAGTCATTATTCATGATATTAACTTTAATTCTTCCTTCCAGTAGACTTTACTTGAAAATTACTACATAGTGGAGAGTTTCATAACATATTTTGTTTTTATTTGGTTATAGTAGTAATTCATTATCTTTGATATTCTAAGATTTTGTGTGAAATGAATTTCAATTATATTATATTTTATATAAATTTATATTATTCAGATTCAATTTTTTTGAAGATAATTGGCTCATTGATTATTTCTCATATCAAAATTATGATCATTGTAATAGTTGTTTTCAAAATCTTTTTTTAATCTGTGCTTTTTTTATTTTATTTCAGTTGAAAGAAATTATCGGACCATTTAATAACAAAAATATTTCATTTTATTCTCATCTATTTATTCAAGATATTTAAAAGTGATAGTACTATATTTCCAATATAAGGTATTTAAAATGTTTGGGAAAATGTATTTAAAGAAACTCAATTTCATTTCTCTCTTCGGTTAAAAAATTTTTATTCATAAAAAACTAGTTTTATAATAAGGTTTTCAAAAATGATTTTAACCTCTAAAAATTTATTTTTAATTTCTGTATTACCCATTTAGTCTTTAAAAAATAAAATATTATTATCATTTTCTAATCATGGAACTTTTCTAACCATTTTACAGTGAAAATGGAATGTTCTTTTTAAGTTATATGACATGAATGGAATTAACCAATGAAATTACCATAATTTCTTTGAATCGTCCTTTATATTATTATAATTATATTTTTAAAGAAAATTTATTTCCTACTATTTTTGAAATTCAATTTTTTAAAAATTAATTATCAATGAAAATTATTTTAAAAAAGTTTTGTATTTTAAAAAGAATTTTCCAAAATAAAACTGATATTTTTCAGAATAATTTTATAAAACAATTTTTTATTTATATTCATCAATAACAGAAAAACATTATTCTTACTCCAATAGTTATATGTTCTATTGATACCATCTTTAGTATTCCTTAGGATAGTTTAGGATTGTTTTGATGAAGGTAATTATTGGAATTAGAATCCTTGTATATTCTTTGAATTCATTTACATCCCTAATAAATATTCAATATCTTATTATCCTTGGAAGTTAAATTTCCATAGAATACACTTTTTTTTCATGGATATTTTTGTCTCTTAAAATTTATATCAATTCAACATATTTTGTTCTAAATTTTATATCATCTTATTATCTGTGGATATATTGATAAATATGCATTCTATACTCAATATAGATATTTAATGACAAGGAATGTTATTTATGAATTAAATCCATTATTTGCTATATGAGTACTTCTTGGGATATAAAATAAAATGGTGGGACCAACTAATGATAACCCCTCAATTCTTTGATAGTTTCATTAGTGAAGTTATTAATCTATATTGAAATTATTTTTCCAAACCCAATAGACATGTACCCATTAGCTTAAATTGTCTTGTGAAAGGTACTGACAATAGTAGTATAATGATTCTTGAGATCGTGGTGCCCAATAATTAAGCAACAAAATCATTAATATTTTAGTTATTATTATCCCTTATATTTATATTGGTATTATATCCGGATGCCTCTGATTCTATTTTTGTTTATTAATTTCATCTATTTTCATCTATTAATCGTAACATATTTCTCATTCCTTTGAGAATTTTTATTCCCAAATTATTTATTAAATTTCACGTGTGTTTTTTATTTACTTTTCCAATTTTATTTCTCTTTATTTTTTCATTATGGATTCCATTTTATGTTACCCTAAATGTGCATTTTATCTCTCCCTTATTTTCTCACCTTTACCATAAATCCTTAGTGTGTTCTATTAAATATATTCAAGAATATTCTTGGAGAAATAGTGATAATCATGAAAAAAAATAGTTTTTGATTTCAAAGGTAATATGTAAATAATTTATTTATTTTTTTCAATAAAACTAAACTATTTGTTCCATCAATATGTGGTACCATGTATCTTATTCCAATATAATATAGAATAAACTAGCTGTGAGGTACTATTTTCAGTGTTTCTATAAAATAATAGGAAAAGGAAGAATAAAAGGAAGAATAAATAGTCATGATCAAAGAGGACAATAAAACAGAGAAGAAAATAAGAGATCTTTGACCATCTACATCATCACTCATCTGCATCGTAGTGCTGGAATATATTTAAGCCCTAAAATTTCATGATATGTAAATGTATCATGATGTGTATTGGATAAAAATAACTTTTCAATTGATACTTTTATGAAGTGTAAGGGAAATTTTTTTCACTTACTCAGATCATAAAAATTCTTTTTAAGTCACAAATCTTATAAATTTTATCACTTGTATCTTTTGGTAGGTTCATAATTCAAAACATTGTATTTTTATAATATTCTCACATCATAAATTTAATTCCTCTATGGTATTTCACAACTTGTACTTCTTTCACAGGTTTTCCTTCAGTTGATATGTGTCATGTACTTGAGGAAATCTCATCACGGTCAAGTTTCACAAAATATAATGTACGAAACTATTGAAATTATAGTAGCTGCTTTTTGAAAAAATATTTCAAATTTACTGAAAAACATAAAAATCACAAAGCATTGTCGAATAAAACATTTGTAAATCTTAAATAAATGTATTGAATATATATATATATATATGAATTCATTATATCATCTATATTTCTTGAATTTCATATTCTAAGATCCCATCATTAATCAATATATATTTTTAATTACAATTTTTTAATTAACCTTGTTTCCAATTAGTTATGAAATTCTACCATAGAGTTAGGGTTGTTAGTGGGAGAATTCCATGGATTCAAAAAATGTAAAATGTAAAATACGGGGCTTTAAAAGTTGCCACATAATTATATCTAGGTTAGAGATAACCATGAACCATGAATTTTGGTTCCCTTTAGGGGGAGATAATATTTTCCAAACCATTTTAGGAGGCTTGCTAACCATCTTTGATGGGGCCAGAGTCATTCACATGGTTTTGAAATAGTTTACAAAACCCTGTTGATCCCTTAGGAGACCGTGAATGTGATGTTTTTCTTAGATAGTGGTGCTTGAATAGTTAGCTCATGGTTTTTAAAACCATGAAACAAAAATATATACCTCTTTATATATGGAAAATCTATCAATTTACCCTCCCATGAATTATATAGGATCCCTTTTTTTACCCCATTCAATCACACTATACATTGGTGAAATCCAACATACTCATACTCTTCCATGGTGAAACACCATTGATCATAGGCATTTGAATTCTAATTTCTTGAGACTCAGATCCTTGGGTTTGTATATGTGTATTTTTCTATTTTTTCTCATAACATTTCATGGTTTTCTTGTCCCTTGACATTAATGTCTCATACTCCATATTTCAATATATTTTTTATACTTTTGTTATACTATTTTATTAGCTTGAATAAATGGTCATGTATGGATTAGTGGATATATATAAACCTTTTGTAAGTTGTCTAATAGACATTTCTCATAGTTCTCATGGTTTTCATGCGTATATGGTTTTTTCTATATTATTTATGTGTTTTTTCTCCTTTTTTTATAAGATTTTTGGTGGACTTAAATAGTAGTCATTAACCCTTTATGGATCTAATTGGATCTGTTGGTGACTATGATACATAACCTTCAAACCGCACAAGTGGTGTTAAATATTCTTTGAAATGGTATGGAGTTGTTTTACATGGTGAAATAGGTTTTTACAAGAATGACTAGGTTATGATTGTTTCAAGGGATGATAGTATATAAAAGAGGATTATTTTCTATAAAATGGTAACAAAATGACTTATAAAATGTTAATATTATGGAAGGATAATGGTTTATGTCACAATAATAAATGGTTATATATTTTTAAAGGATATTTTATGGTATTTATATATGGATAAATAATGAAATGTTTCAATTGATAAGTTTTTTCATATGAGGTTGATTAGAATATACCTTTCTGTTAAATAAATATTAAAAGGATATTCCAAGAAAAAATAATTATTTAAAATTATTTATGTGATGAACAATAGAAAATGGGAAATTATATATGGTTTGAGTATCGAACAAATATCCTAAGACACAATGATATTTTATATTTTGGGGGATATTGAAATGATGCTTTGCACCCATGGGATTCTTATCAAACCAAATATCTATGAAGAAATCATTTTTATACATGTGATAATATTTGGACTGAGGATATTGGTATAATTGATGTTTATACATAAATCAGGTAAACAATTAGTGTTATAGGCCAAAATAGCATAAAAATATAGTGAGGGTACCTAACACTGAAGCATATTCTCACAAAAAACATAATAATTTCTAAAAATGCATTTCCTTATTTGTATTATGTATCACCTTATGACTTTTGACTTAGATTACAGCCTTTATTTATATAGGTTTTGTTGTTTTTGGGGTCACCTTCAAACCCAAGGCTAAGAGATCAATAAATAAAAAAATTTACATTTCTTCAGTTAATATATTAAATACTATTGAATTTTATATCTGGATAATCTATTTTTAGACTAGTTATTTTTTTTATAAACCATTGGTTATGTCCTACTGATTTTACCTCACACAATTCATGTCCTATAATTGGTACCTAAGAAGACTACATGGTTTTATGTTAGGAAAAGGGGAAGTACTGATGATAGATATCTCATTTGGGGATTCTGGGATGGAGCCTAGATGAGGGAACCATGATAGGTATCAGGTCCCTCTTACGAAATTATTATTTTGTGTATTTATTTTTAGTTCCTTTTAGAAAATTAAAATATCATTAAAATACATTTTATTTCTCTTGGTCTATCTGTACTTAAGTAGTTTTGGGGGTTGGGTATGTTATGTATGGTTTCCTTCTAGTAATTATTTATTATTATTATTATCATTTTTTATCTAATATGATAATAATTGTATAGTCCCTCCATGTTTTGTAATAAAATATTATTTCTAGTTAGTAACCAATGAGGTATGCGGAGGCCATCCTAAGGTTGTGTAACAAACTAGTTTAGAATCTTTTTTGTGTGGGATTGGATAGGATGTTATAGTGTGGAATATGTTACCTGGTATTTTTTTGCATTACTATTTTTGAAAGGTAGGTGGGAAACTCAGGTGTGCTGGGTTTGGTGATGAACTTGTGTAAGAGAGTATTTAACCCATGGTTGGGGTGAAACCCGTGTTTCCAAGGATGGGATTATAGTTATTACGGTTTTATTTTAATATTAAAAATTTTATTTCAACATATGTGAATCACTAGTAATGTGACATCAATCATCTATAATATTTTACTCGTAGGTATATATATAATTAAAGTGTGTATTCATGCATCATTTAAAAATCTCAATGAATTATGTGACATGAATCGTATTTTTGACACACGTAAAACAATTTTATGATTTGTTTTCAATAAAATGGACAATTTTGGTTGGTGGGAAATAAAATTATTTTCTAATTCCATTCTGGTTTAAAATAAACGGTTCTATATAAAGTTGGTTAAACTATTTGTACTTTAAAGATTCCATATTTATTTTTGAAAAATATTTTTTAACACAGGTATTGTAATTAAAAAAACATCTACTTAGAGTTTATCTATGTCCCTGGATTGGTATATTTTGTTGTAGTGATAGTTTTGTGGTCATATACATTGGGATTGAGTATGAGGAGTAGCTTGATAATGTCTAAGAGATACCATTATTTTATATAACGTTTTAAATTTTATATTATATTCCTTGAAACATGTGTTTTGAGTTGTTGAGGGATGCCTTCATGATGACGTTTAATAGTATGGAGGTAGGAGGACATTTTTAATAATGCACATAAAATATTATTACCATAGAGACCATTATCTATAGGTGGTAAACAAGAATTGAAATTCCAAGATTGTTTCAACTAAAATATATGGTTTAAATAGGGGGATCATTTTCACATGTACTAACCATGTTCTATCTGACTCGACAGTTCTAGATGTAGTATCCCCTGATTTTTTTTAAAGTGGTGGTCCAAAGGAAGTTGTATTATGGATCTATTCTATATAGATAGTCCTCGACCACATGTATCCCCTACATAAGAGGTGTCGTATTTTGGTAACTGACATGATGTGAATATGAGTAAATATATTGTGTTATTTTCACGTCAAGGATGTGTATATTATGAGGATGTCTTGGAAATAATTCCAAGTGAAATTCTTGGAACATTTTTAACGATATAACTTGAGATATGATTGATCCATTAAGTCTATATGATTGTACTAGGAGAATATTTCATTGATACATAATGTATCCCAATTTACTGAAGGGAATATTTTATTACAAAATTTTCTTAGGTATGAGGAAATAAGGGAGAAACAATTTTTGGATGGTCTTGGGAGTGAAATCATGCCGATGGAGAATATTTCCCACATACAAAAACTCAATGTGGTGGTAAATCATGCTATAATTTCTAGCGGAAACCTAAAGGATGCCTTTAGTGGTGGGAAGGAATTTTTTGTTGGAAAACATTTATTACATCCTCAATTTATAGAATTAAACATTGTGAGAACTTCTTTCAATTAAGTAGATAAGAGATCAAACATTTGATTTCATTGAAATACTGGAGAAGTGATTAAGTAATTTTATATAAATGTGGTATTCCTATTCATATGAGAGGTATTTTACCGAATCCACCAATGGGGGGTTGATCTTTTGTTAGTATGCAGAATATACATATGTTCTTTCAGAACTCTTTTCAGACGGCTAGTGATGGGTGACCTAGTATAATACAGAGAACTATGTGATGATTTTCTGCCCCAAATTAGCATAAAAGTTTTATTTCTACCATTTTTACTAGTTTAGGTGGAGGATATATTACTTCCTGAAAATATTTGTTGTAATAAAATATTAGATCAGTGAACATGTCTTAGGTAAGATATTCTGGTAGAGGGACAGGTGAGCTACATTCAATTTATTGTGTTTCAATTTTGTAATGTGGTTGGTTTTTCAACTATATAAGGTATGATTATTATGTCTTATACGAATTATAATTATTTATTTTATACAAGAGATTCAAATTCATTTATATATTCCCAATTTATTAATGGTTTAGGGATGTAAGTGGAATTCTTATATTGGTTTATGTCTATTAATATAATGTTAGGTGTACAAATGAAGGGTATCTATCAATATAATGATTGTTCCCTTGATATTGGTGGGGATATTTTCATTTTGAATTTTTAAATATTGATATTTCATGGTTTTAATTTATATTAACAATTTATTTGTTATTTTTGTTCCAATATCACATTAATTATTAATATAGAGGGGTTTAACTTCATGTCTCCTAAAAGGTGAAAACTAATTCCATCATGTGAAATGGGATATATGATCAGTAAATTCATGTACATATTATCTGAAATAAGGTGACACCACTAAATAGGCTTTTTATATAATGACAGATGATGTGGTAGTGGAGCATGATGTTTTCCCTCCTATAGTGGATCCATTTCATGATGTGTTTCCAGTGTAGTTTTTTAGGTTTTCATATCTGATAATGGTTGATTTTACTATAATGGTGGTTCCTTTGTCTAGGATAGATAATGGTAGTACTTATAGAAGGGAATCATCAAATATTATAAAGATTAAGATATATTTAGAGGAAGTGAAGTACATAGGTTTTATCATTGCAAGCACATCCCCATGGGGTTCAATGGGTGTTTTTTCTGGGAAGGTCATTCAAAAATTATGATTATGAAATAATTTCCATAAGATAAATAAAATGAAAAATAAAAACTAGTGTCTTGTTATGTGTATTGATAATATATTTGACTTGGTAATGGGTTTCTATGTTTTTCTAAACTTGATTTATGATTAGGGTTCCATTATTTTATGGTGGGGAAATCTACTATACCATTGACTTCTTTTATGTGTTTTTATATCTTTTATGAGTTCATTATGATGAAGTTTATGATAAATAAATCTACTTATATATTCATGAAAAATACAAACCAAATATTTCTCCTATATTTTAATTAGATTTTGGTTGAATTTCCTGATTATATCTTAATGTACTCAAAATCTAGAGATGATCATGACCAAAATCTTGAAAATATCTTCTGTACTCTTATAGAGAAATTTCTGAATTCCTATATTTATAAAAATCATTTATATATTTACAAGGTGGTTTTTTCAAGAAATATTATCTCAAAATAAGGTGTATCATTGGAACCATAAAGTTATTGATTATTTGTTTCTTGGGACTAGCACAATAATTTTTTTTTCATATGATGCTTCTTGGGTGTTGTGGGATACTACCAAAGGTTTATTTTGTCAATTTCTCATCTAGAACTGCCACCCTCAATCATTCATAAAAACAGTATAATGTTTCAGTGGTCTGGAGCTTCTGAGAATTATTTTCTGAAGATGATTAAACATTGGACCATTGCACAGACTATGATCATACTTGAAACACTTAAGAACTATAAAATATATTGTAATATATCAAGTATTGGGATTTGATCCGTATTTATATAAAGGTACCATGACATGGAATATGGTTCATGACAGCTGAGGCCACATGAATGGAACTATCCTACATAAAATCTCTAGTTTTCCATAGCGTTATAAAACATAAAATTTTGATATAATTATCTAAATTTTTATTAGTTTACAATTATTCTAATCATAACTACCAAACATATATCTATATATAGATTGAATTATATATACAATAGTGGAGATGTAAAGAGTACATACAATCATTCAATATTTTGGATGAATTTACATAGGGAAAAGGAAATTTTTTAGTTGATTCTTTGTGTTATAAATCATAGACCAAGAGATTTTAGGAATATAGTTCTAAATGGAAGATGATTACACTATTAACTGATTTTCATAGAGGTTTTTAGAAGAATCATAAATTTATAAAACTCACATATTTATGGAATACCCTCTATTCTAAATAGATTAAGAAAAGGAAATATATTGATCTAGAGTTAATTTTGTTGAGGGAAAACATTGATGGTGGGGAGATATATCATAATTATACCATCAATGATGATTAAAAAATACAAATTCAAGGCCATATTAATGTGCATGTGGTTATGTGGGAGAAGTTCATGAATGATCTTCATAATTATTTGTGGGGGAGTTCTCCCTTGTTTTACTAGAATTTATCATGAACATAATTTATCGTATTGATTCATTGGAATGAAGAAGGGGGTCACAAGTTTTATGAATTGATGATTTAACTATTAGTAAGTGATGGTCAAGAATTCGTAGCAAACTAGTCTATTTAATCACTTTCTTATTCTAGAATGGATTTTGTATAATCTTACCATATTTTTTTGAGATATTCCATGTAATCCAATTAATATTTAACTGATATAAATGATTGTCTTTTGGTTGGAAAATGTAGCTCATTTCATATTAATTCATGATACTTTCACCATTGATTAGTTAGCTAACATATATGAATAATAGATAATACTTTTCAATAGAGTGACTCCGAGTATCGTTTCAACTCTAGAACCTAATTTTTATTTTCACTTATAGAAAGGGTTTAAGATTGATCTTTGTACATAGGTATTTTGAATCACAAGATACCGTCCATATATATTTGAGAAATCATAATAAACTATTCAAATGTTAGAGGGTTTTCAGAGAGCATGTGTTTTTAATTTTTGTGTAACCTGGGTGAATCACCTAAAACGTTTTTGCCCTATAACAATTGTTATCAGGTTACTATTCTGATGGAACCCTATGAGGAACTGTATGGTAGGAATTATAAATTACCTTTGTTCTATATAGAATATGGAGAATTGGATTTTTATGGATGAGTGTTGTGCAAGAAATGATGGAACATATTCTGCTATCAGAAAATATATCAAAAACCAACATGGTAGACATAATTAACCCACCAATTAGCATAACTGATATAAATAACGTGGCACAGATAAGAATATATTGAGCTAGGGATTTTAAAAATATTTTGAATGATGATATTGTCATCACCAATGATTTGAGCCCCAGTATAATCCGACGATCATGCATAAATTAAACAGATCACAAAAAATAAATAAAAAAATATATTGTTTTATATATGAAGTCATGCATGAAATATAATTTTCATTGGTGATCATTTAATAAAGGATTTGTATTTGAATCGCTCGAGACTTTCCACACACACATCAAAAAACCATGGGAGCATCGATCGTCAGATTTCAGGTGCTAGCGCAGCGATCTGACAGTTCCTTCTATGTTACTATGGACACTGCAATCCTCTACCATCGATTCTTGAAGATTTTTATTGATCATTACTTTTATAGAGAGACTCTCTCTCAAGAAATTTTGTGGTGAGAGAGTGTATCATTCATGATTGAATGGATAATGAAAAGCATCACCCTCTATCCACCTATTTATACTGGATTTCCAAAATACCCATTAGGGTTCCCCAACCCCCATTTATATAACGTCCACTATATAAATAAATATGATGAACTAAATTCTATCATAAATATTTATTAATTATTTTATCACATGATGGTAATGTTTTTATATAATATTACATGATAATCCTAAATCATTTAACTCGACTCAATATTCCTGCTTAATAATAAATGAACCTAGAATATTAAAATTATATTGGTTCAAATATTTTTTTCTCATAATTACATATCTTGTCAATACTTTAAATAAATTAAACCCAAATTTATAATAAATTTAATAATATGAATTTATTTATTCATTTTTTGAATTTTTAATGTCAAAACCCTCAAACCCTATGGTCGGTCCCACCATGTTTAATAAACTTATTCAACTGAATAGGTAAGATTCATGGATACTCTATTGTGTGAGACCATCTAGGTCCTTATCCCAATAGTAGTGGATAAAATACCCATACCAATAGCAGAGTCTAGAAACCCATCGATGCCCCTAATGAGATATATAAATCCATAGTAATGACAACCAACCTACAAACTCACATTGTGTAATATAATATCCTTGTCTTTGGATATATAATAATATAAGAAGCACAATGTTCTCATAACTCTTTTCTTACATCATTATTTTTTAATCTAACTGGATGAATTTACCCTCGACTTCCTTGAATAAGGTCCTACGAAGGTATTACCATCCTGATGAATAATGGTCAATATTTACTACTTGCTAAACCCAAAATCAACAAATCCTTTCTTGACCATTATTCCAATTTCATACCACAAATGATACACCCATCACAAGCTACCTCTTCATGATTTTATTATCATGGTTTTTACCTTCCATCAAAGTACATGATTAAATTGAACACACTGGTAATGGTCTCACATAAGGATACAAATACACATGTCCATAAAAAGTAACAATGAATGAAAATTAAAACATGTTGTGATCCTATTTGCGGGTATGTCCTCATGATCACACTTCTAGAGATCACAATGTGTGAACATTATGAGAATAATTTTAAATGATTATGAGTTCCTAGAATCTGATAGTCAAACATCAACTATGTTTAGTAAGTATTATGTATATATACCATAAGACAATTTTTTAAGATTAATTTCCTAGTATCTCAAGGTTTGAATAATAGTCTAGGATCTTCTATAACCATTTAATACAACAATTAATCTATGAAAAATACCATTAAATAGTGGATTCATAAATATCTACACTATAATGGTAAGAAAACATCTCGTATATCAAACTATATACACAATATGATAATTAAAAGTACTGTTAAATTTGGGTCTAGGGAAACCACTTTTACAACACTCCCACTTACATCTGATCTAACATGATAATGAACCATCTTAGATCTCACATGATAAATACCATGTTTCTATTGAGTAACAGAATTATTTTCTAGGTCTACCATGATTCCACCACCTAAAAATTCTCCTACTTGTGACCTCGTCTCCCTAAGTAAAATTTTTCCGGAGAATGTGTCTTTGGGTATATATAGTTGTGTCCACTTTCAAAGATTGAAATATTGGATATTACTAGTAACATAAT
Organism: Viscum album; assembly: GCA_963277665.1. NCBI lineage: Eukaryota > Viridiplantae > Streptophyta > Magnoliopsida > Santalales > Viscaceae > Viscum > Viscum album. The sequence goes on from OY728129.1 coordinate 1,449,967,410, forward strand.
TATCATTATGATATAAATTTATTTTATAGGTGTTATTCCATGAATTTTAATAAATAATTCCATTTAATATGCACTTCTCAGTTGTATCAAAAGTTGCAACATACTCAGTTTTTGTAGGTATGAATACAAATAGATTATATGAGCTTGTATTTCACATAACATTAGACTAAATAAGATATTATATCATATTGATCTAAGGAATATTAGTTCATGTACCGGCATAACTAGTATCCCTTCTTCTCCAATTAACAGGTCTATATCATTATACTGGTTAATGTACAATCTGATAGTACTGAAAGCTTTACCTGATGCTTTCCTAAATAGAACTAATATTTGACTTCCATAAAGTATATGTGGGAAATATACTTTATTTTCCATATCATGATATACATGATTTATCCATCATTGAATTTTATGGAACTCAACTCACCACTTAATCATATCTTATACCATTTTATGTATTCTTGGAGAGATTTATACCATGTAAAACATGCAACAAGTATTCTCTTGAATTTTTCAAACATGTATTTTTCAATACTATGTTAATATATATGTATGATTGACTATGTTCAGGACCTCTATCGATATACCTTCTTATATCATAGTACCTAGAACATATTTTTCTACATAAATTCAATCACTAGATAATTAATTTCATCTTGGTCTTATATATCTAATAGACCGATATCTATTGTCCATATGTTACTAAACTTATTTCAATTGGAAATCTATGGAACTCCCACTAACATACAGTTGAAACATGGAAAAGAATCATTAAAAATGAATATTCCATTATCATATATCTTACATCAATCTTAAATTGGAATTCAGTAACATGAAACCTTTATTAGAATTTGTGACAATATCATCCCTTTCTTGTTGTGTCATATAGACACCTTCAATAAACTATGGTCATGGCATCTAATTCATAGTAAATTATCCATGTAATTAGCTATGAAATGAAAAATTCTATACCTTATATTTCCAATCGAGCCTTATTGGTACTCCTCTTGTACCATCCATGTATTAACACAACTAAATACCCACTATAAAATTCTATTTTTTAGCCCTTTTTCAATTTGATACATTGAATCCATTATTGAATTTTAATTGACCTTCCAATCATAACTAATTTCTTTATACTACCTACATGCCTTAATGTTTATTCAAAATTAATAATTTCTCACCAGTCAGGAAGAATATAAAACCATCACTATGGTTTCATCTATTATACATAGTATGTGTCACTAGAACATTCATATTCCGCGTGCTCTTTTAAAACTAGTTCTTATGACAACTATATGTGCATCTCTAGGATTTACTTTACCCATCAAAATTGTAATCCCACTATATCAAATAGAGATGTTAACCACTATATTAAATTGTAGTCTATTGCTTGTGTACTCCTTTTCTATTATAGGGATTTATATAACGTCTTGTGAAATCATTAGGATAATTACATATATGCACAATGTGATTGGTTTGATGAATTTTTTTATTTCTTAATAAACTATTTTCATCTAAACACATGTCCCTATTTCATAATGGTTTTCCATCATAATAAGTCTCATATGATATCCATTTTCAATTTTTATTTGGAAAATAGTTTTTCAATGTGGTTGTTATTTTTGAAGCACATATTAAAATATAGTGGCCATTTCTAAATATTGTTACATTGATCATCCTTACATCATAATATAGATGTATAAAAAATGCATTTAGGAATTTCTCTATATTACATTTTTTGATCAATTTAAACATGTAATTTTTATCATCTATAATTTTTATTATAATAAATGTTGTGATATATATAAGGTAATCTGAATTTAGGAATTACTTAATGATACATTAAATTGATCGATGAATGCTGGTTCAAGATGTTCTTCGGCATGTTAGCCTAAAGTAAATGATATCTTCCTACCATGCATATATAAGACTTAACCTTTCTAATCATTAATTATATAAAAGTATCGTATGAAGTATATTTACCATTACCTTACTCTTGTAATTGTTTACTCTAACTAGCTAAACTAGTTCTGAAATATTTATGGTATACCGTTATTTCTAAATGTTTCTTTGACCAAACTAAATATGTTAATAATACCAAAAGTGTTTATATTTACTAAGAATAAATACAAAACTAGGTATATCATTTATGTACACTTTTATTTTTCCTTTAAAAATAATTAACATAGCACAAAGGGGTAAAAGTATGAAAATTTGAATTCATCATGTATTGCCTATGATTCAAGTACAACAAAACTATTTGATGAGAATGAGACACCAAAAAACAAAATTCACTCATGAACATTGAATGATGTCTCCTTATATATAATGGACATATTAAATACATTTTTTAGGTTATTTTCAATAATATGTTTGACTTAAATCATCTACTTGGTGATTAGAAGTTATGTTTTTCTCACCACTAACATAAGAATCACCCTTTCTCTGCTACTTTGAGAAAACACCAGAGTTCTTGTATTTTTTCTATTACTATAATGGTTACTATATTTTAATACAAATAAGTGAAGGGAATTTTTTATTTAACATGCATGTAGTGTGTTATAAACATTATAATGATAAATATTCTGGAATAAGAAGAAGTAGTGGGTACTTGATTCATTAATTCAGGTCATTGCAATTAACGTCCAAAGTTTTTATTTCAAGTTATCAAATAAAAATTACCTCTTGTTAAATAAAAAAAACTCATTTCATTGAAGGACATTACGAATTTTACTTTATAATTACACATGTCTTTATACCTTTCATAATTTATTTTTTTACTTATTCACTTGTTGAATTAAAAATTGTGCTTTATTTAATGTTATTATTTACTTATTGAACCTTATCCAAAAGTTAATGAATCATTTACTCTATTATATTGATTTTTTAGAACCCCCAGTATCATGTAATTAACAATTCCATGATTAATTTTAATTATTTAAAATATAAGGGTGATGTTTGGGAGAGTATAGATGAATTTTGGAGTTTTTTTGGGTCATTTCTATAAGTGAATGGTTTGGGAAATTGATATAACACTTGTAGTAAATCACGCACAATGAGACTTGGTGTAATGGGAATGTGCATGGGTAGTGCACAATTTTTCCAAACCCTTCAGAAGCTAAGGAAAAACTAATAGACATGAGAAATTGTTATTTGACGTGATCGTCACCCATTTTGGAAACTCAATGATCCAACTGTGTCAATTTCATCCTTGAGGTAGTGGCTAGCACATAGATACCCCACATGTTTCTGAAACATACACCTAAGCATGCATAGGTTAAAAATAAGATCCTAAAATTATGGATATCATGCATTTTTATCAATAAATCCCTCATTGTTTCTCTTATGTGTCCCAAAACCCAATATTCTCTATTTATCAAGCCTAGTGGAACTTCCCTAATCAATCTGTAGTTAATCCTTTGGCTTTTCTTGGTGATTTAAATTTGGATTATCATGGTAAGTGATATTTCCTAGTTGTTCTTCATATTTTTTCTTAGATATAATTATCTATCTCTATAGGATTTATAGATCAATGGACATTTTTTTACCGATATAAGGTATTTAATGCAAAATATTTTTATATTTTGCCTTATTAATGATATGTTATGTGATTTAATGTGGGTTTTTGGAGTCTCAACCTGGTTTCGTTGATGTTTTATGTTATATTTATCATTTGCTTCATAAAACACAAGGTTAGTGGCTTCAAACTCAACTTCTCTATGTATAGCATGAATTATTAGTTTGAAATTGATTGTTTGGATTGAAATTAATTGTGGAATTAAAATTAATTTTATATTAGAAATAATATTCAGTGATGGTTTATAAAATTTTTAAAATTGGAAATTTTGTTGAAAGTGAAATGTGTAATTTGATTTTAAAATGGTGATTTTGAAATGATTGTTTGGTTTTGTTTCATAGAAAATGGTTTCAAATTATATGTTGCTTTTATTGAAAAGGATTACTTGAAAGATTGCTAATAAATGTATGGTTTTATTAAAATGGTTGAATTGGTTGTTCTGGCATTACGTTTTGGCAAAATGGTTTTCTATGTTCACGTTAATTTGGTATGGTTAGGGGTAAGAAGCCTCCAATATAATTAGTGGGGTGGATAAGGGTTATGTCTCTCCCCCATAAAATGGTTCATTATGTGACGACTTGGTGAAAGGATGAATCACAACTTATAGGTATAAGGAGGTCCAGGTTCAATGAATGGATGGATGTGTTCTTTTGTGGAATAGAATGGTATATGCCAAAAAGGAACGTATAAAATGGTTTTAAATCATGGATTGGTTTTTTTTCATTTAAACATGATATTTTTTGTGAAAACTTTTTGTTATGAAACTTGTTTATATTCATATATATAATGTTTTATAAATTTTTGTTAAATAAAAAGTTTAATATTATTGTGCTAACATGTTCTATCCTAGTGGAATGAGTAGGGAATTCATTGTGGAAAATATACTGAGTTTGAATTCTCACGCCTACATTAGAACTTTGGTTCTTTTACAGATATTGTTTATGGGAAAATGGTAAAAGGTAAAGTGTCGCACATCTCTAGTGATGCTTAGTGATACATGAGTTATTTTGTGGAGTATAGAATGGAGTAGGTTAGGGATTAAAGTTTTAGTTGTCTTTGTGTATTGTTGGATTTGTAGTCTTCCATTTTTTACCATGACACTCTGTAGTATTCCACTTTGGTACTCTTTTTGAGTTCTGTTTTGATATAAATGGTATTCCTTTGAGTTTCCTTTATTTTATATCATGCATCACATAGTGGTTTGTATGGTTATGGAATGTTGGTTTGTTATTTTATTTAAAAATGTAAAATCATCCCCTAATTATTAATGAATCCCTTGGAATTTATTTACAGCCATTTGTTTCTTGGGGATGTCTCTTAAGGCCATGTAATGTCCTCCAATCATCTCAATATAAAGTGGTGGGGTAATATGAAACAAGTGGTATTAGTTTTTTCATCCCAATATATATTTTATAAAATTGGAATATGTTTTGTTTGATCTAAAATATGGTTGAGACAGGTTGAATAATCTTGATCCTTGCTCATTTATTGTGGAACAAATGTAATTATTCTTTATTTGTCATTGACTTTTTATTGCTTGTTAGTAATGGATTTGAATTTATTCAGGTCTATTCCTTTAGTTGGGATCAAATAAAGGACTATAATTTTCTATAGTAGAAATGTAGAGAATAAAAATATGTATCTAACATTTTATGTTTAAATTCATGTTATTAGGATGTTGGGTACATAATTATTTTGGGAACAGTTATTGGATTTGGAATCTCATTCTCATTGATTTATCCAATGAGACGAAATTCATATCCATTATAGAAAATAATTCCATCTATGAGTTCATATTTCTTCTTAAGTATGATTTATTGAAAGTTGTTAACATTTTTTAAAATGTTAATGTTTGTTTTAACAGTAAGGTTTTGAAAAAAAGAATCATTTTATTATTTAGAAGAGGGTTTCATTTTCCAAATTAGGTAGGTATTTCTATTTTAAAACTACTTAAAAATGAAAATGATTGATTTTAGATGAAACTATTTAGATAGTGTAATGTTGTAGAATTTAAAATATTAATCCTCTAGTTAAAAGAGAGTAAGACTTATGATGTTGTTGTGTTTCTAGGAAATTCCACCTGGTAGGTGTCATAGAAATCAACCGGAATAAACTATTAAGAAGAATCTTTCACCTAAGCCATAGGTGAACCAAAAACTGGTTTAGAGTATATTATAATATTTTCAATCTATGGGTAGTGGGAATAGGAGCGCTTGGAAATTGAAAGTGGATCAGTGCGTCCAATATCAAAAAAAAATACCCATCATTTGGGGTGATTCAAAACCAAAAACGGCATAAGTGGGGATAAATATGATGAATCATATCTTTGATTTAATTGATACACCAGTAGAGTTGAATTTCAAAATATTAATGTATATGTTGGAGAATCTTTCATAAATGTGGTCTGGTTTATCAGTTCAGACTAAATCATAACAAGTCCTAGAATGGGAGGATTTTTAAGAATTGTTCAATGAAAAATTTTGTCCTCATACTTTCAAAATTTGAAGAATATAATATTTATTTAGTTTGAAGTAGAAGATCCTTATAGTGTTAGATTATGAGGCTAAAATCATGTATTTAGTACACCTTTCACATGAATTTTCTGCTACTACATCTTTCATGGAACACATATTTGAATTGAGGATGGGTAAAAAGATTAAATCAAAAATTATTTTGATCTGTATGATAGATTATACAGAGATAGAAAATAAAGAGATAATGGATGAAAGGGAAATCTCAAGATCTATGGATGGATGGATTATGTGGATACCTATGGAAAATGGTGGGAACTCTACTATCAAGAGAATGTAAAATAGGGGACCCAAATTCCAAGGTGGGAATAATAACCATAAACAATTGGATGGAAAAGTGAAACTTACTCCAAAACTAAAGAGTAATCCTAGATGTTTTCAATGTAGTTTTTTCGGACACATGAAGTGATAGTGTATGAAACCACCAAGAGAATAGTACAATTAAAATCGGATGGGTCACATTCAGCTCTATTATCATTATACTCCATGGTCAGTTGTTCGAGATGCTTCTAAGGTGTCGTAGAAATTATATGATTCTATAGGGAAGGGGTAGTAAAATCTGTCTCTCCTTCTAAACTGAGATTTCCATGGTGATTCCATGAATTCCATGAATCCATAGAATGTAAAATATCCAAAATAAATAAATAAAGAACAAGGTGCAGTGAATAAGAAATTATACAGAGTTGTTCAGGTGATTATGAATTATAATTCCGAAGCATTGATAACGGGAGGTATGATTATTTTGAATTATACCCTTATGAAATCATTTTTCGATACGGGTGCATCAAATTAATTTATTTTTTCTTGTGTTCTTGCTTTTCTGAGTTTAAAAGATAAGATGATTCCTTCTATGGTAAAACTTTAAACTCCTCTTCTTCAAATAGAATGTCAAGCCTTTCTATGTATAGAATAATCTATAATTTTGTATAGAGCTAATCTAATATGTGATTTCTCTATTCATGGGATGGATACCTATGGTATAATACTTGTTTTGTATTGGTTGGAAATTTTCAATCCTCGCAATGACTGTTATAGAAGAATGGTTAGTTTCACTACAGATGTTGGAATCAATAATCTCTCTAATGGTGAAAGGATTATAAATGCAGGTGCAATAGGGCTGAATGAACATGGAGTTTTAATGATCTCATATCAGTTGGAAATGATAACTTTGGTATCAATGAACATAATTTTGAAAAATAGTTTTCAAGTAGTTGTTAATCAGTTTCTAGAAGTGTTTCATGAAAATTTATCAAGGATTCTAGCTATTATAGTAGTTGAGTTTATGATTGGACTCCTTCCAATGATTATTCTAATTTTATCTTATACCTTGTCGAAAAGCACCAACATAATTAAGGGATCATAAAGTACAGTTGATGGAGCTAGAGAGAGAAGGTTTCATTCGACCGAGAATGTATTTATGGGTAGGAACAATCTTGTTTGTGAAAAATAAGAATGTAAACATATGATTTTTTGGGGGATTATTGTATTTTTAACTAAGTTATAATAAAAAATATGTATCAAATTCCATGCGTTGAAGATCTGGTTATTTAATTGAGTAGAGCATAGTTTTTTTTTTACAAAACATACATTTGATAAAGGTATCACAAATTTCAAATAATAAAGGAGGATATTCCAAAAATATCTTTCAGATTTCGATATGTTCATTATGAATATGTCGTTATGCCTTTTGATATTACGAATGAACCAGAAACCTTTATGGAATTGATAAATTAGATATTTCAATGATATTTGGATTCTTTTGTGGTGGTGTTTGTGGACGACATATTGGTGCATTCAAGGAGAAAGGATATGCATGATAAAGGCATTTATATGGTGTTGGGAGTGTTGAGGTATCATGGTCAATATACCAAATTATCAATCTGATATTTTTGGATACAATAAGTACATTATCTTGGTCATGTAATTTCTGAAAAAAGGGGTTTCTTTTGATCTGGAAAAGATTGAGGCTTTTATCTCTTGGAATCAGCTGAAGAATATCATTGAGAAAAGTTGTTTTATTTTACTATGTAGTTATTATTGATTATGTTTTCATGATTTTTCATGAATATAATCTCTTATTAAAACATTGAAAAGAACTAAAGTTACATTATAATGGGGTGAGGAATTTCACAAGTCTTCTCAAGAGATAAAGTTTCTCCTTATATCCACACTAATCTTGATTTTTCTAAAATCCAGACAAGGGTGTGTGGGGTACTATGATGGTTTAGGATAAATGTACGATTGTGTTCTCATGTAAAGAAGAAAGTTTTGTTGCATATGGATCAAGGAAGTTAATGTTTCATGATAATAAATACCAAACACAAGATTTTTATTTAACCCTCATAGCCCATACTTGGAAGACATGGATTCATTATATCTTCAGTGGACAATTTACTATGTTCATGGTTCATAAGAACATGAAGAAAATTTTATCATAGTGGTATTTGATCCTCAGAAAAAGAATATGGATGGAGTATATCCAAATGTTTGACATTGACCTGATGTATACATCATGAAATGGAAATACGGTGGAAGATTCCATAATAATAATATCTAATGCTATGTTGTCAACACAGAATTTTGATTAGTGGCAATTTATTTCAGTAATAGTTGAAATGATCTTGGAATGTGAAGTATGAGGTGAAATTGTGGTTGTATGTCTAGTTTCATTAGTTCTTAATCTACTAAATATTGTTAAAGAGAAATAGACATCTGATTTAGAATGTGTTTTGATGAGATAAAAACTCAATGATGGTAAGGACATTGAGAGACGGATGATTGATGGAATTTTAGTGCTATGGATCAGAAATTAGATGGCCACACCGATGGATTTTCAAGAATAACTTATTCATGCTTTACACCATTCCAAATGATTGTTCTCTTGGACTAAAGAATACGTATAAGTTGTTGAAATCATTGTTATAGTGGAATGTTTGGAAAATAAAAATGGATGAGTTTCTATCAAGATGTTTAACTTGTTAGTAGGATAAGGTAGAGTATCAGTGAATAGTAGGTAATTTGTAGTATTTACCTATCCCTGTTTGGAAGTTGGAATAAATATCTATGGATTTTGTAAAGGTAACCCAAGAATATTTTGGAAACATGATTCCATATGGGTGATAGTGGATCAACTCATGAAGTCGTATCATTTTATTCCTATTCATGAATCTCATACAGTGGAGGAAATGTAAAAAATAAATATCTGTGATGTGATTTAAAGGCATAGAGTACTAGTATCAATAGTGTTAAACATAGATAAAAGGTTTAAAAATCATTTTTGGAAATCCTTACAGAAATACCATAGGACTCATTTGATAATAACAATGGTGTATCATCCTTGGATCAATGGTCAATCCGATCAGACATTAAAAATGTTCGAATATATGTTTCAGGATTTTATAATAGATTTTTTTGGCTTATGGGAAGATCATATATCATTAGTGGAGTTATCATATAATAACAGTTATCGAACATCGATAAAAATGGCTCTGTCTAAATCATTTTATGGGAATCCTTGAATTCTTCCACTTTGTTTTGTGGAAACATAAGAGACATCACAAGTTAAGTTGAGCCTTTTCCATGAGAAAATAAATATTATTCAGTTTATTTGAAAATATATTGAGATTTAAAGACATTATAAATTATCTGGGGATCATCATCGATGGTTATTGTCATTTGAGTTGAGTGACTGAGCATTCTTAACGATCTCTCCAAGGCTTGGACAATGATGTTTTGGGATGCAAGGAAAGTTATCTCCTTGATACATGGGCCCTTTTTTGGATACTGGAATGGGTTTATGAGGTGGAATATCTACTGGCATTACAACCATGGTTCAATGTAGTGTATAATAGGTTACATGCGTCTTAGTTAAAAAAGTAGCATCCAAATGTGGATCATGTGATTTGATGAGATCTTGTTGACCTAGAACCAAATTCTTTATTGGTTCACATTCCAGCACATCTTATGGATAAGAAATACAAAGTACTTCATAGAAACAAACATAGGTCCAGGGTGGGTTTTGTTGAAATATATTCATATCTAGGAAGAGACTTAGGAATGAGAGAATGAAATAAAGGATCAATGGACATAACTATTTCCTGAAAGTGATAGCTTTATTATTTCCAATGATGGAAAGTCAAATAGTGGAGATAATGTAGAATCTCTATTCCAAATAAGTTACCCTTTAATTATTATTTACAATCAGGTAATGTTTATTGGTGATGTTTGGAAGAGTCCGAATAACCTTTATAGTGTTTTGGGGGCATTTAAGCAGGTTCATTGTTAGTGCATAGTTTTGGAAAACCATGAAAAACTTTTAAGAAATCATGCATAATGAGACATGGGCTAATGGGAAGTCCCATGGCCAGCGCCTGGTTTTCCCAATCCATGAAGAAAGAAAATAAGAACCCTTGAAACATGAGACCATGGGTTTTGGCATGTCCAGTGCATGGTGTAGTAATAGTTTGATCCAACTATCTGAAGTTCAACATTAAGGTAGTGGTCTATTCACAATTAGCACACAATTTGGCCAATTATTCGACTAACAAACCATTTTTTAAAAATGAGAATCTAAAATGGTGGATCACACTTGTTTTGATCTCTAAATTCCATTTTTTCCACCTAATCTGCCCAACCTTGAGATTCGCTCTTCCCAAATTCTAAAGAGCCTTATCCCATCGATCTGGTAGAAATCTAAAGGCTTATCTTGGTTATTTGATGATGGATTCTAGTTGTAAATGATTTTTCATCATTGTTCATGGTATTTATTCATAGAACTACATCTTGATCTGTTTAGTTTCATAGATCTACAATAGATGTGGATATATGTATGGTAGTTGTTACCAAATATGAATAAAATTATCCTTGTGGATAATATAGGAAGAGATCTAATGTAGGTTTTTTGAGTCTCAATTTAGTTTTCTGGATATTGTCTATGTCATTCTTCATTTTCATTATAAAACCTAGGGTAGGAGGCTTTACTCTTGACTCCTCTTTGTCGAACATGAAGGCTTAGTGTCAAATTTAATGTTATAATTGAATTTTTTTTGAATTAATGTAAATTTCTTGTTGGAAACCCTATTTATTTATGGTTTATAAAATTTTAGAAATTGGGTATTATTTGTGGAAATTGAAATTGGTAATTTTATTTTTAAAATGGTGATTTTAAAATGGTTGTTTGGTTTTGTTTCATAAAAATGGTTTCAATAAAATATTGGTTTTGTTGATGAGGTTCATTTGATAGGGGATCAATATGTATATGATTTTATTGAAATGGTTGAATTTATTGATTTAGCATTGGGTTTTGGGAAAATGGTTTTATGTGTTCATGTGAATTTAGGATGGATAATGGTAAGGAGTATCTCCCATCATTAGTGGGATGGATAAGGGTTAGGTCACTCCCCTATAAAATGGTTCATTAAGTGATAGATTTTTGAAAGGATTACTCACCTCTCATGAGTATTAGGAGTTCCATGTCGTAGGCATGATTGGATGTGTCTCTATGTGTAATGGAATGGAATATGTGAAAATGAAACTTATTAAATGGTTTTAAAGCATGGTTTTGTTGTTTTTTTTAGAACTTGATATTTTTTTGTGAAAACTATTTGTTAGGGAACTTGTTTATATTATTGTATAAACTATATAAGAAATTATTTTATAAAAAATATATTTTATAAATGTGATAACATGTTCTATCCAGTGGCCTTAGTAGGGATTTCATTGGGGAAAATCTATTAAGTCTCATTATTCTCCCATGCTTTGTAATTTTTGTGCTTCTGTAGATTTCATTTATTAAGACATGGTAAAAGGTAAATTTTAACAACTATCTAGAGGTTCTTAGTTATACATGGACTATTTTTTCGAGTAGCGCATGGATCTAGTTAGTGATTGAGGTGTAGTTGTCTTTTATTTTTGTTGGATTTATAGTCTTATGATGTTTAATTTGTTGCGTTATAGTCAACTGTTGTGGTACTCTTGTGGAGTTTGGTTCTAATGGAAATGGTATTTCATTGAGTTGTATTTCTTTTATATCATCCATCATATAGTTCTATATTTGGTTTTTGGAATTTAGGTTTGTTGTTTTATTTCAAAATGTAAAATGGAACCAAAACTATTATTAAACCCCTTGGAATTTATTTCCAGCCTTTGGAATATTAATAATTTCCCTTAAGGCCATGTAATTTCCTCTCGCATTCTCAATCCAATGAGGTGGGAAGAATATTACTGTTTGGTTACCTTAGAAGAAATTGGAGTAATCTGGTATAAAATTCGGTTACCTCAAAATATCATGATATGTCTTTCATATTTACACAAATCCTGTGTAATTTATCTCTCATTCAAGTCTTGCTTCACTTTTTCCTTGTAATATTCTATGATATGAGAAAAAAGTGTAATTATCCATGTCTAAGGGTTATAAACACAATACAAATTGAAAATTATTGATAGAATTATGAAATAACCGTCATATTCACTATACATAAGTATCCTGTTAGCAATTTATCACCCTCTTTTCATGAGGTTTCTATACAGGTATAGGGACACCAGTACCTTGAATTTCCAATATAGTAGTATTATTCAGAATCTTAGGTACTACAGCTTGAAATTCTTATTGGATAGGAAATCGATTGTTTCTATTTATTTTCATAGTGTTTTATGGTAATACTTTCTATTTTATATATAACTAATTTCTAAAATCATTTAAATATTATGTTTATTACCAATTTAAACATTATTGATTAATTTAGGATTAAATGTCTCCCAATATTTTATAGATTTCTAAGAACCCTATATACTAGGATCAGAATAATCAATCACTTTAATATTTTATTGGAAAGGATCCTTGATCTTACCCTCATAGTCTACAAGTTAGGGATATGCCACTACACGAAGAGTTCAATGTAAGATTTTGATTTTCCAATGACTTTAACTCATGGATCCATGATCTATTGTGTGAAATCACATATTCTCATAATCGTAACCTATATTTCCTTAATTATTTCCTTTTAAAAGATAGGAAGATAGATATGGCTAATCATTACTACCACATTACTTAATTCAACCCATCATTTCCATTAGAACTCCCAGTAGTAAGATAAAATGTCAGTTATGGAATAACGGGTACCACAAACATTGGGTTTAGCTCAAATTTGAATGATTTAAGGAGGTTAACATATTAATATTTCTTTAAAGATTTTTGTGTTTTTTCTAAATTAATGTAATCCATTTCTATTATTCTTTTTTATTCTATGTTCTCGTTCTTATAACTAAACATCAATAGAAAAAATATATGTCCGTTATTTATGAGGTTTACTGCTTATTATCTTATATATTTTCCATCTGTTATAAAATGAATAAAATATAAAATAAATACATAAAGGAAATCTACTACCTGTTTGGTCTTGAACATATAAAATTACTTCAGGTCAATATACCTTATTCGTTACATGAATTTCATGTAGCTCACCCCCGACCAATTTTTCTGTTGCTAGTCTGTAGCATTGCCTCCCCTTGGAAATGTACATGTCACGCATAGAGTACCCCATCATCATGGTGGGGTAAACATCACATCTGGATTACTGCATGTTCATGGTGTGGTCAACATCACATATTGCTCAATCATGGTCAAAGTGCAAGAATACTAGTATAGAGGTGAGGGGGACTAGGGGTGAAATGTATATCATATAAGTTTGGATGTCAAAGTACTTATAAAAATTAAACAAACACAAAATATGTTGAAAAAATAATCTTAATTAATTAATTACTGTCTGGATATATAGTGAAATTAAATAATTATATAATTAAACACAGAAAACAATGTTCAATTCTAAAGAACAATATGTGGGTAAAACTAAAGCATGATAAAATAAAATTGAATAAAATAATGTACGAGGGTATTAATTAAATTAAATTAATTAAATAATTCTAATAAATTAATTTTTTTCAGTGACATAATTTATATGATTTTAAACCAAAATTGAATTAATTAATTAATTAATTTAAGACCAAAATTATATTAATTTCATCAAATGTATTAAAATTGTTATTTTAAATTAATGAAAACTAATTAATTTTACAAATTACAATTATTCTACCCTAAAATATCACTTTGGCCAATTATGGGTCACGTGAAACCTGTGCAGACTCATAACAGGCCGATGAAAGCCTGTGCTAGGCTATTTTGGTCCATGCACTTCTGCTGAGACCCATTCTAATTTGGGATGACCCACACATGGCACATATTAGGGAAAAACTAGACAGGTAAAAGTTACCTCATTCTCTATGAGGCTGGCTAGGTGGTCAGTGACATTGGATGGTACACGTACTGGCATTGAATGGGGGTTCGGATACACGATCATCAAATCTATAAATATTCTTCTAAATCAATGTGGAGGGACTAGGAGGTGAGTTACAACCAATGTGGTTCATTCTTACTAGACAAAAATCCAACTAAAGTAAGCGGTGATTGGATCAACCCATGACAGTAGCAGCTGGGGAGAGACGGAAATGGAGTCACCCATGAGGGATTCAGTATTGCAATGTGGGAACAATGGGTGGTGTAATGCCCCAAAACAATTTTAATTTGTAATAATAATATATTTTTTATTATTATGTTTGTTTTGTTTATCAATGGATCATCAAAAATAATAATAAATGCAGAAAAAAATAAATGGCGTGTTTTATTCAATTAGAATGCTTGAAATGATACATATCCTTAAGGCCAAAAGTTTTGGGACCATGTTGGATGGAGAAGGAAGTTTGAAGAGTTGGCTTTTGCAGAGTATTGTCTTTGCTGTCAAAGAAAATAAATCAATTCACTTTGTAAAGGACTTAAAACTAGATGATTATTTGCAAATATGTATTTCACAAATATCATAAGTCAGTAGAACATATGATTCAATCCTTATGATGGAAAGGGGGATAAATAATTATGTGTGTCATATACAATTTTGATTGGAATGAGTGATGCTGCTGGGATATAGGGAAGTTTCAGTACTTCCCATTGTAATTCTGACGATGCTAGATCTAGTCTATCAATATATATATATATATATCACAATAGTGTAATTCATGATAAAATATAAAGAATGGTAAAAGGAAGTAGTGATGAGAGAAATGAGAAATCAAAGGACAATATGGAGGTGGAAAAAAAGTATATTTTAATGTGGCGCCTTTTTCTAGTGTTTTCCAAAATTTAGGGCCTGGAAATAGGGAGATGAAGATTTGTTTTTCAAAATGGATGTTGCATGCAATATTGAAGAAGGTTTACATTTTTTGCATGCAAGGCATGATTCATGGTTAGAACATCGAAAAATGACAAAGGCATGTAGTGCGCGAAAAAATGGGCCGAGTTTGTGAAGAAATGAAGGTCGTGCGAAATGTTTGCAGGATGCGTGAATATTAGTGGGATGTGCAAAATATTAGTGGGATGCACAAAATATCAGCGGGATTCATGAAATATCAGCAAGATTATGAAGAAGATAGATGTGCGTGAAATATCAATGTGCTACGTGGAAAATGAAGGTTGTGCAAAATATTTGTGTGGGGCACAAAATAGAGGAATGAAGTTTTTTGTGCAGAAGTTGTTTCGAGATTAGAAGCTCGAAAATTGGAAAATGCATGAGGTGTGTGAAATATTGGATCATTGCACGAAATATGAAGTTTCATGAAAGAGTTTTTATGCGCACGAAGGGGGTTTTACGTGCGGATTAGTGTTTTTACCACTGGGTCAAAAATTCCTATAAATATATGGTGAACCCCTCTCATTTTTTAATTATCAACACTTAGAAGAAATCCTGAGCTCTGGTGTGTTTAAAATTATACGCTAAGTGGGTTGTGTGAAAATAAAGGAGTTTGGGTGAAAAGAGGACAGCTGTGTGAAAAGAAAAAATGTTGCGCGAAAAGAGATAAGTTGCACGAAAAGAGAAAACGTTGTGGGAAAAAGGGAAGTTGCGCGAAAAAGTTTTTTCACGCCAAAAAAAATTTTTTATGTGCAAGGTATTTGAATTGCACACATGATATGCTAAAGGCTGCATCGAAAAATTTGGGGTCTTCGCACATATTCAGTTGTGTGTATGGGAGTTCCTACCAACTTCTATGTAGGAAAGTGAATATTTCTACTTCATAGAATACAACTGTTTAATTGTAAAGAATCGCTAAAGTACTATAATTTCCTATTTTTTCTAAGAGGTTGCACATGCACTTGCAGATTGTTTTTCAAGAGCTACACGAGTGTAATCGTATATCCTACTCATTGTATTCCACATCAAAGGATTGTTTTCTAGTGGATTGTGTGGTACTGGATTATTTTTGTACCATACCAAAGACGTATCTACTCTTGTTGAGTGGTGAACCATGTAAATCTTGTGTTCCTGTGGTTGTGTGTATTCAGTCGGGAAGAAACTCTTTAATAGGAGGTGAAGGTTGTTTCAAAAAAGGAAACATAAAAAAGAAAAGATATCACTGATTCTCCCCCTCCCCCTCTCAGTGATACTTGGATCCTGACTGGGAACTTCAAAAAAATCCTTTCTGACCTAGAATTCTTACTAAGTGACCTACCAGAATCACCGGGAGAACTCCAAATACAAAAAATAAAAAAATAAAATAGTGTAAGCCCTTCAATTCTGTCATAATGAAAATTTGTATTGAATGAACAAGATCCACTGTATTGAGCATCAAGGGGATGTAAAGCACAATCTTCACCATTTTGGTTTTTGAAGTTTTTAAAACCCTTAGATGTGTATTTATAAGGCCCTTATAACCATTGTTGATTATTGATGTCTTTATATGTTTGTTGGTTTTTATAAAGGTCATAAAACATTATAAATGTCAGGGATTTTTTTAGTATGGTGATTATTTTAAGTATACAAAGTATTAGTATTTTAGTTATTTGAGTATTACAAGTATATAAGTATTTTAATTATTATAAATATTATAACTATCCTAATTAATTTAAGAACATAAGGGTTTTAAATGTTTGAAAGTAAAATTTCAGTTATTTGTTTTCATGTAGACATAATGTTTTGAGTGAATATATCTCTATGTATAAAAAATGTGTCCTTATTTATATTTTTTATAAAATGAAATGTAACCAATTATTTTATGAAGAAATATATGTGTTTCACATGTTTTAAAATATTTTAATTATTTTATAGTTGTATTTTTTGTTAAAGTTTTAACTAAGGGTATACATTAATTTTAACCATTATAACCATAATGTTTATGAATAAAATCATAAAGAATTTTAAATCATGTTTTAAAGTACACTTATTAATTAAAGGTTATACTTATGGTGATAGGGTATAATGTATATAATGGTTTCTATATATTTTATGTTCCAAAGTTTAAAATAAAGTTGAAATCATGTTTTAGATTAATATAATTAAAGAAATTTTTTGTTTAATGAAATTAAATATTTCAAACTTCATTTCTACTTTCTTTGGTTTTATATATGGTTTATTTTATTTTTAATCATAGGTTTATAAAAAAAATATGCTACCCTAGGTCAACCTGCTAACCAGCCATGGGAGGTAGCTCACACCACTCTTGAGGAGTAGGTGGCTGAGCCTTGGCCCTCATCCATGCACAGCCCAGCCATGATGGAGTGTGCGCCTAAAGGGAGGAATCAAAGTATCAAGGTGGTGCCACCATGCCGGGCGAAACTATGGATGAGTTGGAGTAGGAGCCTAACAAAACGGAGAACTGGTACGTGGTGGTACCTGGGAGGGGGAAGAGATCCAACTGATCGGTGCTGGGAGATCAAGGCTTATAAAGTCGGCTTAGAGTCCTCTTCATTTCTATGTGGGGTGAGATTTTTAGAGGAAATAAAATCTCAACCGTTTGATCTTTCCATACAAGATCTGGATCTCCTGATCTATATAGCCTTCGAATCCCCGCATTTGTGAATTTACCTCCATATTTTCTTCAGTTATCTGATCGAGGACTCAATGGATCAAGGATGCTCATCTATTTTAAAATACTTGATCAAACCCTGGTCGTCTGATCAATCTTGGATTTAATCGCATCTGTCCATCCATTTTAAAAATATGAGACCCCGCCAATGTTGTTTGATCACCTTCAGATGATCTTGATCATATGATTCTTTCCATGATTTCTCCTCACATCCTTTTCATCCCCATTCCAAACCAGTGGCTTCACCCATGTTTTTTTATCTTTTATTCTTCTTCTCCTGAGATCCTCCACCCCTCTCTTCGGTCCAACCTTCAATTTATAACTGTAATCCCTCTACCAATCCTCTTTATTATTTTCATTGGCTCCTCTTTTTGGTTTCCATAATTATACATATGTATATGTATATATATAATCATCGATTAAGTTTATGTATTATTTTAATTAGTGTGTTATACCTGTTTTGAATTATTTTTTTCATTGTTATTTGTTTATATCTTATGTAAGAATATTTTTGTATAAAATATATATATATTTAGCTTATATAAAACCTATTTTCAATTGTAATTCTACCCAAATCATTCTCCTTAACTCACAAATGTCCACTGCCCGACAATGTACTTCTTTGGAATTAATGTAAGGGATTACATTTTTTCAATTTCAATATAAAAAACCTTCTATCCCTTTCAGTGTTTCATAGTTATATAAATATATTTATACACAGTTTTATTTAACATCCAATCCTAACTCCCTTCATGATTTCTATATATGATTATCAGTGTTAAACTGATGTTTAAAAGTGTATAACACTTGTAAGGGGTAATCTCTTTTAGGTGCTTCATTAAAATATTTATATATATACTTATATATATATATATATATGATTTCTTTATATTAAAAACCAATTCGGGTTTTTTTTGATTTTTTTGAATGGTGATCATTCTTTTAAATGATGTTCTAAAACATGTAAAATATATAAGGGATTATTCCATCTTGTTTTTAATATAAAAAACCCGTGTTTATAACTTATGTATATATGGTTATGTATAAATATATATATACATTTTTCTATATAACAAATATTTTCTAATTTTTACTATTTTTAAATTATGAATATTCAATTCTAAATGACCTTCATAATACATGTTATACATAAAAGGGTTTACTTTTTTGTGTTAAATTAAAACCTATGTATATTTATAAAAAAATTAGTAGCATTATATGGTTTTGTATTGAAAAATATATGTTTTTAAATAATGTCTTTATGTACATGTAAGTCATGTATAGAATCAACTTGGTTTTGTTTAAGTGGACCATGAAAACATAAATGTGTTTGTACGGGTATGTGTGTGTGTGTGTATATATATATATGGGTGTTAATTATAATTTGAATTAGGTTTTCATAAAACCAATGTTAGTAATTAATTATGTATTTGAAGTGTACAACATTTATACGGATTTATTAAACATTGTTTTGGGTTTTTCAATTCCCAAGAATGCACATTGTTTATATATATGGTTTTATATGGATTTCAAACTCACATATATACATATATGTATTTAGATCTTGACACCTTAATTTTTTTAATTGGTATTAGCTATATTATAAAGTTTTATAATTGTTTCCATGGTTAATAATAAGTATAAATACATGCATACGCACATATGTTCAATTATAAAAATTTCACATGAAATAATGGATTTACATCCATGCCTTGTATTAAAATTTTCCACAAGGAATTACATTAATTATTTAAGTTTATGGTTTATTCTATTTGATATTTCACTAAAAAGTACATGGTTTAAACAAGAATAATATGTATCTTATAATCAAAAATTATAAATTGTGGTATGAAAATTTTTATATTCATATGAAAGGGTTTTAAAGAAAAAGTTATTGTTTTATATGGCAACCCATTAATTTATGTATACTAGTTCTTTCCACCTGGGCGAAAGCATTTCGTTTTAGTCCATCCATGTTACTATTAATTATGATGCAGCCATAACCTAAAACTAAAAAATCTATAAATTTTTATATTTACTTCATAATTCACATCATGTAAGAATATTTTTTCAGTAATTATGTTTATCTATCTTGATAACCATTGAATTAATAATGTAAGTATTCAATATGGTATATGACATTATGTATATAGAACTATAATAGACATATGAGGAAGTTATTTGACTTAAATGATAAGATGGATACCCCAAGATAGAACTCTAATGCATTGGGTGATATTAAGTCTCATGAGATGAATTATGTTGTGTTTTTACCTGTATGGTTTTGGCATGAGGCCTTGACAGAATGATTATGTACAGTATTGGAATAAGGCCTTGACAATGCCTCGTATTTTACATTCCATCATTATGTATTAGTATTTGATCAACCAAGTGAGTATTCAACTAGTAGAATATGCCTTGGATAAGAAAAAATGACAATAATGTAGATGAATACATATGGAATAAATGAAGTATGCACTTGTAAAGTTATATAAAGAAAATGTATCAAAATGGTAAAACTGAATTTGATGTTACATTTATCAATCCATCAATTGCATATTAGGTGCAATGCGAATCATGACATTGTTAATTACGCAATTCTATGCAAGTGATAATTTATTTTATAATGTCTTCTTACAACCTTTCATGTCACCATTAAAATTTATTCGATCAACTTATGGATGATGCAGCATTCCATGCATTTTTGTACATGTATGTGCACTCTGATATGTATTTTTACCTGCAGTTTTTATGTTAATATAAATAATTATTGTGTAATATATTTTCCATAAAATTTCATCAATTAACCTTTAGAAAATTTTGATGATGTGCTTATGAAGTGATGTTGTCGTCTTAAGATTTTTTTTAAATTATTTCAGGGGTTGATTTTTTTTAAATGGAATTTATTCAATTGTTTTAGAAACCCTTACTAAGCATTCTTATTCTCACCTGATGTTTTCAATTTTTTTATATGGCTTAGTATATTTTTTATGTTTTGAGTAATCCTATGTGATTTAAACAATTTGAAGTCTGTATTTGACATTTTTGTTTTGTCAGCTGTATCTAGTTTTCTAGAATCTAATCCAAAACAATCATCTATGATAGAATGAGATGTTTAATTTTTATCTATATGTTTTATAAAAAAAAGACACCATGGTTTAGGAACCGACTGTAGGCTTCTGGGGTTGGGGTCACCATAGTTGGTATTAGAGGATCGGTTTAGACAACTATAGAAAATTTGAAAAAAGACTAAAAATTTTTCTATACATTCCAAAGTATTTTATTTATTAAATTCTCATATAGCAAGCGAAGGTTTACCAACAAACCTTTTGTCCCTTCTTACTAAAGTTATAGAGACTATAATTTCTATGTCATGTTTATAAGATTAATAATCCTTTAAAAATCTTCTTTTGACATGAAAAAATCTCTACCATGAATCCAAATCTCCTCCTATACTTTATCCCCATCGATGATTAGGCTTTGACTATTTACTCATGATGCATGGCCAATTTTCATCCTATACACATCAGGGGAAGTAATATGAGGGTATTTTTAAATTTTTTACTATAGTAGAAGGCTTTGTATCCCAATGTGATTTCCAAGAAGTTACAAGTGTAGGTGACCTCCATGTAGCATATATGTGTTAGATCTTGTCCAATGTTCATTTTGGACGAAACATTGAAATTCCTGAGGTCGATTCCTTTTGTTTGTTGTATAGAAATAAATTCAATGCTGATGTCACCCAACTTTACACCCCTTATGCCTCACTCCCATGAAACTATAGATGTCTACATGATTATGACCCAAGCTACCCACTTTGCCTCTCGAACTGGGAAATCGAGAGTTTTGAAAATGTGCTAACTAGAAACCAGGGAAATTACTGACATGGGTGGCACTTAATAAGGGACACCACGATGGATTTCATAAGGCTATTGTCTGATGGTATGGATATAATTACAGGGACACAATTTTTTTATGGGGTGGATAATATAAGCCACCCCCCCCAAACACTTTTAATTTTTAATTATTATTTTTTTCATTATTATTATATTGGTTTTTTAACAATGGTGCATCTAAAATAAGAATACTTGCATAAAAAATAAAAAAATGTTTTATTTGATAAGAATGTCGGAAACTTACATTTCCATATGGCCAAAAGATCCTTGTTAACCTAGAATGCCTAATCAGAGACCTATCAGAGTCACTGGGAGATATCCAAACATCACAAACAAACCCAGAAAATAGTGGAAGTCCTTCGAATTTTTCGTGATGTAAAATAGTATGGAAAGAACAACAGCCACCTTACTGAGTATCAAGGGGATGTAAAGCACCATATTCACCATTTTGGTTTTTGATGTTTTGATCACCCTTAAACATGTATTTATAAGGCCCTTATGACTGTTTTTTACCAGTGAATTCTTTAGATGACCATTGGTTTTTATAATGGTCAAACAATTTTATAACCGTTAGGTATTTTTAAGTATGGTGATTATTTTAATTATACTAACTATTAGTATTTTGGTTTTTTGAGTATTCTAAGAATATAAGTATATTATGTATTCTAAATATTATAAGTATCTTAATTATATTAAGAATATAAGGGTTTTAAATGTTTGAATGTAAAATTTTAGTTATATTTTTTCAAGTAAATGTAAAGTTTTGAATGAATATATCTCTATGTATAAAAAGTGTAATATTATTTGTATTTTTGAATAAATAAAATGTAACCAATTATTTTATGAATAAATATATATGTTTTCGCCACTTATTTATTGCATGTGGTGTGTGTACAACCCATGATTGTATTAATTGTCTAATATTATTTAATTTATAGATATCTACATCATCATTGTATGATCCTTCTTTCATGGGTGTATGTTTCTTATGTTTGCAAATCGATAAGGTAATTTGAAATTTCAATTTCCACTCATTCGGCATTACACATACTTCATTGATTATTTTACTCCAAGATTATGTTTGGAATCACTATTCATTTTCTTATGTCTTTATTTTCACTCCCATTTCTATGAATATACTTTTGATACACATAGTCACTCCATTTATAAATTCTAAAGTCATCGATATGAACATGATATGAGTAATTTTAACTCAATCTCCATTTGATGAGTTAAACATCCAATTCATTAGTGTTGTTTTTTAGAAGAATATGTGTGAATGTCCCTTGATTGATTTACACTGAATATCAAATCATAATGAGTGTATTTATATTTGTTACACATAATTTTGTGGTTGATTTATACTTAACCTAAGGATATGGTCTTTATAAGATATTTCATCTCAATTTACATTCCATTGAGACTTCTTTTTTGTCATACACCAAATCAATTTTATATGGTGTATATAATGTACATTGACATAATATATCATGATTACCTTTATTCTCATAATATTATAATTTTTTGATTACCTCAATTATTTTTATTCAAGTGTCTCTCTTTTGGTGAGTAACTCTAACTAAAATATGATTTTAAATGTTTTAAAGACTTATTATTCTTAATCTTTCTCCTCAATGTCCATGTTTTAAAAATGGTTTAAAAAATTTATTTATATGGACATTATGGTTTCAAAATTTAAACTCATTTTAAATGTTTTAAAGTGGTATGGGACACTTTGATTCAAAAATCTATTTTTAAAAGGGTTCTTGACAAATAGTGGTACTTTTAAATGTTTTCAAGAAAAATGGGGATATTTCTCTCAAATAGTTTTGAATATTATTTTCTTCAATGTCGATATCTTTCATTATTCTCGATTGAGGTTAATCTGTTACAGTACAATCTTCCATATTATATTGAATGGGTTATGTTTAACTATGGATGTGATATTTTTATACCATTCATAGTTAGAGGATAAATTATTGACATTTCGTATGCTAGTTTTAATATAAATGTTTAGATTATGTTTCAATATTTTCATATGTGGAATGAATTGGACTTAGTAAGTGATGGGTGGAGCCCGCTATAGCTCCTCGATGCATCGGTAGGTCTCATGAGACAAACTAGTGTCTTGGCACAAGGCCTTTAAAAAATATTATTTGTAGTCTTGGAACAAGGCCTAGACTATGTGGTTATGATGTCCGAGATTATGCATTCTATCATTATGCGATTAGCTATTGATATTTCATGTGGTTGTTCAACTAGTAGAATACCCATGACTATGTTTTATTATGGAATTATTTATTCAGCTCATATTCCTTCCATAAAGTGTTCGTGTTAATTATTTGTAAAGGAATGTTTTTTCTATTATTCACCATGCGTAAATTTTATGTTATCTTTCATTGTATTGCTTACCCTTTTTGATCATTTGAGCTGACCCCATTCTTATGTTTTATTTTCCCAGGAAATGAAGAAGTTAGATCTGATTGACTTTTGGGATAATCTAGGAAGCTTGGAATTTTTTAATGGAATAATTTAGTGTTGTTTTTCCTTTCAAGTTATAATGTTGACCTTATGAATGTATCTAGTATTTACAAGGATACTAAACTGATCGGTCTTTCGGGACATGATTTCCTTTTATCATGCCAATGTTATGTAATAATGCACCAACTCTGGGTAACTGTGGTTGGGGTGTTATAGTCGGTATCGGAGGAATTTTATTACAAACCTTGGAAACTTGAATTAGATAAACTCTTACTAGAGCACATAGCCCTAAGATAGACTTTGAGGATTAGTATAGAAGAACTTCCTTAAATTTTGGTATTGTTGAGATTTTGTGAGTTTTACAAGCAATACATCTCTGTCTAGATGTGAGTAGGTAGAGGCGGCTCTGGTACAGATGTATCTAGAGGTAAAACCTGAAAACACCACTTTGAGCTAAACTCAAATGGGAACTGGTGCATGACAATGGTAATTGTTGCACTCTTGGTTATGACACTCCTGGTGGATATGCTTAGGATAATTTACATTTTCTTTACAAACCTATTTGAAGGATTTTAATATAAGATTAGAATAAATAACCTTGGTTAATACTAGGGTGTTTTTGATTCCCAATAATGTGTGATGATATTTTCTAAATAATTTTATGACTATTCTTACTAACACAATGTTTTATAGTTTTATTTAATGGCTAGATTCCATGGAATTCATAGTAACATTGTACATTATGTACAAGGTGGGAACAACGATGGAAATGATAAATAAAATGGAATGTTGATAGGCGTAAAAGATATTGTCTTCATGCCAAATCAATTTTCCAAAATTATTATCTACAACATATATATTAACCAACTATTGAACTCAACAATGAAGAGAAAGGCAGTGAATGATAATAGATCCAGCTGTGGAGACCATGGAGAGAAGAAAGCTCAATTTCCATCATGCTATAAATGTAGAAGGAGACACCCAGGAAAGTGTCTCAATAGAACACAAAAATTCTTTATGATTGGGAAAGAAGGGCATAAAGTAAATAATTTATGAGGAAAAATGAAGGGTAATATGGAAGAAAATAAAAATGATCCTAATATTCCAATTACGGTCATTTTTCATAAATGCAATGGACCTTAGCATCACCCAAGTCAATTCCCTATTCTGTAGGATAACCACTTGGTCAAGGAAGAACCTATGTAGAAGTAAATGGATGGAAAAATGCTTAAAGGTATTAGTTCTCTTTTTTGTAGAGATTACTTTGGATGAATTTTCACTTATATGTGTAACCCTACAATTTATCATGTGAAAATGATATTTGAGGAAGAATTATCTTTTCTCTTGTGGAAATAGTTATAAAAAACATTTTGTTTTATATGATCCTTGAATTTGAGGCAATTACAAGTTATTATATTTTGGGGTGAAAATGCAAGGTATGAGATAACATTTGTGGTTAAATTATGTTATGGTTATTTTGAGGAATACATATCATTTTGGTAATGTTATAAAATATAGTTTGTGAAAAATGACAACACGCAAACCGTGTGACAACTCGATGCGTCAGACAAAGCTGTGGGAATCGAACCCACAACCAGAGTGCGATTGGGATTTATCACCTACCACAGGAATACGTGAAGTCCCTAGTTAGTGTATCTAATTATTTTTAGTTAAATTATTTTATTGATAAATAATAATTTGATTTGGGATCTTATGTCTTATCAAATGAATACCCTTAGTATAGAAAAATGATTTGGTGATTAAGTGATAAATTTTATTTTGGAAGACGTTCACTCTGTTGGGAACACTATATGTATAAGAAAAACTGAATACTATGATAGTTCATTTGAGGAGTAATGGTGTATTCTTATCTATATTTTTATTCTGGATTTATTATGATTTGGATTATTTATGAAAATGATTAACCTATAATAGAGAATATGTGATTACGTTAATTACTTTTACGTATGTGACTTTAAGAGTAGTCTATGTCATTTAGAGATACAATTTAATTTGGAAGACTACATAATGAAATTATTCTATGTTTTGGGTTTCAATATTATTTTTGATTATATTGAAGTATTTTAAGGAAAATTGTTTACTGAATGGTATTTATTTAACTTTGGGGTATTATTGGTTTAATTTGAGGAATTAAGATTAGTGTTTCTTTCTCTGAAGTAATATCCTTTTGGGGGATCATCTATTCTTATACTAACCATATTGGTTTTTATTAATCTCTAAAGACAAGGTAAATATATATTTTATCCTTTTTGAATCATGTGATTCTCTAGAAGTTGATTATAACTCTTCTGGTGTGACCAAGTCATCTTGAATACTCATCGTTTAAAAAAATAGTTAGTAGTGTAAATTTATTAAATAATTAAACTCTACTTAAAAATTAATTATATATCTTTATGTTCATTATCAATATCATAAATAAATTCCTCGTCTTTATGAAATCTAACTTAAAAAAACATTTTTCGTTTACTTTTCCTACTGGGAAACTAATGATTATTGGTCTCATCACAAGTTTGTGGTTTTCGTGTTGTTAATATTATCATGATCATGTTTTCTATCCCTCTCAATCAGAACTTGACACTTATTTTATCATCCACATCTATTTTTTTCTACATGGAATCCTAGTATAGGTTATCTCAAGTGACCATTGTACTTCCCTTTCTTTCTTTTAAAGTGATAGTTTTATTAAATCATTTTCTGATGAGGGACATTCAATTATGTTCCCAATCCTAATTTTGAAAATTAAGAGGATGAAATTTCCAAAATGGGGGAAGAATATAACACCCCAAGCTTTCACGGTATGTTTCCCTTTGAATAATGTAATAGTTTGCATTATACGCAACTTCGAGATTCTAACACACCGCAACCAATCAAATTAGCCATTATGAATAGTAATACCCACTTTTTGAAATTTTATAAATTTTATCTTTCAAAATGGACTTCATTTTTGGATTTGGAATATCAAAATTAGCATAGGGTGAATTTTTGGTATTTTTTAAAAACTTTCAATTTTTGAGGAATAGTGAAAAACACTGAGTTATAGTTTAAAACCAAATTTTTATTTAGATAATTATTTATTTTATTTAAATTTATTTTAGGTCAAAATAGAAACATAATACCTATATAATTTCAATTTAATTCATCGGATTCAATTTATAATAATTTTAGATCTATAAAAATTTTATTTAACTTTTCACCGCCATTTACCCACCTCTTAGGAGAATTTAAAAATTCACATAAAAAATAATTTTACCACTTCTTTGAGTGGAATTTAAAAAAAACAAGAGACATGGTTGATATTAGTATGTAAAATGTGGTTCAATAAGATGAAAATAATTTTTGGTGAACAATAACTTTTTACTTTTATTTACCACGGTTAAAAGTAAATACAGTAATTAAGGGTAAAAATTATATTATTATTACCCTAACACATGTTCTAATTCTATTTGATAAGTATAATTCGACCAAAAAACAACATTAGGAATAAAATATGAACCTTTTTGGCCAACTTGGTTTAGATTAGGACATTTATTATTATTTAAATCAAAGAAGAGTTAAAAGAGTTAAAATCAAAGTTTAATAACTAAAACATTATTAATATAGGTTTATACAAAAGATAAAATCATCTATAAATATTCATTCGAAATGGAAAAATATTTAATTCATAATTTTATTCTATTTATATTTTTTAGACATTAAATAATTTAATTTATATATGACACAATGATGATGTAGTAATTACATAATTAATAAAATATTAAAATAATTGATATTATAAATATCCAAATAAATGAAATTTGAGACATTTTATGAATTACAGTAATTTTATATGTTAATATGACATGTTAGGGTTTTTTAGATGAATTTTTTTCAAATTAATAATATTCTTATGAATTCAGAAAAAACAAAATACCAAATAGTTTCAAAATTGACATAAAATAGTTTGTAAAACAAATATTATATTATTAATTGATATTCTATTCCTAAAAATCTAATTTTCGGCCAAATGAATTATATAATGATAGTTGTATCATTAATTAACCAATTTGTGGTTTCTTGGAAGTATATAGTATGTTTATTAACTATATAATATAAAAATACAAATAGACATGGTAAATGTCAAACTATTTAACTAAGAGTTGAATCTAAAAGATAAAGTTAATATAGTGACCCAAACCTATATAAAACCTATTGGATGAGTGGATTTTGAATCATCCTCACTTTAGATTTTAAATAATCCATTTTGAATCCATTAGAAACCAAAACTGATTTTATTATAAAATAATCTTTCTAGCTTTTCCTAAGGTGCCCCTCACCCCTCTTATAAAATGGCACTCCCCATTCTCTCTAATTCACAAATTCATAGCCATTTGGATTGGCCAACCTCTACCCAAATACCCTATCAATTATCCTCCCTTCATCCTATAGGCCATTATTTATTCAGAAATCCAAATTAATAATCCCTTTTGATCAATTCAAAAGGAATATCCCGAAGAAGAGATAAATATTACATCACCTCTTTCAAGTTCTTTTCTTCTTCCACATCATTTTTCTATGATGTTTCCATTCTAAAATAATAACTCCAGTATCTTATATATATTGTGATATTATGAAAAATATGTTACAACCAAATTTATTATTCTATCCATCCTTTGAATGATATGTCACCATATGTGTGTACGTATAGTTTACCGTCTCCACGTCGTGGTATAAATATTATTCAAGACATTATTATTTGGATGGGTATAATAATGATGTGTAATTGGTTTAAATAATAAATATATCATGATAATGATTCTGTATATATGATATACCATTCAATTATATATTATTTTAATATCAAAAGAATGATATTGTCGCTCGTGCGTATGTACGGATTACCGTCTCCACGAACGCGATGAGATTCATTCCCTATCATATCCATTCAAGAATAATTTCCATTAAGGGATTATAAATAATGTTTAAAGTCTTGATATCATTCTATATATTAATAATATACATCCCTTCCATAACAAATATGACTCACATAATAATGAATATAGAAGAAAACGAATCTATTAACACCCAAAACAACGATAATACTAAGATATTATTAACAAAGCAATGTTAAAAGATCATACATGATATCATATTAATGTATATTATTCTTGTATAATTTAATAAAAATTATTTCACCATTATATAGTATGTTAACCTACCCTTGACCAAGGAAAAGTATGAAATAAGTGGTTTCTTATCTCACTTTTAATTCTGTGAGATTTCCATTGTTCACCACTTATTTATTTCAGGTGGTGTGTGTAATGCCCACGATTATATTCATTGTGTAATATAATTTAATTTATGAATATTTACATCATCATTGTATGAACCTTCTTTCATGGGTGTATATTTCATAAGTTACCAAATCCATAAGGGAATTTGAAATTTCAATTCCACTCATTCGGCTTTACGCATACTTCATTGATTATTATAGTCCAAATTATGTGTGGAATCACTATTAATTTTAATATGTCATGATTTCCACTCCAATTTATATGGATATACTTTTTATACACATAATCACTCCATTGATAAATTCTCAGGTCATTGATATGAACTTGTTATGAGTAATTTTACCTCAATATTTATTTGATAAGTCAAACATCCAATTAATTGGTGTTGTTTTTTTACAAGAATTTGTTTGAATGTACTCTGATTGATTTACACTGAATATCCAATCATATTGAGTGTATTTATATTTTCACACATAATTATGTATTTAATTTTTCCTTAACCTAAGGATACAGTCTTTATAAGAGATTTTATCTCAATTTACAATCCATTGAGACTTCTTTGTTGTTATACACCAAATTACTTTTATATGGTGTATATAGTGTACTTTGACATAGTATATCATGAATCCCTTTATTCTCATGATATTATAAAGTTTTTATTACCTCAATTATTTGTATTCAAGTGTCTCTCTTTTGGTTAGAAACTCTAACTAAAATATCATTTTAAATGTTTTAAAGATTTATTATTCTTAATCATTCTCATTAATGTCCAGGTTTTATAAATTGTATTAAATATTTGTTTATATAGAAATTAATGTTTTAAAATTAAAACTCCTTTTAAAAGTTTCAATGTGGTATGGGACACTTTGATTCAAAAATATATTTTTAAATGTCTTCTTGACAAATAGTGTGACTTTTTAATGTTTTCAAGAAAAAGGGGATATTTCTCTCAAATAGTTTTGATGATTATTTTAATATAGGTTGATATCTTCATTATTCTTGATTGACATTAATATGTAACAATAAAATTTTCCATATTGTATTGAATGAGTTATGTTTGATTGTGGATGAGTTATTTTCATACCATTCATGGTTTGTTGATAATGTACTGACATTTCGTATGATAGTTTTAAAACGATTGTTCATATTATGTTTCAACCTTTTCATATGAGGAATTCATTAGACTAAGTATGTGACCGGTGGAGCTTGCTATAGCTCCTCGATGCATCGGTAGGTCTCATAAGACAAACTACTGTATTGGCAAAATCCCTTGCCAAAATCTTATTTGTAGTCTTGGAATAAGGCTTTGACTATATTCTTATGATGTCTGTCATTATGAATTCTATCATTATGAGATTAGTTATTTATATTTCATGTGGTTATTCGACTAGTAGACTACCCATGACTATGTTTTAATATGGCATTATTTATTCATCTCATATTCTTGCCATAATGTGTTCATGTTAATTATTTGTAAAGGCATTTTTTTCAATTATTCACCATGCCTAAAGTTTATGTTATCATCTACTATGTTTCCCACTCTTACTAAGAATTTGAGATCACCCCTTTCTTATGTTTTATTTTTCCAGGATATGAAGAAGTTAGTTGTGAGTGACTCTCAGGAATAATCTAGGAATCTTGGATGTTTCTAATGGAATAATTTAGTGTTTTTTCTTTCAAGTTGTAATGTTGACCTTATGAATGTATCTTGTTTTTTCAAGGCTACTAAATTTATTGGTCTTTTGGGATATGATTTCCTTGTATCATGCCAATGTAATGTAATAATGCACCGACTATGGGTAACTGGGGTTGGGGTGTTACATTCTTAGACCATGAAAATTGTGTTTTCATTGCATTAATTTGGCTAGAAACGGGGCCGAAGGATCAGGCATCACTATGTATGTCATTAGAGTGAGAATCAAGGAACACGTAGTTATAGAAAGGATCATGAAGTATATTGTCATGATACGAGGATGTTTTTCATTGTCATGTGGTATGGATGTGATATTTTTGGGACTTATACCCATAAAGGAGGGCTCATGTGACATTATGGAGTGTAAATGATGTGAGTGGGGCTTATGTATGGGATCTGCATGTATTATCATCATCATTCCAAGACAAGAGGTCATCTCGACTGTCTAGGGGGTCAGAGGGATATGATTTGGACTTACACCTAAAATTGATATCCATATTTAAGGGACCATTAGGTGTGTCAAAACTAGTGTAATTTTTTAGGTGTTTTATCATTGAGTGTGAGGGGATTCAACCTTGAATTTTAATGTCATTTGGTGAGGAAAACATTGTCTTGTAGTTTTTGGTCATATAACTTAGAACATATGACATATGGTTTATCATTGTGAAACAAGAAAGATTAATCCATGTGGTTAATCAACTTGATAAATATACTTTATTTCATTACTTTTAATGTCATGAAACAATGACCAATTATGTAGTTTAATGTCTAGCAGATTAGATGAATTTCTTGTGATTACATGAAATATTTATTTTGGAATATTATATTAGTGGAGGTCATATTTATCTCCCAATACATTGAGATTATAGAATAAAATCTTTTAGAGTATATATTGTTTATAGAGTAAGATCCCCCTACTTTAGTTCATTGTTTGGAGGATTCGTTGTGTCATTATAGTTTTAAGGACAAATACAAGTTCTCTTAAGTGGAATTGATGAAGGTGAACCTTCATTTTAATGGCTCTTGAAATCCAATTTTTATATACCTCCATGTGATGTATGGTATGAAATATTTTTCATCTAGTATTTCCCATTCATACAGTCATTTCTAGATTTCTTATCTTTTGATAGGTGATCACAAATAGAAACACTAAACGATCAAAACTGAAACTCATTGGAAATGACTTCTTCTATAACATATACTAGTGAGTATAGGTTTTCCCTTGTAGAATTATGGGTTTTGGTCTAGTAATCCCATAAGTCATGAAAGGTCTTTTCATGCCAAGATTTTTTATCATTTTCCACCATATTTTAGAGTATAGTTGAAAAGTTCTTGTTAAAGGCCTCAATATTTCTGTTAACCACAATAAAATACTAGGATGAATGTTTGAATTTGATATTGTCCTCCAGATATATCTTTTTAGTCTTTCTATAAGAGAATATGGAGCGATTTTCCATTAGTATGATGTGAATGACACTGAATCTTATAAGGATATTGGATTAAAAGAAGTTGAAAATGATTTTACCCAACATATTTGATGGATTTTCTCTTGTCCCATTTGGAGAAGAAGTCTGTAGTAGTTATGATGTATTTAAACTACTTGTTTATGGCAGGAGGGTATGTCCACAACAACTTCTATTCCACATATGATTAATGGGTAGGAGTAATTGGTTGTATGGAATAACTCTAAGGGTTTATGGATGATGTGGGAATGAAATTATAAGGAATGAAACTTCTTGGTGAATTCTGTGAAATCATGTGTCATTCAAGGTGTGAAGTATCAAGCCTTTAGATATTTCTATAAAGATTATACTCGGGCGGATGGGAACCACAGGCCCCAATGTGAAACTTTCTTATGACAGAATTAGTTTCTTTTCTATCAATACACTTGAGAGGGACTCCATAAAATCCTGATTTATATAGGACTTTATATATATTCAGGATATCATAAAGGAAAATATTGTCTTCTCACTATCAAAATTTCTCTCTCCCATTCCTTTATGATAGAATAACTCCATTTGGTAAATATTCCATAAAGGGTTCCATCCACCTAGTGATTGGACAATATAGTTCAGGGATGGGACTAACTTCATTAATATCCTCTATTATAACTTGAACAAAAGGTGTGACCATTTGGTGAATGGAAATGTAATGACTTTTTAATCAAATTTTGAATCCTCTAGTGTTGTAGTTTCATTTTCCAATGCATCATAATGGGCAATTTGTGATCACAAGACATGGGTTAATGTTGAGACCAAGGGTAATTCTACCATTAATCCTTGAACATAATCATGAAAATGGATTAACTCGTCTTTTATAATGGTATACTCCCTATGGATATGATTAATTATTGACTCTAAATTTTCTTTCAACACTATATGGTCCACTGGTATTTGGAGTTCCATTTCCAAGCTAGTAATGAGTGCCTAATATTTTGCTTCATTGTTGGTATAGCCTTCTGATAATAATAAGTAAGGTAAATCTTCCTTTTTTAGAGAGATAATCATGATCACTAATCCAACATTATTGTGTTTAGTTTCTTATATTCACATCCTAGTTGAGATCCTAGATGTTCCTTCCAAATACTTTTCCCATGTTTAGGGGATTCATTGAATAGAGAATTTCTCTATATGAAATAATTCTATATTTTACAACCATGTTTCTGTAGACAGGTGTTCAGTATGGAAATTTACCAAATCATGTACTTTTACCACATTATTATCCAAGAATTGTATATCAAATTTATAGAGAATAAATTCCTACCATGCCATATATTCTTTCAATATAAGACGACTATAGATATATTTGAGTGAGTTATTGCAAGAGACCAATTAGACCTGATGGAGTTGTAGGTAGTGCCTAGGTTTTTGAACCCAGATGTTTAATTCCACGAATCACTTATATATTTCTCAATTATGATTCTTAGAATCAATCAAGGTTAGAATAAAATAATAAGGACTATTTTCATTCCCAGCATCATTCCATTAGGCATGGAAAGCATCCAGTGATCACTCAAAGGTCGTCACATATAGAATGAGCATATTTCCCTCAATAGGAATCCTTAATACTAGTGGGATCAAGAGTTATTTGTTGAGTTTGTCAAATTCTTCCTGACAGTCACTATTCCACTTATATGTGACCCCATATTCATTAGTTTGGTGAAGGGAAAACACTTTACTCTATGGTTGGCTATTAAGATCAGATGTGGGATATGGGTCAATGATGTCTTATTAATTCTTTATGTTTTTAGCATGCGACATGTTGATGAAAAAAAAATTATATGGATAAACATTAAAATCCCAATAGCATACAAAAAATCAAAATAACTTCTCTTACGTTACCTCAAAATCACATTTTAATGGGTTCATCTTCTAGCTATATTGTGGTATCCTATTGAAGACGGTCTCTAGATAAACTATGTGGTAATAATGTTGTTGGGACTTAACCACTATATTGTTTATGTAGAATTCAAAAAACACCCCCATTAATCACAATGGAACATCATATCTAAGACGAAAACCTAAGATAAAGATCAAATGGAACAAACCCATCAAAACCTAAATCTAAAAACATCTTTAATGGAGGAAATAATACATCAAAATGTTTAATAAAAAGTAACAGAGAGAAAGGAAACCAAAAAATAGGAATCAATTACCAATAGGGACATGATCCATTAACCGGCTCTTCGATTAATAAAGAAAGAGGTTTGAGAAGCCTTGGATTTCTCTTAGGGGCATCCAAAAATGAAAGAATTTATGTTTGTATAAAATAGTGTGTTTTATAATAAATATCATGGGTTCCATAAATTTCAATAAATGAATTGGAATAATTAAATCTAGCATGATAGGCATGATGGGTAGGGGTACACCATTTTCCAAACTATGCACCTTATCCTTGCACATCTTCTTAGTGGTGCAATATTTCTCCTATATGGTCCACACTATGACAAACTATGTACCAAATATTAAAACTAAAAATGTTTTGGGGTGGATGGTTTAATAGGGTGGCTATATAGTTCATCCAAACCATGAACCACCACCTCTCTCTCCCCAAAATATGTTGGGTAGCTTCCTGATCCATAAAATATAGTTTTCCCTAAACATGTGCCAACCGTGCATAGGCCCTCGCACTACAATGATTCTCAAATTTCACCCGAAACATTCCTAAAGTGAATCCCAATGGAGATATTCAATAAAAATGGGAAAATATTGCATAAAAATGAGCAGTATGCATCTCTTGAATGGTTGGGATCTTATAATATGCTCACCTTATAATAGCTCATCCATGAGTTATACTCCCATATGTCGCTATGATTATGATGTTTAAATATCACACCACTGATCCCACATATCTTCTTCTCTCTCTAAATTTTCCTCTAGAAAATTACCATGTTGGCATAATACATGAACTATCAACATATTCATTCCCTGAAACATATTCTCACTGTGATATGTAACATGAATTAGATGCTCCTTAAAGGACGTGTTAGCCTCAGGCTCAACATCATCAACATAAATCACACAAGAAGGTTTGGGATTATACATATAAACATGTGACACTTGAAAAATATAAGGCATAACACTAATCCATTGTCGAAGATCCAATCGATATGCTACTATCTTGATTCACTACACAACATCAAATTGTCCAACTGTCAGGGATTCCAACTATCCCATTCTATGAATCCTGGTGTGACCTAATATAGGAGACACATCAATGAATATATAATAACACGCTATAAAATAGAGTTCTCATCAATGTCAATTAGTATATAACTTATATCTTCTCTAATCTATAGAAATAAATTTCTAAATCAAATAAACCTACTATAGCATATCCTGTACAAGATTGGTCCAATCAACTCAGACTCTCATCCCTCCATCCAATATAAAGGTGATCTACATGGCCTACCATAACTTCCCTTATATTTTTCAATATGAATATTTTCCGGATAAATATTATTACAGGTAAACTCATTTATTATTAATTTATTCTTCCAAAAACAACCAAATTATTGAACAAATGCTCATATCATAACCTCCAAAAACTAAATTATACATTCTCGATGTCATTTTGTATTCCAGTCAGAAGCAGTAATAATATATTCCTACATAACTAGAACCTTATACAAGACTTTATAGAAGCATTAATTGAAACATGATACAGGTTCTAAAATTTTACTCTGTGGAACCACATGTAAATAGAATATCATTTGAACATACAATTCACCCAACTGATCGACTAAGAATGTATCAACGATAAGAAATAAAATTTATACCTTCATCAATCGACACAAAATTACAAAAATATTTTCATTATTGGAAGGATAACTCAAGATTATCACCATGAAATCTATGGTAATGATGTTCCACATCCACTTCGGAATGGTAAATGGATGAGTAAACCACCAAGTCATTAATTCTTGGATTTCACCTATTGTCAAGTGTAGCATCATGTTACAAAACCTCCAATATCCTTTTTCATGTCAAAGCACCAATACTATCAATGTTGATCATGGTATATTTTAGTCAAACTAGGATGTACCACCCATATCAATCCATGAAATTAAAGGATTATCACTTATCACATACACGTAGGTATAAAAATATAGCCCCGGACATAGATGATACAATCCTCATCTGTGGTCCAATCTGAAGGTCCCTCCCCACCATCAAAAGTTTCCCTCAAGGTTAAAAACTTTGAATCCTTTTATAGAATTTCCCTGATCTAGGTCAATGTTTTGTATTCAAATGATATAGATATGTGGGTCAGATGATCATATCCCTTACGTATTGGGTAATTCCATTCATGTGGCCTAAACTGCTATGACTCATATGCCATAAAAGAATCATGTTGTGTCAAAAATACTCCATGTCCAATCCTAAATTCATCACAAAACAATATATACTCCTCACTAAGATTTGGTACTGTCAATATAGTGTATTAGTCAAACACTTCTTCAAATTCTAGTATAAATTCTCACAAGCTCCAAACCATTCAAACATGATCCCCTTCTTATACAATCCCGAAGTGGTGCAGCCACATGGGAAAATACCATGATGATCCTCAAATAATATCCCACTAAACCCAAAAATATAGGGATATAAAAATTATCCTTGGGATTATCTAAAGAAAACACATCCTAAAATTCTTCTAGTTCTACTGACACACCTTTCTACGAGAAGATATGATCCACGAAATTTACCATATTGATACAGAAATGAATCATAAATAGCTTTGTGTATAGTTGATCCTCTATTATTGTACAATGGATGATGTCAAGATGTTTCGCCTGATTGTCATGATTATTAGAGAACAAAAAGATGTCATGAACAAAAAACCCACAAACTAGTATATTTTTAGGTTGAAAATCTTGTTCATAAAGACTATAAACACATACGGAGTGTTCATTATCCCAAAAAAAAATTATAGTGAATTCATATAATCCATACATACTTATGAAATTTATTTATGGTATATTATAAGTTTTAACTATAAACTCATGATACCATAATATCAAGTCATTTTTTTTGAAAAACATGCTCTTATAAATCGGTCTAGTGGATCATTGATACGCATAAGAGGATATTGGTTCCTCATTATAATCTTTGTAATCTTCTAGTAACTAATAAATAAACGCAATGATCTATTATCCTTCTTAGAAAACAATCATGGGGAACCCCTTGATGACATTATCATATAGATAAATCCAATGTCCATCAATTACTGTACTGGATTCTTAAGATCTTGATGTTCTCTGTGTTCCATTTGATAAATTTGAATAGAAGCTGCTTAAGCTCCATGAAAGAGATCCCTTGTAAACACAATATCCCGATCAAGTGGTAGACTTGATAATTCTTCCACAAATATATCATGAAACCCATCCAAAATGGGTTGATTGACATCCTGATTCAAGCCCCCATCATCTAGAAAAACACTTGAAACCAGGGTGGTGATCTCCTCCAGTTTGTTGATAAAATAACCCTACACTACATGCCTGGATATCTCACTCTCCAAGATGAACATTACTATCACCCTTAGGAGAAATAAAATTCACTATCCTACATCAACATTTTTTGGGCTCAGTATGCTACAAACTAGTACATACCCATAATCGTTTCTAAACCTAACTTGTAAAGTATTAAGAGATCCCAACATAAACTATACGCACTAATCCTGAGAGAATACCCCTTGCATAAGAATCTATATCTCGATCATACTCCTACCAGCATCTATAATACCAAAACCCCACTCAAAAACTCTACCTATAGACTCAATAAATTCACAATTTTAAAAGATATAAAATAATGAGAGGCACCTCCATCAAATAAGGAACTAGAATGTTCATAATATACAAAAATAGTACCACTTATTATCAAGTACCCAGCCTCAGAGTCCATAAATATAGGATATACTACATGAAACCATTAGGAACCTCTTCATTGTGTTGCAGTCTGATTTCCCTATGTTATACCACTCCTTGGAAACAATTACACTTTCTCCAAAGTACCATGTCCTCTGGCTCGGCTTCCACTGATAGTAGAACTCCAAATGGTAGATTTTTATGGGGGTATAAAACCCCCTCCTGGTTTTATGACTCTTCCTATATTTTCTTTCACTAACCATAGGTTTAGGTTTTCTACAATACCTCTAAAAGTTACCCATCATCCCAAAAGCTTGGCCCTCAATTAGTTATCATGGACACATGGTGCAAATGTGTACTAACCTACCACAGTTGTGGCAGTATATCTGGTTATTTATATGATAAATTGATCCTTCACCAAGAAACTATTGTTTCTATTACTCTATTTTAAATTCTCATAGTGATGTTTCATACTCTCAGATGTTGTACCACTGGTCATCCTACAGAAACCACATGCATTTCACTGGAGTCCTCCATCAGGTTCCCATTAGAAATGAGATCATGATTCACAACCTGAGAAAATATTTCAGTGTAATTATGCTAACCTAGGACTATTCTCACATTTAAACCCATCCAATAAACTTCTCTCAAAAGTACCCACATCTCTTTCCATTATTGTAATAAAGCACTACAAGTTTGTGAAGTGTTTGGCATAGTCTATCACTAACATTCTCTCCTAGGTCAAACTCTTACACTTATTTCCCCCTCCTACAGGAGTGTATTATGGTAAAAGTACTACATGAAATTGTCCTAAAATTCTTTCTACACCATGTTCTCTATCTACATGTAATTCACTGAGTTTTAGAATGAGAAATATTTTTTCGACAACCTAAGCGATACACCACACTAAACCCAAAAAATCAATTATTATTTAAATATTATCATTTCTACCTTTATATTAATTTTATGGATAGGAGTAGGATTAAATAATTTATGAAATATATAAATATATTATATATATTGATAAATGGTTATTAAATAATCATTTAGTTTTTGGAAATTTTTTTTGTTTGTTTTCTAAAAAAATATTATTATTTCATTTTATGAAAAACATATTATAATTATTTTCCATACATTTAGAAACATTATTTCATAAAATAAATCCATCATTGATATTATCCTATCATAATTATATTTGGGAGAATATTTGGATGTTTTAAGAAAATATAGTTTTTTTAGAGAATAGTGAAAAATACCAATTTGTATTAAATTGTCAATTATTTTGATAAATGAATTAATTCAAAAGATAAATTATTATTTTAATTTTATTTTAATATAACATAATTAATCCATATATATATTTATTTCAATTAATTTTATTTATATCATATTTTAGTATAAGATTATTTTTGGTATTAAAAACATATTTTTCAGAAAACTGTTTTAAAAAGAACAGTATAACTCCATTATAATTAATAAAAATAATCTCTAATTATAAATTATATAAATTAAATTTTTTGAGTATTTATATATATTTATTTATTGAAATTTATATAATGAACATTATATGATATACAGTTAATTCAAGATCATCTTTTCCTTCAAAAATTTAATTTTTCAGAAAACCACAATCTATCGAGATTGCAACTTTTATATTACATTATATTATTAAACTAAATTGAATTGATTTTGATAAAATGAATTTAATTATTTAATTCATAATTATTCATATAATGAAACAACTTCAATAGAAGGGTTGATAAATTCAAATAGTAACTCTAGTTAATATTTATTGCCTCATTAAAAGGAAAATAAGTAAAGAAAGGTTAAGATAATTTAACAAAGACAAGAAATAAACTAACCCTAATAGTATGAATATTTATATTTGATTTTAATTGAAATAATTATTATATTAATTTTTTATTTTTTAAATTTATAAATGAATAAGTCATTAGTTTGAAAAAAAACTATAATTTGATACCTTAAAACACAAATAGTATTTTTTGGGTAATATTAAAATTCAATTTGAAAATTTTTTTGATGAAATAATAGATTTTAAAAAATATTATTTTTAAAAAATATTATTAGTAAGTAATTTTTATTAAATATAAATTATCATATAATTTTTATAAATTGAAATATAATTTTTATATGGGTTCAAAAATGTTTATTGTCAAGCACCCATCATTTCTTAATAATTGAAAATTTCACATTAAAAGTGAAAATTAATATATTTAGAAAATAATTTAGAAAAAATTAATAATATTTTTAAAATCATAACATCTAAATAATCAAATGGATATTTTTTTGAGATAGTTTAATTTTCGTGTAAAAATTAAATATCCTATAAATATACTTTGTATTTTATGAAATTGTAATGACCCAAAAGGGCTTTAATAGTTAATATAAATTGGATTCAACACCAAATATATGTATCTATTTAAAGTAAATTTATTTTACATTTATTTGATTAAATTTATTAAGAAATTATAAATCCTACTAAAGAATTATTATATTTTTGAAATCATTTCTTTAAGGGTGTGACTCACCAACACATAAAAAATAGAATTATTTTAATAATTTCGTTCCATAGACTTTTAAAATAATAAAAACCACTACCATTTGGGAGAAACCATGGGTTGAAACCAAGGGGTGTTGTTTTTTTTGGGATATTTTATAACGTATAGTCCAAAACCTAAATAATAAACCAATCCCCCTATTTTCCTAAATAACTTCACCCAAGCCCTAGTTTCTATTCACTCAAAAATACTTGAAACATGTCCATAATATTCCCTGTCATCTCCAGAGTCCTCCCAAGGTTCCCTAAATCTCTCAATAATCCCCTACAAAGCATTTGTAGTCACATGCTCAATTAATGGACCTTACCATCCTTTTATCATTATGCACCTTCTTTGAAATTAGTTCTTTTTATTTTAATTTGTTTGATTATAATTAATTAATAATCAATATGTTACTATACAATTCATTTTATTTGAACTATAGATCATTTAATCTCCTTCATTTGGACCCTTACCTATGTCATTTCTATGCCGATATTCTCTAAGGTATCCTCATATTCTCTTCTATTTTCATGTTTCTTTAATAACTTATGCATTCTATTTCCATTTCCCAATGTTGGGACATGTTTTTACATATACCTATTACATCTAATTATATATAAAATATAAGATATACCCATTTTCCACTCATCAAACATTTTTAAGAATTTTTAGGTAATTTCATTATGCTGCCCAAATTTCACTATGAATTTTCATGCCAGAACAATTTTTCATTGAATACCATATCAGTTTTTCTATCTAGGGTATTCAAATTTATGCACATACACTTATTGATTGGGGAATTTCATATATATATATATATATATATATTAAACATTAATTTATCATGTAATAAATTATGAAGATGAATGAATACATGTTGTAAGATTTATTTGGCACACTTAAGCATGAAAATGAAATTAATATGAAGGGTGTACCCAAATAGTGGTCCAACACATTAGGAAATGATTAGTATCATGATATGTCAAGTTGGGATAAGGAGTGAACCTGATTTAATTATGGGAGTTTTTCCACCATGATTCCTTGATGGGTTTAACCTTGACCTATGTTTATGATTCATTATTTTAAGTTGTCTACATATTTTCCATGTTATGATTATCATGTTATATCTTTTCTCATTGTTCATGTTTATGATTATTAATATTTTTATGCCCCACTAATGTGCCTATTGTGTAATAGTTATTATCATCTTCATGTTATTAAATTTTTATTCCCTTACACTACCTCATATCCAACGAATTCCTATGTTTTTTCCCAGGTTATACAGTACAGTTTTAAAATCAATTGAATTTTTGAAGCATGTTAAGAATATTTTCAATAATTTTTTTTTTATAATATGTTTAAGATGTTTTTATATGTGCCTAATTCCAAAATACACTTGAATTATCTATCATTCTAGTTGTATTATTTTTAATCTTATGTAATTAATCTGTAATTATTGTGGAATAAATTGAATGGTTTTTATAGTTTGTATTATTAGAAAAGTTTAGATATTTTTGGGATTAGGATTAGAAAATTATTGAGAAAGCCTTTGAGATAATACAAAGTATAAGAAAAGATCCCCAAATTTTGGTAAGTATAAATTAATTTTTTTATCATGAAAATACATCCTAGAATGAATACTATAAGTGTACATATATCTTGCACAGATGTTCCTAGGGGTAACAGGAATGGTAAGGTTTCCTAGGCCTGACTCAAGGTAACCTGGTACACGACCATGGGCATCACTACACACCTCATTTGACACTCTCGTATGATATGCTTTAGTAAATTTATAACCTTATCATGAACCATTATAAATGGAACACAAAATTTTTATAAGGTTATATATTAGGAAATAGAACACGGATAACATAGATTAATGCTGAAAATTAATATGTTT
This sequence comes from Viscum album, assembly GCA_963277665.1. NCBI lineage: Eukaryota > Viridiplantae > Streptophyta > Magnoliopsida > Santalales > Viscaceae > Viscum > Viscum album. Next base: position 1,450,010,616 of record OY728129.1, read on the forward strand.
GGGAATAAATTTATTTTATAAGTTATCCCTTCATGTTAATTGGATTCTTGATTTTGTGTTTAGTAGTTTAAAATTACACATCATTAGAAGAAAATATGTTATTATATAGGAAATTTATTTAGTGATGAAATTATTCTTTTCATGAAAGAATATTTCATTACAACCCTGATCTAGATGATATATTAAATCTTTAACACTAGGAAAATAATATTTAATTAAAAAATATTCATATTATAATCATTTCTGAGGAATTCATGGTTATTTTATCAATCATGGATTTATGGTTTTGTGGTTATTAAATTTATATTTGCTATGTTCTCTATCACACTCAACTAAATCTTTGGTTATATAATTCTCTCCCATGTCTATGTTTTCACTTCCCACTAATTTTATCCTCCTTGGAAACCAAGTAATGTGATGAACTTCATACTTCCCATTCTCACTTTTCAAGAAGATGTATTATTTGAACCTTTTATGTTGTTGAATTTCAATAAAGATATTTTCAAGTGTATAAAATCTTCTTACTAACTTCACATATAAATCTTTAGGATGAAATTTATTAAAGGGGAAAGAATGGGATTCCGTGTGTTTTAAAAAGAGAAAAAATTGTTTGATAGCCTATGTGATACACAACATTGATCACATACAATAAATGATTATTTTAATAGGACCATTTCAACATTTCTATTAAATTTATAGATATGAGTATGATTAAATAATTTATGAAGTTTATATATTTCTTAAAAATATTGATAAATGGCTATAAAATAATAAATCCACTTTGGGTAATGTCTTTTTGTATGTTTTCATCAAAAATGAGGTTTATTAATTTTTTTAGAAAATATATTATGGTTATTTTATATAAAATTTTGAAAATATATTTTATATAATTAATTAAATTTTTTATATCATCAAATCATAATTAACATATGGTGAATGGATGGAATATTTTTTGAAAATATTGATTTTTTAGTGAATAGTGAAAAATAGATTTTTATTTCAATTTTTCATCTCTTTTGAAAAATAAATTAATGTAAAAGAAAAATCCTAATTTTAATTTTATATAAATTTATAATAATTATTATATATATATATATATTATTCAACTAATTTTATTTATATCATATTTTAGTATAAGTTTATTTTTATCCTTAAGAAATGCATTTTTCATAAAACTATTTTAAAATTCATAATGTATCTCCGTTATAATTTATTAAAATCTCCACTAATTAGAAATGATATATATTAATTTTATATTATATATCTATATTTATGAATTTAAATTAATAAAATGAAAATTAGAAGTTATATAATTATTGTAAAATCATCTTTTCCTTCAAAAAAATCATTTTTAGATCATATTTTTCTATTGTGATTGCGGATTTCAGAATAAATTAAATCATTAAACCAATATAAAGGTATTTTTATATAATTAATTTAATATTTTTACTCATTATAATTTATATAATTTAATATGTTTAACTTAATTTTTGAACAATGAGAATAATAACTGTTGTAAATATTTATTATCGTCATAAAAGAAAAATAAGTAATTTAAGGGAAAAAAATAATTTAATAAATACTAGAAATAAAGAAACCATAATAGTATAAATATTTATATTATCTTTTAATAGAAATGATTATTATATTTATTCCTAATTTTTTTTAATTTATATATGAATAAGTATTTAGTTTGATAAAAATTATATTTTGTTACAATAAAACACAAATAGTATTTTCTAAGTAATATTCACATTCAATTAATGATTTTTTAATGAATAAATGTTTTATGAACTAAATATTATTTTAATAAAAAATTACTTTGAAATAAATTTTATAAAATATAAATGATTATATAATTTTGAAGAATTCAAATGTAATTTTTATAAGGGTTACAAAACTACTGTAAAAAACCCAGCATTCCCAAATAAATGTCAATTTTATTCTATACTTTAAATTTAAAATATTTAGAAAATTATTTTGGAAATTTTAATATTATTTTTTGAATAAAAAAATTGAAATTATCCAATCGGGAATTTTTCATAATTTTCTAAGACATTCAAATTTTCAGGTAAAATATAAATATCATATAAATATACTTTGTGCTTTATGGCAACATAATAGCCCAAAAGTGATGTAATAATTACTATAAATTGGATCAAATACCAAATATATATATCCCATTTAAGATAATTTTATTTTATGTTTATTTGATTTATTTTATAAATACATTATGAATATTCCAATAATTATAATAATTTTTAAAATCATTTCTTAAAGAGTGTGACTCGCCTCCACATATGAAAAGATGTTATTTTAGTAATATTAGACCTTGTAATTAAAAATAAAAAAATAAAACTTGAATGAGTCCATGGGAAAGACAATGGTAGGGTTTTTTGTTTTTGGATACTTAATTATGTAGAGTCTAAAACCTAAATAATAAATAAATCCCTTTTTTCCTATATAAACCCACCCAAGACCCCATTTCTCTTCACTAAAAATACTTGAAGCTTTTACATACTCTGATACTCTCTCTTTATAGTCCTCAAAAGGTTCCCCCAAGCTATCAATAATCCCCTCCCAAGAATTTGGAGTCACACACTCAATTAAGGGACCATTCCCTCCTTTCAAATTAAAGCACCTTCTTCGAAATTAGTTCTTTTTATTTCAATAGGTTATATTTTCTTTAATTTATAATAATTACCAAATTATCCAATATTTTTTATTTTAATTAGTAATCATTTTTCCTCCCTCATTTGAAACTTTACCTAAGTCGTTAGTATGCCAAAATTACATAAGGGATCGTCACCTTTTCTTCATTATTCATGTTTCCTTATGAAGTTACACATTTTATTTCCATTTCCTAAAGTTGGGAAATGTATTTTCATGTACCTATTAATGATAATTTTATATCAAAATGATTGTATACCACTTTCAACCTCATAAAAAAAGATTATTAATTTTTAATTAACATTGTTGGGCTTCTTAATTTTACCATGATTTTCTATGCCAAAAACAATTGTGTAGTGAATACCATGCCCAATTTTCTATCAAGATTATAAACCTTTATGAACATATGATTAATTATTGGGGACTTAAATTTATTTATTCCACATTCCTTGATCATAAAATAAATTAGAGGATGAATTAATCCATGTTGTATGATCTCTATAAACACTTAAGGGAGATAATGAAAAGAACATCATGGGTATTACCAGATATCACTCTAATGCATTAGGTAATATTTAGTATCATGATATGTAACATTGGGATTGGGTGTGAACCTACTTCATTTATGGGTATTTTTTCACCATTATGTCTTAGTGGTTTTAGCATTGACCTAGGTTTATGATTCAGTGTTTTATGTTGTTTCCACATTTCCTGTGTTGTGTTTATCATGCTATATCAAGTCTCATTATTCATGATTTTGATTACTACTCTTGTTATTCCTCCATTGATATTTCTATTACATAACATGTATTCTTCTATTGATGTTATTCAATTTTAGTTATCATATCAGGCTTTATAGATATTCCCATTCTAATGTTTTTTACAGGGTTATCCTATACTGTTTTAAAAGACATGGAATTTTAGAAGCGTGTTTTTAGATTTCACAATAATTTTTTTTATCCCATGTTCATGATTTTATTATATATATCTAATTACCAAATACACTACACTAATTGATATTTTGGGTTATATTAAGTGTAATCTAATGTAATAAATATGGAATGAATTTATAATTAAGATTAGGTATATTATAACTAATCCTATATTGTTGTGCCAAGGATGATGTCAAGATTTTTAGCATGATCTTCATGAGTCTTAGACCACAAGATGATGTCATGCACAAAAAAATCACAAACTGATCTAGATTTAGGTTTAAAATTATTTTCATCAAGACCATAAACATAAAAATAGTGTTCATTATCCCTAAAAACATCATGTTGAATTCATATAATTCATACCTACTTTTGAAATATATCTAAGGTATATCAGAAGGTCTAACTCTCAACTCATGATACCCTAATGTCAAGTATTTTTTTATAAAACACAAGCTCCTCTCAACTGGTCAAAGGGATCATTGATATGTATAAGAGGATATTTGTTCCCCACTATCATCTGGTTCATCTTCAATTAACTAATAAATAAACACAAGGATCTATTATCCTTATTAGAAAATAATCTTGGGGAACCCCATGGTGACATTCTCAGAAAGATAAATCCATTGTCCATTAATTCCTCCAGTAGATTCTTAAGATCCTAATGTTCTTTGGGTTCTATTCGATAAGGTTGAATAGAAGATGGTTAAGCTCCATGCATGAGCTCAATTGTCAACTCAATATCCTTATCAAGTGGTATCCCTGATAATTCCTCCATAAATATATCCTAAAACCCATCCACTATGGGTGGATTGACATCCTGATTCAATCCACCATCATCTGGAAAAATACCTGAAACCTGTGTGGTGATCTCCTCCAATTTTTTGATAAACTAACCCTGCTTAGCCTTCCTGGATATCTCACTCTATAAGATGAACATAATAATCACCCTTAGTATAAATAACATTCACAATCCTACAATAACATTCTTTTTGGGCTCGGTATTCTACAAACTAGTCCATGCCCATAATCATGTCTAAACCTGACATGTAAAGTATGCAGAGATCCTAACATAAACTATACACACATATCATGAGAGAACACCCCTTGCATAAGCATATTTCTCTCAATCGTAATCCCATAATCATGTATAATGTCAAAAACCCACTCAAAAACTCTACCTCCAGACTCAACAAATTCACAATTTGAGAAGATATAAAATATTTAGAGGCACCTCCATAAAATAAGGCACTAAGATGTAAATAATCTACAAAAATAGTACCACTTGTAATCAATTCCCCAGCCTCACAGACAATAAATGTAGGCAATACTATAGGAAACTATCAAGCCCCTCTTCCTTGTGTTGCAGTCATATTTCCCTGAGCTTTACCACTCCGTATAAATGGTCGCACTTTCTCTAAAGTACAATGTCCACTGGCTCCAATTCCATGGCTAGTAGTGTAACACCCCAGGTAAATAAAGAATATGACATTTTCATATTTATCCATATTTTTGAATGAAATATTAATATGACTTTAAAGGGGATGCTATGCTCAATGGCATACCCAACATGAAATAACGAGTTTCTTGGGAATCTTACGTTGCACTCTAATAATAAAATAATATTATTTTAAATGGTAGTTAACATGTAGCCGTTGTATTGGCGAGAATGGATAGAAATAACTAAAATATGATTATATATGTTTTTTAAATGTTTTAACATTTATCCAATAAAAGTTAAAGGCTTAAAATACAGAAAGAATTCAATTTCAGGCTTTTATGCCCTAATTTTCACTAAAGGTTCACTTATCGACTTTTGATGGCGAACTATCATTAAATATAGTTTTGATCACTCGTATACATTCTTCTGGACCAAATAAAACTCTTCTTTAGAATCGGGACATCAAATTTTACTTTGTGTAATTTTTTTGTATTTTTCTGATAAAGTTCATTTTTAATGAATAGTGTAAAATGTTGTATTTTAATTCAAAACCTCTTTTTAATCTAATTTATTTATATGACTAGATTATCTTTTGAATTAGTTTTAAAGTGAAATTTGAATATATTTTTACCATTAAATCCAATACTGGTCATTGGAATTAATTTCACTTTGAAATTAGACTTAAACTAGTGTCAATCTTTTGATACTTATTGTTTCATAAAAACACGCTATTTGTTATGACAGCGGGAATTAATTATTAAATTAATTAATTTTACTTATGTGTTTTGAATTTTGTAAAATAGACTTCATTTTCTAATTTGGAATATCAAATATAGCTTAGGGTTAATTTTTGGTATTTTTCTGAAAAACTTCAATTTTTGATGAATAGTGAAACCACTAAGTGGTACTTATAAAAACTGATTTTTTGTTTAAATGAAATTTTACCACTTTTGTGTTTTGAATTTCAAAAATCCGACATACATGGTTGTCATTAAGAATTAAAATGAGATTCAATGAGATTAAAATAATTTTTTGGTGAATGGTAACTTATTAAGTTTTTAATCGCGATTAAAGGTAATTAGTGTAGTTTAAGGCAAAAATGATATTATAATAAAATGAAAATACCTTGAAACATGTCCTACCCTTATTGTATGTGTCATGGCCGACCAAGACAATCCATGGGTCAACTTGGGGACCCCATGGAGCCACTTTGGCTGGGAAATGACATAAATAACTTTTTATTTAATGTTAAAGTAAAAATGACACACACATGAGACGTTTTACTAAAACAATTTTTACATGGGGTTATACAATTCAGAGTTTTGACTATAAATATTTATTAGAAATATAAAGAGATTTACTACATCATAGTATTTGTTTTATAATTTTTTGGCATTAAATAAATTAAATTATTTATGACATCATGATGATGCAATGATGACCTCATTATTTAATGATTTAAATAAAATGGAACGATAATGTAATATCTAAGACCTACACATGTCCAAAGCCTATTGGATGAGTTTATTTAGAAACCTTATCACCTTATCCTCGAAATACATCAATTTGGGACCTTTAAAATCCGAAAAGCTTTTGATAATAAAGTAACATTTTGTAACTTTACAAGAGTGCCCCTCCTCTTCTCTTATAAAAGGCCCCCAACTCTACCTCCTTACCCACACTCCGAAAGCCTTTGGATCAGAAAACCACTACCCATTTTTTCTCTCCACTTTCCTCTCTTACTCATTGAAGCCTCACGTTGGGCAGAAGTCTTCCGAAGGAAGCCTTTGAGCTCAAACCAAAGGGAGTTACCCGATTTTAAGGTAATGTCTTCTTTTGAGTCCTTTTGTTTGATTTTGCTTCTCCGACACCTTAAACTCTTTTTATTCTTTTCTTTTGTAAAAAATCCAGTATCCTCAATATACTAGTATGTTGTTATAATAAATATTCGAGCTACACTTAAACACACCTACATCTAATGGTTAAAGAACATACTGTTTCCGTGGATGGTGAATTTCTGCCTCCCGAAACGATGATTGTTCAACATTCTTTTTACACCTTCAAAGGTCGCCATTAAGATGACAATATATTTATATATTATATATAATATGTTTATTTATTCCTTAATATTCTGTATTTTTAATTTTGGGCATACCTTTATGGTTTCCATTATGGGTAAACGCGATATCTTCATTTAAGGAAGTGCGGACTACCGCCCCCTCAAAGTGATGTGATTCGTTAATGCCATATGTGGGACGTATAAAGGATGGATTTAAAGTTATTATATATGATGTTATAATGGAATTATAATATACTTATATATCATTATTATTTCTTTCCATTAAAGTATGAGATAGAAATGAAAGTAGCGTTCATGCGTACGTATGGCTTACCGTCTCCATGAACGGTGCATTTCACTTCTTATCCCCAAATGTAATGTACTATTAAAATTACATGTATATAATGGATATATATGATGAATGATACATATAAATGATGAATATAATTCTGGAATTAAAATATACATACCTCTCATTTATTTTTAATTCCATTAATATGACAAAGAAATGAAAGTAGCGTTCATGAGTACGTACGGCTTACCATCTCCATGAACAGTGCATTTCATTTCTTACCTCTAAATGATTATGTGATATTATAAATACATGTATATTATAGATATATATGATATATATGATATCCAAATCATGAATATCATTATGGATATAAAGAACCTTTGACCACACGAACAACATGTAATTGTAAGAAGTCCACTTTTGACTTAAGAACCAAATATCGACAAAACAAACATTATTAACTTAAATGGTTACATAATGTTTATAACATGGAAATAAGTGATATAAAATGAATAATTAACTTTAAAAAGGTTATTAAGAAAATAGAAAATAACTCAAGTTTATTATTCAGGACGTTAAAGAACGATCGAGTCAAGTCGGACCCGGGGTAAGGGATCCTACTCCACTCTTTCTTTTTAAGTACACTCTTTTATGTCATTCCTTTTAAAGCTCATATTTCTTGTTATTGGGATGTTATTTTATATTAATCTAACTGTAATTTTAATTTTCATGTGATTAGAGACCCTATTCTCTCTCATCAATCCATTTTGGAAGTTTTAAGTGGCGCTGTTAGGCTGCCGAATTTTCGTAAGAGATCTAACCTCTCTCTTTCTTTTTAAGTACTCTCCTTTATGTCACTTCTTTTAAGCTCCTATTTGTTATGTTGGGGGATGTTCTTTTATATTAATATTCCAATAAACTTTATGTTAATATGATGAGATACCCTATTTGATCTAATCAACCCTTTTTGTATGTTTTATGTGGTGTCGTTAGGCTGCCGAGTTTTCGTAAGAGATTTTTCATCTCACTTTTATTCCCATGAGATTTATTCTACATTTGCCACAGTTTCCTTTGATTGGTGTATGTACTGCCCATTATTCTACTCATTGTGTAATATACTTTCTTTTATCAGTATTTACATCAATGTTTTATTTTCCATCTTTCACGAGGTGTATGTTTCGAAAGATACCCATGTCGGTAAGGGAACCTTTCACCATCCTCTTTTTAAAAGACTTATTTTGTTGGGTCTTTTAATTTACATATTTTTATGTTGTGATATGTTCTCATATATCCTTATTGATTTAAATTTTATGTCCAAGTGATGAGATACCCATTTTTTATCTCTCATCAACTCATTTTGATGTGACACCATTAGGCTGTCAAGGGAACTTCTTAACGCAATTTCGATTTCTTTGGGTTCAACATGTAGTTATTGAATATGTCATCCTTTAAATATGTGTGAATTTCCTTTGATTATTTTACACTTAATATCCACTTATATTTGGTGTATTTGTTTGTCACACATAATTATGTAATTTATTTATCCTTAAACCAAGGATATTGTCTTTGTAAGGTACTTCGTGTCAATCTCCTTTCATTGAGGCATATTTCGTTTTATACACAACTTTCTTTTATACGGTGTATAAACCCCTTTTACTTTTACTTTTATACAAAATGAATCTTTTTCTACAAAGCGTTTTACTAAATGACAAAAGGGAATGTTTTTTTTAACGTACGCGATGACAACGACCTTTTCTGCCGCTGCGAGTATTATTTGGTCTTTGGCTTCCTCAACAAGCCGTAATGTTTTTTAAAATAAAATAAATACCATATACTCTTTTATGTATTTTGGTATTGAAAATGGTTTTGATAAAGGATTCTATTATGTAAATATATATATGATATATAGTGATTGAAATGTGGAAATGTTATCATTCCTTTATATTGGTTTTATGTTTTATGATTTTATATTGGTACAAGGACATTTTAATGGGTGGTTACGTGATAAACCATATGACGGGTGGTGTCGTGAATACCAGGACAGGTGGTTACGTTATAACCTCCAATGCATTGGGTATGGAAGTCGGCCGTATGGCTGTTCCATTAAGTATGTATGGAAATTGGCCGTATGGCTATTCCATTAAGTGATATGTGTGGAAGTCGACTGTATGGTTATTCCAATTAAGTATGTTTATGTCCCAAGTTACCTTTATATATGTTATGTGTTCCTTATATGGGTTTTATGGTAATCCTTAGGTTACAAAAAGGTAAGTAATGATATCTAATTCAATGAAGAGTTTTTTACTACTTCATGAAGGTGAAGGTATTAGTTTGATAAAGTATACATGGTTTACTTGATGTTTGAAAAACTAACAGTTTTCATTCATTGTGTATACCTTACTGAGCATTTTATGCTCATCCCAAGTTTTTGAAATGTTTTTCACAGGTCAAGGGAAAGGTACAGGATGTGATGATAGTTTCAAGGATGTGTCAAGAAATAATCCATGTTTTATTTTAAATATGTTTCCGTTGATGGGAAGAATGAATACTGTCTTTTATGTAACCACTTTGTTTAAATGTGGAATGTAATGAAAGTTTCATGATCTAATTCTCTAAAAATCTAAACCTGAAAAGATCCTCAATGTGTAATCTTTTAATAACTCAAGATTAAGTAAGGTTTAAAGCTGGGGCCTTATAGTTGGTATCAAAGGTCGGTTTAGATAACTTTAGAGGTTAGGGTATTCTTTAAGCATAAGTGACATTACCATAATGGTTAGGATTTCAGAAAGAGTCCTAGTTTTAGATAAAGTGAATGAGTAAGAATATCTTAGTGATTATCTTCCTCATTAGTACATGATGGTTTTTGTTTGATATACTCACACTGCCCTTTTTGGTTGTAGTAAATGGCTAGATCTAGCAGGCACCAAAGTAACAGTGTATGTGAAGGAAACTGTGACAGTTTTTTGAGCAAGCAACTGAATGATATGGGAGCTGCAATGAGAACTCTTGTGATTATCCTCAACCAACTATCTAGAGTCATGATTGACCACCTAGACCTTGGTGATTTCTATAAGGAATCATATATGCGAGAAACAAATCCCTACGGAAGTACAGGTAATAATCATAAAGGTAAGTGTGTTCAAAAACCTATGTGTCAAAGATGTGGAAAGAAACACCTAGGAAAATGGTTCAAAGGGATAGAAATATGCTATAGATGTTGAAATGAAGGTCATAAAGCAATAACCTTCCAGGGAAAAAGGAATCTTCCAATTGACTCGAGGAAAGGGAAATAAGTTCTTTCTAAGGGATCAATTGAATGTTTTAAATGTGGTTTGTGTGGTCATTATGCAAACACATGTCCTATGAAGAAGTTTCGTGAATGGGGTCACCAAGAGCGTACAAATTTTTGTTTACCAATACCTAATGCCATTTCGATTGAGGATGAAGAAACTGGCATTGACCAATCAAACGTATGTATTATTTCATGACTATTGTTTTCCTATTTTGGAATCTTAGGATATGATTCATGATTTTGTTTGTAAAAAAGTGGTATTTCGGAATAAATTGGAAAGGAATGGTTAATGGATCATGAAGAATGTTGAATGAGTAAGATTTCAACATATAAGGGCTTCAAGAGTTATGGTGAAATTCTTAAGAGTATTAAGTATCTTTTGATGAGGGGGTTATATTAGAAGACTTTTTATATTATGTGTAACCCTGATGTTTAATATAGGAAAATTTTATTCAAGGAATAGTTATCTTTTCTTTTGTGGACATAGTTATAAAGAACCATTTGGGTTTATATGATCCTTAATTTTGAGGTAATGATGGGTTATTATATGTTATGATTGAAGTGAAAGGCATGAGATAAAATTGAGGTTAAATTATGTTATGGTTATTTTTGTTGATTTTATCCCTTTTTGGGGAATTATTTAAGAATTATATAGTTTTGGAAAAAGGACAACACGCAGACCATGTGACAACCTGTCGCGTCGGACAAAGCTGCGGGAATCGAACCCACAACCAAAGTGTGACTGGTATTTATCGCCTACCACTGGACTACGTGAATTCCCTGGTTAGTTTGACAGATTCTTTTTAGTTATATGATTTTATGAATTAAGAGTAAGTTGATTTTGGGTTATTTATTAAAATGATTAACCTATCATGGAGGATATGTGATTAGGTTAATTACTTTTCAATGCGAGACTTTAGGAGCAACTGATGTTGTTTGGAGATAAATGTTACGATTTAACTTGGAAGACTATGTGACTAAATCTTTCAAATGTTTGGGTTTCAATCTTTTATTGGTTTACTTTGAAGAATTTTATGGACAAATTGTTTATCGGATGGTCCTTATTGAACTTTGGGTTTTGTTGGACAAATTTTGGAGATTAAGAATAGATTTTCTTTTTAATGGGTTATCCTTTTCTAGATTATCTGACCTTGTACTAACCTTTTTGGTTTTGGTTTTGGTTAATGCCTAAAGAAAAGGGATGTATATAGTTCTCTTTGGTGGATTAGGTGATTCTCTAGAAGATTATTATAGTACTCTTTATGCGAACAAGTCTCCCTAAATACTCGTCTTTTGGAAAAAAAATATGAGTTTGATTAATGAATCTAGTAAAAGTTGAAAGTCAACAGGATAAATGATTATGTTTCCTTATGAATAAATTCCTCAATAAAAAGTAACTTAAAACAAAAATGTTTTCTATTAACTTTTCCTACTGGGGAATCGAATACCGTTTAACCCATTACAAGTTTGTGATTTTCTTGTGGTTAACTTTCTCCTAAACATGTTTTCTATCACTCTCCATCAGAACGTGACCCTATGTTTTCTACTCCATGTCAATGTTTTCATACTTGGAATCCTATTATGGGTTAACTCGGGTGACCTTTGTACTTATCTTTCTTTATTTTAAAGTTATTTTTTTACCGACTCTTGTTCTGATGTGGGACTTTCAAGGATGTTTCCAAGCTCAATTTTAAAAATTGCGAGGATGCAATTCCCAAAAGGGGGGAAGGATGTAACACCCCAGGTAAATAAAGAATATGACATTCTCATATTTATCTATATTTGTGAATGAAATCTTAATATGACTTTAAAGGGGATTCTATGCTCAATGGCGTACCCAACACGCAACAACGAGTTTCTTGGGAATCTTACGTTGCACTCTAATAATAAAATAATATTATTTTAAATGGTAGTTAAAATGTAGCTGTCATATTGGCAGGAATGGATATAAATAACTAAAATATGATTATATATTTTTTTTAAATGTTTTTACATTTATCTAATAAAAGATAAAGTCTTAAAATACGGAAAGAATTCAATTTTAGGCTTTTATACCCTAATTTTCACTAAAGGTTCACTTATCACCTTTTGATGGAGAACTGTCATTAAATATAGTTTTGATCACTATTATACATTCTTCTAGACCAAATAAAACTCTTCTCTAGAATCGGGACATCAAATTTTACTTTGTGTAAATTTTTGGTATTTTTCCGATAAAGTTCATTTTTTATGAATAATGTAAAATGTTGTATTTTAATTCAAAACCTCTTATAAATCTAATTTATTTATATGACAAGATTATCTTTTGAATTGGTTTTAAAGTGAAATTTGAATATATTTTTACCATTAAATCCAATAGTGGTCGTTGGAATTAGTTTCACTTTGAAATCGGACTTAAACTAGTGTCAATCTTTTGATACTTATTGTTTCATAAAAGCATGCTATTTATTATGACAGCGGAAATTAATTTTTAAATTAATTATTTTTAATTATATGTTTTGAATTTTTTAAAATAGACTTCATTTTCTAATTCAGAATATCAAATATATCTTAGGGTGATTTTTTGGTATTTTTCTGAAAAACTTCAATTTTTGATGAATAGTGAAACCACTAAGTGGTACTTATAAAAACTGATTTTTCGTTTAAATTAAATTTTACCACTTCTCTGTTTTGAATTTCAAAAATCCGACATACATGGTTGTCATTAAGAAGTAAAATGTGGTTAAATGTGATTAAAATAATTTATTAGTAAATAGTAACTTATTAAGTTTTTAATCGCGATTAGAGGTAATTAGTGTAGTTTGAGGCAAAAAAGATATTATAATAAAATGAAAATACCTTGACACATGTCCTAACCTTATTGGATGTGTCATGGCCGACCAAGACAAGCCATGGGTCAACTTGGAGACCCCATGGAGCCACTTTGGTTGGGAAATGACATAAATAACTTTTTATTTAATGTTAAAGTAAAAATGACACACACATGAGATATTTTACTAAAACAATTTTTACATGGGGTTATACAAGTCATCTTTTTGACTATAAATATTTATTAGAAATATAAAACGATTTCCTACATCATAGTATTTTTTTATAATTTTTTGACATTAAATTAATTAAATTATTTATGACATCATGATGATGCAACGATGACCTCATTATTTAATGATTTAAATTAAATGAAAGATAATGTAATATCTAAGACCTAAACATGTCCAAATCCTATTGGTTGAGTGGATTTCGAACCCTTATCACCTTATCCTCGAAATACATCAATGTGGGACCTTTAAAATCCAAAAATCGTTTGAAAATAAAGTAACATTTTGTAACTTTACAAGAGTGGCCCTCCTCTTCTCTTATAAAAGGCCCCCACCTCTACCTCTTTACCCACACTCCCAAAGCCTTTGTCTCGGCTAAACTCTGCCCATTTTGTCTCTCCACTTTCCTATCTTACTCCTTAAAGCCTTTCTTTGGGCAGAAGTCTTCCCAAGGAAGCCTTTGAGCTCAAACCAAAGGGAGTTACCCGATTTTAAGGTAATGTCTTCTTTTGAGTCCTTTTGTTTGATTTTGCTTCTCCGACCCCCTAAACTCTTTTTATTATTTTCTTTTGTAACAACTTCAGTATCCTAAATATAATGGGATGTTGTTATAAGAAGTATTATAGCCACTATTACACACACCTACATCTAATGGTTAAAGAACATACTGTTTCCGTGGATGGCGAATATCTGCCTCCCGAAACGATGATTGTTCAACATTCTTTTAACACATTCATAGGTGTCCATTAAGATGAAACTATATTTATATATGATATATAATATGTTTATGTTTTCCTTAATCTTCTGTATTTTTCATTTTGGTCATACCTTTATGGTTTCCATTATGGGTAAACGCGATATCTTCATTTAAGGAAGTGCGGACTACCGCCCCCTCAAAGTGATGTGATTCGTTAATGCCATATGTGGGACATATAAAGGATGGATTTAAAGTTATTATATATGATGTTATACTGGAATTATAATATACCTATATATCATTATTATTTCTTTCCATTAATGTATGAGATAGAAATGAAAGTAGCGTTCATGCGTACGTACGGCTTACCGTCTCCATGAATGGTGCATTTCATTTCTTATCCCCAAATGTAATGTACTATTAAAAGTACATGTGTATAATGGATATATATATGATGAATGATACATCTAAATGATGAATATAATTCTGGAATTAAAATATATTTACCTCTCATTTAGTTTTAATTCCATTAATATGACAAAGAAATGAAAGTAGCGTTCATGCATACGTACGGCTTACCGTCTCCTTGAACGGTGCATTTCATTTATTACCTCTAAATGATTATGTGATATTATAAATACATGTATATTATATATATATATATTATATATATGATATCCAAATCATGAATTTAATTCTAGATATATATAACCTTTGACCACACGAACAACATGTAATTGTAAGAAGTCCACTTTCGACTTAAGAACCAAATATTGACAAAACAAACATTATTAACTTAAATGGTTACATAATGTTTATAACATGGAAATAAGTGATATAAAAGGAATAATGAACTTGAAAAAGGTTCTTAAGAAAATATAAATTAACTCAAGTTTATTATTCAGGACGTTAAAGAACGATCGAGTCAAGTCGGACCCGAGGTAAGGGATCCTACTCCACTCTTTCTTTTTAAGTACACTCTTTTATGTCATTACTTTTAAAGCTCATATTTATTTTTATTGGGATGTTATTTTATATTAATCTTACTGTAATTTTTATTTTCATGTGATGGGAGACCCTATTCTCTCTCATCAATCCATTTTGGAAGTTTTAAGTGGTGCCGTTAGGCTGCCGAATTTTCGTAAGAGATCTAACCTCTCTCTTTCTTTTTAAGTACTCTCCTTTATGTCACTTCTTTTAAGCTCCTCTTTGTTATGTTGGGGGATGTTCTTTTATATTCCTCTTTCTATAAACTTTATTTTAATATGATGAGATACCCTAATTTATCTCATCAACCCATTTTTGTAAGTTTTATGTGGCGCCGTTAGGCTGCCGAGTTTTCGTAAGAGAGTTTTCATCTCACTTTTATTCTCGTGAGATTTATTCTACATTTTCCACAGTTTCCTTTGAGTGGTGTATGTACTGCCCATTATTATACTCATTGTGTAATATACTTTCTTTTATGAGTATTTACATCAATTTTGTATTGTCAATCTTTCATGAGGTGTATGTTTCGAAAGATACCCTTGTCGGTAAGGGAACCTTTCACCCTCCTCTTTTTAAAAGACTTCTTTCGTTGGGTCTTTTAATTTACATATTTTTATGTTGGGATATGTTCTCATATATCCTTATTGATGTAAATTTTATGTCCAAGTGATGAGATACCATTTTTTTATCTCTCATCAACTCATTTTGATGTGACGTCGTTAGGCTGTCAAGGAAACTTCTTAACCCAATTTCGATTTCTTTGGGATCAACATTTATTTATTGAATATGTCATCCTTTAAATATGTGTGAATGGCCATTGATTATTTTACACTTAATATCCACTTATATTTTGTGTATTCGTTTGTCACACATAATTATGTAATTGATTTATCCTTAAACCAAGGATACCATCTTTGTAAGGGACTTCGTCTCAGTCTCCTTTCATTGAGGCATATTTCGTTTTATACACAACTTTCTTTTATACGGTGTATAAACCCATTTGACTTTTACTTTTATACAAAAGGAATCTTTTTCTACGAAGCGTTTTACTAAACGACAAAAAGGAATGTTTTTTTAACGTACGCGGTGACAACGACCTTTTCCGCCGCCGTGAGTATTATTTAGTCTTTGGCTTCCTCAACAAGCCGTAATGTTTTTTAAAATAAAATAAATACCATATAATCTTTTATGTATTTTGGTATTGAAAATGGTTTTGATAAAGGATTCTATTATCTCAATATATTTATGATATATTGTGATTGAAATGTGGAAATGTTTTCATTCCTTTATATTGGTTTTATGTTTTATGATTTTATATTGGTACTTGGACATTTTAACGGGTGGTTACGTGATAAACCATATGACGGGTGGTGCCGTAAATACCAAGATGGGTGGTTACGTTATAACCTCCAATGCATTGGGTATGGAAGTCGGCCGTATGGCTATTCCATTAAGTATGTATGGAAATTGGTCGTATGGCTATTCCATTAAGTGATATGTGTGGAAGTCGACCGTATGGTTATTCCACTTAAGTATGTTTATGTCCCAAGTTACCTTTATATATGTTATGTGTTCCTTATATGGGTTTTATGGTAATACTTTGGTTACAAAAAGTTAAGTAATGATATTTTATTCAGTGAAGAGTTTTTTACTGCTTCATGAAGGTGAAGGTATTACTTTGATAAAGTATACATGGTTTACTTGATGTTTTTAAAACTAACAGTTTTCATTCTTTGTGTATACCTTACTGAGCTTTTTATGCTCATCCCAAGTTTTTGAAATGTTTTTCACAGGTCAAGGGAAAGGTATAGGACGTGATGATAGTGTCAAGGATGTGTCAAGAAAGAATCCATGTTTTATTTTAAATATGTTTCCGTTGATGGGAAGAATGAATACTGTCTTTTATTTAACCACTTTGTTTAAATGTGGAATGTAATGCACGTTTCATGATCTAATTCTCTAAAAATCTAAACCTGAAAAGATCCTCAATGTGTAATCTTGTAATAACTCAAGATTAAGTAAGGTTTAAGGCTGGGGCCTT
Organism: Viscum album; assembly: GCA_963277665.1. Classification (NCBI taxonomy): domain Eukaryota; kingdom Viridiplantae; phylum Streptophyta; class Magnoliopsida; order Santalales; family Viscaceae; genus Viscum; species Viscum album. The sequence continues at coordinate 1,450,028,068 of OY728129.1, forward strand.
ATAAGTAGAACTTAAACTGGAAGATTGGTATGGGGGTATAAGACCCCATTTTGGTTTTATGACTCTTCTTGGATAATCTTTCACTACCCATAGGTATTTTATTTCTATAATACCTCTATAAAGTACCCATTCAGCCACAAGCTTAACCCTCCATTGGTGATCGCAGACACTGGGTGGGAATATGTACTGACCTACCACAGTAGTGGTAGTATATATTTTTGTTTATATTAGTAAATGATCCTTCCCTTAACAAATCTTGTTTCATTTCCTCTATTATAAATTATCATTGTGATTTTTCATACTCTCAGAAGTTGTACCAATTTTCATCCTATAGAAACCACATGCATTACAATAGATGCCTCCTTCAGGTTCCCATCCAAAATGAGATCATTATTCCTATCCTCAGAAAATATTTTAGTGTAATTATGTTAACCTATGACTATTCTCACATTTAATCCCATCCTATAAACTTTTCTCTACAATACACATATATCTTTCCAATGCTGCAACAAAGAACTGCAAGTTAGTGAAGTGTCTAGTATAGTCCATCACTTATATTCTCCCCAAGGTCAAACTCATACACTTATTTCCCTCTTCTGATTGAGTGTATTATATTAATATAACTCCATGAAATTTTCCTAATATTTCTTCTACACTTGTTCTCTAGCTGGATGTAATTCCCTGAGTTTTTGAAAGGGAAATCGTTGTTCGATAGCCTAAGCGATACACAACACTAATCCCCAAAAAAATTATTATTTAATTATGATCCTTTCAACCTTTATATTAAATTTATGTATATGAATAATATTAAATAATTTAAGAAATATATAAATTTTCTATATATATGAATAAATTATTAAAAAATAATCAACCAATTTTTTGAAATTCCTTTTTATATGTTTTCTAAATAAATATTTTTATATATTTTTATGAAAAATATATTATAATTATTTTCTATAAAATTTTGAAAATTTATTTCATTAAATAAACACCATCTTTTATATCATAACATCATAATTATATTTGGGAGAAAATTTGGATGTTTTTGGAAAATATAGATTTTTCAGTGAATAGTGAAAAATATTGATCTGTATAAAATTGTCAATTATTTTGATAAATAAATTAATTCAAATGCCAAATTATTATTTAAATTTTAATTAAATGTAACATAATTATTCATTATATTTATTTAATTCTATTAATTTTATTTTTATAATATTTTAGTATAATTTTATCTTTAGGATTAAAAACACATTTTTCGGAAAACTATTTTAAAAGAACCATGTATCTTCGTTATAATTAATAAAAATAATCCATAATTAGAAATTCTATAAATTATATTTTTAGAATATATATATATATATATATATATATATATATCTATATATTAATTGAAATTTATATATTGAAAAATATAGGATATATAGTTAATTTCAGATCATCTTTTCCTTTAAAAATTTAATTTTTCAGAAAACCACTTTCCATCGAGATTGTAGTATTTATATTAAATTAAATTCTTAAAATAAATTTATTTCATTTTGAGAAAGTTAATTTAGGTATTTAAATCATGATATTTAATATAATGTAATAAGTTCAACATAACCTTTAAGCATTTTAAATAGTCACTTGAGTTAATATTTAATTCCTCGTTAAAAGGAAAATAATTAAATTATGGTTAAAATAATTTAACAAAGGAAAGAAACAAACTAAACCTAATAGTATGAATATTTATATTCAATTTTATTTGAAATAGTTATTATATTTATTTTTTTATTATTTTTACTTTATAAATGAATAAGTCGTTAGTTTGATAAAAAAATTATAATTTGTTACCATAAAACACAAATAGTATTTTGGGTAATATTAAAATTCAATTAAGGAATTTTTTCTATTGAAATAATGGACATTTAAAAAAATATTATTTTAATAAAATATTATTATTAAATAAATTTTATTTAATATAAATGATCATATAAGTTTTAAGAAGTCAAATTTAATTTTTATATGGGTTTGAAAATGTTTATTTTCACACACCATTCATTTCTTAATAATTATATTTTTGATTTTAAAAGTGAAAATTAATATATTTTGAAAATTATTTAGATAAAATTAATATTATTTTTAGAATAATAACATTGATACTATCCAATTGTTAATTTTTCATATTTTTTTAGAAAGTTGAATTTTTGTGTAAAAATTAAATATCATATAAATATACTTTGTATTTTATGAAATCATAATGAACCAAAAGTGTTGTAATAATTAATATAAATTGGATCGAACACCAAATATATGTTTCCATTTAAAAAATATGATTTTATGTTTATTTGATTTCATTTTTATTGACATTATAAATCTCCCAATAGCATTATTATATTTTTAAAATCGTTTCTTTAAGATTGCGATTCACCTCCTCATATGAAATAGAATTATTTTAATAATTTAATTTCATGGAATTATAAAATAAAAAAACAAATTCCATTTTAAAGATAAAATGGGATGGTTTCTATTTTGGGATATTTTATTATGTATAGTTCAAAACGTAAATAATAAACAAATCCCCCACTTTTCCTTTACAAACACACCCGAGCCTTCATTTCACATCACTCAAAATACTTGGATAATTTAGATAATCCTTACTACCATCTCTAGATACATCCCAAGGTTCCCCCGATCTCTCAAGAATCCCCTACCAAGCATTTGGAGTCACATTCTCAATTAACAGACCTTCCTCTCCTCTTTCCATCTTCACGCACCTTTATTGAAATTAGTTCTTTTTTATTTGAATTGGTTTGATTGGAATTAATTTATAATCAATAAGTTACAATAAAATTTGTGCTATTTGAACTATTGATCATTTAACCTCCTTCTTATGTACCCTTACCTATGTTGTTACTATGCAAAAATTCTGTAAGGGATCCTTGCATTCTCTTCTTTTTCATGTTTCTTTATTAACTTATGCATTTTATTTCCATTTACAAATGTTGGGACATGTGTATCCATGTCCCTATTACAACTCATTATATGTAAAATATATGATATACCCCTTTAACACTCCTTAAACATTGTTATGAATTTTTATGTAATGTTAATATGCTGCACAAATTTCACCACGATTTTTCATGCCAAAACAATTGTGCATTGAATACCATACCAGTTTTTCTATCGAGGGTATTAAAATTTATGCACATATACTTATTGATTAGTCACATTCATAAATATATATATTAAACATTAATTTATCATGGAATAAATTATGAAGATGAATGAATACAGGTTTTGTTTTTTATTTGGAACTATTAAGCCTGAGAATGAAATGAATATGATGGGTGTACCCAAATAGTGCTCCAATATATTGTAAAATGATTAGTATAAATATATGTCATGTTGGGATAGGTTGTGAACCTTATTTAATTATTATAATTTTCCACTATGATTCATTGATGGGTTTAACCTTGGCTGATGTTTATGATTCATTATTTTAAGTTTACATTTTTCCCATGTTATGCTAATCATGTTATATCATGTCTCATTGTTCATGTTTATGATTATTAATCTTTTTAGGCCCCACTATAGTGCCTATTGTGTATCATTTATTATTATATTTATGTTATTTCATTTCTATTCCTTTGCCCAACATTATATCCGATGATGTTTTATGTTTGTCCCCAAGTTATCCAGTACAGTTTTAAAATCCAACAAATTTTAAAAGCATGTTAAGAAAGTTTTCAATAATGTTTTTGTATCCCATGTTTAAGACGTTATTCTATGTACCTAATTCCAAAAGACACTATAATTATCTATCATTATGTTTGTATTAGGTTTAATATTAGGTAATAAATTAGTAATTATTGTGGAATAAATAGAAGGGTTGTTATGGTTGGTATAAGCAGAGAAATTTAGTTATTTTGGGGATTAAGATTTGAAATCTATATATAAATAATTAGATATAATACTAAGTATAAGAAAATATATCTAAATTTTAGTAAGTATAAATTAATTTTTTTATCAAGAAAATGCATCCCAGACTAGATAATAAATGTGTACATGTATCCAGCACGAAGTTCCTAGGGGTAACAACACCGTTATGGTGTCCTAGACCTGACTCAAAGTAACATGGTACATGACAATAGGCCTCACTACACACCTCATTTGACACTCTCGTGGGATGTGCTTTAGTAAATTCATAAGCTCATTATGAACCATTATAAATGGAATGCAAATGACTATAATAGTATACGTTAGGAAATAGATCATGGATAACATAGATTAAAGAAGATAAATTCATATGTTAGGTAATTAATTTCATTTATAAGTTATCCCTTCATGTAAATTGGATTCTCATTTTGGTGTTTAATAGTTTAAAATTACACATTATTCGGAGAAAATATAAGATTATATAGGAAATTTCTTAATTGAAAAAATTATACCTTTTATGATAGAATATTTCATTAGATTCGTGATCTAGATGATAAATGAATTCCTTAACTCTAGGAAAATAATATTTAAGAAAACATTTTCATATTATAATCATTTTGGAGGAATTCATGGACATTTTATCAATCATGGATTTATGGTTTTGTGGTCATTGAATTTATCATTACCATGTTCTATTTCACACTCGACTAAATCTTTGGATATATAATTATCTCTCATGTCTACATTTTCAATTCCCAGTAATGTTATCCTCCTTGGAAACCAAATTATGTGATGACTTTCGTACTTCCCATTCTCTCTTTTCATGAGGATTTACTATTTGAACCTTTTATGTTGTGGAATATCAAAAAAGATATTTACAAGGGTATAAAAATTCTTACTAACTTAACATTTTAATTTTTAGGATGCAATTTATTAAAGGGGCAATAATGTGACATCCCAAGTTTTAAAAAAGGAAAAATTTGTTAGATAACCCATGTGATACACAACCCGGATCCCAAAAAATAAATGATAATTTAAATAAGACCAATTCAACCTTTATATTAAATTTATATATATTAGTATGATTAAATAATTTATGAAATATACATAATTCCTAAAAATATTGATAAATGACTATAAAATAGTCAATCACCTTTTTGTAATGTCGTTTTGTATGTTTTCTTCAAAAAAACGTTTTTTTTAAATATGTTACAGTTATTTTATATAAAAGTTTTCAAATATTTTTGATAAAATTAAATCCATTTTTTATATCATCAAATCAAAATTATCTTACAGTGAATGCATGGAATGTTTTGGAAAATATATATTGTTTAGTGAATAGTGAAAAATAGATTTTAATTTAAAATTTTCATCTCTTCAGATAAATAAATTTATATAAAAGAAAATTTATAATTTTATTTTTATTTAAATGTTAAAAAATTATTATTGATATATATTTTATTCAAATATTTTTATTTATATCATATTTTAGTATATGTTTATTTTTGTCCATAAAAATGCATTTTTCATAAAACTATTTTAAAATGCATAATGTATATCCATTATAATTTATTAAAATAACCACTAAACAGAAATGATATATATGTAATTTATATATTATATATATATATATATGAATTTAAATTAATATAATAAAAATTTAATGTTATAGAATTAATGAAAAATCATTTTTTCTTTCAAAAAAATCATTTTTTAAAAAATAGTTTTCTATTGTGATTTTGGGTTATAGATTAAATTAAATAATTACACCAATATAAATTTATTTTTATATAATGTATTTAATATTTTTAATCATAATAATTTATATAATTTAATTTGTTTAACTTAATTTTTGAATAGTGCGAATAATAACTATAGTAAATATTTATTTTCATGATAAAAGGAAAATAAGTAAATTAAGAGAACAAATTATTTAACAAAGACTGGAAAGAAAGAAACCATAATAGTATGAATTTTTATATTCTTTTTTAATACAATTAGTTTTTATATTTATTCCTTATTGTTTTTAATATATATATATGAATATGTATTTAGTTAGATAAAAATTATATTTTGTTACAATAAAACACAAATAATATTTTTTGGGTAATATTCAAATTTAATTAATTATTTTTTGATGAATAAATTTTTTATAAAATAAATATTATTACCATAAAATAATATTTTAAAATAATTTTTATAAAATATAAATGATTATATAATTTTTAGGAAGTCAAATGTTATTTTTATAAGGGTTACAAAACTGTTCTCGTCAAAAACCCTGAATTCCATAATAAATGTAAATTTTATACAATAGTTTAAATTTAAAATATTTAGAAAATTATTTTGTTAAAATTAATAACATTTTTGGAATAAGAAAATTTAAATTATATAATGGGTAATTTTTCAAAAAAATTGAGACATTCAAATTTTCTGGTAAAAGATAAATATCATAAAAATATACTTTATGCTTTATGACATCATAATAACCCAAAAGTGATGTAATAATCATAATAAATGGGATACAAGACCAAATATATATATTCCATTTAAAATAATTTTCTTTATGTTTATTTAATTTATTTTATAAATACATTATGAATCTTCAAATACTTATAATAATTTTTAAAATCATTTTTTTAATAGTATGACTCGCCTCTACATAAGAGAAGATGTTATTTTAATAATTTAGGCCCTTGGAATTATAAAATAAAAAAATAAAATTTGAATGAAACCATGGGAAAGAAAATTGGAGGGTTTTTTATTTTTCATATCTAATTATGTAGAGTCTAAAACCTAAATAATAACGAAATCCCCATCTTTCCAATATAAACCCACCCAAGACCCTCATTTCTCTTCACTAAAAATACTTTATGCTTTTACATACTCTGAAAAACCCTCTCTAAAGTCCTCCCAAGGTTCCCCCAAGCTATCAATAAGCCCCTCCCAAGCATTTGGAGTCACACACTCAAGTAAGGGACCTTCCCCTCATCCTTTCAAATTCAAGCAGCTTCTTCTAAATTAGTTATTTTTATTTCAATTGTTTATATTTTCATAAATTTATTATAATTACTTTATTTTAAAATATATGTTATTTTAATTAGGGATTTTTTTTTCTCCCTCATTTCAAACATTATCTTATTTATTAGTATGCCAAAATTCTATAAGGGATCATCAACTTCTCTTCTTTATTCAAGTTTCTTTATAATGTTACGCATTCTATATTCATTTCCTAAAGATGGGAAATGTATTTCCATGTACCTATTAAAGAGAATTTTGTGACCAAATTATTTTATACCACTTTCTCCCTCATCAAATTATTTTTTAATTTTTAATTATCATCATTAGGCTTCTTCAATTTTACCATGATTTTTTATTCCAAAAACAATTGTGAAGTGAATACTATACCCAATTTACTATCAAGTATATTAACCTTTATAAACATATGATTAATTATTGGGGAAAACATTTATTTATTCCACATTCCTTGATCATGGAATAAATTAGAGGATGAATTGATCCATGTTATATGATCTCTATAAACACTTGAGAATGATAATGAAAAGAACATGATAGGTGTGACCAGATATCACTCTACTGCATTGGGTAATATCTAGTATCATGATATATAACATTGGGATAGGGTGTGAACCTACTTCATTTATGGTACTTTTTCCACCATAATGTCTTTGTGTTTTTATCATTGACCTATGTTTATGGTTCCATGTTTTAAGTTGTTTCTACATTTCCCATGTTTTGATTATCATGAAATATCATGTCTCATTGTTCATGAAAATGATTACTACTATAGTTATTCTTCCATTGTTATTTCTATTATGTAACATGTATTCTTCTCTTCATGTTATTCAATTTCTATTCTCATACTGGGCTTTATATCTCACCCCTTTCTATATTTTTTCTCAAGGTTATCCCATATTGTTTTAAAAGTCATGGAATTTTAGAAGCATGTTTAGAGAGTATTTAATAATGTTGTTGTATCCCATGTTCATGATGTTATTCTATATATCTATTTTATAAATACACTATAATTGTTGATATTTTGGGTTATATTAAGTGTATATTATGTAAAAAATATATAATTAATTTATAATAATGATTAGGTATGTTATAATACCCATCCCAATTCTGAATGTCCCACCAATGTTTCACTTGACCACGTTAAATATAAGTAGAAAACTTAAATCTATTCTCAAAAAGAGTGTCAAAATGATCAATCATCATATGGACAGACTCATTCTAGAACTCATATACCTCTAATCCACCCTCTTCTATAAATGTTAGAAGGTGATGAAACTAAACTCCCATGTAAAGTCAAACATATTTCACATAATCTGTCCTAAGACTCTCACTATAAACTAAATAAGGTTAGAAAAAAATTATTCAAAATACTCTCCATCTCCCTCAATCAGAACATAGGTATCCTAAGAATCCACTACTAGAATACAATTTCTATTCAAATACTACTTACATTTTATCAAAAAGTGTCCTTGTGGAGGCATATATCTATAATTACATACACACGTATTTGGACACATAACAAATTATTAACAGATTTTAAAGTGATGACTTCATGTAATGTCACAAAAATTCATCTATGATACCCTACCACATGGTCAAAACGGAGGCACTATCACTACCCTCTACCACCCCTCACATGAATCATAGTTAAAATAAGGTTAATCATTTTCAAATTTTATGATTTCCCATTAGAAAACAATATATCGAATTAAATTTACCCCATTTGAATCATTTACAATTTTACAATTTCACAGTATCCACCTTTTTCTTTATAATTACACAAGTAATGAAAATCTTTTTCACTTTAACAATGCACCCAAAACATATTTTCCTATGCGTTCCTGAAATGATGCATGTCATAAAAATTCATGAGTTCCTAAAATAATTCATTCATACACAAGTCTCCTTCCATTCTAGTCAATTATGAAAAAATAACCAAAATTAATTACATCACAAAACAAGTGTGTCACTTGAGGTGAAATAACATTCAACCGTAACATTAAACATCCAGAACAATAATCCTACCCTTGTTACAAAGTGTTTCCCCCATACATGGGTTAGATAATACCTTTCACAAGCTCATGACCAAGGCCCCAATCATCCTATTATCCTATATACCATTCCTAAATAGTAATTAAAAAATAAAAGTAAAATATCCTCCGACACATATTTGTAACATAAAAACTTCGGAACCACATTCTAGTTACCCGAGACGATTGGTCACATGAATTCATGTTTTCCTCTAAAACATATAGAGCATATCGGGTAGTTGAAAGGGTCTAATATGGATAATAAGGGGAGAGTACACCCTATTTAACAAAGTATCCCAATAGAAGAAATAAATAACTAAAATAAAACCATAACAAAAACACACTCGTATCACATTATCAACCAAAGCATGAAAAAATAACCAAATGAAATATGTAAATATTTTAGGAAACATATGTGTTTGGTGAAAATGAAAAAAAAATAAATACCATGATAACTCCCAGGTGGGTCCAAACAAAATTTCTAGTTCCCTCATCCATGCACCAACCCAACTCAACTATCTAACATTTAAAACATGACCTTATCTTATTCTCTAAACATGAAATATATTTAGGTAATTAAAGGATCTATCATGGGTGCTCTCCTATGATGTTCAGTTTTGGGATTATTTATGTGCAGTAGGGTGGATGACCTAAATCATCTCTTAAAGGGGTAGTAATTAAAACAACTTAATAATGGTACATTAAAAATAAAGTAAAATAGTACAAACACACTACTTAAAAATGCTGGGTTTTTGTTTACCATTTATACATATAGATGAATTATTCTGGAAAAAAATTATATTTTTTCTTTGTTTTATAAATGACATTTGATTAACAAAGCACAATGAGAATGTATTTTTTTAGAAAATAGTTTTTAGAAAATGTAATTGATTTAACTTTACCTATTGAATCATTTATTAATAATTATAATTTAATATAATATCCACTTAATTATGATCCCTTAATTTTTTAAACCTTGAACCCTACAAGAATCTACTTTGACACAAATATTAAGTGCATTTTACTCTAGGATAATTTCAGAACATGCAATCGTAGAACTCATATTTAATTTCTGTTATAAGGTTATATAATTTTCTATGGTAATTTGAGGCACTTTCCTCTCTAGAAGTTATGATTAATTGATTTTATGGCTTATATTTGAACACTACAAATTGATCATCTATGGTTTTGTATTACTGATTAAGATTGCACTCTCACAATTTACACAATTCCTGACCTCTCATGTTTTGTGTTCATTGTTCAATTTCATGATTAGTATCATTTAAATTAAAAAATAAATTATTATATCCTATAATTTTATTTATTTTAGCTCATTAATTCAAAATAAATGAATGAATAGTGTAATAGTTAGATCGATTAATATGAAAACTACTCTTCCATGGGAAGAGTTGTCATCAGGGAGGCGTTTTTCATAAGAAATGGATTGAATGAAAAAACCCAGTCTTGTCTCCACTCTTATATTACAGTACAATGGAGAAAAATGAAAATATGAATAGAGAATAATACAAAAGATTAATTGAATAAAAATTCATGTTACAAGCACAAAAGCAAAGAAACACAAAATAGAGGAGGCAGATTAGAGCCTTCTTGGAAGCATTTTTTGCACAAGGCCGTACTACTTATAAGAGGTTAGAGATGTTCCATATAGGCACCCCTATGAAAACACCTTATCAAGGCCTCAAAGGACCCTCCGAAAGAGTTAGAATCCTATGTAAATAGAGTTTGGTAGGGCTAGGGTTACAATACATTTTTTAGTGTGAAAGATAAATTCTTCCAAATATTATAATCCCTATTGTACCACATTATTGACCTATAAAACGTGATAATTATTCATTCTTCTATAATTATGATTAGTTCTTAATTGGTTCTTTGATCTTCCATCCAAATTTTGGTCCAATCCAAGTACGGATGAAGAATATATGACCTGAACACTGATGTAATATCCAATTTTTTGAATTCATTCCAGCTTTGACTTCATGGCCCATATAGACCACTCAAATGCTTCATCAAGCTCTAATATCCTTAATATAAATTTTATCCAATTAAGGCAAGAACACAATTATAAAATTTTATGTCAAAATAATTTACAAAAAAATATTTATGCATTAAAAAATGCAATAAATTTTACAAGGGTAAAACAATAATTTCTATCAAATTTTCATATGAAGGATCTAATCCAAAATATTCTATAAATAAACATATTTATCATAATGTGAGGAAATTATTTCATTTATTATTAATAAAATATTCATTAAAATTTTGTTTTATCAATTCCCTCACACTTACCCATTTTCACTCCTGAGAAAAACCTTATATCATGTATTCAAAAATGTTGTCACAAGATATGCATGTTCATATTTCTCAATCCATAGTGGAAATTTTGGAAAATTAAGAATCCCATGAAGAGTCAATATCCAAAAAATTTAAATTCATTATCACATAATTTGTGTTAAAACAAAATCCAGTGAGATTCAAAACACTAATGAAAGGAAAACTAGTCATGGGTCTACCATGCCACTAATTCTCTACGTGTGTGTGTGTTCTAACCATTCCAAGATCATAAATCCATCATTTATTTAGTATATTAAGTTCACGTAAAACAATTCTTCTTACCTAGTTTAATTAACCGATCATGTTCTACATTCATTTATAATAAGATTTCAAGATCTTCTCACATAAGCATTCTTGAAAGTAAAACTTTAAACTCTTAACCTAGATAACCTCATATGTTGTAAATTTCATCACTCGCCGCATTTATTATTTTTTTAAGTTTCACTTGGAACAAATATCAAACTGAACTCTCAACCTGTGTGTGATCTCCTCAATAAACTAATTTTAATAGTTTTAACAAGATCAAAAGTTGATGAAGAGTGGTTCTTGACATATCCAAGACACAACCCATATTTTTTTAAAGGCGTACAATAGTTGGATGATACGTACACATGGAAAGGTCAATTTGGTACAACAATGAAACTGATCGGAAGAGAAAAAAAATGGATCAGCTAATGAATTTTTTTACCTAACCTAAATATCTCATCAATTGAGTACGAACAATTTCAAAAGTTGTGGTTGGTTGAAAATTTGTGTGGAAAAATTAGTGACACAATTTACTATGAACAAATATCATAAATAATGATGTCAAAATATAAATGGTTTTATAATGTCAAAACCATTCATATCATGGACAACATTAGTTTTAATAAAAATCAACCCTTGATAATGAAATATTACTCATGATTATAAATATAATAATAAAGTTTTAATACATGGATTTTCCTTATGTTTCGCATGAGAATGTTACGTGATATATTTTTATCTTTATTTTTTATATTTTTATATTGTTTGTTTTTTTTTGTTTTTTTTAATTTTTGAAACTTTTAACCAAAAAAATTATGGAAAATACACACAAAACAAAAAAATGAAAATCCTAAATTTCTACCCCCAATGGTTGTCCTCTACCCCACACATAAAATATTTTATTTTCCTCAATGTGAACTTATGAGATGATATGTGTACCTAAAAAGATTAGTTTTAAATAGGAAAAATAATATAAAAGTGAAACAGTTAGGAATAGCCTAATATGCTCAAGTGGTGATAGGGTTATGTCATGTGATGAAATCCACTACATCAGTTAGAGTTCACTCAATTTATTTCTTCAATATTTTCTCGTTGAATGTAAATCACCTTCTAGTGTCCTCTTGTGCGGTCTCCACTTCACTATATGGAAAGACATTTGAAACAATATAAGGACCTACCATCTAGAGCACAACTTACTAGGCATCAACTTCAGTTGTGAACTGTCTAGAAGGACTTTCACTCCAACATGAAACTCCCTTTTTTGGATCATTTTACCATGATCTTATTTTTATCTTTCCTTATAGAGCCTTTAGTTCTCATATGAAGACAATATAATCTCCTCAAACTCTTGAATATGAAGATTCATTTGGATTCTATCTTAGACCAAATCCATGTCTCATTTATTTATAGCCCAATATTCCCAATGCTTGAATTCCATAGGGAGATGACAATCTTTTCCAAAAATCAATCTGTAATAGGTATATACCAATGGGGGTCTGGTGTGTTGTCTTGTAAGCCCACAATGAGTTTTCCAAGAACTTTCTCCAATCCTTCTTATTTTTTTACAAGGTTTTCTCCAAAATTTGTTAAAATTCCCTATTTGAAACCTCAGCATTGCCATTTGTTTGGGGGTGGTATGGTGTTGATGTTTTGTGTGTCACCCCATACATCTAAAAGAGGGAAGAAAATTTTTTATTGCAAAAGTGTGTCCCTTGGTCACTAATGATGGCCTTCGATAATCCAAACTTGCAAAAACTTGTACCTTGACAAAGTCCACAACAACATGAGAATCATCAATCCTAGTGGCCTTAGCCTCCACCCATTTTCTCACATAATCAATGACAAAAAAATTTACCGGAAACAAAATGAACTAGGAAAATGGCCCATACAATCAATTCCCCATACATCAAAAAACTCACAAAATAAAATGGGTTGTTGAGGAATCTCATGTCTCCTAGAAATGTTTCTAGTGTGTTGACAATGTGATCATGACTTAAAAAATACATTAGCATCATGGAAAAACTAGGAAAATATAATCAAAAGTCCAAAACATTCCTAGCTATCTATTGGGGTCAAAAGTGTCCACCACAAGAAAGTGTATGACCAAATTGCATAACAAACTCAAAATAATGATCAAGAAATCACCTCCTAATAACATGACCACTACAAATGCACTAGGGTTAGGGATCATCCAAAACATAATAATGAGACACAATTTTTAATTTTTGGACGTCATGTTTCTCTAAATATGCAGGTATTTCGGATGCAATAATGTAGTTAACTAAATCAGCATACCAAGGATGCATACCTGAGATTTAATAAAGATGCTCATTGGGGAATGTGTCCCGAAGTGGTACTTAGGCCTAGGTGTCAGCCTTTAGTGTGTGAGTAATACTATTCATGTGGTCCTCCACTAGGTTTTCAAATCCCTTATGGTCCTTTTTTTATATCAAATTATTGAAGGGGCATCCATCAGATATGTCTGGGATTTGCATCTAGCTTCTCCTAAAGGTACCATAGAGCTGTATGGTTAGAACAAATAACTACATTACAGCCCAGTAAATATAAAAAAATATCTAAAGAAAATATGATGTCAATAAACTCTTTTTATGTGGTTGTGTAGTTTTATTGGGTTGAATCCTATATCCTTGAATCATTGGAAATCACATGTGAACGTCCCTCCACCGTTTGAGATAAGATATCTCCAACCTCAAAGCTAGATGCCTCACACATAATGTCAAACGGAATTTTCCATTATTGGGGATATATGATTGGTGGAGTGGTTAAAAACTTCTTTATATTATCAAATTCTACCCTTCATGAATCATCAAACACAAAATTAGAATCCTTTTGATTTAATTGTGACAAAGGAAAAGCAATCATACTAAAATAATTGATGAAGCCTTGGTAAAATCTTAAATTCCCTAGGAAATATCTAATATCACACACATATTAAGGATAGGGTAAGGATTAAATAATGTTTATCTTAGATCTATCAACCAATATACCATTTTATTGCACAATATTCCCTAAGACAATGCCATGCTCTACCATGAAATGACACTTTTCAATGTTCAAGGCTAGATTCATCTCAATAAATTGATTCAACACCTTTCCAAAAATAATTATACATTCATCAAAATAGGATCCATACACTATAAAATCATCCATAAATACCTCCATGCAGATCTCAATAAAATCAGAAAAAATAATCGCCATGCATCTCTAGAAGGTACATGGGCATTGCAAAGTCCAAATGGAATCCTTTGGTAGGCAAACGTACTGAATGGATAGGTGAATATTGTCTTCTCCTGGTACTCTAGAGTAATAGAAACCTGAAAATATCTAGAAAATATATCCACGAAACAATAGTTTGTTTTCCGAGCTAGTCTCTCTAGTATCTGATCAATAAAATGGATGGGAAATGGTCCTTGCAAGTGGACTGATTTAGTTTCCTATAGTCAATACACACACGCCAACTATTTTTCACCCTCATTGGATCAAACTACTCTTTATCATTTTTAATAAAATAAAAAATTATTTTCTTAGGAACAACCATAATACGACTCACCCATTGGGAATCATAAATGGGATATATTATACCTGCCTCAAACAAATTTTCAACTACTTTTTTTAAAACATCCATAAAAGTTGGATTCAGTCACCTTTGGGGATACCTCACTCATTTAGCCACATCCTCTAAAATAATCCTATGCATGAAAATAGAGCGGATAATACCTAATATGTATTCCAAGGTCCACCCAATTTCCCTAATGTTGTCCCTCAAAAGGTTTAAAAGTTTTTCATCATGTTCAAAAGGGATATTGTTAGCAATTATAACAGGTAATTTATCACTACTTAATAAGTATGAGAAATTTATATTAGTTGGCAATGTCTCCAGTTCTAATGAAGGGGGTGAAGTATGGATGGATACAATGAAGGAACTGAAATATGTTCAAAAATAACAATAGTATTAGAATAAAAATCATCAAACCCATGGAATAATTCATCAAATACATCAGCATACTCAACATCCATGTCATACTCAGATTACGAATGATAAAAATTGGAATATGAATCCATTTTAAAATAAAATCTAAGAGAGTATTGTGCTTTATAAATAAGGGTGGAAGTACTCTTATACATAAAACTAGAACCAATGCTCATTATATCCCTAATAATAGGATAATAAAAATCCATTGGTTTTTTACATGGGGTATTAAAATGGGAGATAGAAAAAATGGAGTGGTCCACTGAGGGGTACTTTATGGAATCCATAATATTAAATATCACAGCTTCATCTCCAAACTCGATGGAAAGTGTACCATCATGAAACTTTATGATTGTTTTTTCATTTTTGAGGAATGGAATACCTATGATAATTGGAGCATGGGAACATACATGATCATCCTCTATGTTAAGAATGTAAAAATATGCTATAAATGTATTACCTCTTTCCCAAAATAGTACTTTCTCAAGGAATCCCACTAGATATGATGTAGCTCTATTCACCAACTACACCACTACTCTTGTCGGATTTTACTCACCAACCTGTAAATAAGAGAATACAGAGTTAGGAGTTACATTTATTGAAGCTCCTACATCCCATAAAGCATCAGAAAAGTGTTACTGCTCTACAGTGCATGGATGGTGAATGTCCTTGGATCCTTGCACTTTTTGGCATTACTAGAGTTGGTGTAATGGGTGAATATGCATTCCTTTGAAGATTTATCATCTCATTTACTTTGATCCCTCTTTGATTGGTACAAAGACCTTTTAGGAATTTACATACCATGGGATTTGTTTGATGGATTCAAGTAGAGAGATTTTTTCTCTTCACATGGTTGAATGTGTAAAAAACCACTTCTGGCATCACCTCTTTAACCATCTTCTTGGTTTGTACGAACCTATTTGGAAAGGGAAGGGGTTTAGGAGTAATATCATTAATATTTTTCTTACCTCTTTCTTTCTCCTATGGTTGTTCATTATTTACTATGGAATGGGTCTTATCCGTAGTTGTGGTGTATCTTGGTGGAATGAAAGATGCAGATTTATCAGATGTTTGCTTTCCACTTTTTAATGTGATGGTCCTAACATTACCCTTAGTATTTGGAGTATGTTGAGAGGGTATATTTCTTGAGTTCATAATTACTAGTTCATGGAGGGCGACAGAAATCCATCTCATTTGAGTCTTCAACTCTCTGAACTCCAAACCTTGACACTTCAACACATTCGGTTTATGAAGATCAATTTGTTTAAAACGAAAATCAGTGTTAGAATATACCATGGGTGGGGGATTTCTTTTTTGTTGGATTATTGATGATTGGGCTTCAAATCTCCTTTGGGGTTGTTGGAAACCATGTTCGTAAGGTGGAGGCTGTTGGTTTTTTTGTTGAAAAGTAGTCCTTTGTTTTTTTCTAGAGCCATACCTCATGTCTGATTTATCATTTCACCCTTGGTTGTATAATGGATCAAATGCATCAATCGTATTTTGTGGATATGGAAGTTTTTTTTGCTGATATGATCTCCCAAGAAACACTGCTTCACATTCTTCTATTTCTTGTAGTTGTGCGGAAATAGTCACTTGGGTGGCTTCTCTCGGTTCAAATGCAACAAGGCTTTGAACGAGGGGGTTGAGATGTCATTTGTGACAAGGAAATATATCTCCCCATTTTTTTCAATTAATTCAAGTTTGTATCAATAAAATTACTTTTAATAGAATATAGCCTGATATACTCTTTTAACATGTGGGGTACCTCGATCACCTAATTGTTGCGAGTTTTCTGTCATCTTGTTGATAAATTCATGTGTGGCTACTGGTGGATTGTCCACCAATTCTCTTATAGCCACTAAATCAACCATTATCATCATTATATGTTTGATTCCTTCATAGAAGTACCAGATGAGGAGTTTATCACAGATTTTATGATGCTGGTAGCTTTCCCACAACTTCTTAAATCTCTACGAATACTTATACATTGACTCCACATGTGCATGCATGATCCCTGAGATCTCCTTATAAATGGAAGTAGTCTTTGATCCTAGAAAAAATCTCTACAAAAAAATAAATTTCAAATCATTCTAACAAGTTACATCTTTAGGTTGTAAATAATACATCCAATCCTTAGCAGTTTCATCAAGTGATAATGGTAATGCAATAAGTTTTCTTTGATCTTTAGGGAAATTTCTTTGTTTAATGGTTGAGAAAACCAAATTAAATTATTTAAGGATTTCAATGTGACCCTAGATAGAGATCCCATCAAATTTTGGAAGAAGTTCCATTGACCCAGATTTTAGCTCAAATTTTGATTCGGGATTTGGGTATGCAATACAATTTGGTTGATAGTTAATGTCTGGTGCAACCAATTTTAGAATAGTTATATTAATTTTATTTTTATCCTTTTCATCCATTTGTTATTATTTTAAGACTAATTTAGAAGTGTTTCCAATTTATGTGTTCCCATAATGGAAAAATTCTACAACTGGTTGAATGTTTAATCTTCCCATAGACTGAGAATGTCTGATTCGTTTCCTCGGGCTACATTCAATCTCAGGGTCAAAATATAAGAGGTAATTAGGATTAGATCATGTAATATATAAAATAAAAATTAAAAGAATAAAAATGGACCATAATAAAATAAAAAAGAGAAGTTTGAGTTGATGGTCCAAAAAAATAAGAATAAGAAAAAAAATCATATTAGGTAAAGAAGGAAGAAAGTAGAGAAAATGATAATAAAATGAAAAATAAAAGAATACCTATAATTGATTTAAATGATTAAATTCCTCTACATAATTAGATCCAATTTGAAAGGCACTATCATGGGTCCTCTCAAATGATGTTCAGTTTTGGGGTTATTTAGGTGCAGCAAGGTGGCTGACCTAGGTCATCTCTCAAAGAGGTATTAATTAAAACAATTTAATAAAGGTACTTTGAAAATAAAGTAAAATAATATAAACACACGACTCAAAAAGTATGGGGGATTTTTAAATTTATTTATATTGAAGAATTATGATGGAAGGAAATTGGAATTTATTTTCTTTGTTTTTGAAATGAAAGTTTATTAACAAAGGGCACCGAGAATGTATTTTTTTTAAAATGTAATTGTTCTAACTATACTAATTACATCATTTATATATCATTATCATTTGAATTAATATCCAATTAATTGTGATCCCTTAATTTTTTTAATCCTCGAACCCTATGAGAATCACCTTTACCACAAATATTATGTGAATTTAACACTAGGATAACTTCTGAACATGAAGATGCAACACCCATCTTTGATTAATGTGTTGAGTCAATAAGGTTTTCCATATGTCTTTTCTATTCATTCATACTTGGAGGAGATTTTTGAGTCAATAAGGTTTTCTTATGACTTACTATTCCTTCTTGTTTTGAAAATCACAAACACCTTATCTTAAAGAAAATATCTTTCTACCCCATGTTTTAAATTCATAAAGAAAATTTTCCTTCCCCAAGGAACTTTATCCTTACCATGTTTTTCATTATTCATTTTTTCCAAGTACAAAATTCAGTTTTTTATCCAAAACCTTGGAATCATATAATACTTAGATATATGGCATTCTATTTTCAGGATCGGAATTCGGGTTCTGGGTTCCTTGAATTCAGACTCCGAACTCTTCTAAGATCTGACTCCGAGTTCTCTAAATTTAGACTCCAAACTCTTCTGAGTTTTGACTCTGAGTTCTCTTAATTCAGACTCCGAACTCTTATGAGTTCTGACTCCGAAATCTTATGAACTCTAACTCCAAACATTGTAACTTCAGGTTCTGAATTCTTGTGAATCTAGATTCCGAATTTCCATGAAATTCGGACTTCATAATTCTATAGAGTTTTGCTTCTGAATTCCTTAGAAAACAAAATCTGAATATCCTTGAATTATAGAAATCGAATATATTTTTTTTTTAGAATCCTAACTTTTATTTTCTTACATTCCAAATATTCTTCTTTGGTTATGTAACCATACTTTTTCTTACACTTGTTTTTTGTTATAAAACGATGTCTTTCTTTCAATTGCTAACTAACCATTGTTTGAGTGACATGTGTATGGGTCCGTCCAGAATTTAAGGAAAAATATAACCATTGGAGGAGGGATCTGGCCACTGGAGTTGTGCCTATAAATAGGAGCTCATTTGAAAGAGCTCACAACGTTTATGAACAAGTTGATCAATCTTGAGATTACATGCTACTAAAGTTATTTCTAGAGAGAGGCTCTTATAAACTCTCATGCTTCGTGCAGAAATTTTGAATGGCTTGTTAAAACTTTGATTTGTGTAGAATTGCTTCGTGCGACTCCGAATGTTGTTGAGTATATTTGAGGGCCTCTGGGGATAGGAAGACATAGGTGTCGACTACCTTAAATTTTGATGACTTCCTTGCTGATGAAGATAGACGTGTCGACTATTGTAAAGTTGAGGGCTTACGGGGATTGTAAGACAGACACCTATCTTTGTATCGAGGGATTAACCTGGAATGCGTAAGATAGAATTTATGGAAAGTATAAATCAAGGGACCTTTATCCATGGTTTTTGGATACCCTCTTGTTTGGGTTAAAAGTCTTATTCCTTGTTACTTGTTTGTTTCAAGTTATCTGTTGTATTTTGTTTATTGAGGAAATTATAACAATCTTATACATTCCTTATACTTGTACTTTGATTTAGTAAGATTCTATATGCTTTATGGTAGAATATTGGTATTTTTAAACTTTCATTAAGTTTCATTTTCCGGAACCATCTTTCCAGAGTTTCTTTTCCAGAATCACTTTTCCAGATTCAGGAAAGTTTATAGAACTAGAGGATATGTGAATTACCTTGATTAACCTTGTTAAATATAATCATCTTTAAATGTTTCAAAGGAGTTTTTTAAATTATACAATTCACCCCCCCCCCCCCTCTGGTATTTTGATCACTATTAGATACCTCATTCGGTATCTATATTATTTTGATCCTACATTTGGTATTATAGAGTTTATTATACTCCAAATACCATCTCAACAATTGGTATCAGAGGTTTGGTTCAATCTGAATTAATCTCACGATTAGATTTAGGAGAGAATTCATCTTCTTCTTGTTTTCAGAATCATCTTTTTGGACGCATAAATTACGGATTCATATTTTTCTTATAAATAATCTTGTTCTATATTTTCCTTACTGAGGAATATTTTTCTTGTTTAAAAACTTTTATTACTAACAATTTTGTGTGGAGAATTTTTCTGTAACACAGCAAGAATTAATGTTGGTTCCATTGACAACCTAAATCCACCAATACCACCTATTTTTTATGGGAATGATTATGAATATTAGAGAGACCGTGTGAAGACATTTATTATCAATACTAGAGTAGACAATTTTTTCATGCTTACGGGAGGATATAAAATCCCTGAGAAGGATGTTAGTACTTTCACAAATCAAGAAAAGTATGAATATCAACTGAATTATAAGGTACACAATGCATTTCTTTGTTCTATGACTAGAAATATAATACCCAAATTTCATCTTGTGATGAATTAAATTGTATATGGAAGAAAAATGAAGTTACACACTTTGGAACTTCCAAAGCTATTGAAACAAGAAGAACGATGCTCAGAGCTGAATATCATGGTTTTTTCTTTCCTTATGGAGAACCCATATGTTTGGTGCAACCATGATTCATGACTATTGTTAATAGTTTAAAATCCATGGGTGAGAAAATATTAGATGATGAATCTCATGTTGATAAGATCATAGACATCATGCATAATGAGTGGGAATCTAAGAGGAAACTTATTGATGAGAATAGAAAGGTTACTCAGATTTCACTTGATGAACTTTTCATAACTCTTCTTCATCATGAGACTAGAATGAAGAGAGATGCTGAAAACATTAAGAAGAAGAATGGGAACGGCGGTGTTGATTTTACTACAACTTCAAATCATACGAAAGCAAATACTCCTAATAGAGTTACAAGATCCAAATCTAATAAGGTTATTATCCAATCCGAATCTAGTGGAAGTGAATCTTCAGTTAATGAACTTGCTAATCTTTCTTGAATGATGAACAAGATAGCTGGACAGAAGAACTTTCAATCCATATATAAGAATAAAGATAGAAAAGATATGAAATATTCATAAGTTACATGTTATGAATGCTAGAGAGATGGATATATAAGACCTGATTATCCTATGCTTAAAAGAAAGGAAATAAAAGAAAGGAATTCTGAGAGAAATAGAAAGAACTACTACAAAGCCAAAGCTAAGAAAGTCTTGAAATCTAATGACACCTGTAGTGCTGTGGTGGAGACTATTCAGATGAATCATTAGATTACGAATCTTCTGGATAGAAGAATCTTGGATTAACAGCCAGACTACCTATTGACAATCATTGATAATGGCTATCATACAAAATGCTGAATCAATGACCAATGTTTCTTTGAATCCAAATTATAGTAATGATAAATATAATGAATCTTCTGATGATGAATCTTCTTCTTATGAATATGACACTCTACATACCTATGAAAAAGTTTCTAGGTTTGTTAAGCTTCATAAGAATTAAAATTATAAAGTCAAAAAAAAGCTTGATAAAGGAAATTATAGGATTTTTATACTTACTAAAGAAGTATCATATCTTTCTAAATATCTTGATAAAAAAAACCATGATTTTTAAAGTATTTTAAAAAATCTTGAGGAAGTAAATTTTGGGAAGGATAAACTTTCTAAAGATCTAGAAAATGTAATTTCTAAGAAAAATGTTTTTGAGCCTAAATCTAGTTCTATAGCTAATGTTTTTGTAGAAAGGAACATATTTATTAGATTAAAGTCAAAAAAAAATTCCTTGAGGAAGTGTTTTTCAAACTTTACCTTAGGTAAAGAAAATTTTGATAAGATGTATTCACAAATCTGACCTCTAAGGAATAATTCTGGTTTTGGTTATACTAGTTGTAAACCGATTTTTAGTAACAATTATTTTGTTCCTCAAAGTGCTACATTCAGTACTATGTGTCAGTGTGGTGGACACTAGTCAAAAAGTTGTTCTTAAAATAAAACTCAGACTTTAAATTTTCATAAAGCCTATTTTTCTAATAAAATTTGGGTGCCTATGATTTTTCTTTCTAAAATTCCCTAATCCAAGAAAGTTTGGGTTCCAAAAGACTAACTCTTTTGTTTTCAGGAAAATAAAGAAATTACCAATAGAAATACTTGGTACATGGATAGTGGATGTTCCCGGAATATGACTGGTAAAAAAAACTATTTTGAAAAGATTATCAAGATGAAAGGAGGAAAAGAAACTTTTTGAGATAATGATAAGGGTGAAATTATTGGTATAGGTAACATCATTCTTATTGGAAAACATTGATTTCAAATGTTTTATTTATTAAAGGTATTAAGCATAATCTCATTAGCATAATTATACTATTTGATGAAGGTTAACTTGTAAATTTTAGGAATGACAAGTTCTTAGTACACAATTCCAAGGAAGAGTTTATTTTTTTTCCAATAGGAAAGTGAATGTCTATACACTAAACTTAGAGGACCTTAGGAGCCAAGACTTACCTAATCTTAGATCAATGGAAGATCATTCTTCGTTGTGGCATAGAAGTTCAAGACATTGTAACCTTAGTAATCTATGAAAACATTCCAAGAAAGGACTAGTTAAAGATCTACCGAAGCTTAGATTTGATTCTTCAAAAGTTTGTAATCATTGTTAATATGGAAAGCAACATAAATCATGTTTTAAATCAGTTAGTGAAGTCACAAATACAAATTCATTACATTTAGTGCATATGTATCTTTTTGGGCTAGCACAAACTGTAAGTATTTGAGGCTAGTATTATGTATTTGTCTTGGTTGATGATTACACTATATTTACATGGGTCTATTTTCTAGAAAATAAATATGATGCTTTTTCTTATTTCAAAAGTTTTAGAGCCCAAGTTAAAAATTAGAAAATCCTTCCTTTGATAACTATTCATAGTGATCGTAGAGGAGAATTTCAAAATTTGGATTTTGAATGATTTTTTAGTAGAAAATGCATTAGTCATAACTTCTTATCACCTAGAACAACTCAATAGAATGGTGTTGTTGAAAGAAGAAATATAATTCTTCAAGAGATAAGAAGAACCATGTTTAGTGAGTATTTTGTAGCCAAACAATATTGGGCTGAAGCTATAAGTACTACTTGGTATACTATAAATCGAGTTTTGATTATACTTTTTCTTAATAAAACACATTATGAGTTATGGAATGGTAGAAAACCTAGACTTTCCCACTTTAAGGTTTTTTTTCAGGATATTCATTCTGAGTACTAAATATAATCTACACAAATTCGCACCAAAATTTTATGAAAGAATTTTCATAGGGTACTCCCCAACTTCTAAGGCTTATAGAGTTTTCAATAAAAACACTTGTACTGTTGAACAGATAGTACATGTTAAATTTGATGAAACAGATCCTTTTGTTTTTTAAATAATCCCAACCTACATCTTCGGATGTGGCTTCAAAAACTGATTATCACCCTTTGTTAGAAGATCCACTTTATAAGGATGATTCCCAAGAAAATGTCTTTGAAGCATTTACCCCAGAAGCATTCCTACCCTATATTGATGAACTGGTTTTACAAAACCCAAATCAGTTGTTTCTAAAGAGTCAACCCAGAGATAGTATCATTGGTGATGTGAATCAACTTGTAAGGACTAGAAGTTCCTTAAGAAAGGAAGTGTAATATATAGAATTTCTTTCCCAATTAGAACCAAAAAGAACTGATGAAGCTTTAGGTGATGATGATTGGGTAAAATCTATGCAAGATGATTTAAATGAATTCAAAAGGAATAAATTATGGACCTTGGTTGAAATACCTAAGGAAACTTCTGTTATTGGTGTAAAATGGGTTTTTAGACATAAGTTTGGTGAAAATGGAATCATAGTAATAAATAAAGCTATATGGTTTGATAAAGTCTATAATCAACAAGAAAGAATAGACTATGAAGAAACATTTTTTCCAGTAGCTATACTTGAATCTATTAGTATTTTACTTGCCTTTCTAGCATTCTTCAATTTCAAACATTTTCAAATGGATGTGAAATGTGCTTTCCTTAATGGTTTTGTACACGAGGAAGTTTTTGGTTAAAAAAATCCTAGTTTTGAAGATACAAAACATCCTGAACATGTTTATAAATATACCAAAGATTTGTATGGACTTAATCAAGCCCCTCGAGCTTGGAATGATAGACTTACAAGATTTTTTCTTCAAAATAATTATGTTAAGGGAAATGCAGATCTAACCCTTTTTATAAAGAAAGATAATAAAAATGTTTTCATTGTTAAAATTTATATTGATGAAATTATATTTGGTTAAACTCAGCAATCTTTAACTGATTCCTTTGTGGATCTAATGAAATATGAATTTTAAATGAGTATGATGGGTGGGTTAACTATTTTACTTGGTTTTCAAATTTCTCAAAAACCAGAAGGAATCTATATATCCCAACATAAGTATATTAAATATCTTCCTTAAAAGTATTGATATAACAACCCTAAGAGTATAAGTACTTCCATTTTTACCTCAAACACTCTTGATCTTGATGAAACTAGAAAACCAGTAGATCAAATATCTTTTAGAGGTATGATAGGAAGTCTACTTTACTTTACAGCTAGTTGTCCAGACTTAATGTTTTCAGTATACTTATGTGAAAGATATCAATCTAATCCTAAGGAATCTCATTTAAAGGCAGTGAAAAGAATTTTTCCTAGATAAAAGGAACCATGGATCTTGGAATCTTTTATACTTATGGAAATTATTTTATTCTAAAAAGTTTTTCGGATACTGGATTTTTTGGATATAGAATGGATTGAAAAAGAACATCTGGAACTTGTTATTTATTTGGAGATTCATTAGTTTCTTGGTCATACAAGAAGAAACACTCAGTATCACTTTCCACTACTGAACCTAAATATGTAGCAGCTGGAGGTTGTTGTGATCAAGTATTTTGGATGCAACACATCCTCACAGACTTTGGTATGAGTTTTACAAAAACACAAATTTTGTGTGATAATATTACTTCCATTTCCCTAAGTTAAAACCCTAAACATCACTCTCATGAAAAACACATAGATATTAGGAAAAACCTTCTTAGGGATCACACACAAAAAGGAGATATTATTATTCAATTTAGCAAAACACAAGATCAACTTGATAATATTTTCACAAAATCCATAACCTCTGATAGAATTGAATACATTAAACAGAATCTAGGAATAATAACCATAAGGTAATCTTCCTTGTTAACTTTCTATTGAAACTAATCTCTTTACAGTAATAAACTCCTTTTCATAGGGGGAGTACATTTTCTTAACAGTTAAATAAAATTTTCCGTAATCAAAATTTTTCGTAATGAAAGTCTGCATAGTCAGTTTTTCAAAAAAAATCATAATGAAAATTTTTGTACTTTTTTTTCATAAATTTTTGTAATGATGTTTTCAAAAAATTTCATAATGAATTTTTCAAAAAAAATCGTAATGAAGTTTTCAAAAAAATTGTTAATGATGTTTTCAAAATTTTTCGCAATGAAGTTTTTCGTACTCAAAAGTTTTCGTATTGAAGTATTTCATTTTAAAAGTTTTTGTAATAAAAATTTTTCAGAATCTATAGTTCTTCAAGAAAATTTTTCCTCGATATGAATAATCATCCTAAAAATTTGAAAGGTACATTCCCTTTCGTAAATCTTCATAATCATCATTTACTTTCTGGTATTTTCATTTGTTTTTAAAAAAAATTAGATTCTCTTTTCCTTAAATCTAAATGTTTTTTCTTAAAAAACCACAAAAGATTTGTTTCTATCAAGATTTACTTCTGACTATCATATTAACTGTCAGATATGATTAGAAGAATTTCCAGTCATTGGATTGAGTTTGGAAGATGAATCGTCACTTCTAACACCTATATAAAGGACCCCCAAGGGTTGTCCCAAATCGATCTCAAGATCGTGCATGCTAAAGTTATAACCCTCTACTGAAGCCCATTCTGAAATTCTCAGAGTTTCTCAATTATGAATGTTTGTAGAAGAATCCCCTCAGAAAGATATGTCTACTGTCAAGCCAATTCTGGAGTGGCCGGTGTATAGATAAAGGTTGGTGCATCCTAACTTCTTCAACAAGTATGATTCTATTAATTCAAAGAACATTAAGCTGAATAGATGTGAGAGTGTTTTCATATCGAAGCCAGGGGCTCAAGACTTAGTTTATCTAGATATGCTGATAAATTTTAATGAATTATTCAGTTTCATTAAGGAGGAAGGTAGAGAAAAGTTTTCCTTCAAAAGATATGAAAATACCTATTCTCTTTCATACACTAAGGCATCTAGTTTGATTGGAGTGCCATATTAAGGAGAAGCTGAATTCTGTTCCCACAAACTTTCAGATGTTAAAAGAAGTTTTGTAAAGGTGAAATCTCTAGAGTGCCTCAGTTTTACTGATGTCAGGACTCCGAATATTGTTCACCTCTCTACAAATAATCGGATCCTTGAACTTTGGGTGCAAGGATTTATCATTCCAAGAAAAGTTGAAAAGGACACTTTAGAGTGACATGTACATCCTAAATTTCTACTGAACCTGAAAAGGTTAATTTGGTTAAGAATATTTGGATTATGATCAAGAATATCAAGAATGGAAATATAAAGGCTCAGATTATCATGTACCTAGCCATTCATTCAAAGATGATTCTATGATGTCTATAATCTTTTAAAATCCATTACAGCTCGAAGCTCAGGAACTATAAAGTTGTTCTTGTCATTGATGATAGTTTGAAAATAATGAACATTGGATTTTCTAATGACTTTGGAGAATTTTATGACCTACCTGAGGAGGAATCTAAAGCTAAGAAACAAGAATTGGTTGATCCTTCATGAAAGGTTACAAAGAAGAGAATGTTGTAGGAAGTGTATGAAGAAGAAAAAACCCCAAAAGATAAGGAAGGTCAATGCACATATCTAAAACCTAAGAATCAGAAATTTTATCCAGATGATGTTATATACAAGTGGAGAGAAGAAAAGGAAAAAAGGTAAGCAGGGGAGCCACAGTTTCGCTTGGATCCTATAGAAGCCATGCCTTTAAAAGAGAAGACAATTTATGAGCCTGAGTAGCAAGCTATTGAAAAGAAGTTAAAGAAAAAGATATCTGAGATTGAGATTGTGTTATGCCTTCTAAGGGATACTGAAAACTCTTCTGAAAAAATTCATGTACAAGAATCCTTCCTTGTAGAACCCTTACCTGAGACTCCAGGGAAGAAGTTCATGACTCCAGAAAAAGACCAAGAGAAGTTTTTTCAAGAGAAATAAGTTGTCATGTGTATATTAGAAGATACGGAAAGCAGTGGTGATACTGAAGAATTGATTAAGAAAGTGGAAGACATACATGAGAAGGAAATCCCATCCGAGAAATTGTCAATCTGAACTTATCAAGCTAAATCTTTGAAACATTCTACTCTTGGGTAAGATGATAAGGCTGAAGATGAAGTGAACAAGCTATCTAAGGAAGAATGTTATAATCGTCATTTTATTCATCCTGAGGATGCTGATGTAGGAGCTCAGAAAGAAGAAGTATATGAGGATAAGATTGTTCAGCTGTCTGATAGTGAACATGAATCTATGGATGAAGAAGCTGTTCTGAAAACTGATAAAGGTAAAAAGGTGGTATTTGATAAACCTACTAAAGTTGTTTTAAAGAATAAGGAATTTGGTGGATCTTCGAAGAGGAAACTTGTTGAGATAGAAAAAGAACCTTCTCCTAACAAAGTTTTAGATTCAAAATCATCATCTCTTGGACATGATTTAATTGTCCCATCATTGAAGAAGCTTGTTGGGACCATACTTATTTTTTTGATCATTGACTCTAGATGCCAGATGCTTCAACACACGCTAAATCAGAAATCAGATTCAGTGTCCATGGTGTTGGACAAGTGTGTCAATATTGAGGCTGATTTCCAGAACATCTTCATTAACTATGATGCCCATAAAATATCTTGTATGAATGTGGATAGCTGGTCAAAGAAAAAAATTAAAGATTTGAAAAAACTTGATTTGTTTCAATATGGTGTTAAGGAGTCGTTTGACATAGAAGATGGTAAGATCAAGGATCTTACAAACAGTTTTGAAGAAAAGCTAACTCTTAAGCAGAATACTCGGATTCAAGAAGTAATGGATTTGAATGGAAAGTTGTATTCTATTTCCCAAAGCTGTAAGAGAGAAAGGGATCCTCAGATTAATATTGAAGAAAATTTTGTTAAGTAGAAAGAAGTCCTAAAGGCTCAATAAGAGGCTCTCAAGGCTCAGGAAGAAGGAATCAAAGCCTTAGAAAAAAAAAGTTAAGGATCGCGAAAATATTCTTAACAGAGTAGAGGAAGATCATAAAGAGATCAAGAATCTGAAGACTATAGTGAATAAGCTGATTCCCAAAGAAAAGGAAGGATGATAGACCCAATCTGATCTTTTGTTATATTTTTCTTCCATGTACAAATTCTTTCTAATCATAATGAAACTTTTGGCTATTTGTCTTTTTGATGTCTTTCAATAATCTTGTAGGTACCATAATTTATTTTCCATTCCCTCAAACTCTTTCTTAAAATCACAAAGGGGGAGAAAGGAAAAGTAATACTATGTAATGAAGAAATATCCCTAAGTAAGGGGGACTTTATCTAAGGGGGAGTTTTCATTACAGAGATTTCTGTATTCAAGATAATGAAAAATCTCATTCCATAAATCTAGAATATGATCCTAAGAGTTCCAAAGCCTAAGGGGGAGTTAGTCATATTCATCATTGTCCTTGAGTAAAGGGAGATATGTTTTATTATCATAGTCTAGAAAAAAATATTTATAAGTCCTTATATTCTTTTTCGTAAGGATGTTTGTGCTTTCCAAAAAAGAGGGAGATTGTTGAGTCAATAAGGTTTTCTTTATGACTTTTCAATTCCTTCATACTTGGGGGACATTGTTGAGTCAATAAGGTTTCCTTATGACTTTACCATTCCTTCTTGTTTTGAAAATCACAAAAACCTTATCTTAAAGAAAATTTCTTTTTACCACATGGTTTACTATAATAAGGAAAATTTTCCTTCCCCAAGGAAATTTACCCTAACCATTTTTTTCATTATTCATTTTTTCTAAGTGTAAAATTCAGTTATGTATTCAAAACATCAGAATCATATAATACTTAGATATAGAGCATTATATTTTTAGGATCCGAATTTAGGTTCTGAGTTCTCTGAATTTAGACTCTGAACTCTTCTATGTTTTGGCTTTGAGTTATCTTAATTCAGACTCCAAACTCTTATGAGTTTTGTCTCCGAGTTCTCTAAATTCAGACTTCAAACTCTTATGTGTTCTGACTCCAAATTCTCATAAACTCTGACTCCAAACATTGTATGTTCAGGTTCTGAATTCTTGTGAATACATATTCCAAATTTCCATGAAATGTAGACTCTGAAATTCTATAGAGTTCAGGTTCTAAATTCCTTAGAAAATAGAATCTGAATATCCTTGTATTATAGACACTGAAAATGTTTTTGGTTAGACTCTAAACTTTAATTTTCTTTCATTCTGAATATTTTTCTTTGGTTATGTAACCATACTTTTTCTTACACTTGTTTTTGGTTATAAAACAACGTTGTGCTTTTAGATACTAACTAACCGTTGTTTGAGTGACACGTGTATAGGTCCCTCTAAAATTCATGGAAAAATATGACTGTTGGAGGAGGAAGCTGACCATTGGATTTGTGATTATAAATAAAATATCATTTGAAAGAGCTCGCAACATTGATGAAAAAGTTGATCAATCTAGATATTACATGCTGCTGAAGTGATTTCTAGAGATAGAGGCTCTTATATACTCTCACGCTTTTTGCAAAAAGATTGAACAACTTGTTCAAACTTTTCTTCATGCATAATTGCTTCGTGTGACTCCGAATGTTGTTGATTACATTTGAGGGCTTTTGGGGATATGAAGACAGAGGTGTCAACTACCTTAAAGTTTGAGGACTTCCTTATTGAGGAAGACAGAGGTGTCTACTACCTTAAAGTTAAGGTCTTGTAGGGATAGCAAGATAGACTCTGATATTTGTTTCGAGGGCTTAGCCTAGTGTGGGTAATACAGACTTTCTTGGAAGTATAAATCGAGGTACCTTTATCCAAGGTTGCTGGATACCCTTCTCTTTGGGTTAAAAGACTTATTACTTGTTACTTGTTTGTTTAATGTTTTCTATTGTATTTTGTTTATTGATGAATGTATAACTATATTATACTTATAATTTTACTCTGATTTAGTAAGATTCTATATACTTTAAGGTATAATCTTTATCTTTGTAAACTTTCATTAAGTTTAATTTTATTGAACCATCTTTTTGAAGTTTCTTTTTCAGAATAAATTTTCTGGATTCAAGCAAGTTTATAGAACTAGATGATTTTTGAATTATCTTATTTAACATTATTAAACATAATCATCTTAAAAAGTTTCAATGTAATTTTTTAAAGTATACAATTCACCCCCCCCCCCTCTTGTATTTTCAGCACTATTAGATACTTCATTCAGTATCTATATTATTTTCATCATACATTTGGTATTATAGAATATATTATACTCCAAATACAATCTCAACATAATGTTATAAGGTTAGATTATTTTCAATGATAAATTAAGGCACATTTTCTCACTGGAAATTATAATTAATTGAGTTTAGGGATCACATTTTAAAAATAAAAAATTGAACCTATGCGGTTTTTTATTACCAATTAAGGTTGCGCTCTCATAACTCACATAATTCCTGACCTCATGTGTCTTGTGTTAACTGTTCAATTGTTTTATTACATTCATTTAAATTAAAAACAAAATTAATAGATCATATTATGTTAATTAATTTATCTCATAGATTCAAAATAAATTAATGAATAAGGTAAGAGTTAGATCGATTACTAAGAAAACTACTATTCCATGGGTGTAGTTGTCATCGTGGAGATTTTTTGCATAAATAATGGATTGAAAGGGGAAAACCCAATATTTTATCAACTATTATATTCTAGAACCAATAAGAAAAATAAAAATATGAATGAAGTATAATACATGAGATTAATTGAATAAAAATTGTTATTAAAAGAAAAAAAGCAAAGAAACACAAAATGGAGGGAGGAGAGGAGAGGCTTATGGGAAGAGTTATTTGCATAAGGTGTTACTACATATAAGAGGTTAAAGATGCTCCATAGAGACAAAACTTTTCTACACCTTCCCAATGCCTCTTCCAGCCCTCTCAAAGAGTTAAAATCTCATTTAAATAGAGTTTGGAAGGGCTAGGGTTACAAAACCTTTTTTAAGTGTGAAAGGGAAATTCAGAAAAATATTTTAATACAAATTTAAACTCATATTGGATCTCTAAAATGTGTGAATTATCCATCTTATAGAAGGATGATTTATTCATAATCATTTCTTCGAGCTTCCTTACAAATTTGGGACCAATCTAAGCCCTGATGAAGAAGATATGGCCCAAACACTGAAGTGAGATCCAATCTGCTAAATCCTATCCATCTTTGACTTCATGGCTCATTTAAAACACTCAAATGCACAATCCAGCTCCAATGTCCTGAATAAAATTTTTATCCCATTACATTGGGAACACATTTAAAAAAATTTAAGTCAAAATAATTTTAAAAAATATATTTATTTCATAAATACTACAGTGAATTTTAAAACAGTAAAATTGGAATTTCCACTAAATTATCAAATGAATAATATAATCCCAAATATTCTATAAATAAAAATATTTAGCATAATGTGAGGAAATTATTTCATTTATTATTAATAAAATATTCAAAAAAATTGGTTTTTATCAAGTAATGATCAGAATACCCAAGTAAGGTTTTCGTACAACTTAATAGGCCACCACTAATGACATTTCAAAAAACACAGTCTATAGCAGTTTATGCAGTTCTATAAAGAATAAAATTAAAAAAATGATGAAAAATATTTACTTTAAATTATTCTCCTAATAATCAAATATTACCCAAGGTTCATGATGACACTTGAACCAACAGTACCTTTTTTGGACCATGTCGGAGTTTCTACCATCCCAAAATGGATATCCCATCTTTTTTCCATCGTGAATTTTCATTAAACGAAACATTCAATTTTCAAATTGAAATATTTCTTTCCTAGAGAATCAATCGGGAACCCAATGGGTATTTGGAGTAGTAGTCCCTGCCCCATAACTTAATGACGGAAATTATACATAATTATATTGGGGTATAAGAGCATCACTCTAGCACCCCATAAGGATTTGGAGCAGTAGTCCATGGTCCAAAACCCATCCATTGATATCACATTACATGGATCCATATTTCCAACAATTTATCATCAATTAGTGCAACTCATTATTCATCCCATTTCAAAGTTTTATTTATCAACCAAGCTTGAATTCTGAGACATCATTTTTATCCTAACGATATACCCTATGGGTGACAACTAGTTTCAATTGTATTTTCAAACCCCATTGGTTTATAGTAATTTCATAAAACATAAATCAATCAGTTTCATAATCCCCTTATCCACAAATTACATTACCACATAATAATCCAATTTCATTATCACAAGGGAAAATCAATAAATTGATTAATTCAATTTAGAATGGAGTTTACTGACATGGAAATTTCAATTTCCCAATTATATACAGGCAATTATAATCATGACTATGGGATTATACTGTTAGATCACATAACTCATGTTCATTGATGTATGTTCTCCAATCCAAAATCACAAATTGAAATTGAATGATTGAAATCACAATAATGAAGTACATTTAGGACTAAAACCTACGATAAAAACAAAAAAAAACATAACCATCCCAATCTATATATTAAACCATATCCAATGGATGAAATAATCCTTCCAAAAGATGATTTAAAGAAGAGATACAGAAATAAAACCCAATTGGAAAGGAATTACTTACCAACAGGGAGCTGATCCTTCCACAAAATCATTAAATTTTCAAGAAATGTGTTCAATGAACCCTTAAATAATATATGGGCACTCAAAAAAATGAATGAATTTGTGTTAGTTTGAAATATAGTGTTTAGGGGTAAATACCGATGTTTAGGAATATTTTTAAAAAAATTAGAAGAATTAATTCTCACACACACAGTTTCCAAGGTAAGGGTTCCTGATGTTTCAAAACCATGCACCTTATCTACGAGGATCTTTTTAAGGGTGCACAGTTTCTCTTAAGTGGTGCATATTTTGAATAAAATTGTTCTAATCATTTAAACCCCCATTGTTTTAGGGTTTACATTTGGAGTGTGGCCACACTGTTTGGTCAAAATATCCACCAACTGTGCACTACCTCTTGTGTCCCCGAAATAGGGTGCACAATTTACTAATCAAGATATACCAATACAATGGTAAAAGAGTACCTAAAAAGTAGCATGAGACATCCCCAAAATTGTTTGGATGTTTTATATAAACAGCCCCTTTTATATGTAATATCAGATATTTCGTTATCCTTGTGATATTTTATGTGTCATTTAATGTCGTTCTTTCGTTGGCCATATGATTCAAATATTCCAAAGTGGTAATGATTTTATTTTATGATATCATTATTTGATGGGATTGATTATGATTATGTTATTTATGACAAAATATTATGAAACATATATATTGAAACTCATGAATTTTCTTCTCCTATTTTTATTCATTATATCAATAGTATCAAATTCCAACAATTTGGTACTCAAAATAATTCAGAAATTTTTATATGAAATTATGAATATATTCCTTTCTTAGGTTGGAAAACTATTTTCATCCAAAACCATATTTTATAAAAGAAAAATATAATTCTTATTTCTATTCTATAATAATTTTTTAAATATATGTTTACACATGTTTGGAATTTTACCAAGAGAATTTGAAAGGAATATTCAGGTCATTTTCAAGACATTTATCATTTTTCTTTTACTAAAAATCTGAAAGGAATATTTGTTTTAAAATTTATATCATAACCAAGAAATATTATCTTCTGGGACATTATTCTCGTTTGATCATTAATTATATGTTTTTAAGTTTATTCTCAAATAAAATTATTGTCAAAATTTTTAACATATTAAAAAGGTTTTTTTTCAAAATGGACATGGTATTTTCCTCAATAAATGTTTTATGTGATCTTTAAAAATGAGTTTACACATAATATTGAATTTATTAATGTTACCTATGACTAAATATGGATATAATGCAATGATAGAATTTTTATTATTTCTCTGAATGGTTTATGTTTATGATAACAATATGTTTATGAATCCAATTTCTATTCTATGGGTTTTGTCATGAGAAAATTATAATGAATCATGGTTTCATTTTTATGGGTTATACTATGATGAAATGGGGAACTGATTTTGAAACATATATCTTTTCAATATGTTATCATATGATTTAAAATTTATTAAACCCATTTACTTTTCTAGGTTATGATATGATGAATTTCTTATTATCTTGTGGCACACATATGTATTATTCTCATTATGTGAGGGGTGGGACCTATGTCTCCCACCAATTAATTAGGTAATTATAAATTTTTTATGACTTCATAGGGTATATGGGTTTTTATACCATAACCAAAAATGGAGGGTATACAAGTTGTTAAATCAAGCCCAAAAGAGGGAACACGGGATTTCATCTGAAGAACAAAGTGGGTACGAGGGTCGCTTTCCCAAGAATTACATGTTATGAATGTCTTAGTGGGTAGACATGACATATGATTTTCTATTATTATATATATTCCACAAATCTATGTCTTATTCCAATGTTATGTTCTCATTAGTCATGTTTTATTTCCTTATGATTCATGTATTTTTTAATACCAAAATTTATTCCATGAATTAGGATTATAATCTTTGATATGCTGGGTATGATTTTCATATATTATGGTCATTTTCTTCTACCCTTATGTTCATCATATGCTTATGTATCTCCGTTGTTTATCCATACTAATAATATGATCTCAAACTTCCTTAAATTTCCTTTCCTTAGGTTTTAAAAATATTTATTATGTATGATTTTTCTAATAAGGGTGAAATATATAAAGAACTTAGTAGGAGATGACATAACTCAATTATAAACCAATAGTTTTTTCTTCATCTTTCCAAAGGAACTACACTATTATGGTCTATAGGTGTGTGTTTTTGTAATGTATTGAATATTAATCTAAAAATATATAATATAAAAGTATGATAATTCAGGGTTTATAAAATTCATTTCAGAACATTATCTCAAGAGGTACCAATTTCAGATTATTACAGCATTGGAGATGTAATGTAGCCTAAAAAATCATGATTTCTAATATAATATAAATATTGTTATGTCTATGTCATCCATAATCATATACGTTTTTCCAAATAATCCAATTTTCAATGGAGTGTGTAGGATACTGAATTATTGTTTTATTTCATATTTTCCAATGTATTCAATGATTTTTTAAGTAATCACTTCCTATATCATATATCAACCTCATAAAAGGTAATATTGTCTATTTATATGTCAGACTTATAAAACTCTATATCAATTATAGAGCCTGTGATTTTTTTAACTTCAACGTAGAAAATTACATCCACATAAACTCATATATGAATGAATTAAAGTGCCTCTATCATTTAGTTGCTTCTTGTTTATAAGGAATAATTCAACAGAATCAATAATTTCCAAACGTGTTAATGACTGAATCTAGCCTCCTTTATTGAATCATTTAAGTAACTTTAATTTATTTCATATTCTATAAACTGATGTTATATCATATTTTATCATTATTATATATCACATAAATTCATATAAATGATATTCTTTAATCTATTTTGGCCCAGATGGGAATATTACTTGTGTCAAAAAAAGTATTCCCTACTTGTTTACATAGATAATTGTCCTAACATACCTCTCTAATTGAAAATAAATTTCCTTCAATTTTGATCCCCTTTTACAATATATGTATATCATCCATACATTTAAAAAAGAATCCATTTTTTATGAAAATAATCATCTCCCATATCACATAGATGTGATAACTTTGACAAATTGCGGTTTCATCAAAATAAATTAGGGCTTCTTTGATTCTTACAAATAGCTTATAATCGCATTACTCTAACATTAAGAGATACATCATTGCAAAATTTCACATCTCACCATTAGATTTCCAAACATTTTTTTTTATTCAGATCACCTATATTGTTATAAGAACACACATTATCAATAATCAATGGTTTTTAGATATACATGATTTTAATGAATCCTATTGAATATTAGCCTAGTGGAAAATTGAAATTTTATATTTTCCAATTACACAAATTTTTTTCAACTATTTTGGAATAAACCTAACACACAAATGTGCGTGCACACACACACACACACACACATATATATATATATATATATGATGTTTTAGATTCTTTATATCATCTTCTACAGACCTCTTCTGTGCTCTCAAAGAATATTTTAACTATATGTTTTCAATCATCATGTTTTTTATTTTTCTAATGTATCATATATGGTTGGTGTATCGACATCCATTCATGATCTCTTCTTAGTCCATGTAGAGATATATTATTCCAAAAATGATAGGCCTCATGTAAAGAACCATAATATCAATATTACCCCTAAAATCATCTATTTTTTAATAATTTAATAGTTGAGTGGTCAGTTTCTGTCTTTTATGTTTTTCCATTAAATCACTAGATCTCACAAAACACTACGTCAATATTATTGTTTAAGAAGTGTTTACAAATGTTGGCAAATTTACCAAAAAAAATTCTATATTAGAGTATAAATTAATCGTTCTTTAGGGATGTAAATTATTCATTATTTCATCCTATAAATTGATTATTCAATATAAGTAGATTAATTTTTTATTAGATTTCCTAAATACATTCCATTTTTAAATATTACTACTTTTTATAATAGCTACTTGTTTATGGTTTCAATGAATATTTAACTTTTTATATTAAAAAATTATTCATATTCCTTTTAATTTTATCATCTTGCTCTTCAACCCTAATTAGATACTTCCCTATTTATTTAATTTCCTTATCACTATGGATAATGGTAGAAGTCAGTTCTTCAATGATTTTACCATATTTTCAATATCAAGATTCTACATTCTAATATATTTCCATTATGTATTTCACAATCAATATTTTTATATATTTTCAGGGTCTTACCTTTATCTGAGTGTTTCATCCCTTATTCACTCAATTTAATTCAAAAAAAATTATTTCCATTTTCAAATTATATTCTAGTGGTATATCCTTTCTCTAAATCATACATAATGATTTATTATGACTAATATTTTTTTTGGTTCTCTTATTATTATTATTATTATTATTCCATGATAACATTTTATGTAAACCCCCATAAAAATTTTCATCATTTCTATCAGTCATAACTTTTTTGAAAAATAGAATTTATCTATTGTGGAAATATGTGAAATATTCTTCATTCTCATAAACAGAAATTTTAAAATATCAATTGTATTGGTGGATTTATAGGTAACATCATCGTCATCATTTTCTCTTCAAATTTTTATGGTTAATTTGGAAAATAAATTCCAAACCAAACCATTATTATAATAGTTGAATGTAATCTTACAACTTTACTTACCTCTTTCTCCACTTTTGAAATTTACTAATACAGGAGAAAGAGTCTAAGAATAATCTTCCATGTCTTCTTATTCATTTTAAAATCATGGTTCTCTCCAATATACCTACCATTGAATGATTTTTTCATGTTATACTCTACTTTTTATTGAACTTTATCTTCTAATTTCATAGATAATTAGTTTTAAATAAATATCATCCAAATGAATTCATCATTATCTCAATGTTTAAGATTTTAGATCATTTACTCAAATTCTTATGGAGTAATTCTCACCAGTTTTTCAAAATA
The DNA here is from genome assembly GCA_963277665.1 of Viscum album. Lineage (NCBI taxonomy): Eukaryota > Viridiplantae > Streptophyta > Magnoliopsida > Santalales > Viscaceae > Viscum > Viscum album. The sequence continues at coordinate 1,450,066,598 of OY728129.1, forward strand.
GTATATTCTTCAAGAGTTTTTAGAAAAACTATAATTTTTCTAACAAATAGATTCAGTGTATTAAAGAACTCGTCCACAATTTCATATTCATGCATTATAACATATTTAAACTACTTTTGGTTAATTTATAGCTTTTTATCCTTAAATATTTGGTCCTTAATAAATTCAATGAATAATCTTAAAACAAGAATTAGATTTTCAATGAGTCATAACCTTTTTATCTTCACTTTCTGAAAAAAAAATATTATAAATTGTTCATAGCCAAAATTCATTTTCAAAGTTCCTCTTATTAGAAAAATACCATAATACGTTTTCATTTGGAATATCTATTCCACATTAAATGGAGTCAATAACATCTATACCAAGTGAGATAAATTATGGAAATAATCTCCACATTATGTAATAGAAACCATTTCTAACAAATAATAACAGACCTATATTGTTAACTAACTTATGTATATTAATTCATGAAACTTGGGAGAAATACTAGAGAGTAAACCTAGATTTAATACCAAATTTTAGAATATCATGAAGGGTAAAGTGAACATTGAGGAGGGATAAATGAGTGTACCCACTTTATAGAGACTATAAAAATCTATTTTCTTATTTTATGCCACATTTGGAAGTTTCTCACGAATGAAAATTATAATAACATAAAAAAAATTCTAACATCCTTTTCTACCCATGTTTGATGACTATATCCCCAGTGTGTCATGTTATTTATCCCACACACACTAATTCATTTTTATTATGAAACAAAATATGATCAAATGTAAGACCTTGTAATCTTTATAATTTTTAGAAAATACGGATTATAATCATGAATCAATGGAATTAACGAACACTCCTTGAATAATGGTAATGAATGAGTATTTTAGCATTTACACATACCCTGTATAAGATATTATTCTATATAACTTATAAAATAACATTGATGGGTGTTATCCAAACTCGACGATTCCATTAATTCATGATAATTATACACCTTTTATTTTTTATTATTTTATATTCACATGTTTTTTCCTTAAAAATATTTTCCTTCTGAATTCTAATGGACCTGTTTTTTTAAGTGAGAATCCCTAACATGAAAACATTTGAATCGATTCATATTCCTCAATTTAGTTATACCTATTATTCAAACATCTTTTCATCATGTGATATATGAATTATCGTAGCCTTTAACTTCTCAAAAATTATGATATGGATTTTTCATTCAAATTATTCATCATCATGTGTATGGAATATATATAGTAGTGATAGGGATTCACTTCATATATAGTATAAATAATATCACAATCATATAAATCTCTTTTTCTAGTCCTCCCTTTTTGTAATTTTAAATCATGATCCATTAGTGATAATGTTTCTTGATCCATAAAGAACAGGTTATCAGCATCATTATATTTATTTCATAAATCACCAAAAATCATTAAATATCATACAAGTCATCCATATAAAATTCAAGAAGTGCATGATAAATCATATAAAGCTACTAAATACTCATACATAGGTTTCAAATTTTACATATATGGACTCAATGTCTCATAAATACATTTATAATTCTCATACACAACACATAATATGAGAGAATGACCCATACATATATTAAAATTTACTTATATGAAATCATACATGACTCTGACATAGATAAAAAAATGAATATTATAGAGATTTAATGACTCATACGTCAAAACTTAAATGAATTATAACCACATTAATTCTCTTAAAAATAACTCAAATATATAATTTCTGACATCTCTCAAAATTAATTAGAACATATTCTTCAAATTTTTAGGAATTCAAAAATACTATTAACAAGAATAAAACTTCATCTTAGGGGTTTTTTTAATTAATGGACTCTCTAATTTCTTTACTAGTGGTGTCATCGAGCATGATATCCAATGTTAATTCTTCCACTAAAAACCAGAAACCAAATTCCCCTAAGTGTTGTACAAATTACTTCCACATCATCAATACTATCCATATAATGAAAATTAGCACACAATTTATCACAATTATATTATCATGGAAAAAATAAAACAACATCACCTAGACGGTTCAAAAAATTCAACTATAATCATTAATTAGGAAATAATTTCAGAAGACTGGTAATTATTATAAATTAATTAATTTCAAATTATATGTTTAAATTTCCATCATCAAATATTTTGGGCTTGTTATCATTTATTTCTTAGTAGTTATAAGAAAAAACCAATGAAAAAAATATTTTTCATGGGAATTACTACTTCCACTACACCATAAAACATTATTTAATAATAAATATGATATACTTAGATCCAAGTGCACAAGTAGTGAACGGAATTCTACATAGTGTGAGATACTTTATTTATTCTAGTTCAAACACTATTATCAACCAAAAACATGATAATGAAATTTAATAAACTATATTATAAGAATATTATTCAACATATCATCAATCTAGATTAAAATATTCTTAAAAATACAAGATTAATTTAAATAACGTTGATTATATCCCGACTACTCATGGAAACTCAATGACATGAATGAGAAAGATTTAGATAGAATCTCCCTAAAACTGCCTCCCGAGGATTTCCATGTCTATATCAAATCTACCATTACTACCATAAATACAAATGGGTGATCATATACTATTATTTCAATAAATAATAAGTGTCAACCTGAATGGTGATATTGGTCAACTCAAGAAAATACCTGAACAGTATTCCAGATTAACAAGGGGTGGAGATAACTATAGAGGATATCAAATATAACATTGTGGGAATAATTTATCCCTCTAAATATCGATAAATGAGTCATTTAATCAAATAAATAATCTATCATGGTGTGTCTATAAGTTCATATTTTATTCAATATAAAATAAGTTTTTTTTTGGAAAAATGTAACAAAACCAATCATGGAAAAAAACATATAACTAAATCCTCAACATACCCTAAATAAAAATGGTACACTCTAAGACCAATTTAAAATATAAAAACTATATAAAGGGTCAAATGGTTGATATATACATGGTCATAAACAATCTAAAGGTTCCCAAGACACCAAAAAATTGATATCCTCATGACCTAGGGCCATCCCCTAACATCAAACAATGATCCACTCCCTAAGTGTCTTACATGAATGAAATAAAATGAATTAGATTTTCTAGAACATAAAACTAAACCTGAAAAATACATCAAGTCTACTAACCCAAATTGGTTTAATATGGGTTTGATTAAAACATCCTTGTAGTTTGACACAATTAAATTATTCTAGTAAATTAGTTTTCAAAAAACACACCATAAATGGTAGTTTGAAACATAACATAATAACGTATTGATTTTAAATTTCAAGGACAAACTCATAAGAATTACATAACACTATTTTTATAATGTATTTTAATGTTCTTAATGTTAATGTGCTAAGATATGCTAGAGATAACCCATTTATAAAACCATCTATTTAGAATTTAAACTAATTTATTTTTGTAGGATAAAAAGTTATAAAAATAAAAATCAACATCCAAAACAATTTACAAAATAAATTTGGATTCAATAAAATAAGGAATACATAATTGATAATATAAATGGTTATGTGTAACTGTAAGAATTTACATGAAAGATATATAATTTTTTAACTATGTATATAAAATATAATTAATGTCTTCATAAAATCTATAGTAACCAATAAGTGGAAATAAAACATGGAATGCTTAAAAACACACCACAAAAATGAGGTGAAATCATTCCCATCATGGAAGAGTAATAAATACAAACTAAACATAAACTCAATCAGTTCTTATAAATAAGAGCTGCTATCACAACCCATCCTCAGGGGCCTGTGCTATGACTACCCCAATCCTTCCTTCCATAGGCTATGGGTTGGAGACTAGCACTAGAAAAGAAATTTCCCAAAAATGGGAAGGCATTGCTCAAAACCTGTACAACAGATACATAGTACATTAAGCACAAGTAAAACACAAAAGAATAAGAAAGGTGAAACCATAACCAAAAACCACCATAGAGTGTAAAACCAAGTACTAAAGTAAAGGGGATAGAATAAATTCCCAACTGAAATGAAAATATAGCAAAAATAGAAAACAGCTCCTAAGGTCGTCCCTCAAGGATTTTACCTGAAGTGTAGGTATAGCTCATCATTACAGATATCCACGTCAACATGTCACCATTGTACATCGTCAAGTCCTGGCTCCTCAAGACTTAGTCAAAGCTACCCATCATCTGCACAGGACACAACAAGGTGTGGGTGAAGCCCGTGGAGGGTGAGTATAACAATACTTAGTCGGGACCCCAAGACCCATGAAGGTCTCTCATAATTAAACAAAGGAAAAACCACAAAGAATTACCCCAATCACAAAGCACAAAGAAAAGAAAATATCACACCAGTTTTAAATTATGTGTAGAAGTATAGATGTTTAGTCATAAAGCTAGATCATTTTATTCTGTAATGAGGCTCTATTGCAGACCCACACATGATCATTGGGTTCTGATTCACACTAGATCACTCAGTGCTGATCCATACAGGATCACTCGGTGTTGATCTATACAGGATCTATTTTTTCTGATCCACACAGTGTTTCTCAATGCTGATCCACACAGGATTTCCATTCATTCTTCACGTGTCAGCCAACCACTGGATTCTCATGCAAAACACACTTCATTCCAGAAATATCCTCTCTTCGTTCCATCTGTCATATTTCATATTGAATTAATTACCATGAGAAAGTAACCGAATGAACTTCAATGTTATAAGGGTTCCAATGCAATAGACGACGCGTCAACCGGATGCCCGGTTTGTATGTTATAGGCATTTTATTGCTGAGGGCCTGATTGGATTCAGATTTGATTCAACCCGAACATTCTCCAAATTTCACTAAAACTCAAGTGAATTATCTCATAAGTACCTCCTCATCCTAATGGCTTCATCTCCACAGATAGTTCTTCAAATAGACATCTGGTTTAGGAGATATGCTCATTTAAGCGTAACTAGGCTAAAAAGGGTCTATGTCTGGTTTAACCCGGCCCGCTGGGCCTGAATAGAAGGGCTTCGCTCGGTCTGGTACGCCTGGTCCAGCCCACAGGGCCATGGGCATGGCCCCCTAGCTACGGTCTATGGCTGCTGGGCCACGGGTTCAGCCTGGCCCACCCAGCTAGGCACGGACCGCCGGGCCGCGGAACTGCCCTACCCGCTGGCCAGGCCTAGGGGTCTGCTCGCCTCCCGAATAGACAGAAGTCTGTTAGGTTTCAAAGTATCAGTGTCATTTGGAGCTACATCACCGGGTCAGTCCCACTAGACTAGTCACCTATGAAACTCGTAAACCACACATCTTTACTCCGTTGTGTGCCGCTGTAGTGCATCGCCCTGGTCCGATGAGGTAGGAAAATTTCAGCCACCCTTTTTTTGGTTGTGGTGCCTTTGGCCGCTGCCACCTTCTCATGTTCAGCGGTAGCCAGTCGTCGCCTCCTCTGGTTGCTGACACCACCGTGCTGGTGATGCTTCTGCGGGCCACCGGCGAAGCTCTGGTGGTTTGATTCCTTTTTGGTCGGCACCTATAGCCTCCCAGGATGGTTCCTACACCATGCAGCCTGATGTTTCACCTTCCCTCCATATTTCTTGGTCACCCATGAAGAACTCCACCAACCTGAGATTGACAGAGGGTTTGGGTCGGGTTCAACTCAGCCCGCACCCTCCGCATTTGTGTTATAACATAGGAAGGATAATTTAATTATAAAAAACTCCCATGAAGAAACCATGCCTTATCCTCCCACATTAAAGAACGAAACGAAGATAAATTCGTTGGTTGGTTGATCAGTGTTTTCCATAATATTTATGAATGGGGAAAAAGGGATGAATTAAGAACATAACCCCTACCTTGAATACGTTGGTAGATGGTGCAGATGAAGAAGATGGGACCACATTCGAAGCCTGTCCATTGGCTTTTGTTGCTATCAGGTTCAAATCCTCTAAGGCGTCGAATATCTGTTCTATGTTGGAGTAAGTCATCACTAGAACATTTCCAGAGGTTCCTCTCGTGATTGCACAAGAACCATGCCCAATATTTGTTTAAATAGATGTGAGGAACCAACCACATTGCATAACATTAATGCAGTTTATTAATGAACCACATTTAGTGTTACATTAAAACAACCAACATCGAGGTTACACAACCCAAGGGTCAAGTCATTGAATTACATATTAACTTCATGGTTACACCACATCACTCAACGGTTACAAAAAGAGATAAAATAACTCATGGAGTTATTTTATGATTTTTTTGTAAAGTCTAAAAAATAACTTCTTCATCAAACCCCTGTCGGAAGATGTTATGCATCACCTAAGCAGATCACTCTGCTGTGAATTCAACGGTGCCCTCAGATTTTTTATCTAAGCACCGGTACAAAAGATGGAAATTGTCACCCGCACGTTAGATTAACATACCTTAAAAAAAGTTTAAAAATTATAAACAGTCACCCATGATTGGAATCAGTCAAGGTTAGGCTCTTCCTAAAGAGAACACACCCTGAATAGCTCCACAGTACCCTTGGATTTTAAATCTATGTTACCATTTAGGAGTTTAGTAATTTAACAATAAAGTAATTATTACTTAAGTATTTTATTTATGGAAAAAAACTAACTTCCATTGTCGGTCCGCGCTGGCCAATGTTAGGATCTTCCTAAGGAAAGCATACCCTCACGAGTTTAGTAGTGGTATCATATTTTTAATTTGATTCACCGTTCATGAGATATAATCATTTGAAAAATAAAATAATTTAATTTACGGTTATGCCATTTTTGGGTTTTCTCACTGGAGGCTTGTGCCAACTAAACATAAGTCACACCTAGGGTAAACTCGCCATCCTGAATACAATGGTACCCTTAAAGTTTTGATCCATGAACCCTTTTAAGAGTTATTAAACTTTATTGGGAAAACTGCTCACTCGTGTTACTTAAAGATTAACATTTTTCGATGGACCATTCTGGTTACTCTGGATCTCAGAATCATGTGCCGTCAATTTTTGCAGTCTCGTAATAATCCAAAATAATTAAAAAATTACATATAATTTTTATGTATTTACATTCTCAACACCTTAGTAATTTTCATCCTCGAAAGCCACAACAAAGGCGATGAAAACAAATGGGGGTACTCAACCCGAATCGGAGCCTCCCACTCTCATGTGCTCTCATGAAGGTTCATGTGCTACTACCGAACTCGCAATAGAGGGATCAACCATCCATGAAGGACCTACTTCTTTTGATCATCAATCTTTATTTGGAACTCCTTAAAAGTTGCCTCATCATCAATGTCTAGCTAGCCTCAGTCGTTAACAAGTGATGGATCATGCACGTGCCTCATCAACTATGACACGTGGAAAATATTATGCACCTGGTGAAGCTTTGGGAAAAGATTTAGACAGTACTCCACCTCAAAATCTCTGATTAGAATCTGGAAATGTTGGATGAACCTTAGACGTAGCTTATTCCCCCAGCTGAATCTCTGCAATCCTCATCTGGGTGAGACTCGTATGAAGACGTGGTCTCCCTCCTAGAACTCTAATGGTCTCTATCACCTATCAGCATAAGACTTATACCTTCTCTGTGCAGTCTTCATCCTCTCCTGGATGATCTACACCTTCTCAATGGTAGCCCATTCCAACACTAGATCCATAAGTTCTAACTCCCATGGGTCTGTCCATCATAGAGGTGATCAACACGGTCTGCCATTTAAATCCTCAAACGGTTCCCTATTGATGATGGAGTGATAACTATTATTGAATGTGAACTCCATCAGTGGTAGGTGATCCTCCCAATTGTGAACAAAATCCATGAAATAATAATGAAGCATATCCTCCAAGGTCTGTATGGTCTGCTCCATCTGACCATTAGTCTAGGGCTAAAAATTTGTGCCCAAGCATGATAGAAGCTGATGCTCAGCTTTCTCTTGCTGACAATTGAGGCATTGTGATATAAACTCTACCACTGGTTTATTTATCCCTAACCACTAGTACTGACGTTGGAGGTCCTACTACATCTTTTCTACACATGGATGTACCTCCAAAGGGAATGTGTGGAACTACCTCAATATCCTCCTCCTGTAGCGTCACTAGTACCATGGTGAGTCCTCAGAAAAGGATAATGTTCTCCCCACATTCAGAACACCATTTAGGAGCCTATTCTGAGGATATGTGAGTACGTAGGGTCTCGCAGTCTGTGTCTCCAAGATGTGCCTTCTGAATTCACTAAAATAGGTGGGGAGTGACATTGATAGACTAGTGGTAAGTTGCTCCATCACTATCTAGAAAAGATATTTGCAATGCGGCTAGCTATTTGTGGCCTCACTCAACAACTGCAGACCAGACCTCATATTGAGAGAATCTTCCACCACGTCCCCCTTCCCAGAAGTATAGACTATCTCGAAGTCATATTTCTGGTAGAACTCCAACCATCACCATTGTCTCAATTCCTAAAAAGACTACAGGATCCATTCAATCCATGTGAAAATCAACCCCTTTTAATAGATTGGTGTGACATCGACCCTATAGTGGTGGGTACTCATTCTCCACAGAAACATGGATAAAGTTCTGGTAATCCACACATAACCTCAAACACTATGTTTTATTAATCCCTTCCTCTACAACGTCTCCCAACTATAATCTCAACTCTCAGAGCTCCGTGGGAGCCATATGATATGTATTTATAGATATCAGTGTTGTCCCTGGGTAAAAGCCAATGCAGAATTCCCTCTCCCAGCGTGGAGGTAATCGTGGAAACATCTTTTGAAAGGTTATTAATGCACTCTACCACTACTGTTGGGAACTGAAAACTCAAAAATCCTGCTTCCATGAGGGTAAGGCTGACCGACTCAAGAGTAATATACTACACCCTCCTATTCCTGAGTTTATCTTGTGCTACTTGGGTTTACTTTTTCTCCAACCATGGAAAACCTCATTCCAATGTTGTAGATATACCACATCAATTTTTCCTAAAACAGTCAATATGAGCATGAACTTGGGATGACCAGTCCATAACAAAACTAACATCATAAGGCCTCGATGCTGCCACCAAGAGGTTCCAACTGAAACTCTCACATTAAGTGTCAGATCACACCGTCGGCAAAAGTGTGATTATCATGTCTCCTCTCATAGGTTTCTCTAAACGTAAGGGTCAAGTCAATGGTTTAACCAAAAAATCTAGGCCTTGAAAAAGATTCTTAATAAGAATAAATGATTAGTACCTATGTCTATTAATTACGATACCATTTAGTAGACACATACCATAATTCGAATCATTCATGGATCCCTTGGTTCACACTCCTTGACCGCATGTAGTGCCTCCCTTCCCCTTAAATTCAGCTCCCTAAGCCTGGTAGGGACTACATTGTGATGGTGGTTATAACAAGTCTAAATCTACACCAACTCCTTCTACTCTCCTAGCTTCCCTTCTAGATATGTTGTCCATCATATTTATCTAGCTCTGTCACTTTCTCTTCCTGAAACAATTTACATGTCTAAGTCTCTGATATTGATGATGGTTTCCTGCATTCCCATTGCTGACATTCACTAGATGCATCTACTCAGTCAATGAATTTTCAACCACAAAGGTTCTCTCTATCACCCTAACAGAAGTAAGAATGCACATAGGAATAGTGATGGCTCGGATGTCCTTAAACACATCTCGCTCGGTGGTATGATCCATGATGCACTGGTCGTATCGTATTAATCGAGTACCTGGAATTGTCGGTACACCTTGATGAATACTCAATTAATGACATGTCTTCCTATAAAAAATGTAGAAGCTATTGGGAAAACAAACACCCTTAGCTTTTCATGGAAAGATAACCCATTCTCTGGGGAAGGTTCTCAAGCTCGGTCCATGGAAAATGTCACCTCATCATAAGATAGGGGTAACCTAACCCTGCCATTGCCCTGCTAATTTACATAGAATGCTCACTACTTGGACCACCATATGATCTAATGGTGCCTTGGCGAGATGAAAACCCAGTCACCACCTCATTCTAGTCCTTAACAACCTATAAGTGGGGCTCGCCTTAGAACCAAAGGAGTATCTTTCAAGGAAACCCGTGTAAGCCACTGAGCCTACATGTGTCCTCTACTAGTAGAGCCGGCAGTAACTGATAACCAATGGGCAGTGGTATTGCTGGGACACCACCCGAAGGTACCATCTCGTGAAATAGTCCTTGTATTAAAGCCTCATCACTTTGTAAACTATCCTCATGGTCAAAAATTGTAATCCTGGTTGGCTATCTACATGGAGGCATCATGGAAGAGAATCAAGATGAACCACAGTAAATAAGTTATACCTGGTGACCTGACTCGAAATAGGTCAATAGAGAAACATTTTCAAACTAAATGAAATTGGTGTTTTCATGTACTGAGTCAGAAAATAAAATTTAGGGTTCTGGTGTGTGGATACGTCGGTCGCTGCACCAACACTATACTCCTGGGATGGTAATTCGAACTCAAGAAACATAACATTATTGTTCCATTGAAAACACAGGTTCTTAGTTCATCTAGTAGAACCAATCGCCTTTGATACAACTTTTTCACGACTCGTCCCCAGGGGCCCGTGTCCTGACTAACCCAAGCATGACTTTCATAGGCCAGGTGTTCAGCACTAGCACCAGAGGGGAATTTCTATAAAATAGGAAGGCATTGCCTCAAAACATGCACACACACACACACATGATACACTGCAAACTAGTAAAACACAATGGAAGAAGGAAAGTGAAACCATAACTATAATCCACCACAGAGTCTAAAAGTAAGTGCTGATGTAAAGGGGGTAGAATACAAGCCCAACTAAAATGGGAATACAGCAAAATTGGAAAACAGCTCATGAGGTCGTCCACTAAGGATCCTACCTGAAGGGTACATCTCCGTGGCTCTCCACATCAACATGTCACCTCCATACACCGTCATGTCCTAGATCCTCGAGACTCAATCAAATACACTTTTCGTTTGTACAAGACACAACAAGTTGTTGGTGAAGCCCATGTTGGGGTGAGTATAATAATACCTAGTAGGGACCCCAAGAACCTTGACAGTCTCTCAAAATTCCACAAAGGAAAAACCACAAAGCATAATCTCATTAAAAAATCACAAAGAAAAAGATAACTCACACTAGGTTTAACTTATGTATAAAAGTACAGATGTTTACTTATAAAGCTAGATCATCATATTCTTTCATGAGGCATTATTACTGACCCACATAGGATCTCTCAGTGCAGAACCACATAGGATCACTCGGTGTTGATCCACAAAGGATCGCTCGGTGCTTATGCACACAGGATCGCTTGGTGCTGATCCGCACAAGATCGCTCGATGTTGATCCACACAAGATCACTATTCATTCTTCATGTGTTAGCCAACCATAGAATTCCAGCACAAAGCATGCTTGATTCTAAGAGGATCCACTCCTTAAGCCATTGGTTGTATTTCAAACGGTATGAAGTCCCATGAGGATGTAACCCAATTAACCGCTATGTTATAAGGGTTCCAACACAATAGATGGCGCGTTAACCGGACACCCAGTTTGTAAGTTATAATAATTTTAGTGTCGAGGGCCCGGTTGGATTCAGATTCGATCCAACTCATCTATACTCAAACATTCTCCAAAACTCAAGTGGATTATCTCATAAGGACCGCCTCATCCTAAGGATTATTGCGTTGTAGATGGTTTTTCAAACAGACATCTTTTTTAAGAGATATGCACATTTAAGCGTAATTGGGATGAAAATTGTATGGGTCCTGTCTGACCCGGACCACTGGGCCCCACCCAAAGGGGTTGTGCTCGGTCCGCCTTTCCTGGGCCAGGTCTGGTCCGCTGGACCACGGGCTCCTCCGGGCCCACCCGGCTGGGCACAGCCCTCCGGGCCACGGAACCGCCCGACCCGCTGGCTTGGCATGGGGGATTGCTACCCTCCAGAATAGACAGAAGTCCGTTCGGTTTGAAAGCAGTGGCACCAGTTGGCACTGCACCACCTGGCCAGTCCTGTTAGACCAATCACCTACAAAACCCATAGACCACTGGTCTTCCCTCTATCGTGACTCGAAGCTTCAGCCTTCCACCATGGCGTACCACCGTAGCGTGCCGCCCTGCTCTAATGCGGCCGACAAAGGTCGACCTCCCCTTTATTTACCGCGGTGCCTTTGGGCGCCGCCCCCATCTCGCAGTTGGTGGTGGCTAGCCACCGCCTCCTCTGATTTCCAGCACCGCCACACTGGTGATGCTCCCGCGTGCAACAGGTGAAGCTTTGATGGTCTGATTCCTTTTCCGTATGCACCTATGGCCTATCGGGGTGGTTCCTACACCGCACAACCACAAGTTTCTCCTTGGCACCATATTTCTAGGTCGACCACGAAGAACGTAGCCAATGTGAGATCAGCAGAGGGGCCAGGCCTTGTCCGGCTCAGCTCGCGCCCTCTGCGTTAGTGTTATAATATATGGTTATTTAATTATAAAAACTCACTTAAAAAACCTCACATTATCTTCCCACATTAATGAACGAAATGCAGATCAACTCATTGGTCAGTAGATCTGTGTTTTTCATAATATTCAAGAATGGTGAAAAGGGAGGAATTAAGCACATAACCCCTACCTTGAATATGTTGGTAGACGGTGTGGATAAGGAAGACGAGACCATGTTCGAAGCATGTTCATTGGTGTCCGTCACTTCCTAGTTTGAATCCCCTAAGGCATCGAAGCTTCATTCTATGTTGGAGTAAGTCATCGTCGGCACATCACCAGAGGTCCCTCTGGTGACTGCACTAGATCATTTCCCATGCTTTGTTTAAATATATGTGAGGAACCAACCACGTTGCATAAAATTAATGTGGTTTATTAATGTATCACATTTAGTGTGATATTAAAACAACCAACATCGAGGTTAGGAAACCCAAGGGTCAAGTCATTGAATGACCTATTAACTCTACAGTTTTACCATTTCACTCAACAGTAACAAAAAGAGATAAAATAACTCATGGAGTTATTTTATAATTTTTTTGTAATGTAAAAAAATTAACTTTTTCGTCCGACCCTTTCTAATTCATGTTATGATTCACCGAAGCGAATCCCAACACTATGAATTCAACAGCGCGTTAGATTTTTAATCTGAGCACCAGTTCAAAAGATGGAAATCGTCACCCACACATTTACTAAATGTACCATTAAAAAAGTTCAAAAATTATTAATAGTCACCCTCGACCCCTGCCGGTCGAGGTTAGGCTTTTCCTAAATGGAACATGCCCTCACGAGCTCAACAATACTCTTAGATTTCCAATTTGAGTTACCGTTTAGGAGGTAAAGAATTTAACAATAAAATAATTGTTACTTAATTATTTTATTTACGGCTAAAAACTAACTTCCACAATTAGTCTGCACCAACCAATGTTAGGATCTTCCTATTGAAAGCATACCCTCACGAGTTCAGTAGTGGTCTCAAATTTTTAATCTGAGGCACCGTCCATGAGTTATAATCATTTTAAAATTAAATTGATTATATATAATTATTTTATTTTCAGTTATTCCATTTGTGGGTTTTCTCACTAGAAGTCTATGCCGACTAAACTTAAGTCATGCCTAGGATAAACCCACTATCTTGAACGCAATGGTGCCCTCATATTTATGATTCAGGCACCTGTTTGAGGGTTATTACACATTTTCATGAACACTGCTCATACACGCTATTTAAAGCTTATCATTTTTCGACAGATCATTTCAGTCACTCTAGGCCTCAGAATCACATGCCATCAATTTTCACAGTATCGTAATAATCCAAAATAATTAAAAAAAATTACATGGAATTTTCAGGTCTTTACAACAGTCAAGTAAAATACTACATAGCTTGGAAAATTACATAGGTTTTAAGATAATTCCTTGATAGATAATTAGAAAATAATTAGATAAAGGAATGTGTTTGTAGAATAATGGACGAATTAGAAAATATGGATCCAAAATGATGCATATGATGATCTATATAGAAATTGGGGTAGAATAAACTTGGGAACCATAAGACTTGGATAAAAATGTATAAGTTCTTCTTGTTAATGCATTATGGAACCCTAATTTATTCCAATGTCAAGTATGACTAAGAATATATTTACTCTACATGGTTTATCATGCACTCGTGTGAACCTGTTTTGGTCAATTCTTACAATTTATCTACTAAAAATAAGTTTTGTATGCCCTAGCATGCACACTATTTCAGGTCGGACTAAAAAATATTCATTCATTGTGATTTTCTATGTTCTAATGTATTCTTATGTCAAGTAGGACATACATTAGATATTTGTATATATATTCAAATAAAACATTTACTAACCATTAAAATTCACAATGTTATAAAATTTTTAATGAAATATAATTTATCAAAGATCAAATCCATTATTTCCCATGTATCATGAAAACCATTGCATACAATGTTTCAAATGGGTTATTAATATCAATTTAGGGAAAAAATATAAAATCCTTTCAAAAAAATTTCAAATCAAGGATTGAGTTATATAGAGGTTCATATCCAGAAAAAATTATCATTTTCCAAACATTTTTTAAATTTTTAATCTAACATTTTAATACATGGAAGAATTTATGAAATAATATATTTGAATATAAATCTCATTAAAAAAAACCTAATCATTGAAACAACATATTAAAATTTTACTACATGATATTTCTATACACAACTAAAATATAATTATGTCAACTAATACAAAAAATATAAATACCATGTGAATGTAAATAAATTGAAATATATATGATATTATGTCAATTTTAAATCCGAAAAATAGATAACTTAAAACTATAAAAAATTAATGTATAAGAATGCAGAAATAGTCATTATATTCTAGAAAAATCCATAATCCTAAAATGAAATATTATGTTTTTGAAACATCAATACTATGTATCATTAAGAAAAAACACAGCCTTTAAAAATATACCATTTCTCAGAAAATCCATCACTCTTACTTTATCAAACACATGACATATGTATATTCATATTACATATTTATGTTTGTGTCAATCCATTAAAACCCACATTATTTAAAAAAACGATATCATTACAACACAGACCACAATTTAAATATTTATCAAGGAACATAAGAATAAGTGTGTTTTTCAGAATGATTAGTTTATAAAATTCTAGCATCGCATTGTTTTTCATGAAAAATGAATAATTTTAAAATAAATACCTAGGTAATTAATATATGGAAAGAAATACATGAATCAATGAATGATATGAACAAAGAATAAATTCACATGCTATAGGCATTATGAAACTGGAGGATTTGAAAAATTATTATCATAGGATTTCACCACCATGGCCCATAGAGAGAAATAGTGAACGAAATAGGCAAATTTAATGAAATAAAGAAAATTTAAAGAAAAAACAATTTCACATTTAAAAAATACCTTATAATTGAATTTGAATGTAAATAACTCAATGAGAATGAAGGGAGAGTCACCCCTTGGGATTTCCTTTTAGAAAAAATTAGGTAAGATAAAGTATAAAGGTAAGTGATGTTTTAATTTAGTTGTCTTGGAATAGGTTTTTCATAAAATAAAGAATCTTATCTAGTTTTTTTTTGTCACACTATTTACCAAACCAAGTGTTGATCATTCAAAATGCACTAGATCATATGGGAATAGTTTCATGATCAACTTATATCATTTACTAAACTATGCGCTAATGATGAACAAGCTACTGAATTCAACTCCAAAGACTCACATGATTATTAATCAAATTTATATTACTCTAAATGTTTTCCAAAAATAATTTTCAAACGTCAGACCTAAATTCAATTTTAAAGCCATTATGTAATAAAAAATACATGGTTTTTATAAGGGAAAATTGAATGAATCTACATAATTAATTATAATCATCTTCCTACCATGCCTTTTCACTCAAAAAAAATATGTGGTTGTTGGATACTATTAATTGTGTGCTAACCATGAGATAATGAAAAAATACTAAAATATTGAAAAATTCAATCCCAAACATTACAACTTATTGAAAAGTCAATATTAATACAAAATAATAATCAAAATTTGTATCTGGATGTGAAACCTAGAGCATGGACCCTTTTCTTGTGTAGCTATCACCAACATATTGAGGAGTTAAGGAATGATTTTATTAAATTCATTCATATTATAATTCACAATAAACTATAGGAACCTTTCCAAAAGTGGTATTAAATTGAAATATGTAGCCTGATAAAACCCAATAGTAGAATCAATACTCTCTATGTCATCAATATAATGAATCATATTGATCACATGATTGGTGACAAGAGTACATTCAATCATCATTAATCTATAAATTAACATTGAAACATTGTACCTATCATGTATAATATATTCTTGATTTTTTTCTGGTCATCCATTATCTAAATTTCATCCATGTTCTCAATTTCATTTTCAACAGTGGTTATATAGACATAAGAACGAGTGTGGGGACCTATATGGAAACCATATAATACTTATCATAATAATCAAGATCTTTTTTGTTGCAATGATCCACTAACTATCTACTGAGAAGGGGTTACTCTGATATATAAAAAATACCTCTCTATAAATATTGAGTGTAGTGATTCGGTAAAAGTGTATGAAGTTATTAATGTTATACTGATCATTTTCCATTATTGTTCTCAATTTTAAATTTGATGATAATGATTCCATTTTATCTGTAAGAGATGTTTTTATAGGATGATTTTCATTTTTTACATCATGTTAATAATAAATATTGTAAAATGAATTCCCACAAAAATGATAAAAACATAAATATTTTTCATATCCCTTAGTGGAAAAAGACCCATAATTAAGAATTCATTGGTTTGTCATTATTGTTTCTTTCATTCTGTATCTACTTAGGTACACTATTATGAAAATCATATAACACATTATATTTTGATAGTTGAGTCTAAAAATAATTTTTAGGTTTATTATATGAATTATGAAAACTCAATTCCTCGGGTAACTGAAAAATTATAGTTTACTGGATTTGTGTCTCCCAAATCATATGATAAGAATATTCATCTAACTTTTAGGATCACCAATATAATGATTTCCTTACAAAAGGTAACCAATGTTTACCTAACCTTTGTGTTTACCCATGATAAATGATTGAGGTCTTTAAATGTGTCATTATTGAATGAAATCTGACACATTTAATTTTAATGGGATTTATATATAACAATATTATATTAAATATTTAATTCATGTATGCATGATAAAATTGATTGATTTTTTATTTTCCAAAATCATCAACCAAATTAGTTTTGTATGAATATATTAATGTATATCCTATAATAAAAATGAATATTTTTGAAAATTATCCAACACTAAAAGTTCAATTTATTAACACATATCCAAATACATCCCATAAAAAGGGAATTTGTAACTCATTCATTAAATATTTTAGAATCCAAATTATCCAAAATCCTTATAGATATAGCTTGTGTGGTAGGTATCCAACCCCCACTTTACATAAATAATGCATAAATCCCTAAGATAGTGTGAGGCATGAAGCAAAGTCCCACCACCCATGGAAAAATACTCAAGATAGGCCATCAACATCATCATCATGTAAATGTTTATTCAAGGAAATGGAAAGGTACAAGGTAAGGCATGACAAGAAACTGTGGGCCAAGGGAGCACATACCTAAGGAGGCATACAATTGTTAAGACTGAGGTAATCCCCTCTAATAATATTGACCCCCTATGGCTTCATGATATTCATGTTATGTAAACATAAGTACTCTGGACCATGGACAACCATGTAAGGCCAGGCGGTTCGCAACATTAGTTCCCCTTCCCCTCTATTTGTGGACCACATTGATGTGGTTGTTAAGAATTCCTCTACGTTTTCTGATGATGTAGGATATCAATCAAGGGATAGAGAAAATTCCGTACTGAGCATTTCTCAATAGCAAAGAGTCGGTTTCGGGTTTTGTGACATTAATCTTCCTCTGGCTACACATGCTTAGGCCTGTGAGCATTGTCATCACCTCTGCCTGGAGAGAGGATCCCTGATCCAACCAGGTAGTAAACGCCATGATGACCAAACCGTTAGCATCATGAATGGTCTCACATCCACACATGACTCTCAATATGCAAGACTCATCCAAGTTGTACTTCAGGTTCATGGGGGGGGGATTCTTGTGAACCCAATTGTTCCCTGAGATTCTACTACTAGGTTGAGTAACATGGACACATGCTTGAAGTCGTTGCATAGTGGGATCCTCCTGTCATATTCTCATGATTTTGACCAAGTCGAGTAACAGGTTCATTGTTCTTACAATGATAGGTCTTCCCGAAGTGGAGAACCCATCATGTCCAACTTTTTTCTTACCTTCCATCAGCACCAACAACCGGCATGCAAAACCATGGTTCTAGCCATTTTCTCTGGGCCCCTATCTCCCGAGCCGTTATTCCAGTGATGAAGAAAAGGTTAATCAACCATGTTAAAATGAGACAAGGTGGCGAAATCTCTAAAGAAGGTATACACCTCATAATCCCACTCTCCCTCAGAAAAGTGGTGGTTGGTATACTTCTCCCTATGATTTTTGCCACAAGAACATCTACAGAAAATGTTAATTCCGCAGTGTTTGATGTTGTCATCCATAGGGGAAACATTTTTCATTATCCACCAGATGAAGAAGTTATATTTTTTAGGATGCTTTTGGCTCATAGAAGAACAGTCAAACCATATGCAAGATCCTTCACACTCATGGTCCGGTGAAAGTCCCTAATTTTGAAGGACCCTTGGGGGGAAGGAATGAACATTCACCTATCAGGATCCGAGTTCAGCTCAATGAGGTTAAATATATCTTGCTAATCTTTATCCAAAATAGTTGTTATAAGAGGTGAGTAAAAACTAGACACCATAAAATATATATCAATTGTAGGAAATCCCAGAAAACTAATGATATCCCCACTCTAATTCTGGTGCCAAATTGAGATATCTTCTTTCCCTACGTTCCAATGGGTATAAGGAAGAAGAGCAGTGGGGAGGGGGCCGATCACAGACCAAAGCACAGATGCATGGCCATTCGATGTAGCCTGATTTCTAGAGATCATGTTTTGCATGGTTATCCCCTAGATGGTACGATGTTCCATATCTTCCCATGCCAACATTGCATCCATTCAAAGGAGGGTTTCCTCAAGACTACGGACATTGATACCACCTTCTTTAATAGGCCCTTCCATCTTACTCCAGGATACCCAGTGTCTCTTACCTTTTGAGAGAGGGTCCCGGATGAAACTGGCTAGGATCCTATCAATGTCTTTGATGATACCTTTTGAGACTTTGATAGATGAGAGGGCATGGACAAGAGTTTCCAAGAGGACACTAATAACCAGTGTTATCCGACCACCAAAGGATAGATATTTGTTTTTCCATTGGAGTACCCGCATCATGATCTTGCCAATGAGGGGGTCGAAGTATCGAATACAGAGCCTTCCTGAACATCTAGGGGCACCTAGGTATTCCATAAGAAGGTCCCCTTTACGCATGACAAGATTTTGGATCACTGTAGAGATCCTTCTGGAAAGACAACCGTTGGAAATATTAAATTTTCTTTTGTTTTGTTAATATCATGGACGCTCCAGTGGAAATACTACTCCAACACCTTGTTCAAACCTCATATCGATCTACTCTTGGAATTCATGAAGATGAGAGTGACGTCAATGAACATAAAGTGGGAAATATAAGGAGATCTCATTCTTATATGATACAGGAGAATCTCTCCATTGCTTAAGCTTCTTTGGATGAGGTGGCATAGGACGCCCGAGGTGCAAATAAAGATGATCAGAGATATTGGGTCCCCCTTAGGCCATGGGTTGCCTAAATGAAATGATATGTCTTCCCCATGAACGTAACCACTGGCCATGAGGAGATGAAACACCAAAATATGATATCAATATTCCAAGGGGAGATACCCATACCTACACGCACCTTATTGATGAAACTCCACTCAACATGGTCATATGATTTGTTTATCTCTAACTTAATAGCCATTTTAGATTCATGATACTTGAAGTTGATGACACTGATAAACTAAGAAGTATATCTTAACCCGAGTGTCAATTTCACGAGCATTCATAGGAGCATGGGGATCATGGATGAAAGGGTGTTTTGGCACTGTCTCTAGAACTCGTAGCCTTCTTGTAATTAGAGGATTGTCTCACCTTTAGATTCTTTGATTTTGACCTTGTGAATACTCCAATAATACCCTTGGATGTGAGCACTCCAAAGGGGGTGGAGGTTTCTTGGGGACAGATATTTAGCTTGCTCCGAGCACAAGAGGGAGATGATGCAAACCACCTTTGATTGCCAACACTTCGGGTTGGAGACCCCACTTTCAACGTCTGGATGGAGCCAGAAGTAGGTGTAAAAGAGTGCCCTTCGGGTGGGGCATCCAATTGGATAGAGTCCCAATCACAAGCACACTCAGTGTCAACATTAGCAAAGTGAGGCGGATCTATAGGGGGAGGAGGCGAGGCCATAATACCAGTGGGGCTTGGAGGGAAGTCTTGCAAACTCTACTCCATAAGAAACCCCAAAGGTTTCTTGTAATTGAAGAAGGAATAGGTAGAATAACCAAGCGAGAAGGAGTTAAAAGATATTGGAATGAAGGGCCCAATAACCCGACATTCCACCTTATTGCCTTTAAGCAAACGAGAGGAGGCTCGGGTTCTGGATCTGGGGGTGCTCCACGTCAAGCAGGCTGCCACCTCCGCAAAGGCAGCCGCAGGGACATCCAGGGATATACAGGATCCCTCCCTCGACGCCTTCAGCTGCAATAAAGAGACCTCTTGGGAGAAAGGAAGGGGAAGCTCAGATCGAACCACAGAGGGCATCCCTGAAGGAGAGTTCGGACCAGGGTCCTTTATGGGAAGGACTGGGAGGAATCAGAGAAGCGGCAGGGGAGTCGGGAAAGGGAGCAGAACCAGGGGCGAGGGGCGCTGAAGCAGGGGGGAACCGACGATGACCAGGGATTGGGAGGCCCGAGATTGGAGCAGGAAGGATCCGACGAAGTGGCAAGGGCGGAGTGGACAGACGCAGATCCAGGATCAAAGATCGTCGCGGAAGTGGGGATCGCCGGAGGCCATGCGGACGATGGCGCAACGGGCGAAAATTTTGAAAACCCGGACGTTGCGTGAGGCGCGTTCTCACGGGCGAGAGGCATCAGTACTTTTTTACTCAAGATAGATCTTAATTATAAAATAATACAAACTCATAATATATATAAATCATAATCACACATTATTTTAAAGCTCATAATCCTTAAAGAAAATCACAGGCATGATTTAACAGAACTTAATTTTATCTCGTACCTATCATGTGACTCCTAACATATGTTGTATACTATTTATAAGAAAAAGTTTAAATCATTAAAATACATCATTCAGTCATTCATAAAATAACATTTATATTCATGAATATTGTATGAAAATATATTAAATAAATTTGAAAATAAAAAAATTAACATGAGATTAATATTAATAGAAAATAAAAAATAAATAAATTATAATGATTTCATAATTAAGAAAGATTTATAAAAAATAAATACATAAATATCATGAACATTTCATATAGAATGGATTCAAAATAGAATTATAGGGAGACGCGATGGTGATGTTTGAACACCTAAAGATTAAATGATTTAGTTGTTGATTTACTATATAAAAAAAAAGAGATCTCAAGAATCAAGTGATGGATCTTGATTCCATTAAGAAATATATGATTTGAAGATGGGTAACTTTAATAGAATACCTCAACAAGCCAACTATTAGGGGTAATGTGTTGGGTCGGAAAAGAAAAGGAAGTGATGGCAAGAGGGGGGATGAATTGCCTTTTAAAAATTAATTAACAATTTAAAAACAAATATCAAAGTGCAGCAGAAATAAAAGAGGCAAGACACACAACTTGATAACGGAGTTCGGCTTAAACCCAAACCTACGTCTCCGCTCCCAACTCAACCGTTGAGAGATTTACTACCGCTTGCTTTTTAATGGTTTTAGCAAGAAACCCACTAGACTTTAAGGTTAGTCTAGAACCTATTACAGTTTGCTTTTAATGGTTATGCAAGAACCCACTTGCTTTCAATGGTTGAGCAAGAACCCACTAGCCTTCTTACAGGTGAAGGCTAGCTCACCTATGTCTCAAGCCTTTTAAAGGAAAGGCTTGACCAACCTCTTCACACCTTGAAGGTGGTGTGAGAACCCAAAAGAGGAGATAAGAGAAAGAGATGGGGGTTTGTAGGCACAAACCCAAAATGATGCTCAAAATGATAAAACAATAAAAACCGTAATGGGAGAAGCCTTGGGCGCCAAAGGATTGATGGAGTTGATGAAGGGCACTCCCAAGCTTCTATGGTGGTGCTCCTTGGATGTGGAAGTGTGATGGAGCAAGTGAGGGTTCCTTGGAGGAATGCACCGGAGGTTCGCCAAATGATGAAAAATGTTCCCGTGGGCTTCCTTGAGTTTCCGGGGCTTCCTAGTCCTTTATTTATAGAGGGGGAACCCTCAAATGGCCTTTGGGAGTCTTCGGAGCCGTTAGAGAGGCCTTCGGAGCCGTTGGGAGTCAAGTGGACAAGTCTGGTCAAAGCCCAACGGCTAGTTTGACTGGCTCCACCGGCTGACCGGTGCAGAGCCACCGGTTGGCCGGTGCTTGCAAAATGGGGAGGCCTTCGGGCTCAGGCACCACCGGCTGACCGGTGAGGAGGCCACCGGTTGACCGGTGCTGAGGCAGTAGCTGACATTATTCTGTCTGGGTGCCACCGGTTGACCGGTGGTGTGACACAGGTTGGCCGGTGGTCTGGACAGAGGAATGCCTTCTATCCAGGCCTCTATCGGCTGGCCGGTGGTCATCCACCGGTTGGCCGGTAGGACTGAAATCAGTCCACTTTTGCCTTCTTGCTTTCTTGGCCCAATTCCTTGGCAACCTGAAATCATGCCTATCATCCAAAAACACTTAAAACAAGATTAGATAAATAAGAGAGTGATTGTGATCATGAAAATTAAACCACGAGGGGTACGAGAGGTACAACAATCTCCCCCTATTTTGATGATCACAATCACCAAAACAAGCAATGTAAAAATGAAATGAAAGACATGCTTTAAAAGATTTTCCCCCAATCAACCAAGAATTTCTCCCCCTTTGTGATTATCAAAATAGCACGGGGCATAAAACTTGATTGAGAGAAACGAGTTGAAAAACAAGATAGAGATTTTAAACCAATTGAAATTTTTGAAATTTGAATTGAAAGTTTTGAATTGAAAATTTTGAATTGAAAATTGAAAATTTTGAATTGAAAGTTTTGAATTGAAAATTGAAAATTTTGAATTGAAAGTTTTGAATTGAAAGTTTTGAATTGAAAGTTTTGAATTGAAAGTTTTGAATCGAAAATTTTGAATTGAAAGTTTTGAATTGAAAATTGAAAATTTTGAATTGAAAGTTTTGAATTGAAAATTGAAAATTTTGAATTGAAAGTTTTGAATCGAAAATTTTGAATTGAAAATGCAAAAAGGCTTAAACAATCTTAACTCCCCCTAAATAAAAACAACAAATCACCGGGGAGAGGTTTTTGGAACCGAGACAAATTTTGGCCCGGTGAGACTCGCTAAAAGGGATTTTTCAATCCATACTTGTCTAGTGACGAGTCTTCTCCTATGAAATTCATCACTAAGGAAAATGGTTTTGGGCCTACCATACCGGGCATTTTTTCAATCGCACTCATAAATTAGGTGCCCGGGTTTTTTACAATAATTGCAAAATTTGTATTGGGAGCTCCCCCTTACAAAAATAGTTGGAGCATAGGAAGAGGAAGCTTGCTTGGAATAGCCAAGCCCTTGGGTGGTTCTAGATATGCGTTGGGAACCTAGCAATTTGGTCAAATTTTGTTCACCTTGGGTGAACTTGGCAAGAGACTCCCTTAGATCTTTAATTGTTGATTCCATAGAATCAACATCGGGAAGGTTTTGGACTTTGAGGGACAACTCCTCCTTTTCTTTGAGAAGTTGTTCCTTTTCGGAAGAAAGTTTTTTGAAATTCTTTTTTAAAGCAACAAATTTGGAAGAAAGTTCGTGAAAACCTTCCTCCAATTGATCTCTCGCATGTTGGAGATCCTCATAAGATAAATGATTAAAAGAATTTGAGGAACTAGAGGATGAGGAGTCGGAAGAGGTTACCTCGTGAAATGCCATTAGGCATTTTTTACCGTTGTCACTTGAGGAGGAGGGGGAGGAGGATGTGGAGCTATCACTCCATGTGGCCTTGAAAGCCTTCTTCTTTTCCTTTTGCTTGACCTTCTTCTTGTTGAGTGGACAATCGGGCTTGTAATGGCCTTTCTTGCCACACCCATAGCATGTTACCTCGGGCTCGGATTTTTCGTTGGGTTGAGCTTTGCGGGATTTCTTCTTCTTGTGCTTCTTCATGAATTTGTGCATTTTGCGGGCAAGATTCTCCATTTCGGAATCACCGCTTGAAGAGGAAGACGATGAGGAGGAGGAGCTTTCTTCTCTTTGAACTTTGAAGGCGATGTTCTTTGGAACTTTGATCGGTTTGCCTTCCTTTTCAGCTTGCCTCCTCATGGTGATCTCATAGGTCATGAGGGATCCGATGAGCTCTTCGACCGACATTTTCTTGATGTCTTTTGCTTCTTGAATTGCCGTGACTTTCGGTGCCCATGAGCTTGGTAGGATCCAAAGGATCTTCTTGACCATCGTTTCTACAGAAACATCATCACCAAGGGACTTTCTCCCATTGCAAACATCAGTAAAACGTGTAAACATTTCAGAAATAGATTCGGATGGATGCATGGTAAAAGACTCAAAATCTTGACGGAACATATCCAATCGAGTATCCTTAACTTTGTTGGTCCCCTCATGGGTAACCTCCAATAGTTTCCAGATTTCATGTGATGAGGTGCATGTGGAAACTCGATTGAATTCATTACGATCAAGGCCGCAATGAAGAGCGTTCATGGCTTTGCCATCAAGCTCAAAATTTTTAATGTCGGCTTGAGTCCATTTGGATTCATCGGGAGAAGAAAGAGAATAACCATGCATGACAATTTTATAAATAGAATAACCTATGCTTCTAAGAAAAGTGGTCATGCAGGTTTTCCAATAAGTATAGTCGGTTCCATCAAAGAATGGAGCACGACCCAAAGAAAAGCCTTCGAGGGCGAAAGAGGTTGAAGCCATCACAATGGATCTTGAATTTGAAACCGGTTAGGGTATTACTCAAATTTTGCCTATGATACCAAATGTTGGGTCGGAAAAGAAAAGGAAGTGATGGCAAGAGGGGGGGTGAATTGCCTTTTAAAAATTAATTAACAATTTAAAAACAAATATCAAAGAGCTGCGGAAATAAAAGAGGCAAGACACACAACTTGATAACGGAGTTCGGCTTAAACCCAAGCCTACGTCTCCGCTCCCAATTCAACCGTTGATAGATTTACTACCGCTTGCTTTTTAATAGTTTTAGCAAGAAACCCACTAGACTTTAAGGTTAGTCTAGAACCTATTACAGCTTGCTTTTAATGGTTATGCAAGAACCCACTTGCTTTCAATGGTTGAGCAAGAACCCACTAGCCTTCTTACAGGTGAAGGCTAGCTCACCTATGTCTCAAGCCTTTTAAAGGAAAGGCTTGACCAACCTCTTCACACCTTGAAGGTGGTGTGAGAACCCAAAAGAGGAGATGAGAGAAAGAGATGGGGGTTTGTAGGCACAAACCCAAAATGATGCTCAAAATGATAAAACAATAAAAACTGTAATGGGAGAATCCTTGGGCGCCAAAGGATTGATGGAGTTGATGAAGGGCGCTCCCAAGCTTCTATGGTGGTGCTCGTTGGATGTGGAAGTGTGATGGAGCAAGTGAGGGTTCCTTGGAGGAATGCGCCGGAGGTTCGCCAAATGATGAAAAATGTTCCCGTGGGCTTCCTTGAGTTTCCGGGGCTTCCTAGTCCTTTATTTATAGAGGGGGAACCCTCAAATGGCCTTTGGGAGTCTTCGGAGCCGTTGGAGAGACCTTCGGAGCCGTTGGGAGTCAAGTGGACAAGCCTGGTCAAAGCCCAACGACTAGTTTGACTGGCTCCACCGGCTGACCGGTGCAGAGCCACCGGTTGGCCGGTGCTTGGAAAATGGGGAGGCCTTCGGGCTCAGGCACCACCGGCTGACCGGTGAGGAGGCCACCGGTTGGCCGGTGCTGAGGCAGTAGCTGACACTATTCTGTCTGGGTGCCACCGGTTGGTCGGTGGTGTGACACCGGTTGGCCGGTGGTCTGGACAGAGGAATGCCTTCTGTCCAGGCCTCTATCGGTTGGCCGGTGGTCATCCACCGGTTGGCCGGTAGGACTGAAATCAGTTCACTTTTTCCTTCTTGCTTTCTTGGCCCAATTCCTTGGCAACCTGAAATCATGCCTATCATCCAAAAACACTTAAAACAAGATTAGATAAATAAGAGAGTGATTGTGATCATGAAAATTAAACCACGAGGGGTACGAGAGGTACAACATAATGGACTCATGAAACAACCATTAGTATATTCTAGATCAAATTATGGGAAATTTATGGTTGAGGAGAAAGAGAGCTGATTAAATAGTAGACCAAGATCAGTATTTTTTATATAATAAGGCACCTTATTAATGTCAAAGGTGACAAGCCTTGGGATCTGTATGAATTATATGAAGCTATGATCTACATGGAAGAATTTTTATTGCAAATTCATCAAAATTGGTTGTGGTTGCTGCCATCTAATTTTATAATCTCAAATGAACTCTTAAAAGATTTGATTTTTGGAAATATTAATATCAAACCATGGTTTTTAGGCTTTTAGAATGGTACATCAACTTTTATGGTCTCATAAACATGGTGAGGATTATTGAGAGAGGTTTTAATCATTGAAAAATGGTGTGTTTCTTTCCCATTATGATTTCATATGAAATCAACCTTCACCATGTATTAATGTGATTGATCTCACTATCAAACTCATACACACGAAGGAATGAAATAAACCCAGGGAAACTCTATGTTCTAGGATCACCACTCAAAATGAGTTTGTAATCATTTGAATGAATCAGACTTAACTAAGATCATTCGATCCAGTAGGACAACAATCATTGATACCAATTAACAGGGAATATCCCTTATACATTATACAATAAAATCAGCACCACTGTCTCCCATCAGGTCTCAAGACAAATATGTTATGTTTCTTTATACTATAGAGGTGGGGATTAACATTCTTCCTCTATTGATTGCCTCAAAACATTATTTTAGTGTATCCACAATTATAAACTATTAAGAAATCATGTGACTACGTTCTCCTTCGTAAAAAAATTCTATGACGATTTACACAAAACTAGTGGGTGTACATTCTCTTATATTTCTTCTACCTGCATTATTACAAGTATTAACTTCTTCTTCTTTTATCTTATCATGTGCACTAAACTATACATATTATTCCTCTTATATATCATGAATTATCCTCATGATGGTTTCATCATGTACGTTTTACATAAGTATTGTATGTTAATTGGGAATAACATTTTAAAACATTCATGATAGATCCTTTTCCTTTACCTTGTACACTACATCAACATATTTTTATTTGAATATTAATTTCAAATTCAAACTCAAAACAATAAAATCATTCAAATGATACTCAAAACATCTCTATTTGATAGTTCTTTCATTTCCAATTAGGTTAAACATGGAGAAACTATATAAGTTATAGGGTGATCGAGATGTTTTCCACCAATTACTTTATTCTTTCACAAAGAAACATAATACTACCTGGAAAAAACCAACTTCCTTTTGGAATAATTATATGAAAATCTCCCTTTATAATGTTTAATCCATGAATGAAAATATTCATTTTTATTATATTAAATTATTATGATTTATATCTTAATATCCATGAAATAATTATATAAAAACATAAATTTCATCGGTATTTCAAGCATTTGATTATTTTTCAACTCTTCCAGATTAAAATATAAAATGATCATCTATATTGTAGAGCCCCAAGATTGATTGACGACTATGAAGGGGTGAAGCAGTGGTTTCTTTTTATGAATTATCATTATTTCAATTTCACATATTCACTTTATTATGTTTATCATTCCACTCAGTATTATCTCTCAATCTTCCCTCGTGTGAAGTTATAATAATAGAGAGATCATCACACATTTATTTAAAAGTTTCAATATAATATAATACTGCATTCTACAACTAGTTATCCCCCTAGTTATAGATTCTTTACTATTTTTTAAGATATTATATCCACTTTAACACCAACTGAAATATTGTCCTACCTACTCCCCCAACTAAAATACTTCTCATTATTACATCACCAATTAAAAGACTTCTCCTACTCCCATATCCAACTAAAAGAAATATTGTTCTTCCATAAAAATTTAAAAAACATATTCCCTTATTTAGGGTTGATCTATAACAAGAAATATCTTCAATGTTTAGGATAATTGTCAACCTCTATGAGTCTATAGGATCACATTTTCCCTTGTACAAATCAAAATCCTTTACACATGATAAATTAGAGTTTCTAGACTTTCTCAAATATTCTGATCCCATGTATTTGATTATTTTACAAAGTGAAGTAATTCTCTGGATGTTCTTACTTTTTATTTTGAATTATTACCATCACTTATTCTATGAATTTGGTTCAGGAAAATTCTTTAGTATTTTCCGTACGAATGAAATTTTACAATCACAAATTATTATCTACATGAATTATCACTTATCATAGGAGAAACTCATCCATATAGGATACATTATATTTCCTCATAAACATTTTATACAACAATATATATCCATTTAACAATACATATTATTTTATATGCTTCATACTGTTATGTCTCAAAATAATTTGGGTGTCTTGTAGGCATATTTCTCTATGAATCTTGGCACTCACATGTATATACGGACATGTTCTCCCATGTGAATGAGTTTATTCCATGCATGGTATTCCCCTTCAAGTTCATTTCCTTTCGTATAAGGATATATAGTGTATCAATCTACATTTTATAAGGGTACAAGAACATGCTATCACACTTCACTTCACACTGTATATGCCTTTATGTAAGTGTGCGTGTGAATATTCTCTTTTGAGAAACAGTAAACAATTGTGTAAATTTTCTTATTCATGAATGCTTGATAATATTTGTGGGTTCAATACATCATGAAAAATGATTATCATATAAACCTTACCTTTCATGTGAAAAAAGAACATTAAAGGCCTTCTGTATTTTGAAAAAATGAAGCTTGTAGATACTTTATTTCACTTTGTAAAAAAATAGAACTCTCTATCAAGTTGAAGCCACCTCTCTCGGCTTGATATGTCAATATATAGAGTCATATGAACAATTAATTACTCCTTTTTATCCTATGAAAATGAGGCACTTGAAAATGTTAATAAATATTACATGTCAGGGTTGTTTGTAAAAACCTGAATATCTCACTATTTTATGGTTTATGTGATTTATGTGACACTAAATATTCCAGTGTCGTGGCTTATGCAAGAAATTTTTTCCCCACATAGTGAATTACTCATGTGTAAGAGATTACAATCTCATTAGAACTCCAAAAGTCTTAGGAATTAGTTTTCTTCAAATTAATTAATTTTTTATATCTTGTGCTACATGAAGAAGAATGTTAATATTGAGCTACATGTAGCCTCATGTAAGATTTTATTACTCAAAACATTGAGTTTTAACAATACCAAGATATATTATAAATATATTTATATAAATGTAACCATTATAAGTTATCCATTAACCATAGAAATATGAATACCAATAATTTTTTTAAATGCTACTTATAATGTATTTACATAAAGGAAAGATGTAAATAAAAAGATTACTTAATTTCGGTATAGTCTTTATGTGTTTCAAAAATACTATTTTCTCAAATAATGAATTTTATTATTTTTTTTGAAAATTACTAAAATTATTTTTTTCACAATTATATAAAACTATTTGGATAAAATTTATTTTTTTGATATCAACATTTTAAAATTTTCTAAGGATGAATAATTTGTAATTTTTTTGAAATGATTTCATTTCTTGATTAATAGTGAAAAATACTGAGCATTAATTGAAAAATATCTTTTCATATAATTTATTTGTTATCTTGAGATATATTTTAAATTACATTTAATGTGAAATTATTTCAGTTATATATCAATTAACCCAATTTAGTTCATTATAATAAATTTTATATTGAATGTTACTATAAAACTATTGTGAACTTTTGTACTTTTTATCTTTGAATTTCTACTTTAACATTACTTCTAAAGGATTAAATTTCAATTAAACTTGTTCACTTATATTATTGGAATTTTGAAAAAGGGATTCCATATTTAGAATTATAATTATTTATATTCTCTAATAAGTTCAACTTAAATTATTACCCAAATGAACAGTAAAACAATAAAAAATTATTTTCTATGGTTAAGGTAAAAATATGTTTACCAGGGGGTTAAAATTAAATTATAATGGTTAAAAAACCAAAAAATCCCCAAAAAATTAGTTGGGAATATTATGAATTTATCTCTTATAGTCTTAATAATGGTAAACTTTTTAACCTTTTAGTGTGATAAAAACATGGGTAAAACTTTTTCTTTTAAAAAAATTACAAGTGTTCCACTCACCACACCTATAAAGGAAACCCCCTCTCATCCCTTATTCACACATAAAAAGAATTTTCTATTGGAAATTAACTTCCTAAATCACTTCAATAACCCCATCCAATCATCCTCGATGACTTATTTGAGACAAAAATATGACCAAGGATGTATTTTGGTACAAACATACAGAGGATACTTGAATAAGACATAATATTCATCAATAAGAACTTTTTTGGTCTTAATCGACCTATTTTAAATATTATTATACCATTGTGATAAAAAATTTCATTATATTATATATAAATAGATTTTTTATGTTATGTTCATGACCTACAACCATCTTTACTTCCATATAATGTTTTACAGAACCATCATTCGTGTGTACTGTGATTCCATTTTTCAATTTTTGGATGTAAGGTTGAGAATTATAATTGAATTATTGTAAATAAATTATATTTATGATACTATTATACTCTTAAATTATAATATCACACAAAAATTCATAAAATCTATTTTTGGGGAGTATGACAACGTCACTCGTGTGTACGAAGGACTACAACCACATGAAGTGATGTCACTCGTTCATGATTTAAATGGAAGTTAACAAGGATGGTTTTAATGAAATTACATGATATGTATGAAATTAAAATGATACTTGAATTATAATAAATCATTTTCCTTTATTTCTTTCAATCTGATAAGAAAATGGAAACAACATTCATATGTACATACGACCATCCATATCTATGAACAATGTATTTCATTTTCTATCAGGAAATTTTATGGATTACCCTTTATAAATAAATAATTAATATATATTATATTTATAGCATGTATAAAATTATAGATATTACATAACCATGATCAATTTAGGAGGGCCAAAATAACAAATAAAAACATATATGAAAAATAAAGTGGCTGTTACCCGAAACATTACTTTCGCATGGAATTGTTAACAAACAGAGAATAAAAAGTCCTAATAAAATCATATATGGTATGAAATTTAAAGGTATTATTGTATAGTAGATTTATAATAATATTATATATATTATAAAGGAGGTTTCAATGTGTATGAATGAAGTCAACACTTATGGTAATGGATTTATAGTCCTCCCTTTATTTTTTGGAGACATATGAAAATTCAACCCTCATTTCATTTTTTTTGTGTATATACATCCTCTATTAAAAGTTATATAATTAATATCTTTATTTTCATGATATTTAATGTTTAATTTTATGTTATTATTTATTGAGGATTATGATTCAAAATATTTAAAAAGCAGTTAGGGATTTCTATATCACAATATTTTTTTCTGTGAGACACATGCCATATTAACCACACAGTTATTTTATGAGATGTGTATAAAAACCATGAATGTATTGAATGATTAGTGTACATATATTTTTATTGGATTTACATATAAATTTAATGATCTATATTTTATTTCGATTACTTTTCAAAAGTTACTAAAGTGGTATGATATGTTTGTCTTAGTTTTAATTCTTTGAGACATAAGATTATCTTATGCACCTACATTCTTTAATCAGGTGGATATATATCCACATAGAAATGTAATATCCTGAATTTATTTATCATAATTATATTTTTAATCCATAAGAATGTATTAATTATCTATATTATAAAGTAATAAGTTATTTTTTATGAGAATCTCTTTGCCCCAATATAAATCCACACAACAATTGGAAATGTTATAGTTATGAAGAACAAATTTTAAATCCTTAGTTTGAAAACCCATGTATGTGATTTACTAAAAATAAAACTGTCATTATTAGAAAATATCTCGATGGTAAAAAGTTTATTTGGAGAATACTTAATGCTAAAAACTATTGGTGTAATAATATTAATATAACTAAACTTTGGATTCTTAGAGATGAATGTAAAAATTTTAAAATGGTTGACAAATATTTTTTTGATCAAATGTTCTATAGAGTTACATGTATTATAAATGGTATGAATTATTTGGGTAAAACATTGGATAAAATTGTTCATATTGAATGAGTACATAGAGATTCAACTAATATATTTTATTCTAAGAAGTATTCTGTTGATGACTGAATGAATGTGAAATAGTATCATCTTGATTTTAAAATTGGGTTTCTACATCATTATGAATTGGAACATAAAAAATTACTAAATAATAATTTTCTAAAAAATAAATTTAATTTAATTTTTTTAATATTTATGCATAACTATTATATTTTGATCTCTATGAAAATTAAGTATTTTTGGTTTCTCATAATAATATTCGTATCTATAGTGTAACTCTCGGGAAAATAAAATATTATTAAACTCATATAGACAATGTTATATAAATGTCTTGAAATAGAGTATCATCAATCAACTCTGATTTGAAAAAATTCCTTCTACAACCCCCTGTCCCAACACTCATGTTGGAAAAGAGTCATGGGCTATATTTTCTTCTCTATAAATATGAGATTTTTTTTTGATTTGGATGATATATTCAGGAAAATCTTCACAAGACAATGCAAGCCTCCAAGAAGGGGAATAACCCCACAACATGATGGCATACAAGATAAAGACGGAGGAAATATCAAGACAAAATGTGTTCCTATTTGTAAATATTTAAATATTCTTCACCATGATCACTCTTTCCAATTATAAATCATAAAAAATAATAAATCTAAAATAATTTTAAAAAAGAGATATCTCTCCTTCTTGACTCCATAAAAATTCCACCACAACAAAGAGTTTCTGAGATGATTTTTAAGGATCCATCCATTTTCATCTTGATCCATCTAATAATAGTGGTATACAATAAAGAATGAATATATAAATATAATGATTATAAATGTAATGAACACTCAGATGGTTAAATAAATAATGATCTAAGATTGAGCCTCTAGATGGCCTTTTGTTTATCAAGATGTTTAATATGATATGGGAGTGTTTAAAAATAATAAAGGATATTATTGAAGAACTATGCAGGATTATACAAGGTATGATTAGAAAAGTATATAAAAAGTTAATATTATATCGAATGAATTTCTATAAGTGATATGTTATGAGTGTAGGATCAAGAGACATATTATGCCTAAATGTATACAGTTAAATAAATAAAGGAATAATAAAACATAAACAATAAATAAATGAGGAAACATAAAAATTAATGGTGTTATAATCAAGATTAAGATTCATGTGAAGAAAATGGTTCTGATAAAGAATTTAAAAATATTACCTTTATATATTCTTCAAATAATGTTAGTGAATCTAATTCTAACTCTTCAAAATCTAAATATGGAAGACCAACTATTGATAAAATATATAATGATGTCAAAATGATACAAAATTATATTCTTAAAATATCATAAATAAATAGTTCACTCAAATATAAGTATAAGAATCTGAATTGAGGAAAAAATGATCAATCAAGAAGATGATAAAATATTTAAAATTATTACTTCTAGCAGAAATGATATAATATATGATGATTTGGAAATTATTTAGTACGGAATAAATAATCATAATAAATATAGTTCTAATAATATAGAAGATGAGGAAACATAATTTAATTTTTTTCAGAATAAAATGATAACCTTAAATGGAATTTTAAATTTAAAAAAAATTATTCCAGATATGTGTATGTTATAAATATTACAATAAAATTATGTCCATTAATAAAATGAATAAAAATAAAACTAGTATTTAATATTATAATCAAATTGAAAACATGAACACAAATTGTTTTATCAAAAGTTCATTAGTAAGTGTATCTGTAGCCACTTGTACTAAATATATGAAAATGTACCTAATTTACATGAATTTTCATTGAGATTTATATAATATCTTAGTTACAAAAATGAATTTATTTCAAAATGATTATCCTCTAAATTTACTATACAGAAATTCTTGAAATTGGTATGGGTTTCTAAGAATTCCTTTTCTAAACCGGTTGGACCCAAATATGCCTGGCTACCAAAATTTTCTTAAATATGAAATTATAGGATATTCTTCTTAATGTTTGAAAAAATTAACATAATACATGAATTTTGGATGTTTGAAACACATGATAGGTGATGCCAAAAATTTTCAATCATTATAAATATGTGGAAAAGGTAATCTTAAATTTGGTGAAAATAAAAAAGATAATGTTAAATATTGTAGAGAGGTTGGTATTTCTAAATTTGTATTTATTTCAATTGTTTTATATGTTTAAGTCATAAAAATAATTTGATTAGTATTTTATAATTATATTATAATGGAATGAATAATGATTTTCAGAATGCAAATTGTCTATTTTTTAAAATTGTATCTATCTTATTTTATACTATCTAAAAATAAAATATTTTTTCAATGATTTTTTTAAATGATTGAGAAAAATGATGCATGATTAAGTATTTCACAGTTGGAAAAAATATTAAGAAATAAGATTATTTCCATGAAAACTTCATTTTACTATACATGTTTTTAAAACAACATAATATTCATTAGATACCTAATTTGAATGTGGACAGAAACTATGTTTGTGATTCTTGTTTGAAAGGTAAAAATCATAAAGATATTTTCATATCAATCAAGGAAGTTCAAACTATTAAACCCTTATAATTCAATCATATTTATATATTTGAACACATACATATATAGATTAAGTTGTAAATGGTATGTATTTTTTATTATAAATTATTCAATCAATTTATATAGGTTTATTTTCATAATCATAAATTTGAAACTAATTAAAAATTTTCAACTTATTATATATGATTTAAAAATGAAAAGGCCACTTAATTTAATATATTATAAGTGGTAGAGTTATAGAATCTATAAATCAAAAATTAAAAAAAATCAATGAATAAAATGATTATTCTCTTATTTTTTCAACACATAGGGCACCAAAAAAAGATTTAGTCATTGATAGGAAATGTATAATAATATAAGAAACTCCTATAATGAAGAAAATTACATTATAAAACCTAAGTAAATTTGAGAATAATTTATTTATTTATTTTTTTATGTCTCCAATAAAGGTATTATAATAATTATTTCACTAGAAACCCATTGTGAACATTTAGTGGGAATAAAACATAAAGTTAAATATTTATTATTATTTGGAAATAAAATTTCCATCCATAATAACAAAGATTACAAGATGAATTCATTGAAAAATCTAGTGATTGAGTATTTTTAGGTTATTAAAATGAAAGTAAATAATATATGTTTTGTAATAAAAGAAATTTAGTGGTTGATGATTATATTCAAATAATGTTGTATGAGATTATTTTTAAAGAAAATAATAATTATTTTAACAAATGTAAAGAAGAATTTTGTAATTTTAATTTTAGAGATAATGAAACTTGAAATAAAAATTCATATGTTGTGGTTGTTATATAAATTGAAAAAATGGATTGAAAAACAAATATATATCATCCTTTAACATATGTGATTGGAAATTTTAAATCAAGAATTAATAAATGTATTTCATTAAGAAATTTCTATGACCATATTTCTTTCATTTCCAATTATGTTCATAAACATTTTAAAAAATGATTAACTAAATTGATGTGATATTTTATGTGGGAGAAATGTTAATTTATCTAGAAAAAAATATAAAAATTTTAAATTAAAACTTTTTTTATATTCAAGAATATTCTTTATGAAATTAAAGTTTAGTTCTTCAGTATTCTTACCCATCCTTAAACCTGGTGATTTTTTTAAAAAAAATGTTGGATGATATTACAAATCATAGTATGGGATATAAAGGAAAGAAAAAAGAAATATGTTACTTCATGAATACTTATAAAATGTTTTCCTTTTGAAAAAGAATACTTGGGGTATGAATAATCATTTTCTTATTCAAGAAATCCACATTCCTACACAAAATGTTTCATTTAATGTTTTTAACAAATTTTTAAGGAAATCTAAAACATGTAATGTTCTATTTTTAGTAATTAAAAAAACATGAAATTATTTTCACAAAGATATATATTCTACCCTTAAGAAGTAGCATATAATTTCAATTAACCACAAGATTATTACCTTACCATACAGAACCATATGATTTCTATAAAAACCCATATAAATCATTGATCAAGCTTGTATATAACATTTGAAATCATATTACAAATAACTATTATAAATATAAAAAATAATATTGAAATATTATATACCCAATGAATTGGAGGGATATCATGTACCCACCCATCCCTGGTTTATAACCAATCCACCCATAGTTGGTATATATTATAATCACTGATCATTGGTTTATAACAAAACCATACATCATACAAAAAATTACCAAGAAATATAACAAACTCACAACACATTATATCTTTCAATTTACAAAATCACAGTCATCAAAAAATTATTTTCACCCATAAAAAAACATTTTCTGATATTGAAATATCCATTCCATTTCAAATCTAGTTTTTTTAAAATTATATGAACATAAAGAAGAAGGTTTTTTGTTTTATGAAAACATGGAATCATATATAGTACATTAAATATCATACAATGGTTACGATGGTGGGAAAATTCATTGTTTTGGTATATTTTAAAATAGATCATTCCATTTTTATTTTTAATGAATGTTAAATCATTATATATAAAATAAATAAAAAGATTCCTTTTTTGAAAGCCTTTGAAAAAGAGATATAAAAAAAATTTATAATTAATTTATGTCTATATAAATACATTCAAAAATTAATATTATAAAAACATTTACATGGAAGAAAAAGTGTTGGAAGGATAAAATTAAAAAATTATTTCTAAAGGAGAGTCCATTACCTTGATTACAACTCATCAGGTATATTCTATATCTTCCAATATAATATAAATATGTTAATTACATAGTCTCTTAAGAAAATTTTCTTGTTTAATATTCCTTTTTATTTTATTCATTTCCATGCCATTTTCAATTACCTAAAACATGAGTTTCTAATGGCAGTTTTGATGATATTCAAACCATATGTCAAAAATGACATCAGTAGGTTGAAAATGGTCAAAGATGTCCTTATTCTATCATATAAATAATAAAAATCATCAAATAAATACTATATATATATATAAAGTATTATTATAAAACAATTCATGAAACATGGGTATGAAAAATTAGCTATGATACAATCATGAACATGGTATGTCATATATACACATGAGTAACATTTACATTTTTGAATGATCAATATAGAAAGAAGGTAATTAATTTTTTAATTTTCCATAATTGTAAACATATCAAAAATAATATATTATTCATTCAATTATACTAATATATATCATCCATTTTATGTGTTGGTGAAAACCAAAACCCATTGCTTATTGGAGGTAGTACTGCACACGTATGGATGAACGACAGTTTAATTTTTTGGTGAATGGAATGGTAAGAAGATAAATTTTATATTATAATTTAATTGTTGGAAATATTTCATGAATAATATATATATATATAATCCATTATTGAAACCTGGCCAATGGGGAGGTTATGGAAACTGAATTACTTTAGTTTATGAGGTTGTATTCCACCACACACCCGAATTATGCTTTCGTTTCCCATTGGATTAAACGAGAGATTGATATAGGTTATGAAATTAACATAATAACTTATTTTTATTTTAAGACCCCATGTTTTTTAATGTAAATTGTAATCCATGAAAAATTGTTTAAAGTAGATAGTTATAAATAGCCTTTAAGCATATTTTTTTCCACTAATATGATTTGAATTTCAAAAAATGGACATACACGGTTGGGATTATTAAATTATATGGAGTACGATCAGACAAAAATAATTTTTTTGTGAATAGTAACATACCCTTATGAATAGTAACATACCATTATGAATAGTAACATAACCTTATGAATAGTAATTTTACCATTATGAATTATATATATAATATTATTATGGTTATAGGATAATGGGATATGAATTATTTTTTCAAGGTGATATAAAATTAGTTATTGTTTTAAAATTGTTACTTTTTATTATAAAGAATGATTTTATTTTAAAATTAAATTAATCATATTTAGAAAATTATTTTAGAAAAATAGATTTCATTTTTAAATTATACACATTGAAAAATAGTTAAGGTGCATTTTGGGGGTTTTTCTCAAATACTTCAATTTTTCATGAATATTGAAATACGGTAAAAAACCATATATATAAATTATCAGTTAAATACACTATTTATGACATCATGTATGATGTAAGAAAACGTGGGTTGAACTCAAATTCTCTATTTTATATATTGTTTCAATAATTAATAATATTCTTAGCTTTCATCATTAATATTAAAATAATGTAGAACCTCTCCTCTCCTCTACTATAAATACCACCCCACCCCCATGTTTTTATCACAAATATTAAGCCTTGATAATTTTCTATGATATGACCAATTCCATTCTAAAGGGTCTTCCCCATGTCCAAGAGTGTCTGGTATCACCATATGTCCAAAACCGAAGGCCTTAAGGAGGATCTCAAGGAGAAGCGATCAAGATGTAAGAATCCTATTTCATTTTTATGTGTTTTCTTTTCAATTCTTCTCTTGTCTTATACTATATTACCTTAACCATTTCTAGGAGGTATGAAATATCCACAATCATATATATTTGGTATTTTATCACATTCATGTAAAAAAATCTTCATCATTATTCTTCTCCTCTCCCACTTATTCTCAAAACAAAAACACCATCAGTGATATGTCAATTTATCGATACGGTGGACGATGTGTCTTCAAATTAATTTACTTCCTAAAAATATAGTTGTAAAAACATTTCAATGGTTGTAAAAGATTTCAATATGTATGATATATCAACTTTTAGGTTTTGGAACCAGAGATTATGCATACCTTTAATTAAAAAACAATGTTAATTCATAATGATCAAATTTCACCAAAATAAACTAATGATCATCACTAATGATTTATCTAATGATTCATCCTCATACCATATAACCAAAATGATTAATGGAATAATTTAAGGTTATGGAAACATTTTAATAGTGTTTCATTTAATTTCTATAGTTTCACATCCATTGGACAATAAAATCTTTTACGAACCCACCATAAAAACTATATAAAGAACGTATCCAAAACAATGTAAATAAACAAATATTATAAATAAATGTGTCAAATTATGCTGTGAAATGACCATATAATGTGTAATAAACTTGAATATGTTTCTATAAAATATTAATAACACTCTTTTAAACATTATACATGTGGTTTAAACATAGTTTATGTAAGAAGAACCCTTGGTAAGGGAATTCTTAACCAGATTTCCAATATTTAGGTTGACCTTATACATTAATCATTATGTGGTATTAAGATTATTTTTGGGATTAATTTTTTTATATTTTGTTTTTTAATGTTTATTTATAGTAAATAAACATATCCATTCATCTCCATTAATTCTCACAATGATTATATTTGTAAGGGGCCTTCCATTAAAAATCATTATAAAAGTATCTTTAATAAAATTCATAAGGATTATTTTATATAAATATATATGGCATGTGGATTATAATGTTTTCATGACACTTTAATACCATGGGATGTTCCATGGATATATTTTTGTTGGGTTGATCCCATTGTGGCTCAAGATATGTAGGGTTCAGCTAATTATAGCTCAAGATAAAACAGGTGAGCCCTATTATAGCCCTCCAATGCATTGGGTACTCTAGGGATGGAATTTGGAAAAAGCTTTCTTCTATGTGTAAGGGTGATTGTATGATTGATATGGTAAATATGTACCAAGGATACTACGTTATGTTTCCTTTCATGGTAATGAGTTTTTATGAAATGGGTTTTATTGGTTTTTATGTTATCAGTTGACTAATAATTAATTTACTTATACCCCTTACTATGATTTTTGTTCTCATACCAAATTTTTAAATATTTTTCATAGGTTATAAGGATGCGTAAGATAAATAATGATGATAATTTGAATTTAATGTATATTTTTCAAGGAAATTATGTTTTATTTGAAATATTTTATATTTTGAAAAAATGGATATTGTTTAAATAGTATCCAAATGTAGAATTATGAAATGTTATGTATGTTTTATGTCAACATTACCTAAAAATATTAACTTTAAATGATCCCCAATGTGTAAGAATGTATGTTCTTTTCTAAAACTCAAGATTATGTAATGAATTAAAGTTGGGTGCTTAGAGTTAATATTAGAGGGAGGTTTAGTTAACTTTAGGGGTTAGGTTGATGTTAATAATATAACAAAATTTATTTTTACACTATGGTTACTTTTTAATTTTATTGAATTTTATGATTACCATGTCATTTAATCGAATATATATCTATTTAGAATGGATTTCTATAGAAGAAATAGGGAAAATGAAGTTGGAAGGCACCAAGTGGCTGATGTCTGACCAAATCTGAATCCTGGAATAGTGGGAATTGTAACCAAGTAGTTTGTGAAAGTAAGGGCTTAGTTTAATCAAGTTATAAATGGTGGTGGTATCCATTCTAGAGAGAAAAATGATCTACCAAAATGAAACATGAATTTTTGGAAGCATTTTATGACGAAATTTCCTCCATTATTCAGTTGAACCACTAATTCAATAATAAATAAAGGATGAATCAACACTCTACAAAATATATTTGATGTCATGGGATGTTTATAACATCAAAAGGTAATAATATCCATTTAACGTTTGGAAGGTGAAGCCAATCAATGGTGGTCTCTGGTTTATAATATGAAATAAAGTGACGATATTAACAATCAAGAATGGTATGATTTTAAGAGTATTTTCCTGGAAAAATATTTTCCAAAAACTATTTTACTTGGAATGGGGAAACAATTCATGGAATGAAAAAATAATGATTATTATTCAATGAAATAATTTGATGCCGATTTTATTAGACTGACCTGTTACAAAGTGTATTTTACTCTGAATTTTTATTGTAAAATTATTATATTTTACTCTCGTTTGAGTCCAATTTTATGAAGATATTTGGTTTCTTGAGTGTTTAAAAACAATGAGAAACTTTTTCATTGTGCTGAAAATGTTGAGATTGATTTTTATAACATGTATGCCTAATTATGACAAGAATAAAAAGAATTAATGTTGGA
Organism: Viscum album; assembly: GCA_963277665.1. Lineage (NCBI taxonomy): Eukaryota > Viridiplantae > Streptophyta > Magnoliopsida > Santalales > Viscaceae > Viscum > Viscum album. Next base: position 1,450,108,316 of record OY728129.1, read on the forward strand.
AATTTTTTTTGGAAGAATTCATCAATGAAATATGGAGGTAAGAAAATCAATCCCCCTTCTTATGAAAAGTGTGGTAAAATAAATCATGGTGAATGTCTTGTAAATTCTAGGAAGTGTTAAAAAGGTAGAATTTTTTGACACATTTTTTGTGAGTGAAAGTAAAATGATCCAAAGGTTAACAAGAAGCCGATGGTGAGATGCTTTAATTGTAAGAAATTGGGTCATTTTGCTAATGTTTGTCCGAAACTAGTCACTCATGCAGGAAATCAACATGTTTTGAAGAAGAAGGGTGTAGGAAAATCCTTTACATATAATTCAACAGATGTTTAGAAATAAAATGAGGTGGTATCAGGTTCATTTATTGATTTTACAGAATTCTCAAATGTTTTGTTTGATTCACGGTCTACAAATTACTTCATTTCTGATAAATTTTCGAAACTATTAGTAACTCCACCTCATGAAATGAAACAAGAAATCATGTTAAAAACAACTAGAAGAAATATTGCAGAAAAAAGAAATTATAAGAGTCTTCCTATCATTTTCTCTAGAAAGGGTTTTCCTAGAAATTGTGTTGTTTTTAATCTAGTAGATTTTGATGTTATTTTGGGTATGTAATGGATTTATTTTTATCATGCTAAAATATATTGCAGAGAAAAATATGTTGTTTTCCATAAAGTGTTTCAGTTTGGGTACAAGAATGAACCCATACCATTTATAACATACCAGGAAGTTAAGAAACTAATAAAATATGGGAATGAAAGTTATCTTTCTCATATTTTTGGAGATAATAGAACTCTCCAAATTAATGATATACTGGTAGTAAATGAATTTGTTGATGTTTTTGATGTTAATTTTCATAGTTTTATTCTTGATTGATAGGTTTTGTTTACTATTGAATTAGTTCCTGGTCCAAAGTGAGTATCTAAACCCCGATATCAAATGGATCAAATTGATCTTCTATAATAAAAAATGCAGTTTCAGGAATTATTACATAAGGGATTCATATGAACTAGAATATCACCAAAGGTTTCTCCTATACTGTTTGATGAAAATTAAGATGGTTCAATGTGACTTTAAGTTTATTATAGATCCTTGAATAAAATTACCATTAAAAACAAGTGTCTTTTTCTTCTTATCGATGCTTTGTTTGATCATATCTAGGGAGTGCAATATTTTTTGATGGTTGAACAGAGGTCAGGGTACCAATAATTGAAAGTAAATGATGTAGAAATCTTGATAACCATGTTCTTTACAAAATATAGTCCTTATGAATTTGTAGTTATTCCTTTTCAGTTAACTAATTCACTAGCTATATTCATGGATCTTATGAATTGAACATTTCATCATTTCATGGATAATTTTGTGGTCGTGATTATTAATGAAATTATAGTATATTATAAAATAATATATGAGCATGAAAAACATCTAAGTGTTTCTTTTACAAACTTAAAAAAAATAATCTATATGGAAAATTCAGTAAGTGTGATTTTTGTTTTCAAAAGATTTCTTTTCATAAGAACATTATAAATAAGGATGGAATAACAGTTGATCCTTCCAAAACAATAGTAGACAATGAATGTAAAAGACCTTCAAATGTTACAAAGATTCATAATTTTTTGGATTATCTATTTATTAACAACGATTTGTAAAAAACAATGCATGGTTATCTATCATTCTAACTAAGTTAATCTGAAAAGGGGTTAAATTTATTTGGATAGAGGAATGTGATGTTTTTTTTCAAGAACTGAAGAAGAGATTGGTGAGTGCTCCCATTTTGTCCTTTCCATTACATAATGGTGAGTTTGTTATATATAGGTATTCTTCATTAATGGGAAATGGTTTTTTATAATGTATAATGATCATGTAATAGATTATTCTTTAAGACTACTAAAACCACAAGAGTTAAGTTATCGCACACATGATTTGGAATTGGTAGATCTGTTTTTTGTTGAAAATCTGGAGGCATAATTTTTATTGACTAAAAAATGAACAATATAATGACCATAAAATCTTGAAGTATATATTTAGTCAAAAGGAATTATACATCAGACAAAGAAGATGGCTTTAACTAATTGAAGATTACCATTGCACAGTTTATTACCATACTAAGAAAGAAAACATAGAGGATGATTCATTGAGTCAGAAATGAAATGATACATTATCCATGATATGTTTGGACCATGATCCTTTGGTAAATGATTTGATAAAATTTGGCTCATACATTTTTGGTGCAGGAAATTGATTTATTTTGTTTTCTGTTTCAGTGCAGTCATATTTTTCAGAAAGTATTAAGAAAGTATAGATGGAAACGAGGAGCTATTAAAAAGGGACGAATTAGTTAAAATGGTATGTTGTTAGTATTGAACCTTAATAAAGATTGTGTTTTAATATTTGGAAAATGGTTGTGTGTGCCTTGAGATTTTGAGTTGAAGAAGAAATTTTTGTTTGAAGCTCATAGTCATATATTTTCAGTTCATCCTAGAATTACTAAGATGTTTAGATACTAGCAGGAGAATTATTGGTGGGATAGAATGGAAAATGGTTATTGAAAAATTTTCCATAAAATTTTTGACCTATCAACAGGTTAAATTAGAACTGAAGTTACCAAAGGGGAAGCTATAGCATTTTCCAATGCTAGAGTAGAAATAGGAGAATATATCCATGAACATCATTGTGGGATTACCAAAGACTTCTCTAGGTAACAATGCCATTTGGGTTATTATTGATTGGATAACTAAATATGTATATTTTACATCTATTTGAGATACAATGTGTTTTGATCAAATTTATTGATTGTACCTCAATGTGATTTTCAGGTTACATGGAGTGCCTCTTTCCATTGTATCTAACCAGGATCCCAGGTTCACTTTTAATTTTTCAAGGGCTTTTAGAAGTCATTGGGAATAAAATTAAATTTCAGTATAGATTTTTATCCTCAATAATACGGGTAGTCAGAATTAAATATTTTGATCTTGGAGGCCATGCTTCGAGTTTGTTCAATGGACTACTAGGGAAGTTGGGCCCAATAACTTTATTTTTTTGACTTTTCTTATAACAACTATTTTCATTATAGTATACAGACGCACCTTTTGAGGAATTGTATGGGAACCAGTTTTGAACTCCATATTTTTGGGATGATGTATAGGAAATGATGTTGATGGGACCATAATTAGTAGAGGAAGTGTCTGATAAAGTTATGATGATCCGGCTACAGTTGATGATAGCTTAGAGAAGGCAGAACAGTTATGCAGACAATATGAGTAAAGTCTTTTCTTTTAAATTAGGTGATCATGTTTTTATTCGAATATCAACACAGAAATGTGTTATGTGTTTTAGTATGAAATGAACGTAAAGTTCAAAGTTCATTGTATCTTATAAAATCCTAGGGAAACTTGGAATAGTTTCATACTGAATATATTTGCCTCCATGTTTATCTCAGGTACATAAAGTCTTTCATGTTACGATGCTGAGAAATTTTATACCAGATTCATCTCATGTTTTGAGCCCAAAAGAAGTTTAGTTGGAGGATAATCATTCATATGAAGAGAAACCTATTAATATTATTGATCAATGAGAACAAGTATTTCAGAATAAGGATATCCACCAGATATAGGATTTGTGGAGAAACCTCATGGTAGAAGAAGTAACATGAGAATCTAAAAATGCTATGAGGGAAAGGTAACCTCACTTGTCTAATTTATAAATTAATCTATGAGGATTCAATTTCTAGAAGGTGGGGATTATGTAACACCCCTAGGGTTTCAATGTAAAATGAAATTCATGAAACATTTTTTTGTGTAGATATTTATAACTATCCATTAAAATTATTTTTTCCACTTCTATGATTTGAATTTCAAAAAAACGGACGTACATGGTTGAGATCAATAAGTTCTTTGGAGTCTGATGAGACAAATTTAATTATTGGTGAATAGTAGCCAACTCTTATGAATAGTAATATATTCTTATGAATAGTGATAATACCCATATGAATAGTAAATCTATTATTATTATGGTCATATGATAATAAAATCTAGAAACAAATTTCAAGGTGATATAAAATGAGTTATAGTTTTAAAATTGTTACTTTTTGTATAATGTATGATTTTATTTAAAAATTAAATTAATCATATTTAGGAAATTGTTTTCAAAAAAAGGTTTTCATTTTTGAATTCAACATGCCAAAAAATTGTTAGTGTTATTTAATGGTATTTTTTTGAAATATTTGAATTTTAATGGATATGAAAATTCAAAAAATACCATATATAAATATTATGAGTTAAATACACTATTTTTGACATCATGGATGATATAACAACATTTTGTTCAATCTTAAACTCTCCCTTTACTATATTTTCATGAGAATTAATATTATTCATAGTCTTGAGCAATAATATTAAACTAATTATTAAAATAATGGAACCTCTCTTCTCCTCCACTATAAATACATCCCTTACCCCCTATTCCTCTCACACCTCTCAAGACTTGAGAATTTTCCATGATATAAAAAATCCCCTACCCAAGGATCTTCCGCATGTTAAAGACAGGCTGATCTCACCAAAAGGCTAAAATCAAAGGCCTAAAAAAGGATCTCAGGGAAAAGAAATCAAGAGGTAAGAATCCTATTTCATTTTCTTGTGGTTTCTTTTCAATTACTATATTTTCTTATACTCTTTTAACTTCACATTATCAAGGAGGTACTAATTATTTATAATCATATATAATATGTATTTTATCATGTTTAGGTTAAAAATTCACCATCAATCTTCCTCTCCTCTCCCACTTATTCTCAAAATAAAAACAAAGACTCTAATGTGTCAATTTACCGATATCGTGGATGATGGGTCTTCACTATCCCATTATTCATTCAAATCTAGTTGTAAAACAATTATATTGGTTGGAACATATTTTAGATTTTTTGACATTACCTCTCTTTGGTTTTGGAACCAGTGCTTATGCATACTTTTAAATAAATAACAATGGTGCTTCATAACATCAAAATTCACCTAAATAAAATAACGAGCATCACAATTGATTTATCTTATGAAGATTACACATAACATATAAAAAATGATTTATGAAATCATTTAATATTTTGGGAACATGATAATATCATTTCATTTCACTTATAGATTTTTGCATCCATTCTACCATAAAATCTATTACGAACCCAATATGAAATCCATGTAAAGAACGCACCTGAAACAATGTAAATAAGAAAATATTATTAATAAATATTTCAAATGTTGTAGTGAAATGATCATATAAGGTGTTATTACATGAATATGTTTCATTAAGATAATAATAACAATATTTTAACCATTATACAGGATGTTTAAAACATTTTATGAAAGAAAAAAACGAAGGTAAGGGAATTCTTAACCCATTTTCCAATCTTTGGGTTAACCTTCTAATTTATTCATTATGTTCTATTAAGATTATTTGTGTGATAAATTTTTGTTAATATTATGCTGTATTATGTGTATTTATTGTACATGAATATATCCATTCTTTTTAATTAATTCTCACTCGGACTATATTTGTAAGGGAGTTTCCTTTGAAAATCATTTTAAAGTCTCTAATAAAATTCAGAATGATTATTATATATATATATATATCCCACGAGTGGTATCTACTATTTTCATGATACATTATTACCATGGTATTTTCCCTGGACATATTTATATTGGTTTTATCCCATTATAGCTCATGATATGATGTTTTGAGTATATTAAAGCTCAAGATATGATGGGTGACCCCACTCCAATGCATTTGGTACTCTAGAGATGGAATTTGAACAAATGGTTATTCCATGTGTAAGGGTTATTGTAAGTGTGATATGGTACATATGTCCCAAGGAAACTAAATTATGTTTCCATGCATGTTAATGGTTTTTAATGAAATGGGTTCTATTAGTTTTTATGTTATCACATGACTAACAGTTTCTTTCCTTATATCCCTTACTGAGTTTTTCTGCTCATCCATTGTTTTGAAACATTTTTCATAGGTTAGAAGTATTTTTAATGGAAATAAAGATTACAATTTAGATTTCATTAATATTTTTAAAATAAATTATGTTTTATTTGACAAGATTTATATTTTGAAAAAATTAATATTACATAAATAGTATCCACATGTATGATTATGAGATGTTATGTATGTTTTAAGTACTAATTACCTAAAACTCTCAACCCAAAAAATCCTCAATGTGTAAGATTGAATGTTCATGTATAAAACTAATTATTATATAAATTTTCAAGGTTGTTTCCTTATATTTATATGGTATATGATATTTTTAATATTTCATTGCTGTGGAAGAATATTTTAAGAAGTTATAAAATGGAACAAAATGAAAATACTTAGTTTTGAACTATACCTCACTTATTGAAACCTTTTAAGGTATACAAGAAAATATTTATTAGGATTATTTTAAAATAAAAAGGCCTATTTCATTTTGGGAGGCATGTACATAGGGTATTTTCAATAGAATTTTCTGAACACAATTATTATTTAAATGTTAAGAACAAATGAGAATATGTTCCATTATATAAGCAGGGGGAGGGGCAGTCTTGGAATTGAAAAAAATATAAAATTAATATATATTAATTTTCGTATTTAAATTTATAAAAATCGATAATATTATATCCAAAATATGTGGGATTCAAAATACTCTCATCCAATATTATTTGACATGTTTTAGTTTTTTTTCACAATATTTTATTATTATTTTAACACAATTAGACCTTTTTGAATATAACTGTGGTATTAACGATTTTTCTCATTATGGTTCATGAATGTTAATGTAAAAGGAAATTGGAAAATAATTGATTATTGTTGATATTTTCAACCACATCCCAATAAGTTGGATAATTATAATATTTTTTGTGTTTTAAATCATTTAGTAAATTATTATTAATTAAAAAATAACATTAATGCAAATTTTTGAACTATTCATTTAATTTGACATATAAGACTACAATTGAAGTATATAATTAAAATATAATTCATTAAAACCTCTATAATATTTCAATTTTATCTAAAAAATAGTGAAAAATAATAATCCTATAAGAACTAGTGTTTTTATGAGTCGAGATTTCCTGGTGGAATTTGAATTTCTCTATTGATGGACTGGTGATATGGGAATACATGAATAAGAGTGATATTTTTTGGGTTTTGAACATCCTAAGTTGTTGTTTTAGTGATTTTAATGATTCAGTGGAATTTATGAAGGTCTGAGTTTAGACCAAATGCAGAATGAATGAGTTGGGATCCTAAATATAAATATATTATGTCATTCAAATCATGAATATGATTAATGATGTGAATTTTATTTATAGGGTGAGAAAATTAGAGTGCAAGACATGGTAAATGATCCCAGTAGGGATTGACAAAACATACACAACAATAAGAATAGTTTCATACAATTACTCAGGATACCTAGACCTAGTAGGTGCCTTCGGTCAAGAAATTTAGGAGGTGAAACCAAGTTTGACATCATGAAAATCCATAGGGAAGTTATTTTTTTAAATATAGGTCATGGAACCTTTTCCATCACCAGATGAATGTGATGCATGGGAGGGTCATGGATAGATACCCAGCACCCACATTTATATGCTAGTCATGGAACTCTTGGGTGTGATTTTATAGTATCAGAAGGTAAGATCATTCAATTCCTTCCATCCCTAGAGTATCTCCCCCATTATCTCTGAATTTGGATATGAGTTATTTAGTTCAAAATTATGATTTCATTTGAGGATAATGAAATTTATTGTTTTCATCATAGATTACTTGAATTCTTAAAATAGGGGAGCATGAGGAAACATCTGCCTACATTCGTACATCGACCTATTAAATAATGACTCAATTTTTATTTTCCAAAGGTGTTTTACCATTATTTAATTATATCATTTTTTTATTTTGTAAAATCAATTAGGTATTTAGTGAAATATAAAATTGTGTTTTTTTCTCGAGTAACATGCACCATGTTGCTAATTTTGTTTGTCATGATGGAGTAACTTAGTGAGATAACCAACATTATTCCATATTTGGATTTAATTATATAATTAATTATAATTTTCCATAAGTAATTTATTATTATTTTTTAACATGATATAGGAGCTCAAAACTAATAGATGGGTCTAGATAGAAAAATTCAAGGTTGTACAAGATTACTGGTCTTTATAAGATGTTATTGAACCTTTTTATCAAAGTGGGAAAAGCCCAAAAAAAGGTATGTGGTCTATAAATTTTCGATAAATTCCATTTTAATTTTCCATGTATGTGAATTGATTATGATTCTTGTCGACATGTCATGTGTTTGACCTGTATGATTGGTTAATTATTTTTATGATGAACATCTATATAGATAACCCTTTTTATCTTGTTGGTTTCCTTAGGGCTGAGATCAGGATTGAAAACACCCATGGGGTAATCCAACCCCTAAAATAATTAATGAACATCTAGTTTAGATAATGGTTTTTGGATTAATAATTTTAATTTTTATGGATTATTACTATGATTTGGAAAAACATGAAATTGTGGTGATTTCTTGATAGTGAATGACATGTAATAAATGGATATATTGGAAATTTAATTATTTTCATGATGGATTTATGTGTTTTGAATACTTATATATATATATATTAGAATGTTCATGGATTTTGAATATATTTTTGAAATAAATGTGATTGGATAAGATTAATGGTAATTGTGAGAAATGACCCTTACATCTTATAAGGATATTCTTGATATGGTTGGTTCTTACCTCTATGTTTTATTGTTATATTTTTCTTGGATTGACTATACTATTATGGATTCTTAAGGTATGTTCGTTATGATTTTTTTGACTTTATTGACTACCATAACATGTACTTCTGATGGATGTTAAACAATAGTATATGCGACAACTAAGGGTAAGGTTCATGGTTATGTACATGTCTAAAGGATAGTTGTATGGATTATGAATCATATGAGGGTAACATTCATAATCAATAGATTATAGAGGGAATGATTTTTATATGTGTTGTTGCTTGGTGCTGGAGATTACACTATGTGATACCTGAGGGAAAGGTTCCTAGTTACTTTCCTGACAAAGGGTAGTTTATACCAGTCACGGATTTCTTGAGAGAAAGATTCATGGGTTATGAACCACCTCAGGGTAAGCTTCATGGTCATTGGCTACCTGAAGGTAAAGATTCTGATTATACCACATGCCCGAGGGAAATATTATTGATGTCCTATGGGTAGGGACTACTTCTTTATGATACATTATGTATAAATCAATACTGTAAAGAGAATATGACATCATGGGGTGATCCATTCTTACATAGGAGGATCATCCACATAATAGCAAAATAAAGAATCATGTAGAAGCTAGTGAATATGATTATTGTTTTGTTAGTCATATCATGTACTCAAAGATATATTCAAATTTTGTGAATATAGTTTTTATAACCATGGGTTTCAAAACAAAACTCTATGATCAATGTGATTATTATTTATTCAGTATTAATTTTATTATATTAATACACTGATATGTCACTTATTTAATATGTTTTATACGCCACCTAGATTATTTTAGAATCCATTAGTGGTGGATTACCGAGTTTCATTCACATAATTAACTAGGTTATAATGAAAATGGGTCCCCAAAAAGACCATATATTTTTATTATAGAAAATATTACTAGATGAGGAGGAGATAACATGATTAAGCAGGATAAGTCAGATTGTATCAGCAGACTGGGTGAGGTTCAAATAGAAGATGTAGTGGATCCTTTATTTTTATTTATTTAATTTATTTTATCATGTATCTATTTCGATCCTAGTGGGTGGATTCTTGTATTCTGAAGCAAGGGTGTTGGGACTTACTGGATTTCATGTATTTTTCTTGGATACTTATTCTTTTTTTTATACTGAGATTATATTTTTAAATAGATGATTTTTGGTTATTTATTATATGTTCAACACTCTAATATAGGGGTATAGTTTCCCATAGTATCAACTTACACCCCTTGAATTAGTCATAAAACATTGGTATATGGGTAGGTATTCCTTACGTCATGTGGTGAACCGGTTTTTCTATCAGATATATAGTGATCTGAGGAAGGACATTAAAAATGGCATTAGAGGATTTATTTCCCTATTATATTATTATTTTATGATCTAGTAGACTAGATATTTGTGAATGTGTCAAATGTTTTTATGGGCATCGGTCTATTGCACCAAGAACAACTATTCTAGTAAATATTCCATGTTTCTAGGACATGGGCATATTATTCAGAATTTCATTGTTAATTTTCTATTTTATTTTCACCTTGGCTGATGCACACGTTGTTTGGATTTTTTTTAATTTTGATAAATATATTGCTCTTAGATCATTAGAATGTGGCCAGTGATTTGATATTTACTATTGGTTTGTATACATAAGAGGCATCTCTTTCAATATATCAACTATGTAGAATTCAAATGACTAATTTTCCCACTAGTGTGTTATTTACCTGATAACCTAAGAGTAGTTTCTTAAGAGGAAAAAAAGTTATCATATGATATTATCACATATAAATATTTGATGGAATTTTAATTAGTTGGGTTGAATTCTGCATGGATTATTTATGATGGAAGTTCATTTCAATCTATGTTTGGATGTACCATGAGGATAATAACTCACTCCTAATTCATCAAAGGTGTAGTTTCCTTAATAATATTTGAGATTATCATGGTTCCTATTCTTCAAAATATTTTTTGTTTCTCTTTGATTAGGATTGGTTGTGTAACCAAATCCTCCCCAGAGTAGTTAGATGTATAGATTCATATAGAGGATAAGTTTCTTAGATATGGTTGGTTGGTATGGATTTTGATTCCTTTGATTTATGAGACCCTAGAGATAGATTTCAAGACATTTTTTTGTAATATGATTTTGGGATAAGAGTGATATTGTAACCTACAGATCTATACACTTTTTATGTTGACCTATACACTAGGCGTTCAGACATAGTTGATTTATTAAGACTTGGACAGTAGGGAATGTTGGGAGACATAGAGTCAATTTGTTTTGAATTTGACCCAAGAAGGAATTTTTTTGTTTGTGGGTGACCCATTTTATTGGTTACACATTATTTTGGATGTTTTTTATTGTGAAACTAATGAACTATAAGTGCTCAGGGGTTTTGGTGATGAGATCTAGGCATGGTGGTGCTCTAGGAATCAATGTGCAGTCATGAGGATAGGACTACTATGACATCTAGTTCTATGGGCTAAACAAAATTGGGAATAATAGTTGTAGCACAAGAAGATTCTCTTGACTGAAGCATCTTATGGAGATTTACAAACAAGTGGAGGATCCTGAAATGCCATCAGATAAGGATGAATAAAATTTATTCTAGAATATTGGGGTGAGGTCGATGATCATATGAGTTTTCATGGAATGGATAAGGTGTTGGGTTACTAAGGGGTGTTTTGAGAGCTATTATGGTGTGTTAATGCTGGTGGACTGGGAATCCTAGTCAGATTCTTGAATGTGTGTTAGTTAAACGTTTCTATGAGAAACAACTCATGGTATTTTGAGTCAGTTTTAGTGAATAGTTTTAGGAAGGTGTGTGACCCAGCAGTTTCGGATAATAATATTATGGTCATCACAGTATGGGGATGTGCAATGCCACCAAGGGTATGTGAAAGGGTGTATCGAGATAAATAATTACTTATTTTTTGAAAAATAAATGTAACTAATTCTATTTATGGTGAGGCCTATGTTTTTTGGTTAGTAAAACAATTAATTTTTTATATACAACTATTTAGTCATTCTAGAGAAACTTGAGACGTGTTTGAGAAGAATTAGTTATTTTTATCTAATGATAAGTTTTGGAACAATAGTAACTTTTTATTAGTGATAATATTGTGGGTAGGGAGGCTTAAGACCCTTGAATGAGTTTATCATGTCACTATAAAATCATGTTACGATAGAAATAGATGGGTTATGATGGTAATTGTTGATTATATATTGGTATTCTCCTAGCCTAGATAAGGCCATTTCCAATATCGAGACATTATTTTCAGAATGCTGGAAGAAAAACATCTATATAAAAAGCTATCTAAATTCCTTCTTTAGTTGGAGGAAAAACCTCCACGGTGGGTATGTTCATTGGAAGTGTAAGGAAATTCATATGGTGGTGAGACCTTCATATTCATTTGAGTGTTAACACATGTGTAAGAAGGATAATAGACTTGGATTTAATGGAAATTAGATGTTTTAGGTAGTGTTTCCATTTGTTGAACAAAAAATTATTAGCTTTCTAGTTATGTGAAAATGCCATATCTCAAATTTACATGGTACACTATATAGATTCTATGTTTTTTCATAATTATCAAAATGTTTTGGTGTTGTTAGAAGGCGATTCATGGGGAGACCCCATTTAAGGACATGTTTGATGTGTCGATCCATGAATCAGGACTTGGTTTAAGGGTTGAACAATTGTCATCACCTACATAAAAGGGTGAAACCCTATTTTGTGGCTTGTTTCATGGGGTGAAACATGTGAATTTTTTTATCACAAAATGTTTTAGGACGTGAAACCCTGTGATGAAATGTGATGAATTTTATTTTAGGGATAAATTCCTTGAAAGTCACGGGATGATGGTAACATGATCTGAGAACATTGCTCCAGGTATGGTGATATTATTTCAAGGATTATCCAAAAGATTCCAAGGATAAGTCGACATATGTGATTCATAAGAATGAGAAAGTAATACTCATCTATTTGACTACAATTCATAGATGATAGAATAGAACCATATTTGAAATGTGTTATGTTAATGTTTAGGCATGATAGGATAGAATCCATATTGAGAGGGCCATTAGACTACCTCTTATGTGTTTTTATATGAAAACCTAGAGGTGGGGAACATCATTGGTCAAAATGTCTCATGGATGGTTGTCTTATTTGGCGGGGAGAAACATAATTCTATTGTAGAAATTGTTGATGAAATAGTGGGTTTTTTGAATATATGAGCTTCTTTAAGAATCATATACTTGATAAATGATTATTTGGAGTGGTGTATTTGGTTTCAGTGAGTGATGCACTATATGTCCAGATGTTTGCAATGTAATCTCATTTAGCATTTTAGAGTAGAACGTGGTGACTTGATCTTGGGTTTTCAACACTTTTTGGGCTTGTTTCATCTTATAAACACCCATTAAGGCTTCTCAAGAATGAGGATTTTTATTTTGAAAAGATTATAAAACCCAAAAATATTATGAGTTGAGTCTTTTATTGGGAAATATGAATTTCTCCACTAATGGATGGGTGGTTTGAAAGTCTAGGAATCATAGTGATTTTTTGGGGTTTTAATGTCCTAAAATTATATTTTTGAATTGTTTTTATATTATGATGGTAGTTTCGGGGGGTGAGTTAACACTATAAGTAGAAATGACAAGTCAAGATGTTGAAAATAGATCTAGTAGGCCATTCACATAATTAATACAATTCTATAAGTAAATTAGATTATTATGGTGATGAAAGGAGAGTATAGGATGTGAAAAAAGTGATGGAGAGCCATATCACAGAAATTCACTGTGTAAAACATTGTTTCATGTTGTGAAATATGCTGACCAGACCTGGTAAGGGCCTTTGGTAAAGAAATTCCAGATTTGAAACCATGTTTCATGTCAGGAACATCACATTGGTTTTCTTTATTTTAAAGAGGTTTATTTTCAATCTTCCTTCATATAAAGATCACGATTATCATGAGGGACTTGGATAGATCACCCAGCCCCCATTTCTTCCCATATATTGACATTCTTTAATGTGATTCAATCGTGTTAGTGGGTAGGATGTTCAAATTAATTACTTCCACATTTTTTGTCCCTTGTTATCGCTAAATACAGAGATGATAATTTTAGGTCAAATGTTAATTTCACCATAGGATGATGAAATCACTAGTTTTCATTAGGTATTCCCTATATACTAGAAATATGGGATCTAGAAATGATGCATGTACGAGTTCACATGCTAATTAGTTGAGGTATAATAAAATTTCAAATTTACACATGGTTTTAACCCTAAATTATTTTAATTAACTCTTGATTTATTAAAATAAACTAGTCCATTAGTGCAGCCTATAATAGGGGTTGTTTCTAGAGTAAAACAAACCCAATTTCTGATGGTTTGGGAACAAAAAATTGACCTGATGAGTTAACTAGAAATATAGAAATTTTGGATTTTATTAATTCATTAATTAAAAATATTTGTATTTAATTAATTATATTTATTGGAATGAGTTGAAATATATAAGATATGAGATAGTTCTATTTAAAAAAGTGATGTCTAGAAAAACATAGCAGGCCTTGGAAAATACTGCCAACTCTTGGTAGAAAATTAGGAAAAGCATCGATAAAAGGTTTGTGGTCCATAAATTTTCCATAAAGTCTATTTTAATTATCTAAGATTGTGACTTGACTATGATATTAACCATCACACCATTTTTGTGAATAGACTAATTGTATAATGCATTCATAAATGCTAAACTTTTTTTAGACCTACTATTGTATCTTATTGGTTCTAGTGGCATTGAGACTGGTATTGCAGCCATACACGGGGTGAACTTATCCTTGAAATTAAAAATGAACCTACAATAATGAAAAAGGGTTTTGGATTAACAATATGAATTATTTGATGGATTATTATTATTATTGTTCATAACACCAAATGGTGGTGATCGATTACTAAATAGCTCTATTAGAAATTGAATTTTTTGCACAATAAAATGGTATGTTATGAATATATATTGGCATGTTAATGAATTTTAGAAAACTATAAGAATGAAATTTAATTATCCAAGAAGAGTTTTAATTGTATGAATTAATCATTATTAATTGTGAAAATATGCATGATATTCTTCTGGTTAAGTAGTGTGTTTTGTTTCTAGCTTTGTCTTTGTTTGACTCTATGGTGATAGATTCATAAGGTATGGTTGTAATTTTTTTGTTTTTTAGTATTATATTTCATGACAAGTTCCTATAATGGGTGATTTATAGAACTATATGTGACACCAAATGGAATGACTTATGGTTACGTACCCACCTAAGGGTATGCTATATTGAACACTAACCACATGAGGGTAAGATGCACAATAACTAAATTCTTAATGGAAGGATTCTTATTTGTGATTTTATGTTCTAAAGTGCACACTATGTGACATCTGAGGGAAAGGTACATTGCTATGTCCTCAATAGAGGTAAAGTTTCATGGGTCACGAACTACATAAGGGAAAGAAAATCAGATACAAACCGCCTAAGGGTAAGATGCCTTGTCACTGGATACCTTAGGGAGAGGATTATGGTTATATTGGATGCCTAAGGAAATTAATAATGATTCCCTGAGGATAAGGAGTACTTTTTTATGATACATCATGTGTTATTCAATAAGGGTATTAGAATCTACCACCAACATGGCGTGATATGGTATGACACAGGAGGATCAGTGTCTTGATCGAAATACCAAACATCATTCTAAATTTGGTGATTATGATTATGGTTAACATGGTCTTGTGACATGCTCAGAGATATCTGTCAATGTGTAAAAGATGGAATGGATAACCTCAAGTTTCAATCCAGATCTCAAGGATCAATGGGTTTATTTTTGGTGTAGTATAAAATTTATTAAATTAATACCATGTTCTATCACATATTTCATGCAATGTAAACTCAAACTATACTTTTTTGGACACTATTGGTGGTGGTATACTATGTTTTTCTAACTCCCTTTTTGAGCTTGCATTAAACATGGGGACCTAAATAACTCTTACAGGTTTATTGCAGTAAATTAGTCATGATGAGAACCTAGATTTCATGATTAATTAGGATAGTTAGGATGGTATCAAGGGAATAGACAAGGTATATCAAGGTAAAGTAGTGTAGAATTTATTTTTCGTTATTTCTTTTATTCTATCATGTATCTATGACCATCCTAGAGGGAATATTATTGTACGATTCATCATGGATGTTCAAGCTATACTGTAATTCATGTATTTTTACTTGATTCTTATTCATTTATGTGTAATCTTATTTTATTTTCTAGGGGTTTATATTTTTTTATTTCTGTTTTATTGTGTGATCTGATATATGGTTTATAGTCTCATCACTCTACATTTGTACACCACCAGTGCTAGTCAGTAGACACTAACGTATGGGGATATATTCCCAATTTCACGTGTTTAAAAGTTTTATCTATTTGTAACTTTTTGATCCGAGGTGAGACGTTAAAAATTCATTCAAATAATAATAATTTTAAATTTATTAAAATCATTTATTTTGTTTTTCAATTAATTGAATAAATATTGTTATCAGTATCGCCTTGGCATTTAAGGTAAATATTTTATCACAAAAAAGTAGAAATAAAATAACATGACAAATAAAAATTATATATGTTTTAAATTAATATTTAAAACATAATATACATGCTTTTTATCCATTTGAAAAATATTTATTGATAATATAATAAAGAGAATAAAATTTTATACTTTACTTTTCAAAGAGTAATATAAAGATCAAAATCATGTTCAAATAAAAACAAAATGTCATGTATTATAATTTACTAAGAATCTATATGAAATATATTCATTGAATAAAATTGCTTAATTTGTTAGGGTGGCATTATAATACTTAACACAATATTTTTACCCTTAATTAACCCATTTTACCTCCACTCTGGTAAAATAAGTTATATGAACACTATTTATAGTGACTATAAATAAAAAGGGACATATTTACCAAATTTTGTACTCTTAATTCCAAAATTTGGAATCTATTTTTCAATATTAAAAAGAAAAAAGTAGTATATTTTAATTTAAAATTAAACCCAAAAAACATGACAGAAAATAGTTTTTGGGAAAATTGCATTTTTATGTACAAAATAGTTTTTATACTAGATTAAATTATAAAATTAATTCCAAAGACTATAATTATATTATTATTAATCAAAATAATACAATCAATTTTTAAAACTAATCCAAAATTGAATATGAATTATTAAATACATTAAAATATGGTTTTTAAAAAATCAATATTTTCCTTATTCCCTAAAAAAAACCTTTCGGAGAAATCCCAACATTCAATATAAGATAAATTTTACATGCTAATCTAACAAATTATAACCATATTACATAATAAATTTTTTTGAATAGTTCATGAAATTAATTATTATATTATCTCATATGAATATCTAAATAACCATTTTAAATAAGACTTATTTTTGAAGAATAAAAATTCTTACTTAAATTGAGTAATTATTTCATAATAATTAATAAATAAATTTTTATTTCTTATTATCATCATATATATAGGAATATTTAATGACTTGTTTAATTATATTAATACTTTATAGTTCAATGTCTAGGTTATAACAGTCATATATAAAAAATAATATTCTTTGGTTTCATCATTCTTGTTGTTTCTTGTCATATATGAAATAAAAAATAATGTACATATTTAAAAATATGATATTGTTATGTTATCCCCCTTCTATAAGTTTCAACCTCATAGTTTGAACATTAACTCAATAATATTTGGTTTTCTATCCAATAATTCCTTTTTTAAATCTAAAATCATTAAAAGTTTTAATAAAACACCCTATTTAAACGAGGGAAAGGGATGTACGAAGTTCATCAGAATAACACATGACTTGGTTTCGAAATAGAATAATTTTACTAGGATGTAAAAATATGAACATGGAAGGAAATTTTAATGTCTAAATGATTATGGGGAGTGATATAGAACATTGATCACACAGAATTGACCGATTGCTAGAATGTTGACGCGCACAAAACCATAAACCATTGAGGTGTGAAAAGACCATCGGTTCATTTGAAATGAATGTAATAAGATAAATTTTTCATTATATGAAAATTTTCATAAATTTTTGGATTTATATTACCATATATACTATAAACATAAGTAAAAATACTAACATCAAATATATAATTTTATAATTTAATCAATTTCCACCATAATATCATATTTTACCTCAAATAATGAGTATTCAATATGATTTTTTTCCTAAATGAATAAAATCAAATTCCATTTGATCATATAATTTTATAATCAGATAAAACTTGATTTATTATATCTCTAGTAATTAACCAAAATGAAAATTAATAATTCTTTTTAAGAATAAATAATACATTAATCTCAAAAATTCAATACTAAAAGCAAAGTCCAAACTAATTCACTCTGTAAATATAAATCTACAAAATTCTTCGAGATACTCATAAATAATATAGAAACACAAATATTAAAATTATTTTATCACATATTCTTTCAATATTTACCTCCAAATTACATTCATCAATCAAAAATTAATATATCAAAAAATGTATATATACTAATATTATATTATCCAACATATGCTAAAAATCTATATAAGTAACCAAAATCACTATAATACACATTATGATCATATATGCATACAAAAGATAATTCCACTATAACTCCTCAAATAACACATCATGTGAAATAAATGGGGTATATATACCTCACAAAAATAAAATGTCACCAAAGATAACAATAGTTACCTTACAATTCCATTACACAAAACCTTAAATGGGGTGTCTTTGAATTTGAACATATAATCAGACAGAACTCATAAATATATGATGGTATCCAAAACTCTTAATATAACCTCTCATGAAAACATTCTAATCTATAATATAATCTAAACCCTATTATAACACCCAATATAAGGACTCAAACATAAACATTACATATTCATGTATATTATACTATAATTTACATTCTTATATTACCAATGAAATTTTGGTTTTATTTTTTTAGATAATTAGTTTGTAACTATTATAAAAAACCCATAAATCCCAATAATGGAACTTTTAAAATAAAAAATTTATAAAAAATTGGGGATTGGAAGATAAAATATATGGATGTCAAAATAAATACCTTTTTTATATTTTGAAATATCATTATTGAAACCTAGATCGTTATAAGTAATAAAGGTTACTTTTGAAAAGAGTTAAATAGAAATATTAATAGCACAAGAGATAATTCATATTTGGATTATAAAATAATAAATGAAACATTTTTATAATGAAATATTGTAGACCAGGGATATAAATATCCATCATAAAGTATGATTATTATTTTTAACAACTTTTCATTTTTATGAGGAATTTAATATATCAAGGATGGAGAATTGATCTAAAATTACTGATAATATGAATAAATTATAAATAAATTTAAATCCATAAAAACATAATATAAAGTATAATATAATTAAATAATATATTATAATTCCCAAAACTAATCAAAATAATTTTAGGAAGAATAACCATAACTCAGTGAATGGAAATTGAGTTGTAAAAAAACCTTTCAGTTTTTGTATCAATTTAATCGAGAGACCATGAAATGTGAAAATAAGATAGATTTTTTAAATACCATAAATTTCATGAATTAAAAGATAAATTTAATATATAGGTTATTAAATACAATATATAAAATAAATCAAGTGTTCAATAGGAATATGTATTAAGAAAATAAAATTAAGATTACAAAACCATAGCCATTACTCTCAACATCCATGAACGAATCTTAACCTCATTATTAATAAATTTATCTTGGTCAATAACTTATTTTTGGGACTTTTTCATATCTATTTTATTTTCTAAATTTTAATTATGATGAGTCATTATACATTCAATATCTAGTTATTTTTTTATATTCATCATTGAATGTTATTATTTTCAATTATTTCTCAAATTTTTGTAATGTTGATATTGATCCCCATTATTTTATACCAATTACATAAAACCATATATATCTAAAGTAGTATAATATATTTTAAATGATGATTTATAATGTTCTATCATCACTCCATGTTCTTTTTAGTTATGATTCTTGGAGATTAAATCCATAACGAACTTCTTTATGTAATTTTTAACAAATGAATGTGGTATATTAATAATGGGTTATATATAATTATTTGAATTATAGAATAAAAAATAGTATTTAATTATTAATTATTTATTATTCTAGTAATTATGTTTCCATGTTCATTCATGATATAAATTTATTGCATTATTCATTTAGGTTCTTGAATCAACCCAACCAAGAACATGATATAACCAATGGATGGGTATGAATTCAATGCTATTATAAGATATAAAATACCAAATAATAATGATATAATAATTTTTATTAATGAAATTAATAATAACCTATTATAGGTTCATGAATAATCTATGATAATAAGTTCTTATTTACCTAGAAGAAATCATTTTTACTTTTTTTATGCTCGTTTTAAGAGGTTAAATTTATATTGATCACTTATTTTTAGAATTAGTTATAGAAATAAAATTTTATCTTAAAATAAAATTAATAATTTCAGAAATATAATATTTATTAAATAATTATATTTATATAAATTAATATATTTCAATGTTGAAAAAATGGGATATTTTGTTCATAGAGGTTATTGTCTGCACGTAACATGAGTAACATTTTCAGTATTTTGAATGAATTAAAGGAATGTAGAAAATGTTAATTCAATTAATATAACTACATTTTGGTTTAAAAATTATAATGATTTAATTACATAGTCATTTTAGTATAGTTTTATGGGATAAATATTGAGAATATAATATTAAGTATTAGATAACACTCAATGTGAGGACTTGAATCTTCTCTCGAAGGAACTCTTAGAAGTGGAGGACATGGGAGAATTTATTATAAATGAGGGGAAAATATGTAACAAGATTATATTATAGTTAAAATGGATATAGGTTAAATAGTAATTATAAATGTATGTGTGGCATAAATTTGGTGGAAGTGAGATACTTTTAAAATTGATAAAAGGGACATTTCCTTGGAAACTAAAGTTAGAACATGGGTAAAGATAGAATCACATTAGAGTTAGTTGAGTTAGGCGAGGAATGTTTGGAGACACATTTTGGACACATTTTTTTACCTAAAATATTTCTTCTATAATATATTAGTGTCATATTAAATTAAAAATAAACTATCCATATTAAGTTATCCATTTTTACCTATAAAATACTTGGTTAGATATTTAACATTATAATTATTCTACTATTAAAAATATGAGATGACCCTTATTAAAACATTTAGATGTGATGATTAAAAATTTGTATTTAATTTTCCCACTTCATATTATCCCTCTAATTTTTTTTCTTAAATTATCTATATATATTAGTACTACCATAATGTATATAGAAATATGATCAATGATAATCATATAATAGTTCCCTTTTTAGCTTACGTATTGGTAGAACACATAACCCATATCCAAATAACATAATTCCATCCTCATACATGGAGTTATCCAATCTTCTAGCTTGAATTTTGGTTTGAAAATTCTTAATATCATATTGAGATATTTTTATCTTTTCCAATAAATATTGTTTTGCAATCATTTGAAAAAGTAGTTATGATTCCTCTTCTATAAAAATTACCATAACATTCTTTACTAAATCCATTAACATAGGATCTTTCCTAATCTTTATTTGTGACATAAGCCCATTGAATTTCCTAGATAATTTATATTCTACTATAAATTCATTTAATAGGTTGTAGAATATTGAGAAATAAGAATCATTGAGTTACTCATGTATATGTCTTTTCCTCTGGTCGAGTGACACTTTTGTTAAAATTTATTTCAAACTCTTGTGATAAGTATATGTATATATATATATCACAACTTTCACTATATAAATAATGTCCCTATATCTTTAGAAAATTGATTATGGTTGATAAATCAAGATCATGAGATGGATAATTTTGTTCATGAATTGTCATCTACATTGATGCATATGCAACAATATAATCATTTTGTATAAGGTAAAACCTATTTCCTTTTTTTGATGTATAATTTTTTATTTCATACCCATCATTTACATTTGGTAAATTCAAAATTCAATAATTGAAAAATCCTTTCTTTAATTATTCAAGACATTCTAGACATTAAATTTTCTATAAGAACGTAACATATTTTTGTGTGATCTTGGTTAATGGGTTAACCAATATGAAAAATTCTTGAATAAAAAGAAAATTGTAACATGATAAAACCACGAAACTATATAACCCAATTATGTTTTTGGCATAAGCTATTATTGGATTTCATTTTACATTATAGGTTCAACTGAGGTTCCATCCCTAGATATAATATAGTAGATAAAATAATCTTTTCGAATCAATAATTTACACTTTCAATATTAACCATATAAATCTTTCCATATAAATGTTTCATTAATGATCTATAAGTTATTCTCACGGTCTTCATTGGTTTTAGAATACCCAAGATTATAATAGATGAATACTACAAAGAAGTCATCTTGATATTCCTTGAATACTCTGTTCATTAGATACATGAAAATAGAGGGTGCATTATTCCTTCTAGATTCTATTAATGTATACTATTAATGTACATAACACATCCAAAAAAGTTTTTATCAAAATATCTTCTATCTTCACTTGAAATTAATGATGCCTAGAATTAAGGTCATGCCTCAAAAATATTGAGCTCAGTGATGTGGATCAAATTAATCAAGTGTTCGAGGTAGAGGAAAATTGTTCTTTATTTTCATAGAATTAATTTCTCTATTGTCAATGAACAACCTCAAGGATCTTTATTTCTTATTAATAATGAGAACTATGGTTCCCATAGAGAAACACCATGGTGAATAAATCCCATATAACTCAAATCCTCTATTTGTTTCTCAATTTCCACTAATTCCAAAGTTCCAATTCTATAAAGAGTATTTGATATTGTTCTTTCATCAGGGAATAAATAATTTTTAAACTTAACATCATGTTATGGGATTGTACTAGTAATTGCCCATGAAATACCTCAATGTATTCCTTTAAAATTAGTACATTATGAATTTTAAGATTACTTTCCTCAACCCTAAATATTTTCCTATCTTCCTATATAATTATTTAATTCATTTTATCTATTGGGGTGGACATATTTAAGAATCATATAATGAATTTTATCCTATAAAGATATAGGATTCAATATCCTCCTCCCAAATCATAATTTACTTCTAATTGCTATAAATTTTCAAATGATAATTTGATAGTGAGTGTATAACAAGAATTATATAAAATTTAACCATAAGTATGATGATATCTTCACCAACTAATGAATTTTTACATGTCATAATGGGGAATGTATAACACATTTTTTATTTCAACAAGAATTATATTAGATTTTTTTAACAGAAAAATAACATATTAAATTGAAAGGGAAAAGTCTAATTTTCATGGAAATTGGGTAGATATAAAAGAGTGTGATGATGCAGAATAAATTAAATAAATTACTAATTTTGAAAAGATGATTAATGTATGTTCCACCAAATTATTGGGTACTTCTACTTCAGATATGATGATCGCATAAGCTTGGCTATCTCCCTCTGTCTTATTCTGTGGAAGATCACCTTGATGCTTGGGATATGGGTTTGAATAATTACCTATTTTATTAGAGATAAAGAACTGATATTTATTGATTTTTTTCTTCCCCTTGCATTAATTATCTTGGTGACCATTTTCTCAACACTTATAAAAAACTCCCATAACTTTCATGCATTTCCCAGGATGATTCTTTATAAAATTTTTACATAATGGGAATTACTTAATTTTGATATTCTTATTAGAATCCTCAACTTTTCCATGGTTATCAAAAGTCATATTCTTATCTTTATTTCCATTGAACAAATAGGATCCAGAAAATTATTTCTCCCTTTTTATTGAACTTAATAATATTCCATTATATAATTAAAAAAACTAAAATCTAGTTCCCATCTGAGAAATGCCTTTAGACCTTCAAATAAATTATAAATCTTTTATTTTGAATCAGGTGTGCAATATATAGAATACCTATATAGTATTTTGAAGGTATAATTACACTATACTACCCTCCCTTATTACTTTTTTATGTTATATAATTTTATCTTCATTTTAGTTATTTTCTCCTAAGGAAACTATTTTTATAATATTATTTTGACAAAATATTTCAATTCCATGTGTCTTATTTCATTATCCTACATAGAATTTTAGATTAATTAACAAAATTGATCAATATCACCCTTGAGGACATATACGTCTAGAACTACTATTTTCCATTAATCACATACCAATGCAAAACAACATCTATTCAATGGACTTGATTGACTGCTCAACTACCACTAGATTTGTAGTTTAATTAAAATATGTGGGCTTATTCCACATGAAGTGATCCAACATAAGTGTAGTATTGTTATTCACCATTACCTGAGTATTTTTTTCTAATGTGCTCTTCATTTTATCAGATTAAACTGTAATTTTGTTGACTTTCCTAGAGGAGAAATACCTAAATTATCCATGGGTATTTATTCCCTATCATCCATTGGGTTTCATCACACTGTAATGAAACACAATAAGATAGATGACAATATTGATGAGTATTGATCCAAATATTCACTATAATTAATTATTATAATTCTTATATTTACATAACATATAGTTCCGAAGGTTTCTACAAAAATTTCTCAAATACCAACTGTAACAACCCCAACCTCAATTGCCTAGAGTTTATTATTATTTTATACAATTTAATAGATACTATAGATTACAAAACCAATGACTAGTCAGTATAGTATTCTTGATGAACTAGATACATATATGGTTCCATTATTACAATTGTAGTTAATAATAGTACATAAAAAAGGAAAATAAACTACTTCCATGAGAGTTATTCAAATATTGCATCTTCAT
Organism: Viscum album; assembly: GCA_963277665.1. NCBI lineage: Eukaryota > Viridiplantae > Streptophyta > Magnoliopsida > Santalales > Viscaceae > Viscum > Viscum album. Next base: position 1,450,133,081 of record OY728129.1, read on the forward strand.
AACCTAGGGAAGGAAAAAAAATAAATGGGTGACATCAAATTATTAGTATGGGTTATGTACAATAGACTCATATATCAATATTAAGTGATGAATAATCTATTTGTGTAATCAAGACAGTTATAGTGAAAATGCATCAATAAATTTGGTCATAGTGAAAATATGATGAATAATAATAACTGAATACTGGATAAAGGGAATGCTTAATTATTGGACATCATTTATCTGGAACATGGACCAAAAAATTCAAGACCTTTGATGAGAAAATTTATATCCAAGGGTAGAAACCCACCAGATTCTTCTTAGAAAAAAATGTGAAGGGTTTTTTGATAACAATTTTGTCTCATGAGACCGGTCGATGCATCGAGGGGCTATATAATGCTAGGTTCCACCCATCACTGAAATTACAAACCATTCATAATACATGTATTTAATTCATGAAAAATATTCCATATCAAAATATTGTTACAGATTATGTAATGTATATTTATCAATATTTTCCCAGTTAAGATGGTATTCAATGTAAACACAGTAGGTAAAAATGGTATACCTCTTATATTATAATCATATCTAAGACACAATAAATATGTATATTTAATGAATTCTTAAATGATTTATTATCACAAACAAAATGGTAAATATACACTCCCCACACCCAAGAAATAAGTTTTCAATATGGAATGTCTCACAAAAATATAAGTGAGATGAGAACCCCCTTACAAAGTTCAAATCATGGATATGAGATCTAATCAATTGGGTGATTTTGTGTAAAAAATGAATATGAATAAAAAGGATATGTGGGAATACAAAAAAAAAATAAACAGAGGATTACAAATATAATTTTGGAATAATATAATCAACATATTAAATGAATAACCCAATAAATTGAAATTGAATTAAGATATCCCTTACCTTATGTCTAAAAGCATTGGAAACTTATAGTTAATATCCCTGATAATAAAATTACATTCATTAATTACTTAATTAAGAAAATATTAAATATTTATTTGATTTTATAATGTTATTATGTTCATTTATGTTCTTTATGATGAGTTATATTGTATAATTCTATAATTCTAAGAGTGGTTGTTTTTAGGGTTATCATGATTGGTTCGCTTGTATACAAGTGTATAATATCATGTGTAATAGTAATAATTTTACTGAAATGAAATTATATATAATTAATTAACCTAAATAATTTATAATTATCTTATATATCATCTGTTTATATGTTATTATGAATATTAATTAGGTAAAATATTAATGAAAATAATTTAATTTTTTTGGGTGATTTTTACAACAATCACAAACATATATCATTTTATTTAATATCATGTTTAATTATGGGTTTTGTAAAATTATATAACATATAATATGTATAATTAAATATAATTTAACCATATTAATTCTTTTATTACTAAACCTGAATGGGATAATAGAAAATTCAAATGTATCATCCATGACAGCGGTAAATCAACACATCAGAGATGATGTTTTAATTTTATAAATAAAAGCACAGGAGATGGGGTTCATGATCAATATTTCATTAATGTAATAAAATTATATTATATATAGGATACTAGATTTTTTATCCCAATTTGGATAGAATAGGTAAGGTGAGGATATGAAAATAAATTAAATGAAAATAAATTAAATGAGAAAGAAAGAAGATTTTACCTCTTGTATAGTGTCTCATTGAGAATAACCTTAAAGAACATTGGATTTTTATTTAGGTGTGACTAGAAAGACTAGGATGTTGGGAAGAGGTTTTGGAGATTAATTGGGTAAAATATATTCAATATACATTATATACAAGGTGTGAGGAGAATATATGGTTAATGGTGGTATTTATAGTGGGAAAAGAGGTGTGTTTTTTATTATTTATTTCATTAGATTATTTTCCCAATTCTATCAATAGTAATGACTGTTTTTACCAAATAATGTAACTAGTATTATCAGTTAGAAGTAATGGTGCTTACATCGTCCATGCATCATCGATGACTCAATAATTCATGTATTTAGCTAATACCGTAAATTATAATATTTTACTAGTCAAAAAAATAAACTATTTAAAAAAATCCTAACAAATAACCATAACACATTTTAAACATTTAAATATAAAAAAATGACTTCATTTTTGAAGTTAATTTTCTAAATATGATAAAATTAATTATTAATTAAAATCATCATTTATTTAAAAAATACGTATTTTAAAATTATAACAGATGTTATGACACTTTCAAAAATTAATTAATGTCTCACAGAATTATATTATAATAATGAGACAAAAAATACAAATTTACTAATATAGTTTATGAAAAAAAAATTTCTATTAAATTATTATATAATTTATAAAATTTTAAATAGGCATTTATGTTTCACCAAAATTCCAACACATTACTTATACTTTTTAAAATATTTATTTATTTAATATTTAATATAAATATATCATTTTTTCTTTTATAAGATACCTAAACATTATTTATACGTTCATAGGTGATTTTTTTCTAATGAACACATTAATATTCATAACAGCGACATTACTATTCCTAATGGTCACATTACTATTTCAAAAATTATGTTAATATTTTTAAAAGTATATAATGGTTTGTCAATGTTTGGTGTTTTAAGTGACATAAGATATCAAATAAACTGAATTTATTTAAGAAGATTCATACCATGAAATATTTGGGTGTTATAATCATTGTTTGTTTTACGTTGGTGTTGTGTGTGAAACACGATTTTTATGAAAGTATTTATTTAATGGTAAATTAATACAAAAATATTTGGTCATTACATGAGACATTATATTAATTTCTTTTGATTAATAGTTTTTAAAGAGGAATGATATATCCTATAGTATTTATTAAGAAACATTCTAAAGAAATATTAATTATTCAAATTATATGGACGATATTATCTTTGGAACATTCAATTATAATTATTTAATTGGATTTTTAAAATTAGTGATAATTTTACTTGATATCAATCTTATTAGAAAATTAATTTTTTCTACGACATGAAATTTTTCAAATGGATGAGGTTATTTTTCTTATTCAATCTAAATATGAAAAGGAATATCATCAAATATTTTCTATTCATAATTTAAAACATTCAAATACACACATGAATATATCATTTAAATTAGATAAAGAAAAATATATAAAAGAGGTAGATTAAAAAAATTAGAATTATTATTGGAATTTTATTATATTCGACTACTTTTCATCTGGATTCATTGTTTTTAGTTTGTATTTGTGATAGTTTTAAAAATTATCCAAAATGAATTTCAGTTAAAATGTATTAAAATGTTCATAAAATATTTTAATGGTTATTTCAACCATGGTTTATTGTATCCTGCTATAATTTCATTTGAATTAAAACATTATTTAGATTTTGATTTTCGTATATGTAAAATTGATTAAAAAAACTTGTGGAATTTGTCAATTTTTAGGAAGAATAATTATTTCTAAGAGTTCAAGGAAATAAATGTTTTTTTGGATTTATATAATATAGATTTAAAATATATATATGTTACATGTTTTTATATTCATCCCTTTTATATTATGAAAATTTTAAATGATATTGATGTTTATTTTTATAAGTTCTCTATTTTACATCATAATTAATGTACTATTGATACATCAACGATTTTTTTACATTACCCAAGAACTAAACATATTGAAGTTAAACAAAATTTTAAAGGATATCATGATTTAAAATATTAAATATTATTATACTTTGTTCCTCTTGATGATTAATTAAGATATTATCTACTATGCCTTTAAATTTAACTAATTTTGAAACAATTCAATTTGAAATTGGTTTGTTTTATGTTTAAAATAAAAGACCCATTTAATCATTTTTATCACTATTATAACTCTATAATTTTTTGGACCCTTCTTGAATTATAACATCATTTCCACTTCATAATCCAACTTCATTCCAAATCTATTTGTTTGGAATTAATCATTTAATGACATTATCAAGGAATTAAGATTGTCAGATTTCTATTTTTTGGGAACGAGCATGAAAATATTTTTATTTCATTTTTTTACATTCATATGTATTCAATATTTTTGATTTTAGGATTTATTGAACATATAAATATATTTTTTTTGGAATTTTTATCATTATAAGTATATTGTGGAGGTGTTTTAAATGATTTATACATGTATTCTATAAAATCAACATATAGTAGGTTTGAAATTTGTAAATATATTTTATTTTTTATATTATCTAAAAAATAAAATAATAATTAATTATTGGGAAGAACATCTATTTTTATATTATATCCTCTTAAATTATTCCATTACATAGTTGGTATCTTTTTTTTAGTTTCCTAAATATCACTGGAGTAAATTTAAGTTTTAATTTATTAATATTTTAGGTTTAAATATTATTTGAATCTATTTTTAATGTTGAAATATATTTCAACAATATATATTTTCCCTAGGTCTATAATTTTTTTAAATAATGGGATTTTACCTAAAATATTTATTCATGATTCATTTCTAAAAATAGTGAGTCACGTTTTCATAGTTTATAGTTTAATATTTGTGACAATTTCAAGAAGGGGAGATGTTTTTGATATTATATTGTGATTTGTAAATATAAAAAATGTGGATAACGTAAAATGGATCAATGTCAGATCATTTAAATCATGTCTTATAATTAAAAAAAATATTATTTATAGTTGTTTTTATAATCAAAAAATTATTACTATTTTATTTATTTAATCTAACATGATTTTGAGAATAAACCTTAGATTTTTCCAGTTTAACGGTTTCACTAGTTGTACCAGAAAATAATGGTGTTTTATTTATAATAATTTTTAATATAGGTTATTTATTGATTAATTATAATTTAATTATGTAAAAGTTTAATATCTGTGGATGTTATGTTTTTTATAAACAAATTTTAGAGAAAAATCCACATCAGTATGAGTTATAGAATGACTTATACATTGACATGACCTAATGAAATTATTCTAAGTACTCGATTATAACACCATGGGATTTTAGAATGTATTTTCATTAAATAAAACTAAGTTTAATATCTAGTTTTATTCACAACATCTGTCTTAAACAAACTGCTATATACTCTAGAAATACTATTATTTAAATATAACCATTATAATCATGTTATTTGATCGATATTTGTGAATAAGAAAAACATATTATAACATATAAGTATAATAGATTGCATTAATAGAAATATATTTTTATATTCTTAGTAAATAAACACACAATTTAGTAAAATAATTTAATGATAAAATATATATTTTCAATGAATTTTACTTTTATACACATTGTGTATTTTTACTTAGAATTTTTTTATCATATCCAAAAAATTATTTTAATGGAATTTATTTGTAATATATGTAAATATCTTAATAATCATTCATATATTTATTATCAATTGGTTGGAAATAAAATTAAAACTATTTAATGTTAAAGAATAAAAATTTAAAAAAAAATATTTTTATGTGTGAAATGTTTTTTCTCTTAATAAATAAAATAAATAAATATTTATTAATTATGGTAATGAATTTTATATATTATATAAAATAACCCATAACTTCTAAATTCTTTGTTTCATGACTTATTACAGAATGTCTCACATTATATAATCCAATAAGATCATAAGGACTAGTTTCATAGGGTAATAAGATATATAATTTAATAAAAGGAATCATGGTTAAAATGAAAATATTAAAGACACTTGAACATTCTCTTAAAATTCCATCATTAAAATAAAAATTCATTTGATAACATGAGGATGTAAATTATTAAATGGTGAGCTATAAATCCTTGTAAGGTAATAATAAAATCATAACATGATAAAAGTAATACATGTATGTTAGGAGACATATAAAGATGGCATAAAATGGGTGAGAATCATAAACATCAACATCAAATCATAATGTAAGATGATAAAAACAAAGAGACATGGGATTGTGGTGAAAACATAAAACATGTCCTCATAAAAATATATCAAGGATAACAATTGATATAACATATCATAATGTGTGTAGGATATCCTCTCAAGCACCACAAATGGTATCACTTGATAGAAGAACATTACCCAAGGCATTAGAGAGAAATATAATTATGGGTCCACTCAACACATTCATATCATATACTTGGACTATTGTTCCAAATAGATCATAAAACATATAAATTTCATTAATGAATATTAATCACATGATTTAGGATTAAGGGTTGTTTATAAGGAATTACCAAAAAAATAAGGATATTTAAAACTAGTTTAATGACCTTGAGGGTAGATGGGTATGAGTATTCACTACAAAAAAGTATGGTATGGAAGATCATAGAATCATGTTAGCATTATAACAAGTGTAAATAATTATTTATTGAAGTGGTGAATGAAATTGGAAGTTGGAATATCATTACATGGGAGTCATAAGGATTTTTAACACTCAAGTGAAACTAATTATTTTATTAAACTTTCAACAAAGAAATGTATTGATCCCCACCACCTATTAAATTTATAGATAAATATAGCAACATATATTCTAGAGTATAAATATTCCTTTTATAATAATCATCTATCTTAGGATTAGATGTAGTACTAAAACTTAACTCTTTATTACGTGCTTGATGAATAATTCTCTAGAGTACTGATGTAAACCTTGGATCCCAGTCAAATACTATAGAATATGGTACTCTATGTAACCTTACCAAATCCTTAATGTATTATTTATAAAAATAATAGAGTAAAATATTTCCATAAGGTAGTGAAATATGATGAATTTTTATGATGATAAACTACAACCCAAATAAATTTTTTCTATGTATATTTTGTAGGGAGTCTAACGATGAAATCTATAGTAATGTTTTCCCATTTCCATTCAGTAATTGGATATGGGTGTACCATTCCCTTATATTAATTTTTCTCTCAATTAACTTATTGGAATATGAAGCATCAAAATATATAAACCACAATATCCATTTTCATGTTATTCCACAATAAATTCTCAATAAAATCTCTATATAAATTAATATATCTGCCATAATTAAAGAATGATAAACTATGAGCCTTATGCAATAAATTGTTTCCTTATTGATATTTATAACACAGATACTCAATTCTTAAACCATGACATTAAATCAAAATTATGGTTGAAGTTAGAAAAAATTCTCACTTTCCACTTTAGTTCTACATCTTCTCTATGTGACTCTTTAATCTTTATATGAATATATGTTTGAATATTCATCTAAGAAATATACGATCTAACTAATTTTTTGATTATTTTACTATAAATTTAAAAAAAACAGTAAATTGTGGATCTCATTCAATCCTCATCATGAAAAAACATGCATCTTACATCCAATGAGAAGAATTGACCACATCTTTCACCTATTTAGGGTGGCACATTATTGAGAAATCATAATCATTAATCAATCTCAACCCTCATCTCTAGCTCATATTTAACGCTTTTTATGTGGATATATAATTTAATATTATTTTTTAGTGTATATATCTAGCCATTCACCATATCAATAATTCCTCCATGTACACAATGATAAAATTACTTATTATAACTCCAAATATTGGTTTCGGTAATTTTTCCCATGAATTTTCAATTACTGATAGTCAATATCTATCACTATATCATTATACTTTTGGTTACATTCGAGTCCCTTATTCAAAGCATTACCGTTGATCACAAAACATCTCTATTATAAATTAGTGTTAATATAGTTCATCTTAAATACAATTAAATATATTATATGATATTGTCCTCACATTTATCTATCCATATTATTTAATCTTTTTTATATCAACATGTTAAGAGGATTTTATTTACATGGTAAATTTGTCACAATGTGTCAGTAGTATAAATCATAACTAAAAAATATAAAGATGTTATTCACCATGGTTGGTCCATGCCATTTTAATATCTTATATGTTTTATGTATCAACCTATATAAAATCACATTGGATTATATAATCCAATACTAACATATGCTAAATCCAAAATCCAAATTTGGTAAATTTAGAAAACAACTTTTTTTCTTAGGGTATTCATCACAATTCTCAATTTTTTTTCATTATCTTTATTTCTATGGGAATATATAATAATATCATATATAATTAAAAAAATAAACAAGTTTATCTAGTCTCTTATTGATCAATTCATTAGTTCAATAAATATTTTGAGTTCATTGGTAAGTCCAAATGACATCACTATACATTCATAATGACCATACCTTGTTTGAAAGGTTGTCATGGATATATTATCCATCATGACCCTCAATTATTTATATATAAAATTATTTCTAATCTTGGAAATTATTGATCTATATTTAATCGATAAAAAAACATCACTAATGTAAAAATTATACAAGTTCTTGATTGCAATCTTATTAGGTTCTTGTCAATTAATTAAAAGCTGCATTGGATGATCATTTTTAAAATAAAATAAAATAAAAGAAATGATAAACCCCATGGTGATGCACTATAGTGTATAAATACCTTATCAAGATTCTATTAGAGTTTATTCTTTGATTCCTATAAATAAATTGGATCCATTCTATATAAATTCATTAAAATATGTGTATCACAAACTATGAATTCTATATGACTAGACCTCATGATTATTTTGAATGAAAGGAATGCTTCTTGTAAATACATATATTTAATTACAAAAAAGTAATACCATTGATTTTGTGTTTATCCATAACCATTTGAGATAACTATACCTTCTAAATAGGAATTAATATCATAAAATAAAAATATATCCCAATGAAAATTCATGTTTATCCTCTCACTGATAGAAAATAAAATTTTGATTTTTAATATAAAATATAACATCCCATTCTATATAATTGATATGGTATTTAGATAGAGAGAGACAATCCATGCCAACAATCACATCAAATTCACATCTTTGGACAATCCCAAGATGTGTAGGAAACACATTTCCATAAAATTACACCAGTGTGGATCTATAGACATGATATTGTATCATCATTTCATTAAGTGGTTCACTTCAAACACAACATCTAATCTCTAAGGATATTAATAAAAATTATAATAAAATCTTCATGATATATAGGAATTCATATTACAAATATAAAAAAATAATACTTTAATATTTAGGCATGTTTTCCTCAACCTCAACTACATCATAATATCATAATCCTTTTACCAAGTCCAAAATGGAATGTCTGATCGTCATTCAACATGGTGATAAATTATATAATTGAGAAAAGTCAAATATAGGGTTTCTAAATCATGACACTGATTTTTAAATCTATGACACATTAGGTTTACACTATTTCATTCATGTCCATTATCTATAAATTTCATATATAATGGTTTATAAATAAAATATAAAATAACCCTAGTATATCCCTAAGGATTTTATATATAGTTGTGCAGTGATAGTCTAAATGACCGTGCTCTTATAAAAATTATGTTAATACCAAATACGACTCTTTTAAAGTTTTTATCCCTAGGTTCATATATTATATAACATCATCCACATTCCAACATATGTATAAGGATTTATTTTCTAAAAAAACACAAATTATCTATGTTACCAAAGTTTCAATATAATATCACATATATAGTCATATCCCAAGGGGTTTCAAAAAAGTTATCTAATATTGACCTCTATATAATAATTGAATTCTTCTTTAATATATACTATAATGAGCCAATAATATAATTCATATATATTATATTTTTTTAATTAATATTAAATATATATCCAAAATAATTTTTCCTAATAACTATAATTGTTTATTATAATTAGAGATTAGATCTATAAACATCATATTTAATTATATTCGCCAACATCTAAAACATATTTCATTAAATAATGATCTATTCTAGAATTTTTAAACTTAAAAGCTTACATCAAAAATTGGGGAATGAAATTATAAAAAAAGGGCGATATCAGATACTCAGAAAGGGTAAAAAATGGGAGATACCATTAATAATAAAGCATAAGATATTCATAAAGCTATGATAACATAATAAAGTGCATGTTCTCAACATAATTTTTCATACCCAACAAGGATTAGTTCATAAACTCCAAACACATGTCATATATAGTGGAATTATCTCTAAGAGTGTCTAACCAGTTATCATCATACAAAAGTCATAACATAAAAAAATTTCATCATAAAAATATGAAATCATAATACTATAAATATAGATAAAAAATAATATCCACACATAACCATGTGTGAATAGATAATATCAACCATACTCATATATCAAAATGTTGACATTTCAATTTTTAATCATTACCATGCATAATGATTTGATAATATCTAAAAAAATAACACTGACTCATAAAAATGTGTAAAATAATATTCTCACTACTGGAATTTTTACTTATAACCACAGTTCAAAATTGTGGGTGTAGGCTATTCCAATGCTTTTATGAACTTTCAGCAACCAAGTTGTCAGTATAGACCTATACCTACACTTTGTTCAAAATGTGGGTAAAGGTGGCCTATAATCGTGGTTTTTAAACTGTTGCTATAGGAATATTGTATGTCCATACCTATACCAACAGTTTTCCAAACCATAGGTATAGCTCATTTATTAAAAAAATATCCATTGGGATTTGATCCCAACATCTTCCCCTTACAGTCAAGTGACTTTACCACTACTCTATCACACATTTTATGTTCTTCTATAATATATATATATATTTGTATTAATATTTTTTTATTTTTATGAAAAATTAATTATCCAACCTATACCTACAGTTTTAATCCGGTTGTATAGGCATTTTTTATGTGCATACATATACCCAGAGTATGCCAAACTGTTGTAATAAGTCATTTATTAAAAAAATTACTATCTTGGATTTGATCCCAACACCTTCCCCTTACATTCCTACAAATTTACCACTACTCTATCACTCAATTTTTGTTTTTATAAGAAAAATATATATATAAATATTATATCGATATATATATATATATATATTAATTTTTATATATTTTTTTATATTTTGATTTTTATGAAAACATATTTGTTCATCCTATACCCATGGGTTTTAAACCATTAATATAAGAATCTTTTATATTTATACTTATACCCACTATTTTCCAAACCATGGGTATTGACCTATATTCATGGTTTGGGAAACCATGGGTATAGGTTATTTATTAAAAAAATACGCATTGATATTTGATCACAGAAACTTCCCCCTAAAATGTCAACTGCTTTACCACTACTGTATAACACATTTTATGTTCTTATATACAAAATATAATATTATATATATCAAAATATTTTTATTATTTTTATTTAATTTTATTTTTATGAAGAAATAATTGGTCAAACTATACCCAGGGTTTAGTCAAACCATGGGTATATTTGATTTTTTTTCAAGTGAAACCAATTAGCATAGCTTAAAAAAATAGTGGGCATACCCCAACCTGTAACCATGGGTTTTAGATCCATTTGTAAAGGAATTCACAAAAAATTATCATATGAAACTTATATATAGAACCTCGAACCCAGTTACCCAGAGTCAGTGCATTATTGTGTAACATTGGCATGATCACAAAAGATCAAGTCTCAAAAGACCGATTAGTTTAGTAGCCTTGGAAACACTAGATACATTCATAAGTCTTACATTAAATCATAAAGTGAAAAACTGCAATAACAAAGTCTCCATAGTCCACACTCATATCCTCTTATGATTATCCCTGCAGGTCATTCATAAAATACTTCTTCACATTCTTGAAAATATTAAAACATTGAAAGGGGTGAGCTCAGATGCTCAGTAAGGATAACAATAAAGCAGAAGCTTTCATAAATAAACATAACATTTAAGGCAATGTATAACTAAAACAAAAGCCTTTTAAACGTGAACTTTACCATAATATGGAAAAAGTAAAATGAAATAATTCCATTTACATATTCACATGGATATTCTACTGGTCGAATAATCACATGCAATATTAATAACCACTTTCATAATGATGGAATGCATATTGCCAGACTATCATAACCACGTAGCCAAGGCCTCGTTCCAAGACCACAAATAAGATTCTGTCAAGGCCTCGTTCCAAGACACTAGTTTGTCTCATGAGACCTGCCGATGCATCGAGGAGCTATAGCGGGCTCCACCCGTCACTTATTAAGTCCAATGCATTCCTCATATGAATAGGTTTCAATGTATCATAAACCATAACATAATCGTATCACATAAAACATGCATAAAGGAAACATACCATTTCCACATTTCAATCACAAGATATCAATACAACACATTGATATAATAAAAACACTTTCAAAACCATTTTCAATACCAAAATAAAGGAAAATTAAAACATTGTATTTATTTTTCATTTAAAAAAAAGTTATGGCTTGTAGAGGAAGCCGAAACTCAAATAATGGTCATGGCGGCAGAGAAGTCATTGTCGCCACATACGTACGACAAAAAAAAACATTCTGTTTTTTCATTTAGTAAAATGCTTCATATAAAAAGATTCCTTTTGAAAAAAACATAAAAGTCAAAGGGGTTTATACACCGTATTAAAGAAAGTTGTGTATAAAACAAAATATGCCGCAATGAAAGGTGATTAAGATGAAGTCCCTTACAAAGATCATTTTTTTAAATAAAATAGATCCATTAAGTGTATTTACTATATTTACACATAAAAAAGTATAAATACTAGATAGGACATAATAATATCATCACATAATTTGAAAGTAGGAGATTAACCCAAAGAATGGAAATTGGGTTAAGAAGTTCCCTTACCTTGTGTCCGACTTGACTCAACCGTTATTTAACCTCATGAATAATAAATTAGAGTTAATATATAATTTCTTAAGAACCTTTTTAAAGTTCATTATACCTTTTATATCACTTATTACAATGTTACGAAAATTATGTAGTCATTTAAGTTAATAACGGTCATTTTGTCGATATTTGGTACTTGAGTCAATAATAAACTTCTTATAATAACAAGTTGTTAATTTGGTGAAACATCCATTATCTCCAGAATTATATTCAAGATGTAGATATCATATATATCCTATTTATCCAATATATATGTGCATTTATAATATTACATAACATTTATAGGTAAGAAATGAAATGCACCGTTCATGGAGACGGTAAGCCGTACGTACGCATGAACGCAACTTTCATTTCTATTTAATATTTTAATGGAATGAAACATAATGATAAAAAGGTATAATATAATTCCAGTATAATATAATGTATAATACCATTTACTCCATCCTTTATACATCCCACATATGGTATTAACGATTCAAATCACTTTGAGGGGGCCGTAGTCCGCACTTCCTAAAATGAAAATATCGTGTTTACCAATAATGGAAACCATAAAGGTATGCCATAAATGAAAACTAAAGAAGCTTAAGTAAAACATAAACATATTAAATATAATATATATAAATATAGTGACATCTTAATGTAAACCTTTTAAGGTGTTATATGAGTGTTGAACAATCATCGTTTCGTGAGGCAGAAATTTGCCATCCACAGAAACATCATATTTTATAACCATTAGATATAGGTGTCTCTAAGTGTAGCTCGAATCCTTCTTATAAAAACATCATAGTATATTTAAGATACTGGTGTTGTTACAAATGAAAATAATAAAGAGAGTTTAGGGTGTTGGAGAAGCAAAATATAACAAAACAACATTAGGGAAGACATTACCTTAAAATCGGGTAACTCTTTTTGATTTGAGCCAAAGGCTTCCTTGGGAAGACTTCTGCCTAAAGTGAGGCTTATAGGAGTAATTTAGGGAAGTTGGGAGAGTATTTGGGTAGAGTTTGGCCGAGCCAAATGGCTTGAAAGTGTGAATAAGGTGGTAGTGGTGGGGGCCTTTTATAAGAGGAGAGGAGGGGCATTCTTGGAAAGTCATGAAATGTCACTTTATTATATAATGAGTTTCGGATTTTAAAGATCCCACACTTATATATTTCGAGTATTAGGTGATAAGGGTTCTAAATATACTCATAAAATAAGTTTTTGACAAGTGTAAGTCTTATATTTTATATTATCTTTTCATTTTATTTAAATCTTTAATTAATGAGGTAATCACTGCATCATCATGGTGTCTTAAATAATTTAATTTATTTAATGTCTAAAAATTATAAAAAAATTATCATGATGTATGAAAACTTTTTATCTTTCTAATTAATATTTATAGTAAAAAATATGACTTGTATAAACCCATTTTAAAATTGTTTTAGTAAAACAACTCATGTTTGTGACATTTTTATTTTAACATTAAATAAAAAGTTCTTAATGTCATTTTCCTAACAAAGTGGATCCATGGGGTCCCCAAGTTGACCCATGGATTTTATTGGTCTTCCATGAATCATAAAATAGGTGTAGGACAAGTGTAAAGGTCATTTCATATTTTTATAATACCATTTTACCTTAAATTTCACTAATTACCTTTAATCGCGATTAATTAAACTTAAAAGTTACTATTCACCAAAAAATTATTTTAATCCCATTAAAGCACATTTTACTTCTTAATGTCAACCATGTATGTCGGATTTTTGAAAATCAAATCACAGAAGTGGTATTGTTTCATTTAAATGTAAAATCAGTTTTTTTAACTACCACTTAGTGGTTTCACTATTCATTAAAAATTGAAGTTTTTCAGAACAATGCCAAAATTTCACCCTAAGTTATAAATGATATTCCGAATTCAAAAATGATATCTATTTTTCAAAATTCCAAACATATATGTTACATTAATTAATTTTATAATTAATTCCCGCTGTCATAACAAATAGCGTGTTTTTAAGAAACAATATATATCAAAAGATTGACAATTGTTTATGTCCAATTTCAATGTAAAATTAATTCTAATGTCCACCATTGACTAAAATGGTAAAAATATATTATAATTATAATTTAAAACCACTAAATAGTATAATTTATCACTATAAATTATTTTTATTAAAAAGTTATTTTAAGTATTTTTCACTATTCTTAAAAAATTGAAAGTTCTCAGAAAACTACAAAAATTTCAACTTAAGATAATTTCGATATTACGAATACAAAAATGAAGTCCATTTTGAAATATAAAATTTCTATAATTTTAAAAAGTGGGTATTACTATTCATAACGACTACTTTGATTAGTCGTGGTGTGTTAGAACTCGAACTTACGTACTATGCAAGCTATTGCATTATTGAAAGAGAAGCGTATCGTGAAAGCTTGGGGTGTTACATTTCCCCTCCTTAAATAAATTGCGTCCTCACAATTTGAAATTTTTCTTTGAAAATAAAAGGTTGAAAATAGAAAATACCTTTGTGGAAAACCCACATCAGAAATAAGGTTAATAAAAATATAATATTAAAAGAAAGAAAGAGAAGTACAAAGGTCACCCGAGATAGCCCATACTAGGATTCTTTGAAAATATGGATATGGAAGAAAAAAAAAACCCGCAAGGTCTAGTGGAGAGTTGTAGAAAACAGGATTAGGAGAAAGTTAACAATAAGAAAATCACAAACTTGTGATTGGTTAAACGATCATTGAATCCCCAGTTGGAAAAGTTAACCGACAAAGTTTTTGTTTTATGTTACCTTTCATATTGTTGAGGAATTTATTTAAGATATTTACTAAGAATGTAAGGAAATATACTTACTTGTTGTATAGACTTTCATTCTTCAATAAATTTTTTTACCACAAACCCATCTTTCACTCCAAATGGTAACATAACTTAAAAATATTCTATTTATCCTAATTGTATAAGGTTATAAATATTACCACATATCATTTAGATTAGGAAACTATTTTGTAATCACCAGGGACTTCCTGTAGGCTAGTGGTAGGTAATAAAGGCCTGTCGCACTATGGTTGTGGGTTCGATTCCTGCAGCTTTGTCTGATGCGATGGGTTATTCCCCACCCTACAGGTTGTCCTTTTCCTAAAACTATAGTATTATAATATTCCAAATATAATCTTCAGAAATGTTTTAACCTTAAATAATACTATCCAAAGATCAACTTAATCCATTCTAACCTTTATAGTTATCCAAAATACCTCTGTCCAGTCTTTTTCTAAAAGGTCTTTAAACTCCAAAATCAATTGTAACATTAGATTCCCTAAACAAAGTAAAGTTTCTCTTATTTTCACATACTAAAAATATGATTTCCTTCATCATATTAAAACCTTAATGATAACAAAAAATACTGCAGTACAATCCATATATATATCACATTATTTTTATAACTAGAATATAATCCTTGAGCCCAAAAGCACCAATACATTAATTATTCCGCTTCAACTGTAGTAACATCATAAGATTGTTCTTGATCCCTTGGCCTTTTCTGAGGCAAGTTTCCCTGACACTTAGGACATTCATTTGAATAATGCCCCATTTCCCTGCAATTGTAGCATTCAACATTGATAGCCTCTTTCTTTCCCTTGCAATCATGAGCCGAGTGACCTTTTTCTCCACATTTGTAACAAACTCCCATTCCTTCCAGGCAAGTACCGGGGTGAATCTTCCCATAATTATCACATAATGGAAAATCCTTATTTCCCTTATTCCGTTTATCTATCTCTTGTTCCACCGTTCTCTTCTTTTCTTTCTTTACTTTATTATCATAAGATTTAGATAATTCCTTTTCTGTCTTGATAGCACATGAGACAATATCTTCATACAAAGAGAAAGATTGTGAGACTAAGGATCGACAGAGAAACGGTTTTAACCCAATAAAGAAACGATTAATCTTACTTCTTAGGTTACGTATATAATCTGTAGCATGTCTCGCTAACCTTGTAAAGTTGGCCTCATACTTTGCGAAATTCTCATCCTCCTTTTGTCTCAGACTCAGAAATTGCCTTTCCATATCTGCTCGATGGTCATGTGGAAAGTATTTTTCTAGGAAAAGATCTTCGAACTCTCTCCATTCCATATTTTATACTTCATCATCTTCCTTTGTGTTTTGAATCAGCAACCACCATTGATCGGAATCTTCAGTGAGGCGGTAGACTGCCATGACAACCTTGTCCCTTTCACTACTACCCAAGGCATATAATATTTTTTCTAAGGAGTTTATCCATTGCTCAGATACTAGTGGATTTGTACCCCCATTAAATATTGGTGGTTGTTTCCTCATGAAGCGGTCTAACATTTATCCTCTACGTTGAGGATCAGGGTGCTCCATACGAGTAAGGTTATTATTCATAACCTGAGTGAGTTATCCCAGTATGGTAATAAGTTGATCAGCACCAGTTGTTTCTCCAGATCCACAATAATTATCTTGAGCAGGAGGGAAATCCATACACGGGGTGCGTGCATTGATACGATTTCCATTTCTTCCACTAGGCGCCATTTCTAAACAATGGCATAAACTAGATTAGTTTATGAATCAAAATATATAATTCCATACTAGTAAAATACTTAACATAAATTGAACTATTTATGGATATAATCCATAATCATAAAAATGTTTTCTTTGAGGAAGTATGTACTCATAATTCCTTCATAATGGTTTGTAAAGAAAATGATAATTATCCTAAGCATATCCCCCGGGAGTGTCGTAACCAAGAGTGCAGCAAGGCCCGTTGTCGTGCACCAGTTTCCGTTCGAGTCTAGCTCAAAGCGGTGTTTTCGGGTTTTACCCCTAGGTACATCTGTGCCAGAGCCGCCTCTACCTGCTCGTATCCATACAGGGATGTATTGCTCGGAAAACTCACAACATCTCTATAATACCAAAATTCTAGGAAGTTCTTCTATACTAATCCTCAAATTCTATCTTTGGGCTATGTGCTCTAATCAGAGTTTATCTAAATCTAGATTCCAAGGTTAGTACTAAACTGCCTTTGATACCAATTGTAGCATGCCGACCCCAATTACCCAGAGTCGATGCATTATTACATAACTTTGGCATGATCACAAAAGATCAATTCTCGAAAGACCGATTAGTTTAGTAGCCTTGGAAACACTAGATACATCCATAAGTCTTACATAAAATCATAAAGTGAAAAACTACAATAACAATGTCTCCATAGTTCACACTCATATCCTCTTCTGATTATCCCTCCAGGTCATTCATAAAATTCTTCTTCACATCCTCTAAAATATTAAAACATTGAAAGGGGTGAGCTCAGATGCTCAGTAAGGATAACAATAAAGCAGAATATTTCATAAATAAACATAACATTTAAGGCAATGTATAACTAAAACAAAATCCTTTTAAACGTGAACTTTATCATAATATGGAAAAAGTAAAATGAAATAATGTCATTTACTTATTTACATGGATATTCTACTGGTCGAATAATCACATGAAATATCAATAACCACTTTCATAATGATGGAATGCATAATGCCATACTATCATTACCACGTAGCCAAGGCCTCGTGCCAAGACCACAAATAAGATTTTGTCAAGGCCACATGCCAAGACACTAGTTTGTCTCATGAGACCTGTCGATGCATCGAGGAGCTATAGCGGGCTCCACCCGTCACTTATTAAGTCCAATTCATTCCTCATATGAATAGGTTTCAACGTATCATAAACCATAACATAATCTTATCAGATAAAACATGCATAAAGGAAACATAAAATTTCCACATTTCAATAACAAGATATCAATACAACACATTGATATAATAAAAACACTTTCAAAACCATTTACAATACCAAAATAAAGGAAAATTAAAACTTTGTATTTTTTTTTCATTTAAAAAAAAGTTATGGCTTGTAGAGGAATCCAAAACTCAAATAATGGTCACAACGGTGAAGAAGTCGTTGTCGCCGCATACGTACGACAATAAAAACATTCCATTTTTTCGTTTAGTAAAATGCTTCATGTAAAAATATTCCTTTTGAAAAAAATATAAAAGTCAAAGGGGTTTATACACCATATAAAAGAAAGTTGTATATAAAACAAAATGTGCCTCAATGAAAGGAGATTGAGATGAAGTCCCTTAAAAAGATCATTTTTTTAAATAAAATAGATCTATTATGTGTATTCACTATATTTACACATAAATTATGTATAAATACTAGATAGGACATAATAATATCATGACATAATTTGAAAGTAGGAGATTAACCCAAAGAATGGAAATTGGGTTAAGAAGTTCCCTTACCTAGTGTCCGACTTGACTCGGCCGTTCATTAACCTCCTGAATAATAAACTAGAGTTAATATCTACTTGATTAAGAACCATTTTAAAGTTCATTATTCCTTTTATATCACTTATTATAATGTTACGAAAATTATGTAGTCATTTAAGTTAATAACAGTCGTTGTGTCGATCTTTGGTACTTGAGTCAATAATAAACTTCTTATAATTACAAGTTGTTCATGTGGTGAAATATCCATTATCTCCAGAATTATATTCATGATGTAGATATCATATATATCCTATATATCCAGTATATACATGCATTTATAATATTACATAACATTTAGAGGTAAGAAATTAAATGCACCGTTCATGGAGACGGTAAGCCGTACGTACGCATGAACGCTACTTTCATTTCTATTTCATATTTTAATGGAATGAAACATGATGATATAAAGTTATAATATAATTCCAGTATAATATAATGTACAATACCATTTACTACATCCTTTATACATCCCACATATGGTATTAACGATTCAAATCACTTTGAGGGGGCGGTAGTCCGCACTTCCTAAAATGAAAATATCGTGTTTACCCATAATGGAAACCATAAAGGTATTCCATAAATGAAAAATACAGAATTTTAAGTAAAAAATATACATATTATATATCATATATAAATATAGTGACATATTAATGGCCACCTTTGAAGGTGTTATATGAGTGTTGAACAATCATCATCTCGTGAAGCAGAAATTCACCATCCATAGAAACAATATGTTCTTTAACCATTAGATGTAGGTGTGTGTATGTGTAGCTCGAATCCTTCTTATAAAAACATACTAGTATATTGAAGATATTGGTTTTGTTACAAAAGAAAAGAATAAAGAGAGTTTAGGGGGTTGGAGAAGCAAAATAAAACAAAAAAATATTAGGGAAGACATTACCTTAAAATCGGGTAACACTTTTTGATTTGAGCCAAAGTCTTCCTTGGGAAGACTTATGCCCAAAGTGAGGCTTCTAGGAGTAAGGTAGGGAAGTTGGGAGAGTATTTGGGCAGAGGTTTGCAGATCCAAATGGCTAGAAAGTGTGAATAAGGTGGTAGTGGTGAGGGCCTTTTATAAGAGGAGAGGAGGGGCATTCTTGGAAAGTCATGAAATGTTACTTTATTATATAATGAGTTTCGAATTTTAAAGGTCCCACACTTATATATTTCTAGGATAATGTGATAAGGGTTCCAAATATACTCATCTAATAGGTTTTTAATAGTTGTAAGTTTTAGATATTACATTATCTTTTCATTTTATTTAAATCATTAATTAATGAGGTAATCGCTGCATCATCATGGTGTCATAAATAATTTAATTTATTTAATGTCTAAAAATTATAAAAAAATTATCATGATGTAATAAATCGTTTTACATTTCTAATGAATATTTATAGTCAAAAATATGACTTGTATAACCCCATTTAAAAATTGTTTTAGCAAAACAACTCATGTTTGTGACATTTTTATTTTAACATTAAATAAAAAGTTTTTAATGTCATTTTCCTACCAAAGTGGCTCCATGGGGTCCCCAAGTTGACCCATGGATTTTCTTGGTCGGGAATGACTCATCCAATAGGGGTAGGACAAGTATAAAGGTCATTTCATATTTTTATAATACCATTTTTACCTTAAATTTCACTAATTACCTTTAATCACGATTAATTAAACTTAAAAGTTACTATTCACCAAAAAATTATTTTAATCCCACTAAACCAAATTTTAATTCCTAATTACAACCATGTATGTCGGATTTTTGAAAATAAAATCACAGAAGTGGTAATGTTTCATTTAAATGAAAAATCAGTTTTTTTTACTACCACTTAGTGGTTTCACTATTCATCAAAAATTGAAGTTTTTGAGAACAATGCCAAAATTTCACCCTAAGCTATAATTGATATTCCGAATTCAAAAATGATGACTATTTTACAAAATTCCAAACATATAAGTTTAATTAATTAATTTTATAATTAATTCGCGCTGTCACAACAAATAGCGTGTTTTTAAGAAACAATATATATCCAAAGATTGACAATTGATTATGTCCAATTTTAATGTAAAATTAATTCTAATGACCACTATTTAATAAAATGGTAAAAATATATTATAATTATAATTTAAAACCACTAAATATTATAATTTAGCAATATAAATTATTTTGATTAAAAAGTTGTTTTAAGTATTTTTCACTATTCCTAAAAAAATGAAAGTTCTCAGAAAACTACAAAAAATTAAACTTAGGATAATTTTGATATTACGAATACAAAAATGAAGTCCATTTTGATATATAAAATTTCTATAATTTTTAAAAGTGGGTATTACTATTCATAACGGCTACTTTGATTAGTCGCGGTGTGTTAGAACTCGAACTTGCATACTATGCAAGCTAATGCATTATTAAAAGAGAAGCATATCATGAAAGCTTGGGGTGTTACATTATATCAATGGTTTAAGGAGAACCATGGTTATAGGTTTTTCCAATGATTTTTTCCAGAAAAACTTATACATGTGATTCTCCTCAAACTGAGGGTATTGGGACATTTTACAGTAGTGTCTCTATAATTTCCATTTATATCTTCTTCATCTCATGATATATCAATATAAAAATCCTATAGTTACCAAAAATTTAACAACCACTGATGAGGGGGGGGGGTGAATGAATGGTGATATTTTATAATTTATTCTTTCTTGAAATTAACAACTATAACATGTTAGAGATTCTATCCATTTCAACTTTATAAAATTCAACCACACTTTTTTCCTAATGGTAGGATAGTAAAGTAGTTAAAATATTTTTACATGGTTAATCCAAAGTGTGGGTGACAATATCCTTTCCTAGAAATCATCTTATGATTCATTGGTATCTTGTATACTATAAAGTAAAAACAATTGGATCCAAATAATATAAGTATCATTATATC
The DNA here is from genome assembly GCA_963277665.1 of Viscum album. Taxonomy (NCBI): domain Eukaryota; kingdom Viridiplantae; phylum Streptophyta; class Magnoliopsida; order Santalales; family Viscaceae; genus Viscum; species Viscum album. The sequence continues at coordinate 1,450,155,132 of OY728129.1, forward strand.
TACTAGTAAGTAATTATACTAACTCCCATTGGTTATGAAGTGTGATTTTATTTTTTGAAAAATGAAAGAAAATCTTTAGAAATATCGTACACAATAATTTTTCTGGAAATTGTTTCATCTCATGGTCTACATTCTGTAAGATTCAATTTGGTGTACCTCAAAATTCATCTTGTATAACTCCATATATTCCTCCTTAAAATATTGTACCTCTTTATTTTGACATTTAAAAAATAACAAACCACTCTTCCTCACAAACACATACTAATACCTTTGTTTTGTAACCCTGACCACTATACCTCTAAATGGAAAAGTCACAATTTTTTCACGAACTCCATCATGTGCATATCCTTAAAATTAATTTATTTATATGATTTAAGATCACCCATCATAGAATTATTCATCACTTTTCCTCACACATAAATTTAAATTATATTATCCACTCATAATATAGTTGCACCCCTCTATATAGGCACTATTTATGGGAAAAGGTGGGAATTATAAATATTTTCCCACCCAACTCATACCTAAAATTTAAACATTCTTTTGAAATAAACATTACAGATATTATTTTGATACATTCCATAATATTCATTAATATTATTACAAACTCAACATAAATTGTTTTTGAACATCTTTGTCTCACCTAGATAGAAAATGTTGATTGGATCAGCACAACATGATTATTATAAAATATTTTATAGTTTTAATATAATGTTTAAAATTATTTCATCCAGAAGATTACATTATGAAAAATATCATAATATAAACTATACCTAGTGTACTCTTCTTATATTCAGTGAAAATTATATTTCTTTGACTGGTGAATGTCATTATTTAATTCCTCAATGTATGATCAGGTATAAAAAATTGAATTGATCTGATTAACTACGACTCACTATCTATATAGTAATCTTCACATGCACCCTCTAGAAGATATAATTTACATAAGTTCATTTGAGAAGATATATGTGATGAGCTTCACAACATCACTTCATCGAATGCTTTATCTAAGGATCTAGAATTGGTTGACCGATGATGATGAAATCATTTATTCCATTACTTCATAAACCAATATTTTATGACTTAAAACATTCATATGGACACCTTTATAAAAACTCAAACTTCATAAAGCGAACCAATCGTACCAGAAACAAGTACTTATTTAGTGAAATCTTCATCCACCAAATTATTTTTCAATGTTTGACCAATAAAACCATTCATTAGATGGAACTTTAGAAGAGGTTGTCAAACTGATGCTTTTATACTGTAGAATTTTTAATGTATTAATAACTTGAAACCTAAAAATAATATTAACATCTTGGAATCACTATAAAAATTACGATCTTGAAACTTCATTTAAACAATATAAAGCCATTCTAACATAAAATTTCCACACTATAAACAACACTATAGTTTTAATTCATTCACATTGTAAAAAATTATATAAATAAATTTTATATCATGATGTCATCATGTTTTTAGGAACATGAAGAATGTTAAAAAATATTATATAATTGTATGAAAAATTCTGTAACATTATTAAGGGTTTTTTCTCAAAAACTCAATACACACTTTATATCATATTAAAAAAACATTCATAGTCAATATATAATGTAAAAAATTAAAAAATAAATTACTAAAAAAAACAACCAAAAGGGTCTTGAATATCCCCCTTTAATTTTTTTTGAAAACATTCAAAACAATCATAACATTATTTTAATAACTCTCTTATGAACATTACATAAAACCCAAACCATTCTCATAGAGAATATCTTGATACATTACTTCTAGATAAAGTATATTTTCAATGGAATTAAATCCATTGGTGATTTTTTTATAGTCATGATATGATAAAGTACCTCTAAATTTTATCTATATTTTTGTCTCGTATTTTATGTGATAAAAATAGCTTCATATTCACAATAATATTTCAGTATATAGTTTCAAAATTTCCCTTTGATTGACAACATAATCCAAAGAATGGTGGGTGAATTTCATTACAAACTTTATAAATAAAATAAAGGATACTAAATATTTAGTTACAACTTAAATTCCAAAAATCATTCCATTATCATAGAATTCTTAAAAACAACCTCAATTTTATATTCTATGGAAATATTCATGAGCACAAATTCTGTACCAATAATATACTTTTTTATAAAATGAAATATAATATCAATGTGATTTTATTTATAACACTGTATTGGATTTTTGGAAAGTTCAACGTATATTTAATTCTCAAAAAATATAATAAATGGTTTTCAAACATTCATTTCCAAATCATCTAGATGAACAATAATTTATATAATTTGTGTACAATATTCGGTGGAATAAACACATTCTTCTTCTATTGTTTAAATGGTAATACATCATTTTTTCTTACTATTATAGCTCATAAAAATTTTCCCCATGAATAATGGTCCACATGATATTTATTTTTATCATTATAATCTCAAACCAAATCCACATCATCGAACCCAATAAAGTTAATCAAATTTCTCCTTTTAGGAATTATCTCATAGAATGTTTTTCCTTTAGTATACCAAAGAATTATTTTTACTAACAACATGTGTGATTACTTTGGTAACCTATAAAAACATGATCAAAATTTATGAACATATAAAATATATATTAGTTAAACAGTAAGATAAATTAAGACTCCTATCAAATTTTTGAGTTCATTCTGATTCAAAATATTCACTAATTCATCATTACTCAATTTCATTACAATAAAGATACATAGAAAAAATTCATTTGAATCATCCATGCCAACCTTTTACAGGAACACCTTACCATACATTTCTTATGAAATAATGATGAATATTATCTTTTGGAGAACTTGTAAGACTATAAATAAATTTTAGACTCCCTGAATTGACATTTCAAAGTTCTTCTTCATTTTCTAAAAATATCGATAACATGTTTTATCCATTTCTCCAATGAAAATAATATAGTCAACATACACAATGTCAATTATGATAATTGTTCTTACCTATTTTTTATAAAAGTTTCAATCAAAATTTCCTTAGAACATGGCATATTCTGTAATAAATTTACATGTTTTAGTACTATTAAGGAAATCCTTTCAACCTATAATTTTTTTATCATTTGAAATTAAATGGTTTTATATTTATAAAGTATGATCCCACTTGAATTCTCAATATAAACATATTCTTAAATATATTAATTTATAAAAGATGAATTAACATCTATCTGATAGAATTTGTCATTTTTATGTGAATTAACCACCATTAATAGTCATATATTTTAATTGTTGCAATATTTCAAAATGGTTCATCAAAATAATAACCATATATCTTTTAGGTGCCATTGGACACAATTTGAGACTTATTCCTCAAAATATCTCCATGTTTATTGAGATAGTTTTTAAAAAACAATTCTGTTCCAATTATAATCATTCTGATCATTTTTGGATTAAGATCCCATATTTTATTTTACTAAATATGAAATTACACATCATTCATAGAACTTAACAACTCTCTTTGTCCATCTAACTTAGAAACTGATTATGGTTTTACCTATTATATATGCGATACTAGATTATTTGATCACAGTTTACTTTTAGTTTTAACTAATAATTATGATTTCAAATAATGTTTTATGACTTATCCAATTTTTTGAATGTAAATAATATAATAGGATTTCTCTCCGTCTCACTTTTTTAATCATAATACTGGTCTAAGTCATCTTTTATATATTTGAGATCATTTTAATCATCCCTTTTATTTACCCCATTCAATGTAATCAATCTATCTTAAGAAACATCTTCTATATAAGGTCATGTTTTTTTCAAGGATGTATGATTTTAAATAAATATCATATAATTGGAAAAAACCAATGTTGTTTTCGAAATTTTTCCAAATTATTTTTTTAATATTCCAATTGAATAAATATCCTATAAAAATTATTTCTTCACCTTCTTCATCAAACATTATAAGATATATCTTTTTATCATAATAATTGAAGGAATCCCAAAAGAAATTAAATTAATTATACGTTGGAATTTTCTTATACCAAATATATTAGGAAGTCATTTTATATTACAGCTGAAATAAAAACATTTTTTGAACATTATTATCTTAAATTTTATATTCTCTCGAGAGGAATATAGAAATATTATATTTAGAAAAGGTACTTCTTCCCATTTTACTAAACCATTTCCTTTATTTTTACCTAATAATTTTTTTAAAGAGTATAGGGTGTTCTGTATTGGTGTTTTATTCTATATTTATTTAGGTATTACTCAAAAGAGTTTTCCATTTAGGCTTTTCCATTGTTTTTTATCTACATGAATATAAATACACTTATTTCTTTCTCATCACGTCCTTTGAAACTAATGAAAATATTTATGGCCTCTAATTTTTGTTTGATAAAAATTATTTTCTTCAGTGGAGTGAATTAATAAATAAAGGTAATAAGGTAAAAATATCAATTTAGTTATTGATTACTCATCTTACCACAATTATCTAAGTGAGTTAGCTCAAGAGGTCTGGTGGGTAGGATTTTAACTTTTTTATGTATTCTATTAACCAACCATAAATTCTTGAAAGAGGTACATACATTATCATATTTCATTTTCCATTTAGTAATATTCATATAACATATTCCTTATAAATGTTTCTCATAATTATCTAGAAAATATACCCACTTCATTGATACCATAGATTATTTTCATCCTTGTCACATAGGTTACATGAGTTAAAAATATATCTAATCTGAAATTATTTTTTCAAGTTTTATCCCTTAGTTACAAGTTTTCCCAATGTCAAACATCAAATGATACAAAAATACTTTCGAATGATAACTTCATTACTATTATGATAATGTTTTATAGAACTCATATATTTGTGAATAATCTCATAACTAAATAATAATTCCTTATTTTTCTATTTATGAACATCAATCTCAGCCATTAATATTCCTCTTATTTTTATGAATTATTTTAACTAAATTAAATTTTCCTTCTTAAGTTAGTTTTAAATATTTAATGATCTCTATTTCAACTAAAATAAGTTAGGAATAATCCCAATTAATAATCCAAGTCTTGTTCCGTTTCCAATATTTTTGACTAGTCTTAACAAAAAATGACTTTCCAAAACATTCTTGTTAATAGCCTCCATTTTACATATACAATACTTGTCTGGGATGTTTTGTCATGAATTATGTATCTTAGTGACCTGGTTGGTCACACCATACACAATTATGCTCTTTAAAATCAGTTTGGGTTTACTTTAGAAACATTTTACATCTAATTGATTTGAAATTCTTTCCTTCATAAAAATAAAAACGTTACCCTATTTTTATACTTATAAGGGATCTTCATACCAAGATCTCACACTATATTTATATGTTCTATAATTTCTAGAATACAGTTTTTAATATCCTAAATGTAAACATATTTATTTTTAATTAAATATTTATTTCTTATATTCATTTTCTCATTTTAATTTTTATATATTCTAACTTCTTTTCTGAGTGTTTTGAAGGCCTTCCACAAGTTCAGATCTTAAAAGATATTTTTATAAGTTACCTAAAATTCTTATTCATAGCTATTTGAATTTTCAAATTTTTTTCTCAAAATTAGAAAGTAATTTTATTTTGGTCATTATATTTTTATTTTATGAAGAACAATATTAAGTGATGTTGAACTGAATATCCTCAGTTAAAATATATATTTTTCCTATCTGGTGATTATTTATTAATTCTAGTATATTTCATATATTCCTCTGATCTCTTTAGACACTTATTTCACAGATACGTTTCTTTATAATCATCGTTTCTCTTCATCCTTCTTCTTTGAATAATTCAAAAATACCTTTCTAATGGCACTCCCTAAAAAAATATGTGGTCGTTATTCTTTTTTATTTTCATCTACCATTAATGTAATATTTATAGATAAGAGAGATTATTGTATCATATTCATCAGCATATAATTTTTAATATTTTGATTTATTGAGTCCAACTATCTAATTCTTTAGTTCATGAAAATGTATCATCTTTATAGTATGAAAAGTAATTTTATCCTTAATTTTTTTTCTGAATGATGGAACACTACTCATCTGATATTCAATAAAAAATTTATGTAATTCATCAATATATAAATCATATTTAACATATAATAATTATTGTTTACGAGAAAGCATGGATAGAAAGTTGTTTATTAGTTTTTTTAAAAAAATATTAGAGTGTTCAATGAATTTTTTTTAATAATATAATTTTGATGTCAATTTCATTAAAAATAGTGACACACTAATCAATAGTTTCGTTATCTTCCATTTAGATACCTTCAAACGTTGTTCCCCGTATTTTTATCATTTTTTTAGTCACAATGATATTTACTTCTAAGATAATTTCATGTTTGTACAATGTTTCTTTAGATATCTTCATACTTACCCCCTTCACACAAAATTTTTCTATAAAATAAAGTTGAATAATATAGTGAGGTTTTAGATAAACCTCAATATTTACCTTTTTAGAAAATATTATAATATAATATTTATCAATGATTGTAAACAGAATTGTGGATCTTTCAATTACCTCTAAGCAAAGAAGTAGAAGATAGGGTATCATTCTATTTATCTATCCAAGAAAATATTTTCCATCAAAGGTAGTAATACATTTGATATTAATTTAGTTAATAATTTACATGATAAGAAAATTTAGGATCATATATGGGAATCCTAGATACTCTGATTCCAAATGTTGTTTCCAATAATTTGAGAACCCCAGAAAGGGGTTGTGAATCAGTGGTGATCTTTTAGAATTTCTTCATTTTTGAAATTAATTATTGAAACATGAAAGAGATTATTTAATTTTAATCTTTATAAATCCAAACTATACATTGTATGAAATGATAGTAAATTAAAAAAGGGAACACAAGATTTAAAAGCATCACCCCTAGGATGGTCAAATACAACCGTACCATGGTAAATCGCATTGGACTATGGAAACATTCTATAATTTCAAAAGAATAAAATATTATCCAACTCTTATTAGGATCCTTCGATGTCTCAATCTGAAATTATTTTGAATACAATGTCTATTAATGAAGTTCTCTCTACCACTTATATTCAAACAACTATCGAATGCCTCTTATCATAACCTTAATGTGGTTCCTCTTCACTAAAAAAAGTTTTCCTTGTTCAGAAACTTATCATACAAATAATTATTCTGCACTTAACATCAATAAAACATATAAACATTATTATTCACCCATACTATACATTCAACCGATTATATATGTGCTCTTTTAGGGTAAAATTTTGGAAGTAAAAAATTATTTCATTATAAATTAAAACATGAATTTTGATCCTCCATATCAAATAAAAATCACTAGATTTTTCTCATAATTTCATTAATATTATTAATGTTTCTTATAAACTATAATTTGATGTCTTTCATTAAAATTACTTATAAATAATTAATAAATAACGTTTACTAGATCATATTATAATTATGATTGTAAAATAACATAAAAATTTATATAAATATTCAAATTAATTCATTTTATAGAATGTTTCTATTCACATCCACAATAGAAACTCATCAAGGTGCATTGTTATTTTGTTGGGAGAAAATGATATTTTTTCAAATAATAATTAATTTTGTGTGATCCACATATTTTCGATTAGCTATCATTGATTAACTTGATCTAATAAACTAATAACCTCTCCATTAAGTTCACTTCACATTAATCCTCATCCAATGGAATTTAATTATATTCATCCAAAATGATATATCAGATGACCTTCAGAACATTCCACCATATGGTAATTTATCTCTATCATTAGAATATTTTGACCAATGTTGATGAAACACTCGAATTATTAACTACTTAATTCACTTTATAATGGCATAAAAACATTCATTTTTTTCACTTTAATAAATACTCATACTTCATATAAGAGTTAGATCGCAACCCAGACTGATAATTGTTTATCAAAGTACCTATCTGAAATATATTTCTATAACATTTGGAAAATCAACCCATTAATCACATAAATAATTTGTTGTCTGTATAGAATTGATTCCATTTTATAAAAACATCTTCCATGTCTTCATAACATCAAACATTTTGACACTTGTAAAAAATATCATCTTCTTAAGAACACTATTCAAATTTTCTTTCAGGAATCTTTGTATAAACATTATATTTACGATGGAAATTTGAGTTCATGAACTATAAAACCCAAATATTTTTAAAATAAATATTTAATGCATTAAAACTGTGTCCCCAAAAAAAACACATTTTATAATCTAGATGTTAAACACATCTTTGCCTCTACTTTGTAGTGAATTTCAAAAAATGGTCATCTAGAGTTGTGATCAGTAAGTCATTTGGAGTATAATAAGAAAAACATAAATTTTAGTGAATAGTAACATACCCTTTTGAATAGTGGCATACCATTATAAATAGTAATGAATAGTATCAAATCATAAATCATAAAAAAATTAGAAACTTCACCCATGAATGTATAAATAAAATTTAGACATTTTAAAAGTTAAAAAACGATCATAGTATAAGTATTGGTATTTTTGTATGACATAAATATTTTAATTACAATTCATTGATTAATTTAATGATTTAAAATGGAAATTTATTTTCATAAAATGTAATCACAAATTGTTGCTATATTTTATTATCATTATTAGATAATTTTATGGGACCTTGATTATTTTCTCAAGATGTTATAAAACTAGTTATAGTTTTAAAGTTGTTTATTTGGAATAAATTTTGATTTTATTTTAACATTAAATAAAAAATATTAGAAAATTATATTACAAATTTTTTTTTCATTATTTAATTTTACATGGGGAGAAATATTTTGGGGGAATTTTTGGGATTTCCCTAAAGTAATTGAATTTTCGTGAATAGTAAAAATACAGATTTGTGTTTTTCAATATGTTTAATGAAATCAAAATGATGTAATAATTAAAATAAAATTCTTGTTGACTTTTGTATAGTAATATATTATATTATGTTTCCCAAGGGGCTAATACCATGGGAAAATACTATTTAAAAGCCGATTGTTTTACGAAAAACACTAATGAGGTGTCCGTTTAAATTAATCAAAAAAACCCTCTCATTCACTATAAACACTCAATCATTACTTTGGTTCCAATCATTCCAAATTCATCAAAATCAATTCTCAGGTAGTTTTACATCCCTAAAATCCCACCTATGGAATCATCAAGCCCCCCTGGTCCCAAGAATCATCTCTTAAGAGTTACTTTAAATGGTTACAGAATTCACAAATTCTCTTTTCCAATCAAGTTCTCTTCTATGTGGTTTATATTTCAAAATTTCATTCTATATTATTGTTTACATATTATTATATCCATGTACTATTTTATTATTCTTTTATGAATGTTTTACCACTGTTACTTCTCTTTTTAATATATTCAAAAACTATGTTTCATAGCCTTTATGCTGCCGAATTTTCGTAAGGGATCTCTCAACTTTTTTTTAATTTTGAAGTTACGTTCTTCTTCATTTATCAAATCCTCTATCCAAATGATCTTGATAACTCCATTATCATATATATACTGTAATTATTTAATTTTAATGGATGAAACCTCTTAAATATTCCTAATCTATCCCTTTTATTTTTTAAATGAAATCAACACCCATTTGGATCTAATTTGTAAACTTCGTGGATGATGAAGTTTTGTTCTTCAATTTCTCATTCATTACTAGTCATGAAACCATATTTATGGTTGAACCAGGATATAATATAAGTATTATATCCTAAATAATTTTCATGAACTAGAATATGTACATAATATTAAATCATATGACCAAACTAGTCCATAATAATCAAAACACCGCTAAAGTAATCTAAGTGAATTCCATTAATATTTTATCTAATGATTCATCCTCATTACATGTAAAAAAATTATAGAAATGTCAATTAAAATTTTTTATATGTTCTTAATTAATATTTTATTTCAATTATGGAGATTTACATCCAGTCCATAGGAACATCTATATTCATATACATATATACTGATCGTGAAAACCAAGGAAACGAACACTATAGAATGACAAAATTCAATCTTATAACATATAAATGTGGACATAATGGACTTAATAAAATTATGATAAAATAAATACATGAAAATATGATCTTAATTAAGTTATTGATGAGTCTAATTTCATATTTCATGACCTTATGTTCAAGAGAGGAACACATTCAGACTTAATGTAAGGGTTTCCTACAGGAACTTCCATTTTCATTTTGGGTAACTCTTATTATCTACTTATCACAATTAAATTGTTATTTATTCATATATAATACATATATATTATGTAATAATGTTAAATATATCTTTATCGACTACAATAGTACTTGAATTTATGGGGAGTTATATGTTTTAAACGAATCTTTCAAAAATCCATCCATAAATACAAGCCCGATTCAAGGGAATTTCTCAAATTATCACCCATTTTAATGGGCACTATATAATCTAATATTGGAAACTGTTATCATTTTAAAATCACTCATTTTAGTATGAAAATAAAATCATACTTCACTTCTAGTTTTATGAAAATATTTTTCTAAAGGAACTCTTCTTTTCAAAGTAAAAGAGTATTTATCTCAAGAATTACTCGAAGATTTTATTAGAGTATTTTCATCTATTTCAACACTCTCGTTGATTATTATATATTTTTGGGATTAATATTTCATGGAATTATCTACCATATTTAATTTAATGATGTATTATTATTTTGTATATGGATGTTATATCTTAAAACCATTCACTAATTAACTTTAAATGGTTACTGCTTGTCCTTAATGTTCGGGGAATGTTATTTACATTTAATATATTAGTTTCAATATGAATGTATATGTTATTTATTTTTGTACCCATTTGTATGTGCAATGGATTGGACATATTAAATTTTGTGTGGGGACCTTTTTAGCCCCTAAGAGGATCAGTAGGTCTCATGATACAATCTATGGTCTTGGCACTAGGCCTTGACAAAATGGTTATTTATGGTCTTGGCACGAGGCACTACTGGAAAAGTAGGCTATACCAATGGTTTATAACCGTTTCTATAGGCTAGAAAACCATTGGTATAGGGTATACCAACGGTTTTCCAAACCGTTGTCCAGTAAGGCGTGGGGAAAGCCCTTTACAAACAGTTTCATTTAAACCGTTGGTATAGGTGCTCGAGAATTCTGGAAAACAATTTACCAACAGTTCAGAATCATTGGTAAATTGTTTCCCAAAACTGCTGCATAGCAGCGCCCAGAAGCCCCCCCCAGAAGCTACACCTGCATAAAAAAACAGTGCACAACAGCCCTCAGTATACCCTCCACTATACACCTGCATAAAAAATATCACAAAAGCCACATACAGACTTCAAACAGTATAAAAAACACCAAAAACAGCCCAAAAAAACACATATGAAAACAATCATCCAGTGGTAATTCACCTCACCCATAAAATTATAATAGACAGAATGGTTTGATAAATATTTATTAGAGTTGAATAAGACATTTAAATTGACTCAAATCCCATTTTTTGTGATACTAGGTTTGGGTATGTAATGATTTGTGATGAATTTTGCATTGAACTTGTATTGTTTAAAATATATGGTGAAAAGATATTTTCATAGGAGTCTCGTCACTTATGACCCCATGAGTGAAACTACCAAACTCATGAAAAAGAGTCGTTGATGAGTGTAAATTTCAGTTGTATTCACTTAAAATGATTTCCTTTTGAAATAAAAGAGAGACATTGAGTGGTGTCGTCCACACCGCGCCTCGGATTGAGGCAGAGTTGACTCGTACACATCACAAATGACCCATGGATACATGTCCTAAAGTATCAACAGTATCCGAATGCCTTTGGTCTATTTTCCGTATGTCAGTTGTTGTTTTAACTTAAACTGTTTTCCATTTAAAAGAAAAGTGAAACACTTTGAGTGGTGCCGGCCACACCGCACCTCGGATTGAGGAAGGGTTGACTCGTGCACATCAGAAATGACCCATGGATAATTTTCCTAATGTATCAATAGAATCCAAATGCATTTGGTCGGTTTTCCATATGTCGTTTTTTTACTTAAAAGCGCATCCATTTTAAACAAAAGAAAGAAACTTTGAGTGGTGTCGGCCACACCGTGCCTCGGATTGAGGTGGGGTTGACTCGTACATGTCACAAATGACCAATGGATACATGTCCCAAAGTATCAACAGTATCCAAATGTGTTTGGTCAGTTTTCCGTATGTGGTTTTTTTACTTAAAAGTGCATCCATTTTAAACAAAAGAAAGACACTTTGAGTGGTCCCGGCCACACCAGCCCTCAGATTGAGGCGAGGTTGACTCATACACGTCACATATGACCCATGGATACATGTCCTAAAGTATCAATAGTATCCGAATGCCTTTGGTCCATTTTCCATATGTCAGTTGTTGTTTTAACTTAAACCGTTGTCCATTTCAAAGAAAAGTGACAAGCTTTGGGTGGTCCCGGCCACATCGGCCCTCGGATTGAGGCGGGGTTGACTCGTAAACGTCACATATGACCCATGGATCATTTTTCTAAAGTTTCAACAGAATCTGAATGCGTTTGGTCGGTTTTCCGTATGAAAGTTTTTGTTTTCACTTAAAATCCTGTCCATTTCAAATAAAAGTTAGACACTTTGAGTTGTGTCGGCCACACCGCACCTCAGATTGAGGTGGGGTTGACTTGTACACGTCAAAAATGACCCATAAATCATTTTCTTAAAGTTTCAACAGAATCTGAAAGTGTTTGGTCAGTTTTCCATATGTCGTTTATTTTACATAAAAGCGCATCCATTTTAAACAAAAGAAATACACTTTGAGTGGTATGGGCCACACCGGCCCTCGGATTGAGGCAAGGTTGACTCGTACACATCACATATGATCCATGGATTGTTGTCCAACAGTTTCAACAGAATCTGAAAGCGTTTGGTTGGTTTTCGGTATGTCAGTTATTGTTTTAACTTAAACTGGTGTTCAATTCAAAGAAAAGTTAGATACATTGAGTGGTACCGGTCGCACTGCGCCTCGGATTGAGGCGGGGTTGACTCGTACACATTACACATGACCCATGGATCGTTTTCCTAAAGTTTCTACAGAATACGAATGCGTTTGGTCAGTTTTCGATATGTCTGTTGTTATTTTAACTTAAATTGTTGTCCATTTCAAAGAAAAGTTAGACACTTTGAGTGGTGCCGGCCACACCGCGCCTCGGATTGAGGCGGGGTTGACTCGTACACGTCACAAATGACCCATGTCTACATGTCCTAATGTATCAATAGTATCCAAGTGCGTTTGTTCAGTTTTCCATATGTGGTTTTTTTTACTTAAAAGAACATCCATTTTAAAAAAAAGAAAAACACTTTGAGTGGTACCGGCCACACTGGCCCTCGGATTGAAGAGGGGTTGACTCCTACATGTCACAAATGACCCATGGATACATTTCCTAAAGTATCAACAGTATCCGAATGCCTTTGGTCCATTTACTGTATGTCAGTTGTTGTTTTAACTTAAACAGTTGTCCATTTCAAAGAAAAGTGACACACTTTGGGTGGTCCCGGCCACACCGGCCCTCAGATTGAGGAGGGTTTGACTCATACACGTCAAATATGACCCATGGATACATGTCCTAAAGTATAAGTAGTATATGAATGTCTTTGGTCCATTTTCCGTATGTCAGTTGTTGTTTTAACTTAAACTGTTGTCCATTTCAAAGAAAAGTGACACACTTTGAGTGGTCCCGGCCACACCGGCCCTCGGATTGAGGTGGGGTTGACTCGTACACGTCAAATATGACCCATGGATACATGTCCTAAAGTATAAATAGTATCCGAATGCCTTTGGTCCATTTTCCGTATGTCAGTTGTTGTTTTAACTTAAACTGTTGTCCATTTCAAAGAAAAGTGACACACTATGAGTGGTCCCAGCCACACCGACCCTCGGATTGAGGGGGGGTTGACTTGTACACGTCACATATGACTCATGGATCGTTTTCCTAAAGTTTCAACAGAATCCGAATGTGTTTGGTTGGTTTTCCGTATGTCAGTTGTTGTTTTAACTTAAATCGTTGTCCATTTCAAAGAAAAGTGACAAATTTGAGTGGTCCCGGCCACAACAGCCCTCGTATTGAGGCTGGGTTGACTCCTACACTTCACATATGACCCATGGATCGTTTTCCTAAAGTTTCAACAGAATCTGAATGCGTTTGGTCGGCTTTCTGTATGCAAGTTGTTGTTTTCACTTAAAATCTTGTCCATTTCAAATAAAAGTTAGACACTTTGAGTGGTGTCGGCCACACCGCGCCTCGGATTGAGGTGGGGTTGACTCTTACACATCACAAATGACCCATAAATCATTTTCTTAAAGTTTCAACAGAATCCGAAAGTGTTTGGTCGGTTTTCTGTATGTCGTTTATTTTACTTAAAAGCGTATCCATTTTAAACAAAAGAAAGACACTTTGAGTGGTATCGGCCACACCGGCCCTCGGATTGAGGCGGGGTTGACTCATACACATCACATATGACCCGTGGATCATTGTCCTACAGTTTCCACAGAATCTGAATGCGTTTGGTTGGTTTTCGGTATGTCAGTTGTTGTTTTATCTTAAACTGGTGTTCATTTCAAAGGAAAGTTAGACACTTTGAGTGGTACCGGTCACACTACACCTCGTATTGAGGCGGGGTTGACTCGTACACATCACATGTGACCGATGGATCATTTTCCTAAAGTTTCAACAGAATCCGAATGCGTTTGGTCCTAATGAAAAATTATAAACAACTATATCGTACCTGCTGCCTCTCATGATCTGACATTGTTGTGCGCCCCAAAGTGTGGAGGTATTTCTTTGAATCAATGTTTTTTTTTCAGAAGATTCCTAAATAATGATTAATAATTAATAAGATTATATTAATGCAAAATATGAAAACTCTCATTTAAATAACTCAAATGAGATTAATACCTTAAATTTGGCAGTCGCCCAATGGGTAATCATTTGGCGATATTGATCTATCGGGAAGTCATCCACGATAGGTAATGTCTCTAACTCCATGCCCACTCTATCACACCAGCCAACATAAAACTCATGCTTATAAGCTCTCCAAAGCCCTCTAATCTCTTTTAAACGCGCTGGTCATGCACCTTCACCATCAGGGAAGTTAAACCGAAGCTGAAACCAAATTGATTAGTTCATTTAAATACAAAAATATACTACACTAAATCCAATAGATTTTTTACCATATTTGTGCCCATGCGTTATCCTTGACTTCGGGTGGCAGATGTCTTCAAGAGAGAGGGCTGACAGGAATGATATCGGAGTATTTGGCTAGCGTTGCCAAAAAACCCCGACATTGCTGCCCAGATTTCTCAATCATTTGTCCATCAACATTGTATTCTACCATCAACTGTGTCTGGTGGTTCCATACTGCACGCAAGCGAGTACGCCCCCTCCCCCGCCTCTTATCTGTAGATGAATCTGTTATTAAAGAAAAATAATATCAATACAAGTTATAATAAAAATTAATTTTGGTATAAAAATTTGATAGAGTTATATAAATATACATGTGGTAGTCGGATCAATGGGTGCAGAAGCTGAAGGAATATCCTGTACAGGTGGAGTGTCCCTCAGTGTATGCTCCTCAGCCACATACTGTGTCGCAGCAGGAGTCGAAGAAGGTGGAATATAATAACCTGGAGATAATGAACCAGAAGTAAAAGATGATGGCATAGACGTCTGGCCAGCTGGTAGTGTAAACATAGGAGGTCTAAATATCTCATATGTCCCTGAAGACACGCCGGGATCAAAATAGGGCGTAGAAGATACGTCTGTGGTAGTGGATCGTCTAACTCTCACCCCACGATCCCTTGTACCACCAACCTATCTACTGGGAGCAATATCAGGCTCCTCGTCAGATATCTGTCATCTAGGGCGTGGATCCTGAAAAAAAGTTTGACAGAAAAGTAAACACATGATATTATAAGTTATTGAAATATTTATATTTGAAATAAAATACTCACAACTGGGATTAGTGGAGGAACACCCATTTGTACCATGCAACGATTATTATCTGTCATCTTTTTCCGGCGCCTCTCTTCAATGGTTGTCATTTCCTACAATGAAAACAAATATGGAAGTAATTAGAAATAGATAACTAATGTGTAACCCAAAAAACAAAATATAGAAAAACCATTATGATAAAAAGAACATAATGAAACAGAAGATTTATGGTGTTATGAAGGTAAGTACTAGGATACACACTCTGAATGATGTAGGTGAAACATGTAGGTGAGAACACGACTGTATGATTATATATATTTCCCACCACAACTTTGGGTTCTCAATCAACTCTGACAATTGAGCTGTTGGGGTCATCATAAGTAATAAACGGATTGCTTCCAATTGCAGTAGGGATAGTGTCAACTTCATCATCACCATCATCAAAAACATGTCTGGGATTTACTTCAATAATTACACCGAATTTAGGATGACGATGATCTTTGACATAAAAAACTTGTTTCACCATTGATGCCAATACATATGGTTCATCGGTGGCAAGAGTGCGAGTCATGTCAATAACTTGAAATCCACAATCATCAATAAAGGTGCCTTGCCTCGTCATTGAATCAAACCATTGACATTTCATCATCGTGACTCGACCATGCGAGTAATAATCCAAAATTATTATTTTCTCCATGACACCATAATAAGAAACATTTTCAGAATGAGTTCTAGTGTCCGATGAACTGGCATAATAGTCTGTTGTGGCAGTTAGCATAACACCATTATGCTGTGTTCTCATGTTTCTTTCTCGTTCAGTGATAACAAATTTGTATCCATTGATCACAAATGATTTACAAGCACGAACCATGGTATTAGGACCAAAAGCCAAAGATCTTGTTTCCTCAGAAACAGAGTCTGTAGGCAAACTCGATACCTGAAATATAAAAAAATAGTAAACTTAATTAAATATTATTTTTATTTAGTTATTACAGAAATATTTTTACCTTCAATTTCAACCAATCAGAAAACCCTTTTCTATGCAAAGTCTCCTTCTTTCTCAAAGATAAAGAACGATGCTTTCTATATATCAATTTTTTATGTTCCCTGTAGATAAAAATAATAATAGTTTAACAAATATTTAAAATTATAAGAGATAAGATAAGAGATACATGTACAATTAACTTACTTTATATACTCATCGAACAAATCACAATTGAACAACACTGTGCGATGTGCCATCTCTCGCTCTTCAAGGCTTAATGTTGTCAATGTATATGATCCTAGAATTCCTCCTGTCTGAGGAAGTGATGGAAAAATGGGTTCAATTTTACCATACTGTTCTTCTTCATTTCTCATTGGTGTGTTTATTCTCGTAGTATGATCAGACAAATACATTGAGCAGAAATCCATACATTCTTGAGCCAAGTAACCATTTACAATAGAACCTTCGGGATAATTCCTGTTCCGAACATATGATTTCAATGTGCACATGTTTCTTTCAGTTGGATACATCCAACGGAAAGCAAAGGGTCCTACAAGAAGTATTTTGGTCGGAATATGGACAGTCAGATGCAACATGCATGTAAAAAATGATGGAGGGAATATTTTCTCTAACTCACACAAAATTAATGGTGTCTCTACCAACAGTTTTTGCACGAGGGATTTGGACAACTTCTTAGCACAAAGATATCTAAACAAACAGCAGAACCGAATAACTGAGACTCTAACATTATTGGACAAGAGATGATGGATTGCTATTGGAATCAAATCATGCAAAAGGACGTGATAATCATGAGTCTTCAAAGATTTCAACTTCAACTCTTTTCTGTTGACCCGTTTTGATATGTTGCTTGAATAGCCATCAGGAACTTTAATAGTCTCTAGCACTTCCAAAAATTGATTTTTTTCAGCAGGAGTCATCACATAAGAAGCACATGGAACTTGCCATTTATTTTCACTGATACAGATAGGATGCAATTCTGGTCTGATCCCCCAATCTACCAAGTCGCACCGAGATCGTAAATCATCTTTTGTCTTCCCCTTGACATTTAGAAGAATCGAAAGAAACATTTCGCATATATTCTTTTCAATGTGCATTACGTCTAAGCAATGACGTAACAAGTTGGTTGACCAATATGAAAACTCAAAGAATATACTCTTCTTCTTCCAATTGTAACAGGTATCATTGGAAACATTTTTCCTCTTTCTAGATTTCATTACACTCTTCCCAAATGAATAGCTGAAATATTTCAATTCATTAAGCACATCAGTTCTAGACATACACTGAGGTGGATCGTCATTCTCCATGGTATTGTCAAATCTTCGACGATTGTTTCTATATGGATGGTTCATTGGCAAGAACCGTCGATGTCCCATAAAACTAAAACTACAACGATATTTCAGTCTTCTCGATCGAGTATTCTTCATACAAACAAGACATGACAATTTTCCTTTTGTGCTCCATCCCGACATCATTGCATAAGCAGGAAAATCATTGATAGTCCACATAAGTTCAGCACGCATCTGAAATATGTCTTTCGAACATGCATCGTATGTGGGCACACCCACATCACAAAGAAGTTTCAACTCTTTTATTAAAGGTTGCATGTATACATCTATATCATTGTCGGGATCAGAAGGGCCAAATATCAGTATACTCAAGAAAGTGTAAGGCGTTTTCATACACAACCAAGGGGGAAGGTTATAAATGTGTATGAAAACCAGCTATGTGCTGTGCGAAGTAAGAATCTGCCCAAATGGATTAAAACAGTCACATGAAAGACCCAGTCTCACATTACGCACGTTGGCTGCAAATTCAGGATATCGAGCATCAAATCTCTACCATGCAAATCCATCTGCAGGGTGAACCAACTCTTCATTATTCTTTTTTCTCTCGGCTTCATACCATCGCATTTTTATGGATATTTCATCAGAAATGAAAAGGTTCTGTAATCTGGGGATCAATGGAAAGTTCCAAATTACTTTTTGTGGCACACGAGATGGTGTTTCATCATCTTTTGTCTTCCATCGGGAGGTTCCACATTTTATACAATCATTTCTTTCAGCAGTTTCCTCCCAAAATAAGCTGCAATAATTCGGGCAAGCATGATTTTTTTTGAGAATCCAAGTTCATCAACCAACTTCCATGCCATATAGTGGTTTGAGGGAATATCTGCATCATCTGGAAGTAAGTCCTTAAAGAAGGTAAGAATATAATCAATTGCAGTATTTGAAATCCCATACATAGTTTTCCCATGAAACAATCGGATTAAAAATTCCATCTTTTTCATTTTATCACATTGCCGATATACTGGAGTCGTCGCAACATCATTCAATTTTTTCACCCTATCAACATCATCATTTTCATTGGATGCATCATGTGTGCTTGTATTGACATCTTATTTGCTGGACATCCTTTCCTTCTCATGATGTCGAATAAATGGAAACCAATCATATATCAAACTCTCCAATTCAGTCCTATCATTTGGATCATCAACATTTTGAGATTCCATTTTCTCTCTATTGTGATACCACACATAATAGTTTGTTTGGAAACCATATTTGGTTATATGATAGCTAACTACTTCACGGCTCAACCAAGGTCTTCCAACACAATTAAAACATGGGCAGTGTATGCGACCACTATCTGAAGCCTTGTCAAATTCAAAATCTAGAAAACTGTTCAAATTATTTTGAAAATCGGTTGAAATCTGATCAGTTTCGTACATCTAACTTCTATCCATTCTGTAAAAAAATCGCAATAAGTCATTTCAAAGCAATTCAATAATATTAAAGTTTAATCAAATAAATATTTACGTAAATGACAATTGTTTACTCTATATAAAAGCATAACTGACACATTACTCTATATGAGAATCATATTAAGAAATACAACAAAATACAGTGTATATAAGAAAATAAGATACAAAATTTCTAATGCCTATGTTCACGGATTGACCAGTAAGATATTGGAAGTGGATCAAGGAATATATAATCCTTAAGGGTATTGTTGGGAGTATATGAGTTTTATACTTTAACTTCTTCAAGTAGATCAGGATGAGGAGTAGGATGAGGATCATGGGAGTGGCAGGACTATCCAAGGGGGGTGTGGCGTGTCTAGGGGGTGCGGGGTGTCTAGGGGGTGGTGGGGCCGTCCGGGGGGTCGGAGGTGTCCAGGGGGTGGGGGCCGTCTAGGGGGGTCGGGGTGTCCAGGTGGGCGGGCTGTCTGTGGGGGTGGTCAGGTTGTCCAAGGGGGTCGGGGTGTATAGGTATATTTATATGAAAAGAATACCCCCATAATAATCATGCAGCCCTGTCATTAGTCTAAACCCCTAGAACACATAAAAGAATCTAGTATGAACATTTACTAAAATATTTAACACCATACGAATGAAAATACAATCTAAATGTAGTTTGAGAGGATATAATGGTGTGTGTGAAAAAAATGATATTAAATCAATTTAAATGAATATGGAACAAATGTGGGTTTATAATACACTAAGAGTACCTCAAACAATCCAAAACCACTATAGCACCACCCCCTTGGATAGCCCGCCCACCCCCCTCGACACCCCTTCTCCCTATAGACAGCCCCCCCACCCCCTTGGATAGCTCGCCCACCCACCCTGGACACCCCTACCCCCCGTGGCCAGCCCACCCACCCCCCCTGGACAGCCCGCCCACCCCTCCTTGATAGCCCGACCACCCCCGTGGACAGCCCGTCCACCCTTGTGGACAGCCCTCCCACCCCCGTACCCCCTGGACACCTCGTACCCCCCCGGGATAGCCCCGCCCACCCTCCCAAACAGCCCACACCCCCTCCCCTGCAACCCCACCACCCCACCTAGACATACCAACCCCCCTGGACACCCTACACACCCCTCCCCCACCAGGACACCCCACCCAGACCCCCAGGACAGCCCACACCCCCTGGACAGCCCTGCCCACCCCCGTGGACAGCCTTTCCCACCCCTGTGGACAGCCCCGCCCACCCCCGTGGACAACCCACCCACCCCCGTGGACACCCCCTACCCCCCTAGACAGCCCAACCACCCCCATGGACAGCCCACCCACCCCCCTCGACACCCCTTCTCCCTATGGACAGCCCCCCACCCCCTTGGATAGCCCGCCCACCCCCCTGGACACCCCTACCCCTTGTGGCCAGCCCACCCACCCCCCTGGACAGCCCGCCCACCCCTCGTTGACAGCCCGACCACCCCCGTGGACTGCCCGTCCACCCTTGTGGACAACCCGCCCACCCCCGTACCCCCGTGGACACCCCGTACCCCCCTGGATAGCCCCGTCCACCCTCCCAAACAACCCACACCCCCTTCCCTACAACCCCACCACCACCACCTAGACATACCACCCCACCTGGACACCCCACACACCCCTCCCCCACCAGGACACCCCACCCAGACCCCCAGGACAGCCCACACCCCCTGGACAGCCCCACCCACCCCTGTGGACACCCCTACCCCCTAGACAACCCAACCACCCCCGTGGATAGCCCACCCACCCCCCCTCGACACCCCTTCTCCCTATGGACATCCTCCCACCCCCTTGGATAGCCCACCCACCCCCTGGACACCCCTACCCCCCGTGGCCAGCCCACCCACCCCCCCTGGACAGCCCGCCCACCCCTCCTTGACAGCCCGACCACCCCCGTGGACAGCCCGTCCACCCTTGTGGATAGCCCGCCCACCCCCGTACCCCCCTGGACACCCCGTACCCCCCTGGATAACCCCGCCCAGCCTCCCAAACAGCCCACACCCCCTCCCCTGCAACCCCACCACCACCACCTTGACATACCACCCCCTGGACACCCCACACACCCCTCCCCCGCCAGGACACCCCACCCAGACCCCCAGGACAACCCACACCCCCTAGACAGCCCCGCCCACCCCCGTGGACAGCCTTTCCCACCCCCGTGGATAGCCCCGCCCACCCCCGTGGACAACCCACCCACCCTGTGGACACCCCCTACCCCCACAATCCATTATCCAAAACATATCAAATTGGTTTGAACCCAATCCATAATTACCACAATCCATTAACCAAAACATGTAAACGTTCACGATAGCCTCCCCCAACTCTGATTTACATGTTTTGAACACTCTCCTTCCAAACATAGAATATAAAAACATTAAATATGTCTTCACAAACACAAACAATATCCTATTTAGATATTAATTTCAATAATCAAGTAAACCACCAACACCTGGAAAAAATATATTCATTAAAACAACTACAACAATATGGTTGAGATAAAATTTTACCTATTCATATGGGGGTGTACCTATTGGGATGGGGGTGATGGTGTTCGGATGGGGGGTTCGCGAGAGCAGTGGAGAGAAAGAGATTCGGATGGGGTTCGCGAGAGCAGTAGAGCGAATAGATTAGGGCTCTGTCCGAATGGGGAGAGGAGATCGCGATCTGCAATTTGGGGAAAACCTTCGCCAACAGTTTATAAAAACCGTTGGCAAAGGCACACATTTCACAACGGTTCTAGTGAACCGTTGGGAAAGGGTCCACCGAAATTCCCTTTGCCAACGGTTTATTTAAACCATTGGTAAAGGGTCACTATACCAACGGTTCAAATAAACCGTTGGTATACTACCATTGGGAAAAGACCAAATTCCAGTAGTGAGGCCTTGACATTATGGTTAGGATATCCTACATTATGAATTCCCTCAAAATGAAAATAGTATTCATGGTTTGTGTAGTTATTTGACTAGGTGAATACCTGTGATTAGGGAATTATTTATTCATTTCTTATTCCTACAATAATGTGTTCAAGTGTTTGTTAAAGGAAAATGTTTTTAGTTATTCAACATTCCTAATGTTTATGATATGATATCTTATGTTGTATTTCATACCCTTATTGAGTTTTTGATATCACCCCTTTATAATGATTAATTTTACCATGACATGAAGAATTTTATTTTGTATGAATTTCTGAAATAACCTTGGAGTTATAGATGTTGTCGATGAAATTTTTATGTTGTTTTTCATTTCATGTTGTAATGATTAACTTATGTATGTATATTGTTTATAATACTAATAAACTACTCCGTTAAGTGGGATGAATATTCCTTGTTTATATACCAATGTAATTAAATAAGGATGTGGCTTTGGGAAACTGAGGTTGGGTCCTTATAGTTTGTATTAGAGGAAGTTTATTAGAAAACATAGAAACTTGATTTATAAAACATAGATTAGGAAAAAAATATCTAAGATAGTATTTGAGGATAAGAATACAATAATTTATAGTTATGTTGTTAATGAATAGTTTTTGTGGATTTTTATATAAAATAATTCTTAGTTTGTATACTACAAGTGTATTTGGTTCTGACATAGATTTACCTAAGAGTCAAATCTCTGATAAGGAGTTTCGGTCTTGACCCTGGGTATCCTAGTAAAAAAAATGGCCCTTACAATGCACTTTGTTTTATACTCCAATGGGATATTCTTAGGGTAATTCAAATTTTCATTTAAATCCATTATGAAGTATTTAAAATTAAAATTTTCCTCAAAGAAACACCTTTTATAATTAAGAGATTAGTTATCAATATAATTTAAATTTATACTATATATTTTTCTAAATTTAGATTATACAGTATAATTCAAACCCAAATATAGTGTATTCCAATATTTAGATATGGCGCATAGTGTAAGGAATGGAAACCACATGGACACGCATGTCCCATGAAATAATTTCCCTCCGATGCAATGTAGTAATTTTGGATCTGGTGTTGTGACTGGTGCTGAGTAGTTCATAACTATAATGAAACAACTTACTCTGCTTATGAACAATAACCTTACCTATATGGAGCATCCGGAACCACCTTGTGGAGGATCATTTTTATATAAATTTATCCAACAAAAACCTCTTTCATTCAATGGGACTAAAAATCCATTTTTAGCTGGGAAGTGGATATGTTCCTAAGAGAATATATTTCTCAAATTGGGATGTAATGAAACAAATAAGGTCATCATGGAAGTTAATCATCTATCAAGAGATGTAGATCAGTGGTGGTCGTTAATCCAAAACCAAAACATAGAGGATGAGATAGAAGAGATGGAATTGTGGGACTTTGGAAAATATTCCAAGAGAAAAACATTCCTCATGAACAGAGAGCAGATATGGAATGGAAATTATTCAATCTGAGGAAGAAGAAGGATATAAATGTTTTCATGTATAAATACATCTTTACAATGTTGTAAAGGCATGCTACAGACTACATATGTAATCTAATGAGAAAAAATTATCAATTCATTGATGGTTTAAAACCATTCCTCTAAAAGGATCTAATCTCCCTAAGTTTATCATCATATAAAGATATAGTCTCATGTGCTATCTTGGAAGGAAAATAATTTTCTAAGTCTTATGACATTGAAGGAAAAAAAGAAAAGAAGAGGGATTCCAATAACTTTGGAAAAGGAAATAAAGAAATGGGGAATAAGGGAGTAGTTGAACTTTTATCCTGCAGTAATTGTAGGATGAAACACCCCATCACTTTCCTGAAGGGAATGAGAGTATGTTACTAGTTCAGAGAAAGGAAACACCTATATCAGAATTGTTATGGGAAGATAGAATCTACCAATATTCAATGCTACAATTGCATGGAGATGGGACATTATTCACATGAATTTCCTAAGAGTAAGGGAAACGTTTCATATAAAAGGCCAAGGGAGAAGGTCTAATATTATTCAGTCACAACTGTGGAGGTTGAAGTTCATAATAATGTGGTGGAAGGTACTTTAATTGTTTTCTTGAACTTAGCCAATTATTTATTTGATTTTGGATCATCACATTATTTTAATATCTTCCATGTTTTCCAAGATAAATATTTATTTCCAATCTGATTTAATAAGGGATTTGTTAGTCAAAACTCTTAAGAAAAGTATCATTTCCACAAAGTTGTGTTAGGCAGTCCCCATAACTGAATATAAATGTACTTTATCTACAGATTTTATCATCATACCCATTATTTAATTTTATATAATCCTAGTTATGGATTTGATTTTTAACTATGATGCGATAATTTATTACATGAGGAAGGAGGTTATAATTTTTTAGGATGGTGTGGAATCCCTTATCTAAAAGGAAGAAACATCACCATCTGATTCTCATCAAGATCCTACCCCAATATCTCTAATAAATTCAATTATTGAGGAGGAAGGGAATGAAATAACTATACATGAGGAAAATAATGTTCATATAGAATACATACCTAATGTTCACGAAAATGTTGACGTCTTTCTAGAGGACTGAACTGGGCATCCTCCTGAGCAGGAAATTATGTTTTCCATTGTCTTAATTCCTGATTCAAGACCCCTATCAAAGACCCCTCATAGAATGGTCACTATAGAGTTAGTATAACTGAATAAATATCTATAGGAATTGAGTGATAAAGGATTTATTCTCCCAAGTGTTTCTCCATGGGGATCCCCTATTCTTTTTTTGAGGGAAAAGTTGTGTCTAGGAGGTCTTTCATTGACTAAAGAGAGTTCAATGATATAACAATATAGAAAATGTATTTTCTGACTCTCATTGATGATTTATTTGATCAACTTCATGGATCTCAGTATTTTTCAAAGATTGATCTTTGATCTGAATATCATCAGTTTCTTGTGAGGAAGGAAGACTCTCCAAAACAGTATTTTGAATCAGGTATGGGCATTACGAGTTTACATAACGCCTTTTGGACTAACTAATGAACCCTCTATTTTCATTGATCTAATGAATAGTGTTTTCAATGAATATCTTTATGACTTTGTGGTGGTATTTATTGATGATATCTTAGTATACTCCAAAATACACATATTTCATGAAAATCACTTGCACACTATTATAAAGACTCTTAGAAGAAATGAATTATATGGGAAGTTTAGAAAGTGTGAATTTCAGTTTCAATCAGTTTCCTTTATAGGAAACATTGTCTTTAAAGATGGAATATATATTGATCCTCTGACAACAAAGGTTGTGAAAGAATGGAATACTCCAACAAACATTAATAGGTAATGTAGTTTTATTTTTTTGGCAGGTTATTATCGGCCTTTCATTCATAACATCACCCATTTAGCCAACCCAATGACCAAGATTACATGTAAATTGGTTAAGTCTTTATGGACTGAAGAATGTGAGGTCTATTTTGAAGAATTAAGGAGGATATTAGTGAATACTTGGATCCTAACCCTATCATCATGGAAGGATGGGTCTGTGATCTATAACGATGCATGAAAGAAATTACTTTGTTGTTTACAAATGCAGAATGATAGAGTTATTACCTATGAATCAAGGAAGTTAAAAATTCATAAACAAAACAATACCACACATGATAATGAGATAGCAGCGATAATCTTTGTTATGAATATATAGAAACATTATCTATATGGAAAAAAATGTGAGATATATACGGATCAAACGAGTATGAAGTATGCATTATCACAGATAGAACTCAACATGAGGAAAATACTATGGCTCAAAATACTCAATGATTATTATTATACTATAAACTACAACCCGATAAAGGAAAAAAAGGTAGCTGATGCATTGATCAAGAAGGCTCATGGGGTTCTCAACAAAATGAGGATTGACAAGGATCCCTTATACATGTATCTAGTGAGTATTGATATGGGAATTATCAAAGAATGTGAAATATTTGTACTTTTTCATTTTGTTTCCCAACAATATTTATTAGAAAGGATACAAAGTTCTTGGATTGATGATGAGAAATTGAAAAATAAAATTAATGATGTGAAAGATGGGAATATGGATTATTTTTGTGTGAAGATGGTGTTATAAAATTTGGGAAGATGCTCTGTGTTCCAGCTATACCCGAGCTAAAAAGGGGGTTATTTGATGATTCCCATAGTTAAAATTTCTCCATACTTAATGGTTTCACTATGATGTATAGATATTTAAATAACATTTCTAGTGGTATAACATGGAGTGAGAAATTGCAGATTATGTATCAAGATGTTTAGTCTGTCAAAAAGTGAAGGTCAAATGGAAACATCCAAAAGGAGTCAAAAAACCTATACCGATTAATATGTAGAAATGGGATTATTTCACCATATATTTGGTCACTAGATTTTTCAAAACCCCAAGTAAGAATGATGTGATATGTGTAATTTTGGATCAACATAAGAAATCTCTACATTTCCTCACTATAAGAAATGATTTGACAATGGAGAGCCTTGAAAGACTCTATATCAATGAAGTTATGAGACATCATAGATATAATATATCAATTGTTTCTAGTCTGGATCCATGATTAACATCAAAATTCTAGAAAAGACTTCATAAACCATTGGATACTAAGCTTCTATTGAGTACAACTTGCCACCCACAAAATGATGGAAAATTAGAGAGGATGATCCAAACATTAGAGGACATGATGAGATCATGTTAACATGACATACAAGGTATATGTGATCAATATTTACCTTTAGTGGAGTTTTCAAACAATAAAAGTTTTCATCCAAGTATTCAAATGGAAAAAAATGAAGAATTCTATGGGAAGAGATGTCATACACCAACTTGTTGAGATGAAGTTGGAGAAAGGATTCTTGTGGGACCAAATCTTGTAGAGGAAACAGTAGTGAAGTTAACTACTATTCATGGTCATATCAAAGCATCTCAATAAATTCAAAATATCTATTCCATTAATCAAAGGAAGGATCTAGTGTTTTAAGTGGGAGATCATGTTTTCATGAAAGTATATACATGTAAGGGTGTTATATGATTTAGAAAGAAATGGAAACTGAGCCCCAGGTACATAAGGAGTTTTGAAATTTGGGAGAGAATTCGAGATGTTTCATATCGTTTTTCAATGCCTCCAAGACTATCTGAAGTACCCAGTTTGTCCCATGTATCATTACTGAGAAACTACATGCCATACCCAATGCATGTCCTCACTTCTGAAGGTATATTGTTGGAAACAGAACTATCTTACTATGAGATATCTATCTGGATTATGTACACTAAAGAACAAGTGTTGAGTAATCAGATGAATTTCCTTGTAAAGATACTATGGATGAATCATAAAATTGAAGCAGCACCATGGGATCCTGAGGAGCTTATGACGAGGACATACCAAAATTTTTTTGTCAGGAAACATTCTGTGAATTTTGATGACAAAATTTTTGTAAGGAGGGGAGAATGTAACTCCCCAAGGTTTAGGAAATAAATATTGAATTCATGAAACATTGATTCCACAAAAAAGAAAACATTTTATAATCTAGTTGTTAAACACAACTTTTTCTCTACTGTGTTTTGAATTTCAAAAGACGGTCATCTAGAGTTGTGATCAGAAAGTCATTTAGAGTCTAATAAGACAAACATAATTTTTGGTGAATAGTAACACACCCTTATGAATATTTCCATACCCTTATAAATAGCAATGAATAGTATGAAATAGTAACTCATCCAAAAATAGAAACTTCACCCATGAATGTATAAATACAATTTAGACATTTTAAAAGGTAAAAATGATCATAGTATACGTAGTGTTATTTTTTCATGACATAAATATTTTAATTTAAATTATATGATTAATTTAATAATTTAAAATGGAAATTTATTTTCATAAATTTTAATCACAAATTTTTAGTTTATTTTATTATGGTTATCAAAAAATTTTATGGGACCTTGATGAATTTTTCAAGGTGTTATAAAATGAGTTATGGTTTTAAAGTTGTTTTTTTGGAAAAAATTATGATTTTATATAAAAATAAAATTAAAAATATTTAAAAAATTATTTTAAAAAAATGTATTTAATTTTTTAATTCTACATGGGGAAAAATGGTTGGAGTAAATTATTTGGATTTTTCTAAAATACATGATTTTTTCGTGAATAGTAAAAATACATATTTGAATTTTTGGTATGTTTAATGACATCATAATGATGTAATAATTAAAATAAAATTATGGTTGACTTTTGTACCATGAAATATTATATGAGGTGTCCCAAGTGGCTAATACCATGAGAATATACCATTGTAAATCCCATGGATTTACAAAAACCACTAATGATGTGTCCTTTTAAATTAATAAAAAACTCAATCTCATTTTGTATAAAACCCCCTCATTACATCAGTTTCATTCCATAAAACTTCATCATCTTATAAAATTTTGATGTTGTTTCTCCAATAATAGCCCTCCCATGGTGTTATAAAGCCCCCAAGGTCCCATCTATCATGTCCTAAAAGATACTCTACAAGGTAAGGAAATTCTCACCTTCTTTCTTCCATTCAAGTTCACTTTTATGTGGTTTGTATTTCAAGTTTTCATACTATGTTATTATTTTTATATTATTTTTTCCCTATAATATTTCATGATTCTTTTTTTAATGGGTGACCCATTTTATATCTCTTTTTAATGCTTTCAAAAACAATGTTGCATAGCCGTTATGCGGCCGAATTTTCTTAATGGATCTCTCACGTTTTCTTTTATTCCATTATTTTTATTTACTCATATCCTCCATCCAAATTACCATGATAACTAAATTATCATATATATAATGGTATTATAACATTTTAGTAGAATAACCATAATTAATATTCTTACTCTCTCCCTTTTATTTTATAAACAAAATCAATGTCCATGAGGTTCCAATTTAAAACCTTCCTGGATGACGAAGTTTTGTTCTTCAATTTATCCTTCATTACTGGACATGAAACAATTTTTATGGTTTAACTAGGAAATAATATATGTATTATAACCTAATTAATATTAATGAAAAAGTATATGTACCAAATCATAAATCATATAACAAAACTAGTTCCTTATAATCAAAATACCGCTAAAATAATCTAAGTGAATGTCATTATTATTTCATCTAATGATTCAGCCTCATTCCATGAAAAAAATAATATAAATTATCCTTAAAGATTATTTATGATCATAAATAATATATAATTTAAATTCTATAGAATTACATCCATTCCACATAAACATCCATACTCATATACAAATATATCGATCATGAAAACCAAGGAAAAAAACACTCCAGAACGACGAAATTCAGTATTATAAATAATAAATAAGAACATAAATGACTTAATAAAATTATGATAAACTAAATAATTGAATAATAGATTCCTAATTAAGTTACTAATGAGTCTGATTTCATATTATAGGACCTTAATTTCAAGAGAAAAACACATTCAGAATTAAGGTAAGAGTTTCCTACCCGAACGTCCATTTTCATTCGGGTTACTCTTATTGTCGACTTACCTAAATTAAATTCTTATTTATTCATATTTACTCCTAATATATTCTGTTGTAATGTTATATATTTCTGTACCAACCTGAATCCTAATTTCATTTATGTGGAGTTATATGTTTTAAAAGGATCATTCAAAAATCCTTCCTGAAATACAAGCTCGATTCAAGGGAATTTCTCAAATTCATACCTATTTCCAAGGGAACTCTATAATATGATTCTGGAAAACATTATATTTATATAATTATTCATTTTATTATAATAATACTATCTTACTTCAATTCTGGTTTTATACAATGTTTTTAAAAAATAAAATCTTCTTTTCAAAGTAAAAGAGTATTTTATCTTAAGAATTACTCCAAGATTTTATACCAGTATCTTCATCTATTTCAACACTCTTGTTGATTATTTAATATATTGGGATTAATATTTCATGTAAACATCTAAAATATTTAATTTAATAGTTTATTATTATTTTGGTTGTGGAAGTTTTTTCTTAAAACCTTTAACCAATTTACACTGAATGGTTAGTGTTTATGCTTAATGATCAGGGAAAGTTATTTACATTTCACATATTAGTTTCAATATGAATGTATATGATGATTATGCTTGTCGCCATTCATACGAGGAATGAATTGGACATATTACGTTATGGGTGGGGCTTTCTATAACCCCTTGGTGCATCGATAGGTCTCTTGGGACAAACTAAAGTCTTGGCATAAGGACTCGACGAATTATTCATTCCCTCATTATGAAATTAGTATTAATTGTTCATGTGGTTATTAGACTAGTAGAATACCCATGATTATAAAATTATTTATTCAACTCTTATTCATACCATAATCTATTCATGTTTTTGTTAAAGGCATATTTTTTTAGTTATTCAATAGGACTAATGTTAATATTATGATATATTCTGATGTATTACTTACCGTTACTGATTTTTTGAGATTACCCCTTTCTCATGTTTCATTTTCTCAAGAAAAGAATAATTTTATTATGAATTACTATTTGAAATAACCTAAAAGTTATGGATGCTATATAATAAATTTATAAGTTGTTTTTCATTTTATGTTGTAATGATGAACTTATGTATGTATCTTGTTTCCAATACTAGTAAACTACTCAGTCCTTCGGGATGAAAATTCCTTGTTTATATGCCAATCGAATCAAATAAGGAACCAGCTTTAGGCAACTAGGGTCAGGTCCTTACATGAAACTTTTGCCAATATGACTTTGTTTTTATCCACATTATAGAAAATCATATAAACAAATAATTGATCATGATATCATCATGATGTTAGAAACATGAAAAATAAAAAATATTCTTCTAACTATTAAGGAGGATTTCTTATCCTTCTTAATGAATGTTTATTAACTAGTGTTGAAAATATTTCTTACATTTCATACCAAAGAAGTAAAAAACATTGGGGTTTAAAAAATATAATACTCATTAAAAAATAACCCAATGAATATTTAATTACTCAATATACTGGTGGGATATAACCTACCAAACTATCAAATAATCATAATACATTCATATGTATTCCCCAATGTTAGTGATTTTTTAATAATTCCTCACATCATAACCTCAGAAAAATAAAATCAGTTTCCATAATAATTCATTATCATATTAAATAACCTTATATAGAATTTATAATTATTTTAACATTATACCATGTACCAAATAAAGAATACATAACATCAATGGATGTTATCATAAATAAAAATAACTTTAAAAGATTATTGGAATATTTCTTAAGGAAAATAAAATTTTCATTTTGAATTCAATTATTGAAAATCTAAAAATTTCAAGAATACTACTGAAATATCTGAGGAATGTTGTAATTTAAGCTTAAAATAATAGATTAGTAATAATGGTCATAAATTCATTCATTTGATATACATTAGAATAAATATTTCATTCACGCCATTGGTAAAAACCACCTCATTGAGAAAAAAACAATAATATTCATTTGAAAAGATTTATTGATAGTAAACAAGGGGAAAAATATATTGTAAAAATAATTAGAGTTGAATATTTTTTAAATATAATATGGATATAGAAGAAAATGATTCCCAACCAAATAGGAAAATGTGTAACGTTTACATACAAATATTTTCTCGATCATTTCAATGACCAAAGATTGGGAAAGGGTTTTATAAAATGATAATTCTATGAATAATAAAATAAGAAGAAAATATTTTGGGTTTAATTGATATAAACCATATAATCTTCTTTGACATCCTTTCAGAATAGACAATCCTAAAAATAAGTAAAATTATAACATAATCCCCTTACCTGAAGTCTCTTTTTGGTTCATACTCATTAAAAAAAATATAATAAAATATATATTTTATCAAAATATTAATGAATAAAAATCCTGTATAAATTACTATATAAAATTACTTTTTAATTTCCAATTATACATTTAGGATTAATTATTCCTTAAAATTGACACTAGGGTGAAAACTGGTATGTTTTCCATGCATGTTTTGGTTCAATGGTTCTGGTACTTACATTATGGACATAGTTTTATAAAATCTTGAATTATAACCAATAAATATGTATCATATTTAATTATTGAATTTTTTTATAATTATTCCTATAAATTAGTGATGAAAAATTAATCGCACCTTTTCAAGGAGGAAATATTTCATACATACGCACTAATGATGTTCCCACATTTTGATTGACATAATATGAAAAGGTAAATTTTAATTCCCCTTTCTATAATAATTATTATATAATTGACACAAACTTTATTCATTAAATATTTTCTTAATACATTATATTAAAAGAGTAAATTTAATATGAATCACATCGCATCATGAATGATGTAGTCTACACGTATGAATGAGTTGTGTTATAATTTTCCAATGATTTGTAATGCATGAAATATTATAAGATCACATAATTACATAAGTAAAATTATTTAATAAATATAATATATGAAAATTATATCCTTCATAATGACAATATATTATTCTTTTGATAGAAGATGAGTTATATCACTACTTGGATGTGGTATTCCACACATATGCACAA
This sequence comes from Viscum album, assembly GCA_963277665.1. NCBI lineage: Eukaryota > Viridiplantae > Streptophyta > Magnoliopsida > Santalales > Viscaceae > Viscum > Viscum album. The sequence continues at coordinate 1,450,188,442 of OY728129.1, forward strand.
CATATACTTTTCATTTGTCATTTGATGAAAAAGAGGTGAAAATTATTGATCAATTATTATAATTATAATTAAGTATATTTAAAATACTAAATTATTTATTTCCTAATATATAAAATATATTAAGATGTTGTGGAATAAAAAATAATATTGAAAGTACTCAATTAAGAGTTATACCTCTTCGTTAAGAAACCTCCCTTGCCTTGCACATAAAACCCTAAAATAAAGATATTCTAATAAAATGTGGAACAGTTTGATGTGGGTATGCATGTTATGACAGTATTTCATTTTATTATAATATATATGTCTCCATAAGTGTGAGTAAGTGAGGATGTGGCATATTATTTAATAAGGTAAAGGATGACATATTTGGTATATTTAAAAGGATTAAAATATAAAATTGTCATAATAAATGAAAAATATTACAAATGAAAAATATTAAAAAAGATGATATAAGTTAATAAATATTAACATACAAGAGGATTTATACAATTTTTGGTTTCAATATTACCTTTATCTATTAGTTTAACCCCTATTAACCCAGTTTCAACCACAACTATAGTGATGTTTTTTTTAAAAATTGTAATATTCACTAAGACCATAAATGAAAGTAGAATCATTTCAAAAAAAAATTCATAATGATAAAAATATTCAGTATTTATTATTAAATTTAATTCTTATATGTGGTATAAAATAATTTAAAAATAAACCACTAAATGTGATATTTTTTTTCTTCAGAAAATTAAATTTTTTTATTATAAAATTTTTTTATTTAAAATTTGAATATAATGTCAATATTAGTGACATTAATTAGATTTTTTTCCAAAATTAGAAATCCATTAAAATAAAAATTATGAATTTGTATATACTTTAATTTTAAATTAATTTTTTCATATTATCGGTATTTTCAATTTTAAATGAAAATCTATTCTTTTCAGAAAAATATCAAAATAACTTCATAAGATTTTTTTCTAATTTTAATAATGTAATAATTTTTATAAAATAGAATTTATAAAATCATTGAAAATTATTTTTAATATCTTGTCACAAAATTAAATATAACCTTTTTAAAAGAAAACATACTTTAAAAAACAAATTGAATTTATTGAAATATGAGTGTTATTTATTATACAATTATCAATACAATTGTATTATATAGAACACATATAAATATTTCATTTTATAATTTTTTTATTCATATTCATAGCTTTAATTTAATGTTTATGTTATAATGGTGTACTATTTAACCATTCATTTGGGCTCAATAATTCATATAAAAGAAGATAGAAAATACTAAATGTCTACTTAATAGAGAATATATATATTTAATTTCCGGGTGTTAAATTATTATTAAGTGATTTATTAGTTTGAGTTTTATATTTAAGAGACTATATTTTTTATTGAACCTCCCCTGGAGATAAAATATCACCAAGGGATGTTAATGTGTGGATATGTTATACAATATGAATGAGTTTTATAGGGACATGGTGGTTTTTTAGAGAACATGTGGGAATAAGATGTGAAAATGAAATATTAAAATAATAATTTATTTTAAAATTTTATTTTATGTATCTATTTAGTATATTGTATTTTAAATTTTACATGTAATCTTTTAAAATTTATTTATTTTTATTTTATGGTTAGAATTTTTTTATAAAAATCATTTTAGGGGTTTTTATTTTGAAGGATTGAGTTTTGTGTGATCTATTTATTTTTTTTTCAATAAATTTATATACATTAAATTTTTATGAATGAATATATTTTAACAATTATGTAATATAAATATTTTGAAACTCCATTCATTGAATTTTTTTACTTAATGACTATTCATTTATTGTGGTAATTAATTGTGTAATATTATTCCCTAAAAGATCTCCTAAAATAATTTTCAATCAACTTTTATGTATAGGATATGGTTTTTACCTCAAGGAAACAATTTGGTGGAAATATGTGCAATCTATGGATGTTGATAGTATTTTGTTAAAGTTCTATCATTTTTTATCAAAATGTTCCAATAGCAAGAGAAAATACTCTTAAATAAATTTATTACTAATAAAAGTAGTAGGTAATAATTAAAAAGTGGTTTTATAATGTTTGGTATACACATCACCACATCCATTTGCTTGAATCAATTTCTTACAAAAATTAGGTTCCACAAAAAACCAACTATAAATAGCCTCCACAATTGATCTCTTAGAGATAAAATCAACAACCTAATTTTATTATCTATAGAAATGTGTAAGAACAACTTCATGTTTCTCTAAAAGTCCAAGAAAGTAAATCCAAGAATCCAACATCTTCTATGGTATATTCTATTAAAATCATATAAGAATATCAACTGCCACAATGGAATCTGATTCAATCAATAATGATCACCAGTGAAACTGAATGACATACCTAAAAACTTTTATCATGTTCCAATACTTCGCATCAATGGAATGATAGATCCCAATAAAGTGATGTAATCATCCCTTAACAAAACCTTTATAAGAGAAAAATATTCCATCACCACCAAAAGAGACAGCTACACACGATGACGCACCATCCACATTGACCATTTTCTATGTAGGAGTGGGAGGTATCGACAAGATAGATTTAGAGACTAGAAGATTTTTAATCCAACCATTATCACCAATAGATCTCAAGGGAATAAGATCAAAAAATTAATCCTTCATAGTTCTAATTTGGATCTTCTAAGAAACCATGTTAGATCAAGGATGTTTTAAAATTACAAGATGAATTTATGGAACCAGATTGTAAAATTCTCTAGAATTACTCTCTCTCTCCTTATATATAAAATAATTGAAGCTGCATCAAACAATAATAAATCATAAGCCTGATCAGTGCATCCTTCTTGGGAAATAGACATCACGTGCAACTCAAAACTGAAAAAATGAAGTGTACAATCAAATATTTATTGAGCATAAGTCCATATCCTGCATGAGAAGGAGAATGATACAAAAAATGATCAAGGTATTCATCAACATTCATGCAGATATATCAGATTGGTGAATGATTTATTCTGATGTGATTCATGATCCACTATATTGGTATACATTTCCTCAAAATCCTCAAAATGAGATGGTATTTAGCTGGTGGAATAAACTACTTTTTATAAACTGAAATACACGAGGGAGTCACATAATGACTACCATATTTAAATCTATAACTATTCAAGAAATTGAAACAACCATTTAAATAGAGTTTTTAAATGAGAGTGTCAATATATGTGTATTGAAACCAATAAAACTCCAATATAAGGTGATATCATAGCATCTCATAAGAAGATACATTATTTTACACTCCAGAAATTGAAAGAGATTTAAGATTTGGAAGGATTTACACATCATATGTAGTTTGATTGGATATCGAGATAGATTTCTAGCAGTTAAGAGATGACTATTTAGAAAACATCAATTTAGATCATTGAAATATCTAGCTATAATCATGTTTAATAACAGGATATATTGAAGAAGCAATGTAAAAAGAGTGACCATTCAGATGTTTAATTAAAAAAAATGATAAATAATTAATTTAAAATAAGAATCATTGGAGGTAAAGAGATTCCAAGTGAACATTTTAATAAGTGTTTCATTAAAAATACTAAGATATTTTTTTTCACATTCCTCCCATATCCACAGGATTAAAACAATCCTTATAGACTTATATTATTTGATTCCACTCATGAATGGATCCATTTAATAGAAAATTATGAATCAAGGACTACATCTATTTAAGATGTTATCGAGGATATCAATATAAGAAGAAATCATAATCAAACATATATGTAATAACAAAGTTAACAAGATAGACCCCGACTTCTTGGAACATATTTTTGAGTTTCTAAGATTACATTTGATTAATAATTCTTTATAAATTATCTCAAGATTACACCTTTTTACCAAACCACAAAAAAGAGGCACACCAAGATAAGTAAATGGAATGGACCCTCTTCGTACACCCAACTTTATAGCCACCATTTTTCTTAGTAATGGGAACCCCTTAACTAATAATCATAGAATATTCATTCCAATTAATCACATGACCAACAACCTCTTCATAATTCCCAAATATAGCGTTAATATTACAGAGAGTTATTCTATCATTATTTCTAAATAAAATAATATCATCAGCATAAAAAATATGTGATGGTTTAAATAAGGAAATTAAAACCTTCATTTGATTATGGAGACAAAAAATCAATAGATCCTTAATAAATGTAATCATGTAATCCTTAGCAATATAAAATCAATGCCAGATTTTGGGTCCCCCTATCTCACTCTTCTGGAGTATTTAAAAATGTCTATTGGTGACCTATTTACAATCACTGAGATCCTGGTACTTTGTAATATAAAATCGATCAAATTTATATAATCATTCAAAAACCATGCATTCATATACTGAAAAAGATGAAAATCCACTTTATAATATCAAAATCCATAAGGATATCACACTAATGATCCGCATTTCCATTATTCACTCACTTTCTCATGATGTTAATGCACCCTAATGCAGTATAGAGACTATTCTGAATATTCCTTATAGAAACCAAGATAAAATTATTATTTATAATAAATTATTTTGAAATTTCTCCCAATCATGAAGTCGTGACCTTAGTAATATCCTTTGGAATATAATTCCTAATAGCCAACAATCTAAAATACTTTATATCAATAGTGTTTTCCTTTCTTGGAATCAAAACAATGAAGTTTTCATTCATAACATAAGGCATATAAACATAATTAAATAAATATCAAACAACATGATTATCCTCAAGATGAATAATAACCTTGTAAAACATAAAAGTATTTTAAAAAAATCCCTCTAGGCATGAAACACTATCAATATTCAAGGATAATAGTTATTCTTTAATTTTTTTCTCACTCGGTGCTGGAGTGCATATTCTATTTTGAATTTAATCAATAATAGGAGTGATGTTATTAAATATTTTTTTGCATATTATCATCACCTTTTTATTTATAAATAAATTTAAAAATGTAATTTTTAACCACATCATATATTTCATTTTTATAGGTGATAATTTAATCATTAATTTCCATGGATTTGAGTCCTCTTCTAGCGTTCTTTTTTATATAGATGCAACGAAAAAAATTTAATTTATATCACAATCCATCAACCACGTTATATTGTATTGAAATCATGAATGATTTTCCATAAGAGATAAAAGATCATAAATTTGGATAGAGCAATCATCTCTTTCCTAGAGGAATCCTCATTATTTTGATTATTCCTTTGACATTGAAGCAGGTGACTTTAAGCATTTAAATGTCCAGATCAATGCTGGAAAAATAATTTTTACTCCATTACTAATTCCCCACCTCAACATTCATTAATTTTAGAGAATGTAAACAAAGAGGAATAGATCTAACAAAAAACTTTCAGGAATCCATGATAATCCCCCTACATACAGGTATAACAAGAACGAAATTGTTGAATTTAGAAGGCAAAGGGAATGAACTTATATTCATTAAATAGATATCAATAATCATGGAATGTGACCCAAGTAAGACATAATAAGGGTTATACTAGAGATATAAATAACCTCATTTATTTCATCCACCTATACAAGGAATCTGTCTAATTAACTTGCTTGTATCTCATTAATAATACGCTTGCTCTATTTAAAATATTATTTTACTATAAGAACCTTAACAAGATAAATTTTTTCAATACAAGTAGAAAATTCATGAGATTCCAGCCTGTAGAAGCTGTCTCTAGTCTTCTCCTCCTACCTTTACACCATATTAAAGTCACCATGAATTTTTCATCTCTTCGTCATAACTCAACACAAGTGTTCCAGGCTTGTCAAAGTTCCTGTGTTCTTATATACTGATTAAAATATGAAAATAAATTTACAAAAATCAAAACCATTCAACCCTATATACACTATAATAGGCTACTGATCAGGGAAAAAATAATTCAAGGGAATAATATAATACATTAGTACCCAATGAGATTCAAAAAAATATTTATTATTTGTGTGAGAAATAAAATAATAACTAAGGGAAGACCATTTGAAGGACTTACATTTATCAAACATAATTTCTGGTTTGACAATACCAAAAATACAATTTCTGTTGGTCATGATTAAATGCCTACAGAAATTGATCATGGGAGAATTACCAATCCCTTGGAAGTTATCAAATAAGATCATCATTGATTATGAGAGCTGAGGATTTTCAAGGGCCCATTTTGCTTTTGGTTCCCCCATTTCTTCTTTTTCATGATTCATTTTTCTCTAATCAATTTTCTGCTATATAAGAAGTATTATCATGAATCACTGGTCATAATTTGAACCAAAATCTGGTTCAATAGGAGTGACAGACACAGTGGGTGGTCCATTTTGATAAGGGTTATCTTCATCATTATGAATATATTCATTAACAACTGACCCAAAACACCATTTAATAGGGTGAGATTATTCTGGTATTGAATCAGCTCTCTAGGGACCTAGACATGTGTCATTGTTTTTATTACTATAGAAGGTGAGACTAGTAAGAAGGATCTTTCAGTAGCCTCCAAAATCTGCCCCTCATTCCCATCTGTATAATGATTACCAACTTTATCATATCTAGGTAAAACAATATCAATATTCTGAGGTTCCAATGTGATATGAAAATTAGAATATATTATAATGATCTATTTTTCATCACTTGAGGAGGAAAAATTATCCTATGGAATTACCATTGTAGAGGTACCATGATCATCTTGAATTTATTCCAAATATTTCTAGGTAGTGTCCATATCATGGTTCTTATCAGTGGGAAATGTAAAGAAATATTCATGACCTTTAGTAGAAATAGTGGAAACATGTGCCTTAGAACTATATTTATTCTTATCAAGATTAAGCCCAAGAGAATCCATATTTTTTAATTCAAAAATAGCACAATGCTAGCCATAATTTTAAGTAACATTATATTCCCTCATAGAGGGTAATCCAGACATGTAATCTTGAGAGAATGTAGTAGTAGGCTGAGCCTGCACCTCAACCATATGTGTGGGGTTAGATGCTTCTACCTTATCATCCATCAGATTATAAACATTAATAGAATGTTTAGGGGTATTATTCAATATGTTTTTTTATTTTCCTTGGATTTGGTTAAGAGGTCAATTATTTGATGGTACAGGGTTTGAAGTAGGAGGATTAGGAACATATTTCCCTTTCCTCCTTTGACAACTGTTATCAACATGACCATTGATCTTGAAAAACTATAATTTTTTCACATGTTGTATTCATTTCATACATTCCTAAAGAAGATACAATTATGATTGAACTTTGGTTTCCATTCATAATGAATCTATAAATTTATATTGTAAACAATTTTTATTAGAAAAACCTCTTTAGGATGCATGGAGGCCATATTAACTTCCACAATGATCATAGTGTAGTTACCAAACCTAGGATTTTTTGTATGTTGACCCATTATTCAGGGATTAACAAAATAATTGGCAATATCCAAAACAATTATTGGGTTCATGTAAAGCCAGTTTAATTTATAAATTTGGAACCATACCATAGCATGTGTATCCCTAACATTATCAGGATCAAATTTATGATCCAAATCTTGAATTATGATAAATCAAGGCTTCAAAGAGACTAACCCTAATCGTCAAGAACACCACTTGCACTATTCAAATGGAAATAACACATGATAAAGGCCTTTTCCCATATCATTAATCCTCTAATCATCAATAACCTGGATTTTGGAGATCCATTGAGTTAGATCATCAAATTTGAAATGTTTTTCTGCTTTTGGAGTCATCAATCTAGAAATTATTGAGAATTTATAGATAATAACTGACTCATCAATAGAATATTGATCAACCAAAACAAGAAAAATGTGTTCTTTACTGATAACCCTATGCGGGGAGGAGAATCAAAATCCGAGAAGAAAATGTTCCCCACATCCTTAACAACAACCAAAAAATTATTCTTTGGATTATAATCTTCATGAGATTCAAAACATCACTATTATATTTATTCACCACATAGAAATAAAAAATGCATCTTTGCGATAAATCACTCAAAATCATAAACAAATCACCATTAAATTCACCACCATCCTTCCCCATAAAATGACTAGATTTAATGATTTTTGGGCTTTCCCGCACTTCCCTAATTCTAACCCCAATTTACTCTTCCATGCCCCTCTCATTTAATATGTTCATAATTTGCAAAGTATTTTGTTTTGAAGATATTAAGGTGTAGCTAAATTTAAGATTTACTACATGGTTAAATATGTTTCAGACCACACTTTTTTATGTTCATTTAATGTACACCATTTTCATTATAAAATGAATGGATTGTATAGATTTTTTATTAAGTAATGCATGTTCACATATTTTTTTATTATATTTTTTAATAAGATTTTAGTTATGGAAGATGAGAAAAAGTATAGAAAATATTCCTGATATCAATTAAAAGATGGTTTTACAAAAATAATGGATGATCTTTGAAAACCACAAGGGCATAGAACGAAGAACCATGGTGAAATGAGTCTTTTGGAGTAAAAAACTAAATTTACTCATTTTGTAATCACCATTTGTAATGAACTAGGTCATGTTATAAAAGTATTAAAAGTAGTGATGTTGATAAAATAATCTCATAGTGAAGTTGACATGGGTTATGACCTGAAACTTATGTGTCACACTATGAAACATATAATGTATTCTCAAAAATCCACATCTCATGAATTTGAAACATTTGGTGCAATATTTACACGTTTCGTATTCAATATATGATGTGTAAAAAGTTGATATGGGAAAAAAACAAATAGATTCAATTTATCTTTAATTTTTGACATTTTCTATGACCTATTCCCCACCAATGACAACTTGTTGAAACGTATTAAAAAATTTTGAATTATGAATAAGCCCAAATAGAGTTTAAAAATAGATATCTCAGTACATTATATCAATTATTTCACAGAGACCAATGCATGGAGTGGGAAGTTCCATTGTCTAGGATCCAAACTAGTTTCATATTTTTCTCATTTTGATTTCTATTTATTTATTCCATCCCTCTTATTATCTCATAACAATGATGAGGATTTAAAATATCTTTGTGGCTAGGTTATTTAGTCGAAGGGGGAATGTGGTGTTGGATTTTTTTTTTATTTTTTTCCACGTATTTGGATTGTAATAAATTTTCAATCAATTACCAATCCATTCATTTTACTTTTATATTTAACATTTTATTTATATCTAAAAAGAAATTTTAAATTGTTAAAATTATTTCCATAAAAGAGGCATTACCATTTTCAAATTTAGAGGGATAACTTTTAAATATGGTATAGAGAAAAACTTGTTTCATGAAACACTAAATTACCAGACTAAGGGAAACATGGAATTCTCATATTATGGTTGGGATCACATCAACATTAGATCTAACTCATCTCTAATATAACAAAAAGAATTGGATTAATCAATTTGTTTCTTATTAAAATGAAAATCAAACCCTAAAACTACAAAAACTAGGCATGCATAGAAATATTATTTTAAATTGTGCAATCAAACGATTGCATCTTTATTTTTCATTCTGAAAATTTATCAAACCAATATGAATCTTCACATATTTCTTCTTTTATAACTAAAATAAAAAATTCTGAAAACCAAAATAAACTAATTAACTATATTTATGGGGTTGACCTCAAACATTCCTAAATAATAAATTTTAATTAATTGAGTTGCATGGGATGAGTTTTTCTAAATTTTATATTTTTATTACACCTGAATAGAATAAATAACTCCCTTTAAGACTATAAAAATAACATCCATTTTCGTGGATGGTTACATGATAGTTTTTAGGATTTTAATTTCAATCGTAATTTTCATCATTATTTCAATTCCTCAATTTATGTTCAGTACTGTGTGCTGAAATTCTAGGATTTAAATAATTAATGTAGAACTGTAACACTCGGGAAAAGAGAAAAGGAATTATCTAGTAAACCTTGAATTCAATACCAATAAAGTAGAGTAATGTCCCCACAAACATGAAGCGAATAGATAAAAATCTAGCAATAGTTTGATTTTTTAAAGGGACCTAGGTATAAAGATGCTTGCAGATAATATGTGTACATCGAATATGAGATTCCAACAAACAATCCCATCACCACCCATTTCTCAAAAACACTTAGAGATCATAACTAAAATACTTTTAATGATCTAAAATAACCTTAATTTAAATAGATTACTATATAAAGATCTATACTCACATATGAGATGATTCATTGAGATATGAGACACATTACAATTCCATAATGTTTCAAGTGATGTGAAAAGACTCCATATTTTCTAATTTTCAATATGTTAGAATGTTTATGATTAGATCCAAATCCTTCCTACAAATTTAATCCCTACATGGGATGACCTATCTAGGAACATCCTCACCCACATATTTCAACATTCAATATCAATGGTTATATGGATAAATATCCTAATCATTTTTAAATTTGATGATGAATCTCTATATTCTTTCCAGTAATGATAAAGAGTTATCACTCGAAAATTCCCCCATCATCATATAAAGCTATGGATGCTAATAATTTTTTTATAAGGGTATTTACAAGAAAAAGTTAAAATATAGACACTATAGTTAGATAATAATTGGTGAATAAATCACCTGGTGTAAGCTACTACTTATTGGATGAAATGGTGAGCATTAGTTTCTAGTGGAAAGGAGAAGAGATACAATGAAAAGGTGTTCACATGATAAAAAAGAATGGATAAATGGAAGAATAATTGGAATCATTAACTAAGAATAAGGAAATCAATATAGAACATTAAAACCCTGAGGGTACATATATTTAATATGAAAATTTATGCGGATTAAAATCATGGTAATCAATTTCAGGGTTGGTGGTATCACTAATAATAAGGAAAAGGATATCAATAAAGCCCCCAAGGGTGCCAATAGAAGAACACTAAGAGCCCACACTAATGAGCCATGTCCATATAATTGGAGAGACTCTTTCTATATTCATGTCCACAATAGGGGTTGTACTTAAGGGAATAAAATAATTATCAACTAACTATAATGATGAATTACTGAATCTGAAAAAACAAGATGTCCAAATTACTAACCACTAAAAAGAGAGACCCATAGAAGCACTTTCAGGATGCCCTAAAGTATCCCCGATCAATATTTAAATGTTTTTCTACAAAAAAGTTGAAATGAATCATAAGGAAGTTGTATTAAATTTATAAGACAACAACTAGTGGAATCAAGTGAAAATGAAATTAATTTCTAAAAAGAACATGTAGTTGAAGATGTTGAAGAATAATCACATATGTAAAATCCAAGACTCCCTTTTTCATAACGAATGGAGAAAGTAAAGAGAAATGAGTAGAAAGGTACATTTTTAGAACAATTTTAGAAGTTTAATATTACAATACGTTTTTCCAAGTAACTCATGATGATTCCATCTTATGTGAAATTATTTAATGAGTTTGTAACCAACGAGAAGAAGCTACAAGATATAGGAACAATTCCACTCACACGAGAGTATTCAGTAGTGGTATCACATGACCTAACTAAAATTAATTTTGATCCATTAAGATTTTGAAATCCTATATTTATTGGATCTAATAAATGTGTAAAATCATTGTTTGAATTATTTGTGAGTGTCAATATCTTTTAATACACAACATTCAATAATTTGGGACTAGAAGGTTGAAAGAACACAATATTTTCACTACAATTAGGAGACGAAATAGTGAAATTCCTCGATAAGGACTCAACAAGCATATTCTTATTAATGTTTATAAGTTAATACATCCCATAGAATTTATAGTATTAGATATGGAAGAGGATTAAATATTATTATTATTATATCATCTTCAGTATAATTTAGGGATCATAAAATAATTGAATAATTAATTTATCTATTTATGATGATAAACTAAATTATTTAAAGATGTGTGGAAATGAGTTTTATGAATTTCCTATTGATTTAATTTTTAAATATATATATTTTGAGTTATATATATACAATGACATAGAATTATTTTTAATAAATTGGTTGGATATTATTTTATATAAAAATTATTTATTTGTGGTATTTCTAAGAGAAAATTAGATATGGTAATCAGTGGTGGAGGAACAAAAGTGGTATTCTATAATAGTTTAATAAAGGTATAAATTTAAAGAATATCATTGGATTTTAGTATTATATAGAGATTTAATTGATATTTTATTGAAAATATATAATTATTATATATATTATTTAATTATTAAATACATTATTATAATAATTTATCCCCTATATATGGAAACCATGTAGTAAAATTTGTGAATATATTTTAAATTTTGTGATGAAAATTATGAGATAAATAAAAGCATATTAATTGAAATATTTTGGGGATTTAATGGGTATGGAGATATAGTAAATAAAATTGTGGGTATTATGTGTACTTTATTTATAATTTTGTCATTTTACATATTGTTGATGTAGTATACTCTAATTTCTATTTTACATCTACCAAATTTGGATCAACTGTGTTATAATGTTCACTTTTATAGGATAATTGACCACATTCCTTCCATATGATTTCATATTCACATACACTATTTTTTATTCCCCTATTTATTTGTTATTCCATTATTAGTTTAGGGAATGCTGACGATGAAGTATGTGGAGACTAAGTTATGGAGGCTCTGTTATGATATAGTATTCAACTCGTGGTGTGAGTTATATAAATTTATGTATGTATGTTTTAAGAGAAGTTTGATTGTGATAAGACATTGATAGATTTGGATTTACCATTTATAAAATTGTGATTATATTTTTTTCTATTTTTTTATAGATGCAAAAGAATGATTCATCTATATTTACATATGAAAGTTATATATGAAGAATCTATTCAGTGTTGTGTATTCTCTCTTATTATTTTATCTATCATTTTCTAATTTTTAAGAACATATTAATGGTTATGTTAGGACTTATTAGTTTATATAATGTGGTAGATATATGGAGTTTGGGGTGTCTATTTTTTAAAATTTTCATGGTTTTTTTAGAAAGATGTTTAATTTTCACCTTGGGTTGTTTTGTTGTGTTTTAGTTGGTTGACATGACATACATTTTTTAGGTTTGATCTAGATATATTTTGATTTACAAAAATAAATTATTCCTCTTGGTCTTTGTTATTTTGTTAATAAATTTTTTAATAACTACCATTCGATGATTTTTATACTCTCTTTTCTTCATATCCTAGTGTGGTTAGGATTCTTGGGTTACTCTTAATCATATTTATGACTTAGGAGGTGTCATGATATAGTTGTTTCATAAAAATATCACTTCTTAAAATGTAAATATCATTTAATAATGGCATGAATAGTCTACTCTCATGTTGTATTCTCTACATGAAGTGTTAAAAAACATTCCACAGTAAACCCATGCAATGGTGTAATTATTTATTCAACTAATTTAATATACATTAAAATTATTTAATAATTATCGATTCCCATCATCAAAAATTGTCATAGTTTTCTAAGCAATCTAATTATCACCTAAAAATGATTATATAGTCACTTATGGCCGTCATTTAACATATATAAAATATAACTACCCATACTTTACATACATTGTTAATACTTCAAAATTGAAGCACACTTATTACAACATATGAAAAAACCACAAAGGACCGTATAGGTATGGTGTCGTTAGAAACTGGGAAACATAAACAACTGGTTCATAAATCTTCTACAGAGTCTCCCATTTATTTTATCATATCTAGGGTCCATTTTAGCATATTCTACTTAATATCCATCTTCCTGACCTGGGGAAAAGAAAACATAAAAGGGTGAGCTCAAATGCTCAGAAAGGGCAAATAAAGGAAATAAAAATCATATCATATCTTTTTGAAAATCAAAACCTGCAAAAGAGATCATAATATCTTAACATGGAATAAATCATAGAAGTGAAAATGAGATCCCCATAATCATAACATAAAACTTGAAACTTTGTGGCATGCACACATAATCATGGAAAATCATTTCTTATTAGTCATGACTCATTGCCAAGACTATCTTAGGGGACAAAGTCCCTTTCTGAACCGAGTTCACTCCTCGTTTCAGTCCTGTATCACTGAACCGAAATAACCTTCCGTTCCAGCCATGTCTATCTCATAAGATATAAAATCTTTACCCAATTCATTGGAGGGAGATATAGGTCCCACCCATCTTATAATGAATCATTTCTTATGTGTGCCACATAATCATAAACCATACATCATAGCGTAACCTATGTAATAAAAATGGGATTCTTAAACAACATGACATCATAAAACAATTCATATAAGATAAAGGAATTCATAAAAATATTTCCATCACAACATAATCAAACCAATGTAATAATAGGGATTAAAACAGAACCCTTTATTATCTTAGATGGAAAATAATTTTGATAAAACACTTGAACTCCATTCTTGAGGAAAATATCCTTTATTCTTCAAAAACATTTTTCCTTTCATAACATGTCATACGACTTTAAAATAAAATAAGTTGATTAAAAATAAACTTGAAAACTTGTAAAGGAAGATTCTTGGAAATTTTGTTTTAAAAATCCATTCATGCCGTATAAGTTAAAAAAACATTCTTCGTACTTTTGTCGGAAAAGTAAAAAAGTACTTCGTACGAAAAACGATAAAAGATTCCTTTCATACATATTAATTAAAACTCACCGAAGGGTAAAAATGGATTTAAAAAATTGTATGTGGATGGAAGTAATATTACATATTGATGAAACATGTATGTGGATGATAAAATAAACCCCAGTAAATACCAAAGTATAAACAATCTCGGATAAAAATGAGATTGTGATATTTTCCCTCACCTTAGGTCCGATTTGCTTTGTACGTGTCCGAAGCTCCTGTATAATAGTTTAAATAATGTTATTGACTTATTCCAGAATCATACATATTGATATGATATCATATATGGTCATATTCTTAGCTTCTTGTTAGTAATATTTCATTGTTACTTGTTACTCGGGTCTTTATTGCCGTTTGTTCTTATGCGTGTTTTGCCGAATACATTCTTATTCTTCTTTTAAGGCTATAGATACCTTATATCCAGAATGGTATTAGTGTAACATATATCATATTTATTCATTCAAGTCATTTATATAATTACTATGTAACGATGATCATGTAGAACGAGTCGCATCACATCGTGGAGACGGTATTCCGTACGTACGCACGAGTGATGATATCGTTCCTATGATCGTGGAACTGTATTGGAGTATATATATATTATTTCAGTATCAATATTACTTTATAATAATAATAAATATTTACTCATTACACCATTATACCCATCCATGTAAAGTGATGGTGGAAAATAGATTACACCACGGCGTGGAGACGGTATTCCGTACGTACGCACGCGCGGTGATTTCATTTTTCCGTAGGATGGATAGAAGGTGAATTAGGTTT
The DNA here is from genome assembly GCA_963277665.1 of Viscum album. Lineage (NCBI taxonomy): Eukaryota > Viridiplantae > Streptophyta > Magnoliopsida > Santalales > Viscaceae > Viscum > Viscum album. Next base: position 1,450,203,892 of record OY728129.1, read on the forward strand.
GTTTCATATTTATAATAAAATTTCAGTATGTAAGTAATACTGATGTTATTACTTTATCCTGAAACAACTAAAGGAGAAGAAGTTGAAGAATAAAGAAATTGAAAAGATCGGTAACAGATATTACCTCTTCTTTGGAACGCCTCTTTGAATCCTCCACTTAGGGAACTAAGATTGGTCTTTGAATAAGACCAGGACCTCTAGGATTATTCTAGGGAAGTGGATAGGAGAAAATGGCAGGGGTTGGCCGAGCTTGAGTGCTCAATTTGGTGTGAGGAGGAGGGGGAGGAGGTGCCCTTTTATAAGGGAGGAGAGGGGCACCTTAGGAATATCTCAAAATATTATTTTATATTAAAGTCAAAATCGGTTTATAATGGTTCCAAAGGGTCTTATTTCGAAGCTAATGTGGGGATGGGTCGAAATCCTATCAACTAATAGGATTTAGACATGTTTATGGTATTATTTTAACCTTATCAATTAGATTTAACTCTAAGTTAAATAATTTAACTTTTACCATGTCTTTTTGTTTTCTTTCACTATATGGTTAATACACTTACTATAACATGCCAAACGAACCCCAAATTGTTTATTATTAATATATATATCCTTATCTATGTCATTTGGCCGAACCTTAGATTTTTTGGAATAAAATAACAATTAATAATATAATATTTGATTTAAAAACTATTTTGTGTCAAGTTTGACACTATTTGATATATGATTTTTGTGAAAGTCATAACAGAATCATATGTTCGAACCAAGTTGATTAAATCAACATTAATATATCATAGTAACCTAGAAAATTAGTTTAATTCATAAAAAGTCTCAAATTACATTTATTTTGGTGTTTATAACATCAATTGTGTCAATATTTCATTAATAAGATAATTACTGCATCATCATTGTGTCATAAATAAATTAAATTATTTAATGTCTAAAAATTACAAATAAAATACCATTATGTAGGAAATATTTTTAGATTTCTAATTAATATTTATAGTCGAATTTATCTTATGTATAACCCCATATTAAAAATGATTTACTTATTAAACTTTGATTTTAACTATTTTAACCCTTCTTTAAATAAATTAATAATAAATGTCCTAATCTAATCCAAGTGGGCCTAAATGGTCATATTTTATTCATAAGGTTGTTTTTGGTCGAATTACACTTATCCAATAGAATTAGGACATGTTTTAGGGTAATAGTAATATCATATTTACCCTTAGTTACCCTATTTACTATTAACCGCGGTAAAAAAAAGTAAAAAGTTACTATTCACCAAAAAATTATTTTTATCTCATTGAACCACATTTTACTTACTGATATCAACCGTGTCTGTCGGATTTTTGAAATTCCATTCACAGAAGCGGTAAAATTAAGTTTTATTCCAAATTCAGTTTTTAACCTACCACTTAGTGGTTTCACAATTCATCAAAAATTGAAAGTTTTCAGAAAAATACCAAAATTTCACCCTAGGCTAATTTCGATATTCTCAGTCCAAAAATGAAGTCCATTTTGAAAAATAAAATTTATAAAATTTCAAAAAGTGGTTATTACTATTCACAACGGCTAGTTTTAGTAATATTTTAATAGCATATCGTTGTTTAGTGAAACTCGGTATTGCGTACGACGCAAGCTATCGAGGAAGGTCGTGATTGCGTGTAAAGTTTGCCAAGAAAGTGTGTAGTGAAAGATTCCTTTGATGATATATAAAAACAAAATATTACTCATAAAAATCTCGGGTGTTACATTCTACCCCCCTTAAAAAGAATTTCGCCTTCGAAATTCGTCACTTTGTAACAAACAAATGAGGATACTTCTCCCTCATCATATCCTCAAGCTCCCATGTAGCTTCTTCAAGTTGGTGGTTCCTCCATAAAACTTTCACCAATCGAGTGGTCTTGTTTCGTAGGACTTTTTCGCTACGATCCAGAATCTCTATCGGTTGTTCTTCATAAGAAAGATCTTGCTACAGCAGTACAACTTCTGAGCTGAGTACATGTGAAGGATCAGGTATGTACTTTCTCAAGAGAGATACATGGAACACATCGTGAACTTGAGAGAGATTCGGTGGAAGCGCCAATCGGTAAGCTACCTTCCCAACACGATCCAGTATTTTGAAAGGACCGATATATCTAGGGCTCAACTTCCCCTTCTTTCCAAATCTCATAACCCTCTTCCAGGGAGATATTCGTAAGAACACTTTATCACCCACTTCAAACTCTAGGTCTTTTCTTCGGTTGTCGGCATAACTTTTCTGTCGACTCTGAGCTTCTCTTATGTGTTGTTGAATAGATCTAACCTTTTCTGCCATTTCATCAACGAGATCAGGTCCTAACAGCTTTCTTTCCCCAACTTCATCCCAGCAAGTTGGAGTCCTGCATTTCTTTCCATAGAGAGCTTCATAAGGAGCCATCTGAATACTGGAGTGAAAGCTATTATTATAAGAAAATTCCACCAAAGGTAGGTGTTGATCCCAACCTCCTTTGAAATCCATAGAGCAAGCTCTCAACATATCTTCTAGGGTTTGAATTGTTCTTTCAGACTGACCGTCTGTCTGGGGATGATAATCAGTGCTGAAACTCAACTCTGTATCCAGAGTATGCTGAAGACTTCGCCAGAACTTTGAGGTAAATCTCGGATCCCAATCAGATATAATAAAAAGTGGTACTCCATGCAATCTTACCACTTCCTTTACATATATCCTGGCAAGCTGATCTAGAGAGAAATCCTCTCTAATATCAATGAAGTGTGCAGACTTTGTAAGACGATCAACTATGACCCAAATAGCATTATTGCCTTTGGATGTTTTAGGAAGTCCTGTGACAAAGTCCATAGTGATGTTTTCCCATTTCCATTCAGGTATGGGCAATGGTTGTAACATCCCCTTAGACTTTTGTCTCTCAGCTTTAACTTGTTGACAAACCAAGCATCGAGAGACATATTCAACAACATCTCTTTTCATGCCATCCCACCAGAAGTACTTTTTCAGGTCCCTATACATCTTCGTGCTTCCAGGATGAATAGAGAATGATGAACTATGAGCCTCATCCAGCAGCTCCTTCTTTAATTCGGGGATGGGAGGAACACAAACCCGATTCCTGAACTTTATTATCCCATCACAATCAAGGTTAAACTCAGGAACATTTCTCACCTTATTTTGTAACTCGACATCTTCTTTCTGTGCCTCTTTAATCTTCACATGTATAGATGGTTGAACATTAATTTGAGAAAGATAAGATTTTTCCCCTTCCATTATAATTCCAAGATCCATCCTTTGTAAATCCATAAATATTGGATCTTTTGTGATCCTCATCATGGATAAACTAGCATGGTCTTGTCGACTTAATGCATCTGCCACCTTGTTTGCTTTCCCAGGGTGGTAATGGATTGAGCAGTCATAATCCTTAATCAGCTCCAACCATCTTCTTTGACGCATATTCAGCTCCTTTTGTGTGAAAATATACTTTAAACTTTTATGATCAGTATAAATATCACACCTTTCACCATAAAGGTAATGCCTCCAAATCTTTAATGCAAAGATTACTGCAGCCAACTCCAAATCATGTGTTGGGTAATTTTGCTCATGGATTTTCAACAGTCGTGAGGCATAAGCTATCACCATATCATTTTGCATAAGAACACACCCCAATCCCTTCTTGGATGCATCACTGTATTTCACAAACCTTTCTCCACTACAATGTAGTGTGAGCACAGGTGCACTGGATAACCTTCTTTTCAACTCCTTGAAATTCTCTTCACATTCTTCCGTCCAGACAAACTTAACTCCTTTTCGAGTCAACTTGGTGAGTGGATTAGATAATCGTGAAAAATCTTTTACAAAACGTCGATAATATCCAGCCAAACCAAGAAAACTTCGGATCTCAGTTACTGTTGTTGGTCTTGACCATCTTTCGATAACCTCTGTTTTTGCTGGATCCACAGATATCCCCTCTTTTGAGATTATGTGACCCAAAAATGCAAATTTTTTAAGACAAAATTCACACTTGGTAAATTTGGCATAAAGCTTCTCCTTTCTCAGGGTCTTCAATATAATTCTCAAGTGATCTTCATTCTCTTCCTTGCTCTTTGAATAGACAAGAATATCATCTATAAAGACTACCACAAATGGTTAAGATAGTCTCTAAAGACTCTATTCATTAGATCCATGAAGATAGCAGCGGCATTAGTAAGACCAAATGGCATCACTATAAATTCATAGTGTCCATACCTTGTACGGAAAGCCGTCTTTGGTATATCCTCCCTTTTGACACTTAATTGATGATACCCTGAACGAAGATCAATCTTGGAAAAGTATTGAGCTCCGCGTAGTTGGTCAAATAAGTCATCAATGCGTGGGAGAGGATATTTGTTCTTGATAGTGATCTTGTTAAGTTCTTGATAATCAATGCAGAGTCTCATTGATCCATCTTTCTTCTTAACAAATAGAACAGGTGCTCCCCAAGGTGATGCACTAGGGCGTATGAATCCCTTATCAAGATTCTCTTGGAGTTGCTTCTTCAATTCCTACAACTCAATTGGGGCCATTCTATAAGGTGTCTTTGAAATAGGCAAAGAACCCGGTACGAGTTCTATTGAAAACTCAACTTCACGATTTGGTGGAAGACCCGGTAATTCCTCCGGAAAGACATCATCAAACTCCCGTACAATGGGCATATTCTTAATCGTGAGTTTCTCACCAACCATTTGAGATAAATAACCTTTATTTAGTGGAATCAATACCCATAAGATGGACGAAATTTCCACTGGAAGATTATGTTCATCCTTGCATTGATATACGATCGTAGATTGATCTGGAATATGAAATGTGACTTCCCTTATTTGGAAATTGATATGAGCTCCATGTAGAGAAATCCAATCCATGCCAAGAATCACATAAAATTCCACTAAAGGAAGGATCACAAGATTTGTAGCAAGCACTTTCCCACAAACTTCGATCAGAGAAGAATTATAAACTTTTGATGCGACTGTTGTGCCATTAGGTGTTGTCACAACTAACTCAAAATCTAATTGTTGAGGTAATACGGTGATACCCTTAGAAAATTTTTCAGAAATAAAAGAGTGGGTGGATCCAGAATCAAATAAAACATTTGCTACTTTAGAGTGGATGATAAGTGTACCTTTCACCACTTCGTTATCGTACTCCACATCGCTGATAGAAATTGAATGTGACTTTCCTTTGTCTTTAGCCTTAAGATTTTGTTGACGTCGACCATCATCATCAACCCTTGGATTTGGGCATTGATCGGCATAATGCCCCATCTCCTTGCACTTGAAACATTGAGGTGTAATAGGTTCATTCTGTGTATCCCTTCCTTTGTTTGCATCATTAGACATCTTCTTCCCATTATCGCAGCATTCAAATGCCCGATGACCTTCCTTTCCACATTTGAAACATTTACTTGTCCCTTTAAGACAACTCCCTCCATGTTTCTTTCCACACTTTGAGAATAAGGGAAAGCTCATCTTCTTTTCAGTGTGCTCTTTAGATTTTCCTTTGAATTCCATCTTCCTCTTCTTATCAAACCCATGTGACTGATGGGTTACTCCAATCTCCATCTCAACTTTGAGAGCACATCAAACGATTTCCTCGTAGCTATTGAAGTCCCTTGTGGCTAACACCCTTCAAAGACTTGGTTTTAAGCCACTAAAGAATCGATCGATCTTACTCTCAGGTTGGATAATAATACCAGAAGCGTACCTTGCAAGTCTTGTAAAATTTTCTTCATAGGTACCAACAGATTCATCATCCCTTTGCTTCAGTTCAAGAAACTATTTCTCCATCTTTGTTCGGAGAATACGAGGGAAGTACTTATTGAAAAATAAGTTCTTGAACTCGTCCCATTCCATAGACTCAATTTTGTCCCTTTTCCTCATATTCTTAATAAGATTCCACCATTGATCAGCATCTCCTTCCAAACGATACACTTCTAGGATGACTTTATCATGTTTAGAACATTGAAGAACTGAAAATATCTTTTCAGTAGTACTAATCCATTGTTCAGCAACTAATGGATCAGTAGACCCACTGAAAGAAGGTGGACGCTGCCTCATGAAGGATTCAACAGAATGTTGCTCTTTCCTTTGCTCGTTTGGAAGTCCTGCATGATTCATAGCTTGAGAAAGTTGTGTGAGCATGGCTACAAGATTTTTCATTCCAGCTCCCATATCGTTTGGTTGCTCAGGGGGACAATCATTGCATTGCCCATCGCATTCCGCATTAACACGGTTCCTTCGGGTTCCATCCATTGACGAAAACCAAGAAGAATAGTGTGAGCAACACTAATTATAATAGGAAAACCACATAATTCAAGAATAAAATTTTCATGCTTAAGGTCTTATCCTAGGGTATTCATGGCCATTTCTAAAACACTATGATTGTGTTCTATGCTTAGACTTATCCATAGGGTTTTTACTAAGACTTTCACATCCTAGTTTCCAAAGGTTGACTATACCTTTCCTCTGATACCAACTATAATGACCCATACTTTACATACATTGTTAATACTTCAAAATCGAAGCACACTTATTACAACATATGACAAAACCACAAAGGACTGTATAGGTATAGTGTCTTTAGAAACTGGGAAACATAAACAACTGGTTCATAAATCTTCTACAGAGTCTCCCATTTATTTTATCATATCTAGGGTCAATTTTAGCATATTCTACTTAATATCCATCTTCCTAACCTGGGGAAAAGAAAACATAAAAGGGTGAGCTCAAATGCTCAGCAAGGGCAAATAAAGGAAATAAAAATCATATCATATCTTTTTGAAAATCAAAACCTGCAAAAGAGATCATAATATCTTAACATGGAATAAATCATAGAAGTGAAAATGAGATCCCCATAATCATAACATAAAACTTGAAACTTTGTGGCATGCACACATAATCATGGAAAATCATTTCTTGTTAGTCATGACTCATTGCCAAGACTATCTTAGTGGACAAAGTCCCTTTCTGAACCGAGTTCACTCCTCGTTTCAGTCCTGTATCACTGAACCGAAATAACCTTCCGTTCCAGCCATGTCTATCTCATGAGATATAAAATCTTTACCCAATGCATTGGAGGGAGATATAGGTCCCACCCATCTTATAATGAATCCTTTCTTATGTGTGCCACATAATCATAAACCATACATCATAGCGTAACCTATGTAATAAAAATGGGATTCTTAAACAACATGACATCATAAAACAATTCATATAAGATAAAGGAATTCATAAAAATATTTCCATCACAACATAATCAAACCAATGTAATAATAGGGATTAAAACAGAACCCTTTATTATCTTAGATGGAAAATAATTTTGATAAAACACTTGAACTCCATTCTTGAGGAAAATATCCTTTCTTCTTCAAAAACATTTTTCCTTTAATAACATGTCTTACGACTTTAAAATAAAAGAAGTTGATTAAAAATAAACTTGAAAACTTGTAAAGGAAGATTCTTGGAAATTGTGTTTTAAAAATCCATTCATGCCGTATAAGTTAAAAAAACATTCTTCGTACTTTTGTCGGAAAAGTCAAAAAGTACTTCGTATGAAAAACGACAAAAGATTCCTTTCATACATATTACTAAAAACTCACCGAAGGGTAAAAATGGATTTAAACAATTGTAGGTGGATGGAAGTAATATTACATATTGATGAAACATGGATGTGGATGATAAAATAAACCCCAGTAAATACCAAAGTATAAACAATCTCGGATAAAAATGAGATTGTGATATTTTCCCTTACCTTAGGTCCGATTTGCTTTGTACGTGTCCGAATCTCCTGTATAATGGTTTAAATAATGTTATTGACTTATTGAAGAATCATACATATTGATATGATATCATATATGGTCATATTCTTAGCTTCTTGTTAGTAATATTTCATTGTTACTTGTTACTCGGGTCTTTATTGCCTTTTGTTCTTATGCGTGTTTTGCCGAATACATTCTTATTATTCTTTTAAGGTTATAGATACCTTATATCCAGAATGGTATTACTGTAACATATATCATATTTATTCATTCAATTCATTTATATAATTACTATGTAACGATGATCATGTAGAACGAGTCGCATCACATCGTGGAGACGGTATTCCGTACGTACGCACGAGTGATGATATCGTTCCTATGATCGTGGAAATGTATTGGAGTATATATATATTATTTCAGTATCAATATTACTTTATAATAATAATAAATATTTACTCATTACACCATTATACCCATCCTTTTAAAGTGATGGTGGAAAATAGATTACACCACGGCGTGGAGACGGTATTCCGTACGTACGCACGCGCGGTGATTTCATTTTTCCGTAGGATGGATAGAAGGTGAATTAGGGTTGTTTCATATTTATAATAACATATCAGTATGTAAGTAATACTGATGTTATTACTTTATCATGAAACAACTAAAGGAGAAGAAGTTGAAGAAGAAAGAAATTGAAAAGATCGGTAACGGATATTACCTCTTCTTTGGAACGCCTCTTTGAATCCTCCACTTAGGGAACTAATATTTGTCTTTGAATAAGACCAGGACCTCTAGGATTATTCTAGGGAAGTGGAGAGGAGAAAATGGCAGGGGTTGGCCGAGCTTGAGTGCTCAATTTGGTGTGAGGAGGAGGGGAAGAGGTGCCCTTTTATAAGGGAGGAGAGGGGCACCTTAGGAATATCTCAAAATATTATTTTATATTAAAGTCAAAATCGGTTTATAATGGTTACAAAGGGTCTTTTTTAGAAGCTAATATGGGGATGGGTCGAAATCCTATCAACCAATAGGATTTATACAAGTTTAGGGTATTATTTTGACCTTATCAATTAGATTTAACTCTAAGTTAAATAATTTAACTTTTACCATTTCTTTTTGTTTTCTTTAACTATATGGTTAATAAACTTACTATAACATGACAAAAGAACCCCAAATTGTTTATTATTAATATATATATCCTTATCTAAGTCATTTGGTTGAACCTTAGATTTTTAGGAATAAAATAACAATTAATAATATAATATTTGATTTAAAAACTATTTTGTGTCAATTTTGACACTATTTGATATATGATTTTTGTGAAAGTCATAAAAGAATCATATGTTCGAACCATGTTGATTAAATCAACATTAATATATCATAGTAACCTATAAAATTAGTAGAATTCATAAAAAGTCTCAAATTACATTTATTTTGGTGTTTATAACATCAATTATGTCAATATTTCATTAATAAGATAATTACTGCATCATCATTGTGTCATAAATAAATTAAATTATTTAATGTCTAAAAATTACAAATAAAATACCATTATGTAGGAAATCTTTTTATCTTTCTAATAAATATTTATAGTCGAATTTAGCTTATGTATAACCCCATATTAAAAATGATTTACTTATTAAACTTTGATTTTAACTATTTTAACCCTTCTTTAAATAAATTAATAATAAATGTCCTAATCTAATCCAAGTGGGCCTAAATGGTCATATTTTATTAATAAGGTTGTTTTTGGTCGAATTAAACTTATCCAATAGAATTAGGACATGTGTTAGGGTAATAGTAATATCATATTTACCCTTAGTTACCCTATTTACTATTAACCGCGGTAAAAAAAAGTAAAAAGTTACTATTCACCAAAAAATTTTTTTTATCTCATTGAACCACATTTTACTTACTGATATCAACCGTGTCTGTCGGATTTTTGAAATTCCATTCACAGAAGCGGTAAAATTAAGTTTTATGCAAAATTCAGTTTTTAACCTACCACTTAGTGGTTTCACTATTCATCAAAAATTGAAAGTTTTCAGAAAAATACCAAAATTTCACCCTAGGCTAATTTCGATATTCTCAGTCCAAAAATGAAGTCCATTTTTAAAAATAAAATTTATAAAATTTCCAAAAGTGGTTATTACTATTCACAACGGCTAGTTTTAATAATATTTTAATAGCATATCGTTGTTTAGTGAAACTCGGTATTGCGTACGACGCAAGCTATCGAGGAAGGTCGTGATTGCGTGTAAAGTTTTCCAAGCAAGTGTGTAGTGAAAGATTCCTTTGATGATATATAAAAACAAAATATTACTCATAAAAATCTCGGGTGTTACATTCTACCCCCCTTAAAAAGAATTTCGCCCTCGAAATTCGTCACTTTGTAACAAACAGATGAGGATACTTCTTCCTCATCATATCCTCAAGCTCCAATGTAGCTTCTTCAAGTTGGTGGTTCCTCCATAAAACTTTCACCAATCAAGTGGTCTTGTTTCGTAGGACTTTTTCGCTACGATCCATAATCTCTATCGGTTGTTCTTCATAAGAAAGATCTTGCTCCAGCGGTACAACTTCTGAGCTGAGTACATGTGAAGGATCAGGTATGTACTTTCTCAGGAGAGATACATGGAACACATTGTGAACTTGAGAGAGATTCGGTGGAAGCGCCAATCGGTAAGCTACCTTCCCAACACGATCCAGTATTTCGAAAGGACCGATATATCTAGGGCTCAACTTCCCCTTCTTTCCAAATCTCATAACCCTCTTCCAGGGAGATATTCGTAAGAACACTTTATCACCCACTTCAAACTCTAGGTCTTTTCTTCGGTTGTCGACATAACTTTTCTGTCGACTCTGAGCTGCTCTTATGTGTTGTTGAATAGATCTAACCTTTTCTGCCATTTCATCAACGAGATCAGGTCCTAACAGCTTTCTTTCCCCAACTTCATCCTAGCAAGTTGGAGTCCTGCATTTCTTTCCATAGAGAGCTTCATAAGGAGCCATCTGAATACTGGAGTGAAAGCTATTATTATAAGAAAATTCCACCAAAGGTAGGTGTTGATCCCAACCTCCTTTGAAATCCATAGAGCAAGCTCTCAACATATCTTCTAGGGTTTGAATTGTTCTTTCAGACTGACCATCTGTCTGGGGATGATAATCAGTGCTGAAACTCAACTCTGTATCCAGAGTATGCTGAAGACTTCTCCAGAACTTCGAGGTAAATCTCGGATCCCGATCAGATATAATAGAAAGTGGTACTCCATTCAATCTTACCACTTCCTTTACATATATCCTGGCAAGCTGATCTAGAGAGAAATCCTCTCTAATAGCAATGAAGTGTGCAGACTTTGTAAGACGATCAACTATGACCCAAATAGCATTATTGCCTTTGGATGTTTTAGGAAGTCCTGTGACAAAGTCCATAGTGATGTTTTCCCATTTCCATTCGGGTATGGGCAATGGTTGTAACATCCCCTTAGACTTTTGTCTCTCAGCTTTAACTTGTTGACAAACCAAGCATCGAGAGACATATTCAGCAACATCTCTTTTCATGCCATCCCACCAGAAGTACTCTTTCAGGTCCCTATACATCTTCGTGCTTCCAAGATGAATAGAGAATGATGAACTATGAGCCTCATCCAGCAGCTCCTTCTTTAATTCGGGGATGGGAGGAACACAAACCCGATTCTTGAACTTTATTATCCCATCACAATCAATGTTGAACTCAGGAAAATTTTCACCTTCTTTTGTAACTTGACATCTTCTTTCTGTGCCTCTTTAATCTTCACATGTATATATGGTTGAACATTCATTTGAGAAAGATACGATTTTCCCCTTCTATTATAATTCCAAGATCCATCCTTTGTAAATCCATAAATATTGGATCTTTTGTGATCCTCATCATGGATAAACTAGCATGATCTTGTCGAATTAATGCATCTGCCACCTTGTTTGCTTTCCCAGGGTGGTAATGGATTGAGCAGTCATAATCCTTAATCAGCTCCAACCATCTTCTTTGACGCATATTCAGCTCCTTTTGTGTGAAAATATACTTTAAACTTTTATGATCAGTATAAATATCACACCTTTCACCATAAAGGTAATGCCTCCAAATCTTTAATGCAAAGATTACCGCAGCCAACTCCAAATCATCTGTTGGGTAATTTTGCTCATGGATTTTCAACTGTCGTGAGGCATAAGCTATCACCATATCATTTTTCATAAGAACACACCCCAATCCCTTCTTGGATGCATCACTGTATATCACAAACCTTTCTCCACTACAAGGTAGTGTGAGCACAGGTGCACTGGATAACCTTCTTTTCAACTCCTTGAAATTCTCTTCACATTCTTCCGTCCAGACAAACTTAACTCCTTTCCGAGTCAACTTGGTGAGTGGATTAGATAATCGTGAAAAATATTTTACAAAACGTCGATAATATCCAGCCAAACCAAGAAAACTTCGGATCTCAGTTACTGTTGTTGGTCTTGACCATCTTTCGATAACCTCTGTTTTTGCTGGATCCACAGATATCCCCTCTTTTGAGATTATGTGACCCAAAAATGCAACTTTTTGAAGCCAAAATTCACACTTGGTAAATTTGGCATAAAGCTTATCCTTTCTCAGGGTCTTTAATATAATTCTCAAGTGATCTTCATGCTCTTCCTTGCTCTTTGAATAGACAAGAATATCATCTATAAAGACTACCACAAATTGATCAAGATAGTCTCTAAAGACTCTATTCATTAGATCCATGAAGATAGCAGGGGCATTAGTAAGACCAAATGGCATCACTATAAATTCATAGTGTCCATACCTTATACGGAAAGCCGTATTTGGTATATCCTCCCTTTTGACCCTTAATTGATGATACCCTGAATGAAGATAAATCTTGGAAAAGTATTGAGCTCCGCGTAGTTGGTCAAATAATTCATCAATGCGTGGGAGAGGATATTTGTTCTTGATAGTGATCTTGTTAAGTTCTCGATAATCAATGCAGAGTCTCATTGATCCATCTTTCTTCTTAACAAATAGAACATGTGCTCCCCAAGGTGACGCACTAGGGCGTATGAATCCCTTATAAAGATTCTCTTGGAGTTACTTCTTCAATTCCTGAAACTCAATTGGGGCCATTCTATAAGGTGTCTTTGAAATAGGCAAAGCACCCGGTACGAGTTCTATTGAAAACTCAACTTCACGATTTGGTGGAAGACCCGGTAATTCCTTCGGAAAGATATCATAAAACTCCCGTACAATGGGCATATTCTTAATCGTGAGTTTCTCACCAACCATTTGAGATAAATAACCTTTATTTAGTGGAATCAATACCCATAAGATGGAAGAAATTTCCACCGGAAGATTATGTTCATCCTTGCATTGATATACGATCATAGATTGATCTGGAATATGAAATGTGACTTCCCTTATTTGGAAATTGATATGAGATCCATGTAGAGAAAGCCAATCCATGCCAAGAATCACATCAAATTCCACTAAAGGAAGGATCACAAGATTTGCAGGAAGCACTTTCCCACAAACTTCGATCGGAGAAGAATTATAAACTTTTGATGCGACTGTTGTGCCATTAGGTGTTGTCACAGCTAACTCAACATCTAATTGTTGAGGTAATACGGTGATACCCTTAGAAATTTTTTCAGAAATAAAAGAGTGGGTGGATCCAGAATCAAATAAAACATTTGCTACTTTAGAGTGGATGATAAGTGTACCTTTCACCACTTCGTTATCGTACTCCACATCACTGATAAAAATTGCATGTGACTTTCCTTTGTCTTTAGCCTTAAGATTTTGTTGACGTCGACCATCATCATCAACCCTTGGATTTGGGCATTGATTGGCATAATGCCCCATCTCCTTGCACTTGAAACATTGAGGTGTAATAGGTTCATTATGTGTATCCCTTCCATTGTTTGCATCATTAGACATCTTCTTCCCATTATCGCAGCATTCAAATGCCCGATGACCTTCCTTTCCACATTTGAAACATTTACTTGTCCCTTTAAGACAACTCCCTCCATGTTTCGTTCCACACTTTGAGCATAAGGGAAAGCTCATCTTCTTTTCAGTGTGCTCTTTAGATTTTCCTTTGAATTCCATCTTCCTCTTCTTATCAAACCCATGTGACTGATGGGTTACTCCAATCTCCATCTCGACTTTGAGAGCACATCGAACGATTTCCTCGTAGCTATTGAAGTCCGTTATGGCTAACGCCCTTCGAAGACTTGGTTTTAAGCCACTAAATAATCGATCGATCTTACTCTTAGGTTGGATAATAATACCAGAAGCGTACCTTGCATGTCTTGTAAAATTTGCTTCATAGGTACCAACAGATTCATCATCCCTTTGCTTCAGTTCAAGAAACTATTTCTCCATCTTTGTTCGGAGAATACGAGGGAAGTACTTATTGAAAAATAAGTTCTTGAACTCATCCCATTCCATAGACTCAATTTTGTCCCTTTGCCTCGTATTCTTAATAAGATTCCACCATTGATCAGCATCTCCTTCCAAACGATACACTGCTAGGATGACTTTATCATGTTCAGAACATTGAAGAACTGAAAATATCTTTTCAGTAGTACTAATCCATTGTTCAGCAACTAATGGATTAGTAGACCCACTGAAAGAAGGTGGACGCTGCCTCATGAAGGATTCAACAGAATGTTGCTCCTTCCTTTTCTCGTTTGGAAGTCCTACATGATTCATAGCTTGAGAAAGTTGTGTGAGCATGGCTACAAGATTTTGCATTCCAGCTCCCATATCGTTTGGTTGTTCAGGGGGACAATCATTGCATTTCCCATCGCATTCCGCATTAACACGGTTCCTTCGGGTTCCAGCCATTGACTAAAACCAAGAAGAATAGTGTGAGCAACACTAATTATAATAGGAAAACCACATAATTCAAGAATAAAATTTTCAATCTTAAGGTCTTATCCTAGGGTATTCATGGCCATTTCTAAAACCCTAAGATTGTGTTCTATGCTTAGACTTATCCTTAGGGTTCTTACTAAGACTTTCACATCCTAGTTTCCAAAGGTTGACTATACCTTTCCTCTGATACCAACTATAACGACCCATACTTTACATACATTGTTAATACTTCAAAATTGAAGCACACTTATTACAACATATGACAAAACCACAAAGGACCGTATAGGTATAGTGTCTTTAGAAACTGGGAAACATAAACAACTGGTTCATAAATCTTCTACAGAGTCTCCCATATATTTTATCATATCTAGGGTCCATTTTAGCATATTCTACTTAATATCCATCTTCCTGACCTGGGGAAAAGAAAACATAAAAGGGTGATCTCAAATGCTCAGCAAGGGAAAATAAAGGAAATAAAAATCATATCATATCTTTTTGAAAATCAAAACCTGCAAAAGTGATCATAATATCTTAACATGGAATAAATCATAGAAGTGAAAATGAGATCCCCATAATCATAACATAAAACTTGAAACTTTGTGGCATGCACACATAATCATGGAAAATCATTTCTTGTTAGTCATGACTCATTGCCAAGACTATCTTAGTGGACAAAGTCCCTTTCTGAACCGAGTTCACTCCTCATTTCAGTCCTGTATCACTGAACCGAAATAACCTTCCGTTCCAGCCATGTCTATCTCATGAGATATAAAATCTTTACCCAATGCATTGGAGGGAGATATAGGTCCCACCCATCTTATAATGAATCCTTTCTTATGTGTGCCACATAATCATAAACCATACATCATAGCGTAACCTATGTAATAAAAATGGTATTCTTAAACAACATGACATCATAAAACAATTCATATAAGATAAAGGAATTCATAAAAATATTTCCATCACAACATAATCAAACCAATGTAATAATAGGGATTAAAACAGAACCCTTTATTATCTTAGATGGAAAATAATTTTGATAAAACACTTGAACTCCATTCTTGAGGAAAATATCCTTTCTTCTTCAAAAACATTTTTCCTTTCATAACATGTCATAAGACTTTAAAATAAAAGAAGTTGATTAAAAATAAACTTGAAAACTTTTAAAGGAAGATTCTTGGAATTTTTTTTTTAAAAATCCATTCATGCCGTATAAGTTAAAAAAACATTCTTCGTACTTTTGTCGGAAAAGTCAAAAAGTACTTCGTACGAAAAACGACAAAAGATTCCTTTCATACATATTACTAAAAACTCACCGAAGGGTAAAAATGGATTTAAACAATTGTAGGTGGATGGAAGTAATATTACATATTGATGAAACATGGATGTGGATGATAAAATAAACCCCAGTAAATACCAAAGTATAAACAATCTCGGATAAAAATGAGATTGTGATATTTTCCCTTACCTTAGGTCCGATTTGCTTTGTACGTGTCCGAAGCTCCTGTATAATGGTTTAAATAATGTTATTGACTTATTCCAGAATCATACATATTGATATGATATCATATATGGTCATATTCTTAGCTTCTTGTTAGTAATATTTCATTGTTACTTGTTACTCGGGTCTTTATTGCCTTTTGTTCTTATGCGTGTTTTGCCGAATACATTCTTATTCTTCTTTTAAGGTTATAGATACCTTATATCCAGAATGGTATTAGTGTAACATATATCATATTTATTCATTCAATTCATTTATATAATTACTATGTAACGATGATCATGTTGAATGAGTCGCATCACATCATGGAGACGGTATTCCGTACGTACGCACGAGTGATGATATCGTTCCAATGATCGTGGAACTGTATTGGAGTATATATGTATTATTTCAGTATCAATATTACTTTATAATAATCATAAATAGTTACTCATTACACCATTATACCCATCCTTGTAAAGTGATGGTGGAAAATAGATTACACCACGGCGTGGAGACGGTATTCCGTACGTACGCACGCGCGGTGATTTCATTTTTCCGTAGGATGGATAGAAGGTGAATTAGGGTTGTTTCATATTTATAATAACATATTAGTATGTAAGTAATACTGATGTTATTACTTTATCATGAAACAACTAAAGTAGAAGAAGTTGAAGAAGAAAGAAATTGAAAAGATCGGTAACGGATATTACCTCTTCTTTGGAACGCCTCTTTGAATCCTCCACTTAGGGAACTAATATTGGTCTTTGAATAAGACCAGGACCTCTAGGATTATTCTAGGGAAGTGGAGAGGAGAAAATGGCAGGGGTTGGCCGAGCTTGAGTGCTCAATTTGGTGTGAGGAGGAGGGGGAGGAGGTGCCCTTTTATAAGGGAGGAGAGGGGCACCTTAGGAATATCTCAAAATATTATTTTATATTAAAGTCAAAATCGGTTTATAATGGTTCCAAAGGGTCTTATTTCGAAGCTAATGTGGGGATGGGTCGAAATCCTATCAACCAATAGGATTTAGAAAAGTTTAGGGTATTATTTTAACCTTATCAATTAGATTTAACTCTAAGTTAAATAATTTAACTTTTACCATGTCTTTTTGTTTTCTTTCACTATATGGTTAATACACTTACTATAACATGCAAAACTAACCCCAAATTGTTTATTATTAATATATATATCCTTATCTAAGTCATTTGGCCGAACCTTAGATTTTTAGGAATAAAATAACAATTAATAATATAATATTTCATTTAAAAACTATTTTGTGTCAATTTTGACACTATTTGATATATGATTTTTGTGAAAGTCATAACAGAATCATATGTTCTAACCAAGTTTATTAAATCAACATTAATATATCATAGTAACCTAGAAAATTAGTGTAATTCATAAAAAGTCTCAAATTACATTTATTTTGGTGTTTATAACATCAATTATGTCAATATTTCATTAATAAGATAATTACTGCATCATCATTGTGTCATAAATAAATTAAATTATTTAATGTCTAAAAATTACAAATAAAATACCATTATGTAGGAAATATTTTTAGCTTTCTAATGAATATTTATAGTCGAATTTATCTTATGTATAACCCCATATTAAAAATGATTTACTTATTAAACTTTGATTTTAACTATTTTAACCCTTCTTTAAATAAATTAATAATAAATGTCCTAATCTAATCCAAGTGGGCCTAAATGGTCATATTTTATTGATAAGGTTGTTTTTGGTCAAATTACACTTATCCAATAGAATTAGGACATGTGTTAGGGTAATAGTAATATCATATTTACCCTTAGTTACCCTATTTACTATTAACCGCGGTAAAAAAAGTAAAAAGTTTCTATTCACTAAAAAATTATTTTTATCTCATTGAACCACATTTTACTTACTGATATCAACCGTGTCTGTCGGATTTTTGAAATTCCATTCACAGAAGCGGTAAAATTAAGTTTTATGCAAAATTCAGTTTTTGACCTACCACTTAGTGGTTTCACTATTCATCAAAAATTGAAAGTTTTCAGAAAAATACCCAAATTTCACCCTAGGCTAATTTCGATATTCTCAGTCCAAAAATGAAGTCCATTTTGAAAAATAAAATTTATAAAATTTCAAAAAGTGGTTATTACTATTCACAACGGCTAGTTTTAATAATATTTTAATAGCATATCGTTGTTTAGTGAAACTCGGTATTGCGTACGACGCAAGCTATCGAGGAAGGCCGTGATTGAGTGTAAAGTAAGCCAAGCAAGTGTGTAGTGAAAGATTCCTTTGATGATATATAAAAACAAAATATTACTCATAAAAATCTCGGGTGTTACATAAAACCACTCACACTAAAATTAAATAGATAAAAACAATTAAAAATATTAATATCAAACCATTAATTTACATTAAATTTTTACTCATCAACATCCATATAATGTTGGATGGAAAACAACCTTCCCTCTCCAATATAGTGTACTCACAAATATAATTTATTGTTTCCAATTAGAGATATTTTATTCTATGGTTATGAAATGAACTAATTGTGTATAAGTAAATAGGGAGTGGGTTTTTTGACCCTATATAATATATTATTTTACTAGTGGTTTTAGTTATATAATATAGATGTGTTTTTTTAAGGAAGTTTCATGGTACTGAGATATCCATATATATAGAATTACCAATAAAAAATATTATGTTATATTATTTTTTAAATTTCATTCACAAATGATTTTGTATTCTTCTTCTAAATTGACACAATGATGCTAATGAGGATGAACCTAGTGCGGATTGTGTAAACTCACTCCAACATATATTTATCATTTTTAATATAAACCGGACTATGAAAAATGATTTATGAAAACATAAAATTTCATATTATGTATTATTGAACTAGTATTTGGTGAGTCCCTAATTCTATTATAATTTTATATTATTTATGTTCTTTATTTTTAACATTAATTTTTTAATACTATCTATATTTATATAGTTTTCATTGTTTAAAATATTATCTCATTGGTTTCTTATTGTTATTACATTATATTTTGAAGTAATTTGTAACATAGTTTGGTTTGTATTTTTTATTATAAATGATAATAACTCAAAAAATGTGTTTTTTACCATTAGATGTACTATCCACCCATATCCTATTAGTGGCAGGTTTTAGGGGTCAATCTCAATCTCATTAAAGAATTTGGAGGAGTCGTGGGGGTTACTTAATAATGGAGTCACTTCTCAAAAAATATATATCATTCCTAAAATAGAATTAATTGCCTAAAATGATTTTGTATTATCCCCATGGTTGATTAAAATATAAATTAATGCATAAATTAGGCTTTTTTTAATACTATATTCCTCTCATTATCTTTTCCTGAAATTAGTTGAATTAAAATGTATTCTCTTCATCCAAAATAGTAATTATTTTTTCCAATGATTTTAAAAACAAAAAAATAACTGGATTTTAAATTTTCCTACCACATTAAATATATTAAACATAAAATAATAAAATTACATTGCAAAAAATAGTTAAAACAATTAATACTAACCAATTAATCAGATAAAAATTTAAAAGTATAAACATCTATGTTGTATTATATGGTCAAACATATTCCATAATGGGGATATTTAATTATCACATGTTATATGTTATATTCCCTTATGGATGTTGTATTCATATGATATGATATTGACCTATGGTGATGAATTTAGTGGGGAGTGGCTTGTAGGGGTCCCTTGTGATATATTATTTTAAAAATAATATTAGTTTTATTATATTTATTGAATGTTTTAGGTGATTATGGTTTCAATTAGATATATATAGATGTGGAAATACCCTTTGTATGGGATGGATTATGCTGTTTTAATTTCATTTATGATGGATTTAGTCTAATTTATCTACATTGTAACATATAAGTTCTTGAAGGGGAATTTATTGAAAATATTGTAGGCACGCTACTAATTTATTTTTCATTTTCCTTATTTATAAGGCCATATTATTGGATATGTTGGTATATAATAGTTTATATTTTATTGTGATTATTTGGAGATGGTGGAGTCGTAATGTTTTTTTCAATACCTAAAGAGTATTTTGGGATTTTAATAACAAAGAATTTTTTGGTTCCAAGTTTGTTTTATGTTGTCTGGGTTATATGTCATATCATGAATTTACTAGTTTGTATATAGTTTTATTATGATATTTTGAAATAATATTTACAGTTTTCTTATGTGTGTTGTTTTAATATAGTGGTTAATTCCTTTCCTAAGGTTGTTATTATTCCCTTGGTGATAACCACTACCCTTTGGCTTATTTTAGGAGGAGATAAAGGATGACACTTGATCTCAGCATAAAAAAAAGAGGATTCTTGGTCATGTCAATCCATTAAAATAACAATTTTCAAAATATAAATTTCATATATAAAATAATTTTAATATTTAATCCTGACATTTTAACACAACAAGATTTTATAATATTTTTTCATAAATTATTATTATGTTCAATATCTTTCTCCACACACAACACTAATCAACACTATGATAAAACATATTTGATGAATATTATTGGGAATTTTTTGGAAGAAAAACAATTAGGAAAAAAATTATAATAGTCAACTAAAATTGATTATATTTTTGGTAAAAGAATTAATATTATTTAAAATTAAAATGGATTATTCATTCTCAAAATAATGTGTTTTTAATGTCTTATGTATTAATAATGAATTTAATTTTAAATTTTCTAAATATATATATACAAACTAATATTTTAATATTTATTCAATTATAAATTTATAATTTTAAGAACACTTAATGTTAAAATTATATTTTTGAATAAATGATTAAATTTTTCATAAACATTATTTTCAATTTAATACATTATAAATTTTAAAATTCTAATTTTAGAAAATTAAAATCATTTTTAGTCTATAATGTCAAAATTATATTAAAATTATTTTTTTGGATTTTCTATAAAAAGTTTATTTAAATTGTGAAAAATATTATATTTATTAAAACTTTTGTGTTCAAGAATTCCTCAAGACGAAAGTATAAATTAAAAATGTTATAAACATTTTTTATGGTAATTATTTTAATGACTAAAATGATTCCTTTAAAAATAACATGTTAAATTTAGAAAACCTAATATTAAAATTTTAATGACTAATGTGATATTTTTTTAAAAAAACAAAATTTTCATCATTTATTAAAATGAAATATTTTTTAGAAAATATGTTTTTTTTCTTTGGAAGACACATAATATTTATATATATATTTAAAAAAGTAAATTAATGTTATGAAAATAAATAACATTGATTATTTTATCCCACATAGAAAAATTTAGCTTAATACACACTTTTCTTAATAATTGTTTTACAAAATATGTATGTTTGTTTTGAAATTAACATTCCACAAATATATAATTTTTTTGACACAATTAATTCAATATTTGAGATCATAAATTTTAAATTATTTAACATACAAAACCTCACGTTTTATCATTTAAATTAATTTTCATGGTAAAATATTAGTTCTTGTAATATAAGATAATTACTATTAAAGTTAACTACTACGGTGAAAAGACCAAAATAAATATAAAATGGCCTAAAAATGTTCATTTAGTAGTATTATAGTTGTTAAATTTTCACATATTCCATTATTTTTCATCCTTTCTTTCCATTCTCATTTCAATAATATTATTCTATTATATAAAAACTATGGAGTACGTATAAAATGCCTTTTTTATTCACTAATAATAAGTGATCACTTCTACTAATTCATGACACACCCATAAATTATTATTTCATCAATAAGAACTACCATTTTTGTTTTACTAAATTATTATTTGAATTTCATAAGCCTATTGTCTCAATTATACACCATATGGCCTCTATTACCATGGATATTTCAAAGAGAAATCTCATGTTCTCAATGTAATTACTAACTATTCACTAATGATTATTATTTTATATATGGACCTTTAAATTATATCAAATATCATATAATTCATTGAGTAATTATAGTATACTTAATGCTTCTATATTAGGGTAACAACTATTATCCACATTGTCAATTTTCTCATAAAGAACATAAAAAATGGCATTCGTGAGTAAATGTGGAATACCAGCACCATAAAATGTCATATTTTATATTCCTTGAACACAATACATGATTGGTACAAATATATTATTTAATGGATAAAAGTTATTTCAATAAACGTTTTAGTATTTTTTTTTGAAATTTTGATGATATATTATTAATATGTGAAAAGAATAATTATTGAAAATTCAACCATATAAAATTAAAGTTCTTAGAGGGAATAAAATTGATACTATATAAGAGTTTCACATTCATTAACTTTTCTAATCTTTATATTCAACCACAATTAACCAATATCTAAAACAAAAAATCATTATTCCTCTATAATAGTGATATTCCAACAGAATGAATTCATAATCACCCATTAATAATGGTATGTTAAGGTTTAGGTTGGTCTAACCATCTACTTTAGAAAAAAATAAAACAATATCATTATTAACCATACGAAAATAATTACTAAAAATATATGATATAAATATTGATTCCCATGATTTTTACACAAATTAATTTTTTATTTTTATAAAAAAACCCATTAATACAAAAAAAGTATTGTAAAGGCCTAGTTTCATTTGAAGACTAGGTCCATAATATATATAATGTGGAATCTAAAATTTATTTTCAATAGTGAGTTCCTAGAATCCATTATAGATTTTAAATCAATATTCGATAACCTGGGAAATATATAAATAAAATAAAGATCTAAAATCACAATAATGTAATAAACATAACAAGTAAGTATAATATGTTAGTTAAAGGTATAACATGATATCTTACAAGAGAAGGAACATGAGTATTCTAATAGAAGAAAAACGTAAATAACATGGTGTCAGAAGTTCATAGTGGCATAGGAAATGTGGAAGCAATAAACAACCTGACATATACTTGATTCATGGATGAATCCCTAGAACATACCACATGGTAAAAAAATGTTCTATAATATATTAGTTTTACTCCCCAATCCCATACAAGTCGCCTCATGAGACTAATGATTTTTTTGAATTCAGAGGAGTAATATATAGGTAAACACATACCAAAATGATATTTAACTATGTGTTCCATATAATTTAAGTCAATTATAATGAATAACCTAATAATTTAAAATTGAAATAAAATGGGTTTCATAATCTTGATATATATCATACTCAAAGAAAATTAAAGAGTGTTGTCATTTGAGGAATGATCATAAAGAAAGTAGTTACCCATAGAATGAAGGGATAATAAACTAGTTATGTATGACAGAGACACATATACTTAATTTATAAGATATACTTATCATTAATAGTTATTATTGTTGATGAAAATACTTTTAAAATTATTAAGGAATAAATCCATTTTAACTTTTAGTTACATCAAAGAATGTCATCTTATACTGGAAATGAGTTCAAAATATCACATTTAACATCCCTTGAAGAAGATAACCTTTCATTGAAAAATAATTTTTTAAAATTAAAAATACATAAATCATTTTTCAAATCCATTTATTTTAAAATAAATATAAAAACATATAAAGGAATCTTTATAAATAATTTAAAAAAATTCATGAGGAAAATATCCTATCCTATTTAAAAAACACATTTCAAAACATAAAAAAATTTTAAAATAATTTTCATTTATTATTCATAAAATTTAAAATATATATTTATAGTCATTTATTGGTCAAAATGGTAGGAAATGTCATATATTTTGAAACACATATTCCTTTGATATTTTTAGTAAAACCCAAACCGGTCTTGTTTGTAAGAAAATGAAAATTACATTGATTTTTTTTATAAAAAGTAAAACATGGGTAAAAATTTACTTTAATAAACCATTTGAAATAGATAAAAACCTATTTGAAAACATTTTTATTCAACATATATTTTGATGAAATGGAATTATTGACCAATAATTAAAATAAAGATGGTTTTTCAAAAAAAAAATCAATACTTTAAGTAATAAATAGTGGAATAATGGTACTATTACTATGACGTCCCGGACCCGGCTTCCCCTCAACCCGGCCTCGATCCTGGTTGGCCACATGACCCTTGGTTCATCTCCCCATAGGCCAGGGGCTAGAGACTAGCAGCAGGGGTGTAATGGAAAGTCAGTGGGGATACTTTACCCCCGTCTCAGAGTACGCAGTGGAATAACACCAAGTGATAGAAATAGCAGAAACACAACCAATGGATAAACAAGAGAAAAGGGGAATCATACAACCAAACAATAGAAGTAAGGAAACCCTGATAAGTATACCAAAACCACATAGGTTGTTTCTGATAAAAAATGGATGCAAAGCATGCTAGTGCAATGGAAATAGAAGACAAGCATGCTATACAATAATACAAAAAGAACAAAAGTGGTCTACGAGCATCTCTAGCGAAGATCGATCCTCTCCTCTGGATCTCCAGCTAGAACATACACGTATCAAAAACCTGAAGCTAGGCATTTTCCCCTGCTAGTACCTACAGTAGTAAAGTCTACACGGGTGCCAAGGAGGCCTCCCAGGTATGGTGTGAGACAAGTCTCAGTAGGCCACCACCAACGATGTCTACGTGTAATCCAAAAAGGTGTTCGAATGTAATAGTGAGTAATATACTGCAAGTAAGTAAAACAAAGTTAATAAACAACCCTCTTGCTCAGGTTCCGAAAGGACACCTGTCTAGTCTACCTGCTTCAGCTCATGGCTGGTAAAATGAACGATCACCAGAGGTATAAGTACATAGATATAGGTTATCACTGGAACAAGGTAAACATGCCTCTTTTCCACAAGTACTGTAGTTGGCGTGGGGTATAAATGCCTCCCACCCGTAAGGTTATATAGGCACAAGGTATAAATTCCTCTCATCCTCAAGCACTGTAGTTAGTGTGCGGTAGAAATTCCTCCCACCTGTAAGGTTATATAGGCACGAGGTATAAATGCCTCTCATCCTCAATCACTGAGATTTATCTGGCATGGGGTAAAAATACCTCCCACCCAACACACAGAAATTCATCTGGCATGGGTAAGAATGCCAGAGCCCACACACGAGTTATCACAAGCATGCTAACACAGCTAAGGATAACCATTCACATCACATTATATAAGGCAAACCATATTATATCATATCACATTAGCAAATCAAGGCATATCCATCTTATAGAATCACATAAGCAAAGCATGGTGTACATACATTTCAATTCATTAAAAAGGTGGTTCAGGCTCTCTCATCCTTGACAACCTCTAACCAAGTCATCCCATTTTCCTAACTTGGAATATGGCTTTCAAGACATACCGTTAAGGTTCAAAGGTGAAAAAGGGTCAATTCCCATGGAATATCACCTATGGTTGACCACTCCCAGTCCACACCTAATCTAAACACCCAATCAAGGTTAGATTAATCAATCTCATACCACATGGGTCATTTAGACATGAGGCAGTCAATCTAAATAATGGGTTTAGGAAAGAGACAAAACTTGACATGAGGATAAATACTCAAAATGGTGAAAACCCAAAAAGAGAACACATGAACACCTACCTTAGAGCTGTAGGAGTAGGCTCACTCGATATCGAACTCAGAGTCACAATAGATTGGAAGAGATATGAGTTCCAGTCCAATGCCCTGAAAATAGGGCATATGATGCTGTATCAAAATAACAAGATGGAAGGCAAAATTTACCAAGGAAAGAGGGGTGCATGAGGTAAGCCTGACCTTGGCTCTTCCAATGCCTCTGTCGGATCAAGGAACAGATATCAGGGGAAGAAACCACAAGAGATTGAGTGAGAAGAGGGTTTGGGAGCTCAAAGAAGGACCCCCTCTGGTTATGTCTGTGAGAAGAAGAAATAAAGGCATAAGGCCTTTTAAAATTAATTAAGGACAAAAAGGTAAATTTACCCAGAACTGGGTCGCACGGTTTAGGTGCACGGTTTACCAAACCATGCGCAAACCGTGCACAAACCATGCACATCACTCTACCTTTAAAAAAAGGTCGCACAGTTTAGGCGCACATTTTACCCAAACCCTCCAAAAACCTTGTGCACCTCCCTGCTTCAAGACCATAGGTCACACGGTTTACCCAAACCATGCACAAGCCATGCGCAGGCCATGCTCCCCTATCTTCAAGTTCATTTATCAATCTCCTAGGATTTGAACCAACCCCGGACACTCCCCAGACCTTAATTATAACATTACACACATTAAACAAGATTAAAGGAAAGATTTAAAAGAAAATCAATGATCTATACCTTTGCCAAAGGGTCAGGTCATTACAACCTCCCCTCTTTAATGAAACTCATCCCTAAGTTGGCCTTTAGAGGGTACATAGGTGTCATCAACGAAAAGATCTGTCCATTGAGAATGTATATCAGCCTCTCTCCCCCAGGTCTCGTCCTGTACCCGGCCGTGCTGCCATAGCACCCGTACAAGAGGAACGGACCTGCCACCGAGTGTCTTCACGCTTCGGTAAACAATTCACATCGGATATTCCCCGAAGGAAGCATCCACATCCAGTTCAACCTCATCGGGATGAAAAACATGATTCGGATCTAAAAACTATCGGTGTAGCTGAGATACATGAAAAACATCATGCATGGCGTGGTATCTCTGTGGTAGCGCAAGCTGGTACGCTACTAGCCCGATCCACTTCATCACCTTAAAGGGTCCTACGAACCATGGTGAAAGCTTACCCTGCTTCCGTATACATTTCATCCCCAACCTGGGTGAGACCTTCTAGAAAACCCGGTCCCCAACCTCAAACTCAAGAGGTCGTCAGTGCTGGTTAGCATAGAACTGCTGTCTAGACTGAGCTGTCTACATTCGCTTCCTAATAAGCTATATCTTCTCAATAGTCTCCCGAACAAGACATGGTCCAAGAACATCTGCCTCCCCTGCTTCAAGCCAACACAAGGGTGGGCGACATGGCCTACCATATAATGCTTTATAGGGTGCCATCTGAATGGTAGCCTGTAAGCTATTTCTATAACTGAACTCAAAAAGAGGAATGTGTTTCTCCCATGAAAATCCAAAATCGATAACACATGCACGTAACATATCATCTAGTACCTTTATTGTATGCTCAGTCTGTCCGTCAGTCTGCGGATGATAGGCCATGCTCAAAAGTACCTCCGTATGCAAGGCCTTTTGTAAACCTTTCCAGAACCGAGATGTAAAATGAGGATCTCTATTCGAGACAACACAACGAGGTGCTCCATGAAGGCAGACTATCTCCTTGACGTACAGTCTTCCCAAGTTGTCAACCGTGAAGGTATCCCACACAGGTAAAAAATGTGCAAACTTCGTCAGACAGCCGATGATAACCCATACTGCATCATTTCCACGAGGTGACTGGGGTAAACCAGTTACAAAGTCCATAGAAACATCATCCCATTTCCACTCCAGAATGCACAACGGCTGCAAAAACCCTACCAGATGCTGATGTTCCACCTTCACCTGCTAACAGGTGGAACAACGCGTAATGAAACCGGCTATCTCCCGCTTCATTCTAGGCCACCAATACTGTCATTGCAAATCATGATACATTTTAGTGATGCCTAGGTGAAATTCCCATGCTGAGGCATGGAAATCCCTCATCAGCTCCTCTCTGATTTCTTCTGGGACCCATACACACCCACAGAACAATAAGGTATCACCTCTATCCATGGTCCAATCTGTAGAGGCATCAAATGACACCTTCTTGTAGAAGAAGGCCCTCCGGATCTGATAATTGTCTTACCCTGACCCATTCAAAAAGAGTAGAAGTCACTGCAAAGGCTGAGAGAACAGTTTGACCCTGACCGTCCTAAACCTCAATGTGAATCTCTGAAAATAGGGCCATCAACTTCCACTCCTAATTAGATTCCCAAACCACTTACGATTGCGCTTTTCGACTCAGTTCATCGGCTACTGAATTTTCTTTCCCAAGAGTGTAGGCCAGTTCGAAATAAAAGGATTATTGGTACTCGACCCACCTGCGTTCCCTGAGATTTAGATCCTGCTGAGTGAAGATATATTTGAGGCTATTGTGGTCATTGAAAACCACAAAATTCTCTCCCAACAAGTAGTGTCTCCAACAGCGTTAGGCATGTACAACCTCCGCGAGCTCGAGGTCATGCGTCAAATAATTCCGTTCATGAAGCTTTAACTGACGAGAACCATACACAACGACTCACTCATATTGCATCAAGACAGCTCCAAGCCCGTTACCTGATGCGTCACAAAACACCGTATAAGCTTTTCCTACCTCTGGCAAGATCAGTATCGGTGCTGAAGTTAGCATGCCCTTCACTTCCTGAAAAGCAACTTCAGAAGGTTCTAAACAATCAAATCTCACCCCCCTTTTGTTCAAAGACGTAAGCATTTCTACTAGGCATGAAAAGTCATGAATGAACTGCCTATAATATCCAGCAAGCCCCAAGAAACTCTGGATATCAATGACGTTCTTGCGCTACTCCTAGGAAATTACATCACTCACCTTCTTAGGGTCAACTGAAACTCCAGACTCAGAAATAATGTAGCCCAGGAAGTGAACCTTGTCTATCCAAAAGTGGCATTTATTGATCATACCATAAATCGGATGCTCTCTTAGTGTATTCAACACGATCTCATGATGGGTTACATGGTCGTGTCTCAAGCATGAATAGACTAAGATATCGTCCACAAATACAAACCCAAAAGAATCAAGGTACAGGTGAAAACTATGATTTATAAGAGCCATAAACACTACAGGTTCATTCGTAAGCCCAAACAGCATGACTAGGTACTCATAGAGACCATACCTGCTCCTGACCATCGTGCGAGGTAAGTCCAAAGTCCTAACACGCACTTAGTGATAGCCCGATCTCAAATCTATCTTTGAAAACACCTTCACTCCTCAGAGCTGATTGAAGAGGTCGTCAATTCGAGGTAAAGGATACCTATTCTTAATAGTCAGCTGATTCAACTTACGATAATCCACACAAAGGTGAAGGGTACCATCTACCTTCTTGGTAAAGAGAACTAGTGATGCCCAATGAGAAGTACTGGGACGTATAAAGCCTTTTGTTTCTATGTCCTCCAGCTGACTCTTGAGCTCCAGAAGTTCCTTAGGTGCCATCCTATAAGGAGGAATGGTCACTGGTACTGCTCCTGGAATAAGTTCAATAGTAAACTCCACCTCTCGCACTAGAGGTAGACCAGAGAAATCATCAGGAAAGACATCACTGAAATGATCCACCACGGGAGGATCAACAGAGGGTGGTAACCCTTGGTCATCAAGATAAAGGCTGGGAACTTGTGTCGTGACACCAGCTAAACTCTATTTTTCCGGTCCTACTCATGTCACACTATGATCTAATTCTCTCTTATGAATATGCGTGTTGCACTATGGTGACATAAACAACACCCTCCAACCATAGCAGTCAATCCGGGCTCTAACAGGAACTAACCAGTCCATCCTGATTATTACATCAAAACCTATCATATCCAGAACATACAGGTTCCACATGAAAAGGTAACTTCCCACCTCAAGGGGAAAATTCTTACAATGATGAACACCCTCTGAATGGATACCTAAGGGGGTATCTAACGTGATCATGCCATGATATGACTCAACGTTGAGGCCCAAACTTCCGATAATCGCCTCTGATATAAAATAGTGAGAAACGCCTGTGTCAAACAAAGCAGATACTAATGTAGAGGAAACTAGAATCGTACCTCATATAGTAGATAGTCCGGCGTACTGCTCCTGTGGCGTTGGCTTGACTGCATACAACTGGACGGTACCACGATCCTGAGTCACAGCCTGGATACCCTGAGCAGACCCGTCGTGCTGGCGCTGAGAGTCATATGACGGATTACCTCTTCCTCGACTGCCGCCACGGCCTGATCAATAGGTGGTATTCCAGCCACCTGACTGACGTGATCCTGCCGATCCAGTGCCAGATCATGTAGTAGGTAAAGATCCTTGCTCACTGGACCCTGGGGGAAAATTCCTACAGAAGCGGTGGAGATGACCCAACCTACAACAACCTCTGCACTCCACTGGGTTTCGCATACATTGCCTCTTCATATGTCCTGTAACACCACATTGGTGAAATATATGAGTACCACCTGTGAAAAGGGTCTGACCACCACTAACAACGCGAGTGTCCTCAAAATGCCGCTTCTTCTGAGAAGCAGATCCACTAGAACCCTTCGGTGCCGATCCGCCCTGGTTCACACTATCCGCTTCTCTCAAGTTTCTCTCTGTGATCAGCGCCTGATTGACAATCTCTGAAATGTTCATCAACCTGAACATGCTAACCTGCGACCAGATGGCGTAACACATCCCATCCTCAAAATTCCTAGGGATGTGAGATCATCATCAGCTAGTGTAAAATCAAAATGCTGTAACTCCGTGAAACTGGACGAATACTCCATGACCGTCAAGGTCCCTTGCTACAGATTTATAAACGCCCTAGCTCTGTCATCCCTCAAAGTTTGGGGAAAGTAGTAATCGTAGATGACGGTCTGGAAATCATTCCAGATCATATCTCTCTGTTATCCCGACTGGGTGATGACATCCCACCACCTTTTGGCTGATCCACGTAGCATATTATCTGCGAGATTGACCCTCCGCTATGGAGGCGTCTCAAGGTGCTAGAAGATGATCTGAATAGCTTCAAACCAGGGCTCCGCAGCAAGTGGTCCTCCATCTCCTGTAAAGGTAGGAGGATGCTGTGACAGAAACTCGTGTGTCAACTCTGCCATACTCGGGGCAGGTCACACTCCACCTTGAATACACTACATCATACGCAAGAAGCTCAGACATAACTAGGCATCAGTGCCCATCATAGGAATAGTAAGAGGTGTTATGGGTGGCTCAACAGGAAGATCAACTGGTGGCTCAAGGCTCGCAACCTCAGGAACGTGATCATCACCACCTTCAGCACATGCGACTCGAGAACTACTCGGAGGCATAGTTCTATAATGTCGAACGAACGTCTCAAAAGAAGGAATCAACAAATTAAAGGTTTAACTCTAGAAACTAGGATAGGTACTAAGCCTTCCTACCCCTAATATCACCTATCACACCCATAATAATTCTTAGTAAAACCTATAACTATTCAAATATAACATAATCCAGTGATATGGAATTTCCCATCGCATAAAGGCCCAGACTCCTCATGAGCTGAAAGATGACACACACATGGATGTTATTCCTTATTTACTTGCGTTAATAAATTTTTTAATTTTCCCTTTAAGCAAAAGACTAGTTTAGTTGGATTGTCATTTTTTGATCCATAAGGGCCCATACTCCTTATGAATCAAAGAGTGACACCCACTAAAACCACATCATTTCTCAATCCACAAAAAGAACGAAGGGCTAGCACAAAGGCACACATATAAACAAGGCATGGAAATAATCAACAAGCAATGATCGCTGAAAATTTTAAATGTGGCATGGAAAGATGCATGGCCTAATCATATTGTGCCTATCATGATGCCTGTTCTATTGCATAACCCTCATTTCTTCGGGTCGAACCATGAAATCCAGATTCCATCTTTGCAAATCTAAATAACATCACAAAACATGTGAAGCACCCAACAATGAAATAGTATCAACAGTAAATGGAAGAATCAATAACAACATAAAAATAGGCAACTTGGCCTTTTCCCCGTACATGGGTTCGCGACGCCCAAGAATATCTAATGTCTAAGTCCCTAAGAGTTCCCATTCTCCAAGTTTATTATCGCCAAACAATAAATAAATAAAGAAAGAAAAACCCTCTGATTCCACTTTGTGACGCCCCAGACCTGGCTGCCCCTCAAACCGAGCCCCGAGCCTGGTTGGCCACATGACCCCTGGATCGTGTCCCCATAGGCCAGGGGCTTCCGACTAGCAGCAGGGGTGTAATGGCAAGTCAGTAGGGAGACTGTACCCCCATGTCAGAGTACGCAGCAGAATAACACCAAGTGATTGAAATAGCGGAAACACAACCAATGGATAAACAAGAGAAAAGGGGAAACATACAACCAAACAACAGAAGTAAGGAAACCTAGAAAAGTATACCAAATCATATAGGCAGTGTTTGATACAAAATGGATGCATGGAATGATAGTACAATGGAAATATAATACAAGCATGCTATAAAATAATACAAAAAGAACAGAAGTAGTCCACAAGCATCTCTTTCCATGCTCGATCTTCTATTCTGGATCTCCAGATAGAACATACATGTATCAAAAACCTAAATCTGGGCCTCTTCTCCTACTATTACCTACTGCAGTAAATTCTACATGGGTGCCAAGGAGGCTGCTCGGGTAGGGTGTGAGAAAAGTCGTAGTAGGCCACCACCAATGATGTCTACGTGAAATCCAAAAAGGTGTTCGCATGAAACAATGAGTAATATACTGCAAGTAAGTAAAACAATGTAAATAAACAACCCTCCCGCTCAAGTTCCGAAAGGACAGCTGGCTGGTCTACCTGCTTCAGCTCATGGCTGGTAAACTGAACAATCACTAGAGGTATAAGTACATAGATATAGGTTATCACTGGCACGAGGTAAACATGCATCTCATCCAAAAGTACTATAGTTGGCATGGGGTAGAAATGCCTCCCACCCGTATGGTTATATAGGCATGAGGTAAAAATGCCTCTCGTCCTCAAGCACTATAGTTGGCATGGGGTAGAAATGCCTCCCACCCATAAGGTTATATAGGCACAAGGTATAAATGCCTCTCGTCCTCAATCACTGAGATTTATCTGGCACGGGGTAAAAATGCCTCCCACCCAACACACGGAAATTCATCTGGCATGGGTAAGAATGCCTCTTCCCACACACAGGTTATCACAATCATGTTAACATAGCTAAGGATAACCATTCACATCACATTATATAAGGAAAACCATCTTATATCATATCACATTAGCAAAGAATGGCATATCCATCTTATTATATCACATAAGCAAAGCATGGTGTACATACGCTTCAATTCATTAAAAAGGGGGTTCATGCTCTCTCATTCTAGCCAACCTCCAACCAAGTCATCCCATTTTCCTAACATAGAAAATGGATTTCAAGACATATTGTTAAGGTTCAAAGGTGAAAAAGGGCCAATTCACAAGGCATATCACCTATAGTTGACCACTCCCAGTCCACACCTAATCTAAACACCCAATCAAGGTTAGAATCATCAATATCATACCACATTGGTCATTTAGACATGAAGAATTCAATATAAATAAGGGGTTCATGAAAGAGACAAAATCTGACATGAGGATAAATACTCAAAATGGTGAAAACCCAAAAAAAGAACACCTGAACACAAAACTTAGAGCTGTAGGAGTAGGCTCACTCGATATTGACCTCAGAGTCGCAGTAGATTGGAAGAGATCTGAGTTATAGTCCAATGCCCGAAAAATAGGTCATATGAGCCTCCATCAAAATAACAATATGGAAGGCAAGATTTATTGTGGAAAGATGGGTGCATGAGGTAAGCCTTACCTTCACCCTTCCAATGCCTCCGACGGATCAAGGAACGGACACCGGGAGAAGAAACCACAAGAGATTGAGTGAGAAGAGGGTTTGGGTGCTCAGAGAAGGCTCCCCTCTAGTTCTGTCTGCGGGAAGAAGAAAGAAAGGATTAAGACCTTTTAAAATTAATTAAGGAGAAAAAGGTAAATTTACCCAGAACTGGGTCGCACGGTTTAGGCACACGTTTTACCAAACCGTGCGCAAACCATGCACATCCCTCTGCCTTTAGACAAAAGGTCGCACAGTTTAGGCACACTGATTAACCAAACCGTGCACAGACCGTGCGCACCTCCCTGCTTCCAGAGCAAAGGTCACACAGTTTACCCAAACCGTGTGCAAGCCATGTGCAGGCCATGCGCCCCTATCTGCAAGTTCATTTCTCAAACTCCTAGGCTTTGAACCAACCCCAGACAGTCCCCAGACCTTCTTTAGAACATTACACACGTTAAACAAGCTTAAAGGAATGATTTAAAAGAAAAACTATGATCCATACCTTTGCCAAAGGGTCGGGTCGTTACAATTACACTAAAAGATCATGAATACCTAGAAGATAATAAAATAGATTTACTTTAATATATAAATATGACATAAATTTCCCTTGTGAGATAAAAAAATACCAAATAACAATGAGATTGTAAAATAAACCCTTTCAACATAGGTAACATCTAAATAAGTTACCACATAAAATAAAAAATAATTAAATGAATCCTTAAATTCCATGAAGATATATATATTCATCATATAACATATCAATGGTTCAGTTTTTAAACCACATAATGTAATATGTTGTGAATTTTGATTATGTGACACAGAAGTAAATGTGAGATGAGAAAACCTTACAATGTTCATATAATTGTGGTTAGAGTTAAAAAATGGTATTATAATCTATAAAAAGGTATATACAAAAAGTGATATTTAAATTAAAATCAAATTAATTAAAAATTAATTTGACACTTAATCTTGGCACAATGTAATCAATTAAAAATACATTTTAACCATTAAATAAAAATTGTGTTAAGAAATCCATTAACCAGCACATAATTTTACTTAAGATATACATAAGCTATTTTATACTGGTTTTAAAAATGTTTTTAACTTATAGTTGAATAATAATATTATTTATAATATCATATATTATGCTTTTATAAAATCTTATTACCCATGCTATAATAGTCATTCATTATAACAATTATTTTGGGAGTTAAATGCCTTGATTTCTCATGCAAGTTTCATCATTAAAATTCTGGATCATGAACTTAGGTTATACTTCCACTATATCATGAATTTAATATTATAAATATAATTTTTTCATTATATAAATATTTATATTCATGCTTGAGATTATGAACATTGATAACAAATCATAAAATTTTATGGAGATGGTAGGTCGTACGTACCCAAGAGTGATAATATAATTTCCTAACAAGTGAAAGGGTAAGTAAGTGGATTTTATAATAAGTTTTAAAAATTATTAATATTTAATTAATATCATATATCAAAAAACAAAATACTTATTACATTCTATGTAAAGCGTAAGTGAAAATGTATCCCAGTGATCGCTTCGTGAGGTTGTAGTTTGTCGTACAAAATAACGATGTTTTTGCATCTTGTATGGAATAGAATGAATGAAATTATATATAAATATATAATTCAATAATTATAATTATATATTAAATATAATATATAAATATTAGATAAATAAATATATACATCCCTGAGAAGTGGTGATGGGAAAAAATTTATGTCGGTCTGAGAGGGGGTAGTCCCCCGTACATACAAACAACTGTTTCATTTCCCATTTGAGAGAGGATGAGATGTTTTTAGGTCATGATCATAACATGAAAATATATAATTATATATAATATAATTATTTTATTATATCATTATGGTTTAATATTTTTAGGTGGCATTGGAATAAATTAATTGAAAATTCATTGTTAAGGACCATACCTCTTCTTCGGGTAACACCTTTAGGTTAACAACTAAAGACATTAAATGAGAGATTACTAATCAATATAAGGCCTATATAAAGTGATAGGGGATGTTATATAGAGTTTTACATATTTATTTTCTAATAAAATATTATCTTTGTGTTTAGAGAGGAGTGGATGGGATAGGTCTTGTAATATGATTGGAAAGGAACACACATGAAATCTATATGAAACTTTCTCAGAACAATCCAAAATGAAAAGGTGTTTCCCTTAAAAAAAGTTTCACAATTACAATAGAATATATATTTTGAAGAATAAGATTAATATATTACCATAAAATAAGAATTATACTTGTTTTTGGTCATTTTTAACACTTATACTTTTTAAACCCTGAATAAACCCATTTTTACCATAACTGAGGTAAATAATTTTTAGAAGTATATCTATTAATTACGATAAAAAATTAAGTTGAATATATTAGATAATATATTGTTTTATGACACCATATATGGAATTAATTCAACCAAATACTATTAATATAATTGAAAATATTTAATAAAAAATTAAACTTGAAAATGCAATGAAAAAGCAGGTTTGCACTCAAAATTATTTTATTATTATTATTGAAAAGTGAAAAAATATCACCCCAAGTTATAAATAATAGATATGATTAATCTATAGGTAATTATCCTTTAAAATAATGAAAAAAATAATTTGGTAATGACTTGATACAAAAATAAACCATAATTCTTTTACATGGACTCCCTTTGATGTCGAGAATTTACTCAGCATGATTTCCATCTCTCCCAGTGTTATAGACTTTGGTTTCTAGGCTAACGGCCTTCCTGCACTTTCTCACTAAATAAATCAGAACCAAATGGAACCTAACATTTAACTGATAAAGACTAACCATATTTTAATAGTCTGACTCCTCTGCAATTTCAATTTTATAGAGCTTACAGAAAGATTGACCTATGGCCATCACTATGAACTACACCCACAGAGCATAACTAGTGTCCTAGTAGGCACTAAAGACCCTAAACAATGAGCCTCTATAGCACCATATGAGATCACAACTATCATATCACTTAATTCCCATTATCTATACAAATTAATTTTAAATCCCACGAATGAATGAATCCATATTACCCAACACCCCATTATCTATCTTCCCCAATGATTCGTGTCAGATATAATTTTGGGAAAAAAATTTCTAACTTTAAAAGATGACCCAACTCCCATTATGAATGAACCAAGATCCATAATGTAAGTGTTTATGTGAACCTGAACGAATATGTAAGAGGGAATTATACCTTTACTTATTTGGTTCCTCACCTGCCAAATTACCCAATACACAACAATTTAATCTATTATATGAAATTTAATATCCTCCTCTTAATGCACCGCCCTCGGAACTAGACCTCCAAAAAATGAGAGGATGATTCCCCACCACAAACTAATCCTATAAAATGTCCCATGTAGTTACACATACCTCTGGACCTATAGAATTTGTATAATATGTTCTAAATGGAATCGAAACATGGATAATTACCACATATTCATTATGATTACATGGCTACACCCCTCTTCTGCACATTGTCTTCATTGGGATGTTCTTGGTTCCTTATACTCCAAACCATAAAAATAATATTAAAAAGAATATACTTACACCATAAAATTTATGAAAATTATTGTAGTTCACTATTATTATGCATCATGACTTCAAAATACAATTTTTTGAATATTAAAATGGATGAATTTTCAAAAAATAAACTTACTAGGATCACCATTCATGAAAATATTGTCATGTTTATTTTTTCCTTATTGGTTGATAGTTGATCAGATAAAACTAGGAATATAACATTCATTAATGAAAGAAATTTTTTGCACTTGGAACCCTAGAATGTATAGCATGTCACCTGCATAAATTTTTCCCAGTTATTTAAATCATCACATCCCACCACTAACTACAACTCTTCATTAAAAAACTCAAAATGAAGCACATGAATTTTACAGGGTTTGAAATTATTCCATTATGAATATCCCATATGTTCCACTAATCTCTATAAATAATCATAATTGCCTTAAACCATAATTAATTACCTACAATTATGACTCATTCCATGCTTGGATTCATAGCCTACAGGGTATTTGAAATGTTGTGTAGATTAACACCTCCTACGACGATCGACTTTGCCATCCTCTTCCAATATGATTAATTACACTTTTAAAATTTGTAGGCATACTATATAAAATGAATAAATATCTTTATATACTCTAAAGTATTACATTACTATATTTAAGAATTGATATAACATTCATAGGTACCAATGAAATAACACTATTTACTAGTGATCTCCACCCTCAAAAAGAAAGAAAAAATTATTTCCAATTGCATATCCTCCATGTGATCAAGGAAATAATGGCTCCAAATAACACCTTCTTGATTATTAAATTCAATATAGGAGTTCTAAAGCACTTCACTGATAGATAGATCTACTATATTCCCAATTTCTCTAGGATTATTCTGTTATGCCCACATAAGCACTTTTTGAGATAAACACAATACCTTTCATTTGGTTGATTCATTGGCTGCCCCGTTTTCTATAAGAATACATTATAATATTAAACCCAGTTATAGATTTTTCATTTACATTAATAAAGAAAACAATTTCATCAAGAAATATTAGATGAGAAACCAAATCATTTTTAGACCCTTCATTAAAATGCATAATCATCCCCTCCTACAAATCTCATTTAATATTCCTTAAAAGCGATTCTTTTGAATGAATGAAGAGATTTAAAGACATATGGTCTCTCAGCCTTAGTCCTCTAACTCATTTGAATAAACAAAAAACCTTCCCATCATCAATATATACACATGTAGGGAGGAAAATCAATGAAAACAAAGGTCATGAACCAATTCTTTGAACACAAAATCCCTCATGAATATAATAATATAACTCTATTATAGCCTGTCATATGCCTTTTCCTTGTCCACTTTATTTATAATGTTTGATTTGATTGTTTTTCTATTGATATCATCTTCCATTTCTTTCTCTATTCTTATCTCCCCATAGAGTCACCTCCCTTGAACAAAACCATATTGTTGTTATGAAAACAAAATTGGTAAAAAATAGTGGAGCCTTCTATTGATGAGACATGAAAGTAACTGATAAGAAAAATTGTAGATATTTCTTGTAATTTATTAATTTTGTGTACAATGAATCTTAATATTTGGGAGGTGGACAACATTGTATGCACACATAGCTCTATTAATTCCTCCTTCTCTTCAATACCCCCACACCACATCCCCCACATATACTATAATGATTTACCTTTAATCAACATAAAAAGAATCAGGAATACCATACAATTTAAGAGAAATATATAGATTAATGATACATATCTCTTATTTGATATCTCTATCATTCAAAATATCCTCCTACATAACATTTTTTGTGTATTCAACCAATCTAATAATGTTGGTATGGAAGGACTCCTCTTTGCCAAATCCTATAGGACTTCCACCCATGAAATACTTATACCCTATCATCTTGTCCATGAAATGGTCAATATCCATTTCCCCTACCACCTCTATCTCCAACATAAATTATCCCTCATTAATTTATAAATTAATCTTCTTGACCACATTCTTTTCTGTCACACAAGTGGGATTTCTAAAAGTGTATTTTTTAAAATATAATGATTTTATATTAACTGAATTAATAATTATATTCATTGTGTAAAACCAAATTATTATTTATATATGTATAATATATAATTTTTATTTAAATAAAAACTCATTAGGTGTTTTTAAAATTAATTAAAGAGAATAATCATTAATCCCTTTTAAACAGTTTTCATAAAATCCCATTTTTAAACAAAAAAATCAACATATGCTAAAATAAAATATAAATATGATTTAAAATAATTCTAATGGATTAAATATAACCAAAGAAAAGTTATGTAATAATAAATCATAATCAAAATATTTAGAAAATTTTAAATTATTTAATTTATTAAAAGGAAACGATAATTTTATAAAAATAGGTATTTTCCACTATTCATTGAAAAATAAATATTAACAAAATAAAAAAATTACTCAATGTTAATTTTAATATTTATATTTCAAAAATAAAGTTTTTTAAATAAATTTTACAATTTTTTAAAATAAATTTTTAATTATTTTTGTAAAGAGTGACTAAACTACCTATTAGAAAAAAAAATTAGAGATTTTTTTTTCAAATGGTTCTTATTTTCTATCTAATGTGTAGATAACCATTGAATTTATTTTATGCATGTGTAATTAATATAAGATTAATAATTTAGTTAGTTTTATTAATACCCTCAATCTTAATGGCTAGGATGTAATGTGAATGTTCAAATAATAATATTTTAATATAGTATCATGTTTTGTTTAAAACTCAATTTATTTGCATTAAAAGATATCAAATAGATTGAATTTATTTAAAAATTAATTTATTATAATGTCATAATGTCTTACATTTTCATCTATGACCATTTTTTCATTTCATATACGATACCAATAGTTATGTTATTTTTTTAGGTCTTAGGGCGTTACATTTTACCCACATAAATAAATTGCACCCTCATAATTTAATGTTTTTTTCATTAATCAATGATTAACAATTTGAAATTTTTTTTTTGGATAAACACATTGTAAAAATGATTAATAAAACATCATCTCGATAATAGAAAAAAGGACGTTTGAAGGTCATCATAAATAACACATTATTAGTTTTCCTTGTAGGAGAAAATTAGTATAAATTTAAGATATGGTCATAGAAGGAAAGCATAAATAATAATAGAGAGAAATAGAGATCATTGATCACATGAATGTGACGATATATATAAAGATAAGGACTGAAAACCCATAAATATGTTATGAATTACAATACCATTTTATTTATCAAATATGAAGGTAATATGATAACATTTTGGTTTCAATATTCTTTTCATAGTATTGAGGAGTTAATTTATTTCCTAACAATATAGGAAAATATACTAACATGATTTTTTTATTTTATAAGCATATTTTCATTATTTTATTGTACATTGATCAATTTAAACATCATATGTTACTCCAAAAAATGAATATCAAAAAATATTCTTGAAGAACTAAAATTATCTTTTAACACAACATATGATCTATATAAGAGTAAAAATGATATTCCTACAATATTTATAAAAATATAATAGTTATAAAAAAATCATATAATATCAATAATGAATATAAATATATTATTATCCAAAATTAAACAATGAATCCAAAGGTTGGACATAAATCCTTTATTAATTAAATTATGTTATGTCCCAAATAACCCTAATAGACCCAACCTCAATATCATCTTTGATATTATCATTTCATTGATTAGGTGTTACTTATATGAATTATCACCTTACCTTTAAATCACCATTATAGGTCAATAGTACCATTCAACATATACATGAAAATACATATTGATTTTTTTTTGAAAATCGGTATATATATATATCTTTATTTTCATAATTATTGAATTCTAAAACACAAATATTTATGCTATTATACTTCATTATTAAACCAATATATTGGAATCAACATCTTATTCCATAATAATTCATTCCTTTCATATTCTACTTGTAGTCTCTTCATCATCAATAGTAAAACTATTACTCATACAACCTTACTGATCCCATTCTTGACTATTCCACCATGGGAATCGATATTCATAATGCCTATACATCCACATTTAAAATGGTCTACCAATGAATAAAACTATGGAGACAAATATTCTTATCCATTACATTAACCAAACCATTTCCTTCTCCAAAGAAAATAATTACTTTATGTCCTTCTTTTCCATATATAAAAAATTATTTTTTTTCCTTTGATCCATTCTCTTTGATGCAGCTACCAACATTCCTGACATGGTGAAATTTAAAATTTATTTCTTCCATAATATTCATGAAACTCAAGTTTACTCTCATTATGTGTGTTATAAATATTACCAAATATAAATTTTTTAATCGTATTATGATATTGACGAATATGCATAAAAATCGGGATTCTACTGAAAGATACCATTTCATTTGGTTTCTCAAGAGGAGAATAATTTCATTATCTATCATATTCATTTTGAGAATTATTATTTCTAGTTATATCCATTAACTAAAACCAAAAATAATAACATGATAACTTTAATTATAATTGGAAAATACTTAATCACGATGAATCATTTATAATACATCTTAATTAAATAAATCTTGTTTTCAATCTAATACACATTAGTTTTAACATAGGTATTTCATGGTCATAATATAATCAAATACTTAATGATGGTTCATGAAAATATTTTAAATATTCAAAAAAAATATCTCCTTGGGGTGTCTATCGAGGTGCACAGTAAGGCCCATTATCATGTTCCAAGAAATGCATGGGTCAATCCCTACTATCCTTTTTTTCAGAGTAATTACACTAAGGTATATATATTGTAAATCTATTTCTACATATTTTATAATGATGTTGATGTAATTTCTCAAATATGACTCACTCTATACATCCCCTATATTCCAAGATATTTTTAATATATATTTTTATCCTTAGACTTATAAATGGATGTTTTACTAATGTTTTCTCATCTAACTTCCAAAGGTTATATAATAATTTCCTCTAAAACCAAATATGGAAGCTTCAGTCTTTTATAGACATTATTACATTATTTTAATACGTAAATATACATTAATATAACATAAGTATCGTAAATGACTCGTTGATTTTGAAAAATATGTTCTTAATGCATAAATCATAGAATTCCTATTTGATTTTACATATATAGCTTCTATAATCCATCTTAGATCCTAAATATGCATGTGATAACCCTAGGAATATAGAAATAATGGGGAGAGCTAAAAATTATAGTATGGGAATAATCATGATGAGGAATCATAACATGCGATTGAAAGGTATAACATGATATAATATAAGAGAAGTCACATGATTAATCACATGTAAGAATAACATAAAGAACATAGAATCATTAGATCATGGTAGAATAGGATTTTTGGAAGCAACAAAAAAACATGACATAAACATGA
Organism: Viscum album; assembly: GCA_963277665.1. Classification (NCBI taxonomy): domain Eukaryota; kingdom Viridiplantae; phylum Streptophyta; class Magnoliopsida; order Santalales; family Viscaceae; genus Viscum; species Viscum album. The sequence goes on from OY728129.1 coordinate 1,450,246,605, forward strand.
GTTTAGGATAATTGGTTATACAAAATCACATGGTAGATAATGACCCTTTTTAGTTTATGTTTACTCCATAATCTAATACACAATTCCTTAGGAGAATAAATCATTATCTAATGTGTTAGAGTGCTATATAGGAACAACCATATTTTTTTTCATTTTCAATGTGTTCCACATAATGAAAATGAATCACAACAAATTACACAATAATTTCCCCTGTAAATAAAATGGGTTACATAATCATTTTTTATATCATAATCAAAGGGAATTTCATAATGAAGGTAGTTGAGAAATGATCATAAGGAATCAAATTCTCCATCAATAGAAGGGAGAATAAAATAGGTGTATTTTTAAGAGTCACATATACATAATTTAAAAGAAAAAAAAACATCTAAGGTTATTTCATTTATGAAAATATGTTTACAAATATTAAAAATATTATTGAGTAAAATAACCTTTTTCCATTGAGTAACTTCAATGAATTTCTTCTTAGACGGAAAATGATTCAGATATATCACTTCGAACATTACTTTTGGAATAAAACATTATTTTAAATTCACTTTTATGAACTAAAAATTAATAAAACATTTTTTAATTATTTTTTATTTAATATAACCTTGATAACATATAAAGGAATCTTTAAATTCATTTAAAATCATTTCCCGATGACAATATAACTTTCAATTTTAAAAAAATCATAACATAAATTGTTTTCAAAAATCATTTTATATGAAACTAAAAATTTATAATTATGATAGATTCTATAAAAACATTGTATGTTCATGATGGGGATAAATTCATTACATATTAAAATAATGATTACATTAACATTTTTGATAAAATATATATGATCCTTGATTGGAAAACTACATGAAGATTACTCTAATTTATTTATAAAAAGACAAAAAAATGGGTAATAATTTCATTACTAAATCATTTTAAATGGTTTGAAACATTTTTTAATTTTAATTTTTGAAAACAATGATTTTAATGAAAATGGATTTTTTAGAGAACAGAAAAATCAAGTAAAATTTTTATAAAATATTTTCAAAATAATTTTGAGTGAAAAGAGTAAAAAAATCGTATTTTTACTTTAAAAACGTTCACTAATCACCTTATGAGAATAAAGTAGAATGAGATTAATATAGAAATATCAAAGAACTCGAAAAAAGATACTTCAAAAAACAATCTTGAACAATGATTATATAGAAAAATATAACTTTAAGAACGTTGATTACATTTGAATTGTAATCCCCATAAATGAAATAATCATTTAATGAAACATTAAATAAGTTAATGATAAAGATATTAATTATAAAACAAATAAAACGGGAATTATATACACCACACAATGGAATAAGTGGTCATTAAAGTGTATGTACCATTGAAGTAAAAGTGAGCTGAGAAACCATTACAATGTTCGTATCATTGAGGGAATAGTTAATAAATGGGATGATTATGTGTAATAAGTGTATATCTACCTAAATAAAGTTTAAATAAAAATAAATAAAAATTTATTTCAAGCATAATATTAGAAAAATAGATTAAAAAAAGTTGTAATATTACCCAATGACTGAAAATTGATTTTAAAAATATCTTACCTTACTCTTTCCTTTAGTTTAGTTCTCTCTATCCTCTAATATAGTGTGTTTAAAACTGTTATTAACTTCTAATATAATAATAGTAATATTATTTATTATATCATATATGAACCTTTTATAACATCTTATAACCCATTCATTAAAAATCATTGATTTTCAGTATTTTTTTCAGGAGTTAATTACATTGTTTTATCCTATAGGTTTCATCATCAAAATTACGGATATTTAACATAAGATATAGTTATATAATCACTAGAATGATATTAATATTATAAATAACATTTTTAAAAAATATTTATAATCATTTTGTATTTTATAAACTTGGATAATGAATCACATTTATTTATAGAGATAGTAGGTTGTACATACGCATGAGTAATGTTATCACTCCTAAATGGGTTAATGGGAAAGGGAGTGGATTTTATAATCATTTTAAATAATGATTAATATTTAATTGAAATTATTAATAAAAATAAAGTTAATAATTTATATATTCCATTAATATTTTATGTGAAAATTTAATCACATCACTTCACAAAGCAGTAGTCCTCCAGACACATGAACAACATTATCCCATTCTCAGTAGAATGTGAGGTAAGAAATAACACAGGATATTATAAATATATAAGTATAATTAAATCATAAATATTATATAAAAATATTATATAATTTATTATATCCATCCTGGATAATCGGTGATTGAAAATGAACTATGTCTGTTTGTGAGCCGGTAGTTCATCTCACACACAAACAATAGTTTTATTTCTCATTTGTGGGAGGAGGGGGTGGTTGTAGTTCATTACCAAAACATAAAGATATATTAGTATATAAAATATACTTGATATATTATAAAATCATGTTTTAATAATATTTTTAGGATTTGGTGTAATAAATAAAATGAAAATTTTTAGTTAAGGACTATACCTTTTCTTTAGGGAACTCATTCAGGTATATTCATAAAGCATTATAAGGAGATCTTAAAAAACAAAATAAATCCCCTATGAGGTGGGGAATGAAGTGATGAATTTTTTTGTAAGTTATTATCCTATAAAGAGGATCATTGAGTGTCTATTGGAGTTCATTTTGGAGGCCCTTTTTTAAGTCGGGGAAAGAACCCACTTGGAACAATATGAATGTTTCTCATGAGAATCCAAAATGATAAAGTGTTTTAGAGGATAAAAGTTTAAAATGACCATAGATTAGAGATTGGGATGGATAATTTTTAAATAAATACACCCATTATAAATTATACATATTTTCGATCATATTTAACAAATTTATTTTAAATAAACCCCTCCCCCGATGAAACTATTTTTAACTTAACCATAGTAAATAATTATTACTATCATAACTATTTTTTATGGTCAAACATTAGGATAAACATATTAGATAATATAAATAATTACTATACAAAAAATGGAATTAATTTTACAAAATTAAATTACTATAATTGTCTAAAATTAAATATAAAAATAACCCCGAAGACGTGGAGAAAAATCTGGATTTAAAGAATTGTATTTTACAATGGAAATATGATTTAATATTAACTCTATGACTAATAATATTTATTGTATGAATAAAAAGTTTTACTTTATGATATTAAATATTTAAATTTTATCTCATCCACTCTTAATTTGGGTTTTATTAATTAATTAAAAAAAGAAAAATATTATTCACATTAAAAGAGTTTCAAAGAAACCCATTATTTAATTCTAAAAATAATTTTATAATAAAATATAATATATATTTGATTCAATATAATATATATGTATTAAATATAAAAAATTAATAATTATATTAATTTAAATAATAATAAAAACATAATTTTGCTTTTTATTTTCTTAATTTATTGATTAAATGATAGTTTTATAAAAATTAGTTTTTTTCAATATAAAGTAAAAAATAAATATTTTCTAAAAAACAAAAAAATGTTACACTTAGAAAATTTTGAAATGATGATTTAAAAATTGAGTTTTTTATCAAATAATTTTTCGAAAGTGCTAAATATAAAATTTAAATTACATGTTCAATGCATAACAAAATTGCCTTTGAGAAAAAATATAGTTTACCACAAAACATTATTTTTTCTTTCAAGTGGTTGTTATTTTGGTTATAATCAATATATAACCATGAAATATATTTTATACATGTGTAGATCAATTAATTTATAAAATATATTTACTATTATTCATTATAACCCACTTAATGAATAGGTTGTAATAAGAAAGATAATATAATAATATTTTAATTGAGGGTCACATTTCTTTTCAACCTGGTGTTATGTGAATTATAATCTATTGAAGATATTGAATATAGTTAAAAAACAATATCATTATGTCTTAGGGTGTTAGATTATAATATAATCTCAGTGTTTCATTAAATTCATTCTAGAATACATTATTTTATCCTTTTAAAATCTCAATGTGTTATAATAAAGAAGTATGTAATGATTTTTTTTGTTATGGAATGGTGACATTACCGTTAAACTCATTAATTTGGATACAAACATGTGTTCCTTAAAAATCACCAAAACATACTGATCATTGATTTAATATTTAATTTCTATAACAAAAAAACCCATATATTGAAATTATAATTGTATAAATAAATATAACTAATTAACTATAGTATCTTATATGATCTTGGATTGAATTGTTTTTGGAAAAGATTGAATAACAACAACACTATTATGAAACTAGATCAAAATAATCAAATAAATCAAACCTGATATTTAAAATAGATATTAATTGACTAACATAAATATAGATTATAATTATAAAATATTTTTATGAATGGTTGTAGGTCTGAAAATGTTTCTAGAATATTTGATTATGATATTTATGTTTGTTATATATGTAATTCAATTCCCTTTGTAGAATTTAGTAATTAAGGTAAGGGTTTTTTTTATCAAATTAAATTTATTGAGGTATATTTTATATGTTTTACCACGATATAGTCGATATGGGGTGATTACTTCCTATTGGATATATTTTACCATACTCAAGTAATTAATAGAGTTTTAAGATCCATATCAAGTTTTATATTTGAGTTGATTTCAATTCCAATGTTTTTTGTTTCTAAGGGTTTTTATTCCTAAATTATTATTCGATTAGATATGATCTGTTTTCGCCATATATTTTCTTTTATGTTATGTATATAATCCACATATTTATATTTTCATAATTTTATTTCATACAAATGGATTTAAAAATTATTCTCAAATTATTTTGTTTTTGGGATTTCTATTAAAAATATTCAAAAGTTATATGTGTCTCTATTAACTCGACTATCTTTTTGAGGTATAACGATACTTCATGATATTATTTCTTAAAATATTCGTTTCTTCAATTCAAATATTATATTTCAGTATACATTTCGTACCTATAAACAAATAATTTTTATTTAATTTTAGGATTTTATATCAATGAATTTATTTTTCAAATTAAATCATCATTGAAGTTAATTCCCATCCACATAAATGATTATTTTCCCTCCATGACCATATTTTAGGATCCTTATATTGATATAAATTATATTTTGATTACATATTTTTTATATCATGTGACCATTAAATTTTATTTTTCTAATTTTTAAATTTTTTTATTATAACTTTTTAGGATTTGAATTTTTAATAAAAATATTTAAAAGTATTAATTTTTTCCTCTTATGATCAAATATTTTGTCTTCCACTAAAAAATGATTCTCTAAAACCTTATATAAAATTGATGGATGCATTATTGGCAATAATTTTTAAAAGTTAATGTTTTTAATATTTTCACATCATCTCTTTGAAAATGAATTTTGAACATACATCATAAATTTATTTTTTGTGAGTATGGTTAATTTTTTTATAAAAACTATGTTATGGTTTATCTGTCTATTTGAGAATTATGATTTGAAATGATTATTAGATTTTTTATAAAATAAATTCCTTATGATATTAGCACATGATTATTTTTAAAGTAAACACGAAATATTTAAATTTTTTCAAAAGTAAAAGTTTATTTTAAATTAAAAATATATTTTTTATAGGGATTTTAAATCCTTTTGTTTTTAAAAAATAATTTTTCAATAATTTTTTATTCATGTTTAATGTTTACAAAATTAAATTTCCATTATAATATATGTGTTCTAAAACCCCTTTTATGATAAAAAGAACAATTTTTATGTTTTTTTCAGGTTAAAAGTTTTTCTTTTTAATGATTTTTTATGAAATCTAATGAGATTAATGATCTTATGTTTAATCATGTTTCAAAAGTGATTTATCCAATAGCCTAATATGAGTGTTTCTCATATAATTCCACATAATTTGAAAATTATTTTGTTATAATTGGGATATTTTCTATTCCACCATCAATCTTATTTCTCTGAATCGCTTATGCAATTTTCATTGATTGTTTTTTTGAAAACCATCACTTTTTAAACATTTAATTAAATTATGTTTCAAGAATGATTTTTTTATCTTATAATGGAAAAAATATGTATGTATAATGATGTTTAGTGTTCTATATATACTTTTAATTCATTTTTTATGGATTTATATCTCATGAAATAATTATGAGAATTGAGTACTCATGCTCGCTCCATAATGGTAATTAAGAAGTGATGCATGAACCACAATGTTTATGGGAATCTTATGGTAATGTAGGCTCTAATATGTTTATGTGAAAAATTAATGTTACTTACTACACTATGATAATTAGATAGATATATTTAATATTCCATGATATGTAAAACATTTAGTTATTCACACTGGATGATTTTATAATTTCTATGCCTATTATAGTGTGATATTTTATTGGTATTCTATATTTCCACAACATGAAATATAATTATACATATCATTATGATCCATGGATCATTTGAATAATCTCAATTTTTCATAATTTCATTCCATGATATATGTTTTCTTTTAGAGATTAAATATCTTGTAATAAAGGATTATGAAAAACTATTATAATTCGATGGTCTTTTAATGTGATATTTCTCCCTTACTAATTTTTTTATATAATGTTTGTAATCATACCGATGATAACATATTGATATGTTTTCCCTTAGTAATAATTTTAGTACATACATTTATTATGATTCAATTCCACAAGTTATGAATATGGATTTAACTTATAATAAGACTTTAAGGTAGTTTAGTGTGGCTATATTATGTAGAATTTCTCACAAGTTATATGAAATTAATTTCTTATATACTCGGTCCTCAATGATACTAAAACATTCATTCACGAGATTTTGATATTATTTTGAAATTTTTTGTCTATTATATGTAAATGATATAATACAAATATTGGTTTATATAAAATTTTATCAAATATAAGGTTTAATAAAAGTGTATTTAGCAATCGACTAATGAATGAATGTGTGGGGATTTAAAGTTTGTATCAAATGATGGTTATGTTTTTTGATGGTTAATATAGTTATTTTTCAAATTATGATGTAAAAAATTGTGAAAAATAAAATTAATTATCTAATTTAACGATAACAACCTAAAATGTTGGTGATGTTTTGAATATGTGTCCTTCAATAAAATTATATCCCCTTCTTGGATACATGAAAGTGGATACAGTTGTGGCATAGATGTACCTAGTGGTAATCACCCCCAAAAATGATTGTTTATTTTCAAATTGATATTTTTTCATTTCATGGTGGGTTTTCTTATGATTTCAAACGAAGATATACATTCCCGGTAAATATCCTTTGGATATTTACTTTATATTTATGAACTATTATGAGGGATTTAAATTTTTTGGTTACCATAATAGGGAATTAACCTTGTAAAACCTAGGTAAAACCGATGTATAGATTGTATAAAATAATTATATAATTGATGATATAAAAGCATCATAGGTTGAAATATGATTTTCATTAGAAAAGATATCATATGATTAATTTTTTATATTTCTACAAAAAATTATAATTATATTTTTTTATAATATCATAATAATTTTGGTTTTAATATTTGGATGGAAACTATATCATGAAATTTAAATTGAGAAAGTTATGTCTCTAAGAAATCATGAGACCTATTTATATAGGAATATAGGAAATAAATAGTTGAGAACCATAATATATGACTATTTTGATGGAAATAATCTATTACCAATACTTCCTTAGGATTGAAATATTTTCATCACATTAGAATGTATATCGTGAATCCTAATTACTTTTTAGATACCATTATATATTCTTATTGTATTTATATAATTAAAATTTACAGGGCATAATTTATTTATGGGGGAGAGAATGTAAAACCCTGATATTTTGGAATATATTTGAAAAGAAATAACACTTTGATCAACAAATTTATGAACACACAATACCACATAAAAAAGATGTACAGAATAGTATTTGAATATTATAAATAAAAATAATGAAATTATTAACCCCCATGTAAATGATAATATATTACTGAACTAAAGTTTCATCAACTAAGAGATAAATAATTAATATATTTTAATATTAAAATGATTCTTCTTTATACAATAACTAGTTTATAAATGTTCAATTTTATCATAATAAAATAAAATTTTCATTTTCAAAATAAAATTATAAAAAACTAATATATTAGTATTCAATAAATTATAAATTGATAATATTAAGAACACATAATTTTTAAAATCATAATTATTTTTAAATAAAATCAGTTTTCATTATATTTTGGATTTTTATTTGTAATAAATATTTATAAATATTATATTTTTAATTTTAAAAAATATAATTCATTTTTCACTCTATCATATAAAATTTTTTTAGGGGGAGTGTCTGGAATTTTTGTAAAACAAATTTATTTTTAGGTGAATAGTTAAAAAATAGTTTTTACTTATACAATTACATTTATGAATATATCTTGAATAAATAATAAATTAAAAACTTATTAATCATTTTTCATTATTAAATTTTTTTTCGGAAGTAAAAAAAATCATTTAAAAGTTAAAAGTTAAATTTAGAAAGTTAATTATTAAAATTTTAATGTTCAAAAGTATATTTTCTAATTCAAAATGGTTTTGGTCCTTTTATTCCATTAAATATTATTTTGGTAAAATTAATATTATTCCTTCTTTAGAATCCAAATAATTTTAATTTATTTTATTAAATAACAATTATCTTCATGAAAAAAAATAAAAAAAAAATAATTTAATCTATTACATAAATTTTAATCATAAAAATTACTTTTCATAAAAAACTATTTTATGTGATATGTGAATTTATTTTGATATTAAATATTATAAAAATTATAATTTTCTATTTATATAATGAATTCCATATAAAGTATAATAATTTTTATACTTTAAAATTAATGAAATCTTAATTTCGTTCATTAATAATAATTATTTTAGTCAAAAGTAGTTATTATAAAGAATGTTAACAAGAGTCAGTTAAAAACTACAGGGTAAAGATTAAAATAATCCAAATTTGTCTCCAAAATGTATGTTTTAGTGGATTATATGATTTAAATTTTTTTTTAAAAAATATTATTTTTGATATTTTTTTTCATTTACATTAGAATGGGTTTTTTTCAGTATTTAAAAACAATGAGTATTTAAAATATAATTGCTTTCTTCATTTCAAAAAGTGGATAACTTCCACCACATCAGGATATGCTTATAAATTATAATATCATCATAAAATAATCACATTTTAGTCCAAAAAGAATCATATCTCATGTTTATAATCCTCTAGTTTCAATTAGTTAAGATAAGGCCTTTATTTCCAAGGACATTTCCAAGTGGAATCGTATGTTCTAAAATTTAGTACAAACTATTCCATAACAGTTTTTAATTTCTATAATTCCATTTCAAATAAAATTTTTCAAATTTTTTATCATGGATTAAATATTTCTATTATACTAATTGATGTTATTTTTTTGGGAATAAATATTATCCACATTGTCTATTTTCCCTCATAGAATATAAAAATGACATTTATGCATACATAAAGGCTTGTGCCTCAATGAAATGTCCTGTTTCATTTTACATAACCACTATTCATCGATTTCCCTAAAAGAAAATTAAATGAATTAATATTATTTTTTAATTTATAAGTATTATTGTAAGAAAAATAGGAAATACTATTAATAATATGAGCAGCAAACAATTGTTGTGGGTTCCACCATCTAAAAAATGTGCTCCATGGAAAATAATTTATTCAAAATTTGTAACAGATCCATGTACATTACATATTAAAATAAGTATACTAAATTATTATTTATCACGTTAAATATAACTAAAAACCACATTTTTCCTCTGTAATAATTTCATGGAATCTATGTCACTTCATAATCATCTATTAATTATGTTATTATCACATTTTAGTTAGTCAAACAAATTATATAAACAATGATATAAAATAACATCATATATGAATATTAGGAAATAATTAATGATAATATAATATATAAATAATAAAAACAATTTTTTATTTTTTTATAAAACTGTATTAATAATATTAAACTTATTAATTAATATATCAATGTTCATTACTTAAAAATCACTAAATCTAGATCATTTCTAATATTATATTTAACTATCATAACCAAAAATATAATATTTTTAAATTATTAAAATATAATTAATTATAAAGTATCAATTTCAATACATTTTATGATATAGTAGTTAGGGACATTGGGTGAATAATGAAGAAAATCACCCCTTTTATGAATCTAGTTCAATACATAATAACAGCCTAATATACATAGTGTTAATAGGTGTAAATGATGAATATAATAATTTATAGGTATAAAAACTTCATTAAATAAGTGATTAATAATCATCTTTACATACTATAAATTCAAGAGATTTTGTGGAAGTGAGGAATAAACGAAAGCAGTTCATTTTCTAAAATTTAATTTCTTGAGGCAAATTTCATTTTTGTAACACCCCAAGCTTTCATGGTACACTTCTCTTTGAATAATACAGTAGCATGTGTTGTACGTAACTTCGAGTTCTAACACACATCACAACCAATCAAACTAGCCGTTATGAATAGTAATACCCACTTTTGGAAATTTTATACATTTTATCTTTCAAAATGGACTTCATTTTTTGATTTAGAATATCAAAATTAGCCTAGGGTGATTTTTTGGTATTTTTCTGAGAACATTCAATTTTTGATGAATAGTTAAAAACACCGAGTTATAGTTAAAAACCAAATTTTTATTTAAATAATTATTTTTTTATCTAAATTTATTTAAGGTAAAAATGGATACATAATACCTATATAATTTCAATGTAATTCATTGGAGTTAGTTTAGAATAATTTTAGATATATAAAAATTTTAGGAAACTTTTCACAGTCTTTTACCCACCTCTTAGGAGAATTTGGAAATTCACATAAAACATAATTTTACCTCTTTTGTGAGTGGAATTTTGAAAATATGAGATATACAGTTAATATAAAGGAGTAGAATGTGGTTCAATAAGATAAAAATAATTGTTTTGTGAATACTAACTTTTTTACTTTTGTTTACCACGGTTAAAAGTAAATAGGGTAATTAAGGAAAAAAATGACATTAATATTACCCTAACACATGTCTTAATTCTATTTTACAAGTGTATCTCGACCAAAAACAACCTTAGGAATAAAATATTATCATTTATGTCCACTTGGATTATATTAGGATATTTATTATTATTTAATTCACAGAAGAGTTAAAAGAGTTAAAATCAATGTTTAATTACTAAAACGTTTTTAATATAGGGTTATACTTAAGATAAATTCGATTATGAATATTAATTAGAAAGATAAAAATATTCCCTAATTAATGGTATTTTATTTATAATTTTTAGACATTAAATAATTTAAGTTATTAATGACACAATGTTGATGCAGTAAATACCTAATTACTGAAATATTAAAATAATTGATATTATAAATATAAAAATAAATTTAATTTGAGACTTTTTATGAATTCCACTAATTTTATAGGTTAATATGACATATTAGGATCGGTTATATAAATTGTTTTTGAAGTAATAATTCTTTTATGAAATTATCAAAAACAAAATACCCAATAGTGTCAAAATTGACGTAAAAGTGTTTTTAAAACAAATATTATATTATTAATTGATATTCTATTCCTAAAAATTTAAGGTTTCAGAAGAAAGACTTATATAATGATACATGTATTATTAATTTACCACTTGGAGGTCTCTTTCATGTATATAGTATGTTTAATAAATATATAATATAAAAATACAAAGAGACATGGTAAATGTCAAACTATTTAACAAATAGTTATATATAAATGATAAGGTTAATATAGTGACCCAAACCTGTCTAAAATATATTGGTTGAAAGGATTTAGACTCCTCCCCACCTTAGACTTTAAATAATATACTTTTGAGCCATTAGAAACCGAATATGAATTTATTATAAAATAATATTTCTAGCTTTTCCAAAGGTGCCCCTCACTCCTCTTATAAAAGGGAACTCCCCCTTCTCTCTAATTTACATTTTAAAAGCCTTTTGGATCATCCAAAACCTGCCCAAATATTCTATAAACTTCTCTAATTTTGTTCTAGAGTCCTTAGTTTGATCATAAAGCCAATATAAGGTGCCCTTTTGATCAAATGAAAAGGAAGAACCCGATTAAGAGGTAATGTTTTCACCACCCTCTTTCAAGTTCCTTCTTCAACTTCTTATTTCATTGTTATTCCCATTATAAAATAATAACTCCAGTATATGATTTATATTGTGATGTTATTATAAATATGTTACAACCATATTCATTATTCTATCTATCCTTTGAATGACATTTCACCATATGTGCATACGTACGGCTTACCGTCTCCACGTCGTGGTGTAATTGTTATTCAATAAATTATTATTTGGATGATTATAATAATGATGTCTAATTCTTGTAAATAATAAATATAACATGATAATGATTTTTTATATATGATATAACATCCAATTATATATTATTTTAATATCAAAATAATGATATTGTCACTCGTGCGTACGTACGGACTACCGTCTCCATGAACGTGATGAGATTCATTCCCCATCATATCCATTCAAGACTAATTCTCATTTAATGATTAAAAATAATTTTAAGGACTTGTTATAATTATGGATATGAATAAGATACAACCTATCCATAACAAACACAGCTTTTGTAACAAAACATATAAAAGAAAAAAAGTATGTTAACACCCGAAACGACGATAATACAAAGATATTATTAACAAAGCAATGTTAAAAGATCGTATATGTTATAATATTAATGTATATGATTATTATATAATCTAATAATAATTATTTCACCATTATACCAGAGTATAACCTACCTTCAACCAAGGAAATGTACAATGTAAGGGTTTATTTTACAATCTCATCATTATCCGAGGTTGTTTATACGTAATTATCTATTGAGACCTCTTTATCATCCACATCCATGTTTCTTAAAAAATGTATTTCAAATAATTATTAATATTTTATAGACTATGGGTTAAAGTCATTTACACACTTGTTGACATTTTATAAGATGTTTATAAAGGAATCTTTCTGTCATTTTCCAAATAAGTTCCTTTTTAACCATTTCGGTAGATCTAAGGTAAGAGTGTCTTTTTTAACTTATACGTATGGTGCGGCTATTTTCAGCCGCTATAAAATCATCAAAGCATCCCTTACTATATTATAAGAATATTTTCAAAGTAAATTTTTTCTTTTATAATAATCTGACTTTTAAATGATTTCAAAAAAAGAGATATTTCTCTCAAATAGTTTTTATTTCATCTATGTCAACATCCTTTGATGGATTTTAAGATTATTTGAAGTTTATTTGTTACGATACAAATCTTCGATATTGTATTGAAGGTTTCTGATATGTTTTACTATGGATGTGTAATTTTCATACCATTCATCATTTATGGATAAATTATTGACATTTCGTATGCTAGTTTTAATACGAATGTTTATGTTACGTTTAAACCTGTTCATATGAGAAATGCATTGGACTAAGTAAGTGACGGGTGGAGCCCACTATAGCTCCTCAATGCATCAGTAGGTCTCAAGAGACAAACTAGTGTCTTGGCACAATGCATTGACAAAATCTTATTTGTTGTCTTGGCACAAGTCTTTGACTATGTGGTTATGATAGTCTGGCATTATGAATTCCATCATTATTAAAGTGGTTATTGATATTTCATGTGATTATTCTATTAGTAAAATATCCATGTGAATAAGTAAATGGAATTATTTCATTTTTTTTCTGCCATATTATGTTGAAGATCATGTTTAAAAGCCTTTTGTTTTAGTTATACTTTGCCTTAAATGTTTATGATTATTTATGAAAGTTTCCGCTATATTGTTATCCTTACTGGGAATTTGAGCTCACCCCTTTCTAAGTTTTATTTTTCCCAGGACGTGAAGAAGTATTTTATGAATGACCTGTACGGATAGTATAAGGTGATATGAGTGTGGAGACAAGATTTTGTTGTAGTTTTCACTTTATGATGTAATGTAAACTTTATGAATGTATCTAGTGTTTCCAAGGCTACTAAACTAATCGGTCAATCGAGACTCAATCTTTTATGATCATGCCAAGGTTATGGAATAATGCACCGACTCTGGGTAACCGGGGTTGGGGCATTATAATATTATACAAGTTAATATCATCTATATGGTGTTATTTATACCTGATTGATTTATTTTACCATATTCATTTAATTATAGGGGGTTTATATAGATATATCATCTAATTTATTTAAATTGATTTTTATTCCAAGGAAACCAAGTTTGTAATAGTTTTTGTATCTCAATTCATCTTCATTGATATGTGATTAGTATTTACCATTTGTTTCAATTATATATATATATTGTCCACTGATTTCTTATAATATTTTTCATTCAATAAAATTTTACTTATAAATGTATCTCAAATTAAATATTTCATGGGATTATTTTTAAAATTGATACCAAATTTGTAAGGGTCATTGTTATCTATGCACAATTAATTTAATTATAATTCTTTTTATAGAATTTATTTATTCTAATATTATTTTCTTCCACATTTATATTTTATATTATATTACTTTAAATTACTATATTGGGAGAATTAATTTTTTATTCAAATGTTTTACCTTGAAGAATTTCATCATAAAAAAGTATATAATTATCCATAATATTTGTCATCCTCCTTAAAAAAAGTTTCACCTCCCTATCCATATTTTACTTTCACTCAAATGTTTTAAATTACATTTTAATACCCATTTTTTGTTATATCATTTGACCATTAAGTGAACATTTTTATCTTTTTAGAAGTATTATTAATTATAATTTTTTATAATGTATATTTTCAAAGAATGTATTTAAAATTATTAATTTTTATCACTAATGATCATATGTTTTATTGTCTACTAAAAATTATTATAAAATTATATATATACATTTGAGGAATTCATTTTCAATATTATTCATTTCTTTTTTTTTCAAATATTTCACTACCCCTTTTGATATTTACTTTGGAATGTGACTTATATCTTTATGTTTAATAAGTACAGTTAATAAAATTCTAAAAATTAATTTAAAATTTCTCTCATTGAACGAGAATTCTTATTTATAAAGCTTCTGTTATTATTATTAAAATGTTTTGAAAAAATTATTTTAAAAACTGATTATTTTAAAAATAAAAAATTACTTTTGTTTTATTTTTTCAATGTAAATGATCGACTTTAAGAATTAAATCATAATTTTAATACAAGATTTAAAATGCTTCTATTTTTTACAAATAATTCTTCTGCATTTTTTATCTTCTTGGAAAATTTAATAAAATATATTACTTATATATTATTTTTCTAAAACCCATTTTTGTTTAAATATAATTATTATATATTTTATAAATCACAATTTTTTTAATTTTAAGTAAATAATTCGCAGGAGTAATGAATAATTTCATAAATTGTTTCATTGTGTTTTCCAACACGATTAACTCAATATCCTCAAAAATGGTGTTTTTCATTTTCTTCATCTTCGTTAGATGTTCCTTATGTTATATTGGGGATACTATTATTTTGACACTATCCACCTTTTACTTAACATGGATTATGTGTTGTTCAATGAATGTTTCTAATGAGACCCATATTTTCCCATGGAATAATTATGTAATTCCTGATGTGTGAATGTTTTTATGTTCTAGTGGAACACATGTATATGTATTATGGATTATGGGGTCCTATATCACCCTTATTTTCATTCCTTAAGGATTTATATCTCATGATATTATTATGGTAATAAATTATTGATGGTCACTGTACTATAAAAATTAGTATGTGAGGCTTTTTATACTATGATTATGGGGTTTATATAGTATTTCCATATCCACTATTTTTATTGGAATAAAATAACAACTCCATTTCCAATATTAAAATCATGTAGTTTTTTCATCTGGAATATGATAGGGGAAGAGGGTATCAATTCAGGCTCTATTATTGTATTATTTGTACCCCTATATTAGGGCCATAATATATTTTAATTCTACATTTCTAGAACATAGTGTATCACAATACCAATGATTATGATCCTTATATAATATTTATTATCTCATTCACATTCACCCTTATTCCATGGTATATGTTTACTCTTTTTATATTTCATTTCTTGCTATCCTGGTTTAGGGAAAAAAATTATTATTCTATTCTATTTTTGAAAAACATTTCTCCACTATTGAAGTTTTTTATCATTATTTTATATACCCCTTATAGATATAATGATAAGTTTTCCCTTAATGAGTGTTTTATCTCTCCCTAATATTATGTTTACATTTCCTTGGATATTAAGAGGAGTATAACTTCTCATAACTCTAGAAGGGAGCCTGGTGTGGTTATATTATGATGTAATATTCACATTTTTTATAAGATATGCTACCTAGGTAACTAATCCTCAATGTACACAACCCTTCCATTCATTGGATTATTAGATTATTTTGTAATGAATTGAAAAACATATGAAAATAATGTTAAATAAGTATAGTTTAATCTCACTTTGTTTCAATTCCAATGTTTATAGAATTTTATTTTAGCACTAGACTACGAAGTGGGGGTATAGGGATTTAAAGACGATGTCTTCTCTCTATGGTGTATTAAAAATATATCACCAGAACTATTATATAGTTTTATTTAAAATTTTGACATTATATTTAATTTGTATAATTTTAATAAATATTTAATCTATTCCCAGACCAGATGCATCATAAAACACTGTGTACCTCTTAACTTGTTTAGGTAGGTTCAAAATCGGTTTGGTTGTCAACCATTTCATCAGCTCAGGAAAAACATTCTAACAAAACATTGAATAATTGAACATAACTAATTTCTAGGTTAGAACTATGAGAAGTGCTTCCAAAAAATATAAATCTATAATAATCCTTTAATAATTACTAGCCAAACCAAGTAAATCTGAATATTGGTGACGTTTTTGGGATGCTCCCAATACACCACACCCTGCACCTTTTCTGGATCCACCGATATGCCGACCTCAAAAATGACGTGTCATAGAAAGTGAACCTCATCAATCAAAAAAGTGACATTTGGATAGATTTTCATAAATAAAATTTTATCTTTGCGTTCTCAAGACAATTTTAAGATGTTTGGAATTATAGTCATTAGTTTTGGAGTGCACCAAGATGTCATCAATGAAGACATCTACAAACTGATCGAGATAAGGGTGGAATTTCCAGTTCATCAAGGCCATGAACACTACTAGTACAATGTTCAATCCAAACATATATAAATGAATTAAATACTTATGTTAATGTATTTCTATTCCACCTTTTATTTATGGGAGGCATATGATAATTCAACACTAATTTCATTTGTTTGTGTATATACATCCTCTTTGACAAGTTATATCATTAATATAATTATTTTCATGAGAGAGAAAGTGGTGTCTATAGCATCCTATCTTCTTATAACATAAACTTTCATTACATTACACAAAACTGAGGATCTTTACGGTTTAGTTTCTTGGAAACCAGGAACATAATACAAGAAAACAACATAAAGAATTCTTCTTAAACACTTGAAAGGATTCTCCTTAAGTTCATCCAAGGTTCATTACTGCATCTCATAACCTGGGGACATACATCAAAAGAAAGGGTGAGCAGAAGGCCCAGTAAGGGAAACAAGAGAAACATTTTTCATGTGAACTTGAGATACTTCAATAAGGACATGAAAAGAACATTAAGGCATGAGAAAGAAATCATGAGATACATCATAAAAAAAATAACATTTTTCATAACTTGAAGATGTGGCTGAAACATTTAATATTGACAATCGTTTCGTTTCACCAAGGTCCATCCCCAAGGTGTTGTTAAAAATTACCAAGGTTATTCACCAAGGCGTCGTTAAAATGGTCATCTCTAGAGATTAAGTATTTACCCAATGCATTGGAGCGCTATCAGGGTGCACCCTTAAATTTGCCTTTATTATCATGTGAGCCACATATATCATCATCAAAAATTTCATAAATAACCCATATAGCATAAAATGAATGGGTTTCATTTCATAATCTTAACGTTTTAAAAACTTCTTTAAAGACATGATCTTTACGTTACTTTAAACCCACAGAAAGGGAAAGTGGGTATAATGTATGTAAATCCCAGAATTTAAATAGAACATTTTGATATATATGTGAATACTCCTGTAGAAATAAGATCTTTGAGTATTCACTTTATAACATAATATAATTTTGATAAAAGAGAGGCATTTTGAGACGAAAATTCTGCAGCATAACGACTATGTTACAAGGTTTTAGAAAACTTTGAAAAGAGAGGGAACATGGGTCGAACAATCATAATTGACCCATAAAACAGTAGAGGGATAGAATAAGAAGGATATATGGACATGGTGATGCAATTTCAAGGACATACCATTTGAAATGAAAAACATGGAAGGAAGACAAAAATTGGACTTCCCTTATGAAAATTCGGCAGCCTAATGGCGTCACTTAAACATCAAAAAAAATGAATTGAACAGATAAAATAGGGTATCTCATCATATGATCATAAGAGATCAGTATGAAAGATATAGAGATCATACCCCAACATAATAAAAAGGAACTTGAAAGATTTGACATGAAAATTGAACTTGAAAAATGAGAAGGGTGAAAGAATCACTTAACAATTCGGCAGCCTAACAGCGTCACTTTAAACATTCATAAAACGAAATGATGAGAGTAAGAGGGGATCTCTCATCATATAAAAATGAAAGGGTAGTAAGAGGAATATAAAAGAACCTCCTCTCACATAATAACATGGAGCATAAAAGGAATGACATAAAAGAGATTACATGAAAAGAAAGAGAGAGGTCGGATCCCTTACCTTAAAACGTGACTCTTGAAACTCAATGTTTTGGACCTTGAGGGCTTGGGGGCACCTTGGGAGGGCTCCTTGGAAATTAAGGAGACCCGAAATTCTTTGGGGGAGAGTTGGGGGTGAAAACTAAAGGAGGAAAGGGTGGGTATTTATAGGGAAAGTGAGGGGACAAGGCATTAATGGCCAAGGGACACCTCACTAGTGGTTTTGGCAAAACCATGGGCTTGCCCATGGTATTTGCCCATGGTATTGGCCACTTGGGACACCTCATACCTTATATTACTATTCATAATTCTACCATATTGAACATATACTTAATACATCATTTAATGATGTCATTAAACACCCGTAACTTAAAAACTATATTTTCACTATTCATCGAAAATTCAACTTTCTCAGAATAATCCCAAAATTTCACCTTAACAATAAATCAATGCTCTGATTTCAAAAATGAAATCCATTTTATAAAAATAATTTTCTAAATATATTTATTTTAATTTTTAATTAAAAACACTATTCACCGAAAATTCATTTTTTTCAGAAAAATCCCCAAAAATTACCTTAACATAATATCGATGCTCTGAGTTCAAAAATAAAGTCCTTTTTATAAAAATAATTTTCTAATTATTTTTAATTAAACTTTTAATTAAAAAACACTATTCATCCGAAAAAACTAATACTTGACTAATAATTTATGAAACCATTATTTACCCATTTTATTGAATCACATTACTTAATCTAGGTGTCTAAATTATATTAAAACTTTCTTTGAGTGAAATTACTAATCCATTTGGTCCCATTACTAATCCTAAGCGTAAAATCACTATTCATAATTTACTATTCATCAAACAATTATGTTAATCTTATTAGACTCCAAATTCCTTAATGAACACTTTTGTAGAAGACCATTTTCTGAAAATCATTACACATCATTAGTTATTTAGGGTTTTCATAAATATTTTAAAATATCCTTTTTTTTAAAATTAATCAATAAAATACATTCTAAAATTATCTGGACATTTGAAATTTCACAAACATCACTAAAGGAAGAAATCTCAATTCATTCACCCGAAAGGATTACACAAGGAAGCTAGTGTCTCGTCACATAGCCCTTTATAACACCGGCATAAGACCTAAGTGTAAGGTGTGCTATGGTGAGAGAATCTGAGGGAGGCTCAGATAACATTTCCCTAGTATTAATCTCTACTAACAGGAACTTCTCCCGCAAGCGTTTCCATTCAAGCTTGACATACTGGAGTTCGGATTGGGCTTGGTCCAAAGCAAAGCCCACAGATGCTACCTCCTTCCCAAGCTCTGATAAGTGGGCTTCATAAGGTTCGAGTCTACAGGATGAAGCCATCGAATCCTCTTTCTGCATTAACCATTAACATCTTATTAAATCATTAAGAGTAAGTTAATATACTACTCAAAGAGATTGGGTCGTTACATTCTTCCCCCCTTAAGAAATTTCATCCCCGAAATTTATACATGAGGCCTAGTCAAAAAGGTGATGGTACTTTTGCTTCATTGTTTCCTCAGGCTCCCAAGTCGCTTCTTCATATTTATGATTCCTCCACAACACTTTCACAAGGTGGGTAGTCTTGTTTCGTAGGACCTTGTCTCTACGGTCCAAGATCTCCACTGGCTGCTCCTCATAAGAGAGGGCATGTTCTAGTTGTACCACCTCTGGGTTCAGTACATGCGAAGGGTCGGGTATGTACTTCCTTAAGAGAGATACATGGAAGACATCATGAACTTGAGCGAGGTTCGGTGGAAGTTCTAGACGATAGGCCACTGCTCCTATGCGATCAAGGATTTCATAGGGGCCAATGTACCTAGGGCTGAGCTTCCTTTTCTTCCCAAAGCGCATGACTCTCTACAATGGAGAAATTCAAAGGAAGACTTTGTCACCAACACCAAACTCCAAGTCCCTTCGACGATTGTCAGCATAGCTCTTCTTCTGACTCTGAGCAGCCTTTCTGTGTTGTTGGATGGCATGAACCTGTTCCATCATCTCTTGCATGAGATCAGGCCCAAGAAGCTTCCTCTCACCAGTTTCATCCCAACAAGTAAGAGTTCTACACCTCTTTCCATACAGAGCTTTATAGGGTGCCATCTGAATACTCGAATGGAAGCTGTTGTTATAGGAGAACTCAACTAATGGGAGGTGTTGATCCCATCCACCTTTAAATTCCATTGAGTATAATCTCAACATGTCTTCGAGTGTCTGAATAGTCCTTTCAGATTGGCCATCAGTTTTAGGATGATAGGCCGTACTAAAATTCAATTCAGTATTCAGAGCATGTTGAAGACTTCTCTTGAATTTTGATGTGAATCTTGGGTCACGATCAGATACGATGGATAGTGGTACCCCATGCAGCCTTGCCACTTCCTTCACCTATATCTTGGCAAGCTGATCCAGAGAGAAATCTTCCTGAATAGAGAAAAAATGGGCTGTCTTGGTGAGACGTTCCACAATAACCCATATCGCATTGTTTCCTTTGGATGTTTTCGGGAGACCAGTTACAAAGTCCATAGTGATATTATCCCACTTCCATACTGGTATGGGTAGCGGTTGTAATACCCCCTCAAGAAGTTGTCGTTCTGCTTTTACTTGCTGACACACCAGGCACCATGTAGTGTAATCAGCAATCTCCCTCTTCATGTTATCCCACCAATAATGATCACAAAGGTCTCTATACATCTTAGTGCTTCCCGGGTGTATAGAGAATGTAGAGCTATGAGCTTCATCCATAAGTTCTTTCTTTATCTCCAGAATAGATGGAACACATAGTCTTGTACGAAATTTCAATACACCTTCTTGATCAATATTGAAATCAGGGAACTTCCCATCCTTTATAGCCTCAAACTTCTCCTGCAGCACATGATCTTATTTTTGAGCCTTCTTGATCTTCTCTAGTAATGAAGGTTGAGAAATCATTTGGAATAGGGTTGATGATGTCCCTTTCCTTATAATTCCCATGTCCAGTTTTACTAGATCTTTAATAAAGGGATCTCCTAGGATCCTCATTGTTGCCATAACAACAGGATCTTTCCTGCTTAACGCATCCACGACTTTGTTTGCTCTTCTAGGGTGATAATGAATTGAACAATAATTGTCTTTAATAAGCTCCAACCATCTCCTTTGTCTCATGTTCAATTCTTTCTGTGTGAAAATATACTTTAGACTTTGGTGGTCAGTGTATATATCACATTTCTCCCCATAAAGATAGTGCCTCCATATCTGTAGAGAAAAAAAAAACGGCCACCAGCTCTAGATCATGCGTAGGATAATTCTGCTCATGAATCTTCAACTGTCGAGATGCATAAGCAATTACCTTGTCATTTTGCATGAGGACGCACCCAAGCCCTTTCAGAGATGCATCGCTAAAAATAACGAATCCTTCTCTGATAGAGGTTAGTGTTAACACAGGTGCAGTAACCAATCTCTTCTTCAGCTCTTGGAAACTTTCCTCACATTCCTTTGTCCAGATGAACCTAACCCCTTTTCGAGTCAACTTGGTTAGTGGATTAGAAAGCCGTGAAATGTTTTTCACAAACCTCCTATAATATCCTGCTAAAACAAGGAAACTACGAATCTTAGTTACTATTGTGGGTTGAGGCCACTCCTCCACAACCATTGTCTTTGCAAGATCAACTGAGATTCCTTCATTGGTTACGATGTGCCCCAAGAAAGCCACCTGTTGTAACCAAAACTCACACTTGCTGAACTTCCCAAAGAGCCTCTCCTTCCGCAGAGTTTTCAATATAACCCTTAGATGATCTTCATGCTCCTTACGACTTTTTGAATATATCAAAATATCATCAATAAAAACTACCACAAAGTTATCAAGGTAGTCCTTAAAGACTCTATTCATCAAATCCATGAAAATAGCAGGAGCATTAGTCAAGCCGAAGGGCATAACAGTAAACTCATAATGCCCATATCTTGATCGGAAGGCAGTCTTTGGAATATCTTCCTTCTTCACCCTCAGTTGATGATAACCAGATCGAAGGTCAATCTTAGAGAAGAATTGAGCCCTGAAAAGTTGGTCAAATAAATCATCAATTCTTGGAAGAGGATATATGTTCTTCACTGTGATCCCGTTCAGTTATCTATAATCGATGCATAGCTGCATTGATCCATCCTTCTTCTTAACAAAGAGAACTGGTGCTCCCCAAGGAGACACACTCGGTCGGATAAACCCCTTCTCCAACAAGTCTTGGAGTTGTTTCTTTAACTCTTCTAGATCCACATTTTCCATTCTATACGGAGTCTTTGCTAACGGTTGAGACCCAGGTACGAGTTCAATGGAGAACTCTAACTCTCTTTCTGGGGGAGGTCCAGGTAACTCCTCAGGAAATACATCCATGTATTCCTGAACAATCGGGACATCTTCTATTTGTATGCTCCCTTTTACTTCTTCATCATCACCGATTTACTACATAAAGAAAGCTATAGGAGGTGCTTCTAGATAGGGATAATTTCGGGATATCTCTCCTCGGAAGATAACTGTAGGTCGTTCATTCAAGACTACTGAGATTTCCTTACTTCTGCATTTGATCATAGCATTATACTTTGAGAGCCAGTCCATCCCTAGTATAATGTCGAATTCCATCATGGGAATGACTACTAGATTTGCGATAAGATTGTGGTCACCAAAGTAAACACTAGAGTCTCTAAATACAGTTGATGCAAGGATAATCCCACTTGGAGTCTTTACTGACAACTCTACCTCTAGCAGTTCGGGGATTGATTCTCTATTCCTTGCAAACTTGGAGGAAATAAAGGAATGCGTAGAACTAGAATCAAATAAAGTACTTGCTAGTTTTGAGAGGACAACAAGAGTACATGCTACCACATCGTTCGGAACTTCAACTTCAGTTGTTGTGATAGCGAAAGCACGACCTTTCTCCCTTGGCCTCTGCTGAGGTTGATGGTGATTCCCCTCCACCGCCCTCAGATTTTGACATTGGTTAGCAAAGTTCCCAAGCTATCCACACTTGAAGCATGTGACTTCGGGTAGGGCCAGAACCATCTTTCCTCTATCGTTAGTGTTGGGAAGCTGAGGCTTCACCTCACTATGACAATTCCGAGAAATATGGCCTCCTCTTCCACTCTTGTAGCACTTTCCACTTCCGTTCAAGCAGTTCCCCAGATGATTCTTCCCACATTTATTGCATGTGGTAAGTTGCATTTGCTTTCCACCTCTTCCCTGATCAAAACTTCTTCCCAGGCTTGGTTCTATAGTTTTCTTCTTTTCATTAGATTTGTGAGACCACTGTGTCTCCCCAAACTCTAGTTCAACTTTCATTGCACTTCGAACTATTTCTTCATAGCTATCGTAGTCCCTGTTGTCTAGATTCTTTCGCAGATGAGGTCGTAGTCCACCAAAGAATCTATCAACCATCCCATTAGGGTCCATGACAAAGCTTGAGGTATAATGGGAAAGCCTTGTGAAGTTCATATCATAGCTTCCGACATATTCGTTCTCCTTCTGCTTCAGCTCGAGAAACTCTTCCTCCATTCTCGTTCTCATGGAACGAGGGAAATACTTGTTAAAGAATATTCCCTGGAATTATTCCCACTCCATAGCTTTCATCTCTCCTCGTGGCTTTGTGTTTTTGATCAGTGACCACCACTGATCAGCTTCACCCTCTAGGCGGTAAACAGCAAGGGTGACTTTTTCTTGTTCCGAACAATGAAGTACAGAAAAGATCTTTTCAATGGAGCTTATCCATTGTTCCACAACCAATGGGTCAGTAGATCCACTGAATGTTTGCGGTCGTTGATGCATGAAGGACTCAACAGAGTGTTGTTCCCTTCGTGGTGAGGTCGACCTCTCAGCTTGATTCAAGTTATTACTCATAACATGAGTCAATTGGTTCATCATTCGCATGAATGTTTCCATTCCGGCGTCCATCGGAGGGCCGTCAGCACATGGTGCATTGCGGTCACCATCGACACGGTTCCTCCTATTGCCCGCCATTTTCTAAAAGAATAAAACCTTAGTAAGAAACTTATTTTATTTATGAATCTTTTAACTAAGACTTCATGCTTAGACAATTACACTTTTCTATAATTCCTTCATAATGATTCATAAAAAGCTTGTGATTAACCAAACATATCCCCCGGGAGTGTCGTAACCAAGAGTGCAGCAAGGCCCGTTATCGTGCACCAGTTCCCGTTCGAGTCTAGCTCAAAGCGGTGTTTTCAGGTTTTACCCCTATGTACATCTGTGCCAGAGCCGCCTCTACCTGCTCGTATCCAGACAGGGATGTATTTGTTTGATAAACCACTTACTCAATACTTACCAAAATACCAGGAAGTTTTCCAATATTTAAACTTTTCTATAGGGTTCTTCCTAAAGTTTTTATATCCTAATTTCCACAAATAACTAATCCATCCTTTGATACCAACTATATAATCCCATCTTTTTATAACATAAACTTTCATTACATTACACAAAAATGAGGATCTTGAAGGTTTAGTGTCTTGGAAACCAGGAACATAATACAAGAATACAACATAAAACATTCTTCTTAAACATTTGAAAGGCTTCTCCTTATGTTCATCCTAGGTTCATTACTGCATCTCATTACCTGGGGACATACATCAAAAGAAAGGGTGAGCAGAAGGCCCAGTAAGGGAAACAAGAGAAACATTTTTCATGTGAACTTGAGATACTTCAATAAGGACATGAAAAGAACTTTAAGGCATGAGAAAGAAATCATGAGATACATTATAATAAAAATAAAATTTTTCATAACTTGAAGATGTGGCTGCAACATTTAATATTAAAAATCGTTTCATTTCACCAAGGTCCATCCCCAAGGTGTCGTTAAAAAGTACCAAGGTTATTCACCAAGGCGTCGTTAAAATGGTCATCTCTAGAGATTAGGTCTTTACCCAATGCATTGGAGCACTATCAGGGCGCACCCTTAAATTTTATTTTATTATCATGTGAGACACATATATCATCATCAAACATTTCATAAATAACCCATATAGCATAAAATAAATGGGTTTCATTTCATAATCATAACGTTTTAAAAACTTCTTTAAAGACATGATCTTTACGTTACTTTAAACCCACAGAACGGGAAAGCGGTATCATGTATGTAAATCCCAGAATTTAGATAGAACATATTGATATATATGTGAATACCCCTGTAGAAATAAGATCTTTGAGTATTCACTTTATAACATAAAATAATTTTGATAAAAGAGAGGCATTTTGAGACGAAAATTCTGCAGCATAACCGCTATGTTACAAGGTTTTAGAAAACTTTGAAAAGAGAGGGAACATGGGTCGAACAATCATAATTGACCCATAAAACAGTATAGGGACAAAATAAGAAGGATATATGGACATGGTTATGCAATTTCAAGGACATACCATTTGAAATGAAAAACATGGAAGGAAGACAAAAATTTGATTTCCCTTATGAAAATTCGGCAGCCTAACAGCGTCGCTTAAACATCAACAAAAATGAATTGAACAGATCCAATAGGGTCTCTCATCATATGATAATAAGATATCAGTATGATAGATATATAGATCATACCCCAACATAATAAAAAGGAACTTGAAAGATTTGACATGAAAATTGAACTTGAAAAATGAGAAGGGTGAAAGAATCACTTAAAAATTCGGCAGCCTAACGACGTCACTTTAAACTTTCATAAAACGAAATGATGAGAGTGAGAGGGGATCTATCATCATATAAACATGAAAGGTCATTAAGAGGAATATAAAAGAACCACCTCTCACATAATAACATGGAGCATAAAAGGAATGACATAAAAGAGATTACATGAAAAGAAAGAGAGAGGTCAGATCCCTTACCTTAATACGTGACTCTTGAAACTCAAAGTTTTGGACCTTGAGGGCTTGGGGGCACCTTGGGAGGACTCATTGGAAGGTAATGAGACCTGAAATTCGTTGGTGGAGAGTTGGGAGTGAAAAATAAAGGAGGAAAGGGTGGGTATTTATAGGGAAAGTGAGGGGACAAGGCATTAATGGCCAAGGGACACCTCACTAGTGGTTTTGGAAAAACCATGGGCCTGCCCATGGTATTTGCCCATGGTATTGGCCACTTGGGACACCTCATACCATATCTTACAATTCATAATTCGACCATATTGAATATATACTTAATACATCATTTAATGATGTCATTAAACACACGTAACTTAAAAACTATATTTTCACTATTCATCGAAAATTCAACTTTCTCAGAATAATCCCAAAATTCCACCTTAACCAAAAATAAATGCTCTGATTTCAAAACTGAAATCCATTTTATAAAAAAAAATTTCTAAATATTTTTAATTTAACTTTTAATTAAAAATCTATTCATCGAAAATTCATTTTTTTCAGAAAAATCCCCAAAAAATACCTTAACATAATATCGATGCTCTGAGTTGAAAAATAAAGTCCTTTTTATAAAGAAAATTTTCTTATTATTTTAAATTAAATTTTTAATTAAAAAACACTATTCATCCTAAAAAACTAATACTTGACTAATAATTTATGAAACCGTTATTTACCCATTTTATTGAATCACGTTACTTAATCTAGGTGTCTAAATTATATTAAAACTTTCATTGAGTGAAATTACTAATCCATTTGGTCCCATTACTAATCCTAAGCGTAAAATCACTATTCATAATTTACTATTCATCAAACAATTAAGTTAATCTTATTAGACTCCAAATTTCATACTGAACACTTTTGTAGAAGACCATTTTCTGAAAATCATTACACATCATTAGTTATTTAGGGTTTTCATAAATATTTTAAAATATCCTTTTTTTTCAAAATTCATCAATAAAATACATTCTAAAATTATCTGGACATTTGAAATTTCACAAACATCACTAAAGGAAGAAATCTCAATTCATTCACCCGAAAGGATTACACAAGGAAGCTAGGGTCTCGTCACATAGCCCCTTATAACACCGGCATAAGACCTAAGTGTAAGGTGTGCTATGGTGAGAGAATCTGAGGGAGGCTCAGATAACATTGCCCTAGTAGTAATCTCCACTAACTTGAACTTCTCCCGCAAGCGTTTCCGTTCAAGCTTGACATGCTGGAGTTCGGCTTGGGCTTGGTCCAAAGCGAAGCCCACAGATGCTACCTCCTTCCCAAGCTCTGATAAGTGGGCTTCATAAGGTTCAAATCTACTAGATGAAGCCATTGAATCCTCTTTCTGCATTAACCATTAACATCTTATTAAATCATTAAGAGTAAGTTAATATACTACTCAAATAGATTGGGTCGTTACAGTATCTCATAATATATACATTAAGTGGACAGTAATGAGGTCATATAAATACCAATAAAATTATATTTAATAGAATTTAGATTCATTATATTAAATAATTGCTTGAATGTAAATGCAGAGAGAGAAATCCCTTATGGGATTTCAACATGGTAATGGGTGTACATGGGCAGAATTAATGAGAGAGAAAAGGGTATCTAATCATTAAAACTCATGGAGGTCTATATGTGGGATGTGTGAAATCATACACCAACATTTTTAATTGAAAAATGTTATAACAACATAATGAAATTTGGAGAAAAATGAGAAGGGAAGAAAACTCTTACATGGAAATGTGATCCCAAAGGCATGAGAGGGGATTTAGAGAGGCTTCATGGGAGATTGGAGTGCCTTGGGAGGATAATAGATAGATGAGAGAAGAGTAGGGACTTTATATAAGTATTTTGATTGAAGATAAGTGGGATATTTGGTGGTTTTACATTGGAAATTTGTGGGAAATCTTTATTATATTAGTTTTGGAAAACACATATTAAACTAATCAAAACCACAAAACATTCCATGGTTTCTCAAAAATGGGGTGGAAAACATTATTTTATAAAGAAAAATGGACTAAATTATTAAAATATTTGGCTTTCTTATGAGGAGGTGAGTCACACAGTCAAGGAAATCATTTTTAAATGTTAAAATGTTTTATAAGTCTTGGAGGGTCCACTAAATCTTTGAAAAATATATCAAACAAATGTAAAATCCCATTATATTAATGGTAAAAGATATATTATCATAAAATCCATTTTATAATATTTTATTACATCACTATTGGGTTATTATGATTTAATAAATTACATTATCGATTTAAACAGTAATAAAGTTTTAGCAAAAAATTCAACTCTCTCAGAAAATAATGAAAAATTCACCATTGGAATATTTTGATGTCTGGGTTCAAAAATTAATATTCATTTTATCTAAATAATTTTCTAAATATGTTAATTTTTACTTTTAAAATAAGAACCGACATTTATCGAAAATTCATTGGTTTTGACAAAAGAGACTTTCAAACCTTAATAAAAATTACAATTGTAATCCTAAAAATTATACAATCATTTATATTTAATAAAAAGTAATTTAGTAATAACAATTCATTAAAACATTATTTAATTCAAAAATCCATTAATTCATCTAAATATATTTCCTAATTGAATAACAATTAAAAATACTACATGTGCTTTAAAAACTATTTAAAAGTAACAATAATAAAATGAATGTATATTATTTATAAAAAAAATAAAGCACATAATCATTATTCTAGGCTCTTGTAACATAACCACTTATAACACACAAATTAGACCTAATGGTAAGGTTTGTGATGGGGACATACTCTTGGGGTGGCTCAAATATCACCACTAGGGTGCTAATCAGTATCAACTTCCACTTCTCTTGTAGGAGGTTTCGTTCATGCTTAAAGTGTTGAATATCCGCTTGGGCTTGGTCAATAGAAAATCCCAGTGACGCCACATCATTTATGAGCTTCGACAAATGGGCTTCATATGAAGAAATTAAAATGTATGAGGCCATCAATTCCTTTTTCTGAGTAAATTGGAGTTGTTAAAGCTGTATATTTATAATAATCATGTGATCACGGTTCAAAGGGTATATTTGAAATGGTAATAATTATTAATGGTATTTTGAAATCATAAAACATAAAACCAAGGAAGTGTATATGTTTTATATAACAATTTTACATAATAAAACATTTAATTAAATTAATATAAAATTTCATTAACAAAAGTTTGGTTGTTACAATCCTCCCCCCTTACGAAATTTCACTCTCGAAATTTCATTTTCCCACAGTAAAACAAATGAGGGTAACTCTGCTTCATCACATCATCTAATTCCTACGTTTCTTCTTCAAACTTGTTGTTTATCCACAACACATTGATGATGAGAGTTGTCTTATTATTTATAACATTTTCCTTGTGATATAAGATCTTCACCTACTTCCCTTCATAAGAGTTGTCTTCCTCAAATAGTACCACATCTGGATTGAGTATGTGCAATGGGTCATGTATGTACATCCTCAATAGTGAAACATGGATTACATCATGTACTTGAGAGAGGTTCGATGGGAGTGCTAGTCATTAGTCCAGTTCTCCAATGCGACTGAGGATATGAAAAGGACTTCCATACATTGTTCTATGCATTCCCTTCTTCCGAAATCTCAAAACTCTATTCCATAGTGAAATGCATTGGAATACCATGTCTTCAACATTAAACTGCAGTTCTGATTGATGATTATCATCATAGGTATTTTTTTAATCTTAGCAGGTTTAATGTGTTTCTGGATGGTCATAACCTTCTCCACCATTTCTTCAACAATTTCTATACCTAGGAGTTTTCTCTCCCCAACTTCATCCCAACATGTCGGTGTTCTACACCTCCTCCCATAAAAGGCTTCATAAGGATCCATTTGGATACTTGAGAAGAAACAATTTTTTTAAAGATAACTCAAACATAAGAAGATGTTTATCCCATAATCCTTTGAGGTCCATTGAGAATGCTCTCAAACATGTCATCAAGTGTTTGGATAGTCCGCTCAGATTGACCATCAGTTTGAGGATTATAATTCGTACTGAAGTCCAGCTCAGAATTCAGAGCATATTAAAGACTAATCGAGAAGATTGAGGTGAATCTTGGATCTAGATTAGATTCAATCAATAGTGGTAATCCATGTAGCCTTAACACATATCTGATTTATATTGGTTTCAGTTGATCCAATGAGAAATCCTACAGAATTTCAAGTAAGTGTGCAGTCTTTATAAGAGGATCCACAACAACTCAGATAGAATTGTTTCCTTTGGATGTCTTCATAAGTCTGATGACAAAGTCCATGGTGTTGTTCTCCCATTTCCATGTTGGTATGGGAAATTGTTTCATCATCCCCTTGGACTTCTACCTCTCATCCTTCACTTATTGACATACCAGACACTTTGATGCATACTCAGCAATATCTATCTCTATGTTATCCCACCAATAATGATCTCTTAGATATCGAAAAATCTTTGTGTTTCCTCGTTTTATGGAGAATGTTTAACTATGTGCATCATCTAAAAGTTTCCTCTTTAACATTGGATTTTATGGAACACATAGTCTTGACCCAAATCTCGCTATTCCTTCTTTATTAACATTGATCTCCAAGGATTTCCCATTTCCAATAGTTTCCACTTTCTTTTGAATTCTCACATCATCCTTTTGAGAATCCTTTAACCTTTCCAAAAGAGACGGTTGAGAAATCATTTGTAAAAGGATTGATGATGTTCCCTTATTTATGATTTCATTGTCCATATTCATCAAATTTAAGAAGATTTGATCCTTTTTAATTCTCATCAATGATAGAACTATTGGGTCCTTTCTACATAGAGCGTCTTCCACCTTTTTTCTCTTTCCTAGGGTGGTAATGGATTGAGAAGTCATTATCATTGATTAGCTCTAACCATCTTCATTGGAACATGTTCAAATCATTTTGTGTGAATATATATATATATATATGAGGATTTTGTGATCCGTATATATTTAACACTTCTACCTAAAGAGGTAATATTTCCAAATTGTTAAAGCAAAGATTACTACAACCAACTCCAGATCATGTGATGGATAGTTTTTCTCATTAACATTCAATTTTCTTGAAGCATAGGCAATTACAAGCTCATTTTTCATTAACACATAGACCAAGACCTTCTTCAAATCATCACTGAATACCATAAAAAGTCTCCACTTGTGGGTAATGTGGTTATGTGTGTAGTGATAAGCCTCTATTAAAAATCCTTGAATTTATCTTCGCATTCATCACTCCATGAAAATTTTACTCCCTCCTGAGTTAGATTGGTAAGAAGGTTGAACAATTGTGAGAAATTCATCATAAATCGACGATAATGTCTAGATAACCCTAGTATGATACATATATCCATTAATGATGTTGGCCTCATCCATACATCAATTGTAGTTATTTTGGAGGGATCTAAAGATATCCCATTTCTTGTTATGATATGACCTAAGAATGATACCTCCATGAACCAGAACTCATACTTGATATACTTTTCTAGAGCTTCTCCTTTTGAAAGGACTCTAGTATAATGCTTATATTCTCATCATTCTCCTCCTTGATTTGGGAGTTTATTAGAATATCATAGATAAATACTAACACAAATTTGTCAAGGTAATATATAAAGACTCTATTCATCATGTCCATAAATATTTATGGATCATTAGTGACACTGAAAGGAATTACTATGAATTTATAGTTCCCGTATCTTGTATGAAAAGCAGTCCGGGGGACATCCTCATTCTTTACCCTTATATGCTAATATCCCAACCACAAATGAACCTTGGAGATGTATTGTTCCCCACGTAGCTGATTGAACTGGTCATCAATTCGGGGAAAAGGATTATTTTTATTTATCGTAATTTTTTTGAGCTCACAATAATCAACAAAAAGGATCATTGACCCCTCCTTCTTCTTGATGAAGAGGACTGGTGCACCCTATGGTGAAGCACTTGGTCTTATAAACCCTTTATCCAGATTCTGCTGTAGTTGTTTCTTAATCTTCTAATGTTATACAACAACTATTCTATATATAGTCTTGGATATTGGAAATTCCCCAGTTATATGGTCAATCACGAATTCAACATCTCTTATAGGAATAAAACCAAGAAATTACTTGGGAAACACCTCAATAAATTCCCTCACAATAGGTATGTCTCCATGGATGGTTGCTTCCATAGAATCAATCATATGAGTACGATACAATAGATCATAGGGAAGTAAAATCCATTCTTGAGATGATGGTTCTAAATAAGATTCATCCTCCTACTTGCACTTGTACAGAATCGAGGGTCAATTCTCCATATGGAGAGTGATTTCACTCTCACAGAAATTTATGTTGGCTCTATATAAGAAAAGGAAATCCATGCCAATAATTGCATCAAATTCCACCAATGGGAGTATGAAGAGGTTCTATAGGAATTTAAAACCACAAATTGTGATATAGGATGTGTTATATCCATGGGTTGTAATGATTTTTCCATTGTATTTTCTCACCAACATCTTTATTGCCATTATTTGGGGTGGTGTTGGTATTGTTCTACTAAACCTTCAGGGTATAAAATAATTCATAGAACTAGAATCAAAAAGTATGTTTACTATTCTTGAATGAATAACTATCATACCTTTAACAACTTCATTGTTGGTATACGCATCGGCAGTAGTGATGGAAAAGCTCTCCCTTACTGCCTTAGAGGTTTTTGGATGCCTCTGAAAACCCATGGATTTCGACACTGGTTTGCAAAGTTCCCTGGTTCTTTGTAGTTGATGAAATGAATAATGTGTTGATGGTCTAATGGAGAGTTTCTCTCCACAATCTCAACCACTATTTTATCTTGTCAACAGTTAATGGCTAGGTTCCTTCTCTTCCACAACTAAATAATTTCCTTCCACCCTTCAAAAAATTTCTGGGGTGCTTCTTTCCACACAATAAGAAAGTTGGGTTATAGAGTTTCATAGCACCGTTGGATTTATCCATCACACTGACAGAATTATAGTCCACCTTACATTTAATTTCCTCATGATACCCCAAAGATTCTCCGATCTCTATTTTGACATTGAGGGAACATCGAACAATTTCATCATAGCTCTTGATGTCACGAATCACTATGGATTTCCGTAGGCTAGGTTTTAACCCACAAAAGAAACGGTCAACATTTTATTTGGTGGTAACGAAAAAGCTGGAGGCATATCGTGCAAGCCTTGTGAATTTTTCCTCGTATGTTCCGATAGATTCATCATCATTTTTCATGAGGTAAAAGAAGTCACCTTTCATCTTATGTCAGATGGTAAGAGTAAAATATTTATCAAAAAACATTTTCTGTAAATCCTACCATTCCAATGCCTAGATATACTCCTCGGGATTCATATTTGTTTTATCAATTTCCACCATTGATTAGCTTTACCCTCCATACAATAAATAGCCAGAAGTACATTATCATTTTTATAACATGAAGGATGGAGAATATATTCCCGATGGATTTGATCTATTGTTTGATGATTGAGGGATTAGATGATCCATTAAAATTTGGAGGCCTTTGTCTCATGAAGCTCTAGATTACTATTAGTTATTTTAAAGTGGGGTTTGAACATTCCTTTTGACCCATGTTTTTATTAAAAAAATCATTTAAATGTGGGATTATCATAAAAAGGTTTTCGATTCCTGCTACCTTCAGATTGAGCATCTCATTAGAATAGTCATCACATTGATCATCACATCAGTTTTTATCCCAAGTACTCCTATTAACAGAAATTTTCTGGAATAAAATGAATGTTTTGGGAAACACATAAAGGGTAATCCAAATACAAAAACAGATGACTTATAAATTACTTTTATTTCCTTAACTTATGAATTTATAGGCTTCAATCTATGTTATCTATGATCTACTTTCCAACATATATTCTTAGGGGCATTTTTTTATTCACTTAATAATGTTTCATACTAATCTTATGAATTTAACAAAGTATATTATCTTGGATTGTCATAACACAGAGTGAATAAAGAACCATTTTAATGCACCAGTTCATTTTGGAGTCAAGCTCAATGCGGTGTTTTCGGATTTTTCCCCTAGACACATATGTGCTAGAGCTACCTCTACCTGATCGTATCTAGAAAGGGATGTGTTTTCTTGATAGACCACTTAATAATTACTCTAAAAAATTTAGGGATATTTTTATTATACTTAGTATTATCCATAAGGATTTTACTAGGGTTTTCTAATCATAATTTGAAAAATAACTAAACATACACTTTGATACGAATGATGACAAACCTACTCTTCATTACACACTTAAACATGATTTATTACATAAACATGAACTTAATCTTAATCTAAGGATCAAGAGGTCTAATTTCATGGAAAATTAGTAACATTACATAACAACTTATAACATAAAACACATCAACTTTATTTAAAACTTATTTTACCTAACCACAACATTCCTTTATACTAATCAATGTGTGGGATAACCTGAGGACATGTATGGGAAAAGGGTGAGATATAAATCCCCATAAGGGAGTAAAAAATGAATAGAAAGGATCAATTAAATGTTATAAAATTGTCATATCAATGGACCTTAAGATAAACATGAACATAAAGGCATGATATTGAATGATAATCATAACCGGGAAATGATGCAACATCATTTAACATGATATTAGCATGAGCCATGGATAATTGAACATGGAGGTTGATTAAACCCTAATTTAACATTAATTAACATGATTAAACCCTCATTTAACTTGAAACATCATGATACTAATATTTACTCAATGCAATAGAGCACTGTCAGGGCACACCAGTCTTAATCATTTCATTTCATGCATAAGTGTGCCACATGGGTCATATATAATGGATTCATTAAACATCGTCATTTATTACAAGATAAATGAATGTGAAATTAATACATGAAACTATATTATCAATAATTAAAGATACATAATGGTTAATACCCTTGATAGAGAAACGATCATGGTATTCACAACATAATGACATTGGCTTGGAAAATCGTGGTAAAATTTTGGCAGCATAACGTCGTGACATAATAATTCATAAAATATGGTTTATGAGAGTGAAATAGTTATATCATCATATTTACATGAAATTTATAGTAATGGGGTCATATAAATACATATCCCAATATATTTAATATAATTTACATTCAAAATTCAAAAACATTACTTGAATGTAAATGAGGAGAGACAAATCCCTTACTGAATTCTGTCTTTGTAACGATTGTACATGGGTGGCATTAATGAGATTGAAATGGGTATATAATCATTAAAACATAATTAGGGATATATGGGGGAGGTGATAAATCATACCCCAACATTTTTAATTGAAAAAATGGTATAACAACATAAGGAAATTTGGAAAAAAATGAGAAGACAAGAATTCACTTACATGGAAGTGTGATCCCAAAGGCTTGGGAGGTATTGAGAGAGGATTCATGGGATATTGTGGCTCATTAAGAGGATACTATATATTGGATGAAATATTAGGGACTTTCTACAAGATTTTGAGTGAATAGAATTGAGAGCTTGGGTGGGTTTATATAGGAAAAGGGAGGGAATTCTTTATTATTTTGGTTTTGAACACCACATATTAAAATAAACATAATCACAAACCATCCTATAGTTTTTCCCATGTTTTTTACCTAAGTGGAGTGGAAACAATTATTTTATATGGCCAATGGACTAACATCTAAAAATATTAGGCTTGATTATGTAGAGGTGAGTCACACTCTCAAGGTAATCATTTTAAAATGTTAAAATATTTTATAAGTCTTGGAGGGTCCACTAAATATGTGTAAAATAAATCAAACAAACCTAAAATCAAATTATTTTAAATTTAAAGCATATATTTTCTGAACATCCATTTAATGGTATTTTATTACATCACTATTGGGTCATTATGATGTCATAAACCACATTATATATTTAAACTGTATTTAATTTTTAACCAAAAATTTGATTATCTCAAAAAATTATGGAATATTCACCGTTGGAAATTTCCAAGATCATGATTCCCAAAAGAATATGTATTTTATCTAAATATTTTTCAAAATATGTTAATTGCAATGTATAAAATAAAAATATACATTTATAAAAAATTCATGTGTTATGATAAAAATAGCATTGAAACATTAATTAAAATTACAATTGTATTCATAAAAATTATATGATCATTTATATTTAATAAAAATTAATTTATTCATAATATTTCATTGAAAAATTATTTAATTAAAAAATCCATTAATTCATCAAAATATATTTCATAATTGAATAATAACTAAAAAATACTACTTGTGCTTTAAAAACTATTTAGAAAGTAACAAATAATAAAATGATTGTATATTATTTATAAAAAAATAATTCACATAACCATAGTGATAGGGTCTTTCTGCATAAACCGTTATTACACTAGCATAATACCTAACGGTAAGGAGTGCGATTGTGACAGACTCTTGGGGTGGATCAGATAACATCGCTCGGGTGGTAATCTCTATCAACTTCCACTTCTCCAATAGGAAGTTCCATTCATGCATAAAGTGTTAAATATCATATTGGGATTGGTCAAGAAAAAAGCCCAGTGACTCCTCCTCCTTTCTGATCTCTGAAAAACGGGTTTCATACAGGGAAATTCTCCTAGATGAGGCCATCACTTCCTTTTTCTGAGTATATTGGATTTGTTAAAGCCCTATATTTATACTATTGATGAGATCACTGTTCAATAGCTATATTAGAAATAATAAAAATTATTTACAGTATTTTAAAATCCAAAAACATAAAAAGAAGGAAGTGAATATATCTTGTATAACAATTTTACCAAATAAAACATTTAATTAGATCAAGAATAATTTTCATTCATAAAATTTTGGATCATAACAGAAAATATTTAATTCATAGAGACTGTAATATACTCTAATAATTACCCACATTTGGATATGGATGATCATGGTGTTTTTTCATCTTTTCTACCTGTTTATTTATCATGGTCAGCTATAAAAGTGTGTTAGATAGAGAAAGCTAAAAGGACTATACCTGGTGGGCCCTATTTGATTACTACAACGTGGTCCTAGTAGCATGAACAACTCATCATAAGACCTTGAGAAAAAAAATTCCATAATTTTTCATTTCCCCAACTTTTCCTTCGATGGTGTTGGCTAGAGGTACTATAGGGGCCTACCTGATATTCTCCATCATTAGGCAGCATGAAGATGTTTATCAACATGATGAAATTCATATAAGAATACTAATGTTTTTCATCATAGGTGTATTTAAATACTAGGTAGACCCTAGGTATATTCCTTTCTTTGGAGGCATGAAATCATTGAGGGTTTGAGAAGGATTCGTTAACAGTGGAGCAATCTTCATCCCATTGTTCCATCAACGCCTAATATTCTAAGATTTGTATGGATGTGATATTGATGAAAATAATAATCCATGAAAGGATCATGTATATTAGGATGTTCATACCATCTTAAGATATCATAGGTGACACCATGGGAGAAGGTGTCTGGTTTGTGATCCAACCAATCATTGTACTCCTATGTCGCAGGGTTATAAACCTACTTCCATTCACCCAATCCTTCACTATTTCTATCAATGTTGACAGATAAATATCTTACATGTTCTAGGATGTTTCCCAACATGAATATACCATTACCCACTTGGTTATAGATTCAATCATGGAAAACAAAGAATTTTTCGATGGGTTTTCCAAGGATATTATGGAAA
Organism: Viscum album; assembly: GCA_963277665.1. Taxonomy (NCBI): domain Eukaryota; kingdom Viridiplantae; phylum Streptophyta; class Magnoliopsida; order Santalales; family Viscaceae; genus Viscum; species Viscum album. The sequence goes on from OY728129.1 coordinate 1,450,285,145, forward strand.
GGGAAGTGATTGGGGAGGTCAGTACAATCGTCTTCATGTGGGCCTCTTGAAATATGGAAGCTTTAGAATACCCTACTCCATGTAATTGAGGAAATAACATAGAATTTGTACATATTTTAATGAATATGTATTATTCCTCTTGGTTGGAAAGGGAGCCCTAGGAGCCTAGCCTAGGAATGAGGTTGCAACCTGATGTGGGGCAGGAGCCACTTTCTCTTGTCTAGGAAGCTACGCTTGGAGAGGTGGTTTCTGTAAATAATTTTCTAGGTGAGGCTTCACATTATGAGATTAAATAATGTGACTAGGATCTATAGTAAAAGGGTCCAATAACTTTAGTAGCGTGGGGTCCTCTAACTATATGTCGATAAAAGTCCCTACCTTCTTAAATTTTCTATTGAGAGTTGGAGGAGGAAATGGAATTACTCTTTGAAATTATTGTAAGGATTAATCTTATTTCTAGGCCTTGTGAGAATAATCCCAGAACCAAAATGGGATGGTTAGAATGATAGGGGAAGGGAAAAACTCAATCTTGAAATTCTATATGCGCATCTTTAGTAGTTTCTCTTGATCCAGTGTCATATTGAGTGAACAAGTGATGCATTTATACTTGGAGAAAAAATATATAACTCACTTATCTGGATTTTTCAGGCACATAAAGAGTTCAAAAATGGAGTTCTTACACATGGTAGAGCTTAAATTATAGAGGAACTACATAAGGTGGTATCTACATCTAGTGATAGACCATATAGGTATCCGATTATACTAGATGAATTTAGGTCCTTCAATATCTAAATGAGACATTAGATCATGGCATAATCCTTCAAATCTGGGGTTCTTATAATGGGTCTACACCTTGATATGAAGTGGCCTAAATATTATAGCAGGTATCCCCTCCCACTGGCTATGGAAAATATAGGGTTCCCAAAATCTTGGGGTACTTTTATTTCATCAATACATGTTGGGTACAACTTTTCAATAAGTGGTATTTATAACTATCATATCTCTAGTTTCCCAAGTCGAGTGTGAGACTAGATATCAGATCATATTACAAGGGATATCTACCGTGATGAGGATTCCCAACCATCGATTTTTTGAAAAAATATTTAACTCGGTATGTAGGATCGATGACACATGGATCATCTTTATCTGGGTCCTAAGGACAATGATCATGCTTCTTGGGAGGGTTGGGTGATTTATAATGTGGTCAATTTACGTATACCTTTGTTTCTTTTCACTTGGGATGTTCATTGTTTCCAAGATTGACTATAGAAAACTATCCAATGATGACATTTTTCATCCTTAGTGGAGGAGAAAAGGGATCTCTTTCAGTTGCACTGTAATCCAAGTGATTCTCAATAGGGAGATCGCCAATGATCCTCTTATTATCCAGGACCTTCTAAAGTATGGAAAAAACTGTGGGATCATCCTCAATGATAGGATAAATATTTGAAGTATCTTAGGTTTCAATCTTATCCTTACCCTTGTTTGTATTTTGATGGGAAATAAATTATGTAGAAGGATCCACATGGATAATTTCCTTCTATTGTTGTTGGGTGAGACACCTGTATGAGTGTCTACATGGTACACTGATTCCCTAAGATATTGATATTTACTATCAAACCCTAAATCAGAGTCTTTATCATTAGACAACTCAGGAATAACCTTGTTTATTTTAACTACATCTGAATGGAAATCATTGATATCAATAGGTTGGTTAGGTTATTGTAGGATAAGGATTAAGTGTGGAGTTTTATACTATCCCCTATAAAATATCATTACCTATGTAGACACCTCTTTGATGATTATATGGTGAACAATGAGGCTCTTGATGAAAATATTTTTGTTGGACTGGTGGTACATGGGTGACATAGGGTGCTCAGCCAATGGCATTACTACCAACTCAACCCTATAGCACTTTTGATTGATGTCATTGATGTTATCCCAACATCCTGGATTAACCAAATAATGATAATAGAAGTAGTGAATCATTTCCTAGATGGTCTAAAGAAAACCTGTTTCATATCCCTTGGTGGGGTACATTGGGATATATAATTTGGAAGTTGTATTTTGAAAAAACACCATTGACAGCTGAACAATAGCTAGAGCCTGACATATTATATCTTAGTTAGAGACATGTCTCTTGTCTAGGTACTCTCAATCTTAGAACATCACTATCATAGAGATTTATTGTAGTGCTGACATAGATCCATGTAGCAATAGGTCGTATAGAATAGGAGACACTATGCAGGATACCTATTCATTGTATGCTGGTTCATCCCTTTAAAGTTCCACCAATCACCTCATCATTTCCTTATAGGTTGGAGTGTTCACCATTTCCTCATGTTCAAGGGATGTGGAAATCATATGATAGTCTTCATGATACTCACTATCGAAAGGTGTCATCCTATACCAAAACAACTCTCCATTATCTTGGGTAGTTGTATAGGGGTATACTAGAGACAATGGATATAGATGAACTATGAGCCCTTGTAAGGGAGCCATAAACTACTCCACCTACATGTACTTATGGTGGGATTTGAGGATCCTATAGAATTTTCCTTCCGGGATGGTGAATCTCACCTATTAGGATCATTCATTAGGATTTGGTTATGAGAACATGGCACTTCCCATGATTTCTCCATTATTAGTAGTTGGTCTCCCTTTTTCCTTGGGATGGTTCTTCAGGGAAGGACATTTCTTTATCATTGGGAGAACGTCTATGGTGACAAGTGGAAACATCATGGTGGGGTGGGGGACTTTCATACTAGTTGTCTAGAGCATGAGGAGGACCTTCATGTAGGTTAAAATAGACAAGGGGTGAACCTCCATGTTGAGGATCGAGAATAAAGAGATGACCTCTGTACTGGTTTCTAAAAGTATAGGGTGGACCACTACTCTTATTAGAGGAAACATGGGGAGGACCCCCATGATGATTGTATAAATGGTAGGGAGGTCCTACACTCTAATTGGATGTGACATGGGGAGGACCTATGTGTCTTATAGTAGTGATAGTACATGGATGGATTCTATACTATTTTTAAATGAAGTGTTTAGGACCTCCTCTCTGATCGGTGTTGGAATAGGGAGGACCTTCTATAGAGCTAGGAATGGTATGAGGCGGACCTTCATGTTGAATGAGGGAGTCAGGAGGATCTCTTATTGGGTTGGAGATGGTGTGGGTAGGACCTCTACATTAAAACACACCATCACTAGTTACACCATACCTACTCTTTGGGGTTCCATAAATTGACAGAGTCATCCTAACCTGCCTGTGGGGTGGTTGAGGTATCTATCCCAATCAGGATAAGCTAGATCCATAATCATCCATTGTAAGGATGTGGTGATTTGAATTGGGGATTGTAGGGGACACTAATATTGTGTAAGGTGATCCTATTTATCAGGTATTCCAATGGTCATATTTCTAACTTTGGGATTAGTTTATTCCAACTAGGGATAACAGATTTAGGGTAAATTTTAAATGTGATTTTCTATAAAATAATGACCATTTCTGGTGTTTATGGGTCCTGGTGGGAGACCTCCTTGGTGGATCTATAGTAATAGTTGTAGATGAGGTGACTCGGGAATTCCCCACCTTCTTGGAGTAGGGGAGTGAGTCGTAGGATCACTCTAAGGAGAGACTCCAAGAGTGTGTTTCCATGGGAATGGGTAGTGGTTTCTCCATACATGACCCTTGGTGGGAATGGTGTTGGTGAGGTGCTGAAGCCTCTAGGTCATTGAGGGGAATTCCCCTTGTGGGAAGGACCCCTTGTTTCTTATACCGACATACAATGGTGTCCATCACCATCCTTTGCATTATTTTTGAGGGTGATAAGGAAAATAGGCACTCGATAGCTGATTTCATGTTGGAACTGGGGTATAGGTGGTGGCTTATGGGATTACCGCAATAACATTTCTCCTTCCCCAGTTCTAGAGGGAGTTAGGTTTCTAATTTCTTATGGTTTAAGTCCTCAATGAATATGGATTAAGTCTTTATTACATGTATAAGGAAAAGTGTTTTCTATTCCAACAACATCATCCAATATTTTAATGATTGAGAGAGATATGAGCTCGTAATTTCATAGACCAATAGTTTCCTACTATAAACATTCCTAATTTCCATTGAGATCCAAGCTTGGTATACTATTGTTTTTTTGGGACCTGGAACCAGATATCGGGATCTAGTGACATGAAAATCGGTTGATGTCTCGAACATTACTGTTCTCTTTGTTGAGGAGAATACAATCATGTCAGGTTCTCTATTCTTATTTATAATTCTTTTTTATGGTTCTCCTGTTTGCCCGGACATGGTATTTGAGTGTCGTCAACCCCTATTTCCCCACATTCCCTCTTTCCAATTATGGGTAGATTTCATCACTTCTAATGAATATTTTTTTATCATTGATCTAAATGTAAGTATGGGACATCAGTTCCTCATTTCATTGATTACTCCTTGGATCTAATATCTTAGTGTGGGTATCCCTTATAGGGTTAAGTCATGTAAAGACACAACTTCAGTTACCCAGAGTTGGTGAATTATTACATTACATTGGCATGATATAAAGAATCATGTCATGAAATACTGATTAGATTAGTATCCTTGGAACTACTAGATATATACATAAGTTTTACATCACATCATGAGATAAAAAAACAAATTTTTTTGTCCCCTTTGAACACACTTATATCCCTTAGCCTATCCTAGCAGGTCAACCATAAAATAATTTTTCACATCCTGGGAAAAATAAATCATAAAAGGGGTGATCTTAGATGCTCAGTATGGATAACAATATAGTGGAAACATTCATAAATAATCATAAACCTTTAAGGAAATTTATATGACTAAACCATAATCCTTTTAAACATAAAAATATGTATAATATGGCAAATATAAATCAAATAATTCCATTTACTTATTCACAATAATATTTTAATCGTTGAATAATCACATGCAATATCAATAACAAATTTCATAATGATGTAATTCATAATGACTGACTTCATAACAACAAAGGCAAGACCTTGTGCCAAGAATACAAATAATATTTTTTCAAGGACTTGTTCCAAGACACTGTTTTGTCTCATGATCCCTACTGATGCATCAATGAGCTATAGCAGGCTTTACCCAGCACATACTAAGTCCAATACATTCCTTATATGAAAAGGATTAAACATATAATAAACATTCGTATTAAAAACAACATACATAATGTCAATAATTAACACATAAACCATGAATGGTGTAAAAATAACTCATCCATAGTCAACATATCACAAAACATTCAATAAAATATATATGATTTGTATCCAAATACATCAATTTCAATCAAGATTAAAATCCATCAAAGGATGTTGACATAGATGAAATCAAATATTTTTGTAGAGAAATATCTCATTCTATTTTGAAATCATTTAAAATTCATATAATTATAAAAAAATCATTTATTATGAAAATATTCTTATAATCTTGAATGTCAATCTTAGAAGATGTTATAATGGTAGTAGGATATCTCCTCTCGGTGGTCTAGGGTTTCCGCCGCCCCCTCCTCTCATTCCTTTTCTCCATTTTCCATTGTGTTTCTCTTTCATCCTTCCAACTCAGGTTTGGATCTTTCAGATCTCAGGATCTCCGGTGAGCATTGGCTTCATTAGGTGTGCATTCTCATGGCTGGGGACTCAGCACATCAGAATCTTTGTTGGTGAAGCATTCCCCTTTGACGGAGCGATTCTTGCAGTCCTCGACGCGCTGATTCATGCCTCATTCGCCGATCTACTCGCGTGGACCACTACCAAGGCCTTCATCTGCTCAAATATACTCTGGCCACTTGTCCCATCACTCCTTCTAGGTTAGTTTTGGGTTTTGGCCACCATGGTGGTTTTGGGATGTGATGTCTGAGTGGATAATGGTTTCCAGGAGGTGCGTCTGACACAAGCTTCTCCTCTGTTGGCGATTATTCATCAAATATACTAATTAAAGATGGATTGTAAGGTGCTTTTTGTTGAAAATGTTCTGTTTGTTGTTTGATCGATGTAGTTGCTTAAATTTACAGATATTTTTTATTTTTGTGAGTTTGTTTTTGGTTCTCTTGTGTCGTCAGTGTTCTCGTTGGCGTGGGGGTTTCTTATTTTCGATAATGACAACGTGTGCTGATCCATTGGATTCGGATCACCTGCGATGCTAATGATGAAGATGGGATTATTGAGAATCAGGGTTATGTTCAGGGAGCATGGCTCGAGGCTGTTCAAGGCCCAAGCTGTTGACTGATATGTCCTATTTTTGAATTTGAAGTTTTAATGATGATGTCCTATATTGGATTTTGAGCATGTATGCCATGGTGTTTGAAGTCTTTTATAGATTATTTTTAGGTTCCCACTCATCCATAATTTGGTGTATTGAGAAAATGAAAAAAGGATCTAGAGGAGGGATGATGTTATAATGGTTGAAAAAATCCGCACCCACCGTATAAGTTTAAAAAAGACATTCTAAATTAAATTTTGTCGAGAAGGTCATACAGTTCCTTCTATGGAAAATGACGAAAAGATTCCTTTCAAAACAAATGTTTTCAAATAAGGGTATAATTGAATTTAACCCATAGTAAAGTGAATTGTAAAAATGTTTTGAATTTCATTTTTAGGAAAACACGGATGTGGATGATAAAGAGGTTCTTGTAGATACATATGTATTAACAACCACAGATAAGTAAAGAGATTGTATAGTTAAACCTTACCTTGTACTTTTACTTAGTTGATGGTATGTTAACCTCTTTTAAAATAGTTAAAACATTGTTAATAAATTATACAATAATCATATACATAAATATGATATCATATTTGATCTTATAATATTTCTTTGTTAATAATATTTTAGTAGTATCATCGTTTCAGGTGTTAACTGATTTGTTTTCCATTATATGATTGGTTACGTAAGTCATGTTTGTTATAGATAAGATGTATTTGATCCAAATAAAGAGTTATATTATATTTATAAACATTATTTTTAATCATAATGTGAAAATTATTCTTGAATGATTACGATGTGGAATGAATCTCATCACGATTGTGGAGATTGTAATCCATACGTACACAGGAGCGAAAATATCATTATATTGATGGTGAAATCATATTTAATTGGATATTATATCATATATAAATAATCATTAACATGTTATATTTATTATTTAGATCAGTTATACTCATTATTATACCTATCCAATTAATGAAGTGTTTGAATAACAAACTACACCACTACGGGGAGAGGGTTAGCCGTACAAACACACGTAGGGCGACTTTGTCATTCATATGATGGATAGAATAATGAATATGGTTATACCATTTTTATAATAACATCATATTAAATTGAATATACTAAAGTTATAATTATATAATGGAAACAACAAAGAAATAGGAAGTGGAAGAATAAATGAATTTGAAATAGGTGATGAAATATTTACCTCATCTTCTAGTTCTTCCTTTTTATTTGATCAAAATGGCTCCATAGGTTGGATTTCTGACCAAAGGAATGCCTATAAGATGAAGGAAGGAAATTTGGGATGATATTTGGGCAGTTCTTGGCCTAGCCAAATGGATTAGGAGGTGTGAATGTAAGATAAGGGAAAGTACCCTTTTATAAGAGAGGTGGGGGTCACTTTAGGAAAATCTTGAAATATTAATTTATAATAAAATCATTTTCTATTTACAATTTCTCCAAAATGATTTATTTAGAGGCTATGTTGGGGATGTGTTGAAAAACTCTCAACCAAAAGGGTTTTGACATGTTTAGGTCACTATATTAACCTTATCTTTTAGATTTAAGTTTTAGTTAAATAATTTGATATTTACCATGTCTATTTTTATTTTTATATTATATGGTTAATAATTTTACTATAACAGGACAGGAGAGTCCCATGTGGTTCATTATTAATATATATAACCTTATATAAGTCCTTTTGCCAAACTGTATTTTTTTAGAAATATTATATCAATTAATAATATAGTGTTTGTTTTAAAAACTCAATTATGTCAATTTTGATACTATTTAGTATTTGGTTTTTTAGAAAATCAGAAAATCATGATTAAATAGAAAAAATATTTTAATAAACCCTAACATATCATATTTACTGATAAAATTATCAGAATTTGTCAGAAGTCTCATTTTACATTTATTTAGATATTTAAATTATCAATTATTTTAATATTTCATTATTAAGGTAATTACTGCATCGTTATTGTGTCATAAAAATATTAAGTTATTTAATTTCTAAAAATAATAAGTAAAATATCATTATGTAGGAAATATTTTTATATTTATATGTAATTTTTATAGTAAAATTTATATTGTGTGTACTCGTGTATTAAAAATGGTTTAATTATTAAACTATGAATTTAACTCTTTTAACTCTTCTTAAAAAAAATAATAAATGTCCTAATCTGTTCCAAGTGGACTAAAACAATCATATTTTATCCCTAAGTTTGTTTTTGGTTGAATTACACTTATCGAATAGAATTAGGACATGTTTTAGGGTAATTATAAAATAATTGTTACCCTTAATTACCCTATTTACTTTTAACCGTGGTAAATAATAGTAAAATGTTACTATTCACCAAGAATTATTTTCATATTATTAAACCACATTTTACTTAATAATTTCAACCGTGTCTCTAGGATTTTTGAAATTTTATGCACAGAAGAGGTAAAATAATATTTTATGAAAATTTGTAAATGCTCGTAGAAGGCGGGTAAAAGACGGTAAAAGTTCAATAAAATTTTATATATCTAAACATATTATATAATGACTCCAATTAATTACATTGAACATATATATGTATTATGAATATATTCTGACTTAAAATAAATTAAAATAATATAACTAATTATTTAAATAAAATGTCGGTTTTAAACAAAAACATAGTGTTTTTCACTATTCATAAAAAATTGATTGTTTTCAGAAAAATATCAAAAATTCACCCCAAGCCAATTTCAATATTCAAAATTCAAAAATGATGTCCATATTGAATAATAAAATTTATGAAATTTCAAAAAGTAGGTTTTACTATTCATAACGGTTAGTTTGATTGGTCATCTTGTGTTAAAACACCAAGTTGCGTACAATGCAAGATACTGCATTATTCAAAGGGAAACATATTGTGGAAGATTGGGGTGTAACATTCTCCCCTACTTAAAATAATTTCATCCTCGAAATTTCTGGAATATCACTTCATAAAAAGATTCATGTTGTTTCTCATTATAAGTTCCTTGGGTTCCCACGTAGCCTCTTCCATCTTATGGTTTCTCCATAGAACTTTTATCAGACGAGTCGTTCGGTTTCTCAACAATTTTTCTCTGGTATCAAGAATTTTGATAGGCTTTTCACAATAAGACATATCAGGTCCTAGTTCAATTTATTTATAGGTGAGTACATGTGTTGGGTCAGACATGTATTTTTTCACCAGAGATACATGGAACACATCATGAACTTTGGGGAGACATGGAGGCATTTGCAAAAGATACGCCACAACCGTAATTCATTCTAGAATTTCGAACGGTCCGATGTACCCCGGAATCAATTTACCATTCTTACCGAATCGTATAACACCCTTCCATGGAAATACCTTCAAGAAAACATGATCTTCTACTTGAAATTCGAAATCCTTCCTTCGGTTATCGGCGTTAATCTTTTGCCTACTTTGAGCTGCTTTGATGTGGTTTTGGATAATCTTTACTTTTTCTATTGTTTCCACAACATGTTCTAGGCCTACAAGTTTTCTTTAACCAATATCATCCCAACAAGTTGGTGTGAGACATCTCCTTCTATATAACGCTTCATATGGTGACATCCGAATAATTTAATGGAAGATATTATTATATGAAAATTCAACCAGAGGTAATTTTTGATCCCATTTACCTTGAAAGTAATGTGAGGAAGATCTCAACATGTCTTTTAAGGTTTGTATAGTCCATTCTGATTATCCATAAATTTGTGGTTGGTAGGCAGTTCTCAAATGAATTTCAGTATCCAAGGCCTTCTGAAGACTTTTCAAGAATCTTTATGTAAACTGAGGATGGCGATCATAAAAATCAATAGGGGTACACCATAGAGTCTTACAACTTCATTAATATATAGTATTGCTAGATGTTCAAGTGGAAAATATTTTCTTATAGCAAAAAATTATGCTGACTTGGTGAGATGATCAACAATGACCCATATTTCATCATTCTTTTAAGGAGTCTTTGGTAGACCCATGAAAAAGTCCATCGTAATATTATCCCATTTCCACTCAGGTATGGGAAGAGGTTGCATGACTCCATCAGGTTATTTTCTTCCTGATTTCACTTATTGAAAAACCATACATCTCGACACAAAATCAACAATCTCCCTCTTCATGTTGATGCACTAAAAATGTTCATTCAAATCTCTATACATCTTGGTGCTCCAAGGGTGTATAGAAAAATTAGAGCTATGATCATCATCCAATAATTCTATTTTTAGATCAGGTATGTTGGGAACACAGAGTCTCTTCCCAAATTTCAAAATTCCATCTTCATATATGAAGTCACTCAATCTCCTATCATTCACAGCTTTAATCTTATTTTTAAACTCCTCATCACCAGTCTGAGAACTTTTTATCCTTTCTTGTACAGATGGTTTGGAAACCATTTGAAAATTTATTGATGTTTTAACTTCCATGGTTATTCCCATATCCATATTTATTAGATCCATGAAAATAGGATCCCTCTCAACTCTCATCTTGTTCAAAAATCCATGATCATTTATGCTAAAATAATTTTTTACCTTATTTTCCATCCCATGGTGGTAGTGTATTGTGCAATCATAATCCTGGAGTAGTTAAAGCCATCTCTTTTTCTTCATGTTGAGTTCTTTTTGTGAGAAAATATATTTCAAACTCTTGTGATCAGTATAAATATCACATTTTCACCATATAAATAGTGTCTCCATATCTTCAGAGAAATGATTACAGCTGCTAACTCAATATCATGAGTGGGATTTTTATTCTCATAAATTTTTAGCTATCATGATGCATAGGTAAAAAATCTATCATTCGGCATAAGGACACAACCAATTCTTTTATTTTAAGTATAACTATAAATAACAAATCCATCATTCCCTGATGGTAGAGTCAAGATAAGATCATTAAATAATATTCTCTTCAGTTCTTCAAAACATTCTTCACATTCTTTTTTCCAAATTTTTTTACTCCTTTACGTGCGAGCTTGGTTAATGGGTTAGCCAATCGAGTACAATTTTGGTCAAAACCCTGATAATAACATACCAAACGAATAAAACTATGTACCTCAGTCATACTCTTCGGTGATGGCCATTCTTTGATTGCCTTGGTCATTTAAGGATTAACTTATATTCCATCCATAGAGACAATATGGCCATGAAAAGAAATCTCTAGAAGCGAGAATTCACACTTGCTCAATGTCCCATATAATTCATTTCTTCTGAGGGTTTTCATAATAGTGCGCAAGTGATTTTTCTGATCATGGTAGCTTTTTGAGTATACCAAGATATCATTAATATATACCACTAAAAAGTCATCAATATATTCTTTGAAAAATCTATTCATTAAATCTATGAAGATAGAGGGTTCATTAATGAATCCAAAAGGCATTAATATAAACTTGTAATGCCCGTACCTGGTTCAAAATGTTGTTTTGAAAATATCTTCCTTGTTCCAACACAACTGATGATATCTAGATTGAAGGTCAATCTATGAAAAATATTGATCTCCATGAAGTTGGTCTAATAAATCATCAATGCGATATAGAGGATACTTGTTCTTTATTGTTATTGCATTGATCTCCCTATAGTAAATGCACAAACTCATAGATCCATCTTTCTTCTTAACAAAAAGGACAGGGGATCCCCATAGAGAAACACTGGGGAGAATAAATCCCTTATTACTCAATTCCACTAGTTGTTTCTTTACTTCCACTAATTCCATAGTGACCATTCTATAAGGGGTCTTCGATATGGGACTTGAACCAGGAATTAAATAAATGGAAAACTCAATTTCTTGTTATGGAGGATGTCCATGTAAATCCTTTGGAAACACATCAATATATTCTTTCTAAATAGGTACGTACTCTATTCAAACATTATTTTCCTCACACATAGTTATTTCATTCTCTTCTTCCCCAATAATTGAATTTAGTAGAGCTACTTGGGGTGGATCTAGATAAGAATCTGGTGGTGACGTTTCAGCTCTAAAGATAAGGTAATCTTATCATCATAAAAAAATATAACCTCCTTCTTCTTACAATAAATGTTAACATCATGGTCCGAAAAAAAAAACTCATTATGAGGATTATATCAAATTCAATCATGGTTATGATGATGAGATCAGTAGATAAAGAACATTTGTATACCCTAATTGGAACTAGTCCACAAAACAATATTGTGATGATACATTCCTTAGAAGTTTTTACAGGAAACTCCTTGTTATGTGAAATTGAAAATATCAAATTTTCATAGCAAATTGGGAAGATATGAAACAATGTGATGATTCAGAATGAAATAAAGCATTGGCTAATCTTTTGGAAACCAATAAATTACTTTCCAGCATGTCTTTTAGAGATTCAACAATAGCATTAGTGATCACATATGATTGGCCTTTCTCCCCTGAATTTTTCTTAGGTATGTTCCCTTGGCGCTTATGAAATTCATTTGCATAATATTCCTTTTTTCTACAATTGTAACATTCAACATTGAGAGCCTCTTTCTTTCCCTTGGAATCACGAGCTTGGTGTCCTTTTTCACCACACTTGTAACAGTCTCCCATTCCCTTCAGGAAAGTACCGAGGTGTTTATTCCCACATTTACTATAGGATGTATATTGATCTTTTCCCTTTTCCACATATTTCCATTTCTAGAGTGTTCATACAATATCTTATTTTCTTATTTTGATTTTAAGTCATAATAGCTAGAGAATTCATTTTCTGTCTTGATAGCACATGAGATAATATATTTGTGCGATAAGAAGGATTGTGAGGCTAATGCTCAACAGAGAAATGGTATTAACCCATCAATTAATAGATCAATATTACTAATTGTGTTACATATATAATCATTCCATATCCGCTTTATGGTCATGAGGAAATTATTTTTCTAATAAAATCAATTTAAAATCCCACCATTCAATGTTCGATACTTCTTCATCTTCTTTATTGTTTTGGATTAATGGCCACTATTGATCTGCATCTCCCGTGAGACGATAAAATGCAATGACATCTTTTTCCCTTCCACTACTCCCCAAAGTATGAAACATTTTCTCTAAATAATTTACCCATTTCTCAGATACTAATGGACTTGTACTCCCATTGACTGTTTGTGGTTGTTTCCTCATGAAGTGGTCTAACATTGATCCTCTGTGTTGTGGATCTGGGTGCTCCATATGGGTAAGGTTATTATTCATAACATGAGTGAGTTGTCATAGTATGGTGATAAGCTGATCAGCACCAGTTGCATCACCATCTCCAATATAATTATCTTGAGTAAGAGGGAATTCCCCACATGGATTATGTGTATTGATACAGTTTCCATTCCTTCCACTAGGAACCATTTCTAAACAATGACATAAACTAGATTAGTTTATGAATCGAAATATATAATTACAAACATCGAAAACAGTTAACATAAATTGAACAATTTATGGATATAATCCATAATCATAAAAAAATGTTTTCATTGAAGTGGTATAAATACTCATAAATTATTCTTAATGGTTTGAAAAGAAAATGTGAATTATCCTAAGCACATCCCTTGGGAGTGTTGTAACCAAGAGTGCAGCAAGGCGTATTTTCATGTACCCAGATAACCCAGGTCAAGACCAAAACACCTTGTAGGAGTATTTACTCCTTGGTACATATGTTCCAGAGCTGTCTCTACCTGATCATATCCATATAGATATTTCTTTCTTAGAAAATACACAATATCTCTACATTACCAAGATTCTAAGAAGTTATTCTATACCAATCCTCAAAGTCTATCTTAGGGTATTGTGCTCTAATCAGAGTTTATCTAAATCTAGTTTCCAAGGTTTGTACTAAATATCCTCTAATACCAACTATAACGCCCTGGCCCCAGTTACCCATAGTTGGTGAATTTTTACATAACATTGGAATGATATATAGAATCATGTCTTGAAAAACCGATTTGTTTACTAGCCTTGGAAGTTCTAGACACATACATATGTTTTACATTACATCATGAGATAAAAACAACAAAAACATTTTGTCCCATTTTAACACACTTATATCCCTTATCCTATCCCTGTAGGTCAACCATAATATAATTATTCACATCCTTGGAAAAATAAATCATAGAATGAGATGAACTCAGATGCCCAGTAAGGATAACAATATATTTGAAACATTCATAAATAAGCCCAAAAATTTAAGGAAATGTATAAGACTAAAACATAATCCTTTTAAACATAATCTTCTGAATAATATGGCAACTATAAATCAAATATTTCCATTTACTTATTCACATGGAAATTCTACTTGATGAATAATCACATGCAATATCAATAGCCAATTTAATATTGATGGAATTCATAATGAAAAAATTCATAACCACAGAGTCAAGGCCTTGTGACAAGAATACAAATAAAATTTGACAAAGGACTTGTGCCGAGACACTAGTTTGTCTCATGAGACCTACCGATTCAACGAGGAGATATAGCCGGCTCCACCCATCACTTACTAAGTACAATTCATTCCTTATATGTAAAGGTATAAACATAACACAAAAATTCGTATTAAAACTAGCATATGAAATGTAAATACTTTATCCATAAACCATGAATGGTGTAAAAATAACACATACACAATCAACATATCACAAAACCTTTCATACAATATGGAATATTTTTATCATAACAAATCAACTTCAAACTGGCTTAAAATCCATCAAATAATGTTGACATAGATGAAATAAGAACATTTTGTAGAGAAATATCTCATTCTGTTTTGAAATTATTTAGAAGTCATATAATTATAAATGAAAACATTTATTTTTAAAATATTTTTATATTATTTTATGGGAAGCTTCGACGATGTTATAATGGTGGAAAATATCCACACCCACCATATAAGTTAAAAAAAGACATTCTTACCTTAATTTTTCCGAGAAGGTCATAAAGTACCTTGTTTGGAAAATGACAGAAAGTTTCCTTTCCAAATAAATGTTGTAAAATATTGGTATAAATGACTTTAAACCATAGTATAGTATATAGTAAAAATGTTTTGAATTACATTTTTAAGAAAACATGCATGTGGATGTTAAAGAGGTCCAAGTAGATACTTACTTATTAACCACCTTAGATAAGTAAAGAGATTGTGGAATTATCGATTACCTGGTAATTTTCCTTAGTCGATGGTATGTTAAACTATTGTATAATAGTTAACAAATTTTTATTAAATTATACAAGAATTATATAAATAAATATGATATCATATATCATCTTATAATATTTCTTTGTTAATAATATTTTAGTAGTATCATCTTTCGGGTATTAACGGATTCGTTTTCCTTTATATGATTGTTTACATAAGTCATGTTTGTTATGTATAGAATGTATTTTAATAATAAACATAATGATATTTTGTTCATAAACATTATTTTTAATCATAAAATTAATATTATTCTTGAATGATTACGATGGGGAATGAATCTCATCGCCTTTGTGGAGATGGTAATCCGTACATACGCTTGAGCGATAGTATCATTATATTAATGGTGAAATCGAATGTAATTTGATGTTATATATTATATAAAGAATAATTAACATTTTATATTTATTATTTACATCATTTATACTTATTATTATACCTATCCAAATAATGAAATGTTTAAATAACAAACTACACCACGACGTGGAGACGGTAAGTCCTACGTACGCATATATGGTGACTTTTTCATTCATATGATCAATAAAATAATGAATATGTTTATAAAATATTTATAATAACATCATAGCATATAGATGATACTGGAGTTATTATTTTATAATGGAAACAACAAATAATGAGGAAGTGGAAGAAGAAAAGAACATGAAAGAGGTGACGAAATATTTACCTCTTCTTCGGGTTCTTCTTTTTGATTTAATAAAAAGGGATCCTTAAGTTGTTTTTATGACCAAAGGATGGCCTCTATGATGAAGGTAGGAATGTTGGGAGGATATTTGGGTAGGTTTTTTCCAAGCCAAATGGCTTTGGAGGTGTGAAATTAAGATAAGGGGAAGTACCCTTTTATAAGAGAGGTGAGGGTCACATTAGGAAAAGATTGAAATATTATTTTATAATGGATCCAAAATGATTTACTTCAATGCTTAGGTGGGGATGGGTCAAAAACCTCTAAACCCATAGGTTTTTGATAGATTTAGGTCACCATATTAACCTTATCTTTTAGATATAACTCTTAGTTAAATAGTTTGATATTTACCATGTCTCTTTGTATTTTTATATTATATGATTAATAATCTTACTATAACAAGAAAAGAGAACCCCATGTAGTTAATTAATAATATATATTCTTATCTATGTTATTTTTCCAAATCGTATATTTTTATGAATATTATATCAATTAATAGTATAGTATTTGTTTTAAAAACTAAATTATCTCAATTTTGACACTATTTAGTATTTGGATTATGTGAAAATCATAACAGCATGATTACTTCGAAAAAAATTATTTAATCAACTCTAACATGTCATATTAACCTATAAAATTATTGGAATTCTTTAGAAGTCTCAATTTTCATTTATTTGGATATTTATAATATCAATTATTTTAATATTTCATTATTAAGGTAATTACTGCATCATCATTGTGTCATAAATAAATAAAATTATTTAATGTATAAAAATTATAAATAAAATATAAATATGTATGAAATATTTTTATCTTTCTAAGGAATATTTATTGTCAAATTTATATTTTGTGTACCCCTATATTAAAAATGGTTTAGTTATAAAACATTGAATTTAACTCTTTTAACTCTTCTTTAAATAAAATAATAATAAATTTGCTAATCTAATCCAAGTGAACCAAAAGGATCATATTTTATTCCTAATGTTTCTTTTGGTTTAATTACACTATCCTATAGAATTAGGATATGTGTTAGGGTAATTATAATATTATTTTTCCCTTAATTACTCAATTTACATTTAACCAAGGTAAATAAAAGTCTAAGGTTACTATTCACCAAAAAATATTTTTTTCTTATTGAACCACATTTTACATACTGATGTCAACTGTGTCTCATGTATTTTTTAAATTCAACTCACAGAAGTGGTAAAATTGTAACGCACCGACCCTAGTTACCCAAATTCGGTGAAATATTACATAACATTGGCATGATTACAAGGAAATTCATGCCTCGAAAGACCGATCAGTTTAGTAATATTGGAAACAAGATTCATACATATGATCCACTTTACAGCTTGAAGAGAAATACAACAACAATATATTTCAATAGAAGCATCCAAGCCTCCTAGATTATGCCTGCAGGTCACTCATAACTAACTTCTTCATATCCTGGGAAAATGAAACATAAGAAAGGGGTGAGCTCAAACGCTCAGTAAGGGTTAGTAATACAGCAGAAAATGACATAAATATTAAGCATGATAAATAATTGGAAACCACATTCCTTTACCAATAATAAACATTAATACTTTTATGGAATGATTATAAGATGAGTAAATAATGCCATAATAAAACATAATCATGGGTATTCTACTAGTCAAATGACCACATGAACCATCAAAATTATTACCATAATGAGGGATTGTATAATGCCAGACATTCTGAAACGTTTTTTCAAGGCCTCAGCCAAGACGTCTAAAATGAGTAAGGCCTTGGCCAAAACTATAAATCAAATTATGAAAGGGACTATTCCAATTCCACATCTAGTTGTCTCATGAGACCTACCGATGTATCGAGGAGCTATAGCAGGCTCCACCCGTCACATACTAAGTCCCATACATTCCTCATATGAAAAGCTTTAAACATATCATAAACATTCATATTAAAACTAGCATATGAAATTTCAATAATTTAACCATAAGTAATGAATGGTATAAAAATAGCACTTCTGTAGTCAATCATATCACAAAAACATCAATACAATATGGAAGTTTTGTATCATAATACATCAACTTCAAATAAACTTAAAATCCATCAAAGGATGTTGACATAGATGAAATCAAAACCTTTTTTAGAGACATATCTGTTTATATTTTGAAATTTTTTAAAATTCACATAAAGAAAATATTTATTTTGAAAATATTCTTATAATCTTTTAAGGGAAGCTTCGACTATGTTATAACGGTGGAAAATAGCCGCACCCGCCGTATAAGTTAAAAAAAACATTCTTACCCTAATTTTGTCGAAAAGGTTAAAAAGGACCTTGTTTGGAAAACGACGAAAAGATTCCTTTCTAAAATTCTTATAAAAAGTCAAACAAGGGTATAAATGACTTTAAACCATATTCTGTAAAATATTATGAATGTTTTGAAATAAATTTTTAAGAAACATGGATGTGGAAGATAAAGAGGTCCCAGTAGATAATTACGTATAAACAACCTCGGATAATGAAGAGATTGTGAAATGAACCCTAACCTTGTACTTTTAATTGGTTGATGATAGGTTAAGCTCTTGTATAATGGTGAAATAATTATTATTGAATTATACAATAATCATATATATTAATATGATATCATATATGATTTTTTAACATCGCTTTGTTAATAAAATCTTAGTATTATCGTCGTTTTGGGTGTTAACTTACCCATTTTCTTTTATATAAGCCATGTTTGTTATGGATAGGTTGTATAATACTCATATCCAGAATTATATTAAGTCTTTAATTATTATTTTTAATCATCCAATAAAATATAGTCTTGAATGGATACAATGGGGAATGAATCTCATCGTGTTCGTGGAGATGGTAATCCGTACGTACGCATGAGCGACAACATCATTCTTTTGATATTAAAATAATATATAATTGGATGGTATGTCATATATACATAATAATTATCATGTTATATTTATTATCTACTTGAATTATACATCATTATTATACCCATCTAAATAATAGTATATTGAATAACAATTACACCACAATGTGGAGACGGTAGGCCGTACGTATGCACGTATGGTGACATGTCATTCAAGGGATGGATAGAATAATGAATTTGTTTGTTCCATAATTATAATAGAATCACAGTATATAGAAGGTACTGGAGTTATTAATTTAGAATGGAAATAACAAGTAAAGAAGAAGTTGAAGAAGAAACGAACTTTAAAGAGGGAGGTGAAGACGTTACCTCTTCTTCAGGTTCTTTCTTTTGATTTGACCAAAAGGGCTCCTTAGGTTAGCTTTTGGATCAATATAAGGCCTCTAGGATGAAGTGAGGGATGTTGGGAGGATTTTTGGGAAGGTTATGGTCGATCTAACTGGCTTTTAAGGTGTGTATTAATGAGAAGGGGGAGTTCCCTTTTATAAGATGGGTGAGGGGCTCTTTAGAAAAAACTTAAAGTATTATTTTATTTTAAAATCATTTTCGGTTTATAATGGATCTAAAGTGGATTATTCAAAGTCTAAGGTGGGTATGGGTCAAAATACTTTCATCCAATTGATTTTATACAGGTTTGGGTCATTATATTAACCTTATCATTTCGTTTTAACTCTTGGTTAATTAGTTTAACACATACCATGTCACATTGTATTTTTATCATATATAGTTAATAAACATACTACATACATCTAATCAACCCCCAAGTGGTCCATTAATGATAAAAATATATGATATAAGTCCTTTGGCCTAACCTTAGGTTTTTAGTAATAGAATATAAATTAATAATATAATATTTGTTTTAAAAACTCATTTATGTCAATATTTACACTACTCAATAATTGATTTTTGTTAAAGTATTAAAAAATTTATTATTTCAAACCAAATTCATTTAAGTAATCATAACACGTCATATTAACCAATAATATTTTTTTGTGTCATCCAAAATTTCAAATTATATTTATTTTAACATTTATAAAACCAATCATTTTATTCTTTCATTAATAAGGAAAATACTGCATCATTATTGTGTCATATATATTTTTACTTTTTAAGTGTCTAAAAAGTATAAATAAATGATAATTATGTAGGAAATAATTTTATATTTCTAATGAATATTTATAATCGAAAATATAACATATATAACCCTATGTAAAAATTGTTTTTCTAAAAAATATAAGCTTATGTCATTTTTGTATTTACTTTATCTTAATTAAAATAAAGTGTCCCTTTCACCTACAAGTGGCTCCATGGGGTCCCAAAAATCGACCCAAAGATACCCATGGTCGGAAATGTATCCACCAATAAGGTTAGGACACGTTTTAGGGTAATTTATTTTTATTATAATATTATTTTTAACCCTTATTTACCGGATTTACCCTTTAACCATGGTAAATAAAATATTTACCAAAGTAATTATTCAAAATGTCTAATAAAAAGTTACCTATTTACACAATTTGGACATCCTGAATCCAAATATGGAATCCATTTTTCAAAATTCAAAACACATAAGTGGCAGAAATTAATTTAAACTAATTCCCGCTGTCATAACAAAAAGCGTGTTTTTAAGATATAATAACTATCAAAATATTGACAATTGTTTTTGTCCGTTTTAATTGTGAAATTATGTCCAATGACCAACATTGTATTAAATGGTAAAAATATATTCTAAATATACTTTAAAACCACTCAAATTCAAAATTTATTACTATTAATTATTTTGATTAAAAAAGTTGTTTTTAATTAAAAGTTACTAATTTTCACTATTCATCAAAATATAAAAGTTATCCGAAAAGTACCAAAATTTCCCCCTACGCTAAATTCGATATTATGAATCCAAAAATGAATTCCATTTTGAGAGATAAAATTTTTAAAATTTCAAAAATTAGGTATTACTTTTCATAATGTCTAGTTTCATTGGTTGTGGTGTGTGTTAGAACTCGAAGTTACGTATAACACACACTACCGTTTTATTCAAAGAGAAGTGTACCATGGAAGCTTGGGGTGTTTCATTGTAAATTTTTGATTTACCCATTCTAAAAAATAAATTTATTAATCAAATTGAATATATAAAAGTTTAAAATATTCGATTTAAAAAGGGTTCACTATTAAAAGTTGGTAAAAGTGCATTTTTGAAAAATATTTCTTTTATCTGAAAAAAATGAATTTCTTCTTACATTATATCTAATAAAATCATAATATGGAATATAAAATTATAGGGACTATATAAAGATCAAAATTTAGTTAGTACTATTCATAACCTCTTTTGAACGGCTTGTTTGGTAAGTCATGGTGTGTTTGAACTCGGTGTTGCGTGTAGTGCAAGTTATTGAATTATTTTGAAAAAGTAACACACTATGAAATCTTGGGGTGTTACATTAGTCCCTCATTAAATAAATTTCATCCTCACAATGTTTTATTATTTTTTGAAAATAAAGGTTTAAAATAGAAAATATCTTTGTGGGAAAACTCACATCAGAAATTTTGTTAATAAAATTTAGTCTTAATAAGAGGAAAAGAGAAATGAAAGGGTCACCACCAAATTATGATCTCGATTAGGAAAACATTGGTGGAAATTAGAGACATATAATTAGTGGAAAAACATAAATATTAATAGGTAGTGATTGAGGTCATTAATCACAAACAAGTTTAAATTTGAGGTCCTTAAATTCATCAATCTATGATGATTTAAAATACCAATGGTTCAAAAAACATTAGGTATTAGGATAACACATTTTTGGTTTTAAGATCCCTCCAATAAAGTATAAGAATGAATTTTTTCATAGAATAATAGGACAAGAAAAATATATACTTGACAAGTAGAGTTCCATCCTTTAACTAATTTCTACTACAAACTCATCTTTCACTCTAAAAGATAATAAAACTTAAAAAAATATTCTATTTATCCTATTCGTTTGGGGTTAAAAAATGAATTTATAATTAATCTACTAGACCTTCTTAAAATAAAGTAATTTATTTAATCCAGGACATATCATGGTCTAGTGGTAGGTGATACACCCTTGTCGCCCTCCAGTTATGGGTTCAAGTCTCACAGCCTTGCCGGACGCGACAGGTTGCCACCGGACCTCTAGGTTTCCATTTTTATAACAATCCAAAAATAATATTAAGAAATGATTTAACCTTAACATTTGTATCAAATTCCAAATATAATCCATTCCAACCTTTAGACTTATCCAAATTACCTCTGTCCAAAATCACAGTCCAAAATTTATAAGGAAGGTAAATATAATGAAGGTCGTTTTTTTCCACGTAATAACATGTGAATACCTTCATCCTGTGTTCTTTTAAAATATGGTAACACCCTGAATTACCATAAAATCTTATTGATTGCATTCATGATCCCTTATTCTTTATAGAATACTAGATATACTCCTTCTTTCAAAAATGTTGTAAACTCTAACGATGAAAAATCATTAATCAGTTTCAAGGTATTCAAGAATATCCAATATAATTTACCCAATCAACCATATATTATTCCAAAATCAGTACCTCAATATTAGGACCATATTAAGGTTTATATTTCCTTTAACCATGTAATTTCCAAAAATATTATCTCATTGTAGAGTCAATTTTCTTAGTACCATAAAATCTCAAATCCTCAATGAAATAGTACTGCAGTACAATCCATATTTATTTCCAGAACATAATTGATACAACACTTAAATGAAATAATTCAAAAATAAAAACCTATGAACACTAGTCATTCCTCTTCATTTGTGGTAGTATCATAACTTTATTATTATCCAATAGCATCATTTGCGGCATAGTCCGATGACTGGTACATTGGTTTTCATAGTGTCCAAACTCCTTGCAGATGAAGCATTGTGCATTTGAAACCTTTTTCTTACCCTCGCAATCACAAACGTGGTGTCCTTTTTCTCCACACTTATAACAAACACCCATTCCTTTCAAGAAAGTTCCAGGGTGTTTCTTCCCACAGTTATCACATATGGGAAAATTCTTCTTTTCTCTCTTCCCTTTATCCATCTTTCTGTCTTCCATCCTTTTCTTATTTTGCTTCCATTCAAAGTCAGAGGACTCAGAGAACTCTTTACTTATCTTATCAACACATGATACAATTTCTTCATATGATGATAATACGTGGGAGACTATTTCCCTTCTTAATGATGGCTTAATACAATGAATGATACGATCCTTCTTACTATTTGGATCATACGTATTGCTGGAGTTCACATTCCTTCTACTGGGTGCCATTTTTATACAATAGCATAAATTAGGTCAGTTTATGAATTACAATGAATAATTCCAAACATGTAAAATACCTAACATAAATTTAATATTTTATGGATATAATCCATAATCACAAAAAATGTTTTCTTTGAGGAAGTATATACTCAAAAACCCTTCATAGCAGTTTGTATTGAAAATGAGAATTATCCTAAGCATATCCCCCGAGAGGGTCGTAACCAAGAGTGCAGCAAGACCCATGTCGTTAACCAGTTCTAATTCGAGTCTATCTCAAAGAGGTGTTTTTGGGTTTTACCCCTAGTTACATCTGTTCTAGAGTTGCCTCTACCTGCTCGTATCTAGAAAGGGATGTATTGCTCGGAAAACTCACAAAATCACTACAATTCCAAAATAATAGGATGTTCTTCTATAATAATCCTCAAATTCTATCTTAGGGTAATGTGCTCTAATCAGAGTTTATATAAATCTAGTTTTCAAGGTTGTTGCTATACTTTCTCTGATACCAACTGTAATGCCCCGACCCCAGTTACCCAGAATCGGTACATTATTACATAACATTGGCTGGATTACAAGGAAAATCATGTCTCGAAAGACCGATCAGTTTAGTAATATTGGAAACAATATTCATACATATGATCCACTTTATAGCTTGAAGAGAAATTCAAAAATAATATATTTTATTAGAAGCATCCAAGCCTTCTAGATTATGTCTGCATGTCACTCATAACTAACTTCTTCATATCCTGGGAAAATGAAACATAATAAATGGGTGAGCTCAAATGCTCCGTAAGGGTAAGTAATACAACAGAAAATGACATAAATATTAAGCATGGTAAATAATTGAAAACCGCATGACTTTACCAATAATAAACATGAATACTTTTATGGAAAGATTATGAGATGAGTAAATAATGCCATAATAAAACATAATCATGGGTATTATACTAGTCGAATGACCACACGAACCATCAATATTATTTCCATAATGAGGGAATGTATAATGCCGGAAATTCTGAAACATTTTGTCAAGGCCTCGACCAAGATGTCTAAAATGATTAAGGCCTCGGCAAAAACCATAAATCAAATTAGGAAAGGGCTTCAGCCAATTCCACATCTAGTTGTCTCATGAGACCAACCGATGCATCAAGGATCTATAGCGGGTTCCACCCATCACTTACTAAGTCCAATACATTCCTCATATGAACAGATTTAAACATATCATAAACATTTGTATTAAAAATAGCATACGAAATGTCAACACCTTAACCATAAGTAATGAATGGTATAAAAATATCACATCCGCATTCAAACATATCAAAAAAGCTTCAATACAATATGGAAGTTTTGTATCATAATAAATCAACTTCAAATAAACTTAAAATCCATCAAAGGATGTTGAAATAGATGAAATCAAAACCTTTTTTTAGAGACATATCTCTTTATATTTTGAAATAATTTAATATTCACTTGAAGAAAATATTTATTTTGAAAATATTCTCATAATCTTGTAAGGGAAGCTTCGACGATGTTATAACGACGGAAAATAGCCGCACCCACCGTATAAGTTAAAAAAAACATTCTTACCTTAATTTTGTCAAAAAGGTTAAAAAGGGCCTTGTTTGGAAAATGACGGAAAGATTCCTTTATAAAATTCTTATATAAAGTAAAACAAGGGTATAAATGACTTTAACCCATATTCTATAAAATAGTAAGAATGTTTTGAAATACACTTTTAAGAAACATGGATGTGGATGATAAAGAGGTCCCAGTAGATAATTACCTGTAATCAACCTCAGATAATGAAGAGATTGTGAAATAAACCCTTAACTTGTACTTTTCCTTGGTTGATGGTAGGTTAAACTCATTTATAATGGTGAAATAATTTTTATTTAATTATACAATAATCATATATATTAATATTATATCATATATGATCTTTTAACATCGCTTTGTTAATAAAATCTTAGTATTATCGTGATTTTGGGTGTTGACTTACCCGTTTCTTTTATATATTCTGTGTTTGTTATGCATAGGTTGTATCATAATCATATACAAAATTATATTAAGTCCTTAAATATTATTTTTAATAATCCAATAAAATTTAATTTTGAGTGGATACGATGGGGAATGAATCTTATCGTGTTCGTGGAGACGGTAATCCGTACGTACGCACAAGCGACAATATCATTATTTTGATATTAAAATAATATATAATTGGATGGTATATCATATAGAAATAATAATTATTATGTTATCTTTATTATCTACATGAATTATACAACATTATTATAACCATATAAAAAATAGTATATTGAATAACAATTACACCACAACATGGAGACGGTAGGCCGTACGTACGCACTATGGTGACATGTCATTTAAGGGATGCATAGAATAATGAATTTGTTTATTCCATAATTATAATAACATAACAGTATATAACAGGTACTGGATTTATTATTTTAGAATGGAGATAACAAGGAAAGAATAAGTTGAAGAAGAAAGGAACTTTAAAGAGGGTGGTGAAGATGTTACCTCTTCTTCGGGTTCTTCCTTTTGATTTGATCAAAAAGGCTCCATAGGTTGGCTTTATGATCAAATTAAGGCCTCTAGGATGAAGTGAAGGAAGTTGGGAGGATATTTGGGTAGGGTTTGGCCGAGACAAATGGTTTTGAAGGTGTGTATTATTGAGAAGGGTGAGTGCCCTTTTATAAGAGGGGTGAGGGGCTCTTTAAGAAAAACTTAAAGTATTATTTTATAATAAAATAATTTTCAGTTTCTAATGGATAAAAAGTGTATTATTAAAATTATATGATGGGGATGGGTCTAAATAATTTCAACCAATAGATTTTAGATAGGTTTGGGTCATTATATTAACCTTATATTTTAGTTTTAACTCTTAGTTAATTAGTTTAACACTTACCATGTCACATTGTATTTTTATAATATATAGTTAATAAACATACTATATACATCCAAGAGACCCCCCCAAGTGGTACATTAATGATAAAACAATAATTATATAAGTCCTTTGGTCGATCATTAGGTTTTTAGGAAAAGAATATAAACTTATAATATAATATTAGTTTTAAAAACTCATTTATGTCAATTTTGACACTAGTCAATAATTGATTTTTTTTAAAGTCTTAACAACTTTATTAATTAGAAAATAATTAATTTAAAAAATACTAACATGTCATATTAACCAATAAAATTTGTGTATGTCATCAAAACTTTAAAATTATATTTATTTTAACATTTATAATAACAATTATTTGATTCTTTCATTAGTAAGGAAAATATTGTGTCATTATTGTGTCATATATATTTTTACCTTTTCAATGACTAAAAATTATAAATAAAATATCATTATGTAGGAAATAATTTTAGATTTATAATGAATATTTATAATCTAAAATATAACATATATAACCCTATGTAAAAATGGTTTTTCTAAAAGATATAAGCTTTTGTTATTTTTGTATTTACTTTATCTTAATTAAAATAAGGTGTCCCTTTCACCTACATGTGCCTCCATGAGGTCCCAAAAATTGACCCCCAGATGCCCATGGTCGGAAATGTATCCACTAATAAGGTTAGGACACGTTTTAGGGTAATTTATTATTATTATAATATTATTTTTTTAACCCTTATTTGGAGGATTTACCCTTTAACCATGCTAAATAAAATATTTACCGAAGTAATTATTCAAAAGGTATAAAAATAAAAGCTACCTATTTACACAATTTGGATATCCTGATTCCAAATATGGAATCCATTTTTCCAAATTCAAAGCACAGAAGTGGAATAAAATAATTTGAAATTAATTCCCACTGTCAAAACAAAAAGCGTGTTTTTAAGATATAATAACTATGAAAAGATTGACACTTCTGTATGTCCGGTTTAATTGTGAAATTATGTAAAACAACCAAAATTGTATTAAATGGTAAAAATATATTTTAAATATACTTTAAAACAACTCAAATTCATAATTTATCACTATTAATTATTTTGATTAAAAAAATTGTTTTTAATTAAAATTTAGTAATTTTCACTATTCATCAACATATAAAACTTATCCGAAAAGTACCAAAATTTCACACTAGGCTAAATTAGAAATTATGAATCCAAAAATGAAGTCCATTTTGAGAGAAAGAATTTAAAATTTTTCAAAAAGTAGGCATTACTATTCATAACAGCTAGTTTGATTGGTTGTGGTGTGTGTTAGAACTCGAAGTTGCGTACAACACACACTACTATTTTATTCAAATAGAAGCGTACTGTGGAAGCTTGGGGTGTTTCATTGAAATTTTTTTATGTCCCCATTCTAAAAAATTAATTTATTTAGTCAAATTGAATATATAAAAGTTTAAAATATTGGATTTAAAAAGGGTTCACTATTAAAAGTTTGTAAAAGTGCATTTTTGAAAAATGCTTCTTTTATCTGAAAAAAATGAATTTTTTCTTACATTATGTCTAAGAAACTCATAATATGGATTCTAAAATTATATGGATTATATAAAGTTCAAAATTTAGTTAATACTATTTATAACCTCTTTTGAATTGCTTGTTTGGTAAGTCATGGTGTACTTGAACTTGGTGTTGCATGTAGTGCAAGTTATTGAATTATTTGGAATAAGTAAAACACTATGAAATCTTGGGGTGTTGCAAAAATTATGTTTTATAAAAATTTTTAAATGCTCGTAGAAGGTGGGTAAAAGATGGTAAATAGCTCAATAAAATTTTATATATCTAAACTTATTATAAAATTACTACAACAAATTACATTGAACATATATATTAATTATGTATCAATTTTGACGTAAAATAAATTAATATTATATGACCAATTATTTAAATAAAAAGTTGATTTTAAACTATAGTGCAGTGTATTTCACTATTTATCAAAAATTAAAATTTTTCAAAACAAAACCAAAAATTCACCCTAAGCTAATTTCGATATTATGAATTCAAAAATGCAGTCAATTTTGAAAAATAAGATTTATAAAATTTTAAAAAGTGGGTATTAATATTTATTACAACTAGTTTCATTGGTCATGGTGCGTTAAAACTCCAAGTTGGTACAAAGCAAGCTATTGCATTATTAAAAGGGAAACATAGAGTGGAATCTTGGGGTGTTACAAGTCATGTTCATGGAAATCATTCCCATTTCCATCTCCATATGGATTATAGTTAATTAAAATTATTTTTCTTAAAATTATTATTCCTTCTTGACAGGGAAGAAATCTTCTGGAATTAGTGTATTCATGTTGGGCATCACTTGCATATCTAGATTCCAAGAACATTGGTCACTAGTAATCATTCTCTTAGGGTGGTATCTAATAGAGGCATCTTTGGAATATAATCTAATTTATATCACGAGGTAACAATCATAAGGGAATATTTCTTCCAAGTATTTTTAAATTAGGAATCCCACATGTGTGCATGGGGTATATATTTTGGGTCTCTTCAAAATTATAATGTCTCGTGAAAATGGACTGGAACATCTAACTGACATGGATTGGGAAAAAAATTTATGTCTTATGTAAATATATTTAATTGATCATGATTACACATGGAGGTAGATCAATGAGATACATCCCTAGGAGGAAAGACATCACAACTGGAGTGGATGGATCAAAAAACCCCTTGATGTGGATCAAAGAAGATTATTGGAATTCCCCTTAAAAAGGATAAAGGTGGTGTGTCCCTAGATGGGAAATCATTATTTTACCATTGATCAAGATGCCCTTTGAGGTTGGACCATATGTTTCATCATAACAACACATGAGGAAGATCAAATAGGTGTTTCTCTAGGTGGGAGAACATATGTTTATCTATGGATCAGAATTTTTTTGGAGGTGGATCTATGAGGATTGTTCGATGGTCAAAAGATGTCACATTTGAAAGGTTTCCTGATGGAATGATCTTAATTCCCCGTAGAGGAAGATATAGGAGGTGTGTCTCATAATGTAAATATGTGACACCATGAAGGTGGAAAACACCCCATGGATAAAATCTTAATTGTTGATGTTAATGTCTAGTAGAGGATGATCAGAGGGGTACATCCCTAAGAGAAGAGGATCTGTGTTTACCATGGGCCAGGTTTGAACCTCATGGAGTTATCCTTTATACCTTGTTTAGAATATGGTGAAAAAAACTCACATAGTTCTATGTCATTGTTTAAGGCCCTATGATAGGACCAGTCGATGTATTTTAACATCATGCGGTGAGGCAGCTTGTGTCGTGAAAGGAGAATCAATGAGAGATGGTATGGGGATTACATGAGAAAAATTCGCTTCATAAGGGAACTATTATTGGTTGGAGTTGGTGTGGGGATTACACATTGATTTTCATGAGTGTCTTGGAGGATAAATGGTCTCCAAGGTAAGGCGGAATGATCTTTTCATGGATGTGTCCCGACCAACTTTAGGGTGAATGTGGTGGTTGGGTTTAAACATTAGGGGTGCTTCAAATATATCCTAGTTAGTTTGGAATCAATGCCCAGGTTGTTTTGAAAGGTAAGGAGATATACATAATGAGAATTCCCATGTGTATGTGGTCATGTAGATGTTATGATCACAACTAAACACCAAGCCGATGAGGGTCATGATCAGTGTGAGAATTAAGAAAAATAGAAGATATAATTCTCATTCTATGAGAGAAGCATAATGAGGGATAGTTTAGAGATTACACATCGATTATCACCTTTGCAAGAGGATTCAACTTGTTTGGAATGGTCTAGGGGTTATGTGTGGAAGTTTCATGGGGATGTAAGATATTTGGAGAAGAAATGACATGGTTGATTTTTACAATTGTAAGTGGACCAAGTACTACTAGGATCAGTGATGATGTTAGTGGGGCTTTTGTATGGAAGAAATTATAATAGGGCATCTCATTTTGTTTGTAGAGAATCTAATTCCTTGTTATAAGGATCTCATTCCATGGGAGTGATACATAAGAAAGTTTTTTGGTGTTTGTCCCCAATCAATCACTCATGGAGCATCTTGTGTTTGTGGAACCGGGTAGGACAACAATTTTATGTCATGTGATGAGGACATTGTCATGTATCTTATCATCATATGAATTTTATGTGGAAATATAAATATTTATATCAGGAATCTCATATGTGGGTGGACTCACTCCCCACCCCCATGGATTACGTGACTAATTGTAATGTTCTCTTGGGTGGGGAATGGATTTGGCACTGCAAGGGTAAAAATATGGGAGGAGTGTCTTGTCACAATGTCCACATTAGAGTACATATGATAAGAAAAAACATGCATTTTCATTCTTCTAAAAAGAATCTAAATTAAGGTTTTATGATTTCTCTACACTCTGATCAGATAGGGATGAGATAATAATTGGTGGAAATAGTCACATGGGGACTCGTGGTGTAGCTGGACTAGTCCTGGATGGGGGTGGGGGATCTCGATGCTCAAACTTCATGAATAGGTGTCAATATAAGGTAGGAAACATGGGGAGGCCCAGGATAGAGGTTTTTATTATGATTAGGGTCTCATATAGTGGATATTCATAGATATAAGGTGATTTAAAGAAGTTAGGGGATTTCTGTAGAATCAGGCTCTGAAAAATAGGGTGAAACCCCCTCAAGATGAATTCCTAGCTCAAGAAATGAGCTCTTAAGGAAGGATGAATTATTTGGGATGCCTCAAGTTCCCCATAGGTACTTTTTTCTTTGAACAGTGAATAGGATTTTCAAAAATCCATCTACCCTATGTTGGAGGGTCCTAAGAGAAAAATGGAAAGTTGTTTCATGAAGTGTATATACCATGGCTGATCCATTTCCCTTTGTTTTGTGAAGCTCAGGATGTTCACAAATTATGAGCACTTGGGAATCGAAATGATCAAGTAATCATCCCCAAAATATCAAAATGGGTTGGTATTTATAGGAAATATATTTTTCGAATATTTCATCCTTCATATGAATAACCCATGATCTTTATGAATAAGAATGGATCCATCAGATGTACACACATATCTTTAAGGATCTGTGGGTTCATGAAGGGATCTATGACTCTGAAATGTCTTTCATTTAGGTTACTATAAAAAATTCATGTGTCCAGAGAGGAAACATGTGGACATGGGACTTATAAATCTCCATACATTCCTGAAGAATTAGGGATTTAAAAAATATGCACCTTAAAGTACCTCTAGTCCATTATTGGCTTGGTTTTTCTTTGAATTGGTAGTGTCTTCCTTGAATATTCCCATAAAAAATATTTCTCTTCCAACATTCTTTATAATAACATTTTTCCATTAATTAGATAGATTTTCGAAAATATATTAACCCCCAAAGAGTTGGTTAAACTTGAAGAGAAAATTGTATAAATTTAATATCATTTTGAGATGTTCTTTACCTATATTTTTTTGATTGATTATTTATTCGACAGTACATTTATCCTAGGAATAAAAAATTTGAGGGCTCATATGTTATTGATGGAGTTTTACATAGATATGAATTTCACTATAATATTCTTTTCATTAAAAAATTAAAATTTTATTAGTTAATATATAAAAAATGTTACATATTAATATCATACCTTTTACCATTTTGTTTCTCTGATATTTTAGGACTAATGTGAAAAATAAATCTCATACTTAAGGTTCAATTATAGAAATTTACCTTAGTAAATCATGTATAACTTTTTGTTTAAAGTATTTGGAAAGTATAGGGACAAGATTAAATCTATTTGAACATTTTGATGATAATCTGGGGTAGTTTTGGATTAATATTGAATCATCACTGTTTCCAAATGTAGGTCAACTTGTTGAAAAACATCTTCATTTTCATTGGAAAAAATTCATTTATGATAAGAAAAAAATATGTGTAACCCAATACTTATATTTTTATCAATATTTAAATAATAAAGAATCCAAAATAAATTATTACTTAGGATTTGAAGTCAGAATGATATATACATAAAGAAATTTGTTATCAATGAAATCATTGAATTGTTTGAATATTTTTTATGTTCGTAATCTAATACATAGTTTGAATATGTAAAAAATTATATATATTATTAAAAAACATTTATACAAAATGAATGATTATAATCAATATGGATTATCTAAATATTTTATGTTTTTATCTTGTAGTCATTTGAAGCAAGCCTTGATATTCAAATCTTATAATATGAGGGGTAACAAGTTTCATCCTATTTTTCATATGGATATTTTGAAAACATAAAATAGCAGTATATTCATGGTTTTACATTATTAATTCTATGGTAATTTTATTGATAATATTGATTTATATTATAATTTGAAAATTTTCATTTTTTTATTTAAATGATATTAGCTTAATACTAGTAGGGGTATAAATTAATATTCATTACAATTTACTACTGTTAATTTATCTCAGTTGATTGATACTAGTAAGAGGGAAGGAAAAATACATATATTATTTCTTCCCATGAAAAAATAGAATATCATTTTGAAAATATAGTTTATGATTCATTTAGTGTTATTTACACATAAACCTAAGATATATATTTTATATGGGTAATGATGGTGAGTAATTGTTTTATAGTAAATTTCATAAACCATAAAATAATGAACTTTTATGCTTGAAAATATTAAAAACATGAATCCTATGAGGGATTGTGTATATAAAGAACAAAAACTATAAATAGAATTTTTAAGTTGATTTTCTATATTAATAAATAATATATATTTTTATATTAATTTTTTCAAGGAAAAACTTATATTAATAAATTCAAGGAATTATTTTTTATGTATTCCATTCCAGACGTTTTTTAGTGACAGTACCAACTCTACATCATAGAATTATCATTATTCCCATATCAAATAATGTACACTTAATAATATAATCTGAAAAAACAAAACCTGATTCCATTTCATTATATCTTAATAATATTTTATATATAGGTATTAGTTCTACAGATAATAGAGATAAATCATACATTACATCAATAATTGATCCATCTCATAATATGTAAAACAATTAGTTTTTCATAAATAGGTTAATGGAAGATAACTTTTTTTGATACGTAATTCAATGTGACAGCATTACATTCTAAAATGTTAACACTAATTGTTTAACTTATATGTTAAACATAATAAAATAATAACATAAGGGAGACAAAAATCAAAAATCATTATGTTTTTAATTCCACTAATGTTAGTTTGGTTTTCCCTTTTGATGAATATGTGGTACCCACTTAGGATATAGTTTCTATTTTTAGGTAGTTCAATTGGTATTTAGCATGTGAAACAATATCTCTCCCAATTCATTATTTAGAATAGAAGAACATTCCATTAACTAAGAAAAATATGTTTTTTGTTAAATAATTTTACTACCATTATAATGTATTCATATATGTATAAATAAAAAATGTAAATAAACATGTTAGTAATTTAATTAAAGTTATATATTTATTTTTAGGTGATGTTCCATTTTTTGAAATCCCAGATTTAATTTAAATTTCATTGGCCTTAAAAAAATTAGGAAAAATATAGAAAACTTCTAAGTGGTTATAATGGTGGGAATTTAATAAAGCATCTCTACTGGCATCATAGTTGTATGAGAATATCCCAAATAAATTCCCAGGGACGAAAGGAATGCATTAATTGACCTTAATAATCTCAAATACAATATGATATTTTATTAAATTTAAGCATAGTAATATCAACATTTTAATAGAATTTCATGTTTTAGTGATATATAATTTATTCAGTTTATTATTTGAGAAAATATATCAATTGAGAGAAGAAATGGATTAATGACAATTCTAGAAAAATTACATTATCTAGGAAATGACATGGAAAAATACTTTCAATTTATTATAATATATATCTATAATACTTTATTTAATTTAATTTTTAATATTTACTATGTATGTTTTTTAAACTATTTTAGGAGTTAAGTTATTCAATTAGAAGAACATTGTTTTGGTTTTATGTGCAGAAAAATGATGGAATTTATATGAATAACTATGAAAAACATAGGGGTAATTTTTTTTAATTATTAGCATATGATTCTAAGAACATAATAAGATAATATTCCTCAGTTTATAGAATAAAATAAAATAAGTGTGTCATTCCAACCCTACCAGTTTAGATTCAGTATCCTCATAGGATTTCATGGATCAATTTTTTTTTTAAAATTCTACTATGGCGGTTTCAAGGGATGGGCCATAGCCAATCCCCATCAAGGTTGTTCGATATGAATATAAAACATCGTCAATTATGTAAGCATGATGGGGGTTAAATTGTTTCGAGATCCTAATAAGAAAAAGGAAATTTATGCATTTAAGAGTACTATAAATGATCAAGGATCGCTTATTAATACACAAAAGGACCATATATCGACATTGGATTGTGTATTGGATACTATTTTTTCGAAGACGATTAAAAGTATTCATAAACAAATAGAAACAATAATTTGTGGTAAAAGACTGATAAATTTCAAAAAATTTAACATATATTATTCTTTTTTTATATTTAATTTATATTTAGTTAATATAAAATATTATTATTAAATCCAGGCTCTCACATCCAAAATAATAATTTTTTAATGTTTTGAAAAAATCCTTTATTATCTAGAATTTCATATTCAATAAAACTCTTAACATGAATATATTGAAATGGAATTTCATAATATATGTTCATTTATGTAAATATAGCTCATTGATTTATTAATATATTGGATGTTCACCATGGGATATTGAACTTCATCTAATTGATTTTCAAAGTCACTCATTGATGGGATCTCAAGGTATGGAAGGTCCCAATTATGGTTCCGTTAGTTTTTAGTGTTAAAATCATGTGTACAAGATAAAATAATTGAGGATAAAACTACTATAGTGTAGTGTTGGGTTTAATTGTGTAGTGAGTTTCATGTATCATATAATGTATCATCGAATTTTCTGGGCATTTTCTTAGCTACTAATTTTTCATTATTGTTCTATTACATTAAAAAATTAGATCAAATCATATATTATTTGAATTTTACATCATGTATTACTCATTTAAGGTTATCATTACTATTGTGTTGTTAAAAACGTTGACTGCAGGCACCAAGGGTAGAAAGTGTGGAATGAGGGTATGGTAAGTAGAATGATCAAGTAATTGAGGCTAAGGGGCATGAATCTAGGTAGAGTAACCAAGAATCATGTGATTGTTGAAATTTTATAAGCATGTAATTTTATACACTATGACATAATTTAACGTTGTTTTATATGTAATTTGATTTTTGTTTAAGTATAGATGTTATTATTTTTGTTATACTATATTTAGTTTTTATTTTTTTATATACTTTTTATGTATTGGGTTTTGTCAGACTAGGAATCCGAAAAAAGAATCCATTTAGAAATGAATTACTAGTGGTGGGTTTATCCACCACTAAATATGGTAAATTTCAATGTTGAGTCATGGTTTAAACACCACTTAACATTTCATTCTCTAAAATAATCACAACTAGAAAAACACACCATTATATTTTATACGAAGAAAACCCACATCTAATAAAAAAGTAATTCTTAATATAAATCTCATAAAAAAACAAAAAAAATGAATCATGAAATAAAATGTCCTTAAATATTAAATGATATACTATTGTTTGAGGTTTAAAAAACCGGATCTCACACCCCCCCCAAAAAAACCTATCACAAAATGAATTTTTTTCTTATATTGTTTGGATATTATAAAGAAGATAACTTATAAAAACATCATTAGAGGGTGATTATTCAAAAATAAATATTATGGGAATGAATAGTTGATATGAAACAAAGATATTTTTTTGTGTAAGGGATATTTAAAAGTTTATGAAACTTAATTGGAAGAAACATATGCACTGGTCACAAGAATTGAGTCAGTTAGACTTTCTATATTTTGGGACATTTATAAAAAAATAATATCCTACCAAATAGAAGTAAAGATGAAAATTTTAAACATACTTCATAAAGTGGATTTCAGTATAAAATATTCAGTTATATTTTATGTTATTAATGGAGGGTCAATGGCATGTGGGTTGAGGAAAACCCCATATATCTTGAAATATATGCCTCATTCCAAGTCTAATATGGAGAAAACATTCTGAAAGAAGATATAATTTAAAAGAGTTTGAATTAACTATGTATTTATGTGAAATAATATATGGAAGAGCATGTCATAGTTCTTTTCTACATTAATGAAATTATATTTAGAAGAAGAAAACTATTTTCAGTAGAGAAATTTTTGTAATTAATGAGCTCAGAGTTTGAGATATCAATGATAAATTAACATTAATGTATTTTAATTATACAATTAATTAATAATAATTGATAAAATTTTGTTTCCTAATAAAATTATGAGAAGGGGAATGTGAAGAGTTTTCAGAAACATGAGAGAAAACTAGTTTCAATGAAACACCTGATTGGAACCAAGTTGTAAAAACATGATAAAGTAAATTTTGTTGATCTTACTCACTTCTAGATAATTATTTCTTGTTTATAGCACCTTAAAAAGAAAGGATGATAAATAATAAAAATTGCATCCAAGCCTAGTGGTTGGGGGTATCCTATAATCCTACACCAACCAGGCATAAAAATCTAAAAACCCCTAATTTTGTGATTTAGTGCCTATGAAGTGTGTGCTTAGGGAAGAAGGTGGGGGAGTCTCAGAAGTTATCATCAAGATGATCAGGAGGTCTTGGTGGTAGATAATGATATGTAGAGGAGGAGGTAGGATATTCGAAATGGGTCAGGTATGGTGATGGTACATACATGAGGTTGTCTCAGCAGTGCAATGAAGAAGCAGAAGATCCATTGTAGGATGGGTATGAAGATGGAAGGAAGATCTGCATCGAGCATAGGTGGTTGATTCTGTGACCGAGCAGTGGGGTATAACAGGCGTCAATGACTAACATCTGGATGATGCATATGGTGGCAGGTCATGCATGTGGCGGTGTGCTCACTTGGAGAGGTGAAAACCTGAGGATATTATGAGGATAAATTAATGTAAAAATTAATAAAGAATTATTTTCCACCATTGTATATCCAAGATGGGGTTCCATAAATAACCCCCTTCCTTGTAGGGATACCAGAGTTGATGTTTGAGTGGTATGGCTTCTCCCATTGGGAGCATGAAATTTCCAAGCACGGGGAAATACGACTTGTACTACCTTGCATGGTTGGGTGTTTGATCAATATATATATATATATATGATGGGATATCCTACCTTATGGTATTTGTTCACTTGGGCCTGAAAAAATGGCCTTGTATTCAAGGCTTAATGCATGTGGGTCTATAGATTATGTGGAAATGTTACCCATCAACCATTCAATGCAGATTATCAAAAAACAATAAAAAGTGAATCCTTCGAGTGTTTAGGTAATATGAAGATACATAATTTTGATTTGAAATGGATTATGAGATACATTTGTTGGGCGGAGAAAGAAAGGAGTGATGGCA
Source organism: Viscum album (assembly GCA_963277665.1). Lineage (NCBI taxonomy): Eukaryota > Viridiplantae > Streptophyta > Magnoliopsida > Santalales > Viscaceae > Viscum > Viscum album. Next base: position 1,450,322,913 of record OY728129.1, read on the forward strand.
AGAGGGGGGGGGGGGGGGTGAATTGCCTTTTAAAAATTAATTAACAAATTAAAATCAAAGTAAAAGAATGCAGCGAAAATAAAGAGGCAAGACACAAGAATTGATAACGGAGTTCGGCCAAAAACCCGGCCTACGTCTCCGCTCCCAACTCAACCGTTGAAAGATTCTACCGCTTGCTTTTCAATGGTTTTAGCAAGAAACCCACTAGACTTTACAGGTAGTCTAGAACCTATTACAGCTTGCTTTTATTGGTTGAGCAAGAACCCACTAGCCTTTTTAACGGGTGAAGGCTAGCTCACCGATGACTCAAGCCTTTTAAAAGGAAAGGCTTGACTAACCTCTTCACACCTTAAAGGTGATGTGAAAACCCAAAAGAATGGAGGATGAGAGAAGTGGGAGTTTGTAGGCACAAAATCAATTTAAAGCTCAAAATAAATAAAACAATGAAAACCGTATTTGGAGAAGCCTTGGGCGCCAATGGATGATTGGAGTTGAAGACGTGCACTCCCATGCTTCTTTGGTGATGCTCCTTGGATGTGGAATTGAGTTGGAGCGATTGGGGTTCCCTTGGAACAATCCGCCGAAGGTTTGCCAAATGATGGAGAAATGTTCCCGTGGGCTTCCGTGGCTTGGTAATAGTTCCGAAATTGATCCAGGACTTCAAGGTCCTTTATTTATAGAGGGGGAACCCTCAAATGGCCTTTGGGAGGCTTCGGAACCGTTGGAGAGGCCTTTGGAGCCGTTGGAGGCCAAGTGGATAGGCTGGTCAAAGGCCCAACGACTAGTTTGACTGGATCCACCGGCTGACCGGTACAGATCCACCGGTTGGCCGGTGTGTGCAAAATGGAGAGGGCTTTGGGCTCAGGCACCACCGGCTGGCCGGTGAGAAGGCCACCGGTTGGCCGGTGCTTAGGCAGTAGAAAACACTATTCTGCTGGGTGCCACCGGCTGGCTGGTGCTGAGACCACCGGTTGGCCGGTGCTGAGGCAGTGGCTCTGCCTTCTGCCCAGGGTCCATCGGTCGGCCGGTGGTGAAGCCACCGGTTGGCCAGTGGACTGAATTTCAGTCCTGTTTTGCTTCTTGCTTTCTTGGCCTAATTCCTTGGCCACCTGAAATGATTCCTATCATCCAAAAACACTTGAAAGAGGTTTAGATAAATAAGTGAGTGATTGTGATCATGAAAATAAAACCTTGAGGGGTACGAGAGGTACAACAATCTCCCCCTATTTTGATGATCACAATCACCAAACCAAACAATGTAAAAATGAAATTGAAAGGAATTCTTTAAAAGATTTTTCCCCCAATCAATCAAGAATTTCTCCCCCTTTGTGATTATCAAAATAGCACGGGGCATAAAACTTGATTGAGGGAACAGGTTTGAAAAACAAGATAGAGATTTTAAATCAATTGAAATTTTTGAAATTTGAATTGAAAGTTTTGAATGAAAAATGAATAACAGTTTGAATTGAAAGTTTTGAAATGAAAATTGAATAACAGTTTGAATTGAAAGTTTTGAATGAAAAATTGAATAACAGTTTGAATTGAATGTTTTGAAACCAAGAGTTGAAATTGAAAGTTATTGAAAATAAAGTTTTGAAATGAAAGTTTAGAAACAAATGATTTTAAACTATCCTAACTCCCCCTAAATAAAAACAACAAATCACCGGGGAGAGGTTTTTGAAACCGAGACAAATTTTGGCCCGGAGAGACTCGCTAAAATGGATTTTTCAATCCATACTTGTCTAGTGGCGGGTCTTCTCCTATAAAATTCATCGTTAAGGAAAATGGTTTTGGGCCTACCATACCGGGCAGTTTTTCAATTGCACTCATAAATTAAGTGCCCGGGTTTTTTACAATAATTGCAAAATTTAAATTGGGAGCTCCCCCTTACAAAAATATTAGGTGCATGGGAGGAGGAAGCTTGCTTGGAATAGCCAAGCCCTTGGGTGGTTCGGGATATACGTTGGGAACCTAGCAAATTGTTCAAATTTTGTTCCCCTTGGGTGAACTTGGCTAGGGATTCCCTTAGATCTTTGATAGTTGATTCCATGGAATCAACATCGGGAAGATTTTGGATTTTGAGGGACAACTCTTCCTTCTCTTTGAGAAGTTGTTCTTTCTCGGAAGAGAGTTTTTTAAAATTCTTTTTTAAAGCAACAAATTTGGAAGAAAGTTCGTGAAAACCTTCCTCCAATTGATCTCTTGCATGTTGGAGATCCTCATAATACATGTGATTGAAAGAATTTTAATTTGAAGAACAAGAGGAGGAGGATTCGGAAGATGTTACCTCATGAAATGCCATTAGACATTTTTTACCGTTGTCGCTTGATGAGGAGGAGGAGGATGAGGAGCTATCACTCCATGTGGCCTTGAAGGCCTTCTTCTTCTCTTTTTTCTTGGCCTTTTTCTTGTTGAGTGGACAATCGGGCTTGTAATGGCCTTTCTCGCCACACCCGTAACATGTTACCTCAGGCTCGGGTTTTTTGTCGTGTTTTTCCTTTCGATCCTTGCGGGATTTCTTCTTCTTGTGCTTCTTCATGAACTTGTGCATCTTGCGGGCAAGATTCTCCATTTTGGAATCGCCGCTTGATGTGGAAGACGAGGATGAGGAGGAGGAGCTTTCTTCTTTTTGAGCATTGAAGGCAATGTTCTTTGGAACTTTGATCGGTTTTCCTTCCTTTTCAGCTTGCCTCCTCATGGGGATCTCATATGTCATGAGGGATCCGATGAGCTCTTCTACCGGCATGTTCTTGATGTCCTTCGCTTCTTGGATTGCCGTGACCTTCGGTGCCCATGTGCTTGGTAGGATCCATAGGATTTTCTTCACCATTGTTTCTGCAGAAATATTATCTCCAAGAGACATTCTACCATTGCAAACGTCAGTAAATCGAGTAAACATATCAGAAATAGATTCATTTGGATGCATGGAGAAAGACTCAAAATCTTGACGGTACATGTCCAATCGAGTATCCTTCACTTTGTTGGTCCCCTCATGGGTAACCTCCAAAAGTTTCCATATTTCATGTGAGGAGGTGCATGTGGAAACTCGATTGAACTCATTACGATCAAGGCCGCAATGTAGAGCATTCATGGCTTTGCCATCAAGCTCGAAATTTTTAATATCGGCTTGAGTCCATTTGGATTCATCGGGAGAGGAAAGAGTGTACCCTTGCATGAAAATTTTATAAATGGGATAACCTATGCTTCTAAGAAATGTGGTCATGCGGGTTTTCCAATAAGTATAGTCAGTTCCATCAAAAAATGGAGCACGACCCAAAGAATTGCCTTCGGGGGCGAAAGAGGTTGAGGCCATCACAATGGATCTTAAATTTGAAACCGGTGAAGGTATTACTCAAATTTCCCTCTGATACCAATTGTTGGGCGGAGAAAGAAAGGAGTGATGGCAAGAGGGGGGGTGAATTGCCTTTTAAAAATTAATTAACAAATTAAAATCAAAGTAAAAGAATGCAGCGGAAATAAAGAGGCAAGACACAAGAATTGATAACGGAGTTCGGCCAAAAACCCGGCCTACGTCTCCGCTCCCAACTCAACCGTTGAGAGATTCTACCGCTTTCTTTTCAATGGTTTTAGCAAGAAACCCACTAGACTTTACAGGTAGTCTAGAACCTATTACAGCTTGCTTTTATTGGTTGAGCAAGAACCCACTAGTCTTTTTAACGGGTGAAGGCTAGCTCACCGATGACTCAAGCCTTTTAAAAGGAAAGGCTTGACTAACCTCTTCACACCTTAAAGGTGATGTGAAAACCCAAAAGAATGGAGGATGAGAGAAGTGGGAGTTTGTAGGCACAAACTCAATTTAAAGCTCAAAATAAATAAAACAATAAAAACCGTATTTGGAGAAGCCTTGGGCGCCAATGGATGATTGGAGTTGAAGACGTGCACTCCCAAGCTTCTTTGGTGATGCTCCTTGGATGTGGAATTGAGTTGGAGCGATTGGGGTTCCCTTGGAACAATCCGCCGGAGGTTTGCCAAATGATGGAGAAATGTTCCTGTGGGCTTCCGTGGCTTGGTAATAGTTCCGACATTGATCCGGGGCTTCAAGGTCCTTTATTTATAGAGGGGGAACCCTCAAATGGACTTTGGGAGGCTTCGGAGCCGTTGGAGAGGCCTTCGGAGCCGTTGGAGGCCAAGTGGACAGGCTGGTCAAAGGCCCAACGGCTAGTTTGACTGGCTCCACCGGCTGACCGGTACAGATCCACCGGTTGGCCGGTGTGTGCAAAATGGAGAGGGCTTTGGGCTCAGGCACCACCGGCTGGCCGGTGAGAAGGCCACCGGTTGGCCGGTGCTTAGGCAGTATCAAACACTATTCTGCTGGGTGCCACCAGCTGGCCGGTGCTGAGACCACCGGTTGGCCGGTGCTGAGGCAGTGGCTCTGCCTTCTGCCCAGGGTCCAGCGGTCGGCCGGTGGTGAGGCCACCGGTTGGCCGGTGGACTGAATTTCAGTCCTGTTTTGCTTCTTGCTTTCTTGGCCTAATTCCTTGGCCACCTGAAATGATTCCTATCATCCAAAAACACTTGAAAGAGGTTTAGATAAATAAGTGAGTGATTGTGATCATGAAAATAAAACCTTGAGGGGTACGAGAGGTACAACAACATTTTGGGAATTCATGCTTATGATTATTTATATTGTGTAGTTAAATATATAGACCCAAAATCTCCTATAAAACCTAGTTCTCCTAGTTTACTTTCTTCAAACCCAACCTCCTAGGGTTTTCAGTGGTTCTATTTGATGGATATGGAACACCTTCCTTCACATGGCCTTGGTTCCCCTCCCATGATTCTGTGCTACCTTCATCCATTTTACTTATGCCTATCTCTAAGCTATAGACCCCATTTATTGTACAACATTCAATGAATTAGGTAGTTTTAATCAGCATCAGTGGTGGTTTACACATTAAATTAATATCAATACTTCCATTATTCACCAACACATCATGCTAGAACGCATTTTTATCAGGTGTGATGAGGGTTTAAGGGAAGATTGGTACAGTGTTAGAGGAGCGATAAAACCAGAATCGTTATGTTTCTTCATTTTCTTGGGCATCATTGTATACTATAATATGTTTTTATTGATCTTACATTGTATGAATAGGATTAATTTTCATCACTCATGGTAAAAAATATATTTTTTGAAAGATTAGTTTTTTGGATGAGTTTTTTTTGGTTTGGATGACCTCAATTGGTCACAAGTAGCTTGATTTTTTTAAAGGTTGCGGCCAGAGCCTAATTTATTATTAAAGTAATGGAAAGACCTTTTTTAACTGTGTAGAGAGAGACCCATTACATAAAATAAAGTCCTAGTGGGTATTTAACCTATTACATGGTCTATAAGCCGAATATTTTGGTCCAAGGCCCATTCTGTGAATAGTTCTACTACCCTACCCCGCTTGCTACAATACCGCATTGTACCCCGCTGCTGCTATTGTGCCCTGCCACCACTATAGTGACTTGCAACCACTACAATGACCTACTGATGCTACAGTACTAATCATTGATATAGTACAACCACTACTACAATATGCTACAGTACTGCTATAGTACCTTTTCCCATTGGTTTTTGAACCCACATTTTTCATGAAAAATCAAGGGGTTTTTACCACTAAGACAAACCCCAACTACACAAGTGGCCTAATTATTAAGCATGGAGGCAATTGAAATCTTTTATGACACTGATGTCTCTTTGTATAGAGTCTACATTTTCTAGTTTTAGTGATGATTTCTATTGCATGAATTTATTTGACCAATGAATATAACACTATGATTGATGATGGTGGTTCTAGTAGTTGGCTTCATCCATTATGTTTCTGGCATCTTACATTGGTTAGAGTGGTTTCAATGTAATGTCAATGGAAAACATCCTTTATGCATTTTATTCTATGTTTATATATATTTACTATATTTTTACCCATATATCCCCCCACTAATCTATATTATCCTATACCCATATTGAAGACCCCAACTTGGTTGAATGTTTTGGTACTTAAAGCGGGTTTGAGTCTATTCAAATTAAACTAAATGTTAGAGGATTTTCATTCTATTATATTCTTTTTATATTGGATTTTATATTGTTATGTCCATCCATAATCTATCAAAATTAGGTAGGGAGGTATTAGTAATCTCAAAAATTTCATATTGAATTCATAAAGTCGTCTCGGTGATTGTGAATATTGTAATCATGAGGAGGTTTGGTTTGATGTTGTGAGGTGGTTTTTTTATTATAGAAGTAATTATGGTTCATATTTTTATGGTTTTTACTCGTTAATATACCCACTAATGACATGGATATGGTTTCATTTCAAGTTTCATGTCTTGTGGTAGTTTTTGTCCTGAGGCCGTGATTCCTATTTTGGTCTGAATTTTAAAAATTTAAATTGAATTTGGTGTGCATATATATAGTTTGAAATGTTGTGGTGTTTCATGTTGATATTTAGTTTTGATAGTTACTCTAATTTATAATTTTCCCACTAATATAAATGTATGTTATTTAAAAATAAAAAAATTGACTTGAATGGTATATGGAATGATTGATAACATTATGCATAGTAAGATGTGGATTTGACTAAAGATATCATTGATATAAAATCTGCATGTTTATAATTTTTTTTATTTGAATGACTTTTTTTAATGTATCCAAAAGAATTAATAGAATTCCTATTATTGTATGGTAAAATATGAGTCTATTTAATCCATAATATAAAGCCCAAAGTTGATATGGGTGAAACCAAAACTGAAGGATCTTGGAGAAACTTTTACGCATCCCGTGGTTTTTCATTATGATAAATAATTGTAAAATTTAGAAAGAAAAAATATTTTATAATCTTAATTAATGAAAAATATTTATATATAGAATAATTTCAGTTTTTAGAAATTTGTAAAATTCATTATCAAGTGATAACATGTAGGTATCAAACAAAAAATGGTGGGTGTCTTCATAAAACAAATTTTCAAACTAGAATTTGAGAATAATTATTTGAACCATATTGTGTAGTAACCTCCCTCAGCTTTAGGACATTTGGAAAATCCACTATCTCATTTAAAAATAATATATAACATGGATTCTTTTCTTTTATATGAAGTTGAATGTTTGGATTATTATCACTCAGTGGAGTGGAATTCCATTGAAATTCATTGAGGAAATATTATTACAAGGGGGAGCTTAACATTAAGGGTGATTATACGATAGAGAAAATAGGGGAGATATGACCCAAGGGTATGTTTTGTAAAGTGTAATGTATTTTTTTTGTGGAGAAGGGGAGTATTCAAAATATTTAAATTTTTATCAACAAGTGTCATGTGGTGTTGTGATAAGGAATTGGTCTCTCCCTTGATCACTTTTTTTTTCTTTTCCATGACTTTCTCATATAAAATTAGAGGTATGGATGAATAAATTAACTTATTTGGGGAAATTTAATGTGTAGTGGTTTTGAATTTCAATAAGGATATCTTAGGTATCCAATAAACCCAATGGGGGAGAATGGTGGAATAATGGTTATCATTATAATATGTTTGTTTTGTTAAAGATTATTTTTCTATGAAAAATGTTCTTGATCAAGTTTTTAGTGTTGATATTTGTTATATTTGGTATAGCATGATGTTTTTTATGAATAAATGGCCTATAAAATCTCACATTTTTTTGGAGTTATTTATATATGAAAATATAGGGTCATTGAACTTATAAATTTCATGCAATAAAGGGTCGGTACGTCATATTAATCAAAAAACCCAAAGGAGCTACATTAAATTTAAAAGGACCTAGCCTTAAACAATACATCATCTAGAGATAATTGAATTATCCACATTGAGTGTAGTTATATTTTTATATCTTTATAGAATTATTTATTAATAATAAAAACTCAAATATTACAAAGTGGTCACTTATACTAACTATCCATTATTCACAAAATGATACTCTAAAATAAAACATGATTTATTTTTTTTGATAAAAATATTCATTACATTCATCATGAATTCCTTCATTCTATTACCCATCCTAATACCCTATAGAAAACATTTAAAAAAACATGGGATGATCTAAAAAATATTTGCCAGGGATATAAAACATGGAATGAAACTGTTAGTTCATTAATATTTTAAACTCATGATTTTTTTTTCAAAAATTATACTTTTCACCCGTAAAATAAAAGCTTTTAATCATAACTCATGAAATCATAATATTCATGAAAAACATATTATAAATCATAAATCATAAAGGTAACATATAGAATCCATATCATACATAAATTAAAACTTTATCTACTACAATGGTAGTAACCTTCATGGTTACATTTGGTATACTCATCACATTATATTCCCAAATTTCTTTGGGGAAACCTTATTATTTAACTTCAAATAATAAACCAATGCATTGGAGATATATCATGGACTCACCCGACATCAGTTTATCATGTAACCACCCACATGAAAAAAATATAAATAACCATAATATAATTAAAACAAATTAAACAAGAATAAAGGAAAAATAAAATTTTCTCATTGAAATCACATTTCATTTTTATGAAGCCACACACTACTAAATGAAAACACATTATTTGAAAATAATATCAAAAACATATAAATGATTCACCATAAAATCAAAGAGGGAAATTAACTTCATGGATTATATACAGAAAACATTCATTTTGGGTTTTGTAAAAATAGTTTAAAGAGTGTCTTTTAAAGAGGGTTTTAAAAGGCAGTCCCTTACAAAGATCATTTATGTAAACATTAGAGATAACTTTCAATGTTAAAATTTTAATACATTCATGGATATATAAATAAATTAATAAATGCCATTATGAAAACATTGAAATTAATGAAAATGATTTATATGAATAAATCTTTATGACCCATAAAACGATGTTATTGTTAAAGAGTCCCTTCCAAGTTGAGAAACAAATGAATAAAAATCATTAAAGAATAAAAATAATGAAAACATTAAATATCATGATAATATTTTAATTCATGATATAATATTTCAAAGTTGTGTCATATATTCCTTATAATATAATAAAGGATTGTAACATCAAGATATGCCTCAATGAAACGAGATTAAGATGAAACCCTTACCTTGAGTCCGACTCATCACATACAATCATTATATTCCTAAATAAATAAATTTTGGTTACTTTATACATTCTTTATACCCTTTTTCTTTTTTATTACTTCTTGTATACAACTTATTACACTATGATAAAAATAAAATAATTACTTAAGATCATGTTGGATGCTTTGTCAATATTTGGTACTTTAGTCAAAAAAGAACATGGTTTGGGGTCAATAGTCAATGTGGTCATAATTAAATAATATCCACAATAATATTAATTAAATAATCACAAATTTATTGCCTTAATTAAACTTTTTAATCAAACATTTAACTATTGTTATGAAAATGAACAATGTTATAATCGTTGGGACGACAGGTCGTATGTACGCACGAGTAACATATTAATTATTCATTAATCATTATAGGAATAATGTCATTATTATTTTAACATTACATAAATATCATATCACCATAAATATTATATTAATCTTTTAAATATACTTATATTTATCATACATGTAATTTAGTGAATAAAAAGGAATCACATTAATTTTTAGAGGTGATAGTTCACACATATGCATGAACGATGCTGTATTTTTATGTGCGTGGTAAGTAAGAAAATAATTGATATAATATTGTATTATAATTATTAATATGTAATGAATATCCCATATTAACATTAGTAACATCATTATAATAGGTTATGATAGATAGTTAGGGAAAACAAATTATATCGGTTCATGGAGGTGATTGTTTACACATACGCATGAATGATAAATCCCATTTCCCATTTGATGGATGTTGAGATTTATTTTGTTCATGATATTAAAATAATAACATATTAGTATATTGAGGATAATGTAGTTATTATCTCATCATGATTTTTGGTTATTTGAAGGAAGTGGAAGAAGAAATAAAATAGAAACACTTAAATAAAAACATTACATTTTCTTCAGATGGTCATCTTTTTATTAAAACCTAAACACCACTAAGAAGGGTATTATAACAAAACATAGTAGAAAATATTGTGGTTAGGTAATATAGTATGGGGTTCAGCTAGATAATTGATGAAATAAATGATTTTCTATGTGTAAGGAATATAGAAGAACAATGCCTTTTTATAGGAGAGGGGAGGGGCACTCATTGAATTTTTAGAAGTGTTAAATTAATATAAATCCATTTTCTGTTCACAATTGATACATGTTAATTTATTAAGAATATACGATTAGTATGGGCTGAAATCCATTCATCTTATTAAAATTATATAGGGTTTGGATATTTTTTTAGTCCATATCTTGATGTTTTCTCCCTTTTCACTCTTCACATTTTATTTAACAATTTACACTTTGAGAGTTAAAATAATTACCATAACATATGAATGAACAAATTAATGAGACATTAATGAAATTTTGAGACTCAAAAAACCCAGTTGGATGAAACAAGAATTTCTAGAACATTTAATTCATTTAGTTAAATATTTTATATTTTAAAATATGAATTTTGTTCATTTAGATGCTATTCATTAAAAGAATTTTTAAACTAATAATAAAAACTTGATTACATAAAAAAACATTGAATCATCAAAAACATTTCTAATTAATCCATATAATTATGGTATTACATCAAATATTTTAATTTATATTTATTTTAATATTATTAATATCATTTATTTATTATTCCTTCCAAAAATCTGTTACTGCAACATCATTGTGTCATAAGTAAACTTAATTATTTAAGGCCTAAATACTATTAATAAATTATCATGATATATTTAATATTTTAATATTTATATGTATTATTTATATTCAATGATATCACTTACATAAACCCATATGAAAATTGTTTTAGTAAGAAGAGACAGGATTATGGCGTCTTTGTTTTTAATTAAATATGTTGTTATTAATGTTATAATAACATCCATGTAACTTAAAAGGGCCAAAATTTTGGCCCATGTATTTTATTTCTCTAAAATAACTCAATAAAAAATACTATTACAAGTGTTATGTTATTTTTATATTATTATAATATTATTTTTACCTTTAATTACCATATTTACTTTTAACTGTGGGAAATATTATACTAAAGTCACTATTCACAATAAATAATTATGATCATATTAGATCATATTTTTCATATATATTAAAATAATTAATGTATATTTTTGAAAATTAAATTCACATAAGTGAGTAAAATTAATTTAAAAATTAATCATGTTGATGGATTGAGGAAATGAGGTTTTAATGTAAAAACCTTCAAAATTTCCCAATGTTTTTGTCCAATTTCAATTTAAAATTGATTAAAATTAAATAAATTGGTTAAATGATAAAATAGTAATCTATTTAAACCTTACATCCAAGTAAAAAAATAATCTAAACATATAAACAAATTGGAAAAAAATCAGTTTTGAATTAAAAAACAGCATTATTCACTAAACAATAAAAATTAATATTATGAGAAAAATTAAAAACAAAATCCAACATAACATTTTACGTCCTGATTCTAAATAAGAAGTTAATTTTTTAAAATATAATTTAGGAACTTTAAAAAACTATATTTTAAATGGTTACTCCAGGAAAAGACATTAAAAATTCCATTTTTGAAAAATACACATTTTTTGGATAAAATTGAATTTTCTATTATATCATGACTATAAAATACATAAAATGAATTTTAAACATTATATTGAATTTATATTTCAGTAATATAATCCAAAAATAGTAGTTTTATTTTTTATAAACACAATTATTCACATTTTAATAGTTTTTCATAAAAAACATATACATTATAATCAATTTGGTTTTTTATTTCAATTTTTGGTTAATTGTTTAACCAATGTATCATTATATAAACTTGTGTAAACCCTATTTTCATTATTTAGTTATTAATTTCCATTCTCTATATTCTAAGATATTGGTTATAATGGTAAAATTTAAATAATAATATTTAGTTTTCTATTTAGGCTTGATATGTTGTATCGTGTACGCTATCGAACAACGTATTTCTTTTAAAAAAAACTTGGGATGTAACATCCCCCCCTAGAAATTTCATCCTCAAAATTTTGAATTTAGGGTTAATAAATATGTCATGTATTTTAAAAATAATTTTTTTACAATCACACGTCAAAAAAGTATTTACAAAAATTTCACTTAAAAAAAAGGAAATCATAATGGTCACATGAGATAATACATACTAGGGTTCGATATAGAAAAACATTGTTATGGAAGAAAAATTAATGGTCAATTTTTGAGGGAGGGTGATATAATTCCTGGTTATGATAACGTTAACAATCACAAAAGCACAAATTTTTGATGGACTAAATGGTCATTAAGTTATTAATAGTAAACATAAAGAGAAACAGTTTTAGTTTTAAGATCCTTTTCAAAGAGTTGAGGAATTATTTTACTAAAAAGAATAATAACATAAAGAAATGTTCTGACTTTAAAGGTATAGACTCATCCTTTAATCAAATTCCACTAAAACGTCATATTTTTCCCCAACAATGAGTATTTGAGATGAGTTTTTTATGCCTGAAGCACTATAATAAACATCTAGAGAATGACATAATACCGAAAATAGTAACTATATATTTATACTATCATAAAAAATTATCCAAAACCTATATTTTTAAGATAAGATAAAAATATTCTCCAAAAATAATAAATTGTTAGATTAAGAAAAAAAGAACATTTAACCTCCATAATTCATCTATAATACCAAATGATTAATATAGATCATTATAAAAATAACTATCCTTAAAACCGCTCAAAATAATCCAAACAATGTTTGGAACCCAAAACTCAGAAGAATTTTATTAAATAGTCTACCAAGATAAAATAAAATAATTACATCCAAATAACATTAACAACTCTTAATGTATCATACAAAAAAGTGACTAACCAAATCACATATTATCCATAATAGGTTCACCATTTCCATAAATAACCTAATTCCCTATAAGTAAAAAATTTAAATAATATATTATTTCAAAAAAACATTCAACCCATTACTCCTTTGTTAAAATACCATTGTATTCTATTTACCATAATCACATAAAGTTTCCAAAAAAGGTAACATGTTCAAAAATTACATTTATCAATTAATAACCATATCATTTTCCAATATCTTTTAAATCTATTAAATAAAGAATATATTCCAAAAATATTCTTTTTCCTCATCCATAAATTGGTTTAACTAAAAATAATAAGTCATACTAACCCAAGACCCCACATATGTCATTGGTAGGTGATGTACCCTTCTCACCCTTCGACAGCGGGTCTGATTCTTGTGGCCATTCTAGACGTGATGATTTGTCACCAATCCTGCAGGTTTTCATTTTTCTAAAACTATATACTTTGTAAAATATTAATAAAATATTATAATTTTCTCAAATATAACCATATCATGTTTTAACCTCATAGGTTATCTCATAACTTTCATTTTTCATAACATAATGTTATAATCCGTAATAACCTCATAAACTAAATATCATGCGAAGGTTATCCATTGGCTTATAATTATGTCCACCGAAGTGAATTCTTCCCCCAAAACCATTTTCAAATAGAAAATTTAGGTTTACGTATTACATAAAAAAATAGTATTCAAAATCACCCCTATCATCAAAAGAGTATTAATACATTAAAAAATTTCTAAATCCTTAAGTATACAATAACTATTAAATCATTTATATGATTACATGTTAATATTTCAATGTTATACATAAGACATTAAATATAAATTTCAAACTTATCTATTAATAACACATTCCTAAAAATCATATTTTTGGATTATAAACTCGTGATTCAAAAATATCATTCAAGTCATGTTTCATGCATTATGGATAAAAAGATAATTCATATCTTGAAACCAATTTTTTGGATCTTATTAACATTCATTTTCTCTTTTGGTATGTTTTACTATATTCGGAAATTAAACATTGACACCATTTCATTAATTTCAACATTTTAAATAGTTGGATGGGTAGAGATCATTAAATCTTATGAAGAATTTACCATGAACCATAATTTTCTTTTGAAGTGAGTAGTTATGGATAATTTCAATAGTTTCTTACATGTGATATGAATACTCAAGATGGAGTCAAAATCATTCAAACAATATTTTGAGATCATAGTGATGATCATGTCATTAGGGGGGGATAAAAATGTTTTACATGAACACTTTCCTTCCATATTAACAAATAATCCATAATCTACTAAAATTAATCATAACTTAAATATGAAACGAATTATTAATAGAGGAATACTCTACAGGGTAAAGATAACATAATTTTTTTATAATATACAAATCTATCAACCTCCATATATCTATGTTGTTTAGGTTTTTATCCAATCCACCAAATTTACTATAATCCTCCAAAATGTTCCATATGATTATAAACTTCTTGTTTATATGGGATCTTTAATCTGCTCCCAGATAACATACTAACCACTAAGGTTATCTAAATAATTACTTTGATACTAACAATAAAGCCCCCCTTAAAATTTACATAATATTTATTTAATAAAATAATTCACATTGAGGATATTTCCTGGAATGGAGTTTTAGATAATTAATCTAAAACTATAACAACTCAAATATTACAAGATAGACACTTCTACTCAATATACATTTTTTCAACAAAATAGAACTCCTTAAAATAAAACACGATTTCTTTTTCATCATAAAAATCTTTATAAAATTCATCTTGACATCTTAAATTATATTATCCATCCCTATTACTTGTGTAAAAAATTTCAGAAACATGGTATGATAACAAAAATCTCAGTATGGAATATAAAATAAAGAACGAAACTGTTAGTCTATAAATATTTTAAACTCATGAAAAAATTGTTAACCATGAAACATAATCTCTTTAACATACCACATGAAATCATATTATTTATAAATACTTATTAGAAATAATAATTAATAAAGGAAACTTTTTTAATCTATATTATACTTACATTGTATCTTTTACAGCTACATAGGGAGTAGCCTTCGTGGTTACATTTGGAAAACCCATCAGACCATATTTCCCTTAAATATTTTAAGATAAACCTTTTCATTTAACTATGTATCATTACCTAATGAATTATAGATATTTCATTGGTTCACCCTCCCTTGTTTTATCATGGAACCACACATATACAAAATCCATACCCACTAACTATAACATAATCAAGACACATAAAATAAGCATAAGGAAAAACAACATTTCCACATTGAAATCACATTTAATTTTTACAAAGCCTTACACTTATAAATTTAAACACACCATTTGAAAATAATATGAAAAACATATAATGTGATAAATAAAACGTAAAAGTTAAATAAAATCATTATATTCCATTCATGTTATATATTTTTATAAGACATTTATTTTGGGTTTTGTAAAAATAGTTTAATGAGTAACTTAAAAATAGGTTTTTAAAATAAAGTCCCTTAAAATTATCCCTTTATGAACAAATTTTAATGAAATATAAAATTTAACATTTTAAAACATTAGTGGTTATAAATATACATTAAAAAAAAACCATTTTGAAAACATGGATATTAATGATTCAGATTTATAGTAATAAATCATTAAAACACATAAAATGATACTTTAGTTAAAGAGTCCCTTACCACATGAGAAACACATAAATAAAAAATATTAAAAAATAAAATTATAGAAAACATTAAATATAATTATAATATATAAATAATTATATAATATGTAAAATGTTTTCATATACACCATATATGCTGATAACGGTTCATTACATAAACATATTCCTCAGTGAAAAGAGATTTAGACAAAGTCCCTTACCTTGAGTCCTAAATGTCACGTACTGTGTTCATATTCCTAAATTAGAAAAATAGGATAATTTGTACTTTTTTGAGAACATATTTTTAGTTTATTATTATATGTATATAAATTATTACTATGTTATAACAATAGCATAATTATTTATGTTCATGTCTAATGCTTTGTCAATATTATGTACCTGAGTCGAAAATAAACTTTGTATGATGTCAACAGTCAATATTATTATAATTCCATCATTTAAATAATAATATTCATGTTTAATGAAAAAATTATTACATTAATTGTACTTTTTAATCATACCACTAATTATGGTACTGAAAAATGAACAACTTTATAATGATGGATACGGTAGGCCGTACCTATGAATGAGTAGCATAATAATTTATCAATGTTCATTACAGAAAAAATGTAATTATTATATTATCTTTACATAATTATTATATAATCATTAATATGATATTAATAATTTAATTATACTTATATATATATATATATCATATAAGTGATATAGTGAATAAAAACTAATCACATTGCTTCATGGAGTTGATAATTCGCATGTACTCACAAACATTGTTATCTTTTTTTTGGGCCAAGTATGTAAGAACATAATTGATATAACCTTATATTATAATGAGTAAAATTTTAGGAATATAAAATTTGAAAATTAATTTTATCATTATGACCGGTCATGATAGAATGTTATGGAAAACGAATTATATTGGTTTGTGGAGGTGATAGTTCTCATATACACATGAATGATTAATTATTTTACAATTTTATGGAAGTGGAGATGGTTTTAGGTTATAATGTTAACATAATATTGTATCATTTTATTGAGTATAAAAGAGTTATTATATCCCCATGTATTTTGGATATTTTAAGGAATTAGAAGAAGTAATAAAATATAATCACTTAAATAAAAACATTACCTTGACTTTAGATGATTAGATTTTTTAACACCTTAACACCTATAAGAAGTGTGTTATGCCTAAAATAAGTCATAAAAAATATTTGAAGAGAATTTAGGAAGTTTTAGGGGTAGATATTGGCCAAGTGAAATGGGTTTTAAGCTTAAGTAATATATAATTAGAATTCCTTTCTATAGGAGAGTGGAGGGGCACTCTTGGAATTAGAAAACAAAGTAAATTAATATAAATTAATTTTCTCTTCAAAATTTTTCCAATTTGATTTAGTTTTATGATATGATGAGTGTGGGTCACAATAATATCATCTAATTAAAATTATACATGTATTGTATTTTTTTTAATTCTTATATTTATGTTTTAACACATTTAACTCTTACCATTTTTTTAAGTAATTTAATATATGAGAGTTAAAATAATTACTACACCATGTGAAACAACAATTTAATAAGTCATTAATGAATGTTTGAGACTCACCAAAAACAGTTGGCTGGAGCATATATTTTTATAATTTCTTTTCTTTAATCAAATATTTTATATTTTAAAATATGAACTATGTCAATTTTTTCACTCTACATAAAATGAATTTTTTTAAAAAACAAAACAAATTTGATACTTATAAAAACTACATTAATTAAAACAAGATTAAGCCTATACAGGCCACCAGGATTCTCAATTTCCCCACTCACCTCATGTATGCTGATGATATTATTTTATTCCTTCATGGAGGGAGTAAGAATACTCAGGTTCTTAAAGATGATTTGTCCCATTATGAAGATATCTCAGGTCAAGACATATGTTGGAATAAATCTTTGAATTTATTTATAATTTTTTTTTCTTCAAATAGAAAAAGACTTATCATCAATAATTTTGGTATCAAAGAAGGTTTTCTCCCTTTCTACTTATATTGGAGTACCTATCTTTTGGGGAAGACCCAAATCAATATTCTTTAATGGAATTGTGGATCAAATCATCAATCAAATCTCTTCCTAGAAGGGTAAATCCCTCTCTAGGGAAGGTATAATCTGTCTGGTTAAATCAACTACTGTATTTAAAATTGTTTATTATTTAATGATTTATAAATGGTCGGCTAGTGTCATAAAAACATTGAACAATTATATAAAAAATTTAGTTTGGATAAGAAGTATTCTTGAAAGAAAACTTGTCACCATCCCTTGGTCCACTTGTTGTAAGCCTATTGATAGGGGCGGTATTGGAATAAAAAATATCAACTTCTTTAATGAAGCCCTCCAAGACAGGATCACATGGAGGTTAATCAATAGAAACTCTGATGTGATTGCTTTTTTAATACAAAGATTTCTTTCTAAGTATAAATTTTTTTAACCATATTACATCCTCAATTATTCCCTTAATTATTCAAACCTTCAACAACATCATGGATAACTCTAGATGGATGGTTAATCAGAATTCTAATATAAACATTTGGATGGATAATTGGATAGGTTCTCCTCTCATCTCTTGGTTATCTTTTGACTCCCCTCCTAAGAATATCAACTCCACTATAGGGGAATTTCTTCAATACCACATACATGATCTCCCTAAGAACATATCTCAAGTTATTGAAAACTGTCCCTTTTCTAACGTTGAGGATTTCCTCATCTGGGAACCTGCACATAATGGCATTGTTGACTCTAAAAATTTTTATAGACATAATTTTTTAAGACTAGAGTCCAAATTTGACTGGTTTAATTACTTTAAAAAACCATGGATTAAACCAACAAGGCTCACTCTTATTTGGCATATTTCTCATAACAAAATTACCAATGAGGTCTATCTTCAATATTTTGGTTTTCAACTTTTCTCCAAATATAATTCATGCAATCAATATAGGGAAGATGATGATCATCTTTTTCTGTCCTGTACTACGTCCTCTGCATTGTGGAACTATGTTTTTGATATTTTTAATTGAATATGGATAATTTTTGATGATATTAACTTGCATATAAAGAGATGTGTGGATCATGATGCCTCACAAGAAATTTAAAGACATTTTTCTCGCTGATACTATAGAACTTCATCATGTTATATGGTATGACAGAAATAATATTATATTTAATAAATGATCATTAATCTTAAATGCAGGTAAATCTCGGATACTCATTGCGATTCAAGAAGCGGATTCAATTCAAAAAGTTCATTGTAATGACACGGTTTGTGACTTTGAGATTATTCACAAACTTCAGATTGATGACATTTACAGTCCACCTAAGCACACTCTTGAAGTTTTTTAGCAAACCTCGATGCTAGGATGGATTAAAGATAATGTTGATGGTGCCTCAAAGGGTAATCCTAGTCTGGCAGGCTGCGGTGGGATTTTTAGAGATTATCATGGGAAGTGTCATGGTTTCTTTTTTAGTAGCTCTGGAACCACTTCGTTACTAGAAGCATAGATGATGGGTGTCATCACTGCTGTCACCTTTTCCTTTCCAAAAGGTTGGACACACCTCTGGTTAGAAAGCGACTCAACCACCATTGTCCAAGCTTTATAGAATGGAGTGACTCATATTGCCTAGCCTCTCACCACTCAATGGATGAAATTCCTGGATTCAATCATGGGGATCAACTTCATTGCTACACACGTTTTCCGTGAAGCCAATGTGGTTGTAGATGCTCTTGCTAATAAAGGTGTAAACCAGGTTGTGACATTGTAGGATGCCTTGCCTCCTGATCTAATTCATTCTTATCAAAAATATTGTAAAAACACTCATATTTTGGTCTCTTGTGATCCCCTTTTTATATATGCAATAATTAATTCTATGGTATTTTGACCAAGGCACGACCTTCAAAAAAACATTCAGTGGGATCACACCATGGTTAAATACATCACAATACAATCTATGTGTATTTACTGAGAATAACTCCAAAATGGTGGAATTTATGCATCAAGTAAGTGAAATAAATTAAATTAAATAAGTTAAAATCCATATACAATTTCATGGGATTATGGAAGACATGGTCAAATTAATTGGAAGTTAATGTGTTGTTTGAAAAATAAATTAGTCAGTGACAAGGGAAAACGGTTAGGGCATGATTTACATAAATGAATAAATTATTTAGCTAATAACCAAGGTAGACAAATCAATGATAATAAAATTAACACACATAAAAAATTCTCTGAGTTAGGATACTATGATGAATAACATTGAAGATTAGGATTTTAGACAAGGAACAAAAGAGAAATTATAACCACATTATTGATAACATGTTTATATTTTATAAAGTCTCATTATAGGCGATATTCAAATTACATATTCTTTTACTCCTTTTCTAATAATATTGTTCATGAAGATAAAATAAGGGAGTAACCTTAGAATTAAAAATTCTTTTTCCATGAAATTTTTTAACACTTATACTGAGTAAAGTTATCCCCTAGTACATCCACATATCATCAGTGTATAAGCTACGGAATAACCATATATAGAACACCAAGTACAATATCTATCCCACTATAATTATTTTACTTATATTGACATTTTTTGGTTCTTTTAGATTAACATTTTTTATGTTTTATTTATAACATGATAACATGATACCATTAAGGACAATACTATTTTAAAAACATGATTCACCCCCCCCCCCTCTTAGGGTGTATTGGGTGTATGTTTGAAACAAAAAAACTATAAAAAGAATTACACACCCAATCTCATGGTATTAGAAATTATATAGTCACCATGAACACTTCTCAATGATCCATGAATCTTATAAATAATTTATAATTAAGGTTAATGTAATAAATCATTTCTTACATATGTCTATAAGTAATAAACATCACACTCCTTAAAAAATTAATGTGTCATCGTCAAAATATTCTAAATTATCATTCTATGATAATAAACTATATGTAAAATCTTATTTTAGTAGAATAAGTTAAAACCACTTGTTATCATATCATATATAATTCCATTCTAAGGATCACAACATAGTGAAACTCACCAAATTGTGTTTTATCCTCATAGAAACCATGATGTGTTCTCATACAAAATTTTATCTCTTTTTACATTAATATATATTTGAAATGAAACATATATTATGGAATAATTTTTATTTATGTGAAAAAATTAATTTTCATTCATATTGATGTGGTGTAATGAATTATTATTTATAGATGAATTTTCAAAAAAATAACAATAAACTATCATTCATTTTTATCCATAAATGTTCAAATATTTATATAACACATATCCTGGATGGGGTTAGTATCTCAAAATGTGAGTGAATTTAGTACCAACAAAAGTTTTATATAAAATACATTTTAAAAAAATTCCCCAATCTAATCAAAATAGCCCAGTTAGTAAAAAAGAAGACTGATATAGGTTTTTTTATTTTAAAATATTTCTCAATTATTGTTTAATTCTGAGTTAAGACAATTATAAAAAATATTGTAACTTTCTAAATCCATTTACCCAATCAAAACCATATATAAACACTAATAAAAACTAACTATCATTATAGTGGGATTTGTTTTCAATTGAAAAACATTCAATTTAAATCATAGAAATTAAAAAACACATAACTTTATAATATACAATAAATTAGCCTCAATATGAGACGTATGACTCTCCAATTATAAATCACCTACTATCATGAAGATTATATAAATTAATCTATGATCAATATCCTATATCAGGGGTACAAATGAAAATCTTTTGAGGTCATACATGATCTCTTCCGCAATACCAGTGGGAAATAAAATAGAGACTTTCCACACACTGACCTTTTCCCAAACATGTGGGGAAACATGTAAAGAGAGTTAGAATTCAACATGTATCTTAAAGTTAGTGTACATGATAGAGTGTGTGGGTATAAAATATAGAGAAAAACACACAATGATTATAATAAAAGTAAAATTAATCGATTGAGAAAATAAAATATGTAAATAATATTTTTGTTTTATTTGGTATGCTCTAATGCTTTGACTCCTTCAGTGTAGATTGACTGGTTGTTCGAGTCGAGTTTCTGAAAATATCAGAACAACATAGTGTTTTTAACTCTTTTTTTAGTACAATGGGAAGGAATTAAATTTTCTCCATGTCTCACTCTTACTCTATCAGATGTAGGAAATATGAAACATGTAATCACATGGAATGTGTAAATATTATGGTTCTTAAGTATTTTGTCAAATCCCATTGTGTGTGCCTAAATTTATCTTTTTTATTCGTGTACGCTAGTATATCAGCTTTTAATTCTCATGTGGGATTATACTACTTATTCTAATATTAGAAATATTAAGGAGAAACATCCAGGTCCTATTCTCCTCATATCCTAAATTTTAATTGAACATTAACGTATAACTTTAATAAAATTAAGAATAGTAATTAAAATAAATCCCAACATTAAATTAGATAAAAATATCTGTTTGAAATTATTCATTCTAAATAATGAAAAGAGTTGTGGTGAGTCTTTTTGAATGTTGAGTCAGCCTCTAGCGATGAGTCATATGAATAGTGGCTTGGGTTGGTGGTGACATAAGCTCAACTATGACTCATCTGAGTGGTAGTTCATTCCAATACTTTTACAAATTTTTATTCTAGTGGTAGGTCATCTTTATGAGTGACTTTTCTCTATGGGTAGGTATTTATGAAACGTAGCCAATTTTCGTGTTTGGATGATTAATCATCTTTGATTGTAGGATTTTACAACACGTTTTAAAATTTATGGTTCGAGGGAGAGTCATCCTCTAGTATCTATTCATTCCCATACTTTTCAAAAATCTATTCTGACAGTGACTTCTAGACTATGGTGGTTGTTTCCCATACTTATCCATATTTACACATTAATAGTGAGTTTTCCTCAATGGAGAGTTACTGCTGGTGGTGACTCAATATCAATAGTGATTAATTCATGGAGGTGTCTCTATTCTATAATTGTTAAAAAAATTTACAATAATCCTTATATTTTAAAATGCTACCATATATCATAAAACTCATTAGTGTTAGAATAAAAATTTATTTATTATCATTTAAATTAGTGTGCCAAAAATCTCCCACATTCTAATGATCATTAATCATGATGTTTTATAAATAGTGGAATCAAAGGGAAGGAAAGTTCATAGGGTATCTAATATAATTTAGATAGTAAATATTTTCAAGAAATATTGAAAAATACTATGGTTTTAGAGAAAGTGAAAAATAATTGAATTAAAGGAAAATTACTATAAAATGAATGAAGAAAATTCCCATAGATTTCCTCCCCCTTTTGGGATTACCAAAATGTGAAAAAAAATTATGAAATTACCTAAAACAGAATTAGATTAAAAGATAATTTCTAATGGAAGTCATGTGAATAAAATCATAGAGATACAACAAAAATTCATAAGAAAACAACCCCATTAATGAAAAAAGTCTAAATGAAAACACTATTTGGGATAAGATGAGGGATCATAATGTGTGTTTCCCTTCCCTTTATCTGAAGTAGATGGTTCAACTTGTCAGGTGGAGTGAACTCAATGGATATCCAAAGATACAACATTTAGAGAGGGAGTATCTCTAATGATAATCAATCTTTTATGATGAACTTATTATATAGGAAATAGGCTAAATTGTTGAAAATGTTATGGAAATAGTGCATTTGGATCTCTATTTACACAAAGTTTGAAGTATTATGGAATTAAAACTGGAGGTGTAAGATAACTTGTAACTAGAATAGCATCCTAAGCCACAAAAACTATTCCTAGAACATTTAGAAAGGGTTTCATAAGTTTTATAAATTTCGTAAGGATATTTCCTCATATCTCTCTAAAACATAAGAAATACTTATATTCTTCAATGAACATCTTAAGAATTAGATTATTAACCATTAACTGATTCACAATCTCTTTAAGAGCCTATTTAATAAAAGGGATCCTCATATTTTCACTAAAAAACATAAAATGATAATTCATCTCATGCTTAGTTCAAATCCTTAAAAGATAACACTTTATGAATTTTTTAATGGTCCCTCTATCAACATTCATGACTTTCATGTACTCTCAAACAATATTGTGAGCATGATCATAGTTATTCTCAACATTTCTGATAGTTTCTAGAGATATACCAGGTATGTTACATGAAAGAACACTAATCTCTTAGAATAAAATAGATATCACTGTCTCAAAATAAATAGAAGGAGGACCACATGATGAAGAAGTGATAAAAGAAATATTATCTATCATCTCAAAAAAAGAAGCCATGGAGTCCCAAAAAGATGACCCCATATCCTCTAAAGTAGTTCTCAGAACATCCATCTCAATTGAAAAACTTATATGTTCCACTTCCACTTATCTAATATGAAGATAATATGGGATGAATATTCTAAAACATAAGATATAGTAAATTCCTAATATATTTATCATTGAGTTTGGTAATAAAGGTCGGGTTATTTTTGTAACAAAACACTAAAATATGAATGAATCTTTTCTCTAAACAAATCCAAGTCACCCTAGTTGAAAACATCAAGTTTCACTGATCGAATGATAGGGGAGTTCATAAGTGCAGTAATCTTAGACCCTAAACCTTCATCATAAGTAAAACATTCCAACTATCCTACATCATCAATTTGATCAACTATGAATCCCACAGATTCCCTTTCCTCTCGATGATCTGATCCAACATAATTTATTGGAAACCCATGAAACATGTCACATTCCTGAAATATTTGATCTATCCAATGGATAGAATATATACCAAGAGATTTATCATTTTTAGGACCATAAACTCTAGACACAACCACAACTAGTAAAATAATTTAGGCCTCAATAGATCTCTATAAAACAACTGTATTCTCAACTGTAAGCTCATATTCTAAATTCTCAAAAACTATATAACCATCAACAATTTTCTAAGAATCATTCTAAAAATAATAATATGGAACCCTAAGGTTTCTATAAACTATTGGAGGTTTATCTTGACTTGGGGATCCCCCCCTAACTGATGCTACCTTTTCATTACTATATTCCTTATCAAAATCAACAACTAGATGGGTCTCTCTCCTGATATAGAGATTGATACTTCAAAATAAGGAACACATCTCTAAGGTTTTTAAACATTCATAGATATAATTGTTTCACTAGGACCACTAGGTTTATAATCCCCATCACTTTCACTTCCACATCCATATCAAATTCTTTTTCTATTTTCTTAAAATTATTCTTCTTATTCATCATGTTTATCCCCATCACCATTTTAATCATTTTCATTCTCTTTATAGTATTTGGATTTAATATTAAAATTCTATTCTCATTATATTTCTATCAATTCCTCATCATTATATTATTTCAAAATAGATTCCTTGTAAAAGAGTGCCCTATGAGGGTTATGTCGACCATAGGTAATGGTTGGAGAGCACTTAGTTAAATCTCAGACACCTCCTTCAACGTCAGAAAATTAATGTTCTTTATCACTATAGGAAACAAAATTCTCTTCCTCCTCATCTACATATTCGATAAATTCATCTTGATCCAAGCTAGGGTACACATGATTTTTTTAAAGGATGGTAATTTTGGTTAAGGTAATCATACAAACCTTCACCATTATCCACCCATTGCTTCTTCCAAGGAGTCAAACTAATTTTCATCCTTTTACAAATTCTAATTCTTCTTTAGATTCCTCCACAATCCACTACTAATTCCTTACATTACTTAAATAAACCATTAATTTATAACATAAAAAAAATAAATATTGGGTATATCAGAGAATTAGATCTTGAAGAGGGATTGTACATTTCCATCATGTGAATCCATAGATATCTACACAAGTCGATATTATATACTATATATGTTAGACACAATAGATAAATATATTGGTACCTCATAGTTTCAAAATCACTTTTTTTTGGAAAATCATATACTAAATGAACTTGAAGAGATACCTAAATTCACCATTATGTTCAAGGGAAAATGTTCTACCAACTATGACATCACCAGATAACTCAGCCATATAATCTTCATTGACTGAAAATTAAATTTTGTATTATTCAAAATCTATTAAAGAAAAAAGTGAGAATCCTTGAGTTCAACCATAAAAAAATAACATAACCATTGAAGGATAATTTAATCATACTGGATTCAGTCACCCTAAATTTTTTTTAATGAAATAGTAGTTACCAGAGTGTCTAGTTCGTCCATTAGAAAATCATAAACTTAAAGGAAAACATATCACAATACTAGAAGTAATCCCTAAGGAAGATCATCCCATAATTCAATCCCCCACCAATAATTAATTCATTCTTGTAAATCCATGTATATTTATTCTCATTTAGTATCTCCCTTAATGATCTACACAAAATTTTGGAAGCGTTTTATTTAGTATCATTGAGTGATAGAGCCCATTCAACAACATCTTATTACAAGATCATAACAAAATTCCTTGGATTTCTCAAAAACATCACCTAAATTCTGCTACTAAAATGAAGCATCATTGTATGTCTATATGTCTTTCAAATTATTCATTGATCATGTCTCTATTGGTAGAGGAAAAAAGGAGTAATTCTTCCGTTATTTATAAATTCCCTTTTGGCTCCAATTTCTTCTCAATCTTGTAGAACAATCTCCCAGCACCTCCTCATCTTTTTTAGCATCACAAGAATTTCTCTAGAAGACCTTATTCCTATCCATGACAGGAATTACCAAATAGTCCCCACACTCCTAAACTAATTCATCAATCAATAATCATTCAAAGTGGTTACTCAACTCAATGGCTTCCACCTCCCTACTCAGACTTGTACTGGTGAAGACCGCACCAACTAAATTATTTCCCAAGGCATTATAACCTATATAATTACCCTATGTGGGTTCATTAGAAACCTTTTCTTGGCCTCTATCACTAATTCCTCTCCCTGGGTGCACCAACTCCACATATGATTCACCCAAGGGAGTCTCAGAACCTACATCATCATCTATTTGAGGCTCCATATCAAAATAATCCTCCTTTCCCATCTATGAACTTATTTACTCCAAATAATCATTCATTGAGGATGAGGATCAACTAGTTCCATCCACAACTAAAAAAAGAAATTAATAACCAATTAATTCCCTCATTGAGACTCACTATGAACTGCCTTTGTCATGGTCTTCACATCCACATGACCATGACAAGTGAAACCTACAAAAACATTGGTCATATGATCCTTAACAATACCTACTACTTCCACAGAAACCTGTATATATGGATATCTAAACCCACTATTGTAGACTACTGACAAGTGACCCATTTTTATACACACTAAATAGAAATCAACATAGGAATCATACAAAACATGTTACTTATAAAAAAAATAATCTCCATATTTTATCCAAAAACCATTGGTGGTGTTCTTGATATATCAATTTCCACACAACCACCAGGAATAATATGATGTAAAATATAATCGGTTCGACTATTACATCACAAGAACCTACTTATGAGTTTACCTAGTATCATAGAGATCTAAGGATTATGAAATTTTAAGGGTAAGTTAGGAAATTATACCCAAATTAAAACTAGGGGAGATACATCATTAATTTTGAATTCATAAGTCCATATATAGAGAAAGAATCAATACTCATGGAAACTATAATGATAAAACACTGAATCATTTATCAAATCCACTTTAGCTAAAAATTGAATCTTTATGTTCTTTCTATAGTCTAATCTTATAAATCCCTGGAGTCGAACACAAACCAGTCAAAAGAATCAACAGACAACATTCTATTAAGTAAATAAGTAATGAAAGTCTGAATGTGGAGAGCTGAAGCATCATTAAACTACTTGATCCACATCAGGAGGTTAGGATATCCTTTGAACAAATTGTGAAACTTAGGGAATAATGAAAAATGAGGGAATGGGGGAAAGAACATGGGATTGAAAAACTCATGCATTAACCTAGGATAGAAAGGTCTCTAGTTATTAGAGATCAATTACACCAATCATTTTTCCTTCATAACTCAAATCACCACCGATATACTAAAAAGTAACAACTCTACTCAAACATCTTTGTGGTGAAAAACAACTCTCATTGGAATCTCAGGATTCATTGGTTCAAAAATTTACGAGAATATCGATTCACCTATATGCTTCTAAGAAGGATGTGACTCATCCATTGAGGACTTTCGAGATCCATTTAATCTTAACATATCAAAATATAGGATGGTTCAAGAAAAGGAGAAGGATGGACAATGGTTTGAATAGAAAGGTTCGAAGTAAGCCTCGGGGGAAACATGTGAGGTGGTGATTATTGGAGTCAGACGAGATCTAATTTTATATCATTTGGGAATTTTAAGGATTTTTAAAATTATAAATGAGATAAAATTTGAATCAAAATAATGGACATAAATAAATAAATTATCGATAATAATAAATTAGAAATGGTGGATAAAACAAAAAGAACAAAATTGATAATGAAATAAATGATTTCAAGGGTGAGAATATCACAACTGTGAGTAATTTCTATAGTGATTGATTCTAATGGTGAGTAAAAATCAATGGTGGTTAAAACTCAATGGTTATTAAAACTCAACGGTGGTTAAAACTCAGTGTAAGATAAAACTCAATGGTGGGTAAAACTCAACGTTGTGTAAAACTCCAAAAAGTGTCCCACAAAATTATGTTTATGAAACCTTAATGATACATAATTCAAATTTCATGTTGTTCATTATCTTAGAATTAAAAGTCTTAGTGAAAATATCCCCATGATGATGTTATGTACCAATATATTCAATAGAGACATCACCCTTTAAAAAATGGTCTCCCAAAAAGTGATCTATTACATCAATATATATTTTTCTTTAGTGATAAAATAGGGTTATTAAAAATATTTATTACACTTATGTTTTCATAATTCACATGGAAATGTCCAAATTGATATCAATAGTCTAAAAATGTGTTTTTATTAACAAAACTTGGGAACAATAGCTACCTGTAGCTATGTATTTAGCTTTAGTAGTTGATAGTGAACTAGAATTTTGTTTCCTACTATGCCAAGTTACTAGATACATTCCCAAAATATTACATGTTCTTGAATATATTTTTCTATCTAACATACATTCACAAAAACCATCATCTAAATAACTAAATAAGTTAAATTCTTGTCCTCTCAAGTAAAAGAGCCCTAAATTGATAGTATATTTGAGGTATTTGAAAATATATTTAACCAGAACTATGTGTGACTATTTTAAATTTTCGTATAAATGATCACACATACATAAAAAAACCTAATTTCTATTCATCTAGAAGTTATGTAAATAATACTTCCAATCATGCCTCAATAACTTGTTTTATGTACTGGTTTCTCAGTTTCATCAAGATCAAATTTATTGGTGGTACTCATAAGAGTGTAACTACTCATAGTTCTATCCAAAATAAATCATTTTAGATGTTATTTATTATATTTACATTTTTTAAAATAATTACTTATTTATTTTGAAAAATATGATAACCCATAATTAATTTCAGATCACCCATAAAACTCATTTCAAATTCATTTTTAATCATTTTTGAAAATTCAGTACATAAATAATTTTTAGAAGATCCAAAAACAATATCATCTACATATATTTTAACATCTAAAACATGTTTTGAAATACCTTTTATAAATAGTGTAGGAATATATATTCATTTTGAAAAACCTTTTGAAATAAAAAAAGAACTGATCATATAATAAAAATCTCAAGAAGATAATTTTAATCTATATAACGATTTCTTAATTTGGATAAATGATTTTAGAAAATTAGGGTTTGGAAATCCAGTGGATTTTCAACAAAAATCAATTATATACCAATTTATGAATTCAATTTTGGATTCTATTTTAGATTTTTTGAAATATAAATGTTCTATATAGGAAATAAGTATTCAAATGGTTTAAAATCTTGTTGTAGGTGTTAATGTACTACTACTAACATCCTTTTTTTAGATAGGTAGGTTCAAACTACAAAATCAATTACAATGGTTGTAAGTGATGGAGCCCCAATGAATCGCCACAAACCTTACCCTTACATGTGGAGGGAAGGGGTTCAAGATTTTGATAATGAGTAACCTTCTATCCGTATTTTTTACTATTGTTCCAGATTCATCAACAATGTTTCTCAACACCCATTTAGTTCCTATAGTCAATGTTTCATTGTTTCTATCAATAAGTCCGCATACATTATTTTGTTCAAATTTATTATGTACTTCTTGTAGATACATAACCCATAATACATAATTAATTGTGCCATTGATGATCTTAGGTTTAATATAAGACCAAAAAACATGACTTTCAACCTAGTTTCAGAGAAAATGTGATTTTTTATATCATTATATAGGTTACTAACAAAAAAATTTAAATCATTTATTTTAAGAGTCTTAACAGCTCGAGAAGAAGTAGGGATAACCACCTTGGGGTTCTCTATAGGTTCAGGATCAGAATCTAGAAATTTCTCATAACTGGATGATTTGTTTTCATGCTTTACAACAGAATTAGAAGGTTTAGAATTAATGTTCAGAGTCGATAAACCATCCTCAATGTTTTATAAAGATGGTTTAAGCTCATGTGGATATATCTCATTAAATTTGACAAGAAAATAATCTTTTATTGTCTTAGTCCTTTTTTGGAAAACTCTTTTAGATTTACTAGAGGTTTAATTACCTTGGATAATTCATTCATCACTTTTAGAGAAAAACTTGAGAATATTATCCATAGTGTTAAGAATAAAGTCATTTAAACCAAAAAATCTAAATTAATTAACCTCAGTCTTTATAATATTCCAAATTTCATAAGGTATTTAATTTAAGATAGTTCTAATCAAAAGTCAATTGATTATATAGAAGGATGTATTCACAGACTCTACCCAAATGTAGACAGGTACGTCGTATTCGTTATGCATTTTACGATCTATCTCTAGAAGTATTATATTTAATTTTGTGTAAAAATCAATTCTGTTGAGGGGTATTAGGTGTAAAGAAGTTAAAAATATATCTATTTTGTGAGACAAAAGATTAAGATTATTAATTTTTAAACTAACTTTCATGATCAATTATTCATGTCTTAATTATATGTCAGCTTATGTTTTATATATATTTAGCATACATGGTAAACTAAGAAAAATATTTTCTTTTGTGAGATAAAAATAATACCCATGTATACGTAGAAATGTCTTCTATACATACATAAACATACTACTTCCCATTTAAACTAGAGACTACGTATAGTCCAAACAAGTCTATGTAAACCAACTCAAGAAGTTGAGAAGGTGTTATTTCATTAATTTAAAATAAATCATTTTTTGTTTCCTTTTTTGACAAGGATTGCTGAAATTATTATTTGGGAATTAATTTTTTGATAGATTCCTGATTAAACCTTTCCTTGTGAAATTTGTATGTGAGTGGATATTACAGTGGCCTAATCCCCTAATCCAAATCCATGATTATCTATGAAAGGAATGTAAGACATAATTATTTTGAGAAATCAAATAATCAATAATAATAAGAAAAACATAATAATTTCTCAAATCAGTAAATAATACATATTTATTAGAATTAAATACATTACATGAATTGTTTGAAAAATTCACATGAAAACAACCTTCACATAATTTTGAGATTAAAAGAATGTCATATTTTAAACCATCAACAAAATGTACTTTAGAAATTAAAATTGGATTTTTGTTTCCAATTTGGACGAGGCTGATGATATTTCCTTCATCAATGTCCCAAAAGGTGTTATAACTACCATAAAAATTTATTAGGATCATGAAGCTATAGTAATATTCAATATAATCGTTATAAAATCATCTACCCAAGTATCATAGACTTATATTGGATCCTTTCAAATAGATTTCCTTCAAAAAAAAATTATAAAAATAATGGATTTGGTGCCCAAATTTACTTAGTTCATGATATGTTAGAGATTAGTGATCTAAGAACCCCCATATTCATAATGGGTTTCCTTTATGTAGATTGTGAATTTTATAAAATAAAAACAATTTTCCCTCTTTAATAATAAATAGCATAAAATATTTTAGATTTATACTTGGTAACAAATATTTTCTTTCCTATTATTATTTATCTCTGTTGATAACTTATTCATGTAATATATTATTGAGAAATTTACATTCCTAGAATTTTTGTAATTTTTTATCTACTATTTTGGAATCTTTCCAAGTCTTTATTATGTTTCTCATTTTTATAGTTTTAGTTCAATATTATTCTTTTAACAATTCATCCTTCTTCTCTTTTTCAATAGTAAGATTAGACATAACTTTAAGAGATAAAAAATGTTTTTTATTTAGAATTGTATATTAGTATTTAAACTCCTTAAAGGTATCTTAAAGAATTTTTAACTAATAAAAAATTTCTTCATGAGACAAATTGTCATCATTTTCATTTTCAGCGTGTTCAGAACTAAGTACAGATGATACAACAGTAACCTCAGAATCACTTGTCATGAAGCACATGTTGGCTATATTAGGCTTCTCTTTATGAGGCGATCTAGAGTCACTAAAGATAGCTTCAGATGAAATCCATGTAGATTTCATATATTTTTTATTCTTTTGGTCCTTATCATAAGAATTCGTTTTATATTTCAACATGGGATAGTAATCCATAACATGTACTTTTTTCCTTCACTCATATTAGGTAATCTCATTTTTTTCATCTCCTTTACAATCCTTTTACAAGTTCCTCTATATTCATACCTTCCTTTTTTATGTCTGTTTCATGAAGAGTGTATTCCTCTTGTAAAACATCTTAAATCATTTATCCATAGGGACATTTCTTTATCCCTGTCTGTTAATGATTCATTAGAATAGGAACATTCAACATATATCTATTCATTTTCATTTTGTTTGGCTGCAGAACACTTGAATCCTACTAACATTATCTTAGGATAATCATCCCCTTAACGATTGAATTTATATTCTTCCCCATACGTTTTCAGCTTCCCAATCAATTCATTTATTGGTTGTTTACATATGTTGCAAGATTCCATTTTAGAAACAAATTTCCTTCTCCATCCCATTAGAAGGCATCTCAGTAATCTCATGATCTGATCCTTGTTGGATATTGGATTCTATAGGGAGATCATTTTGATATCGATTTCATTGAAATTTCGATACATATCTTAAATTATATCATCAAGTTTCATATCAAAGGTATCATATTGTATTTTATATGTATTTAACCTCATTTGATTCATATTAGTAGTTTAGTCATGTGAAATAACTAATGTATTCAAAATTTATAATGTGGTTTTAGTAGTAGATATTTTATCAAATTATTCGTCACCAAAATCATTGTAAAGGGTATAAATTACATTAAAATTATTAGTATATCCAACATTAGTAGAATCATACTAATAATTTCTAAGAGTCATAAGTAAATCATACTTATCCTCTATATGAGAAACAATTTTAATGCCCATACTTTCTATGTGAATTTAATTTTTAATTTTATAATAAGCATAGTTATTTTCATTAAATAAATGAGGTTTGTTAGTAGATGAACATCATTGTTTATTATACAATAAAAAAAATTAAATTTATAAATAACATAAATTTATGATCTTTAAATTAAGTAAAATCATAGGTGAAATTATTTTAATTCCATATGATATTAAATGTTGGTCAGTGTGAGTACCTCAAGAGGGTGGTTAATTGAGTACCCAATAATTATTTCCCTCTAAAATAAGTTTAAATAAAATCCCCTAGTTTAATTAAAATATCCCAATTAGTTAAATTTTTAGTTTGATATATGTTTTGGTCTTTTAAAGTATTTATTAAAAATTGAATAAGTTATAGTTTAAAAAAATTATGAAAACTATTTTATCTTTTGAAATAAATTTAGTAAATGAAAACCTTATATGCACAATAATTAAAACTAACAACCAAAGTAGTAGTTTTGTTTACAATTTATAAGAGATATATTTTATTTCATAGAAATAAAAAATCCCACAACATAATAAAATACAAGAGGTTCAGTCTCAAGATAATAACTCTCCACTTGGATGTAATATACTTCAAAGAAGATTATATAAATTAATCTATGATCCAAAACCTGTATCGGGTGTACAACAAAAAAGATATCCAGATCACATAGGTCTACATATATAGTACATGTGTGAAACAAAACAATGAAATTCCATACATTGTCCTCTTCCAAAACATGTGGGAAACCCATTAGAGAGAGTTAGAATATTTCAATTATCTTCCAAATATAGTATAGGAGACAGTGTGGGTGTTTAAAATATAGGATAATACACACACTACTTTTAATGAAAATAAAAAGAATAGAAATAGAAAATAAAAGATGTAAATAATGTTTTCTCTATCAGATATGATATGATTCTTGTGACTCATTTTGTGTAGATTGACGGGTAGATAGATTTGAGTTTCAGAAATTCTTAGTAGAATAGAGTTTTGTAAATTATTTTTTAATGTGTAAAGGAACTAAAGGTTATCTAAAATTAAATCCTCTTCTATCATATGTTTACAAGATATAGCATGAAATAACTCAGTAGGTGAAAATATTTAGGTTCTTAAATATGATAAAATATCACTATTAATGTGCATGTATTTCTCGTTTTGTATGTGTTTATGATTGTAAATAAAATTTTAAGTTCCATATTAGAGTATTATAATTATATTAATAGCAATATAAGTAAGAAGAATAATTCCTATCCTCAGATTCTCATATTGCATGTATGACATGAACATAAATGAATCACTGCAAAACAATTAATAAAAATCACTAAAATAACACTTTGAATTAAATTAGATAAAATAACCGTTATAAATATTTAATCGAAACTAATAAAAACAATAGTGGTTTGTCTTCATGAATGGTTAGAAAACCACTAGGATGAGTCTTCCAAACAGTGACATGGGATGGTGGTGACTTTAGCTCAATATTTACTCATCTATACTATATTTCATTCGAACACATTTCCAAATTTCCATTCTTATGGTACATCATATTCAATAGGGATTATTATCTACATGAAGGTCTTTCTGAGACATAGCTAATTCTTCATTATAGAAGGGACTCATCTTTGATGGTTGGCGTTTCTATCACTTTAGTAAATTTCTAGTTCAATGGTGAGTATTCTACTGGTTGTGAGTCATTCCTATACATTTCCAAAAAAAAATCGCAGTGACTCCTAGATGATGGTGGGTGTTTCCCATACATAGAAATATTTTCACATTGATAATGAGTTTTCCTCAAGGGTTATTTATTACCGGTGGTAGATCAACCTCAACAATAAGTTATTTATGATGGATACTCTTTTCCATACTTTTTACAATTTCACCAATCTTCCTTATATTATAAAAATATACCTTAAATCATAAAACTCATTTGTATCATAATATGAGGGATTTTTTTGTTATTAATTCAAGGGTTACAACAACATCTGTATACATGTTTATAAAAAATAAAGAATAAAAAACCATATATGTAACGCCCCGACCCCAGTTACCCAGAGTCGGTGCATTATTACATAACATTGGCATGATCACAAGAAAGATCAAATCTCGAAAGACCGATTGGTTTAGTAGCCTTGGAAACACTAGATATATTCATAAGTTTTACATTACATCATAAAATGAAAAACTACTACAACAACATAATGTTTCCACAGTCCACACTATAATCCCCTCATAATATCCCTGAAGGTCATTCATAACTTACATCTTCACATCCTGGGAAAAATAAAACATAGACAATGGGTGAGCTCAAATGCCTAGTAAGGATAACAATATAGCGGAACATTCAAAAATAAGCATAAACATTTAAGGCAATGAATTACTAAAACAAAAGCCTTTTAAACTTGAACTTCAACATATTATGGAAAAAGTAAAATGAAATAATTCCATTTACTTATTCACATGGATATTCTACTAATCGAATAATCACATGCAAAAATCAATAACCACTTTCATAATGCTGGAATGCATAATGCGAGACTATCATAACCACATAGTCAAGGCCTCGTGCCAAGAATACAAATAAGATTTTGTCAAGGCGTTGTGCCAAGACACTAGTTTGTCTCATGAGACCTACCGATGCATCGAGGAGCTATAGCGGGCTCCACCCGTCACATATTAAGTCCAATGCATTCCCATATGAAAAGGTTTAAACATAACATAAACATTCGTATTAAAACTAGCATACGAAATGTCAATAATTTCACCATAAACTATGAATGGTATAAAAATAGCACATCCACAGTCAAACATATCACAAAACCTTAAATACAATATAGAAGTTTTGTATCATAATAAATCAACTTCAAATAATCTTAAAATCCATCAAAGGATGTTGACATAGATGAAATCAATATTCTTTTAAAAGAAATATCTCCTTTTATTTTGAAATCATTTAAGATCCATATAAAATAAAACATTTTCTTTGAAAATATTCTTATAAGCTTTTAAGGGAAGCTTTGAAGATTTTATAACGGCGGAAAATAGCCGCACCCGCCGTATAAGTTAAAAAAACATTCTTACCTTAATTCTGTCGAAAAGGTTAAAAAGGACCTTGTTTTGAAAACGACCGAAAGATTCCTTTATAAACCACTTATAAAATTCAAAAAGGGTATAAATGACTTTAACTCATATTCTAGTAAATAGTAAAAATGTTTTGAAATACATTTTTAAGAAACATGGATGTGGATGATAAAGAGATCCCAGTAGATTATTACGTATGAACAACCTTGGATAATGAAGAGGTTGTAAAGTAAACCCTTACCTTGTACTTTTCCTTGGTTGGGGTAGGTTAACCTCCTGTATAATGGTGAAATAATTGTTACTAAATTATACAAGAATAATATACATTAATATGATATCATATATGATCTTTTAATATCGATTTATAATAATATCTTAGTATTATCGTTGTTTCGGGTGTTAACTTATTTGTTTTCTTTTATATGTTTTGTTACGTAAGACATTTTTTTAAAGGATAGGTTTTATATTATTCATATCCAGAATTATATCAAGTCCTTAACATCATTTTTAAATCATCAAATGATAATTATACTTGAATGGATACGATGGAGAATGAATCTCATCGCGTTCGTGGAGACGGTAGTCCGTACGTACGCACGAGCGACAATATCATTCTTTTGATATTAAAATAATATATAAATGGATGGTATATCATATATACAGAATCATTAACATGTTATATTTATTATTTACATGAGTTACACATCATTATTATACCCATCCAAATAATAATATATTGAATAACAATTACACCACGATGTGGAGACGGTAAGCCGTACGTACGCATGTATGGTGACATGTTATTCAAAGGGTGGATAGAATACTGAATATGGTTGTACCATATTTATAATAACATCACCGTATAAGTAAGATACTGGAGTTATTATTTTATAATGGTAAGAACAAAGAAATAAGAAGTGGAAGAAGAAAGGAACTTAAAAAGGGTGATGAAATCATTATCTCTTCTTCGGGTTCTTCCTTTTGATTTGATCAAAAGGGCTCCTTAGGTTGGCTTTCTGATCAAACTAATGCCTCTAGGTTGTAGTGAGGGATGTTGGGAGAGTATTTGGGCAGATTTTGGCCGAACCAAAAGGCTTTGAAGGTGTGAAGAAATGAGAAGGAGGAGTGCCCTTTTATAAGAGGGGTGAGGGGAACCTTTGGAAAAGCTAGAAATATTAATTTATAATAAATTCATATTCGGTTTCTAATGGCTCCAAAGTTGATTATTCAAAGGTTAAGGTGGGGATAGGTCTAAAACCACTCAACCAATAGAATTTAGACAGGTTTGGGTACTTATATTAACCTTATCTTTAAGTATTAACTCTAAGTTAATTAGTTTCACTTTTACAATGTCTCTTTGTATTTTTATATAATATGGTTAATAAAATTACTATATACATCCAAGAGTCCCCCAAGTGATCCATTAATGATGAACCTATCATGATATAAGTCTCTTGTTCGAACCTTAGATATTTAGGAATTTAATATCAATTAATAATATAATATTTGTTTTAAGAACTCTTTTATGTCAATTTTGACACTATTCAATAGTTGATTTTTGTGAAACTCATAACAGATTGATTACTTCGAACAAAGTCAATTAAATAAATACTACTATATCATATTATCCTAGAAAATTATTTTAATTCATTAAAAGTTTCATATTATATTTATTTGGGTATTTATAATATCAATTATTTTAATTTTTACTATTATAGTAATTACTACATCATCATTGTGTCATACCTAAAATAAATTATTTAATGTCTAAAAATTATAAATAAAATATCATTATGTAGAAATCTTTTTATCTTTCTAATGAATATTTATAATCTAAAATCCAACATATATAACCCTATGTAACAATTGTTTTGCTAAAAGATATATGCTTGTGTCATTTTTGTATTCATTTTAACTTAATTAAAATAAAGTGTCATTATCACTTACAAGTGGATCCATGGGGTCCAAAAATCGACAACAAGATGCCCATGGTCGACCATGTATCAACCAATATTGTTAAGACACGTTTTAGGTTAATTTAGTATTATTATAATATTATTTTTTAACCCTTATTTACCGGATTTACCCTTAACCATGGTAAATAAAATATTTACCGCAGTAATTATTCAAAATGTCTAAAAATAAAAGTTACCTACTTACACAATTTGAACATCCTGATTCCAAATATGGAATCCATTTTCCTAAATTAAAAACACAGAAGTGGCAGAAATTAATTTAAAATTAATTCCCGCTGTCAAAACAAAAAGCGTGTTTTAAAGAGATAATAACTATCAAAAGATTGACACTTGTATATGTTCGGTTTAATTGTAAAATTATGTCCAATGACCAAAATTATATTAAATGGTAAAAATATATTCTAAATATACTTTAAAACTACTAAAATTCATAATTTATCACTATTAATTATTTTGATTAAAAAAGTTGTTTTTAATTAAAATTTAGTAATTTTCACTATTCATCAAAATATGAAAGTTATCCGAAAAGTACCAAAATTTCACCTTAGGCTAAATTAGATATTACGAATCCAAAAATGAAGTCCATTTTGAAATATAAAATATATATGATTTCAAAAAGTAGGTATTACTATTCACAACGGCTAGTTTAATTAGTTGTGGTGTGTGTTAGAACTCGAGGTTGCGTACAACACACGCTATCACATTATTCGAAGGGAAACGTACCATGGAAGCTTGGGGTGTTACATTCTCCCCTCCTTCAAATAATTGCGTCCTCGCAATTTCTAGGGTATTAATGCATAAAAAGACTTGGGTGGTTCTTCATCATAAGTTCCTCGGGTTCCCACGTTGCCTCTTCCATCTTATGATTTTTCCACAAAACTTTTACCAGACGCGTCGTCCGGTTTCTCAGTACTTGTTCTCTTGTATCAAGAATCCTGACAGGCTCTTCACAATAAGATAGATCGGGTTCCAGTTCTAATTCCTCATAGGTGAGTACATTCGTTGGGTCAGGCATGTATTTTCTCTACAGAGATACGTGGAACACATCGTGAACTTTGGAGAGACTTGGCGGCATTTCCAATCGGTAAGCTACAACCCCAATTCGTTCTAGAATTTTGAAGGGTCCGATGTACCTGGGACTCAATTTACCTTTCTTACCAAAACGTATGACTCCCTTCCACGGAGATACCTTCAGAATAACATGATCACCGACTTGAAATTTTAAATCCTTCCTTCGATTATCGGCATAGCTCTTCTACCTACTTTGAGCTGCTTTGATGTGATTTTGGATTACCTTCACCTTTTCCACCGTTTCCTCCACCAGTTCTGGGCCTACAAGTTTTCTTTCACCAACCTCATCCCAATAGTTTGGTGTACGACATCTCTTTCTATATAACGCTTCATATGGTGCCATCTTAATACTCGAATGGAAGCTATTGTTATAGGAAAATTCTACCAGTGGTAAATATTGATCCCACATACCCTGAAAATCAAGTGAGCAAGATCTCAACATGTCTTCTAAGGTCTGAATAGTCCGTTCTGATTGTCCATCTGTCTGAGGGTGGTAAGCAGTGCTCAAATGAAGTTCAGTATCCAGGGATTTCTGAAGACTTTTCCAAAATCTTGAAGTAAAACGGGGATCACGATCAGAAACAATCGATAAGGGTACTCCATGAAGTCTCACAACTTCATTAATATATAGTCTTGCTAGACGTTCCAGGGGTAGATCTTCTCTTATAGCAAGAAAATGTGCTGACTTGGTAAGAAGATCAACAATAACCCATATTGCATCATTCCTTCTAGAAGTCTTTGGTAGCCCCATGACAAAGTCCATCATAATATTGTCCCATTTCCACTCCGGTATAGGAAGAGGTTGCATGACTTCTCCAGGCTGTTGCCTTCCAGCTTTCACTTGTTGACAAACCATACATCTTGACACAAAATCAGCAATCTCCCTCTTCATGTTGTCCCCCGAAAAATGTTCCTTCAAATCTCTATACATTTTGGTGCTCCCAGGGTGTATAGAGAAATTGGAACTATGATCACCATCCAGCAATTCCCTTTTTAGATCAGGTATATCGGGAACACAAAGTCTCTTCCCGAATTTCAAAATTCCATCTTCAAACACAAAGTCTCTCAATCTCCCATCATTCACAGCTTTAATCTTCTTTTGGAATTCTTCATCATCGGTCTGAGAACTCTTAATCCTTTCAATTAAAGATGGTTTGGCAACCATTTGAAAAAGAAATGATGTTTCACCTTCCCTGGTTATTCCCATGTTCATCTTCACTAGATCCATGAAAATTGGATCCCTTTCAATTCTCATATTGTTCAAAACTCCATGGTCTTTTCTACTCAAAGAATCTGCCACCTTGTTAGCCTTCCCCGGGTGGTAGTGTATCGTGCAATCATAATCCTTGAGTAATTCAAGCCATCTCCTTTGCCTCATGTTGAGTTCTTTTTGTGAGAAAATATACTTCAAACTCTTGTGATCAGTATAAATCTCACATTTTTCACCATAGAGGTAGTGCCTCCATATCTTCAAAGCAAAGATCACAGCTGATAACTCGAGATCATGAGTAGGATAGTTTTGTTCATGAATTTTCAACTGTTGTGATGCATAGGCAATAACTCTATCATTCTGCATAAGGACACAACCAAGTCCTTTCTTCGATGCATCACTATAAATAACGAACCCATCCTTCTCCGATGGTAGAGTCAATATAGGAGCATTGACTAATATTTTCTTCAGTTCTTCAAAACATTCTTCACACTCTTTTGTCCAAACAAATTTAACCCCTTTACGTGTGAGCTTCGTTAATGGGTTAGCCAATCGGGCAAAATTCTGGACGAAACGTCGATAATAACCTGCCAAACCAATAAAAATGCGTACCTCAGTTATACCCGTAGGTGCTGGACATTCTTGGATTGCCTTGGTCTTAGAAGGATCAACAGATATTCCATCTTTAGAGACAATATGGCCAAGAAAAGAAATTTCCTGAAGCCAGAATTCACACTTGCTAAACTTCCCATATAATTCATGCATCCTCAGAGTCTTCAAGATAATGCGCAAGTGATTTTCATGATCTTCGTAGGTTTTGGAGTATACCAAGATATCATCAATAAATACCACCACAAATTCATCGAGATACTCCTTGAAAACTCTATTCATCAGATCCATGAATACAGATGGTGCATTAGTCAATCCAAACGGCATTACAGTAAACTTGTAATGCCCGTACCTGGTTCGAAATGCTGTCTTCGGAATGTCTTC
Organism: Viscum album; assembly: GCA_963277665.1. Taxonomy (NCBI): domain Eukaryota; kingdom Viridiplantae; phylum Streptophyta; class Magnoliopsida; order Santalales; family Viscaceae; genus Viscum; species Viscum album. The sequence goes on from OY728129.1 coordinate 1,450,364,405, forward strand.
CTTCTTCACACACAACTGATGGTATCCAGATCGAAGGTCAATCTTTGAAAAGTATTGAGATCCATGCAGTTGGTCAAATAAATCATCAATGCGAGGTAGGGGATACTTGTTCTTTATCGTTATAGCATTGATCTCCCTGTAGTCGATACATAACCTCATAGATCCGTCTTTCTTTTTAACAAAAAGAACAGGGGCTCCCCATGGAGAAACACTAGGGCGAATAAATCCCTTATTACTCAATTCCTCTAGTTGTTTCTTTAGTTCGACTAACTCTACAGTAGCCATTCTATAAGGGGTCTTCGATATAGGCCTTGATCCAGTAATCAAATCAATGGAAAACTCAACTTCTCGTTCTGGAGGATGTCCAGGTAAATCATCCGGAAATACATCTACAAATTCTTTCACAACAGGTACATCCTCTATTTGAACATTCCTTTCCTCACCGACAGTTATTTCATTCTCTTCCTCCCCAATAATTGAATTAAGTTGAGCTACTGGGGGTGGATCTAAATAAGAATTAGGTGGTGACGATTCTGCTCTAAAAATAAGGTGTTCCTTATCATTATCATCAAGAATCGTAACCTCTTTTTTCTTACAATAAATCTTCGCATCATAGTCCGAAATCCAGTCCATACCGAGGATTATATCAAACTCAATCATAGGTACGACGATGAGATCAGCAGATAAAGAAAATTTATGTGCTCTAATGGGGACTGATTCACAAAACTTTGTTGCAATGATACTTCCCTTAGGAGTTTTAACTGACAACTCCCTTATTAAATCAAATTGGAAATATCTAATTTTCTTAGCAAACTGGGAAGATATGAAACAATGTGATGATCCAGAGTCAAATAATGCATTTTCTAAACTTGAGGAAACCATTAAATTACCTGCCACCATGTCTTTTGGAGCTTCTACCTCTGCAGTAGTGATAGCATAAGCCTGGCCTTGATCCCTTGGCCTTTTCTGAGGTAAGTTCTCCTGATGCTTAGGACATGAATTTGTATAATGCCCCATCTCCCTGCAATTGTAGCACTGAACGTTGGTAGCTTCATTCTTCCCCTTGCAATCACGAGCTTGGTGGCCTTTTTCACCACACTTGTAAGAGACTCCCATTCCCTTCAAGCAAGTACCAGGATGTTTCTTCCTGCATTTACCACAAGATGGATATTCAACCTTTCCCTTCTTCCCCTTATTTCCATTCCCAGATTGATCAGCAGGTCTCTTCTTCTCTTGCTTTTCTTTAAAGTCATAAGACTTAGAGAATTCCTTTTCAGTCTTGATAGCACATGAGACAATGTCTTCGTACGATGAAAAGGATTGTGAGACTAATGCTTGACGGAGAAATGGTTTTAACCCATCAAAGAAACGATCAATCTTACTTCTTGGGTTGCGAATATAATCTCCAGCATACCTCGCTAACCTTGTAAAGTTAGCCTCATACTTTGTGACATTCTCATCCTCCTTCTGTCTCAGACTCAGAAATTGCCTTTCTATATCTGCTCGATGGTCGCGAGGGAAGTATTTTTCTAAAAACAGATCTTTGAACTCCCTCCATTCCATATTTGATACTTCATCATCTTCCTTCATGTTCTAAATCAATGACCACCATTGATCAGCATCTCCAGTGAGGCGGTAAACTGCCATGATAACTTTTTCCCTTTCACTACTCCCCAAAGCCTGAAATATTTTCTCTAGGGAAAATATCCATTGCTCAGCTACTAAGGGATTTGTATTCCCATTTAACGTTGGTTGTTGTTGCCTCATGAATCGATCTAACATTTATCCTCCATGCTGCGGATCAGGGTGCTCCATATGGGTAAGGTTATTATTCATAACCTGAGTAAGTTGTCCCAGTATGGTGATTAGCTGATCAGCACCAGTTGCATCACCAGCCCCACTATAATTATCTTGAGCAGGAGGGAAATCCCTACATGGAGTGCGTGTATTGATACGGTTTCCATTTCTTCCACTAGGCGCCATTTCTAAACAATGTCATAAACTAGATCAGTTTATGAATCAAAATACATAATCCCATACTTATAAAACACTTAACATAAATTGAACTATTTATGGATATAATTCATAATCATAAGAATGTTTTCTTTGAGGAAGTATATACTCATAATCCCTTCAAAATTCTTTGTAAAGAAAAATGAGAGTTATCCTAAGAATATCCCCCGGGAGTGTCGTAACCAAGAGTGTAGCAAGGCCCGTTGTCGTGCACCAGTTCCCATTCGAGTCTAGCTCAAAGCGGTGTTTTCGGGTTTTACCCCTAGGTACATCTGTGCCAGAGCCTCCTCTACCTGCTCGTATCCAGACAGGGATGTATTGTTCGGAAAACTCACAAAATCTCTACAATACCAAAATTCTAGGAAGTTCTTCTATACTAATCCTCAAAGTTCATCTTAGGTCTACGTGCTCTAATCAGAGTTTATCTAAATATAGCTTCCAAGGTTTGTACTAAAATTCCTCTGATACCAACTGTAACGCCCCGACCCCAGTTACCCAGAGTCGGTGCATTATTACATAACATTGGCATGATCACAAGAAAGATCAAATCTCGAAAGACCGATTGGTTTAGTAGCCTTGGAAACACTAGATATATTCATAAGTTTTACATTACATCATAAAATGAAAAACTACTACAACAACATAATGTTTCCACAGTCCACACTATAATCCCCTCATAATATCCCTGAAGGTCATTCATAACTTACATATTCACATCCTGGGAAAAATAAAACATAGACAAGGGGTGAGCTCAAATTCCCAGTAAGGATAACAATATAGCGGAACATTCAAAAATAAGCATAAACATTTAAGGCAATGAATTACTAAAACAAAAGCCTTTTAAACTTGAACTTCAACATAGTATGGAAAAAGTAAAATGAAATAATGCCATTTACTTATTCACATGGATATTCTACTAATCGAATAATCACATGCAAAAATCAATAACCACTTTCATAATGTTGGAATGCATAATTCCAGACTATCATAACCACATAGTCAAGGCCTTGTGCCAAGACTACAAATAAGATTTTATCAAGGCCTTGTGCCAAGACACTAGTTTGTCTCATGAGACCTACCGATGCATCGAGGAGCTATAACGGGCTCCACCCGTCACATATTAAGTCCAATGCATTCCCATATGAAAAGGTTTAAACATAACATAAACATTCGTATTAAAACTAGCATACGAAATGTCAATAATTTCACCATAAACTATGAATGGTATAAAAATAGCACATCCACAGTCAAACATATCACAAAACCTTCAATACAATATAGAAGTTTTGTATCATAATATATCAACTTCAAATAATCTTAAAATCCATCAAAGGATGTTGACATAGATGAAATCAATATTCTTTTAAAAGAAATATCTCCTTTTATTTTGAAATCATTTAAGATCCATATAAAATAAAACATTTTCTTTGAAAATATTCTTATAAGCTTGTAAGGGAAGCTTTGAAGATTTTATAACGGCGGAAAATAGCCGCACCCGCCGTATAAGTTAAAAAAACATTCTTACCTTAATTCTATCGAAAAGGTTAAAAAGGACATTGTTTTGAAAACGACCGAAAGATTCCTTTATAAACCACTTATAAAAGTCAAAAAGGGTATAAATGACTTTAACTCATATTCAAGTAAATAGTAAAAATGTTTTGAAATACATTTTTAAGAAACATGGATGTGGACGATAAAGAGATCCCAGTAGATTATTACGTATAAACAACCTTGGATAATGAAGAGGTTGTAAAGTAAACCCTTACCTTGTACTTTTCCTTGGTTGGGGTAGGTTAACCTCCTGTATAATGGTGAAATAATTGTTACTAAATTATACAAGAATCATATACATTTATATGATATCATATATGATCTTTTAATATCGATTTATAATAATATCTTAGTATTATCGTTGTTTTGGGTGTTAACTTACTTGTTTTCTTTTATATGTTTTGTTACGTAAGACATTTTTGAAAAGGATAGGTTGTATATTATTCATATCCAGAATGATATCAAGTCCTTAACATCATTTTTAAATCATCAAATGATAATTATACTTGAATGGATACGATGGAGAATGAATCTCATCGCGTTCGTGGAGATGGTAGTCCGTACATACGCACGAGCGACAATATCATTCTTTTGAAATTAAAATAATATATAAATGGATGGTATATCATATATACAGAATCATTAACATGTTATATTTATTATTTACATGAGTTACACATCATTATTATACCCATCCAAATAATAATATATTGAATAACAATTACACCACGATGTGGAGACGGTAAGCCGTACGTACGCACGTATGGTGACATGTTATTCAAAGGGTGGATAGAATAATGAATATGGTTGTACCATATTTATAATAACATCACAGTATAAGTAATATACTGGAGTTCTTATTTTAGAATGGTAAGAACAAAGAAAGAAGAAGTGGAAGAAGAAAGGAACTTGAAAAGGGTGGTGAAATCATTACCTCTTCTTCGGGTTCTTCCTTTTGATTTGATCAAAAGGGCTCCTTAGGTTGGCTTTCTGAGAAAACTAAAGCCTCTATGTTGTAGTGAGGGATGTTGGGAGAGTATTTTGGCAGAGTTTGGCCGAACCAAAAGTCTTTGAAGGTGTGAAGAAATGAGAAGGAGGAGTGCCCTTTTATAAGAGGGGTGAGGGGCACCTTTGGAAAAGCTAGAAATATTAATTTATAATAAATTCATATTCGGTTTCTAATGGCTCCAAAGTTTATTATTCAAAGGTTAAGGTGGGGATAGGTCTAAAACCACTCATCCAATAGAATTTAGACAGGTTTGGGTACTTATATTAACCTTATCTTTAAGTATTAACTCTAAGTTAATTAGTTTCACTTTTACAATGTCTCTTTGTATTTTTATTTAATATGGTTAATAAACATACTATATACATCCAAGCTACCCCAAAGTGGTCCATTAATGATGAACCTATCATGATATAAGTCTCTTGTCCGAACCTTATATTTTTAGGAATTTAATTTCAATTAATAATATAATATTTGTTTTAAGAACTCTTTTATGTCAATTTTGACACTATTCAATAGTTGATTTTTGTGAAACTCATAACAGATTTATTACTTCGAACGAAGTCAATTAAATCAATCCTAATATATCATATTATCCTAGAAAATTAGTTTAATTCATTAAAAGTTTCATATAATATTTATTTGGGTATTTATAATATCAATTATTTTAATTTTTTACTATTATAGTAATTACTGCATCATCATTGTGTCATAAATAAAATACGTTATTTAATGTCTAAAAATTATAAATAAAATATCATTATGTAGTATATTGTTTTATCTTTCTAATGAATATTTATAATCTAAAATCCAACATATATAACCCTATGTAACAATTGGTTTTCTAAAAGATATATGCTTGTGTCATTTTTGTATTCATTTTAACTTAATTATAATAAAGTGTCATTATCACTTACAAGTGGATCCATGGGGTCCCAAAATCGACCCAAAGATGCCCATGGTCGACCATGTATCAACCAATAGGGTTAAGACACGTTTTAGGGTAATTTATTATTATTATAATATTATTTTTTTAACCCTTATTTACCGGATTTACCCTTAACCATGGTAAATAAAATATTTACCGCAGTAATTATTCAAAATGTCTAAAAATAAAAGTTACCTATTTACACAATTTGAACATCCTGATTCCAAATATGGAATCCATTTTCCTAAATTCAAAACACAGAAGTGGCAGAAATTAATTTAAAATTAATTCCCGCTGTCAAAACAAAAAGCGTGTTTTAAAGAGATAATAACTATCAAAAGATTGACACTTGTTTATGTTCGGTTTAATTGTAAAATTATGTCCAATGACCAAAATTATATTAAATGGTAAAAATATATTATAAATATAATTTAAAACTACTAAAATTCATAATTTATTACTATTAATTATTTTGAAGAAAAAAGTTGTTTTTAATTAAAATTTAGTAATTTTCACTATTCATCAAAATATGAAAGTTATCCGAAAAGTACCAAAATTTCACCTTAGGCTAAATTAGATATTACGAATCAAAAAATGAATTCCATTTTGAAATATAAAATATATATGATTTCAAAAAGTAGGTATTACTATTCACAACGGCTAGTTTAATTAGTTGTGGTGTGTGTTAGAACTCGAGGTTGCGTACAACACACGCTATCGCATTATTCGAAGGGAAACGTACCGTGGAAGTTTGGGGTGTTACAATATATGTCAGAAATAATCATCTTAGGAAGCTAGTAATAGAAATATTATAATGTTAATGTTATTTGAACACCACACCATTTTATAGAATAGTGTTTTTTAGAATTTTCAAACCCTTGGTGTAAAAATAAACACAATATTTACAAAGTCAAAATATATATATTCAAAGATACCCCTTTTTCAATCACTTAGTGTGGGATATTTTACTTAAACAGTTTCTTAATCACCCAATTTCATTTTTTAAAAACATTTAAATTTAATGAAAATTATTCAATAAGAAAACATTATTTAATGTCTCCCGTAATAAGGAAGCCTTACATTAATCATTTTTCAATCTTTATAAACTCCCCAAGTGACAAATATTTCTCCCTATTCTCAATATGTTATTCCAAAGCTATTATATTACTTTATAAAAATTTATTATATGGAATTAAAAAGGATAAATTAATTCAATAAATTAACAATAATTTAAATAGAACTATCTCCCCTAAAAACACTCAAATGTAACATAGTGAATCATTTATGAAATTATTTATCAATATATTCTCTTCATGATAGTTTATTTAAATATTCTCAAAATTCATCTTAACATATTAATCATTCTTTATGATAATGTGATACTTTTAATCAATATGTTTCAAATATTTGACTCATGAATTTTGATAAAATGGTTACATTTTGTTTTTCACACTCAATTAAAAAAGGATATGTGACTTTCAAATTAATAACTTCATTTTTGGAAGGCCCATAAAATATTTCATCTGAGTCATGTGACTCCAAAACTAACTCAAATGTATTTGTTCTTGGATTAAAAATATATTATTTTCTAGAGAATTAAGAAAAATATTAATTCAATAAATGATCCTTCTCTAAAAGTTTTTTTTTATTTCTAACAAATCCTACCAAATAAAAATCATAAAAATTATATTTTTTATATTATTTTATATATATCAAGGTGAAATCAAGAGTTCCACTATAATAATACAATATTCATTTCACATCCATCTAATGATACTTTTTTTAGTTTCATTAAAATCAATTATAAAAAATACTGTATCCCTAATTTTTGGTCCCTACACTATAATGTTGAGTAAAATTATTATTATCTATTGGAAATTATTTTTATGTAGTTTTTGTTTAATTATAAACTCAATGGATTTCATGGTATGATGTAATCACATTTCATTGTGCTAGAAAATAACATTAAAAACAAGGATATGATTTCAACCACATCATTTTGATAGTCGTTTATAAGTAATGAAATTTTTTAGATTTATAAAAAATTTATATAAAATTTAAATTTTCATTTTAGAGTGACCATTTTTTGATAGAAAACTACATGTTTGCTAGAGATCATGATATATACTATTTATTTCTAGGAGGAGTATTGGATGGTATTATAATTCAAAGAATCATTAGAATTACATTTTTTGGCATGCACCATGTCATGATTGTTCAATATATATAAATTTAATAAGTAAAAATGACTGGATATTTTAAACAACATATATAAATAATTCATGTCTTTCTGGATCAATAGGATAGCTAGAAAAAGTCATAATGTTCTTTGTGTAACCATATTGTGGTCTTTAATGTTTTTAAAGATATTAATTATTCAATTTTGTCTGAAATATTTGGGATTTTAATAATTTAATCAAGGAGTATTCATATCTAATTGATGGATTTGAGGTTCAATAAATTGATTTCAAGTGAAATTAAACAGAGTAAATTTTTTCAACAATCAATTTATTAGGACTTAAAGGCGGATATTTGAGAACTTGAAAAAACTATAGTTTAACTAATTTAATTCATTTCTAAAAATCATGAATTATTATATATAATATCATTTCATTGATAAAATTATTAATTACATATATTTGATCATGGAGTCTATATCCTAATATAAAATACCATTGATAATTTAGTGTATGAAAATTTGATCAATGAGGATACATCATATAAGAAATGTTTAACATGATTGTTCTAATGTGAGAAAAATATGTACTTATATTTTAGGAGAAACTTTCATAATTGAATTCACCATCCCCTTATTATATTTTATTGGGCATACAATCATAACAATTTTTAGAAGGGACACATTATTGATTATTATCAATTATCATATGACAAGTCTTTAAAATATTGAACATTATGATTGTGAATTGAGTTTCTATATCTTATTAGTGTTATTAACAGATCTATAAGAACTACATGACAATGCATTCATGGTCTCTTGGTTTTTTTTCTTATTCACAGGAATACAAGGAATTTATATTAGAAATCCTATCAATTTTTTATCTTATGTGGACAATAACATTCCTCACATTACCATAAAAATAAAAAAGGACTTATTTAATTCTTTATTAAATAAAAATAATATAAAATTAATGAGATTCAAATTTTCTTAGGAAATTATGAAATTTTTATCCAATATTTATAGTGGAGATTTCAATATGAAAGAAATGATGTTGAAAGATTTTTAATATAAATTTGATGAGTTGAATAAATATAAAAAATGAAAAAATTTATAGTTTTATAAAAAAAATCATTATTTTTTTTGATCCATTCAGAGAGTTAGAAATAAAATAAAACAATTAGATATAGTAAATAAAATCCTATATATAATACCATCATTGTACAATATTATAGTTTTAGTTATATAAATTTAAAATCTTGAAAATATTTTTATCGGTGAATTATTATTTTTCGTTTCCTATAATATGTGAGTGAAGACAAAAATAATGTTATGCCACATATCTAAGGTGATAGGATTCAAGGCCATGGGGAGATATAGAATCACTAAAAATAGGGATAGAGAAAAAATAAATATGTAAAGAATTTTTGCCATATGTGGAAATAAAGTTCCAATATGGAAATGAATGGCCTAAATTCAAGAAACTATTAGTGTATTTAAATGGTGGAAAGGTCTGAAACATTCATAGATAGTGTTTATGGATATTTTATAGGGATTTTTAAACTTATTACAAACTAAATATGTAATGAAAATTTTCTATAATTAAAATAAAAAATAATGAAAAATATATTCAATGTCTTTTCATAGGATAATATTGTATTTTAAAGAGAATAATGGTGATTAGGTTATCATGGAGGATGATGGAATGAATTTTAAACATTAATAAACCATTTTTTGGATTGGGTTGAAAAATAGATGAGTGTTTGAACTTTTTAATTGGATAATGGGGAGAATATTAAAATAGGATTAAGAATGTAAATATGATTATTTGAGAACTTATAATTGTTATCGTTATATGGTGCTTATGGATATAGAGGTTTATTGGGTGTTTAGATTAATTTCGAGAGAATCGGGCCCTAAAAACATAGTTTCAGGAGGGGCACAAAAGTTTCCATGGTTGGCCCACAATTAGTACAAACTATAAGGCCAGTTCTATTAAGGGACATGGTTTTTAAACCAAGCGAGGTGAACCATATTACTTTGAAAACATTTTCAATGAATTGAAGTTAAATCATATAGTTGGTCCATTATTGTTTTAACAATTTATCTAATCTTGTGAGGGGTTGTATCAAATTGTAGGAGCTCTACATGGGAATCATAAGGTTTTTAGAACTTTCCACCAAGATCACAATGGTATTTCAACATAGGAAGTGGAATTTCATGGTTATCCCAAGATTAACCAAACCATAAGGCTCATTAAATGGAGAAAATGTTGATTTTCTCCTTCATCATTAAAATTTATTTCATCCTCCTTCCTCTATTATTCCTCGAAGGTGATGTATCCATCTTCTTGAGATCCTATCTTCCCATCTTGCCTTTAGAAGAACATCATAATGAGATATGTGAGTTAGGAACCATCCGGTGTGTCATAACCATATCAGTAAGCTCTCGAATCCACATTCTTATTTTCTTTTATTGTATTTCCATATGAATTCGTAAATCCATGTGAGATATTTTTACATTTTTTTGATGTTAGATGATTATCTTAATTTATCCTACTCTAACTCAAACTAATGCTCATTATTATTCTATTATAACTTCTTTATGTACAGGCTAGGGGGTTTAGATAATTTTCCCCAATGTCGCATTCATTTGTAAATAATTATTATTATGCTGAAAATTATTTTCACCCATTCTTTTACCATATAACAAATTACCCATAATGTTATTTTTTTGGAGTTTAAACACTCCATTATACCCCCTTATTATCATTAATTGTTAATTATCTCAACTAGATGCACCCCTATGGTGTTCAATGCATATCATGATGTGCCTATTTACACCCTAGTAACAAAAACACCCATTGGTATGTTGGTTTGAATTTCTAAAATTAATAAAAAATTTAAATGGTGGAAATGACACCTCCTTTGAACCATGGCATGATTAATTGTAAGGTAATTTATTAAAATAATAGGAATAACATGATAAATGGTATAATTAATTGGAATGAAATTTCCTATTGACCATTTTTACTTATTAATGGAATGATAACGGCTTAAATAAATGGAATTGATAACTTGGAATGATTATTACATGGACAATAGTATTTATGAATTTCTATGTTACAAATTTTATTATTGTGGGATGCTTTCATTTTTTAAGAGTGGTAAAACTCGAACCAGAAATGGATTCCTAAAATAAATTATTGAGAACTCAAAGGACACCATCCTAATTCATTCATCTGATTACCGAGGGATATACCCACCTTTGGAACTTAGTTGATGTATTATACATGAATTATGTAACATATCCCTGATGATTCACTATATCTCAATATAATAAAAATATTATGATTCCTTTAATTCCCTAATTAAAATCATATTTATGTATTCATACATGAGATATGTAGGGTCACCTCTTAGGGATCCAATTCATTCATATCCCATGATTACTTAGGACCTGACTCCACAATTCGATAAGAACTTTTTATGGTGGAATGCCAATGATTTATTCTATAGATTACACTCATACCCATATATCCAGACAAATTGGGTTAAGAATAAGAGCTGCATCAACCTACAATAGTCAAAGCTATCTCAGTTACACATTGGATCCATACCTATTATTATATTTATATAATATAGTCCTATTTTATACATGATAATTCCTAGAATAAATACCCTTTATTTAAATGTAACGATTATGATATATTTCATTTGTAGATTCCATGGGAAATAATCCTCAAGGACCTTTCAGTGTATCAATTTATTTGAAAATTATTTCCTTATGTATATATAAATTATAGAAGGTGTAGAGAGACATTCTAGCTTAGGCTAAAGTAGGTATGGTCATCCTGGTTTCATCGAAGAACTTGATCCCAAAATCTGATTATTTATTTTTTACCATTTAATTTTGAAATAAATGCACAATATTTTTCTTATTTTAAAAAAATTGATAGAATTATACATCATTTGTGGTCACCTAATGAGTATATATCACACCTGGTTTGGGACTCCATTGCACTTGGGTATCCAAATAGACATCGTGGTTGCATGTTCATGTTCAAAGTTAGTGTTTGTGCTTTTATGATTATTTGTTTCAAGATTTGTAGTATAATAATTAGCTAGAGCTCATGATTCTCTAATAGATGGGCCTTTTGGAATTTTTTCTCTTCATTTTAGATTGTATATATATGACCAATTCATGTTTTTTACTGCACATTATTGAATATTCATCTATGACTTCACTTCATTTATTTTTGTTAGTTGGTTTTATTCTAATTTCATTATTTATTATTTAATATAATATATTTATTAATGATCCATAGGGTATAGAATCCTCACTATACATGAACCCTATCATCTATTTGGTAGCCTCTAGAATATAGGGAGGCATGCTTGAGGCCTAGTAGCTAACCATTTGAGGGCACTATTTTCATGGTTTTTTGGTCAGGATACTATAATTATTATTATTGATTTTATTTTATTTTTATTAATATATTGGGATGGAATAAAGGATATTAGGAATGTGTTTTAACTTGTTAAATAACATGTGTCTTGGTGTAGCAAACCTACACATGATGTAATGATCAAGTTTCCATGGATGAGACTGTGGTTCATATTATTCTATATTATCTGTGGTTATCATTTCACATTGTATGATTGTTTTACTTCCACTGGTTATCAATTAATGATTTTTGAAATTTAAACATGGCCCATTATGGAAATTAAGTGTTTTCACATGAATCATGATAGGCACATAGAATTAACATTCCATGTATATTCTTTTCCATGTTTGTTTCATCATAGATTTCTAGGTGTATAATGATTCTTATACATTACATAGGTAATTATTTTGTGTCCATACATTGGTATCTGGATTTTTTGATTTCATTATGTTTTCCTATCTTATTGGATGTGTAATTTATCAATATGGTTATTTTTATGTTATTATTGGTTAATTACCTATATTTATTTCCCTATGGAATGCTTGTTTTAATTATGAATTATGTCTTGTTAAATAATGTGTCAGCATGAACCATAATGTTATTTTCCTTCATATATTTAGATTGGAATTATATTTAAACAAATGATTATGATATACTTGATCCATAACCCTTAGTTTCACAATATTAAACATAATTTTTTTTGATTAAATGATTTTATATTTTTTTATTTTTAAAGTGTGTGTTTTCATTACAAATTGGGAAATAGTTAACCATATGGTCAAAAAATATCATATGGATATAGTATATTTTGGAATCAAATATAGTAATATGGTTTCAATTAAATGGGAACCAATTATCTAGTTTATAAAGTGAATGTGACTTTATAAATTTGATAATGGTTACCTTTGTAATTGGACCACTCTATATAGACTATTCTTATTCAATAAAATAGATAAAACCCTTGTTGTAGTTACATGGAAACCACATGTAACTTATAAAGTGAAGTACAATTATAACTTTTAAATGGTAATTCATCTAATTGAATAATGACCCTTATATATATATATATATTAAAACATGATTTGTTATATAAAATTGATGCATTTATAAAGTCTAGTATATATATTTTGGGTATGATAACCCATATGACTTGAATCCTTAATGCATAAATAACCCATGTAGGTTAGTTGGAGTATGCTACTTATAAGATGAACTTGCTATGTTTGTTCTAGAAAATATTGAATCACATGATCGTACCCCCATAGGTTTCCTTATTCCTTTTCAACATAGTACTTAAACCCCATGGAGGTATGTTATTACTAATTAAATAGTCATTTAAGTGACCACATTTTCATAAATGGTTTTACATATAAATTTATGGTTGCATATTACTTGATCAGATTCTCTTAAAAAAATCCTTATCATCATCTTTTTAGAATTATTATTATGAGGAAACAGTTAATTAAAAATATAATTTCAACTAATGTGTGTTTTCCTTTATATTAGGAAATTTTAAATTTTCTTTAACTGATCTATTAGTGAATGATATTGAATTAATTAAATTGTTAGACATTAAATTGTTATATAACTAGATATAAATGTTGTATGACATAAGTGAAATATCATTCTCTAAACAACCATTTTTAAAACTAGTACTTTAAATCCCTTATATGTTATCTATTTAAAATTTGAAACAAATTAGTTTATATTCTGTAAAATGAAACATTGTATTTTTTAGAATAATCTATTTTAAGGGTTATCTTTATAATTGATTCGACCCAGAATTTAATTTTTAACTATTGCCTATAGCTACCTTACAACCAATTGTTGATTAAAACTAAATGATAAGTGATTGATAATTGCGATCTTTTTAAGAATAAATATAGACTAAAATATTGAATCTTTATATCATAATGAAGGGTTAGTTATATATTATCTCTCATGGAGATGAGGAATTGATGGATACTTGATCTGATTTTCTAGGAATTGTAACTATGACTTGTTTTCCCTAGTTGAGTTAGGTAAGACTCTTAATTAAGGAAATGATACCCCCCCCATGTAGATATTTGGTGTTCCAATAAGTTTAAATTTGAGGGGTTGTTCTTTAATGTGGATAAATATGAGTTAAATCCCATTATACTTTATGTTCTTGTTTTTCCCATTCAATGAGAACTCCCCTATTGAGATTCTTAGTGGTGATCTACTCATGGTATCCCGATGTTGGTAGGTGATGTTGTGACACCTATGATGACAGATTCTGACCATTTTAAGTTGACACTTCATTACCTTCCATTGTTTTTAATCATTGAAAATGGTGTTAATGGGTGTATTAGATTATCACTATCGAATTCCCTTTAGTGGGATGTTGTCCTCATGATTGATACCATAGGCCTAGGTTAAAGAACATAGATTCCCTCTCTTTAACATATATCCTACTAGGTCAATGATGTTGTTCTATTAAGGATAACCTACAGAGGAGGTTGTTATGGTACTGAAATTATCTTTTTTTGGTAAAATGTGTTTTAAACTCTATTGATGACCAATTCATGGTAGGTGATAAACTCATTTTAATGGATCTTGGTGATACGTTTACTTTTTAAAAGAAACCAGAGTTCTTATTTTAAAAAACTAGTTTTAAATGGGAACAAATAATCATATTCTTGGACCTTTTCACAAGTAGTGGTTTTATTCTTTTACCTTACTTTTTGGTTATAAATTCCCTATGGTTGGATGCTGTTTATGAAATATATCATAGATAAGATTGCCAATTTTGAATTAGAGTCCCAATGGAACTCTCTCTTTTATTGAAAATGGTGTTTCATATAGTATTGTTAGTTTGACCTGGATGGATAATGATATAAGAAGCCTGATTTGAGTTTTTGAACTAAGAAGTACGATATAGTGTAAAAGCTATAAATGATATGTCATATCACACCACTCTCTCAGAGAAACTATTTATAATTTAATGTTAATGAGCGGACAAGAAAGGGTAGAGGATTGATAGTTTCTAATGTGATGCTCATGTGAATGGAAAACTCGAGAATATAGTAAATTTAAATGATTTAATTGATATTATGGATAAAATAGACTGGTCCTTTACATGCTTGTTAAATAGATGTGGTTTCTGGCATTGAAAAGTTATGTGGTGGCCTATTTGATGCGAATGTAGCTTAGAGAAGGTTATAATCATCTATTGATAAAATCTCAGTGTTTTACTTATAAGGATGTGAAGATTCCCCTTATATTGGAATCACCCTGACTATACTATGAGAGTGTCATTTATATGCTAAAAACCATTTTAAATAGCTGTTATGGTTTGAAGAATTGACTACTTTAGAGTTGTGATGAAAGAGCAGTTTAAATGTAATCCAAATAGAACGTACCACTCCATTGGATGTTGGAAAGAGAAGACACTAAATATATTTGTTTTTTTAAATCATCATAATAAATAATATTTAAAAGTGGGAATGGATTATGGGAAATGTTACTTATCTCTTAGGTATTAATGGTCTCTTATACATGCCAATCATATGTCAAGGATGGATGGCACATGAGCTGAGGTAATCAGTGTTTGTTTGGTATATGTGGTTACAAGGATTCTCTTATGGTGTTGAGTGAGAAATCAGTCATTGGTGGTAAATCCTTATGATGTTATGGTTGTAGGACATATAGACTGGTCATGTGACTATCATTTTCAAGCTCTTATGTTAATTAATAGATGAAGGAATGTACAAATGGAATCATTAGTAAATTCCATGTATTATTCAAAGATGGATTATGGAGTAATCCAAATGTGGGTTCTTTTCATAGAATACCTTATGAAGACCCAGGGATAATCGATCAGACTATTTTTAGTGTTGGTCTTACAGAATAAAGGTTTTGATTAGGAGATGGTTCAATTAGGAGACATCAATGGAAGTCAACAAAGGGATACATTGAATGAGCTCAGAACAGTTTCAGAATTCCATTGGATAAGGCATTAAAATTTGATGTAGTGATTCATTGAAAGGATAATTTGATATTTTTATTAAATTGTTGGCCATAATTTGGTATGTATTGGGATGTGGTTGGTGATGAAATCACATTTTACATTCCTTGATGATGAGACTAGTGTAGCTTAAAATGTCAATAGAGACTTTTTAAGAAGAAGATAGTTTGACCAATTGAGATTGGTCGATTGGAGTTTGACCATTTCATTTATATTAGTGACTAAGGGAAATTACCTAATGTGTAATTTGATAAGTGTATTGGGAGTGTCTCAAGATTTTTATAGACTCTTTTCAGAATGCATTCCAATGGTATGAACAACTTCACTCTTAATTGGATATTTGATACTAGAACCTAGGTGTGAAGTTCCATAGGCTAAATGATATAAGAAAAAATTATACGATAATATATCAAGGTTGATAGGCTCACATAACTATTTCCTTAATGTTTTGGTGGTTTGTTTCAGTGCTGTATCATGATTTTATATCCTAATTATTATGAATTTATTCTAATGCCTTGAGGCATGTTAGGTTTTTAAATTCACAATGTGCCATTTTGAGCAAAAAATAATTAATTAATCGTGTTGTGTGATGTTTTAATCATTACATAATGATTCTCAAGGATTTGATTTTATATGTATGGATGTTTTTAATGTACCAGGTTTTGGACTGGGTTGAAAATTCCACGATAATTTGAATATTTCATTTTATGAATGAACCTAATTTTAAACCAAGCACGAGAATGTATTTTCAAGAATTAGAACACATATAAAAGTTTTTATATGGGTTTTATGGAATGATAGGTTCCTTTGTGTTTGGATGGGTTGTTAGTGCATTGGTCACTGAAAAATTAGTTTTGGGAGTGGCACACAATGAAGCATGGTTTGTGGATGATTAGTACTAACCATAAGGCATAAACTGTGTACTCATATTTATTAATGAACATGGTTTTTTGACCACCTGATATAGATAAGATAACCATGAAACCCTTTAAAATGAACTGTAAGTGCATCACATGGTCAGTGTATGGTTTGTCTAATTGTGCACCAAACCATTTGAGGGGAGGGAGTAGCGGAAGGAATGTAGCTCCACAAGGAATGTGCATGGTTTTCCAAACAATGCGTCTGGACCATAAGGGTACATCCAATTAGGAAGTGGAACTTCATAGATAGCATGTGGATAACCAAACTGTGAAGCCAAAATGTGTGGATAATTAAATGGGAAAAAATGATGATTTTCCCCCTTCCTAATTAAATTATATTTCCTACTTATTCCTTCAATATTCCCCCCATGTGTAGTATCCTCCTAGATGAGCTCATTGCTTCCCATATAGAATTTGTAAGATCTTCCTCATATGAGATCCAATTCAGAAACTATCAAGTGAATTATAAGCACATCGGTAAACTCTCTACTCCTTGTTCTTATTTTTCATCTTATCTCTCCATACGTAATAAAAATAATTCGAGCTCTTTTACCACATTTTAGGGTGTTATATGATTATTATGATTTCCCATGTTCTAATTTGAACCAGATCTAGTAATTAAATGAATTGACCATCCTAAGTACTATTTAGGTGATCCAATTACTTTTACCTAAGGTATTTCTTGTTTATAAATATTTTTCATTATTTCTCATGACGGTTTTACCCATGATTTTCCCATGGAACAAATTTTCCTTAAATTAGTTATTTGCTATAGAATTTGAAAACTAATTTATAACCTCTTATTTTTATTAGAGTTCAATGATTTCATCATGATATACCCATTGGGTTTTCCATGATTTTTCTTATGCGAATCATTTCACCTTCATAAACAAAACACTTGTTATTGTGTTGTTCTTACTTCCATAAACAAATTAAACAATTTAAATAGTTCAAATGACTCTTCCATTAAACATTATCATGTGTAAATGGAAGGTAGTGGATTTATGTAATTATAATGAAGTTCTATACAGTATAAATAACTGGAATGAATTTTCATATTGACACTTTCAACTTGTTAATGAACGGTAAATCAGTTAAATTAATGCAATTGACATCTTGACATGGTTATTACATATCTAATTGTATTTTTGATATAATTGGGGACTACTAATATTATTATGGACCATTTCCCTTTTTTTAGAGTGTTCATTCATTGAGACAACATTGGATTACTTAT
Organism: Viscum album; assembly: GCA_963277665.1. NCBI lineage: Eukaryota > Viridiplantae > Streptophyta > Magnoliopsida > Santalales > Viscaceae > Viscum > Viscum album. The sequence continues at coordinate 1,450,382,671 of OY728129.1, forward strand.
TCAATTCCTTGATCACTCATAAGATGCCACCCCAAATCATTGGGGGTAGTTTCCAAGGGAGATACCAACCATGGAAATTGGTCAATGTGTTATATGTGAATGCCTTGAAATTTCCCAATGATTCACTAGAGTATAGGACTAATCTAGATATCATGATTCATTTGGATATGAAATATGGAGATTTTATCCTTTTATATTATATATTTGTCCCATCTATATGTTTCTAATTCACATAATGGAATATTCATGCAATATTAACCTTCATTTATTATTTTAATTTGTTTGTTTATCATACTAAATTTATTAATTATTTCCTGCGATATATTTATTATCAATCCAAAGGGTGTAGTATCCCCACAATACCTCTATTATACCCTCACTATTAATCATTTGGATATAATGTATTGGGAGACGTTCTTAAGGCCTTGTGGCCAACTGACTCAAGGAACTATTTTAGTGGCTCTCAGTTTAGGATCGTACATAAACCCTACTAGGGGTATTATGATGGTGATGGTTTAAAAAGTTCCAAAAAAATGGAATAAAATAAACTATTGGGGGTAACATATCCAAATATATAACATAAAGGTACTCTCGAGGAGTTGTATGTACAACGGGAAAACAAAACTAAGAATACTAGTGGAATTTTGCATATTTTCTCATTATATATTTATGAAATCAAATTTGTAATTAATTTGGTAGAGAAAATTATTTAATATCCAATTATTTCATAATAAAATTAGAATAAGTTTTTAATTTCAATATAAATATAGAGGTTCAAGATAATTTAATAAATGTCATTAACAGTTGTATTGAAGAATGAGAAAAGTGGAATGAATATACTCAGGAAGAGATGGTTTATTTGATAAAAAATGTTGAGTAATAAATTAAAAAAATAATTACCATGAACATAATGTATTTTTGGGAAATTAAGGACTAATAAATAGATGTAATGTGTGTAAAGAGAAATAGGTCTGTTGAGAATGTTTGAAATGATCAAATACCCAAAACATAGATTAAATAATTAATCGATTTTAAGTTATATTATCATAATATGGGAAATTGGTTTCTATGGTAAAGGGAAATAATGATTTCAGAGACATATATCAATAATTAAGGACTTAATAAGAACCAATGAGCTATTCATGGGTTACGAATATATAAAACCGTGGTTAAAAATCCTTTTATTAAAGAAGTTATTATTTTGAGGATATATAAGTAACATTGTGACCAATTGTGAGGATACAAAGAGCTATCTGAAAGAGAACCACCAAAAATAAATTAATAGAGAGTGATATTATTTCATTTTCCCTAAACATGGAATAAATTATATGGAAACTACATTTAATTTTCTAAAATTCGTTATAATGATTTTGATTTTTCAACAAGGATTTTTGTAATTAACTTGTGTCGTATAAAAATTTTAATGGATATGTGGCTAATAAATATAATTACTTTGGGAATTATATTTTTCTAATTAGAATATTATTTGGAAAATAATGTTACAATTAATAAATGGAATGGGGAGATCCAATCTTATGTATCAGTGCAATACAATGTATAATGGATAAAAAAATACATAAGGATAAGGTTATCTGTAATGAAATTTACCTAAACTAAAATAATAAAAACAATATTTGAATTAATAATAGTGCTTAAGAAATATACATAACTAGGAAGATGAATTTTTTAAATAATTCAAGAGTCAATGTTTATAGAACAATTCATTTAAAAAATTATTGATCTTGAAAAATTAAATGTTGTATAATGATGAGGATTTATAAAGATGAATTGATGACACCAAATTAATTTATTTAGATAGACTATAACATAATATATCTATCATAAGTTATGTATTCAAATAAATAACCATATTCACATTTAGTCAGAAGGTACACCTTACTACAAATGAAAATCTATAAAAATCTTAACAAAGGGATAGGGAATAAGTGATAACTTATATCCATTATACAGAAATGATACTGCTTGTATTCTTCTAATGGACTGGGTGAATCATTTTTTTCATTAAAATTATATATATATAGATCAAAAGATAATAGAATATATTTTAAATAAAATTATTATAATCTATATTTTATATTTAAAATGGGTTAGTGAAAACAAATGTGATGAATAATTGAGAGGGAAGATAGTTGAAAATACTTAAATGAAAAATAAGACTAGGGAATTAAATTTACCTGACTTGCATCACACTGATGATAGTGTACTAATGACTTATCCTATAATTCATATTCAGAGGTACATTTTTTTTGATGATTACAGTAGGATGTATTCTATTATCTTTATAGAAACAAAAAAGTGGTAATAGAATGCATTAAAATGTTTTCAAAGAGATTTAAAAATTAAATCTGATAATTAATATAAACCCCTTGACTAGATAATGGGACTGATTATACTTTCATTAAGGTGGAAACCATTTTAAAAACATGGAATTAAACAAGATGTTTTTTCAGTATGAACTACATAAAAAGGCACTGATTAAATATGAAATTAGACTATAAACAATATAGAAAAAACATTTCTTATTGAATTTGGCAATTCAATTAACTATTGACATAAAAAAGCTTCACTATAAATCAAGCTTAGTTACGTCCTTGATAGATGAAAAAAACTTATAAAATATATAATGGAGAAAATATATCATTAAAATAGAATATAGTTATTTGATGTAAATGTTATATTCACAACAAAGAATTTATGGAAAATATTGTGATGCAGGTGATTAAATAATTTTCCTTAGCTACCAAATGAAGAATAAATCCTATAAGTGATTAAATAAGATATTGAATATGATCTAGAAAATAAATAATGTAACAATTATTGATTAAAAAACTGGTGAAAATATGGAAATTCAGTTTTCGAGGAAATCATAGAGGGGATAAATAATTTTACACAAAATATTGAGGACCTCAACTTATAATTAAGTATCAGAATTTTTAGTCTCTATCTATCGATGAAGTTATATCTTAAGATAGTCTATAATTAACTAAAACAATAAGTAAAAGTGATTAAATTTCTTAATCAGATATAATCATAGATAAATATTCTCTAATAAAAATCTCTACGATGATGAGTTTTGGGTAGACTACTCTAGTATCAAAAGTGGGTTTGGAGAAATTTGGATAATAAATAAAATATGAATCATCAATCAAACCCATGAATGAAGGGCTGTAATAGATAGAACAAAATTATATATGGGGGACTTTGAAAATAAAAAAAGATCCCAATTCTATATCCATTAAATGGGAGTTCAAAAGTAAATATAAATGGTATAGGAATTGGATCTATAATAATGATATGATTATTTTTAATGGATCTTCTTAAAATCAAATGTATAGATATTGAAGAAAAGTTTTTTAAGTGTGGTGATACATGAATCCATTTGAATATTTTTGGAAGTACCCATTCAACTAATCTTTAACATCTATCAAATTAATGTTAAAAATAATTCATGAATTACCTTAACAAAGAGGAAGACCATTTAGAAAATCTGGTTGGATTTTAAATTGGAAAATTTTTGGCACCTCATAATGTTTATTGATTCATTGGAATAAAAAATTGGAATGAGAACAAATGACCATGAATGGAAAAAAATCATTTATATAGAAGTATATATGGTTCAAGGAAGCATTCACGATTCATGGACGAACATCATTTTTTACGGAATTATTTATATCTCGTACTATTTCATGTACATCACATAGGCATATTTCATTTGAGAAAATGTTATGGTTTTAGTGAATAAAATCGTAATATCTCTATATTTGAACATTTATTTTCATTGTGGCGATGATGAACCTATGTTACTATGTAAACTTCTTAGATCTTGAATATCCATCATATTCAGAGATCCCTTAACGACCACATAATCATTGAGAAAGGGTATAGTACATCACCATTAAATTCCCAAAACAAAAATAAAGAGTGGATCATACTTAAGAAATATTGGGAAATATTGGGAACATTTTACTTTAAAAAGGACAAAGAGAGACTAAAATTTCATCACCCATGAATCATTCCCACCATGTAATACTACAGTGAAAATATAGGCAACTCACCGAGTTTCATCCAATGAAGAAAAGGGGAGTATAATCTAGATAGTTATTTTGTGATAATTCTCCACTCAAATGGAAGCTTCCTGGGGCTATCAGTATGTGTCTATCATGAATGGCTCCCATGAGGCCCCTTCAAGGATGAATGCTCATGTAAATCCCTTCATGTTTAGTGTTTATTATTGATCATTTAATATACCATTCCTTTCCATATAGATCTTTAATGTTTTGTACATTTGGGGTTTCCTAATACTATTTTAGGCTTATTAAACATTTTTTCATAATGAAAAAGGTTTTTATAATGAAGTCTTGTTTTATGAAGTATCACATTAAAGTGATTCAATGCCTCTCCAATATTTATTCTCCCACCCACATCACCTATCTGGGATGAATTATTGAAGATTCATTCATTGGAACCATTTCTCTAAAGTCAAACTCAAATAAATCCTATACCAAAAGGTCCCTCACTATGACCTCCTAAGATAATTGATCATGCCATGTATGTAATTTTGAACCAATTTCAATCATGTATTAATTTGATAAGATAATGTCATCAATATTCTTCACTAAATTATTATACCTTCATAATAATTATGATCATATATTTCCTTTATAACAAGGGTAAAATTCATAAATATAATAGATAAAAAATTCATGGTTTATGTTGCCCATCTAGGTTTCCTCATATCGAATATCATGTTGGGTCCATTTTTCAATGACAATATTTATTCAAAAAAATGATATGATGATCTATATATAGGCCTCAAACCTTGTGTAATAGACAAAACTCTACCTATACTGGATTCACCTTACTGGTTAAACACATTCAACAATAAAATACATATTCAACATAAGTATTCTTCCTATTTTTGTATAGGATATTAGCCTCATTGATAAGTTAATTCCTTAATTATTTTCTATGGTCATCATTTTATAATGGTTTATATATCTTATGATCCATTATTCCTCATCAAGTAATATTCACTTTGTGTCTTTCTATAATCTCTCTGATCTATTTATAAATAGACAGGGTAACTATAGAATCCCGTCCATTTATAAGATTTGTTCTATCTATCATTTTTCCCCTCTCATGAAACATATTTCCTTACCATATGATTTTAAACTACATATACTATTCATTCAACATGTCTTTAAAATATGTTACTTGAAATACATGGTACTTTATTCCAATTAACTATAACATGTAAGATAATTCCTTTTGATTCTATCTCAAAACTCCTTTGGTCTTGGAATGATAACATTTAAGGGATATTAAATTAGTCAAGGATTCATGTCTTTAAGTAGTTCATCACAATATCATGGTTTCCTGGCCTTAAAAGAACTCCATTATTCCATGTAACATAGAATTAAATGTAATGAATTTTTAAATTATGATACAATATACTTTATCGGTTTAGATACCCTTCATTTAGACATTTAGGAAGTCATTATCATAGGACTGATACCAACTCCAAAGCACTATACACATCCCTAACTGGTGATGAATATTGAAGAAACGATCAATATGTATTTAAAAAATTATACAATCAAAATAAAAATGAGTACAGATAATGTATGGTACATTTATATTTTCACATCGATGCATGGTTTCTATCAGTAAATTTCATGTAGGATACCAATAGTAATGTTATTTCTAGGTAGGATACATTAAAACATCTTAAATAATACGATATTCCCATAGTATGAAATAATTCTCCCTCAATAGGGTGATATGGGTATTTCCTCAAATCCTCTCAACCAATGCACAACCTAAAGATTCAATGGTAATTTCCATGTATCCTCATACCTTTGAAAATAAGTATCTCCCTAACTTGAACCATTGTAGGTGTAGGGTAACATCCAAAGTAATATGGTAAACCATATGTGCATGACTATGATTCTTATCGATCATGATTTTGAATTTGATATTATATTAAATGTTTTATGTTTTGTGTTTCTATTTACTACGATTCCTATCAAAACTCCATTTATTTAAAAATAGATCCATTTAATTCATTATCTTGTTTCAAAATCCCAATTCAGGATAAAAACTAGTTCAAGTCCTCTAAGGAACTTGAACATCACAATCAAATGTGATGAAGGTCATAACCCTATTTCTACAATGTTAATTATCACCAAATTAATTCCCTCGATAAAATTTGGTGAACAACATGGTGAAAAAGTATCATCAAAACATATCCATTCTAACCTTGCAGAAACATATGTAGTTTTAAGAAGATGGATCACTATCATTAGTTCTAGGAAATATGGGTCCTATAAAAGAATGTGACCCTTAATTATATTCTCATCCACTTTAGTCTTTTCTCCCTACATCATGACAAATCCAACCTTCCCTATGTTAAATATTTAGAACAGTTTGGAATATACATTCCCAACACAATTCAAAACATTACCAAGATTGATCAAGTTAGTCCCCACTATCTCTAACAACACATTAAAAACACTCAAATAGAATAATCTATGAATATATTATTGGTTATCTATTTCTCAGTGGTTTTGACTAAATTACCTTGAAAGAGGTCTCTTTAGGGATGAAAAAAAACTAAAGTCTTAGATTATGCTCATATTTTTATTCTAACTCAATAACTATGAATCTTATGTTAGAGGTGACCAAATAGAATCTTAAAATACTTTCTCACATCCACAAATAATTCTAGCTTATCATAGTAATGATAGAATAATATCATTGATATATATCATTGTATTTATATGAATATGGTTTTCACACAGTTGGGGTTATAGAAGAGTATCCCCATATCCCTACTCAATCTAATAAATTTTTTCATTATATTTTGGTGGAATCTTATGTGTATAATCATATTCATTCTTCCAGCATTGTGATTAATCAGAATATTCTTGAATAGTACATATGTTAAATCATATCTTCACCCCTATTAACATCTTAGTGGTTTGTTGATATATTCAAACAATAGTATCAAAAAAGTACCATATCCTTGTTTCCTTTAATATCCAAATTGATTTTCAATTTATTTAAATTCTTTTATAGAATCAATATCATATCTCTTCTCCTACCAACATCCATGTAGCTTGTCTGCATATTCTAACAATGGTAAAACAAATATGGTTTATATCTCTAAAACCACTTATATATCTAAATATTTTTTCTGTATTATAATGATATCTCGGTATTAGTATCATATTCTTTCAGTTTAATAAAAATTTCATTAACATATTCCCATGTAAGGATATAAATTAGATATTATATCTTCTATTATATGAATATATTTTCAGTATATTCTAAAAAAACATAGAAACCACCTAGGAGGGATTTCAATAATCAAGATCACACTCAATACTGCACAACCTCAATCATAATCATGTCTCCAAGATTAGTTACATGATAAAGGGTTTCCATGATAAATTGTTAACATTGTTAATCTATATTCCTAAAGTATGATTATATCCCTACATATATCAACACTAATATTCTTGAGGATATTTAGTATATCTTGATAGTAGTGTAGGAATATATTATTTCTGTATCAATAATAGTAGGTAGTTAGGTCTTTAGAGGTCCTTCAAATGGTAAAAATATAAGAAACTCTAGAGGACCTCCACAGACTACCATCCATAGGTTTCATCCTCATGGGAACCAAAATATAAACCCTGAAGGTTCTTTTTATGGTAAATTTTGTGATATCCCTCCTCCTAGAATGAAAAGATAATAATAATAAGGTCAAAATCTCTCAAAATATTCAAAAAATGGTGACCATGATGGCCATGAATATGTATGTAAAGCCATAAATCCAAGAGGTCATCCGCATGGAGCCCATTATGAGGGCCCTCCCTATAACGACTTATATTCATGAAAACATGTTCCTCTCTATACAAAAACTTCAATAAGTTTTCCCTTATTTAGAGAGGTTCTTTAGGAATTTTGGTCACTTACTCCAACAACCTCATCACTATACAGCGATATCTCATATAATTCAAAAGGATGTTCTAGGTAACAGTCATTATCTATACATCCCTCATATTATTTATCTCTTCTGGATATAATATTAGGAAAATATCCTTTGTGGTAAGATTATATTGAGGGAAATTAGATATATTATGGTGATAAATATATGGTTCTACGGAAATAAATTTCTATATAAAAGCCATTAGTTAGGTTTAATACCATAGAAACACAAGAATATGACATTTTAGAGATGTAAAATGAGGAATACATACCATATCTATGTCACATATTTTGGGAGGCACTTTATCTTATAATGACTTTATATTTCCTAATGAAGAGTATGATTCAAATTAAAAACCAATTAATGACATTTTTCATCTGGTAGATTTTGATGAAATTTTAGTTATGTGGAACCCTAATTCAATGAAATAATTTCTATTCCTTTAAAATGCATTCCATAACTATATGAATTAACCTCTACAAATTATACCTATTTTTCCCTATTTATGGATTGAAAGAATACTACAATATTGTGTTATAAATGTAGTTTCAAAACAATTAAGTCCACATTAAATATAAAAAAAATTAAAAAAAATTTATTATCTAATATAAAACCAAATAGAAAATTAAAATTTGTTCCCAAAATGGAAAAAAATAATCTTTACATTAAAAAGTATTGGTAAGAGTGATAAAATATAATAACTAAGACATTTGGTAAATTATCAATAACAGATAAAGGTATTAATACAAAATAAATTAATATAAATAAATAAATAATATGTCTGATAAAAACATAGAGTAATGGTTTTAAAATCAAGAATTCCATTAAAGGATATAACAAAAGGACACTTTCAAACTAATGTTTAAGTTAGACCTTTTTATCGGTTCCAATTAATATTTTTCTTCTAATCCCCAAAATTATTCAACATAATAACCAAGTAAAAACTATTTCTTCCTATCCCAAGAATACGTCAACTAATACTATTAGTATATATAGTGTTCTATCCATGAAAACTCTATCTTCTTGTCACCTGAATCCCTCAGCTTAACCTATCAGATGGTATAGTGTTTATTCCATGAACACTCTATCTTTGTATTCTTAGAAACCCATGAAATAACCTTGCAGTAGGTATAATTTTTTATCTCGAGAAAATATGTCTTACTATCCACCAAAATCCCTAATCCATGTAGGAATGGTAATAAAAAAACTATAAAAAAAGTAGGTGATTTATATAGAGTCCTTATCGAAATTTAGCACATTGAAAACCCCCTCGAAAAGAAAAATGTCACAGTGATCGAAATCTACATCCAAAACATGAAATTTAAAAACATAAAAAATTAACAAATACTTTCCAAAAATATTTTTTTTATTTTTTTTATGAAAACTACTATTCTTATAACACTCAATTAAATTTTTTTATATTTCTTTATTTTTGTTTATCCACAATGTTTGAGGTTAGATGAAAGAGTATTGGTACCATATTTTTCATCTTCCTATGAACTGAGTGTCTCCTTACATCTATCGATGAATTTATCATCACTGTTATAGTTCTTTTTAATATGCAGAATATAATCTATCACTATAGTAATGATCAATAAATTTTTAGAATCATTCTTTTGTTCTCCATAATTAAATTTATAAAAAAAATTATTCTACCCACAAACAAAAACTAAAATAATTTTAAAGTTATATCAAATCATATGATGTGTATTTTTTAAAAAGAAATTGATTCATTGGATCAACACATTGACACCCCACCCTATGGGCATATTAGAGGTTTGGATGAATATAAAGCATTAAATTTAACTCCACTAACTATTCAATATGGCTCAATAATAAAATTAGCATGTAATTTCATTTCATATGTCCAAGTCATATTCCCATGAGTAGGGGTACCAATTACCTAGAATTTATAATACACCTAGATCATGCTTAAATATAATATCTATAAGAAAAAATTCCTGGAAATAATAACCTTAGTGGTTGTACATAATCATACCCAACCCATAGAGCTAACATAATTTGACCACCCTTACCACCCCTAGGAACATTAAATCCACAATAATGTGTGTTCGTGATAATATAATAACAAATTCTACCTATCACATAGGAATTTCAGAATTATTTCCTCCTCATCAATAATTGAATTGTTAGTGATATCTGTATTGGGTAAAAAAATTAATTATTTCTATTTCAAAATACATCTTCTTCATTGGTAATTTATTAAATATAATATCAAGGGGAATAACTTAGGGTATCACTAGATAAATTTATTTCACAGGAAATCCAAGGATTGAGATTGAAACCTTACAAGAGTCATAAACTGGTATGTGAAACCTAAATGAAAAATATCCATGAGGATAACAATTTTTTTATTGACAGATATTGAGGGAATGATAAATCCTCCAACTAACTCTACTGATGACTTCACTCTTCATACATGTTTTATTATAGTGAATACCATTAGTGTTAATCCAAAATATTATATATAATATGATTCTAGTATATTAGTTCCCAATAAATAGGTATCCATTCAAAACATGATCCATATTTCATTAAGTGAAGAATGTGTTTATACCTAGAATCTGAGGCATGGTCAGGATCTAAGCGATTTTATAAAAATTCATTTTTAAAATACTAAAGGAGATTATATTTAATATAAAGGGAGTGTCAAGAAATAACCCACCCACCAATCGATAAATTTATTCCTCCTTCAATTAAAGATAATATTTTTCAATAAAAATCTTAGTTGTAAAGTCTAAGGAAACTCCAAATTGAATTTATCAAGACCAATATTTTTACAAACATTAATTGAGAAGATTAGAATAATATATCCCCAGTAAAAATCACCATCACTAAAATTCTAAACCAATAAGAGTTGATTTTAGTTATCCAGCTATCCAGAGGGAAAGAAAAACTATTTACTTAACCCTATAGCCATGGAAAATAAAAATTACCCTCCATTGTAGAATTATTCAAATTTATTTAATGAAACATAACCTAATAAATCTCAATATGTGTATCCATTTTAGGAATTAATATGACAACCATATCAAGCTCCCCCTGCTAACTCCACCCATACATCAAAATGGGTGAGAGTACAATTAGAACCCCTTAACTATATGTATTTCTTTTCCATATGAATGAAAGCTATTGAATGGGGTAATATACCACTACATCCAATGAAGAAACCATTCCTAATGTAGGATTTCATGACTCCACCCCATCCTAATTTTTTAAATCCTATATTCCTATTATTCAATAGTATGAGTGATTCAAATCATAATTACATTATCATTTTATCCTATTGTATCCCCATGATTGGAACACTAGATAAGGACATATAAAAATATAATATTTCAGAAAAACTCCGGATTTACTATCATTGTTTTAGCATAACAACATGTTTTCATTGTCCGTTTTCTTCTGGGGAGATATTTTATGATAGTTTCATAACCATTTTATTTCTTTTATGGGGATGATAATAATACTTAACACCATAAATTGAAAATAATGTCAAAATTATAGTGTCTTAGACTTTATCACTCGGTGGATGGGTCTGACATACCCTATGAACATTTGGCTTCATCAAGAGTAGATAGTAGTGTTTATTATATAATATATTTTCAATTTAAAACAATTATTTCTTATTTATTGAATGTATCCATGTAATTTCTAGTTGTTTTGAGTTATAGAAAAGAGGATGGAGGATTATATTTAATGATTTATTTCCAAATTTCAACTAACAATAAGAAAAAATGATGAACAATAATATAATAAATACTATGGCTATCATCCTCAAACTAATTTTGATGACCTCTCTAACTATATAGCTTTATTGGTATCACAGAGTGCCTGAACTATAGTCGAAAAAATAAAAAATCCCCTCCTCAATGCGAGAAGAATTTGAAAATTCATACAATTTTCATTGAAAAGAATAATATATTCTATTTATTTTAAAGAGAGGTGTTTATAGTTTAATTCAATACTATAATGCAACAATCCCTCCGAAACGATTTGAGATTAGAAAAACTAATGAACTAAGGAATAATGATCGTCAAAAATACTTCCCAGAACACTAAATACTAGGAAAAAATATCAAATACAACTTTATATTTAAATATATACTCTATATATGGTTGAATCTATGTTTTAAAAATTGGGGAAAACCCTCCGCATACATCATGTAAATCATCGTAACCTCAACCAAAGAGGAAGGAGATCAGTATGATGGATTATTTAAATAGTATATCACATTTTATGATTAGATGACTATGAATTCATTCAACCTAGTGCACAATGTACTCAATGTGAACCCGAATCATCCATATAATACCCTAGTTTCCTTTTTTATACTAGAGTTTAACCCACTATCATTTTCATCATCCAAGAGTCTTCATAATCACCTTTAATGAAATAAGTCATCAGGAAGATAAATCCCCATGGGTACCAAAACAAGTTTAGGAATTCCATGATTTTCTTCCATCATCATTAAGATAATAGACCCAATCTCATTTAATGAGACATCAAGAACCACCCTACCTAACATGATTCTCATTGGATGATGATTTACAATCTGAATTAGTTGAAATCCTTCATCTAAATATGCCTTAATCAAACAAACAAATGTATATGTATAGATACTCCCCATCAATAATAACATAAGAGATCAAATAATATGAGATTACTAGAGAATATATATTATGGTAGACCATTTTGTTCATGAAATACTTCTATTAAGGATATAAATATAATTAAAACCTACAGGAATGTATTCTAAAGAGATAAATAGGAGCATCATTTTTATCTACAATCATATGGGGATCAATCTAATATAATTATAAAAGATGATTGACTAACATATATGGGATTTTATTTACAAAATTTAAATATTGGAAGGTCAACTCTTATTATCATACAGATCAAAAAGATGACTCAATATTTAGCTAAAATAATGAACTATTGACATAGTCATCATCGAACGTCAAACCCCAATGTGTTGTGTAGAATCATTGAAGCAAGAACAGACCACTAGTTAAGATGTTAAACATATTAAAGTATCTAACTATCATTATTTTTTATATTTCTATAATGAATACTCTTAACAAATCTAAAAAAACAATCTTATATCGAGTCCTTCTTAATTCTTTAAGAGTTTAAGGTTGCGTTTTCTATTACCAAGATATATCTCACACAGACTCATACCATTGATATTCATAAAATTATTTATTTCATCAAATAACTCTAGAAATATACTCTATAAGGTACCAATAATCCCTTATAATTATCTTCAATTATCAATGATATTTGCATCTAAAAATCTTAAATTGATAATTATTTTGGAATCGATCTCATCCTAAGTAGTAACCCTCATTTGGTAGGGATATAATGAAAATAAATTATCGCATTTTAATATGGTGAATAAAAGTTATGATATGAGTGAATAGAATACCCTTTGGAAAATTAATCTTAGAAAATTGTACAATGATCTCATTTCAAACTATGAATATATATTGGTATTTCAATATATTGCTTTCAACAACTTTATAGTAAGATTATGGCTCCATATTCTTGTAGAAGTTCCATTTTTATATCATTAATAAATTAAGTACTCTAATAAGGATAAATTTGTAGGTGTTTATAGTGGTATTTCCACCATTATGTCATTTTATTCCCATTATAATTATGTATGTTTCTACAAAGGGAGGGTAAGTATCCAATCATAAATAATGCCATTCAGATTAATGATCTCAATGGTTTTGAAACTAATCACATTAATTCACTCAAAAAACTCTATAAAAACTCTTTGTTTCCTATCAACCATGTCTAGGTGAAAAATATATTTCTAGGAATTCATTGGTTACATGGATTCCATTAGATAAAAAATTATGTATTGAACCATTTTCCTTTCATATACTAGTAAGGATAATGTTTTGATTGAGAAACTACCATCAATGAAAAAATAAAACTATACAATCAATTAATATCAACCTCACCCCAAACCATATTAAATTTATAGTTGGTATGGTGAATATTTAGTCAATATAGATGATACGTTTTGATAAACTAGATATGAATCCCAGAAGTAGATGAATTTCACTGGGTTTCGCCTCACCCTCTTCTAACCTCACATAATCTACTTCATTGGATAATACCTACTATATAAAGAAATTAAGTCATTCAAATGAAAATAATAATTTCCTCATAGAATCTCCCAAATAATAGGATGTAAGTACATATAATATTCATTATGATAGTGGGGGAACAAGAATAAGATCAAAGAGGTGATTCTCTAGTAATAAAAAAGTTGTTTTTACGTCCATCGATGAGATCATAAATGTTAATCAAGGTATGGAGGAATATCAATTACCTACATTGATCAATATCTCCATGAAACCTGATGAATTGGTGAAATTCATATCCTTTATGACATATAATTTATATATGATTGAATGGAATTATTAAAAATGAATCTAATTGGATCTTGATATGTTCACCCATCATTTGGATCTTCCAGATGACTGTTGTGGTAATAAAGTTGTTGGTAAGAGAATGCATCTGACCCACACTACCAAGGTAGCATTTTATGTTTAAGAGAAACTAAAATTCAATATCATCTAGGAAGTTTAATTACAAAAATGGATCACTAACTATTTCCCTATAAAGTAAAATAATGGGGATATTTGGTTCTATATAGGCTTCAATGATCTCAATTAGTATTTTCAAAATGATGATTTTTAGTCCAAATAATAGAGCCAAAAGATATAAAATAGGTTGATTTAAATCCATATTTTTCATGAAAACATACTCTTGAAATAATTAGATCAATATAGACACCAAAATTAGGAAACTAAATTCAGTACAAACCAAGTGGTATAATTCTATCATGTAATTATCATTGTTTTAAAGAATATTGGAACCACCTATCAGTATTCCAGGCATCATTTCTTCAAGTCCATTTTATAGAGGACCATTTAGTAGTATATAGATTATCTGGTAGTTTAATTCCACAAATTTATGATGATATTGAACATTTTCAAACATTTTTCATCAAACTGTGGAAATAGAGCATGAATATAAATCTATTGAAATGCACATTTTGAGTGACAATATAAAAATTATTCATCCTTAGGATGCATTATATTATTATCAAAGTCAACATCAAATATTTAATGGTGATACATCACATTCAACATCCTATAAAAAGATGAGCTGAGAGTAATCCAAAGACAACATGATTGTATTAGATTCTTCATATCTAACATCATTGTCAAATTTCATAAATTCACTCAGTCAATAAAGGGGTTATCTATTAGTGGGATAAATCTAGTCAAAAGGCCTTTCAAAAAATTAAACAATAACATATTGATCTACTACTATTTATTTCACATATACAAATGAATCATCATATTTACTATTTATAAACACTACAATGGTCACAAAGTTCCTTCATCATGTAAAAGAATGATGCATGAAAAGAGAATGGTTTAAATTATTCCATTCAAGGAATACATATCACACAGACTCAACACTCTAACATCAAAAATAACTTCTATGATTTGATTTTGGTAGAATAAAATCTAATAAATTATGTTCAAAAATATGATGATACCTTATTCCCTATATTGACCCGATCAAATAAATCATTGATTACCCGATATTAACTGGGTTTCGAGTACGGTGGGTTTTCATTGTACTGCCATTGCATATCTATTTCATGTATACAAATGCGATCAATGTGTATTAATTTGTTAATATTCTTATATATTTTCCTATCATAGATAAGATAATAATAAATATAGAAAACCTCAGTGAAGAATTAATTTCCTTCCATTTCACTTACTATATTCGGTTGATATACTTCAACAGTTCTTCATAGAGATCAATATAGATAGTATTGAATAGGAAGTGCCCAAAAGGGTTGAAAAGGGGATCATATTAATTTATATATAAAAATAGATTCTTCTTTACTCCATCCATAGTGTTATATACATTCGCTAAAAATGAGGTAGAATACCAAGTCCTCATTATAGGATTGTATTTGGCCCTATAGATTCCAATGGAATAATTTAATATAAATAGTGATTCAAATTTTGTAATCAAGAAAATAAATATAAGCATATACAATAAAAAATTTATATTTGAATCCCTTACTTAATTATTTACAATTATTTATGGTAAAATTTCCCATTGAGGCCATATTACCTCGTATCACATGTTTATAGAACACCAAACAAAATTCACAAGTCAATGTAGCTACACACCTAGATGATTCAAACTAGGATGAGATGTTCATTTTCATAAAAATCATAGAGTGGACACTCCATTCATCAGTAATAAAATTCTTTGGATAAATATGGTAACTTCATTCTTGATCAAGGAATAACTTTACCCTTACTAATTGATATTAAATTTTTTTGGATTTATCCAATAGTAGAGTGCCTTTAAAAAAAATTCTCCCTCCAGATACAGACAAGATAGAATATGTAAATTATTGAATAGTAAATTTTATCCTCAAATATGATTCATAATATTAAAAGTTCTTATATAAAAAATCATTTTATGTATCCATCCTTAGATACCTTAAAGGAAGAGAGACTCTAACTATTATATAATATGTCAATGTTACTGTCTGCTACTCCCACTTATTAGTTACTTCTCTATTCAATTAAATTATGAGACTTAGTTATTTATGTCCATTAATGATGTGATATTTCATAATGTTCATAATTTAGTACTGAGCTTATCATATATACAAAACCATTTTTCATAAACCTGGAGATATTTTTATTACCACCAAATACTCTTGGCCAGTTTTCATAGAGGGACAAGTTGTCACAAAATTATATCACACAAACAGAGTAATGAATTTCAATTATAAAATTTCTCCATTGATTGCTTATCATAGTTGGATGAGACTATCTATCAATGATTTCACAATAAAAAAACAAAAGTTTACTAAACCCTAAAATCATTTCTATATTCGGAGTCCTTCAAAAGATATTGATGAATAAGGACACTAATTGATATGCTTCCAGATTGAATAGTTCATATAAAGAGTATAATATTCATCCAAACCATATTTAATACTATCTTTCACAATTGAATAGATTGATAGAGGACATCATTAATATTATATAAAATATCATTAAAAAGATTGTGGAGTAGAATAAGAAGTCTTGGTCTAATAGGATCTTATAATTTGTTTTGAATTATCACACCACAACACATACATCTGTGAATGAGACCCCATATTTTTTGGTAAACAAGAAAGAGGTTGTATTTATTATTCAGTTCTAATTTCCCTCAATTTTTATTTCCATCTAAAATTAGTTTTCTGAATACGAGTTGTTCAAATTTTTTTGAATGACTTGGAGTGACTAAGTTATAAAATTACATACTCACACACTACACATTTTTGTAATCCATAATATCATGAAATTTGAACATTCAATAAAAATTACTTTCACTATACATAATATAGGTTCCAATTTGGAATATTCTATATTGGAAATTGATTGAGTTCTTATTATTCCAACCACAAATTAATTGTTTATAAAGAGACAATATATATCATTTCATGGTAGTTTTAACCATCCTGGATATATATTGAAAAATTACACAATAGTGTCCTTACATCATATCATTAAAAAGAATAACATATATTACTTTTTAGGTGAATTTAAATATCATTGTATATAGTCAATCCTACATGAAATAAAATTCATAGGAGTGGATATCCCACATAACCCTAAACTAAATTGAGGAATATATTTCCAAAAAATATAATCATAAATCCCCCCAATAGTTTACATTCTTAGTTTTTTTAAAAATAAATTCTTTGTTTTACAGCGTAGATGATACGTAACATCACGCTTAAATGGACAACTCAATATTATTATTTAAATGTTACCTTTATAACCTAGATGTTAGAATAGTGGGAATGGATAATATTAAAAAAATTGTGAAAATAGGGATTACACTTCTTTATAGAATGAAACATGTTTTACCAAATTAATTAGAAATGGAAATAAAAAAAATTTAAGATAAAGGATTTGTTTTGATGAGAAAATATTTAAATGAAAACAATTGTATTTATTAAATAATAAAATAAAACTTATTGGTTATATTAATGAAACATAAACCCAATTTTGTTTTAAAAATATATCTTATTATTTCCTAGTCACAATACTAGAACAAATTCTATTTTATGCTTAAAATTTATATTTTTCAAATAAGGCATTTTTATCACCTTTCAATGGAGAAATGAATTTAAATATAATTATTGTAAATATTATAAACTATATTTGATAAAATAAACATCTTATTTGGAAGTGGGATATAAAATTTCACTTTGGATAAAATTTTGGTATTTTTTTTAAAATATTCATTTCTTAATGAATAATGAAAAATACTAACTTTTAATTCAAAACTGGGATTTCATCTAATTTATTTATGGAGTTTTATTATCCATTTACATTGTTATAATGTATAATTAGATTATATATTTATCATTTAATACAATTTAGGTTATTTTAATCAATTTCAAGTTGATATTTGATATAAAACACTGTGAACTTTTGAATATTTTTACTTTCAAAACATCTTTCCTCAATCCGTCAATGGGATTAATTTTCAAATTAATTTTATTCACTTATAAGAATTTAATTTTCATGAATGTACATACATGGTTTTAATGTGTGTAATAAACATGATCTAATAGGTTCAAAATAATTTTTGGTGAATAGTAACATTAGTATAATATTTACCACGGTTAAAGGTAAATCAGGTAATTAAATATAAAAAAATATTATAATTATATAAAACAATCACAACACTTATCCTAATATTATTTTATATGTTAGTTGAGACCAATAAAATAATTTTTCCGGAATTAGGCCACTGAAAGCCACTTGAGTGTGATTATTTCATTAATAACAATTTATTTAACATAAAAAACAAAGATGTCATAATCATGTCTCTTATTAGTATTTTTTTTAATATGTGGTTAAGTGATATATTTGACTATAAATATTATTTATAATGAAAAAAATATCACCAATATCCTGATAATTTATTTACAATTTTTATACATTAAATAAGTATGTTTAATTATGACACAATGATGATGTAGTAATAGATTAATTAAAGGAAGAATCAAATAAATTATATTAATAATATAAAAATAAATATAAATTGAAATATTTGAGGCTATAAATTAATTTTTTAAGATTAATTAGAAATCATATTTATGTTTTAAACTAGTTTTCTCTAGGTAATAATATATTAATGATTTTTTAAAAAACATTGAGTATTTAGTAGTGTCAAAATTGACATAATTCATATTTTGAAATATAAAATCTTTAAATAAATGAATTAAAATTTATAAAAATTAAATAATTTCCCAAATAGTTATATAGAATCTCAAAATATCATTTATGACCCAATAATGGGTCGTTTGACATGTAATGGTATTTTTTTAACTCTTAAATATTAAATTCCTTTATGAAACATTAAGAACTAAAAGGGTTTAAACATAATGATAAGTATTAAAAAATATTCAAATATTATATATTTTTTAATTGATGAATAGATTTATACCCATAATAATCCTATATTAGAAAAAAACAACTTGGACCAATTTTGGAGAGAAAATGAATTTATATTAATTTTATACTTTTGATAATTCCAAGAGTGCCCCTGCCCTCTCCTATAAAAAGTAACTCTTTTTCCCTATTAATTACACTTAAAAATCCATTTCTTTCTCTTAATATCTAACCAAAATACTTTAAATATTCCCTCCATAGATTATTCATGACTAATTTTATGAGAACATCCTTTTTAGAGGTGTTAAGAAAGGTGATCATCTGAAGGAAAGCTAATGTTTTTATTTAAGTGTTTCAATTTTCTTTATTTTTTCACATCCATCAAAATCTCTTCCAACACTGAGGAGATAATAAATCCAGTATACTAAATATACTAAAATTTCATTATGTAATATTATAATCCAAATCCATTTCCACTATAATCAAATTGGAAAAGAATTAATTGTTCATTTGTATGTGTGAACTATCACCCCCATGAACCAATATAATTCATTTAATATAATTGTCTTCTATGACTAGTTATAATAAGTGGATTAATTTTCATATGTGATATTCATTATATATTAATTTATAGAATAAAATATTATATCAATTATGTTCTTATTTATGATGCACATAAAAATGATAATGTCGTTCGTGCGTACCTGTGAACTATCACCTCCACAAAGTGATGTGATTTATTTTCATCTCTAATTCACATGTATGATATATATAATAATTGTTAAATTATTAATATGATATTAGTTATCATATGATAATTATGGAAAGTTAAAATAATAATTTCCTTATTTCCATGATGATCAATTTAAAAAAAATTATACTCATGCATACGTACAACATACCATCTCAATTATTATAACGTTGTTACATTTTCATAACCCAAATTAATATTTTGTATAAAATGTATTATTTTTTATTAATTTAATCCTTAATTCATGAATATTGTTTTGTAGATGATGTAATTATGATCACATGGATTATTTACATCATTCCATGTTCTATTTCCACTCAAGTACCAAATATTGACAAAGCATCTGACATGAACTTTAATAATTATGTGATTTTTAAAACTTTATAATATGTGAAATAAAAGGAATAATAAAAATAAAAATTTATCTCATGAAATTATAAATTAAGCTATGTTTATTATTTAGGAATATAATTCTTTTACATGATGCGTCAGACTTAAGAAAAGGGACTTCATCTCAATCTCCTTTCATTAATGCATATCTTGATGTTATGCACCTTTGTTAACCTATGAAGTGTATATACTGCCCCATTGACTTTTTGTAACTATATTATATTTATAATCATGTTATTTAATTTTTTTAAATTGTTCTACTTACATGTTTCTTGTAATTTAAATGTTCAAAATGTTTAAGGAGTCTTCAACTAAAACACTCTTATAAATATTTTAACAATTAATTATTCTATATCATTCTCATTAATATAAATGTTTTAAAATTAGTTTTATTTATTTATTTATATCTAAATTAATGTTTTAAAATTTTAATTACTTTTCAAAATATTTAAAGTGGTGTGGGACACTTTTATTCCAAACTCTTCTTTTCAGTGTTTTAATAGTGGTTTCAAAACTGAATGATTATTTTAATAACTTGGAATGTTTTTTAGCATATATTCCAGGAATATAATTTATCTTTTTCATGTTTTTATACTTTATTTATATTTAATTTACATGTTTAATATTTTATTTTAAAATAATGTGTCTTCATTTATGAGTGTGCGACTTTTAAATATGTAAAGTGATTTCAATGGGGGATAGTCATTATTAATTTATACATGATTTGTGTGTTGTGATTATGTTTTGGTTCTTGGTAAATTTTTATGAATATGGGTGGTTACATGATAATATATGGGTTGGTGACCAGTGAAATCTCTTCAACTGATTGGGTAATAAGACAGATTTAATCTATAAGGTTTCTCCAATGATATTTAGGGAATATAATATCATGGGAATTTATAATGTAACCATGATGGTTACTCCCTTTATAGCTGGGAATTTCTTAATTTAAGAATGCTATGTATACCACAAGTTAACCCAATGAAATATGATTACTAAGAGTTTTTTCAGGATACTTATTATTTCATGATGTATCTTAACGATATTATGTTTTATGGTCGAAAATTATGATTGATTGAAAATGTTTTCATGAGTTTAAAATAATCATAGACTAACAGTTTCATTCATTCTTTTATATCCCTTACTATGCTTTTTGTTCCCATCCTAAGTTCATGAAATTTTTTACATATTTTATAAATATGGGTATGATGTCATAAAAATTCAAGATGAATTTTATTAATATTTTTATTAAGAATAAAATCTTGTTTTATTTTAAAGAGATTTATTTTGTGAAAAAATGGAAAAGTGGTAGAAGTGCCAGCTTTATAATATTTTAGTTGATAGAGTTATGGCCTAATTATCTAAATATCCAAACCTGAAATGATCCTAAATGTGAATCACTTAACTAACAAAAGATTATGTAAAATTTATGGTTGGTACCTTATTGTTGGTTTCAATTTAAAGGTCTAGATAAATTTTTGTGGTAAGGATGTTATTTGGGTGTAGATTAAATATCCCATATAACACTAATGGTTATTTTCATATATAAAAATGTGGAGGATTATGTTAAATTAGGTGGATTGGATTAAAACCTTAACAATTGATATATAAGGTGGTTTATGGATTATAATATTATAAAAAATAATGTTATCTTAAACCTATAGATGATTCTTATTTAAATAATTTATTCCATGTTTAAGTGATGATAGTTTTCATCAGATTAATAATCATTTTTAAATATGGAAGGAATGATATCTTTCACAACCATATTATCTCCACCTGGTGATTTATCATAAATTTTATCGCCAAGTCTTTTTTGAATGATTTTGACTACTTTTTGAGTATTCAAATCACCTACTAGTAATTTTTTGGTTTATCCAAAACCTACACAATCATAAAATAATTTTAATGGTCACGATATCTTTTTAATATGGTTTCAATATCTCAAATCATCTAACTATTTCCAAAGGTTAAATACCAGAAGTGATGTGAATGTTTAATTTTTTATAATTGGACAACATGTTGAAAGAAAAAAACAGATCATCACAATGTTCCAGAAATTTTGATTCATGTTTTGAATTGTCTTCTTATCAATAAGTTATGAGACATGATCTGATTGATATTTATGTATCATGAGGACATAATCCATATCTCTTATTTTTAGGAATGAGGTATTAAGTGATAATTTATAAATGCATAGTTAATGGATTATAAATAACATAGAAATATTAATATTTCTATATATAAAGAATTTAATAGTTATATTCCACATATGGACGTGGAAATGATTAAAAGTATTAATACACTTTTGATGATGGGGGTAGTTTTGAAGATTTTTTTTAGTTATGTAATATATAACCCATGATTTTTTATGTGAATTTTTTTTGGAGGAATAATTCTCTTTTGTAGACATAATTCTAAAGTAATTTAAAACCTTTATATGATTTTTTAATTTTATTAAGGTTTATTAGATTTTGGGATGAAAAATGAAAGGTATTACATAACCATAGCGGTTAAAATATGTTATGGTTATTTTTTAGGAACATATAATATTTTTAGAATTTTATAATAATGATATATTTTTATAAAAATGAAAACCCATACTATGGGTGACAACTCACCGCATCCAGAAAGGACGTGGGAATCAAAAACATAACCAAAAGAAGAGAAGGGTATATCACCTACCACTGGTCTATGTGAAGTACCTGGTTAGTATGATTTTTTTCTTTTCAGTTAAATGAGATTAAGGATGAGGTATAATTTAAATTTGAGAATATATGTTTTATTTAAAAGATTTCCATGATATTGGAAAATGATATAGTGATTAAGTGATAAATGTTATTTTAGAAGTCTTTCACTTTTGAAAATTTATATGATTACGGTAACTAGAATTCTATGGAATTTAAATAATAAGTAATGGTTTAATTATATTTTTAAATAATATTTTATTTTAATTTTGGTCTTCTAGGGAATTAGGTTATTTATGGAAATGATTAACCTATCATGGAGAATATGTGGCTATGTTACTTACTTTTGGGTATGATACATCAAGAGTCATTGGTGTTATTTAGAGTTAAATGTTAAAATTTAAATGCTACTGTTATAAACAAACTATTAGAATGGATAGAATGGATAGTGTAAGATAAATAATGGGGTTTACACATGTTTATATAATGATAAATTGGTTACCAAATTAATTAAAAATGGAATTAAAAAACGGATTGAATATAAAAATTGGGTTTTTCTGAAAAACTCTATAAATACGAAATATTACACCTTAAAAAAATAACACTTTTTGTATTAAAGTAATGTAATAAAAATTAAATATAATGTTTAAAATTAATCATATGTATTTTATAGTCTTATTATATAAAAAAATTAAAATTTATGCATACAAGTAGTATTTTTCAAAAAAGGCATTTTTATAACCTTTTGATGAAGAACCCAATTTAAATATTATTTTTGTCATGTTTATAAGTTATATTTGAAAAAATAAACTTATTACTTGGATGTGGTATATAAAATTTAAATTTGGATAAATGTTTTGTATTTATCTAGTATTTTTTTAATGAATAGCTAAAATACTGCATTTTAATTCAAAACATCTTTTTTTCATATTCATTTATATAGTTAGATTATCCATTTACATGGATTTAAGGGATAATTAGACTAATTATTTATCCTTTACTCCAAATTTGGTCATTTGAATCCATTTCAAATTGAAATATAATATAAAAACATTGTCAACATTTGAATGTTTTTACATTAAAAACTCATTTCCTTGATCTGTCAATGGGATTAATTTTTAAATTAATTTTAGTTACTTATTTCAATTAATTTTTTAAAAATTCAAATAAAATTTTGTAATCCATATGAAAAATGTGATCTGATTTGATTAGATTAATTTTTAGTGAATAGTTACTTTAGTATTTTTATTATCACATTAGAAGGTAAATTGGCTAATTAATGTTCTAAAATAATATTTTGATAATATAATACTACCCCAACACTTGCCCTAACATTTTTGGATGAGTTATTATCCACCAATGAAATACGTGGACTGAAATTTTGTCCTTTGGAAGTCACTTGGTTTTGATTATGACATTAACAACATTTAATTAAGCATAAAAACAAGTTGTCATAAGCATGTATCTTATTAATAAAACAATTTTAATATGTAGTTATATATCTGATATCTTCTAATATAAAGATTCATTAGAAATATAGAAATATTAACTACATCATGATAATATATTTTTAATTTTTAGACATCAAGTAATTAAATTTAATTATGACACAATGGTAATGTGGTAATAGATTTATAAAAGGAAGAATCAAACAAATGATATTAATAATAATAAAGTAAATATAATATAAATTATTTGATTCCATCCATGAATTTTTTCGATGAAAAAAAATGTTATTAGTTAGTTAAAATATTTTTTTCAAAGTAATCAAGTTGTTATGTTTTTTTTAAAATATCAGATAATGAATAGTTAAAAATTAACATAATTCATATTTTAAAATAGAAAATATTTTATTTATTGAATTAAAATTTATAAAAATCCTTTTTTTGTTTCAAATAGTATGGCTAATTTTTAAACTATCATAATTGAATCATTAATTGGTCATTTTACATGTTATGATAATTATTCTAACACTCAAAATATAACTTACCTAATAAAATGATAAGAGTTAAACTAGTCGAATAAAGAATTTTAGCGATTGCAAAAAGCCATCACTAAAGGTCTATAGCGGCCGCCTGAGGTCTGCCAAATGGCAGACACTTTAGGCCCATTGGTTTTTCTAATAGCACCCATCATTGGGTAGTTACTATAGGTGTTGTCAAAATTAACTATAGTGACCGTTGAATGGTAGTTGCTATAAGATTTTTAATATTTTTTAATTGACAGTAATAAAATAAAAAAACCAATATTTTAAAATCACAAAAAAACATTTTCAAAGTATCTAAACTAATACGCCCATAAATCTCTTCATCTCGTCATATTATAAGCACCACATTCCTCATCGAATATAAAGTCAGGAAAAAAATTAATGAAATAATTAGTACCAAAAAAACATCCAAACAAATAATTAAAATGCATCAACATATTTCAATTCAAGCTTAGTGTAACAGATTGAAAGTATTTGATTTGTAAAATATATTATTAATTTCAAATACATTTTTAAATATTAAAAATTACAAATTCAATGGTTTAAATCAGAACTCATTTTTTGATTGATGTGTCATATGATCACACACCTCACCAATAATAATAAGTCAGTTGTGCAGTGATTTTAGGTCATTCCCATACTGTTCACTATGTATTTGACTGTTAACTGCATGTTTTTGGTCTTTTATGACACAAGAAGTGCATTTTCAATCACAACAATCACATGACACCTCTAATTGATTTTCCTTATGCCCGACCATTTCACAATATACTCACTAGTTTTTATGTCTAATTTCATGGCATTCCGAGGTCGTTTGGCCAATTTTGACCTCCCCATGCAAGTTTTTCAAGTACTCCAAACAATTAAAAAACACATTTTCATCCACAATGTCAAAATATCACGTTCAAGTAATGTTATGTCACCTTGTACACGTCCAGACATTTATTATATTTTTTTCTTTTGATATCAACTTATTCTGATAACGTTCTCTATACATTTGACCATTAAATGCTCGTCTGGGTGTTTTATGGAACCAAATTTGCATTTTCAGTCACTGCGGTCATACAACACATTCGATTGATGTGTCATCTACCCAACTATATTACAATTCATTCACTAGTTATTCTCGTCTTATTTTAAAGAATTCCAGGGTCAATCGGCATGTTTAGACCACCCCACACACGTTTTCCAAGTGTGCCCAACACTTAAAAAACACATATTAAGTAGTAACTTGCAAACCACATGTTTGATTGATGTGACGTCTCCTCATACACAACAGGAATAAAAATTATATTTTTTCTGTCTGATTTCATGTCATTCGAGAATGTTCGCGTTGCATTTGACCATTAAACACTAATTTTGGACTTTTATGGAACTAGATTTCATTCTCGGTCATCATGGTCACACGACATGTATGATTGATGTGTTGTATGACTTACCATTTAAAAATTAACTCACCGGTTTCTTTCATCTGATTTTATTGAATTATGAGGTCGTTTGGATTTTTTTGACCACCCCATACATGTTTTTCAAGTGATCCACTCCCTTAAAAAAACACATATTCAGTAATACTGCTAAAACCGCATGTCTGATTGATGTGACGCCTCCTCGTACAAATCAAAAATAATAATTAGATTTTGGACACGTGATTTCAGGTCATTATGATCATGTTCTCTATGAATTGGACCATTAAATGCTCATTTGGGGTTTCATGGAACTAGATTTGCATTTTCGATCTCTATGGTCACACGACAACTCTTATTGATGTGTTGTCTGCCCGACCATTTCACAATTCATTCAGCTGTTTTTTTCTCTAATTTTATCAAGTTATGAGGTTGTTCAACAGGTTTTAACCACCCCATGAAAATTTATCAAGTCCGGAAACACATAAAAAACATATATTTATTCATACCACGTAAATCACACGTCTGATTGATGTGTCATCTCCTCATAAATTTCACAAATAATAATTATTTCATTTATGACTGATTTCAAGTAATTCTGATGTCATTTGCTATGCATTTGATAGTTAAATGCTTATTTTGGAATTTTATGACACTAGAAGTGTGTTTTCGGTAACAACGGTCACAAGATACCTCTGATTGAAGTGTCGTCGATCCGACCATTTCATAATTCATTAACTGATTATTGTTGTATGATTCTATGGAATTTCGAGGTCGTTCGTCTGGTTTGGACCACCCCATGCACGTTTTTCAAGCACCCCAAACCCTAAAAAACACAGATTTAGACGTAATGTGCAAACCACACATCTGATTGATGTGTCATCTCCTCATACACATCACGAAAAAAATAGAATGTTTTTATCCGATTTAAATTAATTTCAATGTTGTTCTATATTCATTTGATAGTTAAACACATGTTACAGTCTTTTTTGACATGAGAAGTGCATTTTTTGGTCACCGCATTCACACGACACCGCTTATTGACGTTCTGTCTGCCCGTCCATTTCACAATTCACTCACCAGTTTTTCTCATCTGATTTGATTTAATTTTGGGGATGTTCGACTCATTCTAACCATCCCATGCACATTTTTCAAGCATAGCGAACACTTAAAAAACACATATTAAGCTATACCATGCTAACCACATATTAGATTTACATGTTATCTTATTATACACATCAAAAATAATAATTTTATTTTTTTCTCTAATTTCAAGCTAATACAAGCACTTTATCAATGCATTATACCGTTAAACACTTGTTTTTGTGTTTTATAGCACCTGATTTGTGTTTTATATCACCGTGGTCACAAAACACCTATTATTGATGTTCTATCTGCCCAAACATTTTACAATTCAATCACTTGTTATACTCGTATGATTTGAAAGCATTCTGAGGTTTTTCGGCCGATTGTGACCACCACACACACATTTTTTAAGCCTTCCAATCACATAAAAACACACATTCAATTGTACCATGCAAACCACACATCTGATTGAGGTTATGTCTCCTTTTACATTCCAAGAATAATAATTAGATTGTTTTTTTCTAATTCCATGTCATTCTAAGCATGTTCTCTAGGCATTTGACTTTTAAACGCTCGTTTTGGTCTTTTATGGGACCAAATTTGCGTTTTCGGTCACTGTAGTCACACGACACCTATAATTGATGTGTTGTCCACCCAACCATTTAAAAATTCACTGAAAAGGTATTTTTAACTGATTTAATGGAATTCTGAGGTTGTTTTCCTGGTTTTGACTTCCCTACACACGTTTTTCAAGTCCACCAAACACTTAATAACACAAATTCAGTCATACCCGTGCAAACCACATATCCAATTGATGTGTTTTATCTTCGTACACATCTCAAATAATAATTATATGTTATTATTGTGATTTCAAGTCATTTAGAGAATGTTCTTTATGGATTTTACTGATAAACACTCGTTTTGGTGTATTATGGTACCAAATTTGTGTTTTCATCCTCTACGGCCACACAACACCTCAGATTGACAGGTCGTCTGGCCAACCATTTCACAATTCTCTCATCAGTTGTTTTCATATGATTTCATGGAATTCCCATGTCATTCGGCCAGTTATGACAACCCCAAGCACATTTTTCTAGTGTTCCAACCACTTAATAAAATATTATTCCATACAGTGCAAAGCGCACATTTGATTAATTTTTAGTCTCCTCGTACACATAAAGAATAAAAATTAGATTTTTTTCATCTGATTTCAAGTCTTTTTGAGAATGTACTCTATGAATTTGACTATTAGACGCTCGTTTTGATCTTTAATAGCATCAGATTTTCATTTTTGGTCATCGTAGTCACATGACACCTCCACTTGAGGTGCCATCTGCCCAATGATTTCAAAATTAACTCAATGGTTGTTGTTGTCTAATTTAATGGTATTATGAGGTCGTTCGGCCCATTTTGACCACCCAATGCATGTTTTTCAAGAGCACCAAACACTTAAAAAACAAATATTTAGAAGTACCGCACAAACTAAATGCTCGATTGATGTTGTATCTCGTCATACACGTTACAAACATTTATTATATTTTTTTACTGTGATTTCAAGATTTTTGTGCAGATTATCTATGCATTTTACCATTAAATGTTCATTTAGGTGTATTATGGCACCATATTTGCGTTTTCGGTCACTATGTTCACACAAAACCACTGATTGACATGCCATCTACTTGACCATTTAAAAATTTACTCACTAGTTGATGTTTTTTTATTTCATTTCATACCAAGGTAATTTTCTCAATTTTGACCACCCACACACAATTTTCAAATGTGCCAAACACTTAAAAAACATATTCATCCGTACCATGAAACCCACATGTCTTATTGATTCATCGTCTCTCTGTACATATCATGAATAATAATTAGATTGTTTTCATCCAATTTTAAGTAATTACAAGAATTTTCTCTATGCATTTCAGTGTAAAATGCTCATTTTGGTATTTTATGGCACCAGATTTGCATTTTTGGTCACGACGATCACACGACACGTCCGATTGATGTGTCTTCTACCCGACCATTTCAAAATTCACTCATCGGTTGTTGTCATCTAATTTCGTGGAATTATGAGGATGTTTGGATGGTTTTGACCACCCCATGAACCTTTTTCAAGTGTGCCAAACAATTAAAAAAGACATGTTCAGTCATACCACAATAAGTTGATGTCTTATTGACATTCCATCTCTTAATACAGGTCACAAATAATAATTAGATTGTTTTCTTAGAATTTCAAGTCATTACGAGTGTGTTCACTATGCATTTGACCGTTAAACACTTGTTTTGGTATTTTATGGCTTGAGATTTTCATTTTCGGTCATCGCGGTCAAACACCACCTCTGATTGAAATGTCATCTTAATTGACCATTTCACACTTCATTCACCAGTTATTGAAGTCTGATTTCATGGCATTTAATTGTTGTTGGGTGGTTTGGACAAATCACACATGTTTTTCAACTGTGGCAAACACTTAAAAACACATATTCAGTTGTACCACGCAAAACACACATCCTATTGACATACCATTTCTTCATACAAGTTAAAAATAATAATTAGACTATTTTTATATGATTTCAAGTCATTCTGAGCACGTTCTCTATGCATTTCACTGTTGAATGCTCATTTGGGCCTTTTGTGGCACCAAATTTTTGTTTTCAGTCACCTTTGTTTCATGACACCTCTGATTGACGTGACGTCTACCCGACCATTTCAGAATGAACTCACCAGAATTTTTCATCTGATTTCGTGGAATCTTGAGGTCATTCTTCAAGTTTTGACAACCCCACGCATGTTTTTCACGCGTTCCAAACACAAAAAAACACATATTCAATCCTATCGTGCAAACCGCTTGTCTGATTGATGTTCCATCTCCTTGTACACATAACAAATAATAATTTGATTGTTTTACAATGATTTCAAGTAATTCTAAGCATGTTCTCTATCCATTGGACCATTAAACGATCATTTTGGTGTTTTATGGCACATGATTCACATTTTCAATCATCGCGGTCACACGACACCTCCGATTTACAAGACGTCTACCCGACCATTTCCAAATTTACTCACCAATTGTTTTTTTCTGATTTAAAGGTATTTTGAGGTCATTTGGTCAGTTTTGACGACCCAACATGTGTTTTTTCAAGTGCACCAAACACATATAAAACACATATTCATCCGTACTGTGAAAAATGCAGGTCTGATTAATGTGTAGTCTCCTCTTATGCATCAAAAATAATAATTAGATTAATTTCAAGTGATTTTTAGTCATTCAGAGAACATTATATATTCATTTGACTATTAAACACTGGTTTTGGTCTTTTATGGAACCAGATTTTTGTTTTTTGTCACCACGGTCACACGACACCTCCGATTAACATGTAATCTCTCTGACCATTTTAAAATTCGCTCACTAATTTTTTTGTCTTATTTCATGGCATTCCAAGGTCATTCGCCCAGTTTTGACCACCCTATGCGCATTTTTCAAGAACGCAAAACACTTAAAAAACACATATTCTATCGTACTGTGCAAACCACATGTATAATTGTTGATTTGTCTCCTTATACACGTCATAAAAATTTATTTTGTTGTTTTATTGGGATTTAAAGTCATTCTGATCACTTCGTCTATGCATTTGACTGTTAAACACTAGTTTTGGTATTTTATGGCAACTGATTTTCCTTTTTGGTCACCGTAGTCACACGACACCTCTGATTGATGTATCTTTTTCTTGACCATTTCACAATTCATTCAGTGGTTGTATTCATCTTTTATCAATCAATTACAAGGTTTTTTTGGCCTATTTGACCTCCCCACACACGTTTTCAAGCGCACCAAACACATAAAAAACACATATTTAGTCATACCATGTAAAACACGTGTTCTATTCATGTGTTGTCTCCTCTTACATGTAAAAAATAATAATTAGATTATTTTCATCTGATTTAAAGTCATTCCAAACACTTTCTCTTTTCATTTGACCGTTAAACACTCTTTTTGTTGTTTCGTGGCACCAAATTTGTGTTTTCGGTCACCATGGTCACATGACACGTCTTATTGATGTTCTGCCTACCCGACCATTTCAGAATTAATTCAACGGTTGTTTTCATCTGATTTCATGGACTTCTAAGGATTTTTTGATGGTTTTGATCTCCCCACACACGTTTTTCAAGCATGTCAAACACTTAAAAACACATATTCTACCATACCATGCAAAACGCATGTCTGATTGACAATATGTCTCCTCGTCCACATTACAAATAATAATTATATTGTTTTATACTAATTTCAAGTCATTATATTTTCATTTTCTATGTATTTGGTAGCTAAATGCATGTTTTGGTATTTTATGAAATGTGAAGTGAATGTTTGGTCACTACGGTCACCCAACAACTCCAATTGACATGTCTTCTACCCGACCATTTCAAAATTCATTCACTAGTTGTTATCTTCTGATTTCGTGGTATTCTGATGTCGTTCGGCCTGTTTTGACCACCCTAGGCACATTTTTCAAGTGCAACAAACACTTAAAAGACACTTACTTAGTCGTACCATGAAAACGGCACATCCGATTGATGTTACATCTCTTGTTTCACATCATAAATAATAATAATATTGTTTTTATCCGATTTCAAGTCATTTTGATCATGTTCTCTAGGCATTTGACCGTTAAACACTCATTTTAGTCTTTTGTGGAACCAACTTTTCATTTTTAGTCAATATGGTGACAAAACAACTATGATTGACTTGACGTCTACCCAAAAAAGAATCAATCCAGTCATCGTTTGTTATCATCTAATTTCGGGGAATTCTATGGACATTTGGCTAGTTTTTACTACCCCACCCATTCTTTTGAAGTGATTCAAACACTTAATAAACATATTCATTCATACCACGCAAAGGGAAATTTGATTGATGTGAAGTATACTCATACACATCAAAAATAAGAATTAGATTGTTTTCCTGTGATTTTGAGTCATTCCAAGAAATTGCTCTATGCATTTGACTATTAAATGCTCGTTTTGGTGTTTCATGGACCCAGATTTGTGTTTTCAGTAAGTATAGTCACACTACACCTCTAATTGACTAGTCGTATGCTTGAACATTTCACAATGCATTCACTGATTGTTTTAGTTTGATTTAATGAAATTCTGATGTCATTTGGCTGAATTTGACCACCCCACACATGTTTTCAAGTTCGCCAAACACATAATGAAACTCATATTCATCCGTACCACACAAACCACATATTTGATTGAAATTCCATCTCTTTGTACAAATAATGAATAATAAATAGATATTTTCCTATTATTTCAAGTCATTGAGAGCATATTTCTAAGCATTTGATAGTTAAACACTAGTTTTGTTCTTTGATGGCACCATATTTTCATTTTCAGTAACCATGGTCATACAACACCTCCAATTGACATGTCGTCCACCCAAACATTTCATAATTTACTCACTAGTAGTTTTTGTCAGATTTCATGGAATTATGAGGTTGTTCGGTTGGTTTGGACCACCCCACACACGTTTTTGAAGCACACCAAACACTTAAAAAACACATATTCAGTCGTACCGCATAAACTGCACATCCTACAGCCCGTTACTCTTAATTTATTCTAGGTAATGAATATTATACCAAAAAGAAATGGATGTGTGTCTACATGAGTGTGCTTCTCATCATATGGGGATGCTCTAAATTTTTGGCGTTTGGCGATGCATATGACCAAAAACTCATCTGGACAGGATGTCAAATTATCATGTTAAAAAATAGTCAGCAGCTGCAGCAATAATAAAAACAATATCATGAGAAATTAAACATTTAATTTACCAAAAAATCCCTCTATAATTTATCAATTTTATCCTAGGGGAAATAATCCCAATCATGATTTTTCATAGGGAATCTGTGGAGGTCCCCTATTATATGCCCAAACTGACAATACAATACAGTTGCACCATCTCCGACTGAATAAAATGTGTCATCAAATTAAAAATCCATTTGGACTCTAGAGTTCGTGGAGAGAACCCTTCTACCAGAACCCATGTGTTTTATAGAAGATACACTAGATCCTAATAAACATAAATTCATAATTCAATAACAATATAAATAATTTTCAAATTAAAAATATGAAACAGTTAGGGAAATACACACAAAAAATTACAGTCAATTAATTTTGAAAAATGAAAATATACATACAAAAACCATAAGGTGAACCACTGTAACCACCCTATGATGTACATACATTTAAAATAAATTAAATCAAGTAATTTTTGTACATATGATATATGTTTTTACAAACATTAACTAGGGAAATAATTACAAATTTCACTAATCATGCACGTTTATCATCTCTCCTTCTATTTTCTCTATGGACTATTGTATATCATAATATTGTAGAGCTAGTTTTTTTTGTCAAGTGTTTGTTCAAGAAATGAGACAACATCAGGTTCCACATGGTCAATAAAAAAACCACTCTTCTGGACATTTTCTCCATAAATTTACAATTAGAATCTATGCCGGAAAATTAAACATTATTTGCCTTCGATGTCAATATGAAGGGATCAATTCATACGTGGTCATCGGTATATTGCATATTTTTAATGTTTACTAATGTAAATTTGTAGTTATTAACTTCCATTGCATGAACCGAATCGACCCAATCACACCATAACAATATGTGTTTTAAGCCACGACCATTAATAATCTCAATAATATCCCTTAGATATCCATAAAAATAACTCACACAAAAAAAATAATAACCAATTCCACTATTTTTGTGTGGCCCAGTTTATTTCAAATCTCTAGCATGAAATTAGAATTCATTAGAATCCAAATACATTTAGCAATTAGCTGTAATAAATGGGTAATCAACTATTTGGTTATGTTCTACACTCGTAGAATGGGTACTTATGTCATGTATCGTTGAATCTGCAAATTTCACATAGTTCAATGGATATATTATTGTAAAAATACAATTATGTTTCACTATAGCAATATTAAATCAATTATTTATAAACAGATTAGTCTTGAACCACTCATGAAATGTGTTGAAATGATGTTTTAGGATTTGATAGTTAGTTCCACAGGGCCTTTCTTGTTTCAACAAAGCTATGTGCATCTTAAATGAAAACACAGTAAAAGGAAAGTAATAAATTAAATATAGAATCACAACACATGAACTATAAAACTTACCGAATCAATGGCATAACTGATGGAGTGTTGAACAAAACATATTGATGAGCTCGAACCCCTAATCGTTGTTCATGAGAAATGTTATTCCCTATTCAATTGGACCCTCATAATTTAATAGACGGTTTATCTATCATTGTATCAACCTCATCAATATATGAAGCAAAAAAAATTGTACACTCATCCATGAAATATTACTTGGAAATTTAATATTCCAGATGAGCATTGTTGAGAACATACTATTTCAATTTTTTTAAGTGTCACTCTATTGGATATATCAACCTAAATTGAACAGGATTTCCAGCAATGACTTCACCAATTAAATCAGTAGTCAAGTGAACCATGAAATCAAAAAAATGTGAGAAAAATAGTTTATTCTTGGTGACATATTTCAAGTAAAATATTATCCTGTTGCTTTTTCAAATCACTAATACACTGATTCCTCAAATAGATCTATCTATTTAAATTAGAAAAATAAATCAATGGATCAATAACCAGGGTAAGTAAGCAATCACGAATTGCAATAGTAATTAGATATTGAGGATGAATATGATTATAAGGAATTTTAAACCCCTGTAATGGAATTATTTTCATATTGACAAGCATGTAAGTATTATAGAAATAACCATCCTGATCCTTAAAGGACATTAAGATTGATAGAAATTTTCGTTTCTCTTTTTTACTCATTTTGTACTGTGCAGCAAGCATGTATGTCTGATTACCCTCACCCAGCTATAAATGTAACATTTTTCTCAATCCCATTTCTTTTAAATCACGTCAATCATTAGCACTTTCTGTTGATTTCCCTATGATGCCTAAAATGGTACACAACATATTATCAAAAACATTTATTTCAATGTGCATCACATCCAAATTATGTCATAAAATATTATATTTCCAATAACGCAATTCAAAAAAATAATATGTTTCTCCCAATTATGAATGTTTTCTTTATTTATAGAAGTAATTTAGGGTAATTAATGAGATAATAAATATTAGAAATCATACATTTTACAGATGTTTTCTTGATCATGTTGTGCATGAATTTTAACCCCAGACATTATCTGGGGTGATGGGTCATGATCTCTATTCCCATCAAATGACAAACAATATTTTCTAAATATATGCAATAGATAAACAAAGCATATGTCACCAAGATATACTGACTTTATATGGTGATCATGACATATTTATTTCCTACTCTTATTAAAAAAGGGCAGGTGAATTTTCCTTTTGTACTCCAACCTAATTGGTTAGCATACATTGGAAAATCATTAATTTTTCATAACAACGTGGCATGGATTCTAATCATTTCATTAGCTGAAGAGTCAAAATTCATTACACGATCAACAAAAAATTATTCTAGTTCATCAATCAATGGTTGCATATAAACATTGATTTTATCACCAGGTTCTCTCGATCCATCAATTAGAATCGACAGTAACAAAAATGGTTTCTTCATACATACCCATGGGGTAGGTCTTATGGTACCAAAACCATTGTACAAGTACTATGTTTTGCACCAACTATAGACCAAAATGGGTTAAAACCATCTGTTTCCAAACCCAGTCAAGCATTACGATCATCCTGTAAAAAGTTTGTGTCTTTGATCAAACTCTTTCTATTCCAAAGAATATACCATGTGATTCAATTTACTAACCACATTGTTTCTCTCTGAATTCCGAGTCATCAATTTAGAAATTTTAGTTGACAAGAAAAATCACTTTAGTGTCAATTTTAGTGTAAAATAATGCATATGCTTATCAGAAACTTGTTTCCCTTGATTCAAGACTCTTCCAGGAAGAATCTGACTACCTTGATTAATCTCATAGGACTTCCACCTGGATATATAGAAAATAGTAAAAATGTTTAATTTCGCATTTAATTTTCTAAACAACATAAAATTATTGCAGCACACATAAATGGTATAATATGTAAAACAAAGATCATCGTCAACTTGTGAGCTTGATAGAATGACTCTAGAATCATTGCTCCATTAGGGAATACCTTCTTCAACAATACCAATAACATGTCGAATGAGGTGTATGACCACTGGTTCAAGGGATTCAGGTGTAACAATTCAATGATGAATGACAATTTACTATATTTAGGGAATCCTTGATATAATTTAGTATGTGAATCACCATTAATTTCAAAGAATTTCAATGTATCTCCATATGCATAAGAACAAGGATTAATCAATCCAACGTCAACATTCATGACAATTATATCTTCATGTTGAAGTTGATTAATAACACAAAGGATCATTTTGTTCCTCAGATACACTATTCTCAAATTAACATCCATATGAATACTTTCTGATTGAAGACATGAAATAGAAACTTCTCAATGATGTGTCCATGTCTTATAGATTTTTAAAAACCCATTCAAAAATAAATGTTCTCTAACACTATCTCATCTGAAGAGATATATATTTTCACATTTTCTTCATGGAAAACTATTCGAATATCTTGGAAATAAGTTGGTGAAAACCATAAATCTCTTAATTCCCTCATACTATTCAAAATAAAACCAATCGTGCATATCAATACATCTCTTTTCCAAATCATTATTTCAAAGAAAGAAAATAATTGAAATATATTATTTAAATTCAAAAAAATGTCTTATGATTAAAAATTAAAAACCAATGGGTTCAAAGATATTTTTAATGACAAAAAAATGAATTGGAATGGTTTGGGGGATATTGTGACGACATCAATATATATTGTGATCAACTTCAACAATGAGTAATTGAGATTACAACATTGGAGGTGGATCTTGGAGTGAATTTTCTCATGATTTTGAGAAACATCGAACTGAAATCAAGGGAATGGTATGTGTTGTACTACTAGGATTCATGGGATTTGTAGGTTTAGTCAGGGATTAAAAAATATTCCCTCTTAGAGAGATCTTTTTGGCCAATAAAATATTTATAAACAACCAACATAATGGATTGAGAAAGCCAAAAAGGGACTTACCTATAAAGGACATGACCGTGAGTAATGGGGTGTGACTTTATTGTGGATCCACGACAATATAGAGTCTAGAAGACAGGGGTTTGATGGACAGACTCAATAGGGGAGGAACGTGTTGATAGGGAGCGGAATCGCTGGACAAAGAGCGGGAGGGTTCTACACGGTGGGACGCGATGGGCTGAGAGTGTCCAACGTAGGCGGTACTTGAGGAATATTTGGAGGGGTGTAGCAGGTCTGAGAGGGAACACTGATGGTGGGACATTCCTAAGGGGTAGCACAGTGGTGCGGGGGGTCTCCAGGTCACGGGGGTGTCTTGTGCATAGGTGGCGTAGCGCCGAGGAAAGGAAGATGAGGTCACCAGGGCCGCATGGGTCTCTCGAGGTCATGGGGGGCATAGTGTTGAGGTAAGGGGGTTAGTTTCATAAGGCTCACCTTGTGTATCAGGGTCGCTGGAGGGTGAATAGGAGAAAGGGTCATAGGGTTAGGGAGGGAAACACATGGGAGAGTGGAATTGAGTCATGGGGTTAGGGAGGGTAAATGAAGGGGAAGAGGAAAAATTAGGACGACTAGTATACAAAATACAGCGACCACCATTTGGTGGTCCCTAATATTATCAATAGAGACCACCAAATAGAGGTATCTCTAACTACCCTCCTCGAAAGATAAAAATTCTGCCCGTGCTAAAAGGGTTAAAACATAAATACAAGGATTACTCAAATCCACAACATGTGTAATTTTTATTAGATGCATGCAGTTCCATAAAAAAAAATCCCATATTCGAACTAAATCAACTTGGACCAATTTAGAAGAGAAAAATAATTTCTATTAATTCAATACTTTCCATAATTTCAAGCATGCCCCTCCCCTTATTATAAAAAGGAAATATTGTTTTCTATTCTATACACTTTGAAAACCATTTGGTTTGACCAATCCTTGACCAAAACCATTTATATGTTCCCTCGAAATATTCATGTGGCCATAGTTTGGGATGAAACCCCTTCTTCATGGTGTTAATAATGGTGATCATCTGAAGGTAAGGTAGTGTTTTTATTTAAGTGATTCTAATTAATTTCTTCTTCCACTTCCTTCAAATATTCTCTTACCATAAAGAGAAAATAACTCCAATATCCTTAATATACTTATATGATATTATTTTAATTTAATCACCTATATACATTTTCACTTCCATCAAATGGGAAAGTAATTAATCATTCATTAGTACGTGTGAACTATCAATCCCACAAACCAATATAATTCATTTTCTATAATTTTATGTCATGATAATTTATAATGACGGAATTAATATTAATATGTTATATTAAAGATATTATAATCATTATATGATAATATTTTTTCAATTATTTCCTAACTTATCATGTACATAAAAATGATAACATCATTCGTGCGTACGTGTGAACTATCACCTCCACAAAGTGATGTGATTCATCTTTAATCTCTCCAAGATTATAACATTTTTAATTTATTATAACAATAATTTATGGTTTTATTAAAAAGTATAATTAATGTAATAAAGTTAATATTATGTCATTAATATTATTCTGTATAATATGGAATTAAGACCACATGGAATATTGACATCATACCAAGTTCATTTTTGATTGTTGTATTGAATATTAGCAAAGTATACACATAAAATTAAATAATTGTGTAACTTTTAAAACATGGTAATAAGTGATATAAATGGTATAATAAACATGAAATATGTTGTCAAAAAGTATAAATGAACCTAATTTTATTATTCTAGTATATAAATATTGTACGTTACGAGTTGGACTCAAGGTAAGAGACTTCATCCCTATCACCTTTTCATTGTGGCTTATCTTGATGTTATGCACCATTATTATCCTATATGGTGTATATACCAACCCTTTGACATTCAATATCTTTATTATTTCAATACAAATTCCATGTAATTTTTTTTAAAATGTTCAACTTTCATGTTTCATATAATTTGAATGTTTGAAATGGTAAAGTACACTTTAAATAAAACATCATTTAAAATTTTTTAAAGATATATTCTTATAATTCACTATCATTAATGTCTATGTTTTCAAAATGGTATCAAGGATTTAACTATATGGTCATGAATGGTTTAAAATTTTTATTCTTTTAAAAGGTTTTAAATTATTATCACACACTTTTATTCAAAAATATTCTTTTAATATATTTTAAATTAGTTTTAAAAATGAATCGATTATTTAAAAAACAAGGAATTTTTTTTAACATATATTCATGAATTGAATTTCAATCATTCATGAAACTATTATGTATTAATGTTTACCTTACAATTTTACAATTTTATTTTAAAATAATTTTTTTTTTCATTTATGTGTGTGTTTATTTTAAAGATGAAATTTTATTTCAATGTGGGAAAGTTATTATCCTTATATGTTCAATTTATGTGTTGTGCTTATGTTTTTGTTCTTGGGAATTTTTTATGTATATGGGTGGTTCCATGATAAAATTAGGGTGGTTGAGATAGTTATAGATCTCCAATTCATTAGATAATGACATAGAGTTAAACCATAAGATGTCTCCTAAGAGATTTAGAGAATATATTGGGATGGGTACTCCAAATGTAACCATGAAGGTTACTCCCTACGCAGATACGAAAGCAACAATGTAAGTATGTTCGAGATGCCAAAATTTACCTTTATGATTTATGATTTCGAATAATTTTTTCAGAAATATTATTATTTATTGAGCTATTCTAAAGAACTTACGTTTTATGGGTGAAAAGTATGATTTTGTGAAAATGGTTTCATGAGTTTAAAATATTCATGGACTAACAGTTTCATTTCTTATTTTATAACCCTTACTGATATTTTTGAGCTCATACCATATTTTCAATATGATTTCTAGTAGGTATAAGGATGGTTATGAGAATGGAAGAAGTTAAGATGAATGTTATAAATATTTTTATCAAAAAAAATAAACCATGTTTTATTTTAAAGAGATTTATTTTGCAAAAAAATGGATAACGAGTAGAGGTGTCAAGTTTTTAATATTTGGGTTGTCATAGTTATAGCCTAATTCTCTAAAAATATAAACCTAAAAGGATCCTAAATGAGAATTATAGAATTTTCTCAATTTTATGTAATTCATATGATAGAGTCCTTGTACAGAATGTCAGAGCTTGATCTATATTAGAGTCTTACATTCCATTGGGATGTAATTTTTATGTATATACTAGCCAAAAATGATATCATGGTTTATCTAACCTATGTATAAAATTTTCTTTATTATGAATATGTATGGATTGATTCCATTAATCATAACCACAATGATTACTAGATTATTAATTTTTGGTCTAGTCATAAATCCATCTAATAACTATCCTCTCCCAGTGTTTTTTCTAATTATTCACATCTGGTATTTCTACAGATGTCTCTATTCTATGATAAGCTATCATTAATGAGAACTACATGTGTATTTATTCCTACTACATTATGATACATAGTGAAAAACATATCTCCTATCTTCAGACCATTCATAGATTATATTTCAACATCTAGTTTAGTACAATTGGTTGGACTTTTCTAATTTTTGGCATCTTTTTTCCCTCTCTGTCACTAAAGTATCCATATACATATCTATATCCCTTCTATATATGACCCAAATATTTATAGGTAGATCTCATATCAATAACTACATGTGTATTAATTTTTGGTACTATGGTGTTTTTAGGTACATTTGGATCTCCCATATCAGGCCCAAACATATATTTTATCTTCAATCTAGGCCTCACACAAGGAATAAAACCTTCACTAGTTCATTTTTGGTCTCCCCATGGACATGAATTAGGATGTTGCAACTTCATGTTTTCTTAGTTTTGAGACTCTAATCATGTCAGGTTTCCTCCCATAACACATATTGATAGTTATTCACATAATTAACACATCCCCATTCACATGAGTCACATAAAAATATAAATTTTATGAACAAATTGTTGCATGATTCCTATTATAATAGGATATGTTGTGATACTATGATCACTAATCCTAGTCTTAGATAAAAATAACTTACTTCTCTATACCATACACATCCCAGTATTGGTCTCCCTATTCACATTAGGGTTTCACCGTTTTCCCCTTTATATTAGGACTTTAAAAGAACTATCTATAGGCGCATTCAAATTATTACAAGATACATAGTCATTTCTAGATTATTGGACCCCTTTGTAATTCTTCTCATAATAAAATCCGTCATTGTTAATAGAATATAATTCTTCACCCAT
The DNA here is from genome assembly GCA_963277665.1 of Viscum album. NCBI lineage: Eukaryota > Viridiplantae > Streptophyta > Magnoliopsida > Santalales > Viscaceae > Viscum > Viscum album. The sequence goes on from OY728129.1 coordinate 1,450,424,958, forward strand.
TTACTATTGCTTTCCTGTAATAGGTTCTCTCTAATAATAAGTCATTTCATTTTTTTCATGTTTTATATCAATGAAAATTCATATAAATTACACTATTTTTATATGAAAGAAAAAAAAGAAAAAAACTATGTTCAATCCACATGAAACTGAACTTCATGGAATTTTTCCTCACCAATAAACCTCAAATATCATGAAATATATGACTTTCTTACATAATAATGATGTGGAAACCATATTACATACTATAAAAACATTGAACTAATTAGAGTGTCATATCCTATATGACCCAACTTCTTTACATGAGATTGAGTTTGAAATAAGGGTTTATGGTGAACAGTATAAATGCATAACTATATTATTTCATAAATTTAACAATTCCCAATGAATCAGTGATCACATATATTGTGTATAATTGAAGATTATTTTTTTTGGTTCTAGTCTAATACTAGAATAAAAATTCTTTTATTATGCATGTGAAATAAATCTATGAAATGAAAGATCATAACGAAATAAATGTTTATTGTTTCCTATCATTTTAGGATATGAAGTGATTTCCAATCACAATATTTTAGGCATAACAGAAAATAAAATTTTCTCTAATTCTAGTTCTCAATATCTTAATCATTCATTTTAGGTTTCTTAAATCATTATGGAACTGGATCAGTGCCACCAAAGATTCCCCTACACCAGAGTAATACCCATATATAGACCTCATAAGTGCTATATAATTTTTTATTCCTATTATTTCAGAAAATTTATTGATGTATGATCTATGTATGTCAAATCCATATATAAATCATCATCTATTTCCACTCTTTTTCAGTAGTCTATAGGATCCCAACCAAGGGTTTTTTTGGGACTGAAATGTCCCCAACATATTTTATGTATCCTCTTTCCACAAACAAAATATTATACGAAATGTATTATTAATCACCATAAACCTTTCATGGATAATATTAATAATCATAGTTAGCTCAATGGGACATAGATACTTGGTAATGATATTTTTTCCACTATTTTCAACAATAATAACCAGAGGCATAATTATTCTATAGAGAATAAAATATAAACCCATGTTCCCTTTAAAATTTATTCATGGAACCCATGATTCAAATATTGGAAATTTTTAATCCTAGAAATACACGTTCCATTTAATTATTTCAAAAATAAAAAACATCATATTTTTATTTACATCATTTTCATTCATTCTTTAATGGTGTTAGGGGAATCACTACACATGAAACCCATTTTTTATATCATTATACCTCACTTATTATACTAAGAACTATAACCTTATACTATGTGTTTTCATTTATGAGATTCACTTTAAATACATTAGCCCCTCTATCCATGATGGATATTTTTGTCCCTTCCTATGTATACTATTTCTCTATTTGACCAATGTTGTATAACTTTAAGCTTCAACCACATATTTTCCCATGTTTTATATCATTTAAAACATTGAAAATCATGGTCTATGAAATGAGAAATTATAATATACATTATTAAAATTTAGGTTTCACTCAAATTGGGTAGAACATTCCCTATGTCCTAGGTAGAAATCCTATAATATTTTTCAAGGATATAAAACCCTAAAATGAGACATTATTCATCAAAATTGCACAACATTAAACCTCTACAATTAATAGTTAAATTTTAAGACCCATTAGTTATAAATAAATGATTTATAAATGGGTTTTAGGTTGAAACCCTTAATATGAATCCTATGATGGATTCAACTATCTATTCACCAAGACATTCCCTTTCATGGTTTTTGAAAATGATATATTACAAAAATGAGAAGACACAAATCATGTATTGTCCTCCATATATATATATATAGAAAAATTGAAGATATTATTTATGGAAAAAATATCTTAAGATAAAGTTAGATAATATTTTTTTTACCATTAATAGGAGATTAATATATTATATGATTTCATTATCATTCATGAAAAAGGAATATAAAGTTAATTCTCTCAGTATGTCAATTATAAACTCGATAAATATTTTTAATATTATTTCACCCTAATGATATATTCAATAAAAGGTGTTGTGACCTTTAGGTTTATAGAACCTTTATTAAATAACTCTTCCCATATAAATTTTATTTATTTTTCATGTGTAGAAATAATTAAAAAACATTCATGGTTATCATTAATAATAGAATTTAGTTTTAAGGGGAACCTATTCTTAGGATGATATTTGTGCTATCATTTTTGTTGTGGCCAGACAATGAATATTTTATCTTATAGAGAAGGTTTTATAACCCCATACACCCCTAGAAATATTACAGTGTAACCCATCATTCAAATTTGGCCAACATCCATCAACCACATACTTTTTCCAACATTTAATTCTGTGATTCAAATGTATTGGTTTATAATTTCAATATTCCATAATATAAAATTTGAAGTGGATTCAAATAACATTGATGTTCCAAATTTTTTACATATACCTATTTGTAATCAAGATAATGAAATCCTATTATTATGACCTTTATGGTCCTTTTCATATGACCTTAAGCAGTATGTCATAATATTCAAACATAAAAGTCATTAAAATTCAAAATAATCATTGAAGATACAAGGTTGAAAGAAGTAAACTAAATAATAGGAAAATATTGAGTCACTATTTTTAGTAATGGACCTCATATATCATACGATTAATGTTTAGAATTTGAAAAATAAGTAAAGGAACATAACCTATGATGATAAAAACCTGCAATGGGTGACGTGATAAAAAGTATATTTCTGTCCCATTAATCATCCTTATCCATGACATAAGAGAAATTTAGAGAAGAAAATAGAATAAATTAATATTATACATACCATCAAATATCCATATAATATGTTGAGCCACACTCACTAGGTATATTGACCAAGGAAATATTTGAGGGCCATTATATTCCTAAAAATTACTTAGGATAATTTTTGAGAAATGAAAAAGGTGTAATTTTAGAGTACATGATACCTTTAGAGAATTAGAGTCATTATTTCAAAATCTCCCTTTAAGGTTTTCACCATGTTTATTCGTTCTACTCTCTCATATTAGAATGGGATAGATTTATATTTTGGTGATGATACATATGCAGCTATAACCGACCCACCAATACCAGTCTATGATTATTCATCAAAAAGTAACCCTTTTTCATACATGTTTGAGATAAAACTGTCTTATGGTGATTTTGTATGTAACATTATATCAATAAATACCATATAATTATTAATGTGTATACTCTGGAGGAATCCAAATTCTATAATCCTTTATCACACTATTTCACCTCATTTTAAGTTTATGGCATTTATACCACCATATCTGGCTTCATATGTCCATATAAGGGAGAAATCCCAATATATAATTGGATGATGCATATTTCATTATTCAATAAATTATATGAATATTTTTATTTACTTGGTCCATATCCATAAAAAGTTCAAATATATTAAATTATCATCACTTTAATCATTATAAGTTTTATATATTATTATGAATTAATAATAAACAAGGAATTAGATTCAAGGAATTGAAAATTATTTTCCATGGAAAATATTTGACATATAGTAATTAAAATGGATATCTTCATCCATAATCAGATGTATCTCTCATTCACATAGAGTATTCATAACTAGAGATGATTTTATAAGTCTTGCTTAATAAAATCATAAAGGTAAATAATTCCTCTTTTATAGTTAGTTAGGCCTTGAAAAATCTCATAGATCATTGTATAATTTAGTTATATATTAGGTAATAATGCATTTGAATTATTTTAGAAAGCATTTTGATCATTTTAGCCTCTTTAATAAGTTTCTGATCAACTTATATTACTTTTTCAATAGTATCCAACTCAATATGGAGTCGATCAACTTTGTCCCACATTTCCATGACCATGAATTATTAAACTAATAATACCACCAAATTTTATAAAACACCATTAAGATTAATTATTAGAATATTGATGGATCATGCCATGAATTTTGTACTAGATATTTTCAAAAAAATTCACTCAATCACCCTTGAGTAGAATTTACCACTCTCACACTTGAACGAATTGTGTAGCAATCATACCAACTATAATCTAGAGTGGAAAAAATTGTTTTAAAGTGATGAAATTATCCACTGAAATCATTATTGGGGCCTCATTGACTAGCCTACAGAGACATTCCCACAAACACTACATCAACTTCCTTTATTGTGAACCATACTCCAGGTTTTAATCATAGTACATTCGAGGGACTGGTCTGTAATATAGAAGAAGGTCTCTTAATAATGGAATGATCCTTACACTACTTGATTTAAATATCACCACACTAGTCCATGTGTTTATAATTTAATACGATTGAGACATTGAAGTAGTGGCCATTGGAATTTCCATTTAATGGGTCTTTTTTTTGAAATTTATGTAGATAATATATTTATCTATAGATATAAGAAGAGATAAGATAACATGAGGTGCATATACTCACATTCATTTACATTGGCTTTAGCTTCTTCAACAATATCTACCCAACCAAAATATGCAATAGGTTGTCCTTATGGTAGCATTTCTTACATATAAATTTGTGTAGTCAAGTTTTCCTTCAATGGAACCATATCATTCAATAGATATATATGCCCAAAGGTCATTTCTAGATCAATAGTATCCTGAGAGGCACCATGTATAGATATAAATATGAATCAAAAACGGTTTTATATTCAATAAAGAGTGTCTAAATATAACTACATGTATCCTTATTATAAATATGAATAATTTAAATGACTAATGACTCTATATTATTATCCATGTATTTGTAGTGTAAAAAATTATGATCTTACCTCAAATTAATGTAGATGTTTTCTAATTCATAATAATTGAGGTTTGGTGATAGAAGCTCTTAATTCTCTCCTATTTCCACTTATGTAGGGGTATCTTCTGGGGGATCCTGAGAAATATACTCCTAATAGGTCAATACCCCTTTTCTTGTGATATTCATATCAACATCAAATTATATATAGGGGTTAGTATAAATTTGTAAGACTAAATCAGGATGTAAATATACTAATATGATGTTTACATACTAGTATTTGTTAGAGATATATTATCAAAAAACTCTCACACTCTCTCCTTTTAAATTTCTACTCAAGTAATCTCCCTGGGAAGAACAAAAGGTTATTCCATTGAAAAAACTCTAAGAGTTTTAAAGAACACTTCCAAAAAAAAATTCAACCACGGAAATAATACATTCCTACAATTTTATATTTCCTAAATAAATATGTTTTCCAATTAATGTACCTCCATTAGAATATTCTAGAGATGTGATGGGAAGATAATCCTATTTGGACTCCATAAAAATCATGGGAAAAGGTTAATTGTAAAATTACTAAAAATATGAAATGTTTATATGATATTTTATATTAACTCTTCCTAAGAATATCTTTTATCATATTCATCCTTTCTATTTTTCTTTCAAATCCTTAGGATCCTCAATGTTACCTTTCTCCTCATGGTTCACTCTAGGATTCATTAGTTCGAGCACCCAATATATATATATATATATAAGGTTCAACTATTAGGTGTGTGGATTAAAGACAACAACCTTCAATGAAATGCTTCTATCACTTTAGGATAATCATTTCATAAGTTATTGTAAGGTGAACTCAAATTCCTAATCTCTATTTGGGAATTTTACTCTACTTGATATGCATCCCAAGTCTCCAAAAAAATATGATACTTCTCTAAGAGTCTTAGTCTCTCTTTGATTTTTGGGAATGTAGATTCACTGTGTATGGGTAGTGGATGAAATAGCACACCCATCATGCATGAAGTCTCTAGAATCGTAGGTAATTTCTTAAGAATATTACATATAATATTCCTCTTTATAGAAATCATTTTACTAGACTTCCCCACATTTTTAAATCGTACTCATTCCTATACAACATCATTTTCTGGTGCACCATTAAACTGAGTAAATAACTCACAAAATTTCCTGAAATGTATTATCTAATACAAATCGTATAATATTGTATAATAGTGAAATGGTAACATTTCTATATTCAAATATTATTCATATTGTTCTTTCATCTAATTTGAGAATCTTCCAAATCTAGCATGCCTATGGGGGGTATCATTTGAGTCAACCATTTTGAGATTTGGTAGGGAACATAATCTAAATAGAGAGGAACTATATATATATATATGTTGAATAAACATTTTATATAGTATATCCATTAATTTTTTCCATACATCCTAACATCTCATACAGATATAAAATATTCATGCTCTGGGAGGATGTTAGTCATTTTATTGGCAATGAATCCAATTGGGGCCAGATGTGGGATGAAGAAAAACATATAGTAGTTGTTTAACAGGCTTCAAATGTCCTATTCGTCTAACATAGTGGCCAATCATCACCTGATATCAAGAGATAAGGTATTTAAAAGGATCATAGAATAGGGGGGTCATTAATAAACTCATAACCACCACTTGGGAGCCCATCCAACCGTATAATTTGCAGAAGGGACTAATGATTATGAATAGGGACTTACCCTAATATATGTGCAAAAAAAGATGTTATTTTGTAGCCAACATTGATATATTTAGGATGATCTTCCTACTCATTTTAAGTTGGGATTCCATCATGAAGGTACTGACCATTAACTTGAAGTATTTTTCATACACAGATAGGAGGTATTTAATAATGAACATATAAAAAAATGCCAAATAGACAACTTGATAGACCATTTGGGTGATATTCAGACCCAGTTTTGGGTAGTATCCTTCCTCTAATATTATAAAGTCAGCAATAGTATTCCCAATGGTATTATGGGTTAAGAAGCACCAAGGTGTTCTTACCCATAGCTCTCAACTATTTTCCATGATAAATAACTCAATCTATATTATAAAGGGAACATGAATAATGGGATATATATCCTGGCCCACGATTTCGATTTCAAATTTATTATCTCTTTTATATGTGATGGATTCCTCTCATTATTTTCTCATATAGAAGGAGGTGGTATAAACTCACCAGAAATCTATTTTGGTGCCGAAATGTGTTCCCCAAGATAAGTAGAGGGGGTTCATACACCTTTAGGATGGAATCCAAACTCAAATGTCCCCAAAATCATATAAAGGGTTTATCTCATGAAGCTCCTTCATAGAGACCCCTCATCAGAATGAATGCGTGGGGTGAGGATGGAACTTCCTCAATTATTAATCCCTCTATGAATTCAATTTGGAAATTGATTGATGGCTACACGAGTCCAATGGAGCCCCTCCATTTCATGTAGCAAAATTTTTCTTTGGGGAACTTATATGAGAATATTGACTTCCATTTCCTATACATATTTGGCCCATTCCCCACCAAAGGCACTTATACCCCAACATTCCAACATCTAATCTCTCAATTCATGAAGTACTCGGTCATCATCAACAAACTATAATATGAATCATCCAAGTTACACGAACCACATGATACACCCTTTCCATTTTTCCTAAATACTGCCACTTAATGTTGAGATTCATTTCATGAATTCCTACTCCCTTCACGGAGGAGTAAGGCCCCCGGGGGTACTGGAGGCTTCATGAAGCATTAAACAACACCAAAGAACTCCTTTTCCAGCCACTGACTTCATGCTAAGGTAGGATCACCAGGCTCCACGATTCCCATTACTTCATGAGTCCCATAGACTACACGAAGCCCCTGAGATTCATGTATAACCTCTCAGTTTTCCCCCTGCTTCATGAGACCCTCATTTTTTTCATCCCACTAGTCTTATACGTAGATATTTTTTGGTCCCTCACATGGTGTACCATGTATAACTAACCTACCTATTTTTTTAGTTAAGATATAATAATTTATTTTTTTTATTCAACACATTACTCTAACATGGACACCAATATTGACCAATCCTCCAAATACTCACCTTATTGCATTGAGGACATCTTCTATTCCTCAAGGGTTTATAAACAATAGTTATGTCAGTGTAAGGGGTAAGGAGTGAGTCTCCCACATATGATCTAAATGCCCTAAAACTTCTTAGCACTGACATCCTCAACACATGACATTAACCTGTGATTTCCCCTGTATGTAAATACCAAGATGCATCTCTATATAAATCACATGGGATGATATGCTCCATACATGGTAATAGAAAAAATTATAACCCATAAAATATCACTTCCCATGATCTCAATATGATTTCCCTCTCCCTTTTGTCTTTCTCTTTGTGTTCACCTTAGGCAGTTTCCATGTGTATGACCCAATGAACACTAGATATGATGATACATGTATAACTAACATAGAATACAATATTCCTCACATATAATGATATCCTCTATATACAAAATTAATTCATCTTTAGTAAGATCACATGTGTAAGACCCACACCATATCTCATCAATGCATAATTTTCAACACAACAGTTAGTTGTACTAATTCCTCTTGTTTCTCACACTAATCATGGCTCACATGGTCTTAGAGGTTACTATCTTCTATAAAATCTCTAATATTCATCTTTGGGAAGCTCACATACATAAGACCCAACTTTTCCAATGAACAACCAACCTTCTATAAGACCCATCAGGACCCTCTCATCTCGGTAGCTTCCAAGCCTATTCCTCAACCATATGCTCCACTTACATGGGATACCACCATAGGTTTAAGATGAAATTCCTCTTCCAGAACTATGTAGAATTTGATTCCCAACTAACTGTGATACATAATGAATAACATTTAGGTTCAAGACCAACACCTTGAATCACCTCCATCCATTCCCAAAAATCATCCATGCCCCCAAAATTCCATAAACTCCATCTAATCCATCAATAATCCATACTGATGTTTCCTAGGATGATAAATTTGGATTAGATCATGCCACCCACCAAGTTTATTCATACACATAATCCACATCCATCATTGTTGTTCCTAGTCGCACTAGTGAAGCTATCATGAATAATCCCCACATGGTCCATTGAACTATGTGGGATTTTATCATTATCTCCAAAATAGTGTATGTAGGCTGCCTCAGGAGGTTCAATCTCACCATATAGTATTTCATAAAGTCTTCATCATTAGGGTAAAAATCTCTGATCCACCCTCAGTCATGTTCATGTCAACTTTCATATGTGGAAACTTCTCTTTACGAGACACTACATACAGGGTCCACCTCTATAGTTGTTATGATTCATCCATCCTATAAACCTTCCACCTATTCCTTCCTAGGTATATACATCATTAATATGCCTCCATATTCCTTTCGGTTCAGTCCCACTCTATCTCCACAAGACTTTAAACTCGAAGACTACGTTGTGTTAAACATGGGATTCCTGAGGAAAACTATAAGGCCCTGGCCTTAAGCATTACTTAATATTGAATTAAATGAATAATTCAAATTGAGGATCTTTTCAGGTTTAGAGTTTTAGAGAATTAGGACATAACTATTACATCTCAAAGGATTACAAAGTAGACACTTCTACTAAGATTCCAAAAAATAAAAACTCTTAAAAAGAAACATGTCTAGTTCCATGTTTTATATAGCATGACATTCCCTTGATCCCATCCTTGACCCCATTCCACATTAAGTCCTGTGAAAAACATTTCAAAAAAACTTTGTGTGAGCATAAAAAGCTCAGTAAGGGATACACAAATAATGAAAACTGTTAGTTTTTCAAACATCACGTAAACCATGTATAACTTTATCAAATCAATACCTTCACCTTCATGAAGTAGTGAAAACGCTTCACTGAATAAAATATCATTACTTAACTTTTGTTAACCAAAGTATTACCATAAAATCAATATAAAGAACACATAACATATAAAGGTAACTTGGGACATAAACATACTTAAATGGAATAACCATACGGTCGACTTCCACACATATCACTTAATGGAATAGCCATATGGCCAACTTCCATACATACTTAATGGAATAGCCATACGGCCAACTTCCAAACCCAATGCATTGGAGGTTATAACGTAACCACCCGTCTTGGTATTCATGGCACCACCCATCATATGGTTTATCACGTAACCACCTGTCAAATGTCCAAGTACCAATATAAAATCATAAAACATAAAACCAATATAAAGGAATGATAACATTTCCACATTTCAATCACAATATACCATTTAAATATATTGACATAATAGAATCCTTTATCAAAACCATTTTCAATTCCAAAATACATAAATGAGTATATGGTATTAATTTTATTTTAAAAACATTACGGCTTGTTGGGGAAGCCAAAGACCAAATAATACTCGCGGCGGCGGAGAAGGTCTTTGTCACTGCGTACGTTAAAAGAAACATTCCTTTTTGTCGTTTTGTAAAACGCTTCGTAGAAAAAGATTCCTTTTGTATAAAAGTAAAAGTCAAAGGGGTTTATACACCATATAAAATAAAGTTGTCTATAAAACGAAATATGCCTCAATGAAAGGAGATTGAGACGAAGTCCCTTACCTCGGGTCCGACTTGACTCGATCTTTCTTTAACGTCCTAAATAATAAACATGAGTTAATTTCTATTTTCATAAGAACCTTTTTCAAGTTAATTATTCCTTTTATATCACTTATTCACATTTTATAAACATTATTTAACCATTTAAGTTAATAAGACTTTGTTTTGTCGATATTTGGTTCTTATGTCGAAAGTGGACTTCTTACAATTACATGTTGTTTGTGTGGTCAAAGGTTCTTTATATCCAGAATGACATTCCTGATTTGGATATCATATATATCATATATATCCAGCATATACATGTATTTATAATATTACATAATCATTTAGAGGTAAGAAATGAAATGCACCGTTCAGGGAGACGGTAAGCCGTACGTACGCATGAACGCTACTTTCATTTCTTTGTCATATTAATGGAATTAAAACTAACTGTGAGGTATGTATATTTTACTTCCATAATTATATTCATCATTTAGTTGTATCATTCATCATATATATCCATTATATATACATGTACTTATAATAGTACATTATATTTGTGGATAAGAAATGAAATGCACCGTTCATGGAGACGGTCAGTCGTACGTACGCATGAATGCTACTTTCATTTCTATCTCATAATTTAATGGGAAGAAATAATAATGATATAGAGGTATATTATAATTCCAGTATAACATCATATATAATAACTTTAAATCCATCCTTTATACATCCCACATATGGCATTAACGAATCAAATCACTTTGAGGGGGTGGTAGTCCGCACTTCCTTAAATGAAGATATCGCGTTTACCCATAATGGAAACCAGAAAGATATGCCCAAAATGAAAAATACAGAAGCTTAAGGAAATAATAAAAATATTATATATCATATATAAATATATTGACATCTTAATGGCCCCCTTTGAAGGTGTTAAAAGAATGTTGAACAATCATTGTTTCGGGAGGCCGAAATTCGCCATCCACGGAAACAGTATGTTCTCTAACCATTATATGTAGTTGTATGTAAGTGTAGATCGAATAATTCTTATAAAAACATCCTAGTATATTTATGATAATGGATTTGTTACAAAAGAAATGAATAAAAAGAGTTTAGGGGGTTGGAGAAGCAAAATAAAACAAAAGGACTCGAGTGAAGACATTACCTTAAAATCAGTTAACTCCCTTTGGTTTGAGCTCAAAGGCTTCCTTGGGAAGACTTATTCCCAAAATGAGGCTTCAAGGAGTAAAATAGGGAAGTGGAGAGACAAAATGGGAAGGGGTTGGCCGAGCCAAAGGCTTTGGGAGTGTGAGTAAGGATGTAGAGGTGGGGGACCTTTATAAGAGGAGAGGAGGGGCACTCTTGGAAAGTAAGAAAATGTTACATTATTTTAGAATGAGTTTCGGATTTTAATGGTCCCACATTGATGTTTTTTGAGGATAAGGTGTTAAGGGTTCTAAATCCACCCATAAAATAGGTTTCAGACATGTGTAAGTCATATATTTTACATTATGTTAACATTTTATTTAAATCATTAAATAATGAGGTCATTGCTGCATCATCATGATGTCATAATGAATTTAATTTATTTAATGTGTAAAAATTATAGAAAAAACACTATGATGTAGGAAATATATTTAGATTTCTAATGAATATTTATAGTCAAGAATCTGACTTGTATAACCCCATGTAAAAATTGTTTTAGTAAAACATTTCATGTTTGTGTCATTTTTATTTTAACATTAAATAAAAAGTTATTTATGTCATTTCCCAACCAAAGTGGCTCCATGGGGTCCCCAAGTTGACTCATGGATTGTCTTGGTCGTCCACGACACATCCAATGAGGGTAGTACATGTGTCAAGCTCATCTCATATTATTAAAACATTATTTTTACCTTAAACTACACTAATTACCTCTAATCACGATTAAAAACTTAATAAGTTACTATTCAACAAAAAAATTATTTTAATACCATTGAACCAAATTTTACTTCTTAATGAAAACCATGTATGTCAGATTTTTGAAATTCAAAACACAGAAGTGGTAAAATTTTATTTAAATGAAAAATCAGTTTTTATAAGTACCACTTAGTGGTTTCACTATTCATCAAAAATTAAAGTTTTTCAGAAAAATACCAAAAATTTACCCTAAGATATATTTGATATTACGAATTAAAAAATGAAGTCCATTTTACAAAATTCAAAAAATATAAGTTTCATTAATTAATTTAATAATTAATTCCCGCTGTCAGAGCAAATAGCGTGTTTTTATGAAACAATAAGTATCAAAAGATTGACACTAGTTTAAGTGCAATTTCAAAGTGAAATTGATTCCAATGACCACTATTGGATTAAATGTTAAAAATATATTCTAATTTCAATTAAAAACCAATTAAAAAGATTATCTAATCATCTTAATAAATTAGATTAAAAAGAGGTTTTGAATTAAAATACAACATTTTACACTATTCATTAAAAAATGAACTTTATCGGAAAAATACCAAAAATTTACACAAAGTAAATTTTGATGTCCCGATTCTAATGAAGAGTTATATTTGGTCCAATATAATGTATAAGAGTGATCAAAACTATATTTAATTATGGTTCACCATCAAAAGGTGATAAGTGAACCTTTAGTGAAAATTAGGGTATAAATGCCTAAAATTGAATTCTTTCCATATTTTAACCCTTTATCTTTTATTGGATAAATGTAGAAACATTTAAAAAAACATATATAATCATATTTTAGTAATTTATATCCATTCTCGCAAATACATCGGCTACATGTTAACTACCATTTAAAATAATATTATTATATTACAAGTGTGCAACATAAGATTTCAATGAAACTCTTTGTTGCGTATCAGGTACGCTATCGAGCATAGAAACCCCTTTAAAGTAAAATTAATATGTAATTCGTAAATATTAATAAATATGAAAATTTTTTATTCTTTATTTACCTGGGATGTTACATCCTTCCCCCCTTTTGGGAATTGCGTCCTCGCAATTTTATTCACATATCAAAATAAGTGGGGGTATTTATCCCTCATAGCATTTTCAGATTCCCACGTTTCCTCTTCAACCATATGGTTTTTTCCACAAAACCTGTACCTGGTGAATTACCTTATTTCGCAACACTTGCTCTCTTCGGTCAAGAATTTGGACTGGTTGTTCTTCATAAGATAGGTTCTCTTCCAGCTAAACTACCTCTGGACTCAAAACATGAGATAGATCTCGCATATACTTCCTCAACATCAAAACATGAAAAACATTGTGTACCTGAGATAAACTTGGAGGTAATGCCACTCTGTATGCAACTGATCTAACTCTCTCCAGAATTTCATATGGTCCAATGAACCTTGGACTCAGCTTTCCTTTCTTACCAAATCTCATCACACTTTTCCATGGAGAATCCTTGAGAAAAACATGATCACCTACCTCAAAAGAGAGATCCTTCATCCTGTTGTCCACATAACTCTTCTGCCTACTCTGAGCTGTCCTCATGTGTTTCTGAATCAACTGAACTTCTTCTGCCATCTCTTCTACCAATTCTGGTCCCATCAGCTTCCTTCCACCCACTTCATCCCAAAATGCTGGAGTTCGAAACCGCTTCCTATATAATGCCTCAAATGGTGCCATTTGTATACTGGAATGAAAACTGTTATTATAAGAAAACTCAACCAAAGAAAGATGTTGGTCCCAAATTCCCTGATAATCCATCTAACAAGCTCGTAGCATATCCTCCAAGGTCTGAATTGTTCGTTCTGACTGCCCATCTGATTGTGGATGAAAAGCTGTACTAAAATTTAATTCAGTAACCAATGACTTCTGAAGGCCTTTCCAAAAGTTAGAAGTAAACCTGGGATCACGGTCAGATACAATGGAGAGAGGAAATCCATGTAACCTGACTATCTCTTTAAGATTCAATCGAGAAAGTTGATCTAGAGAGAATGTATCTCGAATAGGAAGGAAATGAGCAGATTTATCCAAGTGATCAACAATAACCCGGATTGAATTATTACCTCTAGATGTCTTCGGTAATCCCACAACAATGTCCATGGATATGTTTTCCCATTTCCAATTTGGCACTGGTAAAGGATATAGCATCCCTTTCAGTAACTTCCGCTCTGCCTTAACCTGCTGACAAGTCAAACACTTCATAGTAAAATCAGCAATATCTTTTTTCATTCCATCCCACCAGTAGTACTCCTGCAGATCTCTGTACATCTTAGTACTGCCAGGATGAACTGAAAACAGAGAACTATGAGCTTCACATAACAACTCTCTCTTCAACTGCGAATCACAAGGCCCACACAATCTCTTCCCAAATCTCAAAATGCAATCATTATCAATGTTGAATTCAGGAAAATTACCTTTCTGAACCAGTTCTACCTTTTTTGCAACTCACTGTCTTGCTTATATGCTTTCTTGATTCTGTCTGATAGAGAAGATTTCACTGATACCTGAAACAAAATAGAATAACATCCTACACCAACAACTTCTATGCCAAAGTTCATCAAATCTTTAACCAAAGGATCACGTTCCAAATGCAACATTGCTAATGAAGCATTACTTTTTCGACTCAAAGCATCATCCACTTTATTTGCTTTTCCCGGATGGTAATGAATTGTACAATCATAATCCTTGATTAATTCCAGCCATCTCTTCTGTCTCATGTTCAATTCTTTCTGAGTGAATATATACTTTAAACTTTTGTGATCAGTATATATTTCACACTTTACTCCATACAAATGATTCCTCCAAATATTTAAAGAAAAAAAAAACAGCAGCTAATTCCAAATCATGTGTAGGGTAATTTACCTCATGATTTTTCAACTGACGTGAAGCATAAGCAATTACCTGATCATTTTGCATAAGGACACAACCAAGTCCCTTCAAAGAAGCATCACTGTATATAACAAACTCACCATTCCTAGAAGGAAGTTCCAAAACTGGAGCATTCACCAATCTTCTTTTCAACTCCTGAAAACAATCATCACATTCTTTTGTCCAGATGAACTTAACACCCTTCCGAGTTAGCTTAGTCATTGGACTAGATAACCGTGAAAAATTTTCAACAAACCTTCGGTAGTAACTTGACAAACCAAGAAAACTACGAATATCGGTTGCATTTGTGGGTCTTGGCCATTCTTCAACAACATTTTTTTAGCAGGATCAACATTTATGCCATCTTTTGAATCAATGTGACCCAGGAAAGAAATTTTTTGTAACCAAAACTCACACTTGCTGAATTTTCCATATAGTTTCTTTTCTTTTAAGGTTTTCAAGATAACCCTTAAATGACTTTCATGCTCCTATTTACATTTATAAAACACCAAAATATCATAAACAAAACAACCACAATTTATCACCTGATTCAACTGAGCCATCATTGTAGTAAACTGCTCAATTCTGATTCCGACCATCTCTGGTTGCTGATTCAAAAGGTCATTATACTCTATATGCCTTCCTAGAAAAGCTTCTCTGTTTCCTCTATTTAAAACCATTATTATCACAGAAATATCCTAGGAGAAGCAACATGGTAATCCGTAAATGCTATATCATTTCAATCATACCATAAATTAATTTATAATTTAACACTTTTCTAACTCCTAAAGTTGTCTAAACCGACCTTTGATACCAACTATAAGGCATCGACCTTAAACATTGCTTAATATTGAATTAAATGAATAATTCACATTGAGGATCTTTTCAGGTTTAGAGTTTTAGAGAATTAGGACATAACTATTACATCTCAAAATATTATAAAGTAGACACTTCTACTAAGATTCCATAAAATAAAAACTCTTAAAAAGAAACAAGTCTAGTTCCATGTTTTATATAGCATAAATTTCCCTTGATCCCATACTTGACCCTATTCCATATTAAGTCCTGTGAAAAACATTTCAAAAAAACATGGGGTGAGCATAAAAAGCTCAGTAAGGGATACACAAAGAATGAAAACTGTCAGTTTTTGAAACATCAAGTAAACCATGAATAACTTTATCAAAGTAATACCTTCACCTTCATGAAGTAATAAAAACTCTTCACTGAATAAAATATCATTACTTACCTTTTTGTAACCAAAGGATTACCATAAAATCCATAGAAAGAACACATAACATATAAAGGTAACTTGGGACATAAACATACTTAAGTGGAATAACCATACGGTCGACTTCCACACATATCATTTAATGGAATAGCCATACGGCCAACTTCCATATATACTTAATGGAATATCCATACGGCCGACTTCCATACCCAATGCATTGGAGGTTATAACGTAACCACCCGTCCTGATATTCACGACACCACCCGTCATATAGTTTATCACGTAACCACCCGTTAAATGTCCATGTACCAATATAAAATCATAAAACATAAAACCAATATAAATGAATGATAACATTTCCACATTTCAATCACAATATACCATTTAAATATATTGACATAATAGAATCCTTTATCAAAACCATTTTCAATACCAAAATACATAAATGAGTATATGGTATTAATTTTATTTTAAAAACATTACATCTTGTTGAGGAAGCCAAAGACAAAATAATACTCACGGTGGCGGAGAAGGTCATTGTCACCGCGTACGTTAAAAGAAACATTATTTTTTGTCGTTTTGTAAAACGCTTCACAGAAAAATATTCCTTTTGTATAAAAGTAAATGTCAAAGGGGTTTATACACCCTATAAAATAAAGTTGTGTATAAAACGAAATATGCCTCAATGAAAGGAGATTGAGACGAAGTCCCTTACCTCGGGTCCGACTTGACTTGATCATTCTTTAACGTCCTGAATAATAAACTTGAGTTAATTTCTATTTTCTTAAGAACATTTTTCAAGTTAATTATTCCTTTTATATCACTTATTGCCATGTTATAAACATTATGTAACGATTTAAGTTAATAATGTTTGTTTTGTCGATATTTGGTTCTTAAGTCGAAAGTGGACTTCTTACAATTACATGTTCTTCATGTGGTCAAAGGTTCTTTATATCCAGAATGACATTCCTGATTTGGATATCATATATATCATATATATCCATCATATACATGTATTTATAATATTACATAATCATTTAGAGGTAAGAAATGAAATGCACCGTTCATGGAGACGGTAAGCCGTACGTACGCATGAACGCTACATTCATTTCTTTGTCATATTGATGGAATTAAAACTAAATGAGAGGTATGTATATTTTAATTCCTGAATTATATTCATAATTTAGATGTATCATTCATCATATATATCCCTTATATACATGTACTTATAATAGTACATTACATTTGGGGATAAGAAACGAAATGCACCGTTCGTGGAGACGGTAAGCCGTACGTACGCTTGAACGCTACTTTCATTTCTATCTCATAATTTAACGGGAAGAAATAATAATGATATAGAGGTATATTATAATTCCAGTATGAAATCATATATAACAACTTTAAATCCATCCTTTTTACATCCCACATATGACTTTAACGAATCAAATCACTTTGAGGGGGCGGTAGTCCGCACTTCCTTAAATGAAGATATCGCGTTTACCCATAATGGAAACCATAAAGGTATGCGCAAAATGAAAAATACAGAAGATTAAGGAAAACAAAAACATATTATATATCATATATAAATATAGTTTCATCTTAATGGCCACCTTTGAAGGTGTTAAAAGAATGTTGAACAATCATCGTTTCGGGAGGCCGAAATTCACCATCTACGGAAACAGTATGTTCTTTAGCCATTAGATGTAGTTGTGTGTAAGTGTAGATCGAATCCTTCTTATAACAATGTCCTAGTATATTTATGATACTGGAGTTGTTACAAAAGAAATGAATAAAAAGAGTTTAGGGGGTTGGAGAAGCAAAATAAAACAAAAGGACTAAAGTGAAGACATTACCTTAAAATCGGGTAACTCCCTTTGGTTTGAGCTCAAAGGCTTCCTTGGGAAGACTTCTGGCCAATGTGAGGCTTCAAGGAGTAAAAGAGGGAAGTGGAGAGACAAAATGGGCCAGGGTTGGCCGAGCCAAAGGCTTTGGGAGTGTGGGTAAGGAGGTAGAGGTGGGGGCCTTTTATAAGAGGAGAAGAGGGGCACTCTTGGAAAGTAAGAAAATGTTACATTATTTTAGAATGAGATTCGGATTGTAATGGTCCCACTTTGATGTGTTTCGAGGATAAGGTGATAAGGGTTCTAAATCCACCCATTCAATAGGTTTTTTACATGTTTAGGTCATATATTTTACATTATCGTTCCATTTTATTTAAATCGTTAAATAATGAGGTCATTGCTGCATCATCATGATGTCATAAATAATTTAATTTATTTAATTTCTATAAATTATAGAAAACATACTATGATGTAGGAACTCTTTTTATCTTTCTAATGAATATTTATAGTCAAACATCTGACTTTTATAACCCCATGTAAAAATTTCTTTAGTAAAACATCTCATGTTTGTGTCATTTTTACTTTTACATTAAATAAAAAGTTATTTATGTCATTTCCCAACCAATGTGGGTCCATGGGGTCCCCAAGTTGACTCATAGATTTTCTTGGTCGGCCATGACACATCCAATGAGGTTAGGACATCTGTCAAGCTCATCTCATATTATTAAAACATTATTTTAACCTTAAACTACACTAATGACCTCTAATCGTGATTAAAAACATAATAAGTTACTATTCACCAAAAATTGTTTTAATCCCATTGAACCACATTTTACTTCTTAATGACAACCATGTATGTCGGATTTTTGAAATTCAATACACAGAAGTGGTAAAATATCATTTAAACGAAAAATCAGTTTTTATAAGTACCACTTAGTGGTTTCACTATTCATCAAAAATTGAAGTTTTTCAGAAAAATACCAAAAATTCACCCTAAGCTATATTTGATATTCCGAATTCAAAAATGAAGTCCATTTTACAAAATTCAAAACATATTAGTTGCATTAATTAATTTAATAATTAATTCCTACTGTCAGAGCAAATTGCGTGTTTTTATGAAACAATAAGTATCAAAAGATTGACACTAGTTTAAGTCCAATTTCAAAGTGAAATTGATTCCAATGACCACTATTGGATTAAATGGTAAAAATATATTCTAATTGAACTTAAAAACCAATTAAAAAGATTTTCTAATCATTCTAATAAATTAGATTAAAAAGAGGTTTTGAATTAAAATACAACATTTTACACTATTCATTAAAAAATGAACTTTATTAGAAAAATACCAAAAATTTACACAAAGTAAATTTTGATGTCCCGATTCTAAAGAAGAGTTATATTTTGTTCAATAGAATGTATAAGAGTGATCAAAACTATATTTAATGATGGTTCGCCATCAAAAGGCGATAAGTGAACCTTTAGTGAAAATTAGGGTATAAATGCCTAAAATTAAATTCTTTCCGTATTTTAAGCCTTTATCTTTTATTGGATAAATATAAAAACATTTAAAAAAACATATATAATCATATTTTAGTTTTTTTGATCCATTCTCCCCAATACAACGGCTACATGATAACTACCATTTAAAATAATATTATTATATTACTAGTGTGCAACGTAAGATTTCAATGAATCTCTTTGTTGCGTATCGGGTACGCTATCGAACATAGAAACCCCTTTAAAGTAAAATTAATATTTAATTAATAAATATTAATAAATATGAAAATTATTTATTCTTTATTTACCTGGGATGTTACAAAAACAATAGAACACATGCATCTAGCATATCATACCCCATGATTGACATGGGATTCCCCAGTTTACGCACCTGATATGACTCTATAAGATTCCCTCATCCTATGAGGAAAAATATAGGTGATCAATGTTCTAGGGTCTGGACATGCGAGTAATGCCCCATATGATTAATCCCTTGATAAGATATTATTGTCCTATCAAGACCCCTTAGAATGACCTGATAAAAGCAGCAAAGTTAAATTTCATCCATAAAAATATGGCATTGAGAATGAGTATTGAAAACCATATATTATTATAAGTGGGAGACCTAGAGTAGTTGATTAATTCACAGGAGGAATCCATAGAAGGTAGAACCATGATACCATCATCCCATTTCGATCAAAGAGAATACATCACAAAGAAAGTGTTGAATGTATATTTCCTTTGGAAAGTGGGAATAGAAGGTAAAATACTATCTTTAGTGTCCCAAAATTCACAAGGTGGTTGCATCCTGAAAAATAAATCAGAAATAGAAATGATGAACCTAATGTGAAATAGTTTTCCTCAATTTGGGTATTAGTTGAATTTGATACATCAAATCAATACATAATCTTGTCACTGGACTCATCCATCTAGCGCAAGGGCATGTTAACTAATATAGTTTTCTTAGTGTGGAACTCAATAGTGGTTGGGGAAGTGGGACATTTTGAATCTGGATCTATGGCATTGTTCACATGGATCCTTATATAAATCTTTAGAAGATTAAAAAAACTAAGGAATTTGTAATTTATTTCCTCGAATTTGTACTGATAGATGTATCTTCCTGCATTAAAGGACTTAAGATATTGGGAATCACTCACCAAATCCACGTCGACACACAAGAAAGAGGCTTGTTGATGTTGAAAACCCACATGACCTAACATCTCCCCCAATGTCTACTATGAAACTAGCTACCAAGTGCCCAATTTCTATACAACCCTCTAAAATCATTCATAAGTGGGTGATGGAAACTCTAGTATCATAGTAAGAGGAGGGAGAAATTCCCATAAGGGATATGGCTCATTAAGACCTGAAGGATCTTTCACCTCGCCAAAATCATCACCCACTATGGAAGCATATGGAGTCATAGATTACCATTTTGATGGCCAAAAACGTCCAGATCCACTCAGTGGAGAATTCTTACAACTTACTAGCCTTCACCGAGGAGTTAGGGGAGACTAGGGTCACCGTGGATTCGACTACCATCCAGGAGCCACCAAGGAGGTCTCCCACCAAGCCTCACCAGCACCAGCAATTACCAGTACAGCAGGCTAATTAACCGGTGGTCTACACCAATGACCAGCCGACAAAAATCTAGATGGCCCAACACAAACATCATGCCCATGATCTAGAGGATGTCCAATAGGGGAAATCATCTTCCAAATCCCCATTGGAATATGACCCTATAGTTTCATTTATCCAAGTCCACACTCTTAAAGATAAAGGATACTTCAATTCCTGGTTGGGATCAATACCTCAACCAGCTCATAGATAGTTTGGGATGACACTTTTAACCATTAGTGTTTTTCTTAGATGATAGAAGCCTATATATGATGATGAGACTATATATTTATGTCCACCTCAAAAAATCTCCAATCACATTTGATGTCCCCCCTTCTCTCAAACCCAACGTGGAGGTCCTATCGGTATTCCCATCATTGGAAAAAAATTTGGACCTCCCCTCTTTATTGACATCTAGTAAGGTGGTCCTCCCCATGGTTATGGTTCACACTACCAACAAATTTGTGGTAGTGTTTGGCACCCCATACTTTTGGCATGTGATGATGCAGTCATCATTTCCTCTTAGAGATGACCTAGTGTGTAGTGATGAGTTAGTTCAATCTGTGATCTCTCAAATAGCTATTCCGACATTGTAGAAGTCCACATCTGTGTCATTGGGGGTTACTCAATCAGCCTTGATTAGATCTTAGGGAATCCAAGGTATGAGTACCTCTTATAAGAAGGGAATTTACAAGGACACTCTAGCCACTAACAAAATTTTAATGGGGTTTTGTCCAATCCTATTTCTAGACATCGAAATTCCTAAGACCCACAATTAGGAAGAGGTATCTTGCTTCTTCAAGACCATATGAGAAACACATTCCTTCCACTATGACCATCAATTAGCCTACTTGAAGATTCAAGACAACATCGATGATGCTGGTCAGTAATGTCATCTCATTGATTTGGAAGCACTTATAGTGGTGAAACATCCTACATCACATAGTTACCACAAAATCCTTCAATAATGATGCTTTCAAATATTCACAAAACACTGTAGAATCACTGAAGAAGCTTCTTGACATGTTTAGATCTATGGTTGTGGACATTAAGCCTCTCTCCTCTTTATTCCAATCA
The DNA here is from genome assembly GCA_963277665.1 of Viscum album. Lineage (NCBI taxonomy): Eukaryota > Viridiplantae > Streptophyta > Magnoliopsida > Santalales > Viscaceae > Viscum > Viscum album. The sequence continues at coordinate 1,450,447,464 of OY728129.1, forward strand.
ATCGGAATTCTAATTCTCCCAAGGACATTAACGACATACTAGGTGTTGTAATAGTGAACATTTCTGAAATCATGCTTCCCAAGGATGGGGACATCAGCACATGATTTAAAAGATAGAACTAGCCTACCAGGGTATCATAATACATAGACACTATTGGTGATCACAGTCATTATTAATGGGAGACCCCTGGCTCTGGGGAACCATCTACATCATTTCCCAACAACTGGAATCTCAATAAGGTTAAGAGACAAAACAATGGATCAGATCACCTTGATACAAAATAGAGGAAAGAGGAAGACCCTGTAATCACAACTCTATTACATTAGATTAAATATCATAATCAAATCATCAATGAAATCCATTCCAAGAAGCACCCAGATTACGGTGATCCTCAGTTTGACCATGTTCCTCATCTGATTTGAAAATAGGGGCATCCATAGGTAATCCTTGACCAATTGATCCCAATAAATCCTATTGATCTTGCACATCCAAACAGTGAATAATTTAATGATTATGGAATGAAACAGTATTATATGTTGATGAATCTCCCAGAAAATTTTTAGAATCTCCCCCAAGACCTGGATCAGTTCATTCAACTAGCCACTCATCAAGACACTCCAGCAGCCTCTCTATAGATCAATCCCCGATACCTTAAGCCCATCAGACATGTTTATGATACAGTCAATGCCATAGTGATAAATAATCCTTATAAAGATAGGAATCCCCTCTTGAAAAAATGAATAGATCTTATCATTGCTTAACTTGAAGCCTTGGAAATTTGATAGGTGGAAATCCCATATGACAGCAATCAGTATCTGGTGTGGGTGGACGATATGAAAGCACCCCTAATTTTTAGTAAATTAACCTTTAAACCCTTCAATGGGATGGGTGAAAAACATCGTTATCTTTCGCACTTCAACTCTAGGTATGGAACCATGTTGGTGAACATAGAGTAGTAGGAATATGTGAAACTCTAATGTTTTTTTTGGACATTGCACGGGATTGTATTCGTTTGGTATAACTAGATACCCATTGGGTCTATCAGTGGTTGTGAAGCCCTGCCAAAGAATTTTCTCTATCATTTCTGTTCAACTATGTGAATGATGATTACTTACAACCTCTTAAAGTGAAATAAGCTTCCAAATGGTTATGTCACATACTTCATTTATTGGTAGAAATGATTCACATACCCGCTCGACATGCCACTGAATCATGTGAAACTATTGAAAATGTGTATAGAAAATATCCATACTAAATTGGTCCAAGCCCTCATCAGTCATAATTTCTTTTGTGGATTTGGTGATTTTCCAACAAGTCTCAACACCTAGTATAATCCTTGTTGAATGTCAAGAAGGCATGACTTTTTACTCTTACTGCTCTTCGAAGAAGAGATTCCAAGATAGAGACTTCCACCGAAGTGATAGTGGGGGATCCAGAGCCACTAGAATTTTTTCCAGATAAGCCCCACCAAGAACCACTTCAGTTAGGTCAAGAGACTCAACCAACTCTACATAGCCAGCCCAAGAATATATTGGATCCTTCTCGGTAGGCATGACAAACCATTTTATATATTGTGTTTTTGACCCCCCATCTACCATTATCCCTTCGTCGTGGCCATGAACCCATAATTTTATATCTTTATTAGAGAAACTGAACCTACTCATTCCCATTGTCCAAGCCCCCCTGTATTTCTACAATTATATAGTATAATGGATTATGAAGGGTCCATAATGTCGAATGCCCGATGAGGCTGAGCTCATTGATCTCCCAAATCAGTACCCTTAAAAATGAATCCTTGAAAATACCATCAAGTAGTTATATGTGGTCAGAGAAAGGATCTAGGATCAGGTGTAAAGTGGTGTGATTAGGTTTGGTGATGTTTGGGAACATATTTAAAATATCTTTTCTAATCTCAATAACAACAGAGACCATTTTGGTGAATGAAAGTGTGTCTCCAACCATGAGGCACAACAACATGATGAGTGGAAAGCTTGTAGGGTTGTCACGCAAGCCCACAACATCATCTGTGACCAATTAGGTCATCCTAAACCTCCATAATTCAAATTTCCTTCTCTAGATGTCACTTTTTCATCAACATCCTAGCCTTCTACTTATCGAAATAGTATGCACTGATGAAACTAGGGAAATAAAAGTCCCCTGTTGGCACAAAGGTTATATTGTACTCTCTAATATTTCATTATTTCGAAGATTGAAATCACACCATAGTCTACCCTACATCAGATGATGTCTATGAGGATGATCAAAAGTTTCTGTCTACGAATATCATTAAATTCATGGACCTATAAAAGATCCCCAATGATGAGGAGTACTAGGGTAACCCTCAAAATTTCCCCAGACAAAGCCATAAAACAAGAAATCTTGGATATATAATCTTCTAGAATACTCAATCTATTGTTTCAAGTGAGGTCGTGGAATACACCAAGACTAGACATCATGCATTGCACAGAGCTCAACATGAACAATTTTTCTAGCCCACTTCATCGGATTCCCCTCCACCAATGATTGTGATCATTAATCAGGAAGAAGCATTGTATTCACACTATGATCAACCACAACCATCAAAGCCTCATTACCCTAAAAATTAGATAGTGGTAGTTTTGGGAATCCTTTCTGATAGGTAGAAGAGGTTTCTAGCACTAGCCAGAATCCAGTGGTTCCACCAGTAGTTACTATTATGTTTCCCACTATAGACAAACCTCTTATGGGTGATAATGTGTTCCTATAATGGAATTACACTGCGTTGATGCACCCCAATATCATTCCTATAAAAATATCGATCCTTTAGGATCTATGTCTATTAGAATAGATCCATGAATCCCTCTTATAATCCAATAAAATCCCCCTTCAGTTCGAAATAGAGGTAGTGGAAGCTATGGATTTCTATGATGAGGAGGTTGAACAGTCATAATGTAAGGCCACTATATCTTTCTCTCGAGAAGATGATAGTTCTCTCATATTTGGTCGCATTTTAATGTTGTACATAACCATCCTGTTCAATGGTGTGGAGGTTCACTGCTATCTATTTGACACAGGTTCTAGGGTCAATCTCATCCCATCCCAGAAACTATCTAGGATGGGACTCTCCAAATAATATATGATCACCTATGACCATAATATTTAGTGGAATGATATGACTGAATATAGATAGTGTGCAAGATCTGTTTGAAGACCTAATTTATGAGTTTGGTACCATACACTGAATTCATGGCTATCTTGCAGTGAAAATATTATAATGAATTGATGGGTAGGACCAATATTCATTTTCATGAAGTAGTCTCTTCCACATATCCCAAATTCCTCATGTACTCCCTCAATGGTTGATTAGTCATCCTCCAAGGTAACACTTATCCCTTTAACTAGTGTGAATTCCAATATATGAACATGGTTTATTACAAAAGTATGGAAAATAATGCTCAAACCAACTAGGTGGATAACACCTCCATCATTTCCCTATGATAAAATAATTACAAAATATTACCTCGTATTCCTACATGGGTTTGGCCTAATGATACTGTAACCCCATACTCCTTTCATGTATCAATATGTTCTCCCCATGGATACAATCATTCACCAGACCTGGTTATTCTTCTAAGATAAATTTAACAATAACAATATTAATGGACATTATATATTTTATATCAATCAAGTGCCTAATGGTCAAATTCATAATGGAATTTCGTTGATAGCCATAGTCCACATTGTTTTTTCAGAGTAGTAATTCCCCAGTAAGGATTCTGTATTTTCCCAAGAGAGTACAATTGTTCCTCCTAAATTGGTAGTCCTAGATGAACCATATCCTCCCATGTATAACCTTTCCTCGGATGATGAAGTGTATTTGGAAGATGCTCCTCATTCATTATCAGAAGTCATCTTTACCATAATCGATGAGTTGGTTCAGATGAATCATGGCACTGACACAAATTTAAGGCCAAAGTTGATCATTACTACCATGCTTGAAGAGGAACATAAGTAGTAAGTGGACTTTATAAAGTATTAAACCATTGTATTATCCTTAATATATAAAAAATATTTGGGACTAGACCCTTTAGTCTCTCTCAATCATCACGGTCATCTGCTGAATCATCGTAGGTTTAAGCATCCTCCCATAAAAATGCACCATCACATGGTTCCTTGGTTAACGCCGAAGTTGATGATCTCATCAAATCCAACATTGTCAAGGAGGTTTAATACCCCTGGTGGATGGTAAACATTGTTCTCATGAAGAATAAGAAGGGATATATCTAAATTTGTATCAACTTATGGGACCTCTAGCACCACTAGCTGAATGTAGATTTTCCCCTTCCAGTGATAGATATATGGATCAACTCTATAGTTGGGTTCAGTGTTTATTTTTTCATGGATGGGTACTCCAGATAAAATCATATCCAAATGGAACCTAAGGATGAGGAGTCTACCACCATCAGAGCACCACAAAAATACATTTTCTATCAAGATTTACCAATCAGTCTGAATATTTAAGGGGATACTTATCTATGATCCATGTACCACATCATTAAGATGATCCTTAGGAAATTAGTGGAATTATAGATGTTTGATTTGGTGGTAACATCCCACCATCATCAGGACCATCTTAGAGATCTTGAGAATGTGTTCTACTTCCTCTACTTCTGACAACTAAAGATGAACCCTTTATAGTGTACCTTTGGGGTTACCTCCAAGAAGTTTCTTGGATTCCTCATTAGATACAAAGGCATCCTGATTGAACTAACTAATATCAATTCCATCATCCAGATACCTCCTCCGAGTAACCTATGGGAGCTCTGATACCTTCATGTCCACTTGGCCTTCAAATTATGATTCATCTTTAATCTTTCTAGAAAGTGTAATAACATTTCCAGAATCATGAAGAAATGTATTGTCTAATGATGGGATGAAGAGTGCCAGGTTGCCTTTGATGAAAAAAATAACTACTTGGTACAACCTATGGTTATGATGCCACCCATATCAGGGAGTCCTATAGTCTTCAATTTTACTTCTTTAGAATGATCCCTTAGTTTCAAGCTCTCTTAGATGAATAATTAGGTGATAGAGAACAATTTTTAATATCTTAGTTTCTTGATTCTCTACAGAGATTCTATATAATCACCCACCAAGAAAAGCTGACTCGTGCTAGTTTTTTTAGTACAGAAGTGGTAGAACTACCTACATCTTTATGAGATATAATCATTTTCCCTTGTGTATTAATAAAGTATATCTTCAATCACCCAATGTTTATAGGCCATCTAGAATGTTGGTGTAACACCACAATATTTTATGAGAAATATTCTTTGTAATTTCATTTATGTCTTGTGTTGGATTCTACATGCAACACTGTATTATCTTTTAGTATATGCAAACACTATTCTTTGATTGTGTTGCATGCAAGAGCGACCTTCCTCAATAGCGTGTGTTGTACGCCATACAGAGTTTCATTAAACAATGATATATTGTTATAATATTATTATTAACTAGCCGTTATAAATATTATTTACCAAATTTTGAATTTAATGACATATAATTCATCTTACACATATTCTAGAACATGGTATTAGAACAAAATAAGTTTTTCAGGTAAAATAAGTATTTTTCAACAAATGCAGTTTTGCCGGCTTTTGATGGCACACCCACTTTAAATCGAGTTTTTGACAAATTTATGAGTTCAATTTGACAAAATAAACTTATTCATTATAATAAGTTTAAAAAAAATTATTTTGGATAATTTTTTAATATTATTCTGTTAACTTTAATATTTTGGTGAATAGTAAAAATACGCTAAATTTTAATTAAAAACATCTTTTTTCATCAAGATAATTTATATGGCTAAATTATAATATTTAATGGTTTTAAAGTATAAATAGAATATATTTTTACCATTTAATACAATTAAAGTCATTATAAATAATTTTACATTGAATTTATTTGTAAAAACATCTCAATCTTTTGTAATGTTTTAACTTTTAGAACCCGTTTTCTCAATAGCGGGATTCATTTTAAATTAAATACTGAAACTTCTATGTTTTGAATTTCAAAAAATGGATTCCATACTTGGAATCAGTAGGTCCAAATAATATTCATAGGCTACTTATTATTTTTGGGCATTATGAATAGTAACTACGGTAAATTTAATTTAATATAGTAAAAGGTAAATCAGGTAATTAAGGGTAAACATAATATTATAAAATTACCCTAACACCTAAAAAATTCTATTGGATGACTAAAAGTCGACCCATATCACTTAAGGGTCAGAATAAATTCATTTCATGGACTTTTGACCATGAAAAGGATGTAAGTATTATTAAAACCAATGAAAATGACAACATGTCACTCTCTTATATCTTATAAGTGTAAGAATTCTAATTTAGTGATAAACGTCATAAAACATCGAACATAAATAGTCACCAGAAATATACTAAAATTATATACATCATGTGTATTTATTTATAATTTTTAGGGATTAAATAATTATCATTAATGGTGATATAATAGTGACGTAGAAATTATTTTATTGATTGAAATATCAAATTAATGGTTTTCAAAATAATAAAATAAATATTATATGAACATATTAATGTTCTCAATGAATATTTTTGATGAATATGACAAGTTATAAATCTATTAAATTTTTTTAAATAAATCTTCTATGTGGATTTTATTTTAATTCAAATAATTGAATAGTGTCAAAATTGACACTATTGATATTTTATAAAAATAACATATTATTAAATTGTTTAAAAATCAAAAACATATTTAAAAATTAAAAATCTAAAATAATATGGTATAAAATGTAATAATGTATCTAATTATGGAGAATTCACAACACCTAAGTAAGTATTTATAACAGTTTAAAAATTTGAATATTGTTACCGCAAATAAAATTTAATAGATTAAATAAGGATAAATCGTAATGATAAGATTAAAATAAAATAAAAACATGTCTAAATTTGATTATTTGATGATATTACAACCCTATCTTACCTCATATATAAATTTTAGTTACTTTGGAATCTTTTTAAGTCTATTTTGGGTTTATTATAAATTATTATTTTAGAGGTTTCCAAAAGTGCCCTTCTACTCTCTTATAAAAATAGCACATCCTCCCTCTCCTCTTCACAACATTTTTAACATTCAAGATCGGCCAAAACCTATCCATTTATCTTCTCCACTTCCCTAGAAACATAATATAGGTCATGGTATTCTTGAAAGACCATTCTTATTGCCCTAAAAGGAGGTTTAGAAGAGGCGCATCAAAGAAGAGGTAATATCCTTTACCGATTCTTTCAAATTTATTTATTCTTCTACATTATCTTATTTAGTTATTTCATTATAAATTAATAACATAAGTGTCACTCATATAATTATATTTTATTATAAATATTAAACAACCCTATATCACCTTCTATCGATCCTATGAAAAACAAAATCACCGTGTGTGCGTACATGTAGAATTTCGTCTACACGCCATGGTGTAATCTGTTTTTCAAACACCACCATACTTGGATGGGTATAATGGTGGAAATAATAACTATATATGATTATTAGTAATTCATACTGATTCTGAGATATTATTTCATCCACTCCAATTCCATTCAATAATTATGGAAATGATATCATTGCACGTGCGTACGTACGGATTACTATCTCCAAGACGGGATGAGATTTATTCTCCATGTTAACCATTCAAGAAGGACTATAAAGTATATATAATAAATAATCATGGAATATATGACATAATAATTATAATGAATTTAATTATATTTTATTTAATTACTTCCATTCAATTTAATAAGGAAACAAAAACAGCATTCATGCGTACGTACGACCTACCGTCTCCATGAACGGTGTATTTCATTCCATTTATCGATCTATTATATATATATATAAATTATATTTTGAATATATTATATAAATCATGTTTTACATTCTTGAAGTATGTAATAATGATCTATGTAATCATATGAATAATTACAAGTCAAAACACGTATGATAAATGAAATCATTTTACCCAAAACGCTACTTTAACATGGAATTGACAAATGAACCGGTAATATAATGTTGAAAGTGAATCATATATGATATCATAAATATTAATATGGTTCTGTTAAAAGTTAATAATATTTTTAAACCCACTATAATAGAGTCTCAGACACATACAGAAGAAATTGGACATAAGGTAAGGGGTAATTATTCAAATCTCGTTCTTATCCGAGATTGTTAATTCGTAAGTATTTACTGGGGTCATATTTATCATCCATGTCCATGTTTTATAAAAAAAAGTTTTCATAAAGTTTTTACTATTCTTATATGTTTTTTTAAAGTCTTGTTTACCTCTTTTTGACTTTTACTATTTGGTACAAATGAATCTTTCTTTTCCTTACCATATGAGGTACTTTTTGACTTTTCCGGAAAAAGTAAGAGAGAAATGTTTTTTATAACTTATACAGCTTGAACAGATTTTTAAAATTTTATAACGCATTATTTTCATGACGGTTACTCTAAAATATTTCATTATTATTTTCAACCCAATACTTCTCTTTTAAAATTGAATGGATCTTTTTATAAAAGAAAATGATTTTTAAGAAGAAAGGATATTTTCGTCAAGAATTCATTTCAAGTGTTTTATTAAAAATATTGTCCATCTAAGATGACATTATTTAGTATGTTTATGTTTCAAGTATAATTTCTCTATAATTTACATGGTTTGATTTTTTTCTTATGATTAAATGATATCCATTTGTTTTATATGGATTATGTTATGATGTGATGATGTTTATGAAACCAATATTATTACTTTGATTATGATGAATGATTTATGTTTATTTTGTGACACATGAAAGAATGATTTCATTATGAGATGGGTGGGACCTATATCACCTTCCAATGCATTGGTTAATGTTTTATATCTCATTAGATAGACATGGCTAGAATGACAAGAAAATCTGGTTCAGTAATACAGGGCTGGAATGACAATTAAACCTGGTCCAGTAATGAACATTGTCCACTTTGATGGTCTTGGCAGGAATGCCTTGGCTACTATGGAAATCATATCATGTGCTTAATGGTTTCCAAAAATTAAATGTTTTATTCCCATGCTATTTTATCATGATTAATGTTCCCTTATGATCTAAACCTTACTTACTACCAAGATTTATTTCACAACTCATGATTTTGATGTCTAAACTTTATGTTCATGTTTTTAAGATCAAATGAATATAGTTTGTTTTATTTTCTCCATGATTACCCTTACTAAGCATTTGAGATCACCCTTTTTATGTTTTCCTTTCCCCAGGATATAAACAATGGTTTTAGGTAAGAAAACAAATGGGGAAGATATTTATGGGAGATGTTGAAGATCTTTTACCAAGATTAGAAGATAATATTTCGAGTTTCTAAAGATACACAACTATTACGGTCATTGGGTGTCTATTTTTTTATGTATTAAGTATTCTGAGAAAGTAATGTATTATCCATGTACGTAAAGCTTGGGGCTCTATAGTTGGGTAGTTTTTTTTAAAGGTAATGCTTTGGTCAAAGACCAAAGCACAATTTATTAAAAATCAAGAAAGTTACAAGTGTATGAAATAGGGGATTGTTTTATAATCTCTATCAAAAAGCTCAAATAAATCAGTAGGTAGGGAGTTCATCCAAGTCATGCGCTGGTGAACTCCTTTGTTGGAAAGAGCATCAGCAATGAAATTTGCTTCACTGTAAGTATGGGTAGCTATAAAATAAATCTCATTAAGCGAGTTAAGGCAGTTCATACAATGAGTAGTATACTTCCAGGCCAGATGAATGCTACCATTCCAGATGGCATGAATGATAGTGGTTGAATCACTCTCAATCCATAACTTCCTCCAACCTCTTTGAAGATCAAAGTCAGTAGCATGGATGACACCCAATAGTTCCACCTCCAGTGATGACGAGTGACCACATCCGACGTAGAAACAGTCCTGACACTGACCAGTAGAATCTCTGAAAATAGCTCCGCAACTGGCAGGGCCTGGATTTCCTTTGGAAGCACCATAAACATTGACTTTGATCCATCCTGGCATTGGAGCCTACCAGAAAACCTCGAATGTTCGTTTGGGCTTTGGGTAAATACCAAGAACTCTGAGGTGGTGAAGGATCTCAAAGTCCCCAACCGAGTTGTTGCAGAAGTCTTTTTGAATGAAAGAAGCTTCCTGGATCGTGACATGAATCCAAAATTTTCCTGCATTGAGACTAAAAGTGTGATTATTATGAATAAGGTCATTTCTAACATACCAAATCTCATGGATGAGTTCTGCCACTGCCACCAATAAAATGTTTTTGATCGGTAAAGAAAGTTTAGATCTAGTGTAGTTTTTAAGAAACACATAAATAGAATCAGAAAAAGACCATCTGCAGTTGAATAAATCAAAACAAACTTCATAAGGCAGAGGCTGTCGTACAAGACAGGAAAATATTATCCACATCCTCCCTGTGTTTGTTACACAGGCAACATTTAAAACAAAGTTGGATGCCAAAAACTTGAAGAATAGTATCCGTATGCAATCTATTATGGGAAATATGCCAAATGAGAGTGAGCCTAGAGGGTTTAATCCTGGGATTATTAAACTGGCTCACCCAAAGATAATTTGATTCAATATGAGAAAAATACTGCTTATAGAAGCTTTTAGAGTTAAGGATTCCATTTGGGGCAGGTTCCCAGACAAGGAAGTCACCATCAGGGGAAAAATAATGATTATCAATGATCTGCATAATATTATCAGGGAGATCATGTTGATGAAATTGAAAAACATCTTTTATAGATTGATTATTGTCCTCAGTAATGTGACTAGTAGGTAACAATGTTATCAAGGGGTTATCATACCATTTTCCACACCAAAAGTTAATAGAAGAATCAGCACCTACCATCCATCTATATTTTTCCATGCTTTATAGTTGGGTGGTGATTATTTAGTAGTTGTGCGTCATGTTTATTATGGAAAAGGCAGTTAAGGGCCATGATTTGGAATATTCTTGGACACACTTCCATCCACTATAGATAATTCCATAAATCGTGATTTCATATATGATTAAATCCACTTAGTGGATTAGGATACACCATATTGGAATATTAATTTTGAGGGTGCCTCCATGCTCCCAAGGGGTATACGGATCAATGATCCCAAACTCAATAGAGTAGGCCTATGGATTGTCTTCATCACCCCAACATGGGATATCATATAATATTCATTCTTTCTATCAAAATGTGGCACTAACAATGAGGTTGAGTATCTGGCTATCATTAATGGTCTTGACATGGACCCTAGGATTGATGTACCCCACCTGCACATCATGGGAGATTCTTATTTAGTCATCAAGCTGATCAAAGGTGACTACTTAATTGGGAATCCAGAGCTCATACCCATGCTGAGGTGCACTCACTAGTAGATGGCCTAATTACCTTCTAAACCAGAGTTAACTCATGTTCCCTGGTTATATAATGGTTGAGCTAATGCCTTGAACTGTCTAGCTACCTCCCATATCGAGTATGACCAAAACAAAACTTATTCATTGATGTGGTACACCTAAGGGTTATCTCTTACATCATCCCAAAATGATGATGAAAGAATAAAAGTAAACTACAAGGCTGTTGGTGCCTCCACATCAGGTCCTTCCGATCCCCCCCTTAGCTGAAGATACCTTTGATTATATGAGTCCCTTCATTTAGTATCCCTAGTATGGAAATCTTTTTTCGGACAGAGCTGAACGTTTGTAATTCACCCTTCATAGGGGTTCCATCCTTGAGTAGACTCTATATAAATTTGGATTTTATGTAATTATCCTCATTCTCATTCATGGATATAAGATTCCCAAGGTTATATAAGAAGTTCATTGCATGTCTTTTGGTTCTTATCATGGAGTTTTAAAACTCTCCTAATAGATTTGATGGTTGGGATACTTATTGACCTCCATGGCCTATGACTCTATTGTGTTCTCTAAGAGGATCCATGTTTGTTAGATCCATGAAAACATTGTGCATCAAAACTCTAGAGCCTCTCCATGATACCATGTGTTCTTAGCCTTTTGCAGTATGGGGACTTGATTTTGTGGGACCATATCCACCTACAACTACTCTCAAGTGTATGTTCATTCTGACAATGAAAAAATTATACTAGAAGTGGGTTGAAAAAATTACCCTTTGGAAGTTAAAAACCAATCATTTATTTAATTCGTGAACTCCCATATCATCTATCAATTCAAGGTCCCTCATTCCATTCACACTGATAATGTCACCAATTTCTAGGCAGCAGATCTAAATAATTTATATGAAAAGTACCACATCTAGTCCAATGAAACTTCTCACCACCATGAAAAGGTGAATTGAAAGATCAAGGCCTTCAAAAAAAACTTCTACACAATTTTTAATATGATGGTGTTACATAAAAAGAAATGTTGGCCAGACCAGACCCTAATTTTATATGGTTTTAACAGATGATGACTATAAATTAAACCCAAGTGACTCAATATTATATAGTTTACCTAAAAGAAGCATTCATACCCATTGATATCCTATTACCATCCCTCAGATTCACTTTCTAAGTTCATAACAAATCATAAAGGATAGATGATGTCTGTCTAGATGATCTAAAATCCCTTTACAAGAATAGTCTCTAAGCCTTGCACAATATAAAGAGGCACCAAAACAAGATAGCTAGAGAGTTAAAAATATGTTTTCCTCCACTCATTCTTCCATGGTGACAACATATTGAATCTCCAAATTCTGAAATATGCTATGTAGAAATCCACCAAAGTTGGAACCCTTGTGTTAAAGACCATACATCATTCACATGGTGAATTCCAATGCTGCATACTCTTTAGTAACCATAGATGGGAAGCACATCTCTCTTCCCATTAATGCAAAGTTTGTCATGACACACTTCACATGTGGAGTTAATCATCCCAATAAAATTATGTTAAACTGATCATTAGTTCCATATTCTATATCCCTAGACCGATAACCCTACAGTCTGACATATACAAATTTAAAATACAAATCATCTATATCCAGGTTGCTTGATGTTAAACTACACTTCATTGATGGTACTATATTCATGGTAATAAAAAAAAATTACCCAATTTCCTAGGAACACAACATTAAATCTGGAACCCAAGTCTGAACACCATGAATTTAAAAATTGTGTGGGTTTTCCTTGGGAGAGAGTGGTGTGGCATGGGACTTTACAGTCTTCATTCACATTGGGTTCTAACTATCAGACCATACAATTCCACTTTAGAACACCTCTATCACCAAAATTTTTGTTTCATGATGATAAAATACGTTATAATCATCATCTATACCCCATTCCATTAATCTGTATGGACCGGTCATTCCATATGACCTTAATTTGTAGTATTATCATCTTTACCACATCGAATTAAACTACAGAGACATTTCTTATCACATAACCTTAAACTATATCATTATCATCCTTACAAAATGACATTAAACTACTATTTCCTCTGGAAATGTGGATGACCTCATTGATTTAAGGTTCAAAAATTCCAAGCAGTTTCTAATGGGTTTGTTCGTAGAACCGGAAAACAACCAATGATTCCACATCCATTTCGACCTACTTTCCAAAGGAAGGTTCTCATTAGTTCTGGACTGATGAGGCTTAAGAATTTTCATTGTTCAAGAGGATGGGAGTTTGGACTCATCAAATCTTTTTTTGGGGAATTATTATCTACTTAGGGACTCTCTTTATAGATTTAAGTTATGTTCGTGAATCCTTATTACATTACCAAGTATGAAAATGATCTTTCCTTTAGATCTGACAATCAATAATTAGTATATATGAGATTTAGAGAATATTTTATATGTATTATAGGTTCTTCATGGATAGAGAATCATCTGTATTTGTTAGAGATTATTGGTCAATGGTATCCTTCGACACATTATATTGAAATCTCTTGGTTATTATGATAACCATACTAGTTTTAAAGACACTCAGCGGGGAACTTGATGTTTATTATTATTCAGAAGGACATGAATTATTTCATAGTTGGGATCGTACCCACAGATGGGATACCTATGTATCTTTTTTTGTAAAAGGAATCAGAACCCATGTAGTTAAATTAAATATGTATGAGGTTTTATGCATGATTTATGGATCAAAGAAAGATGTTATAATTACTTTTACACTCTAAGATCACGTGATTCATACTCAGTGTGAGAAACAATGGGTATTAGTAAAACCAGACAATTGTTCCATGAAAGATGAAATTATAAGAAATAAGTGGGACTTATGTATGTATGACTGCCTAGATAGATGAAGATTAGGATTTAATTTAGGGAAGAAACCTGGGAACAAGGTCCATAAAGGTATATGTGCTTTATGGAGATTTAGATACTCTAACTCGGGGCTTATTCTTGAGAAGGATTCCCAAATTTGGTGGGGATTTTTGATTGGTTTTTTCTCATGAGAAGGAAGCCCAAGTCAAATGTAAATTAAGAATGGTTAAATGGAATTATGACTGGGGCTTACTCCTGAAAAGGAATCTCAGGTTAAGGGAATTATGACTATGGATTACTCTTGAAAATGAATCAAAGGTTAAGGAAATTTGGATTTTTGGGAACTTGGGGCTTACTCCTAAGGAGGATTCCCATATTAAAATAATTATGGTTGGGGCTTACTCCTAAGGTGGATGCCCAAAATTATGGGAATTTGAAGACTGGGGCTTACTCCTGAAAAGGAGGCCCAGGTTTGGGGACTTTGGGCTTACTCCTAAGGAGGATGCCCAAATTAGAGAAATTATGTCTGGGGATTACTCCTGAAAAGAAGGGCCAGGTTAGGGAACCTCTCATCTTGAAATGACAAGGATGAATGAATGAAGTCTCTCACCTTAGTGACATGAAGATATGTAAATCACTAAGTTTGGGATATATTCCACAAAATTTCTTTTTAGATAAAGAAGACAAACCAAGAAATCATACCATGAATGGCTTTAAAGTGGGTTCTGAAGGCTTAACCTTGAATAGGAGAGGTGGATTTGAATAAGATAGGTGAAATGGGCAGGAGAGGCACCAAAAAAATGATGGGCTCACAAGTCTTGCATGGGCGCGCAAGTCCTAGTCGCGCAGGTGTAACTGCACGACACATGGGTACTTGCATGATTGTCAACCCTTAAGGTAATACATGGGCGTGACTTGGATCAAGCCTTTAGTGTTATCCCTAGGGGCTTCCAGAAGAGGAGCGCGCAAGTTCTATTTAAGGGGTAAGACGGCGCGCAAGTGTGGCCATTTCCCTTAAGGGATGGCCACTTAGGTGTGCAAGTGATGATGATTTCCAACACATAGGCCTTCCTCCCCCTCTTTAGATCTTCCATTCTAGTTTGGAAACTACCTTAGAAGTGTTCAAAAGCTTTGAGACGAGACTAGCGCGCTAAGATCTCAAATATTAGTTTCTGGAATTTTTTGTCATAAGGGGGGCCCACCAGGGGTATTTATAGGCTTCTGAAGACCCTTGGAGAAATTAAAATGGGGCGCACAAGTCACTTGCATGACCATAATCATGTTGGGTCCTGAATTAAGGTGTTTGACTTCACTACGTATCCCATAAGTATGGGAATAAATCCAAACTTAGTTCTTGAAATATAGTTTAATGTCATGTGGGAAGAGAGTATAGGAAATCATAGTTTAGGGTCATAGAGCTCGGACCATAATAATGAATACATTGTGAGTTTTTTAACAAGGACTTCTCTTCTAGGGGACTGAAAGTGAAATTTAGGGTTAGGCCCAAAGAATTGGGGATGGATTCGGGGGATGCTCGAACATTCTTACATATCCAATAAGGATGGGAATGAAGCCACACATAGTTCTAGAAATACCCTTTATACAGATTTGGTTTGTAAACGTGAAGGGTGAAGGAGACTTTATTGCAATGATGATTTGACCCAAGATAAAAGGTTCGGTTATTGCCATAAATGCACATAGTCTTTAGAATATAACATGATTAGTGATCAATGAAAATAATGATTCTATCTCAGGTGAGGGTATCAAAAACTGTTGTAGTTAATTGTTGTACAAGAAAAATGGGTTGTACAGTTTAACATCATATAGTAAGGACACATGTGAACCAATGTGAAGAGATTGATTCTGGGGGAGTCATCATGAATCAACATCGAATGAGATGGAGGTGAACCGATGTGAAGAGATTAGTTTTGGGCTTGAACCACAAGAGGTTGCCTACGTACCCAGCCTAAAAGGCATGAGTCAAATTTTGTGTAGTTCAATTAAAGAATGAATTAGTGATCAAGTTATTCTTGGGGACAACAAGCTAAAAAATTTTGTCGGGACTTACGCATGGTTAGCAGCCCAGAGAGGGTGTTATGGTTTAAGTTTACTCTAAGATCACGTGAGTCATACACGTTGTGAGAAATAAGAGGTAGCAACAAACTTAACGATGCATAGTTTAATTTCATGTAGGAAATATGAAGGGACTATACAGTTTAATGTTTTACAGTGAGGACTATTGGTGCTGCACAGTTTAGTTTCGTGTAGTAGGGACAAAATACTGTTTATCGTCATGTTGGACGAAAGGGGGACTATGCAGTTTAATGTCATGCAGTAAGGACAAATATAGGGACACAGTTTAATGTCATGTTGGACATAAGGGTGTTGTATAATTTAGCATCCTGTAGCTAAGACGATGAGGAAAGTACAGTTTAACATCATGTTGTAGGAAAGGGGGAATGTGCAGTTTAATGTCATGTAGTAAGGACAAAAGAGAACACAATTTAACGTCATGTTGGATGTATTAGGGACTTTTTCATAGTTTAACGCCATGTTGGACGTACGGGACTTCTGTACAGTTCAGCGTCATTTAGCTAGGACGCCACAGTTTAACGTCATGTTGGATGATGATGCGAATAGTTTAAGGTCATATGCATCGACCGTTGATGCTGTAGTTTAACATCTTTCTGAGTGATATCATAGTTTAACTTCATGTTGGACGATGGTGCTTGAGTTATACTAAATACTTCTTCATAAATCTAGAATTGGTTGGGGTAGTGATGAGTTCTACATCCATTGAGATTAAAGAATATGCTCCATTAGAGTAGACCTTATGTATTGAATAAGGTCCTTCCAATTTTGGATCTAGATTGGGAGGATTCTTTCCTAGTATCATTGGAGTTATAAGAACTAATAACAATTCTCCCTGAACGAATGAACAATGATGAACTTTTTTTGTTGAAATATCATATTATTTGATTTTGATAGACTTCCTAGTGGTGCAGGGTGCACAATCTTTTCTCATCTAATCGTTCAAATTCATCCAATCACTTTTGAGATTGTTCATTTTTAGATGAATGACAACAAATGGCTAATCTAAGTGAGCGTAATTGAACCTCAATGGGAAAGACTGCTTCCGTTCCATATACCAATGAATATGGAGTTGACCACGTGGCAGTGTGGGTGGTGGTTCGATAATCCCATAAAGCATGAAAGAGTGTATCAGGCCATGATTTCTTATCTTTATCCACCATATTTTGCAGTATGTTTGAAAGTTTCTAGTTAAAAGATTCTATCTGGCCATTTAACACTGCATGATATCGAGGTGAATGATTGGATTTGATGTTGTATTCTTGATACAACTTCCTCACCTCAGATGAATATAAGTTAGTTACACTCTCCATCAATATGGTATGAGGGACACCAAATCTGGTAATGTTGTTAGACTTTATGAAGATAACAATTCATTTAGACCTGACTTCTTTGAGGGGTATTTCATATGCCCATTTGGAAAAGAAGTTAGTAGCAGCAAGAATGTACTTAACCTGCTTGTATGTAGCCGAAGGATAAGGTCCCACTACATCCATTCCCTATGTAGAAAATGGCCACGAGTATTTAGTTGTATGAAGCAACTTTGGGGGTTGATGAATGAAGATGGCATGTACTTGGAAAGAATGATAGTTCTATGTGAAATCAACACAATCTTGTATCCTTAAAGACCAAAAGTATCCAAGCCTTCAAATTTGATCAGATAGTCTGTGTCCAGACTGATGGGAACCATAGACTCCTTCATGCACTTCTTTCCTGACATCCTTTGTCTCTTCACCATAAATGCATCTGAAGAGAACTCCATCAAAACCACGCCTGTAAAGAATTTTTTCTAGGTGATCTGGGCTATCATAAAGAGTAAAATTTATCACACGTTGCCAAATTTTTTCTTTCCCAGCTTTATCAGGTGTAAGTGTTCCATTTTGAAGGTATTCCCTGATAGGTGACATCCATCATGTAGTATGACCATATGGTTTAGATATGGGACTAATATCATTGATTTCCTCTGTTCTGATTTGAACATAAGGTGAAATTGTCCGACGGTGGGCAATACTGATGGTTGTCTCGTCCTGATTTGGATCTGTCAGAGCTGTTTCTATATTAGCCAGTGCATCGGCTTAAGCATTTTCTGATCACAGGACATAAGAAAATGTCGGTTCCGTAGAAAATTCTTCCATTAACTCTCTGACGTAATCATAAAAAGGGATTTGTACTTCTTTTCTGATGGCATAATCCCCATTGACATGTTTGATTACCAGGTGTGAATCACCTTTCACCTTTAAGTGACTCACTTGTGCTTGAAGTGCCAACTCCAATCCTGAGATAAGAGCTTGGTGTTCTGATTCATTAAATGTACCGCCTCCCAAAAATGAGAAGGAATAAGGTAGCACTACCTTTTCTGGGGAAATGAGTACAATTATTAAACAAAATTTTTTGAACATAGGATCTTCCATTTTACTCCATGTTGGACTTCTGGAAGCACCATCAAAGTACATTTCCCATGTTTGAAGACTATCTTGAATAGAAAAGACTTCCTCATCAGGAAGTTCAATATCTGAAGATGAATATTCTACTGAAGGATGTTCAACAAGGAAATATGCCAGAGCTTGGCCCTATATTGCATTTTGAGACACATATTGAATATCAAATTGCTAAAAAATAACACCCCACCTTGCTAGACGCCCTGTAAGCATTGGACGACTAAGGATGAATTTGAGCGGGTTATTATGAGATACTAATTAGACCTCATGATGTTGTAAGTAGTGTCTCACCTTTTGAACTCCAAAGATTAATGCATGGAAGCACTTCTCAATATTTGAGTATCGGGTTTCTGTTTTAGGAATAGTCCGACTTAGATAGTAAAGGTTGTTTTCATTCCCAGCATCATTCTTCTGAGCAATAAAGGCACCCAATTATCACTCTAGAGATTTCACATAGAGGATAAGTGGTCTTCCTTCAACAGGTGGCATTAACACCAGTGGACTCAAGAGATACTTCTTGAGAATATCGAATGCTTCTTGACATTATTTAATCAACTTGTATGTGAATCCCTTCTTCATCAATTTGGGGAAGGGTTAAACTTTTGCCTACCAAATTGGCGATGAAACGCCGAAAATAGGCTAAGTTTCCTTGAATTCCTCTCAATTCCTTTAAATTTAGAGGAGGTGACATACCAAGGATTGACTTTCTATTCTTTGGATCAGCTTTAAAACCACGATGGCATACAAAAAATCCAATAAATTTTCTTGAGGTTACCCCAAAAGCACATTTTAAGGGGTTCATCTTCAAATTATGTTGCTGAAGTTTGTGGAATATGATTTCCAAATCAGCGATGTGATTAGAATTTTGTTTAGATATAACCACCAAATCTTCCACATAACACCCAACACACTTCCCTAAAAAGGGTTTGAAGATACGATGCATGGCATGCTGATATGTTACGCCTGCATTCTTCAGGCAAAAGGTAATTACCCCATAGAAAAACACACACTGAGGGGCTCTGAAAGCTGTAGATTATTCATCTTCTGGAGCCATTTGGATTTTATTATATCCTGATTATCCATCCATGAAAGAAAGTGCTTCATAGCCAGCTGTTGCATCAATTAAGAGTTCTATAATCGGAACTGGAAAATCATCCGTATGACAATGCCGATTAAGATCTCTGAAATCAATGAAAACTCTAATTTGTCCATTCTTCTTTTTCACGGGGATGATATTATCCAATCAGTTGGGATATTTAACTTCTCTGATGAAGTTAGCTTTGATAAGCTTATCCACTTCAGCTTCAATTTTGGAAGCATAGGTTGGGTGTGTTCTTCTAGCGGTTTGTTTGAATCCTCGATGTTCTTCTGGAAAACCCAAAGGATGAGTGGCAACATCAGGATCCATCACTAGTATCTTTGTATAGTTCCAAGCATATATATATATCGATTTTGTTTTAAAAATGAATCATACATCTCTTTCTCTTCAATAGTCATGGCCACACTAATTAAAGTGGGGTGTGGATCTTCTTTTGTACTCATATTTATTTCTCTAAGTTCATCCATGGTGGTAGAGATACACTCTTCAAATGCTGGAGGAGCATACCTAAGAACATCATCTTCTTCTTCAACATGTGTTATTTCTTCTGTTTCTACTTTCATAATAGGTGATGAATTAGAATTTCCATGATCAGAAGAGATTTTAAAATTTGAACATCTTGAAGAAGAAGTTTCCATTTCCGACCCG
This sequence comes from Viscum album, assembly GCA_963277665.1. Lineage (NCBI taxonomy): Eukaryota > Viridiplantae > Streptophyta > Magnoliopsida > Santalales > Viscaceae > Viscum > Viscum album. The sequence continues at coordinate 1,450,468,018 of OY728129.1, forward strand.
ATTGATGATGAAGGGTCTTCCTTGGGTAATATAGAAGAGATAATGGATTGAAAATCGACATCATCGTTCACCTATAACATTTCTCTAACTTCTTCTGGCCTGATTGGAGATGTATAGAGTTGTTGGATTTTATCAGATGAAATGAAGACATCTCCATTTAAGCCTTCATCAATCCTTGGTTAATCACCAATTTCTCCCATGCTGTCTGGATTGATTGTCTTAATTGAAATTATGGAGGTTTCCATTAGAGTATTTTGATTTGGGTCTATCCGGCCAATTTGACTGATAGGCAATACATAATTTGTACTCAAAAGTGTAAATGGGTTTACTGGAATCTTTTCCAAACCATATGGAGCATTAATTTTTGTAATCTCCCTTGTTATGGATTTCTCCTTTCCCTTCATGTGATAGAATTCCACCTCAATGCATTGAGATTCACATGTCTTGAACGAGGACTTATCACCATACAATGTCCCAATTTAACCATCGAAACAATATTTGAGACATTGATTGTATGATGAAGGGATAACTGCATGTTGATGTAGCCAAGGTCTACCAAGCAAGATGTTGAAGGCTGAGTCTTGAACAACAACCATGAAATGTGAATAGAATACAAGATCTCCAAACTGAGTTCTGAGTGTAATCTCACCCAGTGGTTCTTGTTCATTTTTATCATATCCTTGTAACATCAATGTAGAAGGAGATAAATCATATTCTGTGAGGCCCAATCGATGAAGTGTACAAATGTGGATGAGGTTGACTCCTGAACCATTATCAATGAAGACTCTTTGGACGTCTACACCATTGAACATGCCAGATATGTAAAAAGGTCTAATACGTCCATGCACGACATCATCTTCATCTTCATCTGTGAAATATATCACTACATGGAATTCTGTAGGATTATTCTCAACATGGTAGGCTTCAGCCGCAACAATTTCAGTTTCAAACTAGTGTGGACTTGACAAAGCCTCGATGAGTGCCTCCTGAAGATCCTTTGATAAATTCAAGGCATCTAGAATTGATAACTTGGCCAGTGCTTGGGCCAAGTGTTTCAATACATCATACATTTGATCTAAAGGTCAGCGTTTCCCAACAGGAACTTGTGGTTTCATAGGTGCCTTAGAAGTTGATGCTTTGTAAGTTGATGCATCTTGTATTAGGATTAGAGTTATTAGTAATCTGGGATTTTTATGATTAGAACGATTAGGTCAATTTAATTGCTTAGAGGAAGAAGGTGGAACCTCCAACCGATCATCCAGAATAACTGTGCCAGGACTGAATCTGCCTTGTGTAGATGAACTTTGTTGTTCTTGTTGAGCTTGTTGAAGGGATCTGTCCTAATTTCCTAATGCATACACAATTATAGCAGGGGTAGAATTGGAATAGTGGCCTCTAAAATATCCACATCTTCCCTAGTACCCAGAGCCTATAGAACTCCCTCTGATTCCTCTGTTTGATACAGGGAATTCAGGCTCATCAAAATCAAAACTGTGACTGGGATATGGATATGTTAAGTGAATCATGTTAATAGAACCAAAGATCAACTCTTAATTGGATGAAGACTCTACATGATTAGCCATTTTAGGCTGTTCCGTTTGGTGGGATGGTGCCCGTGGCTTCAAATTAGATGGCGTAAAATCTGCCAGAGTCAAAGACAACTTAGGCTTTGACACGATTTCATGTTCTTCTGATTGTTCCTATTTCTTTGAATTATGTCTCCCATTTGAGGATGTTCCCTCTGATGAAGAGGGTTTTTCTATGTCATTTATGACAGAAGACACAAATTGGTTTCTACAATTGCGTTCGAAAAATGGCATGAGTTCGGTTTATTGTTTTTATGACCATCCAATCATCATATTTTTGCGCATTTTTGTTCTTGACTTCTTGCCACCCGCCTTCTTCTTCTGGATCCATAGTAGTAACACATGATACCAGATATAAAGAACCTTTCAGTTTGAATTTTCCCAAGATGACCATTTTTTGAAGGAGGTCCTTGATGACAAAACAATCCTGAATGGGATGCCCCACATCTGATGAAATGGGAAATAATTTGGACGATCTTCATCTCCTTCCTTGTTTGGCCTCTTGGGACTTGGAAATTGAACCAAATTATTTTCCAGATCCAAAATGAAGTAACTAGGAAATTTTTCATTTTAGAAAGAGTAGACTTTGCTCTTCAGATCCTCAAATTCTTTTCATCTTTGATCTCTTTGATCATCTTGACGAAACGACCACTGTTGTTGAAGCTCAGGAAGCAGAGACCTTAGAGAAGATGATGGTTTTGAAGTAGAAACAGGTATAGGTTCTTGTTTTGGTTTAATTGTTGCAGTTTCTGCTTTACCCATTCTTCTCCCTGGAGCTAATTGAATAACATGAGCTTTATCCTTAGTCTTTAGAAGAGAGTCTTCAATCTGTTGAGCGATTGAATTAAGGTCTCGAAACCCTCCTGTGTATTTCGCAGGGACCAATAGTGTGCACAACTAATCACGCAAATTTTCCACACAGATTGGCAACAATTCTTCTTGAGGGAGTGCTAAGCTCAAGGAATAGGTTAATACCTTCCAACGATCAATGAAATCCCAAACCCTTTCATTCTACCTTTTCTTACAGTTTGTAAGATAAAAAACTGCTGTCTTTGTCAAAGATGCGCTGAATTGAAGAAGGAACCGTTGGCGGAGATCCTCCCTTCCGGTATTTGACCTGGATTGCAAGCTTGTGTACTAGACAAAGGTAGGCCCTTGTAATGACTGTACAAAATACCTGATCTTAACTACTTCCTGTTACTGAGGGGTTCCCATCATAGTATTGAAACGAGAAACAAAATGTGTTATGTGTTGCTCTGGGTCTCCCGAACCATTAAATATTGGGAATGTGGAACTTGAAAAATTTGATGGGGGAGGAATTGCATCAACCCATTTAGGGTAAGCTCTCTTTTCCAGTTGAATTTGAGAATGTTTTCCATCCATAGCTTCCAACAGAGCTGTTAATGACTCAATATTAGTTATTAACTTTTGAGAAACATCCGGTTGAGCTTGGACCTGAGCAGGTGCAATGACTAAAGCTTGGACACATGTGGTGGTTGGTACGGAAACTAATGGTAGCAACACCGATTGTTGTTGCACATGACCCATAGGATTAGACCTGTGAGGGTGTAATGGTAGAGGAGGATATTCTTGATCCATCTCAGTAGCCTCAACAAATTCCCTTAATTGACTAACTCCAGTACAATTAGGAGGAAGACTACCCTGAAGTATTTCTGCATTCAACCTCCTCAATTCCTTCATTTATTCCTCTTGTTATGCAAATCTTTTCTCTAATGGGAGCGATTGGCCTTCTCCAGAGGAAGGGCATGTAGCTTGATTATTTCCTTCCTCCTTATTGGAAAGATTTAAGAGAGGGGAAAGTGGGTTACTTGAATGATTACCTATATTCTGGGTAATCCTTTGATTTCGTGTACGCACACCTTCTTCATTTGTATCTGTGCATACAACTTCTTGAGCATGAACCTCTTCATATGATCCCTCTGAGTGAGCCTCATCTGGGGGATCAGCAACAACCTCATTGATAAAATTAATTGATGCATAACGCGTTGCATCTCTTTTATCAGCATTTTTGAGATATTTTCTTCTTCCATGTCCTTGTTGAGACACTGCCTTTTGTTGATTTGATCCCTCGGGAACTTTTTGATGAACTATAATTTGGAGGTAATATCCTGTTAATTTGGGTCTTTATTCCTCTTGTGGGTTCTTCCCTAATTGAGAGAAGACCAAATTTCTCTAAGGGAGAGATTGAGGATTTGGAAAAGTCCCCAATCCTATGGACTGGGGCTATTCCTACTGTTTCTGCTCAACTCCTCGAATCCTATTTGTTGATTCGGAGGGTTGGGTTAAAAGAGTCCCCAATCTAGCAAGATGGGGTGGTTCTTGAGTTGCAATATCTGAGAACATCTTAGAGGCTCTCCGGATGTTGTAGACATTAGTCTGGAAATTAGTTGGATGCATCAACTCTTAACACCTGGATCAAAAGACTGTTGGATGATTTCTAACACTTGTGTCACTTGATGATGTGCACGCTCCAAATGAGAGGCTTGTTCAATATTCTCGTTTTCTTGATGTAGGAGTAATTCATCAACTTTTTCTCTGTATTCCTAATTCTAGGAAGAACTAGTTGAGGCATCTTCTTGAGTGAGCCTTTGATTAAAAACAAATCCAATTCGTTGTCCCCAGCCATGGGAAATAACATTGTATGAGACCATTTTTGGCAGGCCTTACTGAATGAAGAGTACAGTGAAATGTAGTGCTCCATGAACATCCCATCCCCTAATATGAATACTAGATGGGGAATTGAAAATTAAATGGAGAAACCTTTTTAGTGCGCCAAGGAATGAACGTTGAAGGGCTCTCTGTTTCTTTTTAGCCTTTGGATATCGAGAAACTGAGAGAGAATCCAAATCAATTTCGTGGTGTAACCCTTCTATTATCTTGACATGATTATCATATTCATCATAAAATAATATTTTCTTTTTCAATTGACAAAGAGTTTTCCACATGTTGAGATGAATGTCATGAATTCCATCTTCCGTCATCATCTCTGGAATGTCATACTGAGAGTCAGCCAAAGGCCAAAACATAACTATCAGTTCACCTTTCGCCAGTTGTTTTCTCATATTCAGTACCTCCTCCTTATCATTTGATGAAGATTATTCTTCCAGTTTAGACTAAAGATGGTGCTTCTTTGTTGCTTCATCAAATTTAACAAGATCGGTAGAGAATTCACTCATCAAACTAGAAGATGCATGATTCAAGGGTGGTTCGGAGAATGACCTACACCCTGGGCTATCTTATAATTGCGAAAGTATTTCACCTGTTATTGGAAAAGCAACAGACATTACTAGCTTCACATTTGCAAGTCCCTCATGATATGAGGGCTTTCTCATCACTACATTGTCCTTTGGAACAATTTCCAGCCAATGCGAATTACTACTACATAGAGGAATTTCACAACTAAATTCATCATCATGGGGAGGACCACCATGGTGGGTTACAGCAAAAGATGAAACATTTTTCTCCTTGGCCTTCTGGCCACATAGAGGGTTCTTGTGGCTCTCATCTGAAGATGAAACTTCGAGATCGACCTAATTGTCATGAAGCAAGCCATCATGAGGAAGTGTCTGATGCAGACCCTCAAAATTATTGTTCCCACTATTGGGAACTGAGAGAGTAAAATCTTGAGTTGCAATAGATAATTGTCTGAGTGCATCAAGAACTCCAGCATCAAGAATGGCCTTATTACAAATTGGCCCTTGATTTCTTTGTTGTGTTGGGCGGGTCTTCTTCTTTGATGCCTTCTTACTCACTTTAGGAACCACTTGTTGATAAAAGTGGTCATTATGGGCTGGTGTATGTTCCTGCTCAGGAGAAAGGACCAGGTTAGGCTGATTATCTCCACTCAAATCAGGTGTATGTGCCTAACTTGGTTGTCTGTATGATATTGGGGAGTATGCCCCATAACCCTATTGGACTGGAATAGAGGTGTGTGTCTGTTCCAGAGTGAACTGTTGATCTGTCACTCCACTGGTAGGGATAGATTTTCACTTCTTTCCCTATGATGTTGTTGAAGCTGTTATAATATCCTGGCAGGCATCCGGAATATGAGCAGGGATTTTCATTTGCTCTTTCACCATTGACAGAATATTCTTGGTGACATCAGCTACCGGAACTGGAATATATGTCCATTCCATGCTTAGAGTAAGTGTGTGTTCCTGCTCCTTCCCTCCTTTTCCTGTCATTGAATTCTGACAGTTCTCAAGTGTGGGGGTAGAGAGTTCATTCTACCTCTTATTTGTCACTGGAGCTTTCAAACTGACTTCTCCAGGTGATACCAAATGAGACTGTTGGTAGGAATGATCAATACTAGCAGGTGTATGTGCCTGCTGATTGCACTCCTCCGTACGTGGTTGACAATCTTCCTTCAATACTAACAGATGAGTCTGTTGGTAGGATTGATGAGTGTAAGCAGGTGTGTGTGTGTCTGTTTACCAGTTGTCAACAAATTGGGTTGGCAGGCTTCATCGTATGTAGTCCGAAGATCCCGCTGACTAGCTGATGGTTTATAAATAGGTGTATGTTCTTGTCTATATTACTCCACCAGAATTTCCAGGTGAGATGGGCATGCAGCTGCCTGACGAGTCTGCTAGAAAGTGGAATTAAAACAGATGGGTGTATGTGCCCGCTCATTGCTTGTCACCAAGTTAGGTTGGCGGAGTTCTCCAGAAATGGTAGAGAAAAGAACCTTATCACTATTAACTGGTCGTCGCCCCTGGTGGTTCGTCTTTCCTGCTCGGGTTTGAGGAACCTGAGCCGAATGCCTGGAAATGACACCCTCATCATGTTGAGGGCGCACTGCCACACGAGTCTGGCGACGATTGTTGGTGGGAGCCCTTCGGAAGGACTCTTGTTTATTTTAATTAAGGCCTTGAGTGGCCTTCTCATTCACCTCTCAGAATATGGGAGGGAATGGTGATTGTGTTCTGGGGATAATGACCTGAAACGGTTGGAGACAGTAGTTAGCACCACATGCTTCTTGATCGCTGGTCGTCGCTGTCCGGATGACCAGGGTGAAATATTGACTTGGAGGGCTTGTCTAGCGGCCTCCAAAGTCAGAATAGTGCTGTTTTTATGGTACTCCTTAACCAGCGCATTTGATAACCAGCATTGAAGATGCTGAGTAGGTGATGTCATCCTCAGAGCGGAGGATGATCCAGCAGGAGTCGCAGTAGATGAATTCATAGTAGAGGTTTTCACAGCAGAGGCATTCACAGGCGTGAACATATGAAAATCCATTCCTGTAATATAGAAGATCTTGGAAAAGAGTGCCTGTTTGATATAACAAACATAATCAAGATAAGTTCGGCTGCTACATCTTTTGGATGAGAACATATGTTATCGATTGCTTTGTTGGCCCTCTCATTGAGTTTTAAATAGGTGCCTAAGAAATAAGTAAAACATCATTTTAACATGGTTAAGGATTCACATTGGGTTCACCATTTTTTGTTTCCTCTAGAATTGGGGATGACCACATTGATTTAAGGTTCAAACATTCCAAGAGGTTTCTAACGGTTTAGTTCGTAGAACCGGAAACATCCATTGATTCTATATCCATTTGGACCTACTTTCCAAGGGTAGGTGCTCACTAGTTATGAACTGATGAGGCTTAATAATTTTCATTGGTTGAGAGGATGGGAGTTTGGACTCATCACACCTTTTGGGGGGAATTATTGTCTACTCTGGGACTCTATTTATAGATTTAAGTTAGGTTCGTGAATCCTTATTACATTAACAAGTATGAAAATGATCTTTCCTTTAAATCTGACAATCAATGACTAATATGTATAAGGTTTAGAGAGTATTTTATATGTATTTGAGGTTCTTCATCGATAGAGAATCATCTGTATTTGTTAGAGATTCATAGTCAATGGTATCCTTCGACACTTTATATAGAAATCTCTTGATCATTATGACAACCATACTGTTTTTAAAGCCACTCAACGGGGCATTTGATGTTTATTGTCATTCAGAAGGAAATAGATTATTTCAGAGTTTGGATCGTACCCGCAGATGTGCTACCTACGTATCCGTTGTTTTAGAAAAGGAATCAGAACCCATGTAGTTAGAGTAAAGAATTATGAGTTTTATGCATATTCGATGGATCAAAGAAAGATGTCATAATTACTTTTACACTCTAAGCTCACGTGAGTCATACTCGGTGTGACAAACCAGAGGTATTGGTAAAATCATACAATTGTGCCATGAAATATGCAATTATAAGAAATGATATGGGGTTTATGTATGTATGACTGCCCAGATAGATGAAGATTAGGATTTACTTCCAGGAAGAATCCCAGGAACAAGGTCCAGAAAGGTATATGCACTTTATGGAGATTTGGATACACTAACTTGGGGATTATTCTTGAGAAGGATTGCTAAATTAGGAGGGGACTTATGATTGGGTTTTACTCCTGAAAAGGAATCCCAAGTCAAAAGTTAATTAATACTGGTTAAGAGAAATTATGATTAGGGATTATTCTTAAAGAATAGGCCCATGTTAAAAGGAATTATGACTGCGGCTTACTCCTGAAAAGGAAGCCCATGTTAAAAGGAATTATGACTGGGGCTTACTCCTGAAAAGGAATCCCAGGTTAAGGAAATTTGGAATTTTGGGATCTTCAGGCTTACTCCTAAGGAGGATTCCCATATTAAAAGAATTATGGTTGGGGCTTACTCATGAGAAGGATGCCCAAAAATAAGGGAACTTAAAGACTGGGGCTTACTCCTGAAAAGGAGGCCTAGGTTATGGGACTTGAGACTTAAGACTTATTCCTAAGAAGGAGGCCTAAGTGAAATTGAATTTATGAGTGGGGATTATTCCTGAGGAGGATTCCCAAATTAGAAGAATTATGACTGGGGCTTAGTCTTGAAAAGGAGGACAAGAATTAGAGGAATTATGACTAGGGCTTAGTCCTGAAAAGGAGGCCCAGAATTAGAAAAATTATGGCTGGGGATTAGTCCTGAAAAGGAGGCCCAGAATTAAGGGGATTTGGGGATTACTCGTGAAAAGGAGGCCCAGAAAAGTCTTCTCGTTTTAAAGGATGAAGTTGAATGAATGGTATCTATAACCATAGTGACATAATGAAATGTAAATCACTAAATTTTGAGAGATGTTCCATAGAATTCCTTTCAAGAAATGATGCCAACAAAAGAACCATGCCATAAATGTCTTTGAAGACGGTTCTGAAGGCTGAATATTGAATAGGATAGGTGGATTTGAAGAAAGCAAGTGAATAGGTAGGAGGGGCACCCAAAAAGAGATAGGCACACAAGTCATGTGTAGGCACACAAGTCCTAGTCACGCAAGTATACTTGTGCTACACAAGGGTACTTGTGCAACGGTTAACCCTTAAGGTAATACTTGGACGAGACTTGGCTCAAGCCTTTAGTATTATCCATAGGGGTTTCCAGAAGGGTGGCGTGCAAGTTCTGTTGAAGGGGTAAGGTGGTGTGCAAGTGTGGCCATTTCCCATAAGGGCTTTCCACTTAGGCGCGCAAGTGTTGATGAGTTTCAACACTTAGGCCTTACTCTCCCTCTTTAGATCTTCCGTTCTTGGAAATAAATTACTGTAGAAGTGTTCAAAAGCTTTGAGAATAGACTAGGGCGCTGCGAGCTCAAATTTGAGTTTCTAGAATTTTTCCGTCCTAAAATGGGGGACCCACCAGGGGTATTTATAGGTCAGGGAATACCCTGAGAGAAAAATCAAAGAGGGCATGCAAGTCACCTGCATGACCATTGGGCAGCACACATGTATACTTGCGCGACCTTGGTGGAACTTGCGCGACCCAAGTGAAAATGAATCTTTGTTCATGCCTTTGTTAATTTTTGTTGTTTCTTCAAAGGATGAATCACTATGGGTTCAATGTATTTCCCTTTTTCATTCGTTTAGACTCTGTGATGGAAAGGAGCGTTAACAATTACAGACCCCTAAACTAACTTGTGAATTAGTATGGCTTCCCCTTCCTCCTGAGTTTTTACATCTCGAAGCACTGGGACCTGTGCTAATGTTCCAATTTCCATTCCTTCACCTCTACCCAGAATGGACTCCATAACTATTGGATCCATTGTTGATTCTCCAAAACCACATTGTACATCATGTCTACTTCCATGATGCTCCCTCTTTACCCATTGGAATCGAACTTGAGGTGGATGGACCACTCCTTCGTTGGCCCATATGATTCTCTACATCAGTGTTTCTCCTAGGTAGACATCCTCCTAGCTCTGATGTATTTATAGAGCATCCCGGACTTGAAAAATGATGGATGAATACCATTTTGTATCTATATGTATTTACATGTGAACATGATCCAATGGTACCTCATCACACATGTGTGGTCTTCATGACATAATTCTAGATATACATTTAGAGTAATCATCCGCACACTGTTAAACTACCTTGTGAATCTGTGTGGGTTGTACCATTCATAGATTATCTCTCAGTCCACCAATGCCACCATCATTCCACCTTGAATGTTTAGGAGGAATGACCACTTCTCTCCAGTTCTCGTGTCTTCATCTGTTAATACAAATATTTGAAGAGGGAACTGGTTAAAGGTAAATTGATCTAACCAACAACTTTTCTTAGCACTTCCATCTAGCCCATTTGAATGGGAAACTTCAGAAGATATTCAAAATACCTGAATAAAATATCTTCTCAAGAGGGTAAATGGTATTTGGATATTAATACCCTCCCAGGTAAAAAATCCACACATATATACAGAAAGTGGAGATGCTTGTACATGTGTAGTGGCATGAATCCCTCATTGATATGCCGGAGCACATTATAATTATTTTCCAGGATTAGAATCGCAAGGTTGACATGTTTCCATATTTCCAGAATAACCTCAATAGTAAATATTTTCAGTCGCAACCCCATGTATGTGTCACTCACTAGAATCAACCATCCATATATAATTGTCATAATTAACCTATGAAACGTGACTATCTGTTGAGTATCAGTCTTGATGATTTACTCCCACTGCTTTAATTGACACTCTGTAGAATATGTTGATAATATCCTTCCTTTCCTTGAGGGTATACTCTAGAGTTTGTGCATGGCCTTGTAGAAATTTTATTGGATTTCCACTCACCTTTAGCAGGAACCTCCTTAGGGAAGTTCAGAATGTGGTAACCCACTCCTTGAAATGGAATTAAAAATTCCCATGATTTTCCTTAACTGTTTCTGGCATTAGATCCAGTAGAAATTTTTCCAAACATGGAATATGATCTTGATCATCCAACACAATATCCATAGGAATAAATTAATCATATATCACCCCCGAAATTGTTATTATTAAAATATGATATAGATCCCAAAGGATACTGAAGACCTCCCCATGTTGTAGATGAAATGTTTTTTTCTCTGATGACTGTCTTATCAGTATCTTGGGTATGATCACCCATGGTTGGTAGATATTAAATAGCGAATCTCATGAAACCATATACATACCCACATTATTTAGTTCTACACTAAACCCATCTCAATACGTGTATTCCATGTGGTTGTACGTGCACTCCTTAGGGAAGTTATAGCCCAAGCGCATATCCCTGTCATAAGTACACCCCTTCTCTCAATTTCATGTTCCTAACTTGATGATAGTGTTATATTGAAGTGGAGATTCCTCAGTCTCCATCCTTATCTTATCAATGTTTTTGGTATGGTTTTACAAGAATTTATCTGTGATGTCCAGGTGATACTTCTATATATAAAAATAATTAGATTTGACCCATTAGAATTTCCCTCATATTCCTCTAAACCAATAATCTAATTTTTCAAAAATATCTAGAGAGATTAAGACAACATCACTCAGACTGAAGCCTTATAGTATAAACCTCTTGAAAATAGAATAGTTATTCTGAGCTTCTGACTATAGTGAAAGTAGTGATTCCTGGCCAGAGTTAATTGGAAGATACTCCCAAATAATGATATTGTTTTCCATTCATTCCCTTTAGATAGAATCTAAAATCACCTCATGATCATCTTCTTCAAAGGCCATTCAGTCTAAAAACTTGGAAAATTTTAAAGGCTCTTGGTAGAGATTTTTCATAGAGTTCATTCATAGAGCACCAAATCATGAAGCATCATCTCACTATGGGTTCCTCTCAATGAAGAAACAAAATAAAATACCCTAGTTTTTTATGTTATCTCTGTAGGGTAACGATCCTAAAAACCATATTCGTATAGATAATTTCCTGTGCAAAAATAACAACATGAAAAGAGAGATCATGAGAGAGATTTTGGAGGTTTAGTATCGATAGGGTTCCCCATGTGCGCTATTTGTAGCCATGTAGCAGACAAAGCTTCATGGAATCCTCAACACCAATGCACATTGATAAACCTTCATCATAAGCCATATTCAAAATCGATAAATATTTTTGTCGATTCACCCTTAGAACACAACCGTCCTTTTCAGTCATCTCCAATTTTGAGGGGAGGTATTTTTTTTACAAAATATGTTCCCCAGGATAATTAGAAGATTTCATAGCTATTCGTTATGGAATCCAACATCAAACATCCCCAAAAAATCCAAAGGTTCTACCTCATGAAGTACCATCATGGAGACCCTGCTTCCTTGGGAACACAAAGGGAACATATAGTTCTTCTGTGAGTATGACACCCTCTAAGACCGTGATAAGGAAATTTAGGGATGACTACATGAGTACAAAAGATCCACACCCTATAATGAAGCCCAATTTTTTTCAAATAATTACTCTGAGAATCACAACTCACATTACTCATAAATATCTAGCTCAATACCCTCCAAATTCATGTTTATCGTGACCTTTTGTCGTCTAATCTCCCAATTCATGAAGAAACCGATCAATATAAACCAAATAAGAAATCAATCATCAAATATACTATAGTATTATGATACCCCATTTAATTTTTTTTTCTAGATATCCTAACTTAAGGTGTGGATTCCTTTCATGAAGTCATATTCATTTCATAGTGGAGGAAGGCCCTCCAGGTAACTTGAGGAATTGTGGAGCATTACGCCTTTGCAAATTACTCCTTTTCTAGATCTTAACTTCATGGAAAATTAGTGTCAGCATGCTTTGAAAATCTCATTCCATCATTAAGCCCCTAGACAACGTGAAGCACTGGAGCTTTGTAAATCACCTCTTAGTGATCCCCCTACTTTGTGAAACCCTCCTCCATGTAGCCCTCTAGGATTGTGTGCAGTGATTTGTTTGTCCCTTACGCGGTGTCCCTAATAGTAATTTCCAAACTATTGGTTTTAAAAATATGTAATTTTTTTTTAAATTTTAAATAAAGAACTATAACATGGACACCGATATTGACTAGTACTCAACACCCCCACCTTTTTTTATTGATAGTACATTCCCTACCCTAAGGGTTGATGAGCGATAGTTCTATAAATCTAGGGGTATGTAGTCAGTCCCCCATGTCTAAACTTAATGACATTAAACAATATACCACCAATGTCCTCAACACATGATGTTAAAATATGAACTCACTCTATGTTTACAGCCTATAATGTTTCTATATATGAATCACATGGGATGATATCCTCTCCACAAGAGTATATAAAGGATGGGAACTAAGATCCTATAACTTCTTTTTCTCTCAATCTTAAATCCCTATCACTTCAGTCTTTTTCATTATGTTCTCCTCAGGTAGTTTCCATGAATAATCCCCAATACACCAATGATAATGCATTATATGTTGGACTAACCTAAAATGTGATTTTATTTACATTTAATAGAATCCTTATCATAAAAAACAATTTCCTCCTTAGGAAAAACACATCAGGAAGACCCACACCATATCTCCTCGACGCATCTTTTGTGACCTAACATTCATGCCTACTTTTTCCCCTTGTCTTCCACATTGATCATGAATCATGTGGTATTAGAGGCTATTAGGGTCCATGGAACCCCCAATATCATTCACTAGGAATCTCACATGTGTTTTCCCTAGCCATTCCAATGGGAAACAATCCTGTTGTTTTCCCCATCTAGACTCTCTCATCTCTGTCACTTCCATGCATAATCTCCAACCATATGATCCAGTTCCATGGGCTACCTTCAGAGGTGTAATCCCCAAAGCCCCATACAGAACTACAAAGTCCTTAATTCCCAAATAACTGGGATACACATGAAATCTAATTAAAGTTCAGTCCCAACACCCTCAAGGACCACCATCGATTCCCAAAACATTTATCCACACCCCCCAACAATCCATCCACTCCATCCAATACTCCCATAATACATCCTAATTTTATGAGGGGCTCAGCATCCTATTGAGATCAGGAAACCATCTTAGGTTATTCTTACACATCATCCACATTCATCATCATTGCTTCTAGCATCAACTAGGAAGCTCTCATGTGTAACCCACACACCATCAATCGAACAAAATGGGTTTTCATCATTATCTCCTAAATCAGGTATGTTGGATGCCACCATGTGGTTCAATAACACCCTATGGTAATCCTTGGTGTCTCCCTCATTGGGGTGAACCTCTATTATCCACCATTAGTGGTTCCTATGTCAGTCTTCATGGTGTGGAAAATTCCCTTTATGAGACACACCATCCAAGGTCTTTTTCTAGAAACATTCTGATCCATCTATCCTGCAAACCATATAGGTATTCACTACTAGAGACATACCTCTACGATCCAAATCTATCTAGAATTATTTTCTATCTCACTATATCTTCACAAGATGTTAAACTCATATCCTACCTCCTGTTAATCTTAGGATGCATGAGAAAAACCTCAGAAGACATGCCTCTGGAATATGATACCATGTGATCGACAAGGGATTCCCTATGTTCTATGATAGAGATTCCTCCATAAGATTCAATCATCCAATGATGAAGAATGTGAATGGACAATGTTTCAGCATCATGACATTCTAGTGATTCTCAAAATTATTACTACCAAAACTGAAGGTTTGTACCCTGTCAAGACTTCTTAGAATGTCAATGAAAAAAGTAGTGTAATTAACCAGCATCCAAAAAAATATGACACCAGGAATAATTTTCTGGAATCGCACATTAATATATAAGGTTGACCAAGACTAGGTGATGAATTACAATGAGTAATCCTAGGATGGATGAACCAACATACCATCAACCCATTTCGATCAAGGAGTAGGCCTCACTGAGAAATTGATAAATCATTTATGTATTTGGAAATTAGAAATTATGGCAATAGTGAGGTCGTTGGTGTCAAAAATGTATGAGGAGGTTGTGCCCCAATGAAAGCATCAAATGAAATCTCCATAAAATTATATCAACATTGTGGAAATTCTCTCTCCCAGATAAATTTTCCAACTTCTCAATTCATATAATGGAACTTACATATATCCCAAATCAACCTACTGATAATGTTAAGAATAATCTTCATACTGAGGTATGTAAAAATCATTAACACCCATAAATTATCATAAATCCCAACTAACATCAGTTCCTCCAAGAACACTGTAGAAATATAGTGTACCTAATAAGATAAGAATCACCTCCAGAGTGAATGTCCCATTATAAGCCCTAGCCCAATTTTTTTTGTCATTATTAGCTTTCTTCATTATGGATGATTTACTATGGACCAAAGTCTCTGGGATACACTATGCTTCATCTATATATTTTGATATACCTAAGTAAATAACCTTTAGTATGATTAGAAAATATAATGAATAATTTTACCATGATTATTTTTTCCCACGATAATTCTTAATGGTGGTTAATCCATTTTATGGGTTGATTTCATGGTCATGTTTTAAATTGGAACACCACTTATTAGTATAATCCAATAAATATAGTTAATCTCTTATATGGGATAATATTAAAGGCCCAATCATATGATTTTTGGGATAAGATGATTACTTGGGTGAACACGATGATCATAGATAACATCAACACCATCAATCATTTAAATTTTCTCTCGCAAGTGGTTATTTTATCTTACCCAAAATTTATTTCTACAAATTTATATTGGCACTCTGATTTGAGGGAGAAATGAAAATTCTATAATTTCATATTGTATCTATTTGGAGAATACAACTATAAAAAATATATGATTAGTGGAGTTAACATAAGAAATTATAGAATTATATATAAGTTTTTATATATCCACCGTAATTGTTTTTCATAATAGAGATTATTTGTAGAGGATGATAGTTCATGGAGTGATATATTTAAGAGAAATAATCATTCATAAATAAAGATTAATTCTGAATGTAGATGGTTTGTAAGTGAGATAAAGCTGGACGGAGACTCCTTTTGACCCTTATATATTGGGGTGGCGAAATAATATGTGCACCACTGTGAATTCACCTGATATAACAACCCTTCTCTTTATTACACACTTAAAAATGATTTTTTTTCATAAACATTCAATTAATAAAACCCAACGATAATGAGGAATAGTGTCTTTGGGGATTTGGAATATTAAATGAAAACATGAGACATAAAATACCACATCTTTGTTGAAAACTTATTTTACATGACCACAACATTCCATCATACTTAGCATTAAATGGGATAACTTGGGGACATACTTAATAAAAGGGTGATCTATAAAGCGAAGTAAGGGGGTATAAAAGGAATAAAATAAAGAATAAAATAAATTTTATTCAATAGGAATATCAATTGATAATAATATAAACATGAACATAAAGACATTATATATCCTGATTATCCTAACCTGTTAATGTGGAAAAAACATACAACATGATCTTAGCATGAGCCAGTGCTCATTGCACATGTATTAGCATGAGTAAACCTGCATTGCACATGAATTAGAGTGATTAAAACCTTATTTCACATAAATGATCAAGATAAAAACCTTATTGCACATGGTGTATCATGATACAAAACATTACCCAATTCATTGGAGTGCTATCAGGGTGCACCCTTTATAAACATTTCATTTCATGCATATGTGTGCCACATGGATCATATTTTATCGAATCATTCAACATAATATGTTATTACAAAATTAATGAATGTGGAAAACATAAATGTAAGTACCATTAAATATGTTATTGATTATAAAGGTGAAATACCTTGATAGAGAAATGGTAATGGTATTCACTACATGATGATTTTGGCTTGGAAAATCATGGTGCAATTTCTACAGCATAACATCATCATATAGTAATTCATAATATGAGTTTATTAGAGAGAACGAGGTATATCTTAATTTATACATGAAATTTATAGTAAGGGTATCATGATACATAACTTCCTAACATATGAAATGAGATTTATATACATAATATGGGATAAATACTTGAATATAAAAAAGAAGAGTGAAATCTATTACTGATTTTTGACATGGTAACCGGTGTACTCAAAAGCCATTTATGAGAGAGAAACTGGCTTCTATTCATTAAAAAATAATGATGTAAGTATGGGATAGATTAAAAATAATATTCCAACATTTTTAATTGAAGTTAATGTTTTATAACAATATAAATAAACTCGGATTCAAAATGAGAAGGGAAGGAATATAAGGATCCCATACTTGAGTGTCTGAATTCAAGATCTTCAAGAGAGGATTCATAAGAGCTTGGGGTGCCTTAAGAGGATTTTAGAGAGGGTAAATAATATTATAAAAGTTCTAAAAATATTTTTAGGGAAGGGAAGTGGGATATTGGTGGGTTTATAGAGAAAATGAGAGGGTAATTCTTTAATATTTCACAAACAACGGTTTGGGAATATATATAATCAAATATTCAAAACCACAAAAATTGCAATGGTTTTTGTGTATATTTTATTCCAAAGTGGAGAGGAAAAATTATTTAATATGAAATATGGACTAACATTATAAAATATTTCCCTAGCTTATGTGGTGGTGAGTCACACTATCAAAGAAAATGAATTTAAAATCATAAAATATATTATTATTTAGGAGGATTCGCTGAAGTTTTACTAAATAATTGGAAAAAATATATAATCATATTAATTTAATTTAAAAACATATATTGGTCCAAGAATACCCATTTTATTATTTATTAAATCATTTTGGGGTCCTTTTGATGTCATAAAACACATATTTTATTTATACAGTATTTAAGATTTAAGCAAACTTCGACTAGCTCAGAAAATTATGAACAATTCACTATTAGATAATTTTGATGTCCTGAATTAAAAATTAATAATTTTTTACCTAAATAAATTTCTAAATATTTTAATTTTCACCTTTAAAATGAAAACCTGCATTTATTGAAAATTCATGGCTTTTGACAAAAATAGTTTTCAAATCATTGTAAAAATTACATTTAAATTCATAATAATTATATACTCAATTATTATTCCTAAAAGTAATTTGATAATAATATTTTATTAAAATATTAATTATTTAAAAAATTCATTAATTCTATAAAATAATTTCATTAAAAATTCATTTTCCATTTTATCGTATAAAAAATATTCTCTTATCATATTGATTACCTAATCATTTACAGATAAAGAACTGACATAATCATTATTTATATGAATTGTTTTTACAATATAAATAATAAAAAACTTAATTTTAAATGATAATGTTTAAATTTCCCAAAATTACAATTTTATCCAAAAAAATAAATTTATCAAATTAATTGTTTTTTAAGAAATACTATTCTTATAAAGGAATTGATGTAATAATACTTTTATTTTTTAAAAGGTATTAGACAATAAGTAAATTATTTCTTATTACATAAATCTTTATAACACCCGTATAAGACCTAAGGGTAACGTGTGTGATGATGATAGTCTCTTGGGGTGGCTCATATTACATCGCATAGGTGGTTATCTGTATTCACTTGATCCTCTCCTGTAGGTGATCTCGTTGAAGCTACAAATGATGAAGCATGGATTGGGTGTGGTCAAAAGAGAATCCCAGTTATTCAAACTCCTTTCAGAGCTCCAAAAAAAGAGATTTGTAAAGACTAACTCTACAAGATTAGGCCATCCCCCCTTTCATCTATGTAAAAATAAATATTTTTTAAAAACCTTAAATTTATAGCAGTCATGTGATCACTATTCAATGACTATATTATCAAGGGTAATGATACTTAATGGTTATTTAAACCCAATAATAATAAAAAAGAGTGTATGTGTTTTCTATAAGACATGAGAAGATATTGAATTTTATTCATAAAAGATTGGGTTGTTACAAGATTCCCCCCTTAAGAAATTTCTCCCACAAAATTCTCTTTTCCCACACTAAAATTTATGGGGGTAACTCTTCCAAATAACTTCCCTTAGTTTCTGTGATACTTTTTAAAAAATGTTATTTTTCCACAACACCTTGATATGGGGAATACTCTTTTTTGTATAAATGTTTCTCAATGATATAAGTATTCATTAACTTCTCTTTATAGTTGAGGTCATTCTCCAAAGGTACCACCTTTATATTGATTACATGAAATGGGTTAGGTATGTACTTCCTCAAGAATGATTCATAGGAGACAACAGGTACTTGAGTTAGGTTTGATGCGAGTTCTAGTGGATATTCCACCACTCCAATATGATTAAGGATCTCAAAAGGTTTGATGTACCTAAGACTAAGCATTATATTCTTCCCAAATCTCATAACTCTACTTCACAGTGATATGTATAAGAATACCATGTCATTGACATAAAATTATAAGTCTCATAGATGGTTGTCATCATAGATCTTTTGTTGACTATGAGAAGCTTTAATATACATCTAGATGGTCTTAACCTTCTCCACCATTTCATCGACCATTTCTGGACCTATAATTTTTCACTCCACAACTTCATCCCAATATGTCAGTGTTCTTCACCTCTTCCCATAAATGGATTCATAAGGATCTATTTGGATGCTTGTGTGGAAACTATTATTGTAAGAAAACTCTAATAGAGGAATATGTTGATCTCATCCTCTTTTGAAATCCCTTGAGAATGCTCTCAACATGTGCTCAAGTGTTTGGATAGTCTGCTCAGATTGGACATCAGTTTGAGAGTGATATGTTGCACTGATGTTCAGCTCAGTATTCAGAGAATGTAAGAGACACTTCTAGAACTTAGGGGTGAATCTTAGATCTCTATAGGATACAAGTAATATTGGTACTCCATGAAGCTTTACCACTTCTTAGATCTATATCTATGCTAGTTGATCCAATGAGGAATCCTGTCTAATTGAAATGAAGTTTTTTGTCTTTATAAGAAGATTTACAATAACCCATATAACATTATTTCCTTTGGAAAAATTTAGAAAGTCTAGTGACAAAGTCCATGGTGATGTTATCCCATTTCCATGTTGATATGGTTAATGGTTGCATCATCCTCTTATAATTATACCTCTCATCTTTCACTTACTGAAATACTAGGCACTTTGATGTATAATCAACGGTCTCTTTTTTCATGTTATCCCACAAACAATTATCTCAGAGATCATGATACACCATTTTGTTTCCTAGGTAAATGGAGAAATTTGAACTATGTTAATCATCCAAAAGTTGTTTCATTTACTATATATTTTATAGAACACATAGTCTTGACCCAAATTTCACAATTCTTTTTTCATTAACATTGATATTCGAGGATTTGCCTTTTATAATATTTTTTAATTTCTTTTGAATTCTCACATCATCCTTTTGAGTATACTTTAACCATTACAAAACAAACAATTGATAAATCATTTGTTAAAGGTTTGATGATTTTATATTCTTTATGATTATCATTTCCATCATCATGAAATCTAAGAAGATTGGATTCTTTTCAATTATCATTAAAGATTGAATCACTGAGTCCTTTCTAATTAGGACATCTTCCACATTGTTCACATTCTCAGAGTGTTAATGTTTTGATCAATCATAATCTTTGATCATGTATAACCATCTTCATTAGATCATATTCATCTCTTTCTATGAGAATATATACTTGAGGCTTTTTTGATTCTTATATATTTCACACTTTTATGGAAAGTGTTAATAGTTCCAAATTTTCCAAGAAAAAATTACTGAAACCCACTCCAGATCATGTCTTGGATAGTTTTTCTCATGAACTTTCAATTTCCTTGAAACATAGGCAATGAATTTTCCATTTTGGATCAACACATATCCAATAACCTTCTTCGAAGAATCACTAAATTCTAGGAAACATTCTCTACTTGTGGGTAGTGTGACCACGGGCATAGTGATAATCCTCCTTTTCAAATCCTTGATGCTCTCTTCACATTAATCATTCCAAGAAAAAAATACTCTCTTCTTGGTTATCTTGGTAAGAGGGTTCACCAATGATGATAAATTTCTTATAAATTTGTGATAATATCCAGCTAACCCAAGGAAGCTATTGATATCCGTCATAGATGTTTGCCTCAACTATCCATAAATTGCATTTTTCTTGAAGGGATCCTTAGATATCCAATTGTGTTTCCTAATATAACCCATGAATGATACTTTATTCAACCAAAACACAAACCTTTTGTAATTTTTATAGATATTCTACTATTATAACTTCTCAAGTGTAGTGTTTAGATTCTCCTCATTCTCCACCATGGTTTTGGAGTATAATAGAATAACATCTATAAAGATAAAAACAATTTGTAGAGGTAATATCTAAAGACACTATCCATTATGTCCATGAAGAATACTAGAGCATTAGAGAGTCTGAAAGGCATTAATATGAATTCAAAGTGCTCGTACCTTATACGAAATGATGTATTGGGGATGTCCTCTTACACCCTTACATAGAAATACCCCAACCACAGATCCACCTTAGAGATGTATTGTGTTCCACATAACTGATCGAAAAAGTCATAAATTTGTGGCACATGATATTTATTCTATATCATGATTGTGTTAAGGTCACTATAATAAACAAAAAGTCCCATTAAACCATTTTTCTTCTAGATGAAGAGGACCGATGCACCCCATGGTGAAACACTTGGATATATAAATCCTTTATACAGATTCTCATGTAGTTGTTTCATTATCTCCTCAAGATCCACAATAGATATTCTATATAGATTCTTGGATATTGAAAATGACAAATGTATAAGATCAATAAATAATTTAATATCTCTTCTAGAAGATAGACCAGAAAATTCCTCAGAAAACATGTTAGTGAATTCCCTCAATATAGGCATGTGTTTAAAGATGTTTCATTCCTTAGACTCAGTCATCCTAGAAAGATAAAAATTCGCAATGGGGAGTAATATACATGCTTGATATGATAGTTCTAATGAATATTCATCCTCCTCCTTGCACTTGTATAGAATATAGGGTTGATCCAGCATATGGAGAGTGATTTCCCTCTCCTGGAAATTTATGTTGGCTCTATATAGGGAAAGCGACTTCGTGATAGGAATTTCATCAAATTCCACCATAGGGAGTATGATGAGGTTCGTTGGGATGTTCAATAAAAAAATTGTGATAGGGGAGGAGTTATTTCCATGTGATGTGATAATTTCACAATTACACATTATCATCAACATCTCCACTTCAATGATAGTGGTGGTGTTTGGGTTGTTATACTAAATAGTCAGGATATAAAATATTTCATAGAACAAGAATGAAAAATTACATTTTCTATATTTTAATGAATAGCAAGTGTACCTATCACCACTTCATTTTTGGGAATCACTTTTGTAGTAGTGATAGAAAATATTTCCCTTCCTTGGATGTTGTTGGTTTCCTCCAAAAATCTTTGTCTTATGGAAATGGTTCACAAAGATCCATGGTTCATTATAGTTGTAGCAATGAACAATGTGTTGAGGGTCAAATTGAGTGTTCCTTTCCTATTATATAGCAGTAGGTTTTTATTGTCGGTAATTAATAGCTAGGTTCCCTTCTCTTCCATATGTGAAGAATTCCCTCATCCCCATCCGGAAATTTATAGGGTGCTTCTTTCTGCACCTTTGGCAAGTGGGGTGCTTGATTTTATTATCATTATTGGATTTAACCATCATACTGCTAGAATTAACATATACTTTCTGATTTTTACCCCTATGATACCCCTAAGATTCTCCGATCTGTATTTAAACATTTAGGGAATATCAAAAAAATTCCCCATAGCTATCAAAGTCATGTATTGATAGGTATTTCCATAAGTTATGTTTTATCCGACCAAAGAAGTGATCGACCATGCATTTATGGGTAACAAAAATAATGGAGGCATTTAATTCAAGCCTTGTGTAGCTTTCCATGTATGCTTTAATGGATTCTTCATCTTATTTGCATGAAGGAATGGAAATCCCTTTCCATCTTAAGTCGGAGGGTTCAAGGAAAATATTTATTGTAATGTTTTTGGAAATCCTTCTATTCCAATGACTCAATATTTTCTTTAGGCTTATTAATTTTTATCAATGTCCACTATTGATCAACATCATCCTCCATATGATAAGACACTATAAGAACCTTCTCATTTCCGGAAAATTGAATGATGGAGAATATATTCCCAATAAATTGTATCCATTGTTCAGTGATTTAGGGATCAGATGATCCCTTGAATGTAAGAGGCCTTTGTCTCATAAAGCTCTCGATTAAGACTTTTTCATTCTGGGGGGGGGGGTTGAACGTTCTACTTGACCTATATTTATATTCAAAACATTATTTAACTAAGAGATTATCATGAATTTTTTTTATTCCTACTCCCATAAGATTGGGCATCCCATTTGAATTGTCATTTGATTAATCTTTTCATAAGTTGTTAGCCTGAGTCCTCCTATTACCGGCCACTGGATATAATAAAAGGAAAGTTAGGGGTAAGTTTATTAAACACAAAAAGGGGAATAAAATGAAAAAAGGGATAACATATAAATTAAATTTATTTCATTAAATTATGAATTTATAGGCTTCAGTCTATGTAATCCATGATCTACTTTACAACATAGGAGAGTTTGTTTCTCATTAATAATGGTTCATACTAATCTTAAGAGATTACTGAATCATATCCCCCTAGAGTGTCTACCATAGAGTGCCTCAAGGATTGTTTTTTTTGAATTAGTTTCAATTGAATTCAATCTCAATGAGGTGTTTTTTGGTTTTACCCCTTGATACATCTGTTCTGGAGCCACATATAGTTGTTTGTATCCTGATAGTGATGTATTTTATTGATAAACCACTTACACTATAGTCACAAAAATTTAAGGATTATTTTCTTATACTCAGTTATAGCCCAAAGGCTTTCACTATAGTTTTATTACCCTGGTCTCCAAAATAAATAATCCTATACATGGATACCAACTTTCAGAACCCTAATCATTATTACACACTTAAACATGATATAT
Source organism: Viscum album (assembly GCA_963277665.1). NCBI lineage: Eukaryota > Viridiplantae > Streptophyta > Magnoliopsida > Santalales > Viscaceae > Viscum > Viscum album. The sequence goes on from OY728129.1 coordinate 1,450,491,837, forward strand.
TTCATGAATTTGCACTTAATACATCCCTGAAGATCGATAGGTCTAGTGTCTTTGTGGATTACTAATATTACACGAAAAATCAAGACATAAAATACAACATCTTTATTGAATATCTCCTATTACATGACCGTAACAATCCTTCATAATTAGCATTCTAAGGACATAGATAAGAAAACGGTGATCTATAAATCCAAGTAATGGAGTAAACAAGGCATAACATAAATAATACAATACATGATAAGAAATAGGAATATTAATGGATAACAAGAGAAACATGAACATAAAGGCTTGGTATAACATGATTATCATAACATGGAAATGTGGAAACCACGTACAACATGATATTAGCATAGTCCAACGATCTTTGAACATGGGTTAGAATGGGTAAACCCTCATTGAAAATGAACTAGAATGAGTAAAATATCATTTCCCATGAATTATCATGATTAAAACCTCATTTCACATAGATTATCAAGATACTAAACATTACATAAATCATTAGAGCACTATTAGGGCACACCCTTTTTAAACATTTCATTTCATGCATTAGTGTGCCACATGGATCATATAACATAGAATCATTAAAAATCATATGTTATTCCACAATTAAGTAATACAGAAAACATAGATTTAAGTACCATTAAATAAGTGTATTTTTACAAAGGTTAATTACCTTGGTATAAAAATAGTTATGGTATTAACTATATGATGATTTTGGATTGGAAAATCGCAGTGCAATATTAGCAGTATAACGTCATCTTATAGAAATTCATAAGCTGAGATGATGAGAGATAATGATGTATCTTGTCATTTATTCATGAAAAATACATTAATGGGATCATGTAACATAATATCCCAACATATGAAATGGAATTTAGATGCGTAATAGGGGAAAAATACTTTAATGGAAATAAGAAGAGAGAAAACCCTTATAGAATTTCTACATGGTAATGGGTATACACAGAAGGAATTAATGAGAGAGAAAGTGGTATATCATCATTCAAACATTAGAAGGTAATTATGTGGGAGGTGATAAATCATAACCCAATATTTGTAATTGATTTTAACAGAGTATTACAACATAAAAAATCTTGGATAAAAACTGAGAAAGAAGGAATGTAAGGATCTCTTACTTGAATGTGACTTTAAGAGATTGAAGAGGGGATTCTTGAGAGCTTGGGGTGCCTTGAGAGGATTATAAAGAGGATAAAAAAGATTAGGGATGTTCTACATAGATATTTAGTGAATAGAAGTGGATGCTTGAGTGGGTTTATATAGGAAATGATCGGTTAATTATTTAATATTTCACAAACATAGGTTTTGGAATCAATATAATTAAATATTCAAAAACAAAAAACTTCCCATGGTTTTTTCCATTGTTTATTTGCAAAAGTGGAGTGGAAAAAATTATTTTATGTATAAAATAGCCGAACATAATAAAATATTTTCCTTGGTTATATAGAGGTGAGTCAGACTCTCAATGAAATGAAATTAAAATAATAACATATATTATACATTTTTTCAGATTCACTAAGGATTTATAAAATAAATTAAAAAAATAAAATAACATTATTTTAATAGAATACATATATGTGCTCTATAATACCAATTATAGTGCTTATGACATCATTTTGGGTCATTATAATGTCATGAAACACATATTTTATTTATACGATATTTATTTTTTTCATAAAAATTCAACTATCTCAGAAAATTATAAAAAAATTGTACTTTGGATAATTTCAACCAACTAATTCCAAAAATAATATTAATTTTATCTAAATAATTTCAAAATATGTGAATTTTCAATTTTAAAATTAAAAACATCATTTATTGAAAATTTATAGTTTTTAAGAAAAAATGTTTTCAAACCTCTGTAAAAATTTCATTTGACTTCATAACATTTATATTATCATTTATTATTCAAAAAAATTATTTAAAAAAATATTTTATTAAAAAATTAATTATTTCAAAAAATCATTAATTCCTTAAATTAAATTCAATAGAAATATTTTTTTATTGTATAGAAAACTAGAACTCTTATCAAACTGATTATCTCAAAAGTAAATTTTTTACCAAAAATAAAGAGAATTGATCAAATTCATCATATTTTAATAAAGACTATTCTTATAAATAAATTGAAGGAATATGAATTTTATTTAAAAAAATGGATTATACAATAAGAAACTAATGCCTTATTACATAACCCTATAACGCCCCGACCCCAATTACCTAGAGTCAGTGCATAATTTTAATACATTGGCATGATTACAAGGAATCAACTCCCGAAAGACCAACCGGTTTATCAGTCTTGGAAAATAGATTACATACATGGATGTTACATTAAACTTTTGGAAATAAAACACAACATAAATTATCCTTTGAGAATTCCTTTAATCCCATAGCTTAACCCTGCTTATCAATTATAATACACTTCTTGGAATCCTGAGAAAATTAAAACATAGAAAGGGGTGAGCTCAGATGCTCAGTAAGGATAACAATATAGCAGAAACATTCATAAATAATCATAAACATTTAAGTCAATGTATGAGACTAAAACAATAGCCTTTTTAAACTTAAACTTCATAATTATATGGAAATGATACAATAAAATAATGCCATTTACTTATTCACATGGATATTCTACAAGTCGAATAATCACATGCAATATCAATAGCCACTTTCATAATGATGGAATGAATATTGCCAGACTATCATAACCACATAGTCAAGGCCTTGTTCCAAGACTACAAATATGATTTTTTCAAGGCCTTGTGCCAAGACACTAGTTTGTCTCATGAGACCTACTAATGCATTGAAGAGCTATAGCGGGCTCCAGCCTTCACTTACGAAGTCTAATGCATTCCTCATATGAAAAGGTTTAAATATAACATAAACATTCGTATTAAAACTGGCATACGAAATGTCAATACTTTACCAATAAACCATGAATGGTAGAAAAACAACATATCCAAAGTCAAACATATCAGAAAAACTTCAACACAATATGTAAGATTTGTATCATAATAAATCAACTTCAAAAAAGTTTAAAATCCATTAAAGGATTTTGAAATATATAAAAATGATTTGTAAAACTCTTTGAGAGAAATATCCATTTTTCCTGAAAACATTTAAAAGTTACACAATTTAGAAAGGAAGACATTTAAAGACATTTTTGAATCAAAGTGTCCCATACCACTTTGAAACTTTTGAAATTAATTAATATTTTAAAACATTTTGGTCCAATTAAATAAATCCATAAAACCATTTTGAAAACATGGACATTATTGAGAATGGTTTAGAAGAATAAATCTTTAAAACAGTTAAAATGATGTTTTATTAAGAAGTCCATTAAAATAATCCCTTTGAAAACTATTTTATGAATGATGGAAATGGATAAAAAATATTTCCTTGTAGAAACTTATGTAAAAACAACCTCGGATAATAAAGAGATTGTGAAATTTACCCTTACCTTGTACTTTCCATTAGTTTAGGTTACATTTAACCTCTTTTATGAATATCATAGTATGTTATTAAATTATACTAGAACCATATTAATATTTAGGATATCATACATGATTCATTTATGACTTTATAATACCCATTTAATAATAATTGCCATGTTAAATTAACATTTCGGTTAATAATAGCTTTCTTTATCGAACGTGTTTTTACTTGTTACTCTTGATTGTATCACTTAGATCAAGATTTAAATAATTCCTGAATATAAAAAATTATTTATATATCATATATTTTTGGAATATAAATATGTATACTATACATATATATGAAATGAAAAACACCGTTTATGGAGACGATATTCCGTACGTACGCATAAATGATATTTCCGTTTTCCTTTCGTATTAAACAGAATTAAGTGAATAAGATATATGTAAGTACATATATATATAAATATATTTATATATATCTCCAGTAGAATTATTATGTCATATATTACATACTTATTAGTAATATATATTTTTATAATCGTCGATGAATGGCGAATGTGGAAATGAATCTCATCGCGTCGTGGAGACGATAATCCTTACGTACACATGACCGACAATATCATTTCCTTAAAGGTGTGGAATTTGTGGGTATATTAATTTTAATGAGACATTAGAATGTTATTTTCATTATTTATATACATATTAATCATCATTTTACCCATTCAAATAACATAGTGTTGAACAACAAATTATACCACGATGTGGAGACAATAATCTGTATGTATGAACGCATGGTGACATTATCATTCATAAGATGGATAGAATAATGAATATAGTTGTTCCATATTTATAATAACATCACCGTATATATAAGATAATGGATTTATTATTTTAAAATGTAAACAACAAAGAAAGAGTAAGTGGAAGAATAAGAGAACTTGAAAGAGGGTGGTGAAATCATTACCTCTTCTTCGGGTTCTTCCTTTTGATTTGATCAAAAGGGATCCTTAGGTTGGCTTTATGACCAAAGTAAGGACTCTAGGATGAATTTAGGATAGTTGGGAGGATATTTGGGCAGGGTTTGGCTGATCCAAATGGCTTTGGAGGTGTGAATTTGAGAGAAAGGAAAGTTCCCTTTTATAAGAGGGGTGAGGGGTACCTTTAGAAAAACTTAAAATATTATTTTATAATAAATTCATATACAGTTTATAATGGATCAAAAGTGACTTATATAGAGAATAGGGTTGGTATGTGTCTAATTCCTATCAACCAATAGGTTTTCGAAAAGTGTAGGTTACCATTTTAACCTTATCATTTAGATTTAACTCTAAGGTAAATAATTTACCTTTTACCATTTCTTCTTGTATTCTTACACTATATGGTAAATAAACATACTATATAATGCCAATAGAACCCCAATTGATTCATGAATGTCATATATATTATTATATAAGTATTTTTGCCGATACTTATATTTTTAGGACCATTATATCAATTAATAATATAATATTGTTTTAAAAATATGTTTTATGTCAATTTTAACACAATTTGGTATTTGTTTTTTGTTAAAATAATAACAGTATTATTAATTCAAAAAAAAAAATACATTGAATCAATACTAACATGTCATATTCACCTATAAAGTTTTTTTATGTCATAAAACATTTAAATTTTATATATTTTAATATTTATAAGACCATTTTTTTGATTCTTTTATTAATAAGGTAATTACAACATCATCATTGTGTCATTAATAAATTTAATTATTTAACCTCTAAAAATTACAAATAAAATACCATTATATTGGAAATATATTTATCTTTCTAATGAATATTTATAGAATAATGTATCTTATATATAACCCTATATTAAAAATGCTTTAGTTTTTAAACTTTGATTTTATCTCTTTTAACTCTTCTTTAAATAAAATAATAATAAATGTCTTAAAATAATCCAAGTTGACATAAAGGGTCATATTTTATTCCTAAGGTTGTTTTTGTCTAATTTAACTTATCCAATATAATTAAGACATGTTTTAGGGTAATAATAATATCATTTTAACCCTTAATTTCCCTATTTACTTTTAAGCATGGTAAATAAAAGTAAAAAGTTACTATTCACCAAAAATTATTTTTATCTTATTGAAAAATATTTTACTCCTTGATATAAACCGTGTCTCTCGGATTTTTGAAATTCTACTCATAGAAGCAGTAAAATTGTGTTTTATGTGAATTTGCAAAATCTCCTAGGAGATGGACAAAAGACGGTGAAAATTTCAATAAACTTTTTATATTTCTAAAATTATTATAAACTGACTCTAATGAATTACATTGAACTAATATAGGTATTATGTATCTAATTTTACCTAAAATAAATTTAAATAAAATAAATAATTATTTAAATAAAAATTTGGGTTTTAACTATAACTCAGTGTGTTAACTATTCATCCAAAATTGAAAGTTTTCAGAAAAATACCAAAATTTCACCCTAGGCTAATTTCAATATTCCGAATTAAATAATGAAGTCTATTTTACCAAATTCAAAAAATAGATGTTGCATTTATTAATTTAAAATTAATTACTGTTGTCAAAACCAAAAGGCATATTTTTAATAAATAATAACTATCAAAAGATTGACACTTCTTCATGTCCAATTTCAAAGTGAAATTACTTACAATGACCAGAATTGGATTAAATGGTAAAAATATAATCTATTTTTACTTCCAAACCATTAAATTGTATAATTTTACACAATAAATTATTTTTATTTAAAAAGTTCTTTTTATTTACAATATAGAATTTTTCACTGTTCACCCAAATATGAAAGTTATCAGAATAACACCAAAAATTTATTGAAACTAAATTATTATGTCCCGATTATAAGTAGTATGTTTATTTTTTCAAATTGAATATATAAAAGTTTCAAATATTTTATTTAAAAAGGGTTCACCATTAAAAGGTGGTAAAAGTGCATTTTTTGAAAAATACTTCTTTTATCTAAAAAAAATGAATTTGTTCTTACATTATGTCTAAGTAACTCATGATATGGATTATAAAATTATAAGGATTGTACATCGTCCAAAATTTAGTTAATATTATTCATAACCTCTTTTCAACGACTAGTTTGGTAAGTCGTGGTGCACTTGAACTCGGTGTTATGTGTAGTGCAAGTTATTGAATTACTTTGAAGAAATAACGTACTATGAAATCATGGGGTGTTACATTCTTACCTCTTTCAATAAATTGCATCCTCATAATTTGGAATTGTTCTTCGAAAATAAATGGTTGAAAATAGAAAACACCTTTGTGGGAAAACCCTTATTGGAAATTGGGTTAATAAAATTTATTTTTAATAATAAGAAAAGGGAAATAAAAAAGTCGCCACAAAATTATGATCTCGATTAGGATAACATTGGTGGAAATTAGAGACACATAATTGGAGGAAAAACGTAAATATTTACAGGAAATGATTGAAGTCATCAGTCACAAACAATTCTAGAATTTAGGGCCTCAAATCCATCAATATAAGATGATTTAAAATTTCATCTGTTCAACAAAACATAAGATATTATGATAACACATTTTTAGTTTTAAGATGCCTTACCTAATGTTTAAGAATTTATTTTTTCATATAATAAGAGAAGAAATATATATATATATACTTGACAAGTAGAGTTCCATCTTTTAACTAATTTCTACCACAAACTCACATTTCACTCTAAAAGATAATAGAACTTAAAAAATGTTATATATATTCTATTCATTTAGGGTTCCAAAAAATTTAATTATTAATTCATCTACCAGACCCTCTAAAAAACTACATTATTCAATTCAGGACATCACGTTGGTCAGTGATAGGTTATGCACCCTTGTCTCCCTTCAGTTACAGGTTCAATTCTCGTGGCCTTGCCTGACGCCATAGGTTGTCGCCTGACCTCCAGGTTGTCATTTTTATGGAAACCCAAAAATAACCTTAACAATAGTATCCAATTTCAAAATTAATCCATTCCAGCCTTTAGAATTATCCGAAATACTTATATCCAAACTCTGAGTCCAAAATTTATAACGAAGTTAAACATAATGAGGATCCTTTTTCCAGGTAATAACATGTGAACGCCATCATCATGTATTCTTTTACAACAACGCAATATCCTAAATTACCAAAATCGACCATCTCTTATTCCAAAATCACTACGTCATTATCAGGACCATATTAAGGATTACCTTTCCTCTAACCATGTATCTTCAAAAAAGTGTAGATTACTATTAAGTCACTTTTCTTAGAACCATATAATCTCAAATCCTCAATAAAATAGTACTACAGTATAATCCTTATTTATCTCCATAATTCATGTAACCAGTATACTGTTGATACAACACTCAAATGAAATAATTCTATAATAACAACATAAGAACACTAGTCATTCATATTCATCTAAGGTAATATGATAACTTGGTTATTATCCAATAACATCATTTGCGGTATACACTTATGAATGGGAAATTGATTCGTGTAGTGTCCCAACACCTTGAAGATGGAGCATTTTACATTTGAATTTTTTTACCCCTGCAATCACGTACTTTGTGTCCTTTTTTCTCCACACTTATAACAAACTCCCATTCCCTTCAATCATTTACCTTGGTGATTCTTTCAACAGTTATCAAATATGGGAAAATCCATCTTTTCCCTCTTCCCATTTTCCATCTTTCTCTCTTCCATCCTTTTCTTCTCTTGATTCCCTTCAAAGCCAGTGGACTTGGTGAATTTTTTACTTATCTTATTAACACATGATACTATTTCTTCATATCTTGAGAATACATGGGTGACTATTTTCCTTTTAAATGTTGGCTTAATATCGTGAAGGATATGATCCTTCTTACTCTTTGGATCATACGTATTTCCAGAGTTCACATTCCTTCTATTGGTTTCCATTTCAATATAATGGCATACACTAGGTCAGTTTATAAATAACAATTCAAAGTTCCAAACATGTGAAATACCTAATGTAAATTGAACAGTTTTTGGATATAATCCATAATAACAAAAATGTTTTCTTTAAGTAGTTATATACTCATAAACCCATCATATTAGTTTGTAAAGAAAATGAGAATTATTTTAAGCATATCCCTCGGGAGTGTCATAACCAAGAGTGCAGCAAGGCCCATTATTGTGCACCAGTTCTCATTCGAGTCTAGCTCAAAGATATGTTTTTGGGTTTTACCCCTAGGTATATATGTTCTAGAGCCACCTCTACATGATTTTATCCAGATAGGGATGTATTTGATTGGAAAACTCAAAAAATCTTTACATTACCAAAATTCTAAGAAGTTCTTATACACTAATCATCAAAGTCTACCTTACAGTAATGTGCTCTAATCAGGGATTATTTAAATCTAGTTTCCATGGATATTTCTAAAATTCCTCTGATACCAAATGTAATGCCCCAACCCCAATTTCCCAGATTCGGTGCATTATTTTAATACATTGGCATGATTACAAGGAATCAAGTCCCGAAAGACTGATCAATTTAGCAGTCTTGGAAAATAGATTACATACATGGACGTTACATTACTCTTTAGAAAATAAAACACAACATAAATGATCCTTTGAGAACACCATTAATCTCCTAGATTAACCCTACTTATCAATTATAATACACTTCTTGTAATCCTAAGAAAATAAAAACATAGAAAGGGGTGAGCTCAGATGCTCAGTAAGGATAACAATATAGTAGAAAAATTCATAAATAAGCATAAACATTTAAGTAAATGTATAAGACTAAAACAAAAGAATTTTTAAACTTAAACTTCAACATAATATGGAAAATATACAATAAAATAATTCCATTTACTTATTCACATGGATATTCTACTAGTCGAATAATAACATGCAATATTAATATCCATTTTCATAATGATGGAATGCATAATGCCAGACTATCAAAACCACATAGTCAAGGCCTTGTGCCAAGACTACAAATAAGATTTTGTAAAGGCCTTGTGCCAAGACACTAGTTTGTCTCATGAGACCTACCTATGAATTGAGGAGCTATAGCGGGCTCCACCCGACACTTACTAAGACCAATGTATTCCCCATATGAAAAGGTTTAAATATAACATAAACATTCAAATTAAAATTGGCATATGAAATGTTGATACTTTACCCATAAACCATGAATGGTATAAAAATAACACATCCACAATAAAACATATAACAAAACCATCAATACAATATGGATGATTTGTATCATAATAAATCCATTTCAAACATGTTGAAAATCCATTAAATAATTTTGACATATATGAAAATGATTTGTAAAATTATTTGAGAGAAATATCCATTTTTCATGAAAACATTTAAAAGTCATAAAATTTATAAAGGAAGAAATTTAAATTCATTTTTGAATAAAGGTTTCTCATACCACTTTGAAACTTTTGAAAGTAATTAAAATTTTAAAACATTCATTTTAATTTAAATAAATCCTTAAAATTATCTTGAAAACATAGACATTGATGAGAATGGTTTTGAAGAATAAATCTTTAAAAAAATATAAAATGATGTTTTAGTAAAAATTACATTAAAATAATCCCTTTGAAAACTATTTTATTAAACATGGAAATGAATAAAAAATATGTCCTAGTAGAAACTTACGTAAAAACAACCTCAGATAATAAAGATATTGTGAAATTAACCCTTACCTTGAACATTCTATTAGTAGAGGGTACATTTAACCTCATGTATGAAGATCGAAGTATGTTATTAAATAATACCAAAACCATATTATTATTTATGATATCATACATGATTCATTTATGACTTTATACTACCCATTTAATAATAATTTCTATGTTAAATTAACATTTCAGGTAATAATCACTTTCTTTATCGTACGTGTTTTAACATGTTACTCTTGATTGTATCACTTAGATAAAGATTTAAACACTTCTAGAATATAAAACATGATTTATATATCATATATATTTTGAATATAAATATTTATAATATATATATATGAAATGAAAAACATCGTTTATGGAGACGGTAGTCCGTACATACGCATAAATGATGTTTCCATTTTCCTTTCATATTGAACGGAATTAACTGAGTAAGATATATGTTAGTATATATATATATATATCTATTATAATTATTATGTCCGTTATTACATACTTATTAGTAATATATATTTTTATAATCGTTGATGAATAGTGAACGTGGAAATGAATCTCATCGTGTTGTGGAGACGGTAATCCGTACGTACGCACGAGCGACAATATCATTTCTTTAAAGGTGTGGAATTTGAGGGTATATTAATTTTAGAGAGACATTAGAATGTTATTTTCATTATTTATATTCATATTACTCATAATTATATCCATCCAAATAACATAGTGTTGAATAATAAATTACATCACGACGTGGAGACAGTAAGTCATACGTACGAATGCATGGTGACATTATCATTCATAAGATGGATAGAATAATCAATATAGTTGTTACATATTTATAATAACATCATAGTATATGTAAGATACTGGAATTATTATTTTAAAATAGAAACAACAATGAAAGAGTAAGTGGAAGAATAAGAGAACTTGAAAGAGGGTGGTGAAATCATTACCTCTTCTTCGGGTTCTTCCTTTTGATTTGATCAAAAGGGCTCATTAGGTTGGCTTTTTAACCAAAGTAAGGACTCTAGAGTGAAGTTATGATAGTTCGGAGGATATTTGGGCAGTGTTTGGCCTATAAAAATGGCTTTGGGGTTGAGAATTTTAGAGAAGGGGATGTGGCCTTTTATAAGAGGGGTGAGGGGCACCTTTGGAAGAACTTAAATATTATTTTATAATAAATTCATATTCAGTTTATAATGGCTCCAAAGTGACTTATATCAAGGCTAGGGTGGGTATGTGTTGAAATCCTCTCATCAAATAGGTTTTAGATAAGTTTAGGTTACCATTTTAACCTTATCATTTAGATTTACCTCTATGTTAAATATTTTAACTTTTACCGTGTCTTCTTGTATTCTTACACTATATGGTTAATAAACATATTATATACTGCCAATCGAACCCCAATTAGTTCATTAATGTAATATATATTATTATATAAGTATTTTGGATGATCCTAATATTTTTAGGTCCATTATATCAATTAATTATATAATATTTGTTTTAAAAACTATTTTATGTCAATTTTCATACTATTTGGTATTTGTTTTTTGTTAAAATAATAACAGCATGATTACTTCAATAAAAATACATTGAATCAATCCTAACATGTCATATTCACCTTTAAAATTCGTGGATGTCATAAGAACGTTTAAATTATATTTATTTTAATATTTATAATACCATTTGTTTGATTCTTTTATTAATTAGTTAATTAGAACATCATCATTGTGTCATTAATAAATTTAATTATTTGATCTCTGAAAACTATAAAAAAAATACCATTATGTATGAAATAATTTATCTTTATAATTAATATTTATAGTCTAATTTATCTTATTATAACCCTATATTAAAAATGGAATAGTTATTAAACATTGATTTTAACTCTTTTAACTCTTCTATAAATAAAATAATAATAAATATCTTAATATAATCCAAGTGAACCTAAAAGGTCATATTTTATTCCTAAGGTTATTTTTTGACGAATTAAACTTATCCAATAGAATTAGGACATGTTTTAGGGTAATAATAATATTATGTTTACCCTTAATTACCCTATTTACTTTTAACCGCGGTAAATAAAAGTAAAACGCTACTATTCACCAAAAATTAGTTTTATCTTATTGAACCACATTTAAATCCTTTATATTAACCGTGTCTCTAGGATTTTTGAAATTCCACTTATAGATGTGGTAAAATTACGTTTTATGTGAATTTTCAAATTCTCCTAGGAGATGGGTAAAAGACGGTGAAAGTTTCAATAACATTTTTCTATATCTAAAATTGTTATAAACTGACTCCAATGAATTACATTGAACTTATTTAGGTATTATGTATCTAATTTGACCGGAAATAAATTTAAATAAAATAAATAATTATTTAAATAAAAATTCGGTTTTAAACTATAACTTAGTGTTTTTCACTATTCATCCAAAATTGGAAGTTTTCAGAAAAATACCAAAATTTAACCCTATGATAAATTAGATATTCTGAATTCAATAATGAAGTCTATTTTATGAAATTCAAAACATAGAAGTTACATTTATTAATTTAAAATTAATTACCGTTGTCAAAACCAAAAGGAGTATTTATAAGAAATAATAACTATCAAAATATTGACACTTGTTTATGTCCAATTTCAAAGTGAAATTACATAAAATGACCAGAATTGGATTAAATGGTAAAAATATAATCAATTTGTACTTCCAAACCATTAAATTGTATAATTTAACACTATAAATTATTTTGATTAAAAATGTTCTTTTCAGTTAAAATATAGTATTTTTCACTATTCACCCAAATATGAAATTTATCATAATAACACCAAATATTTACTGAAACTAAATTCTTATTTCCCGATTCTAAATAAGAATTTTATTTTTTCAAATTGAATATATAAATGTTTAAAATATTGGATTTAAAAAGGGTTCACCATTAGAAGGCGGTAAAAGTGCATTTTTTGAGAAATACTTCTTTTATCTGAAAAAATGAATTAGTTCTTACATTATGTCTAAGAAACTCATAATATGGATTCTAAAATTATAAGGATTGTATATAGTCCAAAATTCTGTTAATATTATTCATAACCTCTTTTGAACGGCTTGTTTGGTAAGTCATGGTGCGCTTGAACTCTGTGTTATGTGTAGTGCAAGTTATTGAATTACTTTGAAGAAGTAACGTACTATGAAATCTTGGGGGTGTTACAAACCCCTTGTAGCACCCATATAATACCTTAGGGTAAGTTGTTCTATGGTGATATACTCTTGGGGAAACTCACATAACATCGCCTTGGTGGTAATCTATATTAACATGAACTTCACTTGTAGGCTATTCCATTCAAGCTTAATGTGTTGAAGCACAGATTGGGATTAGTGAAGAGTAAAGCCCAGTGACGTTGCCTTCTTTTTGAGGTCCGACTAATGAGATTCTTATGGTCTGAGACTATTGGATGAGTCAATCCCCTCCTTTGTCTATGACGAAAGTTTTCTTTCTTAAAAACCATAAATTTATATCAGTCATTTGATCACTATTCAATGGCTATATTTTCAATAGAAATGATTCTTAATAGTTATTTAATCTCAAGAATAAAAAAATTACATGTGTTTTATATAATAAATTAAAAGAAATGGAATTTTATTCTTAAATGATCAGGTCATTACACCTGAGGTATATCATTAACATCATTATTTGATCATGTCATTCACTTGATTTAGTTTTGAGTGGATTAATTTGTGAGTGCCTATGAAAGTTAAATGATTCATTGAAGTAATGAAAATAGAAAAGTAGAAATTACCATGATGTAAGTAAGATCATTCATATTGGAGTCTGTATAGTTCACCATTGTATACATGTTCCATGAACAAATGTCATTTATAGATAAATGGTTTCTATATCCCGTGGTCTCATAATTTATATGTGGTTTCATATCACATGGAATGATGGTGTCGTGTGGGGTTTTACCAATTAAAACCACTCTGAATGAACACCATTTTAATGAGGGAATCAGTTAACATTTTCAACCATCTTAAACACACATTGACTAAAAATAATATTCATTAACCAATATTTTTATGACTACATAATCCAAAAAATATGTTGATATGATTTCTTTCTTTTAAAACTCATCACACCCATCAATAGAGGATCACACATGGGAGAAATTAATATGTAACGATGGAATTCTACATCAAGATAGAAATTTTGAGAATAAAATATATCATTCCTAGAATATAATCATTACACCAGCCATCAAAGAAAACATAGGTAACCCACATAATTTTCCTATAGAAGAAACAGTGTGAATCACTATGAAAGAGATTAATTGTAATTCCCCCTATCATAGAAAAACTCTACGGATATCTATATAAGTAATTCATAAAGGAATCTCATAAGACCTCTTCATGGAGGGCTTCTATGGAAAATTCTTTCACAAGTAACCATTAATCCCAGGATGTCACTAAACTATTCCATGACATGTAGATCCCAAAAAATATATGGGAATATTTGGTTTCATAATATAATTTTAATTCACTTCTCAATGGTTCTATTCTAAGAAATATTTGACCTGTAGTGGGTCACATCCCAAATGAACCTTTTTATGAGTAACCAAACAATATTTTTCATCCTTAACTCCATGAAAATAATTTAATTATGTTTAATTAATCTTAATGGAAACATCATCTCCCTTTATCCTTGCTCAAGGACATAAAAATATTGTTTTTACAGGGCCTCTTCCAAGGCCTCTTGAGATACATGATCTGTCCAAACACATGTTCCCATTTTGATCACATATTCCTACCATAATAGAAATTAACTCATCTTTCCTCCCAGTGTGATGGAAAAATATGTGTAATTAAAATCATATATTCTATTGAAAAAGAGAATATCTGACATTAGGATACTGGTGAAACCACTATAGAATGTTATTATTCATCTTGGGTACTCCATATCATGAATCATGATTCCTATGTCATGAAATTGGCATATTTAATCCACATATTCAGAAAGAGATCTATATATGGAATAGGATATAGTGTAAGCATAAAAACCCAACCTCCACTCGAGTCACCTTCCATTTCAAACACCTTCGAGTAGCCAATCTATTAGCCTAAACATATTCTACCTAATCTTGGGTTGGACATAGTCCCCCAAAATTTCTCAAAACCCTCATCATCCCCTCGTTAATGATATCATACTTATGACCCATTTGGTATGTATCCACAACTATATTGGTATCCCTTTCATAATCCCAACTCTATCCTCAATATAGTATATTCGTTGTGAGTTGTTATTCCTTGATGAGTTATGTTATGTATGATCCATTTTACCATAACTATCAATTTTCATTATAATCTAGTAAAAATATATATTATCTAGTCAAAAATATATATTTAAATAGAATGTTATTCCCATAAAAAATATCGAGATAATATCATTTTCAAATCTATTAAGAAAAAAATATCCATAGCACACAATGATAAATTGCATGGAATTCTCATGTCACGTGTAGATAAATTGTGAAACATGAACTATATGGGCATTGATAAATCTAAATAGGGTACACAGTATTCCTCTATGATTTTTGATCCTAGAACCCCAGGTTTTACGAATGCATGGTCATAAATTTTAAATCAATTTTTTTAGACGCATAACCATAAAATTCTCTACACTTAGTCATGTTTTCTTGACATTTGAAAGCACCATATTGTTTGTTTTTACATGGCCTCAAAAGTAATTATGTATCCCAATATGTGAAATAAAAGTACATGGGTCCTAATTACATTAGTTGGGATACATAAGAATCTCTTTTCATTGACACGATCCCAACTCCACAACACCTATTTCCTCCCTTGATTGTGATAAATTTCAAAGGACATGAATATATCTATTTAAACCGTGGTATAATGGCATTTAATAGAAATATGTGGGTATCCTAAAATATATATAGACCTTCTCATCTCTATATATTTTAATTCAGTAAATTTCATAGGGGATCTTATAGTAAAATGGTTACATTAAAGGGTTCCTAAATAAGTTAAAAAATTTTAAGAGTCGTTGTCTATGAAATAACTCCCACTAAAAGTGGTGATATTAGCCTAAACTCCTATATTTTTAACCAATGCACAATATAATGATTTAGTTTTCGTAGTGAACTTCTACTATTTGAAAAATTATCTACACAAACTCAAATTCTCAAGGGAATGGTTGTAAATTAGAAATAATATAAAGAATAAAAGGTTTGTCAATTCAATAAAGATTTATAAAAATTTAAAAACAAGATTCAGTTCCTTTTTAACACTAACATTATAGTTTGTTTAAATTCCAAATTATTGGTGTTAGTCATATTTTGTTTTTAACTTTTTTAATTAATTATTGTTTATTGGACTCACATTTGTCTATGATATCATTTTTGTTCAAATAAAGTTGAAATAGATAGACGAATTTGATAAATAGTTGTGATGGATGATTTATATGTCCATTATTTTTGGGATTACTTATTTCATTAGGTTGTAATTCTTTTAGATAAATAAATTCTATTTTATTTTCCAAGAAAAGTATACTAGGAGGTTTTTAAAGAAGTTTGATATACACGTTTCTCTGCCATATTTATGTCCAATCATTATTGTAACCAAACATGTAAATAAATGTGATGGAAATGATTTAAATAATAAAATTAGATATGACTTATTAGAATCTTTTTTACTTAATAAAAACAAGAGTATACATTGTTTATCCTGTATGTTAAATAGTGAGGTTCCAAATAAAATTTTAAATTTGAACAAATTGCTATTATTAAAGGAATCATGTGGTATATCAATGTTAAAATTTATTATGGTGTAATTATTGATACAATTATGAATCTTGATTTATTATTTTATTTCAATTTTTATATGGATAGAAATATTGTAGAAAGGAAATATTTTAGGGAATAAATTTTATTTTTTCGGTAAAATATACATTATTTATAAATATAATATACAATAGAGTACATGCATTTTCATTAGGGAGCTAAATATATTTCAATTAAAAATTTATATTTACAATTGAAATCTAAGAAACCAAAATTATATGATGTTACTTAAGAGTTTCAAGTACCTAGGGTAATTTTATATTATTATTAAAGGGTTATTGAATTGATAAGGAATCTACTACGACACTCTTAAAGAAAGTATTTTATGATCAATTTACATTTTATCAATAAAAAAGAATATAATAAATTCATTAATGTGAATGGAATTATAACATATCAAAGAGTGTAGGATATATTATTCTTATATTTTGGATGAATTACTATTTAATAAATTTCAATTGAATTCAAGATTTTAACTGACTCCATCGGCTTGAGGTAGATGGGAAATTTTACTCTTCCTTTATATTTTTGTTTTTGTTTTTATTATATGTTTAATGTTTGGTAGGTATTACCCTTTCGGTTTAATTTCAAAGGATTAGAAACATAATGAAATTTAAAAGGTTAGTAAAATTAGAGAAGAATATAAACTAGTTTATTATTTGATGAGACCGATGAGATCAACAAGTGGATTCCCAAGACCAAATCTAAGATACAGAGGAAAAATATAAACTTTACGTAAGTTGGTTTCGTAATATGTAATGATGCATGAATTTTAGTTTTAGTGGACAAGAGGAAGGGTTAAAACCAAATCTTTATGGTGGATATATAAATTTTAATTTTTTATTTTTGATCAGTGTGAGTATATATAAACCATGATTAGAATGTATTCTGTAGATGTTGAGAGGGTAAATATTTGGTGGCAAAACACCAAATGTGAGTTTATGGGTTTTATTGGATGAAATTCTTCTACTATAATAAGATCACACTACAACATGGGATGTTGCCACATGGTTTGGTTCTTTTTTAGTAATATGTTTCAAGAGTTTTGGAGGAGGTCACATTATATCATAGTGAAATATGTATAGATCCCACACAATGAGAATAATATTTTTTATCTTATTGGTGAATCATGTGGTAATGAGGTTGGATATTACAAAATACCTTTAATTTAGTGGAAGATTAGTTATGGATATTATATAGGGTTCATACTATAATTTGGGAGGGTAAACCCTGAATCCCTAATTTACTCCATAATGGGAGTCAATGAATTGATAATAATACTCTAGAATGAGAGATTACACCATTATTCTTAATCTTATACAGACACATGACATTCAGTTTAGGGAATTGAATTTGTAACACCTATGGTTACAATAAAATGTAATCATGATTTCATTTTTCTAATAATGTTGGAATCATTATAATATGAAAAACCCCTTAATGTATAGTATGGAAAAAATGGTTTGGATGATTTTTAATTGGACGCCCTCTCAATTTCCACATCTTTATCCCATTTTGATGATGGTGTGTTGGGATCAATTCACTATAGTGATTTAAGTTTAGTTATTCTTATTTTATTTCTTTTGTTACACCTTTGATGTTTTTTAATTTTCAACTGGTTTCTTTGATGTTTTAAAACAATTCCTTATAAGTATGTTAAAGTTACTTTGTAGAGATGAGATTTCTTGTGAAGTGCATTGAAGATGATCAAGATGCCAATATTATCACTTTTTCATACCGTATATATTATAGTATTCTAACTAGTGAGTTTTATTAGTTATTTCAATGATTTTAGTTAAATAATCCATTATATCAAGTTCTTAATTTGGGGTTTTTATTTATTATCTGTGATAGGATGTCTACAGTAGAAATCACCCTTTGGAGAACTTTTTATACATAATTATGTTACCAGGTAATTTTGGCATCTTTTATGATACTATAAACTTTTAAATTAATTTTTTTTATTTTAATTTGATATGTTTTATAGAAATTATATGTTCCCTTGTTCAATATGATGTTTGGTATGATCTTGGATAGTGAAATATAATCATAACTATAGTAAGTGGCCTTTACATTACTATGGTTTTACTCATTTATTCATAGTATATCTGTGTTTCAATATTAATTTAATCATTTATGTGTGTATATGGAATTGTGTGGTATACTACTAATATATTTTATGGTATTATAATAGAATAATCTATATTATTGACAACCCTTACCATTAGTCTTCATTGTTTTTTATCCTTTAGAATAATATCTGGTCAAAAATTATACATTATTCATCTTCAAAAAATCCTAAAAAAAAACTCACTAACCTCAATAAAATTGTCTTATATGACTATAAAACCCATTTTTTCCTAGGCACACATACATGATATTGACAATTTTATACTGTAAAATAATCTAACAAACAATGTTCATCATCTTTATCCTCAATGATTTCTGACCCTTTGATAAATCTCTTATGAATTTTCATCATTCAACCACTTGATTTTTTTCATACAAAATCTTGATTATTATCACCATATAAATTATTGGCTATTATCATTATAAATTTCATGGTTGTAGTTAATAAATTCAACAATCATCCGCTTAGTTATAAAAATCTTCCCCTTTCTATTTTTTTGGAAATAATTTCACACTTATATGAAATATATAAAACCATATAAGAAAATTATAAAATATCCCCCTTTCATTCTTAATAAAATATCCCCTAAATTTTTGGATTTAATGGGTTTATTCCTTATCTGCATTTTCCACACTCTCTATTATTATCTCCCCCTTTCTTCATAAAATTCCAAGGGTTCTTATTCTCTCTATTAAAATGAAACTAGGGAATCAACCCCATCTTCATGGTACCATAATCATAATACTTATTTTTCCAAATATTGAGAGAATTTAACATTTTTAATGCCTTTAGAAATTCCAAATTTTTATTGTTCATTATACCATTTTTCATTCTCTCTATTTCAACTCATTCTGCTATAAAATATGAAATGAAAAAAACCTATTGATTTTATCAACTAATTTAGAAAATTACCTCTAAATAGATTTGGATGTATTAAGAACTTTCAAATTAACTCACATTAACGAATAGATAAATATTTATTTATAAATAATATTAAGTGTATTTTCCACTTAAAAATGGGTCTAATAAATCCTCTAAAAATATTGGGTTTGAACTCAGTGTAGGAAACACAACTTTTTTAAAAAATAATAAATTTTCGCACGTCACACATTATTCTCCATTAAACACAAAGGAATTATGGAATCCCATTATTTAAATCAAAATAATTTTATGATGTTAATCAAATGAACAATAAATTTTTAGTTAATAAGATGTTAAACATATATGAGGGAAATATGATATATGGTGGAATAATTTCTAAAACAATTAAATGGGAAAAAATTCATACCACATTATATGCCTGAGATAATTTTATTCGAAAGGTATTTTTCATTTCTAGATATGGTTTAACTATATTTAAATATTATTTACTAATTCTTTTGTATCTTATTAGATATTACAAAATATATATTAATAATATTTAGACCTGAGAAACCATTTTTCATATACAATATTCATTGAAAATCGTATATATTCTTAAATATAATAATCATATGATACTATATTATAAGTTCTTAAATATATAGTGACAATATTCCACAATGATATTAGTTGTTACTTCAACAAGCTATCCAACTTCTTCATTAGGGACTTCCTCCTATGATTACTATCCTAATACCATATTCTAAATTCTTTAATTTTCTTGGTACAATTTATAAAACTCATATATTTTATTGAAATAAGATTCCAAAAATAACTATACATTTACCAAATATACTTAATCTATTTTTAATTTATAAATAAATGGAATTGATTTTCCATTGTAGCTTCTTAGCTTCACCATTGATACCACTCAAATAATAAAATCACCCTTTACAAAACCTGAAATTTTCCATAATCCCGATTTATGTCAAAATATTTTTGTTTTTTTTTCGTTTTCCTATTTATTTAACAATGTTCTTAATTCAAAGACGAAACCCAATTGTTTTTAGATTTTTTTCTCTATTACCAATGAAAATACCAACTGTATAGGCAAATAACATCTTAAGATTTAGGAAAATAATATTTTTTAATACACACATATTTCATATCACTCTTCATTAAAATCATAAAAACTCTAACTATGTATCCACCTATATAAAATTCATGATCTACATGGATAATATCTCATAGTAAATACTACCTCAATGAACAAGAATATACACATGTGTGTAAAGGTTCTTCAAACAGCATCATGTATAGGATTTTTTTTGTTCTTCTCAAGGCCCCATATTTTCTCTTTAACTTTTTCTAATTCTTTCTCTATTTTACACAACTTATACATAATTATTTTTCTGTATTGAAATTTCTGAATTGGGTATCATTTTAAAAATTATATTTGAACCCACTTAACCATTATTCTTATTTTCTCATACCACTCAAGCTACTTCCCCCTATCCTAGAAGCCTAAATAGTGATATTACTTTCCATTATTCCACCAATTCATTATTATTCATTAATATATGTCTTATTATTCTTACATACATTGGTTTTATAGTGATTAATTGTGTACAAATAATACCAATTACTCTGCAAGTGAAGTCCTCCTTCCTTCTCAAAACATGAAATCATCTTCTAGTGTAACAACTCTCATTATATTCATTTCTTTTTAAATTATAAATAGATACCATCTTCTTTACATATACTTTAATATAAATAAATACATATTATTATTTATTCTTATATTTTAATAAATTTTTATCCCCTTCCCTGAAAATGATTTTTCTATAAAATATTATGATATATTACACACTTCCCTTAGAAAATTTATCTCCTCATTATTTAACTACATGAATATATTACTTAGTGAAATATATTTTTTCTTCAAAAAATCATCAAATATACTTGTTAAAAAAATATTTATCCTTCCCATAATTACTTATCGTTTCCCTATATTATAATATCTTTCATTATATCCTATATAATATTATTTAAAATATCTTATCCGATTAGAATGACTACTTCTACTTTTCTTACAGGTATTCTAGAAAAAAATTCATTATGAATTTACTCATCATGTGTCATTACTCTTTAGAATGATAAAAAATACATCCATAGGTACAGTTTGAATTCCATTTTCTGGGCACAATCTTTCTTCCCGGTCTATATTTTCATATCAATCCAATAGAACTATTATTAGAAGGATAATAATCAGGATATTATAAATCCAAATATTATTCATATGTTATAAGTGAATTCAATCCATTATTTTTTCAAATATGAAATCATTCCAATATATTATTAACCAAATATTACAATTTGACCACGAATCCCAAAATAATCACATTGTTGTTAATATTTCTCTCTATGTATTTTCATATATGATTTAGTCACTCTCTTCAATATCATACTATTATTTACTATTTTATATTTTTAATTCCCCTTATCTCATAATTTTAATTAAATTACTATTCATTATTCCCCTGAATGATTATGTATCTACCTTCAAAACCAATATTTTCTATAAAAATTAATCTATAAAATTAATGATATTCCTATTTCTTTGTGACTAGGAAAGCCTAAAATAGGTTCTTAATCTACTAATATTGAGTTTTTATCATTCCATAAAATTACCTCCTAGCATAATGTCATAAAGTTAAGCTATTAAATTTAATAAAAAAAATTATCCTTTCTTCATATTACCTTTAGAGCATATTTAGTTAACTATCATTTACTTATTATAATGATAGTAAATAACTTTACAAATATTTTTAAAATTTTACCATTTCTAATATAAAATAATTTCTAACACAGATTAAAAATTCAAATTTTACTTTAAGAAAGTTCACTTATTCTTTAGGTGACTTGTTTTTACTCTTAAATTCAAAGTCATCCTTTGTAGCCATTTTCCTATCAAGAATATATATATGTATATGTATGACATAATTCTTAATGAGATCATTGAGGAGTCATGAAATAAAATCATTGGATACTTTCAATAGCCTCTATATATATTCAATATTTTATTATAAATATTCCTCACTACCCATCCCTAACAAATTATCATGTTCGTCATTATGAGTACATTCATCTTCCTCAATGTACAAGGACATCTCCATGAAGCAATGTGTTTTTTTGGATTTGGCATCTGTTTACACCGCCACTAAAATTGGTGTTGGAATCCAACATGAGTCAATGCCCTTCATTTAGTGGAGGTTTTAATAAGAATCATAGAATGTTTATTTTTCAACAGTTTTTAGAGTTGTAGTGGTGGTATTAAAATAAAAAATACCAAGATTTTATTAGCAGTGTTAACCACCACTAAAATCTGAAGACTTTTTTTAAAAGAACCACCGATAAATAAAATTTTGTCATATTTAGGGGAAATTTAAACCCCCATCCTTAAACATATACCATTATATTATTATGGTTAAAACCTCTGTATAATAAAAATCATTATTTACCGGTGGTTTAAAAATCCTCTTTATGATATATAAATTTTTTTGCAGAATCTATAGCCACAAAAAAACCCAAAAAATGCATAGAATCACATAAAAAATGAAACACAATATAGTACAAGTATACATAAATCAATGTACACAACGTATACACATAAGGAAATTTTCACCATCTTAAAATCGTAGTTATTTATACAATGTACAGACAAAATAACAAATCACTTGTCATGGTATACTCTATACAATGAATGAATCATTAAAAAACTCTCTCCACTAGTCACTAGACCATTATGATCTCTTCTCATCACCCTCTCCATCTCCCTCTCTACTTCCTGCTATTGGCACCTGAAATACAATTAAATTGAAAATAAAAAAAAATTTATATTCATATTTAAACATAAAATAAGAAATAAAAGATTTTATCATTAAGTTAGTAGCCCTAGAAATAGCATTATAGGGTATTTCACTTTTCAGGTTCCTAGAATATCTTTATGATAAAATCCATTCATGGTTGGATAATTTTTTGTGGGTATCCCATGATGGAAAAAATAACACCCAGTAGAAGTATTGGGATAAATTGTGTTTTTCAGAGTACCATGGATGTCTTAGCATTAGGAATCGCAAAAGGTTTAATGAGTCGCTTTTGGATAATATAGGATGGTTCCTTCGCTCAAATCAAAATTCCCTCTTCTCAAATGGTTTTCATTCAAAATATTGTCCTCATTCCAAATTTTTTCATTCTCATCTTGGACAATGGACATGTTTTCTATGGAGAATCATTTGGGGTGATAAATATATTCTCAAGAATTTATATGTTGGGATAGTTAAATATGGTAATGATATTAGTGTTTGGAACTATCTATTGTTGGAAAATGATGAAAACAGAACGGTCTCATTGACAATTGGTCTAGTATTCAAAAATTTTATAGTGAGAGATATGATCAATGATTTATTGGAGGATTGGGATTGGGTAAGTATTTAAATCTTGATTAATGAAGTTGATTGTCATATCATTCTCATAATTCTTCTTTTGCTAGATATGGGAATTTGTTAGATTTTTTAGATAGTGAAATTATCTAAGAGGTACTAAGTTCTCTTAGGATAAAAAATGTGACTACATGGTTTGGATCATAATCATCATATTTATATCTGGAGGATTCTATGGTCTTTCAATGAAAATGGTGACCCAATATCTTATTTATATCGAGAAATTCATTTAATGGGTGAACTGTTGGAATGAAAAAGATTTGAGGCCCTCTTTGGGTAGTACATGGTAGGATTCTCAATTATGGACTCCTCCCCAACAGGGTTTTATCAAAATTAATATTGATTCTATCATCTTTGGAAATTTGATGGTTGGTGTTGGATTTATTTCTATCACAATAATGGATAGGTTGTCAAATACCATCACATGGATGTCCAATCTTCATAGAGTCTAGTGATGGGGGTGGCATATTCTATCCTCCAAGGCATCCTTCTTGGTCATTCAAAATATTTAAAATTTATTGGGGTGGAATCAGATTTCAATGAAGTGATTTCCACCATATCGACAAAATAGGAGTACTTGAAATTGTTTGGACGTATCCTAAGAAAGATTTGGTCTTTGACTGACATATTTAAAGAATGAAAATTTTCCATCTTCAATTGAGGGGGAAATATGGAGGCTCATATATTATCCGACTTTAGGAAATCACGGGATGATAATTGTTGGGATGACTCCTTCCCTGATTGGATTTATAGGTCTGGTGTTTTTGATCAGTAATATATTATCAATTTTATGTTAAAATAAAATATTAAAACATAAAATCAATTAAAATTGGTGAATTAAATGATTTTTATGTTTCAATATTTACCTTCTTACCACTAGTCATCGATGCAATATCACCAGGGAAAGATTCAGTCTTATTCAAATATAAATCAACCAACGCATTCTACAAAGAGAATATTTGACACCCTTGTTCCTGAATTGGGGTATGCATAAAAACAATCTCTTCATAAGTATATCAGGGCGGGAAGTGACTAAAATTAAGAGTAGATGCATCTTCAATCCTTGATGTCCAGGTAAAGATGTCAGATAGTACTAGTCTCAAACCCATACCATTAAATTGAGAAGGATTATTCTTCTTGAGGATGTGATCAACTAGGTCATTTTGGGATACTAAGAAGGACTGTGTGGGATTGGCATCCCATAGTTTTAAATTTTTACCTATAAATCAAATATCAACCATATTATAATCATTATCTATTAATATAGTGAGAACTAATAATAGGTTATTATAATGAAAAATGAATCCTTACCCTGACTTCCTTGGCATTATTATTAAAAAACTCTAATCATATTTTTTCTGAATATCCAAACCCCCCATTTTTAGGATTCTTAGTTCCCTAAATTTTGTGAATGCATTAAACCAAGATAAATCAATAATTTAATATATTTAATAGATAATATTTTCTTATAAATTTTTAAAATAATTAAAAATTTACAAGATTCGATCCGATTTTATAAGAACTCTTTTACCATAAAGTGTGTGGGATGATTTTTTTAGATCGGATAATTTCATTCTTCCATGAATCACCCTAAAATAAATAAAATGTAATTTAATAGTAATGTATGAAATTTCATCTCTTATAAATGTGAAATGATATTAAGATAATAAAATATATATTTCAATACCATGTTCTTCTCATCATGATGACTATTAATAAAAACTATCCATTTCTCCCAAGGTAGCCCATTGGGTACCTTATCATATATTTACTGGGAGCCCAACTGAATTTTCATTGAATTTATTCCATATTTCCATTTAAAATCATTCCATTTCTATCCTAAATTTATCAATGTCCACTTTTGTGCTTACACATCAGTAATGGGAATGTGAAGAAAACATATGTACAAAGAGATTCATTTTGAAAATATTATAATTTAATAACATAATAACCTTTAGTTAAATCACAATTTATTTAAATTACCTTTATCTTTGTGTAAAAAACTTCATTTTTTTAACATGAAGGAATATGCCCCCAATCATCATACGTAATAAAAAGGGTAACTGAATCTGCCCCTTGATGGCATTATATCTATCCAAATAATCCTGCATCGTCATTCGTTGGGACCCCATTAGAGACAAATGGGACAACTATATTTTCTGTTCATATTACAGACATCTAAACATTTCTTATTATTCCCAGTAGTATCATTATTTCCATATTTTATGAAAACACTGTTAGTAATGTAAAAAAATTGAAAAAAAATTATTAAATTTTTTTTGTAACTATAAAACTCACCCTAAAATATCCAGTGGATAACTGGGAGTGGCAGTCTTCTCCCACACTACTAAGTCTACTGAATGGGGAGGAGTTGGTTGATCATCTAATGGGACACTGACAAAGGGTGTGAGAGACATTGTAGGGGGAATAAAAATCGTGTCTCAAATTTTTTAAGGATCTAGATAGATAGATCATCATCTATCAGTATGTTTGATGGAATGTCAGCTGACATTATTATAATGCTTCCTCCTATGAATTCATAACATTTAATCAGAAAAAATGATACCACATGAAAACAATTTAGTTTACGATGAATAAACTCCATTTGAAACCCCAAAGGGTTAGTAACCATTAATAAATAATTAAACTCCATGTGAAACCTCAAAATATTAACTAGTGGTATAGATATAATAGACTTTCATTCTTCAACAATCATAGAAAAACTAATAGTGTGTCTAATAAGGATTGTACCTATCACTGTAGATATCCAAACATAAACCTCAACCTCCTCCACTTACTAAAAAATAGAAAGGTGTTTCACACAATTATTTTAATAAAATATGATTAGTGTTGTCATTATTATTCATATATTTTAAGTACCCATTAATTATCCACCTTTATACAAGAGAGACTTTTTACTTCAGATGATATGGAAGCCTATCTGATTAAATGTAACTTCCCATCATGATTCAAATAAATTAATACTTCTCAAAATATTATATTTGAGACCATCAGTAGAGATAATAATTTTCTTTTTCAGTTAATATTTTATCTATTGGGTTTGATCAATATCCATTAATATTTAGTGGTCTACCATAGACAGACAAAACAATACCATCAATATTTCCATAAACATTCTTACATGATTCATGTAACCTATCATGTGGGATGAAATATCACTATCTATAATATATAAATTGACTCCTTATATTCCTCTATACAATATAAAAAATAATTTCATTCACTTTTAACATTTAGATCTTATCATTATATGAATATATGTAATGTTCTGATAGATATTTCAGTCTATTTCACTTTAATTCAATATATGAATTAATTTCATATTATTTTTCATCTAATGCGTAAAATCAGTTTATGAATGGAATTAAATTTGATTTACTTTGGTTTATTTTTTTGTATCTCATAGAATAAGCATATAATTAATTTTCTATAATAAATTTCTTTACAACTATAGATAGAGATATTCTAACAATGAACAACCAATGGATTCAAATTTTGATATGAATGATATGGTATGATTTCCCTTTATTGACATCATTTTAAAACTCATATCAAATATATTTTCACCTTAACTAAATAAAGAACCATGTTTACATTCAAATGTTCAATTAAATTCTTAATTAAAGGAAATATTTTATTTAATATCTCTCCATATATGATTATTATTTATAGATCATTGATATTTGATTAGTTATCAACTATTAAGATAATTAGTATATATTTTTCCTATCATAAAACATCAAATTTTCTTTAATTATATTAACAACATACAAATAAAATAAAAAGAAATGTTCCACATCCCTACAAGGTCCTTTCCTAATAATTACATCAAAAAAATATGTCTCGACTCATTGATACATTACCTAGATTATAAAATATTAGATGTATCCAATAATATCTTTTTTGGGGTTTAAGGACACCACAGATCCACTAAAGAATTATCTTTAAATTATGTTCATTTTAAATAAAAAGAAATTGATTGCCAAAAAACTGAACATTAACTTATAAACCTTATATATTAAAAATAAGAACTTCACTTGACCTAGTCATTTAATTGGGTGTCAATTATAATAAACAATGTCTACCAAATTGAACTTAAACATTTAGAAAAGTGAAATAAAATAATGGATGAAATATAAAATTACATTTACACCATTTAAATAATTATATCCTATTTAAAAGAGTTGGGACTACTAAAACATTCATTTCTTTATATGTTAAAAATTATTAAAATGTTAATAAAAAATCATAATTATTTATTACATTATTTCTATGTCAAGGGATGGGATTTTAAAAATGATTAATGAAACTACCTACCTCAATTGATGTCTTGCACAATACTCTTGATAAAAAAGACCTCTAATGGGTCTACAGGCACATAAAAACTATAAACACATTTAAATCAATTTTCTAAACTCCTAACATCAAAATTATAGAATAGAATAATTATATGGAAACTCATTGGATGGAACAATGGTGATAAAAAAAGAAACAAAGTAAAATAAAATCCCAACACACATCCATTTTAATTTTCTTTCCTAGGGAGTAGTGATAGTAACCTTTCATGGGTGGGAGGGTTCAATGCCTTAGGCTCAAGGAGCTCGTAGGAGAAGGGGGTTGGCGTCGGGGGGGGGGGAGGTGGGATGGCGGCGAGGGGGAGAAGGGATTCTTGTTAGGGGGGGCATTAGTGAGGGGAAGAAGGGGATCTGATGATGTGGGTGAGATAGGGGATAGAAACACGGGGTAGAAGGGGAGCAGTAGGGGATGGTGGGAAAGGGGGAGGGTAGTGAGGGTGAGCAAGGGGCCGGTGGGGAGAGGGATAAAGGGTGCCGACATTATGGTTTCACAGGGTCTATGAAGATAGGGTCCATCGGGATCAGGCTGTGGGGGTGGGGGTGCGGATGGGGGATGGGTATTTATGTCATTTTATTAAAAAAATATTTAGCATTATAATATTTTAGAAAATAGAGGCGGTTACATAAACCTCCACTAAAAATGATTTTTTATAGTGTCATGTGGGTAATATTCACAATTAAATCCTTTAAAACATTTAAATTAAAAAAATATTTTCTAATGGATATTTAAAATTACTCATTATTAAAAAAACAAATTTATTACTTTAGAGACAAAATTCAACCATCTCATTATTTAACTGAAGTAATAAAAATTTCAGCCGCTTTGGCTTGTCATTATACTTGTTTATTAAGATCATCCCATGATTTGGATTTTTCTTGAATCCCATCTTGGTTTCAAATTAACTATTCCGGTTAACTAAGTTAATATCCATAAATTAAAAACTCCATCAACTTCATTCTCATCCTGATAAATAGGATGCATGATATACTAATAACAAAACAACAAGACTGAATATAAAAATTGGGTCAAATCCACTAAAGAACCTATTGGATCTGATACCACATATGGGAACACAAGAAAATATGATATGGGGTGAAGTAGTGTGATATCAAATTGAAGCCTTTTCCATTTACTATAGATTTACTTAGGTTCTTGTCACACAGTTTGAATTAAAACAATTCCACATATATTGAATTAAATATCTCTACATCAAACATCAAATATATGCTCTAAGTGAATGTCACAAAAGAACACAAGGATTTTAATAAGTTCAATTATATTGGGATACATCCAAGTAGTATACACACAATAATGTGTTGGTGTTATAAATCCGCAATAACTCATTTTTTGTGTGACTAAAATATTTACGTAAGGTCACTCCTCAAAAAATATCCCACACCTCACATGTTCATGTAAGTTTCACCTCAACAAAGATCTATTACCCTTTTTCTCCACCAAACACTACTTTATTGAATGTTTTAGTTTACAGACCTAAAGTTCTATTATTAGTTTAAGGAAATGAAGTTCACTCCCAGAAATATACTTTAGATTAATATTATTTTATTACTTATGTGATGATTTAATGATTTATATACTATTGTTTTTAATTTCATTATTTGATATTGTCATTTTTTAATTAGAATAAATGATATTTTCACATTTATACATTCTTTACGTAAAAATAATCAAAATTCCATAGATAATATAATTCTATGATTGAAATTATCTCTAATATATTTTGTCTACATTACATAAATATTCTAAATCTCTCTCTAATATCAACAAAAATACCTTCTACATCAAAAAACTACATTCTCTAACCAATGTATTCCAATTTCCAATTATTCTAATATATTAATAGGAATGCATAAATATGAAATATTATCTTCAATTATTTTTTCATCAATAACACTTTTGTCATCAATTTTTTATTCAATAAAACTCTATATTGTTATAAGCTTCCTCTTAGAAAAACATTGTTCCTTATTCACTCTATTTTCATCACTATTTTTATCAATACTATAAATTTTCTTCATTTTACAAAAAAATATAGAATATAACTTGAGAACCATTTGAATTTCAAATATAAAGATAAAATCTCACTTATCTTCTTATTATCATCCAATAAAAGTTGTCTTTTAGATCATCATCCATTACATAATCACCATTTTATTTGGGTTAGGTCATTTAAACAGAAGCCATAACTTCTAATAACTTATATATCCACAAAACCTTTTGAAACTTTTGAGAATCATAGTTTGTTTTAAATCCATTCTATTTTCATTGATCAACCTTCAAATGTTTATCTCTGCTTCATATCACTGGACAATATCCCAGTTGAATATTAAAATTACCAACTATAAAATTCCTTTAAAGTTTCTACTAACACACTTAATTTCAATATTACTCTCGTTATCCATAAATTTTGATGCTCAACACGCCTTTCTCTATGTTGTGGTTATTTTTCATCTCCCATTTTGATCCCTCAGATAAAGATTGAATTTCATCTAATATAATTCCACCAAGGATTAAAAAAATACCATAATTAGACACCTCGGGTTACACATGTCGACATTAGAGTAAACATTATATGATTCATGCCATACATAACACATTCTCATTATTTTAGTTTATACCTCAACACCATAGTCTTCAAAACGATTAGTGGAAGGGGATGCTCAGAATTTATATATTTTCAAACCTTTTGTGATATCAAAAGTCCATAACTATTTCTCTAGGGTACTTAATGGAATAGGTATCAAAACCATTTCCTAATTGTATAATTCAATATCGAAACTACTTTTACCTCAACATGATGAAACATTTTTCTCAATGTTTTAGAATTTCTAGGACTTCCCAATCTTCAAAAATATAAAAATGATGTTCAAATATGAATACTCAATTTCACTATTTCATAATCATTATAGATCACTAGCCTCACCCAAACATGGTGCACGACATAGAAAATGATATTACCATTAAACCACTATTATTATCATCTTAATAGTTCATCCAATCATTTTCATTTTAAATTTGAAAAATATAATGAAACAATTCCATTTATAAAAAAATTGATCCTTTATATAAATATAAATTATTTTTCAACCTTTACCTTAATTCTAATGTTTTTATTATCTTAAAATTATATTTATATCAGAACACTATTAATAGATCATCTATCTTCCCCAATTTCTTTAACAAAACTACTCACTATCAAAGTAATAAAACATTTACTAAATTCAACAGCCTTTAATCAATAATAGACTTATATCTGGGATTGTAACTTCAATATATTTTCAAATATGGATTTCTTATAATATATTACCTCAATTATATCTAATACATCCTTCAATATCCTATTTTTTCATTATATCACATTTTTTTAATTCCATAAAAACATTTGGTTATTATTGTCATACAAAAGTTTGGTAATTTTCAAAAAAACTAATTCTTGGTTATTGAAAATAATCCAACAAAAACCCTCTTTCTAAGAAGAATTAATTATTTATGTTTTTTTCTTAGGTATGTCATCTATCATATATCATTATATAAATAAATATGTTATTTTATTTATAATTTTTTTCTATATATAACTAAAATTATTAGATTAAAAGTTTGATTCTCAAGATATATAAGATTTAAAATAATCCCAAACAGGCGGAATATTGAAAAATGGGATGATATATGAGGGAATGTAAAAATATAAGATTTTAAAAATATTAATTTTGGAATGTATTTGTTGATTTAATAGTCATTATAGTCAAATATTGTGTCTATTTTCAATCTAAATTGATAAATTTTGGAGTAATGAATAGTATTCAACTTGTTGTGAAGCCCAGATAAGTATGGAGAAGAGATGAAGAGATTTATATTTTTTTTCAATGATGATAAACCCATCTTATAATATAGTATCAAACATAATAGTATCATAATCCCTAATTTATCATGAAATTAATAGTCATGGTGTATGTGTTTATAATGGCACTACACTCGCTAGGCTTGCCTTCCTCACAATGGGCCCTTCACCTTCTTCCCTTCTTATTAGGTTTCTATTTTCTCCCTCCCCTATTAATGAATATCCCCCACCTTTCTCAACCACCATATCATTATCTCCCTCTTTTTAAGAACACATCATGAGTATCTCCAAAAGGTTAATTTTTTTCTTTTTCTCTCCTCATGAGGATCCACCTATCCCTATAATTCTTTGAAAGATATGAGATTTTGTTTGTTGATGTGTTTGGAAATGTGTTTATGGACATTATTGGGTCATTGGATAGGTGGTAAAAGTTTTCATATGTATTTTTTTGTAAGTATGAATGAGTTGGATCTATCTAGTTAGTTTGTTCTAGGGTATGGTGGGGGGTGTATATTTCCTTTCGTGGCATCGGTGTTGCTTTCTCCTTGCGGGAGGGAGGTAAGAAGTTGGGTTTCAGAGTTCTTTGATTTTTATGACTACATATATGGTTTTCTACAATTCCATCATGCATTATGAGTAATAGGTTAAATTTAGCCACATGTCAGTGTCATCAGAGTTTCTTCATAAGAATAGAAAGATAGGTTTTATAGTACCTGCTTCAAGGAAGGGTGGTAGGGATATTTTCTTTCAGCATCTAGATAATTGTTTTGGTCTTTTTGTTCAAGTAAGTGAGAGTGGTTTTTTTGAAGGGGTTATGAATGTCTCTGTGATATCTGGATCTTGTTTCATCATAATAGGTTTGTGGTGCATCTTCTTATAAGTACTATTGGGTGAGAATCCTTGAAAGTGGTATGGGTGTGCTAACACCCATCATACTATTGAGTCAATGAGGTTTCCTTATATATTTTACATTCCTTTATGTTTTCAAAATAAAAAACACTCTATCCCAAAGAAATTTTTATTTCCTTGATGTTTGTTCTTAATAAGGAATATTTTCTTTCCCCAAGGAAATTTTCACCTATCTTTGTTTTCATTGTTAATGATTTTGTTGCACTAAATCCTACTACTTTTATGTCTAAGTACAAAATTAGGATTCATTTCTAAATCCTTAGAATTTTGTAAATACTTACATATAAAGTATTCTGATTTTAGGTTCTAAAATTCAGATTCCAAATACTCTGAAATTCACATTTTTAATTCTATGAAATTTAGATTCTGAATTCTCTGAAATTCGGATTTTGAATACTCTGAAATTCTGATTATGAATTCCTTGAAATCTAGATTCTGAATTCTCTACAATTCTGATTCCAAATTCTCCGAAATTTAGGTTCCAAATTCCTTAGAATTTAGGTTTAGAATTATTTTAAATGGAGACTCTGAATTCCTTAGAATTCAGGTTCTGAATTCCATAGAATTCATGTTCTTAATTCTTTAGAATTCAGGTTTTGAATTCCTTATAATCCAGGTTTTGAATTCCTTATAATTTAGGTTCCAAATTCCTTAGAATTCAGGTTCCAAATTCCTTATAATTCACACTCCTAATTCCTTAGAATTCAGGTTCAGAATTCCATAGAATTTATGTTCTGAATTCCTTATAATTCAGGTTCCAAATTCCATATAATTCGGGTTCCGCATTCTGTATAATTCAGGTTCCAAATTCCTTAGAATTCAAGTTCTGAATTCATCAGAATCCTGGTTTATAATTCCTTATAATTCTGACTCTGAAATCAATAGAATTTTGATTCCTAATTCCTTGAAAAACAGAATCTAAATATCCATGTAATATAAAATCTGAATGTTTTCCTCTTAGAGTCCAAATTTTTTTCCCTAGACACTAAAAAATAGATTTGTTTGAGCAACCATATTTTACTTACTCATGTTATAGTTATGAAATGATGTCGTGCATTCAGTTTCTATCCAACCATTGATTGAGTTCCATGTGTACATGTACCTCTTAGATTTAAGGAAAAATATGACCCTTGGAGTAGGGAGCGGACAATTGAAGAAATGTCTATAAATAAGAGCTCATTTGATCGAGCTCAGAACTTTTACTTTTTGGAAAAAGTTGGTAACTATATAGACCACATTCTGTTGAAGTATCTTCTAGACAGAGATATACTCTCATGCTTTGTGCATACTGAACATCTTTTTCATCTTTCTCTTTGCAACTCTGAATGTTACTGAGTAAATTCGAGGGAATTCAGGGATAAGAAGATAGAGGTGTCAATCGCCTTAATGTTTGAGGACTTCCTTAATAAGGATGATAAAGGTGGCGACTACCATGAAGTTCGAGGGCTTACGAGGATAGCAAGACGGACTCCGATATTTTTATCGAGGGCTTACCCTAGTGTGGTTAAGATATAATTTCTTGATATTATAAATCAAGGAACCTTTATCCAAGGTTTTTAGATACCCTACTCTTTGGGTTAAAAGATTCTATACTTATTACTTGTATTGTTTCAAGATTGTTTTCCACTGCATTTTGTTTACTAAGAAAAGTATAACTATATTATACTTTCTTATACTTGTACTCTGATTAGTAAGATTCTATATGCTTTAAGGTAGAATCATTTCCCTTGTACACTTTTCTTATGTTTCATTTCAAGAACCATATTTCCAGAATCTAGCATGTTTGTAGAACTAAGAGGTTTTTTGAATTTACCTTGTTTAACATTGTTAAATAATAGAAAGTTTTATATCAACTTTAAAAGCTCCCAAATTTTTTTTAAAGGATAAAATTCACCCCCTCTTGTATATTGAGCATCTATATCAAATTTTGATCATACAATTGGTATCATAGGAGGTCTCTAAAATACTTATATTTACATATAAGTTTTCTTGCTCAGGTTTTCATTATTCTATATTTTCCTTACTTATGATTTTTATCCTTGTTTACAAACTTTTATTACTCAAATGTTTTTTTGGAATGATATTTTATTTTAGATGGATGGAATGAATGTAGGTTCGACTGAAAATCATAATCATACTAGACCACCAATCTTTGATGGGAATGACTATGAATATTAGAGAGATTGTATGAATACCTTTGTGATAAAAATGGTTGTAGAGAACTAAATTACGTTAACTGGAGATTATAAGATTCCTGATAAGGAACATAAAATCTTTACTAATCTGGAAAAGGTGGAATAATTTATGAACATTAAGGCACAAAATACATTGCTTTTTTCTAGGACTAGAAATATATATAGCCATATTTATTCTTGTGAAGCTGAAAATTTTATTTGGAAGATGTCTGAAGTTACTCACTTAGGAACATCCAAAGTCATTGAAACTAGAAGAGCTATGCTGAGAGCTGAATATCATGGTTTTTACTTCCCTTATAGAGAACCCATATGTGAGGTACAACAGAGATTCAGGACTATTGTTAATAGTTTACAATATATGGGTGAGAAAGGACTAGATGATGAATCTTTTGTAGACAAAATCATAGACATCATGCCTAATGAATGGGAATCTAAGAGGATTGTTATAGATTAAATAAGAAAGTTACCTAGATTTCTCTTGATGATATTTTTGGAACTCTTCTTCAAAATGAGACTAGAATTAAGAGTGATGATGAAATGAATAAGAAAATTAATGGAAATGGCAGTGTTGATTTTACGACAACTTCAAAACATATAAAAGCTAGGACACCAAAAAGAGTTACAAGATATAAATATTAGAGGACTGTTGTTAAATTTGAATCTTGTGAAAGTGAATCTTCATAAAATGAGTTATCCAATATTGCCCGAAGGATGAAAAAGATTGTTGGATAGAAGAAATTTCAATCTAGATACAAGAATAAAGAAAGAAAATACATAAAAGATTCAGAAGTCACTTGGTATGAATGCAAAAGAGTAGGCAAAATGAGGCCTGGTTGTTCTATGCTTAAGATAAAATATAGAAAGG
This sequence comes from Viscum album, assembly GCA_963277665.1. Classification (NCBI taxonomy): domain Eukaryota; kingdom Viridiplantae; phylum Streptophyta; class Magnoliopsida; order Santalales; family Viscaceae; genus Viscum; species Viscum album. The sequence continues at coordinate 1,450,528,503 of OY728129.1, forward strand.
AAAATAATTATGAGAGGAATATAAGGAATTACTATAAGGAAAAATATAAGAATGTTTTTAAAGCCAATGAAACATGGAGTGCCAGTAGTGGTGACACTTCTGGAGAATCTTCTGAGTATGAATCTTCTGTACAGATGAATCTTGGTCTATTAGAAAAGCTACATATTGAAAATCATTTTTTAATGTCCTAGGAACACAATGTGGAATCCTTCACCAATGTATCCTTTAACGTTAATTATAGTGATAGTAAATATTATGAATCCTTAGATGAAGAATCTTCTTCTGATGATGATAATACTTTACCTACTTATGAAGAAGTTTTTAGGTTTGCTAATCTCATTGATAATGAAAATTATAAAGTCAACAAAAAGCTTGATAAGTAAAATTCAAGAATTACTAATCTTACTAAAGAAATATCATATCTTGTTAAAGATATTGATAAGAAACCCCTTTATTTTGAATGTATTTAAAAAAACCATAAAGAAGATAATTCTGAGAAGGATAAACTTTCTATGGATCTAGAAAAAGTAATTTCTAAGAAAAATGTTTTATAGCCTAACTCTTGGGATAAAACTAATGTTTTTATGGATAAAAACATCGTTATTAAACTGGAGTCAGAAATATTTTCCTTGAATAAGTGTTTGTCAAACTTTACCTAAGTTAACAAAATTTTTGATAAGATGTATTCCCAAATTCGACCTCTAAGGAATAATCCTGGATTTAGTTATACTAATTCAAATCATGTTTTTAGTAAAAATTATTTTGTTCCTCAAAGTCCTCCATTCTACACTAAGTGTCAGTGTGGTGGGAATTGGGAAAAAAATTATTCCTTAAAAAAACCAGTCTTTAAGTTTTCATAAATCTTATTTTTCAACGAAAATGTTGATTACTAAATTTTGGATTTCTATGGTTTTTGAATCCAAGAAAGTTTGGGTTCTGAAATTCTAAAACTCTTGTTTTCAGGAATGTAAAGATAGTAACAATTGCAATACATAGTACATGGATAGTGGATGTTCCTAGCATATAACTTGTAAAAAAAACTGCTTTGAAAATATTATTAAGACGAAGGAAGGAAAAGTAGCATTCAAAGATAATGATCAGGGACAAATCATTCGTATACGTAATATTGTTCTTCTTGAAAAAACATTGATGTCAAATTCTTTAATTGGTGATGATATTAAGTAAAACATTATTAGCACAATTCAGTTATGTGATGAAGGTTACCTCTTGAATTTTTGGAATGATAAGTGTTTAGTACAAAATTACAAGGAACAGTTTATTCATTCTGGCCATAGGCAAGAGAATTTATGCACACTAAACATGGAAGACCACATGAGCCAAGATATACCATGTCTTAGTACAATGGTAGAGCATTCATGGTTATGGAATAGAAGGTTACGACACTGTAACCTTAGGAACCTATGTAAACTCTCTTAGAAAAGACGCTTTAAGGATCTACTAGAGCTTAGATTTGATTCTTCAAAAGTCTGTGATCCTTATCAACATGGTAAGAAACATAAATCATGTTTTAAACCCATCTAGGAAGTCTCCACCCCTGATTTATTACACTTAGTGCATATGGATCTTTTTAGTCCAACACAAACTAACATCATTGCAGGCAAATATTATGTATTTTTCTTAGTTGATGATTACACTAGATTTACGTGGGTCTATTTTATAGAAAAATAATCTAAATCATTTTCTTATTTAGAAAGTTATAAAGACCAAGTTAAAAATGAGAAACACCTTCCATTGATAACTATTCGTAGTGAACGTGGAAAGTAATTTCGAAATTCTGATTTTGAAACTTTTTGTAGTAATAAAATAATTAATCATGACTTCTCATCACCGAGAACTCCTCAACAAAATTGTGTTTTTGAAAGAAGAAGTAGAATTCTTCAGGTGATAACTAGAACCATGATGATTGAATATTTGATAGCCAAACATTTTAAGGCAGAAGCTGTTAGTACTTCATGTAATAATATAAATTGATTTTTTATTAGTCCTTTTCTTAACAAAACCTCTTATGAGTTATGGAATGGTAGAAAACCAAGTATTTCCTACTTTATTGTATTTGGATTCAAAGTATTAATCTTGAATACTAAAGATAATTTATATAAATTTGCACCCAAATATGGTGAAGGAATTTTTATAGGCTACTCCAAAACCTCTAAGGCCTATAGTGTTTTAAATAAAATAACATGTACTGTTGAAGAAATAGTGCGAATAAAATTTGATGAAACATGTCCTTTTATTTTTAAACATACTCAACCTACATATTTGGCTATGTTTTCAAAAAATGATTATTAACCCTTTATAGAAGATCCTTCTAATAAGGAAAATGTTCAAGAAAATGTTTCTGAAGCATTTAACCCAGAATAATTCCAACCTTATATTGATGAGCTTGTTTTACAAAACCCAAATCAGTAGTTTCTTAAGAATAATTCTAGTGATAGTATCATTGGTGATGTAAATCATCCTGTAAGGACTAGAAGTTCGTTATGAAATGAAATAGAACATTGAGATTTTCTTTCCCCAATTAGAACCAAAAAGCACTGATGAAGCTTTAGGTGATGATGATTGGATAAAAGCTACGAATGATGAGCTAAATGAATTAGAAAGTAATAAAGTCGTGACCTTGGTTAAAAGATTTAAAGAAACCTCTATTATTTGAGTAAAATGGGGTATTTGAAAAAAATGTGATGAAATGGAGTCATAGTTATAAATAAAGATAGATTGATTGCTAAATTCTATAATCAACCAGAAGGAATAGACTATAAAGAATCCTATGCTCCAATAGCTAGATATGAATCTATTTGTATTCTACTTTCCTTTGCATCATTCTTAAATTTCAAACTTTTTCAAATGGATGTCAAATGTGCTTTCCTTTATGGTTTTGTTAAACAGGAAATTTTTGTTGAACAACCTCCTAGTTTAAAATATACAAAACATCATGAACATGTTTTAAAACATACCTAAGTTTTATATGGAATTAAAAAATCCCCTAGATCATGGTATGATAGGCTTACATGGGTTTTTATTCAAAAAAATTATGTTAAAGGAAATGTCGATCCAAAACTTTTTATAAATAATGATAAGAAAAATGTTTTGATTGTTCAAATTTTTGTTGATTAGATTATATTTGGTTCAACTCAACAATCATTAACTGATTATTTTGAGAATATAATGAAATTAGAGTTCAAAAAAAGTATAATGGATGAGTTAACATTTTTCTTTGGTTTTAAAATTTCCCAAAAACCAAAATAAATCTATATATCTTAACATGAGTATATTTAATATCTTCTTAAAAATGAAGGATATGGAAAACCTAAGAGTATAAGTACTCCCACTGGTACCTCAAATTATAATGATCTTGAGGAAGTTGGGAAACTAGTAGATCAAACATCATTTAGAGGTTTGATAGGAAGTCTACTTTAATTGACAGCTAGTAATCCAGACGTAATGTTTTCTGTATGTTTATGTGAAATATATCAATACAATCATAAGGAATCGCATTTAATGTCATTGAAAATAATTTTTCTCTAATTAAAGGGAACCATGGATTTAGGACTCTTTTATACCTCTAGAAATTATTTTTTTTTAAAAATGATTTTTGGATGCTGACTTTGGTGAATATAGAATGGATATTAAAAGTATATCAGAAAAATGAAATTTCTTAGGATATTTATAATTTTCTTGTTCATGAAAGAAGAAACACTTAGTATCACTTTCCACTGCTAAAGATGAATATATAGCAGTTGGAAGTTGTTGTGCTCATGTTTTGTGGATTCAACAGACACTCACAGATGGTGGTATGAGTTTTACCAAAACACAAATTTATTGTGATAGTACTAGTGCCATTTCATTATGTAAAAACTATGCATATAACTCTCCTAAAAAAACATAGATATTAGGCATCACTTTATTAGGGATCACACTGAAAAAGAAGACATCATTCTTCAATTTATTGGAATGCAAGATCAACCTGCTTATATTTTCACAAAATCTTTACCCTATGATAAATTTGAATACATTAAATAGATGTTAGGAATGATAACTATAAAGTAAATTTCCATATTAAATTATTTTCTAAACCTATCTCCTTTTAGTAATAGACTTCTTCTAATAGGGGAGTACATTTTCCTGTTAGTTCAAATTTTCGTAACCAAAATTCTTGTAGTAAAATTTTCCGCTGTTAAAATTTTCATAGGTAAACTTTTCAAAATCTAAATTTTTCGTAATCTAAATTTTTTGTAATCTAAAATATTCAGAATCTAAATTTTCAGAATCTAAAGTTCATCCTGAATAAAACCTTCCTAGCAATCCTAAAGGTATGTTTCCTTTCATAAATTTTTGTAATCATCTTTTACTTGTTGGAATTATCATTTTGATTTCAAAATTTTCAGATTCACTTTTCCTTAAATCCAAATGTTTTTATTATAAACCTAAAAAAAACGAAATCTATCAAAATCCTTCTTCGGTTATCATCATAAATTTCAGATATTCTCTAGAAGTTTTCAACCATTGGATCAATCATGGAATTTTAATCGTTTCTTCAATTGCCTTTATAATGGACCCCCCCTAATGGTTGTCCCACATCAAATCCCAAGATCTTGAATGCTGATGATCTTCCCTTCCTACTTAAGACTGTTATGAATTTCTCATGTCTTCCTTAGTTCTAAATATCTAAAGAAGCCACTCCATATAATGAAATATCAATCGTAAAGGAAATACCTAACTGGAAGATTCATCGTGAAAGGTTGGTAGACCCGTACTTCTTTAACAAGTAAGATTCAATAATCTCAAATAACATCAAGTTTAATAGCTTGGAGAGTATAGCTGTATCTAAACCCAAGGGAGAGGATCCAATGATTTCGGAATTTCTAGTAGAGTTCTATGAATTAGTATCTCTTTTCAATCTAGGAGTAAAAGAGAAATTTGCTTTCAAGAGTTATGGTATGACTTACTCCCTTTCTTATTCTAAGGCAGTTAGTCTTACTGTAATACTTTCAGAAGGAGAAACTAAATTTTGTTCCCATAAGTTACCTGATATTGAAGAAATATTTGATAAGGACAGGGCTATAGAGTGCATTGTTTTGGTTGGATTCAAGACTCTGAATATTCTTCATCTTTCATCAAATGTTCTGATTCTTGAACTTTGGGTTCAATATTTATCATTCCAAGGAAAGGAGATAAATATACATTGAATAAAAATGATATATAAGTTTTGGATTTCTTAGTGATCCTCAAGAAACTAAATCTGGTTAAGTATATTTTGATTACAATTGAGAATATCAATAATATAAATATGAAGTCTCATATTATCTAGTATCCATCAATTCTATCAAATATCATTGTTTCTTTATTTTAATCAATGAAAATTTCCTGCAAATTGATTTCAAGAAATTTTAGGGTAATGATGCTAAGTGATGACACTCTAAGGAAAATTAAAATGTGATTTTCGAGTGAATCTGGAGAGTTTTATGATTTATCAAATGAAGAATTTGATGTTTTATCAAAGAAACCTCTTGTATCTGAAACATCTATGAAAGGTGGAAGGAAGAGGAATGCAAAGGAAATTCAGGAGATAGAAAAAGTTTCAGTTTCCATTGAAATTCAATATGCACCACCAAATTCAAAGAAGAGAAAATCTTATAATGAGGAGGTTTTTGAAAAATAGAGAGAGGATAAGAAAAACAAAAAATAAGTGGAGCCTATGTTTGGATTGGACCCTGGTGAGGAAAAATCCTTGAAGATAAATGTTGTTGAATAACTTGAGAAGTAAGAAAAAGAGAAGAAGCAAAAGAATAAGATGTATGAGGCTAAGATAGAACAGTATCTTCTTAATGATACTGAGATAGCTTTTGATAAAATTCATGTACCAGAATCCTATTTAATAGAATCAGACCTAGAGACTCCCGGAAAGATGTTGGTCACTCTAGAACGACATCAAGAAGATGAAATAGTACACGAAGAAGAAGTGTAATAATGAAAATAAGGGAGTGGTGATATCGAGGACATGATAAAGCAATTAGAAGATTATCCTGAGAAAAATATTCCATTTGAAAAGTTATCAATCTGAACATCTGAAGCTGAGTCTTAAAAACATGCTAACTGAAGAAAAGATGAGTTGGGTGAGAAAGAAGTAAATAAATTATATGAAGAAGAAAGTAGCAATAATGATTTCATACTACCAGAGGGTATTGAGGTAGGAGTTGAGAAGGAAGAAGTTGATGACAATAAGATTGTTTAGCTATCAGATAGTGAACATGAATCACCTAAAAAAGAAATCATTTCAAGAATAGTTAAAGTAAATCAGACGATTGTTGATGCTCTTACCAAGTCTTTGGCGGTGAGAAAGATTTCGGTGATTAATCGAAGAGGAAATATAATGTGTTTGAAAAGGAATACTCATCAATAAATAATTCGAATTTAGAATCATTTTCTCTTGAACATGATTTTGTTGTTCAGTATTTGATGAATCTGGTAGGTACTATTCTGTTATTTCCAAGCAGAGGTTCAATATTCCAAATGCTTCAACATTCTTTAATTCAGAAAGTAGATTCAATATCCACGGTGATGGATAAGTGTGTCAAACATGAGGCTGATTTCAAAAAAAAATCATTAATTATTAATCCCATAAAAGATCTTGAATTAATATGACTTGTTGGTCAAGGAAAATTATTGAATAGATGAAAATTCTTGATGAGTTTCATGATAATGTCAAGGATGATTTTAATACCAAAGATGCTAAGTTCAAAGATCTCACCAATTCCTTTGAAGAAAAGCTACCGCTTCAAGAATCTATAGGGAAACAAGAATTGAAAGATCTAAATGGTAAATTGTATTCACTTTCTCAGTGTTAGAAGAGGGAAAGATATCTTAGAATCAAACTTGAGGAAAAAGTTTCTAAATAAGAAGAATCCTTGAAGGCTCATGCTGATATACATAAGGCTTAGGAAGAAAAAAATAAAGCCTTAGAAATGAAAATGAAGATCGAGATCAGGTACTCAAGCATATAGAATATGGTCACAAGGAACCCAAGAAACTCAATACTACTGTAAAGAAGCTATTACTGAAGGAGAAAGACAAAAAATCATTCTCAAATCTGATCTTTTGTTGTATTTCCCTATTGTACAAATTCATTCAAATCTGAATGAATTTTTTGTTGCACTTCATATTTTTAGTTTTTTAGTACTAATATTTGAGTACCTTATTTTATTTTCAATTCCCTTTATTATTATTTTTAAAATCACAAAGGGGGAGAAAAGAATGTAAAAAAAATACAAAGTAAAGAATAAATTTACCTAAGTAAGGGGGAGTTCATTTAAAGGAATATTTTTATCATGAAGATTTTCATATGCAAGAAAATGTAAAATCTCATTTTCGAAATCAAGAATATGATCCTTATGAATTTCAATGCCAAAGGGGGAGTTAGTCGTATTCATTATGAACCATAAGTAAAGGGAGATAAGTTTTTATTTACAAGTTCATAAAAATTTCAAAGTCCTTAGATTATTTTTAGTAAGGATATTTGTGCTTTCCAAAAAGTAGGAGATTTTTGAGTCAATAAGGTTTTCTTATATCATTACCATTCCATTATGTTTTGAAAATCAAAAATCCTCTATCTCAAGGAAAATTTTATTTCCCAGAAGTTTTTTCTTAAAAAGAAAAATTTTCCTTCCCCAAGGAAATTTTTCCCTATCTTTATTTTCATTGTTCATGATTTAGTTCCAATAAATATAACTCCTTTTATGTATAATTGTAAAATTCAGTTTCATTTCTAAAACCACAGAATCCTTTAAATACTTAGATATAAATTATTCTATTTTGGGTTACTGAAATTCAGATTCCGAATTCCCTGAAATTCAGATTCCAAATTCAATGATATTCAGTTTCCAAATTCTATGAAATTCTAATTCCAAATTCTATGAAATTCAAATTAAAAATTCTTTAAAATTCAGATTCCAAATTCTCTTAAATTCAGATTCCAAATTATCTAAAATTCAGATTTGGAATTCTATGAAATCTAGATTCTGAATTCTCTAAAATTCGGGTTCTGAATTCCTTCTAATTTAGGTTCCAAATTTTATATAATTCAGATGCTGAATTTCTTATAATTCAGGTTATGAATTCCTTAGAATTAGGGTTCCTAATTCCTTTGAATTCAGGTTTTGAATTCCTTAGATATCATGTTCTAAATTTCATAGAATTCAAGTTTCGAATTCTATAGAATTCAAACTCTGAAATCCTTATAATTCAGGTTCTGAATTCATTATAATTAGGGTTCTGAATTCCTTAAAATTTAGGTTCCGAATTCCTTATAAGTCAGGTTCCGTATTCCTCAGAATTCATGTTCTGAATTTCATAGAATTAATACTCCCAAATATATAGAATTCTGATTCTGAATTCCTTGCAATACAGAATCCAAATATCCATGTATTATAGAATCCGAATGTTTTCTTCTTAGACTATAATCTTTTTTTCCAAGACTTAGAAAAATAGATTTTTTTTTGAGAAACCATATTTTACATACACATGTTATAGTTATGAAAAAATGTAATGCATTCTATTTCTACCCAAACATTGTTTGATGGAAACATGTACAGGTCGCTTCTAGATTCATGGAAAAATATGACTGTTGGAGGAAGGAGATGATAGTTGAAGAAATTCCTATAAATAGGTGATCATTTGAACGATCTCAGAACTTTTACTTTTTGCAAAAAGTTGATAACTCTAGAGACCACAAGATGTTGAAGTAATTTCCAGAGAGAGATACTCTCTTGCTTTGGGCATACTGAACATCTTGTTCAGCTTTCTTTGTGTGACTCTGAATGTTGTTGAGTACATTCGAGGGATTCCGGGGATAAGAAGACAGAGGTGCTGACTACCTCAATGTTGGAGGACTTCCTTGATAAGGAAGACAGAGGTGACGACTACCATGATGTTCAAGGGATTATGGGGACATCAAGACAAAATCTGATATTCCTATCAAGGGTTACCCTTGTGTGGGTATGATATAATTTCATGAAATTATAAATCAAGGGACCTTTATCCATGGTTGTTGGATCTACTCTTTATGTTAAAATATTCTATACGTGTTACTTGTATTGTTTCAAGTTTGTTTTCCACTATATTTTTATTATTAAAGAAACATTAACTACTTATAAGTTCTTAAACTTGTACTCTGATTAGTAGGATTCTGTACATTTTAAGGTAGAATCTTTTCCCTTGTAATATTTTCTTATGTTTCATTTTTGGAACCATATTTCTGGAATCTAGCAAGTTTGTAGAACTAAGAGGTTTTGTGAATTTACCTTGTTTATCTTTGTTAAACAATAGAATGTTTTATATCAACATTAAAAGTAACAAAATAATTTTTAAAGGATACAATTAACCCCGATTTTATATTGAGCTTCTACATCATATTCTGATCCTACACATACATCCAGCATTCCCCCTTCTTGTTGGAAAGATGGGTTCTTTGACTCAATTATATACAGTGATTTTGGAATTGAGTTGTATTGAATCTGGTACACCTGTTTTGAGTTTCTAACTAGATTTGTTTGGAGGGATTATCGAAAGAGAGATAACTGTAATGGCACATATTTTCTAATCCTCTATTTACATGTCAATGTGTATTCGAGGGGTGTGTATCTTTTTTGTGCTTCCATTAAGGGAAAAATCATGGGAAAGAGGGGTAACACATTTTATCTATCTTCTTTATCCATTTCAATTTATATTCATGGGGAATAAGCATTTTACCATGACTATCATTACATTTCATTCCTATTGGGAACCGGAGACCATTTTCAATACTTTGGGCCCGTCTTCATTATGTCATTGTTTCCACTATTTTAGTAATGGGTTTCATATCATTGTCGTCTTTAAGGGAGGTCATGTTATTGTTTTTGTATTTAAAAGGGGGTCCATCAACCAATTTAAAAAATAGTCTATGTGAAGCCCTTTTTCATGTATAAAACCTTGTAGTCCATGAAAGAGTAAATCATTTAATGTTTTCAGTGGTTTAAATAAAATAAAATAATTAATTCTTATTTTATTGAAAAAAATAGTATGGTAGTAGTGAAAAATAAGAAAAATTGCTAATTGATTTCCAAAATTTCACACATAAATTTTTTTCAAGGTGATTGGATTTATAATTTTTTCTAAAAAATAGTAATGGAAGAAAAATTGGGATTTTTGTAGTGAAATATTTGGAAAAAAATTAATCAGTGATTTCAGCATACATTGTAAAGCATAAATTGTTTTCTGGGAAAGGGTATTATAAGGTACTGAAATGAATGGAAACATTACCACACCATTTTCTAGTGAGAAACTTTTCATTAAGGGTAATGATCTGACAAAATTTAAAGATAAAATAGCTTGGTATTTCTGATATTTTGAATCATGAAACCACATATTCAAAATATAGGTTCTTTATAAACTAACTATTCTATAATAGGAAGGACTATGTCATGTGCTATCAAGTTCTTAATGATATTATAGATTTATTTTTCTATGAATTATTATAGAGATATATCCTTTGATGTTGAATTTAATTTTTCTATAATTTATATAATTGAGATCCAAACAGTTTGTTGCATGGGGAATTCGATGGATTAGATATGTTAATATAAAATATTATACAATTAGTAGAATGGTATTAGAGGTTTTTAAAAAAACTATATTTTTTAGAACTTATGTGTATTTTTTTCTCATATATAATTATAAGAGAAAATTTAGTGAAATTAATAACATTAATAATGATTTTTATTTGATAAAGTGGGATTATAATGAAATACACCCCTCTTTATTTGGAACTGGAATATTTTATTGATATTAATACATGTTTAATTATTACTCTCTTCTTAAAATTAGTCAGTATATAGAAATATTGTGGTATTGGAGCTTTGTTAGGGCGCAAACCTTGCCTATATTCGAGAATAGAAAAATGTGAATAGTGGTTTTTGGTACACTAGAATATCTTCATGAAAATGTTCAATGATTTTATCCTGTAATATTTTACCACACGTATTTTTATTCTATATTTTTATTTATTTTTCCTATCTTTTAGATTCATTAGATATTTTATTGGGAAACATGGTCCCAACATTCACTTAGTAACTTGATAATAATATCTATTTGTGTTTGAGGAGAAATTACAATACCCTAATTCATCCCCTCCCCTCCAAGGTAATGTTTATGCTTATAGTCACAACACATTTTACACTAAAAGATATATGCCTTGTGTTTGTAAACTATATAAAATAAATATCTACCTTCAAAATGATATATCTTGATCGATTAAAAAATTTATCAAATTTTTCTAGCAGATTTTCATTAATTATAAAATGAACTATTTCATTCATCCATCCCATGCATTATTAATATTATATTACCATTTTATCCCTAGTATTGTCTTTAACTTATGACCTTATCGATACCTCATTTTTTATTATTTTTAGAAAAATAAATCATTTTTTAATATGTCAATCAACTATATTTGGTGAAACTACAAATAACTTTACATTCATGTATTTTTTTCATTACATTTATTTAAATATTTAGTGTCTATGATAAGTTTTTAATAATGATTTAGTAAATCCCCATTGTTCTTATTACAAATGATAAAAATTCAACAAAAATTTATAATATTCTATAACATTATTGATGGATGTATTTAAATCACACTAAATTCTATATAATGAGTTCTTCACATTATACAGTTTCATTGAAATATATTTCACAACCTATTTATTAAAAATTGAATATATTATAGTAATTTCAGTCATAAAATCTCTTAATTAAATAATAACATTAACATCTCCAAACATTTCAATTTATTTTTCTTACTTGTTTTACATTTCCTTTGACTTTTGATGTTTCATGGGATTTTTTCAAAAATTCACCCGTCCAAGTGGTACATTTTCTCATTGATATTGTTTTGTTCTCCTTTATGAATCCATGAGTTCCATTCTCTATTAGAACTCTTTTATAGTTTATTCTCTTTTTCTATTCAATTTTTTATTTTATTATTCTTATTATAGATATTTTATAAGAATTATTTTATTGATATATAAATGCATAATATCATTCTTCCTTTGAATCTTCCTCCCTTGTTTTACACTCATCATATAAAAAAATTATTTATTAATGAATTAATTTTATTCATATCTTTATTGGTCATTCACTTGGCATTAAATATTTTATCTCCACTCAAACCAATGAAAATATTGTTTTTCCAAGATAATCTTCTAGATTAATCATCCTCTCCATTATATTGATTTTTCTTATGGAAACTAGCTAAAAAGTGACCAATAATATCACTGTTAAAATGAATAAAAATAAATTTTTTCTTTTTACTAACCTTAACATCTATTAGTTTTATTAAAAAAATTTATGTAAAATCATTGATGTTTTTAAATTATTATTTTGATTCTATATGTACCTAATGAGAAAACATGGAATCATTTGTTTTTATGAAGTCTTAAAATATGAAATTAATCCATCTTTCATAGTTTTTTTAAATTATTAATTATTGATCACATTCTCATGTCATAGGCTATGAGGATGTTTCTTTATTTTCATAATAGAAAACTCATAAACATATTGATCCTCTTCTAAATAAAGGTCACATAATCTAAATATGAACCTATGAAAATCAATATTTTATTATTATTTATTACCTACTTTACAATATAAGGTTATAAATAATACAATCCCAAAAGATAAAAAGTCTATGAGTCTTTCGATAATTAGATACAAATTTGAATAACATTAAATATGGACACACAAATATTATTTAAAAACACTAAAACATTCTATTTAATTACATTTAAATTTTCATACTACACCTGATAACTTTGGGATATATATAAGAATGGGATGATCTATAAAACCTGGTAAGTAGATAATTGATGAATAATATAAAGTTATGTGGTACAGTTGTGTCAAGGGACAAAACATGGTGACATATGAATTTGGAAGACATAATAATTAACATAAAACCATTATATAAGATTATAAAATCATGAAATCATAGGAATATTGTAACGAAATTTTGGGAACTTGTAATTGTGGTCCTTTACTTTTTCATCGAACATTTTAGAAGTGTGAAAACCATACGAAACATTATTTAAGTAATTTACATAAAAAACATGGAAATGGAATACATGGAATAAATAAATTGGTTTAAGGGGATATTCCTTGGTCCCTTGTTGCATCTATCATAGAAATTCATTCTATGTAGTTGCAAACATTCCTCTACCTAAAATATATGATAACCAATGGCCAATCAGATTAAGGATCAACCACCCAGAACATGTGGTACTAGGGTTGACCATTCATATTGGGAGCCATCCTAGGATAGATAGTGGAGATCATAGATAATATTTCATACATGAAGCGAGTGGGGCAATGTATAGGGAAAATGGTGTGAGATGTAGAAGCCTCACATAGTGTGAGCACACAGACCATCAAGATAAATCCCGAGTTATTCTAATGCAGGTGGGATAGGTGTTTAACACAGTTGCTAGCTTAACCAAAGAATAGTCATAGAATGGATTATATACCAAAGGAAAGGAATATTGATGTTTCTATGGGGGAAAGAGAAATAGACATTTATTGTTCACAAGATCAATAGACAATCACTTGATCATGACTCTCAATGATCTCATATGTCTAATTCAATATCATGAGTTGCATGTTGAAAGTAATTCAATATTGCACTGTGAAAATAAAAATCTAATCCACATTGCATGAAATATCCATTTTAACCTCCCAGTCACTAAACACACTATGATGAATATTGGTTGGAGATGGATAGACACCGCTCACATGATTAGTCAGTGATCGAAATCAAATCCATCCCAAAATTAATTTATGATGACCAATAAATTTTTTGAAATCCAGCATGATTAACCATGAGATCGGATCATGAACACTAGTGGCATACAACAATACCTCACACTAATGCTTGAATCCTTCCCATGATCATCCTTTGATCATGCGATCGAAGTGTGGAAAACCAATTAAGGAATCATGAGAAATTTAAGTCCACAATTCCTTTTGACTTCAATGGAATTTCTCATCCTAATCGATGCCTATTTATTTTGTTAGGAGATGTCAAAGATAAGAACATAGGGAATGAGCATCATGTGAAGCCTCTTGGAGGCCACGTGAAGTCGATCTAGAAAAGACTCCAACACCTCAAACAGTGCATGCAACATTATCCCCATGAAGAGTGGTATTAAACTCAGCCTCCCACGGCCAATAAGTACCATGCTCCCCTAAAAAAGGGACCCATAGGGAAGAAAATTGATCTCTGAAAATGAAGAAAGGTGTAGGAATATAACTCACTAGTCAACATGTTTAGTGATCTTATATAGGTAAATCATGAGGATCCATCATAAGATAATCCACTATTTGATTTCATCACAAAAACAAACCATGGGATCATCATAATATTTTGCGATCATTATAGCGACCCAAGCAGGATGTTCATGGAAATTACAAAATAGTTTTAGAATACATAAAAATGAACTGAACAGATTCCCAAAGACAATATTTCTTAGTGCATTTGGAATCATGAAACATAATCATCTAAATTGGTGAAAGATCTTTAACATCTCCAATAAATATCTTACCCTTTTATATACTTACATAAAACCATTATTTATATCTTGGGGAAAAGAAAACATAAAAATGGTGAGATAAAATACTCAATAAGGGTAAACATTGAGAACATAAAACAAACCATAAACATAAGAATGTAAAAACATGAACATAAGGTTTAAACATCAAAAAATTGATTCATGAAATAAATCATGGTAGTTTGTAAGGCTAATATCATAAAGTCACGTTAACCCTAATAAAATATTGTTGGAATAAAACATGAAATTGTGAAAAAAAATTAATCACATAATATGATTTATATAGTATCCAAGTAATTGTTTTCGACACAATCTGAGTTGAAAAATTCCATTACTGAAACTGGTTTACTTGTTGTTCTAGCCCTGAATTATTGAACTAGATTTAATTATCATTACTGCCTTGTATTACTGAACCTGGTTTACTTTTTATTGTATTCATGTTTATATCATGAGATATTAATCATTACCCAATAAATTTTAGGGATATACAAGTCCCACCCATGTCACAATGAAATCATTCTTACATTATCCTTAAAAACATAAATCATTTGTTACAGAATAACCCAAGTAATAAAATGGGTTTCTTAAGAATCATTCCATTATACCATAATCCATATAAAATAAATGGATTTTAAAAAATAATAATTCCATAATAAAAACAATAAATTAGATGTAATAATAAGGATATAAACATAACCCTATTTCATCTTAAATGGAAAATATTTTTGATAAAACACTTGAACTTAAATCCTGATCAAAATATCCTTTCTTCCTAAAAAACATTCTCTATTAAAAAATGCTATGAAATTTTAAAAGAAAACCATTTAGTTGAAAATAAAAATTAAAAAGTGTATAGAAAGATTCCTAGAAATAAATAATTATAAAGATGTAAAAATATAGTAATATTGTATAAGTTAAAAAAACATTCTCCTTGTACATTTTCCAGAAAAGTCAAAACGTACCTCATATGGTAAACCAATGAAAGATTCCTTCCATACCATTTTGTAAATGTAAAAAATGGGTAAAAGTGGATTTAAAAATACATAGAATAATTGTAAACATATTATAAAAACATTTTTAGAAGATATGTAAATGGATGATAAATATATCCCTAGTAAATACTTACATATAAACAATCTCAGATAAAAATGATGTTTTCAAAATTATCCCTTACTAATTTAAAATCAGTTGAATCATATGCCTCATAAAATAAAATAAAATCCTATAAATATATCATAAACTTCGTAATAAAAAAAATAAATAAATCATGGGTAACATAAACATCTCATAAAATTACTAGATGGTGTATATAGCATATGTCACACATAAATAAAAGTGAGGCAAAATAATCAATTACCTTAGGATCATTATGATTCACGTTTATCTAAACCTTATGTATAATGATTTAAATAATTATACTGTCATCTCACAAAATCATTTTCATTTTTATGATATCATATATGATCATATTATCATCGTTTGTGAGTAACATTCCATTGTTTATTGTTATTCGTGTGATAACTACTTTATGTTATTATGCATGTTATATCGAATAAGATCTGGTTCTACTTCTAAGGAAAGGTTTATATCATTATAAAATGATATTAACATAATATATTACATTCTTATTCATTTTTTATATTTATATGATCATTTGATAATGAATATCATGTAGAATGAATCATATCTCATCGTCGAGATGGTAGGTTGTACGTATGCACGAGCGACGATATCATTCAAATTGTTGTTGAATGGATTTGAAGTGGTTAATGCATAAAAATTCATAATAAATATCATGTTATAATGATCATATATATTTATTTATTCCATAATTGTACCCATCCAATTATGGTGGTGGGGAAAATAGAGTACACCACGGTGTAGAGATGGTACTCCATACTTGTGCACGCTTGGTGATTTTAATTTTCATAGGATGGGTAGAAGGTGGACTATGGTTGTTTCAAAATCATAATTATATCTAAATATATAATTATTACTAGATTTATTACTTTATAATAAAACAACTGATGAGGGGAAAGTAGAAGAAGAAAGAAGTTTGAAAGAATCTGTAATTTATGTTACCTCTTCCACGACGTGCCTCCTATAAATCTCTTCTTAGAGCACAAGAGTTGGTATTTGAAGAAGTACATGACCAATATAATGTTTCAAGGGAATTTTATAATGTAAATGTTCAGGTTATATATGAATATGAAGTCTTAATGAATTGTGGATAAAATAGGGAGGATGTGTCCTTTTATAATTGGGATGATGGACAATTTTGGAATTTCAAAAACTATTAAATTATAATAATTTGAAAATCATTACCGAAACCTCAAAAAGATATATATTCAAATATATGATATGATAACATTTAAATCTCATCAACCAATGGAAGTTATACACGTTTTGATGTCAATTTAATCATTATTATTTTATTTCACAATTAGTTATTCTATTTAATTGTAAGTAAGAAAATTAATATTTCAATATTAAAAGGCTGATAATCAATATAGTTGATTTCAATTATACCTTAAATGAAAAATTTAGAAATATTTATACCATATAATAATTATTATATATATTATAATTTTTTTTATTATTTTTAAATAATTTTATAAAACATGATTGTAACAAAATATCAATTGTGTCACTTTTGACACTATCAATTTCATGGATTTTTTGAAATATCAAGATAAAGTGTTATCTTAGAAGAAAATATTTCATTATGCCCCTAATAATTCAAGATCGTATATTAAATTAACTGGAAAAATTAATCATCCTAACTTTATTTATTTAAAATTTTAATAACATTTTTTGGTATATCCATTATTAAAATAATTACTACATCAATATTATGTAATTATTTAATATACTTATTTGTATAATAAAAATTTCAAATAAAATAAAATGATGAACATATTTTTATAATATTATATAATAATACATGTAGTCAAATTTTTCTTCTATAAAATCCAACATAAAAAATGTTGTACTTATTAAAGTATGAATGTGAAAACATTTAAATCACATAAAATAAAATAAAATAAATGTCAAAATATATTCTATGAAACTCTGAATGGACAATTTCTCATCAATTCGACTATTATGGTATAGATATACTCTAAAAATTTTATTTTTTCATGTTTTTAGGCCTTTTATGGTTATTAGTATTTCAATAAAAACTGTTTTAAGGATTTCAAATTAATTAATAAATTTTTAAATCATCAAAGTATAAGACTTTAAATAAATTATTAATTTCCTAAAAATTAAAAATAAATTACCATAATGTAGTAAATTATATTATATTTCCATGAATTATTTATTTTATAAGATAACACCATGTTATCCATACTTAAATATTATTATACTTATAAGAAATGTGAGTTTGACATTTTGTCACTTTCATTGGTTTTATTAACATCTATGTCATTTTAATTATCAAGTGTCCCTTAAATGAAAACTTTTTGAACCTAAGATGTTAAGGGTATAATTTTATTAATAAAATAATAATTTTGTTGGTTTTAGGATAATTTTATTCTTCTTATCATATTTTTTGATACACTATTTTACGTGATTTACCTTTAACTGCATTAAATACAAATTACTGTATTTACAATTCATAATATCTAAAAAAAATAATAGTAACCTTTTAATATAATTGGGACTAGAATATTTAAAATATAGAATCCATTTTTCATAATTCAATAAATACAATTGGTATAAATTAATTTAAAATAAATTTTTGTTGTCAAAACCAGAAAGTGGGATTTTAAGAAGATAGAACCATCAAACGATTGACTAGTGTTTATATCCAATTTAAATGTGAAATTACATCCAATGACCAAAATTGAATTAAATTATAAAAATATATTCAATTTATATTTTAAAACTATTAAATAATATTATAAAAACATAAAAATTATTTCATTAGAAAAAGTTGTTTTCAATTAAAATTTAGCGTATTTTTACTATTCATCAAAACACAATAGTTATCAAAATAATATCATAAATTAATGGCAAGTAAATTTTGGTTTCACACTTCTAAAAAATGATTATTTTGTCAAATATAATATATAAAGGTTTCAAAAACAAAATATAAAAAGGGTTCTCTATCAAAAAGATGTAAAACTACATTTTTAGAAAAATACTTCTTTTATAAAAAAATTGAATTTTTTCTTATATCATATCTAGAAAATAGCTAAGATTAAATTTATACATTAAATTGAATATATAAAATTATTTTTCATTAAAAATCAATAAATAGTGATATGATTTTATAAACAAAAAAATTTTCTTTTTAAATATGTTTTCACAAAAACACATCATTTATATTCAATTGGTTTTTATATCCATTTCAAATAAATTCGGTTAAAAATGAATAATTATTTAAACATTTGTAAACAATATTTTCCTAATTTTTTTGAAATTATTCATAATTTTATATCCTGTAATAAAAATATTTTAATAATATATCATTGTTTAATGAAACTCGGTATTGTGTACAATGAAAGCTATTGAGGAACGTCACTCTTGCGGGTGACGCAAGCCAAGTTTGTATTGCATTAAGTAAAATATTACTTTGGTGTTTAATGTAACATAAGCCAAGCATATTTCTTGTATACATTGAATAAAATCTATACTCAGTGTTTTGTGAAATGAAATATATCAAAAGAACTTGAAATTGTCTAAAACATAAGCCAATTATAGTGTTGCGTAAACCACAAGCTAATACAGTGTTGCATATAGAGCAATCTAATCTTGATGTACCATAAAACACAATAAATAAATTAAATTAAATAGAATATGTCACAAAAAGTCTCAGGGTGTAACATTATACCCCCCTTTGAAATGAATTTCTCCACCAAAATTCGTTAGGGATATAAATGGTTTACTACTTGAAAGCTTCTTTCATAGAAGCCCACAAAGTAAAAAAGGAATACTAAAACATAACATTAAAAGGGAATGAGAGAAACATAGCATTAAATGAAATTAACTCATCCCTAAGATTACACATAAGAGAACATAGGTGGGAGGTGAAAACATTTATATGAAATAAAATTTCATTCATCATGTTTTGAAGGATATCGATAGAGAATAAGTTTTGGAGAAAGTTAACAACCAGAAAGCCATAAATCTGTGATGATTTAATGGATCATCTGATTCATCAGATATGAATATAATAAGATAAATTTTTTGGTTTTCAAGATCCCTTCCCAAAAGATGAATAATTTTTCATGAGAATAAATACTTACTTTTATGTTTGTATAATCTCACTGTAGTTTGTGCCTTGAAAAATTTCACCTACACCTCTTATTTAAAGAAGTAAAGTTTAATTTTTCATTCATGAAGTGTAATCAGATCATGCGATAGAATTTTAGTTCATTCCCTCTGTCACAGGTAATAAAAATTCATAAGTCCACTTATAGTAAGATTAATCATAAATGGTTCCAAAAATGGAATTATACGTCATCTATCTGACCACATAACTAAAATAATAATAATTTATACTAACCAGGGACTTCTTGTATGTGTGCGGTAGGAAATAAAATCATATCACACTTTGTTTGTGGGTTCGATTCTTACAACCGTGTATGACGTGATGGGTTATCACCCTTCCTGTGGGTTTTCCTTTTTCTAAAACTATACTATTATAACATTCCAGAAATAATATTAAAAAAATGGTTTAGACTTAAACAATACTTTATGATTTCTAACATAATCCATTCAAACCTTTAGGATTATAAAAAAACACTTTTTTTGCACACTCACATTATAAAAGAAAAAATTTAAAGATAAGTCATATAACAAGCATGTGAATACCGTAATGTTTTCCCCCATAAATCATAAGATATATCTTGTTGGTCAAAGTGAAAAAATTTGAATAACTTTATCATCAATTCTCAGGAATAATGGTAATAAACTAAATTACCATATATCCTTATTGAAAACTTCCATGATTATTTATTCTATAATATATTGGATATATTTCTTATGGCCCAAATAGTTGTATACATCATCCATGATATCATAACTCACTTGTCAATAAATCCATAATTAGTTCCCAAGAAACTAGCATCATCCAATTTATTTATTAAAATCCAACATATCATTTTCCAAACATTATTATTTGAACATAAGGGACATATTAAGGGTTATCTTCCCCTTAATAATGTGTTCTCCCAAAATATCACCTTACCCTTAAATAAATTATCCATCACTATATAATAATTCATCATATACTTTATAATCCTTAATTAAATACTTATACTCAAAATAGTTATATATTTCATGATTCATATAAGATGATTTTTGAAATCTGAAACAAATACACCCCAAAAATAAAAATTTATTCTTAAACCATTACTCAAGATCCATCATATTCATCTTTCTGAATATATGAATCAAGTCTTAAGGTTTCTCAAAATATATCTTCTAAGGATTAATGTAAAAAATATGTTAAGAACATCACAAACCTTTTACATGCCATTTACAATCTCTTTATCTTCAATAGAATAACAAATACTCATACCATACTCATGATTCTCTTCATGATTTATCAGTATAGGAATTCAATCTTCATTATTTCCCTAAATTTCCACATATGAAACATTTAATGGTTAACTATGTTCTATATTGTTCTGGTTATTTACTAATACCAAAAAAGAAAAGTGTTAGAAATACATATATGAGATAAAAAACACATATTTATGGTAAATTAATTATAATATTTCAATATAGGTTATCTTATGTTTAATCATATTTTATTCATGATCATCACAAAATCTATAGGACTGTAACCTATATGTAACCTATCCTTACAAAATCTCTAAACATATCCACAAAAATATCTCTAGTGGTATCACTAAAATTTCCACATCCTAGTTTCCTAAGGTTAACTAAACCTTCGACCCAATACCAACTATAGATACCCAAGAATGATGTATGTGGACATTACATTATGTTTTTGGAATATATATACAAGAATAAAATAGATTAAAAAGGACATTATTAGTTTAGTGCATTTGGAAACTTGGAACATAATCTTCTAAATTGATGAAAGATCATCAACATCTCCCATAAATATCTTCCCATTTTGATTTCCTATCTAAAACCTTTATTTATATCATCAGGAAAAGAAAACATAAGAATGGTGAGCTCAAATTATCATTAGGGGTAAAAATTGAGAACATAAAACAAACCTTATAAATAATAATGTAAAAACATGAACATAAAGTTTAAACATCAAAATATCATGTCCTGAAATAAATCTTTGCAGTTCGTAAGGCATATATAAAAAAGGCACATTAACATGGATGAAATAAAATTGGTATAAAACATGGAATTGTGAAAAGCAATTTAGCATATAATATGATTTCCATAGTCTCCAAGAAATTGTTTCCATGACCATCATAATGGAAAAATTTCATTACTGAACTGAGTTTACTTGTCATTCTAGGCATGTATTATTGAACCAGATTTACATTTCATTCCAACCTTATATTACTGAACATGATTTACTTTCCATTCCAGTAATGTCTATATCTTGAGATACAAATCCTTACCCAATGAATTGGGTATAGATATATGTCCCACCCATCTCATAATGAAATCATTCATACATGTGTCACAAAAAAAAATAATTTATCCTAGCATTATACATGGAATAAAATTGAATACTTAAACATCATTCCATCATAACATAATCCATATCAAATAAAACTCTTTTAAAAAAATAATTCCATCATAAACACAATTAAATAAAAGTAATAATAGGTATAGAAACATAAAATTGTGTCCTATTATGTGGAAAATAATTTTTATAAAACACTTGAACATAAATCATGCAGAAAATATCCTTTCTTCTTCAAAAATGTTTTTTTCTCAGAATGCCACAAAATATTAAAATAAAATAATTTAGGTGAAAATACACCTGAAAACGTATAGAGGAAACATCATAGAAATAAGGTTTTATGAATATGTAAAAATATGTTCATTATGTATATGTTAATCAACATTATCCTCGTACTTTTTCTAGAAAATTCAAAAAGTACCCCATATGGTAAAAAAATTACGATTCCTACAATACCATGTAGTAAAACTCAAAAATGGGTAAAATGACTTTAAAAATACATTGATTAATAGTAAATATTTTATGAAAACATTTTAGAAAAAACAAGGATAGGGAGGATATATATATTCCCAGTGCATACTTACATATAAAAAATCTCAGATAAAAATGAGATTTGCAAAATTATCCCTTTTCAATTTATAATCAGTTGAATCATAATCTTTATAAAATAAAGAATATTATATGTTTATATAAATATCATAACAACCATAATAAGAATAATGAATGTATTCATGGGTAACATAACTATCAGACAAAATAATTAGATGGTGTATAAGGCATATGTCCAATAGAAATAAAAGTAAGAAAACATATTCCCTTACTTTAGGTCCAATATGCTTTGTGTGTATCCAAAACACATGTATAATAATTTAAATAATTTAATTTTCTTATTCCATAATCATAGTAATTTTTACGATATGATATATTATCATATTATCATCGTTTGTGAGTAACATTTCATTATTACACATTATTCAGGTGTTAACTGCTTTATGTTCTTATGCATGTTTTGTCTAATAAATTATGGTTCTATTTATTAGTTCATAATTATATCAATAAAAATTCTATTAACATAATATATAACATTTTTATTCATTCTTTAAATTTATATAATCATTTTTTAATGAATAAAATGTAGAATGAATCACATCGCATCGTGGATATGGTAGGCGATACGTACACATGAGCGACGATAACGTTCGAATATTTGATTAATGGTTTTGAAGTGGACTGAGTATAAAATTTCATAATCAATATATTTTAATAATAATCATATATAGTCATTACTTACATTATTATACTCATCCAACTAAGGTGGTGGTGAAAAAGAGAGTACACTATGTTGTGGAGATGGTAAGTCGTACATACACACACGTGGTGATTTCATTTTCCATAGGATTGGTAAATAGTAAAATATATTTGTTTAATAATAATAATATCATATCATCATATAATTATTATTTGATTATTTACTTTATAATGAAACTACACATGAGGTGGATATATAATAAGAAATAAATTTGAAAGAATCAGTAAATTATACTACCATTTCTTTGATATGCCTCTTCTAAATCTCTGTTTTGAGCACTAGAGTTGGTATTTGAAGAAGAAAATGACAACTAGAATACTCATTGGTACTTTTAGAAGAGAAATTTTCATGATATATATGAACTCAAAGGATTAATGAATTATGGAGAAAAGAGGGAGGTGGTGTCCTTTTATAATTGGGGTGAGGGACACTTTGGAATTTCAAAAACTATTAAATTATAATAATTTAAAAATCTATCCAAATAACTCCAAAATTAAATATATACAAATATAATATACTAAAAGTTTTAAATATCTAAAAAAATTAGACAAGTTTTTATGTCAATTTCATTTTAATTAACAATTATTTATTCTATTTAACTTTAATTAAGATAATAGATTTTTCAATATTAAAAGGGTGCAATGTTTAGTTATTTGATTTCAATTATAACATAAATGAATAATTTAGAAAAATATAGACTGTATAATAATTATTATATATATTTTAAAATTTTCATTATTTATAAATAACTTGAAAAAAACATTATATTAACAAAATATCAATTGGGTCAATTTTTACATGATTGATTTCAAGGATGTTTAGAAATATCAAGATAAGGTTTTATCCAAAAATATATATTTTATTATATACATATTGGGTCAAAGTAATCTATAAAATTCATTTTAAAAATTAATTATTCAAAATTATATTTATTTTAATATTTTTAATAACATTTAATTGATATCTCCATTATTTAAATAATCACTACATTATTATTGTTTAGTTATTTAATATACATTTTTGTAGAATAAAAAAGTTGAAATAAAATAATATGATGAACATAAATTTACTATATTTTATGAGAATATATTTAGTTGAATTTATATTTTGTAAAATACAACATTAAAAATGTTATACTTCTTAAAGTATGAATGTGACAACTTTAACATCACTTTAAATAAAATAAAAGAATGGTAAAAATACCTTTTATAAAACACTAAATGGTCACGTTCTCATCACTAGGATGATTATTTTAAATATATACTCGAAAAATATTATTTTTTCATGTGTTTAGGTTTTTTATGGTAATTATTATTTTGATAAAAATTGTTTTATGGATTTCTCATCAATAAATTAATTTTTTGCATCATCAAAGTATAAGAATTTAAGGTAATTATTAATTTCCTAAAAATTAAAAATAAATGACCACAATATATTTAATTAATTAATATTTCCATGGACTTTTTATATTGGATGATATAACATGGTTATCATTATATTAAAATTATTATACTTATATGAAATGTGAGTTTGATATTTTGTCACTTTCATTTGTTTTATTTATATCTATGTCATTTTCATTGTCAAGTGGCCCTTAAATGACTATGTTCCAAACCTAAAATATTATGGGTATAAATTAATTAATTCAATTTTATTTTGGTATGTTTTAGAACTATTTTATTCTCCTTATCATATTATTTTTTACACTAATTTACCCGATTTACCTTTAACCATGTTAAATAAAAATTATCGTAGTTACAATTCATAATATCCAAAATATCAAAAGTAACCTATAAACATTATTTTGAAACACTGAATCCAAATATTTAATCCATTTTTCATAAATAAAGTCATAAACTTGGAAAAAAAATTAATTTAAAATGAATTTATGTTGTCAAAACCAGAATGTGGGTTTTGAAGAAGTAAAAACTATCAAAAAAATTGACAAGTGTTTATGTCCAATTTAAAAGTAAAATTGAATCCAATGATTAAAATTAGATTAAATTTTAAAAATAAATTTCATTTATAGATTAAACCCATTAAATAATATTATTTAACCATAATAATTATTTTTATGGAAAAAAATTCATTTAAAATTTAGCGTATTTTTACTATCCATGAAAACATGATAATTATCATAAAAAATCAAAAAATCATCCAATATAAATTTTTCTATTCCTCTTTTAAATAAAAGATTATTTTTTCATGTAGAATATATAAAGGTGTCAAAAACTAAATTAAAAAATGTTTCTCCATCAAAAGGTGATAAAACTGCATTTTTTTAAAAAATACATCTTTTTTCCAAAATATTGGATTTGTTCTTATATCATATATAGAAAACATATAAGATGAATTTAAAAAGTTACATTAAATATATAACATATATTTTTCATTAAAAACCAACAAATATTGATATGATTTTATAAAAATTATTATTTTCTTTTTAACTAGGTTTTTATAATAACGCATCCTTTAGATTCAATTGATTTTTATTTCCATTTCTAATAAATTCAGTAACCAATGAATCATTATTTAATCATTTTAAACAATATTTCCACAATTCAATTATATCATTCATAATGGGAAGTTTATATAAAATAATAATAATATTTTATTAATATATCGTTGTTTAGTAAAACATGGTATTACAAGCAATAAATGTTATTGAGGTAGGTCACTCTTTCATGTAACGCAAGACAAGATAGTTTTCCATTTAGTGAATGATTCCTTTGGTGTTGCGTATGATATAATCCAAATATAGTTCTTTTACACATTGAACAAAATCTATACTCAATGTTGCGTGAAATGAATTCTACCAAAATAATTTGATATTTTTGTGAAACACAATCCATGAATAGTGTTGCATATATGAAATGATAATACGATGTTTCATATAGCGCAATATAATCTTGGAACAACATAAAAAACAAGACATCAAAGAAATTAAAAATAATATATGTCCTAAAATCTCAGGGGGTAACAATCTCAGAATAGGTTAATCTCATGTTATTCCCCAATGTATCAGTACCTCCAAGTGGTCATAAATTCCCACAGATACAAATTCATATCATGTGAACCTCCCTCTTTGTCATACGGTTTCATGTTTTAGTGAGATTTTACTGCATAATCCCCCTAGAATCTTGATATTGAATATGATAAACTTTTAAGGATAGTCTCATAAAGCTCATCGTATGCAGTCCAAGCTATCGTCCATGAAAGAACCCTGGTGACTACACCAATACAGTCATTTTTTATACCTCCAATATTATATTCATTCATATCACATGATCTCATGGGTGATTGAACCTCGTGAAATGTAGAAAGACAATTCCTTGGATGCACTAAAAACCCATACTGGCGTTCGTAAGAGTACATTAGTGGACACGCTCCTTGTGGTGTCATGAACAATCAATATCATGGTGCCCCTATACGTGGAATTATAGTGTATACATGAGGACTTTCCCACCACATGTTCCATGAATCATCCTTCTGGATGCAATGAAAATATTTCTCATGCAACCCAAACATCAATAGATGTGCACAATGAACCCTCAAACTCATAATGTTGTGAATCCCCTATCTTGATGGTGCATTCATACAACCATGGTAATGGATTCCTTTACGTACCACACCCTCATGGATCCTTTATATAATTGATGATACGACCATGATTCACCATTTGGAAGCATGTGAATCACGTGATTGAAGGAACTTCATTAGGGCCTTTTGAAGTGCAAGGCATTCTATCGAGCAGATGATCATACAGTGTTACACATTTAGATTTGAATGCCAAGATAGTTATCCCATGATGCTTGCCATCATTTTTATGGTGTTAGAAGTCTTGGTATCTCATAATGTCTGCATATAGCCATGGGATTGTCCACCTTAGCAGGAAAAATCCATTTTAAACCCCCTAACATTAAATGAAAACAATGAGGTAATGTAAACTGTATGAAATTTAATGAACAACAATTTTCTCAGTGGATATTCCCTTCTTATAATTATGTTATATTTGAAAATCACATAAAATTTCATATAAAACAAAATACAAACTTTATAAATGAAGAACAATGAAGTATACAGTATTTATAAAAATTAAGGACCTTATGAAAATGGAATAGTAAATTCACCTTTGGGATAGTAATATGACATTTAAAAATTGTAACTCGAACAATAGAATAGATACCTCACCTATGAAAGTATAAATAAAATTTAGGCATATTATAAATGAAAATTTGATATAATTATATCATGGTAAAAGTAAATAATTATTGATATATAAATGATTTATGGATGATTGTGACCCAAAATATAAAACTATCATTTATTATTTTTATATATTAAGTGAAAATTATCAAACTATTCATAGTCTTTATGAAAAATAATAAACTAATTAATAAAATATTCAATAAATACCCCTCTCATCCACTATAAATACAAACCCTCAACACTTTTTATCTCACACCTCTAAACCATTAAATCTTGTCCAAAATTTTCCAAAATCTATCCCCAAGTCTCCCCTACATCTAGGATCCTTTGTTTTAAATAAAATACCAAATTCAAGTGCCCAAAGTTTTTCTCAAGGAGAATAATTCAAGAGGTAAAATCCGCTTTACTTTTCTTATAACTTCGTTCCAATTTATTTTTATTTTATTTTTCTCTCATAACCTCACCTTATACAAGTGCCATGGTAACTCCAGTATATCACATATTTTTTATGTTAATTGAATAACACATCATCATTTATTTCCCATCCCCTTTCTTTCTAAAAACTAAAAAATCATCTGTGATGTGTAAATTTATCATATTTAAGGATGATGAGTTTTAAATTTCCATTACAACCTTTTTTGGATGGAGATAAAACCCTTTTTATGGTTAAAACTAATAATAATATATGTACTACAAAATATTTAATGTTTTGTAATCTATATATATATAATATTAAATAGTAGAAAAAAACTAGTTTATGATGATTGAGAAGCTACCAAATTAATCTAAACGATTATCATTAATGTTTTGTTTAATGATTCTTACTCATACCATGTAAAGAAATTATATTTAAATCAAAATAAAGTAATTTAATTTAATTAATAACAAATAATTTTTGTTCTAGAAAACTATTCTCATTCTATATGATCTTTTACACACGTATATAAATGAATCGATCATGAAAACCCATGGAGAAAACACTCTTGAACATTAATATTTTATCTTATAACCCATCCGAAAGACAATGAGTGAACATAATAAAATTATGATAAATCAAATAAATCTAGAAAATGTTATGAATTAATTAATTAATGAATTATATTTGATTATCTATTACATTATGTTCAAGTTCATATCACCATCTGACATAATGTTAGGGATATTTTTGAACCACTATTTTTCATTCGGGTTATGCTTTCTCTCTATTCACCCAAATTTAATTCTTCATTACTTTTATAAAATCCATCAGAATTATATTTATATTTTAAAACGTCATGTATTAGATCATTAATTACTTTTTTAATATGTAAATACATGTTTTAAACATGCTCCCTTCTCCATTCATCTCGATAAGCAAACCTAATTAAAGGGAACATTCCGATTTCATACACATTTTCATGGGCACTCTATAATCTATTTTAATCAACCATTACTTTTATAAAATTACATATCCTAACATTAAAATCTATATTGGTTCATTTCTTGTATTATAAAGTCAATTTTTTCTTTTTTGTTTCAAATAATCATGAAAATGTTCCCTTACATTACACTAAAATGTTATATTTATAATGATTCTTAATAAAATATTATTACATTATTTAACTTCATTTTTAAATAGCTAATCATAATATATGAATATTATACTTTATAAATTTCTATGTCTAAATTAATTACATTCTTTCAATGAAAACATTATGATATTCCCTTTTGATATTCCTTTGTACATGATTTTTATACACAATTACATGCATGGGTAAAACTTAAGTTTATGTTTGATTACATATGTATGATTCTTTATGTGGAACACATATTCATAAACATGTAATCATGGTTGCACCCAAATAGAAATCTAATTATTTGGATAAGGATAATTCTCATGATATGTCATGTAAAATGGTCTTGGTGGTTATTCTTGACTCATGCTACATTTACAATAGTCTTTGTTGATAGCCTTGACTCATGATTGAAGTGAAACAGTCTTGGTGGTTAGCCTTAACACATTTTTATGTCATTTTTTATGAATCTTATACATAACTATGATTCCATGATTATATGATCCCATGATCTATATTTTATTTCTCTATATGTTTATTCATGTTTCATGCCTTTTTATGTCATCATGTTATGACTTCTAACCCATGTTCTATACTTTACTCTTATGTTTATTACCTTACATGGATATTTATCTCATCAATTACTTCATGTATTCCATGGTCATCCTAAGAAGATATAAGGCCTCAAAGGGTTTTAAGATCTCATTATAACTATTAAATAAAATATATTTTTTATTTTGGTTTCATGATTACTAGTTATATTTTTAATCTTGAAAACACTCTATTCATTTTGATCCTTGTTTTACATTTGAAAGATAGTTATGCATAAAATATAATAACAATATATGTAAAGGGATAGGAAATTTTTTTGGAATAATATAATGGTTTAGTTATTTTTTGAATATTTGGACTATAAAACTTTAGTAAGAACACTTGGGATAATGTTATCACCGTGGATAACCTAAATTGAATGATATGGAATCCAATGTTAAGTTAAAATTTTAATTTACAATTTTATCCATATATATTCAAATTGTCCTTTTATAATGCTTCTTAGTGAAGTATTCAACCCCCTAATGGGACATTCATTTTCTAAGTTAATGTTAAAAAATAAGAATCTTCTTTCCAATAATAAATGTGATAGTAAATGTGGAAATTTTCCAAGTGAAATTCCATATACGATGAGAAAAAATGCTGAAATATTATTGATAGTAATTGCTCTAATGGATCATGTTATGAATAATAACTTGAATTTAAAGTAATTCCCTCTTTATCTTAATAAATTTCATGTTGAATTTGAATACTATATGTGAAAAAGGCCTCCCACGCTTAGTTGATCTTCTGATCCAATACTCAAAGAATAGTGGGTTGGCTCTATTGAAAAGATGTTCTCTATCCAATAGTGATTAGAAGAAGATAAATTTGTTCTAGTAGTCCATAATTTTAATGGGGAATCTGATTAGTGGTGAAAACTGATCATGAACTGAATGTGAAAGGAGTATATCGATTCCATGGAATTGTATGATTTCATGAAAATATTTTTCAGTTAATTGTTTCCTTGAACATTATATCATAAGATAGAGAGGTACTTCCTCTATCTATAGAAAAAGGAAGATAAATATATCAGTTTATATGAAGTAAACATCAAAAGGCTTTCAGGATATGCCTATTTCATTATCACAAACAACAAATAAAATTTTGATAAATTCATTAGAATACTAAAGACGAGTCTATGAAAATCCTTGGAGATTTCAGACATTGATAGCTATAAAGATATTTTCCATTGTGAAATCTAGGTTTAAATAGTGATCAGATACTCACAATGGTCTCATGGTACTATAGGGAAAAAAGAGGAAAATAGAGTTCAATATGGGTGTATCAATAGATAAATTCCATAATGGAAATAAAACCCAATATCACACGTGTCAAAATTTTGGGAATAATCTTGGGTACAATCTATAAGAACCAAACAATTCTTAAAATGTGGAGGAATGGGATTTTTGGCTAATAAATGCTGAATGGATATGAATAATCCCACTAATTTGGAATGATAATGTGAGATTATGATCAACAATCACCTTTTAGTGAGATTTTTTAACTATAAGAAACATGATAATTATGTGAAAAAATTCCCTAATCCAAGCACTGTTATATGAAATCAATAATAAAACCATCCAAGGAAGAAAGTAATTGAATATTCTATCACTAATACTATGTTGGATTATGAAAATGATGTGTCGATAGGTATGTTGGTTATTCATTAAGGAATAGGGAAAATAATATTTGATTCTGGTTCGACACATTCGTTCATATCTTATTTGTTTAGTATAATTATTCAAACACCACCTTAAAATATGGAGGTTATGTTATTTTTGAGAATAAAAAATGCATCAATTATTGCATCTAATACATATAACTCCTCCACAATTAATTTTGGTGGAAAAGAACACCCCAAAAAAAATTTCCCTTTCTTTTGATGGAGTTTGATGCTATATTTTTCATGGATTTTCTATCTTTATAAAAATGCATCATCAAAAATTAAGAAATGGATATCACTCTTCACACCTCAAATCATCCTAAAATTTTGTACAAGTGTAGGGAGTAGGATGAATCTATATTAGAATCATTATCTCAAGAGTATATATTATGTCCTGTGAGAAAGAATATCTAGATCAAATGATTTAAACAAAGGATAAAATAATGCTCGAAGACATACCCATTATGAGGGACTACACAGATGTGTTCCCTAAAAAAATCTTGGACTTTCTTCTGGTCGAGAGGTTGAGTTATCAATTGAAATTATTCAAATATATCTTCTCATATCAAATAAACCATATATAATTTCAACCGTTGAGCTGTATATCTTGAAGAAGTAGTTATAAGAGGATCTAGACAGGGGTTTTATATGCCCGAGTGATTCACCATAGGGAGAACTAGTCCTCTTCCCCAAAAAAGAATTGATCAATGTGACTTTATATTGATTATTACAAGATTAATAAAATATTGATAAAGAATAGGTATCTACTTCCATTGAGTGATGATTTGTTCAATCAACTATGTGGGTCCAAGTAATTCACTAAGGTGGTCCTTCGATTGAGATATCATCGATTAAAGCTAAGGAAGGAAGATATTACCTATAGTTCCTTTTAAATAACTTATAAATACTATGAGTTCATAATGATTCCCCTCAGACTAATTTTCCAGGATTTAATGAATAGTGTATTTTAAGATTACATCAAAAAACATTTGGTAGTATTTATTGGTGGTATTATTCTATACTACCAGACAAAGTAGGAGCATGAGGAGCACATGAATACTATTCTAAAGTCTTTTCAAAAGGATACAATATATGAATGGTATAGTAAATGTGTGTTCTATATGGAGGAATTATCTTTCATAGGGCATGTAATCACCATTAATGGAATATTTTTAGACCCTTCCAACACCAAGGAAATCAAATTGTGTCCCATGGAAATATCTATAATAGAGATTAAATGTTTTCTTGGATTAGATGGGTATTACTGGAAATTTTTGAAGAAATTATAATGACTTTCAAACCCACTATCCAAGATGACTCGTAATGGAGAAAATTGTAACTAGACCAACGCATGTGAATACTTCCTAAAATAATTAAAAAGGAATATTATAAATACACTAGTGCTCACACTACCAGCAAGTGGGGAACACTTTTTGGTGTAAAGAGATGATTCAGAGAAGTGATTAGGTTATGTATTGATTTAATGTGGTAAAGTAATAGAATTCTCCTCAAGGTAGTTAAAAATTCAATAGAAATACTATCTCACACATGATTTGGAGTTAGAGGTTTGATCTTTTCAGTGAAAATATTGTAGCATCATATCTAGGGGAAGTGCAAGATATATACTGTTCATAAAACCTTAAAATATATATAATTACAAATGGAGATTAATATTTTATAGTAATGATGGTTATATCTCATCAAATATTATAAATACTAAATCCTATACCATCCAACTAATGAAAATAACACGTTGGATGCTCTATGTAGAAAGGATCTCACATATTTCTCAATAACTAGAATTAGGAAGGATCCAATCTTCTTAGACCTTCAAAGGAAAGACATGGGAATCAGTAAGTAATGACCATCAAAAATCATTTTTCAGTTGATTTATTAACCACCCCTCAAGGATAAGATAAAGGATTATCAAAGAAATGATGCGAAAATTTAGAAAAACGAGGAAGCTATCAGAAATAGGAAATTCTCATAGTTTTAAATGGATGATGGAGGTGTCATGAGATTTGGGTTATAACTATGTGTACCATATAAAATGGATAGATTTAAAGGTATTATGAATGAAACACATAGCTCATCCTTCTCAATTTACCATGTGAGAACAAAGATTTATTGATATATTCTAAAGAACTATTGGTGGGACAATATTAAGAAAGATATCATTAAATATACAAAAAAATCATGAAATTTTAGAAAGATGAGTCTAAAAGGAAAATTAATTAAGGGATGATGCAACCACTACCCATACCAATATGGAAATAGTAAAAGACCATTGTGGACTTTTTCACAAGACATCCAAATACATCTAGAAAAAAAATTTATATATGGGATTTTGTGGATCATCTTATAAATACTCTTCACTTTATTACAATTTGAGAGGAGTTACCCCTATATAAACTTTAACAAATATAGATTTTAGAATTGGAAAGGATGCATAGAGTACCACTATCGATTGTGTCCGATCAAGATCTGAGATTAGCCTCCAAGTTCTAGATATGTATAAAAATGATCAAAACTCTAATATGATATTTAGTAAGACTTATAACCCTCAAACTGATTTCCAATCTGAGGAGTCTGTTTAGACACTAGGAGACATGTTGAGAGAGAATTATATGGACTTGAAGGGATTATTAGACCAACATATGACTTTGGATGAGTTTTCATACAAAAACGGTTTAAAACTGAAGTATCTTGATGGCTCCATAAGAAGTAATTTAATGGAAATGATACAGAACACTGATATGCTTGGATGAGGTTGGTGAATGTATGCTGCTAGGATTATAAGTGGTTGAAGAAATAGTGGAAAAGATGAAAACCATTCAGAAGCATATTTATGCATCCTCATGTTGAGAGAAGAGTTATGATGACAATCATTGGTTAGATCTTTAGTTTAAGGATGGAGACATGGAATTCATCCAAATATCTCTATAGAAGGGTATTTTGAGATTTGGGAAGAAAAGAAAGTTGAGTCCCAGGTACATCACCCCCTTCGAGATTCTTGATAATGTTGGAGTTGTGGGATATGGACAAGCATTTACATGAACCATGTCTGAAGTACATGATGTTTTCTGAATATCTATCTTCATGAAGTGCATATCAAATCCCTCACAAGTACTGAATTTAGAAGTGGTACAGTTAGAGAATGATCTCTCTTATGAGGAGTCGCCCATGAAGATCTTGGACCATAGAGATAAATTCCTACACAATATGACTACACATCCTTTAATATTACTATAGAGTAACCATAAGAACAAAGAGACAACATAGGAAATTGAAGAAGTGATGAAGGATAATTTCCATAACTTATTTTCACCATAGCTTGTAAAATGATCTTTTGAGGGTGAAATTTCATAAGGGGGGAGAATGTAAGGACCCAGAATTTTATCAATGGAAATTCCCTTATAATAATTCCATTATAGAGTATAAATCACATGAAATTATATATATAACAAAATAAGAACATTATAAATGAATAAAGAATTAAGTAATAATAATTTATATAAATTAAGGAACATATAACATTAGAATAGTAACTATTTTATTGAATAGTAACAGAATCCTTAAGAATAGTAACTCTACCAATTGAATATTAACCTCCCTATGAAAGTATAAATATAATATAGGCATTCTATAAAATAAAATATGATATAATTATATCATATTTTAAGTAAATAAATGATTTTAATATGATAAACTATGGTTTTGTACATTTTGAAACAAAAATTTATATTTATAATTTTATAGTTAATATAATGACTAAAAATAATATTTATGTTCATAAATTAGATTCATAAAATTATATTTTTTTGTCTTATGATTATTACATAATTTTATGAGACCATAATTAAGTTTTCAATGTGTTATAAAATCAGTTATAATTTTGTAATAGGTATGTTTTTGAATAAATTATGATATATTAATAAAAATTAAATTTAGATTTTTTAGAAAATTATTTTAAAAAAAGTGATTCCAATTTTTTTCGATATATCCAAAAAGTGTTAGGGTTGGTTTTTGGGATTTTCAAAAAAAACAGTTGAATTTTTTGGGAAGAGTGAAATACAACAAATTACAGTATTTCACAAATACATGAATTATTGAGTAATAGATAATGTAGACTAATGTAAGACCATAATATCAAAATATCCTCCATTAATTTAATATAATTATTAATAATTATCAAACTAATCATAGTCTTGTGGAAAAAATAATCTAATGAATAAAAAATCAAATAACACTGCTCCCCTATACTATTAATACCAACCTAGCCACCTCTTTTTATCACACCAATAAAGAATTTTGGATTGTAAATATTCTACCAAAACCTCTTCCCACGTCACCCCCCTCATCCAGTATCCTTTGGTATCCTTAAAAGACTAAACCCATGATCCTCAAATAGGTTCTCCAGGATATTATTTCAAGAGGTAAAACCCCCTTTTTCTTTTAATTTATTTCAAATTTATTTTCTTTTCTTATTCTCTCTTAAAATACCCACATCCAAGTGTAATGGTAAATTTATTATCTCATATATAATTAAATTTTATTAGGTTATTAGAATAATCCATCATCATTTCATTCCCTTCCCCATTTTGTTCGAAAAATGAAAACATCACTTGTGACGTGTTAATTTATCTCATTCAAGGATGATGAGTACTCAATTTCAATTACCACCTTTAATGATGGTCATATAAATATACTTTTGGTAAAAAATTATAATATATATATTAAAACTTATTTAATGTAGTGGAACTTGTATACATATATATATATATATATATATATTAAATAATAGAAAAAATTAGTTCGTGGTGATGGAGAAACCACCAACTTAATGTAAATAATTTCCATTAACCTTTTATCTAATGATTAATCCTCGTATAATATTTTAAAATTATATATAAATTAAAATTAAATGAAGCAATTTCATTAATAACATATAATTTCAATTCTAGTAAAATATTCCCATTATTCATGATCTTTCAAACACCTATACAAGTGAATTGATCAGAAAAACAAAAGAAATTAAAACACCCAAAATATGAAATTTTATCTTATAAATCACCAAAAACATAAATCAAGTTAATAAAATTATAGTAAATCAAATACATGTATAAAAGTTTTTGAATTAAATCATTAATGGATTTAATTTGATTGTCTAGAACATTAGGTTCAAGTGTAGAACACATTCAGACCCAAGGTAAGGGATTCTTTACGAACCTCCATTTTCCATCAGGTTATGGTTTATCACTATTTACCAAAATTTAACTCTTAATTATTTTTATATGATCCTTATACATTCTATTTTCAGATTCAAAACTAATGTATCTTGATCAATAAATCCTTTTTTCAAGGGTAAATACATGCTTTAAAAATGTTTTTTTCTCAATTCTTCTTGATAATCAAGCCCGTTTAAAGGGAAGTTCTCGATTTCTTAATCATTTTAAAGTGAACTTCAAAATTTGTTTTAAACCATTTTTATTTCTCTAAAATAAAAAATTTTAACATGAAAAACTATCGGGGTTTATTTCTAGTATTATAGAGACATTTATTTTTCTTCTATTTTAAATAATCTTAAAAAACTTCCCTTCAATCAAACTAAAATGTGTTATTTATAAAGTATATTAAACACTATTTGTAAATGTTTTGAATTCAGTTTGAAATTAATTATCATTATATATTCCAATTATCCCTAATTAATTTCTATAATTTATTTAAATCCATTCTTTCATGGAGACCATTATGATATTCCGTTTTGATATTCCTATTAACATGATTGTTGTAAATAATTATTTCTATGGGTAACCCTTATGTTTATGTTTGATTCGTTATTTATGATTCATTATGTGGAACACTTATCATGAACATGTTGTGATGGTTTCAACCAGATAGAACTTAAATTATTTTAGTAATGTTTAGTCTCATGATACGCCATATGCAATGATCTTGGTGGTTATCATTGACTCATGCCCCATGTGAAATAATCTTGGTGGTGAGACTTGACTCATGATCCATGTTCATTAGTCTTGGTGAATAGCCTAGACTCATTCTTATGGCATGTTTTATGTTTCTTCCACAATACATTGATTTCGTTATTACGTGATCCCATAATCTATATTTTATGCTTACATATGTTTATTCATGTTTCATGGGGTTTTATCTCATCAGGTTATGCCTTCTAACCCGCATCCTATGATTTAATCTTATAATTAGTCACCTATTAGTATTTCTTGATCATCCCTTTGTTAATTTACTCTCAAGATACCCAATGAATATGTAATGGCACGAAGGGTTTTTTAGAACATTATGAATATTAAATAAAATATGTTTTTATTTTTTTCATTCCTTTTGATTATGTATCTAATATTCCAAAGACAGTATACTTCATGATCCTTTATCTTTAATTTATGTCTAATAATGTAAAAAATTGTGTAAGAATATGTGTAAAAGGATAGGGAAATTATAAAAATTTCACACTCTATGAACTGTGTACCATTGTCTATTCACACAAAGTCCATGATTCACAGCTCACACTCAAAAGTACTGAATCCATCGTCAAACCTCATAGAGGTCAACAAAAATGATGTCCCTCATATAGAGCCATCATGCGAGTACCTAAGAGGAATAGTCTAGAGAAAACCCCTGGAAGTGAAACCCTCTATCTGGAAAAGTTTGTTCCCATTCGAACATTAGGGGTGATCCCTTTAGACATTAACCTTAACACTTGGATGGGAACAAAATCATTTACATGTCCAAAAGACCCCACTGCATGAATATTTTAAGGACACGTGATCACAAGACCCTTTTTGGTATTGTGGTGACCTTAGGACACCTTTTATTTGCCATTATTGTCATAATAAAAACATGGAAAACTCATGTTTTTCTCAAGAATTATTTTTGACATTTCACTAAAGTAGTGCAATGAAAAGTGAATTAATCAGGTGACAGTCACCCTTAATATGTATACATTATCATGAAACATGATCATGAAAATTCATTCTGATCATGAAAGGGCAATTTCAGTTGTGTGAAATTATTATGAGAAGACATCCAAGACAATTAATATTTATCCTTCGAGGGAATTATTTACATATCGAAAGGATCACGTGATTAACCCATTGACACGTATGTGTTGACATGCGACTATAATAATCCAGTTCAACTTTATCATGTGACATCACATAGTCATGTTTACTATAATCATCTATAAAACCTTAGATATTTCCACATAAATTATTAAATGGGTCTTTTATGTTCCATGTTTACTCATGAAAATGCATTTGAGATAAGTCATTTGATTGTTAAAAATTACCTGGTCATCTACACTTTTTTCATGTGGGAAATATTAGAAATGAAAAATTAGGCCATGAAAGGCATCATGAGAATTTTAGGATGAAACCCTTGGATGTGTATTTCATAACATATTGACACACCAAATTGGTCGATCAGACAATCGAGATATGTCTGACAAGTTTCAAAGACATGTCAGGCTTCTAGCATGTCAAATTTATCCAGCACACCCACTGGACTCATTCCATGGGGACCCTTGTTAGGAACCATTGTATGTATATGCCCTTTATAAAGTTATTTTTCCTTGATGGTCTAGGTTTACACACTCATGTTGACGGAAAGTTCATTTTAAATTATCAAAGACACTTCTGAGGAAAAAGTGAGAAACCCCAAGTTCATCTAGGATAAGAACTAAAGGAATAAACATAGATGTTAAAATGAAACATGAACCTATTATAATTCATATCCCTAAATAGTTTCCAATGAAGAGAAGGTACTGGTGTTTTTATAGAATCATTTAGTATGTCTTCAAAGCGGGATGCCATCATGTATTACACTTGCATGTACTCTCCTTTTGTGATCTTCTCTTCGTTGAAGCCTCTAATTAAAATCAAGTTTTTCTTGTCTCTCCAAGAACTCTGCTCACTGTTAGTATACACCCAAATAAGCCTTCCCATAATCTTTTCCATATCCTCTATGGAGGCATTAATCACAAGGTATTCTTCTTCTATAACTTCTTCGGAATTAAGAAGAAACTCCAAATTAATATCCCCTTGTAGGTCACACTTTAGGAAGGTTGCCCTGCAATTCCCCTCCAAATGAATCGAGATTCCAGCAAGGTTGGAATCACTACCCTTTGCCTTGTAATGTTATTTTTTATCAGATCGAGTCTCCATCGGTAGAGGTAAATATGACTAGTCCTTTCGGCCTTTCTTACTGCCTTGCCACCCATTCCTTCTCCTCTGACCACAGGGTTCTTTATCATGGAATTCGTGATCACTATCTTTAGTAAACTGACCAAATGAATCGCCATCAGATTCCTCCCTAGTAAAATTAGCCTCCTGACTAGTCACTTCAATATCCAATCTCTCAAAGTGGTTACACAACATAATGGCTGGGGACCCGCTCCTCGAGCATGTTCTGTTCAAAGCCACACTCATATGAGGATGCTCTTTTCCAGAAGACTCAAGACCAGTAAGCACAGCCTCGGCATATGAATCAGCCTTAGGGGCCTTATTATTGCCTTACTCCCCCTTTCTTGCATCCACTTATAGGTTTAGACCATTATAATTCACACGAATTGAAAAATCAATAGGTAAATGATCCAGAACAAGGGCATTAGTCGTGCAATCCTTCACACCAGACTTAGGCTCCTCCAGGTCCTTCCTCAGCCATCTAAAAATGCCAAAAACTAGAGCGCTTCCATCCTAATGGTCCTTTTGAACTGCTCATTCCACCTTCATTGTTTCACATGTTCATTTTCATTGGTGCCTCCATTGGATGTAGGATCTATGTAACTGCCTATAACATCCATACCCCTGCATCTCTAACTTTCTAGATCC
Source organism: Viscum album (assembly GCA_963277665.1). NCBI lineage: Eukaryota > Viridiplantae > Streptophyta > Magnoliopsida > Santalales > Viscaceae > Viscum > Viscum album. The sequence continues at coordinate 1,450,568,973 of OY728129.1, forward strand.
TCACATGCAAACCTTCATCGAGTGATCCATTCTCATACAAACTAATCAAAAAACCACCCAAGATTCATATACCACCTATTGTTTATATATACACTCTTCTATTACTATTATCCAAACAAAAACAGGAGGTTTTCTTGAAGCCTCAATTTCTACACAAGCACGAGAGTTAATCGGATGACAAAGCACTTGAGTTTGGCTATCAGCACACATGAACCTACCAACTATGTTCCATAGCATCTTGAAGATCAAATGATTCTGGAAATGAAAAAAAAGGTTAGGAAAGCTCACCCAAATTGGAATCTAGGGAGAGTCATGATTCATGTGAAACTCATAAGTCAATCTAAATAGAAAAATTGGGACCCGTTGAAGCTACGTAGAGTGAAGGCCCATGCTTTTATTAGATCCTCTTGAGAATCAAATAGAATCATGATACTCTTCCTATGGAGCAGCCACAAGGTAGCCCTTTCTTGAAAATCCCATGATCCAAATACAAACCAATCGAATGAATCCACCGAAGGCCGTCACTTAGAAAAAAGAGCTATCAGTGTCCGATTGAGGAGCACCGAAGCATCAATAAACTCAGTGATTGAGAGTGGGAGGTTAGGGAAACCATTAAACAACTCATAAGTATTAGCTCAAAGGGAAGATAGAAGAAATAGAGAGAGGATATCGGGATTAGAAAATGGGGAAAAAGAGTGATCTGCTACCTTGATGGACCATGAAGGCCCCTCCCCCGTCGGGGCAGGAGGGTCTGACATGAAGGTCGTCACCGCCATGAAGCCGAAGATGAAACCTTAGCATCCTAAACCCTCTGGCAACCTACAAACTCATGTTACTCTACTACTTATATGATCTTGGAATGACCAAACATTGTCATCACCACCCCTCTTTATCTGTCAAAAAATAGAGAATGGCTCTACAAACATAGCAACCTTATTATGTAATCCCCAATAAAATGGAAATCCTTAGTGAATAAGTCTTTACTACCAACATGATATAATATTTCCTGATGATTAGGAAACCCCGATGTGTATGCACTGATTAATAAGGAAACATTAGTGTGTAATCACTGATCAAAAGAGAGTCAATCCTGGTATAAACCCACAACACTCTTAGTTTATTGACGATAACCATAATCTCTCCAAATGTGATCACACACCCAAAACCATTAGTTCGTTAAGATATAAGTTAACTAAAAGAACTCTAATTCCCTTGATAACCTGGATATTAAGGATGCCTTCTTAATTCCCAAGCTCTACTGAGCATCCACTTCGGTCTAAGTCCATTCTTGTTCCATGTATTCCTAACACATAGGATTAAATTCACCCATAGTTTTTCCATCCTTATTCATCCATCATTGTATAATAAGGGGACTCATAAATGGACACTATTTTAGTTATAATCCATGATAAAGCCCTCAAGTGCCTCAAACCCATCAGCGTGTTTGAGGGACAATAGAACTACGATAGCTCTGACTCCTGTTATGAAATAGGATACATAGGACGCCTTAATAAGGCTGGAAGTTTATATAACTTTTTCCATAATATGGGAAATTATACCTCTCAAATGGAAACACTAATGTCTAATTCCTACATAGTTATTCTCTAATGTAATGTGTCTAAATATTCCCTATCTCTAGTTTCTCACACCATGTATAACACACGTGAGATTAAAAACCAGTTATAACTATATCAAAAAAAAATTGAGGATTCTATTAGTATGTGATTGTCACTATTTTTATGTATGTCATATTAAATCTCATCTCTTTTCCAAGGACTATATCTTGAAGAAGCAATCAAGGTTATTCTTATATGAATAAGTCCTGCTAAGGGACTCTATTGTCAGATCTGTCATGACACAGACTCCTTTTATTGGAACTATAAATACACAGATTCGTATATTAATCAAAATGTATAGGATTCCTTATTGAGTTATGAGATTGATATTTATGTTGTTAAAATATAACATTGAATTTCATGGGTCATTCTAGTCACCCGACCTAAAACTATGTCACATGAACTATATGAGTTTCAATTCCTATTTTAATAGGATATGTAAGATACCTTGTAGAGGTCCAATACCATCTTTAAGACACCACCTATCTCCCTAGATGGAAATAAACCCTGGACATTTGGAATATGGCCATAACATGAAGCATCGTAAATAAATAAGTGACCGATAAAGAACTCGTGATATGCCTAAAATTGTTCCTATCGATATATGTTTGTAATCCAGTAATGGACATAGGGGTAACTAGTCTTGTATCATGGAATATGAATGATTTTGAAAACATATCTCAAATCTATAAGAGAGTCCTGGAGTAGACAATAATTTATCCCAAAAGGGTGTGATGAGCCCGACCTCCCATCCTCTCAACAAATGAGACTTCCTAAGAATCATTGGGCATAAACCTCTAAAGGTAAACCTGCATTTAGAAAGAAAGTTTGTACTCTTCTGTGGATGTAGGAACCACTTCATGTTTCTAGGTTGGACAAAACAAATGGAAACCCTGATGTGAGTGATTGGGAAAGGCCTTACCCCCCCCACATAATCAAACCATAGAACAAAAACCCATTCCTTGTCCTAAACACCAATAAAAAATGGTGAAATCTATGTGAATTACATTAACTATGTCGTCTATTTCATATGTTAAAAAGGATATATTTTCTGGTGCTTTACATGACATTTTATTCTGTGCTTATTTCACAAGAAAATGTTAAACTCAACATTTCATTTAATCACAGTAAACCTTTTGTAAAAAAATGTGGAAACCTATTATTCCTATAACTGTAAATTTTTTTATCGAACGTGTACCCTTATATATAATGCTCCACTAATATGGTGTCTTAATTTCTTCTCCATAAATTTAAAATATTCCTTGCAATTGGGACGACATCATCAAATGTTCCAATGGATTCTGAGATAACAAGACACGTTTCTTTGGCCCTTAGTCCCTGACATACGTTGTCTCAAACACACCACTTTGAGTAATAGTTAGTGGACATATTGGACCAAAAATACCACATCAAGATCTCTATAATGACTTTGTAATCATAACATGAAAACCTTTAGAGGACAAGTTACCACCAACTATATTTTCCATGATAGTTCGTAGGAGAATAAGTGTCCCTTGATTTCACATTCAAACAATTTGGGATCATATCTAAAGATTTCTTCAACACATACATTCCCTACCACTAGGAGGTGGATAAGGATAGAAAACATGATAACTCAAACACAAAATATATTCATAGGAGGGAACCCATCAAAAGATCATTCCATGGGTATCTGAATGATGAAGATCCATAGAAGGTGTATATCCATACTTGTACCAATCAGTATGAGGCCAAAAGTGTATCCTAACAGTGGCCTAGAATCAATCCCAAATCATTACCATCCAAGAGATTATGACTTCATCAGAACTATCCTGGGTGACTAAAGACCTCCAAAGAGTACCCCAACATATAAAGTTGTGGGAATTTTTATTGTATTATACATTTGGATCATCCATAATATGGGAACCTACCCCTGAAATGGTATCATGAGCACCGACCTCGCAAATGTTATTAGGGGAACCAACGACTCAAATGGTATCATGGAAACCTACCCCTTAAATGGTACCATGGGAACCATACCATCAAACAGTTTCACGAGCTCTAAACCCTTAACCGGTATCCTAGCCACCAACCCATCAAATGATGGAATAGACCCCAACCATCCAAAAAAAATATTCCATTTAGTAGGATCACTAGAATACTTGTGCCTCAATCAATATAATAGCAAGGAGGTATAAGAATCCTATTCAAATACCTATGAGCATGCTCCTGAAGAGTATGATCATAGATTCCTAAATTCATCTATGTCATCATATGTTGGCCTATCATCTTCCACTGACATGGGAAAATAAACACTCAGTGGTGTAATTTACAAGTTTGTGGAAGATTCTACTGAGTTTTTATGAATTTGATAGGGTAATAACAAAGGATCACATGACTAGTGGAAGTAATGGATTCAGTCTTAGAGGTCAATATCGGAACTCCCATCATTATCCACTCGACCTACCACCAACAGAGGAGATGGTGTTTTCATGGATCCTTTAATCTATCCATTTGGGGATGAAATGAGTTTTTTTTGTAGAAGAATAGATCACTCAACTCAAAACAGAGAACAAGTATCTATGAGAAATAATTTTGGGAATACTCCTATGATCTCTACCTTCAAATGATGTATCAGTGTCTTTTAGTGGAAGAACGCCATATAGTGAATTATCCCAACCAACAGTGCTTGGGGAAATTTTGAAACATTTCACCCCTTTATCGTGAAAAATGCATACATTGTTCTACCTCTCACATACCAATATTTTAGGTCCATTTCCATATTTTTCACCACATCATGGACGATATTCTAAAAAACCTATACCCTAAGAGTTTTTCAAAAATCCTCCAAGATATTTTGGATCATTTAATGAATGGAAAGTATCTACGTCATCCAGGTCCCCCATTGCTTCATCACCTTCCCTTGATTCAATAATGATCTGGTGTCTATACCCCAAGCTCCAAACACAATTGTGTGACTATGATAATGGAGGTATAGATAGAATGTGGGATAAGTAGCATGCTCACATATATATTGATGGAAGACAGTGAAAAGCGTATTCCATTTAATCAAGACATATTCCCATGTATTTTAGTTATGCCATCAAAAATGATTTTATTGTGCTCTCGGTGATGAGAAAGCTATGTGAGGGTAGGGCGGTAGGACATGAAAATCATTTCCCCATACATTGATCACTCAGGAACACCATAGAATATTCATCTCACTTTAAATAATTGATTTTTTATATATGGATATGGGAAATTCAAACCATCGACATAGGGATCCATGCTCTAGTCATCTAAGCACTCTGAAGATGACACACAAGTTGTGAAGAACTTCATGAACAACATACCTCATAAGGAAAAGTGACCATATTTTATATTGATATTGAAAAAATCTTATTACTTCAAAAAAACATTTCCCCTTGTACTTTTATTGTTCCATGGAAAATGATTTGATAAAATTCTGGGAATAAGGAAGTAGAATTCATTAGGGTTGAAAGGCCATGACAATCATTTCCCCGAGCATCGACATGTTAGGAATGAAGTAGAGAGTTGTTTTGTCTTAAAATATTAGTTGGAGGGACATATAAGTGATGTATTGGTATAGTTAAATGATCCTAAAACTCATGAAATATGAACAATATTTAACCAAGGATCAACAGATTATTCAGTCTCTTGATAGGCAACCATTCATTCATCCTTACCACAAGACATTAAACTGAATAAGATCATCATTACTGTAAAAATTTAATCTAAAATGTCATCATTCTTACCAAAATATGTTTAATTGCATGTCCATAATCCATTCTGTAAGTTTTTAAATTACATGGCCTTCATCCTTCACACAAGATCATAAACTACATGGCCATCAACCTTACCCTAATAAGTTAATGTTCATGGCCATTATACTTACTTCAAGACATTAAATTGCATGGCTATAATCCTTACAACATTATTTTAAACTGTATGGATGATTTACTTAACATATCATGTTAAACATCATGTTCATCACCCATACAACAATATTTTAAACTATTTAGAGAATTTACATACCTTGAGACATTAAATTTCATGACTAGTATCATTTCCACATGATATTAATCTTCACAGGTTTTCTAGTACTATGTAAGGATTGATTATCATCCTAATGAAATTCATATGGATTCATGGATCTAGTCTCCTATCCAAACCACCTATATTCATGTCCTCATTGAAAGATGTTAAACTACACAGTTGATGTCCTTTCTAGAATAAATTAATCTACACATGTTTTCTAGAACCATGTAAGGTTTGATTCTCATCCTAATGAGATGTGTAGGGATTATGGATCCAATACCCTAGCCCAACCACCTATACTGAGTCCTGGGAACATGATGATAAACTACTAAGAACATGTCCTGATCAAATTATTATAAATTGTGCGACATATTATTCTATGAGGGATATTGTATGTATCATGTGGAAATTGATGTTCCTGGAATAAAAACCAAAATATTACAATATAAATCCTATAAATATAACTAAAATCCCCAATAACCCATAATCAGATAGTAAATTAGTCCTCTAATAGGTCACCTTCCCAAACACATAGATGTGGGTTCCAAGGAATCCTTTTCAAAATGAGGAAAGTTGTGGACCAGAGAGTATGGGATCATATCCCTTCTCACATGGAACAAGGCTTGCAATATATTCTTATAGCAGGAATAGAGGGTTCTTATACCTACCCCCATACATGAAATCCATCATTATATTACTATGGAACAATTAGGATAAGAGTGGTCGTATATACACATTTCATTCAAATGCATCAACCAACATATCCTAGGAGATGACAGAATGCATGAATATATTCATGTACATACCAAGTTAAAGTGCAGGTGCTTTATTACAGAAATATAGGTTCTTTGGCCGTATATTCTGGTTAAGATAAATAGGCAGGTTTATATTAATACCTTTATATCTAGGTAATCTCAACATTCTAATCATTTTGAACAAGTTGTTTCTCTAGATTAAGAAAATATTCTTACTCTCATATAAAAGGATTATTAGAATATCTAGGTAAAGGATGAAGTGTAGGATCAGGAACATATCATTGTTCCAACCAAGTCTCACTTGGTGAGAGAGGAACATTCCTGAGGTTGAGCTCAAGTCCCTTTCAGAAATTTCTAGGGGAATATTCTGATGGCCCATGATTGGGTTCATATACCAATCATGGTTGAGGGTCACATAGTGGGAGGGTAACGATCCTTGGGGAAACTCATATTATTGTTGAATATAATCAGTGGAAAACTCCAAAGGCCTAGGATTGGTATTATATACTTGTCATAGTCAGGGAAAACCAAGTGAAAATGGAATGAGAATCTAGAAAGGATCATATTCTTGTCATTGAATCTACCTCAAATATTCTAGCTGATCATGGAAGAAAGGCACATATTCTTGCTTATGCCAATGAATAGTTTCACCAGCGTCCTTTTGAGGTAATATATAAAGAGTATAATATCCCTTCTATAATTCCAAATCTCCATCAAAATATTCCAATGTGAATTTCATATCATTCCAAGGATCATATTCCCTCTCCAATAATGGATCACTAAGTGCGAGTGGAACACTCCTCAAGGATAGGACATACTACCATCGAAAACAACCAGTGGAATTTTCCAAAGGAAATATATCGGTAATATATCCAATTGTTTACTGAGCCTCACAATGTGATTGTGACATATTCCATAGGATAGTCTCACATCCCTGTTATAGAATCCCATTGTGATACTCTATTAGCTACTTGGTGGTATGATCAAATTTCCATAGCATTAGATAGTTAACGATTGATTTCATCTATTATCATGGAGTAGGATTATAACATAAATCAACCCCAAAAGGATGTACAACATATTCTGACCACAATTTAGAGTGATGATCATACTCCATACCTACTAAATTCCAATGCTCCTAGAAGTTGTTAGAGACATGTTACCAGTACAACAATAGTCTGTTAACTCTTCAACTGAAGGCAAAGATAATCCTTATGACGATAATCCCTCACATGGTAGTGTATAGATGGATCACAGGAAATGTAATTCTAATTTCTACCATTTTCAAACTCCCCATAGAGATATCTCTAATGCACAAATAAATCCTCCCCTTTCTTAGACACCACCTTATAGAGGGATGTATAAAACTCAAACACCATTATATAGAGAGGTGATAAAAAATATCAAGAACCATTTTATATAAATTAATTTCTAAATGATGGGGTTGACCATATATATTTCCCCTCCAACCATCAGCATCACTTCACCATGCTCCGCAGGCGACATAAAGAGGCATCCTTTGGGGTATAACCCATGTAAAGGCATATAGTTGAAATGAATAAGTGGATGATGTTGAGATATGCAGCGTGTTAGCTTAAATAATACTCCAAAACATACCCAGAACCATTTCCACATCTAATTTAGAGACCCCAAAAGGGTGAAAATAGGGATTGTTGATGTTTCATCCAAACCACATACATTAAACAATAAGGAGTTTGTCGTAGCCACATGACATAAAACTATACAGAGTTCATCCAAACCTCGTGATGTTAAACTATGTGGATTTTATCCTACCTGCATGAAACTACACTATATAGAGTTTTTCTAAACCACATGATGTTAACCGGAATGGATTTCATCTTTACCACATGATGTTAAACATTTCTGAGTAAGTCCAACCCATACGACATTAAACTGTATGGAGTTATTCTTAACCACATGATGATAAATTGTAAAGACTATTCCCTAACCACATGAAATTAAACTATATAGAGTATGTCTTAATCACATCATGTTAAACTATATGAATATCATCTCAACCATCGGAATCTAATCTATACAACGTACGTGTTAACCACATAATGTTAATCCATATTGAGATTGTCTTAACCAGAAAGTGTTAAACTATATAAAGAAAGTCCTAACCACATGACATGAAAAATTATAGTGTAATTCCTAAACATATGAAGTTAAAATATATGGAGTAATTCCTAAAAAGATTAAATCAATCTATATGGAGTAAATCCTAATAACACGACAATGAACTATACAGATTCATCCTATCATCAAGTCAAAAAACTATGTTGCACATCCAATCCCAATAGCAAGACATTATACTACATGAGACTCTATTTATTAACCCCATGATGATTAAATATATATATATTTGGTCCTTAACACATGAAAATAAAATTCATTGATGATTTCCTTATCCCAAGACGTTTACACTACACAAAAGACAACCTTTTGGCATGAAATTAAACTGCTTGAGTTCTCCAGAACTATGCATGGATTGATTCTAATTTTCAATGATATACATAGTGATGCCTCAATTTTATATATTGGTATAGACACCACATGATTTAAATTACCCTATCATATCCTTAATTTTTACCATGTGGTAGGAGAAGCCCTTACCATTTCTTGTTTCACATTATGAGAATTTCTCATGTGATATTAGAAAATATAAAATGGGACACCCTGTAAAAATAAGGCATGAAGGAACATGATAGGTCCATCATTTTATTCAAAAAAGAACATAAATAGGACACCTTGAGTCATTTTTTTGGGAAATTAACAACATGGTTGATGTCCCCGACAAGACATAAAAAAACACATTCCCATAGACATCTCTTTATAGGACCACTTCTATTGGTGTCAGTCTATTACTACACCACTATTTATGAACTATATCTGCATTGATTCTTATCATCACAAGATATATAGTGGCGCAAGGATCTATAATTTTAGTTAATATATAATAATAAATAGAAACAACTTCCACCTTTGCATACAGGTCAAATAAGAATAGAGAGTTTCTCATTCAATAACTACATCTGAGTTGATTCCCATCCTTACAGGATACATAGCGATGCCTAAATATATAAATATGGGTCCATTGACAATAGGAAAATATAAAATTGCCTATGTATATATGAAATTCAAAACTATGTAGGGATCCTTCATTCAAAACAACGTGTTCCTTGATTATCACCCTCAGGATATATGTAGTGACATTCTAACATCAACTGTTGGGCATCGCTGAAACATTTCCATGTTGTCGCGTCGGTTCATCTTCATCCCAACAACATGACACTAAACTATTCATACCATCACCCATTATCATTCCTTATCAAATGACCATGAGAGACTTACACCGAACAACCAGAGTTTGGGGTGCTTATGCAACCTTTTAAATCACCTCAATCCATATATCGCACTTGATTTCTCGATCACCTCAGGTCACCATCAACCATTCATATCCATTTGAAGTTAAAAGTTATCTCTCCCCCTAGCCATTATATTGTTTTATTATGGCTTAGACCCACCAACAAGGGTCATATTGGCCAAATATAAATGTCCTTCTAATCATTTTCCGAATGACGTCACTATAGAGAAACCCAGTACCTCAGTATATCTTGGGTTTTCCCGGGAATTATTATCCCATATTATTTATCATGGTTCGAGGACGTGGATATATGATTAATGAAACCTTCATCTCCCTATCATAAGTATTTTCTAGGACTCTCTTCTCTGTGTATCCTAATTTGTAACTTGGGTAACATCCACTACATTAGGACTATGAGTGTCATCACTTTAAACCACCTACACACAATTCAAAGTTGTGGGAACATAAAATCTACCCTATAATAGTCCAAATAGATATCCCTTAAACTTATTGTGAAAGAGACACAAAAAATTTAATTTTGGAAACAAACAAAGGGAGACCTGGTAAGAGGTCAAGTCTTCACTTGATAAATATTACTTCTTTTGAGTTTTGGAAAAACATTGTGTGTAAAGAAATGAGGAATAATGATCATGGGGATAAATTTTAATAAATATAAAAATCCATGCTATAATTTATAGACCCATATAAAAAGTTTTATCAATGGTTCTCCACACCTCCTCACTATTAGAACACGTTCTCTAGGTGGTGACACAACTTTTAGGGTGCTCAAAACTGTCATTGATACTTCATTTTTAATAAACCTAACTTTATTATTTTAAATGTTTTGGGTATTTCCAAACCTCTCTTATCCCTTTGAAATGAAAATATATATCATTTCATGGACATGATATTGATGTATAACACCTTAGACTAACCAAACAAAGACATTTTGGACCCATATAAAGTGATTTATAATTCATCTGAACATGAAATCCTTGTGGTAGAACCCGCCACCACAGTCTATTTTGGGTCATTGTAGGTATGAATGTCATATATCATTACACCTAGCCTATGAAAAATAGGTCATGATTTACAAAACTACATACACGACTATTAATGTGAATTTGATACCCTCAGCAATACATCCCTTTGTTTTGTACCCTTTATAAAAGTTGTAATGGTACACTCCCTTACCAAACCACTGATGGTCCACACCTCATGATTTAAAACCACACGGTTTAGGGATCAAGAGTTATAAACATGGGATAAATTTCCATAGGGTTCCATAACCCTTCCTACATAAAATATTTATATACCTAACTTTATTGGTTAGATGCTTGATTCTTTGTAAATATTTCATATCCCTTGGAAAGGAAACAATATCTCACTATTTGAACATTCTATTAATAAATAAGGGCTTAGACACTCCAACCAGTAACATATTGGCTCTATAAGGAGTTCCTTCTAATCCCTGTGGCCCTAGAGACACCATGAACAAATATAATAACTTAGACTATTAGAGTGCATACCTAGAATGTATTCCCCCTCCCATATTCATAGACTCAAGATTTTGCGTTATAATTTACATCACCCACATTCCAACTTTCCAAGAAGGCCTATTATCTCTAGTATTACACCTTCAACCATATTTACCCCTATAAACATTCCATCACCCTTGTAAACAAGTGGATATAATATTTTTCTGTCCATTATATCAATGCATATGGGGTTTAAGCCACCAACTAAAGGCACCCCCAATTTGCATGAAAGGAACTCCAATCCTTGTTAGACATAGAAACACTATGAAAGAACTACAAACCATAGAGGGTTTTGATTAATCCTTGATCTGCCAACCCCAAAATACCTACAAAACAATGGTCCAAGCTATAAGATCACAAAATAAAGTTAAATATGGTGTGAACTAAAGTCCCTGAACTATAGAAAATTAAGGTTCAAGATCAATGACCCTAAACTATAGAACATTAAGGACCAAGCTAAAAGACTAAAACATAAAACACATCAAAGTAAATTCTAGAAGCCTTTAATGTATAGAACATAAAAGGTCAAAGCTAGGAGACCCTAAAATACATTACAAAAATTGTCTATGTTAAATAATCTAAACTATAGTAGAATAGTGGTATATTGTGAAAGACCACAAAACAACCAACTGAAAGATAAAAAAATTTCTCTCTATTCAAAAACCTATAATGGAATCCTATGAAAAAGATTATTACCATTTCATTGGACATGCACTTTGTGTGATTTAGGTGATATTTGGAATTTTTAAAATTAAGGAGGCACAAAAAATGCTTGTTCAAAACCATTAATAAGGTGGACTAAGAAAAAGGTATGTCCATGCCTACTAATTCTTCCACCATATGAAACAATGGGAAAAGATATTGAAAAAAAATATGAAGCATGTGAGGCTCACTGTTTGGCTTTAGCAAAAATCAAGACATGAAAGCTAGGTCCCCTGACTTTGGTAGAAGTTAGAGAATTCAGGAATGATACCATGCCCAAGCTATCCTTGTAAAACATTGAATCTCTAGAAAAATAAAGTAGGTAAATCAATGAATAATTTCATGTTAGTTGGCCTGTTATATGCCATGATATTATATCTAGGAAATTAGATCTATTTGTTATTACAGACAATGGATGGGTATCATGGATTATCTACGCAACATCTCCACCTAAACATGGAATTTTACATAGTATTTCATCATAAGAAAAACAGATACATTTCCCCTACTACATATCAGTTATATCTATATAAGGACATTCATCATATAACCAATGTTCCCTATGCATGAATTTTATCTTCATAGTGGTAAATTTCAAAACAATATATAGTTTGATTCCCATCCTCATGGGATACGTTTTGAAATCCAAGTGCCCTACATCAGATCTAGACACAAGTTCCTTCTCACCCAATCCCTTTTCCATTGTGGAATTAATATGTATTCCAATTTTTGGATATTTATGAACCATGACAAGGCTACATCCTATATTAGATTCAGATGAGCATTTGTTCCCAAAACTCTCTTCTTCATAGCAAGTGAGAGTTCCTCATTCGACACTCTGGTAACATCCACTCATGATTATAAAATATCATATACTGTAAGATATTTGTTTATGCATAAATGTGATCTATGTTTACCTTATAATCATTTTCTTTTCATTTTGAATGAGTCTCATTCTATGGGGGAGCATTTTGTTGGAACCCATAATTATGCTCTTCCACTTTTCCATTAAAGACTTAAGATTTTTGAATATAATAGAATATATTATTAAATTAATTTCCATAAATAACTAGGAAATTGAATATATGGAGGCTTGTTCCATATTTTTGGAGATACCCAATAATCCATGGCGTCACCTATCATTGAAATTAATTCTATATATTTTAACATTTTTTTCCTGAAAAAATATGCTAAACAATTGCCAGCCAGACCTAGGGTTGACATTAGGAACATGTGGTACCTGGGTCGACCAAGCCTAGGGGAAGCCATCCAAGGACAACTAGTGGATATTAAGATTCATAGTTCCCTCTATAAGTGAGTGGTGTCAGTATAGAGATCATGTTTCATGAGGTTGAAACCGCACATTTCATGGGTGAAAAGCCTACCAGGTCGAGGTTTAGGTGGTGTTGATGCTAGGGTTATGGGTGTGGAACCGCATCATCATCTTGACCCAACAATAGTAAAATAATTGGTTATATACTAGATGGAAGTCATAGTGATGTCTCGATGTGGGATGGAGAAACTAGTAGTCACTATTCAAAAGATGAAAGGACAACTTACTGATCATGACTTCTGATGATCTAAGATATCTGCTTCAATCTTATGCATCACGAGTTTGAAATTACTATATCTTGTATTGTGAAAATCCAAATCAAATACACATAGCATGAGAAATGAAACATCAAACTCCGGATCACCTAATTCTCTCTAATTTCCACTGGTTTTACCGAATATTATTATACTTTCTTAATAACTAGGTGATCGACATCACCAAAATCCCCAAAAAAGGTGGCATACCATGAGATCTCCCACCAGCACTTGAATTCATCTCATGATGATCCGTTAATCAAGTGGTCGATGTGAGGAAACCAAATGAATGTGTCATGATAAATTTATGACTGCAACCCCTTTATCCTTTTGTATTATTTTTCATCTAAATGAATTTTGATTTATCAGATTAGGTGATTTTTTGGAAGAGAACTAAGGGAATTATGATCATGATATTATTCTTCATGATTGTGTGAATTTGATATGGAAAGGTCTTTACCACCTCAAGACGTGAACATGACATCCTCTATGTGAATATCGACATCAAACTTGGCATCTTGTGGCCTATAATTACCCTTCCCCAATGAAAAATGAATATAGGGGAAGAAAAGGATTCTCCAAAAAAGAAAGGGGTGTAGGAATAGAATGCACATGTCACTGCCTTTAGATATCTTCTATACATAAATCAATAAGATCCCTCGCATGTTAATCCACCATGGGATGTCATCATAAAAACTCATCATGTGACTGTCATAAGATCATACGATACTAGTATAAGATATTATCATGAGATTACCTTGTGGAACAGTGCCTCCGATTGGTCATGATCTCCCATGAATGCACATTACTATCACATGAACCTCCCTCCATTATATATAGTTGCAATGTGAAATAATATTGTATCACATAATCCCCCAGGAATCATGTGATCACATATATTTTTCTCTTAATGATAGTCAGAGATATGCGCCTTATATGTAGTGGTGGGTGTTATCCCTGAAGGATACCCTGGTGTGTAATCCTATATTCATTCACAATACCAAATCCATGATGTTCATTTAGATCACACAATCTCACATGTGATGGAACCTCATTCAATATGATAAGACAAGTCCTTAGATGCACTACAATCTCATACTAGTATTTGCAAGAGTATATCAATTGAAATGAATTTTACATTGTTGTGAAACCTTAATATCATTTTGACTCTCTACTCAGCCTCATGGTATAGTCATGATAAATTATACCCCAGATGTTCTATTCATCCTCCTACTCTATATAGGTAAAATCTCACCCATGCAACACAATCATCAGTAGACATGTGTTGAAAAAAGTCAATTTGGGGAAGCCAGGAATCCGCTTTCTTGATTGTTACTTAATACGACAATGGGAGTGGATTCGTTCAATTAATTCACCATCATATATCCATGATATAATAAAAAAAACATTGGAACCCATTAGAAAGAATTTTAATCACATGAATGAAGCAGCTTCATGAGGGCCTCCTAGATAGTGAGATATTCTCACGAGCTTGAGATCAGGATGGATTCCACATTTGGAATTGAAAAAAAAGATATATATCCCCTGATTCTTTCCATCAGTGTTGAGGTGTGATTAGTATTTTCATCTTCTGATGTTTTCATGCAGCATTGGGAGTGGTATCCTCGACATGTAGCATTCCAATAGACACCCATGAAATATAAGGAAAACAACAAGGGCACGTGAACCATATGACATGTACCCTCTCCATGTTTTTTTGCACCCCTATCCATGCACATGAAGGACTTGATACATAACTCATTAACACCTTGTGTCAGTATATTCCTCTTGGTTCTTTTCTTATGTCGTGAGTTGAGATTCTCATAATCAATTCCCCCTAAGTACCTTGAGTTAATCAATTCCTCAAGTAACTCATTCAAACCACATCGCTTGGCTCAGATACAAGGTTAACCAAAAAGGGTCTCTCTTGTGTAAGTCCCAACACCAGCCATTGCAAGGCACCTTATGCCTAACAGTCCTATCTATATGACTTTAAATTGTAGTTCACCCTATGTTCCAAACATAGAATGCATTTTTCTCCAAACAAGAGATTCCCTATGCTCCAAGCATGAGATTCCTAACAGTCTTATCTACATATCTATAAAATGTATTTCACCCTATGTTCCAAACATAGGATGCCTCTTGCTTCAAATAAGATATGCCTTATTCTCTAAGAAGGAGATCCCAAAATTCCAATCTAGATGACTTTAAACTGTAGTGCACCCTATGTTCCAATCATAGGATGCCTCTTACTCCAAACAAGAGATTCTTTATGCTCTAATAAGGAGATGTCAATAGTATTATCTACATTACTTTAAACAATAGTAATCCGTATATGAGAAACACAGGATGCCTCTTACTCAATATAAGAGATTCCTTGTGCGCCAAGCATAAGATGCCAATGGTCCTCTCTACTTGTCTATAAATTGTAGTATTCCCTATGTTCAAAATATAGGATACCTCTTTCTCTAAATGAGAGATTCCTTATGCTCCAAGCATAAGATTCCAATAGTCCTCTCTACATGACTTTAAACTATAGCATGCCCTATCATTCAATAATGGGATGCCTATTGTTATAGACAAGAGATGTATTATGCTCCAAGCATAAGATTCCTAATTCCATGATTACCATTTCATAATTTCAAGAGCGTTTGTATCCATTAAAACATTCCATCACTTCACCTCACGCTTTGTGTGTCCTTCATTAGGATTTTCATCCTCTTCCATGTCTGGAGGGAGCCCCTAATGGCCTGGTCCCATGCCTCATCGGCTCACCTACTGTCCAGGGCCAATTCCTTAGAACACTTTGGATGACACATTGAGTCAGGTCCTATGTTTCAAACACAATCAATAGTTGGCCCTCATTTGTTTTCCCCATTTCAGGATAACACGATCTGGATGTTGTGTTTCAAACACGGTTAGTAGTTATCCTCCATCATCATGCCACCCTCACCGCATTCCGAATGTTGGGCATGTGAGTCACACTTTACCTCCCCCTTTTTTCTTACTGATTCCAGCACCCTTGGATTTATCCTGCTTGTGCACTAGCGCATAGGTGTAGGACTCAATCATATGCCTCAACTCACCAGTGAGTTGGGATGACCTCATGGCCGGACATGAGGGAGAGATTAAGAGCAGCATCCTTGCATAAGCCCCATGAACTATTGCCACTCTAGAGTGGCACCCGAGCTGCTTCCTTGCATAATCCCCATCAACAACTTCTGCTCCTTAGCGGCACCCGGGCAGCTTCCTTGTGTAAGCCCCATGCACCATTGCCGCTCCATAGCGGCACCCGGGTAGCTTCCTTGCATATGCCCCATTCACCATTGCCACTCCATAGAGGCACCTGGGCAGCTTCCTTACGTAATCCCCATTCACCATTGCCGCTCTATAGCGGCACACGAGTAGCTTCCTTGTGTATGCCCCATTTACCATTGATGCTCCATAGCAGCACCTGAGCATCTTCCTTGTGTACGCCCCACTCACCATTTTCGCTCCATAGCGGCACCCAGGAAACATCCTTGTATAAGACCCATTCACCATTTCCACTCCATAGTGGTACACAGGCTGCATCCATGTGTATGCCCCATCCACCATTGCTGCTTCTTAGCAGCACCTGGGTTGATAACCAAGCATATTCCCTTGTTTCCTCTTTGGACCACCAAATTCGTGTAAGCCCCATTCCACTTTCCACAGACACACAATTCACGACGTGATCGTCAGGTCTTTGCTGCCTCTTATTTCTCACAGTGAGAACGACTCATGTGGGTTTAGATCTAGAACCGACCATGACATCCTCTATGGGTAGCTTATAGTGTAATCCCCAAACCCCACCTTAACTATGAGGTCTTTGATCCTTTCCAAGGTGAGGTATGTAAGAATCCTCCCCACGGTTCAATCCCAGCATCCATTGGTCACTCCAAATCCCTTCACATCGGTCCTCTAACCCCACCTGAACTATGAGGTCATTGATCCTTACCAAGGTAATGTATGTAGGAAGCCTCGCCAAGGATCAAGCCCACCATCCATTGGTCACTCTAACCCCTTTACGTAAGTTCGCCAACCCCACCTGAACTATGAGGTCTCTGATCCTTGCCAAGGTGAGGTACATAGGAAGCCTCCCCAAGGTTCAATCCCACCATCCATTGGTCACTATGACCCCCTTCACATCAGTTATTTAACCCCTCCCAAACTACGTGGACTTTGATCCTAGCCAAGGCAAGGTATGTAGGAAGCTTCCCTAGGGATTATGCCCACCATCCACTGGTCCCAGCTATCTCCACATCGGTACCCACTCCACTTGAACTACGTTGTATTTGATTATTTCCAAGGCATGATACGTAATAATAATCCCCGAGGTTCTACCAACCACCCATTGGTCACGACTATCTCCACGTCGGTTCACCAAAAACTATACAATAACTACATGGTCATTGATACTTGCAAAGACAAGGTATGTAGGAAGCCTCCCTCAGGTTCAATCCCACCATCCATTGGTTCTGAACCCCTTGACGTCAGTCCACCCCTGTCCTCCATGACGTTAAATTTTATGCCCCTTTTGTCCCACAAGACACTAAGCTATCCCCTATCCAATGGTAGGACATTGTCAATACCCTATCCTATAGTAAGCCATTGTCAATCCCCAATCCCGTGGTAAGCCATTTTCAATAATCTATCTATTAGTAAGACATTGTCGAACCCATTCAGTGTTATGCCATTTTCCACCCCATTCAGTGCTAATACATTTTAATCCTCATTCGTTGGTAAGTCGTTGAAGTCCCCAATCGACAGTAAGCTGTCATCAGATGAACTATGCGGACTATGATTCCCTACCACAAGGATACCTAGGATTCCTACCTATGGTTCAAGCCCATCACCCATGTCTCATCCTAAAATATCCTTCAATACCATGTGTTCCAAGAAGATTATGCCCCAACCTGGAGGTTTCATTTTCTCCGGATCCAATCCATGCATCCATTCTCATGGGCCGCCTCCTCAGGTGTCCCATCGCTCATCGAACTATCCTGACTTTGATTCGGTGCCATGGGGATATGTAGGAAGTCTTTTTGTGGCTCAATCCCAACACTACCCTCACTTTCACGATAGTACCATCTCATTCCCCCTCCACATTATTCGACTCTCCATCATCCTTCCTGATTCTCACCCAGGGCGTCACATCTCAGTGGGATCATCTCATTATCCTCCTCACTAATCCTAGTAGTACATGGGCTAATTTCCATGTGTAAGCCCCAACATGTATCTAGGTCATTGTCCTTGGTGTACACCCTGATTCATCACCCCTTAGATCTATGTGGGTTTTGATCCCTGTAGTCTACACAGGGTACGTAGGACGCCTCCATAAGGTTCAATCCCAACTGATGGTAAACCTTGGTGCTCCCCCATTTTGGGGTTCACCCTCCCTAGTCCACCCTTAGTGGTGTCTATATCATCCTTCACGGTGTGACATATTCCCTTTATAGGACATACCATCTTGGGTCTCCTCTTATTGAGTGTTCTAATCCATCTACCTGGTAAACACTCCTAAAGCTCCCTCCTAGGGATCTACCAATATGATCTGTCTCTATGGGACATTCTAATCTCCCTCATTCTATCATTTCAAGATGATAAACCCACGGCCTAACTCAAATTAATCATGATGTTACTAAGGAAAACCTTGGAAGACGTGACTTTGGTGTAATCGTCTCTACTAGATGTTAACCTCATGACTTAACCTGTATTAGACATGGGAAGATGAGGAAAAACTTAGAGAAATTCCCCCCGGCATATGATACCCCATGACTGATGCAGGATGCCTCAGGTTATGTGCCCTTGAGATGCCCTCTAATGAGCAATAATAAAGGTTTTCCAATGTCGACACATCCAAAGATGCCACGACATGCCTGATGTTTTCATCTACTCCGACTGAAGGTTGCTGCCCAGATCAGAACCCTTAGAATGTCCCTACAGAAGCAATGTAATAAACTAGAATCCATGAGGATTTGGCACCAGGAATGACATCCATGAGCCATGACTAAATCTTTAAGGGAGACTCGGATTACGTGACGAGTTCTGTAGAGGAATCCACAGAAAGAAGAATCAAAATCCCATCATCCCATTTCGATCAAGGATTAAACATACCTGAACAAGGAATGGATGTTTCCCACCTTTGGAAAGTGGGAATTCGAGGCCAAAAATAGTTTCGCCGCCCTCGAACAGATAGATGCGCGCACCCTAGTGAAAGTGTCGAAAACATAGGCATAACTGGGAGTTGTGTCCCAAGGTGTGAATATGTAAAACATGGGTCTACCATTGGATAAAAATTCATTATGTTGGTTGATTAAACATTTTGGATTAGATTTCAAAGTGCATAATATTTGTGAGTTGTGTCGATAAGAGCACATATTTTCAACTTGGGTTTACTAAAGGATCAGAATGCCCGGTAGAGGTAGATCTGATGTTTTTGATCAAAATCCTCCATGAAGGATGATCTGGGATGAGTTTCCCTTAGAGGGAGATTTCAATACTAGTGATACTAATGGATTACAAAACCTCATACAGGTGGATCCAAAGTTTTGGATCAGAATGCCTCATAGAGGCGAATTCAGGAGGTGTATTTTAAGGAGGGTAGACTTCACACATTAATGGTTCAAAATTCACTGTGGAGGTAGATCCATATTTCATGGGTCCAAAAAACATCATTAAAGTATATCAAAGAGGTATATCACTAGGAATTAGATTTTAACATGTATTTTTTCTTGGGCTTGATCCTTAAGGGGGAATCCTATTTACAATTTTTAGAAGAGAGATATCAAAACCCATTTAGTTTGATTCCATAGTTTATGGAAGTGTTGTAGAACTGATCCATGTAGTTTAATATCATGTGGTATGGGAAATTATATCATGAATGGTTCTTCATTGATAGGTGGTGTGAGGATTATATGATTAATATACACTTCTCAATAGGATCACTCTTGGGAAAATAGTGTCGGGATTATGCAAGAATGAAACCTATTCTATATTCCACAAGTCAATTCATGAGGGAATCCCTTTTATATTTCATGGGGTAAAATTATAGATTAACTTCACATAAAAAGGCATGGTGTGTGGGTTTTATTCATTGAGATTCTCATTTTCCCTTCCCCATGTCAGGCCATGGGGGAATCCCATTCTCATTCCATGGGATAATATTACAATTTAATGTCTTCTAGAAGGTTGTGGTATGTGGGGATTATGTATGGAAGTATCCCATCCTTTCATCCTCATGTCACATCATGGGGGAATAGCACGTCCATTTGATGGACTGATATTATAGTTTAATGTTATGTGAATGGACGTTGTGTGCGTGGATTAGGTAATGTGCTTCCCATTATATTTTCTTCATGTCAGGTTATGAAGGAATCTAAAATTACAGGTGGGTTGAGTTATATTATTAGGGATTACTCTTGAATAGGAGGACCATTCGGGTGATACTTTGTAGAAGGAGAGAACATGAGGGGATTTCACTCTAGGGATTCCCATTCATCTTCCACCTATCGATTAATGATGGAATCTTGAATCATTAGTGTGTTGAAGAATATGATTGAGGATTAATCTTGATTAAGAGTCGCATTTTGGTTGTTTTATGGTATTCTCATGATAATTACATGAGGCATATTAAGTTTGATAGATAAGACATCCCGTGATTTTCAAATGAGGCATCCTATTATCATCTGATAGGGTATACTATAGTTTAATGTCATATAGTGTGGTATAAGGGGGTTATCTCATGATCATGTTAAGAGGAATATTATTCATGACACATAAGTTATATCATGAATATTAGATTTAGAATCATATGTTTGTAATATAGGGAGTTCTATAGTTTAACATCATGTAACAAGGGATACTGGGTGGAATATTCATAGTAGTGGCTGGTGTTGGACTAATGTTAGAGAGACCCTTTATGGTTAAACCTAGCATAAGAGTCAGGTGATGTTATTTAAATATTTTCTTGTGGAGTGTTTCGAGTCACGATACGTAGGGAATATAATACTAGAATTTCAACTCATGGAATGGGAAAGTGAATAAGAGAAGTAGGTCGACTCATGGAATTTCAGGGAGGGTAGAGGAGTATGTTAAATCATTTTATTTCATGTGGGGAAGTTGGGTCCACATAAGGGCGCAACAAAAAAATACATTGACTTAGAATAAAAATTTCATGGTGAAATTCAACATTATTCATGGGGGTTAGTGGGGGTAGTGAGTGGATTATGTTGAAGGCCTAACACTATAGACTAGCACTGATCATGACTTGTATTGTGGGGGTGAAACGCCCATAGTATCGATTATTATGAATGAAGGTAGGTCCTTATTGAATTATAGGGATTCCAAGAGCTCAAGGTATTACAATGTTTGGGGATCCATAGATCTCAGGGGATTATAAAATATGGGGATTTATAGAGAGATAGGTCTTACAAAGGATATGGATTCTTATAGATTATGATATCACAAATGTTGAGTTTTCATAGAGAATAGGGTCTCTCAATGGAGGTGGTTTCACAAACCTCTGGGTCTAGAAAATATAGGGAATTCAAAGAGCTCATGGTCTCATGATGGAATAACCATGCAGTAATGACGTTCATGAATTCAGGAAGATCTAGAGATTTACATGTTGAGATCACGATGTTGTAGCTCAGGTACCCTCTCCTCTTACTATTTAAGGAAGGATCTGGGTGTTATAAGGTCAGGGTTTTGTGATAATTGTAGTATTCTACATATCTTTATAAGCATTGAATGTTGTTGAGGCTTTACGACTCTAAATTTCAATTTCATATAGATTATCATAAAACCTTCAGGCATTCTAAAAGGGATCTCTATGAGCTGGACCTCTACGTAATGGAACTCCACAAATATATCTTCAAAAATACAACTCTCGGAACAGGTACATTGTGAATATAACTTCATGAATGGAACCTCTCTGAACTTGGCCTCCAAGAAATAAATCTTTTAGAATGAAAATTGATGAATGGGTCCTCTAAAAACCAAACCTCCATGAACGAAACTTCATGAACCGAATTGAATGAATAGGACTCTGCGAAAAGATCTCTATGAACCATTTTTAGTAGTTTGACTTCAAATAGACATAAATTCTAATCCATAACTCCACTCAGGATCTAAAATTAGTCAAATCGAATCCTGTGAAATGACATACACTTTTGGAATAGTTTCTTCATAATTTGTTCCTTTAACAAATGAATTATTCTATTAAAAAATCCCCACCTCCTTATAATGGGGTCCATTGAGGATAATAAGGGTGAGGTAGACCATGTTCCAAGGAAAATGTTGAGGAAAAAAATAAGGAAAACATATGCCATGGGGCCCACTGTATCTTCATCATATTTCTTCACAAGAGTGTGAAATAGGAGAAAATGTTTTTTTATTCTAATGGGTATTAAATAGCATTTAGGAGTGTCTCAACCAACAATTCCATGGAAGGTTAGTGAAACATCTCACAACTGACATGCTTTCCAACATGCATAGGTACTTTAATGGGTGTAATGTTAGGGTTGTTTAATACTAACCAAACAAATGGGAATGAGGAGTGTGAATCATGATTTAAAATATATGTAAGCCTAGTAGATTTGTGTAGTGATACTAGAAAACTTCTTATCATTTTTTAAACACATAATTTGCAAAAAAAATCATGAATGGGGATAGAGAAATGATGTTCCATCACTAACCATTTACAAATCACTAGACCAAACTCAAAACATAGTAAAAATTCTTCTAGGGTTTTTCCCTAGGAGTGTAGTTGATCCATTTGTCCACGCACCATTTCCATTATGTTGCTAGTTTGGACATGTAGGATAATGATGTTCAAAGTAAAGGGATCCACGAGGAGTAGAGATGAAGTGATGTAGTGTTCTAATGGTCTATTACACGCCAATAATTACACCATAATGACTTGAAGCACATTTGGTAGGAATATTTGTCTGATAAAAGGTCAAACTCATCTTCTTGGTGGAAAATCACCTCAGATACTAATGGATTATAGAATATCATAAATGATTCAGTGGGTGACTTACACTAAAGGAAAGAGATTCTCATGCAGGATATTAAGATACATTGATGCTTTATGTGATGCAATTGGGATAATGAACATGCAATATAATGTCATAATGTGGGGGAAATGAGAAACACAATTTATCTTCATATAGTAAGGATGATGGATTCATAGTTTATCATCATATAAGGATGAGGGTGGATTCTCATTTTATGTTAATATGGTGATGAATAATGTTGTGGGACTAATTCTTTGAGATTCCCATAATTTTTTACTAATTCCAATTCAAAAGGTAATATCATGTGATTTTCTAAGATTATGGTTATAGTTTAATGTAATTTGAATGGATGTGTTAAAATATGGGAATGGAATCACCCAGCTAAAGTGGTCACTGGGGTATGACTATTGCATGATTGGAGTTCTTCCAATAAAGACCTATGGGGAGTAGAGGAGAGCCTAAACTAATAAAAAGAATATCAGGAAATTCACACACACTTTTTTAGGTCATCATGTCTTTTCCCAATTACTTGTAGTTTAATGTCATAGAGCTTTTAACAAGGAGTGATCATCCCAAAGTGTGTATTTGTGGTGTGTTAGAATGACAACCATATGTGAATTGAGGGCCATGAATTTTATGACATGACAAAACACATTCCAAAGGAGACATGTATGATGTTTAATTTCATGCTTGGGTATACAATTAGCTCTTAGTTTAATTCCATAAAATTTGGACAATAGAGAACCCTAATGTTTTGGACGTGGCATTAATGAATTTTAACCCAAGGTGTATTAATAGTCGAGAAGGCCCGCATGCCATGAAAAATGTATGTGGTGGGTTACAATCAGTTTATGCTCATAATACTAGGACCAATGTGAATAATCTTAAGGTCATAAGTCTAGGGAAAATGGGGTGGTGTACCTCAAATTATATACATTGAATTAAAGAAAGATAACCCAGTGTGAATTTAGGGGCCAAGGAGGCCAATTGATACCTCACAAAATGTGTTTGAGATAACCTGCATGCAGTTTTATCTAGTGATTTCTGGACCATGGATTATATTTTTTGGTCATAAAATTAGGAACTATTAAAAATAGTTCATGGTCATAATTCTTAGAACAATGTAATCTCAAATGGATATGTGAAGTGTGGAATAGTGATAATCTTGACATGAATTTAGTTCCAAAGTGGTCCAATGAAATATGTAATATTTTTAAGGAATCTTTCACATAGTTTAGATTCATGATTCTTAGAATGGGAATCATAGTTTAAGGATATAGTGTTTTGAAAATGGGGTTCTCTAAGGTATCAAAATTTCTTAAGGAAAATACCATAATAAAATCTAATCTCACATGATCCATGTTAAGTGGGGGAAATAATGAGAGGTATGGGGTTCCTAGGGCTCATAGGGAAGAATTAAATGAGAGACCGAAGTGGTAGAAATATCTCAAAAGGGATATTATGTCTTCTCAAACATGGACAGTGAAAATGGAGAATTATGGAAGGATGTGTAAAAACTATTGATCTTGTTTGAAATATAGTTTTTTATTCAAATCATTAGGAAATGAGGTGAACAAATGTAGGATCGACCATTAACCTAGTTAGAAACACATGATATGTTTCTTTATACCAATGGTAATTTGAGGCATGATCACTGGATGATAGGTGGGATAGATTGGCATGATTCCATTCATTTATGGAGCTTTCTTGGATATGGAGGATAATGTAAGTCCAAATTAGATAAATTTTGAATATCTAAAATGAGAGTGGAAAATTTCCCAAAATGAATTTGACGGTAGGGCTAGGCCCAATATAGGATATTTGGATGTCACTATTTATCCCATATGGATAAGAATAATGCCAAAAATAGTTCTTGAACTCAGTGTTGTAGGCGACCGACATAGAAAGGGTGAAAACCTCTATATTGAGGATATCAAATCATCTCACATTAAGAGGCATCCTGGTTTTGTACACGGTAAAAATTTGGATCACTATTAAATACTTAATATATGTGGTATCCCGATTCCAGATAGGGTAAATCACTTTCCCGCACTTATCAAATGAGGGGCCCAAAGTTATTTGTATAAGTTATGGATATAGTTTAATTTCTTGATAAAAGGATGTTAGGCTTAGAAATTTAATTTCATGCAACTCAGATTGTAGATGTTACTAGTTTAAAGTCATATAACTCAGACAACATGGATAGTTTCTAGTTTCTAGGCATGTATATTTGACCAAGGGGTATGTGCATCCCAAGATAATTTGTGTGACATTGAAAAGTGATAACTAGATGTGAATAGAGGGATAATATGATCATTTTCCATGAATTACATTGATAAATAATACCCTTGGTAGACATCAAGTAAATGGTGAAGTTAGGCTCTCATAATGATTTGACAAAAGTGAATGGACCTAAGATGGGTACACAGGTTCCCTAAGAAGTCATGTGTGTCATAGATGATTGCTAAACTGATGTGAATGGATATTCAAAAGGCTGATTTTTCATATAAATAATAGAAACCCATACCCAATGTCAACATCATGAAACTGGGAAGGTGAGGGCCCGTGGTAAGTCAAAAAATAGGTTAAGACCTAGATGAAATATATGGGAATCACTCTATGTCCCATGAAAATGGGAACCATACACATGTAGTTTTGGAAGGTGGAGAATTGTCTTCCTATAACACTAGGTGTCATGAAGATCAACTGAATGATGTGTGAATACACTAAGTTTATGTTTACTATTCTTGGACCAATAAAAAAAATTTATGTTCATAATTCTTGGAGAATATGAAGGGGTAATTGAGGATATTCATGCAGTATAAAAGAGCATAAACCTGGTGTGAGTGGAACTAAGGTTTCCATGTTTTACATGAAGTGATCTTGAACCCAGTTGAGTATAGTTTAATTTAATATTTCCTGTACATGGTAAAAAAACATGAAGTCATTTTTCTTGGGCTATGGAAAAGATTAATATTTTAATTATTTTACTAGGGAAGTTCTCTTTTTATAAGATTCATGTAATGAAACAAGTATATCCTAATGTGAATAACGATAAAGGAGGCTTGTGTATCTCGAAAGCACTAAGAAGAAAAAGGAATATAGTTTAAGGTCATGATTCACGGACCCAGGGAATAATATAAAATATTTAGACGTTATGAATCATGAAATAGGGGGAATATTGGTGTTAAGTTCATTTTTAAGGAATGATAGAGGTAAACCCCAACATGAAAAAATATTAGGAGGATCACGGACAACATCTATATCTTGATATGAACATCACACAATCTAAGGTTGTGATGGGGGGATTAAAAAATTTCCAAGATGTTAAAGGGTTGAGAATTTTTTGTTGGGCCTAGATACCGAAGTTACCAAAATATCTATGTATCCCATGATGACGGGGATCAATACATATATAGTTTTGGAACATAGCGTGGTAGGAAAATAACACTAATGGGGGGAATCCCCTATGGAGAGGGAATTAAGGCCTCTCAAAATTATCAAGGGGCATCCCATGTTCAGGGAATGGGGTAAAATATTATCCCTGTAATACTTATTATAAGAGGCATATTGGTTGTGGATAGGGTAAATCATCTATTATGAAGAGGAATATTAGTTTTAGGTGGGGTAAAATCATCTATTATTAATTGTCTTCCTACTTTAGTATTTGATAATATCGTATTTTTGTATCATGTGTTGATGATATAAAGATTTGTAGTTTTAAGTCATAAAACTCTGACTATAGGGGCTATAAATAGTTTAGGGTCATAATTCATAGACCAGTGGAAAATAAAATAATTTCATTGTGCATGTACCATAGTGTAGCTATTGGTAAAGATCTTAAATCTCACAAAATTGGATCTTAGTTTAAGTTCATAAAGTTTAGACCAATGGAATAATAGATTAAGGTCATAGATTTTGGACACTTTGAGTAGTTTACGGTTGTACTATATTGACCATAGATAATTATCTCAAACAGATATGTGTACTGTGGGGGAGGGAAAATCCCAATGTGAATTGAGGGATAAGGATTCCAATGCCATAAATAAATTTCCTGATAATACTTGCACATAGTTTAATGACATGACTCCTGGATATGGACGCCTAGTTGAAGGTCATAGAGTTTGTACCCTATCTACTGGTTCAAGGTTGTAGAAGTTAGAATGAGGATTTGGTTGGATCAACCACATTGGTATTCACCCTACCAAGACTCTTAAACTTATATGAGTCATGATCTGTGTTGGAAAATAGGAGTGATGAGAATATTTACTTGACACATGGGAGAACAGAGGGGTGGCAATGAGATTTTGAAATGAGAATATTGTAATAACACTAAACTTCTTAATCAATGAACATAGATGCATAGAGGGGTAACACTTAGGTTGATGGAACTCCCCCAAAACATATAGATGTGGAAGTCGATGTAAATAAATTATTTAAGGATATAAACTATGAAAGGGGATACTGATGGGTATGGAACACTATTTACCTTGTTCAAAGCACAGGATCCCCAAAAATATTTCTCAATGATGGGGCATGAAAAATTTAGAATCAAATATTTACCATGTTTGAAACATAAGAACTACCATTAATCATAAAATATCCATTAATGCAGTATCCTAGGATGGTAGGTGAGTGATTTTGGATTGAAATAATAATTGATAGGGACTCACTTGGATTTTTAAAATTATGAGTATCCAAATCAAAGAAGGCTTGAAGTGTAGATATGTATTGAGGGAAGGTAATTTTTTTAATTCTTCTCTTTATGTTATACACCACAACACATTTAAGCACATTAATGAGGTGTATCAAAATGAAGGAATCAAACCTATTCTCAAGGATGGGGTTTCTATGGTAGGCCAAGGACCCAGTTGGACCTTTAGCATACGACTAAGGTGTCAATACATATACCATTAAATTGATTGTCACTCCAAGCATATTTCCTAAGTGCAACATGGTTGTAGACTATGCTGAATGTAGAGATCTATCACAAGTGGGGGTTTAGGGAATCTCATAGTTTAACTTCATGTAATATGGATTTGGAAATTGAATATTTTATATCATGTTCTACAGATGTGGACTACATAGCATAACATCTTATTGAAATTATTTTTAGTTGATATAGTTTATGTTCAGATAGCTTTAAACAATTTGTTTTATGGTTTAAGGTCTCATATCTTTAACCGTGTTTTTTTCTTGTTTAAGGTCACATAACTTTGAATAGTTTTCCATAGATTTTAATATCATGTGACTAAGATTTAGTCTAATAGTTTAATTTCATGTGACCTAGATGATGGTTTTGGGTAGTTTAACATCATACAACTAGGATGTTAGGAGAATTATACCACACAAAGTGCCCCCAGTTGGTGAGATGTCACACTAAGGTGACCCAATCCTTGAAAAAAATCATTTTTGGAATCCTCTAGAATTAACTCCCTTGATTGTTTTGGAAATCATACTTCGAGGAATGTGTTGTCCTAGGAAAGGTCCTCTCAACCCCATCTTGATGATTTAGGTTCCTTGAGGATCAGAGGGGATTCATACAATGGGATTACCCAAAATTTCCCCCAGATCACACATGGAAATCCTTCATTTGTGTGATGGTATATTTCATAAATGGTTGGGTTATTGATCATATACATATGGGCACTCTTCTCCATATAGTAATTGGGGTTACATGGACTGTCCCAAGGGTGTCATGGTCCACATTAGATATTAGAGATAGGTTGACTAGTAAAAGGATTATAGGCTTCCTCTAATGTCAGTTTGGTGACCCAAAACACATTTCCCTACACAAGATCTATAGGGAGACGACTCGTGGAATGCTTATAATCTAGGAACATCAATTCAATGTGGTGATGCCTCCTAGGATGCATGGAATCCTGGAATGTCAGTTTCAAATTTCAATGTCACATGTGAGGCATAGAATCTAAGAACATCATTTTGATGGAGAGGTAGTGAATGTTAATCATGGAATAATGGTGTTTTTTTTGATTGAGAGGTAGTGAATGTTAATCTTGAAATATACATGTGATGGGGTGATGGGTACCAGGTGGCATGGATGCTTGGAAATTCATTTCGATAGGGCGATGTCACCTAGAAGGCATATAATCATTGATCATCAACTCGATGGGGCATTGGTTACCTAGAGGCATAGAATCCTGTAACATCTGTATGAAGGGGATTTGGCTTCCGAGATGCGTGGAATACCAGAACATGTTTTCTAGGGTAAATGGCACCCCGATGGTGTGGAAGACTTCATCTTCAGCTTCACAGAGTGATGGATCCTAAGATACATGGAATCCTTGATCATCGTCTTAACATGGGTGATTTTACCGAGGATGCGTGGAAGCCTGGATCATCATCCAGATTGGATGATAGTGATCGAGAGGCATGGAATTATAGAACATATTTTCAATACGGTGATGGTTCCTGGGAGGTGTGTAAGCTGGATCATCAGTTCAATGAGTCTATTTCACCCAATATGTGTCGAATTCGGGATCCTCTGATACAACAAGAAGATGGTACCCAAGATCCATGAAAGCCTGGAATGTTGGTACGATGGGAAGATGGAACCCCTGAGTTCTGGAATCATGGAATTCTTATATGATGTAATAGTGGAACATGTGATGTGTGGATTCCTTGAATGTTGGTTTTATGGGGTGATTGAACATGGGAGGCATGGAAGACTAGAATGTTATTTCAATTGGGTGATGGAGCTAGGGAGGTGTGGAATCTAGGATCCTTGGTACATCGGGGGAATGGTGAGCATGAGGTATGGAATACTAGAATATCAGCATGATGGTTTAATGGAAATTGATAAGCATGGAATCATAGAATATCAGTTTTTGGGGGCAATGGTAGTTGAGAGTCATGGAATTATAGAACATCATTTCAACCAGGTGACGGTTCTGGAGAGGCATGGAGGTCTAGAACATAATTTCGAAGGGATGATGGTTCCTGGGTGGAATGGAAGTCTATAATGTCATTTTGATATTGAGATAGAGCCTTGCATGCATGGAAGTCCATATCATCAATATTATTAGCTGATGGAACCGAGAAAAAATGGAAACCAAGAAGATCATTTTGACAGGTTGACCATGCATGGGAGGCATAGTATCCTGGATCGTCACAGGAATGGAGATATAGTGCCCATGAGTTGTGGAAGGATAATTTATTATCTTGATGGGGGATGGATACAAAGATGTTTGAAATCGTAGATCATCGGTGTGAAGTGGCAATGTAACTTGAGATGCATGGAATTTTGGAACGTAAATTTGATGGGTCGATGGAGCTGAGGAGGCATAGAAACCTAGATTGTTGGCATGATAAGGTGAT
The DNA here is from genome assembly GCA_963277665.1 of Viscum album. Taxonomy (NCBI): domain Eukaryota; kingdom Viridiplantae; phylum Streptophyta; class Magnoliopsida; order Santalales; family Viscaceae; genus Viscum; species Viscum album. Next base: position 1,450,599,975 of record OY728129.1, read on the forward strand.
GTATCTTAGAAGGCATGGATGTATGGTTCATAAGTATGATGGGTTGATGGTTCCCAATAGCCATGCAAGCCTATTATGTTGGTACAACAAGACGATACCACTTGGTAGGTGTTGAAGCCTACAACATCGTTTCAACGGGGGGATGGTTCTTGGGAGGAATGCATCTAGAATGTCATTTTGATGGGGTGATGTAATTTGAGAGGGATGGAAGCCTGTAATATCATTTAAATGTGGAAAAGGCACCCATGAGTCATGGAATTCTATCAGAGTGGCAATTTAGAGAGAAAATCAACTAGATTTGGGATAAGATTGACCTTCCCTTATCACCACTACTGACGATAAAAACATGTCTTCATCAATTGGTGGAAATCTATTCCATCTTGTGGTAATTTTGGGGGGCTTCCTCACTGGTTCATGGTGTAATGGGGAGGACATCCATACTGGTTGATAACCATGCCGGTAGGACCTTTTCACTGATTGGTAGATGCAAGATGAGGACCTTTGTGCTGGTTGATGATGGTGTGGGAGGACTATCACACTGATTTATAGTGGCATGGGGAGGGATTTCATGCCAATAAATAGTGTCATAGATAGGACCTCTATGATGGTTGATGATGGTGTAAAAAGGACCTCTTCACTGATCGATAATGGAACTAGGAGGACCTCAGTGTTGGTTAATGACGATGTGGGGAGGAACATTTTATTGATCATTTGTGTGTGGAGTAGACCTGCATGCTAGTTGATGACAATGAAGGGAGGACCTTGGTTCTGATTGGTAGTACCACAAGGATGACCTTTATATTAGTTGATGAAGAGGTTGGTAGGACCTCAAAAGTTATTAATAGTGGAACTGGGAGGACCTCCATGCTTATTGATGATGGTGTGGGGATAATCTCGACATTGATTGGTTGTAGAATGGGGAGGAAATCTATTCGTACTAATAATGGTTTAGGGACGACGTTTGTACTAATTTTTCCTATCACATGATAGCCTGTAATGGTTTTCAGTGGAGTCGAAAACAGAGAGATTCAACCTGTATTTCTTGTGAGGGGTTTGGGGAATCAATCCAAGGTGTAAAAGTCTGTATCTTTTTTAACTGTTGTAGGGATATTATAGGGTATTCCAGTGGAGGCATGGGCCAGTACACCGGCTAAAGATTCCTCTTTTTTGGAAGTGTTCTATATTCTTGATTTTCCACTGATATTAGAATTAGGATCACCAGAGTTGGACCGTCAAAGTAGGTATATATTCAAATCACTCATCAGCCTATGGAACCATTCATTGATGGCACTAACTTGGCCAGGTCGAAGCCCTCCTAGGAAACTCTTAATTGGTTGTCACTACAAAAATGGATCGAACATCTCAAAACACCTTGATATATGGGATTGAGCTATTAGACCATTATGGTCAGAGGCTCCCAATATGGTTCTCCATTACAACATGAGATGGGGGGCCCTTATGTGGCACATGAGGGTGCTAGTTCTTGTGATGCATCAATAGAATGTGGGTGGTTTCCCCTTTTGTGTACCGAGATGTTGGTGGTGTTTGTGAGGGTTCGATGGAATGGGGGAGGTTTCTCCATTAATGTCCCATTAGTGAAGTAGTCTTGATGAAGATTGGATGGAATGGGGTTTGATACCCCCTACATAGCCCATGAGTGAGGGTGTGTCACTGAGGTTCCAATAGAATGAGAGGTGGATTCCCCTATGCACAGCACATGAGTGGGACAATGTTTTCAATGTGCTGATGGAAAAGGGGTGGTTTTCCCCTATACTACCAATAAGGCCAATAGTGTTGGAAATTATTTGATGGAATAAGGGTTGTTTCCCAATTTTTCCACTTGATGGTGATATTATTGGCGAGGTGCTGATTGAATAGGGTGTAGTTACCCCTTATTCAACCCATGTGGGTCAGGGTTTTAGTGAGACTTCGATGGAATGAGATGTGGTTTCCCCCTCAATATCTTATGATGGAATTGCTGTTGGAGAGGAACTAATGGAATGGGGGTGGATTCACCCTACACAACACAAGGGGTGGTGGCGTCCATAAAGCATCGATGGAATAGGGTTGGTTTCCCTTTGTGCATCCCATGAAGGGGGGAATTTTTTTCGTACATCAATGTAATGATGGTGGTTTCCCCAAGCATGTTACATGAGGGTGTTGGTTTTAGTGAGGTGTTGATAGAATTTTCTGGTTTCCCCCAAATCATCCCATGAGGGTGGTGATGTCTGTGAGGCATCAATGTCACAGGGTGGTTTCCCCTAGCACTTACCATAAGGGTGGCGGTGTTGGTGAGTCACTAATGTAATGGGTGGTTTATCTATTTGTGACACTTGAGTGCCACAATTTTGGAAAGTCATTGATGGAATTGGGGTGGTTCCCCCCTTCAAGGATCATGATGTTGGTTGTTTTGGAATGGCGTTGATGGAATAGGTGGTGGTTTCCCCTTGTGCGGCTAATGAGAAAGGAGGTGTCAGAGAGGCATTGTACGAATGTTTGGTGGTTTCACTATATATTTATCATTATAGTGGAGGTTTTGGTAAGGAGTTGTTGTAATTTTAAGTGGTTTCAACCAGAGTGTCCCATGAGGGGGTAGGTATTGGAACGATGCTGATGAAATGGGTGGTGGTCTCCCAAAGATTGTCCCATGAGGGTGGTGGTGTCGGTGAGGCACCAGTGGAATAGAAATGGTTCCCCCCCTTCATGGCCAATGTAGGTGGCAGTGTTTCCTGGGCATCGATAGAATGTTGGTTGTGTCCCCCTATGTATCCTAGGAGGGTAGTGGTGTCAGAGAGGTATCATTGAAATTGGGGGTGGTTTCCCACTATGTGACCCATGAAATAGGCAGTTCCAGTTAGGCTCCAATGTCCCTTGGTCTTTATGCACCAAATGTTACTCATCCTCTGTTATAAATAAAAAGTGGGGATTCACATGGTTAATTCCCCAATATGTAAATATAAAACATTTATCATCTTCAAAAATTTGAAGAAGAATAAGAATAAGATATTCACATCATGTTCAAAATTTTTTTGAAACATTCATATCTAGGATGTGCATTATCTCACTGATGTGCATTTATTTCCTTGTATTCATACAATTAAAATATCAGAAGACTCTACCATAATTATTAGAGGTGTTAGATCCCTAATCAAATGGGGTTGACGGGATATCCATTATTCCTTACATGGATACCTCCTTAGAGATCATCGCCTATTCAGGGTCTCTCTTAAATATTTAATTCATGTTCGTGAAACTCATTCACGGTTACATCTCGAAGTGAAAACTTGTTAATTACATTGCTTATATCTCAATAGGCCATCAATCTTTCATCTAAGTAGATAGAAACATCAATAAAGGATGGGTATTAATGGATGTTGGATGCATTGGGCACCAGTTAAGTCTTCTCCTTTTGAATTCAATGGAATTTTATGTGGTGAATATTAGGTGTGTAACCCAAGTCATTTATTTCCAATAATAAATTATTTTATGTTTGGGCTAGAGGTATTATCCTTTTGAAGTTGTATGCATCTTAGTAATAAAACCTACTGATCCATTGTCTTTCATGAGGTGGTTGATGACAAAGGAATAATCCTTCCAATAATTTTTACCACCTAAATCCCAAGCTATTGACATGGGGTAGGGATTTTGGTTCAGGTCACAAGTTCTACGTCTTGTGGAGATGGATCAAAACATCATTTTTAGATGAATCAGGGTACTAGTTTAACATCTTGTGGAGACTGGTATAAGTTTATTTTCTTTTGGGGATAAGCTTTTAGATCAGAATTCCCAACAAGGGCAGATAATAGTGGTGTCCCCTTCGAGGAAAAAATTCCACACATGGGTTTTCCAATAGATCATAACACCCCATAGAAAGGGATTGGGAGTTCTAGATCAGAATTCCAAATAGAGGAATATTGTTGAGGTATGTACCTAGAAGGAAAGATTTCACACCTATGTATATAGATGGATTAGAATTTCCCATGGAGGTGGGATAGGTGTTTTGGATCAGAACAACCTATAGAGATAGATTATGGAGGTGTGTACCTATTAGGGAAGATGTCACACTTGCATATGTTTCAGAACACCTCATTGAGTCAGATCCATAGGTGCGGACCAGAATTCCTCATTGAGGTGGATCTAGGAGGTGTGTTCCTATGAGTAAAGATGTTACACCAAGGTTTACCAATGTATAATGATTCCCCATAGTGTAAAATCTAGTTTTGTGGTTCTTAACACCCCATGGAGGCAGATTTGAGTGGTGTGTCCCCAGGGGGAAGATATCACACAAGGGTTTACCAATAGATCAAAACACCCCATTAAGGTAGATATAGAGTATTGGATCAAAAAACATCATGGAGGCAGATCAGAGAGGTCATTCCCTAGGAGGGAATATTTCACACATGGTTTTACCAATGGATTTGAATTCCCCATAGAGGAGGATCTGGATATGTCAATCAGAACCCCTTGTGTAGGTTGATCTAAGACTTGTATCCCTAGGAGTGGATATGTAATGCCTAGGTTTACCATTATTTGGACTAAACCTCTGGGGGGGATTCCTATATACAATGTTTACAAGATAGGTTTCAAAACCCATGAATTTCCATGATGTTGTTTATGTATTTGTTAAATTACCAATCCATGCAATTTTTCATCATGAGGTAAGGAATATGATTTCAATGAAAGAGCGTCAACAAGGTATAGTGTGGGGAATACATTTCAAATATTACCTTAACATGTGGATCTCTCTTGGGGTAATATTGTAGTCCATAAACATAAATGATAGCCATTTTTTTCTTCCTCAGGTGAAGTCGTGAGGGAATCCCATGTTCATTATATGGGGTAAGATTACAATTTAACATCATGTGAAAGGACATGGTGAGTGGGAATTATAAATTGAGTTTCTCTTTCTATATCCCTCATTCTAGGGCATGAGGTAATTCCATGTCCATTTCATTGGATTATATTATAGTTTATCATCACATGGAAGGATGTGTTGAGTCGGAATTATGAATGGAAGCTTCATGTCCTCTCATACACATGTCAGTTCATGAGAGAATTATATATATATTTCATGGGTTCAGATTACAATTTAACATTGTGTGAGAAGATGTGATGTGTGAGTTTATAAATTTAGCATCACATTCTATGTTTCTCATGTCATTTCATGAGAGAATCCCAACACACTGGTGGGTTGATGTATATGATTGGGTCTTACATTGGATGTAGATTTTAATTTTGCGGATACTTATAAGAAGCAAGGATACATGTGGGGATTTCACTCTAGGGTTTCTAATTCATCATCCTCATTTATAAAAAAGATTTAATCTCAAAACATTGGTGGGTCAAGGTAAATTATTGGGGATTACTTTTGATGAGGAGATCAGTGGTGGATTCTTGGTGGTTTTCTTATGATCATTTCATGAGGCATATTATGTTTCACACATAAGTAATATCATTATCTTCACAGGAGGAATCCTATTCTCATCATAGAAGGTATAATATATTTAAATTTTATATATTGGGGACTAAGGGTGTCACCTAATTATCATGAAATTAGGCATATTACACTTGACACAAATGGAATATTCTATATGTCATTGGAGGCATCCAATTTTGGACATATAGGGTGGGCTACAATGCAACGTTAAGTAGCATAAAATACTTGGAAGAAGATTCTTAACAATGTTTGGTTTTGTAATTATGCAACAGTGTCCCTTTATATTTCAACCTAGAAGAGGATTTATGTTATAGGGTTTCATAGAGCATTGGGTATAACAAAAGTTGGGTCATCGCAGAGCTCAAGTGTTTTCAAAGGTTGAGTCTTTTCAATGCATAGGTTCTCATGAAGGATTTGGATTCATAGAACATAGGGGCTCCAAAATTTTAGGGATTATTATATCTAATGATATAACATAATATTACCCAAGGATTAATGTGGATCGTGTATTAAAGAATCTATACAACTTCAAGGATTGAGATCATGATATTGTAGCTCAACATCCCCCATACTCTTGTGAATGAAGACATAAGGGGGATATTTATAGAGTGTGGGATTCATGATTATCGGAGGATTTCATGAACCATAATGATATTCACGAGTGGGTAAGATCGTTCTACTCTAAATTTTACTGTCTTAGATATCAATATCAAATATTCTTACATTCGTTAAGGGATCTCCGTGGATGGGACATCTACAAACCAGACCCCCATGAATGGAACATTTTGAATGGAACTCTGCAAACAAGAACATCATAAATATAACTCCATTAATAGAACCTCTGAGAACTAGACATCATTGAATGGAACTTCTTGAACATACCTCAATAAATGGGACCTCTACGAGATGAACCTCCTCTAATGGAACATCATGAATGAACCTCCACAAATATGTCTCCTCAAATAGACCTTCATGAACATTTTTCGGTAGTTTTCCTTCAAATTTTGACATCATTATATTAATAAATTTGTTTATGAAATATGAGTAGTTAAATTAAATCCATTGAAATGTTATACACTGTTAGATCAGCCTTCTCAGAATTTGATACATAACTAGATACAATTTTCAACTTCCAAAATATATTCTTGGGATACAAAAATGGAACCATTTTTCATTTTGAATGATTACATGACTTGAATGATTGGAGGTGGTGTTTGAATAGTTATACAAAAATTGAAGGATTTAAAGGAATACATAGGTCTATTTAGAAATATTTAATTCATTTTAATTGAATGATTAATTATCATACTTGTAACCAAATCATTTTCAAAACCCAATATAGCATTGGTGATGGGATATGGCCAACATTTCTCTCTTGTACATGGTTTTTTTTTCATCAACTACCATTATATTAGTGAATTGGTTTTCATAGTATCATTGATCCTAGAAATTGAAACATTAGGCATCTTGATAAGAGTTTACTAGAGAATTCATTTATTCCATCACATTGTTTTATTTCTCTCATCAACATTTTCAAGTTGGGTACCCTTCCCTCCAACACCTATATCATTTTTAGGTAACCTTCATTGAATTTTAAATATGATCCTTACCATGTTTTTGGAAAGTGGGATGTTAGACTTCATCATGAAAATGATATTTATTCATCTCTACACAAAAATTAAACTCCAATATCTACTTCCTATCTTTATACATAACAGACCCATAGGATTTATCAATCTCAATTTTGGCATTGTGATAAAAATAAAACAATTATTCATATTAATGAAATTCATAAATAACTAATTAATTTAATTGATTCATATTTATCTAACTAAATAAATTATAAACCTTACTCTCACATCCAATAAGAATGTCAAAGGCATGCCATGCAAGTCTTATGAGGTTTTCCTTATACAACATGATGGATTCATTATCATTTTTCTTTAATCCAAGTATCTCCAAATCAATATTATGTCAGAGAATGCACATAATATACTTATGGAAAAACATTTTCATGAATTATTTTCATTCCATTACTTCAATTTATTCTTTGGTATTTTTATTCATTAGCAAAATATACTATTTATCATCTTCTCCCTCCATGTGATAAAAAACCACCATGAATTTCTAATGTTTAAGGCATTGAAGGGAAGAGAGTATGATTTCAATGGATTTGATACATTATTCCATGAATAATGGATCTAAAGATCCACTGAATGTTGGAGCCCTTTTTCATATAATGGTCTCAATTTCAATGTCTTATATCTTTTGCAGATACGATTTTCACAATGGTTTAAGTTTCTATTTAGAACATGAATTTATAGAGTAAGTATTTTTATAAAGTTCCCAACTACTACTCGTATTTGGTTGGGAATATTAGTTGTTCATTCATAACATTGGTTTTTGACTCAGTTCGTCCAATTTCAAGCCATTGATTAAAATAATGGAAAACTAGGTATGAGAATTTTAAAACAATTAAACACATACAATGAAAACTATTAAAATTTAAGGGATAACTCATAAATGAAATATATTTTTTAACCTATGAATTTATATGATTCAATATAATATATACATGGAATGCTTTCATAACAAAACATTTTATATGAATTTTTATTCCATTCATAATGGTTCATTAAGGTCTTATGAGTTTACAAGAGAATATCCTTGAGTGTTTCAAACTAAGTGTGTCGAAATGTATCATTTTCATGTACTAGGTGATGATTGAGTTAATACCCAATGAACCATTTTTAGGTATATTACTTCTAGGTACTACTATAACACATCCAAATCCACATTTAGTATCAAAAAATTTATTTTATTTCATGGTGAACAATCACTCCATACCTTCCCAAAATTTATGGATGTTTTACTATGTTTGGTATTATACATATGGTTCTCAATACAGATTTCTAGTCGTAATACCAAATTTATAAAATGATCTTGATCTGATACAAAATATGACAAAAAATATCTTTTATACACATTATTTCAAGAATTATTACAAAAATATAAACATAATACATTCTGAAAAGGCCATGATTCCTAGTGTCATTAGGTAATTATATACATATCATAATTACCTGAAACCTGTATAAAAAACATTATTTAAAAACTCCATTGCATGGCATTACATTCGATGAAGTTCTAATTCGACATGGGATAACCTATGGACTAATAAAATAATTGGGTGAGCTATAAATATCAGTAAAGGAATAATGAAATATTATAATAAATTAATATAGGAAAAGTGGTTCCAGTGATGTAACATGGTGACATATTGAGAAAATAACCATAAACATGAACATCGAAAATATATATAATATAGTAATGGTAAGGAATCATATGAATGTATAAAAATTATAAAACATGACATCATAAGCATAAGTAAATGATTACATCATAACATATTTTGCTTAAACTAATTTTCCATGAACCATAAATGGTATGTCATGATATAAAAATAATAAAAAATGCATTAGAGGGTATATAATTATCGGCCAAACCATCACATTTAGATTTTGCACATCAATTTTTGTTGCTAAATAGATAATGAAACAATAAAATTCATTTCATCAAATTTAAATAGTTCGGGTTATATACATGGATTTCCATAATCAAATAAATATAGGTAAAACTATATTAATACCCTTGACATGAAATGGGGATGATTATTCACAACACAAATATTTTTCATGAAAACTTTTGCGATAATTAGGTTGCAAGAAGTGTACACAAAAATATTCATATTAGGGTTTAATGATAGTGAAATGTGGTCTATAATTAATTTTGAATCATTAGAATAGTAAAGGGTTGTTTAAAAACACATTATAACATGAGAAATTTGAAATAAAAAATTATTATTACAAATAAAGTACTTGAATAAAAATGTGGAGGATATGATTCTTTAACTTGAGAATGTGCTTATATAGGCTTGAGAAGAGTTTCCAAAGAGATGGGGATGACCTTGGTAAGGATTTATATAGGGATAGGTAGATGAAATGTTTCTTCAATGTGTTTTTATTTAAGATGAATGGGTGGTTGGGTGGGAATTTTTTGAAAATGAGAGTGAAATTATATTCTAAATTCTAGATTAGGTTTTTGAATATATGTTATAAAATAATAAAAACAACAAAACATCACAGAATTTCAATCAATGTTTCGTATTTACCAATATTTTGTCAGTAAATTACTAAAATCCTTAAAATAATACCATTCATGATTTGGATGTGATCCATGTTCATAAATATTTTTTTTAAATCCATAAAATATAATATTGGTTTTGGAGGATTCATTAGAGGTTCAAAATATTATTAAAATTTCATAAAAAATATTATTTTCAAGTGAAAATATTTTTTTATGTATATCATTTATATAATTTACTACAAATTTTTTTGGAATTTATGATTCTATAATACACACACTGTATTAATACCATATTTACTTTTAACCCCAAAATTATATGATAATATAAAATAAAAAACAATAAACATTAGATAATTTCTGTAACGCCCCAACCCCAGTTACCTAGAGTCGGTGCATTATTACATAACGTTGGCATGATCACAAGAAAGGTCAAATCTTGAAAGACCGATTCGTTTAGTAGACTTGGAATAACTAGATACATTAATAATGTTTAAATTACATCATAAAATGAAATCTACAACAATATAGTCTCCATAGTCCACACTCTTATCCCCTCATACTATCCCTGCAAGTCATTCATAAATTACTTCTTCACATCCTGGGAAAAATAAAACATTGAAAAGGGGTGAGCTCAAATTCCCAATAAGGATAACAATATAGTGGAAACTTTCATAAATAACAATAAATATTTAAGGCAATGTATAACTAAAATAAAAGCCATTTAAACTTGAACTTCAACATAGTATGGAAAAAATAAAATGAAATAATTCCATTTACTTATTCACATTTCTATTCTACTAATCGAATAATCACATGCAATATCAATAACCACTTTCATAAGGATGGAATGCATAATGCCATACTATCATAACCACATAGCCAAGGCCTCATGCTAAGACTACAAATAAGATTTTGCCAAGGCCTTATGACTAGACACTAGTTTGTCTCATGTGACCTACTAATTCATCGAGGAGCTATAGCGGGCTCCACCCGTCACTTACTAAGTCCAATGCATTCCCATATGATAAGGTTTAAACATAACATAAACATTCATATTAAAACTATCATATGAAATGTCAATACTTTCTCCATAATCCATGAATGGTATAAAATTAACACATCCACGGTAAAACATATCACAAAACCTTCAATACAATACACAAGTTTTGTAACATAATAAATCAACTTCAAATAAGCTTAAAATCCATCAATGTATGTTGACATAGATGAAATCAAAACAATTTGAGAGAAATATCTATTTTCTTTAAATCATTGAAAAGTCACACATTTATAAAGGAAGTAATTTAAAAGAGATTTTTGAATCAAAGTGTCCCTTACCACTTTGAAACTTCTGAAAAGAAATATCATTTCAAAACATTCGTGTCCATATAAATAAATCCTTAAAATAATTTTGAAAACATGGACATTAATTAAAAAGATTTATAAAGATAAATCTTTAAAACATTTAAAATTACGATCTTGATAAAGAGTACCTTTCACAAATTATTAAAATATTTATTTTGAAATAATTTAAAAGTCACATAATTATAAAATAAAACATTTACATTGAAAATATTCTTATAATCTTGTATGGGAAGCTTTGACTATTTTATAATGGCGGTAAATAGCCGCACCCGCCGTATAAGTTAAAAAAGACATTCTTACCATAAATTTGTCGAAAAGGTTAAAAGTGCCTTGTTTGGAAAATGACGGAAATATTTATTTCAAAACCCATAAGGGTATAAATGACTTTAACCCATTGTCTATTAAATAGTAAAAAATGTTTTTAAATACATTTCTAAGGAACATGGATGGGGATGATAAAGAGATCCCAGTAGATAGTTACGTATAAACAACCTTAGATAATGAAGAGATTGCGAAATAAACCCTTACCTTGTACTTTTCCATGGTGGGGGGTAGGTTAACCTACTGTATAATGGTGAAATATTTGTTATTAAATTATACAAGAATCATATACATTAATATGATATCATATATGATCTTTTAACATTGATTTGTTAATAATATCTTAGTATTATCGTTGTTTCGGGTGTTAACGTACTCGTTTTATTTTATATGTTTTGTTACATAAGCCATGTTTGTAATAGATAGGTTGTATCTTATTCATATCCAGAATGATATCAAGTCCTTAAAAATTATTTTTAAATCATAAAATGATAATTACATTTGAATGGATACGATGGAGAATGAATCTCATCACGTTCGTGGAGACGGTAGTCCGTACGTACGCACGAGCGACAATATCATTCTTTTGATATTAAAATAATATATAATTGGATGGTATATCATATATAAAGAATCATTATCATGTTATATTTATTATTTACATGAATTATAAACCATTATTATACCCATCCAAATAATAATATATTGAATAACAATTACACCACGACGTGGAGGCGGTAATCCGTACGTACGCACGTATGGTGACATGTCATTCAAAGGATAGATAGAATACTAAATATGGTAGTACCATATTTATAATAATATTATAGTATATAGGAGATACTGGATTCATTATTTTAGAATGGGAATAACAAAGAAATGAGAAGTTGAAGAAGAAACGAATTTGAAAAAGGGTGGTGAAAACATTACCTCTTTTTCGGGTTATTCCTTTTGATTTGATCAAAAGGGCTCCTTAGGTTGGCTTTCTGATCAAAATAAGGCCTCTAGGATGTATTTATGGATGTTTAGAGAGTATTTGGGCAGTTTTTGGCTGAAACAAAAGGCTTTGAATGTGTGAATTAGTGAAAAGGGGAGTGCCCTTTTATAAGAGGGGTGAGAGGTACCTTTGGAAAAGCTATACATATTATTTTATAATAAATTCATATTCGGTTTCTAATGGCTCAAAAGTGGATTATTTGAATTTTATGGTGGGTATAGGTCGAAAACCACTCAACCAATAGGATTTAGATAGGTTTATCATACAATATTAATATTATCCATAAGTATTAACTCTTAGTTAATTAGTTTGACACTTACCATGTCAATTTGGATTTTTATATTATATAGTTAATTAACTTACTATATACATCCAAGAGAACCCCAAGTGTTCCATTAATGATACACCTATCATGATATAAGTCTCTTGGCCGAACATCAGATTTTTAGGAATTTAATATCAATTAATAATATAATATTTGTTTTAAAAACTCTTTTATGTCAATTTTGACACTATTCAATAGTTGATTTTTTAAAACTCATAACAGAATTATTACTGCAAAAAAGTTAATTAAATTAATACTAACATGTCATATTATCCTTTAAAATTAGTTTAATTCATAAAAGTCTCAAATTATATTTATTTGGGTATTTATAATATCAATTATTTTAATTTTTTACTATTATGGTAATTATTGCGTCATCATTGTGTCATAAATAAATTAAATTATTTAATGTCTAAAAATTATAAATAAAATATAATTATGCAGGAAAGTGTTTTATATTTCTAATGAATATTTATAGTATAAAATAAAACATTTATAACCATATGTAAAAAATTATTTTCGAAAATATATATGTTTGTGTCATTTTTGTATTTATTTTAACTTAATTAAAATAAAGTGTCCCTATCACTTACAAGTGGCTTCATGGGGTCCAAAAATCGACCCAAAGATGCCCATGGTCAGAAATGTTTCAACCAATACGGCTAGGACACGTTTTGGGGTAATTTATTATTATTATAATATTATATTTTAACCCTTATTTACCGGATTTACCCATTAACCATGGTAAATAAAATATTTACCGAAGTAATTATTCAAGATATCTAAAAATAAAAGTTACCTATTTACACAATTTGAACATCCTGATTCCAAATATGGAATCCATTTTTCCAAATTCGAAACACAGAAGTGGCAGAGATTAATTTAAAATTAATTCTCGTTGTTAAAACAAAAAGCGTGTTTTTAAGAGATAATAAATATCAAAAGATTGACACTTGTTTATGTTCGCTTTAATTGTGAAATTTAGTCCAATGAAAAACATTGTATTAAATGGTAAAAATATATTATAAATATACTTTAAAACCACTCAAATTTTTAATTTATCACTACTAATTATTTTGATTAAAAAAGTTGTTTTTAATTAAAATTTAGTAATTTTCACTATTCATCAAAATATAAAAGTTATCAGAAAAGTACCAAAATTTCACCCTAGGATAAATTAGATATTCCGAATCCAAAAATGTAGTCCATTTTGAGAGATAATATTTACAAAATTTTAAAAAGTAGGTATTAATATTCATTACGGCTAGTTTGATTGGTTGTAGTGTGTGTTAGAACTTGATGTTGCGTACAACACACGCTACTGTATTATTCAAAGAGAAGCGTACCGTGGAAGTTTGGGGTGTTACATTGTAAATTTTTTTATGTCCCCATTATAAAGAATAAATTTATTTAGTCAAATTGAATATATATAAAAGTTTCAAAAATTGGATTTAAAAAGGGTTCACTATTAAATGTTGGTAAAAGTGTAATACTGAAAATGAATTTGTTCTTAAATTATGTCTAAGAAACTCATAATATGGATTCTAAAATTATAAGGATTACATAAAGTTTAAAATTTAGTTAATACTATTCATAACCTCTTTTGAATGGCTTGTTTGGTAAGTCATGGTGCGCTTGAACTCGGTGTTGCATGTAGTGCAAGTTATTGAATTATTTTGAAGAAATAACACACTATGAAATATTGGGGTGTTACATTCTCCCATCCTTCAATAAATTGTGTCCTCGCAATTTGAAATTGTTCTTCGAAAATAAAAGGTTGAATATATAAAATATCTTTGTGGGAAAACCCACATCGGAAATTTGGTTAATAAAATTTAGTCTTAATAAAAGGAAAAGTGAAATGTAAGGGTCACCACCAAATTATGAACTCTATTCGGAGAACATTGGTGGAAATTAGAGAAATATAATTGGAGGGAAAACGTAAATATTTATAGGTAGTGATTGAGGTCATCAATCACAAACACGTCTAAAATTGAGGGCCTTAAATTCATCAATCTATGATGATTTAAAATACCATCAGTTCAGCAAAACATATGGTATTAGGATAACACATTTTTTTTGTTTTAATATCCCTTCACTAAAGTATAGGAATTAATTTAATCATTGAATAAGAGAAGATGAAAAATATATACTTGACAAGTAGAGTCGCATCCTTTAACTAAGTTCTACCACAAAATCATATTTCACTCTAAAATATAATAGAACATAAAAATAATATTCTATTTATCCTATTCGTATAGGGTTAAAAAATGAATTTACAATTTATCTAGAAGAACCATTAAAAATGACATTATTCAATCCAGGACATCACGTGGGTCAGTGGTAGGTGATACACCATTGTCTCTCTTCGGTTGTGGGTTCAAGTCTCGCGGCCTTGCCGGACGCGATGGGTTACCACCCGACCTCCGGGTTGTCCTTTTATGGCAATCCCAAATAATCCAAACTAGAACTATCCAAACTACTTCAGTCCAAAATTTATATGGAAGGTAAACACAATGAAAATCCTTTTTTCCACATATTATCATGTGAACACCTTCATCATCTATTCTTTTAAAACATTGTAACATCCTGAATTACCATAAAACCTTATTGATTACATTCATGATCCATTATTCCATAAAGAATAATATATATACTCCTTCAATCCAAAAAGGTTTTAAACCCCAATAATGATGGAATAAACAAATCATTATTCAGTTTCAAGGTATTCAAGAATATCCAATATAATTTATCCTAATAAATCATGTATTGTTCTAAAATAACTACCTCGGTATCAGAACCATATTATGGTTTATATTTCTCTCAACCATATATTTTCCAAAAATTTAACCTGCTATTGAGTCACTTTTCTTTGTTCCACACAATCTCAAGTCCTTAATGAAATAGTACTGCAGTATAATCCCTATATACTCCATAATTATTATAAGACGAAAATTGTTGATACAACACTCAAATAAAATAATCAACATAAGAACTCTAATAATTCCTCTTCATCTGTGGTAGTATCATAACTTGATTATTATTTAATAGCATCATTTGCGGCATAGTCTGATGACTGGGATATATGTTTGCGTAGTGTCCAAACTCCTTGCAAATGAAGAATTGTACATTTGAAACCATTTTCTTACCCTTTCAGTCACGTACTTTTGCCCTTTTCCTCCATACTAATAACAAACTCTGATTCCTTTCAGTAAAGTTCTATGGTGTTTCTTCCCACAGTTGTCACATATGGGAAAATTCTTTTTTTCCCTCTTCCCTTTATCCATCTTTCTCTCTTACATCCTTTTCTTCTCTTACTTCCCTTTAAAGCCATAGGACTCAGTAAACTCTTTTCTTATCTTATCAACACATGATATTATTTCATCATATGATGATAATACATGGGAGACTATTTATCTTATAAATTATAGATTAAGACCATGAAAGATATAATCTTTCTTTCTCTTTGGATCATGTACATTGCTGGAGTTCTCATTCCTTCTACTGGGTGCCATTCCTAAACAATGGCATACACTAGATTAGTTTATGAATCAAAATACATAATTCCATACTTATAAAACAATTAACATAAATTGAACTATTTATGGATATAATCCATAATCATAAAAATGTTTTCTTTGATGAAGTATATACTCATAAAACCTTCATAATGATTTGTAAAGAAAATTAGAGTTATCCTAAGCATATCCCCCAGGAGTGTCATATCCAAGAGTGTAGCAAGGCCCGTTGTCGTGCACCAGTTCCTGTTAGAGTCTAGCTCAAAGCAATGTTTTCTGGTTTTACGCCTAGGTACATCTGTGCCAGAGCCGCCTCTACCTGCTTGTATCCAGACAAGGATGTATTGCTCGTAAGACACACACAATCTCTACAATACTAAAATTATAGGACGTTTTTCTATACTAATCCTCAAATTCTATCTTAGATCTATGTTCCCTAATAAGATTTCATCTAAATCTAGCTTCCAAGGTCTGTACTAAACTTCCTATGATACCAACTGTAACGCCCCGACCCCAGTTACCCAGAGTTGGTGCATTATTACATAACATTGACATGATCACAAGAAAGATCAAATCTCGAAAGACCGATTCATTTAGTAGCCTTGGAATAACTAGATACATTAATAAAGTTTACATTACATCATAAAATGAAAAGTACAACAATATAGTCTCCATAGTCTACACTCTTATCCCCTAATACAATCCCTACGAGTCATTCATAAATTACTTCTTCACATCCTGGGAAAAATAAAACAAAGAAAAGGGGTGAGCTCAAATGCCCAGTAAGGATAACAATATAGAGGAAACTTTCATAAATACGAATAAAGATTTAATGAAATATATAACTAAAATAAAATCCTTTTAAACTTGAACTTCAACATAGTATGGAAAAAATAAAATGAAATAATTCCATTTACTTATTCACATGGATATTCTACTAATCAAATAATCACATGCAATATCAATAACAAATTTCATAAGGATGGAATGCATAATTCCAAACTATCATAACCACATAGCCAAGGCCTCGTGCCAAGACTAAAAATAAGATTTTTCCAAGGCCTTGTTCCAAGACACTAGTTTGTGTCATGAGACCTACCGATGCATCAAGGAGCTATAGCGGGCTCCAACCATCAATTACTAAGTCCAATGCATTCCCATATGAAAATGTTTAAACATAACATAAAAATTTGTATTAAAACTAGCATACAAAATGTCAATACTTTCTCCATAAACCATGAATGGTATAAAAATAACACATCCACAGTAAAACATATCAAAAATCCTTCAATACAATACACAAGTTTTGTATAATAATAAATCAACTTCAAATAAGCTTAAAATCCATCAATGGATTTTGACATAGATGAAATCAAAACAATTTGAGAGAAATATCCATTTTCTCAAAATCATTGAAAAGTCACACATTTATAAAGGAAGTAATTTAAAAGAGATTTTTGAATCAAAGTGTCTCATACCACTTTGAAACTTTTGAAAATAAATATCATTTCAAAACAATCAGGTCTATATAAATAGATCCTTAAAATCATTTTGAAAACATGGACATTAATAAAAAAGATTTAGAAAGATAAATCTTTAAAACATTTAAAATTATGATCTTGATAAAGGGTACCATTCACAAATTCTTAAAATATTCATTTTGAAATCATTTAAAAGTCACATAATTATAAAATAAAAAATTTACTTTTATAATATTCTTATAATCTTGTAAGGTAAGATTTGACGATTTTATAATGACGGTAAATAGCCGCACCCGCTGTATAAGATAAAAAAAGACATTCTTACCTTAAATTTGTCAAAAAGGTTAAAAGTGTCTTGTTTGGAAAAAGATGGAAAGATTACTTTCAAAACACATAAGGGTATAAATTACATTAACCCATTGTCTAGTATATAGTAAAAATGATTTTAAATAAATTTCTAAGGAACATGGATGTGGATGATAAAGAGATCCTAGTGGATAATTACGTATAAACAACCTCAAATAATGAAGAGATTGCGAAATAAACCCTTACCTTGTACTTTTACTTGGTTAGGGGTTTGTTAACCTCCTTTATAATGGTTAAATAATTGTTATTAAATTATAAAATAATCATATACATTAATATGATATCATATATGATCTTTTAACATTGATTTGTTAATAATATCTTAGTATTATCGTTTATTCAGGTGTTAACTTACTCATTTTCTTTTATATGTTTTGTTACGTAAGCCATGTTTGTAATGGAAATGTTGTATCGTATTCATATCCAGAATGATATCCAGTCCTTAAACATTATTTTTAAATCATCAAATGATAAATATACTTGAATGTATACGATGGAGAATTAATCTCATCGTGTTCGTGGAGACAGTAGTCGGTACGTACGCACAAGTGACAATATCATTCTTTTAATATTAAAATAATATATAATTGGATGGTATATCATATATACAGAATCATTATCATGTTATATTTATTATTTAAATGAATTATAAACCATTATTATACCCATCCAAATAATAATATATTGAATAACAATTACACCACAACGTGGAGACGGTAAGCCGTACGTACGCACGTATGGTGACATGTCATTCAAAGGATGGATAGAATAATGAATATAGTTATACCATATTTATAATAATATTAAAGTATATAGGAGATACTGGATTCATTATTTTATAATGGTAATAAAAAAGAATGAATATGTTGAAGAAGAAACGAATTTGAAAAAGGGTGGTGAAAACATTACCTCTTCTTCGGGTTCTTCCTTTTTATTTGATCAAAAGGGCTCCATAGGTTGGCTTTCTGATCAAAATAAGTCCTCTAGGTTGTAGTTAGGAATTTTTAGAGATTATTAAGGTAGGGTTTGGCTGAAAAAAAGGCTTTGAATGTGTGAATTAGTGAGAAGGGGGAGTGCCCTTTTATAAGAGGGGTGAGGGGCACCTTTGGAAAAGATAGAAATATTATTTTATAATAAATTCATATTCATTTTATAATGGGTAAAAGTGGATTATTTAATTTTTAAGGTGGGGATAGGTCGAAAACCCCTCAACCAATAGGATTTAGACAGGTTTGGGTTACTATATTAACCTTATCTTTAAGTATTAACTCTTAGTTAATTAGTTTGATACTTACCATGTCACTTTGTATTTTTATATTATATAGTTAATAAACATACTATATACATCCAATATACCCCCAAAGTGGTACATTAATGATACACCTATCATGATATAAGTCTCTTGGCCGAACTTAAGATTTTTAGGAATTTAATATCAATTAATAATATAAGATTCTTTTTTAAAACTCTTTTATGTCAATTTTGACACTATTCAATAATTGATTTCTTAAAAATAATAACAGAATTATTACTTATAAAAACGTTATTTAAATCAATCCTAACATGTCATATTAACCTATAAAATTATTTTAATTCATAAAAATTCTCAAATGATATTTATTTGGGTATTTATAATATCAATTATTTTAAATTTTTACTATTATGGTAATTACATTATCATCATTGTGTCATTAATAAATTAAATTATTGAATGTCTAAAAATTATAAATAAAATATAATTATATAGGAAATCTTCTTATCTTTCTAATGAATATTTATAGTTGAAAATAAAACATATATAACCCTATGTAAAAATTGTTCTTCTGAAAGATATATGCTTGTGTCATTTTTGTATTCATTTTAACTTAATTAAAATAAAGTGTCCCTCTCACTTACAAGTGGCTCCATGGGGTCCAAAAATAGACCCAAATATGTCCCTATTCGGACATGTATCAACCAATAAGGTTAGGACACGTTTTAGGGTAATTTGATATTATTATAATATTATTTTTGAACCCTTATTTACCGGATTTACCCTTTAACCGGTAAATAAAATATTTACTGAAATAATTATTCAAAATGTCTACAAATAAAAGTTACCTATTTACATAATTTGAAAATCCTGATTCCAAATATGGAATCCATTTTTTCAAATTCAAAACACAGAAGTTGTAGAAATTAATTTAAAATTAATTCCCGTTGTTAAAACAAAAATCGTGTTTTTAAGAGATAATAACTATCAAAAGATTGACACTTGTTTATGTCTGGTTTAATTGTGAAATTTTGTCCAATTACTAACATTGTATTAAATGGTAAAATTATATTCTAAATATACTTTAAAACCACTCAAATTCATAATTTATCACTACTAATTATTTTGATTAAAAAAGTTGTCTTTAATTAAAATTTAGTAATTTTCACAATTCATCAAAATATAAAAGTTATCAGAAAAGTAACAAAATTTCACCCTAGGATGAATTAGATATTCCGAATCCAAAAATGAATTCCATTTTGAGAGATAAATTTTATAAAATTTTAAAAAGTAGGTTTCATTACGACTATTTTGATTGGTTGTAGTGTGCGTTTGAACTCGAAGTTGCGTACAACACACGCTACTGTATTATTCAAAGAGAAGCGTACCGTGGAAGTTTGGGGTGTTACATTGTAAATTTTTTTATGTACCCATTCTAAAGAATAAATTTATTTAATCAAATTGAATATATAAAAGTTTAAAATATTGGATTTAAAAAGGGTTTACTATTAAAAGTTGGTAAAAGTGCAATACTGAAAATGAATTTGTTCTTACATTATGTCTAAGAAACTCATAATAAGGATTCTAAAATTACAAAGATTATATAAAGTTTAAAATTTATTTAATACTATTCATAACCTCTATTGAACGGCTTGTTTGGTAAGTCATGGTGCGCTTGAACTCATTGTTTCATGTAGTGCATGTTATTAAATTAATTTGAAAAATAACACACTATGAAATCTTGGGGTGTTACAATTTCAATCGCTTAATATAAAAATTAATATTTATTTTATAAAAATAATTCTCCACATATTAGATTTTACACTTTCAAATCTAAATCCTTTTTTATGAGAAAATAATTGATTTTACAACCCAAAATACTTTTAATGCCTTATAAAAATTAAAATTTCCATTGAAATTAATTATCATTTATATTTAAATAAATATTATCAAATAATAATATTTTAGTAAAATAAAATTTATTTCAAAATTATTGAATTTATCAAAAAGGGTTCCATAATTGAAATTATATATTTCAAAAAAAAAATCGAAATCAAAATCAAGCTTTTATTCAACTAATTGTTTAATAATATGTATAATGTAATTAAAATGAGATAAATATATTAATTATTTCATTATAAATGAAAACATAAAAATTCATACTTCTTAGGTCAAGATACATAACCACTAATTATACCAGCAGAAACCATAATGGTGAGGTGTGTGATAGTGGTACTTTCTTGGTTGTGGTCCAAAAAATTTAGGTTGGGTGGTGATCTTGATAATATTGAACTTCATGAATAAATAGTATCTCTTATGTTTTAGTTATATAATATTGTCCTTGGCTTGGCCTAGGGAAAATCCTAGTGATGTCTTATCCCTTAGAAGTTCTTATAAATGGGCTTCATAAAGTACACTCTAACTATTTAAAGCAATATCTTATTCTATTATGTGTCAATTATATATTATTATAAACCCCAAAATATACTAATATTAATATTCAATATAAATGGATTTATTATCTATTGTTATGATGTTTTACATTCTTTAGGTCTTTAAGTCCAATTATGGATATATTTTATAACAGTCCAAAATAAAAAATGAAATATTCTGTTTTTGTTTTCTAAAAATAATTTGATCATTCAAAAGTGAATTCCATTTATTAATGTTTGTGTCATTATAAGACCCAGCAAGGTGAACATTCAAAGTTTCATGTTAGATTTTTCAAGGGTTCATTATTTGTTAACAAGGAATTATGGTCATCCCCTAGAAAAATATGTCAATCGTTACCATTCCTCACCCAAATGATAATTGGTAATTTTAACGAATTCAAGGATGAGTCACCTATAATAATAATTTAATGAAAATTTTCCAAAATAATTACTATTCACAAATCTAATGAAATAATGTGTAATGAATTGGTGGGTTGAAGATTTACATGCCTTGTTTTATAACCCTATTTATTATTTACTAATACTCTTATTATAATGGAAAATGTGGTCGGGAAGCCACTTATCCTATATTCAGAACCCTCAAAACAATCTCAAGGTTCCCTCTTTACCCAAATGAATGATGTCGGTAAGTAAAATGGTCAATATTAACTCAATTGAATGATATTAGAGTCTCAGTGATAGTATTCACATTTCAATAAAAATTATATTTCCGTGATCATTAAAGTGAAAAAACTAGACAAATATCTATATTTGTATAATTTTCTCAAATTATTTAATATTTACATTTTTAAAAACATCTTTTATCTACCAATATTAACTTGTTTATTATAAAGGTGTGTAGTTATTCTCTAATTATTTTCAATCTAGCTCATTTCTTAAAATAAAACTAAAGGATACGATTTAATAGAAATTATATTAGTATTCTTGTCCATGTTCGAAGAATCAATTTACACAAGTCTCACTAATGAGGAAGTTTTCCTAGTAAATAAATTCTCTCAAATATATGACACATATTTTTATGGTACATCAGGAAGTCTAATGGTTAGTATGATATAAGATCAATAAATCAATCATGTTTATTTGGGAGTTATGTTCACGGACTTAATAAAGACAGTATTATGATACACATTCATTATTTTAAAAGGTTTCATCAATAAAAGGGAAAAAAATAAAAATACCTCATCATCGGTTTGTTATTATGATTGGAGATACCAATTAATTAATTAAAGAACCAAATATATACTAAAGTTTCAATTAACTAGATCAATTGTTGATATGCTATCAAAAAAGTTAGATTAATATCCTTGTTTGACGACACACATGAGTTGATCACAAAATTTATCATAGATTCAATATTCTCTTATATTTCATTGTTTTGTAATATTGAATCATATATATTATAGAACATATTCACCACTCTAGAAATCCCAGAAAATGATATCAATTTTATCCATGTTCTAAATCATGGACTTATTATTATCTTTAAATAAAAATGTTATTGAATAAAAATATGATATAGATTCAATCTGAGATAAATAAAATTTATTATCCTTGAATCTTGATTTGATAGTCAAATAAATATCACCAATATTAAAATTTCTACAAGATAGGATTTTACTCAAATACTAGACTAAAAGCGAATTTTTTTCAAACATGAAATAAATGTTTTTCTTATAAATAGGATAAATTTCCCAAAAACTCACTATCAATGACACTTTTATAGTTTATAGATTGGAACCTTTAATGAGAATAATGACTCATATTTATAAAAGAATTATATACTATAACACGTATTTCAAAATATATTAGAGCCAAATTAATTCAAAAAACCATGAAACTCATGGGTTTTTAGCTGTCACTGATTTGTAATTTCATTTAATTCATATAGAAGATCCATATGAACCATGTTTAGACTAACATACTTTTTAAATAACCTGGGTTATTTCATGTAAAAATATATGTATTCTCATTTATTATAGGGATATATTTTATGGGTCATTTCTCTCTAAGGACTATATTGAAATTTAGATCCATTGTCACTAACACTGATATCATTTCCAAATGGGAAACATTTATACCATTAAAAGATATGAAGCTAAAATTTAACATCTATTTTTTTAAAATCCATCATTATCAATCGAATTATATTTTCTTATATTATCCTTATAGATAAAGAAATAAATTTTTCATAAAATTTGAGAATCCCCTTTTCAAAGTACAATATCCAATAAAACGAATATTCTCACAATCATATATTAGTAAATAAACTTTTAGAGACCTTTAAAAAGCACATCAAATAACTTAAAAAATAAATATTATGTATATAATAAGTATTATCTTAATAAACTATTCAATTATCTATCTACCTAGAATATGACTACATGAACCCCTACCCATGAAACCACTTATTCATTGTTGAATGGGATCAATATGGTAATTAATATTGAGGTTTTATAGCCATCAAATTATACATATATTTATAATCAATTTAATAAGGATTAATTATTACAAATTTAGATACATGATCTAGATTACCTTAATGATGAATGGTTAAGGGCACAATATAACCTAGAATTTTAGTAACATTATCTAACATAGGTGTTCACAAAAAATGTTAACCTTTGTTTATTTTTAATGAATAATTGGTGTTATCCTTGAGGAAACAATTTACTACTATTAATAATCATCTTAAATTTTATGCCAAATGGGATGGTTTTTATGTCATTCATAAGGGATGCTCTAATGGATTATATTTTATGATTATCCATGATGAAGAGAATATTATTCCTCCCTGTAATTCATGGTTCCTCACGAAATAATTAATATGAATACTTATATAGTGTCCATAATTTTCCAAATACTTTACTTTTTGTTTTGAGGTATTTGAGGATAGAGTGGATAGTTTAGATTTGGTTTGTTGACGAAGAAATGAGTTTCTTACCTGTTCAAGTGGAAAATAGTTTTGGTGGTGTCCTCTCGATACCATAGTGTAGACTCAATTATTTCATGGTGGTTTATCCATTTTATTTGGATGGTGAAATGGAGTTTTTTATGTTAATTATTGGATAAGCTTATGACATTGTATACCTATTCATGTATGCTTCTTATTTAGATATTCATTGTATTAAGATGAGTATTTTGGAATCCATTATAGGCATTAGTATTCTAAAAACAAACTTTTTGGTTTTATGGTGTATTGTGTAATGTTCAAGGGAATATTCATTGATTTTAAAGTCAAGGATATTGGTTTAAAATATTGTGGCAACTGTAATTTATTTTTCAATGGTTACCATTCTAGATGGGAGGTGAAAGGAATTTTGTTATAATATAACGGTAATATGTCCAGCTGGTTCATGGTTTAGGCTGATAGATTGGAGGAAAAGAAATTTTTTATATGGGTTATATCATGGTAAAATTCAAAATAATTTTCATGTAAGATAAATATTGAGTCATTAATGACTGTCATAGTCGTTTAAAATATTTTGGTTTCCAAACCAAGGCTTCCCAAAAACCATTATGATCTGATATGTCCCTTACCACCCCAAGGTGTGGTCACTCGAGATTTCATTATAAATTAAGTAATACTATTTAATTTTTCTTCATTATTTGTTATTATCTCATATTATAAATACCCTATAGAATCATTTTATTTATTTTTTATCCTTATGTTGATCTTAAGACCTAGTTTCATGTGATTTGTATTTATACAATCCATGTCCTTTAATTTTTGCACATTCATTCATTTTATTATATCTCAATGGTTTTTTGGTAGTTTTAGAGGTTTTTGTAGAAGTAATTTGAACATAGTTAATGGTAGATGAATTATATGTTATAGTCCATTAAGAAATCGTTGGTATTTTTCTATTATTTTCATCACTCCATAATGTTTTTGTTGATAAATCACTATTGAGATTTGGGGAATTAAACATTATGAATATTGATCAAATTTTTATAATTTAATTGATGTCATTGTGTGAAATATATGTTAACGCTTTTCAATTCATGAATTAAAATCTTGAAAATTTAATAAGTGGTATAGTGATAATTTAAATTTTATGGAATGGGGTGATTAAGGAGAAGTTACTAGGGAACTAAAAAGATGAAAATTAAAATTTATTGAAGGATGAATTAAATAATTATTATCTTAAATTATTTAATGGTAATATTTTATTTATATAATATTTAATGGTAAATAAATTTTTTATAAACCTTTTTGTTATTGATGGTATTTTGGTAATGGAGGAAGAATGAGGCTATGAGTAGGAGGTGGTGGAAACTCCTTAACATATAGGGTTGGGATGTGAATTGTTCGTGTTATTTCCCTATGATATATTGATTTTTTGGGGATTATTAATTGGGGATATGGTAAGAGGATTATTTTTATTTGTTTTGTATAGATATAAATTATAATATTTATATTTTTTTGTTCACTTGATTTGATCATTCAAATGGAATAGGATAATATTTTTTTGATTTAATATTGTAGGAATATAGAATCCATATTTGGAATGTTATATGTCTGTTAGAGGGATGTGTTATTCTCATAGGTTGATCTATTGGGTGTATGTTGTACTCCCATCATTGAAACAATTTTTTTATAACAGTATAATCATATAATCATTTCTATTTTTAAAGTTTTATAGTCTTATTTATGATGATGGGTATTTATTTTGGTTAATGTTAATATTTTTATTGGTATGGATTTCTCATGGTGTTATCTGTGTGTTGGAATGGTGATTGGAATAGAATGGTTATTTAAATGTGTTATAATTATTTTATTATTAGTTATGACTTTCATATTAAATATAACTATATTATATTTCAATCATTGATTATTTAATATTTTGGTTCACTAGGGATTGGTGTGGTTGAAGATGGAACCTACTATGTTTGTTTATATAATTAACCTAGTATTATCTATTTTTTTCTAACTCCCAATATCATATTGATGGTGTTGTTTGCTGATCATATTAGTACGTATCTTCGAATAGGTGTAGTCACTTATATTTGTTTTCCTTATAATCAATTATCGGTGTTTTTAGTTTTTTCTTGGTTGACATAGCAATACTTATTTTATTTTATTTTAAGGGATGTTGTCATATATAATTTTATTTTCATTTATTTATATATTCTTTTCATCTTTTAAAAATGAAATACCTCCCATATATGGTTTGTTTTATAACCTTTGTTATAATTTCCTCATCGTGGCTTGTTAGAGGTAGGCTTCGTGTATCACTCTTGATCTCATTTATATATTTGAAGGAGTCTTGGAGGGGTCATTTTTTGGGTATAAAATTTATCATTAATCTATTGGAATAACACCTTTGGATTCATTGTTTAGACGACTAATTAGATAAAAATTACACTAGACTGTAGTCGTATAAGTTTTAATTATGGGTATAAACTCAATACAGGACATGACATATATATTTTAAATAGATTGGGAATGGATAAAGGCTTATTATTATAATCATATTTCTTATGTGGATTAGATATAAGATCATTACTAATTTTTTATCATCATATATGTCTAAGAGTTTCTATTAGTCATGGTAAATGGGAGTTTTTTAGAGATATAAAGCATTTTCTATGGTATTTTTAGTGTTTTGATGTGATTATTGATTATATGAAGTGGAATATAGCTGGTAAATTTCTATATAGTAAGAAAATGGTCAATAAATTTTCCATGTTTCATAGTTTCGGAGTTATCTTCATGATGAATCACATGTCAACGATTAGGGTAAATTACACATTGAGAATGATTCTATATTTTTGGAGTCACATGTTGATATATATGATCACAAAAATAAATTTTTATGAATATATGTTGTTCCTTTAATTCATATTTTGTGGTGGAATTTCGGTTTGAAGGAATATATATAGAAATTAGAGTAACAAATAAAATCATAGATATTTTGATGTTTTCTGTTTTATTAATTATTGATCTTGGTAGCATGTTGATACAATGAATTTTTTATTTATCATCTTTTATTGAATTTTTTAAAGTGAGATTTTGGTTTTAGAGGTAATGCATATTATTCCACTTGTATCGGTGAAACCGTACAAATAGGGGTTGAATTAGTGTGAGTGTATTATTACCAGTTATAACTATTTTTTCTCTTTACATCTACATCTGATAGGTGAATGTATCTCCCAAACATTCCTCACCTTAAATTTTCATCCAAGTTTTTAGGAAGAAAGAAACACAACACGACAAATTGGAATTCGATATCATTATTCTCCTATAATGTAGATGAATGTTTCCCTGATATACAGTTGTTTTTATCCCACATTCATATTGATACCATTTTCTTTTCATGAATAAATATTGGAAAGGGTATATCCTTGAACCTTTTAGGCTAGCACCAAAAAAATAAAATTTCATGAAGTCAACTAGAAAAATAAGAACCCACTTGAAATCCTTATGATCTGGAACTAACCATACATTTCTTATAAGAAAATAAATTTGGTTGTCTCATCACTAAATTTGATGATTAATATGGCCTCAAGCTTCTTCGGGACAGTTTGTATCTGAAATCCTTCTTAAATTTGTGGAAATCACTAGGAATATTATATTTTTATTTTGTTCCTATTTTATGTATAAATATCAAAAACAAGCCTTTCACTATTCATTTATGATTCAGATATTTAAAATAAATAGTACAAACTGTTTTGATTGTAAATTCTTATTTTGTGCTCTAGAATGGACTCTCAATAATTTCAATATTTTTTCTCACATATTTGTTGACATAATTGATTTATTGAGTGATAAAAATTATTTTAGGACTCACTCCTTAAGTTGTTATTCTCTTTTATATTTATTCATAGAATCATCATGAGTATTATATATCCACATTTTATAAAGAAAATCATTTGGTAATCTCAAACTAGTGATATTTCATTCAAACTTCCATAATTTTTATTCTAGACTATCTAATATTAGTATCAATATTAAATTCATGAATACATAACCATGATGTGTCAATGATATCTCTTTATAAAATGGATATTAAATATTCAAATATAGGTATAGCATACTATTCGATAGAATTTAAAATATATATCATTGAAATTTCTTAAATATTAGATTTTATATCTTGTGATCCCCCTTTACAATCATAGTGTCTCCTCCTTTTACTTTGTATTGAATCGTTGTTCCAAGCAGCATCATAATATATTTTTCATGAAGACCACCATAGTATCATCATGATTCTTTTATATTCAAAATTAAACTTATTTAATATATTCCATTAAAAATCCTTAAATATATATATAATAACTCATAAATATGTACTCGAAAATGAAGTTACCATTTACACATCACCATGGTTGATCTTTCATAAGATAAAATGAGACTTACATGTATTTTTCGACCTGGTATTCAACATTTTGTATAAAATCGATAAATAGATAAATCCTTTTGTATTGGATTTTTTCCCATATTTTTTGTTTTGGTAACTTTATGAAAGTCTTAAGAAACTCAGTCACATTCTTTGAAACTTATGAGGAACCCTTATGTAATCTTTGTATAAATAGATTAACCCATAATTATCAATATAAATACCAGAATTTTATTTTGAAACTCCTTATGTATCTAAAACTAGAAATCATATATCGATAATAATAAATTATATATCACTTATATCCAATACTATTACAAATATACATAGAATATACCCTGAATGCAAATAAAATATCATATGTTTCCATTATAAAATATTACATATGGTCTGAAAGATATTATATATCAACCACAATATCTTACGTATCACTATGAGAACTAGTACTTTTCC
Organism: Viscum album; assembly: GCA_963277665.1. Classification (NCBI taxonomy): domain Eukaryota; kingdom Viridiplantae; phylum Streptophyta; class Magnoliopsida; order Santalales; family Viscaceae; genus Viscum; species Viscum album. Next base: position 1,450,629,429 of record OY728129.1, read on the forward strand.
TAATTTCATTCACAAGTAGAATATTACGTATTGACTGTGAAATATTTCATATCATATTAAATCGTCTAACTTTTTTACCTTTATATGTGAGATTCAGAATATATTTCATAGACCGTAGAGAATTTCATGTATCAAAAAAAATATTATACCATGTAAAAGTAGTTACTTGACATAGATTAAACATTCAATATCTTTTCCACAACCATATAATATATAAATTATTTTACTAAAAATATTTCATATCTTCATGAGATTAATAAAATTTTGAATAAAAAAATATTTTTTGGAATATCATACATATTTGTTAAAACTTCTATCATAATTATAGAATAATTTCTCCCATAAGAACATCACCGAACCTTCTCATTGAATCCAAAAATCTTTAAACCAACATTGGTTGTCATATGGATGAGGAAATGAACACACTTACAAGACCCAATATAGGTGTTCCTTCAATTCTGATTGATTACTATTAGAAATATAAATATAATAACACCTTGGTAGGAAACTTCAACCTTCTTTTCATAGACATGAATAAATCATCCAAAATCCCTCCAAACCACTCTTCATAATATACATTGAAATCATGATTATTAATTTCATTCTTATAGAAAATGAATAAATATAAACAACAAGTTGGATTAATATCTCATTCAATTTATTATTATTTATAGTTATTTCATCTTTCTTGGGTTTGGTTTTGATTCATGTTAATGAACTTAAGGGATTTGACGTATACATTTATCATGGCCCCATATTCTATATCCAGGAATCATTTAAGAATGTGTTAATGATGCTTTGAATAATTTCACTGAAAATTAAGAGAATATGATGTTGAATCATATCATTGGGCTATATCTTCTATTATTGGATGATCTTATAGATTAAGGTTTTATTCATGAAATCCTACCTTGTGACAAAGAAAGATTATATTATATAACATTCTTAGTTAATGGGGGTAATTACAATTAAAAAGAGTTTGATTGAAAAATAAATTGGGTATATGTTATATTATAAAGAAATTGTTCCATTATTATATGTGATATGACTCCATAGATTAAATACTCATGAGATGGAAACTCTAGATTTTACAATAGTACATAAAAGTGATGGGTGTATGTGATCATTATGGATGTGAATCTTTTTTATTATCAAACTTTTCATGAGTGGATTGATTTATTTCATCTGTATATAATTATAGGATCGGTGTATGTCACTATCATTTCACAGGAGGATTTTTCCATTGCCTCATCACCAAATAAGGGGATTGATGTCACTGGTGTGTCACCAGTAGGTGGATGTATTTCATCATCCTATCACCTGAGGATGGATACATTATCTCATCACCTGTGAATGAGATAGATTTTATTGTCTAGTTACCAATATATTAATGAATTTTATTGGATTATCACTAATATATAGATCCATTGAATCATAGCCAAGGAATTGTATCAATGTATTCAGTTTGTTATCAGTGGGGGAGTAAACATTATCAGGCAGTCACTAGAGGACTGATCCATGGGCTCATCACTAACTAATGGGATGGATGCCTTTAGTCTTTCACTACTAGGTGGAAGTAAATTATGAGTGTGTTCCAAGTAGATATCATTAGCCTATCGCCATCTGTTGGATATATAGTAACTGTGTCACTGGTCAATGTATCCTTTGGATCCTCTCAAATGGTTGGGTTAGATATTATCATCCTATCACCGGTGACTATATGTATGTCAATACAATATTAACACCAGGTGGATGAATATATTTGGACGATCATCAATTGGTATATTGGTCGGATTTTCATAAATGGATGGTAAAAGATTAAAATTACTTGGATTTTTAAATTGTGTTCCAATGCATGCCTATGAATAGAATACAAAGGTATATTATTTATTTTCATTAAACAATACATATTCTTCCATAGAAGTAAATTTGAAAAAACAATTATAGTCAATTTCTAGGCCTTTTTTCTAGGATCATTTTGTAATATAATTTTTGGGAAATATCATCTCTAAATAGTTTAAAGACGTCTAATATTGATAATTAAGAAATAAGTTCCCTGAAAGTGTAAGTATGGAGATTATGAATATGAATATAATTTTTATTGGGGTTATACTAACTTTTAAAAACATTGATGCACGTAGCTCACTAGCTTTCCTTGGGCTACACATCTAGTATAAAAATGCAGGAGGTATGGATGAGTATGTAATTGAGGAGTATCTTAGTCATAGGGAATCACCATTTATCACTTAGGGAATGGGATCCTAATTATCAAGGAAATAAGTGATATTTCACATTAAATACCATACTAGTTAGGTAGAACAACATTATAATGTGAATTTCATGACCCGGTCCACTGGGGACAACATAGTCGGTAATGAGCCAGGTGTGACACCACTATCCCCCTATAATATTCTAGTGGATGAAGACTAGTTTAAAATAAGAGAATGACAAACATGTAAGGCCTTTTACTAAGGTACCTATATTCACACACATTTTCAATCAAAAAATACCATGATGAATGATAAAATACAACAGATAAAAAAATTTATTCCCACATCTATAACCATAATCAAATTATGACAAAATAACATGAAGAAAGGAATAAATGGAAAATTATAAACCCTCTAAAATTTTAATGGAAGTAAAACCTACTTGAATGAGGGGAATTTACTCAAATAGAACACTTGTTATGAACCACTGTCAGTCTAGATCAACTACGCATTGTCTTCCCCTAGTCTACCTAGGACCCAATCAAATAAAATATCCACTACATAATACATAATAGGTATGGGAAGATCCCATACCTGGGAGAGTATTACAATAACTAGTAGGACACACTAAAATCATCATCCAAAACGAATCAAGAGAGTAGTGAACTCATCATTAAAAAATAATATCAATAATAATATAAGACAAATCAATAATAGCTTATATATACTCATGGTAGAATTAAGTATCAAGGTATGGTCACAAATATAATACTATATTGGGATTTAACTTGATTATTCAAAGTAATGATCATCTAAAAGAACTCATTGCATGAGCCTGATAATGTTGATGGTTCTCATCCAATATGTCTTGCTTATCATGAACCTCTTTGAATAAGTACACAACCAAAATTAGAAGATATTGATATACGGATATGGGATATCTCTTAGGGATGTTATAAGATCCTATCTTAAATAAATCATTATGTATGGGATAAACTCCATGGTATATTGGTCACAATGATTCCTATAACCCTACCAAGGGAAGAAGATAATACAGAGGATCTCAATCCTCGACACAATGAGGGATTCAAAAACTCTATTAAAATTTTACCCATAGAGGGGAAACCAACATATTCTTAATACATGATTCCCCACTCTACCGACATGGGGATGGAATAAGGTAACATACCCAAAGGATGGTCTACACTAAGGAGATCAAGGGCATAAAACTACCTTGGAAAAATCATACAGTGTGTAATGGGTGTACATAGTGTGTATATCCATCCCTGAGTCTTCTAGTGAACTCCAACACATGCCAATGTACTTCAGTATATTCCCCTTTATAGTTGTCATGATCGTGTACTAGTCTATGTCTAGGTACTTGGTTTTGTTAAAATACTAGGTCATTCCCATGTACGACAGAAGTGCTAATATATCTTGCCATATCAATTCTTGTGTATCTAGAGGGTACATGATGAGTCTCCTGGCTTGGGTCACATGGAATGTGGTAGGACCCACATAATGTGTGACACATTATTTTCACCGAAACCCAATCCATCACATCCAAAGTACTACAAAGAGTGTGTTCAATATACTACACATCAAATAGTCATAATTTTCCTTGATCATTACATCACTTAATCCGACACCTCTTAGGGCTTCGATCCGGGGATGATTCTCACTATACAACTTGGATCAAATGTTAACTAAGATTTTTCACGTTCTAGTTGTTGGATTTCATCCAGCCATTCTCTGAAGACTCATTTGTTATTTCTATACACCATCTCCATAACACCATACCAGAACCAAGGTATCCCAATCTAATGCAAATACTTTCCTAGTCATCTATAACCATTAATAAACCTCCATCATGTCAAAAATATCTATCTCAGACCCTTTGAAATCATTTTTTGTGAAAAAAATTTGAACTTGAAATTATCATTATTCCTGTAATCATAAAATATCTGGCCAAATGGTATTTCGATGATTTTCAGACAATGAAAAGTGGAAGAAATGAACAAAACTGAAAAATAGGAACAAATATTTGTCATTTTTAGGTTAGACTCAATTCATTTAAATTATAATTATGATCTAATATCCAATAAAAACCAATCATTAAGAATCCTCAAATATTATTTATAAAAAGATAAATAAATAGTCACAAACATTACCGATTCGTGAATCAATATGTCAGTGGAGTTGATCCACAATGGTCGTGGGATAATCAATAGAGAATTAATACAAATAAAACAAAAACCCCACCTCTATTATTGATCAATCACTAATGATGAATTATCACACATCACAATCATTTATGATATATATAAAACCCATTTCTATACTGATTAACAAATAATGTTCTTTTCTTGTTCCTATATGAATTCTCCTCTAATAGATCGTATCTTAATCCCAAGTGTTATGTGGAAACCTATAGAGATTTTCCATAGGATGGATTTTATAGGAGAGGATTAGGTTTTTTTATTTAATATAATCTAATATAATTAATTAATTAATTAATTTTTTTATATTCACTAATGACATCACTTTACTGAAACACCAGACACAAATAAAGAATATATCATGCCTAGGCTAAGACTTGCATTCTGGAATTAACGGTGTAATCAACAATCCAATATAAGACTCCATTTGAGGATTATTAAATTATTTCAAAAAAACTAATACCATCTAATAGAATATACTTAATATATTTCTTATTTTAATATTGATCCTCCACAGGCCATACAATCTTGCACTAACTATATACCTATATCCAAATAAATCTTTAAAATATTCCCATTTTTTACAAGGAAAAATCAGATCTATTAAATTCTCCCAAGATTATGGATTTTCTATTAGAAAATAAAAAAAGACTACTAAAAATGTGATTGTACTAGCCTCACATTTAGTTCACTAACTCTTAGGTTCACTTCTAAGGATTCTCATATTCCAACCACACATGCACTAGGGAATTTCTTGATAATAGAAGATCATATCTTACTAGTCATATATCTATACCTATGACTCTTTGAAGTTTGTTCCATCCAAGATGTACATCTCTATATAGTCGATAACATTTGAAATTTCATGCACATATCTCCTTAGATATAACACAAATATGACCTCATGTACATGATCCTACTATGGTGGTATGGTTAGCTAGTCTTCCACCTAAAAAACCACCACACAATACCTAAAAAGGGTCAATGAACATCATATATTACTTTTTTATCTAACAAAATCATTATAACCCTTACTGAGGTGAGACCTTCAGGAACACATAGTTTTCATCATTGAACTCCAAAGGCCCTAGTCGTCTGTCTACATAAGATTTTTAAAAGCTTTGGGAAGACAACATATCCTCCCTGATGATCGGAACCATCTCTTTTGTTTCTCACATCAACTATGGGCCCATAAACATGGAATTATATAAGAAAATTCCATCATAATGGTAACTTATATCATTTCCATACAAGGAATCGATTGGTTCAATACCTATGGTGGAATGGTTTTTTTATTTAATGTTAACTCTCCCAAAGGAAGGTGATCGTCCAAACTAGGACCAAACTCCTACAAGAATGTATGAAACAGAACCTCTAGATCAATGAATGGTCTGCTCAGTCTAGCTATCTATCTGTGGGTGAAATGTTGTGTCAAATGAAACTAAGTCACAAATGCCTCCTCCAATACTCTTCATAATCTTGACATGAATCCAACATCGTAGTCTGAAACAACTATAGAGGGAACACCATAAAGCTATATTATATTCTTTACATAAATGAGTCATATTATCTCAATTGAACTCCTCTCTCAATAATCTAGGATATTTACATAAGAGAAGATAACCATTTTTTCATCATTAAACAAATAAATTTTAAAAAATATAGAAATACCCCATGTCTTTTTAAAATCAAAGGAATTATTTTTATTTTGAAAAAATCATCTAAATCATGGAAAGAAAGATTTATAAAGAATAATTTTCACATTATTGAAATAATGTCTTCACATAAAAAAAGGTTAAAAACATATTCCAGAAAATATCTATAAAATTATCGTAAAAATATTGAGTTATGGGTCACATTAAAGAGAATATTTTTAAATTTTTGGTGAAAAAATATTTAAAAATATACATTAAAATCATTAACAGTGAATCCTTGAATGTGACATAAATATTATCTCAAAAAAATTTGAAATCAGATATAAAATAACTAGACATGAAAGAAAAATATTTTAAATATTAACAAAACAATTTCTTGAAACCCACACTGTAAAAAGAGTGAAGATACTTCCATGTTAAATGTGGTAAATACGATGTTAATGATATCCATTAATAATAAATATTCTAATTTCAAAATTATAATGGATAATATTGGCTAGAAAATTGAATATTTATGGAAAAAAGATATCATTTTTAATGAATAGAAATCATTCATATCATCATAAATTTTTATTAAGAACAAGACCCATCAAAGAATAAATATTTTATTTTACCATGTAATGTCCAACAAAAAAAGGAGGAATTTTAATATAATATAATTATATGAAAGAAAAATAATTTCTTTTAAGATAATATTAAAAAAAAGGAATCATTATTTCTCAAGGAAAGAAGTTGAGTCAATAAAACCCCTTACCTTAAATCTCTACTTCCACTAATGTTATTTATCCTCCAATATAATAAAAACAACTATATTAATAACCCATTTCTGAAAAATATTTTAATATATTAACATTTATTAATTTAAATAATTATAATTTATTATACGGTTATTGGTTAATTATAGTTTATTTTCATCATGAGATGTTAATAAATTTATTTACTTTCATGGGGTTTTATAATGATGATGTCAATAATTATTCTCTTATAAACATGTTAATATTTATAGATCATTACATTTTTTTTTATAATATATTTTATAAAAAATTATTATGTTCAAAATTCATTAAAATATATTTTTACTGAAGATTCATGAAGTCAAAATCAGTGAAAAAAATATTTCGGTAACTTTTAGAGATAAAAACATTATCAATAAAAATGGGTAATATATTAATAGAACAGTTTTAGAAGAATAAATAAACTATTTTCCTATTAATTTTTATTAATAATTGTAGTAATGTTTCCATAATAATCCATGATATAAATTCATCGGTCTGTTTATATAAGTTTCTAAACTAAATAAAATGTGAACATGTTATAATTGATGTGTGAATCTGTTTTAGAATGTAATTATTTTGGATTAATATCATTATTTTAATTTAATAATGACATTATTTTGTTGTTTTTAATATATTTAAATATAAATTATGATATTAATATATATAATAAAATACAATAGATATAGAAAATGAAATATGTCAGTCCGTTGATGTGGTATTTTAGACGTATACATGGATAATGTTTTCATTTACCATAGATCGATTGAAGGGTGAGTTATTGTTTAGATTTTATTTAATATTAATAATTATATAATTAAAATATTATTTTATTAAATTTAATTTTTTGACTATCTCGATAAGGTGGTGATGAAAAATAAAACACATAATTTATAGAGGTTGTCGTCCGCAAGTACTCTTGAGAACATTTTCACTTTTATAAGTAAAAAAGGGTGAGAGGTTAGTGATTGATATTCCATAAACACAAAAACATATAAGCATATAAATAATATTTATGTCATATTATATTAACTCGTAATATATCTTTTTAGGAGAATGATATATAAGGAGAAATATTAGAGGGTGATTAATACTTATGTTGAGAATTTAAAATATCTCTTGAACAAATTATCAGAAATGGAAGAATTATGAAAATTTATTTGGAATAGAATTTTGGGGATGTGTGTGATGATTTTAGGGGATGCGAATTATGTATATGGGTAAAGGAATATTAAATATTTAGAGTCGTGTTGATGGGGTGGTGGATGGACCATTTTATAAGTGGAGGGAATGGGATTTGTTAATTGAAACTCGTTCATATAAATTTAAAACCAATTTAACATGGAATGGGTGTTAAAAGTGGGAAATGATGGAGATGATATAATTTTCTTGTCAATAAAAAACACAATTATTCATTTGGAGGCAATTATTTAACATTTTTAGCAAATTTATACATTGTTAAACTCTACTTAAAATAATTTACCTTTATCTTAGTAACTACATTTCTAACTTTGGTATCAAAATATTTTTGAGTAAAAATTAAGAGAGACTTATTAATAAATTTTTAAATATTATTTAAAATATAGAATAAATTTTGAAAAATAAAATTACAAATGAAGTAAAACATAATTTTAATATTACAGCACATTATGCGTAATAACAATTTTTAAAAAATATGTAATTTATGAATAAAAATAATTTTTGTAATAAAATTATAAATTTTTTTAAATTACATGAAATTAATTGGTTTATTACCACTGAAATAATAATTATTTTGAGTTAAAAAAATCCATAACCAAATTCCACCTTCATAAAACATAATTAAATTAGAAGGTTAGAAAATATATTTTAGTATCGTAAAAGATAACATATGATATCAAAATATAAAATATGATTTTTCTAAATTCAATCATGTATTTTTAAATAAACTAATTAAAATATTAAATATGATTTTTTAATAAATAATTTCATATATTTTTTCATGTTATACTTCATGATATTTTTATAAATGTTATGGTATTCCAAAAAAACATTATTTTTCATTATTCAAAAAACATTATCTATTTTATAAAATCCTATATAATAATAATAATACAAAAATTATATACTGAATCAAATTATGAATTTAATTTTAGGAAATAAAAATTTTAAAATTTTAGAATTTTAGTTTTAAATAAAAACATTCAAGTATACTGAAAACTGTTTCTATAGGAATAATTTTTTTTAAAGAAAATTACTACATTTTATTATTCTTATTTAATATAAATTACTAATTAAAATTTTGTTAATATATTATTAACAATTGAAAAAATTACCTTCATTCAACCATAATATATTTATTTTCTAAAAATTTTAAATTCATAGTGTATAAAAATGTAATTTTTAATAAAGCACATAAAATGAATTTATTTTTATCACATGCCTTGTAATTTCTTTTAGAAGGATGTGATTTATTTTATTTTTAAAATTAATATTACAATTTATTAAAATATATATTTATTCATGGTTGATTGAAAATAATTAATATTTTTAAAAATAGTATTTTAAAATTTTTACAGTTAATATTAAATAATTTTCTCTAAATGCCATTAATAATTATAATCTTGGAAATTTATTTTACAAATACGCTGATATTAAAATATTTGTTTCAAAAATATACCCTTTTTATAATAAAATATCTTAATTAAATAATATATATTTTCCACTATTTTATTCTCAAAATGTATTAATTTTTATCCTCAATTGTAATATTTTATCTCAAAAAAATGTATCATGTTTTGTTTTAATTCTATATTTCAGGTGAAATAAGATAAAGAATGAATATTTATTTAAGAATAAAAATATACTAAAATATAATGGTGTTACATTATACCCCATAAATAAATAAAATTCATTCAAATTTGATTATCTTTTACTAATAAAATTTTTTAAGGATGTCTTTGACATATACACGATGCGAGAAATAATTTCTAACTCACTGTGATGGGTAATCATACCAAACTCTTTTTATTACTTCATAATATGAATTAATTTAAATTCCAAACCATTTATTAAAAATATTCCTCCTTAAATATATATAATACTTAATAGTTTTTATACACATAAATATTACAAATTCATTTTCATGATCCTATTCCCAACCAAATAAGAAATCAAAAATGGTAATGATATTATCCAATAAAATAATTGTAAAAGATCATATTAATATAGAAACACAATCCTATGATCTCTCCTATAATGACACATTTATTTTAACCTATGATACTTTTGTTTTTACAACGAAAAAATTAGATCAACCTATAAATATTCTAGTTTAACATGTATTTTCTATGGTCATATTCCTTATAGGTTTTCAAACTAAACTAGTCTAAAATTAAATTCCAAAATTATATTTAAATCATTCAAAATATTTTTAAAAGTCTATATGAATCATTAAATCATATCTCTTTTTAGTGACATGCTTGGTGTACATTAAGATCTCTTTTTTAGGAACCATGTGGAGATGATGTTAACACTCGACTATCTTTTAGGTTTATTACCCCGAGGTTAAAATTTACCCGAGAATGTGTTCTCATTATTGAATCTAGATGAGGATATAATTTCTAGGAAACAAAAAAATATCTACTCTATAAAAAACATAAAGCTATTATCATATACTTAAAACCATACCTACAGTTTTCACTAAAATTATTCTATCCCAATCTCCAAAATAAATAGACAAATTTCTATAAATAACTAAACTAATCATCAAAAATAATTTATCCATTATTTGAATCTTATGTGCCTTTCTAATAAATTTTTTTAATAATGTTTTTGTATTTGTTGAAAACTAAAATTTTTCTATAAAAGAACTTTTTTATCCAGGAATAATGAATATTCTATGTTATAAAGAAAGAATTTGTCGAGACAGAAGTTGCTGAATAAGGAATTATTTTTATCACATAAGTGTTTTGAAAGAGGGTGTTGACGATGAATGAGAAGTCATAAGTTGTAATGTTTTTAAAACATTATAAACCAAACTAGACGTTGTTTTTCCGATCATGATGTTCTCAAAATCATGAAAATAATCATGATAATATATTTGAATGAAATAGTAGAGAAGTTTGAAGAAATATGAATCTTTAAAAAGATTTAGAAATTGGATACAACCCTATTGTTCTAAAAATCAGAAGCAAGTTTCTGAGAAAATACAAACCAAGTTTCTGAGAAAAATAGAACCAAGATTCTAAGAAAATCAGAACATATTTTCTAGGAAAAATTAGAACTAATATTCTAAGAATATCCAATCTAGTTGTCTAAGAAAAATCAGAACCAAAATTTTTAGAAATTTGGAACTAGATTTCTGGGAAAAATTAAAACCAAGATTCAAAAAAAATCATAACTAGTTTTCTGAGAAAAATAAGATACAAGATTATGAGTTAATCTAAACCAGTTCATTGAGAAAACTCAGAACCATGCTTCTGAAAAAATCAAAACTTGATTTATGAAAAATATCAAAACCATGATTTTTAGATAATCTGAACTAGTTTTCTATTCCCAATCTGAATCATGATTATTTGAATATAATGACTAGTTTTCTGAGAAAAATTTTAACAAATATTCTAAGTAAATTAGAACCAGTTTGTTGAGAAACATCATAACCAAAATTATGATAAAGTCCTAACCTGTTTTATGAGAAAAAAATTGAACTAATATTTAGAGAAAATCGGAACTAGTTTTTGGAGAAAAATTGGAATCTGGATTCTAAGAAAATCGGAATCAGTTTTAAGAGAAAAATTGGAACCAATATCCTGATAAAATCAGAACTATTTTTCTGAAAAAATTGAATCCAAAAATATATAAAAATCATATCCAATATCCATATTTATCCTATTCAAAAAAATCAAACCCAATATCTAAAATAATCATTCTAAGAATGATACAAATAGTTATGAAGTCAAATTTTAATTACATTTTTTCATAAATCATGAAGCAATTTAAGGAAGTTTAAATAAGTAAAATATTGAACATTAAATGCGAGATATTTGTAGAGTTTTTTTGATTTAAGGAATTGGGAAATATTTCATGTTTATCTATTTTTTTTCAAGTTTCCTATAAATAATTTCTCTAATAATTCTTTCATTTTAAACATTTACATATGAAAAGATGGAGGAGCACTGGAGAATTTAAAGTAAAAAAGTTACCACCTAATTAAAGAATATTATTATTGAGTTTTTGAGAAGAGACAACTTGGATTAACTATACTGAAAAAATAAGAACAAATATTATGTGAAAAGATGAATCATTTTTAGAGAAAATTGGAACCACTTTTTTGAGAAAATCAGATCCAAATTTTATGAAATAACTGATTCATCATTCTGAGTGAGGAATAGATTCAACAAAGTATTTATTATCTTATTTGGAACAATTGTTTTATAATAAAAATTGTAATCTAATATGAGTCATTATAAGCTTTCAAATGGTGAGATTGAAGGTGTCTAATGGAAGTTGTCATAATTTTTACTCACTTCTTCATAATTTTAAATTTAAATTGACCCATATGAGTGTCTATGGTAAGGATGTAAATTCTCACACTGAGGCCAAAGCATGTAAATAATGTGTGATTTCCTTTAATTCCTACCATTTTGTGCATGATTATTTACAAAAGGTTGATAAGAATATAAATCTTAATAGGTTGTAGCGGTTACGATTCTAAATGAAGAGAAACTAATAAAAAAGTGAACAACTGATTCACCCACCCCCCGCTTCCCAATTGTTATTAGATACTTGAAACATCAATTGGTATAAGAGAGAGGGTTACCATGTTTAATCCTTTTCATGGATAATATCAATTATATCAATAATATAGGAATTCATACATTTGAGGGTAAAAATTATTATTGATGGAAAAGTATGGTTATTCCATATCTCATATTTCTTGTCCAGGATGTTTTTTGTGTTGCTACAATTGGTATTCCATACTGTTGGTCTAAGTGGATACTCATGAGGGGGTTTAATTGATTTCCAATTTAAAAATATATTTTCAGAAGATTTATATTAAAAATCTCCCAATTTAAACCACAAGCTAAAATGTAGTGAATTTGTAATATAGTAAAGGTTCAGTTAGGTTCTCCAGAGATTGATTTGTTCTCAGTTAATCTAATCTGAAGATTATATTAGCTTTTGAAACTAACCTACTAGGTTACAATAAGTATAATCACTTGCTAGTTTAACTATCAGAGTAACTCTAAAATATATTTGTATTTAAAGTACTTAACAGCGGAATATTAAATAGTTTTAATCAAAATAAACAAGAACAAAATTTTTAACCAAGAGGTTCAGTCTCAAGATGAGGCTTAGTGATCTCAAACATTTTTATATAAACAATTATCCACACCCTAGATCGGGATTTACAAAAGTAATCAGATTGTCCGGGTCCTCAGACCTCTACCACAGTTCTACGTGGGTAGCAACAATAACAACAGCTTACAGGCTATCCAGTTCACACTTGACCTCTAACAATATCCACAGTGGGAATCAAAATATTTAGAAAGATTGAGTGAGGATTTAGATATCCTATAGTTCAGCACAGGAGACAGTCTGTGCCTAAAAATACAGAGCACACACACTACTCGTAGTGTAAATAAATGAAACTAAATAGAGATAAGTTTAGAATGCTCTATGTATTTTGAGTGAAGCTCTGGACTCCTTGGATTGATGCAGATGATGTTTTGAGTCCCACTCTGGTTATGTTCAAGAAAAACAGAGTGTCATTTTTTGTATTTGACTTCAAGGTCCAGTTTGATCAGTCTGATCATCTTGACTGCAAGTGAAATCATTGAAGCTCTTTACTCCTTAAATGTTTAGGTTATATAGATTCTGTATGTATTCTTCCTTCTTCTTCTATGCATGTAAGTCCTTGAGTATCTCCAGAAGATTGTCTCGTATGTGCATGGAAAGACTGACCAACCTCACGTCTTTAGTTGTTCAAGGTTACCTTATATACCTTCAGCTCCGATAATGGGAATTATTACCTTTTATAGGTATGAGGTATGGTTCCCTGACATTCAACAGACATTAATTAATTAATAGAAGTTGCATTAAAATCACCAAATATGACCGTTTTAAAATAAACAATAAAACTAGAGTTTAGAGATATAGTGACTGGTTTCCATCAGAAGCTCTTTGTATCAGTGATCCTGTATCGGTGGACTTGAGTCAGTAGGTCTGTATCGGTAGCTGTTACTCTTTATAATAGTAGACTATATATCAGTGAAAGTGACTCTGTATTGGTATCTCCTCTTATTGGTAGCTCTTCTGTATCAGTATCTCTTCTGTATCGGTAGCTCTTTTATATCGTTTGCTCTTCTGTATCGGTAGCTCTTCTTATCGGTAGCTGTTCTTTTCGGTAGATATTCTTATTGGTATCTATTCTTCTCGGTAGCTCTTCTTATTGGTATCTCTTCTTATCAGTAGATCTTCTTATCGGTAGCTCTACTTATCAGTATCTCTTCTTATCAGTAGCTATTCTTATCGGTTTCTCTTTTTATTAGTCGCTGCTTGTATCGGTGGCCCTCTCAGTATATCTGTGGCTCTATCTGTATCGGTAGACTTTGTATCAGTAGGTCTATATCAGTGATTTAAAACCTTAATACTTATTAGTTCTATGCAAATCATATCCATATTGAGTTATTATTATTTGAAAACTTGAATAATCATGGATAAACACTATTTAACATATTCCAATGATTATTCTGACATTGTTTTCAACATAATTTAATATATAGATAGGATTATCAAAACATATTAAATCATAAATATGATTATCAAAACAAGTGAGGTCAAAAATCTCCCCCTACTTGATAATCACAGATTATTGCATTATAATCCAATATAATCATCAGTATAAAATACATTGGGTCTCACTTCTCAGTATGAGTGATGACATTTTCAATTGTATTAGAGAATAAATTATTATATACAAAGGTATCAGAGGTATGAAACAACTGTATCAGAGGTAAAATGGATGTTAAAAAATGTACCAAAGGTAAAAGATATTATGGTAAAATTACATTATGCTCATATTTCTCCACCTTTATGATTAGAAAAAATTAGTAAACAAATGAAGAGAGAAGTAACAGAAGGTAAAGGAGAATAATATCATATATGTTTCTTGGGGAAAAAAGATACAGAGAAATACAAAATTGATACAAAAAGAGTAAAAGTGATTCCTATCAAATTTCCTAGCCACTATTCAATCCACCTCCTCAAAAATGATTTGGAATTTACCTTGGAATAGAAATAGGATGCAGGATGGGTTGATGTAGGTGGAGGCTTTGGAAAACTAGTGATAATCAGAGGAGGCTGAGCCACTAATACAGTGCATGGGATATAATTTGTTGGCCTTTGGGTAATCATAGGAGAGAGACATCTGATTTCTTGAGCTTGTGTCATCTGAAGAGTGGAGGCAGACTAAGCAGAGGCAGGCAGAGATGGAGGTACAATAATAAGGGTACTGTCTACCTGAAAAAATGGCAGCAAAAAATTTGTAATGTCCATAATGATTCCCCCTCCTCTTTCCTTAGTAAAGATAAATTTATCCTTGTTCTCCATAAACTTTTCTAGAGTAGGAGTCAACTCAACAATCTTTCCTACTTGTTCTTTGAAAGCTTGAGTGACTGGAGGTAGTTTCATGTTCTCTAATAGATGCTTGAAATGGTTTTTGAGCTAATTCCTGGTATAAACTTTCTAAAAATAGAGATCAATTTTATCTTTGATTTCTTTTTGGGCAGTAGTAGCATCCCTCGTATGCTCCATACCAAATTTTCTGATATCTTTTGAGGTAAATAGTACCTGAGAATCAGTTGAGCTACTGGTAAGAGCCTGACCAAGCTCCTCTTTCAGGACAACTCTAAACTGATCAATATTTACTAAAGCACTGGGTGAACTGAGTAGTTTTACAGTGAATGAAAAAGATTCCTAGAAATACTGGTTCAAACTACTTATAAAATTCTTGACAACCAAATCCTGCGTACTGACATGCTCATTGATATTCATTTTAAAGGCTTCAAACACATCGACAAACTGCTTTACTACACTCTTGATATAATTTATGTCAGAAAAAAATTGGGTTTGTGAACCAAAAAAGGTATGGATAGAATCAACAGATTGCTTCAAAGCACTTAGAGCATCTGTCCAAGTTTCATTCTGAGTAAGATACACTTTGACATCAATCACCATCTTTGCCACAGTGCTTGACACAATACATCCAAGAGAGAGTTCAAATGATCTTTCCATTTTGCTCAGCTCTTCATCAAAATAGATCTTTAAGTCTACAACTGATGCAGACTAAGTCTCCTTCAACTCATCCTTTAAATACTCAAGATCAGCCTTAGTAACCAGATTGTCAGGCACAACTACATGTTCTCTTTCTGACACAATACTAGCCACAGATTCATTCATAACATATTGAATGGATGATATTAACAAGGTTTCCATTCTTCATATCTCTTCCACAAATGGGGTCTTAAGATCAGACATCAACTGGTCTAGATTAGCTTTTCTTACCACATCCTAAGGTAAAAACTCAGAGAGGATATTATATTTAACTTGAGGTCTACTGATGGGTGTCTCATCTTTAGAATCATGATAGTCCAACCCATAAACTACAAAACCCGGGTCTTTTGCACATTCTTCAATCTCATTAACTACTAAAACAGTACCAAGTCTAGTAGGATGATCCCCCTCAATCTATTCATTCTCCAATATATGTATAGTAATAGCAGCTTCAGCAGCTCGGTCTTCCTCAAAAGAATTTTCCACAACCATTTACATTTCTCCAATAGGAGGCTCGTCAGGAATGGGTGTAGGTTCTGCCATCTCAACCAGAATAGCCTCTATAGGCACAACAATTCTGCCAATTAATGGACTCAAACTCAAGGTTCTCTAATATGAGCTATAAAAAACATTTCCTCTAATTTCATGGACTTCTACCTTATCATTATCATCACTACTAGAATCTGGAGTAGTCTCCTCGTGATCTGATTTAGGCAGGTCTTCCTCCTCTGTACTAGATTCATCAATTTTACTATATCTTAATAATGCTTCTATACTTGGTAATGAAGCTAGAGGACTGGCTTCCCCATATGATATGGCATGAGAACCAAGGCTATATGGAAAGTCAGGATCACCTCTATCATCCACAGTAGTGTCCTCTTCATCATCATCCTCATTTCTATATACAGGTTCATCTTCATCATGTCGTAGACCTAGATCCCTCACATCCTTAGGCCTAGAAGGATGATCCACAAGATTAAACTTATCATACAAATTCCCTTTATCACAGACCCATTCTCTTCTCCACTGATTTAAATTGATCATCATGTATTTAAAGACAGTTTTGGTAATACAAAAGTTGCCTTTTGTAACCACAGTCTCATCCTGAGACGTAGCCACACCTCTTAACTTTATCATCAAAGAGACCAGTTTTGAGAATAATAAAGCATTAGTTTTTGATTTTGTCCTTGTCCTATCTTCAATTTGAATCATCATAAGCCTACCCAAATTTACCTTGACACCATGCCTTAGAAAATACAACAAATAAATATCTCGGTATCTCAGATTTGTGAATTCCCCTCATCTTTGACTTAGCACATGTTGGATGAACTTGAACAAAAACTGGTTATCTCCATCCATTTCTGTAGAAACTACTTTTCGTGGTGTACCATTTCAAGTTAGTTCTTTCAAAGCAGCTTCATACACAAAGATTTCACTGGTATGAGGTACTGATTTCGAGAAATACCCAAACTCTCATTCATGTGGAACTTTCAGGAACTCTGTCCACTCAATATAAGAAAAAGATATTATCTTACCATTCACTACCAATAATATTCTATTCTCAAATTTTTATTTCTCAAAACGAACAGACTCATAGAATTATTTTACCAAATTTGGATAATAAGGACCATTGCTATTCAAGAATCAGTCCACCCATTTCTACTCTTCTATCACTTTTAGAACTAATGACTTACAGGTCATCAACCATTCTACGCATATCTCTTTCTCAATTACTATTTCCCTTTAAATAAAGTGCAGATTTGTATGTTTCTTTACTTAACTTTCACCACTAGACTCTCCTTTGTGTCTATGGGAATTTGGCTCATCATCCTTTTCGCTAACCGATGGTCTCTTCACTCTTGCAATTCTGAGAATCACGATGCTTTGGGTTTGAGGGAAACTAAGGTTTGGGAGCTATGGCATGAAGGTAAAGGGTTTAAGGTGATTTTATATGAGGTCAAGACTTATGTTTTATCATTAAGGAATCACAAAATAAATAAATAATACATAATAAGTATAATATAGTAGATACAGATTCTTGTGGCTAAAGATACGAAGTTTAAAAAAAGCACAATCCTAATGGTAATATATACTAGTGAGGATTCCTAATGGTGATGTATTCTTATTGGTGAGGTCCACTAATAGTGAGGTATAATGATGAGGTTCATACCAGTGAGGTATAACGATGAGGTTCATACCAATGAGGTATAACGGTGAGGTTCATACCAGTGAGGTATAACGGTGAGGTTCATACCACTGAGGTATAACAATAAGGTTCATACTAGCAAGGTATAAAAGTGAGGTTCATACCAATGAGGTATAACGGTGAGGTTCATACCAGTGAGGTATAACGGTGAGGTTCATACAAGTTAGGTATAACGGTGAGGTTCATACCAATGAGGTATAACTATGAGGTTCATACCAGTATGGTATAACGGTGAGGTTCATACCTGTGAGGTATAATAGTGAGGTTCATAATATAGAGGTATAATGGTGAGATTCATTCCAGTGAGGTATAACAGTTAGTATGTGGCTCTACAAAGTCTATCATTACTAACTCACGTCTAATGTAACATAACCTATCTAAACATAAAGGCTTGGTGAATATGTTAGCTAATTGATGTTCAATACCTATAAATTCAAGAGTATTATCACCTGTTTGGTAATGATATCTCAAGAAGTGGTGCCATACATCAATGTGTTTGGTCCTAGAATGAGATATAGGGTTCTTAGAGATATTGATCGTACTAGTGTTATCACAGTTTATAGATACATGTCTAAAGTGATATATGTAGTTCAATAATGTATTTTCCATCCACAGAATTGGTGCACATTAACTTCCTGCAGCAATATATTCTGCTTCAGCAGTAGATAATGCAAGAGAGTCCTGGTTATTACTACACCACGATATGAGGGACTTACATAGAATATGACATGTTCCAGAAGTGCTCTTTCTATTTAACATGCAACCAGTAATGTCAGCATATGAATAACTTATTAAATCAAATGATTCTTCTTTTGGATAAAATAATCCTATATTAGTTATATGTGTATGATATTTGAAAATTAGCTTTAAAACAAGCAAGTGTGAATCTTTTAGTTTAGCTTAAAATCTTGCACACATACACACACCAAACATAATATCTGGTCAACTTCCAGTAAGATAGCGTAGACTCGCTATCATACCTCTGTAGCTTGTTTTATCCACTAGTTTTCCTGTTTCATCAGCATCCAACTTACATTTGGTTTTCATTATTGTTTCATTACCCTTACTGCTATCAAAACCAAAATGTTTTAAAATATCCTTTGTATATTAACTTTGATTTTAAATTATACCATTTTCATTTTAGAAAACTTGAAATCCACGAAATATTTGACTTCTCCCATTAAACTCATTTCAAATTAATTTTGCATACTCATTGAAAAATCAATACACAAGGAATTTTTAGAAGATCCAAAAATAATGTCAGCAACATAGATTTGTATTATCAAAACATCTTTGGAAATTCTTTTAATAAAGAGAGTTGGATTAAAAATCCCTTTAGAAGACCCTTTTGAAATAAGAAAACTACTAAGTCTATCATACCAAGCTCATGGGACTTGTTTTATACCATATAAAGCTTTAGAAAGCTTAAAAATTCGATTTGGAAAATGAGGATTAGTAAATACATGTGGTTGTTCAACAAAAATATATTTAATTATAAAACCATTTAGAAAAGAAATTTTAACATCCAGTTGATATAACTTGAAATTCAGATGAGTAGCATAGGCATGTAGAATCCTAATAGCTTCTAATCTAGCTACAGGTGCAAAGGCTTCCTCGTAGTCTATTACATCCTCTTGACTATATCTTTATGCAACTAGTCTTTCCTTGTTTCTAATTATATTTCATGATTCATCAACTTTATTTCTCAAAACCCATTTAGTGCCTATGGTCAAGGTGTCCTTAGGTCTGTCAACTGATTCCGAGACTTTTTTTCTTTCGAATTTATTTAATTCTTCTTGCATCGACATTACCCAAAATTCATAATTGATTGCATCATTGATATATTTAGGTTCTAACTATGAATGAAAGGCTTGATGTTCAACCTTGTTTCTTAGAGAAGCTCTAGTCAGTGTCCCTATATCAAGATTACATAAAACATCGTCTAAAGGATTATTCTTTAGAATCCTAGTTGATCTAGTAAATGTAGGACTTGAAATTTTATGTTCATCTCTTTTCTTGGGTTCACCAGAAGCAGATTCTAGAATATTTCCATAAATGGTTGTCTTTACAACAGGTTTACTGATTTTATCATTAAGAACCAGAATGGACATTTCTTCTTCAATATTTTCAAGAAAAGACTTAGGTTCATGTGTATCAGTTTCATCAAATCTGATGTGAACAGATTATTCTACAGATTTGGTTCTTTTGTTAAAGACTCTATAAGATTTACTGGTTATAGAGTAACCTAGAAATATTCCCTTATCACTTTTAGAAGCAAACTTGTCAATATTATCCTTAGTATTGAGAATAAAGAATTTGCAACCAAAAACTCTAAAGTAACTAACTTTAGGCTTCCTATTATTCCACAGTCCATAAAGGGGTCTTCTTAAGAACAGGTCTAATCAAGACTCTATTTATAATATAACAAGCTGTATTCACAGCTTCACCCCAAAAATAAATAGGTAAATCATATTCATTGAACATTTTTCTTGCAATTTCTTGAAGGGTTATATTTATTATTTCTACTACACCATTATATTGAGGTGTCCTAGGAGCAGAGAAATTTTGAATATAGCCATTTTGTGAGAAGTAAGATTCAAACTCCTGATTTTCAAGCTCACGAACATGATCACTTCTCAATGTTTTAATTTTAAGTCAACTTTGTTTTTCTACAAACATGTAATATTTCATAAAATAAAAACAATCTTCACTTTTGTGAGCAAGAATGTATACCAAAGTGTATCAAAAAAATTCATCTACAAAGACATAGACATACTACTTCCCATTTAAACAAGAAACTCTGGAAGGTCCAAACAAGTTCATGTGAACCAAATCGAGAGGTTGAGATGCTGAAACATCTTTCATTGGTTTTAATGAAGCATTGTGTTGCTTTCTCTTTTAACAGGGAGTACAAACTTTGTCTGATGGGAATTTTAGTTGAGGTAGGTCTCTAAATAAATTTTGTTAGTCAGTTTCTAAAGTGAATGAACATTTTAGTGTCCTAATATTCTGTTCCAAAGCCAAGATTCTCTATGAAAATCATTTAAACAAGTAACTTTTTGTTTGGATAAATAATTTAAATCTACAGCATAAACATTTTCATTTCATAAGGAAGAAAATACTAAATCATTTTTAGAATTAAAAATATTACAAGCATAATTTTCAAATTTGACATTGAAACAATCATAACACAACTGAGAAATTCTTAATAGGTTGTATTTTAATCCATCAACAAAAAATAATTTAGAAATTAAAACTGAATCAGTGTTACCAATCTAGCATAAGCCGATGAATTTTCCTTTTGAATTATCACCAAAGGTGACATTACCTCCATCAACCTTGATTAATCATTTGAAACATGATTATTCTTCAGTCATATGCCTTGAACATCCACTGTCCGAGTACCATATCTTCTTTTATTAAATCTTCAAGAAAGTTTCCTACAAAATAGGTTTAAAAAGAAAATGATTTTGGTACCCAGATTTTCCTGGGTCCAGACTGGTTAGCAAGAAAACCTTTTGGTACCCTGATTTGTCTAATGGGTCTCATTCAATCAATAGAATCTTAATATTATGAAAGATAAACTTTGTTTGATCTATAAATATGTGAATAGCTAGTTTAGGCATAGGAATTTCCAAAACCGAAGCCAGCAGTATACTATCCTGATTTAGGAAAAAATTTATTCCTAACAACCTGTCTCTGTCCAGGTTGATAGCCTAAACCAGTATTATACTTTGGTGCAACTTGTTTTCCAAGAACTAGATTTAGAGTATTCGTTCCATTTGTGAACTTCTCTAAATCTATTCTAATTTTCTCATTGGACAATTTATATTGAGTATTCTCCTTTAACAGTTGATCATTCTTTTCCTTTTATACTTCAAATGTAGATTTGACAGAGCTAGTTAAAGCATACTGTTTCATTAAGGTTTTATACTTATCTTTCATCTCATTGAAGGTTTCCTCTATCATCTTAATGTATTCAAATAACTCTTCAATATACATATTTTTAGAATCAGAATCATCTCTAGAATAATAATAATTTAAAGCAGGAGTATCCAATGATACCTCAGTTGTATTCATCATGAAACACATATTACATTTTTTAGATTTTTCATATTGAGTGGTGTCAGAATCACTTGAACCATCTTCTAAAGCAGTCCAGGTTTCTTTCATTTCTTTCTTATATTTTTTTTTCGATTTACCCATATTTATTTGTATATTTTAACTTTGAACAATCATCTTTCACATGTCTTTTCCTCTTGCATTCATAGCGCACTATGTCATCAATTTTATTAGTACTTTTCTAATCTTTCTTCTAATGAACATTATTGTCATACATTCCCTTGTAATTATATTTTCTGAAAAAAAATTTCTTTCTATAAAACATCTTAAATTGTCTAGTTATCTGAGCCATTTCATCATCACTTTCTGATGCACTTTCATCACAGCTTGAGATGTCACTTTCACATTGATTTTTTCCTTTTTCTTTGTTTTTTGAAGCAGAGGTATTGAAGGATACTGATTTCTTTATTGGTTCATCGTCCTCTTACTTGTTTAACATCAGTTATTCTTCATACATAATTAACTTTCCAATCATCTCTTTAACAGGTAGTGAACTTATGTCACACGATTCCTTTATTGAAACTGATGTGCCTCTCCATTTGTCTGGAAGAAATATGAGTAACCTCATGATTTGTTCTTTTGCTAGAACATCATTTCCCAGTGAGCTCATTGTATTAACCATCTCATCGAACCTAAGATACATGTCAGAAATAGTTTCATCAGGTTTCAATTTTTATGTTGTCATATTTAATAGTGTAAGTGTTTAGTCTCATTTCCTTAACATTGGTTGTTCCCTCATGAGAAACACCCAAAGTTTCCCAAATTTCATAAGTAGTTTTACAAGCAGATATTCTATTAAATTCTTCATATCCTAAAGCATAATACAGGGCATTCATTAATTTATAATTATTATTGTATGTTGTTTTTGTATGTTCATCCCAAGTAGTTCTTTCAGTTTCTGGAATCTTATACAGAGTCTCTATAGCAGTCCAGATGTCAAATCCCATACTTTCTAAAGGAATTTTCATTTTCATTTTCCATTGGGCATAATTAACACCATTAAAGAAAGGTTTCCTATTAGAAGAAACACATTATAATCTATTATCCACAATTAGATTTTAGCAAATATATTTAAACATATAAAATTTATAACTAACAAAAATTTATAAGATCTTTATGATCTAACTAAAATAAAAGTTGAAAATCATAGTGTTTGGAAATACTTTATTAATAATAATACTCTGATACCAAATTTTGGTTGGATTGGATACTCTAGATGGGGGGGGGGGGTAATTGAGTTCTAATTTAAAAAATTCTGTTAAAAAGATTTATATTAAAAAATCCCCCAATTTAAATAACAAGCTAAACTGTAGTGAATTTGTAATATAGTAAAGGTTCAGTTAGGTTCACAAGAGATTGATTAGTTCTCAGTTAATCTAATATGAAGATTAGATTAGATTTTGGAACTATCCTACTTGGTTAAAATAAGTACAAACACTTTCTAGTTTAACTATTAGAGTAACTCTAAAATAGATTTGTATTTAGAGTACTTAGCAGCAGAATATTCAATAGTTTTATTCAAAATAAAGAAGCACAACTATTTTAACCAAGAAGTTCAGTCTCAAGCTGAGAGTTAGTCCTCTCAAACAGTTTTATATAAACTATGATCCACACCCTGTGTCGGGGTTTATAATAGTTTTTAGACTTTCCAGGTCCTCAGACCTCTACCACCATTCTACGTGGGAAGCATCAATAACAACAGCTTATAGGTAGTCCAGGTCACACTTGACGTCTACCACTATCCACAGTGGGAATCAAAATATTTAGAAAGATTAAGTTAGGATTTAGATATCCTCTAGTTCAGCACATGAGATAGTGTGTGCCTAAAAATAAAGAGCACACACACTGCTCAATGTGTAAATAAATGAAACACAATAGAGGTAAAAAAATAGAGATAAGTTTAGAATGCTCTATGTGGTTTGAGTGAAGCTCTAGACTCCTTGGATTGATGTAGATAACGCTTTGAGTCCCTCTCTAGTTTTGGTCAAGAAAAAAAAGAGTGTTATTTTTGTATTTGACTTCAAGGACTAGGTTGATCAGTCTCATCAGCTTGAGTGCAAGTGAAATCGTTGAAGCTCTTTACTCCTTGAATGATTAGTTTATACAGATTCAGTATGTATTCTTCCTTCTTCTTATATGCATGTAAGTCCTTGAGTATCTCCAGAAGATTTTCTCTTATGTTCTTGGAAAGACTGACCGACCACACATTGTTAGTGGTTCGAGTTTCCCTTATATACCTTCTGCTCCGACAATGGGAATGTTTACCTTTTTACTGGCATGAGGTACAGTTCCATGACATTCAATAGACATTAATTCATTAATAACAGTTGAGTTAACAGCACCAAATATAACCGTTGTTAAATAAACAATAGAACTAGAGTTTAGAGAAACAGTGGCGGGTTTCCATCAGTAGCTCTTTGTATCAGTGAGCTTGTATCGGTAGACGTGAGTCAGTAGGTCTGTATCGGTAGCTGTTACTCTTTATAACACTAGACTATGTATCAGTGACAATGACACTGTATCAGTAGCTCCTTTTATCGGTAGCGCTTCTGTATCAGTAGCTCTTCTGTATCAGTAGCTCTTCTATATCGGTAGCTCTTCTGTATAGGTAGCTCTTCTTATCGGTATCTCTTCTTATTGGTAGATCATATTATAGGTATTTCTTCTTATGGGTAGCTCTTCTTATCGGTAGCTATTATTATGGGTAGCTCTTCTTACCAGTAGCTCTTCTTATCGGTAGCACTTCTTATCGGTAGCTCTTTTTATCTGTCGTTGCTTGTATCGGTGGATCTCTCAGTATATCGGTGGCTCTGTCTGTATCGGTAGACTATGTATAGATATGTCTGTTTCAGTGATTTAAAACCTTAATACTTATTTGTTCTATGAAAATCATATCCAGATTGAGTTAGTATTATTTCAAAACATGTATAATCATGGATAAACATTGATTAACATATTCCAATGATTATTTTGAAATTTTTTCAACATAATTTAATATATAGATAGGATTATCAAAATCGGTGAGTTCAACACATATATTGAGAAAGATACTCCAAAAATGATTTATAATAAGGGAAATATATAATTTTGGGAAAGGATATAAATTAAATCCTTATATCCTTTTGAGAAAATGTTTTTTCTGAGGGTGATGGGCCACAAAAAATGAGAATGTGTGTGGGAAAATGGAAAGTGTTTTTGAAGGGAATACAAAAGTCAAGGAAGTAAATAAACAAATCAGGCATAGTAAGTATAAAGAAATATTAACTACAGATAAAGAAACAATTGATTAATACATTAAAAGTGTAAATGAATTTTTTTGCAACATTAGAGGATTTACAGATATATATGAAGATTATCCAATTTTGATGAAAAATAAGAGAAAAAGAGAAGTTTGATTTTGATACGTCATCTTTAGAAGATACAAATTATTTATATATTTATGAATTTCATAAATTTGTAGATTCTTAAGAAATGATGAAATCCATAATTTTTAAAAAGAATATGGAAGATGAAATAGATTTTTAAGCAATAAGAAAGATTAAAATTGAAGATAGTGAAGAAACAGATCCTTCTCAATCCAAATATAATGCGGATGGTGAGATGAATAAAAAATCATGTTTATTATATCCAAGAACTATCAAAATTGAAGAGGAAATTGTAGAGGTGAACTTCTTCTCAAATATTTTGATTGTGGTGGAATCAGACACACTGCTGTGAATTTCCCCAAGAAGAATGTTAGAGAATATCAAGATGATTCTGATGAAAAACATTGATGTAGGAAGTGGAAGTTAATGATAAAGAAGAAAAGTCATTTAAAATATACAAGAAAAATTTTACTGGAAACAAAATAATTATGAGGAGTAAGAAAGTTGAATCAGACTCAACTGAAAAAAATTCATCTGAAGATGAAATTTCAAAATAAATCAGGACCACTATTAAAAAAGGTGAGAAAAAAAGATCTCACATATAATGAATAATGTTTTGAACAATCTCATAGAGAGATTTAGCTGAAAACTAAAATTTTTCCATGTATTTAACCAAAAAAACTATTAAGAAGGAAATTAATGTATGGATAAATGATCATGAAGAACATGTTGATGGATGAAAAGATTTCATCATGTAGCTGGATGAATGCATTCAGAAGATTTTATGTTATAAATGTAAAATTACTAAATAGGGAAAGATTATTGAATATCTTATAACGAAGTTGGAATCTAAATATGAATAGGATAACAAGTAGTAATAAAAACATAGTAAATCTGAAAGTACCTTGAGGAATTCGAATTAAAACTTCATCAAATCATCATAAGTAGAAGATTAGATTTAAAAAGTAGTTGAGAAGGATCAATATAAGAATCAAGATAAATATTATCTTAAAAAATAATTGTTTATATGATTCTTTTATAATTTTAGGATATAAACAAATATAATGAATGCTTGGGTGGAGAATATAAGTAAGAAACCTATAAATTCTATAAAAGTATAAAACAAACTCAAAAGAAGAGATGGTCCAAATCATGAGCATGTTAGAGATAAAAGAAGTTACCAACCTCTTCATTATTTATACATAGAAAGAACTTTCTTTAAATCAAAATTCATATTTTATTGCTATTATTAGTGTTTTTGAATCTATCAGCATAGATTTTATAATTATTTTCACAACTTTTCTCTACCGAGATAAGGTTAACGAAAAATGTAAAAAATATTGAAATAAGAATGAGTAACTTTCCTAACATATAAGAATATGAAAAGGCGAATTATCAAGATGTTATAAAATTATAACATAGAATCAATTGGAATGTGTGGAAGATGATTGTGGAATATGTGATCATTCTGGTCATCATGCCAAAAAATGTATGAAACTTATTCCAGAGAAATATTGTTATGATAGAAAATAAAATAATGTTGAAAAGAAGAAGGTTGAGGAAAGTTATTTTTTGTAGAGACAAATTTGAAAGACATTAAGAGGAATAAACCATTTATAATTGACTTTGGTTCTTCTTCACACATGATAGGTGATATAAAAATACTAAAACATTTTTGAAGCCATGATAGAAAAGAAATTACATTTCGCAATGATACTTTATTAAAAATCAAAGGAATCTGAACTGTATAGATTGAAGGAGAGAAATTGAAATATAAGGATGTTTTACATATTGATTGGATAAAAGATAACATATATAGTGTAAGAAAACATTGTGATTATGGAAAATATATAATATTCAGAAACTATTCTTGCATCTTCAAAAGTATGAAATATATAAATGTCATTACAAAAGGATAAAGAACCATTGATAATCTATTTCACATATGAGAATTCAGAAACGCCAATTACATGAGTTATAAAGATGAAAACAAGTTGCGGCACTAATGACTTAGCCATCTTAGGATAAAATCATGAATAAACTTTATAATGTTGATGTTGTCTGGAATTTTCAATAATTGAACAAAGAGATGAAGATATTTGTATTACATTCTAGGAAGGAAAGATGACTAACAAAAGTCATAAAAGTGTTGAGATTTTGTCTACCAGACCACTTGATCTTATTCAATCTGATTTGTGTGGAATGATGAGACATAAATAAACAAAATTAGACTTATAATTGATCAATTATATTAATTATTTCACTTAGATGAAAAGCATAATGTCCATGAATAAAAATTCAAAGGATATTCAAATTTTCAAATTATTTAGAAAAGTTGTTGAGAAAGAATTGGGTGCTTCCCTTCAGATGTTGAGAGATGATAATGATACTGAATTCACTAAAAGAATGATTTTGAATCATGTTTCAGAAATCATGGAATCAAAAATCAATATATTTCTCATGATACTCTAAAATAAAATGATGTATCAGAAAGAAATAATAGAAGTTCGGTGGAAATAGGAAGAATTATGTTAGCAGAATAAAAACTTTTAGAATTATTTTGGAGAGAAGCTGTTATTGTTATTGTACATGTTCAAAATAAATGTTTTTTATACCAGAAACCGACATGACTCCTTATGAATAGTGGTACAAGAAAAAATCATCATTGAAATACTAATTTTTTTGGAAGTAAATTTTTTTTTTGAGGTAAAAAATCTATATGTGGGAAATATTGATGCCAAAGGCGATGAAAGAACTTTCATGGGTTATTCACCAAATAAGAGAAGTTAAAAATGTAAGATCAAAAATTTAGAGTTGATGGTGGAGACATGTGATGTGGAGGTAATTAAAAATCAACGTTACTTAACAAGGATTGTTAAGAATACTAAGGAGGATAAATTATAGATTTCCAATATTAGGGAAAGTAATTAAAAACATTCTTTTTAAGATTTAAAATAATCTTGTGATGAGAAAATTATAGTAGGGAAATAATATCTACAATTTATTACATCATGAATATATGTTGAATATGAAAAAATTATTGGGAATTGGAAGGCTCCAGTTCGGACTAGAATGATGTTGCGATTAGAAAATCAGACATCACATATCTCAAAAGATGAACCATAATCAGTTTTAGAGGTTACTTAACATTGATAATTAGTGGGTACTATGAATAAAGAGTTTGAACAGATTGAGAAAAATGAAACATGGGAATTTGTTCAAATGAAAGAAAATAAAAAAAAATTCAGAAACAATTGGGTTTATATGTACAAATTGAATGAGGATAGAGAAGTTTCATGAAACAAATCAAGACTTGTCTGGATATGATATGCATAGGTGGAAGGTGTGAATTTTGATGAAACCTATTCTACAATTTCAAGGATAAAAACTATTTGAATGCTTCTTGTAGTGGATAATCATCGTACTTACAAATTTTACTAGATGGATGTAATGTCTCATTTTATAAATAACGATAATGAGAAAAAATATTACATTGAGAATGCTTGTGGGTTTCTACTTGATGAGTAAGAAAACACAGATTTTAAATTGAATAGGACTTTGTATGGGATGAAACAAGCTCCATGTTCTAGGTATCCGATGCTTGGAAATTCATGGATAATGATGAACTTTTCTTAAGTAAAAGTTGATAGAAGTTTCATTTGAGAGATGTTGACTCCAAAACACTAATTATAATTATGTATGGTTATGACTTAATTTTTTATAGGGATGAAGAAAATTTATGTGAATAGTTTTCTGAAGAAATGAAAAAGAACTATGAAATTCCAATGTTGGGAGAATTAACATTCCTCATTTTCATATAAGTTCAAAAATAAAGAAAAATATATTTTTTTGTCTCAAGAGATGTATGTTAGGTAATTGTTAAATAATTTTGGGATGGATGAATCCAAATGATTTTTAACTCCTTTTTCAATGAGCATAATGTTTGGTAGAGATGAATCTAGAATAACAGTGAATCAAAAAATACTTTTGAAAGCTGATGGGAAGTATTATTTACCGTAATTCTTCTAGTCCTGATATTATTTATGTTGTGAATTTAAGTACCAGGTATCAATATAATCTGAAAGAATAAAATATGCTGGCCACAAATAGGATAATAATATATTTCAAAGAAAACATTAACATGGGTTTTCAAACAAAATAAATTTTGATATGAAGTTTCATTGATATACTGATTCTGATTGAGCTGGATATTACAATGATAGAAATTCCACCTTAGGAGAAACATTTTTTGGGGTAAATGTAGTATGAGTTTTCATAGTGAGAAACAATGTTTGTTAACATTGAGTATAGCCAAATCTGAATATGTTGTAGTAACTCAGTCTTGTCCTCAATTTTGGTGGATGAAAGTTCAGTTGGAAGATTTGAAATTTAAAGTTTCTAAACCATTGAAGAAACATTGTGATAATCATCGTTCAATTGATATTTCTAAAAACCATTTCCAACATTCAAAATCAAAATGCATTGATAAAATGTTTCACTTCATAAAAGATAAAGTTAATGATGCAGATATTTTGCTAGAATACATTTGAACAATGTATCATATTAATGATATTTTTACCAAAGAAATGTATAAGGAAATGTTTATTGAATTGAGGTTGTAACTTCATGTTCATCCACCTCCCATGGATTCATATACCTCATAATTATGTTTTCCCCCACTGTGATTCAGATTATGTTAACAAATGGGGAGAGAAAGTAACAACTATGATAATATTTTTACATATAATTATTTTATGAAATTGAAGATGTTTTTATCATATAATTGGTGGGGAGAAGAAGAAAATTGATTAACAAAAAGATAATATTGGGATAAAATAAAAAGTGAGGGTGAGTTATCTTTTCCCAACTACAAAATTATAATTTCCATCGAGGGATGGAATTCCTTCAAAAATATTGCTTTACCCATTAGTGTAGTGTTAGGACTCCCTTTTTACAAAAGAATATGTTTTCATTCAAGTCGAAAAAACAAGTGTTTTTTATAAAAGTTGATTTCTGAAGAAAAAAAATATGAGAGTTGGAAGAGTTTTTAATAATGGTTGTCAACAAATCGAAAAGGAGAGATTTGAGTACCATTGTGATAAATTGTTTTAAAAAAGTTTTTATATCTGTTGAAAAATAACCATTTTCAATATAACAATGTTTTTTATCTAGATAGAGTGATGTTTATGGTTTAGAAAGAAAAAATTTTCTGAAATAGAATTTTCTGAATGAAGAATATTTTTTGTGGCTGAATAGTTTTTAAATAGTATATTGATGCCTATTGAGATGGTTGAAGTTATAATGTTTTTCAACAATTCTAAACCAAATAAAAAGATGATTTTATGATCAAAACGTTCTCACAAATCAGGAAATAATTCATGATAAATTATTTAGAAGAAATGGTGGAGAGGTTTGATGAAATCTAAATCACTAAAAAGATATAGAAAATCAGATCCATCACTATTGTTCTGAAAATTTGAACCATGTTTTTGAGAAAATCATAACCAAGTTTCTTAGTAAATCAGAACCAATATTATGAGAAAATCAAAAAAAACTTTTTTGAGAGAAATTGGATCTAAAATTCTAAGAAACTCAGAACCAGTTTTCTATGTAAAATCAGAACCAATATTCTAAGTTAATCAGAACATGTTTTTAACGAGAAATCAGAACCAAGGTTCTGCAAAAATCGATACTAATTATCTGAGAAAAATCAAAATCATGATTCTGAGAAAATAAAAACCAATTTTCTATGAATAATCAGAAATAAAATTATAAGAAAATCAAAACCAGTTTACTAAGAAATATAAAAACCCATATTATGAGAAAATCAAAACCATTCTTCTATGGAAAATAGAACTGTGATTCTAAACAAAATGGAACCAATTTTTTGAGAAAAATTAAAACCAATATTCAATGAAAAATGGAACAAGTTTTCATAGAATGATTGGAATCATGATTATGAGAAAATTAAAACTAATTTTCTCTATAAAATCAGAACAAAAATTCTGAGAAAATTGAAACCAAATTTCAAATCAAAATCAAAACAATGATTACGAGAAAATTAGAACCAGTTTTTTGGGAAAAATCGGAACTAATGTTATGTGAAAATCGAAACCCATTTTCAAAGAAAAACCATAACCAAGATTTTGAGAAAATCAAAACCAGTTTTATGTGAAAATCAAAACTAATATTCAAAGAAAATCGAAACAAATATCCATATTTACCACACATATAATATTTTTTTCAAGATCCATGATTATAATTATGAAAAAGATATGAAGAGTTGAAGAAGTCAAAAATGAATTTCAATTTTGAATAAATTTTCGAGAAATTTAAGGAGGTTTGAAGAAGTCAAAGTTTGAACATTAAATGAAAGATATTTTCCGTGTTTTGAGATTTAAGGAAGTGGGAATGATTTCATGTTTCCCGCATTGGGTTTTCCTGTTTCTAATAAATCAATTCCAAATCATTCATTCATTTTAAACATGTATATATACACCACAAGAGTATCAATGGAGCATTCTAATGGAAAAGTTCCCACCTGATTGAAGAAAAATTGTATTGAGTTTTTTAGTATAGATAAATAGGAATTAGTATTTTGAGAAAGTCTAAAAAACTATTCTAAGAAAATGGAACCAATTTTCTATGAAAATCAGAAACACATTTCTAATTAAATATTACATATCTTTTAGAAAAAATCAGATCCCACATTCTGAGTGTCAAGCATATTCAAAAACGACTTTATTATTATTTTTGGATCAACTATTCTATAAGTAAACTGTGTAAACTCATGGGAGTTAGTATAATCTTTTCTATCGATAAATAAATGGTGTCTAATGGGATTTTCTAGAGGATGCATTCAATTATTCATAACAGTGATATTCCATAGACTCGTGGGAGTGGTTATAGAAAAAACATAGGTTCTCACTCTAAGGACGAAACTTATGAATCATGTGTTCTTTTCATTCTTTCCTACATTTTCATGGATGTGTATTTACTAAATGTTGATAATGATATAAATCATAATGAGTAGCAGGGGTTATGTTTCAAAAAGTTTTGAAACATATAAAAAAATTGAACATCTAATTCAACCCCCTCCTTTTCTCATATTTTATATGATCCTTGGAACCTCATATACCAACTCATGTACCTCAATCCCAAAATCTCATTTTCATTGCTAAAACACAAAATTTATAATCAGATTTTATACAAAGTGACATTTTACAAATTAAACTCGCATTTCATTCGATAATTTAAATATCAAAACTCAAATTAATAACATAATCCAATGAAAATGATGTTTCTTTTCTCTGAGTATCGTCTATATAGGAAACATGTTTTATGATGCTTTTGAATATTTCTCCATAATCTAAAAACATTAAACTCTTTAAGATACTCCATATAAATTATAATCATCTTTATATCCTAGGGAATAAAAACATAAAACATAGATGAGGATAGATTCTCAATAAGGGTAAACATAAGAGATTCTAATTAATGATCATAAGTAAATATAAAATAAGCAAGTGGATATGAGAATATAATGAATGTCAAAGAAAAACACTAGGATTTCAGACCCAGATAAACATGGATCATACAACATTAATAACATATTAGATCATAACATAATATATAATCGAACACAATATGAGTACAATGAAAAAAATATAATTGGGGGTGTATACATAAGAAAATAAATCCTTAAATATAGTATAAGGAATCACAATTCAATCCCCTTAACATGACCAAACATGAATCACTACCTAATCCCAAGGACAATGTAGAGTATGAATCACTACCTAATTCAAATAACATAAATGATCGAGAATCATGACTGGATTCCCATAACAAAGTGGACATGGGCTAACAATATGTGCACCCTCTTAGGCTTAGGCGAAAAACCATATTACCCTATTATGATTGGGATAACAACCCAAGTTCCCTTTTGGGATTATGAGATATAAAACATCAACCAAATCATTATAGAGTGATAAAAGCCCCCAACATTAAAATAATAATAATAAATATATCTGTATTCCATGATAATTTGAATAGCATCTATATTTTAAACAACGCATATAAAAAAGTGTAAAACAGATGGGTTTCATAAATAAATTTATATAAAATTTTCTAAAGTAATATAGAGAAATAAGGTGGGTGGTGACATAAGAACAATTCCCCCGTCTAACATAAGGATCATTAAGGATCTTGGAATAAATGGAAAGTAGAATTAATGTCATTGGATAAATCTCATTAATAATAGGGGAAGTCCCCATTATCTTTTTAAAAACATTTAGGATTATGTTTATTTGAAAAACAAATTCCAGTATGGAAAGGATGATTTGTAAATAAAAATTTTCATATCATTAAATTAATGTGATCTCGTTAATAAATAGATAAAAATATATTTCAAAAACATTTTTAAAATTATATTAAAAAGATTATGTTTAAGGTAACGTCAAAAATTGATTTTTGGAAGGTGATATGATTACATTTGAAAAACAATAAATTATAAATAAAATATTTAATATAAGTGTATTAAAATAGACATAAAGGTTATCTAAATAACTATTGTGTGGAATACAAAACAAAATATTTTGGAAGAAAACAGTTTTTAATCATTTAAAAAATCGTTTTCTGAACCCCACATGAAAAAAGTGAAAAATATTCAATTTTAATAGAGGTAAAGAAAAATAATAAGATCAATTGGACTAAAAAATATTTTTATTTCAAAATAATAAATTATAATATTTTTAAGAAGAGTGAATATGTACATAGAATAAAAATAAATCATTTGGAAAGGATGGAAATTATTCTAAACATTACAAAATTTTATGAATACATAGATCCATAAAAGAATACGTATTTGTCTTGAGCATGAAATTAAATAAAAAATGAAAAGGAAAATAATGTCACCTTCTGATATATTGAAAAAATATTGAATGAATATTTTCAAAATTGAATTATTATTAATCAAGAAAATATTTCAAGTCAACAAAACACCTTACCTTAATTCTTAGATCCCATGAAATTTATTTAACCCTATTGATAATAAACATTACTATATTAATAAACTATTTACTAAAAATATCAATATCTATTACATTTTTAAATTTTCAATTATAATCATTTATTTTAAATTTATTAGTTTGTTATGGTTTATTTTTATCATTGTATATTAGTAATATGGTTTGATTCAAATGAATTTTGTAATGATGAAATCGATTCATATTATCTTTGATGCAACTTCACCCTTTCTAGGTCATTAAATGTAATTTGAATATCCATTTAAAAATATTTTATAATGTCATCAATACATTCATCAATGTTTTCTTTATAATTCATGAATAAAAAACTAGTGATGAGCTTATTTTGGTAATTTTTTTTGAGGGGACAATGTTATATTAATAACATGAAAAATTTTAATATAACACATTTAGAACCATGAACCAAATATTAATTTCCATTTAAATATATAAAAATATAAATAGTTTTGTTTTTATAGTTATTTATTATATGAATTTATTACATTTTTCATGTAGGTTCTTAAACCGTCCCAAACAATAACATGATATAATCAACGGGAGGTTATGGTTTAAAAAGTGGTTATTTTGCCCTAATATCACCATTAAAGAGCATAATGAAAATATTTATATTTTATTAACTTGGAAATTAAGTATTTAATAGGGTAAGATAATTAATACATTACTATATATATTGAAAATGAAATAAGTTACTTCACAGAGGTTAAAAGCCGTAATTACTAATGTTTGAAATTTTTATTTTCCATGGAATATATGAATGGTTTGAAATGATTTATTATTCATAAATAAGAAACCTGGTATAAATAAAATATTAGATTATTAAATACATATTATTTACAATAATTTTAATTTATTAATGAAAAATAAAAAACATTATTCATTGGGGAGGTGGTGTGCACATATGCGTGATGATATTTTCATTTTTCTATGAAAAATGGGTGAAAGGTTGGTAATGTTTTTTTATAAACATTTTAATATATCAGAATATAAATATATTGATGTAATAATTTTTTAAGGATTAATTTTTTTCTTGAGGATTAGGATGGATGAGGAAAATGAATAGAGAATGATTAGTTCTTATGTTTTCAACATAAATACTCTCTTGAAATGCTTTTTGGAAATGGACGATTTAGGCCAACATCATGTTACCATAGGATAGATACGTGAAAGAGGATTATAGGTTAATTAAAATGGATATATTTTTATAGGAACTTTACTATTTTATATTTTCATTGTATGGGTGGTGGAATTCCCCTTTTAAAAGTGAATGTAGTGACATTTATTCAATATAAGCTCATAATATAAATAGTGTTCATGATTATTATGGAAAGAGGAATAAAAAGTGAAAAATATTGGATAAGAGATAATAATTATTCAATTAAAACCTCTAACACTCCATTGGAGAAATTGGTTCTATATTTTTACTCCTTTTATACTTGGCTAAACGTTTTTACCTTAACTTACCTTTATTATTGTTACAACCTTTGTATCCTTGGTAACTATTTTTTATATCCAAAAATGAAAGAGTTCATAATGAATAATTTGGGAATTATGATTTCAAATAAGGAAACAATTTTACAAACAAAAAATTCAATGGTTGATAAAATTAATTTTAATATAAGTGCATGTTATGAGTAAGAATTGTTTTTTGAAAAAGGTGTCTTTTAGGAATAAAAATATTGGCTAGGATAAAATTATAAATGTTGTTAATTTCCATGATATTAATTGTTTTATTATTTCAAATATATTATTTATGTGTCTTTCAAAAAATACAAATCTAATTACACCTTGAGAAAACATAATTAAAATATAAATATGAAAAATTATTATTATTAGGAAAAAATATTACATGATTTTTCAAAATTTGAAAAAATATTTTTGTAAGTTGAAACTATTATTTTTAAATGCCTGATTTCACTCATTAAATAATTTTTCATCCATAAGTAATTTTTATAATTTTTCAACTGAAACTTACTGCCTGATATTGTCAAAAACACTATGGTATTAGTAAAAGCTTTATGTTTCCACATTCACCTAAAAATAACCTTCTTTTGAAAGTCCCAAAAATTCATCTTATGAAAATATTTTTTTCTTTAATCTAAAAATAAAACTTATTATTTTTCAAATTCAAATTTTAATATTTAAGAATTTAAATTTTAAATATAAATAAAAAATTATAATTAAAACTATAATTATAGAAAAAATAAGTTTTTTTAAAAAATATTAAATATCCTTATTCTTTTTTACAATAAATTTCCAATTCTATTTGTGTTAATATATTAGTTATATTAAAAAATATATATTATCATCACATAACCATAATTTATTTAATAACGTAAAATAAAAAATTCATATGGTA
This sequence comes from Viscum album, assembly GCA_963277665.1. Taxonomy (NCBI): domain Eukaryota; kingdom Viridiplantae; phylum Streptophyta; class Magnoliopsida; order Santalales; family Viscaceae; genus Viscum; species Viscum album. The sequence continues at coordinate 1,450,666,697 of OY728129.1, forward strand.
GAAAAATTAAATTTTTAATAAAATGTATATAATTTATTTATTCTTATAACATGCCAAGTAAAAACTAATGCATGGATTTAAATTTATTTTTTTGAAATAATTATAAATACATTTCATTAAAATAATTATTTAGTCTGTATTGTTAAGAAATAAACATCACATTAAAAACAAATTTTTTCAAAGTATTACTTTTTATATTATATCATCATCAAAAAATAATAGTACTTATTATTTTGTTGGATAATAATTTAACAAATCCACTACTCAAAATATATATTTTTTTAAAAATATATATATTATAATAAATTATATCAATTAAATATAATACTTTTGAATCATGATTGTTTTATCATAATGTATTAATATTTATATTTCATTGAAATATTTTCTAATGTACTCTATTTTGGAACAAGGAAGAATTCCAAAGCAATTTGAATTTTACTATTTGGTGGGTGGTTTGTTCTTTATACTAAGCATATGACCATACCTCTGAGAGTAGTAACACAAAAATGTATTTTTATTAGAACCAGATTAAGCCCTAAGATGTGTCTTATGTGTTTCGTTGAGTTTTAGGAGCAATAGTCCTTGAAAACTCAAATCTAGAAGAGGCTAGAAGAGGCGCATTGTAACTCCCCAATGTTTTATCATTGGAAAATACCTTCTTATAATTATGTCATATAATAACATGAAATCACAACACAATGAACTAATAAGTACTATGATTCCTTTAAATAGTATATTTTTACTTCAGTGATTTGAATTTCAAAAATCTTATATACACTGTTGCAATCAGGAACATGTTCGGAGTCTGATAATACAAACTGAATATTTGGTTAATAGTAAACTACCCTTATGAATAGTAACATACCCCAAATATTATTAATATGACCCTTATAAATATTATATTAAACAAAATAATATTAACCACACCCTTGAATGTATAAATAAAATTTAGGTATCTTAAAATGATAATATGACCATAATAAAAATATTGGTATTTTTGAAAATTATAAATAATTATTTATAATTAATTAAATAACATAAAATAAAATTTATTTTCCTAAAAAGTGTTCATAAATTATCAAGTTTATTTCATTTGATTTTATGATAATTTTATAAGTCCTCATGTAATTTTTGAAAGAATTATAAAATCAGTTATGGTTTTAAAATTTGTATTTTTCAAGTAAATTATGATTTTAATTAAAAATAAAACTAATAATATTTAGAAAATTATTTTAGAAAATTGGAGTTCATTTTTGGATTAAATAGGTTGAAAATGGTTTGGGTTAATTTTTGGGATTTATCTAAAAGACATGAATGTTTTATGAATAGTAAAATACGATAATTCACAATAAATGCTAAAACCTAAATTTCAACATCATGCGTGAGTCATGAATGATGTAATTGGACATTGGTTCAAACTCAAATAAAAACATTACCCAAATCTCTCCCCAATCCTTGTACCTTATCAAAATTCTACCCAAATCTCTCCCCATGATCCTCCCCAAAGCCCATAATCCTTTCTTCTCCTAAAATTATAAAATACTCTTCCCTTAAAAGGTTATCAAAGGAGATAAACTCAATAGGTAAATTCGTCTTTCCAATTGTTTTATTTTATTTCAAGTTCTTTTCTTTTATGTTTTTCTTCCTCACCCCCATTCACCCAAATTACATGATAACTCTTATAAAATACATGTACTTTAATTTTTTTATTCTAATGGGATAATTCTTTTTATCTCTTATTTCAACTTATTTTATATGGAAGAATGAAAAAAACACAGTTTGAGATGTGTTAATTAATTGCATTCATGGCCGGCGGGATATAAATCTCTATTAGAATATTCAATAATGGTCATGGAAACATTTTCATGGATGAACCAGACAATGAAATATTTATTTTATCTTATGTGTTTTTATATAATCCATTCTCACATATGATGCAAAATCATATTTAAAAACAAGTTAATTATGATCAAAACTGCTAAGTTAATCCAAGTATTTACCATTAATGGTTTATATAATGATTCACCATCACTCCAAATAACCAAATTAGTTTTATAACAATTTAATCTTTTATATGATCACTAATTTTATATAACTTCACTTATGTGCAACCACATTCATCATACATGTGTTTCCGAACATGAATATAAGTGAACGGATCATTAATACCAGGGAAGCAAACTTAGCCGAAATATAAAATTAAACCTCATAACCAATAAATATGTTTATAAATAAACATAAAAAGGATAAAATATTTTTTATAAATAAATAGTATGTTCTCAAATTATTAATTAATGAACAAAATTTGATTATTCAGGTCTTTAAGATCAAGCGAAGAACACCATCAGACTTAAGTTAATGGATCCTCTCAATTTCACTTTTACTCAAGAATCTACTCTATGTTATGTCATTTTATGTGTAATTAACAATGACAAGGTATGATTTTACACAACCCCCATACTTCCCCCATGATGTATAAAATATTATAACACCTTTCTGTCACATTAATTCCTCATACGTACACCCGATAGCACGCCGATATTCCGTAAGGAATTCTACCCGAACCTCCTATATTTCATCAGGTGGGTCTATATTTCTTTTTATCCAAATGAAGTTGTCTTTTAATTTTTTTGTAAAACATAAAAATACTGATTATATAATCCAACTCATGTTTTAAGATCCATCCCTCAGTCTCTTTCTGGGATATATATGTTTTCACGTGATTCCCCCATCAATAGTACTCGATTAGCAAACATGTTTAAAGGGAACTTCCCGAGTTCTAACCTGATTTTAAGTGCACTCTTTCTTTATTTTTAAGCCACAATTATCTTTATAAAATCATAATTTTTATTATTAAAACCTTCTTAGTTCACTTCTGGTTTCATATAAATGATTTTCCCCCTTTCTTTTTTAAAGGCTCTATAGTATTTTCCTTAAAACCGCACAAAAATGTATTAATGCTAAAATTTCATAAATACTTTTCCTACATGTTGTCACTTATAAATGAAATAAATTACAATGATACATGCCTATTATCCATTATGAATATCCTTGTACATTTTATTCTCTTTCTTTCAGGGAAAATTTTATGACATACCCATTTGTTATGCTTTATCACATGATTGTGGTACCTAATTCTTTCCATGGATAACCTTTATGTTTATCTAAGATTGGTTATGTATGTTTCTTTATGTGGAAAACATATTTGTAAAAATTTAAGATAGGTGAATCCAAATTGAACTATAATTTATTTGGGTAAATTTGAGTCTCATGAGACGTTACGTGCGACAGTCCTATCAGTTAGCATTGGCTTATGCTACCATGTGTGATAGTCTGGGCAGTTAGCCTTGTCTTGTGCTACCATTCGAAACAGTCTTAAAGGTTAACCTTAATTGTAACATCCTAGGTAAATAAAGAATACAAAACTTTCATATTTATTAAATATTAATTTTACTTTAATGGGTATGCTATGTGCAATGGAGTATTTGATATATAACAACAGTTTTCTTTGAATTCTTACGTTTCACACAACGTTGAGTTATACTGAAAAATAATATATTATTATTATTATTTTAAATGATAGTTAAATAATAGATTTGGTATTAGCGGGAATGGGAAAAACTAACTATAATATGATTATACATTTTTTAAATGTTTTTACATTTTTCCAATAAAATTTATAAGCATAATATGTGAATGAATCCAATTTTAAGCATAAACACTCTATTATTCTTTAAAAGGTTGATTTATCAATTTTTGATGGTGAACCCTTTTTAAATATGTTTTTTAGTGTTATATGTTCTATTTTACAAAATTACATTATTCTTTAGAATAGGGATATCAATATTCACTTTGGATGAAATTTTGGTATTTTTATGATAATGTTCATTTTTTAATGAAAAGTGAAAAATACTGCATTTTAATTCAAAACTACATTTTTATATAATTTATTTACATAGTTTTATTATTAATACGAATATTTTTAAAGTATAATTGGATTATATTTTAACCATTTAATCCAATTTTGTTCATTAGAAGTAATTTAACTCTTAAATTAGACCCAAACAAAGGTAAATATTTTGATTGTTATTATTTCTTAAAAACATGCTTTTTTCATAGTGGGAATTTATTATAAATTAATTTCTTCAAATTATGTGTTTTGAATTTGGAAAAATGGATTCCAAATTTTATTCTTGAATTAAAAATTGTGTAAATGGGTAACTTTTATTTTTAGACATTTTGAATATTTACTACATTAAATACTTTATTTAACATGGTTAAAGGGTAAATCTAGTAAATAAGGGTAAATAATAATATTATAATAATATTAAATTACCATAGAATATTTTATATTCCTATTGGAAGATACATTTATGACCATGGGAATCCTTGGGATGATTTTGGGACCCCATGGAGCCACCTTTAAGTAAAAATAATACTTTAAATTAATTAATTTAATGTAAGGACAATAATAACATAAACGTATATCATTTATGAAAACAATTGTATATGGGGTTATATAAGTGATCTCTTCAACCATAAATATTAATTTTAAATATAATACAATTTCCTACATCATTTTATTTTATTTATAAATTTTATATATAAAATAAAAAAATTTAATTATGACACAATGGTGATGTAGTAATTGCTTTATTAATAAATAATTCAAATAAATGTTGTTATAAATATTAAAATAAATGTATTTTGAACTTTTTTATTCATACATTAATTTTATTGATTCAGATGACGTGTTATATTTGAATAAATGAACACTTTTAGAAATAATAAGGTTGGTTTGGATTTTTTAAAAAGTCATGATATGAATAGTTTTAAAATTCACATAAAAGAGTTTTCAAATCCATCAGTATTTTATTAAATTATAAAACAATGTTATAAATATATGATTCATCCAAATGAATTAAATGGTGTCTCAAATGTCATTAGTGATCCATTTTGGGTCTCTTGGAATTTTATAGTAAATATATTAACCATATATTATGAATATATATGAGGACATAATAAAAGTTAAACAAGTTAATAATGGGTTAAATAAAAAATATAGGGATTAAAAAATATCCCAAAACGTAAAAATTATTATTATATGGTTTTATTCTGACTTATATGTACATTATCATCAAATTAAATAAGTTTTAGACCCTTTGAAACTGAAAATCATTTTATAATAAAATAGAACTTTCAAACATTCTTAAAGAGGCCATCCTCCCTCTTATAAAAGGCCACCACCACTAACCCATTACTCACACCTCTCAAGCCCCTTGGATAATCCAACCACTGACCAAATAAGCTCCCAAAATCTTTATCATCATGCTAGAATCTTTCACTTAGAGAAAAGGCACTTCAAGAAATCATTTGGTTCAGACCAAAGGGAGTTACCTGATTTAAAGGTAACATCTTCTCTCAAGTTATTTTCTTTTATTTTCCTTATCCAACCCACACAATGCCTTTTATTCCTTTATTTTATAAAAAACCAATATCTTAAATATACTAGGATGTTTTTATGAGGAATATTAGATCTAAACATCCACACACCTCATCTAATGGATACAAACATACCGCTTCTTTGGGCGGTGAACTACTACCTCACGAAATGATGATTATTCAATCATCTCCTAGCACCTCTCATGGTGGCTATTATGATGGAACTGTATTTATATGTGATATATTTAATATTTATATTGTTTACATTCTTATTTATTTTTCATTTATATAAAACCTTTATTATCTCCATAATGGGGATATATGATAATTTCATTTGAGGAAGTGTGGACTACCGCCCTCTCAAAGTGAAATAAATCATTGATGCCATATGTGGGACTTATAAAGGAAGGAGTTAATGAAATTATATATAATTTTATACTGGGATTACAATATACCTATGTATCATTATTTTTCCCATCCATTAAAATACGAAATAAAATGAAGGTAGCGTTCATGCGTATGTACGGCTTACCATCTCCATGAACAGTGAATTTCATTACTTATCTCCAAATGTTATGTAATATTATAAATACATATTTATATTGGATATATATGATATCTAAATCCTTAATATCAATCTATAGATAATGGAATTTTTACCACATGTACAACTTTTAATTATAAAAAGTTAATTTTTGACTCATGTTCCAAATATCGACAAAATAACCATCATTAACTTATATTATTATATAAAATGTTTATAACATGTTAATAAGAGATATTGAAGGAATAATAATCCTGAAAAAAGTTATGAAGCAAGTATAAATTACCTTTACTTTATTATTCAAGAGATTAATTAATGAACAAGCCTAGTCGGACACGAGGTATGTGACATCATCTCAATCTCCTTTCATTGAGGAATATTATGATTTATACATGACATTTTTTATACGGTGTATAAACCCCTTTGAATTTTCATTTCATTAAAGGGAATCTTCTTTTCACATGGAATTTTACTAAATGACATAGGGAATGTTTCGTTTTTTTAAAATATACAATGACAATGACCTTTTTGTTGTTGTGAGCATTATTTAATTTTTGGCTTACTTAATAAGTCTTAATGTTTTTAAATGGAAAATAAACACTATATAATGTTTTAAATATTTTTGGTATTTAAATTTTTTTTTTGAAAATGGATTGGTTATTTCAATATATTTACATGATATTTTTTTATTGAAATGTGGAAATTTTATCTTCATTTATGTTTTTTTATGTGTTATGAGGATGTCATTCTTATTGGGCATTGTTTACATATACTGGTGGTTCCATGATAAACTTAGTGCGGGTGAGCCTGAAATATCTCTCCAATAAATTTTGTATCATGACGGAGGTAAACATTAATGTTTCTCGTAAGAGATTTATGGGAATATACTATGATGGCTATTCTAAATGTAAATCCCTATATAGCTATGAAATCAACAACTTAAGTAAGTTTTGGATGCCACAAGTTACATTTATGATTTATGATTTCTATGTGTTATTCATAAATCTTAGGATTTCATGAGGTATGTTAATTAGATTATACTTGGTATGAATTGATGGAATAATGTTTTCTTTCTTTATTTTATATTCCAAACTATGCTTTTTATACTCATTCCATGTTTTTTTGAAATGTTTGTCACATGACTTAAAGATGAATAATGTAAAGGATGTGATCATGGAAAAGTCATGTTGTCTAAAACATGGAACTAGACATGACACAGTTTTTTTCAGGACATATTATTTTATGAAAAAAATGGATACCGAGTAGATATGTAAACTTTGTAATATTTGAGATTTAATGTAATAGTAATGGATTATTTATCTAAAACTCTAAACGTGAATATATTCTCAATGTGAATTATTAACATAATTCAAGATTATGTATTTGTTAAGGTTGGGTCCTTATAGTTGGTATCAAAGGTCAATTTAGAAAACATTAGGATTTAGGGTATTGTTAAATTAATATCTATAAATTAATTAATGTTAATATTGAAATGATATAGTATTTGAAGATTACCATGTTGCTTCACTTATGATATGTTTGTTCAGAATGGTTTTTCTTATAGGAAATAGGGCATCAATGTTGGGATGACCTCAAAAGGAAATGACTTTCCAAATAAGAATCCTGAGATGGTCAGAATCAGAATTGAATAGTTTACTACAGTGATGGACATGTTTACTCAATAGATAAATGGTGGTTGTGTTCATTGATGATATTTTAGTTTATTATAATAGTAAAGAGAAGCATGGATGTTATTTAAGGGTTGTCTTGCAAACCTTAAAAGAAAAGAAATTGTATGGAAAATTCTGCAAGTGTGGGTTTTTGTTAAATAAATGTCATTCCTTGGTCACAGTTTGTCTAAATATAGAAAAGCTATTGATCCTGCTAAAACGAAAGTTATTTAAGAAGGTACAAGACCACAAATATAACTATGATCCACAGTTTTCTTGGTTTAGTAGGTTGTTTTTTGAGGTTTGTTGAAAACGTTTCCTGGTTATCTATACCACTAACTATGTAAACACAAAAATGAGTTACATTAATCTTGAAAAAATAATGTGAAGATTGTTTTCAAAAATTGAAAAAAAGATTGATGAATTCTTCAATGTTGGCACTGCCTTCCAGAGATGGTGGATTTTTTATATATAGTGATGCTTTATTGAAGGGACTTAGGTTTTTCTTAATGTAGGAAGATCAAGTAATTGCTTATAATTCACGTCAGTTAAAACCTCATGAGTTAAATTAACCTACACATGAATAGAAATTAGATGCAATTTTGTTTTTGAATTAAAAATTTGAAGGCATCATTGTTATGGAGTAAAGTGTGAAATATATACGGATCAAAAAAAAATTAAGTATATATTCACTCAGAAAGAATTAAACATGAGACAGAGAAGACAAAAAGAATTAACCAAGGATTAGGATCGTAAGATTTATTACCATCTGAGAAATACAAATAAAGTGGTTGATGCTTTGAGTTGAAAAACTTATTCTACATTAACCATGTTAGGTTTGGAGCAAGAAACATTGATTAATGATTTGTTGAACTTTGGAATATATGTTGTTGGGGTTGGAGAATCCTTTTTTCTGGTGATAGTGAAATCATCCCTAGAATATTGAATTAAGAAAGTGCTGAATGAAGATAGTGAGTTGTAGAAAAAGGTAGAGTTGGTTCAGAAGGGTATGTTGCCTGAATTTAACATTGATAATGATTGTGTTTTGAGGTTTGGAAAGAGATTATGTGTGCATTGTGATTCACAGTTAAAGAAAGTGTTATTAATTGAAACTCATAGTTTAACATTTTCAGTTTATCTAGGTAGTACAAAGATGTACAGAGATCTTCAGAAGTATTACCTGTGATATGGAATGAAAAAAGATATTGCTGACATTACTATGAAGTGTTTGACTTGTCAACAGGTTAAAGCAGAGCAGAAGATAAAGAAAGGGATTCTTCAGTCTTTACCAGTTCTAGAGTGGAAATCATAAAATATATCCATGGATTTTATTTTGGGATTACAAAAAAATAATGAGGTAATAATGCAATATGGGTTATTGTCGATCGATTGACTTAATTGGCTCATTTCCTTCCTATCCAAGATAATCTGTCTCAAGATCAACTTTTTCAGCTATATGTTAAAGAGATATATTGGTTGAATGGAGTTACCCTCTCCATTGTATCTTATTAGGACCTCAAGTTTGCTTCAAACTTTTGGAATGGCCTTCATATGTTTTTGGGTACTGAATTAAATTTTAGTACATCTCTCATCGACAATCAGATGGGCAGTTATAACAAACAATTCAGAAATTGGAAGATATGCTATGAGTTTGCTCAATGGATTACCATGGAAGATGGGACCAACATCTTTCATATGTAATGACCCAAAGATTCATTAATCGAAATCCATCTTGATCAAATTAAATGTCTCTTTATGTTTATATAAATTGTCAACTTCTTTGGTTTTATGTTAAGAATTTTGACCGTTGCTAATATATTCATTGAACAGTGATCACATGATTAGTATAAATATAGGACATTAACAAATCCAATTTACTCAGACAAAGGAAGCGATGGCCTCAACCAGTAGAAATACCCCATATGAAGCCCATTTTTTAGATCTCGGAGAAGTGGTGGTGAATTTGGGCTTCGCCCTTGACCAAGCCCAAGATGAGCTTCATTATGTCAAGCTTGAACGTGACCGTCTATGGGAAAAGTGGAAGTTAATAGAAATTATCACATGAGCGATGTTATCCGAGCCACCCCAAGAGTTTGTCACCATCGCACACCTTACCCTTAGGTCTTATGAAGCTATTTTAAGGGGTTATGTAACAAATAAGTAGTACTATGTTCACGTACATTATTTTTGAATATAATAATGAATATAAATTTTAGTCATTTTTGATACATTGTAAATAGTTTTTAAAGTCCAAATGGTTTTTTTAGTTATTATTTAATTAAGAAATCTATTTTATTAAATTAAGGGATTTTTGATTTAAAGAATATTTAAATAAAATAATAATAATAATATTAAATTAATTTTTATTAAAGATAAATGATATTATAATTTTATGAATGCAATTATAATTTTTATTATGGTTTGAAAGCCATTTCTGTCAAAACCCGTGAATTTTCGATAAATATCGGTTTTTATTTTAAAAGTAAAAATTAACACACTTAGAAAATTATTAAAATAAAATAAATGCTATTTCTGGAATCAGGATGTCGAAATTATCCAATGGTGAATTTTTCAAAATTTTCTGAGACAATCAAAATTTTCGGTAAAAATTAAATATCGTTTAAATATATAATGCATTTTATGACATCATAATGACACAATAGTGATGTAATAAAATACTATAATCTTAATTTTAAGCCTATATATGTTTTAAAATTGAAATAATGTGATTTTGGGATTGTTTGACTTACTTTTCAAAGCATTAATGGACCCCTCAAGAATTATTCAACACTTTGCCTTTTTAAATTAATTTCCATGGGAGTGTGACTCACCTCCACATAAGCAACCTTATTAATTTAAGAAGTTCAGACTTTGGGCTTATAAAATATTGTTTTCCTCTTCCCTTTTCCAAAACACATGGGCAAAAACCGTGGGATGGTTTGTGGTTTTCATTAATTTAATGTAAGGAGACCCAAACCTAAATAATAATGTCTTCCCTCACCTTTCCTATATAAACCCACCCAAGATCCCACTTCTTCCTCACTCAAAGCCTTTAGAGTTCGTCCAAACTCTTCCATAATCTCTCTAGAATCCTCCCATGGTGACCCAAGCTCCCAATAAGCCTCTCACAAGCCTCTCTCTAGCCTTTGGAATCACACTTCCAAGTAAGGGTTTTTTCTTCCTTTCTCATTTTTGTCAATTTTCTTTAAATTGTATTCCCCTTTAAATTTCAATTATGAATGTCGGAGTATGGTTTTTAACCTCCACCATACATCCCTATTATTGTTTTAATGATGGGATACCCCTTTATCTCTCATTAAAGGCCTCTCATGTACACCCGTTACTATGCCGAAATTCCGAAAGGAACTTCTCTCTCCTCATTTACATTCAAGCAGTACTTTTGTATCATGAATCTAAATTCCATTACAATTGTTGGGACATGTATCTATATTAAATCCTTACTGTCCATTACATTTAAATATGATTAGGAACCCATTTCTCTCTCATGACCCATTTATATGAATTCTTATGTCACGTCGTTACGTTGTCGAAACCGCACTGATTTTCAAAGCCAATGTCATTGTGTAGTGAATACCATGCCCATTTCTCCATCAAGGGTATTCACCTTTATGAACATTTACATATTGATTACAAAGTTTCATGTATGAATTCCACATTCCTTTATCGTGGAATAAATGATTATGTTTTATGAATCCATGTTTTATGATCCATGTGGCACACTTATGCATGAAATGAAATGTTTAAGAAGGGTGCGCCCTTATAGCGCTCCAATGCATTGGGTAATGTATAGTATCATGTTACGTCATGTGCAATGAGTGTTGACTCATGCTAATTCCAGTGCAATGAGGTTTTACTCGTGCTTTATGTGCAATGAGGATTTACTCATGCTCCCTGTGCAATGAGCCTTGGATCATGCTAATTCCATGTTATGTATTGTTGCCACATTTCCATGTTATGATTATCATGCTTTATCATGCCTTTATGTTCATGTTTTTCTTATGATATATTGATATGCCTATTTTATAACATGTATTTTACTCCTCATGTTATTCCATGTGTACTCCCATATTAGGCTTTATTTCTCACCCTTTTCTTATGAATGTCCTCAGGTTATCCCATGCAATGCTAAGTACGAAGGAATATAGTGGTCATGTAAAGGAAGTTTCCAATAAAGATGTTGTATTTAGGTTTTATGTTTTTATGTAATGATCCTGAGCCCCAAAGACACTAAACCACTCGATCTTCTTTGTTGTATCAAGTGATGTTTTATGTAATAAATCATGTTTAAGTTGTCATAAAAAGAAGGGTTTTCATAGTTGCTATCAGAGGATAGGTTTAGTTATTTTTGGGATTAAGAAACCCTAGTAAAGCCATAGATACAAGACTAAGTATAATACGAACATCCCTATGTTTTGGTAAGTACTAAGTAAGTGGTTTATCAAACAAATACATCCATGTCTCGATACGATCAGGTAGAGGTGGATCTGGCACAGATGTATCCTAGGGGTAAATCCCGAAGACACCGCTTTGAGATAGAATCGAACGAGAACTGGTGCACGACAACGGGCCTTGCTGCACTCTTGGTTACGACACTCCTGGGGGATATGTTTTGATAAATTCACAAGCTTAGTATGAACCCTTATTAAGGGAATTAAAAAAAATGCCCTTAAGAATATATGTTAGAAAGTAGATCATGAAAAGCCTAGATTGAAGCCGATAGACTCATGAGTTAAGGAAATAAAAGTTTATTTATAAGTCATCAAATTTTTTCTTTGGATTACCCTTTATTTGTTACCCCTAACTTTCCTTTTATTCCAGCCAATGGCCGATAATATGAGGACTCGGGCTAACAACTGTTGTAAATATCAGTGTAATGACTGTACTAATGAGATGCCAAATCCAATGGGAGAGGGAATCGTGAACTTTGTCATGCTTCTCTCTCAGCTAACTCAAGTTTTGAATAGAAACATGGGTCAAGAGGAACGTTCAACCCCCCTAAGAAAGAACAAGTCGCTATCGAGTGCTTCATGAGGCAAAGGCCTCCTACTTTTAGTGGATCATCTGATCCCACGATCGCTGAACAATGGATCAACTCCATTGAAAAGATATTCTCCATCCTCCAATGTTATGAAGAAGAGAAGGTTCTCCTTCCGGCTTATCATATGGAGGGTTAATCTGATCAATGGTGGACGTTTATCAAAAATATGAATCCTGAGGAGGAGATATAGGCGTTGGAATGGAAGGATTTCCGGAAGATGTTTTTTGATAAATATTTTCCGTGCACTCTCCGGCTTAAGATGGAAAGGGACCTCCTTTCCCTCAAGTAAAAAGATGAAGAATCTGTTGGAGCGTACGAGGCAAACTTCACAAGGCTTACACAATATGCTTCCGGCTTTGTCGTTACCCCTGAATGCAAGGTTGACTGCTTCTTTGGTGGTCTGAAGCCTAGATTGCGGAAAGCATTAGCGATCCGTGACTTCGACAGCTATGAGGAAATTGTCCGATTTGCCCTCAAGGTCGAAATGGAGATTGGGGAATCATAGGGGTATCATGGGTACAAGAAGCGTAAGGTGGAATTCAATGCTGGTGGTCCGATGGATAAATCCAACCGTTCTAAGAAGATCCAGCACACCACTTGCCAAAACCGCGGAAGGAAGAACCCTGTAAATTGCCTTAAAGGGACTAGAAAATGTTTCAGGTGTGGAAGAGAAGGGCACCTAGCTGTTAACTATTGGCAAGAAAGACCTATGGCTGCAACAGAGGAGATGAATGCTCCGTTTGAACCTTAACGCATTGTTCAATGCTACAAATACAAAGAACCGGGTCATTTTGCAAATCAGTGCCCTAATCCAAGGGTTTTCGGGGACAACCAACAACCTCCAAGGCAGAAAGGAAGAGCTTTTGCCATCACTTCTACCGAAGTGAACCCTGAAAACGAAGTGGTGATAGGTATGCTAGTTATTCATTCAAGAATAGTGAATGTACTTTTTGATTCAGGTTCTACGCATTCTTTTATATTTCAAAAGTTTAGTAGAACAATCCCAGCACCACCACAAATCATAGAAGTAAAGATGTCGGTGAGTATGGAAAATGGGGCAATCATTGCATCCCATGAATATAAGTCCTCCTCTGTTATAGTCTGTGGATTTAACTTCCCGGTGAACCTCTTCATACTCCCTCTGGTGGAATTTGATGCAATTCTTGGCATGGATTGGCTTTCCTTATATGGAGCCAACATAAATTGTCGGGAGAGGAAAATTACACTCTATATAGAGAATCGACCCCCGATTCATTACAAGTGTCAAGAGGAAGATGAATCTCATTTAGCTCCATCATCTCAAGAATGGATATTACTGCCTTATGAGCACTCATATTAGGATCTGTTGATTGAGTCCAAGGAAGAAAACATCCTTGAAGAAATGCTTATTGTGAGGGAATTCGCTGAAGTGTTTCCTGAGGAACTGCCTGGTCTTCCTCCTAGAAGAGATGTTGAGTTCTCAATTGAACTTATACCTGGGGCACTACCAATATCCAAGACTCTATATAGAATGGTTGTTATTGAGCTTTAAGAGATGAATAAAAAACTACAATTGAATCTAGATAAAGAGTTTATACACCCAACTGCTTCACCATGTGGTGCACCATTCCTCTTTGTCAAGAAGAAGGATGGGTCAATGCGGCTTTGCATCGATTATCGTGAACTTAACAAAATCATGAAAAAGAACAAGTATCCTCTCCAAAGAATATATTACTTGTTTGATCAGCTGTGTAACACCCCGAGCTTCCATGATACGCTTCTCATTCAATAATGCAATAGCTTGCATTGAACGCAACTTCGAGTTCTAAAACACCGTGACTAATCAAAGTAGCCGTTACGAATAGTAATAACCACTTTTTAAAATTATAGAAATTTTATATTTCAAAATGGACTTCATTTTTGGATTCGGAATATCGAAATTAGCCTATGTTGAATTTTTGGTATTTTTATGAGAACTTCTACTTTTTTATGAATAGTTAAAAATACTTAAAAACAACTTTTTTAATCAAAATAATTTATAATGATAAATTATAATATTTAGTGGCTTTAAAGTATAATTAGAATATATTTTTACCATTTTATCCAATGGTGGTCATTAGAATTAATTTAACATTGAAATTGGACATAAACAATTGTCAATCTTTTGATATAAATTGTTTCTTAAAAACACGCTATTTGTTGTGACAGCGGGAATTAATTATAAAATTAATTAATGCAACTTATATGTTTGGAATTTTGTAAAATAGACATCATTTTTGAATTCGGAATATCAATTATAGCTTAGTGTGAAATTTTGGCATTATTCTGAAAAACATCAATTTTTGATGAATAGTGAAACCACTAAGTGGTAGTTAAATAACTGATTTTTCGTTTAAATTAAATACTACCAATTCTGTGGTTTGATTTTCAAAAATCCAACATACATGGTTGTCATTAAGAAGTAAAATGTGGTTCAATGAGATCAAAATAATTTTTTGGTGAATAGTAACTTTTAAGTTCTTAATCGCGATTAGAGGTAATTAGTGTAGTTTAAGGTAAAAATAATGTTTTAATAATATGAGATGAGCTTGACACATGTCCTACTCCTATTGGATGATTCATGGCCGACCAATACAACCCATTGGTCAACTTGGGGACCCCATGGAGCCACTTTAGTTGGAAAATGACATTAATAGATATTTATTTAATGTTAAAATTAAATTGACACAAACATGAGTTGTTTTACTAAACCAGTTTTTAAGTGGGGTTACACAAGTCCAAATTTTGACTATAAATATTCATTAGAAATCTAAAAATATTTCCTACATCATAGTATTTTTTTTATAATTTTTAGACATTAAATAAATTAAATTATATATGACATCATTATGATGCAGTGATGACCTCATTATTTAACGATTTAAATAAAATGAGAAGATAATGCAAAATCCAAGGCTTACACTTGTCCAAAGCCTATTGGATGAGGAGATTTAGAACCCTTATCACCTTTTCCACGAATTATATAAGTGTGGGACCTTTAGAATCCGAAAGGCATTGTAAAATAATGTAACATTTCAATCTTTCCAAAAGAGCCCCTCCTCTCCACTTATAAAAGGCCCCCACCTCTCCCACCTTATTCACACCGTCAATCCATTTGGCTCAGCCAACCTCTGACCAAATACTCTCCCAACATCCCTACCTTACTCCTAGAAGCCTCACTTGGGTCATAATTCTTCCCAAGGAAGCCTTTGGATCAAATCAAAAAGAGTTACCCGATTTTGAGGTAATGTCTTCTCTAATGTTGTTTTGTTTTATTTTTCCTCTCCAACCCCCTAAACTCTTTTTATTCATTTCTTTTGTAACAACACCAGTATCCTCAATATATTAGGATGTTTTTATAAGAATGATTCGAGCTACACTTACACACACCTACAGCTAATGGTTAAAGAACATACAGTTTCGGTGGATGGCGAATTTCTGCCTCACGAAACGATGATTGTTCAACACTCATATAACACCTTCAAAGGTGGACATTAAGATGTCACTATTTTTATATATGATATATAATATGTTTATGTTTTACTTATGCTTCTGTATTTCTTATTTATGGCATACTTTATGATTTCCATTATGGGTAAAACGCGATAATTTCATTTTAGGAAGTGCGGACTACCGCCCCCTCAAAGTGATTTGAATCGTTAATGCCATATGTGGGATGTATAAAGGATGGAGTAAATGGTATTATACACTATATTATATACTGGAATTATATTATAAATTTATATCATTATGATTTCGTTCCATTAAATATGAAATTGAAATGAAAGTAGCGTTCATGCGTACGTACGGCTTATCGTCTCCATGAACGGTGCATTTCATTTCTTACCTCTAAATGTTACGTAATATTATAAATGAATGTATATACTGGATATATAAGATATATATGACATCTAAATCATGAATATAATTCTGGAGATAATGGATATTCTACCACATAAACAACTTGTAATTATAAGAAGTTTATTGTTGACTCAAGTAACAAAGATCGACAAAACTACCGTTATTAACTTAAATAATTACATAATGTTCATATCATTGTAATAAGTGATATAATAAAGATAATGAAATTGAAAATGGTTCTTAATAAGGTATATATTAACTCTATTTTATTATTCAGGAGGTTAAAGAACGGTTGAGTCAAGTCAGACACGAGGTAAGGGAACTTCTTAACCCAACTTCCATTCATTGGGTTAATCTCCTACTTTCAAATTATGTCATGATATTATTATGTCATATCTTTTATTTGTACTTTATTTATGTGTATATATAATGAATACACATAATAGATCTATTTTATTTAAAAAATGATCTTTGTAAGGGAACTTCTTAACCCAATTACCATTCTTTGGGTTAATCTCCTACTTTCAAATTATGTCATGATATTATTATGTATTATTTTGTATTTTTACTTTATTTATGTGTACCTATAGTGAATACACATAATAGATCTATTTTATTTTAAAAATGATCTTTTTAAGGACTTCTTCTTAATCTCCTTTCATTGAGGCGTATTTGGCTTTATACACAACTTTCTTTTATACGGTGTATAAAACCCCTTTGACTTTTATGTTTATTCAAAAGGAATCTTTTTTATACGAAGCATTTTACTAAACGAAAAAAGGGAATGTTTTTCTTTCCGTACTTATGCGGCGACAATGACTTCTCCGCCGCCGTGACCATTATTTGAGTTTCGGCTTCCTCTACAATCCATCATTTTTTTTAATGAAAAATAAATACAAAGTTTTAACTTTCTTTTATTTTGGTATTGAAAATGGTTTAGAAAGCGTTTTTATTATATCAATGTGTTGTATTGATATCTTGTGATTGAAATGTGGAAATGTTATGTTTCCTTTATGCATGTTTTATGTGATATGATTATGTTATGGTTTATGATATGTTTAAACCTATTCATATGAGGAATGCATTGGACTTAATAAGTGACGGGTGGAGCCCGCTATAGCTCCTCGATGCATCGGCAGGTCTCATGAGACAAACTAGTGTCTTGGCACGAGTCCTTGACAAAATCTTATTTGTGGTCTTGGCACGAGGCCTTGGCTATGTGGTTATGATAGTATGGCATTATGCATTCCATCATTATGAAAGTGGTTATTGATATTGCATGTGATTATTCGACCAGTAGAATATCCATGTGAATAAGTAAATGGCATTATCTCATTTTATTTTTGCCATATTATTCTGAAGTTCAAGTTTAAAAAGGATTTTGTTTTAGCTATACATTGCCTTAAATGTTAATGTTTATTTATGAAATCTTCCGCAATATTGTTATCCTTACTGAGCATCTGAGCTCACCCCTTTCAATGTTTTAATATTTTCCAGGATGTGAAGAAGTATTTTATGAATGACCTGCAGGGATTGTGAGAAGAGGATATGAGTGTTGACTATGGAGACTTTGTTATTGTAGTTTTTCACATTATGATGTAATGTAACGTTTACGAATGTATCTAGTGTTTCCAAGGCTACTAAACTAATCGGACTTTCGAGACTTGATCTTTTGTGATCATGCCAATGTTACGAAGTAATGCACCGACTCTGGGTAGCTGGGGTCGGGGCATTACAGTTGGTATCAGAGGTAGTTTAGTACTATCCTTGGAAGCTAGATGTAGATAAACTCTGATTAGAGCACATAGCCCAAATATAGACTTTGAGGATTAGTATAGAAGAACTTCCTATAATTTTGGTATTATAGAGATGTTATGAGTTTTCCGAGCAATACATCCCTGTCTGGATACGAGCAGGTTGAGGCGGATTTGGCACAGATGTACCTAGGGGTAAAACCCGAAAACACCGCTTTGAGCTAGACTCGAATGGGAACTGGTGCACGACAACGGGCCTTGCTGCACTCTTGGTTACGACACTCCCGGGGGATATGCTTAGGATAATTCTCATTTTCTTTACAAACCACTATGAACGGTTATGAGTATATACTTCCTCAAAGAAAACCTTTTTATGATTATGGATTATATCCATAAATAGTTCAATTTATGTTAAGTATTTTATAAGTATGGAATTATGTATTTTGATTCATAAACTAATATAGTTTATGCCATTGTATAGAAATGGCGCCCAGTAGAAGGAATGTGAACTCCAGCAATACGTATGATCCAAAGAGTAAGAAGTATCGTATCTTTCACGGTATTAAGCCAACATTTCGAAGGGAAATAGTCTCCCATGTGTTATCAACATATGAAGAAATAGTATCATGTGTTAATAAGATAAGTAAATAATTCTCTGAGTCCTATGGCTTTGAAGCGAAGCAAGAGATGAAAGGGATGGAAGAGAGAATGATGGATAAAGGGATGAGGGGAATGAAGAATTTTCCAATATGTGTTAATTGTGGGAAGAAACATCATGGAACTTGCCTAATGGGAATGGGAGTTTTTTATAAGTGTAGAGAAAAAGGACACAAAGTGCGTGACTGCAGGGGTAAGAAAATGGTTTCAAATATACAATGCTTCTTCTTCAAGGATTGGGGATATTACGCAAACCAATGTCCAAATCATCAGAGTATGCCCCAAATGATGTTATTGGATAATAATCAAGTTATGATACTACCACAGATGAGGAGTAATGATTAGAGTTCTTATGTTTTTATTAAAGAATTTTGTAATTTGAGTGTTGTATCAATGATGTACTGGTTATAATAATTATGGAGTATATAAGGATTGTACTGCAGTACTTTTTGATTTCAGTAAGGTTTTAATATGATTAAGAAAATCATATTTTTAGTATGTGACAATAAGAGAAAATTTTCTCTATTTGGGGAATCTGATGTTACAATTGATTTTGGAATTAAGAGACCTTTTAGAGAAAGTCTGGACAGAGGTATTTTGGATAACTATAAAGGTTGGAGTGGATTAAGTTGATCTTTGGATAGTATTGTTTAAGGTTAAACAAATTATGAAGATTATTTTTGGAATATTATGATACTATAGTTTTAGGAAAAGGACAACCTGCAGGGTGGGGCATAACCCGTCGCGTCGGACAAAGCTGCAGGAATCGAACCCACAATCATAGTGCGACAGGCCTTTATTTCCTACCACTAGCCTACAGGAAGTCCCTGGTTATTACAAAATAATTTTACTAATCTAAATGGTATGTGTTAACATTTGGAACCTTATACAATTAGGATAAATAGAATATTTTTGAGTTCTGTTACCATTTGGAGTAAAAGTTGGGTTTGTGGTAAAAATTTATTAACGAATTAAAGTATACATAACAAGTATGTATATTCCCTTACGTTCTTAGTAAATCTCCTAAATAAATTCCTCAACATTATAAAAGGTAACTTAAAACAAAAATGTTGTCGGTTAACTTTTCCAACTGGGGATTCAATGACCGTTTAACCAATCACAAGTTTGTGATTTTCTTGTGGTTAAACTTTCTCCTAATCCTGTTTTCTATAACTCTCCATCAGACCTTGATGGTTTGTTTCTCCTCCATATCCATATTTTCATAGAATCCTAGAATGGGCTATATCGGGTGACCTTTGTACTTATCTTGCTTTATTTTAATGTTATATATTTATTAACCTCATTTCTGATGTGGGTTTTCCTCAAAGGTATTTTCTCTTTTCAACCTTTTATTTTCAAAGAAAAATTTCAAATTGTGAGGACGCAATTTATTGAAGGAGGGGAGAATGTAACACCCCGAGCTTCCATGATACGCTTCTCATTCAATAATGCAATAGCTTGCATTGAACGCAACTTCGAGTTCTAAAACACCGTGACTAATCAAAGTAGCCGTTACGAATAGTAATAACCACTTTTTAAAATTATAGAAATTTTATATTTCAAAATGGACTTCATTTTTGGATTCAGAAAATTGAAATTAGCCTATGTTGAATTTTTGGTATTTTTCTGAGAACTACTTTTTTATGAATAGTGAAAAATACTTAAAAACAACTTTTTTAATCAAAATAATTTATAGTGATAAATTATAATATTTAGTGGCTTTAAAGTATAATTAGAATATATTTTTACCATTTTATCCAATGGTGGTCATTAGAATTAATTTAACATTGAAATTGGACATAAACAATTGCCAATCTTTTGATATAAATTGTTTCTTAAAAACACGCTATTTTTTGTGACAGCGGGAATTAATTATAAAATTAATTAATGCAACTTATATGTTTGGAATTTTGTAAAATAGACATCATTTTTGAATTCGGAATATCAATTATAGCTTAGTGTGAAATTTTGGCATTATTCTGAAAACATCAATTTTTGATGAATAGTGAAACCACTAAGTGGTAGTTAAATAACTGATTTTTCGTTTAAATTAAATACTACCACTTCTGTGGTTTGATTTTCAAAAATCCGACATACATGGTTGTCATTAAGAAGTAAAATGTGGTTCAATGAGATCAAAATAATTTTTTGGTGAATAGTAACTTTTAAGTTCTTAATCGCGATTAGAGGTAATTAGTGTAGTTTAAGGTAATAATAATGTTTTAATAATATGAGATGAGCTTGACACTTGCCCTACTCCTATTGGATGAGTCATGGCCGACCAAGACAACCCATGGGTCAACTTGGGGACCCCATGGAGCCACTTTAGTTGGAAAATGACATCAATATATATTTATTTAATGTTAAAATTAAATTGACACAAACATGAGTTGTTTTACTAAACCAGTTTTTAAGTGGGGTTACACAAGTCCAAATTTTGACTATAAATATTCATTAGAAATATAAAAAGATTTACTACATCATAGTATTTTTTTTATAATTTTTAGACATTAAATAAATTAAATTATTTATGACATCATTATGATGCAGTGATGACCTCATTATTTAACGATTTAAATAAAATGAGAAGATAATGCAAACTCCAAGGCTTACACTTGTCCAAAGCCTATTGGATGAGGGGAATTCGAACCCTTATCACATTAGCCACGAATTATATAAGTGTGGGACCTTTATAATCCGAAAAGCATTGTACAATAATGTAACATTTCAATCTTTCCAAAAGAGCCGCTCCTCTCCACTTATAAAAGGCGCCCGCCTCTCCCACCTTATTCACACCATCAATCCATTTGGCTCGGCCAAACTCTGCCCAAATACTCTCCGAACATCCCTACCTTACTCCTAGAAGCCTCACTTTGGGCAGAATTCTTTCCAAGGAAGCCTTTGGCTCAAATCAAAAAGAGTTACCCGATTTTGAGGTAATGTCTTCTCTAATGTTGTTTTGTTTTATTTTTCCTCTCCAACCCCCTAAACTCTTTTTATTCATTTCTTTTGTAACAACACCAGTATCCTAAATATACTAGGATGTTGTTATAATAAGGATTCGAGCTACACTTACACACACCTACATCTAATGGTTAAAGAACATACAGTTTCTGTGGATGGCGAATTTCTGCCTCACGAAACGATGATTGTTCAACACTCATATAACACCTTCAAAGGTGGCCATTAAGATGTCACTATTTTTATATATGATATATAATATGTTTATGTTTTACTTATGCTTCTGTATTTCTTATTTATGGCATACTTTATGATTTCCATTATGGGTAAAACGCGATAATTTCATTTTAGGAAGTGCGGACTACCGCCCCCTCAAAGTGATTTGAATCGTTAATGCCATATGTGGGATGTATAAATGATGGAGTAAATGGTATTATACAATATATTATACTGGAATTATATTATAAATTTATATCATTATGATTTCGTTCCATTAAATATTAAATTGAAATGAAAGTAGCGTTCATGCGTACGTACGGCTTACCGTCTCCATGAACGGTGCATTTCATTTCTTACCTATAAATGTTACGTAATATTTTAAATGAATGTATATACTGGATATATAAGATATATATGACATCTAAATCATGAATATAATTCTGGAGATAATGTATATTCTACCACATAAACAACTTGTAATTATAAGAAGTTTATTGTTGACTCAAGTACCAAAGATCGACAAAACTACCGTTATTAACTTAAATAATTACATAATGTTCATATCATTGTAATAAGTGATATAATAAAGATAATGAAATTGAAAATGGTTCTTAATAAGGTATATATTAACTCTAGTTTATTATTCAGGAGGTTAAAGAACGGTTGAGTCAAGTCAGACACGAGGTAAGGGAACTTCTTAACCCAACTTCCATTCATTGGGATAATCTCCTACTTTCAAATTATGTCATGATATTATTATGTCATATCTTTTATTTGTACTTTATTTATGTGTAGATATAATTAATACACATAATAGATCTATTTTATTTAAAAAATGATCTTTGTAAGGGAACTTCTTAACCCAATTACCATTCTTTGGGTTAATCTCCTACTTTCAAATTATGTCATGATATTATTATGTATTATTTTGTATTTTTACTTTATTTATGTGTACCTATAGTGAATACACATAATAGATCTATTTTATTTTAAAAATGATCTTTTTAAAGACTTCGTCTTAATCTCCTTTCATTGAGGCATATTTGGCTTTATACACAACTTTCTTTTATACGGTGTATAAAACCCCTTTGACTTTTATGTTTATTCAAAAGGAATCTTTTTTATACGAAGCGTTTTACTAAACAAAAAAAAGGGAATGTTTTTCTCTCCGTACTTATGCGGCGACAACGACTTCTCCGCCGCCGTGACCATTATTTGAGTTTCGGCTTCCTCTACAAGCCATCATTTTTTTTAATGAAAAATAAATACAAAGTTTTAACTTTCTTTTATTTTGGTATTGAAAATGGTTTAGAAAGTGTTTTTATTATATCCATGTGTTGTATGGATATCTTGTGATTGAAATGTGGAAATGTTATGTTTCCTTTATGCATGTTTTATGTGATACGATTATGTTATGGTTTATGATATGTTTAAACCTATTCATATGAGGAATGCATTGGACTTAATAAGTGACGGGTGGAGCCCGCTATAGCTCCTTGATGCATCGGCAGGTCTCATGAGACAAACTAGTGTCTTGGCACGAGGCCTTGACAAAATCTTTTTTGTGGTCTTGGCACGAGGCCGTGGCTATGTGGTTATGATAGTCTGGCATTATGCATTCCATCATTATGAAAGTGGTTATTGATATTGCATGTGATTATTCGACTAGTAGAATATCAATGTGAATAAGTAAATGGCATTATCTCATTTTATTTTTTCCATATTATTCTGAAGTTCAAGTTTAAAAAGGATTTTGTTTTAGCTATACATTGCCTTAAATGTTAATGTTTATTTATGAAAGCTTCTGCAACATTGTTATCCTTACTGAGCATCTGAGCTCACCCCTTTCAATGTTTTAATATTTTCCAGGATGTGAAGAAGTATTTTATGAATGACCTGTAGGGATTGTGAGAAGAGGATATGAGTGTGGACTATGGAGACTTTGTTATTGTAGTTTTTCACTTTATGATGTAATGTAACGTTTACGAATGTATCTAGTGTTTCCAAGGCTACTAAACTAATCGGTCTTTCGAGACTTGATCTTTTGTGATCATGCCAATGTTACGAAGTAATGCACTGAGTCTGGGTAGCTGGGGTCGGGGCGTTACAAGCTGCATGGAGCACAATACTTCTCCAAGGTGGATTTGTAGTCACGATATTATCAAGTAAGGGTGAAGAAGGAAGATGTCCCCAAAACTGCTTTTCGTACAGGATACTGTCACTATGAATTCATAGTAATTCTTTTCGGACTCACCAATGCTCCATAAATATTCCTGGACATGATGAATAGAGTCTTTAGAGATTACACTGACAATTTTTTTGTAGTCTTTATAGATGATATTCTAATATACTGCAAAACCAAGGAGGATCATGAGGAGCATTTAAAAACTATACTAGAGACTTTGCGCAAGGAGAATCTCTATTCAATGTATAGAAAGGGTGAGTTCTGGTTGAATTAGTTATCATTATTGGGCCATATCATCACAATCAATGGGATATCTGTGGACCCCTCCAAAACAGATGCAATTGAGGGATGGCCGAGGCCAACATCGGTAACGGATATCCGTAGCTTCTTGGGGTTAGCTCGATATTATCGACGATTTGTGAGGAATTTCACACAATTGTCCAACCCTCTTACCAAGCTATCTCAGAAGGGAGTAGTGTTTTCTTGGATTGATGAATGTGAAGAAAGCTTCAAGGAGTTGAAAAGGAGGCTTATCACTGTGCTTGTGCTCACTTTACCCACAAGTGGGGAACTTTTTGTGGTATTCAGTGATTATTCAAAGAAGGTATTAGAATTTGTGCTGATGCAGAATGATAAAGTGATATCCTATGCCTCAAGGCAGTTGAAAATTCATGAGAGAAACTATCCATCACATGATCTAGAGTTGGCGGCGGTGATCTTTGCCTTGAAAATCTGGTAGCATTATCTTTATGGAGAGAAATGTGAAATATATACTGGCCACAAGAGTCTTAAATATATATTCACAAAGAAAGAGCTTAATATGCACCAAAGAATATGTATAGATCTCATCAAGGATTATGATTATTCAATACATTACCACCATGGGAAAGAGAACAAGGTGGAAGATGCCCTAAGTAGAAATGATCCAGAGATTCTATCAATGATGATAATTGAGAAGGATCCAATCTTCTTAGACATGGTAAAGATGGACGTGGGAATCATAAAGAAGGGAACATCATCCATCCTTTCACAAATGATTTCTCAACCATCTCTTTTGGAAAGTTTAAAGGATGCTCAAAAGGATGATGTGGGAATTCAAGAAAAAGTGGAATCTATAAAAAAGGGGAAATCCTTGGAGTTTAATGTTAATGAAAAAGGAATTGTGTGGTTTGGGAAAAGACTATATGTTCCATCAAGTCCAAAGCTGAAGAAGGGACTTTTAGATGATGCACATAGTTCAAATTTCTCTATTCACCCAGGGAGCACAATGATGTATCGAGATCTCCGAGAAAACTTTTGGTGGGATAATATGAAGAAGGAGATCGCTGAATATACATCAAAGTGCATGGTGTGTTAGCAATTGAAGGCAAAGAGGGAGAAGTCTAAGGGGATGATGCAACCATTTCCCATACTAGAATATAAATGGGAGAACATCACCATGGAATTTGTCACCGGAAATCCAAGGACATCCAAAGGAAACAATCCAATCTGGGTTGTTGTGGATCATCTTACAAAGACTGCACACTTAATTTCAATTTGGGACGATTTCTTTTTGGATCAACTGGAACAGATATATATCAGGGGAGTGGTAAGGTTACATGGAGTACCACTATCTATTGTGTCTGACCGAGATCCAAGATTCACCTCTAAGTATTGGAAGAGTCTTCAACATGCCCTGACTATTGAACTGAACTTCAGTAAGTCCTATCATCCTCAAACTGATGGCCAATCCAAGTGGACTATCCCAACACTTGAGGATATGTTGAGAGCTTGCTCAATGGACTTTAAAGGAGGATGGGATCTACATCTTCCTCTAGTTGAGTTCTCTTATAATAACATTTTCCACTCGAGCATCCAAATGGCACCATATGAAGCCCTATATGGGAAAAGGGTCAGAACACTGACATGTTGGGATGAGGTCGGTGAACGTAAGCTGCTTGGACCAGAAATGGTCGATGAAATGGTGGAGAAGGTAAAAACCATTCAGCAGTATATCAAGGCAGCTCAGAGTCAACAGAAGAGTTATGCGGATAATCGTTAACGATACCTTGAGTTTAAAGTTGGAAACATGGTTTTTCTACCCATATCTCTGTGGAAGAAGCTCATGAGGTTTGGAAAGAAAGGGAAGTTATGTCCAAGATACATCGGCCCCTTAGAGATTCTTGATCGTGTCAGGGTTGTGGCCTATCGACTAGCACTTCCACCTGCCATAGACTATGTACATGATGTCTTTCATGTATCCCTCTTAAGGAAGTACATACCAAACACTTCACATGTACTCTCTTCTGAGGTGGTACAATTGGAAGACGATATTTATTATGAGGAGCAACCAGTAAAGATCTAAGATCCTAGAGAAAAAGTTCTATGAAATAAGACAATGCCCCTCGTCAAGGTGTTGTGGAGAAACCACAAGTTTGAAGAAGCAACTTGGGAATCAGATGATGTGATGAAGCTGAGTTACCGACATCTGTTTTAGTGTGGGAAAAGGAAAATTTCAAGGGTGAAATTTCTTAAGGGGGGGATATTGTAACGACCCAAAGATTCATTAATGGAAATCCCTCTTGATCTAATTAAATGTCACTTTATATTTATAAAAATTGTTAACTTTTTGGTTTTATGTTAAGAATTTTGACCGTTTCTAATATAGTCATTGAACAGTGATCACATGATTAGTATAAATATATGACATTAACAAATCCAATTTACTCAGACAAAGGAAGTGAAGGCCTCATCCAGTAGAATTGCCCCATACGAATCCCATTTGTCGGAGCTCAGAAAAGAGGTGGCATATTTGGGATTCACCCTTGACCAAGCCCATGCTGAGCTTCATCATGTCATGCTCGAACATGACCATATACGGGAAAAGTGGAAGTTGATTGAAATTACCACTCGAGCGATGTTATCAGAGCCACCCCAAGAGTCTGTCACAATCGCACACCTTACCCTTAGGTCTTATGCGGCTATTTTAAGGGGTTACATAACAAATAAGTAGTACTATGTTCATATACATTATTTTTGTATATAATAATGAATATAATTTCTAGTCATTTTTGATACATTGTAAATAGTTTTTAAAGTACAAATGGTGTTTTTAGTTATTATTTAATTAAGATATCTATTTTATTAAATTAATGGATTTTTGAATTAAATAATATTTTAATAAAATAATAATAATATTATTAAATTAATTTTTATTAAATATAAATGATATTATAATTTTATGAATGCAATTATAATTTTTATTATGGTTTGAAATCCATTTCTGTCAAAACCCGTGAATTTTCGATAAATGTCGGTTTTTATTTTAAAAGTGAAAATTAACATAATTAGAAAATTATTTAGATAAAATAAATGTTATTTCTGGAATCATGGCGTCAAAATTATCCAAATTTGAATTTTTCATAATTTTCTGAGACATTCAATTTTTGGGTAATAATTAAATACCGTTTAAATATATAATGTGTTTTATGACATCACAATGACACAATAGTGATGTAATAAAATAATATAATGTTTATGTTCGGCCAATATATGTTTTATCATTAAAATAATGTGATTTTGGGTTTTTTTTACTTAGTTTTAAAAGCATTAATGGACCCCTCAAGACTTATTCAACACTTTGCCTTTTAAAATTAATTTCCATGGGAGTGTGACTCACCTCCACATAAGAAACCTTATTATTTTAATAAGTTCAGACTTTGGCCTTATAAAATATTTTTTTCCTCTTCCTTTTTACAAAAACCATTGGGCAAAAACCATGGGATGGTTTGTGGTTTGGATTAATTTAATGTAAGGGGACCGAAACCTAAATAATAATGAATTCCCTCACCTTTCCTAAATAAACCTACCCAAGCTCACACTTCCTCATCACACAAAGCATTTTGATTTCATCAAACCTCTGCCCTAATCCATCTATAATCCTCCCAAGGTGCCCCAATCTCCCAAGAATCCACTCAAAATCCTCTCTCTAGCCTTCGGAAGCACACTTCCAAGTAAGGGGTTTTTCTTCCTTTCTCATTTCTGTCAATTTTCTTTAAATTGTATTCCCCTTTTAATTTCAATTATGAATGTTGTGGTATGGTTTCTCACCTCCCCCATACTTCCCTCTTATTTTTTGAATGATGGTAGACCTCTTTCTCTCTCATTAAATGCCTCCCATGTACACCCGTTACTATTCCGAAATTCCGGAAGGAACTTCTCTCTCCTCATTTACATTCAAGCAATACTTTTGTATCATGAATCTGAATTCCATTAAAATTATTGGGACATGTATCTATATGACCTACTTACATTCCATTACATGTAAATATGATTATGAACCCATTTCTCTCTCATAAAGCATTTATATTAATTCTATTGTCACGTCGTTATGCTGCCGAAATCGCACCGATTTTCTAAGCCAATGTCATTGTGTAGTGAATACCATGCCCATTTCTCCATCAAGGGTATTCACCTTTATACACATTTAATTATTGATTAAAAAATTTCATGTATGAATTCCACATTCCTTTATCATGGAATAAATGATTATGTTTTATAAATCCATGTTTTATGATCCATGTGGCACACTTATGCATGAAATGAAATGTTTACGAAGGGTGCACCCTTATAGCGCTACAGTGCATTGGGTAAGGTATAGTATCATGATACGTCACGTGAAATGAGTGTTGACTCATTCTAATTAAAGTGAAATGAGGGTTTACTTGTGCTTTATGTGCAATGAGGATTTACTCATTCTCCATGTGCAATGAGCCTTGGCTCATGCTAATTCTATGTTAAGTGTTGTTACCACATTTCCATGTTATTATTTTCATGCTTTATCATGCCTTTATGTTCATGTTTTTCTTATGATCTATTGATATTCCTATTGTATAACATGTATTGTACTCCTCATGTTATTCCATGTGTACTCCCTTACTGGGCTTTATTGCTCACCCTTTTCTTATAAATGTTCTCAGGTTATCCCATGTAATGCTAAGTACGAAGGAATGTAGTGTTCATGTAAAAGAAGTTTTCAATAAAGATGTTGTATTTCAGGTTTTATGTTTTTATGTAATGATACTGAGCCCCAAAGACACTAAAAATCTCGATCTTCTTTGTTGTATCAAGTGATGTTTTATATAATAAATCAGGTTTAAGTTTTAATAAAAAGCAGGGTTGTCATATCATAGGTTTAATTTTATAATAATTATTATTTTCATTCCAGTATACAGATGGCTCTATTTGAGGCATTATATAGAAAGTGGTATAGAACTCTAGATTTTTTGGATTAAGAAGGTGAAAGGAAACAAATGGGACCAAAATTGGTAGAAGAGATGGAAGAAAAGGTTCAATTGATTTAGAAGAACATGAGAACATATCAGAGTAGACATAAAAGTAATGTGGATAACCATGGGATAGATCTTTCATTTTAGGTAGGTGATAAGGTCTTTCTCAATGTTTCTCTATGGAAATGTGTGATGTGTTTTGGAAATAATGGAATGTAGATTCCAAGGTTCATTGGACCCTATGAAATCCTGGAAAAAGTTGGATAAGTTGCATATAAAGTTTCTTTACCTCCATGTTTATTCTAGGTACATAATTTTTTTCACGTTTCAATGTTGAGAAATTATATACCAGATTCATCTCATGTTTTTTGTCTATTGGTTGTTCAGTTGGAAGAGAATATCTCTTGTGAGGAACAACCAGTCCAGATTCTTGAACGAAGAGAGAAAGTGTTGCGGAATAAGGTAATTAATCAGGTAATGGTTTTGTGGAAAAACCATCTTGTTTAAGAGGAAACATGGGAATCTGAGAATGTTATGAGGGATATATACCCCCATTAATTTGATAAGTGAATAAAATTGTTATGATGGAATTTTCAAATGGGGAGAAGATGTAACATCTCAACTAAATAAAGAATATGACATTTTCATATTTTTTAATATTTTAGAATTAATTATTAATTTTAATGTAAAGGGGATTCTATGTTCTATGGCGTACTCGATATGAAACCACAAGTTTCTTTGAAATCTTACGTTGCACACAACATTGAGTTATACCACAAAATAATAAATTATTATTATTATTTTAAATGGTCGTCAATGCATAGATGTTGTATTTTTTGGAATAAATAGAACTAACTAAAATATTATTATACATGTTTGTTAATTTTTTTTTACATTTATCCATTAAAATTTAGAAGCTTAAAATGTGAATTAATCTAATTTGAAGCATAAACACTCTCGTATTCATTAAAAGGTAGATTTACAGCCTTTTGATAAAGAACCCTTTTTAAATCTAGATTTTGTCAATTTTATATGTTCTGTTTGAAAAAATAATATTATTCTTTGGAATATGGACATCAAAATATATTTGGATGATATTTTGGTATTTTTCTGATAATGTTCATATTTTAATGAATATTAAAAAATATTTTATTTTAATTCAAAACTACATTTAAATATAATTTATTTATATAGTTAGATTATTATTATTATTTGTTTTAAAGTTTAATTAGATTATAAGTTTATCATTTAATCCAATTTTCTTCATCTTAAGTAATTTCACTTGTAAATTGGACGTAAACATAGGTAAATCTTTTTATAGTTTTCATTTTATAAAAACACACTTTTTATTTTGACAACATGAATTAATTTTGAATTAATTTCTTCTACTTATGAGTATTTAATTTGAAAAATTAATTCCATATTTGGAATCAGGAGGTCCAAATTTTGTAAAAATGTATCTTTTTTTTATACATTATGAATATTTACTTTAGTAAATATTTTATTTACTG
Source organism: Viscum album (assembly GCA_963277665.1). Lineage (NCBI taxonomy): Eukaryota > Viridiplantae > Streptophyta > Magnoliopsida > Santalales > Viscaceae > Viscum > Viscum album. Next base: position 1,450,697,848 of record OY728129.1, read on the forward strand.
TGGTAAAAGGATAAATCTGGTAAATAAGGGTAAAAACTAATTTTATAATAATTTTAAATTACCCTAAAATGTATCTTAATCCTATATTATGACACATTTTCGACCATGTTAATCTTTGTGTCTATTTTTGGGACACCATGGAGCCACTTCGAAGTGAAAATGACAGTTTATATTAATTAATTTAATGTAGGGACAAAAATAACATAAAATAATCCTAAAAAATCTAATAGTCCTCAAAATCACTTAAATGATGTCATAAATTTCATTATGGATCCATTTTGTGTTGATTTTAATTTTATAATAAATATATTAACCATATAATATGGATATATAAAATGACATGGTAAAAGTTAAATAAGTTAACAATGGGTTAAATAAAATTGATAAGTATTAAAAAATATCCAAAACCTCTCAAATACTTATTTTATTATTTTAATTCCACTTATATGTACCATATATAATTATTAAATAAGTTTTTGACTATTTGAATACAATTATAATATTATAATAAAATAATACTTTCAAACTTTCCTAAAGAGACCATCCTCCCTCTTATAAAAGGCCACCTCCACAATCCCATTACTCACACCTCTCAAGCACCTTGGATCATCCAAACACTACCCAAATAAGTTAAAAATATCCCTATCCTCCTCCAATAATCCTTAACATAGGATTAAGGCAATTCAAGAAATCCTTTTGGTTCAAACTAAAGGGAGTTACCCGATTTAAAGGTAACATATTCTATCTAGTTCTTTGGTTTTATTTTCTTTCTCCAACCCCATAAACTCTATTAATTCAATTATTACATAAAAACAGAAGTATCATAAATATATTATTATTTTTTATGATAAGGATTCGAACTACACATCCACACACCACCATCTAAGGGATACGAATATACTGTTTCTTTGGACGGTGAACTACTGCCTCATGAAACAATAATTGTTCAATCATCTCCTACCAACTATCATGGTGGCCATTATGATTGAACTATATTTATATCTGATATTTTTTATATTTATATTTTTTCCATTATTCTTTATATTTCATTTATATCATACCTTTATTGTTTCCATAATGGGTAAATACTATAATTCCATTTGAGAAAGTGCGGACTACCGCCCCCTCAAAGTCATATGACTCATTCATGCCATATGTGGGAAGTATAAATGGTGGAGTTAATGAAATTATATGTGATATTATACTAGAATGATTATATACCTATGTATATTTATTTTTTCATTCCATTAAAATACGAAATAGGAAGGATGTTATTGTTCATGCGTACGTATGACTTACCGTCTCCATGAACTGTGCATTTCATTTCTTATCTCCAAATGTTATGTAATATTTTAAATACATATATACACTGGATATATATTATATGTATGATATATAAATCATTAATATAATTTTGGAGATAATATACTTTTGACCACATGGACAACATGTAATTATAAGATGTTCATTTTTTACTCAAGTACCCCGTATCGACAAAATGAAATTTATTAACTTAAATGATTATAAAAAATGAAAATAACATTTTTATAAGTGATATAAAAAAGAATAATACAACTGAAAAATGTTCTGAAGAAAGTAGAAATTAACTTTAGTTAATTATTCAGGAGATTGAAGAACGAACGAGTCAAGTTAGACACTAGGTAAGGTACATCGACTCAATCTCCTTTCATTGAGGCATATTTTTATTTATACAGGACTTTCTTTTATACAGTTTATCATTTCATTTAGAGGGAATCTTTTTCCTGCATAGAATTTTACTTAATTACAAAAGGAATGTTTCTTTTTAACTTATGTGGTGACAACAACCTTTCCACCACCATGATCATTATTTTATTTTTTTCTTCCTTAACAAGTTATAATTTTTTTAAATTAAATATAAATAATATTTACTCGTTTTAGTATTTTGGTATTCAAAATGGTTTTGATAATGGATTGGTTATGTTAATATATTTGAATTACTTTTTTTTTGATTGATATGTGGAAATTTTATCTTTCCTTTATGTTCGTTTTATGTTATATCAATGTGTCATGGTTCTTGGGGATTGATTACGTATATAGGTGGTTCTGTGATAAACATAAGGTAGGTGAGCCCGAGATAGTTGTCCAATGCATTGGGTAACATGATGTAGGTAAACATTAATGTTTCTCCAAATATATTTAGGGAATATTATTTTATGGTTATTCCAAATGTCAATCCCTATGTAATTGTGAAAGCTACAACCTTAGTATGTTATGAATTCTATAGTTTACATTTATGATTTATGATTTCTATGTGATATTCATAAATCATATGATTTAATGAAGTTTGTTAAAGAGCTTATGAGTGGTATGTATTGATGGACTTATGTTTTCTTCCTTTATTTCATAATCCACAATAGGCTTTTAATACTCATCCCATGTTTTTTTGAAATATGTTTCATAGGACTTAAAGATGAATAGGGTCTAGGATGGGATCATGGAAAAGTAATGATGACTACAACATGGAGCTAGACATGAATTTTTTTTTCAATATCTTTTATTTAATGAAAAAATGGATATTGAGTAGAAGTGTTTACTTTTTAATATTTGATATGTAACATAATAGTTATGGAATAATTCTACAAAAGTCAAAACCAGAAAAGATCTTCAATGTGAATTATTAATTTAATTCTAGACTATGTATTGTTTAAGTCTGAGTCCTTATATTGACTCTTGTTAAAGTCATGTTTTTTTATTTCTTCCACATTATTATGACTCCATGTTTATATGATCCCATTTTTGTATGGTATTATTCCATATGTTACATGCTTTATGATATCATCATGTCATGTCTTCTATCCCATGTGCTAATGATTTGTTCTTATGGTTATTCCATTACCGTGCTAATTAGATCATCCCTTTGTTCATGTGATCCCTAGGGTACCCTCTACAAATGTTTGATCACAATGGAAGTTAGGATCTCAATTTGATGATTAAATAAATAATTTTTTTATTTAGTTCCATGTTTTTCGTTTTATGTACCTTGTATTCCAAGTCAATAGACTTCATGATTTGGGGCTAGTACTCTGATGTATAATTATTCAAAAAATCTTGTAATGTTATGTGAAAAAAGGATGGGGTTTCTAAAGTTTGTATTGAAGGATGGTTTAGTTATTTTTAGGGATTAATAATAGAGAACTTTATTAAGAACATTAATGATGACTCTATGTATAAGAATACATCCTCGTATTTTGGTAAGTAAGGAGTACATGGTTTATCAATATAATACATCCCTATCTAGATGCAAACATGTTGAGGTGGCTCTAGAACAAATAAATATAGGGGTAAAACCTGAAAACACCACATTGTGCTAAACTCGAATGGGAACTGGTGCATAACAATGGTCCTTGCTATTTTCTTGGTTTGAAACTCCTAGGGATATGGTTTTGTAAATTCATGTTCTTGGTAAAAACCATTTATAATGAAATGAAAACAATCCCATAAGAATATAAGATAAATAATAGATCAAGTATAACATATATTGTAACCAAGGGAATCACAAATTAGGATATACTTATCCTTTACAAGTTTATCCCCTTATGTTCAAGTTTCATTTATATGATGAATAGATATGTATTCAAGCACTTCAATTGTACATTAGGTTTCTTAGCTAATGGATGGAAATAGAAGAACACATGAAAATAATCAATATGATTGCGAATATAAAGATTTCCCTAATGAGATGTCAGATATGATTAGAATGTGTACTCAAAACATCATGATTGTACTTCCTCAATTGGATCAAGTTTTGAATAATATCTCAAATATTTTGTAACACCCTCCTACTCTAAGGAAAAATAAAGTTGTCATTATATCCTTTATGTGGCAAAGGCCTCCAATGTTTAGTGGTTCTTCTGATTCCCTCCTCACTGAACTATGGATTAACTATATTGAAAATATATTATTTGTCCTCCAGTGCTAAGAATAAGAGAATTTTTTACTAGAGGACTATAGTTTTGATGGAAAAGCTGATTAGTTGTGGACACTGACCAAGAATACGAATCCCTAGGAAAAAAATTGATTCCATGGATGGAGAGGAATTCATGAAAAAAGTTTTCAATAAATATATTCCCCGAACCCTCGTTCTCATGATGGAAAGAGAGTTCCTCCAACTCACAAAGAAGGGAGATGAGTTAATTGTGGTGTATGGAGAAAATTTTAAAAGGCTTTCAAGGTACATCTCTCTCTCTTTTTAATTAACACTAAAATAATTTTGAATCGCTTATTTAGTAGACTATAGTCGAGTCTATGAAAATAATTGGCAATTTGAGATATTGAAGGTTATGAGGAGATTATCTATTGTTCCCTCAAGGTTGAAATAGAGATTACATAATCTCAGTGGTATCATGGGCCTAGTGACAAGAAGAGAAAAATGAACTCTAATTTGGGTGGTCCTACAAATAAATTCTATGATGTAAAGAAGCCTAGTCATTAAAAAATTGTTGGAAGAATTATCATGGAAACTGTCGAATGGGAACTAGGAATTGCTTCAAATGTGGAATGTAGGAATATATAGCTAAAACCTACCAATGAAATATAAATTATCCCATTAGTGAGGAATATGAACGGAAGGCTTAGATCAACACTCTGCCTATAGTTTAGTGTTACAACTACAATGAGCATGGGAGTTATGCAAACAATTTACCTAAGTTGAGAGTTTTCAGAGGAAATCAACAACAACATCCAAGGAAACATGGAAGGGATTATGTTATCATTACTAATGAGGTGGATTTGGGAAACTATGGGGTGATAGGTACACAATCTATTCATTAATTAATATTACACATATTATTCGATTATTGTTTTATCTATTTTTCATATCTTGCATGTTTAGTAGATCAATTGAAATACCACCTCAAAATTTGAAGGATAAGTTGTCTGTGAGAATGGAGAATGAAGAAATCATTGCATCCATTATTTATAACTCTCCCAAGTTAACCATTGTAGACCGAACCTACCAAGAAAATCTCATCGTACTTCATTTAATGGATTTGATGCTATCTTGGACATAGATTGGCTATCATTATATAAATCGAACATCAACTATTAGGAAAGGGAGATCACTCATCACATCCCAATGTATCCTCTAATTCATTAAAAATGTAGGGGGGAACATAAACCTCCTTTATAATCATCATATCAAGTGTGGATATTAATTTCTTATGAGAAAGTATGAATAGCTAAAAATATTAAGAACATTGAGAGAATCATGCATAAAAAAATTCCCATCATGGGGGATTAAAATAATGTATTCCTATAAGTTTTTCTTGGTCTTCCACGAGTTCTAGAGGTTGAGTTCCCAAATGAACTTATTTCTAGATCTATGCCTATATCAAATAAATCTTATATAATTGACATTGTAGAGCAAGAGGAGTTGAAAAAGCAGTTATAGGAGAATCTGGATATGGGTTTTATACTCCCAAGTGCATCAGCATGGGGTACGCCGACCCTATTTTTCAAGAAGATTGATGAATCAATGCACCTATGCATTGATTATCGTGAGCTCAATAAAATCATGATAATGAACAAGTATCCACTTCCACAGATAGATGACTTGTTAGATTAGCTTTGTGGGTCCAGTTATTTCCCGAAGGTGGACCTTTGGTTGGGTTATCACCAATTAAATGTGAGGAAGGAAGATATTCCCTAGACTACCTTCAGAACAAGGTATGGACACTGTGAGTTCATAGTGAATCCATTTTGACTAACTAATGCTCCAGAATTTTTAATGGATTTAGAGAATAGATTATTTATATATTACCTAGTAAAATTTGTTTTTGTCTTTATCGATGATATTCTGATATACTCTGATAGCAAGGAAGAACATGAGAAGCATTTGATTATTGTGTTAAATACTTGGTGAATGGAGAATCTATATGAAAACTATAATAAATGCGAGTTATAGATAGAGGAAGTTTCATTCTAGGGTCATGTTATCACCATCAATGGGATATCTGTAGACCCTTCCATGATAAAGGCAATTGAAGAGTGGTTTATGCCAATATCCGTAATGAAGATCCCCAAATTAATTGGACTTTTTATGTATTATCGATGATTTATAAAGAACTTATCATGATTTTCAAACCCAATCACCAAGATGACATGGAAGGGAGTAAATTTTTTCTAGACACATGAATGTGAAGACTATTTTAAGGAGTTGAAAAAAGGTTAGTCATTGTGGTTTTACTCACACTCCCTATAAGTTGAGAACTCTTTGTTGTGTGTAGTGATTCTTTGAAGAATGACTTAGACTATGTGATGATGAAAAATGATAAAGTGATAGACTATTCTTTAAGGAATCTTAAAATCCATGACAAAAAAACTATCCTACACATGGACATGAGTTGACTTCTATGATCTTTGTGTAAAAAAATTGGCTGAATTATCTCTATGGAGAGATGTGTGAGATATATACTGATCACAAGAGTCTCAAGAATATATTCACATAAAATGATATTAATATACACTAGTGGATATGGTTATAATTCATCAAATATTATGACTATTCAATCCACTATTATCTCGGTAAGGGGAACAAGTTGGATGATTCTCTAAGTAGAGAGGATCCTTCATCTTTATCAATGATGGGATTTGAAATTGATCTGATCTTTTTAGATTTAGAGATGATGGACATGGGGGTCATTAGGGTAGTAACATCATCAATAATTTCTCAAAAAACTTCTCAACCATCCCTCAGGGAGAAAATATAGGATGCTCATGGAAAGCATGTGGAAATTTAGAAAATTTGGTAGCCATTAAAAATTGGAAATCCTCTGAGTTCATGATTGATGAGGAAGGAGTTGTAATATTTGGGTCATGATTCTTTGTACCATCCAATCGATAGATATAAGCATAAATTTTGAATGAAAATCATAGATCAACCTTCTCTATTCACCTATGGAACACAAAGATGTTTCAGGATATCTAATTGAACTTTTTGTAGGACAATATGATGAAATAGATTGCTGAATATACATAAAAGTGTTTGGTATATCAACAAGTGAAGGATGAAAGATATAAGTCTAAGGGTATGATTCAACCACTACCCATACAAACATAGAAGTGGGAGATTATATCCCTTAAAATTGAAACTGGATTTTTGAGGACATCTAGAAGAAACATTTCTATATGGGTCATTATAGATCTTCTTATAAAGACATCTCCCTTTATCGTGAATTGAGAGGAATTTGCAATATATCAACATGCACTGATATATATTAAAGAAGTGGTAAGGCTATATGCAGTACCACTATCTATTGTATCCTATAATGATTTGAGATGTACCTCAATGTTCTGGAAAAGTCTCCAGCATGCTCTAAGTGCTAAACTGAACTTTTCTATGGCCTATCATCCTCAAAATGATGGCCAATTAGAGCAGACTATTCAGATAGTGTAAGATATGTTGAGATCACGTTCTATGGAATTTAAAGGAGGTTGGTACCAACATCTTATACTGGATGAATTCTCCAACAATAACAACTTCCACTTGAGAATTTGAATGGAACCATATAAAGCTCTTTTATGGGAAAAGGTGAAAATCACCGGTGTGTAGGGATCAAGTTGGTGAGCATAATCTGGGAGGACCTGAAATGGTCAATGAAATGTTGGAGATGGTGAAAACCATTCAGAAGCACATCAAGGCAGCCTAAAGTTGGTAGTAGAGTTATGAAGACCATCATTGATAAGACCTTGAGTTAAAAGTTTGATACATGGTGTTTCTATACATATCTCTATAGAATAAGGTCACGATGTTTGAGAAGAAAGTAATTCTATGCCCCAGGTACATCATCCCCTTTTTCATTCTTGACCATGTTGGATATGTGGCCTATCAACTAGCACTACAACCTACTAGGGACAAAGTACACGATGTCTTCCATGTATCCCTCTTAAATAAGTACATACCAGACCCTTCACATGTACTCCCTTTAGAGGTCAAAAAATGGGATAATGATAATTCTTATGAGGAGTAGACAGTGAAAATCCTGGATCATGGACATAAAAATATGCGTAACAAGACTACTCACCTGGTCAAAGTACTGTGGCGGAACCATAGGTTTGAAGAGGCCACATGGGAACTGGTGAAGAAAATGAATGAAAAGTACCAGCACTTATTTATGGATTAGAATGTACATTAAAAATATAAGGGTGAATTTTAATAAGGGGGAATAATGTAATGACCCAATGTTATATCTGTGGAAAATACCTTCTTATAATTATGTAATATATGCACATGAAATCACAACACAATGAACTACTATGTACTGTATGACATTTAAACAAAATATTTTCACTTCGGTGATTTGAATTTTAAAAATATGAAATACACAGTTACAATCAGTAAGATGTTTAGAGTATGATAAGACAAAATAATTTTTTAGTGGATAGTAACCTACCCTTATGAATAGTAACCGACCCCTAAGAATAGTAATCTAACCCTTATGAATAGTATATCATCTAGAATAATAGTAACCTCACCCTTTAATATATATATATATATATAATTTAGGCATCTTATAAGTGATAATATGACCATAGTGAAAATATTAGTACTTTTATATGTCATTAATAATTAATTATAATTATTTATTTATTATAAAATAAAATATATTTTCTTATAATTTGTACATAAATTAACAATATTATGTCTTCTAGTTTTAAGACAATTTTATAAGACATTTGATAATTTTTTAAAGCATTATAAAATCAATTATAGTTTTAAAATTCATATTTTTCAAGTAAATTATGATTTTAATAAAAAAGTAAATTAATCGTATTTATAAAATTATTTTTAAAAAAGGATTTTATATTTGGATTCTAAAAGGGAACACAATTATTAGTGTGAATATTTTCGGATTTTTCTAAAAAAATCAATTTTTATGAATAATAGAATATGATAATTCACCATAAATGCTAAAACCTGATGTTTTTCATCATTCTTGAGACTTTAATGATATACATTACCATTGTTTCAAACTTAAATGCACATATTACTATTTTTTTACAATAACCATCAGTATTTCTTATCTTCTAGAAAAATAATAAACTTTTGATTAAAATATTAAGAAAACCCTCCTCCCCTCCACTATAAAAACCACCCACACTCCCATATTCTGTTCACTCATCTCAATCCTTGTTCCTTGAATAAATTACCACCAAATATATTCTTTTATATGAAAGAAACAAAAACACCATAGGAGATTAGTTAATCTACCACATTCAAGGATAGTGAGATTTCAATTTCTATTACCACCTATAATTCTGGTCGTGAAACAATTTTTTTGGTTGAACCGGACTATTAAATATATATTTTGTCTTATGATTTTCCCAGGAATATTTTTTCATAGATGATGAAAAATAATAATACAAAACATGCTAATTATGAGAAATATTTCCAAGTTAATCCAAGCATTTAACATTAATGTTTTATATAATGATTCACATTCACTTCAAATAACCATAAGAATTTCATAACAATTAAATTCTCTAGATGATCACTAATGTTATATAACTTAAACAATATACCACCACCTTCATCATACATGTTTCTTCGAACATGAATATAGGGGAACGGATCATTAAAACCGGGAAAGGAAACGGACCGAACAATAAAATTGAACCTCATAACCAATAAAAATGGTTATAAATTAACATAAAAATTTAAAATAAATGTTTTACATATATATTAGGTTCTGGAATTATTATTTAATTAACCAAATTTTATTATTGAGGTATTTAAGATCAAGCGAAGAACACCATCGGACTTATAGTAAGGGATCCTCTCTATTTCACTTTTATTCAAGAATCTCCTCTATGCTATGCCATTTTATGTGTAATTCCTAATGATGGGGTATGATTTTGAACCTCTCCAATAATTACCTAATGATTTATAAAATATGATAAACCAATTTTTCTCACATTAAACTCTCCTATGTACACCTGATACAATGTTGATATTCCATAAGGGATTTTACTCGAACCTCCTATATTCTATCAGGTTGATCTATCATTATTTTTATCAAAGTGAAGTTGTATTTACTTTTTTTATGACTTCTAAATGATGTTTATATTCTCCAAATGAATTTTTAAAGATCCATATGTCATTCCATTTCAAGGATATACATGTTTTTCATTGATTCTATCCTCAATACTTCTCGATAACCAAACTTGTTTTAAAGAAATGTCTCGAGTTCTTATCCAATTTCAAGTGCACACTATTATGTATTTTATACCACCATTTTATTTATAAAACTAGCCTTTATATTATGAAATCATTTTTGGTTCACTTATAGTTTTATATAAAATATTGTTCCCCTTTCTGTTTTAATGGCTCTATAGTATTTTCCTGAAAACCAAACAAAAATATTTTTTTTGCTAAATTTTTTTAAATACTTTCCTTAAATATTGCCACATCTAAATGACATAACTTACCATGATAAATTCCTATTTTACCTTATTAATTTCTATGTATATTTTATTTCCTTTATTTCATGGACACTATTATGATACGCCCATTTTTAATGATTTATGACATGAATATAGTACCCATTTATTTCTATGGGTAACCCTAATGGTTATGTAATATTGATTATGTATGATTATATATGTGTAAAACATATTAATAAAATGTTAAGATGTTTGTTCCCAGTTAGATCCCTAATGAATTGGGTAATTTTGAGTCTCATGGGATGTTATGTGTGACGGTCTTGGCGGTTAGACTTGGCTTGTGCTACCATGTGTGACGGTCTTGGTGATTAGCCTTGGCTTGTGCTACCATTTTCAATGGTCTTGGAGGTTAGCCTTGAGTCACACTAAAGTCATGTTTTATATTTTTCCCACTCTATTATTACTCCATGTTTGTATGATTCCATGTTTATATTTTATGATTCCATATTTTACATTTCTTTTTATATCATCATGTCATGCCTTTTATCCTATGTGTTTATGCTTCATTATTATGGTTATTATCATAATGGGATATTTAGATCATCCCTTTGTCCACCTTAAAATAATGTAACATTATGTGTAATAGAATAGGGTTGATATATGAAAGTAATGTTTGAAACCTTTTAGTCCTCTAGTAGAAACCTTTCATGTTTTCCAGAGAGGCTAGGGGTGATAACAGTTTGGTCTAACCATGCACACCAGATTGTCTGGAATTTCAGTTTTATATCATTATAACAGATGATAAACACATAGTTCATGAATGGTTTCTGAAACTGTTCACATGAACATTGTGATCCCCATTTATAGGAATTATACTATATGTTGGTCAGAGTGGACACTCAAGAGGGGGGTTAATTGAGTTCCAATTAAAATTTCTGTTTAAAAATCATTTACCAAAATCCCCCAATTTAAAATATAAATTGAATTATAGTGAATTTGAATTAAAGAAAACTTTCAGTTAGGTTCTCAAGGGATTTATTAATACCCTGTCAATATAATCAGAGGATCAGATCAACTTTTGAAACTACCCTAATGATTTAAAACTAATGCAAACACTTGCTAATTCAATTATCAGAGTAGCTTTGAAAACAGTTTTAAATTTTAATGCACTTTGCAGCGGAATAAAAAGGTTTTTGGAAAAACTAAAATAAAACACACAAGATAAAACCAAGAGGTTCAGTCTCAAGCCGAGACTTAGTCCTCTCACAATTTATATAAATTGATCCACACCCTGGACCGGGGATTACAATAGTATACAACTGTCCAGGTCTAAGCCCTCTACCACTATTATTCGTGGGAAACAAACACAACAGAAAACCAGTTGTCTAGGTCATGCATGACCTCTACCACTATCCCAGTGGGAAATCAAATATGTAAGAGTTTTAGTGAGGATTTACAGATCCTCCAGTGAAAGTACAGGAGACAGTGTGTGTGTAAAATGCAGCAGATAACACACACTGCTCGAAATGTAAAAAGTAAATCACAGAGGCAAAGATTTAGAGTTTAGAAATGGCTCTAGTGATTACAGTGCAGCTCTGGACTCCTTTGGATTGATCAGAATTGATTTTGAGACCTCTTATGGTTTTTTTCTGGAAAACAGAGTGTCGTCTACTTCCTTGACTTCCAGGTGTAGAGATAGAGAAAAAAGGTAGTCAATGAAGTTCTTGTGTAATGTTCTCGTTCTTAGATCGTCACTGGTATGCAGTAATGAATGAGTTCTTCGTGTAAGTTTAGTTGTCTCTTTGTATTCGCACTCAGTTGTTCTTCCAGCACACCTCGTGGTATGTATGTCTCTGTTCTTTTATTATTCATTCCTGTTCTTTCATTTTAAATCACGAGCTCTGGCAAAAGAAATGATTTCTTTTTGCAGGTACAAGGTACGGTTTCTTGATAACCAACAAACACCCATTAAATAAATGTCAGTGTATTAAAATATACCTAATATGACGGTTGGTTAGATTAAACAATGATAAATAAATTAAAGTAGTGTCAAGTTCTGTCTCTGGATCGGTAGCTTTGATATCGGTAGGTAGATGTCACGGTAGGCTTGCTTGTATCGGTGAATTCTTGTATAACGGTAGACTTGATTTATAATGGTAGCTATAGACTTGTCTTGTATCGGTAGCGGTAGCTTTTTCTTGTATCGGTAGCTCTGTCTTTTATTGGTAGCTCTATATTGGTAGCGGTAGCTCGGTCTTGTATCGGTAGATCTATATCGGTAGCGGTAGCTCTGTCTTGTATCGGTAGCTCTATATCGGTAGAAGTAGCTCTGTCTTGTATCGGTATCTCTATCTTGTATCGGTAGCTCTATATCGGTAGCAGTATCTTTGTCTTGTATCGGTAGCTCTATATCGGTAGCGGTAGCTCTGTGCTGTAATGGTAGCTAATTCTGTTTAACCATTATATTGGAAGAATATGTTAAGTTAGAGTGTACAAACATCCAATAACCGAAATACTAATATTTAAACATAAAATAATATAACAATACTTAAAGCAACTAGATTCCCAAATAAGTATTTAACCATTGATCAAATAGGGATTATCAAAATACAAATAATCATAATTGGGATTATCAAAATATAATAAAGCAACTAGATTCCCAGAGGGTTCAACAATCTCCCCCTTTTTGAGAATCACAACTTATGCTAAAAAAATAAGAGTATCAGAGGAAAAGGTTTATTTTTTTAGAAAAAAACATCCATATTCCTCCCCCTTTCAATTGTACTGCAATATTTTCTCTTAAGTCGCATTTTCTCAAGTCACAGTTTCTCATTCCCCCTTTGTGTGTTTCTCCCCCTTTGTTCACTCTTAGGTCTCATTTCTTATTTCCTCTCATTGTCTCATTTGCTCATTTTCTCATTTTCTCCCCCTTTGTGATTAACAAAAAGAAGGGTAGAAGAGAAAATATAAAGGAGAGAATATGTGACAAGGCAACAGAAACAAAGTAAGGTATAGAATACAAGAGAATTTTCAGTAGGGTATAATAGATACACTAAGAAAATTAAAAGTACAGAAATACAAGTGAATCCTATCAAACGGGATATAGAATCACTCAATCCTCCTCTGGAAAATGTGTATTTCCATTAGGATCAGCAGAGGGTTCAGGTGCAGGTTCAGCAGAGGGTTTCGGAATAGCTGAAGGCACAACTGACAGTTCAGCTACTAAAACTGTACTGGATATGAAATCTATATTCCTCTGAGTGATCATTGGTGTCACGCTCTTGATGGATTGAACTGGAGTCAATTGAGGGGTACTCCCAGAGGTAGAGGCAGGAAGCATAGGTGGCACAATTACTGGCCTGGCATCCACATGCAGAAAGGGAAACAACAAGTTCCTGAAATCCATAATAATACTCCCTCCTCTCTCCATTATAGACAAAAAATCATCTCTATTTTCAATGAATTTATCCAATGCAGGAGTAATCTCTCTGAGCTTACGAACCTGTTCTCTAAAGGCCTGAGTCACTGGAGGAAACTTCATATTCTCAATCAAAAGTTTGAAATGGTTTTTCATTTGTTGCATGGTATAAACCTTCTTGAAATAAGCATCCACCTTATTCTTGATTGCCTCTTGGGAAGCAGTATCTGCTCACAGGTGATCACGAACAAAACTACTAACTTCCCTAGTGGTAGCAAGAATCTGAGTATCTGATGCACCACTAGGACTGGCCTTATCTAATTCTTCCGGAATAACAGTGCGGATCTGGTCAATGTTCCCACTAGAGCTAGATGAGGGAAGAGGTTTCATTGAGAAGGCCACTGTCTCTTTGAAGGATTGAGTCGGACAACTAACTACCTTCTGAACAAGTTCATCCTGACTGTTCAGATGTTCTTTGAATGACTTCTTAAAGGCCTCAAAAACTTCCACAAATTGCTTGACCACTTCTTTGATATATCGAATGTCGGAGTTTACTTGAGTTTGAGAGCTATGCTTGTCAGTCAGAGAAGCAATCAATCGTCTCAAAGTAACTACAGATCTTATCCAACTCTCAATCTGAGTGTGGAACACTTTAATTTCATCCATCATTTCTTTCACAGGACTAGATACACCATATCCAATGGATAACTCAAGGGATTGCTCCATGGTTTTCATCTCTTCAACCATACTTTTCTCCATATCTGCCACTGATTTCCTTATTGCTTCTTTCAATTCAGCTTTTAAGGACTCAAGGTTCTCCTTGGTTTCCACATTTTCATCCATAGTAGGTGGAGTAACATATTCCTTTTATTGTTTTTCTGCCTCATCAAAAACTCCATAAGAAAGTCCAAGAATCATATATCATGGATCTGATGTCCAACCTTCAATGTCATATAGCACTGATATGAAGCCAGGATTCTCCCCTTCACTTGGAATATTCTCCTGAGGTATCTCCTCCAACTATTCTGCTTGAGGTAATTCGATAATTTCCTCTACAACTACAGCAGATTAAATATCCATTTTCTCTGATGGCTCAAGAACTTTCTCAACAACAGATGCTACTTCTGCTTCTATTTTGACTGTACTGTCTATTAGAGGGCTCAAACTAAGCTCTTCTTCTTCATTTTCCTCATCATCTGCTTCACTAGCAGCCTCTTTTTCTCTATTAACATCAAGATATGATTCGGTTGCCTCATCCTCCTCAAAGGTGTCCTTGACAACATACTGGCATGCCTCTTCTCCCTCTTATGTAGTCTCTGTTTCATTGTCCTTCAAAATAGTTTCTCTATTTGGTAGTTCTTTTGGAGGGATAGTTGCTCCATAAGAAATAACTTGATGCACAGGACTAGGGGGTAAGTCTGGGTCTCCTCCTTCCTCTACTGATGTCTCTTCCTCCTCAGTTTCATAATCACTGTATACTGGTTCTGGCTCATCTGGTCTAAGACCAGGATCTCTCACATTTTTTGGTCTATAAGTATGGTCCTTTGGTGTGAACTTATCATATATTCTTCCGTCATCATTCACCCATGATTTTGTCCAAGGATTCCAGCTGACTTTCATATATTTACAGACAGTCCTGGTGATGCAGAAGTTATCCTTAACTACTATCATTTCATCTTGTGGTCTGGACACTTCCTTTGCTTTTATCATAATAGAAATCAACTTTGAGAAGAACAGTGCATTTGACATAGACTTCGGTCTAGTCTTATCCTCAATCTGAATCATAATCAATTTACACAAATTTACCTTAACTCCATCCTTCAATAGATGTATCAAATAAATGTACTGGAATCTCAGTGTAGCAATGTCTCCTCTCCTTGGACTAATTACATGTTGAATAAACTTGAAAATAAGTTTATCTTTCTCTACCATCTCTGCAGCTATTACTTTTCTAGGGGTCCCATTCCCTGTCAGCTCTAATAAGTCATCTTCATACTTAAACATATCACTGGTTGATGGAAAAGATTTTGAATAGAAATCACAATCCCCTTCATGCAGAACTCTTAAGTTCCCAGCCCATTCCACTGAAGTAAAAGAAAGTTCTTGTCCATTCACATAACAAATCATTCTGCTTTCTTCCTCAGACTTTTCAAAACGAACAAATTCGTAGAATTGTTTCACCAGTCCTGGATAATAAGGTCCATTGTTGTTCGCAAAGCACTCAGTCCAACCTTGTTCTTCTAAAACCATAAGAACCAAGGACTTGCTCTCCATGAGCCATTCTTCACATACTTTTTTCTCAACGACAATCTCTCACCTTGAGAGATGTGGGTTTACTGGATTTCTTCGAGCTACACTTCCACTTCCACATCCAATGGTACTAGCGTTCGTTACTTTCTGTCTTTTCGATGGAGGCTCATCGCTCTCATCTGTAACCTGGGGTTTTTTGATGCGGGCCATTACAGATTCGAGGTTTAGGGTTTTGCGGCATGAGAGGTTTAGGTTGGAGGGATTTTAACAGACGAGTTCGCAGTGAGATTGAGTGAAGTCTAATATCGGGTTTTAATATCATTTAGGATTCACAAATAAAAAAAATCTTATAAAAAAATTTCAAAGACTCCTCCTTAAATATAGAAATTTAAAATAGCGCGAGATGCACCGGTAAAGTATCTTAACAGTGAGGTCTTATAATGGTGAGGTTTCTCTAACGATAAGGTCTCCTAACAGTGAGGTTTCTCTAATGGTGAGGTCTTCTAATGGTGAGGTTTCTCTAACGGTGAGGTTTCTCTAACGGTGAGGTTTCCTTGATGGAGAGATCTCCTAACGGTGAAGTTTCTCTAACGGTGAGGTCTCCTAACGGTGAGGTTTCTTTAATGGTCAGGTTTCTCTGATGGTGAGGTTTCTCTGAAGGTGAGGTTTCTCTAATGGTAAGGTTTCTCTCGACGGTGAGGTTTCTCTGATGGCGAGGTCTTCTTATAGTGAGTATTCTCTAACAGTTTTAAGAATAGGTTATCATTCCTAATTCGTGTTTGATGAAACATAATCTTTCTGAACTTAAAGGCTTAGTGAAAATATCAGCTAATTGGAGTTCAGTGCCTATAAATTTAAGAGTTATATCACCTCTTTGATAATGATATCATAAAAAGTGGTGTCTAACATCAATGTGTTTAGTTATAGAGTGAGACATAGGGTTCTTAGATATGTTGATCGCACTAGTGTTGTCACAGTTAATTGAAACATGTTTAAAATTAAATCCATAGCCCAATACAGTGTGTTTCATCCACAGAATCTGTGCACAGCAACTACCAACAGCTATATACTCTACTTCAGCAGTAGACAATGCATCTGAGTTCTGTTTTATACTACACCATGATACTAGGGATTTTCCAAGAAACTGACATGTTCCAGATGTGCTCTTTCTGTCTAACTTGCATCCAGCAAAGTCAGCATCTGACTAACTTATTAAATCAAATGATTGTCCTTTTGGGTAAAACAATCCCAAATTAGCAGTACTTTTAATATATTTGAAAATATTTTTAACAGCAAGTGAGTGTGACTCATTAGGGTTAGCTTTAAATCTAGCACACATACATACACTAAAAATAATATCAGGTCGACTAGTAGTAAGATAAAGTAAACTCCCAATCATACCTCTATAATTTTTTTTATCAACTGGTTTCCCAGATTAATCAATATCCAATTTACAGGTGGTACTCATAGGTGTATCACATCCCTTAATACCATCCAAACCAAAACGTTTTAATAAATACTTAGTATATTTTCTCTGATTTAAAATAATACCATCTTTAGTTTGAAAGATTTTAAATCCGAGAAAGTACTTAAGCTCTCCCATTAAGCTCATTTCAAACTCAATTTGCATAACCTTTGAAAATTCAGTACAAAATAATTTTTTGAAGAACCAAAAATAATATCATCAACATAGACTTGTACTATTAAAACATCTTTTGAAATTCTTTTTATAAAAAGATTGGGATTATCAATTCCTTTTGAAAGTCCTTTTGAAATAAGAAAATTTGTAAGACTTTCATACCAAGCTCTTGGAGCTTGTTTTAAACCATATAAATCATTAGAAAGTTTAAAAACATGATTTTGAAAGTGAGGATTTGAAAAACCAGGTGGTTGTTCTACAAAAACATCTTCAACAATAAAACCATTTAGAAAAGCACTTTTCACATCCATTTGATATAACTTGAAATTCAGAAGTGATGCAAAAGAAAGTAAGATCCTAATTACCTCTAATCTAGCTTCATGTGAAAAGGTTTCCTCATATTCAATTCCTTCTTCTGGATTGTAACCTTGTGCAACTATCTTAGCTTTGTTTCTAATGATGTTTCCAGATTCATCAACTTTGTTTCTAAACACCCATTTTCTGTCTATGGTTAAAGTGTCTTTAGGTCTTTCTACTAATTTCCATACTTTATTTCTTTCAAATTGATTTAGTTCTTCTTGCATATCTATTACCCAAAATTCATCATTGATAGCATCATTGATATTTTTAGGTTCTAACTATGAAAGAAAAGCTTGATGTTCAACCTGATTTCTTAGGGAAGCTCTAGTCTGTGTTCCTCTATCTAAACTACCTACAACAGAATCTAAAGGATGGTTCTTTAGAGTCCTAGTTGGTCTAGAAAAGGAAGGACTAGAGATTTTAGGTTCATCAACTGGTTGGGGTTCAACAGAAGCAGGTTCTGGGAAATTTCTAGAACTGGATGTTTTGACTACAGGTCCACTGTACTTATCATTAAGGTTCAAAACAGAGAGATCATCTTCAAAATTTTCAAGAGAGTTCTTAGGTTCATGTTGATCAGTTTCATCAAATTTTATGTGAACAGATTCCTCCACACATTTGGTTCTTTTATTGAAAACTCTATAACCTTTACTAGAAATAGAGTAACCTAAGAAAATTCCTTCATCACTCTTTGATGAAAACTTGTCAATATTGTCTTTGGTATTAAGAATAAAGACTTTGAAACCAAAAACTTTGAAGTAGTTAACCTTAGGTTTCCTATGGTTCCACAACTCATAAGGGGTCTTTTTAAGAACAGGCCTGATTAAGACTCTATTGATAATATAACAAGTTGTATTGATAGCTTCAGCCCAAAAATAAATAGGTAGGTCATACTCATTGAGCATGGTTCTGGAAATTTCCTAAATGGTTCTATTCCTCCTTTCCACTACACCATTTTTTTTGAGGTATCCTAGGGGCATAGAAATTGTGACTATAGCCATTGTGTGAGTAGTAGGATTCAAACTCATGATTTTCAAACTCACGACCATGATCACTTCTCAAGGTTTTGATCTTAAGTCCACTAAGGTTCTCTACAGACTTGGAATATTTAACAAAGTAAGAATAGGTTTCACTTTTGTGAGCTAGAAAATATACCCAAGTATATCTAAAATAGTCATCTACAAGAACATAAACATAATGCTTACCATTTAAACTGGAAACTCTAGAAGGTCTAAATAAATCCATGTGAACCAACTCGAGAGGTTGAGAAGTGAACACTTCATTCTTTGATTTGAAAGAAGATTTATGTTTCTTTCCCTTTTGACAGGGATTACAAACTTTGTCTGCTGGAAATTCAAGTTTGGGTAGGTCTCTAACTAAGTTCTTCCTATCAAGTTTTCTAAGTGAATGTACATTTTAGTGTCCTAATCTTCTGTTCCAAAGCCAAGACTCTTTATGAAAAGCATTTAAACAGTTATTATTTTTCTTTGCTAAAGAATTCAGATCAACATCATAAACATTTTCATTTCATAAGGCAGAAAATACTAAAACATTTTTATAATTAAAAACATTGCAGGAATTATTCTCAAATTTAACATTAAAACCATCATCACATAACTGAGAAATACTTAAAAAATTATATTTCAGTCCATCAACAAATAAAACTTTGGAAATCAATATCGAGTCAGTGTTACCAATCTGGCCTAAGCCGATGATTTTCCCTTTAGAGTTATCACCAAAAGTGACAGAACCTCCATCAACTCTGACTAGGCTTTTAAAACATGAGAAGTCTCCTGACATATGTCTTGAAAATCCACTGTCCAAGTACCAGGTCTTTCTATAGGAGCTCTTTAAGCAGGTTCCCTACAAAACAGATTTAGACAGAAAATGATTTTGGTACCCAGATTTTCTTGGGTCTGCACAGGTTAGCCAACAAAACTTTAGGTACCCAAATTTGTCTTATGGGTCTCATAAAATTTTTAGAATCAACAGATTTTGAAAGGTAAACCTTATTAGTTCTATAACTATGAATATAACTAGTTGAAGCATATAAATTTCCAGAACTAGAACTAGGAGTATTCTGTCCAGATTTAGGAATGAATTTAGTTTTGGTAAATTTTCTCTGTCCTGGTTGGTATCCTATACCAGTAGTGTATCTAGGTGTTATTTTCTTACCTAGCATTTGAGTAAGAGTATCTTTGCCATTTTTGAATGTTTCTAAATCCTTCCTAAGTTTATCATTAGAAAATTTTAGTTCAGTGTTTTCTTTAAGTAATCGAGCATTCTTTTCCATTTCTATGTCAAGATCAGATTTATGTTTAACAGTTAAAGTATATTGTTTCCTTAAACCATTGTATTTGTCTTTCAGCTCATTAAAAGTGTCTTCTAACATATCACAATATTCGAAAAGTTCAGATTTTGACATGTTTTCTGAGTCACAATCATCTCCAGAATAATATGAATTTAAAGCAGGAGTTTCAGATGTTACCTCAGATGTGTTTGTCATGAAGCACATATTTGCCTTATTTCTGGATTCAGTCTCAGAAATTTCAGACTCACTGGAGCTATCCTCAGAAGCACTCCAAGTAGACTTCATAGCCTTTTTGTACTTACTTTCCTTGTAATCATATTTCTTATTGAATTTGAGCTTTGGGCAGTCTACTTTAATATGTCCTTTTCTTTTTCACTCATAATAGACAACTTCATCACTTTTATCTAACTTTTTCCGATCCTTCTTCCAATGTCCCTTATTGTCATACTTTCCTTTGTAATTTGATTTTCTAAAGAATTTATTCTTCCTATAAAATTTCTCAAACCTTCTGGCAATGTGATCCATCTCATCATCACTATCAGATGCACATTCACTGTCTTTACAGCTTGAACTCTCATTTACAGCTTGAGGTTTCTCCTTATCCTTCTTCTTTGAAGTTGAATATTTGAAAGCAACAAACTTTCTTCTAGGTTCATATTCTTATTATTTGTTCACCTTATGTTCTTCTTCATACATCATCAACTTTCCAATTAGTTCCTTGACATGTAGAGAAGCAATGTCACATGACTCTCTGATTGAAACAGATGTGCCTCTCTATCGGTCTGGTAAACATCTCAGAATCCTCATAATTTGTTCCTTTTCTGGATAAACCTTTCCAAGTGAATTAATTGTATTAAAAATCTCATTAAACCTGAGATACATATCAGAAATGGGTTCATCAGTCTTAATTTTAAAATTACCATATTTAATAGTATAAGTTTTTAATCTCATTTCTTTAACATTGGTTGTTCTTTCATGAGAAACAGCTATGGTATCCCAAATTTCAAAAGTAGTTTTACAAGAAGAAATTCTGTTAAATTCTTCATCTCTTAAATCACAGTACAGGGAATTCATGTCTTTATAATTATTATTGTAAGAAGTCTTTGTAAGTTCATCCCAAGTGGATCTAGCAGTAGTGGGAATTTTATATTATAATTCTATGGCAGTCCAGATATCAAAAACTATGATTTCTAAATGAATATTCATTTTAAAATTCCACTAAGCATAGTTGTTTCCATTGAAGAAAGGTGGCATGTTAGTAGCAACACCCTCTAGTCTATTATCCAAGAGGTTCAGTCTCAAGCCGAGACTTAGTCATCTCACAATTTATATAAATTGATCCACACCCTGGATCGGGGATTAGAACAGTATACAACTGTCCAGGTCTAAGACCTCTACCACTGTTATTCATGCAAATGAAACACAGCAGCAAACCAGCTGTCCAGGTCACACACGACCTCAACCACTATCCCAGTGGGAAATAAATGATGTAAGAGTTTGAGTGAGGATTTAAAGATCCTCCAGTTAAAGTAAATGAGATAGTGTGTGTGTAAAATACAGCAGATAACACACACTGCTCGAAAAGTAAAAAGTAAATCATAGAGGCAAAGATTTGGATTTTAGAAATGGATCTAGTGATTACAGTGCAGCTCTGGACTCCTTTGGATTGATCAGAATTGATTTTGAGTCCTCTTCTCGTTTTTGTCTGGAAAACAGAGTGTCGTCTGCTTCCTTGGCTTCCAGGTGTAGAGACAGAGAAAAAAGGTAGTCGGTGAAGTTCTTGTGTAATGTTCTCGTTCTCAGCTCTTCACTGGTATGCAGTAATGAATGAGTTCTTCGTGTAAGTCTAGTCATCTCTTTGTATTCACACTCAATTGTTCTTCTATCAAACCTCATGGTATGTATGTCTCTGTTCTTTTATTATTAATTCCTCTTCTTTAATTTTAAAGCACGAGATCCGGCAAAAGAAATGATTTATTTTTGCAGGTACGAGGTACGGTTTCCTGAAAACCAACCAAAACCCATTAAATAAATGTCAGTGTATTAAAATATACTAGATATGACCATTGGTTAGATTTAACAATGATAAAGAAATTAAAGCAGTGTCGGGTTCTGTCTCTAGATCGGTAGCTTTGATATCGTTAGGTAGATGTCACGGTAGGCTTGCTTGTATCGGTGACTTCTTGTATAACGGTAGACTTGATGTGTAACGGTAGCTATAGACTTGTCTTATATCAGTAGTGGTAGCTTTGTCTTGTATCAGTAGCTCTGTCTTGTATCGTTAGCTTTATATCGGTATCGGTAGCTCTGTCTTGTATCGGTAGCTCTATATCGGTAGCGGTAGCTCTGTCTTGTATCGGTAGCTCTATATCGGTATCAGTAGCTCTGTCTTGTATCGGTAGCTCTATCTTGTATCGGTAGCTCTATATCGGTAGCGGTAGCTCTGTCTTGTATCGGTAGCTCTATATCGGTAGCGGTAGCTTTGTGCTGTAACGGTAGCTAATTCTGTTTAACCATTCTCTTGGCATAATAGGTTAAGTTAGAGTTTACAAACATCCAGTAACCGAAATACTAATATTTAAACATAAAATAATAGAACAATACTTAAAGCAACTAGATTCACAGATAAGTATTTATCCATTGATCAAATAGGTAATGTCAAAATACAAATAATCATAATTGGGATTATCAAAATATAATAAAGCAACTAGATTTCTAGAGGGTTCATCACTATAAAAGGTCGGTACATGGTTTTGCCAACTGTCTTTCCAAACTATGGGCCACTTTAAAGTTGTAATTTTAATATTTTCCTCTGTTATCTATTTATTTTTCTCCCCATTTCTTCTATTCTTACTTCCATACAGTATCCCTGCCACATAGCTTCTCCTTTCCTCCTCAGGCATGATCACAACTTCATTATTCGACATCAGTTTTGGGTTTCATTCATCACGTTTAAATATTATAAGTGAGTCAATAACTTCTCCTTCTACTTAT
The DNA here is from genome assembly GCA_963277665.1 of Viscum album. Taxonomy (NCBI): domain Eukaryota; kingdom Viridiplantae; phylum Streptophyta; class Magnoliopsida; order Santalales; family Viscaceae; genus Viscum; species Viscum album. Next base: position 1,450,721,242 of record OY728129.1, read on the forward strand.
ATTGTTTATCTTTCCTTATCGTATTCTATCTTTATGTGATATAAATATCCATATTTTCAAGGAGTTTTTTCATTTATTATGTTTCTATAAAACCATCTTGATTCAAGAATTTATTTCAGACGAGTGAATCATCCTTGGTATGAGTTAGTTGTTCTAAATAGTTCCCCCATAATTCATTCTCATTTATAAATTATTTTGTTCTATGTCATAAAATATTATGCATGTGTTTCCCTGTAAATGTTAAATTAGTTTTAAAATACCTAATACCAAAAATTATTTTTCATTATTATCATTTTAAATGAATCCAATTTTTTCACTTTAATGTACACCATCCTTATAGGGTGTGTTCTTGAATTTCCTTATTAATTAAGTAATTATTTTAATAATAATACCACCTTATAAGGAGTTATTCATTGTCATATATGGATGAGATAATTAAATAGATTTAATCATATTGTGGTCGGATGGATATTTTGCTCTATTTTTCCATTAAGATCAAACAATGTACTATGTATATTAGATTTGGATCATTTTAAATGGATTAACTGAATTAAATATAACGTTAATGGTAAGGATATTTCATGTGCCATTTTGTTAACTGTGAATTAATCCCTTGGCTGTAAATGAATTTTAATATTTATAATTGGCATGCCTAAGATCATAGCCTTTATTGTAGTAATAGAAATTAATATTGGGCTAAACCCTATTTTTATACATGAGTTGTGATGGAGAATTTATGAATATGGCCTATTTTGTAATTAAATATAAATGAATAAATATTTCATGTAATCCTTAAGCAATAATTGGGTTCCATTTTTCCAAACAATTTAGATAGTCATGTAGGCCATTTGATATTATTTGTACACCCTACGAGATGTTTTTTTTCCAATTTATATAATGCTAGAAATGTGGTTAGTGGGAAATGATTTATGCGCCTTCAGTGACACTAAGATTCCAATGTAGTAATTCCTTTGATGGGATCATAGGTTGTTGGATATTTTTATACACGAGAGTGATACTTGGTAACCTAGTGATCTTCCTTGGATGGTCTAAGTGGTAAATGTTTTCATACCATTCCATGAGTGATACATAGTTCCATATGTGGTATACCATGGATAGAAATAGTGGATAATTACTTTATACTATACCAAGAGTGAAAAATTGGATTCATATTTATATATTTCCCTGGAAGAACTCTTATGATGATCGGTAGTTATAGTTCTTCTGGATCAATACATAGGATTATTCTTTATGGGTAAACTTGTATGGTCATGGGATGTATTTTTATTAAGAACCTTTATGCCTTTTGTGAAATTATATATTGATTGGTAGTAATCATATTTAATGTGTGTTTTCCATGACAAAGAACATGTTTAGGTTTGGTTGGTTTTTGAATTCACCCTTTATGATGGCCCAATTATGTTTCCACCTGAATAAAAAGTTTATATATATATATACATACTTAAAATATATCTGAATTGGTTAACTATGTTTCTCAATATTATAGTTTAGGTCGCATCAGTTATGGTCAGCCGGGTTTCCCTGAGCAACCTGAGTCGACTTGTTGACTTTTGTTTATTTATTTCATTAGTTGGAATACATATACACTACTTTATTTTATATTACTGGTCTGAATGTTATAGACACCATTGTTGGTGGAAAAATAAATATATAAAACACCTTATTTAGGACTTCACTGTATTGGGGTACCCAAATAGATCTCATATTGTATGTTTCAGTTTATGGTTTTTGATTGTGTTGTTTATTTTAAAATGAGAGCTTGGGATCGAAACAATGAGTTGGAGATTTGGATTCTATGAGAATTTTCCCTTAGGGACTTTTTTTCATTTTCTGTATGCATGTACAATACCATATTCTATTTCATAATGTATGTTTACTAATTAATTCATGTATCCTCGTCCAGAAATATATGCATAGTTATATATTTATACATTTCTATTTTATCAGTGATTATATTTATCCTTCACTGAAATGTATTTTGTTTATACATCTTACATTGTTTTTGTATTAATTTATCATTAAACCATTATTCTACTCTAATCATGAAATTATAGTCTCTCTATCATATTGTCTTTTGACACCTCTAATTAATTAATGTATCCTCATCGATATGGGTGCTTTATAAAATTGAAAATGCTAACCCATACTTATAATATATCTGAATTGGTTAACTATGTTTCTCAATATTATAGCTTAGGCCGCATCAGTTATGGTCGACCAGGTTTCCCTGAGCAATCTGAATCGACTTGTTGACTTTTGTTTACATATTTCATTAATTGGAATACATGTACACTATATTTTATATTACTGGACTAGAATGTTATAGACACCATTGTGGGCGGAAAAATAAATATATAAAACACCTTATTTAGGTATTCACTATATTGGGGTACCCAAATAGATCTCATATTGTAGGTTTTAGTTTATGGTTTTTGATTGTGTTGTTTATTTGAAAATGAGATCTTGGGATCGAAACAATGAGTTGGAGATTCGGATTCTATAAGAATTATCCCATGCGGCCTTTTATCATTTTCTATATGCATGTACTATACTATATTCTATTTCATAAGGTATGTTTACTAGTTAATTCATGTATCATCATCCAGAAATGTAGGCATAGTTATATATTTGTCCATTTCTATTTTAACAGTGATTATATTTATCCTTCAATTTAATGTATTTTGTTTATACATCATACATTGTTTTTGTATTTATTGATTATTAAAATATTATACTTCTCTAATCATGAAAGTATAGTCTCTCTATCGTACTATATTTAGACCCCTCTACTTATTCACCTGTAGTTGGCTTCTGGGGATGTGCACTTGAGGCCTTGTGACCAATCATATCGGGGCACCGTTTCAGTTTATCTTAGGCAAGGATGTTTCAATGTGGCATATGAGGATGTTTTATTCCTTTTATCTTATTATATTAGGATGGTAGATAAGATACTAGGAATTTTCTGGCACTTGGTAATTTTCAGTGTCTGGGAGTGATCAAACCACCCATGGGGAAAAGTCCAAGTGTCTAAGGATGGGGTTTTAGTTTGTGTTTTTCACAATTATTGTTTATCACAATTTCCCCTATAGTGAATTATATACTTTCCCCTGTTATTTATTTTTGATATTAAAACATGTTACCCTTATCCAGATATAGAAGGGAAGTTTCATTGCATACATAACTATAGACACATAGAGATACATATGTTATGAATATTCTATTCCATGTAAGTTACATTATTATTCTTCGAGATTATTTAAAATTCCTTTAGTATGTACCATCCTATTATGGTTCACTCTACATATACTTCTTTATATTTTATGGCATGTGAAAGTATTCCTATTTATAATTTTAGTATATATTTTTTATTAATGTTCCAGTATCAAACTAAATGGAATTTCCCCTCATATATTAATGTTTACAACTTAACTAACCAATACTAATATGTTTGATCAATGTACCATTGGTTTAATGGGCTGAAATATATTTTTTATGACTAAATGGGAACAAATTTGTAATTAATAAGCTGTATGGGTTCTTTATAAAATTGAAAATGATGAACCATACAATCAAATTTGTAATTATTGTTTATCACAATTTCCCCTATAGTGAATTATGTACATTCCCCTGTTATTGTTTATCACAATTATTTATCAAAAATTCCCCTATAGTGAATTATGTAATTTCCACTTGGTAAATCGTAGTGTATTGGTAGTCCTTTCTCTAAACTAAGCCCGGAAATAATACATCAAGAGTTGGAAAACTCAAATGTGTTTCTTATACTTGGATTGGGTCCTGATAGGTGTCTTTGGTGTTTCATTTTGTTTCTTGAGTGGAATACCCCAAAAACACAAGTCCACAATTGGTGAGGAGAGGTGCCTAGTTTGTCTAAAACCATACAGTGATCTCGGAAAAAAAATACAGCCTATCTAGAGAGGATAGGTCTGATGGATGGTTTTTTCAAACAATTCACACCAGGCCACATGGTTGTGCGATTATTGAAGGCTTCCCACAAGAGGAGAAACACATAGTGTTTTGATAGTTTCTCAAATTGTGCATAAGATCTCTGTGATCCCCAAGAATATAATGTAGCTCATGTGTGGTTAGTGCATAGTTTTTCCAACCATATGGCCAAATAATTATCCCCAACGATGGGGTAATTTTAAAATTTTCTTCTATTATATTTTTAGGTTCTCACCTCCTTTATTCCCATATTACCTGTGTGTAGTATACCTACAATGGATATTCTCCTTTCCTTTTTTTGTAAAGATGTTAAATTCATCATAAAAAATCTTTTAGAGTGTTTTCATGACATTGGAATCATATAGGTGTTTCTATGACACCTACTTCATCCATAAATTATTTATCTTCTCCTCTTTTGTGTTATCGTAGTACAAGCTAAATCACCCTATTATTTGGGTCTTTTTTTGTTCGATTTCTCTTGAACCAACTGAATTCAAGACTCTATTTTGGACAAGTTAAGTTTCTATGTTATGAAGTATGTGGTCTATGTATATTTCCCTAATGTATTTATCATTTATAAATTACTCTGTTCTGTGGAAAGCTATATTATTCATGTGTTACCCTTTAAATATGAAACTAGTTATAGAAGACATAATTTCATAAGTTATTTTTTTTATGATTGTTCTAAATCATACTAAGTAATTTACCTCAACTTATAGCACCCCCACAAGGTGTTCTCTTGAATTGTTTTATGAATCAAAAAAACATTTATAATAAAACCACATTTTATGGTATGTTTCCATATCAACTACGAAGGATATAATTAAATGGATTTAATTATAATGTGTGGAATTTGGGAATTACACCATACTATCTTCTGGTGACTAAACCACATCCTAAATGGATTAAAATGGATAATTTTAAATGACTAACATGAATTAAATGTAATGTGAAAGGTAATTCATGTCACATGGATTTTTTAAATTCGAAATTAATACATGGAATGGTAAATGAATTTAAATAGTGATGATATACATGCTTAGTACATTTCCTTTACCATTATAATGGAAAAAAACTATGGGCATATCCCCCTTTTAATACTTGAGTTTTTATAGATTGTTTGTGATATGAACTATTTTTTAATTGAACAGAAACTGTTCATTTTTTTTACACCATGAGTGAATTTTCAACGTGAATTTTTTAAAAATAATTTTTAAAGAAGAATATGGGTTTCTAACCAATACTCCATGTCTAGTTTATAAACTTAAGATGCACTCTTTTGTTAATTAATGTTTAATTAACTCTTCATTTAGATGTCAAAATATTGTTTTTCTGAATTTTTATTATGTTTACTATTTTATCAACATTTATTTTGAATATGAATATATTTTATATTTACATTATGAACATTAGTTTCATCAGTAACTGTGAAGTGTTGAAAGTGAAATATTTTTACTCAAGTTTTAAATTAATTTTGTTTTTGGATGACCAAATCAATTTAATAATGATATATATATAATTTTGGGAGGGAAAAATTATTAGTTTTTCAAAATACAATTCACCCCCCCCCACTTGTAGTGTAATTTCCATTCTGATTACAATCCTACAAAATCACAACCATAGGGTACTGAGGTGACCTAAGGTTAACAAAAAAACATTTCATAATTTTATTTCAATTTTAAATACATTTCAAAATAATACATTTTTGTGGACTATGATGTTTCCAATTATTTTGAGAATAAATAAATAATCATCTTATCCCATGAACGATCTTCAACATATCCCTGAATATCTTGTCACATAGTAAACATCTTAGTCATTTACTAAGTTAGAAATTACCTCATGTACATTGGAAAGGAAACATAATAATGGTTTATCTCTGATGATTAGTAGGGGTAAATATAAGAGATATCAATCAGTGGTCATAGATGAGAAAAAAGAGAAGAATAAGAGTGTGAGAACATGATCATAACTTATCATAATCATGTTTAAATTTTTAGAGATATTCAATCCTAAATTTTTGATTATATATTTTTATGAAAAAAATACATTGTTAATAATTTTTTAGAATAATCATTTACCAATCATGAGAAAATATAATATATCATATTTTTAAGAAATGTGTTTTTGGAATGCCCATAAGCCTAGAAAATAATTTCCTTTTTCAGATATCCCAATAGAGACTATCATTGATGATTGAGTTCACTCATTATTACTTCATTTCCTCAGTTAGCATTCACGTTCAAGGCTCTTATAGTCAATATATTCCCTTATATATATATGTTCACTCTATATTATATTACTTATTATCTCATGGGATATCCATAACTAGCAAATTTATTGGAAGGAGAAATAATTTTAGGCCAACCAGTCACATAATTAAAACCATATATTTATTTTCCATGAGATCATAAAATATTCATCATAACAGAATATCATAACAAGTGGTTATGAAGGTGGTTTTATAAATATTTCATCATTTCATCATATAATAACCTCTAGAAAATAAATGTCTTTAATAGAAGTTTCCTCATAACATAATTTTCCAGCAGGAGAGAAATAGGTTTCATAGAATCATACGAAAATCCCCATCATCATAATCTATCTTGGATAAGATAGTGGATATTATTATAATATAATATCCTCAAAAAATCATAAAAATAAATAGAGTATATTTTCATATATGAAACATATTTATAAAATAGCATTTGAACCATTCATTGAAAACATGAGATTAATATCCTTTTTAATAAGATTTAAAAAAAATGAAAGTATTGATAAGATTCTTTTATTTTAAAATAATATATGAAAAATGAAAATGAAAATTCAATTAAAGAAATGGTCATGATGGTGGGAAAATACGTTCATTTTGTATATATAAAAAGAAAACATTAGTTTCAAACTTCTATAAATAGTGAAATATTAATTATTTGTAATACATTTATAAAGATTACTTTTCAAAACATTATAAATAAATTCAAAGGGTGTATATCAAAACTTTTTAAAATATTTTAATTATAGGTACTATTTTTCATAAAATAATTTTGAGCAGTATGAACATGGAAGAAAGAGTTCATTATCCAAAGAAGAAATTAGTTTTGATTTTCTTAAAAACATTTTCTTGGTCATTTTAGAATCTAAAGAGAGAATAGTGGTAATAATACATGAATATTATATGAATAACTATAGAAGAATAAAATATATATTCTTTAAAAGATAATATGTATATCATTTTCCACAATGGAAATTTATCATAGTAAATTCCAAAATGATATGAGATTGTAACAAAAATCTCTTACCTCAAGTATCATCTTGCTTCACAGACACTCAAATACCCAATTTAAAAAATATATTTTTATTATACATATTTTCCAAATTATATTAAAGAATAATAAACTATGTATCGTTGTTTTATAATTTCTAAATAACATTTTATTAAACAATTTGTACTTAAAAAATAAACATTTGGTTGAAAAATAGTCTTTTTTAATCATGCTTTGGATTTATGGTTCTATTACTTGAACCATTATTATAATGGTGGATGTCCACGTGTACTCTTTAGCAACATTATCATTTTCCAATTGTTGGAAATGATGTGGTAGTCATCTAGTACACATAATCAAAACATTCATTGAAATTTTAATTTAGAGGTGTAAAATGTCTTCTCCATTATCATAATAAAAATTTGGAATATTTAATCTATCGAATTAATTATTTTAGACTGTATACCCTATATTTAAATGAGTTAAAATAATAAATAAATTTGAAAATACTAGGTTTATATTTATACCTCTTTAGGAAAACCCTTCTTTTTATTACTTTGTAAACCTTCAAAGGATGGTACTAAAATAAAACCAAAATATCTAGGTCATTAGGACAGATGTTTGGAAACTATTTTGGTATGTTTTGGCAGATATAATAGGATATTCTATTTTGTAGAAGATATGAGAGGCATTGTATTTTCATGGTGGAGGGAGAGGGAAAACATGATGTTTTTAGAACATAAAAATATATTATTTACTAACTCAAGAAAAATGGCTCGAAAATGACATATTTTTAAATATAAAGTGATATATGGTCGAAATATTATCAACTAATTTAATTTAGAAAATCTTTTTGGATTTTTTATACACTATGATTTAACTTTTATCCTTTTTAGCTTTTTTAACTATTACCATGACCACAATACTTTTTACTAAAGTTACTATTCATAATGACCAAAACATAAGTTAAAATTATAAAATAAAATAAATTTTATAGATTATACATATGGGTTAAATTTTTTTAGATTAAATTTCTATGAGTGGTATAAATTCAGTGCAAAATAAATGTGAAAAACAAAACTATTTTTTTGAAAAATCCATTTTAAGCATAAACTGATATACAATTTCATTCCCGGCCTAGTAAACACTATCAAAGGAATGTTACAATAGTATATTGAATATATTATATTAATATTTTATAAAAAATCACCCATCTATATAATTTAATTTAATTTATTAATATTAAAACCTAATGGTGGCATCAAAACCTTTTTTTAGAAGAACATATATTTTACCTTAAAATGCATTTATTATAATTTAAAACTAATTAATGAATAAATAAATAAATAAATAAATATTTTATTTAATATTTTTTAATAATTTATTTAGTTGTATTCATACCCATAAATACAATGGTAGATGATAATGATCATATTAATGAATAATAATTCAATACTATATTGTAGTTTTTTAAAACTCACTGTTGAATTTATTGAATATTATTAAAATAATCAAATTTATATAAAGAGATATATTTTATAAAATATAATGGTTTCATATTATACCGTGATTATGAAAATTTCTCCCTTCAAATTATGTCACCCTAATATCAAAAAATGTGGATACTTCTTCCTCATCACATCTTCAGGTTCCCATGTAGCCTACTTAAATTTAGGATTCCCCTAGAGAACATTAATAGGGCCATTAGTATTGTTCCATTCCACATTTTATACATTATAAAATATTAATAATAGTTTTTATTTGTAAGAAATGTCATGAAGTAGTGGCATAATCATTAAGTTTGAAAAACATGAATGAACAGGTATGTACTTCATTAAGAGTGATACATGGAACACATTGTGGACATGAGAAAGGACTGGTGGAAGTACTAAAGGATAAATAACTATCATGATAATATTAGAGAATATTTAAAGGGATGTAATATCTTTGGATAATATTTCCATTATTTCTTAATCTCAAAACCATCTTCTATAGATAAATTCACAAGAATTTCATCTCACCGACTTTCAATTCCAAGTATTTCTAATTATTTCCAGCATAGCTATTCTATCGACAATGATATTCCATAATGTTTTGTTAAATATCTACAACCTTATCTATAATTTCTTAATATATCTTATCTCCCAATATCAATATTTCTTTAACTTCACCCCAATACATTAGAGTTCTGCACTCACCGGGATACCCTCTCGGCTCTTAGGGTTTCCTTGCTTCCTCATATCTATTTTTGATTACTCTTAGGGTTTTCTCATTTCATTGTCTCAGTTTTGGGTGGATCCTCTTCCTTTTCTTACATATAAATCATATTTCTTCATTGGCTCAGTTCCCATATTTTCCTTTTTTTTCATTGCTTTGATCCCATCTACGAATAATTTTTTTGACTAAATTCATTCCTTATCAATTTCATGTTGAGTGGGTTTTTTCCCTCGTTGCATCACCCACTTTCAGGTCCTTTGGTATTGATTGATTTGGAGTTCAAGCCTTCGGAGGTGGTATTCTTCCTTCATTGTTATAGATCCCTTTCTTGCGGGGCCCTTTTAGATCTGGTGGCGGTACATCCAGTCCTAAGAGGCACTGTATCATCCAATATTTCCTTGTGCTGACCAGATCATTCATCAAGCTCCCCTAAAGAAAGTGTGGAGGGTTTATTTCCATTAGAAGGTGTTTCATTTATTTTTGGTTTTTTGTATTCAATTACTTCATTGGGGATCATTCTGGTGATTCCCACCTAGTTTTAGTGATGTTTAGGCAACGTTGGATGATGTTTTATGATGTTGGTATTGATTCACTATTCAAAGTTGTTCTTGTTGTCTTTCAGTGTTATGGTGATTCCAGTTATAATGGGTTCGATGCTAATGGTGGTGGTTTTTTTCAAGCTAGAAATGGTATACAACATCAGTGGTGTCTATTTTTAGTTATGGTTCAATTCGATGATGATACTGGAATGGACAAAAACTTTATTATGATGTTTTCTAGGGGGGTCTCCGGGATTTGTTCCTGGCCAAAGGCTTGTTCCCTGAGAAGATTATGCTCTTTAACCCTACCCTGGCCCCATGTTCCATTTCTCCTCTCCACGTTGGTCGGGAGTGTTAGTTTGTCAGAGCTTTGGGAGGTGGTGTTCTAGATGATCTCAGTTCTCCAGGTAATGTGCCCATAGTTCATCTATTCACTGAAGGTGAATCCGGAACCATGGGGTCTCTGTATTTTTGGTCACTCTAATTATCATCTTCGACGATGATAGAGAGACAATGATGTAGGGGTTTATTTCTCAATGCATTGATGATGTTGGTGATTTGACGTGGTGTATAATGATGTTGTTGATGAAGGGGGAATAACACAGTGATAGGTGAGTATTGTGATTTTCGTAGATAGGTGACGGTGATAGGTTGGCAGTTCAATGATGCAGTTTCCTAGTTCTATGGTTTTTCGAAATTTGAATTTTTAAATTTTTATCTGGCATTGTGGTTATTACCGGTTTGTTGAATTTTTGAATTTTTGAATGTGGCATGTAATGGATTAAGATTATGTGGGATTTACATGTATACTAGTTTCTCAAGTTTCTCGCATACCCAAAAAGTTGATTTTTAAATAATAAAAATAATGTATTGTGGAGGACTTAATGCTTTTTTATAATAGAATTAAACAAGAATAATTTATTGATAAAACAAATATGTGAAATATTGATAAAAGTTTCTCAAAATATCATCTATGCTTTCAATTGTCCTCTTAGAATGACCATCCATTTTTTGATGATATGTAGTACTAAAGCTTAATCACATATTCAATGAATATTGAATACTTCTTTAGAACATCAATATAAACCTATGATCCTGATCAGGTAAATAAATTTTGGTACTTTTTAAAATCATAACACATCCTTAATGTATATCCTTTTTGGATGGTAAAGAGGAAATATTATTTAATTCCAATTAAATGTTTTTATTTTATATGGTGATCAACTACAACCTAAATAACATCATTCCATTTAGATGTCTTAGGCATTAAAATTATGAAATATATTATAACATCTTAACTATTCCATTTTGGTATGGGTTATGGTTTTATATTCCTCTTAGAATTATGTACTAAAGCCTTATCATTTTGAAAAACATGGAATCAATATACATACATTACATTATTAATTTTCATTTTACCTTATCAAAAAATGTTTTAGATGTCTGTAAATAATCATAATTATAGGATAAAAAGATATTAATGAACTATAAACTTGATCTGATATCTCCATTTTCTTGATAATTACTTTTGGTACACATACTTGGTTCTTAAACCATATCATTCAATCATAATCATGATTAAACTTAGGGGAAATTCTTGCCATATATTTCAGTTCCACATCTTCATTCTACAACTCTTTAATCATCTCAAGTATAGACTATTGAACACTAATGTGGTAATGAGAAGATATATCTCATTTTCTCATGATTTAAAAATCTATAATTTTAAAATAAATAAATATGGGATCTCTATAAATCTTTATCATGGATAAACATAATGGAATTTCCATCTCATGACATCAACCACCTTGTTCACCTTTGTAGGGTTATATTATATTGACTGGTCAAAACATTTAATAAGTTCCAACAATCTCATTGGGAACACATTCAACTATTTATATCTAAATATATACATAAAACATTTTTGATTAGTATATATATCACGTATTCATAATAAATATTATGCCTCTGTATTTTTAGAGTAAAAATTACTACTAATAAATCCAAATCAGGATTCAGGTAATTTTTATAATTAATATTCAATTAGTTCATGGTGTTGGTTATTAATATAACATGCTATTAGGGGATAAAACTGAGCCCCTTCTCTGATGCATCATTGGAGATCATAATCCCTTATCAACAATAGGTTCGTGTAATCATAGGTTCACTAACCAATCTTTTTTTTAGCTACATTGAATTATCCTAATGTGAATCTTTTTATTGTAACTTAGCTCTCTTCAATGTACACTTGGTTATTGGATTATAAATCCAATAGAAATTCTCAATAAAGAATTGTTAATATCTAGTAAACTAAAGATAACAACATATCTCAGTTACTATGGTTTTTCTAGTCCATGTCTCTATAATATACATCATTGAATGATCCACCAATATACCCTTGTATGATATTATATTACCGATGATTGATACTTTTTGTTACTAGAATTCACATTTACTATATTTTCAATTAAACTTCTCTTTATGATCTTTATTACCCTTTGAATATTTAAAAATATCATCAAAAAATACTACCACAAACTGATCAAGGTTACCTCTAATTTATATATTCTTTAGATCCATGAAAATATCAGGGGTATTGATAAGATGAAATAGGATTACAATTAATTCATATTCATCATACCTCGTATGGATGGGGTTTTGTATATATTCTATTTCTTGACATTCAATTGTTGATATCCAAAATGAATGTCATTATTGGAAAATTATAATACTTTACATAGTTGATCATTCAAGTCATCAATAAGGGATAAAGGATAATTCTCCTTGACAGTGATCTTGTTTGGTTATCGATAATCAATGCAAAAATGAACAGATTCATCACTCTTCTTTATAAAAATAATAGGTGAACCACATTGTGATATAGTAGGGAATATATATATTATCAATATTTCCTTGGAGTTTCTTCTTAAATTAATACAACTCAATAAGTTTGATTGTATATAGATTGTTTGAAATATGTGTTTCATGAGGTATGAGTTCTATTAAATAATAATCATTATGATTTAGGGGAAGGATGCTTTTGTATTTGGGAAATACATTATGATAATCCTAAATAAAAATAATATTATTGATGTAGAGTTTGTAAAAAACAATTAGAGATAAATATCCCTTAGTAATATGTATAAAAACACATATAATGGGATTAACTTCCATTGGAACATCTTATTCACCCCCAAATAGAAAGACAATTATATGTTGATTCCAATTATAAAAAGTAACTTACCTTCCTTGGAACTATATTTTTTACTTTTATAGGGAGAGATAATTTATGCCTAAAATCCCATAAAATTTAACTAGAGGGACAATCAAACTATTTTAAAGAATCACATTCCCACAAACTTCTATCGGAGATGACTTACAGTCTTGATATGTGATCATCATACCTCTAGGATTTTTAACTGATAACTTAACTTATAATATTTGAGGTGGTGACATGATACCCAAAAAAATTTAGACATAAAATAGTGGTTATTTATTTAACCAAAAAAACATATTCAAATTTAGAGTGGATGGTAATTTCATCTTCCCACAATTCATTATAATGAAACACTTTAGAAGATATAATCTCATGAATGTTCACTATGTCTCTGGGATTAAGAGGTTTCTCACTCTAATTGTAATCATCAACCCTCTAATTCATCCACTAGTTGTGATAATATACTTACTCATTGTAATTATAGATTTAGATAGTGGGTGGAACATTTTTTTTTATCTTTTTCATAGTTCCTTTCAGTGACTAGCCTCTTCACAACACTTCAAAATTCATTTATTTAATGTCCATTTTTTCCATACATCAGATATCTACCAAAACCAATAATAAAATATCCTTCATGATTCCATCGACACCTATAACATGAAGAAATGTTAATTTTATTTACACCCAGGGTTTTATTGTTATAATTTACCTAAAATCCCTTATTTATGTATTTGTTCATAAAACCCGAATATGATTGAGAGTGTCACATTTATATTTAATTATTGGGAGTGCAATGAATTATTAAATCAGAGCTATAAATGTCTCTTATGAACAATTCCTTTTGGATATAAGGGAACACCTGACTAATGAATCAATCAATTTTACTTTTAGTTTCAATAATAACCCATGAATCATTATTTACATGTCTTTTGAATTATTATATATTGGTATTGATGGATTAATTATTTTTCTATTTAAGTTCCAAAAAATTTCTTCCATTTTCTTGAGAGGAGTTCATTAAATATACATATTGGAAAATGCCTTCTTAAACCCTCCCCTTATCATAGAGCCAATTTTCTCTTCTTGACTTATATTCTTGATAACAGTCCACTATTGACCAAATTCACCGTACAAATGATAAAAAGTAAAAATAACATTCTCATGGTCTAATCATTGGAGAATAGAGAATAAATTTTTTATTTCATTGATCCATTTATCAATAATTACTGGATCAATTGAAACACTAAATGGAGGTGGATGTGTCTCGATAAAATAATAAATTGTGGTTTGTTCCTTACATTTGCGATTTGGAAGTTAAAAATAATCCAAGTTATGGTTCATAGCTTCTGAGATATATGTGATCATTACAACAATATTTTTCATTCTAGATCCCATTTCATTTTTTTGATCCTATATAAGGTCATTTTATTTCCCATAAAATTAATTTTTGACATAATTCAAACAATGTATGTCCATTTACTATGGCAAAAAAGTAAAATTTGATAAAAAAACAATCATATTGTATAAACATGAAATCATGAAAAATCAATCATAACTTTTCTGAATCATGACACATTTTTTTATATATATAACAAAATAGTTTTAACCAAGATAATTCATGGTAATCATCTATAAAATTCTTTTATAGTTGCTCATATAGAAATTGTGAATTGTTTTAAGAATATTCCCCATGAGTTTATAACATCATTAATCATAGTAGATGATTGAGTTAACACAAAATCCAGCACATTCAGATTTATTACCCTCATATGTATCTATTCCATAGTAGAATACACATTCTAGTATCCAGATAAGGATATATTTTCTAGAAAAAACCCGCAATCCATACTTTACGAAATATTAAGGATGTTATAATATACAAAGACATATCCTTATGGTTTTCACAAAAGTTATATAATCCTAATATCCAAAAATAAATAAACCCTTCTCTAATAAAAAATAAAGTTACACAATCATAACATATAGAAATATTATATCATTTTAGATGAATATTCAATACATTTCACAATAATACTGATCCAAGGATCATGAAGGTTTATTTCCTTTGGAGACTATATACAAAAACATCTTATATTATGAAATATCTTAACATCTCCACAATGATTTTATCATATAGAACAATTCATTAACAAACCCTAATTAAAACCATAAAAATAAGGGTATGAGGACATGATCATAACATATGATAATCATACCTAATCAATCGGATATAATTAATAGAAATCACAAAATAAATCTTGTTCCTAATAAAATAAATAATTAAGAAGCATGTGGAATCATAAATGTCAATAATGATCCATGATAATATATCATAAGTGAAAGAAATATTTTTTTGGTATGCATATAAGCATAGAAATTAATTTCCTTAGTCTAGGCTCACATCCAAGACTATCATAGTGCATTGGGTTTACATCAAATTTCATCATTTCCCTAGTCAAGGTTTACTCTATAGACTATCATAGTGGATATAGTCCCTTACTAACTTTGGTTTACTCCCCATTACAATCCTTATTATCTCGTGATATATACATCTCTACACAATAAAGTTGAGGTCTATATAATTTCAAGACCACTTGTTACATAACAGAAACAAAACATATTTGTTTCATAATATCATAAAAAAATATCATATCATTCTTCCATAAATAATGAAATGTTAATTGGTTTCATAAAAAAATTCATCGTTTCACCATATAATAACCCATAAAAAAGAAATTGGTTTTATAAATGTTTCATTTTAGCTTAATTTACCCATAGAAATGAAACACTTTATAAAAAATAATCATTAATTAATCTTCATTATCATCCATGGAGTGAAATAAACTACATGGCATAAAAATAACATATCCTATATAAATGATAATAATAATTACTATAGGTTGTTATATGTGAAAAATACATTTAAAATAACATTCAAAACATTATTTGAAAACGTGAGAAAATTAATCTTTTATTATTAAAACATTTTAATTGAAAATTATGATGATGGTAATAATAAAATTATTTTCCTTGGAAAAAAATTAAACATTCAAGGTGCACTTCAAAAAAATTCTTTTAAATTTCTAAAATCTTCTCAGGATGTATACATTAAAAGAAAACATTCCTTTTACATTTTTTACAAATCAAAAAATGAATTTTTCAACAAAAAAAATTGGAACGATTCTTTTTTTGAAATTTTAAAATAATTAAAATAAAATTTAAGATATCTTTTTAAAATATTTAATTTATATCTAATAACATTCATAATTCAATTTTTAATGGTATTAACATGTAAGAAAAAGTTTATCGACCAAAGAGGAAATAAGGTTAGATTTTTATTAAAAACAATTCTTGAAAATTTTAAGTTCCAAAAAGACTAAAATGGTGATGATAAATGAAATATATATATAAATAATTATATTAAAATATAATATATGGTGTTTAAGGTATAATATCATTATAATTTTTCTAAATTTAAATTTATCAGAGATAATAATAAAATAAAATGAGAAGTTTACATATATCCTTTACCTAAGTCTCATTTTTATTCACACACATTGAAATATCCTACATAAAAATTTATATTTATTATAGAAATATTATAAAATCATATTTATAGATAACTTACTATCTATCATTCAATTATTTTTTCCATCTATCATTTTATTTACCTTTTTTTATTAAAAATAATAGTCTAGTGAAAACATATCGGTTTTCAATACATTTTTTAGTTAAATGGTTCTTATAATATATCATTTTTCATATTTTTATAATCCCAAGAATATTTATCAAGAAATAAATAACATATTTTTTTAAAAAAATAAACTTTTTATTTACTAATATAAAGCGGTGATTAAACACAAATCACATTGATGTGTGGAGGTTGTAGTCTACCCATATGCATGAGCGATATTTTCATTTTCAAACGGTTAGAAAGGTAAGAAGGTAGAAAATATTTTACGACAAGAAAATTAGAATTATTTTATAATATCATATATATATATATAAACATTCAATACATCATAATATCCAAATATTAAAGATTTTGATTGAAAATGAATCATATCACTAGATAGTGGTCGTAGTTCACAAAAATGCTGGAGCCATATTTTCATATTTCATTTTATGGATGGGTGGTGAAATTTTTTTGACAAATAATCCTCATAAAAATTTATTATATATAATAAAATATATTAATTATTTTAAATTGGATACATATAATTTATAGGTGTTTTAAAAAGTAATAAAATTTAAAGTACTCATTTAAGATTTACACATCTTCATTGAAAAACCACCTTTAACTTACACTGTAATCCTTAAATGGTGATATTATGATAAAAAATGTAATATTTAAAATTGAGATGGATATAAGGAAAAAAAATTGTATTCATTTGGAATTATAATTTTCCATTGAGGTATAAATAAATCAGGGAATTTGGTGTTCTTTTATATTGAAGGGATTGGACACACATAGATAATAAATATTAAAATATATTAATAACTTTATCAATAAAAATGGTTCAAAATGAATAAAATTTTAATATGAGATTATATATGGTATAAATATACCATAAATAGGATGTGAAACATTTTTTATTTCATTTTAACCCCTATGATTTCAGTTTTCACCATTTTAACCCGTTTTATCTCTATCGATGGTAACTAATTTTTATACCAACGTTACTATTCATAATTGCCCATAATTAAGTTGATATAACTAAATATTGTTAATTATTATGATTCCATATATAGTATCCATTTTATAGTATTCAATTTTTATAATTCATAGAAATTCCTTTTAAAATTAGTGCAGCAAACAAAACAATCCCATTTTTAGGAAAATAAATATTTATGAATAAAAATAAGAGTACATTCTTTTCCATGCCAGTGAAACTGTAAAATTTATGTAAATATATATTTTAATTATATTATACTAAAATATTATTAAAACCATTAATAATTTTGTATTAATTTAGATTATTATGATAAAATCACATTGTGTGTGAAAATATCCTTTTGGAAAAAAACATCTCTTTTTTTCTTCAAATGATTTTATTTTAATTTAATCCAATTGAAAACTATTTGATTTATGTTATAAATATGTAAAAAAGAATATTTTATAGTTTAGTTTTTTCTATCTATAACCTCTAATTTAAAATATAGAGATTATCAATCACATTAAATAATAATAATTGGATAGTACAACATGGTTTATTCAAAACTCTATGTCACATGTAAAGAAAGATATCAAAGGAATTAAATATATTTAAATTCAAATATATCATAAAATAATGGGGTTTTATGGGTATTTATATATAGGTTACTATTAAAGTGATGTTAGGATAATAACATGGGTAGGGGAAATAATTGATGGAAGGTATTACCTCAAGGAAACCATTATGAATCGAATGAGAGATGACTCAAACCAATGAAAATGGATAATGGTGACCTGATTATATGCCTTTTATGTGACTCAATAAAATAAGGCTAGAGAGTATATATTTTTTAACTTATTTAAATAAAATATTTTATTGAAATTAAATTTTTTAAGGTGCTAGGAAATTTAGACTATTTGGCATCAAGTTTTACCAAACTGTGTACCTACCTTGCACCACACACTTTATAATTAATAGAGTGACACATGGTTTAGTTGTAATATTAGACATATTTTACACCATTTGTTTCAAAAAAATCTATAAAAATTTAGACCCTATGAATATTCATTACATGTTTTAGATTAAGTGTGAACTAACCATGTGATATGAAATTTTATGAAATATTGAAAAAACAATTTAAAAGGAACAGACTCAAAAATGAAGAAAATGGTTAGAAAACAATAAATGAAAATTTTAATAAATTAATGTGAGATAAATCTATGATATATTTATTTTAGTCTACAAATATTTAATTTCATGTAGTTTTATATCTTGTGAAAAGGTATTCATGTAATATATAGTTGTGCCTTGCGATATACACCACATATCATGTCATTTTATGTCTTGTAATAAGTTTTTCATGTCATGTAGTTTTACATATGTGATGAATAATACAGGTCATGAAGTTTTATGTCCTATGATAATTGATTCATTTGAATGTTGGTTTGTATGAACTATTTCTTCAAGAACCTCACAATGATTGAAGCTTTGACATTCTCCCATCCTTAGTAAAAAATGAATATACTCTATTGGGATTGAACTTGTGTATGATGTTGGTTCCCTCACAATGTGGGTCTAATATAAATTTTTTTCTTCTTATGATCATTGGTATCCATTTAAATAGAACCAATTATCCTCAAATAAATGACTATATCCAAACTCCTTTATTGAAAGATCAGGAAATTTTCTTTTGATGAACCTCTAGAATTCTGAGGCCGTGTTGTCTCTTCCCATTATGAACATAGAAATGATTTTGTGAGAATGATGACTATTCATATTCATTAAAATTTCTATAGATGTAATTCCTATGTGAAGAAAAAATCAATTATCCTAACCACCTTTGTCTTTTATAACATAGAATATATATTTCCCTATCTAGGGGTGCACGTAATGGTGTGATATACCCATAACACATATATTATATTAAATAGGCATACATTTATATCCTTATACACTATTATATATAGGATGTTTTATAAGGCCTTCTTTAATGGCTTAATATATCCATTTTTATTTTATTAATATTGAGAAGAGTGTTTGGACTATATTTCGTACATTTCATATAATCTCTTCAACTCTTGGCATGAATGTTATTCCATTTTCAATGATGATAGCATACGGAATATAATATTATGTGAAAATAGTAGATCATATAATAGGGATAATTGACATCAACATGACCCATTTTAATGTTTCTAATCTATTCCTATTGGAGAATAAATTGTATTAAGAAAGAATGAACATTTTTTTTAGTTTGTTTATGAAGGGTATGAGACCATAAAATCTAATCTCCAAATGTGAAATAGTTTGTAGTACTTGATAAAATACACTAAATACAAGGGGTGATGTATGGAATTTATGTGGATATGGAATGTGTATTATTATTTTTTGAACTTTTAATAGTCTTGTATCCTCAATGTTTAGAAGTTCTCGAGCCATCAAACAAGGTGATGAAGTTTATCCCTAATCAGATGAGTTTTTTATGTTTTTAGATTGAATTCTTCTATAATAATGATAATTTATACTATTTTGATGTATTTGACATGGATTATTTCAAAACATCACCTCCAATGTAATTTGTGGGTGTATGGGATATCAAGGAAGATGAATTTCAGCACTCGCCTTTTGAATCTTCTATTTATATACTCAGTCATCCAAGAGATCTCAATATTAGAGATAATCATTTATCAAGGACCTCTAACTTATTTCTTCAGTGTATTGAGAAGGAAGTAGATAATTAACCTCTGATTAATTATTATTAATTTTATCAGACAATTCAACTTAAATATTCTATAAGGGAGACACTACTCTTGGATGTGGCAATTATATATAAATTCCACTCTAATCTTGGTTAGTGAGAGAAATAGACAGGTTTTTTAATGAATACAGAGGGGGATTTTTTAATCATATTATATTTAATGTAATATTTTATCTGTGATGATGAACCATGAAAACCCAACAATAATTGAGGATAAGATTTTTAACTTCTTTCTTAATGGTATATTCTATATTAACTTATTTGATACTAACTCAAAGATGAATTTACTATTGAGTTTTATGATTGTTATTTCATGAAAATACCAAAATTGGTATTCAATGATAGATATTATAGAATTGTTATAATTCATCAAATTGAGATGAGGAATTTATAATGGATCTATATTCAAGGATAAGTGAATACAATCACTTTTCTATCCCTATTGAATTTAGGTATCAAAATTATTTTTCAAGTTGGGATTCTCAAGGTGTTATCAATGTCAATCTCCCATGCTTTAGAGATCTCATTGATGGATAAAAAATATTAATCTACAAACTATATGTATATATGTCATTATTTCAATGATGGATTGGATGTAATAAAAAAAATATTAACCTTCCTATTGGTTGTATTACAAGAGAAAAATTTAATATCAAATTATTGTATAATAACTTACTAGTCCACCAAATTCCATGCCATCACCGATAGATTGAATATTTGATTTATTTAATCAATTTTAGATACCAAATATAAATCATATTATTACATGTAGTGTTGTATCTACTTCTCCAGAAAGATCTAAGAATGAAAGTTCGTTTTCACTTTGTTATCTCTAATCACTATTTTCAGTGTAGTGTGGATGAGTTAATACCGTTTATACTATTTTAATTCAACATTTTAATTTATTAATGTAAAAAAAATTATAACTCAAGGGATTTCACAAATATTATAATTCTTTTCTTTCCTGGGTGGTATAAGAACTCATTATTGGGAGAGATACATCTTTATGATATAAGAAGTTTTTTTTAATTCTCCATCCAATTGGCAGGTTTATATTTTATTTATTAATCTGTTGAAGGATAATAATTTTAAAGAAAGACATAAAATGAAACCACTAATTTTTTTAAGGATCCCTTGAATTTCTCTTCATTACATGGGTTTCTATTGAGGTTGAATTGAAATAATGGATTGAATCATTTTAGGATCTAGTATTCTATCTTGGTGGTAGATAAAGAAGCTGAATAATTATTCTGATATAAACCTAAAAAATTCAATAGATTCATCAGTTGGTTTTTTATTTTTAATCCTTGAAAAAAAATTAAAAATATGTTAAGTGGTCAAAATTCAGGAAATACTTCACTACCAAATCATCCACATATAACTCTATAGTATTCCCAATAATTGAATTGATTATTTTGTGTATTGGAAACTCAAAAGTGGCACTAGTGGTTTTAAAAAAAAGGGCATCACATGATTACAATACACCCCTTGGGGTTAGGGAATAGTTTTCCTTCTTTATAATAAAAGGCCAACAAATTATTTTTTAGCCAAAATATCCATCCATGAATGAAAATACCTCAAAACCGAAAATTTAAATTATTAGAAAATATGGTCAAAACATGGGAGTCATTCTCATAGTATTATTGATTGGGGTCCTAAAAGATGATATAGACTAATATTTTTTCTTATTATAATCAATATTAATTATATTAGACAAATATTTAGTGTATTTAAATACATTAATGGAATAATGCTTCAGGATTTTATCTACATCAGTTTAAGCCAAAAATAATTAATGTGGATTCATGCTTCTTTCTTCATCTTTATTGCCAAAACATTTGTAGGGAAGTGTGATGCAATGAAACATAACATAGTGGGTCTAAACCTATCCACTTTGTGTAAGTATAAGTAATGTTATTTCAGGGCTTCTTAAGAAATTCAGTATGATACTCCTATTTGAATGAATTCATATCACCAGTAATCATTGTGGGTTAAAGGTATAACACCTGGAAGTTTTAATAAAATATTTTCTATAAATAATTTTTATTCTTAAATAGATTGATTTTCACACAATAATGAGTTAAAACTAACCACAAGATATATTTATTATAAAATTACTGTTATATCCTATCTGTTAGGTTAGTGGGAATAATTATAACAAACTTATGAAAATGCATTTTGAATTCTTTGGATATTAATTATTTATGAAAAATATAAATCAATTATATATTTTTATTTTTAGTTAATTATATATTTGTAATGAAATTAATGAGATATATATGTTTTATATACTCAATAAAAAATTTATATCCATAAAATGGATATTTTATTCATAGGCTATGAATAAAACCTTATTTTATATATAAAAATCTAGTTTTTTATTACTTAATTTTACACCTTTGAATGGCGAACCCATTTTAAATATAGAGTTTGACACATTAATAATTTTTATATGACAACATAAACATGTTATTTTTATTTTGGATATAAAAATTTACTTTGGATAAATTTTTGATATTTTTCTGACAACTTTCATGTTTTTATGAATAGTAAAAATATGCCAAATTTTAATTGAAAATAATGTTTTTCATTGATATAATTTATATGGTTAAATTATATTATTGAATAGTTTAAAATATAAATAGAATATGTTTTTACTATTAAATATAATTAAGGTCATTGGAATTAATTTTACATTGAATTTGTATGTAAAAATGGTAAATCTTTTGAAATTTTTTAACTTTTAAAAACAACTCATTCTCTCATTCTGACAACAAGTATGATTTTATATTAATTTTTGAAACTCATGTGTTTTGAAATTTTAAAAATTTATTCTATATTTGGAATTATTGGGTATAAATTATGTTAATAGGATACTTTTATTTTTGGCATTATGAATAGTAACTTTGGTAATTATTTTTATTACCATGGTTAATTGTAAATCGAGTAATTAAGGGTAAAAATAATATTATAAAATTACCTTAAAACAGGTAAAAATTATATTGGGTGACTAAATTCAAACCTAAGTATCTATTTTTTAAAATGGAATTACATTTTGGCCATTTACCAATGAGTATGAAAAGAATATAATAAAAACTAATGAATGTGACAAATTGTCCCAATCTCATTTTATATAAATATATTAATTTTAATATATGGATATATATGGGATAATATCAACTATATATAGTCTCTGGAAATTTAATCATAATTATGAACATCATAGAAACTAATTTATAATTTTTAGAGATTAAATATTTACCATTAATAATGACACAATAGTGATGTAGAAATTATTTTATTAATATAAATATAAAATAAATGGTTTTATAAATATTAAAATAAATTCAATATGAACTAATAAAAGTTATAAAATAATTTTTTAAGTTCATATGACATGTTATAAGTGTATAAAATATCGTTTTTCTAATATATCTTATGATTGAAATTTATTTGAATACAAATGAATGAATAGTATCAAAATTTACACTATTGAAATTTAATAAAAATAAAATTTTATTAAATTATTTAAAAATTATAATTATATTTAAAAAACTGAAAATTGATCATTATAAGGTCCATGATTTAATTAAATGTTCATTCATAGTAAATTTACAACATATAAGTAAATATTTAAAACCATTGAATATTTAGAATTTTATTACGCAATTAAAAATAAATAGAATAATTAAGTGTGAAATAAAATTATAATGCTTATTTTTACATAAACACTAGTCTAAAATTTATTGGTTGATGATATTAAACCCCTATCTCATCTAATATTCAAAATTTGGACATTTCATAGTATTTAAAGCAGGGTTTGATTTTATTATAAATTAATATTTTTTAGGTCTCCAAAAGATTCCCTCACCTCAATTATTGAAGGGACCCTCCTTTCTCCCCTCGTAACATAATTTATAGCCTTCATGCTCGGACACCCCCTAACATATTTTCTTTTACACATAACTATTTTCATTCTAGAGGTTCTGGTCTTCTTCAAAGAGAAACTCTCGTTCTATAAGAATAAATTTAAATGAGGCACATCGAGGAAGAGGTAATCTCTTCTTCCGATTCTTTCAAAAAAAATTCTTCTATTCCATTTTCATCAATTATTTAATTTTAAAGTAATAAAATCAGTACCAATAATGTACTTATGTTTTATTATAAATATGAAACAACCATATTTTACCTTTTATCCATCCTATGAAAAACTAAATCAATGCATGTGCATACGTACGACTTACCGTCTCCAGGCTGTGGTGTAATTTTTTTCACCAACACCTTACAAGGATGGGTATAATGGTGGGAATAATAAATATATAATGTTCTTATAACAATATAATAATTATTATATATTAAAATACATCCACTTCAATACCATTCAACAATTATGGGAAGAATATCACAGCGCCTGCATACGTACATCTTACCGTCCCCAAGGTGCTATGTGACTCGTTCTACATAATCTTCATTAAATTATGATTATATAAATTAATTGAATGAATAAATAAGATATTTATAATACTAATTCCATAATTTAAATAACATAACTATAAATATGAATAATAACTTATCTGACAAAACATGCAAATGAACATAAAATAGTTAATACCTGAATAACGAGTAACAATTAAATGTTACTAACAAACGGATGAAAATATGATTATAAATGTAATCATAAAAATTATTATGATTATGTAATAAAATAGTAACATTATTTTAATCATTATACATGATGTTGGAATACATAAAAACTATATCGGAACTATGGTAAGGGATAAATTTGTAAATCTCATTTTTATCTGCGATTCTTTATTCGTAAGTATTTACTGGAGGTTATTTATCTTCCACATCCATATTTCCTAAATATGTATTTCAAAATATTATTTATATCCTTAAATAATTATTTAAATTCAATTTTGACCATTGGTAAATTGTTACTGATCTATATGAATGGAATCTTTTTTTTGTTTTTGCTATGAGGTACTTTTCACTTTTCAGAAAAAGTACGAGAAGAATATTTATTTCTTATACGGCATAAATTATTTTTTACGAATTCAGAATTATTTATTTCCTTGAATCTTTCCCTACAATCTTACAAGTTTATTTTCACATAAATGATTCATTCTAAAATTGTGTGGTATTTGGATGAAGGAAAATGTTTTTGAAGAAGAAAGGATATTTTCCTCAAGAATGAAGCACAAGTGTTTTATAAATTTATTTTCTATATAATATTACATATTTTTATGTTTCTATTCCTATTATTAATTTTAATTAATTGTTTAAATTGTGTAATTATTTTTATGTAATCCATTTTTGGATTATTATATGATGGAATGTTGTTTAAGAAACCCATTTTATTTCATGGGTTATGCTATAGTGAATATTTTTTTATTTTTGAGGAACACATAAAAATGATTTAAATATGAGATGGTGGGGACCTATATATACCTACAATTAATTTGGAAAATTTTATATCTCATGAGATAGACATGACTGGAATGGAAGGTTAATCTGGTTCAGTAATACCTGTCTAGAACGAGGAGTGAACTCAATTCAGTAATGGAATTATCCCGTTATGATGCTATTGGAAATTAGCCTTCACTAATATGAAATGATTTTATATACTTATGTGTTTATGAAAAAAAATCATGTCTTATCTAATGACTATTGGGATTACATTACACTTTTCTCAGATATCCCATGACATGATATTACGATCTTTTATATAAATGATATTATTTTCAAATGTTATGTTATTATGAATATGATATGATTGATATTTAAATTGTTTCCCCTTATTGAGAATTTGACCTCACCCTTTCTTATGTTTCTTTTATCCTGGTCATAATCAAGTGTATTAAGTAAGATATGCTAAAACGTATTCTAGTTATGATGAAATAAAAAAGAGAAAATTTAGATGTTTTATGAACCAGTTTTTTTTGTTTCAATGTTTCTATAGAAACTATACCTAAATAGTATTTTCATGGTTTTGTTATGTATTACTATTAAAATAATTCAATTTTTAAGTAATATCAATGTTTGTAAATTACGGGTATCTATAATTTGTATGAGAGGAAAGGTATAGTAATCCTTTGGAAATTGAGATGATAAAGCCTTATTAAGAACCCTGTGGGTGTGTCTAAGTGTAGGATACGATTATAGTGTTTCGTAAATGACCATGAATAACCTAATATAAAACAAAAAGTTTCCTAAATTAAAATTTTATTCTGGATTATGAGGTTTTCCAGTTATGATTAATGTTTCTCACAAAATGCTTCATGGTTTCAGTCAATTGCTGGAACTCGAAAAAACTATATTAATGCTGAATTTGATGGGTAACGAAATGCTTTTACCCCTAATTAGAAATATGTTATGGAAGATGGAAATAAAAATCATGTACCCATGCTCACACAACTTTCTCAAACTATGAATCATGTCGGACTTCCAAATGACTAAAAATGGGTGCAACATTCAGTTAAATCCTTCATTATACAGCATCACCTTCAGTCAATGGGTCTTCTGATCCATTAGTGGTTGAACTAGGGATCAGTAGCAGTAAAAAGATACTTTTAGTTATACAATGTTCTGAACATGATAAATTCATCTTAGTAATCAATCATTTGGAAGGAAAAGCTGATCAATGGTGGAATCTTATCAAGAATATGTGGGAAAGAGATGAAATTGGGTCTATGAAATGGGATGAGTTCAAGAACCAATTTTTCAATAAGTACATTCCTCTTATTCTTCAAAAAAATATAGAGAATTAGTTACTTTAACTTAACAAGAAGGATGATGAATCCATTGTTGCCTAAGAAGAAAATTTTAAAAGACATTCAAGGTACACTTTTGGAATTATTATCCATCCTAAGAGTAAAATTTATCTATTCTTTAGTGTAATAAAACCATGTCTCTGAAGGGAATCATCCATAAAGGAATTCAATAGCTATGAGTAAATTTTTCAATGTGATCCCTTGTTTGAAATAGATATTGGAGTAACCCATCATACATATGT
Source organism: Viscum album (assembly GCA_963277665.1). NCBI lineage: Eukaryota > Viridiplantae > Streptophyta > Magnoliopsida > Santalales > Viscaceae > Viscum > Viscum album. The sequence goes on from OY728129.1 coordinate 1,450,748,890, forward strand.
GTAATTTAATAAGGGGAAAATGGAATTTAAAGGAAAATATAAAGACTAAACTAAAGAGAAGAGGAGTTTTCCCTTATGATCAAAGTGTGAAAAGAAACGTGGGGGATTTTTCTTAAATGTAATTGTAAATGTTTTAAGTGTGTAAAATATTGTCATCGAGCAGTTGAATTCCTAAGTAAAGTAAAAAAATATATCTAATGATGTGAACAAATAAAAGGCAACACAAAATGCACCACCTATAGTTCAATGTTACAAGTGAAAGGAAATAGGGAATTATGCTAATCAATGCCTTAATCCAAGGATTATGGATGATGATCAATGTCAACAAACTCTCAAGGGAAAAGACAAAGGAATGACACATTAAATTACTATTGGAGACATAGAATATGATAATAAAGTGATGAAAGGTACACTAATCATCCACTCTAAAGTAGAAAATGTTTTATTTGATTCTGGACCCACACACTCTTTTATTTCTGAAGAATTTTCAATGGGTGTCATCATATTGTCTCAACAATTAGATTTTGAGTTAGCTGTGATGACTTCTAAGGGTGAAAAAACTATATAAAAAGTTTATAATTCTTCTCTGGTTGAAGTTTGTAGGAAAATGCTTCCTACAAATCTTGTGATTGTTCCTATAGTTAAATTTTATGTGATTATTAGAATGAATTGGTTTTATCTAAATAGAGATCATGTTAATTTCTAAGGAAGGGAAGTCACATTTTATATTACAGACCAATAAATGATCATCTATTAATGCAAGGATAAATATAACCTTATAATAGAAATGTATTCTATATTATGGGTCTTGATTATAATAAATTAAGGCTATTTATATCAAATGGATAGGGAGAAACTCAGGATTTAGAATACACCCATTGTATGAGAGTTTGATGATATCTTTTCGAAGGAATTTCTTGGTCTTACACCAAATTTTGAAGAAGAGTTTTCAATGGAACTCATTTCGGGTGCAATGCATATTTCAAATACACCTTATACAATGGATCGAATCAAGTTGCGGGAATTCAAGAAGAAACTCCGAAAGAATCGTGATAAAGGATGTGTATGCCCAAGTGCATCACCTTGGGGAGAACCTGTTTTGTTTGTGAAGAATAAACATGGATCAATGAGACTCTACATTGAATATTGATAATTTAACAATATCACTATCAAGAACAGATATCCTCTTCCACGCATTCATGACTTATTTGACCAACTATACGGAGCTCAATACTTTTCCAAAATTTATCTTTATTCAATATATCATCAATTAAAGTTCAAAATGAGGATATACTGAAGACTGAATTTCATACAAGGTACATGAAATATGAATTTAAAGTGATTCCTATTGGTCTAAATAATGCCCTCACTATCTTCTGGGATCTAATGAAAAGAGTCTTTATAGACAATCATGGTTAGTTTATGGTAGTCTTTATAGATGATAATATTTTCAAATAAAAGAGTTAGGAATAACCTGAAGGTCACTTGGGAATTCTAATGAAGTCCCTAAGAGAGAATATGATTTATGAAAAATCTACCATGTTTGAATTTTGGCTTCAAAATCTATCATTTTTGGGTCACACAATCTCAAGAGAGGGGATATCTATAGATCCATCAAAAATAGAGGTTATTGAAAGATGGTTGAGACCAAACACAGTAATTGAGATTCGATGATATTTTTTATTTGGATAGATATTATTGACATTTTTTGAAAGATTTATCATGATTATCTAATCTAATCACCATTCTCACTCAAAAAGGATTTATGTTTGTTTGGATGGTGGAATCTGAAGAGAATTTCAAAGGGATAAAAATATGGTTATCCAGTGCACATGTGCTCACACTACATTGTAGTGGAAAATGGTTTGTGATATACAGTGATACACTGAAGAAGGGGATTGTATGTATTATCATGCAAAATGATTTGGTGATTGCTTATTCCTCAGGATTATTAAAAATACATGAGAAAATTACCCCAACTCATGATTTGGAGTTAACTAATGTAATATTTTTAGTAAGGATTTGGATGCATTATCATCATGGAGAAAGTTGTGATATTTATACATATCAGAAAATATAAGACTATATTTTTTTAAAAAAGGAGCTTAATATGAAACAAATAATATGGTTGGAGTTGATTAAAGATTACAATTGCTCAATACATTACCATCATGGGAATGCAAACAAGGTGGTAGATGAATTAGGATGAAAAGACCATGCTTGCCTATACATTATGATAATCACAAAATAGCCAATATTTATGGATTTTCAATGGACAGATCTTGAAATTTTAAAGGGGGTAATCTTATCTTTTTCATATGAATGTTCAACCATCAATACAAGTGAATATTAAAGAGGTGTAGAAGAAAGATGTTGATCTTCAAAAGAAGGTTATAAATGTTCCTGAAATAAACCTTGATTGTGATGAAATAATAATGTTCCTGAACTTGGTTTATATTCCTCCCATACCAAAATTAAAGAAGGATCTATTGGATTAGGCTCGTAGTTATTCATTCCCTATTCCCCCTAGAAGCACAATGATGTGCAAGAATTTGAAAGAGTACTTTTGGTGGGATGGAATGAAAATAGATGTCACCACATAAGTCTCTTGATGCTTGGTTTCTCATCAAGTTGACACATATAGATAGAAGTACAAGGGGATGTTACAACCATTACCCATACCATAATGGAAATGGGAAAACATAACTATTAACTTTGTTGTTAGACTTCCCAAAATATCCAAATGAAATAATGCTATATGGTTTATAGTTAATCATCTTATGAAGTTGACACACTTCATTACAATTAGATAGGATTTCTCTCTTGATCAGATTTCTAGGACAAATGTAATGTTACTAGTAAGAGTGCATGAAGTACCACATTCAGTTATAGCTGATTGAGATCTGAGGTTTACCTCGATGTTATGGTGAAATCTTCCCCAAGATCTAGATAAAGAGTTATGTTTTGGCACGTCTAATCATCCATAGATAGATGGTCAGTCTAAGAGGAAAATTCATACTCTAGAAGACCTATTGAGAGCTTTCTATATGGATTTAAAAGGTGTTTTCGATCAAAACATACCATTTGTGGAATATTCATACAATAATAGCTTTCACTCTAGTATTCAGATGTCTATTTATGATGCCCTCCATGGAATGAAGTGCAGAACTCCAACTTGCTGGGATGAAGTTGGAGTAATAAAGCTATTATGACCTTATCTTGTTCCTAAAATGGTAGAAAAGGTTAGATCTATTCAACAACACATAAGAGAGGCTCAAAGTAAACAAAAACATTATGCTAACAACCGAAGAAAATTCATAGAGTTTTAATTGGGTGATAAGGTGTTCCTAGGAATATCTCCCTCAAAGAGAGTAATGTGATTTGGAAAGAAGGGAAAGATGATCCCTATGTATATCAGTCCTTTTAAAATTCTTGATCAATATGGGATGGTAGCTTACCATTTGGTGCTTCCACTAAATCTCTCAAAAATTTATGATGTGTTCTCTGTGTGTCTTCTGAGAAAGTACATACCTGATCCTTCACATGTACTAATCTCTGATGTCATACCACTTGAGCATGATCTTTCTTATGAAGAACAACTGATAGAGATTCTGGATCTTAGCGAAAAAGTTCTACGAAGAAAAACCACTCAAAAGGTTAATGTTTTATGAAGGAACCCAAAATTTTAAGAAGGTACATGGGATCATGAGGATATGATGAGGGAGAGTTATCCTCATCTTTTAGTTTTCATGTGATGAAATTTTAGAGAAAAATTCAGTTTAAGGGGGGTATAATGTAATTCCTGAATTTTTTTATGAAATATTTGCTTTAAATAATTTTAATTCTTCAGTATCTTGTTTTTCTCGCAATCATGAGTATAAATGAACTGTGAGATTACCTTATTATAAAATTATTTTTATAGCCTAGCTGTTTAGTTAATGGAAATAATTATAACTAACTTATGAAAATACATTGTCAATTATTTGGCTATCTATTTATTCATGAAAAATATAATCAATTAGATAATTTTATTTTTTAGTGAATTAATTTTGGTAATGAATTTAATGAGATATATATGTGTTATATACTTAATAAAATATTTATTATATTCATTTAATGGATATATTATTCATAGGGTATGAATACAATCCTATTAGGTGTATAAAAATCTATTTTATTTAAAAGGTTAATTTGAAACTTTTGAATGGATAACACATTTTAAATTAAGATTTTTAATCATTAATAATTTTAATATGAAAACATAAATATTTTATTTTTATATTGAGATATTTAAATTTTCTTTGTATAAATTTTCTATATTTTTTGGATAAGTTTCTTCTTTTGATGAATATTAAAAATATGATAAATTTTAATTGAAAATATATTTTTTCATGGAAATAATTTATATAGTTAAATTATATTATAGAATCGTTTCAAAGTTTAAATAGAACATATTTTTTCCATTTAATATAATTATGTTCATTGGAAATAAATTTATATTTAATTCGTATATAAAATGATTTCAATCTTCTAAAATGTTTTAACTTTTAAAAAAAATGTGTTCTCTCATTCCGATAATGAGATTGATTTAAAACTAATTCCTTCAACTTATGTGTTTTGAAATTTTAAAAATGGATTCCATATTTGGAATCATTAGGTCCATATTTTGTTAATAGGTTGCTTTTTTTTTGACATTATGAATAGTAACATTGGTAATTATTTTTATTACCAAGGTTAATGGTAAATCGGGTAATTTAACGTAAAATTAAAATTAAAAAATTAACTTAACGTCTAAAGAATCCTATTGGATGACTAAATTGGACCCTTATCATCTATTATTATAAATTTAATCACTTTATTTCCAAATACTTATGAATATTACATGAATAAAATAAACACTAATGAATGTGACAAAATGTCACAATCTCATTTTATATAAGTATATTAATTGGAATATATGGATAACTGGTAGACTATCAACTATAGATGATCACTAAAAAGGTAAAATTAATTACCTATATCATATAAATTTATTTATAATTTTTAGATAATAAATATTTACAATTAATGATGACCCAATAGTGATGTATAAATTATTTTATTAATATAAATATCAAATAAATGGTTTCATAAATATTAAAAGAAATAACATAATAAATAATTAAATCTCTCAATGAATTTCAAGGTTCTTATGAAATGTTAGTAGTGTATTAAATATTTTGGTACGAATTTATTTTATGTGTTAAATTTATTTAAAGTCAACTAAATAAATAGTGTCAAAATTTACACTATTGACATTTTATAAAAATAAATTTCAATTAAATTATTTAAAAATAATGAAAGTATTTAAAAAATATAAAGTTAAAATTATAAGGTCCATAATGTAATTAAATATCCATTTATGGTCAATTAACATGATATAAGAAAATATTTATAGTCATTTAATATTTAGACTATTATTACCACAATTAAAATTAAATAGAATAACTCAGTGCTAACTAAAATGATAATGCTTAAATTGACATAAACACAAGTATAAAATTTATTGTTTTATGATTTTACAACCCTATATCATATAATCCTAAAAATTTTGATAGTTTTAATTTTTTAAGGTGGGTTTTGATTTTATTATATTTTAATATTTTTGAGTTCTCCAAAAGTGCCCCTCACCTCAATTATTAAAGGGAACCTCCTCCCTCACCTCTTCACTTCATTTTGAGACTTAAATGTAACGCCCCAACCTCAGTTACCCAGAGTCAGTGCATCATTTCAATACATTGTCATGATTAAAAGGAATCAAGTCCCAAAAGAACGATCAGTTTAGCAGTCTTGGAAAATAGATTACATACATGAATATTACATTACACATTAGAAAATAAAACACATGCTAAATGATCCTTTGAGAACGCCATTAATCCCATAGCTTAACCCTACCTATCAATAATAATACACATCTCAGAATCTTGAGAAAATTAAAACATAGAAAGGGGTGAGCTCAGATGCTTAGTTAATGTAAATAATTTAGCAGAAGCTATAAACATTTAAGGCAAGATATGTAATAAAAAATAATCCTTTAAATCATAAATAAGAACATAATATGGAAAAAATAAATCAAACATTACCATATAAGCAAGAACATGGATATTCTACTTATAGAATAATCACATGTAATAACTAATTTCTTAGTGAGGGAATGTATAATACCGAACATTAATTTCTGTGTCAAGGCCTCATGCCAGGACCTAGGGGATAACTGTAACCAGACCCCTACCTAGAGAGCCTCTATAACCGGACTCCGACCTGGAGAGCCTCTGTAACTAGAATCCAACCTGGAGAGACACTGTAACCAGACTCCAACCCGGAGAGCCCCTATAACTGAACTCCAACCCAAAGGATCTAACATAAAAGGACCCCAACCTAGAGTGATTAATTTTACCGGTCCCCAACCAGGAACTTTATAGTCCAATACTTTCTTCTTAATAAAAGGTTGAGATAAAACATAAATGTTCATATTAAAACAAGCATACAAAATGTCGATACTTTAACCATAAACCATGAATGGCATAAAAATAACTCATCCACAGTCAAAAATATCACAAAACCTTATATACAGTATGGTATATTTGTGTTATAATAAATCAACTTCAAACAAGTGTAAATATTATCAAAAGATGTTGACATAGATGAAATCCAAACTATTTGAGGGAAATGTCTCTTTCTAGTTTGAAATCATTTAAGTGTCGCATAATTATAAAGAAAACAATTATTTTTAAAATATTCTTATAAACCTGTAAGGGAATCTTCGACGATTTTATAATGATGAAAAATAGTTTCACCCACCATATAAGTTAAAAAAACATTCTTACCTTAATTTTGTTGAAAAGGTCATAAAGTAACTTGTTTGGAAAATGAGGAAAATATTCCTTTCAAAATGTATACGGTCAAACAAGGGTATAAATATCTTTAAACCGTATTTTAGGAAATAGTAAAAAACATTGAAATACATTTTTATGAAACATTGATGTGGATGATAAAGAGCTCACAGTAGATAATTACATATAAACAACCTTGAATAATGAATAGGTTGTATAATTAACCCTTACAAATTTGGTAACATACAAAACATAAACCCTGTGAATGAATTATCTTACAATGAAGATTTAAATACACATAAATTAAATTTTATTACACAAAGAATACAATTATGTACAGTAGATACTCCACACAAAAGGAAATAGTGGCAATATAGCATGAATCTCACGTGAATAAAGAGTGAGATGAAAATATCTTACCTTGCACTTTCCATCGGTCGAGGGGACGTTTAACCTCCTGTATAATGACCATTGTGTGTTATTAGATTATACTAGAACTATATTCATATTTATTATATCATACATGATTAATTTATGACTTTATACTACCCATTTAATAATGATTTTCATGTTAAATTATCATTTTCGTTAATAATATCTTTCTTTATCGTACATATTTTAACTTGTTATTCTTGATCGTATCATTTAGCTCATGAATTAAATGATTCTAGAATATAAACCTTTATTTATAAATCATACGTATTTAGAATATAAATATTTATAATAGAAAGGTATATGAAATGGAAAACACCATTTATGGAGACAGTAGGCCGTACGTATGCATAAATGATATTTGTGTTTTCATATCATATTATATAGAAGTAAGTGAATAAGATATATGTAATTACATAAAAACATATATACAAATATATATATATATCCATTAGCATTATTATTTCATATATTACATTATTATTAGTAATATATATTTTTATAATCGTCAATGAATGGTGAACTTGGAAATGAATCTCATCGCGTTGTGGAGACAGTAAACCCTACGTACGCACGAACAACAATATCATTTCCTTAAAAGTGTGGAATTGGATGATATATTAATTTTACAGTGAAATTAGTATGTTATTTTCATTATTTATATACATCTTACTCATCATTATATCCATTCAAATAAGATAGTGTTGAATAACAAATTACACCACGGCGTGGAGACGGTAAGTCGTATGTACGCACGCATGGTGAATTTATCATTCATAGGATGGATAAAATAATTAATATGGTCATTCCATATTTATAATAACATTAGAGTATATATAAGTTACTGGAATTATTATTTTGGTGTGGTAATAACAAAGAAAGCGTAAGTGTAAGAAGAAAAGAACATGAAAGATGGTGGTGAAATCATTACCTCTTCTTCGGGTTCTTCCTTGTGATTTGATCGAAAGGGATCCTTAGGTTGGCTTTCTGATAAAATAAGGCCACTAAGATTAAGGGAGGATAGTTTGGAGGATATTTGAGAAGGGGTTGGACGATCCAAATGGCTTTGGATTAGTGAATTTGAAAGAAAGGGATGTGCCCGTTTATAAGAGGGGTGAGGGGCACCTTATGAAATACTTAAAATATTATTTAATAATAAAATCATTTTTGGTTTGTAATGGCTCCAAGATGTGTTGTTTAAACGATAGTGTGGATATGGTGTGAAAACCACTCAACTAATAGGTTTTATATAGGTTTGGGTTACAATATTAACCTTATCTTGTATATTTAACTCTTAGCTAAATAGTTTGACATTTACCTTGTCTCGTTGTATTTTTTTATTATATGGTTAATAAACATACAATAAACTTCCAAGAGAACCCAAAGTGGTTCCCTAATGACATATATAATATTATTTAATACCTTTGGAATAACCATAGATTTTTAGGAATAAAAAACCAATTAATAATATAATTTTTTGTTTTAAAAACTCTTTTATGTCAATTTTGAAACTATTTTGTATTTTGTTTTTTTCTAAATTTATAATAGCATTATTACTTAGAAAAAAATTCATCTAACCAACCCTAACATGTCATATTAACCTATAAAATTTGTTTAATTACTAAAAAGTCTCAAATCAAATTTATTTGGATATTTATAATATCAAATATTTTAATATTTCATTATTTAGGTATTTACCGCATCATCATTATGTCATATATAAATTAAATTATATAATGTCTAAAAAATATAAATAAAATACAATTATGTATAAAATCATTTTATCTTTCTAAGGAATATTTATAGTCGAATTTCTCTTATGTTTATCCCTATATTAAAAATTGTTTAGTTATTAAACATTGAATGTAACACTTTTAAATCTTCTTTGAATTAAATAATAACAAATGTCTGAATCTAATCGAAGTAGACTTAAAGAATAATATTTTATTCCTAAGGTTTTTTGTGGTCTAATTACACTTATCCAATAGAATTAAGAGATGTGTTAGGGTAATAATAATATCATTTTTACCTTTAATTACCAAATTTACTTTTAATCGTGGTAAATAAAATTCAAATGTTACTATTCATAAAAAATTATTTTAAAATCATTGAACAAAATTTTATTTTATGATATCAACCGTGTCTCTCAGATTTTCAAAATTCAACTCACAAAAGCGGTAAAATTATGTTTTATGTAAATTTGCAAATGCTCTTAGGATGTGGGTAAAAGACACTAAAAAGTTCAATAAGTTTTTAATATATCTAAACTTATTATAAAATGACTCCAATGAATTATATTGATAATATATAGGTATTATGTATATATTTTGACCTAAAATAAATTTAAATAAAATAAATAATTATGTAAATAAAAAGTCAGTTTTAACCAATAACTTAGAGTTTTTCACTATTCATCAAAAATTGAATGTTTTCAGAAAAATACTGAAATTTCACCCAAAGCTAATTTTGATTTTTTGAATTCAAAAATTAATTCTATTTTACCAAATTAAAATCATATAAGTTACATTTATTAATTTAAAATTTATTCCCGTTGTCAAAACCAAAAAACGTGTTTTTAAAAAATAATAACTAACAAAAGATTGATATTTGTTTATGTTCAATTTCAAAGTGAAATTATTTCCAACAAATAAAATTGGATTAAATGGTAAAAATATAATATTTTTATACTTCCAACCTGTTAAAATGTATAATTTAAAGCTAAAAATTATTTTTATTAAAAAAAGTTGTTTTCAATTAAAATATAGTATTTTTCACTATTCACCCAAATATGAAAGTTATCAGAAAAACACCAAAAATTTATTGAAACTAAATTATTATGTCATAATTCTAAATGATAAATTTATTTCGTAAAATTGAATATATAAAAGTTTAAAATATTGTATTTAAAAAGGGTTTTTCATTAAAAGGCGGTAAAATTGCAATTTTTCAACAAAAAAATACTTCTTTTATCTGAAAAAAGTAATTTTTTATTATTATGTATAAGAATCTCATAATATAGATTATAAAATGATAATGATTATATAAATTTCAAAATTTAGATAATACTATTCATAACCTCTTTAGAACGACTAGTTTGGTAAGTCGTGATGCGTTTGAACTCGGTGTTGCCTGTAGTGCAAGTTATTGAATTACTTTGAAAAAATAGCGTACTATAAAATCTTGGGGTGTTACATTCTTCCCTCCTTCAATAAATTTCATCCTCGCAATTTGAAATTGTTCTTAAAAAATAAAAGGTTAAAAATATAAAATACCTTTGTTGGAAAACCCACAATGGAAATTAGGTTAATAAAATTTAGTCTTAATAAGAATATATATATATATATATATATATATGAAAAAAGAGTTTCATCATTCAACTAATTCCTACCACAAACTCATCTTTCACTCCAAAAGATAAGAGAACTTAAAAAAATATTGTATTTATCCAATTCGTATGGGGTTCCAAAAAAATGAATTTATAATTCATCTACCAGACATTTGAAACAAACTACATTTTTCAATACAGGACCTCATGTGAGCCAGTGGTAGGTGATACACCCTTATCACTCATTGGTTTCTAGTTCAAGTCTCGTTGCCTTACTGGACATGACGGGTTACCGGCCGACCTCCAGGTTGTCCTTTTTATGGCAATCCAATAATAATCTCAAACTAGGCTTATCCAAAATACTTATGTCCAAACACACAGTCCAAAATTTATAAGGAAGGTAAACACAATGAAGATCATTTTTTCCATGTAATAACATGTGAACACCTTCATCATTATTCTTATAAAACACTGCAACATCCTGAATTACCATAAAACCTTATTGATTACATTCATGCACCCTTATTCCTTATAGAATACTGGATATACTCCTATAATTTTTTTTGTAAACTCCAACAATGATGGAATATAAAAATCATTAATCAGTTTAAAGGTAGTCAAGAATATCCAAAATAATTTATTCAAATCAACCATCTCTTATTCAAAAATCACTTCCTCATTATCAATACCATATTAAGGATTACCTTTCCTTCAACCATGTATTTTCCAAAAAATTTAGCTTGTTATTAAGTCAATTTTCATAGAACCATATAATCTCCAATCCTTAATGAAATAGAACTGCAGTACAAACCTTATTTTTCTCCATAATTCATATAACCAGTATATTGTTGATAAAACACTTAAATGAAATAATTCTTTAACAACAACATAAGAACACTAGTCATTCCTGTTCATCAGAGGTAGTATTATAACTTGATTATTATCCAATAAAATCACGTGAGTTATACTCTTATGAAATGGAAATTGTTTCGCGTAGTGTCTTAATGCCTTGAAGATGAAGTATTTTACATTTGAAAATTTTTCTTACCCTTGGAATCACATACTTGGTGTCCACACTTGTAACGAACTCCCATTCCCATCAATAATTTACCAAAGATATTGTTTCCACCTTTATCACATATCGGAAAATCCTTCTTTCCCCCATCCCTTTATCCATCTTTCTCTCTACCATCCTTTTCTTCTCTTGCTTCCGTTCAAACCCAAAGGACTCAAAGAATTATTTACTTATCTTACTAACACATGATATTATTTGTTTATATGTTGAGAATACATGGGAGACTATTCCCCTTCTCAATGTTGTCTTAATACCTTGAATGATATGACCCTTCTTACTCTTTGGATCATACGTATTACTAGAGTTCTCATCGCTTCTACTGGGCTCCATATCTATACAATGGCATACACTATGCCAATTTATGAATTGCAATGAATAATTCTAAACTTTTAAAATAACTAATATAAATTGATCTATTTATGTATATAATACATAATGATACAAATGTTTTCTTTGAGGAAATATATACTCATAAACCTTTCATAATAATTTATAATGAAAATGAGAATTATCCTAAGCGTATCCCATGGGAGTGTCGTAACCAAGAGTGAAGAAAGGCCCTTTGTCATTCATTAGTTCCCGTTCAAGTCTAGATTAAAGCGATTTTTCAGGTTTTACCCCTAATTACATCATTTCTAGAGCTGCCTCTACCTGCTCGTATCCTGACAGGGATGTATTACGTGGAAAGGTAATAAAATCTCTATAGTACCAAAATTCTAGGAAGTTCTTCTATACTAATCCTCAAATTCAATCTTAGGGTAATGTTCTCTAATCATAGTTTATCTAAATCTAGTTTCCAAGGTTATTTCTAAACTTCCTCTGATACCAATTGTAACACCCCAACCCTAGTTACCCAGAGTCTGTGCATTATTTTAATACATTGGCATGATTACAAGGAATCATGTCCTGAAAGACCGATCAGTTTAGCTGTCTTGGAAAATAGATTACATATATTAATGTCACATTATACAGTATAAAATAAAACACAACATAAATGATCCTTTTATAACTCCATTAATCCCCTATATTAAGCATTCTTATCAATCATAACACACTTCTTGGAATCCTGAGAAAATTAAAACATATAAAGTGGTGAGCTCAGATGCTCTGTAAGGGAAAATAATTTATCATAAGCTATAAAATTTTAAGGCAAGATGTGTAAAAACATCCTTTTAAAACTAACTTGAACATAATATGTAAAAAATAAATCAAATATTTCCATATAAACACGCACATGGATATTCTACAAGTCGAATAATCACATGTAATAACTAATTTCATATTGAGGTAATGTATAATACCTGACATTAATTTCTATGTCAAGGCCTCCTGCTAGGACCTAGGGGATAATTGTAACCGTACTCCAACCTGGAGAGCCTCTATAACCAGACTCCAACCTGGAGAGCCTCTGTAACCAAACACCAACCTGGAGAGCCTCTGTAACCAGACTCTAACCCAGAGATCCTCTGTAACCAGACTCCAACCTGGGGGTCAGCTGTAACCAATACCTAACGTGGAGGGCTTACTTTTACTGGTCCCCTACTCAAAAAACACTTGTCCAATGCATTCATATTAAGAATATATTGAAATATAACATAAACATTCATATTAAAACTAGCATATGAAATTTCAATACATTAACCATAAACCATGAATTGCATAAAAATAACTCATCCACAGTCAATCATATCACAAACCCGTATATATAATATGGTAAATTTGTTTCATAATAAATCAACTTCAAAAAAATGTAAATTTTATCAAAGGATGTTGACATAGATGAAATCCAAACTATTTAAGGGAAATATCTCTTTCTAGTTTGAAATCATTTAAGTGTCACATAATTATAAAGAAAACAATTATTTTTAAAATATTCTTATAAACCTGTAAGGGAAGCTTCGACAATGTTATAATGACGAAAAATAGTTTCACCCACTGTATAAGATAAAAAAACATTTTTACCTTAATTTTATTTAAAATGTCAAAAAGTAACTTGTTTGGAAAACGACGGAAAGATTCCTTTCAAAAATGTATAAGGTCAAACAAGGGTATAAATTTTTATAACCCATAGTTTATGAATGAGTAAAAATGTTTTGAAATACATTTTTATGAAACATTTATGTGGATGATAAAGTGGTCCATGTAGATAATTACATATAAACAACCTTGAATAATGAAGATGTTGTAAAATTAACCCTTACCAATTTGGTAACTTACAAAACATACACCCCGTGAAAGAATTATCTTACAATAAAGATGTAAATAAACATAAATTAAAGTGTATTACAAAAATAATACAATTATGGGCAATACATACACCACACAAAAGGTAATAGTGGCAATATAGCATGAATCACATGGGAATAAGGGGTGAGATAAAAACCCCTTACCTTGCACTTTCCTTTGGTCGAGGGAACAATTAACCTCATGTATAAGGACCATTGTATGTTATTAGATTATAATAGAACCATATTAATATTAATTATATCATAAATGATTCATTTGTGACTTTATACTACCCATTTAATAATGATTTTCATGTTAAATTTACATTTTGTGTAATAATATCTTTCACTATCGTACATATTTTAACTAGTTATTCTTGATCGTATCATTTAGCTTATGATTTAAATACTTCTAGAATATAAACATTTATTTATAAATCATACGTATTTATAATATAAATATTTATAATAGATAGATATATGAAATGTAAAACATAGTTTATGGAGACAGTAGGTCGTACGTACTCATAAACACTGTTTCTGTTTTCATATCGTATTGAACAGAGGCAAGTCAATAAGATATATGTCAGTAAATAAATACATATATATAAATATTTATATCTCTAGTATCATTAATATTTCATATATTAAATACTTTTTAGTAATATATATTTTTATAATCGCCAATTAATGGTGAACTTGGAAATGAATCTCATCGGGTCGTGGAGACAGTAATCCCTATGTATGCACGAGCGACAATATTATTTCTTTAAATGTGTGTAATTTGATGGTATATTAATTTTAAAAATACATTAGGATGCTATTTTTATTATTTATATACATATTACTCATCATTATATCCATCCAAATAAGATAGTGTTGAATAACAAATTACACCATATCGTGGAGACAGTAAGCCATACGTACGCACGTATGGTGACATTATCATTCATAGGATGGATAATATAATGAATATGGTTGTTCCATATTTATAATAAAATCATAGTATATATAAGGTACTGGAGTGATTATTTTGTTATGGTAATAACAAATAAAGAGTAAGTGGAAAAAGAACAGAACTTGAAAGAGGGTGGTGAAAACATTACCTCTTATAAGGGTTCTTCCATTTGATTTGATCAAAATGGATCCTTAGGTTGGATTTATGAACAAAATAATGAATCTAGGATTAATATAGGATAGTTTTGAGGATATTTGGTCAGGATTTGGCCAAGACAAATGACTTTGGAGGTGTGAATTTGAGATTAGGTGAAGTGCCCTTTTATTAGATGGGTGAGGGTTACCTTAGGAAAAACATAAAATATTATTTTATAATAAAATAATTTTCTATCTCTAATGGAACCAAAATATATTATTTAAAGGATAAATTGGGTATGGGTCGAAAAACACTCAACCAATAGGTTTTAGACATGTTTGGGTCACTATATTAAACTTATCTTTTATATTTAACTCTTAGTTAAATAGTTTGACATTTACCATGTCTCTTTGTATTTTTATATTATATGGTTAATAAACATACTATAAACTTAAAAAAGAACCTCATGTAGTTAATTAATGACATATATAACAGTATTTAATCCCTTTTTCCAAATCTTAGATTTTTAGGAATAGAATACCAATTAATAATATAATATTTGTTTTAAAAACTCTTTTTTGTCAATTTTGACACTACTTGGTATTTTGTTTTTTCTAAATTTATAAAAACATTATTACTTAGAAAACAATTTATCTAACCAACCCTTACATGTCATATTGACTTAAAATTTATTTTAATTCCTATAAAATCTCAAATTACATTTATTTGAATATTTATAATATCAAATATTTTAATATTTCATTAATTAGGTAATTATTGCATCCACATTGTGTCATATATAAATTAAATAATTTAATGTCTAAAAAATAAAAATAAAATAACATTATGTAGAAAATATTTTTATATTTTTAATGAATATTTATAGTCGAATTTAGCTTATGTGTAACCCCATATTAAAAATGATTTAGTTATTAAACATTGAATTTTACACTTTTAACTCTTCTTTGAATTAAATAATAATAAATGTCTTAATCTAATACAAGTGGACTTAAAATATAATTTTTTATTCATAAGGTTGTTTTTGGTCGAATTACACTTATCCAATAGAATTAAGACATGTGTTAGGGTAATAATAATATCATTTTTACCTTTAATTGCCCTATTTGCATTTAAATGTGGTATATAAAAGTCAAAAGTTTCTATACACAAAAAATTATTTTCATCTCAATAAACCAAATTTTTCAAACTGATATCAATTTTGTCTCTAGTATTTTTTAAATTCAAATCACAGAAGCGGTGAAATTAAGTTTTATGTAAATTTGAAAATGCTCCTTGGAGGTGGATAAAAGACAGTAAGAAGTTCAATAAAGTTATTATATATCTAAACTTATTATAAAATGACTCCAATTAATTATACTGAACTTATATAGGTATTATGTATCTATTTTGACCTAAATTAAATTTAAATAAAATAAATAAATATTTAAATAAATATTTGGTTTTAACCAATAACTCAGTGTTTTTCACTATTCATCAAAAATTGAAAGTTTTCAGAAAAATATCAAAATTTCTCCCAAAGAAAATTTTGATATTTAGAATTCAAAAATTAATTCTATTTTACTAAATTAAAAACATATAAGTTTCATTAATTAATTTAAAATTAATTCCCATTGTCAAAACCAAAAAACATGTTTTTAAGAAATAATAACTAACAGAAGATTAATACTTGTTTATGTTAAATTTCAAAGTGAATTCATTTCCAATGAATAAAATTGAATTAAATGGTAAAAATATAATCTATTTATACTTTTAAACCATTAAAATTTATAATTTAACACTATAAATTATTTTTATTAAAAAAGGTTGTTTTCAGTTAAAATATAGTATTTTTCACTATTCACCCAAATATGAAATTTATCAAAAAACACAAAAAAAAAATTATTGTAACTAAATTCCTATGTCCCAATTATAAAGAAGAATTATATTTTGTCAAATTGAATATATAAAAGTTTCACATATTGGATTTAAAAAGGGTTCGCCCTTAAAAGGCGGTAAAATAGCATTTTTTATAAAATACTTCTTTTATCTAAAACAGAATTTGTTTTTTTTTTATTATGTCTAAGAAACAAAAAATATGGATTATAAAATTATAATGATTATATAAAGTTTAAAATTTAGTTAATACTATTCATAACCTCTTTTGAACGGCTAGTTTGGTAAGTCATGGTGCGTTTGAACTCGGTGTTACATGTAGTGAAAGTTATTGAATTACTTTGAAGAAATAATGAACTATGAAATCTTGGGGTGTTAATTAAAGCTCGGCCAGCTCTACCATATTTCTTTCTCAACTTCCATATTTTTATTTTAGAGGTTCTGGTCTTTTTCAAAGACAAACTCTAGTGCCCTAATATGAATTTTAAAGGATTTACGTCGAGGAAGATGTAATCTCTTCTTCTAATTCTTTCAAATCTCATTCTTCTTATACATCCTTTTCATTAGTTGTTTCATTTTAAAGTAATAACATCATTATAAATCATATAATTATATGTTATTATAAATATGAAACAACCATATTTCACCTTCTATCCATCCTATGAAAAATGAAATCACTATATGTGCGTACGTACGACTTGTTGTCTCCACACTGTAGTGTAATATGTTTTTCACCACCACCTTACATGGTTGGGTATAATGGTAGAAATAATAAATATTTAATATTATTATAACATGATATTAATTATAATATATTATATAACATCCAAATCAATACCATTCATCAATTATGGGAACAATATCATCGTGTGTGTGTGTATGTGCAACTTACCATCCCCACGGTGCAATGTGATTCATTCTACATAATCTTCATTAAATCATGATTATATAAATAAATTGAATAAATAAATATTATATATATTATAATAATACCATGATTTAAATGATATAACTATAACATTGAAATAGTAATAATAACTTATCCAACAAAACATCAAAAAGAACATAAAGCTATTAATACCTGAATAACAAGTAACAAGGAAATGTTATAAACAAATGGATGAAAATATGATCATAAATGAAATCATAAAAATGATTATGAATCTGTAATAAATAAATAACATTATTTTAATCATTATACTATATTTTCATATACATAAGAAATATATGAGACCTAAGGTAAAAGATTAATTGGAAAATCTCATTTTTATCCGAGATTGTTTATTCGTAAGTATTTTCTAGGGGTATTTATCATCCACGTCCATGTTTCCTAAACGTTTGTTCCATAATATTTTTTATATCCTTCGATAATATTTTAAATTAAATTTTACCCCTTGGTAAATTTTTACTAAATGGTATAAATGGAATCTTTTTTTATTTTCGGTATGCGGTACTTTTTGAGTTTTTGGAAAAGGTACGCGAAAAATATTTTTTTTACTTGTACGGCTTGAATGAGTTTTTTTCTTTTAGAATGATTTATTTCCTAAATATTACCCTAAAATATTACAATGATATTTTTACAAAAAATGAATTCTTCTAAAATTGTGTGGTATTTTGATGAAGGAAAATCTTTTTGAAGAATAAAGGATAATTTTCTCACCATTGAAGCTCAAGTGTTTTATCAAAATTATTTTCCATATAAGATTAAAATGTTTTATGTTTCTATCACTATTATTACATGGTTTTTATTTCTTAAATGATGGAATTATGTTTATAAAATAATTTTAGAAATAATTTTATAATGGAATGAGGTTTAAGAAATTCATTTTAGTTCATGGGTTATGCTATAGTGAATGTTTTTATATTTTTGTGGAACATGTAATAATAGTTTCATTATGGGATGGGATAGACATATATCTCCTACCAATTAATTAGATAAAGATTTATATGTCATGAGATAGACAAGACTATAATGAAATGTAAATCTAGATCTGTAATACATGGTTCAAATGAGGAGTAAACTTGGTTTAGTAATGGAATTTTCCCACTATGATGGTATTTGTAATGAGCCATGAATAATATGAAATGATTATCTATTATTATGTGTGTATGACACAAAATTTAATGTCTTATGTTATAACTATTGGGATTACATTTCACATTTAATATTTATCCCATGACATGATATTATGATTTTTTATACATAGGATAATATTTTCAATTGTTATGTTCTTATGAATATGATATGATGGATTTTTAAATTATTTTACCCTTACTAGTCATTTAATCTCACCCTTTCATATGTTTCTTTTCCCCTGGACATCAATATGGGTGTTAATAATGATATTCCAAGAAGGAGTCTTGTTTTGATGAAATAAACAATAGACAATGTTGATGTTTTATAAACCATTGGTTTATGTTTCCCAGTTTCTAAAGACACTACCTATATAGCCTTATCATGGTTTTGTTACATGTTATAATGAATATACTTCAATTCTGAAGTAATATCAATTTATGTAAAGTATGGGTCACTATAAGGGGTTATTAAAAGTACTTAAGTTTTATTTTTTTAAAGTTATCAATAGATTTTATGATACATTATTCAAAAAAGGCAATTAATCCTAATTCTCTACCCTCTTGAGTTTGAGAGAATTCATTAATCAACATTTCCCTATTGATTTTAATGAGAGGCATTACCAATTTTCTACCCCATATGGATTAATATCAATAGGGGTGTTAACATTGGGATCCAACCTAGGGTAGTTTACTTCAATAAAGACCATATGGGTAGAGGTGGGACTTCCCTTTCATTGCATATTATTATTCAATGGTTGAGGTATTCTGTAAAACACCTAACATTTTATTGATTATACGTAAATTATATAATTATTTTTATAAATTATTATCATATATGTCCCCATTAGTATGGGGTAAAAATGTGGATTTCCAGTTATGGTAGTTGTGGATAATTTAATGATCGCATATGGTTCCCCTTAGAAGTTAAGAATTTTGAAGCAATAATTTTTTAAAAAAATGGGAGAACTAGGAAGCTATCGAGATCCAATTTTATTTCCTTAATATGCTGAATGTGTAAAAATAATTTGACTTCTACATTTTATAATGGATTAGATGGCATGAATTCAAATCTGTTTGGGGATGAATATTCTATTAACTTATCAGTTGGATGTTATTGTTCATTCCATTTATAATATATAACATTGATAAACCAAACATAACATGTGTCAAAATGAAAATATCAATACAGATCACTTTTATTTAACCATTGGGAGAACAGTTCATTCCTTGATGATATTACTGGGTAACTTCCACTTTCTTATAGATCTATGGTCAGCCATGTAAATCATTGAATTTTTTTCTTGGTTCGTGACCATGATTCCTTTTTCAAGAACTTATTCCCCAGTATAACATTCAAGATAGTCATTATGAAGGGTATATTTTTAATCTATTTATTCAAGCACCCCAATAATTTACCGGAATTTCCTTCAAAAAAAATTTAATGTATTCAATAGGGTTCAATACCGAAAACACTGAATTTTAACAAACTCTAATATACTATTTAATTATGATTATTTGAATGTGAGTTTTAAAACCTAATAGTTAAATCATATGTTTAAATAAAATATTAAAATCATAAAAAAACATTGTTAACATTTTTATATAATGCAAATTTATTGATTAATTCGTTTTAAATAATTACCCAATTTATATAAAAATCGTTTTATGCTTTAAAAATATGTTTTCCATAAAAATGGGTTTTATTGTAGGTTTCATGTGAATATTATAATTAATTTTTTCAATTTCAGAAATATTATTTTATTAAAAGGAAAAATACTTTGAAATGAACATATAAAAATTATATTAAATTTAATTTTTTTTATTTCTCTTAAAATATTAATTAATCAGCGAAGAGT
Source organism: Viscum album (assembly GCA_963277665.1). Taxonomy (NCBI): domain Eukaryota; kingdom Viridiplantae; phylum Streptophyta; class Magnoliopsida; order Santalales; family Viscaceae; genus Viscum; species Viscum album. Next base: position 1,450,769,737 of record OY728129.1, read on the forward strand.
AAACAAATACAGATTTTATAGAAAATTATTTCTTCCATTAAAGTATTTAAGAATTCAAAAAATGTATATAATTGATTTTAAAATTTAATTTGTTCATTTTTATTAAAAATATTCTAATAAATGTCAATTTAATCGATATTAAGCCTAATTTTTTTGTACAAACTATATTATACATGAAACACCATTTGTGGAAACACAATTTTCATAATGATTTGAGGATTTTATTTTAAAATTTACTTCTTCAACTTATAGAAACTAAATTTTATAAAATCTATTACATATTTTGAATCACTATTCTCATGTTGTTTAATGATTCAACATTCATTTATTGTCTTAATGAATAGTAAAAATAAAGAAATATCGCAATTATGGTTAAAATGGGTTTAATGGGGGTTAAATTAAGACATAAGGGTAATATTGTCACATAGTCATATATAAATATTATTTTACTGTAATATATTTACCCCATCTTACATCCTCTTCATATATTATTCACTTTCTATCCATTAGTCTTAAAAAAATGTAAAATATTTTAATCTTTTGAAAAATAAAAAATGTGTCATCCCCCTCACAAATAAAATAAAACATAATATCTTATATTATTAAAAATTGAAGACAATATTAGATCATACAATCCAATACAAAATCATTTCAAAAAATACTTTCCCATGTCTTATCGGTCTTGGTTTTAATCAGATTATCTTTTTATGGATTAAGTCGTAAGAGATAGTTTATTTCTCAAATAAGATCTATAACTCTTAACTGAGTTCTTTCAATTTTATTTATTCTCCAAATGTTTTTAAACCTATTGTATAAAAAATAACATGATTAATCTGATATCATAAATATAATTATATTTTATTATTATTATTTAACAACCATTTTTCACTGCATTTCCATCAAATGGTAAATGAATGTATCGCTCGTGTGTACATGCAAACTACCACCTCCATAAAGTGATAAGATTAATTTTACATCACCATATTTTATGGTTCTTTATAATAATGTAATTAATATATATATATATATATAATATTTATGAAATAATTTGTATATTTTATTGATAAAATATTATTTATATTTATTTCCTTTTTTCGTTAGCAAATTCAGACTATGTTTATGTATATGTAAAACTATTATCTCCGTTAATTATGTAATTCATTTTTCTAATATTAAAATTTATGGAATGTTATAAATATGTATATAATTGATATATATGGTATTTATATAATTATTAAAACTCTATATAAAAATTAGACTTTATCAATGTATAAGGACAAGAACTATCAAACTGAAATGTTTAAGAAAAACGAAACAGTTCACACCTAGAAATGATGATTTTTATTAAAAATCATTAATAAAATGATGTTGAAATTTTGTAAGTAAATTAGATGTGGTATTATATATATTAATATAGTTTTTTATATAATTATAATAAAATTAACTTTATTATACAATAGTTCATGAAGTGTGATGGACTTGAGGATAGATTTTTTAATTATAATATCCTATTTACCATGATTGTCAATAATTAAGTTTACCAATATTAAAATATATGCTATATATCTAAATATATTCTACATTTTATTATAATATGATTATTTATATATATTATAATATTTTATTTCATTTTATACGTTTTAATTACTCAATATACCAAAATAACTTCTTTATGAAATATTAACTTTATTTCTCACTTTGGTAGAGAATATTTTTCTTCAATGTGAATATTTTATTTAAAATTTTTTCATGAATTTTTTTTCTTCTATTCTAAAGAGATTTTTCAAATTCGTTTTTACCCATGTTATATTTTATATATAAATGTGTAAAATTAACCTTCTTTTCACTTTCTAAATAAGGTACTTTTTTCTAAAGGTGTGAACAAAACATTGTTTTAATATAAACTACATGAATGGAATTTTACACTACCATGATCACTAAATGCTTTGAAGATTAAATTAAAATTTTACATTGTTCTCTACAAATAAAATGTTTTCCTTTATATTTTGGAAATTTTTATATTTTAAATAAGTGATTTCAAAACGAAATGAGTATATCCCTCGAGAAATGTTCTAGTGATAATTTAAAGGAATTTTTATTCTGTGATAACATAATTTTTTTTACCTATGCTTCACTAGGGATATAATTATAAGATTCTATCCTTATACTTACTCTAGATCTTTTATAGTTATGATGATAAAATATTGATGAAACCAATTTAATTTTACATGTATTATGTTATGATGTAATAATAACTATGTCATTGTCATATGTAATACATATGAATATATTATGAATATATGATGGGTTTTTTCACTATAACCCTCTAAATAATTGCGTAAAAATTAATTTATTATGAGATCAAAATTTACATGGGAGGTAATCCAAAACCCAAAAAGAGGTTACCTAGGAGATTATTCCAAGACCAAGAGTGGGTAAATGGGATGTTGTCCCATGACCAAACCAGGTAAACTAGTTGTTATCCTGATCCTAAAAAGTGATAAATGTCTTAGTGTGTAGGATAAAAATAAAATCTCTATTATATTGATTAATCCACACTTTATACCTTTCTTTTATGACCTGATCGTTTTATAATTTTATTCTCTCATGGATCATGTTTTTCAATTTCTTTATGGTTCATTCCATATAAACAACCAAGATTTATGACATGACATATGAATATGATCTATGAATTGTTGGGTATGGTTTTAGAATGTGATTCTCATACCCTTTTTATCATTTTATTCTTAAATTACCACTGATTTCTCCTTTTCATACCTTTGATGAGAATAGGATATCAACCTTTATTATTATTGCTTTTCCCTAGGATATGAATAAAGGTTTAAAGAATTATATATCTAATAACACTGATATTTAAACATAACTTAGTGAAAAATGGATTATTTTGTTTATGTACCATTTTTATATATATCATAGTCAATAATTAATCCAAACCTTTATAATTATAACTTATATAATAGTGATATGTAATGAATATTCATATGATAAAATGTAATATATCTATTTGATGTTTTTATATTTCCTTCAATTGTATTTGAACAAGGTTATGTAATTTTTAGAAACAAAGATGAATAAAAGTTAGTGAGAAATATTTGGATATCCTTATATATAGTATTACATCATCATTTATGGTAAAAAAAGTAGTGTGGTCTTCCAAGAAAATAAATTCATGTATGGATACTAGTAAGTGGATGTTGTTACATCATAGATGCACCTAGGGGTAACAACTCTAAATGGGGTGAATTTAAAATTAACTCAGTCATCACCAATAATGATAATGTAATGTCTCGTATTTTTTTGTATATTATTTCAGTATTATATGAGAATTATTTTTGAGACCAGGCTTTGAGATGGTGTGCAGTTCTGAGGCCCGGTTAGCCCAGAACAAATGTTTCAATTTAATTAAATAATTAAATAATGCATGCATATGGTTTTCCTTAAAAAGTGGAATAACTCTTGAACAGGTGCTCATATCAGAAATCAGAGGGAACGGTTTCATCCAGAGCAATGATTTTACCCTATGAGAGACCTAACATCGGCTGGCGCAGGTCGGTGGTGAAATCTAGTTTTTGGGCGTAATTGTAATAAAATTTTTAATTAAAATATTTTATTAAATCTGGTAACAGTGAATATCTTTTTATCTTTTTAAATACAGTTTATTCAGGGGTCTAGGGTTATAGATCTCATGAGCCTGAAAACCTAGGAGGCTCTGAAGGAAACCCCAACGCGGCGACGACGTTCTTCATGAGTATCGCAGGTGACGACAGCACGACGACTGGATCTTCGCCAACGAACCCCACCGATCCAGGTAGGGAATTTGATCTCTTTGTGATTTTTTTCCCATTCTTGATTTCCATGACAAACGCAGACCAATCAATGTACAAATTGTCCTGAAGATTGGTCGTTATGTGGGATGGGTTATCTGCAGGATCTTTTGGGGATTGATTCTTGAAGGTTATTTTTGTTTCGTTTAGCCATCTAACAGTGACGAACCATGATCGACACAAACATCGATCAAGGTCCGTTCCTTGTGATTTGTTGTTCCTTTCTTCTACTATTTCTCGTGTTCTTCGTGTGTGTTCTACGCTGTTTCATCTGGAATTGGGGACGACCTCATTGATTTAAGGTTCAAACATTCCAAGCGGGTTCTAACTGGTTTATTCGTAGAACCGGAAACATCCAATTATTACATTACCAAGTATAAAAATGGGATTTTCTTTAGATCTGACAATCAATTATTATTATGTATGAGATTTAGGGAATATTCTATATGTATTTTAGGTTCTTCATTGATAGAGAATAATCTATATTTTTTTAGAGATTCTTAGTCAGTGGTATCCTTTAATACATTATATAAAAGTCTCTTGGCCATTATGTTGACCATACTGGTTTTAAAGCCACTAAGCGGGGAACTCAAAGTTTATTTTCATTCAAAAGTACATGAATTATTTCATAGTTGGGATCGTACTTGTAGCTGGTCTCCCTACGTATCCTTTGTTTTTAGAAAAGGAATCAGAACCCACGTAGTTCGAGTAAATAAGTTTGAGGTTTATGCATGGTTGATGGCTCAAAGAAAGATGTCATAATTACTTTTACACTCTAAGCTCACGTGAGTCATACTTGGTGTGAGAAACAGGAGGTATTGGTGAAACCAGAAAATTGTGCAATGAAAGATGCAATTATAAGAAATGAGGGGGGCTTATGTATGTATGACTTCCCAAATAGATAAATATTAGGATTTACTTCAGGGAAGAAACCCGGGAACAAGGTCTATAAAGGTATATGTGCTTTATGGAGATTTGTATACTCCAACTTGGGGATTATTCCTGAGGAGGATTCCCAAATTAGGTGGGGACTTGTGATTGGGGTTTACTCCTAAAAAGTAATCCAAAATCAGAATTAAATTAAGACTGGTTAAGAGAAATTATGATTGGGGCTTATTCCTGAGGAGGAGGCCCAAGTTAAATGGTTTTGAGAACTAGGGGTTACTCCAGAATAGGAAGACCAGGTTAAGGGAATTATGACTGGGGCTTACTCCTAAGGATGATGCCCATATTTGAGAATAGGGCTTACTCCTGAACTGGAAGCCCATGTTAAGAGAACCATGGTTGGGGCTAACTCCTGAGGAGGATTCCCATATTTTGGGAACTTTGAGACTCGGGCTTACTCCTGAAAAGGAAACTCATATTTGGAAAATTATGACTGGGGCTTATTCCTAAAGAGGATGCCCAGTTTAGGGGACTTGAGGCTTACTCCTGAGGAGGATGCCCAAATTAATGAGAACATCGACTGGGGATTACTTTTGAAAAGGAGGCCCAAGTTAAGGATTCTCTCATCTTAAAGGATGATTATGAATGAATGAAATCTCTGATCATAGTGACATAAAGATATGTAATTCACTAGGTTTTAAGAGATGTTCCACCAAATTCCTTTTCATATAAGGAATCCAACAAAGAAATAATGCCTTGAATGGGTTTGGAAATAGTTCTGAAGGCCTAATCTTGGAGAGGATGGGTGGATAGACATAAGAGAGGTGAAGTAGGCAGGAAGGGGCACCCAAAAAGAAGGTGGCGCGCAAGTCCTTCGTGGGCGCGCAGTTCATGTTCGCACAAGTATACTTGCATGACACAAGGGTACTTGCGCAATAGTCAATCCTTAAGTTAATACTTAGGTGATACTTGTCTCAATCCCTTAGTACTATCCCTATAGGCTTACAGAATATGGGCAAGCAAGTTCTGTTGAAGGGGTAAGGCGAAGCGCAAGTGTGGCCATTTCCCTTAAGGGCTGGCCACTTAGGCGCGCAAGTGTTGATGAGTTTCAATATTTATGCCTTCCTCCCCCTCTTTATATCTTTTGTTCTAGGTAGGAAACTACCTCAGAAGTGTTTTTAATCTTTGAGAAGAGACTGGGGTGCTGGGAGCTCAAATATGTGTTTCTGGAATTTTTCGTCCCTTAAATGGGGGCCCACAGGGGGTATTTTTAGGCTGGTGAAGCCCCTGGGAAAATTTTAAAGAGGGCACACAAGTCACCTACACGACCAGTGGACGTCACGCAAGTATACTTGCATGACCTTGGTGGAACTTGCATGACTCAAGTGCATTTGAACCTTTGTTCACGGCTTTGTCAATTTTTGATGTTTCGTCAAAGGATGAATCACTTTGGGTTCAAGGTATTTTCCCTTTTCAATTCTTTGGACTCTGTGACAAAAAGGAGTGTCAACAAAATTCCCCCTCAAAGTTGGATCCGAAAGAAATGAGGATGTAATTCCGAGGAAAGAAGAAAACCAAGGAATCTTCTACGCGCATGTGTTGAGCGCGCAGATGGTGTCGCGCAACTGCATGTCACCCAGGCCTCAGCGTAGCTGGTTGCGTGTGATGGATTTAGGCACGTAGGGTTGAGGTCTGGGCTATATATATGCGGTCATTTCTGGCGAAAAGCAATGAATTTCAGAATTTCATGGTCTCTCCGCGCAAGTTCCCTTCGCCGCAGAAGTTGCTCTATTTTCTGATATTTATTCTCTATCGCGCTACTGTCAATGTATTTGGACTTGTGCGGTACATCCATAATTGCGTGACACATCCATACTTGCTTGCCAAAATTAGACTTGTGCGCCTTAATGCCTTTACCATTTTCTCAAATTTCTTCACAGATTTTATAAAAAATCAACCCATTTAAGAGTTAATTTATTCAACTTTTGTGCAGATTCAATGGCTCCCAAGAGAATTGGAATGGCTGATGAACTGGCTAGAAAGTGAGTTGATCATATGATGAGCATCATTGGCCATGATTACTATACCTTCTTTGACAGTACTCTCCCGGATTTGGCCATGTACCTGAAAAAGTATCATCTTGATTTCCCAAAAAGCATCTATCAGCCTTTGTATGGCTATGGTCATCTGTGAGAAGTCACCATTCCACAGGTAAAGAACTATATCCCAATTTATTGGTTTCAGAATTACACGAATTTTTCTTCAGCAAATATCTCAGGTGGAGGAGTATTTTAAACACTAGAACAGTGGAGAAGGCCTACATAATGCATCACAGCCCATGTACCTCAGATCTGAAACCTCACAATCCTGAGCTGCAACCATATTGTTATCCCTCAATCTTCCAAAACTCTCAGATAGATCATTCCAAAGGCTGAAAGAAGAGTTGTGAATTTCATCCTAGAGGTGGTGTGAAGCCAACTTGGATGTGGGCATACTGGGTGCGATAAAACTACGCAGATTTTGTCGAGGATCTGAAAGTAGCTACAATATATAAAGCCGTTTGGGCTGGGCAAACATAGGTTTATAGAAATGATGATTTCGTGCTGGAGATACTCACCCTTTAGAGCCCAGAATCCAATTCATTCCATCTGACTCATGGAGAAGTAGGTATCAGTCCATGGGATGACCACAAGATCTCAGGGGCTCCAATTTTGGGTGATATGTATGATGAATTCATTCCTCCCAAGGTGACTTGGAATGATTCGGAGAAGACCCCGACATTGGATCGGGAATTACTGAAAATATTTCAGAAACTCAAGAGTTCAGAGACCTCCTTAACTCATTCTAGAAATTACCTTCATCCAGGGGAGTGGATTAATATGTTTCTTACCAAGAAAAATGAGAAGGAGCCAAAGGACAAGGGGTCTAAGGAGAAGGTATCCAAGGAGAAGGGATCGAAGGGGAAGGGGGCCAAGGAAAAGGGACCCACTCATCCTACCACCTTCCCCAAAATAGAGAATAGGGGTGCTCCAGGAACATTCTGGCCGACCTTGGAAGTAGGAGAATTTGAGAAGTGGAGATGTGAAGTAAATCAGAGAATCCCAAAGAAGACTCGTCTGGTGGGATTCTTGGCCTTGTGGCTCAGTGTTTATCTTTTTTCAGTCAGGGACACGAAGGGAGGCATCAGGACAAGGACCTTCATTATTGTAGCCAAGTTGGCTGAGGGGAAAATGGTTGGGTTGGATACCCCCATTTCAGCAAAGATTCACAAGAGATTTCTCCATGTTTTCATGGGTAAGTCTCTTTTTAGAATAGTGGGACCATTCCAAGTTTTATGGGGATGGATAGCCACTCACTTCAGGATGTATAATGTACAGATTGGAGTACAGATTCTTGGAAGTTCTTTCAGGCCATCAGTGTAGGAATTATCTAGAATTGCTTCACTAGCCCTGAATTCCTATGACATGAAGGTGAGGCTGAGCTTGCATAAGGAATTAAATTTCTTTCCTTGCGGAAATACACCAACCGGGCGGTTTGTTGATGATGGAACAGCTATCCTGAAATTAAGGGCATATATGATGGCCTACAGAGATGGTGTGCTGGTCACCAGGATTAACTGAGAGATTATATGCGAGGCCTATTCTCCATATAGATTTGCACGTCAATTTAAGTGTTTGCAGCAAACTGTTGTATCTCCCCCAGTGCATGTCAGGTCAGAGCAACATCTGATGGTGGCCCGATAACTATGGTTTCTGACATCTAGGGAGAAAACCAAGGTAGTATTTGATCTACCAGTTGACAATACGACAAATAACTTGACTACATGGTATGCTGAGAACTGGATAGCATCATACCCTGGAGGGGTACTAAATCCCCTGATTAATCAGGTGGGAAAAGGAAGAGAAATGTAAAGAAAGAAACCCTTCATGTAGAAGGTGATTCTTTTACACCACCCAAAGCTGATTCATCAGATTATCAATATGGGGATGATGAGGCAAAATATGCGGCAAAGATTCCTTGTGACAGATATAATCCCCTTGCCATAATCAAGAGACCAACTCCATCGACTCCTAGTGAGTTACTTCATTTAAGGAATTTTAATCTGCATTAATTTATAGAGCAACAAGTCTTATTTTCTTAATATCTATCTATAGTTTCAGGATATGAGAAGAATATGAAGTTCAATATTATTGTACCTTCCTTGTATCCTTCTAGTATGCATACTGAATATCTACGACCAGAGGTTGTCTAGACATGGCGGAGTTTATAGTGCGATGCTGAAACTGCCTGGCTGGATTTGTGTGAGGGGCTACACATCCCTGGAATAGGGAAACTTCTGGCTTCAACAGATATCCATTACTAGGATAACCCCAATGAAGTGTGTGCATACATAAAAGAGCTGGAAATGCTCATATATGCCACTGATGATTCCATCCCTGTCACCAAGCGGGTGAAGGAAATGATAAATTGTGGAGCCACTGAGGGGACTGGTGGTTCTGGAGATGAGGAGTGGCACGACTCCATGGCTCCTAAAGATGTAACTCTCTTTCCTTATTTACTTTGTAACTTGATTCCAGTTAGAACTTTGTTACTCAAGGAAATTATTTTCTTTATCCTACAGCTTGCAAAGAAAGGAACTGCTGAGGTTCCTTCACCATAGTATAGCCCTGGTGGTATTGCCATTGGGGATGCTGCTGAATCTTCTTGTGAGTCGGGCAAGATATCTCCAGGACATCAAGCCATGGATGAGGAGTTGGAAATGTCTTTACATTCTCCAATTCAAGTACCTATAAAGGAGACTTTCGTCACTCCAAAAAACAAAATAATCAAAGGCATCGAAGGAGGAAGTCCATAGCTAAACGTTTCATCAGTAGTGGTAAATCCTTCGGATAATCATGAGTCTTAACCCATGAAAAGGTTACTCATAATTTTTGTGACAATAGGGGATTCTTCAATTTCACCTATTAGGTAGAGTATTGACCTTCCTTTGAGGACCACAGAGGGTACCGGTGAACAATCACAAGTTCAGGCTGACTTGGCTGCTCCTGGAGAAGAGCCAGTGTCTGTTTCCAATATCCCTCATGCAGTTGTTGCAAGAAGAGAAGAACCTGCTTCTGGTTAGTTAACAATTCTTCATAAAATGTTTAATGAAACATCCACTGACTTCTATTCTATAATACATTATGTTCATCCCCTGCACTCGAGCTTTTGGAGGACATTGCAACTGACACCGCTATTTTATCTGAAGATGTTGTTCAGGGTCAGATATGGCAGCATGAAGGTAGCCAAGAAGACATACCAAATGCTCCCACTAGTGAGATTAACCAGGATTTTGAGATTACATTGGATGACATGATGGGACATGGTGCATCTTTTAAAGATTTTTTAGATCATGTTAACTTTCCATGTAATATAGAAGATTATAGATGTGAGTTTTATCCTTCTTCCTATTAAAATAACTTATTATTACATGTCTAATCGTGATTATTTTAAATATGAATCTCTATCTGAGAAAGATACTGAGCTCCCAATGCCTGAAGGGGGTACAGAAAACCCTACTATTTCAGAGACATTAGCGCAAGTGGAGTTGAACCCTGTAGAGCTTCCCCAATCTCACCTTGAAAATCTTGTTGAAGCTAGGAAAGATGGGGGGATCCTTCTCAAGTTACTGATCCACCGTTGGGTAAGGGATAATAATATTTTCAATAGTAATTAATTTTCAAGACATCCAATTAACTTTTTTTATCCTTTGAAACCAACCAAAGATTTCAATTAATTATGCAGGGCCATCAATTTTAGTGGCTAGATCTGGAGGTGAAGCCTCAGCCTCCACCCCAACAGGAATTGAAAGTGAAGAAGCATAGGTCAGGGGGAAGGATCAGAATAGGGAACTTCACTAAGTGCATTAATCCCAGATTATATTCCCCCTTGTGACAGTGATGTTGAGTCTGATCCAGAAGTACAAAAGGCACTCCAATTTTCACGACGCAAGGCATGGAAGAATATATGGAAGATCATATCTGAAGTTCCTTTAGAAGAGATTTCATCGAAGGTCCTGTGATTTTCATCCTTTTTTGTCATGCTGGGACATGACTGTTTTGGATATCAAAATATCCATGCCATGGTAAAACAAGTCATCTTAAGAAGGGAGCAGGAGAAAAAGTGCCATGAAAATATGACCAGGGTGAAGCTGTCAGCCAATATCAGTGAACTTGAGGCTGCGGTGTCCTAAGCTGAGGTTGATCATGCTGCCAAGTTGAAGGAGCTAAAGCATAAGATCAAAGACAAAGTTGTCCAGCATATGAACCTTCAACAACAGTTAGATGATGTTACTGGGGAACTTGACCAGCTTAACAATTCATTGGAAGGAGTTCAAATGAATGGTATGAAAGCCATTACGGATTCCAAGAAAGAACTCCATCAGGCTGAAAAGAGTGAAGTTGGTCGAGTGCTTGAGCTTCATGTGGTTGTCGATGAAGCTCAGGATGTTTTACATCCAGTGAAGACTTATTTTGATAGCCTTTTTTAATTCCTGGAAAATAGAAGAGAATCCAATCAATGGATTTCCTTCTAATTCTTATGCATCAAATGGAAAAACACTTTCATTTTCAATCATCTTTGCATGCATTTTCCTGCTACCTATTTTAAATTTTTACCTAAGCCAAAGGGCCTAGTAAAAATAGTTTGACTTTTTCTAGGATTATTATAGATAACCCTACAAACTTCGAATCTTTTAATTTCTCAATATTACCTAAATCATGCAAAATGTAGGTTTAGTGAGCTAGAACTTGACTTTTGCTCAGAGTTCCCTTATCTTTTGTGAGTAGTTTAAAGTCAAGCACGTTGGACATAAAAAGGCTAATGTTTATGGTCGAAAAAACTTTGATCGAATGGATTAAAATTAACTCAATTCCTTGAAAATTTATCTGAAAACATATTACCACACTCAAGTATGAGGGAAAATCTATAAACTATGACTTAAGAAATTTTGAATCTGAGGGATGAAATGAAAAAGGGCTAAAAGGAATTAGAAGAATTAGTTCCCAAGAATGAAGTTACTACTATTTAACAAACCCATTAGGGGGTTAAATTATGGAGGGCCACCTAAGGGCATTGGCTGCATAGTCAAATAATAGTATCCTTTAGCTGACAAGTCTGTTATGTAGACTGTTTATACAAGGACGCCTAAGGGCATGTGCTGCATAGTCAGGAAAAAGAACTCTCAGAAATTTACTTTTCTACTGCTAAAAATCCAGTTATGGGGATTAAAATTTTCCAAAGAATAGAGTTTGTTGTATGGAGAGAGGTACTTGAATATGGAGAAGATATTTCCAACCAAGATTGTCTGAGAACTGGATGAATGTCACTCCTATGAAGGTCTGAGCTAGACGTAGGGTAGAGAAATATAAACCATAGACTTCAGTACTTTCAGATCATGAAAACGTTTATGGGACATATATGTTAAGGATGGCCATTTTTTGTGGATCCCTACAAATTTTCATTAAGACAAATAACGACAAAAAAGATTTTCTTCCCAAGAATGAAGTTACCACTATTTGACAAACTCGTTAGGGGGTTGAATTATGTAGGGCCACCTATGGGAATTGGATACATATTCAAATTATAGCATCTTTTGGATGAAACTTCTGTTATGTCGATTGTTTATGTAAGGCCGCCTAAGGGAACGTGCTGCATGGCCAGGCAATAATAATTCTCATAAATTAGAAAATTTGTGACTAGAAGTCTAGAAAAGTGTTATGGAGATCTGTAAGTATTCAATGTTAGGATTATGACACATAAAAATGGGTATTTTCAAATGTATGTAGAGATACACAGATCAATGCTAACCATAATCATGTTGTGTCTGGGTCCAGAATTGAAATGTTGGACTTCACTATGTATCCCATAAGTATGGGAATCATGCCATACGTAGTTCATGAAATACAGTTTAATGTCATGTGGGACGAAAGTATGAGAGATCTTAGTTTAGGATCCTAGATCTCAGACCATTAAAATAAATACACAGTGTGTGTTTTCACAGGGACTTTTCAGCCAGGGGACTGAAAGTGAAATTTGGGGTAAGGCCCAAAAGACTTGGGGATGGATTTGAGGGACACTCGAACGTTACTATGTATCCCATAAGGACAGGAATCAATCCATACGTAGTTCTTGAAATACCCTCTGTACAGATTGGTTTGTACATGTGAAGGGTGAAAGTGGACTTTAGTGCAATGATGGTTCGACCCAAGATAAAAGGTTCTTGAATTATCATGTATGAACATAGTCTTTGGAATATAACATGATTGGAAATCAACGTAAATAATGATTCCCTCTCGGATGAGGGTATCAAGGAATGTTGTAGTTTATTGTTGTATACGAAAAAATTGTTGTATAGTTTAACATCATGTAGCGAGGACAAAGGTGAACCAATGTGAAGAGATTGGTTTTGGGCTTGTAACATAGGAGGTTTACTATGTACCCATCCTAGAATGCAAGGATCAAAGTCCATGTAGTTCAATTAAAGAATGAATTAGTGATCAAGTTGTTCTTGGGGACAAAGACCTAAAAAATGGTGTTGGGACTTACACATTGTTAGTGGCCCAGAGAGGGTGTTATGGTTGATGTTTTCTCTAAGCTCACATGACTCATACTCAGTCTGAGAAACAAGAGGTAGAAACAACCCTAATGATGCAAAGTTTAATGTCATGTAGGACATATGAAGGGATTATGCAGTTTAAAGTCTTACAGTGAGGACTATTGGTGTTGCACAGTTTAGTGTCATATAGCAGGGACAAAATACAGTTTAATATCATGTTGGAAAAATATAGGGACACAGTTTAATATCATGTTGGACAATAAGGGTGTTGTACAGTTTAGCATTTTGTAGCTAAGAGATGGGGAAAATACAGTTTAACATCATGTTGGACGAAAGGGGGACTGTGCAATTTAATGTCCTGTAGTAACGACAAATATAGAGACACAGTTTAACGTCATATTGGACGTATTAGAGATTTTTCCACAGTTTAACGTCATGTCGGAAGAAAGGGATGCCAATAGTTTAAGGACATATTCATGGACCATTGGTTATGTACTTTAACATTTTTCTAGATGTAAGGGACTTCTGTACAGTTTAGCATCATGTAGTTAAGACGTCACAGTTTAACGTCATTTTGGACGTAAGTGCCAATAGTTTAAGGGCATATGCATGGACCGTAACTGATGATGCAGTTTAACGTCTTACTGGACAATATGAAATTCCAATAGTTTAAGGTCTTATTCATGGACCGTTGGTTTATTTTGTGTTTATAAGAAATACTTCTTCGGAAATCTGGCATTGGTTGGAGTAGTAATGAGTTCTCCATCCATTGAGATTAAAGAATAATCTCCACTGGAGTAGACCTTATGTATTGAATAAGGTCCTTCCCGTTTTGGATCCAACTTGGAAAGTTTCATTCCTGGTATCATAGGAGTTATGAGAACTAATACCAATTCTCGATGAATGAATAAACAAAGAAGAACTTTTTTGTTGAAAGCTGGTGGTATTCGATTCTGATAGACTTCCAAGTGGTGCAAGGTGTACAATCTTTTCTCATATAACCGTTCCAATTCATCCAATTTCTTTTGAGATTGTTCATCTATAGATGATTGATCACAAAGGCTACTCTGAGTGAGGTTAATTGAACCTCAATGGGCAAGACTGCTTCTGTTCCATATACCAATGAATATGGAGTTGACCGTGTTGCAGTGCGGGTAGTGGTCCTATAATCCCATAAAGCATGGAAGAGTTTATCAGGCCATGATTTCTTATCTTTATCCACCATATTTTGTAGTATGTTTGAAGGAGTCTTGTTAAAATATTCTATCTAGACATTGGTCGCTGCATGATACTGAGAGGAATTATTGGATTTAATATTGTATTCTTGATACAACTTCCTCGCCTCGGATGAACAGAATTTGGTGCCATTTTCCATCAAAATGGTATGAGGGACACCAAATTTGGTAATGATGTTAGACTTGATGAAGCTAACAATAAATTTAGAAGTAAATTCTTTGAGAGGTATTGTCGCTGCCCATTTGGAATGAAGTTAGTAGTAGTAAGAAGATACTTCAATTTCTTGTATGTAGCTGAAGGATAAGGTCCTACAATATCCATTCCCTATGTGGAAAATGGCCACGAGTATTTAGCTCTATGAAGAAACTCTGGGGGTTGATGAATGAAGTTGGCATGTACATGGAAAGAATGACAGTTATTTGTGAAATCAACACAATTTTGTATCATTGAAGGCCATAAGTATCCAAGCCTTCAAATTTGATCAGATAGTCTATGTCCGGACTGATGGGCCCCACAGAGTCCTGCATGCACTTCTTTCATGACAGTCACTGTCTCTTCACCATCAATGCATCTGAAGAGAATTCCCTCAAAACCCCTTTTGTAGAGAACTTTCTCTAAGTGATCTGGGATATCATAAAGAGTGAAATTGACCACATGTCTCTGGACTTGTTCTTTCTCAGCTCTATCAGGTATAAGTGTTCCATTTTGAAGGTATTCCTAGATAGGTGTCATCCATCCTGTAGTATGACCATATGGATCAGATATGGCACTAATTTCATTGATTTCCTCTATTTTGGCTTGAACATAAGGTGAAATTGTACGAAGGTCTGCAATACTGATGGTTGTCTCATCCCGATTTGGATCTGCCAGAGCTGTGGCTATTTTAGCTAGTAAATTAGCCTGGGCATTTTTTGATCTCAGACATAAGAAAATGGTGGTTCCGTAAGAAATTCTTCCATTAACTCAATGAAGTAATCATAAAAAGGGATTAGTTCTTCTTTTCTGATTGCATAATCCCCATTTACTTGTTTGAATACCAAGTCTGAACCACCTTTCACCTTTAAGTGATTCACTTGTGCTTGAAGTGCCAACTCCAAGTCTGCAATGAGAGCTTGGTATTATGCTTCATTATTTGTACCACCTCCAAACAATGAGATGGAATATGGTAGCACTACCTTTTCTGGGGAAATGAGAACAATTCCTAAGAAAACTTTTTTGAATTTAGGATTTTCCATTTTCCTTATTATTGGACTTCTGGAAGCACCATCAAAGTACATTTCTCATGTTTGAATATTATCTTTAATAAAGAAGACTTCCTTGTCAGGAAGTTCAATATCTAGAGATATATCTTCCAATGAAGGGTGTTCAACAAGGAAATCAGCCAGAGCTTGGCCCTTTATTGCCTTTTGAGAAACATATTGAATATCAAATTGCTAAAAAATAACTGCCCACCTTGCTAGACATCCTTTAAGCATTAGATGACTAAGGTTGAATTTTAGTGGGTTATTGCGAGATACCAATTGGACCTCGTGATGTTTTAGGTAGTATCTCAACTTCTGAACTCCAAATATTAATGCTAGGTAGTACTTCTCAATATTTGAGTATCGTGTTTCTACTTCAAGCATTGTCCAACTGAGATAGTAGAGGCTGTTTTCATTCCCAGTATCATTCTTTTGAACAAGAAAGGCACCCAATGATCACTCTAGAGCTGTCACATAGAGGATAAGTGGTCTTCCTTCAACAGGTGGCATTAACACCATTGGACTCAAGAGATACTTCTTGAGAATATCTAATGCTTCTTGACATTCATTAGTCCACTTGTAATTGACTCCCTTCTTCATCAATTTGGTAAAAGGTAAACTTTTGCCTTCCAAATTGGCGATAAAACACCGAATATAGGCCAATTTACCTTGAAGTCCTCTTAATTCCTTTAAATTTCGAGGAGGTGATATACCGAGGATTGACTTTTTCTTCTCTGTATTGACCTCGATACCATGATGGCGTATGACATAGCCGAGAAATGTTCCTGAGGATACCCCAAAAGCACATTTTAAGGGGTCCATCTTCAAATTATGTTACCGAAGTTTATGGAATATTATTTCCAAATCAGCCAAGTGATTAGAACGTTTCTTGGATTTAACCACCAAATATTATACATAACATTCAACAAATTTCCCTAAATAATGGTTGACGATACGATGCATGGCACACTGATATGTTGCTCCTGCATTCGTCAGGACAAAGGGAATAACCCAATAGAAAAACACACCCTGAGGGGATCTAAAGGCTTTAGATTTTTCATCTTCTGGGGCCATTTGGATTTGATTATATCCATAATATCCATCCATGAAGGAAATTGATTCATATCCAGCTATTGCATCAATCAAGAGTTCTGAAATCAGAACTGGAAACCCATCCTTAGGACAATTCCGATTAAGATCTCTGAAATCAATGAAAACTCTAATTTCTTCATTCTTCTTTTTCACTGGGACAATATTAGCCAACCATTTGGTATATTGAACTTCTCTGACAAAGTTATCTTTAATAAGCTTATCCACATCAGCTTCAATTTTGGAAGCATAGGTTGGGTGTGTTCTTCTAGCGGCTTGTTTGAATCCTTGATGTTCTTCTGGAAAACCCAAATAATGAGTGGCAACATCAGGATCAAGTCATGGAATCTATGTATAGTTCCAAGCAAATATATCTTGATTTTTCTTTAAAAAGTAAATATACATCTCTTTCTATTCAAGAGTAATGGACACACTAATTAAAGTGGGGTGTGAATCTACTTTTGTACCCTGATTTATTTCTCTGAGTTCATCCACAGTGGTAGAGATACCCTCTTCAAATGCTAGAGGAGCATCCCTAAGATCTTCCTCTTATTCTTCAACATGTTTTATTTCTTATATTTTTACTTGCATAGTAGATGAAGAAGCATAATTTCCATAATCATGAGAAATGATAAAATTTGAACATCTTGAAGAAGAAGCTTCCATTTCCAACTCGATTGATGATGAAGGGTCTCCCTCGGGTAATATAGAGGAGATAATGGATTGAGAATCGACATCATCATTCACCTCTGACATTGCTATAACTTATTCTGATCTAAATAGTGAAGTATAGAATTGGTGAATTTCAGAATATGAAATGAAGACATTCCCATTTGATCTTTCATCATTGCTTGGTGAATCACCAATTTCTCCCATGCTTTCTGGCTTGATTTTTGTAATTGACACTATGGAAGTCTCCATAAGAGTATTTTGATTTGTGTCTATCCTATCAATTTTACTAATAGGAAACACATAATCTGTACTCACATGTGTAAATGGGTTTACTAGAATCTTTTCCAAACCATACGGAGCATTAACTTTGGTAATCCCCCTTGTTGTGGATATCTCCTTTCCCTTCATGTGATAGAATTACACCTCAATGTATTGAGATTCACATGTCTTGAACGGGGACTTATCACCATACAATGACCAAATTTGATCATCGAAACGATATTTGAGACATTGATGGTATGATGAAGGGATAGTCGCATGTTGATGTAGCTAGGGTCTACCAAAAAAGATGTTAAAGGCTGAGTCTTGATCAACAACCATGAAATCTGAATTGGATATAGGATCTCCAAACTAAGTTCTGAGTGTAATCTCGCCCAGTGGTTCTTGTTCATTTTTACCATATCCTTGTAACATCAAAGTAGAAGAACATAAATCAGTTCTGTGAAGCCCAATCGACGAAGTGTACGAATAAGGATGAGGTTGACTAATGTACCATTATCAATGAAGACTCTTTGGACATCTACACCATTGACCTTGACATATAAGTACAAAGGTCTAATATGTCCATGTACAACATCATCTTCATTTTCAACTATGAAAGATATCACTGCATGGAATTTTGTAGGATTATTCTCAACATGGTAGGCTTCCGCTGCAGTAATTTCAGTTTCAAACTTTTGAGGGCTTGACAAAGCCTCGATAAGTTCTTCTCAAAGATCCTTTGATAAATTCAAGGCATCCATAATTGATAACTTGGCCGGTACTTGGTCCAAATGTTTCAATACATCATACTTTGGATCCAAAGGTCTGTGTTTCCCAATAGGAACATATAGTTTTGCAGGTGCCTTAGAATTTGATGCTTTGGAAGTAGATGCATCATGTACCAGGATAGAAGTTGGTAATACTCCTAAATTTGGAAGATTAGACTTATTAGGTCTATTTACTTGCTGAGTGGAATAAGATGGAACCTTCAACCGATCTTCCAGAATAATTGTGCCAGGAATGTGTCTGGATTGTGTGGAATAACTTTCTTGTTCTTGTTGATCTCGTTGAAGGGATCTACCATGAGTTCCTGCTGCATACACAATTCTAGCAGGGGTAGAATTGGAATAGTGATGTCTGAAAGATCCACGTCTTCCCCTATACCCTAAGCCTATGTAATTCCCTCTAATTCCTCTATTTGATACAGGGAATTCAGGCTCATAAAAATTGAAACTATGATTGGCATATGGATTTGTTAAATGAATCATATTAATAGAACCAAAAATCAACTCTTCATCTGATGAAGACTCTGCCTGATTAGCCAATTTAGGTTGTGCCGTTTGGCGGGGCGGTGCCCGTTGATTCGAAGTATATGGCATAAAATCTTCCAGAGTCAAAGACAATTTGGGTTTTGACATTATCTCATCTTCTTCTGATTTTTCCTCTTTCTTGGGATTATGCCACCCTTTTGAGTATTTTCCCACTAATAAAGAGGGTTTTTCCATGACATTCATAGCAGAAGACAAAATTGGTTGCTTCAATTGCATTCACAAAATGGCATGAGTTTGGTTGATCATTTTTCTGACCATCCAATCATCATATTTTTGTGCATTTTTGTTCTTGACTTCGTGCCACTCGCCTTCTTCCTCTGTATCTGTAGCAGTAACACAAGCTACTTTAGCTGAAGAACCTTTTAGTTTGACTTTTCCCAAGTCAACCATTTTTTGCAGGAGGTCCTTGAAGACAAAACACTCCTGAATAGGATGACCCATCATCTTATGAAATGGAAATAATTGGGACGGTCTTCATCTCTTTCCATTGTTTGGCCTCTTGGGCCTTGGCAATTAAACCAAATTATTTTCTAGATCCGAAATGAAGTAACCAGAAACTTTTTCATTTCATAAAGAGTAGAATTTACTCATAAAATCCTCAAATTGTTTTCTTATTTGATCTCTTTGATCATATTGATGAAACGACCTCTGTTTTTGACACTCAAGAGGCAGAGCCCTTAGAGAAGATGAAGTTTTTGAAGTAGAAGAAGGTACAAGTGCTTGATTAAGCATAATTATAGCAGTCACTGCTTTATTCATTATCCTTCCTGGAGCTGATGGAATTACACATGTTTTATCCTTAGTCCTCATAATAGAATCCTCTATCTGTTGAGTGATTGAAGTAAGGTCTCGAAACCCTCCTGTTTATTTCATAGGGATCAATGGTGTGCGTAGCTCATCACGAAAATTTTTCACACAGATTGGCAACAATTCCTCTTGAGAGAGTGCTAAGCTTAGGGAATATGTTAATCCTTTCCAGCGAGCAATGAAATCCGAAACCCTTTCATTCTACCTTTTCTTATAGTTTTTAAGATCAAAAACTGTTGTCTTTGGAAAAGTTGAGCTGAATTGAAGAAGGAATCGTTGGCAGAGATCCTCCCATTCAGTAATTGATTAGGATTGCAAGCAAGTGTACCAGACAAAGGCAGGCCCTTGTAATGACTGTATGAAACACCTGCGCTTAATTTATTCTTGTTACTAAGGGGTTCCCATCATAGGATCACAATGGAAAAAAAATTTAAGTGTTGCCATGGGTCTCTCGAACCATTAAATATTGGGAATGTGGTTCCTGCATAATTTGATGGGGGAGGAATTGCATCAACCCACTCAGTGTAAGCTCTCTTTTCTGGTTGAATTTGAGCATGCTTTCCCCCCATATCATTCAACCGAGATGTTAATGACTCAATAGTAGTTATTAAATTTTGAGAAACATCCGGTTGGAATTGGACCTGAACAGGTGTAATGACTGGAGCTGGTACATATGTGGTGGTTAGTGCTGCAACTGATGGTAGCACCACCAATTGTTGTTGCACTTGACCCATAGGATTAGACCTGTGATTGTGTACTGGTAGAGGAGGATATTCTTGATCCATATCATTATCCACAACAAATTCTCTTCGCTGACTGACTCCAGCATGCTTAAGAGGAAGACTACCCTGAAGTAGTTATGCATTCAACCTCCTCAACTCCTTCATTTCTTCCTCTTGTTGTGAAAATCTTTTCTCTAATGAGATTGATTGGCCTTCCCTAGAGGAAGGGTATGTAACCTGATTATTTCTTTTCCCCTTATTAGATCCCCTTCAGAGTGGGGGAAGTTGGTTACTGGAAGGATTACCTAAATTCTGGGTAAGCCTTTGATTTCATGTACGCAAACCTTCTTCATTTGTGTTTGTGCGTACAACTTCTTGACCAGGAACCTCTTCATATGATCCCTCTGAGTGAACCTCATCTAGTTGATCAGCAATAATGACATTAATTACATTATTTGATGCATAATACATTGCATCTCTTCTATTGGAATTTTTGTGATAATGCATTTTTCCCTGTCCCTAATGAGACATTTCCTTTTGTCGATTTGATCCCTCAGGAACTTCTTGATGAACCGTAATTTGGAGGGAATCTCCTGATAGTTTTTCTCTTTGTTCCTCTTGAGTATTCTTCCCTAATCTATAGAAGACTGACATTCTCTAAGGAAGAGATTGAGTATTTGAAAAAGTCCCCAGACTGGTGGACTGGGGTTGTTCCTGGTCAACTCCTCAAATACTATTTCTTGATTCTGAGGGTTGGGTTAAAAGAGTCCCCAGTCTGGCAATCTGGGGTGGTTCTTGACAGGCTATATCTAAGACCTTCTTGAAATCTATCCTAATCTTGTGGACTTTATTCCAGAAATTAGCTGGATGCATCAACCTGCATCCACTTTTATCACCCATCTCAAAAGACCATTGGATGATTTCTGACACTTCTATCACTTGATGATGTGCTTGCTCCAAACGAGAAGCATATTCAATATTCTTGTTTGCTTGATGTAGGAGTAATTCAACAACTTGTTCTCTATATGCTTGATTTTTAGAAGAACTAGTTGAAACCTGTTCTTGGGAAAGGCTTTGATTACAAACAAAGCCAATTGATTGTGGCCGAACCTGGGAAATAACATTGCATGAGACCATTTTCGGCGGGCCTTGTTGACTTGAGAGCACAGTGAAATGTAGTGCTCCATGAACGCATCATCCCCTGATATGAATACCAGATGGGGAATTGGAAATTAACTGGTGAAATATTCTTAGTGCACCAAGGCATGAACACTGAAGGGCTCTCTATTTCATTTCAGCCGTAAGATATTGAGAAACTGAGAGATAATCCAAATCAATTTGGCTTTGTAACCCTTCTATTATCTTGACATGATTTTCATATTCATCATACGATAATATTTTCTTTTTTAGCTGACAAAGAGTTTTCCATATGTTTAGACGAATATCATAAATTCCATCTTCCATCAACATCTCTGTAATTTCATACTGAGAATCAGCCAAAGGCGAAAACATAACTGGCACATCACCTTTCTCCAGTTGTTTTCTCATATTCAGTACTTCCTCTTTATCATTCAATGAGGATTCCTCTACCCGATTAGACCAGAGCTGGTGCTTCCTTGTTGCTTCATCAATTCCACAATATTGGTAGAGAATTCACTGATTAAACTAGAATATGAATGACATAGGGGTGGTTCAGAGAATGACCTACACCCCAGGCTATCTTTTGATTGAGAAAGTGTTTCACCTGATAGTGGTAAAGCATCAAACCTGACTAGCTTCACATTTTTCAAGTGCCTTAAGATAAGAGGTATTTCTCATCACTACATTGTCTGTTGGAAAATTTTCCACGTAATGTGCATTATTTCTGGAGAGAGGATTTTCGCAGCCAAATTCATCATCATGGGGAGGACCACCATGGTGGGTTACAGCAAAAGATGAAACATGTTGCTCCTTGGTCTTCTGAACACACAGAGGGTTCTTGTGGCTCTCATCTTAAGATAAAACTTCGAGATCGAGCAAATTTTCATGATTAAATACTTAATGAGGAAGTGTATGGTGTAGAGATTCGGAATTAATGTTCCCACTAATGGGAACCGAGAGAGTAGAATCTTGAGTTGCAACAGATTGTTGTCTGAGTGCATCAAGAACTCGAGCATCGAGTAAGGACTTATTACAGACTAGCCCTTGATTTTCGGACTATGCTGGGCGGGTTTTCTTTTTAGACACCTTCTTACTCGCTTTAAGAACCTCTTCTTGACGAACGTGGTCATTATGGGCAGGTGTATGTGCCTACTCAGGAGAAATGATCAGGTTAGGCTGATTGCCTCCACTCAAATAAACTGCATGTGCCTAACATGGATGTACGTATGATATGGGGGAGTATGCCACACAACCCTCTTGGACTGGAACAGATGTGTGTGACTGTTTTGAAGTGAACTATTGATGTGTCACTCCACTGGTAGGGATAGATTTATGTGTCTTTCCCAGAGATGCTATTGAAGCTGTTATAATATCCTGGCAGGCATCCAGAATATGAGCAGCGATTTCCTTCTGCTCTTTCACCATTGATAAAAAATTCTTGGTGACTTCAGCGGGTGGAATGGGGATATGCATCCATTATACGCTTGGAGTAGGTTTATGTGCCTACTTCTATCCTCCTTTTCCTATCAGTGAATTCTGATAGTACTCTTCTGTGGGGGCAGAGAGTTGAGTATGCTTCTTGTTTGTCACCGGAACATTCCGACTGACTTCTCTGAATGCCACCAAACGAGACTGTTGGTAGTCTTGATCAATACTAGTAGGTGTATGTGCCTGCTGATTGCACTCCACCGAACATGGTTGACGAGCATCCTCTAATTCTGACAGACGGGGCTGCTAGCAGGAATGATGAGTGTAAGCAGGTGTATGTGCCTGTTTACCAGTTGTCAACACATTGGGTTGGTGGGCTCCATCGAATGTAGTTAGAAGAGCCTGGTGACAAGCCGATGATTTATAAATAGGTGTATGTTCCTGTCTATAGTACTCCGCCAGAATTTCCTAGAGGGATTGGTGTGCTACTGCCAGACGAGTCTGCTGGACAGCAAAATTAAAACGGACGAGTGTATGTGCCCGCTCGTTTCTTTCCACCAAGTTAGGTTGGCCGACTTCTCCGGAGATGGCAGAGATGTGAACCTGCTCACTATTGACCAGATTTTGCCTCTGATGGTTCGTCTTTCCTGCTTGGGTTCGAGGAACTTGAGCCGAATGCCTGGAGACAACACCCTCATCATGTTGAGGGTGCACTGCCACACGAGTCTGGTGGCGATTGTTGGTGGGAGCCCTCAGAAATAACTCATGTTTCATTGAATTAATTCCTTGAGTGTCCTTCTCATTCACCTCCTTATAATATGGGAGGGAATGGTTGTTATGTTCTGGGAATAACAACCTGAAACGGTTAGAGACGGTGGTTAGCACCGCCTGCTTCTTCATCGCTGGTCGTCGTTGTCCAGATGACCAGGGTAAATTATTGACTAGGAGGGCTTGTCTAGCGGCCTCCAGAGTCGGAATAGTACCATTTTGACGGTACTCCTTAACCAACGCATTTGATACCCATCGTTGAAGATTCTGAGTAGGTGATGACATCCTCAGAGTGGATGATGGTCCAAAAGGAGTAGTAGCAGATGCATTCACAACAGAGGTTTTCACAGCAGAAGTATTCATAGTAGTGAACTTATGAAAATCCATTCTTGTAATGCAGATGATCTTGGAAAAGAGGGCATGCTTGATATAACAAACATAATCAAGATAAATTTGGCAGCTACATCTTTTGGATGATCACATATGTTATTGACTATCTTGTTGGCCCTCTCATTGAGTTTAAATATTCCAAGTTGTTTCTAATAGGTTTGTTTGTAGAACCAGAAAAAACCAATGATTCCATATCCATTTGGACCTACTTTCCAAAGGTAGGTTCTCATTAGTTGTGAACTGATGAGACTTAAGAATTTGAATTAGTCGAGAGGATGGGAGGTCGGACTCATCATACCTTTTTGAGGGGAATTATTGTCTACTCAAGGACTCACTTTATATATTTAAGTTATGTTCGTGAATCCTTATTACATTACTAAGTATGAAAATGAGCTTCACTTAGATCTGACAATCAATGATTAATATGTATTAGATTTAGAGAATCATTTATATGTATTCGAGGTTTTTCATCGATAGAGAATCATCTGTATTTGTTTAGAGATTCTTAGTCAATGGTATCCATTAATAGATTATATAAAAGTATCTTGGTCATTATGATGACCATACTAGTTTTAAAGCCACTCAGTGGGGCACTTGATGTTTATGACATTCAGAAGGATGTGAATTATTACATAGTTGGGATCGTACCCACAGATGGGCTACCTAAGTATCCTTTGTTTTTAGAAAAGGAATCAGAACCCACGTAGTTAGAGTAATAAAGTATGAGGTTTATGCATGATTGATGGATCAAAGAAAGATTTCATAATTACTTTTACACTCTAAGCACACGTGAGTCATACTCGGTGTGAGAAACAAGGGGTATTGGTGAAACCATACAATTGTTCCATGAAATATGAAATTATAAGAAATGAGTGGGGCTTATGTATGTATGAAAACCCAAATAGATAAAGATTAGGATTTTATTTAGGGAAGAAACTTAGGAACAAGGTTTATAAAGATATATGTGCTTTATGGAGATTTGGATACTCTAACTTGGGGCTTATTCCTGAGGAGGATTCCCAAATTAGTAGGGGACTTGTGATTGGGTTTTACTCCTGAAAAGGAATCACAAATCAAAAGTAAATTAAGACTGGTTAAGAGAAATTATGACTGGGGATTATTCCTGAGGAGGAGGCCCAGGTTAAAAGGTTTTGAGAACTGGGGCTTACTCTTGAAAAGGAAGCCCAGGTTAAGGGAATTATGACTGGGGCTTACTCTTAAAGAGGATGCCCATATTTGAGACTGGGTATTACTCTTGAAAAGGAAGCCTAGGTTAAGAGAACCATGGTTGGGGCTTACTCCTGAGGAGGACACCCAGATTTTGGGAACTTTGAGACTGGGACTTACTCCTGAAAAGGAAACCCAGATTTGGAAAATTATGACTGGGGCTTATTCCTAAAGAGGATGCCCAGTTTAGGGGACTTGGGGCTTACTCTAGAGGAGGATTCCCAAATTAATGAGAACATGTACTAGGGATTACTCCTGAAAAGGAGGCCCAGGTTAAGGATTATCTCATCTAAAAGGATGAGGTCTAATGAATGAAATCTCTGACCTTAGTAACATAATGATATGTAAATCACTAGGTTTTAAGAGATGTTCCACCAAATTCCTTTTCAGATAAAGAAGACAACAAGGAAATCATGCCATGAATGGCTTTGGAAATAGTTCTGAAGGCATAATCATGAAAAGGATAGGTGGATAGACATAAGAGAGGTGAAGTAGGTAGGAAGGGGTACCCAAAAAGAATGTGGCGCGCAAGTCCTGCGTGGGCGGGCAAGTCATGGTCGCGCAAGTATACTTGCACGACATAGGGGTACTTTCATGACAGTCAATCCTTAAGGTAATACTTGGGCGAGACTTGGCTCAAGCCCTTAGTTCTATCCCTAGAGGCTTCTAGAGGAGGGGTGCGCAAGTTTTGTTGAAGGGGTAAGGTGACGCGCAAGTGTGGCCGTTTCCCTTAAGGGCTGGCCACTTAGGTGTGCATGTGTTGATGAGTTTCTAAATTTAGGCCTTCCTCCCCCTCTTTAGATCTTTTGTTCTAGTTAAGAAACTACCTTATAATTTTTCAGAAGCTTTGAGAAGAGACTAGGGCGCCAGGAGCTGAAATCTGAGTTTTTGAAATTTTTCATCCCTTAAATGGGGGGCCCACAGGGGGTATTTATAGGCTGGTGAAGACCCTGGGCGAATTTCAAAGATGGCGTGCAAGTCTCTAGTGCGACCAATTAGCGGTGCACAAGTATACTTGCACAAACTTGGTGGAACTTGCGCGACTCAAGTGCATCTGAACCTTTGTTCATGCCATTGTCAATTTATGATGTTTCTTCAAAGGATGATACACTTTGGGTTCAAGGTATTTCCCCTTTTCAATTCATTAGACTCTATGATGTAAAGGATCATCAACATACGTGTTCTTCACGGGGATATGAACGATGGATTGTTGTGCATCCATTGTGCGACGCAACGACCCCAAATTAATGATCTGGCCTCAGGACAACCCCACGGATTTGTGACTACGGTGGCGATGGACGGATCGAAGCAGACCAAGAAATATAGTTCTTCAAACGATTTCCACAAGGGTGATTAGAATCAGATTTCGGAGCAGATCAATGGTCTGAAACCCACGGATTCGGCATCATGATGGCGAGGAGACCTGAGATCTCATGTTTTGTGGACAATAGATAACCGATCGTGAATCCAGAGGTTCGTCCGAGGCGCGAGGAGGAAGATGAAGGTTTTGGAAATTTCCCGACTACACAGCGTGTAGTATGGGCTATACGGCATGTGGTCGTCAGCGGGCCACCTAGCGTGTACTTAGGGAGTACACAGACACGGGTTGGGTACACGGCCAAGGACACGACGTCTATACCTATCCCCGTCCAGACCTAGCTAGATACATGGGATACCCCATGTACTGGTACACAGGCAGGGCAACACGGACAGACACCGTGTACGGTTGTATGACCAGGGTACACAGGTGTTTTCCAGTTGACAGGACACGGCGTGTGCTTTGACTTACATGCCATGTATATACATTTCTGCATGACTTAGATTTCAGACACAGGCCGTTTCACATGGGCAGTACCCAGAGTCAAGGAACACGGTGTGTAATATTTCTACACGCCATGTAGTTACATTTTATATGACAATCCTAGAGACACAAGCTGTTTACATGGGCAGTACCCGGAGTCAAGGAACATGGTGTGTGATCCTACTACACACTGTGTAACCTGTTTATACAAGGGTTGAGCCAGTGGTCTTCTGTGAATGTGACTAGTTTCGTTAGGTTTTATCCCCTTGGTCTTTCCCTTGAAGGTTTCCGGTATCATTTCCTACGTACAGAAGTATGATCCCATAAGCAGGACTTCCTGAATAGATTTGTTGGAATCCCCTCTATGAGACTTAGAGTGAGATCCTCTATTCCTTCATGGTACCCGAGGTTGAGTTTCTCGGTATCGACGTGACCTATGTTCCCTGGGCTCCGATCCTCTACTTAGCATGTTAGTTCATACTGAGTTATTGGAATCAACCCATAGCTACTGGTTATGATCCTCCTCTGACGCATTAGGTATCTTTCTTTAGTACTCATGGAGTGAGTTCTCCCAAAATGAGTACTTTGTATCTCTCTCTTCATACCTAGGAGTGTGTTCTCCCTGTTACGTTCTTAGTGGAATATTTGAGCGGGATCTTAGTGGTGGTTTTGTGATAGTTAATCGCATATGAGTATATCTGGATATTCATGTTGTATGTTCTGTAAACATTCACTGTGTAGTGTTGATTGTAATATTCATTTGTGGTATTTTCTTTGTTGTATTCCTTTTTGGTTTTCAGGGTGTCCTACGGGGTATTGTTATACTCACCCATGTAAGGGCTTTGTCTGAACGTGTCGTGTCTTGTGCAGACGATCAAGCCTTTAACAAGATTCTAGGTGGACCAGGACCGAACGGTGCTCAGTGAGATATGGTAGGATGAGGTGAGTTCATACGGCTATGGATTGTAGTCCCAATACCATTATTTATAGGTTGGACTCTGTTACAGACATTCTTTTGGTGCGCTTTTACTTTTTTCCCAAGCTTTTACATTACTGTACTTTACATTCCTGTCATACTCTGTAGGTTGGGATTTTAGTGTATGCAAGCATTTCAATTTATAGTAGTTTTAACTTTTCAGCTTTGTGGGCTTGGAGATGTGAGTGTGTGTGTGTGTGTACAGGTTTATAGTAAATGCCTCCCATGTTAGTGACGTGCCAACTCGATGATAGTCACCAGCCCCTGGCCTATTGGAGGCGGGCTTGGGGGTTGCATCACGAGCCCCACTGGGACGGGTCATGACAGAGTGGTATCATAGGTGGTCTGTTCTACCATAGGACCGAGAGTCTCTGAGTTGGTTTGGGGCAACAGTGTTAAGTGTTCCAAGTTCAGATTTTAGACTAGGGGCCCCAGTGTTGGTCTAGGCGGCCGACGTATCCATACACCCGGACTCTAAAAACATTCTTTTCGACTCAGAAAATGTGAACACTAGTTTCAAGGAAAAATAATGGTGCATGCATCATATAGGAATGAGTTGTGGTTTCCATGTCCTTCTTGAGTCAGCTCTCCAGATATAATCACTCACTGTGATACATCTTGTTTCATTACAGGATGCCTCCACGACAGGAACCCGCTAGGATCCGGTAGCTCGATCACGAGGATGACCCCCTCAGTGATGAAGCTTCAATATAGGGACCAGATCCCCCAGTTTAACCTTCACGTGGTGTTCTAGTTATTCCACCACCTGTAGAGCAGTGTTTAGTGCCTGCTATACTAGTAGAGGAGGAAAGCAGGCTGAGCGCACTCCACGAGTTTCAGAGGCAGATACCCCTCAGGTTTCGAGGTGAGCCTGACCCTCAGGTAGTAGAAGACTGGCATGAGGTAGTTGCCAGAGTCTTCCGTTTGGTCAGGACAGCAGCAGACCAGATGGTGATCCTGAGAGAGAGCCTTCTGCAGGCCTCGGCAGGGCAATGGTGGAGTTTGGTTTTCCAGACTCACGACGAGGTGACTCTTTCATGCTCAGAGTTGGAGCATCTCTTCAGGGAGGATTTTTCACCAGTTACCATGGGAGCAGTATGTATTCAGGAGCTTCTTCAGCTCCAGCAAGGAACTATGATGGTGGTTGACTATTCATCAAGTTTTACCGACCTCTCACGGTACTCGATGGATATGGTCAAGGATCAGTACTTCAGAGCTTGGACTTTTGAGCGGGGCTTGCACAGAGACATCGGAGCTAAAATCATCCCTATGAGCATTCCTATATATGTTGGAGTTCTCGAGAAGGCTTTGGTGGTCAAGAGCTTCTTGGAAGAGCAGAGACAGCCAGTAGTTTTCAGTAGTGAGCGAGCTGGAGTAGAGGCCTTGGCGGAAGGGAGCCGACGTTAGGGACCTAGGTGTGGGATACATTTTTAGAAGAGAACCCAAGAAAGACGATCTTCCATACATGGTTCGTAGGGTGCATCCAGCTAGCCTAGAGAGAGGCGATGCTACTCATGTTATGGTAGGGGGAATCTCGATTGAGATTTTCCGACCCGCCATACTATTGGCATGGGAGTAGTGGATGGAACACCGAGGCAGAGGAAACGTGTGGAGAAGACATATCCGCGGGGCAGAAAATGTGGTAGAGGATATGGGAAAGTAGCTGGAGGTGGTCAGCATTTTGACCTTTTACCACCACCACACCAAGGAGTTCCACCCCAGGCTTAGGGAGTAGGTGGACAGAGGTAGGGACAACTTCAGGCAGCATAGGCTTATGACCTAGGTTCTCCGGGAATGATTAAAGTTACAATCTGTGTCTTTTCTACTTTGGGTGTTGTACCGATAGACACAAGTCCTAGTCATTCTTTTATGGCTGCTTATCTTGTTCGAGACATTTAGATTCCATTTGAGCCGTTGACTTGACCCTTACACTTAGAATCACTGACTGGAGAAGGTTCAGAGGTCACACACCTTTGCAGACAGTGTGATTTGACCCTTGGAGGTGAGAGTTTCGGTTGGAACCTCTTGGTGGTAGCGTCGAGGTCTTACGATGTCATTCTTTGTATGGATTGGCTATCCACGGTTCATACCTAGATTGACTATTTTAGGAAAAGGGTGTGGTGTGTCTACATTGATGGATCAGGGTTTTCCTTCGTTATTGAAAAAGAGACCCAAGCAACGTAGGATGGAATCGTGCGTAGGAAGGTTCACCCAATTTCACATTAGTTGGCTAGCCTATCCCTTAGCGTAGAAGATGTTACAAGTTTCCAATTTCTAGAATTAGTGGATGAGTATGAGGACGTCTTTCTGTAGGATTTCCCTGGACTACCTTCCCGTCGGGAGATATAGTTTTGAATTGAGTTGCAACCCAGGACAACTTCGATAACAGCATCAGCATATCTGATGGATCCTACAGAGCTTCGTGAGCTGAGAGTGCAGCTGGAAGACTTGCAGAGTAAGGTCTTCATGAGACTCTGTGTTTCACCCTGGGCGGCCCCAGTGTTGTACTCCAAGAAGGCAGATGGGATCTTGAGGCTATGTGTGGATTACTGGCACTTGGATCAGGTTACCGTGAAGAACCGGTATCCACTACCGAGGGTAGATGACCTCTTCGACCAGTTAAGTGGGGAACGATGGTTCTCAAAGGTTGATCTATGATCAGGCTATCACTAGTTGCGAGTACGGGATGAGGATATACCGAATATGCATTTCATATGTCCCTATGGTCACTATGAATTCTTGGTGATGCCCTTCGGCATGACGAACGCCCCGGTAGTGTTTATGGGACTCATGAACCGGATCTTTCAGACCAATCTAGATCGGTTCGTGGTCGTCTTTATCGATGATATCCTTGTGTACTCTGCGTCCGAGGAGGAGCGCGCGAGGCACCTAAGGATGGTTCTGGACACACTCCAAGAGAACAAGTTGTAAGGGAAACTCTCTAAGTGTGAATTTTGGATACAAGAGGTCCACTTTTTTGGACACATTATCTCAGCAGATGGTGTAGCGGTGGACCCAGCCAAGGAAGAGGCAGTGTTAGAATGAGAGCCACCTCGGAGCGTAATGGAGGTGAGGAGTTTCCTTGGGTTGGCAGGATACTATTGGAGATTCATTCCTGATTTCTCCTAGATTTTAGCACCCCTGAAATATTTGACCCAAAAGGGGAAGCCTTTCGAGTGGACCAATAGATTCCAGCTGGCTTTTAAATAGTTGAGAAAGAGTCTGACGAGCATCCTGATCTTGAGATTACCAGAGGAGGGTGTCAAGTACGTAGTGTTCTATGACGCAGCATGAATTGGGCTTGGTTATGTCCTGATGTAGAGGCAAGCAGTGATTGCTTATGGATCACGTCAGTGGAGACCACACAAGCAGAACTACGTGACCCATGATCTTGAGTTGGCAGTGGTGGTCTTTGCAGTGAAGATGTGGAAGCACTACCTGATAGGCGATCATTTTATCATCTACTCTGATCACAAGATTATCAGATATATATTTTCTCAGATGGATATGAATTTGAGATAGAGTCAGTGGCTTGAGTTCCTCCAGGATTACCACTTTGAGATCGTTTATACTCCTCGGAAGGGGAATGTTGTGGTAGATGCTCTCAGTAGGAAATCCAGTTCGCAGTTGTTGGATGAGGTGACGAGGTAGTAGGCCTCTTTACAGTTATCCTTCATGGATATAGACGAGGGATATTAACTTCAGTCGATGGTTGTTACCCCTCCACTCTTACAGCAAGTCAGGGAAGCAGAACTTGAGGATGTTAGCTGTGAGACTCTACGTGCTTAGATATCCACAAGTGATGTTGTTGATGGATATTCAAAAGGTGGGGGAACATTGTTCTTTTCAGAGGGCACACAGTAGTACCAATGACGTTGTGGGAGGAGGTTCTGAGGGAGTTCCATACAACCCCTTTGGTGGTGCATCCAGGTGTGGAAAATATGTAAGAAGACCTCCGACGTCAGTTCTGGTGTCCAGGAATGAATAAGAGTGTAGCAGAGTTGGTTTCTCAGTTCCTTACTTGTCAGCAAGTTAAGGCTGAGCACTAGGTTCCAGCAGGTTTGACTCAACCCCTTGAGGTGCCAGAATGGAAGTGGGGTGGGATATCCATGAACTTCGTGACAGGTTTACCACATACATCAAAGGGACATGATGCCATCTGGGTGATCGTTGACTGACTCACCAAGTCGTCCCACTTCCTATCCATACGAGAGAAGAGTTCTGTATAAAGTTTGGAACGCCAGAACATGCAGGACATAGTTCGACATCATGGAGTACCATCAATGATCGTATCAGATTGTGATGCTTGTTTCACATCCCGTTTGTGGAAGGGATTGCAGGAAGCTTTTGGGAATAAATTATGCTTGAGCACAGTGTTTCATCCTCGGACTAAAGGACAGATAGAGTAGACCATCCATGTTCTGGAGGATATGCTAAGAGCTTGCATACTTGACTTCAGTCGTAGCTAGGAGGATCTCCTACCACTGGTGTAATTTTCCTATAACAACATTTATCATTCCACTATTGGTATGGCACCATTTGAGGCTTTGTAAGGGAGACCTTTCTGGTCACCAAATTGTTGGACTGACCTAGGAGAGTCAGCACTCATGGGCCCATAGATGGTACAAGCTACTACAGAGAAGTTGCAGGTCATCCAGAAGTGGATGAATTCTACACAGAGTTGTCAAATTTATTATGCCGATAGGAGACGGATGACCTTGGAGTTTGAGGAGGGAGACCATGTGTTCCTTTGGGTCTCTCCTCGACGGGGATTGTGATGATTTGGCCAAGAAGACAAGCTAACTATGAGGTTCATCGGCCCTTTTCAGATTCTAAGTAGAGTTAGAGAGGTGGTGTACCGCTTGGCTCTACCTCCTCAGATGGGCCAGGTCCACAAAATCTTCCATGTGTCGTAGCTATTGAAGTGTGTGCATGATCCATCACATGTTATCGACTGGGGTGAGCTGGAAATCGATGATGGAGCAACCTTTGCTGAGTACCCAGTGGAGATCAAGGATCGGTATGAGAAGATCAATCGTGGGAAATCTATTCCCTTGGTGTGTGCCCGGTGGCAGCATTTGAATCTCCAGGAGGGCACGTGGGAGCGGGAGGCTCAGACCTGTGCGTAGTAACCACATCTTTTTGAGCAGCCTTTGTTCTGGATTTTGAGGGACGTAAATCCCTAATGTGGGGAGGATGTAATGTCTCAGATTTTTCCGTATTTTATTTCAGTATTATATGGGGATTATTTTTTAGACCAGGCTTTAAGACGGAGTGCAGTTACAAGGCCCGGTGAGCCCAGAACAAATGTTTGAATTTAATTAAATAATTAGATAATGTGTGCATATGGTTTTCCTTAAAAAGTAGAATAACTCCTGAATGAGTTCTTGGATCAGAAATCTGAGGGCATCATTGCGTTCAGAGCAGCGTGTTTACCCTAGGAGAGACCTAACATTGGCTGGAGTAGGTTGGCGGTGAAATCTAGTTTTTGGGAGTATCCGTAATAAAATATTTAATTAAAATATTTTATTAAATCATGTCAAGGTGAATATCTTTTTATCTTTTTAGTACAGTTTTACGCAGGGGTCCAGGGTTACAGATCTCATAACCCTGAAACCCTTGGAGGCTCTGGAGGCTCTGAAGGAAACTCCAACGAGGCAATGATGCTCGTGATGAGTTTCGCTGGCGACAACGTCACGACGACCAGATCTTCACCAATGAACATCGTGGATCCAGGTAGGGCATTTGATCTCTTTTTTATTTCTTTCTCATTCTTGATTTCCATGATGGACGCAGAACAATCAATGAAAAGATTGGCCTACAGATTTATCGTTATGCGGGATGGGTTATCTGCAGGATCTTTTGCGGATTGATTCTTGAAGGTTATTTTGATTTTGTTTATCCTTCTAAGGGTGACTAACCAAGATCAACACGAAAATCAATCGAGGTTCATTCCTCTTGATTTTTTATGCCATTCTTCCCCAATTTCTCACGTTCTTCATGTGTGTTCTACACGTTCTTCATGAGGATATGAACGATGGATCATTGTTCATCTGTTGTGTGACAAAAGGACCTCAAATTGAAGATCTGGCATTGGGACAACCCCAAGGAGGTGCGACTGTGGTGTTGAAGGATGGATCGAAGCGGATCGAAAAATATCATTCTTCAAATGATTTCTACACGGCTGACCGGAATCAGATTTTGGAGCCGATCGAAGGTCTGAAACCCACGGATTCGGCATCACGATGGTGTGGCGGCCTGAGAACTCGAGTTTCACGACAAACGGATGATAGATCACAAATTCGGAGGTTCAGCCGAGGCAAGAGGAGAAAGATGATGGTTCTGGAATTTTCCCAACTACACGGCGTGTAGTGTGGGCTACAAAGTGTGTGTTCGTTGGTGGGCCACCTAGCCTGTACTCTGGGAGTACACAGACATGATTTGGGTACACGACCAAGGACACAACATGTATACCTTTCCCTGGCCAGACCCGACCAGATACACAGGATAACCCGTGTACTAGTACATGGGTAGGGAAACACAGATAAACACCGTGTACGGGCATACGGCCGGGGTACACGGGTGTTTTCCAGTTGACAGGAAATAGCATGTGCTTTGAGTTACATGCCGTGTATATACTTTTCTGCATGACTTATATTTCAGGCACGAGCCATTTCACATGGGTAGTACCCAGAGTTAAGAAAAACGGTGTGTAATTATTTTACACACCGTGGAGTTACTTTTTATATGACAATCCTAGAGACAAGGGCTGTTTACACTAGCAGTACCCAATGTCAAGGAACACAGTGTGTGATCCTACTACACGCCATGTAACCTGTTTATACATGGCTTGAGCCAGTGGTATTTTGTGACTTGGACTAGTTTTCTTAGGTTCTGTCCCCTTGGTCCTTCCCCTGAAGGTTTTCGGTATCATTTCCTACGTACAAGAGTATGATCCCTTCAGCAGGGCTTCCTGAATTGAGTTGTTGGAATCCCCTCTGTGAGACTTAGAGTCGGATCCTCTATTCATTCGTGGTACCCTAGGTAGAGTTTCTCGGTACTAATGTGACCTAATTTACCTGGGCGCTGATCTTCTACTTAGTAGGTTAGTTTAGACTGAGTTGTTAGAATAACCCCATAGCTACTGGTTGTGATCCTCATTTGATGCATCATGTGTCTTTTCTTCATTACTCATGGAGTGAGTTCTCCCGGAACGAGTGCTTTTTGGGCTTGGAGATGTGTGTGTGTGTGCGTACAGGTTTATAGGCAATGCCTGCCATGTTAGTGACATGCCTACTTGGTGCTAGTCACCAGCCCCTGGCCTATTGGAGGTATTCTTGGGGAGTTGTGTCACGGGCCCCACTGGGACGGGTCATGACAGATATGTGGGCCTAATACTTCATTCCATGATTGACACCCTTGGGGGATATGTTTGGTATAATTCAGATTTTCGTTATGAACCATTATGAAGGATTTAAATTGATGACGATCAGGGGTAGCATATGTTAAACCTATGGTATTTTAGATATAAAATAAGGTGTAACAATTTAGAAATCCTATAGATGATCTTTCAGAATTATATGGTTTTTCATTATTATTATTTTTTCTCATACAATGGTTTTTGGTTTTAGTAAATGGATAAAACCAAAAGGAATCATGTTCGTTCTTAAGGTGATGGATAATGAAATGATTCTTATCCAGGGAAAAAATATTATGGGAGATAGTGTTCCAAAATTTGTCACTTGTTTTACATAAATTTACCAAGTGATAAATCCTACCGATCCTCAAAATAAGAAAAGGATGGAACATCATTTTTTGATTCCATATATGAGGTAAGATCCAACTTCTTATAGTGGGTTCATATATACACTAATCACTGAGTAATTTATCAGTACTGTAGAAAATATAATTTTCATTCTCTATTCCTCAATGAATTATTTCTTTTAGACTTTTATCATTTAAAATTAGTAGTATATCATTGGTGGATTCTTATTAAGAACCTGGGAAAATGGGAAAAAATTGACTCTATATATGGGGTTGAGTTTAGATGGTAATTCTAAAAAATAACTTTCCTCATATTCTTCAAATTAAAATAGGTACGGAATTACTTGAGATAAAGTATAGGGATAATGAATCTGATAGTACCTATGAGGATAATTTTATAAAACTAGTGAGGTATGATTCATGTATTATAATTGAACTGAAAAGAAAAAATGATCAATTCTTTAGTGGCATTAAACGAAGTCTCCAAATGATGCTAGATATAAGAGTTTTAAATGTCAATAATGAAATATATTGATTTG
This sequence comes from Viscum album, assembly GCA_963277665.1. NCBI lineage: Eukaryota > Viridiplantae > Streptophyta > Magnoliopsida > Santalales > Viscaceae > Viscum > Viscum album. Next base: position 1,450,806,455 of record OY728129.1, read on the forward strand.
ATAATAATGAAGAAATGTTAATTGTAGTTACCTATTTATCCAATGGTTTTGATAATGAAATAAATATGGTATTCAATGGAAATTATAATAATAAAAATCACATAGGGAATAAGTTAAGTCTTCAAATATGATATAAGTGTGCAAAGAAATATGGAGAATGATATCTTAAGGGGACTAGTAAAGGATTTAATTATAGAGAGGAAGGTCCTCAAAAAAATAAAATTTTTCTCTTATTTGAATAAATTAGCTAATGATGTGAATAGAGATAAATATCCATAGAATACAGCACCCACACTTTAGTATTTCCAATTCAAGGATTATGGGAATTAGTCTAACCAATTCATAAATATAAGTGTTAATGATTATGATTGATCTTAGTAACCTCTTTATCCAAGAGACAAAGTCAAATATCATGTAATCAATATTGTTGATGTGGATTATGATAATAATGTTGTGAAAGGTACACTTACCATTCACTGTATAACTATTAATTTCATATTTGATTAAAGATATACTCAATATTTTATATATAAATAAATTTCTAAATGTATCATAATACCACCTAAATGGTTATATGTTGAATTCTCAATGAAAAATAATAATGGTTAAATTATTTTTTCTCATGTTCATGATTATTCCCTTATTAATGTTTTTGGAATATTCTTCCAATACATCTTATTATTCTCTCTTTAAATAAATTTGATGTTTTTTTTGGAATTGATTGGATTTATTTATATAAATTACATATTAATTTTCTAATTATGGGAAGTAAAATTTGATATAATAAACAAATATAGGATCATATATTTGTTCAAGGATAAATATAAACATCTAATGGAAATCGCATCCACTATATGGGTCTTGGTTCCAATTCAAAGAAGGTAATTATCTAAGATGTTTAGGGAGAAATTCCACATTAGCGATATTCCTATTATAAAATTGTTTTTAATGTATTTATGAAATATTTTTCTAGTCATCCTCCAAAACATAATGATGAGTTTTCAATTGAATTCATACACGATTATACACCCATTTCAATGACTCCATGTACTGTCCCCAAATGAGTTACAAGAATTTAAGAAGAAACTCCCAGAAAGTCTTGATAAGGGATTCATTAGGCCAAGTGGATCACCATGGGGTGTATTGGTTATTTTTGTTAAAAATAATTATTGATCTATGTAACTCTACATTTCTTAATGGTAAATTAATATGATCATGGACAAGAATAATTTGAGTGGAACCTATATTGATGAATTGTTCAATAAATTAGGTATATCTCAATATTTTTTCTAATATTGTTTTTTTATCTACATACAGTCAATTGAGGTTAAAAATTGAGTTCATGCCCAAGAAATTATTCTATTAGAGGTAAGGATTTAATGAATTTATTGTGATTCCATTTGTTCTAACCCATTCCCCCAATGACATCATGGGATTAATGAATAGATTCTTTTGAGATTACCTTAATCAGATTGTGTTAGTATTTATTGGAGGTATTATTATATATTAAAAGGGAAAGGAAAAGAAATAAGATCACTTTTGGATCATAAATAATACCCAATATAAGGATAAGTGGTTTCAAATATTTATCAAGCATGAATTTTACCTCAATAAGCTTTGATTTTTTTAAATATAATCTCGAGTGGGGCTATATCGGTAGATCCATTAAAGACATAATTTATTGAAAATTATAGAAAACTAACCATAGTAAATAAGATCCATAGTTTCCTTGGTTTTTTTATTTATTATCAATGATTAGTCATTAATTTCTCACATATATCTAATCTGCTCACCATGTTAATTAAGAAGGGTGTAAAGTTTGTTTGAACTGATGAATGTGAAAAAAAAATCAAGGAACTAAATAAAATCATGGTTAATGAACTAGTCCATCCATCCAAATATAAATTTTCATTGAGCCACTTTAAGGGAAATTGAGAAACCATTGTTTGCAAAACAAGGACCACTACGTGCTGAAAGAGATCACGAAATTATTAAACATAAGACTATGATTATTTGGTTCAGACACTCTATATAATTCTTAGTAAATATTTCTAACATAGGTGTCTAGATTCTCCTTGATAAGTTCTTTGAGGTGAGAAATCATTCTGTCCATTATAAAGATGAATTCCTCTAGGGTGATTTTTCCTTGGTTGAAGCCCCAGGTGATGATTCGGTCTTTCTTGTCTATCAATGCCTCTATATCCTCAATGGCCTTAACCTACAACCTAATTTCATTAATACATAAAATATCTTCATTTGAATCATTGGGCCAAAGGACTATTTTTGTAATTTCTTCTTTGAAGTGGAATATGAGCCTCATACATTCCTCTACCTCTTCCTTCTTCACTCTTGGTTCTCTACTTTGATCTCTACTTTCCCTGCCTTGTGGGTCTTTGATTTCCTTACTTCCACATTTCTTGGATGAACTAGTTTTCATCAGTTTAGGTAAGTGAGAATATTCTACACGTACCTTGGGTTTTTTCCCTTGGACCACAATACATTTCCCTAAGTCACACTTTCCTCTTTTCCCCTTCTTCCTTCATGGGATGTGGGGACCTTTACCTTAGAAATGGTCCAAACTGTCAACGAAAAGTTGTATATAACAGTTATCACATGAATATTATTTTTCATGTGTTAATGTTTCTTCTTGAATTTTCATACCATCAAAATGGTTTTTCAACTCAACCCTCAGGCCTTCTTTGAGAGGCCTTGGCCTGCATGGAGAGTCCAGCTTGGCTTCTTTAACCTCCATGCTATTATTAATCTTCCCCTAACTCCCAGTCATCTGAAAGTATAAGGACTTAATGGGAATTATTGGGTACAAGGTTCCCAATACACTTTCCCCATCCATCCTTCTTTCTACATGATAGGGTTCTGTAGCAGTGAGCAAGGACTTACCCTACCACATTACAGGTGGCCTGACCTCCTTTTTATAATCACCCACAGGAACACCCTTGTCTCTTCTTTTTTCCTCCAATACCTCCAAGGAAATAACCCCTTGATCAGTGGATGCCTATGGATGAGGTTAAATCAGCCTAATGTCTAAGGACTCATTAATGTGATCCTCCTATGCCTTCTCTAATTCCAGAGGATCATGCTCAGTCTTCTTGCGATCACCTAAATCGTTCTTTAGGCGGGAAAAATATCCAGAACCTTTTTGTAGGTCTTCCTACTTCCACCACAAAATTACCTCCCTCCTGAGCTGTTGCCTCAACTCTGTCCATCATTGGATCAAAACCCCCACACCTAGATCCTCTCTTGAAACTGGAATCTAGATTCCCCAGTAACCTACACATCTTACAATACACCACCTAAGATTCAAAGAAGACCCATTGTGTTAATTCAATAGTGATAACACTAACATTTAGTAGAGAATGGTAAATAAGATATAATAATGAATTGAATAATGGGATGTGATGATTACTTATTAAGAATTTTATGCTAAAATTTTATGCCTTATGCCAATAGAAGATTTATGAGAACAATTACCCATCTTATGATTGGAAGTTAGATACGGTAATTTTTTTATTAATGATATTGATGAATTATTTTTTATAAGGAAATGTTTTAATTATATATTAATAACAATATTTTAAAGGATATATTCAGTCCAAAATATTTTAATATGCTCCTGAGAAAATTGTTGGTGTTGATTAAATATTATAACTACTCAATACATTACCACCCAGGGAAAGAGAAAAGGGTTGTCAACTCTTTAAAAAGCGACATTTTTTCTTATCTATCATGAGGATGAAAACTGATCCAATATTTATGTATTTTCAAATGATGTATCAAAAAATCATTATGTATGCTGCGAAATATTATCTTACTCAAATCAGTACTCAAATATCTATCCAAGTAAGGATTAAAGAGGAATGGAATGTCAATAAGGATCTAAATAATAAGTTCAGTAATTTAGACGAGTTCAAATTTTATTAATATGAAATTATATGGTTCAAGAACCAACTATGTGTTGCATTAATGCTAGAAATAAAGAATTAGCTTTTAGAAGACGCTCAAAGGTAATCATTATCTATTTTCCATTAAAGGATGAAGATGTATAATGATATGAAAGTGTATTTCTTGTAGAAAACATAATGACAGATATTTTATATTATGTATCTCATATCATGGTATTAAAGCATTTTATAGTAGAGTTAAAATTCTAAGGGGATGCTACAACTATTACCCTTACCATAATAGATTTGGGAAAACATTACCATGAATTTCATCACCAAACTCTTAAAAACATCTAAAGGAGAAAATATTATTTGGGTTCTAGTAAATTGTTTTATGAATTAATCAAATTTCATTGCTATTAGATAATATTTATCCTTTTATTTTATTTCTATGACATACATTAACGAAGTGTTGAAGATTCAGGGAGTATCGCATTTTATTGTATCAGATCAAGATCTATGGTTTGACTAAATTTTCTAATCATGTCATCAATAAGATATAGATATGATGTTGTGATTATAAAATACGTATGATCCATATATATATGTTTATCCTAAGATTACCACTCATACCCTAGAGGATATGTTGATATTCTATTCTCAAGAATCCAAAGGATGTTGGGATCAATAGCTTCCTCAAGTAGAGATTCCTTATAATAATAGTTTTCCATTAATTATTCAAATGGATATTTATGAATAAATATATGGAAATAAGAGAAGAAATATAACATTGTAAAATTAATTTAGAAAATTAAATATATTTAGACCTTGTCAAGAAAATTAAATGGGAGGGGTAGTCATATTTATTTAGTGTCACAACAATGTAGCATAGAGTTGATAGAAAAGTTATACAGACAATCATTAGTGAGATATAAAATTCAAAATTGGTGAGAAGATATTCTTGAAAATTTATTAATGGTAGAATATTATTAAATTTATTAAGAAATGAAATATTTCGCTATGTATATTAGTCCATTGAAGATTCATGAGAAATTGGTGACTGTAGGTTAGGGCTTGGTTATTCCAGTGAAGATCTCTCATGTTCACAATGTACTTCATGTTTCTCTCAAAGAAGATGTGAATATCTGATAATTCGACTCTCCTAAACTCATATCTTGAAAAAATAGGTCATGATCTTTAAGATGAAGAAAAACTAGAAGATATATTTTATCTTATCTGTAATTTTCTATGGAACAAGAAATTTAATTTGGTTAATGATCTCTAAAGAAATAACAAATTCAAAGAAGCGATATGGGAACTAGAGGATGTGATGAAATGTAGGTATCCTAATTTATTCATATCAATGTGATATAATTTCAATAGATAAATTAATTTAAAGGGGGGAGGTTATAATGTAAGACCATAAAATTTTATATTTAATTCATTTCCAATAAACTTGAAGTATATTAAATAGTTTTCTTTCAATGAAACACTAAGTTTAAATGAACAATGACATTCTATTAAATTATGATTATTTAAATGTGAACATTGTAATCTATATGTAAAATTAATTTCTTGAATAAGAATAATAAAAATATGAAAAATATTCAAAAAGGTTTTATATAATTCAAATTAATTGATTAATTCATCATAAATTATTATTGTTTGTTCATGTGCTTCCATATTTTTTTTATTGATTTTAACTCCTCTAATTCTTGATTTATATTATCTTACATTTAAATTTTAAATTGTGTTCAATGAAATTTTTTAATCTTTTTATATTTATTATACTTTTAATTGCATATTAGCTAAAGTATGTTATATTTTATCATATCATAATATTTCTATACTTAATAGTTCTTTAGATTAAAGGTTTTGATTTTTCGTAACATGTATACAAGTTTTATATCAAGTTAACATGTTAAATAAGTTATTTGGAGCCATAAAATAATATTTATATAAGTTTCTTAATGTTTCTATGAATAAAATAAACTGATCACCATATATCCATTTAGTAAAAAATGCTTCCAAATCAGTATTCATATACCCAATTTTTATATGAAATAAAATGAATACCATAATTAGGCTCCCTCTATATTTTGACAATATCTTGAGCTAAAAAACTCAAATTTTAGTTATAATTTTTTTAAATATATTAATATAATGTACATTTTATTAGAATACAACAACTGCTCAATCAATATATATCATGTTTTCAATATGGATTGAAATCGCAATTGGTTTTTTGTCTGATTTATGCGATTTTATCGAACTAGTTTTATTATCTATTTTGATGATAACTTCAGTTATATATATCTAATTATTTTAATTTTTATTTCTTTATAAAGATACTATAATATTATAATTATATGTAAGAAATGACTAAAAGTTTATTAAGTCTTTAATATTCCCATTTCAGGTATAATTTTTTAGAAATAAATTTTTTTACAATTATTTCATAATCAGAAAAATGACGATTTCCCTTACGTGATCAAGTATCTTACTAGATAAATTATGATATGCGATCAAATCTGCAATGTGATGAATTCAGATGCATGATTAATCCCTTAAGTGATTAATTTTAATACATTAATACATTACATGAATTGCCTACATCGAAACCCTTACATGGCTAACTCACCTATGTAGATAAAAACTCTATCGTGAGAATCTCTTACCTAAATTCCTATAAGATCAATTCTCTATTTTACATATTCTTTAAAATTAATATTTTTTGAAATTTTATTTATTATTTTTAAATTTATCTAATGAAATAATAAATTCATATGAATTATTTCGAACCCATCTGAATTGATATGCATTATTTTAAACTGGTTTTGTACAATGATAAATGGATGTTATATTTTCAGGAATTAAATATACAGCTTGAGACTCAAATATTCATTATTAATAGTATTTGTTGATTTCATTTATATTATTGTTTTATAAATTAATTTTATAGTATATTAACCTCATTAAATATTTTTTAATATTTTTAATATGGTGTAACTATGTTTTGATATTCTCCACATAGTTACCTCATTTTCAAAATAAAATGATTTTAAATTAATTATTTCAAATTAAAACTTTCTATTTTCGTGTGACATTTCATTAACATATTAGTATGAAAACTGTTTAATTTATTTGATGGGTGATTTAAAATTAGTTTCAATCATTCTTCATTGTTATAAATGTTGGTCATATATTGAGCGATTATTATTCAATGATAATATTTATCTCTCTCCCTCTATAATAATCCACTATTATTCTTTTGGAATATTAAATGTCTATAACTATTTACTCAAGTGTGTATTCAATATATATATATATATATAAATGTGTGTGTGTGTATATATAAAGGACTAAAAAATGATTATTAGTTACACTAAGATTATGCATGATTGTCCACGATGTTAATAGGCGATCTCATATGTTCATACTCTAGTGACCTAAACGTTTATCACTCAAATTTCTCTTCTTAAAATAGTGTAATATGGTATAAAACACACAAATAGAATATAAATCCCAATAAAAACATTACCCTCATAAATAAAAAATGAAATAAGTAATTTCTATAGAAATTAAGGAACCATTACCAATGTAATAGTAACATGCACTTTAAAATCGTAACATGACCATTATGAATAGTAAACTAGCCAATATAATAATAACCACACCTATGAAAGTATTAATAATAATTATTTATATTATAAGTGAAAATAAAATATAATTATATCACATTACAAGTAAATAAATGTTTTAAAAATGACAATGAATGTTTTGGTATTATTGTAAAACAAACATGTTTATTTACAATTTTATAATTAAAATAATTATTTTAAAAAAAATTTAATTAAATTGATTCATAAATTAATATTTTGTTTTCTTATGATTATAAGATAATTTTATAAGACCTTAATTAATTTTTCAAAGTGTCATAAAATCAGTGATAATTTTAAAATTCATATTTTTTGAATAAATGATGATTTTAGATAACAATTAAGTTTATCATATTTAGAAAATTATATTCATAAAATTGAGTAAATATTTCAATACTACATGTCTAAAAATGGTTAGGGTGATTTATTTGTATTTTTCTAAACTAGTTAAATTTTGTGAATAGTAAAATATTGTAATTACCGTATTTATAAATTATAAGTTAAATAAACAATTCCTCGAGCAATACCTAATGCAGTAAAAATAATCTAGAACTCCACTTAATTATTTTAATTTATTTAGTGATAAATATTAAAATACTAAATTATGTATCCTAAATAATAAACTAATGAATAAAATAATGGGAAAAGTCTCTCTCATCCCCTATAAATACCACCACTCGCCACCTCTTCTTCTAACGCAATCCTATCTTTTATAATTTTCAAAAATCTACGAAAAACTCTTCCAATTCCTCTTCCAAAATTTTTAGAGGTTCTGGTATCATTACAAGACCAAATCTAGGTTCCTTAAGGACCTTCTCAAACAGGAGAACTGAGGAGGTAAAATTCACTTTCTTTTTATATTATTTTCTTCTAAAATTATTTTATTTTATTATTATATCCTCACCTAATAAATAAAAATATTAATGAAAAATCAAGTACCTTTTATATACTAAATTTTATTATGTTAATGGAATATCCATCATCAAACCCCTTTCTCTATTTCTTTTATAATAGAAAAATAAATCATCCCCCATGATGTGTCAATTTACAGACTTTGTGGAAGATGCATTTTTATTTTTCTTCAATTACTTAATGGTTGTTTGTAAAACCACTATAATATAGGGTAAAAATTGTAAAATTTAATTAATATCCATTTTTATGTTATTTAACAAACTAATATAAATAATGATAAATAATTCAACAAAACTAGTTTGTGACATTTGAAAAACTCACTAAAAATCTAAATGATTTTCACTGACATTTTATCTAATCATTCATCCTCATTACATTTAACAAAATGATATATATAACCATTTAGACCTATTTATGGTCATTAATAACATAAAATTTCAATTATAGATAATTATACACATTGTACATAAACATTTACACTCATATTCATGTGAACTGGTCATGAAAACCAAAAAAATAAACACACTTGAATGATGAAATTGAACTCTATAACTCATCAAAAGGGAAATAAATGTAATTAATAAAATTATTAAAAACAAAATACTTGTATTAGAGGTTATGGATATTTTAATTAATGTATCTAATTTTATTATATATGATATTAATGTAAAGAGAGATTTCATATATAATATAAGGGGATTCTCAAACCCAATTCCACTTTCATGGGTTTTCTCTCTTTCACACCAATTTAATTATTTATATTCATTTAATAATACTTAAAAAAATTATTTTAAATCCATTTTTATTTTCTTGGATGTAAATGTTTTATACATTGGTTTATAATAATCAAAATGTTTACAAAAAGAACTATTCCATCTAAAAACAAACCTTTTTCTTCTCTTGAGATTATTTTATCTTCACTCATGATTGATGATTCTTAAATGAATTATGTTATCAACTTTTTGTTTTGGGTACCGCAAAGTTTATTCAGAAATTTATGATTTGTGAAATGAAACCCATGCCTTTCAATGGGTTATTATATGTTTGATATTATTATATGTTCTATGTGGTATACATGATTTTGTAAATTCCATGATGTAACGAGTATTCTTAGAATTATATAGTGCATGAAAATGTTATAATGGGACATGTTTTACTATAATTTTATAGTACTCATAGTAATTGGTTAATGTGATGAATATCATGAAATAATGTTTAATAGTCGTGAAAATAATAATATTTTTCTCCCAAATTTTGTGTGGTTTTGTCTAATAAGACATGATAATTCATTTTTATGTATTTCCAGATTCCATACATTTATATAATTCTTACTATCATGTTTATGATGATGATTTGTTTCTTATTTTATGATGATTATTATTATTATCACCCACATTTTATGTCTCTTATCCATCCTCTTACTGTGATTTTAGGTCAAACATTGATTTGATGTATATCCTTGGGTATATACATGGAATAAGGAGAACACTAGGGCCACTAAGGAGCTAGAGAAGAAGGAAATAATTAATTATTTATGTCTTATTATGTCTGTGGTCCTAATTTTTCCAAGACACAAAACCTTTAGGATTCTGGTTGTGTAACTCTTTTATGTTATTTATTTTTAAAATGATATAATAATCATGTAAGAAAAGTAGGTTCACTACAGTCCATACCAGAGAAAACCTTAGTTAATTTGGGAATTGGGATTAGAGAACCTTTATGAAAAAACATAGTAAGAGACTAAGTATAATTATGTACCCAAAAGGCTTTCTTTTAGAACAAAATGATAAACATAGGGCGCCCACAATATCTGGCATTAGATTTAATTGAACAAAGGAATAAATTATTCATAACTTGTTAAATAATGTTTTGTTCAAAACATTTATATTTTTGAAAATGGTGGGAACTGAGAGAAACCAAGAAAACAACCCATGTGAGGTATAATTCATTGATTTAATGAATAACATCCCAAATTCCGTGGGAGGTGGAGTTCAAAAGGTCACGGTGATGATTACCCATTTTTCTCATGATATGAAAAATATCTTGAAAAATGTGGAATGTTTGCATTCCCCTAAGAGGGAGAAATTGGCTATCGAATCATTTATATGGAAATGACCACCGACATTTAGTAGATCTTCTGATCCACTAGTCACATAATAGTGGGTCAACTTAATGGGAACACGTTTTATATGATTCCTTGTTCTAATATGTAGAAAGAAACTCTTGTTATTTATCCTCAAGTGGGATAGTACAACCAATGGTGGTTGTCGATAATGAACACTAAATAGAGGGATGGAATTGGAGAGATGCAGGGGGAAGAATTTAATATAATGTTTATTAAAAAGAACATCACAACAGCTGTTAGTACAAATACAAAGATATAATTCATAGAGTTGATGAAAAAGTATAGTGAATACATTATAGACTACGAAGAAAATTTCAGAAGTATTCCAAGGTATTCTTTAGGAATAGTTATCAAAAATTATAGAAAATTTAATAGATTTTTTATTTTATAATAACTACTTCTTCAAAAGTATTTATAAATTCGAGACTTTGGGAGTTATGAAAAAAATTGTTTGATGTTTTATCAAATTATAGATAGAGGTTTGAGAATGGTCCTATGGATATTGTGAAAAGAAATGAAATTTTGAGTTTAAAGTTGTGGGATCTAATGAAAAAGGTTGAAAAAATATTTTCCACTCAATTGTTGAATTTTTTTTAAGAAACATCATAGGAACTAACTAAAAGGGATGGGAAAATTCTTCATGTGGGGTAAAGAAGGGCAAAAAAACTCATGAATATCATAGAGACATAAAAAAATCCCTTTAATGTGATGGAGTAAAGGATAGAACCACCCATTGTCTAATGTTTTAGCAATATAGAGCAAGGTCATTATGTAATCGAGTGCACTAAACCTCAAGACCTCAAGAGTAATCTACATCATCAGCACCTAAATCCAAAGGAGAAATGGAAGGCTTGTTCCATCACTACTGTGGATATGAAGAAAGAAAATGTTGTCATACAAGTTACATTTCTATTTTACTCTATAATGGAACAAGTCTTATTTTATTCTGGTTCAATTCATTCCTTTACATCGTCAAAGTTTGTTAGAACTATTTAATTGAATCCCAAAGACAATGAAGTAGAGATACCTGTAAAAACACCTAGTGCTGAAATCATTGAATTGAAAGAATTGGAATCTTATCCTATTGGAATATGTTGGAATATTATTCTAGAGAATCTCATGATACATTCCTTGTTAGAATTAAATTCTATATTGTGATTGGATTAGATCTCATTATATAGGGAATGCATTACCTATCAAGAAAACGAAATATATTTCCACATTCTAAATCATGCCATACTCCTCTGAAAATTAATTCAAGACCATGAATATCCTTTGGAAAATATCTCAATGGTGTCGGTGTTGATTCCATATAAATAGGCATACCTCACTCAAATGGTTTAGTCCAAGGAAGGTATCAACATAGCTTAAATTTCAATCGTAAGTGAATATTGTAATGTATTTCCTAAACAATTAACCACAATTCACCTAGATTATGAGGTAGATTTCTAAATAGAACTCATACCTCGAGATACTATTATATAAATATGTTACTATATTGAACTCAAGAACTTAAATAGGAATCTATAATATCCCTTTGAAAAAGGTTTCATACGCCACAGTGAATCAACTTAGGGTGTGCAAGTGCTATTTTTTAAGGAGAAGGATGTATCAATGCAGTTGCGTATTGATTATCAGGAACTCAATAAGATCACCATAATGCAAATATTTCTTATTCCAAGGATTGATGAGTTGTTAATCAGTTACTACGATCTCATTATTCTCAAAGGTGGATCTTTGTTCTAGATATCATTATCTAAAGGTGGGGAAGGAAGAAATTCAGCACACTGCCTTCCATACAAGTTTTGGGAATTATGATTTTCTTGTTATTCCCTTTGAATATACAAATTCCCCTATAATATTATTGGATTTGGTGAAAATTATTATTTAAAAAATTTCCATAAAAAATGGTTTTGTTTATAAATGAAATTTTAATCTAATCCAAGAGCAAGGAAGAACATGAATAATAACTAAGGATTGTGCTGGTAAAATTGAGGAAGGAAAAATTGTATACCATGTTTTGAAGTTGTTGATTTTAGATTCAAGAAGTCACAGTCTTGGGAAACATCATCACAAGTGTCATAATTTATGTAGACACCTAAAAAATAAAGGCAATTGATGAATGGACAAGACCCTATAGTTTAACATCCTGGATCCTAGTTCCACTCAACTTGTCCCTTGTACCCACTTGGCCACATGTCCTCAAGAGAATTTCCCAAAATTACAATGGCTATCATCTAGTAGTGAGGGCCTAGGGTGAGATATTATGGAAACTATACCTTCATTTTAAGAGTGTAACATTGATAAATAATCATATATCATAGCAGAAGTAGTAAACAATATGAAACTAAAATAAACAGTGGAAGACTGATAAGATAAATAACTAAACATCATACAATACAAAATATAATTCTTCATGTCACATGTTCTACGGAAGCAGTTAAAGAAGTTAACTCCAATAATACAAAATATATGTTTCAAAAGAAAAAGGAAACAAAAAGAGACTAAGGATAATCAAAATTCATAGATCATTCCCATTCTTTCCAACTCCTAAGCAGCACATCTAGTACATGAAGCATGGTGCTTACCCTGATGAACAACTACAATCATTTAATCCTTTTGGGCCCAAAATCATGACCCAAATAGGGTATGCGAATAAATCCTGGTAAGAAACCACCCAAGTTCTATACCAATATATCAGTAAATATATATAATATGAAATGTACAATAAAGAAATCAATAAACTATGAGTACTCAAAAACTAGCATAATAGATGTCTTGGAAAAGAACATAAATAGGTATATGTGAAGATCAAATCCAAGCTTTTGCTTTGGCATGGTAGACACGTTATAATTATTCCATTGAATTGTTCATGTTCTATGAATTACATAATGTCTTGAGGTCTGGCCTTGGCTCAACGACCCCACACATAAAAGTAATCGTCAACTCGTGACATAATAATATTTTAAATCATTATCCAATAGATCCTAGCATGGGTATCCCTTAATGAATCATAGGTTCTCTAAGAATTTTAAATAAGAATCAATAAGACCGACCACTCTATATGTGTCTCTCTTGTGGCCTTAACACAATTAACCCCTTGAGCCCATCAATTGTCATTTAATCAAGACACTGGTTCACCCAAGGTATATAAGGTGAAATTAGTCACATGAGCCTGACCTTGTCTTTTAACCTAGATTGTGGCTATCTAATTTCTAATTACATCTTTTATAATTTAATTCAATTAAACATTCCTTATTATAAGAAAAACCTGTGAATTAAATTATTATATGGATTTAACAAAATAATCTCATGTGGGATCATTTACATAATAACCAACGCTTTTAAATTAAACAATTACGTGGTTAAACACAGATAACTCACATAGACAGAACATATAAAAATCCAACTATTCAATTTAAACATTTACAAGGATTAAAATAAAAATTATCTCATGTTTTCATTTAACATAATGAGAAATACTTTTTAACAACCCAATAATGGGAATTCAAGTCAATTCACATATTCATTCTCATCCAAATGCCATCTAAGGGAAATTCACCCATGGGGTGGCCCAAAATCATGGTTCACAACACTAAAAATGCTTTCAATCATCTAATTAATTACATAATCATCCTTATGAAATAACTGGGATCATTATTCAATGAAGGGACACACTAAAATTTAATGTTTGGAACTCAAGAATATATAAACATCATGACAATTCATGAATGTTACAAGACCACCTACCATGTACTCATAAAACTCTCCTCATCTAGTGTTGCGATCTAATTCACCCTATAATGGAAAAGATTTACAAAATGGGTATAAATTCTCTACCTAAAATAACTCAATCAAGGGAACAATCATGATGAAAGGATTAAGATAAATTGAGAGCTTACCAAGGGGAATCCAACCCATCTAATGGTGTTCGAATCGGAGATCATATGAAGAAATGGGAGGAAAAATATTGTTCAAATTTTTTTGGGCACACTACTCATTGAATGATGTTCAATATTTTTACATCTAAAAAACACTACAACACAATTAAATCAATTAATAAAGTACAAGGAATGTACATAAGACTACACTATGTGTTTATACTACTCCTGGTAAGACAATCACATGGATGTTCACTGGGATAACATGGTGTGTATCCCTCCATACACGACATGAAAAAAAGGTACATCGTGTTTAGTCCCCAGTCACATCATGTAAAAGGCCTGTATCCATCCCCTAGACCTCTTTTCCCGCATTTTATTAATTAAAAACTGAAAAAGAAATATTCATACCAGAATGAAATAACTGGGTTCTTACAAATTTCCCCCTTAAATAAATTATTCCTTGAATTAACCTTTTGATGGTGATGAATAAATATCTGAGAATAACTTCAGCCACTATGATCGTACGATGACCTCTCTCTTCCTAGTATCTTCATGCATTTAGTCATGCTTCCATAGCACCTGTACTAAAGGAACATACCATCCATTGATAACATTTCTCATATGATCCAAAATTTGAATGGGACGCACCTTAAAGGATGCATCATCCAGAAAATCCACTTCCTTGAGCTAAAAGGTGTCAGATGTGTCTAAAAAGTAATGTCACAACTAATAAACGAATAAGACATCATGTGTATCCTTGTACCTCTAAGGTAACTACAATCTATAGGTAACTATCGTGACCCTCTCTAAAATCTCAAATGGATCATTGTATCTTTGTGAATGTTTACCCAGTCCCTTGATCTTATTGTGTCCCAAACATAGAGCAATATAAAGGAAAACTCAATCCCTAACCTCAAACTAAAATGGTCATATACAAGGAATAGAATGTGATTTTTGATGAGACTGTGCAGTAGTAATCGACTTCAAAAGCAGCTGGACCTCCCTAGTTGTCTCTAGGACAAGATGAGGTCCCAACATCACTACCTATCCTACCTCCATCCAAAAAAGTGAATATCAGAATATCCTATCATAAAAATCCTCATATTGAGTCATTTGAATAGTATGATGGAATCTATTGTTATAGGATAATTCACCAACAGGTATGTGTGTCTCCCAAGAACCCCCAAAATCCATGATTAAGGCCCAAATCAGGTCCTCTAGTACAAGAATCATGCCTCTAACTGTCCATTTGTCTAGGGGTGTTAAGTTGTGCTCAAGTTCACTTGTGTACCCAAATACCTTTATATCCCATAATATAAATGATAAGTAAAATGATTGTCTGTATATAAAACTATAGAATGATGAACCTCATGTTGTCGTACAATCTCCCAAATGTACAGCCTCCCAAAATCATCAACATTGATGGTTTCATAAATCGTTAGGAAATGTGAAACCTTCATAAGCCTCTCCACCACAAACCATTCTAAATTATTACCTTGGGAAGACCTTGGTAAACCTTTCATTAAATCCTCAGTGGCATCATTCCATTTAAACTCAAGAATGGATAGTTTCTACAAAATTCCAGTTGGTCTTTGGTGTCCCACCTTCACCTACTAATAGGTGGAACATCTCAAGGAAAAACTAACTACATCTCCATTTATTCATGGCCAGTAGTACGGACGATATAAATCTCGATACACCTCGATGAGACCAGGATGCATTGCCCAAATTGTTGCATGAAAATCATGCATCAGCTCCTTGCACATGTTTTCTGAAACCCATTTATGTCCCCGTAACCACATAACCTCATCCTTACCTATGGTCCAACCTAGATAAGGGTTCAAACCGGAAATACTATCTCGTTGAACTAGGACTTCAGAATCCAATAGCTACATTATCTTTACTCTATCCAGTAATGTAGAGGTATTAGCTAAAGATGTAAGAAAATTCTATCCATAACTTTTTTGCACCTAATGATGAACCTCATAGATAAATGCCATCAACTGCCACTCGCTACTGGCCTACTACACTGTCTGAATTTGAGTCCTCATTGTCATTGCATCAGCCAATATATTTCCCTTCCAAGGCCTATAGGAATGCTCGATGTCAAAACACTGAAGGTATTCCACCCTCATTTTCTGCCTCAAATTAAGATCACGCTATGTAAAGATGTACTTGAAACATTTCTGGTCTGTGTACACTACAAAAGACCCTCCCAACAAGTAATGTATCCAATAGAGTAAGGAATGAACAACCATGGATAACTCAATATCTTTTGTTGGGTATTTCCTCTAATGTGGCCTCAACAGCCAAGACCTATAAAAATTAGTATCAGTTCGGACATTAATCCCCCTTTCATCACCTGAAAGGTCATCTCGCAAGAATCTAACCATAAGTACATCACACCGTTATTTTTCAAGCCTATCACCGGTGCTGATATGCTTTTTAAGTCTTTTATGAAATGCTTGTAGTAACCATATATACCTAGAAAATTCCACAACTCAAAGTTGTTCTTGTGATGATCCAAGGTAACTACTCCTCTCACCTTCTCTAGGTCCACTAATACTCTTATCACCGAGATGACATGACCTAGGAAGTGAATCTATTAAATCCAGAAGTGGCACTTTGAAATCTTATCATATAAATGATGCTATTATAGTATTCTCAAAATTATCTCAAGGTGTGTGGATTATCCATGTAAAATATGATAAAACACCAATATTTCATCCACAAAAACCGCTAAAAAATAATCCATGTAATAATGGAATACATGGTTCATCAGTTCCATGAAAACTGTTGGTGTGTTCATGAGATAGAACAACATATTCACATAATTGTAAAGATTATGTCTACTTTAGAAAAAAATTTCAGGTATGTTTGATGATCTAACACAGACTTGTTGATAACCAGATCTCTGATCAATTTTAGAGAACACCTGATCTCAGCAGAAAGGATCGAAGAGATCATCTATTCTTAGAAGTGGATATATGTTCTTTATAGTTAACTGGTTTAATTTTAGATAATCTATGTATATCCTAAGGGTACCAACTTTCTTTCTCATAAAAAGGTCTAGCTAAACCCATGGAGAAGTATTGGGTCAGATGAAACTCATAGCCTCCATATCCTCTAGCTGCCTCTTGAGCTCTTGGAGCTTCTTCATAGTCATCCTATAAAAAGTAATTGTTACCATTGCGTCTCCCAGTACTAGATTGATAGAAAACTCTTCTTTTATTATAGGAGGTAAACCTAAAAATTCATCTCAGAAAACATCCCAAAAAGGATCCATCACTAGTCGAAAGTCCATCTATCATGTCCCCTGGTTATTCAGATATAAACTAGCAATCTGTAATGTCATCCCACTCAAAGGATTGAAATAAGAGTAACCAGTCCTTTCCTAGAATGAAATCAAATCCCTTTGTCTATAATACATAGAGATCCCCGATGAAGTTACACCCACCAATTTCAAGGGGGAACTCCTTTCACTGTCGCACACCTTTTTTTCTAATCTGCAATGGAGTGTGTAGTTTCATAACATCGTTAGAACTGAAATCATTTATCCTTAGTCACTCCACAATAGAAACATATATGAAACTATGAGAAGCGCCTATATCAAATAGTGAATAATCTAAAACATTGTAGAATATAATAGTACCTATGACATTAGAAGTCCTAGGATCCTTATCTTGTCAGTTCTGTTGCACAACATAAGTCTGCCCTATACCGTGGCCCTAAGGAATTTCCTGCATACCCTGAGCTGACCTACCCTACTATATCTTAGATCTTGGGGTATTTCTACCTTGTTCACGAAAACTACCTCAGCCTAAATGGGCTGATGCATTCATATTCCCTGATCGGTGAGAGGCTGCCAACCCTGCACCTAAATGTGGAGTTAGTGTAGTCCATATCTCAGTAATGATAGTGGAAACATCCTACCGAGACACTGTAAGTGGCCCATATTTTTCCATTCTTGGTACTCTAATGGGACCATCGGGAGTTGAGTTCAAGTATTCCCAATTATTTACCACTGGAAGCACCTCACCTAGTTACCAGAAGATATATTCTAAGTATGATATTCAATGTATGCAAGTTCCAGTTGACGCTTCCTACTACCAGTCAAAATAGTACCATATCTTTTTGATGGTCCACCTTGGCTCACACCTCTAGATTCCCTCTTATTTCTCTCACTAATTACTATCTCGTTCACTATAGTTGATATATTAGTCAGCCTGATGATATTCACCTATGATCGGATGTCGTATCTAAGACCATCCTCGAATCACCTAGACATTTACAGATCGTCACCCATCAGAATAGGTGTAGAGAACTAGAGTAAAGTGGGTAGATTAATCCATAACAGATAGAGTTCCCTAATTCAGATGCATAAACTCATGTACCTTGTCATCCCTCGGGATCTCAGGATAGAAGTATTCATAGAAGTCTATCTGAGAATATTCCCACACCATATCTCACTAACTCTCTGTCTTCAAGGTAACATCCCACCACCTCTTGCCATAATCACGAAGCATATAATTCACGAGCTTGACCCTCCTCTCTGGTGTCATATCAAGATGATCAAAGAATGATAACATGGCCTCTATCCAAGACTCTATAGTTAGTGGCATGCCTTCCCTAGAAAACGTGTGTGGAACTAATGCTAGAATACTAATGTTAGTTCATCCATAGAGATGGAATGTTGTGGTGATCTCTGAAAGGTGTGCATGAACCTCATAAATTTTTCACGAAAAGGTTCACTGACACCTGCATCTGGTATAACATCTAGTTCTACAACTAGAACAACTAGAGGGTCCACTAGTATCCCATGGCCTACCAGATTTGGGGAATGATCACCTTCACCCTCCTAGTGTACTACTAGAAGTTTTCATGGGGGAATTTCTCTATAAAATATATCATATACACCATTGTATAAGCTTATCCATCTTGGTACGTAGTTCAAGATCTCAAAAACTAAACCAAAGAAGAAAATACTAAAAATCAACAAAATATGTGTACATGGAATATACGGACAATACATGGAATGTGCACTTAAGCCCTTACATGGTCGTATACTTCCACCGATTTGGGCGTGTAAACACCCCATGTACACGACATGTAGGGACCATACACAACATGTATACTTATGCTCTTACATGGTAATGTGACTCTACCTACCGTGGTCGTGTAAACATCCTAGGTACATGGAATTCCTGGATGAAAAACGTTGTTTACCCAAGTCTTTCCGCTTGACCATGTACTTTTACATGGCCAGATCCACAGAGTCTTGCCTATGTAAAACTACATGGGGTATACCTAGGGTACACAACATGTTTTGATCAAAACCTAATAACTTTTTCTATCTCTCATACAGTCGAATACACTATCAAAATCCACAAGGTGTGTACTCAAAGTACATAGAATGTTCGTAAAATGTTCTTTTCCTCCCGAACATAAGAACACATGGTGTGTGTTCATAGGACCACACATTGTGTTGTCTCCATTTCTGTATAGTAAGCCTCATAAATTTCCCCAGAATGCATATTTTGGAAAAAAATGTAATGATGTTCCAAATTCTAATCTGTGGTGGCCCATACTTTTGGCGAATCAAATCTTGGTATCCACATATATCACATTACCACACGATTTATATCCCATGGTAAAAAAAATTATCCACCAAATTCGGATCCAAGAGGGCCCATACTCCTCAGGGATCAATGTTTGATGTCCATCCAATCCAACCATAACACGTACCAGTACACCTATCACAAAATTAGGAATATCTATCATAGTATCTATCACAATAGCATGCATATCTATCATGACATCTATCACACCAACATAAAATTAGTAATGCTCTCTAAATGTCATTTCAAGAATGCATGGAATGTGATTTCTATCAAGTTCCTATATGATTCATGAGATGGAATACCCACATCTCATCAGGTTTAAACAAAATATAACCACAATAATATCAATACTTACAGCACAAATAAAAGTGTTTCACCCAATGGTAAAATCAAATTAACTATAATATCTCAAATTCAAAGAATTACAATTCCATTCAAGGTAATTTGGATTTTCCCTACACACAGGGTAGAAACTTATGGGCACAACTAATTACTGAATTCTATTTCTTTTATATCGTCACCAAACAGTAAAGCAATCCAAGATAGAAATCATGTGATACCACTTTTAATATCCTGGATCGGGGTTCCATTCAACTGATTCCCCCTACTAAGTAGACAACATGGCCTCAAGTTCATTTCAACAAATTTTAGAGGCATCAGACTAGTAGCAAGGGTTTGGGGTGTGATAGTGGGGAAACTATGACCACATTAGAAGAGTGTAACACATTGGAATAATATTATACAATATCAGAAGTATAAAATAGCATGTAGCTTACATAAATATCGTAAGACTAATAAGATAAATAACCACTCATCATTAAATTAAAAAGATAATGCAACATGCCACATGTCCTAGGAAAGAATCCTAACAAGTACATTGTAGTAATACAGAATATATGTATCAAAATTAAAAGAGAAAAAAATGGACTATGAAGAATCACAAGCCTCGGCTCGATCCCATTCTCTTTGACACCAAAGAAGCACATCAACTACCTGTATTAGGGTTCTTTCCCAGATCAACACATGTAATCATATAAAACAGTTTGGGCTCAAAAGCATGACACAAATAGAGTGTGTGACTGAATCCCAGACGAAAACCACCCAAGTTCTTTCCCAATATATTAGTGAATTTATATAACCAGATGTGTACAATAGAGATAGCAGTAAACTATGAGTACTAAAAAATAAGCACAACAAATGTCTCGGAAAACAATGTAAACATGTAAATGTGAAGATCAAATCTAGGATTGTTCTTTGTCCTGGTATATGTGTCTTAAGTCGTCAATTTCATTATTCATGTAAAGTGAATTATATAACGTCTTGTGGCCCGTACTAGGCCTGACACCCCCTGTATTAAAGTAACCATCAACTCATGACATAATAATCATTTAAATCATTTTCCAATATATCCCAGCATGTGTATCCCTCAATGGATCCTAGGTTCACTCAGTATTTTAAAAAAGACTCTATGCGCTAGACCACCCTATATGTGGCTTGCTCATGGACTTTACATTATTAATCTTTTGAGGTGGTCTATTTTCTTTAAACCGAGACAATGGTTCACCCAAGTTATATCTATTTCATTTAGCCACATGAGCCTGACCTTGTCTTTTAACTGAGACTATGGCTTGTCCATTCCTAATTACATCTTTTTATCATTTAATTCAATTACACATTACATATCAAAATCAAATCTTGTGAATTAAACTACCACATGGATTTAACAAAATCAACACACATGGGATCAGTTTATATAATTACCAAAACCTGTAAATTATACTATTACATGGTTAAACAAGGATAAATCAAGTATGAAAAACATATAACAGGCCAACTGTGCACAATATCACATACAAGTCTTAATAGACATAGTATCTGACATGGGAAATTAATATAATGAGCAATACATTTTTAACAACCCGAGAATGGGAATTCATGTCGAGCCTCAAATGATTTATCAATGACACATACATCCAAGGGAAAGGCACCCATGGGGTGGTCCAAAATCAAGGTTCACACAACCAACATTATTTAAATCATATAATTAATTACTTAATCATAAATAGGAAATAACAGGGTTCGATATTGAAGAAAAAGACACCCTAAAAGTGGGCGCACAACACTCCGACATATATAAAAATCATTAAAATTTATGAAAGTCACAAGACCACCTACCTCATACTCATATGACATTCCTCATCCCGATTTGGGATCTAATTCACCATAGAATGGAGTAGATCTTAGAAATGGGTAAAATTATCAACCTTAAATAACTAGATCAAAAGAATAAATCAAGAAAAAAGGTTCTAGACGAATCGAGAGCTTACCTTAGAGAATCCAGCGCATCTAACACTGTTCAAATTGGATATCGGATGACCAAATGGGTGGGAAAATATCATTATAATTTACCTGGGTGTGCTACTCATCGAATGAGGTTTGTTTTTTTGTCCATCTAAAAAAAGACACTACTGCCTGATTTAATCAATTAAAAAAATACACTACGTGTACTTGAAACTAAATTCTGTGTTCGTATAACTCCTGATCATACCATCACATGGTTGTGTGCTAGGATTACATGGTGTGTATCCCTCAATACACAACATGTACAAAAAAAAGGTACATGACAAGTACTCCCCAGTCATGTCATGTAATAGGCCGGAAGCCAACCCCTCTACCTCTTCTCCCCCATTTTCTTATGTATGAACTAAAAAGGAAAGTTTTTAACCTCAAAGGAAGAACTAGGTTATTACGTCTAGTGTCATGGAAATGCATTGTTTTCATAGATTATAAGTGTACTACTAATGTTTTATGAGTAACTTCTCAGGATTGTATAGCCTGCTAACTAAGTAAAAAGGAAAGTGGTAAATTCTGTATAGATGGAAGAATGTGAGAAAAATTTTAAAGGGATTAAGAAGAGGTTGTACTCACATTAATGAAAAGTGGATATAGTTTTTTGATATAAAGATATGTCTCATTGAAAGTTTTGGGTTATGTACTCAAGAAAAATGATAAGTTGATAGCCAATGACTTAGGGATATCGATGATCAATGACAAGAAATACCCTGAAATTAATATAGAGTTTTATGCTATAATTTTTTCCTTTAAAATATAGTGGAAATACCACTATGGTGAGAAGTGTAACATATATACCAACCACAAGATCCTAAAGTATATATTCAAACAAAATATTCTCAACATGCATCAAATATATGGTTAGAACTCATCATGGACTATGATTGTTCCACTCATTATCATCCTGGGAAGGGAAACAAGGTAGCTGGTTCTCTTAGAATAAAATAATCTACAACTATCTCTATGATGTGGATTAAGAAAGACTCTATCTTCTTGAATGTAAAAATGATGGATTTGGAAATAATAACTGTGGGGAATACATCCTACCTTACCTAACTGACTTCCCAACCATCTATCCAAGAGAATATTGACACGGCATAAAGTCCTGACCTCGATCTTCAAAATAAAATAATGTTAATAATTGAAGGGAATATACAATAGTTCCATGTAGATAATTATGGTATGATTCGGTTTGAAATGATGATTTTTTTGCCTCAAATGTTTTAGATAAAGAATGGTCTATTTGATAATGCACATAGATCAACATTCTTTAACCATCCTAGAAATACCAATATGTACCATGATGTTAGGGAATAGTTATAGTGGGATAATATTAAAAAGGAGATTGCAGAATATATCTCAAGGTACTTGATATGAGGGAAAGTTAAAGTAGAGCGACATATTTCCTAAGGGATGATTCCACCCTTGATTATACATGTTTGTAAATGGGAGAATTTTTACATGGAATTCATCACTATTATCCTGAATACATCCAAGTAAAACATTGTGATGTGGATTTTGGTGTATCAACTCACCAATACTAGCCAATTTATCTCTATTAGGGGAGGTATTTCACTTGAAATTTTCTATTATATATGGGAAGAAAGTTGTAAGGGTGCATGGGTATCCACTTTTTATTGTATCTGATTGGGATCCAAGTTCCACATCTGATTTCTAGAGAATTATACAACACTCTTTGAGTAATTAATTGAATTTAATAATGACCTATCACCCCCAAACTGATGGATAATCTAAAAGGACTTTTCATAAACTCAAAAAAAAATTCTATGAGTCTCTCAATGGAATTAAACGGTGGATGGGATCATCGCCTTACATTGTTTGAGTTATCACGATACAACAGATTCCACTCGACTGTTATGATGAATCCATATGAACCTCTATATGGGAATAAATATATAACTACAACCTGTTGGGATAATATTGGTGAATGAAAGCTACATGGACCTACTCTTGTGCAATAGATGGAATAGAATGTTCAATCCATCCAACAATGTATCATATATACTCGGTGTTGGAACAAGGGATATGATAACAACTGTTAAAGGGACTTGGAATTCGTTGTTGGATATGATGTCTTCCTTTGAATCTCACAATGGATGAGATCCATGCGGTTAGAAAAGAATGGGAAGCTCATCCTGTTGTACGTTTCCCCCTTTGCGATCCTTGACCACATAAGAGATATGGCCTATCATCTTTCACTTAAACAAAATATGAATCATGTTCTTGATTTGTTCTAAATATCACTTTTAAATAAGTACATTCCATATCTCTCACATGAGCTGAAATCAAAGGTGGTACAACTGGAAGACGATCTCTCCTAGGAGGAGAATCCACTAAATAATTTGGACTGGAGAGATAGGGTTCTAAAAAACAAAACAAACCACCTTTCAAATGTTTTTTGGAGGAAGCATTAGTATGAAGAAGTAACTTGGGAACTGGAATAGGTGTTGAAGGAGAAGTACCTTTACCTCTTTTTGTAGAATTAAATTTTGAGGGAGATATTTCAAATGGGTGGATAAATATAACGACCCAAACATTTATCAATATAATTTCCCTTCTTATAATTATTTAATATGGTATAAATCACATATAGACCATAGAAATCCCAATAAAAATATTACCCTTAAAAATAAATAATGAAATAAGTAATATTTATTGAAATTAAATAACCAATACTAATGGACTAGTAACTTGAAATTTGGAATAGTAACACGACCATTAAAAAAATAAACTGGACAATAGAATAGTAACCTCACCAATAATGTATAAATAAAAATTAATAATATTATTAATGAAAATATGATATAATTATATCAATTTATATGTATTTATATGTTTAAAAAATGATTTATTAATTTTTTTAATTTTTGTAAAACCTAAATTTTTATCTAAACTTTTATAATTAATATAATTATTTAAAATTATATTAATTTTCATTAAATAGATTAATAAATTAATATTTTGTTTTCTTATGATTATAGGATAATTTTTTGAGGCATTAATTAATTTTTGAACCTATCATATAATCAATTTTATTTCAAAATTGGAATTTTTCGAATAAATGATGAGTTTAAATAAAAATTAAAGTTATCATATTTAAGAAATTATTTTCAAAAAATGGATTCTATTTTTGAATTAGACATGTCAAAAAATGGATTTTATTTTTGAATTAGACATGTCAAAAAATGGTTAGGGTAAATATTTTTATTTTTTAAAAATAGTGGAATTTTTTTTAATATTAAAATATTTCAATTTATAGTATATATAGATTATATGTTAAATGTACTACTCCATGATTCATTCCAAGTGTAATCACAATAATCTCAAACTACACTTAATTATTTTAAAATATTTAGTGATAATTCTCAACTATTCAAATTATTGAACCAAAATAATATACTAATGAATAAAATAAAATGAAAACACCCCTCTCCTCTTTAATAAATACCACCTCTTCTCCTCAAACCATCCAAATTTTGAGACTAGTCCAAATTCTACCCAAACCACTTCTTAATCCCCTTCCACGCATATAGGTGTTTCTAGTATCAATAAAATATAATACCATGTATTCCTTAGGATGTTCTTTATAGCACCCCTAGATTCTGGTATGTAACCCCTTTATTTATGATTTTTTTATAAAATTGTTTTGTAATGTTTGAGAGAGTTTGGAATGTTCTTGAAAAGATTTTGGGGATTTTTAAGGACACACAATTTGAGCTTGGCTTGAGAAAAATGTTCAAATCCTCTAGGAAACAACAAATGTTTAGGTAGGGGTTTGGGTAGGAACATGGTTAAGGTGCACTGATGGGAAAAACATGCAGCCACCCTATATAAACTATGCAACTTCGGATAGTTAACTTTGTCATGATTGGTGAAAAAAAAATCTAACTATTCAGGACAATGTGTGAAGTACCCCCTTGAGGTTGTGGATACTGCACAGTTCGCACGTGGTTAACCAAATGGTGTAGCTAACAGTGTTGGGTTTTAAAAGTGGATTTTTTCTAAAATGTATCTGACATCATTTTCGCCCTAAAACCTCATTTTGGACCCATTTTGACCCTCATTGGGGATTTCATCCTCCCAAAGTCTAGGGAACCTCTCATCATCATTATAAAAGTGATTCAAATGATTTAATTACTATTTTGAATGTGAATCTTTCTTTTTATGCATCCTTTGTAGTATTTTTCAGGGATTATCTTAGATATTGTCTTCTCACACTCTTGATTTCTAAGATTTAGTTTCAATGCGAATAGATCTATAGTTAGTGGTTCCGATCATGGTGAGATTTGGATTTGTTGATGTTATGGGAAGGGGTCTAAGATGGATTTGGGGTTTCTTCTCTTGGATTTGGTGAGTACTTCTATCATTGGTTTTTTTCTCCAAAACCCATATGGTTGGTTTCTCTACTCTTAACACCTCTTTCAAGAACTAAAATTATTGATTTAAAAATGGTCTTTTTCTTGAATTTGATTAAAAAATTAGTGTGAAAAGAATGGTTAAAACACATTGGGTGATACTTTGTGGATTTTGGTGAAATTTTGATATTGTTTTGAAATATGATTTGCTGTGAGATTCTAAAATGATGATTTCCAAATTGGTTTCTTTTATTTGTTTATGGAAATAGACTCTGAAATGGTTTTCAATAAAAATATTGTTTTTTTAAATTGTTTTTCCATGGATGTTTTTAGTTTTTTTGGCATGCATGTTGAAATTGTTTTGGCATTGTTTGGTTAAACTTTTGTTTCGAATTGAAGTTGGATTATGGGTGTTTTTAATAAAAAAAAGTTGATTTTATTTAATTAGTTGGAAATAATTTATTTTTCATGGATTATATTAAATGGCTATGTGTGAGATAAAATGTGGATGGTTAGTGGTCATTAATTTCCACCACTAAATGGTTGGAATGTGGTCACGATGTACCATAATAAAAATGGGATGAGATATGGATGACAAGTTCCACCTTCAATGGGAACAACAATCATGGGTGGTTGAGTTGGGTGTGTGGTTTATTTGTATGTATTATGTTATGGGAAATGGAATGGGATATTCCAATGTAAAATGGAGAAAAAAAGTTAATGACTTGATTGTGTTATTTCCTTGAAAATGTGTTTCTTTGGGTAAAATGATTTGGTTTGGATGTGTTGGGATTGTTGGAAATTGTTGAAATATTTAAATGGATTTATATAATTTTTTATATAAATTTTCTAACTTTTTCTATCTTAATGGAATCAGTAGGGAATTTGTTTGTGGAAATCGTACGAAGTTTCATTACTCAACCCCTACATTGGCACATTGGTTATTTTGAAAATGTGGTTTATATGGACACAATAAAAGCTAAAGAATGTATTTTCTTTAGTGCTTCATCACTATGCTTTGGTAATCTTTTGGTGTTTGAACTTAGAGAATTGTGTGGAGCTATAGAGCTATATATCAGATTCCTTGAGTTTTTTCATTTTATTTTTACACTTTGGTACTCTGATTTTTGATTTTTTTAGTTGTAGTGGACATTTGGTACTATTAAATTGTATAAAATTTATCATGCATCATATAGTGGTGATTGTTATAGTGTACTTAGTGTGTTGATTTATTTTGAAAATTGGAAAATCTTCCCCCCTTATTATGAGTCCCTTGGCATTGATTTCTAGCCTTTTTCATATTGGGATGTCACCTAAGACCAAGTACAACTTCTACCTCGACTCAAGACAATGCGAAGGGCTAGGATGTTTGAAGTGTTATTAGTTTGTTTAGTCCTTTGGCATAGGTTTTTTATCATGGTTTTGGAATTGATTATTGGTTTATTCCATGAGTTGGGATGGTATAAAGGAGTAATATTTTTAGAACATGAAATGTATAACATTCAAATTTGTGGAAAACGTTTTTTATGTTGAACTTCAAGTTACCATGGAGTTGGATTTAAGTGATTTAGATATAGTTATAGGATCGTAATATAATTTTCATGGGTTTAGCTAATGAAAATTGAACAACATTCATAGAACAAATGACTCTCCACTAGAATTTCATATCTCATTTGGAGTAGTGATTTATTTTGTGGTATGAATGTGTTAATTCCTATAAAATCTGGAAATTGTGTTCAAATGTGAAATTTTGAAATGATAATGGTTGTGGTATTTTTAAAATTTGTTCATTTTAAAAAAATGGTGGATTTTCTAAAAATGATTGAACTTGGAAAATAGTTAATTTTTTAAGGAATGGTTGTGATATTTGTGATGTTATATAATTTGTCATTTTAAGTCTTCAATTGTTGGATAATGATACTTGTGATGTTTGTGGTGTGGATAAAAAATGGAACCTAGTATACATCATGGGAACCAACAAGAGGAAGCTTTTGAAAATGTGGTTACACCAGATCACCATGTGAACCAACAGCTGGTTTAGATCATAGTGAAATATTTTCAAGATGTGTATAGAGGGAGCCAAAAAGATGAACCGAGGAATATGGATAGTTAGTTTCATTTTTATATGAAAAATCCATCCATCTTTTTGGATGATTGGGAACTAGAAAAGAAAGAGTTGTGGTTGAATTAGATGAATCAAATTTTTTATTTTCTAGGAACACCAGTGGAGTTGAAATTCTATTTAGTGTCGAAAATGTAGGAATATCATGCACTTCACTGGTGGTAGTTGGCAGACTAGGATAAAGTGGGCCAAGGTATGGAATGGGAGGATTTTGTGAAATTTTTAAAAAATAATTCTATTATCACATGTTTATAATTCAATGACCAAAGAACTTATTCATTTTGAAGTACGTGAACATTTCGATGATAGGATATGTATCTAAATTCAGGAATTTATTTTGGTTTGAAGTTGAGGTTGTCTCTAGTACATCTTTCGAAGTACATATTTTTTAATCTGGGATGAGGTAGGAAATTTGTTTGAAGATTGCAGTACTTTTTATAACAAATTATAAATAGATGGTAAATATAGAAACAGTGTTATAAAGATCAATCATGGGAGATATGAGTGGGGGACATGTTGATACCTATGGGGAATGATGAGAACTCTAACATGAGGATAAAGAGAAAGACGGACACTTAATTCTATTATGGGAGTATGTTTCATAATCCAATGGAGGGATCAGTTAATCTTTTTCCAAAGCCAAATAGAAATCCAAGATGTTTCAAATGTTGACCTCTAAGCCACATGAGCTGAGACTATACAACACAACCTATAAAATTACATAATTGTAATAATATGTAAAATTGTTTCAATTATTGTCACAATTCTCCATGTTTAGAATTTCGGGACACATATTTGGGGTCACGGACATGTTATGATTTGATAATACAAGAGTAGAATCATACCCCTCATCAGTAGAATAGAGTTATCCACGTTGATTCTATGAATAACATTGCTCCTCATCCTAGGAAATATTAGTAGGCTAATAAAGGGAATATCATAGTGATAATGTAGGCCAATAGAGTTGAGAAGGTTGTGGTGGTTGATTAGTCGATGCCATCCATGGTGAGAGATACGACTATTTTGAATTATACCCTTATAAAATAATTTTTTATATGGATATGTCTCATTCTTTTATTGTTTCTCATGATGCTGATTTTTTAGGTCTAAATGTGGAAATGATTAATACTATTTTGAAACATCAAACTCTTATTTTTAAAAGAGAATGTTGATCCTTCATGTGTAGAACATTTTTATAATTTTTTATGATGGTGAGTTTTCATGGGAATATTTTGTCCTTATATGTATTATTATGATATTATTATGCGTATGGATTGGATTTTAACATTCAAGGGTCAAATCTACTATTAAACAAAAACAGTTTGTTTCTTCAAAGATGATGGCATCAAAAATCTCTTTAGATGATAAAGTAATTTCTAGGAAGGTGAAACAAACATGGTTGAACAAATAGTGGGATCCATATCATACCATTTGGTAGCTTTTTCCTTATCATCAATGGAAGATATAAAGATGGAAGTTTTTTAAACAATTTTTTATCATGTTTTGGATGTCTTTCATAATGATTTCATAGGGTTTCTATCCATAAGGGAAGTGGAGTTTATGATTATCTTCTCCCAGGGACCGAACTGATCTCACTATAATATTACCATATTGAACTAATAAAATTGTGGTGATTGAATGTGCAGTTGGAAGATATTGATAGAAAAGGGTTTATTTGGACTAGCAAGTCTCTATGTGAGTCATCGGTATTTGTTATAAAAATGGATGGTGTAAATCTCTAGTTATGTGTGGATTACCATAATATTTGAAAAGTATCGATGAATAATTGGTATCCCCTTCCTTTCTATAATGATATGTTTGATCAATTTAGTGGAGCTCAGTGGTTCCCAAAATTAACTTGTGATCTGGATATCATCGATTATAGGTTAGGAAGGAGGACATTCCAAGAATATCTTTTTGGAGTACATATAGCCATTACAAGTGTGTGGTGATTCCCTTTAGTCTTAATAATTCACCAGTAATATTCATGAAATAGATGAATAAGATATTTCAGAGATGTCTAGATTCTATCATAGTGGAGTTTTTTGATGATATAGTGGTGTATTTGAGGACAAGGTTGGAGAATGGGATGCACTTGGAAAGAATGTTAGGAATCCTGAGTGATCATAGGATGTATGTAAAATTATATAACTATGATTTTTTGATACAGGAGTTATTTTTCATTATCCATGTTTTTTCTAAGAAAGGTGTTTTAGTGGTCTGGAAAATATAGAGGTTTTTATCTCTTGGGAACCACCAAAAAATGTCTTTGAGATAAGAATATTCTTTGGTCTAACTGTTTCTTACCAACTCCTTGTTCATGGCTTCTCAAAACAAGCTTCACAGATGATATCATTGACAATGAAAAAATTTCAATTTCTATGGAATGGGGAAATTCATAAGTATTTTGAAGCACATAAGGGTTTCTATACATCATCACCAATCATGGTTTTTCTAGAACCAAGAAAAGGGTCCATGGTGTTTTATAATGCATCGGGATTAGGGTTTTTTAGTGTTCTAATGAAATGGGATCACCTAGTTTTGTTTGTCTCATTAATGTTTAGGTTTCATGAGAAAAACTACCCAACACATGATTTGGAATTTGGATATTGTAGTGCATGATTTGAGAACCTTGCATCACTATGTCTTCGGTGTGAAATTAAAGGTGTTTACTGATCCTAAGAGTCTAAAGAATATTTTCTCACAAAGAAATTTTAACTTGAGATAATGGATATGGATAGAGAACTTATAGATTTTTCACTTTGACTTGATGTATACACTGGGAAAAAGAAATTAAATGGTGGATCCATTGAGCATAAATTCACATGCTCAAGAGGAAATATAAGAATTGGATCAGTGGTAGTTTATATCAGTAATAGATGACATGTGTTTGAATGTAATGATTGATGTGATGCATTGGGTTTCTTTCCATTTTTATTTTTCTATGATTTAATTAATATGGTTGAAGAGGAGTCTACCTCTAATTTAGATTTTGTGGCT
This sequence comes from Viscum album, assembly GCA_963277665.1. Lineage (NCBI taxonomy): Eukaryota > Viridiplantae > Streptophyta > Magnoliopsida > Santalales > Viscaceae > Viscum > Viscum album. The sequence continues at coordinate 1,450,838,405 of OY728129.1, forward strand.
ATGAGTTCAAAACAAAATGGTGGTGAGAAGGTTGAGCGATAAAAATTGGATAGGAATTTAGTTTTTTGATTTATGAATAGAATGATTGTAATGGTTTATTCTCAAGAACAAATTCTTAGTGTATATCAGCATGTGAGATGGGAAGTCCATAATGTAATTTAGAAGATTTATAAGGCACTAAAAGTGATGTTCTGGTGGGTGTCAATGAAAATAGGGTGGCTTATTTGGTTTTGAGTTTCTTGACATGCCAGAAATTCCTAGAAAATTATCATTGACCAGCATGAAGTTTTCATTACTTACCTATTCCTATGAGTAAATGGTAGTATATAGCTATTTATTATGTAATATTTCTCCCAAGAATGGTTGGAAACACAATTCTATATGGGTAATTGTGGATCAGCTCATAAAATCGGCACTTTTTATCCTTCTACATGAATCTCATACAGTGGAGGACCTATCAAAAATATATAATTGTGAGGTTGTAAAGAGGTGTGGAATACTAGTATCGATTATATCGGATAGAGATCCAAGGTTCATGTTTCACTTTTGGAATTCCTTGCAACAATCCCTACAGACATAGTTAACGATGAGTGTGGTGTATCCTCCTTATATGGATGGAAAATAAAAAATTGTGATAAAAACTTTGGAAGACATGTTTCAAGCCAATATGAAAGATTTTGGCATATCGTTGGATGAGAAAATACACTTTGTGAAGTTCTCGTATAATAATAGTTATCCTGACTCAATACATATGGATATATTTGAATCATTGTATAAGAGTCCTTATCATTTTTCTTTTCATTGGTGGAAATGGGTGAGACTTCAATAGATAGGCTAAGCAATGTCTAAGAGACAATAGAGAAAATTATGTCGATCACAAAGAGAATGGAGACATATCTGAGACATAATAAATCATATACGAATCACCATCAACAATCATTGGCATCTGAAGTGGGTGATCAGGTGTTCATTAGAAGATCTCTTGGGCTTGAAGATCATCATTTTGTATAAGCAGTGAATGAAATATATGAGTTAAATAGGCCCTTATGAGATACATGAGTGGGTTGTAGAGGTGGAATATCGGTTGGATTATCCACCACTATCCAGTACGGTGCACAATTTGTTTCATGTATCTCAGTTAAAGAAGTATCAACTTGATCCTAACCATGTGATTCTATTGGATCATGTTAGGAGATATCTGGATTCCTTGTTGGTTCATGTTCTATTGAATTTTCTTGATAGGAATGGAATTGTCTTATGTAGAAATATCATTATCCTAGTGCAGGTTTTTTGGAAATGTTGTCCGATTTTGGAGGTGACTTGGGAATGGAAGAGAGAAATTGTTAACCAGTTACCAAATTTTTTTTGGGAATGTTATGTTTTTTTCATTCCAAGGACCGAAAGACCAATGGTGTGGATAATTTATCACCCCATATTCTATTAAGTAACCCATTTATTTATGCTATTGATGTATATAAATTGGCTAGTAATATTTGGGAGAGTTTAGAATGTAATTGATAAGGTTTTGGGGATTTTCAAATGGTGCATGGTCAGAGAATTAATAGTGAAAATGTGAAAATCCCCATATATAATGGGAATATTGAGGATGTGGACTTTGTGTAGGTTTATAGTTATGGTTCATGGTTATCGAAACCATTAAACCACCCCTTATAAACTATGAAACTTAGGACAATGAACATTGGAATGTTTGGTGCACAGTTTTTCTAACCTTGCAGGCCAACCATGTGAGGTTCCCCCTTAAGGAAGTGGATGTAACACAGTTAACACACTGTTTTCCTAACCACGTGGATAAATTTACATGGTTTAAAAAGGGGGTTTTTTAAAATGAATATTGTGCGATTTTAACTCTAAAACAATCATTTTGGCCCCATTTTGGCCCTAGCTCAGTATTTCTTCCTCCCAAAGGATAGGGAATAAATCATCATCCATATAGAAGCTATTAAAATGTTTTTTTCTTCTAATATGAATTTTCTTTGTTACGTTTATTATGTGATAGTCTTTAGAGTTTCTCTTAGATCAAATCTTGTCCCTCTTCGAGTTTCTTAGATCTAGTTCTGTTATGGATTTATATAGTGTATTTTTTTCTAATCATGGTGAGTTGTGGATATTTTTTTATGTTAGGGGAAGTGAATTAAGCCATATTTGTGTAGTTTTCACACAGATTTAGTAAGAACTTATTTCTTTTGTCATTTTATCTAAAACCCTTGAGGATTGTGGAATCAATATCGACTCCTCTTGCTAGAACTAGAATAATTAATCTCAAATTGGTTTTTTTAAATCAATTTCAAAAAATTTCTATGAAGCTTTCTGGAAAACCCATTGGTAATGATTTTTTTGATTTTATATAAATTTTGATATTATTGTAAAGAATGCTTCTTTTTTGATTTTAAAATGATGATTTTAAAATCAGTTTATTGGATTACTATATGGAAAAGGTTTGTGAAATTATTTTCAATAAAATTATTGTTTTAATGAATAAAATATTTGGTAGGTATGTAGGGAAAATAGTTTTGGAAGAAATTTTAAAATGGTTTTGGAATTTTTTAGTAAAAATGTTGTTTGGAATGGATGTTGGATTTTGGGTGTTTTCAATTAAAATGGTTAGTTTTATTTAATTGGTTTTAAATAGTAGATTTGGCATGGTTTATCTTAAATAGCTAAGAATGAGTTAAAATAGGGAAGGTTGGTGGTCATGAAGTACCACCATCAAAGGCATGGAATGTGGCGGTGAAGTACCATAATAAAAATGGGATGAGAAATGAATGTTAAGCTACACCATCCATGGTAAAACCAATCCTGGGTGGTTGAGTTGGGTGTGTGGATGGGGAGTATGTATTGGGTTATGTTATATAGAATGAGTTATTAAATTATAAAATTGGAATAATGGTTAATGAATTCATTGGGTACTTTACATTGAAATGTGTTTCTTTTGGTAAAATGATTTGGTTAGGATTTGATTGATTTTTTGGAATTTGCCAAATAGTTAAATTGTTTTATATAATGTTTTTATATAAATGTGATAACAAGTTCTATCCTAGTGGCGTGAGGAGGGAATTCATTTGGGGAAAGCCTATTGAGTTTCATTACTCCCCCCATACTTTGGATTGTTGGTTCTTTTGAATATTTGGTTTATCTGTACATAGGTGAACAAAAAGTATCTATTTTATTTAGTGGTGCATCAGAATGATTTGGTGGTTTTATGGTGTCGGACCTTGGGGTTTGGTGTAGAGCTATAAAGATATATCGTGGAGTCCTTGAGTTTTTTCATTTTATTCATTCACTATTATACTGTGATTATGGTTACTTTTTGGTTTATTTATGTTGTTCTTTGGGTATTCTGTAATTGTATTATGATTATCATTCATCATATAGTGGCATTGGTAATGGTGTGTTTGGTTTGTTGCTTTTTTTAATGGGAAAATGATCCCCAGTTTTTATGAACCCCTCAACATTTATTGTCAGCCTTTTGCAAATTGAGGATGTAACCAAAGGTAATAAAACACTTCTACATCAACTAAAGAAATGTTTAGGGGTGGGATGTTACATTCTCAAAGTGGATAATGTAAGAAGAAAATCCTATTTCTTTTTCATTTAAATTATTTTAATTTATTTTTAAATTATTATTATATTCTTTCCTCTTATTTGAAAATATGAATGAATACTCTAGTATCATTTATATACTATAATTATATCATGTTAATGGAAGATAGATCATCAAACTCGTTTCTCTCTCTCTCTATCTCTCTTTTATTCTAAAAGTGAATTCACTGCCTGTAATGTGTCAATTTACTGACATCATGGATGATGCGTTTTCATTTTCCTTTAATAAATTCAAGGTTGTTCATAAACCCACTTTAACAGTTGGTACATGCATTGAAATTAATTTAATATAACTTTTTATGTTTTGGAACTAACTTATGTGCTTAATAATAACTACTAGAATAAAAATAATTTTTTATATTCAAAAAACCACCAGAAATTCAAAATGATTATCACTAACCTTTTATGTAATGATTCATCCTCATACTATTTAATCAAATGATAAATATAACCATTTAAACATCATTATAATCATTAATAACATATAATTTTAATTTTTAATAGTCATACACATTCAACATAATCTTCCGTACTCATATTCAGGTGGACCGGTCATCAAAACCAATAAAATGAATACTCCTGAATGATAATATTGAACTCTATAACTCATATAGAAGGCTATAAATGAACATAATAAAATTATAAAAAAACATAAAACATTTTTAATAGGTTATGTATATAGTAATTAATTTATATATTTTTTTATAATGGATATTAAAGTGAAGTGGTCTTTCATACCTAAGGTATGGGGATTCTCAAACCGAACTCTATTTCCTTGGATTTTCCCAATTTCACATCAATTTCAGTATGTATATTAATTTAATTATCCTTAAATATTATTTCATTATTGTCACATTTAATTTTTTGGGATATATATGTTTTCTACTTTAGTTTATGATCATCATAATATTTTCCAAAAGAACACTTCTTTTTAAAAACACACCATTCACTTCTTTGAGATTGTTTCATCTTCACTCATGATTGATGTTTCTTATACCAAGTATGTTATTACCTATTTATTTTCAGAACCATAAATTTTATCCATGAATGTATTCATTCTTATATAAAACCCTTTATTTACTTGGGTTATTATATTTACAAAATTGAAATATATTATTTGTGGCGTGCATTATTATGAAAATGTTAGGATATAATGGGTTCATCCAATATTATATAACGCATGAAAATGTTATGATGTGAATGGTGCACCTAGAATTATATAGTGCTCAAATTCCTTGTGTCATGTGCTGAATCTCATGAGATAAAGTTATGCTACTTTTGTTTACAATTATGTGTGGTGTGGACCACTAAGACATTATGTTTTATTTTTATGTATTTCTACATTAATTAAATTTATATAATTATTACTATAAGGATTATGATGATAATCCTTTTCATATTTTATGATGATTATTATTATGGTCACCCATGTCTTAGGTCCCTCATTCATCCTATTACTAGTCATCTAGCTCAACCCTTCTTTTGATGTATAGCCTCATGTGAATACTTGTACTACCGAGAATAATAGAGACAATATGAAGTTAGAGAAGAAAGAATTAAAAAAATATTATTTATTAAGTATATGTTAGGAATAGTACTAATTTAACCAAGATACTGTACCTTTTAATCCTAGTTTTGTAACACTATTATGTTTTTTAAAATGTTGTAATAATTATTTAAGAAAATTTGGCTCTCTATACATACTTTACCATCAATTAGGTGATCTGATGCTCATCTATTTACATATTTAGTATGAGCTATCAAGGATTGAAAAAATAAATTTCAAATTCATTTTCATTGATGAGATGTATAGTCCCTTTGTTTGAGAAATCATACTTCATTGTTCAAATAAATTCAAATGATCTGCATTTAATGTTTCATCTACTTCATACTTTCTATATATCTCAAGTCTTTCTATAATTTTTTTATTCTTCTAGTATATGTATATTTATCTTCACTAATATCATTCACAAAAAAGTTTATACCCCCTATAATAAGTAGCCTTTAGTTGTGCTACCTTACCGAAAGGTAGTCCCTTGATTTTTCTTACCTGAAAAAAAAAGAACACTTATGTTGAATATACGAGTTTCTATATTTTATTGAAAAAGGATATGTGGGTATATTTGAGGATACTCTTCAAAAATTCCTAGGTTGGGATTACTCTCGAGTAAAAGTTGTTTTTGAAAATTTATCTCCTGTAAAATTATCTCTCTCACTTTTATAGTGGGTTTCATACTCAATCAGTTGGGGTGTAATAACTTTTATTAGTCTATTAGAGAGAACAATTATAAAAATTCCTTATCTTGTATACTTAATTTTTTTTGCATACATTTTTCATAAATAAAAAATTATTAATCATTTAATATATAATTTTTTAATAATACTAAACCAAAAAAATAAATAATTAAAATTTAATTACTCTAATAATTTTAATAAAGGTATATTTACCCCATCCTATCACCCTTTAGTTCTTCTTCCATCATTATATTTGACCACAAAATTGGATTCATAAGGTTGTTCCTTAAATGATTGTTAGACTCTTTAATTATTCTAATATGATACCTATTATTTGGTATTGAAATTTAACCTTGTTAATAATTATGTTGCTACATTATTTTTTAAATTATCTATACTAACATGTTTCCAAATCCTTAACAAGACTAGAAATAGATATTTTTCATTGATTGTTGCTTAGGAAAAAAATTAGGAAAATAAATTCAATCAGGGTAATGAGCCAAAATACTCCAAATTTAAGAATTATTTTGATCCTTAATTTCAAATCATTTATTAAATGAATGTTTCTAATTTCAAATCCACTATTTTCTATAATATAATTTTAGATGAGATGCATGCGAAGTATTAGGAACAAATTAGTAAAATTAAAGATTTTGAGTAGTCTATTAAAAAACTAATAGATAATTTTTGAAGAAAATAAAATGTTAGCTCTTTAAGTGGAAGGGTTAAGAAATTATGATCCAAAATATTAAGTCTCAAAAACAAAAATTATATAGGTAAGGATTTTATTTCCAAAAATGATGAAAAATAATGAAAATTTGATCTATTGTTAGATGATTTATTTCATCTTGATGAAAAATGTAAAAACATAAGGTAGATAATGATAAGTTGTGATATTCTATAAATTGTATTAATTATAAAATTTTGGAGTATATTAAATAAAAAATATGACTTGGTTAATGTTATAAAAGGATAAAAAACTTTAAAATTTTTATTCTTGTTTTAATATCTAACCATGATCTTCTTGTTCATTTTAAAAAAGTGTGATTTTAAAAAGGAATATTTTTTATTCTTTTGTTACATGAATTAAATGTTAGATGCCCTGAAATTATATTGATGAAGGTTCTCTTGGGATCCCTCAATCTCTTGGTATTTATAAATTTTATTTCTCTAATAATTTATCTTATCAAATCCCATATAATAAATATTTTAAATCTACTTGGGTACCAAAATGTTTTTCTACTAACCCAATTGGACCCAAAATAGTATGGGTAAAAAAAATTGTTTATGTATTATTTTTATAAGAATATTCTACATAAACATCAATGCTTTTTCAAATGGTGGTTACTATCTAAACGATGTTTCAATTCATTGAGATATAGTGAGTATTTTAATTTTTTTATAGTAAATTTTATACAAGTGTGGTTTTTTTAAGAAATCCAAAATTCTGTGGAATTTCATCAAAAGTAAAATTTTCTATTAATTTCAAGGGTATATTTTCAATTTATTTATTTAACTAGAATTTCATTTACAGTTTTATCATGGCATAAATTTAAGGGAATAATTAGTTGCCCTAGAAAATTTTTGTTAAACAAAATTCACTATGATAATTTTTTTTACAAAAATGGGGAAAATGTTTTTGTTATTAATATTTGATTTTAATGAAAAAATGGATAGATTGATTAGGCATGTTATTGAATGTTTTTTCTTTTTATTTATTAAAAATCCTCTCATTCTTTCTTAATATTATCATACATTTAATGGTTTAATTGTGCTTCATTACATTATTTATCATATTGCATTTATTATTTTTGGAATTATATGTTGATTAAATCATGTTAGACCTTATTCATATCATAATATTTATATAGTAAACATTTCTTTATATTCCATGATTTTATTTCTCATAACATGTTCAAAAAGCATTATTTTGAGTTACTTGGATAAATAAGTTATTTAGAACATAAAAATATCATTTGTATATGGGTTTTTAATGTTTCTATTTAGAAAATAATATTTTCACCATATAACCCTTTTATTAACCATATATCCAAATCACAACTCATGTATTAATTTTTGTAATTGATGTAGTTGATTTCTAGAATATGGCCCCCCGTATATTTCAACTATAAATTTAGATACTGAAATCTACATTTTTTTATTATTTTTATTGGAAATATAAGAATATTATTTATGTTTCACTAGAAGAAACCAACTTCTTTGTCTATTTATATAATTTCTAAAATTAGTCTTGAACACACTGTATATTTTTAGTTTCATTTCTGATGTTTTACAGAACTGTTTTACTTTTGTTTTCTGATTCTAACTTGAGTTGTATATCTCTGATTAATCTGATTATTGTTTCTTTATGAATATTATAATATTTTATAATTATACGTTAAAATGAATTATTTGTAATTATTCCTTTTATTATGTCCTTTTTATATATGAAGTTTGAAAAATCTGTCTTTCTTTAAATATTTTTTGTAATTGGATATGTGAGGAATTCCCTTAAATAAGAAATTAACCTACAAGATAATTTTAGATAGGTGAGTAAATTGCCTATGTTATTAAGTCACATAGGTGATGAATACCTTATGGGATGAATTCATATAGGTTATTCCCTTATGTGAATCACCTCTATCAATTCATTTATGTGGCTAATTAACCTACATAGAGAAAAAATCCTACGTGAAAATCTATTATGTAAATTCAATGAAGAAAAATAATCTATTTTACATATTGATTTGAATTATTATCTATTGTAGGTTTATTTATTTTCTAAAAAATTTATAATGATTTTAAAAGTTCATATTAATAATATAAAACCCATGAAAATTTATTTTCATTGTCTTAAACTTGTTTTAATGAATTTCAAAGTATGTTATATTTCAACACATGAAAATTACATCTTGAAACTCAAAATTTCCTTTTTAATATAGTATGCATTTTAATTTCATTTTATTGTTTCTAAATTAATATTATACTATATAAAATAACAAAAAATTGTTTTACTATTTTTAGTTTGGTGTTTTTAATCTTTGATATTCTACACATATTTACTGCTTTTTTACAGAGAATATTTTTGAATTTATTATTTCAAATTAAATCTTGATATTTTTAGGGTATATTTCATTGACCAGCTATTATGGGTAAAATTTAAATTATTTTATGGTTTATTATAAATTTTATTGAATGATTCATCATTATTTTAAAATACTAGTCTTGTATTGATCAATTTTTATGTAATAATAGTATCTCTTTCTCCCTCTATAGTAATGAAGTATTATTATTTTTTATATTAAATGTTCCAAATTATTTTTCAGAGTTTTTAGTACAAATATATTTATATTTAAAAGACTATAGTTTTCATGGATGTTACAAAATACATTATGAGTGATAGTTAATGATGATAATTGAAAATCTCATACATTTATACTTTTACTTCAATCAACTAATTTGGTGCCCAATAATTTACATATTAATGATGAACTCTTTTGGAAGGAAAAAATATTATTTGACTTCATTCACCTTGAAGAGGAATATTTTAACTATATTGGAATTCCTAGAATTCATCAATAAATTTCATTCAAAGGGCCTATATAAATTGTTTCATCTATAATATAAATTCTACAACTTTTTTGTTATTATTTAATTTTTGAATTTTTTTGTGGGGTGGGTATAGTTTTCTTCACTTCTATCAATAACACAACATGATAAACCTCTAATATAAAGTAATATTTGGTCATGATATTTTAGTATGATGTAGTACCTCAGTTATTATTACCTGACCAAAAATAAAAACACTTAGGTTGTAGTACATCCTTATAGAATGTATATGTTCATGTATTCTACCAAAAAATGTTGTGTGTGTAGGTATGGGGATACTCCTCATAAATTCCGAGGTTGGGATTCATTTCATTTAAAAATTTTGTACATTGATTTTCACTACTATGAAATAGGCCTGTGGCCACAGATTTATAAACATGGTTTTTTAGAACCATGACTATAAGCTTTTATGCCCAAGATATAGAAAGGTTTCAGAGAAATCCATATATATTAGTATATTTTATATATATGGGTTTTTATATTGTTTCCATAGATTATTTGGTCCAATATATAGCCACAACTAATTAAAATTGTGGCCATAGGTTTCCCGTCCAACCACAGGAAAAATATTTTCTGGCTAGAAATGTGCAGTAAGTCTTATAGATATAGTTTTTGATAAGATCCCATAGTTAATATATAAATATATATATATATATATTAAAAATATACACATTAAAATATAAAATTTTTTCTAGTTTAGTGGTAATGTTCCTGATGTCAAGAAAAGAGGTCAAGGGTTCAAATCTGGCTGCTCACATTTTTTTAGAGCATACAGCCAAATTTTGGTTTCAAACCTTGTCTATATACCAATTTTAATGGATTAAAACCATTTCTTAAACCCTATTACCATAGTTTAAAACCTTTTTAATAGATCTTTTTCTAGAGTTTTAAACAGTTTTAAAATCCCAATTTCTACGATTTCAAACCAAAGATATATCCTTATTTATATGATTTCAAATTGTAGGTATAGGGATATAGACACAATTTCAAACCATACCTTTATTTTTGACTATATATCCCTGATAATAGGTTTCATAGGTGCCTAGACCATGGATATAGGTAATAGCCATGGTTTTTTCATCTATTGCCACATTTTTTTACTATGGATATAGACAAATTTTCTAGTTGTATGCTCCCTTATAAAGTTCTCTCTATCCCTTTCATAGTGGGTGCCACACTACATACCTTTAGGTGTGAATACTAGAATAAGTTATAAAAACCCAAGATATTATGGTGTGTAACTTTTTAAATTTAATATCTCAGATAGCTTATGCTTCAGGGAACATCATGATTAAACGAACCCTAATATACTATTAATATTATTATTTAAAATGAAATTATCACCTATCCATTATATTTGTTGTTATGAATATGAAACGAATAATGAAAATATATTATTTAATTCATTGGTCACCCATTAGTTAGAAATAGGTATAAACCCCAATTTAATACAAAGGAAATGTTTTTATAAAAACTAGGTAAATGATCATAAGTGTGTTTTATGGGAATAAAATGTTCAAATTACTCTTTTTATATTATATTAATTAAATATTTTAAATCTATTTTTTATCATTAATCATATGTTTTTCTATAAATAAAATAATAATAGATAGAATTTTATATATAAAAGTTGTATTTTTATAAAAAGGAAAATTTGTCACCTCTTGATGGAAAGCCTATTTTAAATCCATTTTTTAATACTTTTAAAAATTTAATTTGAAAAAATAAAATTTTTATTTTAAATTGGATTATCAAAATTTACTTAGGTCAAAATTTTGGTATTTTCCTGATAATTTTTATGTTTTGATTAATAGTGATAAATTATTTCATTTCAAATTAGAACAAAATAATCATTAAAAAAATTTATAATATTAAATTATATTTTTAATTAATTATAAAGTGTATTTAAATCAATTTTTTATCATTTATTTTAATTAGTGTCGACCAAAACCATCCTCTGGTAGGTTTTATGGCATCTTGCAGCCACTTTTATGGATTTATGAATTGTATAGTATTTCATTCTAAGAAAATTCTAATATGTCATAGTCATGTTTTAAATAAGTATGACATTTTTATATGTCTTAAATCAGAGGACGTATTTCACTATAAATTATAATTTTTAATATAAAATTTTTATATTCATTAAGAAAATATATTTTTAATTTTTATGAAATAAAAAATTGCCTTAAAGGCTTACACAATGATGATGAAGTAATTGTTTAATTAATGCACATATGAAATAAATTTCATCAAAAATATTAAAATAAATCTAATATAATATAATTAATGTCATTGAAAATTTTTATATATAAATATAAATATTATTTATTATTTATGGTTTTTATGCTATTTTGTTAATTTATATTTTTTAAAATCCAAACTAATGAATATTATCAAACTTGAAATTAATGATATTTTAAAATAAATAACTATTTATCAAATGATATAAGAAAAAAAAATATCTAAACATACTCTAAATGATTGGGATAAAGTTTTAAATTTAATCAATGATCTATTTATGGTTCATTTGTAATTTTATGGAAACAATATTAACCCTTAGGTAGTAAAAACCCATGTTGTCATTGTAAGAGTTAAAGGTATTAAACAAGGGTTAAAGCCAAATGATAAGGGTAAGAATATGACTTAAACTTACATATAAATTATTAGATGAATATTATTAAAACTTTATCGCATTAAGATCAAATTATAGTTGTATAATAAACACTTTTATATGAAAATAAATTATGTATTATTCAAATCAAATATAGTTACAAAATACCACTCTCTTTATACATAATATCATTTATGATTCCACATAGTGAAAAAAACAAGATACGAATGAAAATGATATCAATTTAGATATTAATAGAATTATTTTAATTATATAAATTTATTTTTAATTATTATAAATTATATAATTACCTTAAATTCTTCCGGAATTCTAATATGATATTTATTTAGTTACAAGAATAATTAAATAATTGATTTTAAATGATTTACTTTTGGTATACATGGGATTATTTAATGTGTATAATTAATTTTATAGATCTATAGGATATATTTTTGATGTGGGAATGAACTATATTATAATTCTTTCTTTTTTGTGATATATTTTATGTCAAACTAAATTAATAGTATCAAATTTCACAATAATGAAATTTTATTGAATTAATATTTTATTAAATTGCTTAAAAATCATAACAATATGAAATAATTTAAAAGGGGATTATATATGTTCTATAATATCTTACTCTATTTATTTTTTGCCTATTTTAATCAATTTTTCTTAGTAATAGCTGAATTATATTATAATATTTTGAGGTCTTCCGAAAGTGTCACTCTCCTCAATTATAAAAGGACACCCCTTCCCTCACATACTCACACCAATTATTACAGTCTAGATCAACCAAACACTAATTATTTATCTTATTATAATAATTATTTATGTTATAGAGTTTATTCATATTCCAAAGGACCTATCCTAGATCACATATGAATATATTAAATGAAGTCTACTAGAGAAGAGGTAATCATCTTTATCAACTCTTTTAAGTTTATTACTTCTTTCAATTCCTCTTCATATATTATTTCGATTATAATGAATTAAATATTATATAATCAATATTATTAGATTTTATTATTATTATTATGGTAGAAATATATACAACATTTTATCCATCCAATGAAAAATAAAAGTACAGCATGTGCATATATATGGCTTCCTGTCTCCACACTGTGGTGTAATCTGTTTTTCATCACCGCTTTATTTGGATGGGTATAATGATAAACAATATATACATATATATTTATATATAAATTATAGAATATTTTATTTATTATGTATAATTAATATTACACACACTTCCTTACCCTTACACTAATAAGGGAATGATACGATCACTATGCGTATGTATGGCCTACCGTCCAAATGGTGTGATGCGATACATTTTCCATGTTAAACATTGTATAATGATTATAAAAATATATATAATGAATAAATATTATATTTATGGCCTCAATATAATTATTTATTTTATTTCACTATATTCTATGTATAAGAACTTTAAATTACACAACAAAACATTAATGGGAAAATGAAGTACTTAACATTCAAAACAAGGGTGAAAACAAAATATTATTAACAAATGGGTGAAAATATGATATAATGGGATCATATATGATATAATAAATTAGAATATTTTTTTGGTATAAATTAATAACATGTTTGAAACCATTATACACGAGTTTAAACCATGTATAATCAAAAGTAATTATGGGGTCAAGGGTTTCGCATCTCACCTATACTTCTATGAGATATACGCCATATTCACCACTAATTCCTTGTGTGTGGTGTATATAATACATTTTGATATATAGTATCATGAATATACATATTCTAATGATATTTTAAGTTTCAATTAATTTTATTACCTTTTATTGATTATGATATAAATTTTTAAAAGTGGTATGGGACATGTTGAAATGTTTTAAGATTATTTACCTCAATAATTATTCAATGGTGCAATTTAAGAGTATCTTCATATATGTTAATATAATTTTCAAAATCATTCACATCAATTATTTTTATCTCTTAGGATACCATATAACATTTTTTATTTAGGTATTTATTATTAGTATTACTTTTTATGTGCTATTTTGATACCATTAATGGTTTAGGGATAAATTATTTTCATTTCATACGATAGTTATGGAATATAAATGATGATGCTTTTTATTTTTTACTGTATTCATCTGAATAATGTATTGGAATTATAAAGTGAAGGGTGATTCAGATTATAGCCCTTCTATGCATCAATAAATCTCATGAGAAAAAATAAATGTGGAATTGGTTGAGGCCTTGCTCATTTATTTTTATATATTGATTTGGTAGAGGCCTTAACCATTTATTTTTTCAAGCCTTGGTTATGGGCTCGATGATATGTTTCAGATGCCTAGAATTATCAATTCCTTATTTATGAGAATAGTTATTGATATTACATGTGATTATTTTATAATTATAATATTCATTGTTATTTTTCTTATATCCTGTTATTATTTCATTGGAATTTAATTAAATTATTTACCTTGGAATATTGTTTAAGCCTTATTTACTCAAAGCTTTCGTTGTATACTTACCCTTACTTAGCATTTGAGCTCATCCCTTTCATATATTCAAATTTTTTAGTGGTATTCCAAGAAGTATATTATCACTAATATCCAGGGTTATATAAAAGGGGAAATAATGGAAGATTTAGTGAAAATATTTTTTGTACATTATGTCTTAAAATGTAATCTGGATTTCAAGTATGTATCTAGTTTACTAAAACTAAGAAACTATTTGGTCCTTCTAGATTTTATTCCCTGTAATCATTATAATATAATGAAGTAATGTAACTTCTGTGGTATTCTAGGTTTAATGTCATTATGTAAGTCAACTGGACTAAACCAAAATAAAAACTCATTGTGTTATTCTCTTTAATTTTGTACTTACACATTTCCCACATCCACAATTATAATTATTTTAAGAAAGAATTCCTTAATAGTTTTAATACATTAATTCTTCGATTAATATTTAATTTCTCTTATAATTTTAATAAAGTTTTATTCACCCCTCCCCCCCCCCCCCCTCTAGTAAGACTTTTATCACCACATCTTTCTTAGTGGTACTTAATTAATAGTGAAATCATTTTATGAATCATAAATTGTTTTTATTACATCTGCTCATGGATATTATAATTAATTTCTTCCACATTTATATGTTTTAAAATTATTTAAATTATTAAAAATAAATCATAATATAGAAATTATTTTTAAGTGAAATTTTTTAACTTTTTAGAAAAGATATTTTTTTGTGAGTAGTAAAAAATAATGATTTTATTGAAAAATGACTTCTCCATTTAAGAATTAAAAAAGTCCAATTTTTTTAGTTATTTTTAATTTCTACTAGTTAATTTTGATTAAATATAATACAATAAATTAAATTATAATCATAATTTTACATAAATTTTAAATAAAATTTTTTTATAATTAGAAATAAATGTTTCCGGAAAACCGTTTTTTGTCCCATTTTTAGGTTTAACTTCCAAAATTTATAGATATTAAATTTTATTAAACTGATTATTATTTTTATTTTGAATCTAAATTTCCAGTTCTTCTATACGACTTTCATTTTTTTCATATTGAATAGTAACAAAAATAAAATTTTGTTACCATGATTATACTTAAAATGGGTTTACCAAAGGTTAAACAAAGTGATGTGGGTAATACTGATATATAAACATTTATAAAACCTATTTTATGGTCCTAATCATATATTATATAACATAATCATAAAATTTAATTCATTTATGAGCCATTTCCCTTGAAAAAAACAATACTATATTTTAATCATTAGAAACATCCCAAGTGTGTCCTCTCCCTCGCATATAAAAATACACCCCATCTCTTATCTTTTATACACTTAAATAGGCTCTTATATTTGAAAATAACTACAAAAATGCATTCCTAATATACCTTCCTAATTCCTAGTGGTAATTTTTTTATCATAATACTATTTTTTCAAGGATTAAGGTGTAAGTCAAAGGAGGATTATCTACAAATAGGTAAAACTATAAACTGATTACTTTTAATTTTATTTATTATTTCACCTTATCTAAATCGATTTTATCCCTAATAAAAAGATTGATATAGTGTAATAACTATATTTAGATGATATTATGATTTTTCGAAAACCATTTTCCATCTCTTGTGCCTCAGTTGAGAATGAAAGCATCCCTCCTGCGTATATGTAGAATCCCACCACCGCATAGCGGTGTGATTTATTTTCTGTCACCTAATTTTATGGCCATATTTAATAATGTATTTAATAAATATATTTCATATTTAATATTAAATATTTATTTTATAATGATATAAAATTATTAATTTTTATTTTCACCTTCTAATTAGAAAATTAAGACAACATTTATTCGTACGTATGGACTACCATCTTTACGAACCCTGTAATTAATTTTTCTATCTCTTCCATTTATATATGATTTTAAATATATATATTTATATTGAATATGTATTACATTTATATCATGATTAAAATTATTGACATGATAGGACAATGATGAAATTACAATGTTTAGAACTTTCAAATGAAAGCTTTTATTAAAATCATTACATTTAACAACTAGAATTTATAATTTTCTAAAATAATTATTAATAAACTGGTGTTGAGATTTATAAGGGAACCATATATGGTATTATTGGTATGGATATTTTTCTGTTATATAAATATACAAAATATAAATTTATTATACAATATGTTAGATTGCTTATGAAGAAAGGCATACATGAGGTATGTGTTTTTACATTACAATCTCATTTTTACTAGGATCGTTTATGATTACATTTCTAATTATGAAAATATATGATATATGTCAAAAATATTAATTTTTTCTTATAATCTATTTATTTATACAAATTATTAGTTTTCATTTAGTTTTCTTCTCTTTATGTACCCAATATACCTAATGAATATTTTTATGAAAACCAGACTTAATTTATCTCTTTGGATGTTAATCATTTAATTCCATGTCCATATAATATTTAAATTTTTTCATGAATTTTTTTACTATTATCAAAATATTTGATAATATCGTTTTTACCCATGATAAAGTTTCTAAAAAAATTTAAGGGGAATGGTTTTATTATTTTCAGAACAATGTACTTTATATCCAATGTGTGAATAGAATCATTATATTATCAAACACTACATGAATAGAATTTACCTCCACAATGATAATTGAATTCTTTGAATCATAATTTATAAGTTTCCAAATATAATTTCACAGAAAATTTTTAATATAATATTTTGAATAGATTTAGATTTTAAATATGCTATTTAAAAATGAAAAGGTTGTCTTCCTCAAGAAATGTTCAAGAGGTATTTTAAATTAATTTTTTGTATGTGATAAAATACTTTGATGTTACTTATATTTAACTAGGGATATGAATCTGTAATATCATCATTATTATTTCTCTATATGGTTTATTCTTATAATGACAAAATATTTATTGTACCCATTTTCTTTTTCCATATGTTATTTTATAATGGAATGATAAATTTTTCCATAATCCAGTAGAATAAATAAGAACATATTTTGATTATTTGGCTAGTAGGTATGTTATTGACCTCCAATGCATTAGATAAATATTAATATTTCATGAGATCGACGTTTATAAAAGAGGATATCCTAATCCTAAAAACATGGTACATGGGACTTTATCCCAAACCAAAATGAGGGTACAAGAATGGTTATCCCCAACCCAAATTAGGTAGACATTTGTTTAATAAAATCATAACATGTAATCAATGTCTTAATGAGAATAATTGAAATAGTTTTTCTTTGATTATAATTATACTTCACACCATTCCACTCTTTTATTGCATGATCATATTAGAAGCTTATATTATCATGTCTTATGTTCTTTAAATTCATTATGAGTCAGGTATTATAAAATACCAAGAATTATGTCGTGACTTCTGATTATGATCTATGAAGTTTTGGATTTGAAATGTTAATATCATGTTACCATACCCTTATTCACACATTATGATTAAATGATCATTTTTAAATCTCTTTATTACCCTCACATGTAATTTAATCTCACCCTTTATTATGTTTCCCTTTTCCCAATATATAAATAAATGTTTTATGTATAATATATCTAAAAACAGTGTAGGTTGCGAATAAAGTTTTGGGAGAAGATGTATTTGATTTAGGTACTAGTTCTTTATGTATCTATGTTTCAAAATAAACTAAACCTTTAATGTTATATCATGGATCATAATGATATGAAATGAATATTCAACTAATATGACATAAAATTTATGATTGAAATGTTTTTGGTTTCCCAAGTCATTTAGCCAGATAGTTATCCCAGATAGGCTCAAATTAGCCAATTTTATTCCATGACATTGAAGGTTTTTGGATGGGGGGTGATTAATATTATAACCATAATTAACTAAATCATAAAAAATATTTACTATATTGTTCTGAACATATAAATATAGGGGCCTAGTATTCCCTTGAATCATAAAACCTTGGTCTTGGTCTATAAAGGAAACCATTTTTGGGATGTTGGAATAATCATTCCTATAATGATGGGATTTAGCTATATATACCACATTATTAGATTTCATAGTATTCTGAAATTCTTTGAAGATGGGGTCTATGAACTACATGAAGAGGATAAGGGAATCCAATAACAAAATTCATGTTATAAATATGTGTAGGTGTCTCATCATATCAAATTTATGATATAGTGTTCTCATATTCATACTCTGAACTTATTCCCATTTCTAAAATGAGGCAAGAATAAGGGTTTTAGAGAATGACATTCCATTATTCTAGTGGGATAGAGTCTTCAACAAACATGGTTTGGATGATCTAGGATTCATATGGTTTTTATACTAACCATTTAATAAAAATCCATATAAGCTATTGGCCAAATTGATAGGATCTAGATGGGTTGTAGAATAAATGATATCTAACTACTACTATTATGGATGAGCATGTTAAATTTCCATTACTATGCTCACATCTTTCTGTTATGAAATTGTCTTGGATCATATCCTAGATCCTAATAAACATGTAGATATTTTTTCATCAATCATATCCTTAAAAGACTCTCCCACATTTGAAATTATGATGATATAACATATAAAAGTGTTATTAAATTTTATACAATTATGTAAACTAATATTCAATGACAAATTTATATTTGTTATACTTGACCAATAATTTTTCCATTTGGTAGTTAAGTGATCGCCATCCCATATTTATGGTAAATTAAATATAAAAATGTCTTCATCATCTTGGGAACCATTAGCGGTTTTTCCCCAAACATAAATTTATTCCAAAAATGTTTTAAACTACTTAAGGAAAGTATTAAAAATATAGTTGTATCTATTAGTGATTAATAGACAAAAAGAGTCACGATATGCCTATTCAGTTGTGCATTAATAATGTCTTGTTTAGGATTAACTAGATTTCAGTAATCCATCTATCATGTTTCTTTTTGTTTTTCTTTTCAATTCCTCATTATTTATTCATCATAATTGATAGTGGCCATGTCAATTTCACTCCATCCTCATCAACCAATTTCAAAAGGATGACTGTGAAAATATAACATTCATGAATAGTGTTCCCAAATTCCCAATTAAATGGGAAATGAATGGGATTATTTTTTAGACCAACCACATTGGGTTTTGGTAACTTGTTTAATACAATTGATTTATTTTACATGACTCGTATAAAGAAATCATAAACCATATACGGCCTGTGAGAGTATAATTCATTCTACCTCAAACAAAATCATGGGTCCTTTGATCACTATGGGAATATTATTCCCTTGTATTTGGTAATTCAGGATGTTTTTTTCTAGGGTGAGGTTTAGGTGGCGGAGCCTCCTATAACCTAAAAATCATTGAATTTATAGTTGGTATTACTATTTATTGGAATACAATAGTTCTCAATTATACTTTTTAAATTTTATATTATATTGGGGTACTGATAACTGATATTTTTAATTGGTTTAATGAAGTTCATTTTAGAAGAATTTATTTGTATCAAAAAATTCCAGGACTCCACCAAGGTAATCTTAGTGGATGAGTTGAGTGAATAGTTTATGTTGCAAGTCATTCCCAAAAATTTTGATACATTGATCATGGGGTGGTTTAATTTATAAAAAGCATATAAATATAGTCCATGAAAACTATAGTAATCAACCATCTTAATTTCCATTTTTCCATTAGAGTGGTCACTTATACATGTTCTTCTGAATGTTGAGTTGAACTAATATAGTAATTATTAGTAAAAATATTTCTAGCTAGAGATCGATTTTGATGGAATGTTTTTGAACAAAATGTATGGTTGGACCCAAAAATGTCTACAAAAAAACATATATGTTTTGTTTCTCCTAATTTTAAGGGGTTTCTAACATTGGACCCCATTTAGAAATCAATTGAGTGAGATACTACTCTGAATACCCTATACTACTGAAGGATTGAAATTTGTATTTTTAAAGATCAAAGCTAAAGGTATCAAATAAACCCACTCGGCATATGCTCTCTACTCCATTTTTTCTACTAATTTCTTTTTACCCATGGAATCCAACTAGGTGCCAATAGCCTTTAACATTTCGATTCTCCCAACCATTACTCCTCACATCAAATTAGTTCTTCGGTGACTAACCTAGGAATGAGGGGTGTAAAAATTATATAGATAAAGCCCTAAGAGGTCTATGGGGGATAAAGTCTAATGAATATTGTAATCATTATTTATAGATAATTTATAGTTCTACTTCTACCATTGTCTAGTAAAATTCTCACTCCGAACCTAGTGGGTCACTCATAGGTAAGGGTTGATCATCTTCTTAAACATCATTTATTTAATGGTCATTTTCCTAGGAAATCTTAGCATGGTTTCACAAATTTCTACTATCTTTTCAAAATTTACATTGTATGGCTTGGAAAGTAGCCTATATATAGGAAACTAAGACTCATTTGCACCTTTTATATTAAATTTTCACTCCCCATTTCTCTACCTTTTGTGGGTATAATATTTATATATAGGGTATTCCTCGCATGCATTGTTACATAGGTTTTGTTCAGTGAATTCATCCTTCATGATACCAAATTATTAAAACAATATGGGTAATTTGTAATAATTAGTATCTATTATGTATGAGAGTTAATCTTTATCGTAAACCCCATAATATTCCACATTTGAACTACCTATAGTGGTTGGTGGGGGAATAACTAATCACTTTATGTCCTCTATATCATTTATACCCTTCAATGTTGTTGTTATTTTCATAATACCAAGGTGTTTTCCATTACAAATTATAATGAACATTTCCCATACAACCTTTACTAAATAAAATATTACAGTGAATTCAATATAATCAGTAACTCTTGGGGGTAACCTACCTCGAAAACACTAATTTCATTAGAGGATGTTCCACTTCCGATCTCACCATGACTATTAATAGGGAGTAAAAGATGATGGTGGTCGGGAAAAATATGATGGGTATTCTGTTTAAGTGTTAAAACACCCACCATTTTAGTCTAGGTTTTTTTATATGAAGTAACTACATCAAATTTTTCTACTTACTTCACCTCCTAAAGATGTACTATAACCTGAGATGGTTGAAGAAATGGTTAAGGGAGTGTATTTGGAAAATCATATGTTATTCCATGAGGTACCACTATTTGAGATGTTTATGACTTAGTGTTTTCCCCCTTATCCTATTTACACACTTTACAAATTATTTAAATTAAAGGATTTTCCTATTAATAGACCTATGTTACTAATATCACCACTTTTATGACAATGATTCAAGACAAAGTGGTATTAAAACCTGAAGAAAAAATTCTTATGGATTCAAGTCATAATGAAATATCATGACTTTACATGCCTCCCCAATTTACTATTATGAAGAGAGAGTTACATAAAATTCATTAAATCTACTCATATGGGAACTAGAGGGGATATGTAAATGGATACATGCTTTCCACATCCTCAAATGTAAACAAAAGTATTATACTCCTCAATATCTTACTGGAGAAATCATAGTATTTTGATTTAAGCATATTAAAGATGCACATAATTCTTCCCGTATATAGGGCTCCCTAATATCAGAATAATGACAAGGTATCCCTATTTTCATCATAGATTAATCTTATTTATATTTTCCATATACCTAGTTAATGGTATACTCTAGTCACAAAAAAGATTATATTTTACCAATAGATTATAAAAGGTGTAATACATGTTGTCTTGATTTATCAAATTTTCAACCAGAAAATGAAAAGTGTCGATTTTCAATAACTTAATAATAACTTTTATTTGGTTAGTTACATAAAAATATTATCTAGGAGAGAATAATTTATTACAGATTATTTATCTAGTTGTTTCATCAAGAATACATTGAAACCTATGACTTTATTGAGATGGCTTAATCCTTTTAAAGAATTCTCTAGATCTTATTATTTTATATACTCTAATAGCGGATCATATGATAGTCATTTTTTATACATATTATTGGTTATCATATGTATTTTTGTAATTAAAGGTCCCATGTTTTGAGTTCTGAATTCAAGAGGAAATTTTAGTACATTACTATCTTCATAACTTCTGGGGAATCTACTGGATGGATTGTTCTAATATATATTATCTCTGATTCTGACTCTTTGGATCTAAAAGATCACACGGTATGTATTGAAATAAAATCTCTAATTCATATGTATTTCTATAGGATATCTATAATACAAACAATTTCCACGTATTATATGATTAGATCCATGAATTGGGTTTCTTGATGGATAATTGTCAAAGGAAATTCACTCAAGGATTATGGATTGTGAGAATAGAGTGGACCTCCTTGCTGACTCACATTCCCATGGAATAATCATATATGGGATACTTCCTTTTCAGACTGGGCATGTTAACTATATAATTTTCTAGAAACAAAATGGGTTTAAATTATATAATAATGAGCTTGTACTTATGGTAAAACATTATATTTTAGGTCCACTAGAAGATCCCCATAAGGAATTGGGGGACTCCTGTTAATCCTGGCCTTAGGTTCCCCTTGAGTCTTTTATTTAATAAGATGGGAACTTTGAGGGTCCTTGAATATTTTTTAGGATAGGTAGTTCCTTTATGGGGTGTGTTGTTGATATACCTATCATGGGACCTTCTCCGTGGTGCCCATTCTTTGGAAAAGAGTATTGGGATTTCTTTACCCATCTCTAAGATGATGAAGGATGTTTTGGAGTGATTATGGTTGTAATGGAAATCATATCTCCTAGGATAATCCAAAGTAATAATATATTTTTTTGAGGAAAGTGGTTTAATGCTCTTAATTTACATATAAGTTAACCTTTATATATTAGGTTAATACCAGTAAAACAAGAAGATACCCATTATAAAATCATTATAAATAACAAAATATCATCGATCAATCTGTTTTATGGAAGAAGTATTTCAGGTCAAGTTCACTATTTTTTATGATGATTTTGTACCCTCCTTTTTTAAAGGATGGATTTATAAATTAGGTTATGAATTAATCATATGTTATAAATGATTAGAATCATATTCATTGAAACTATAATAATGGGATGTAGAATCATTTCAAGGTGGGGTTTACTATATAGACTAGGACCCACTTGTATATTTACAACATATTTATAATATCCTTTCCTATAACAATTCCATTTTTTCTATATCGCCAAGAACATTAGTATCGTGAATACCCATAGAAAGTTGGTTGATCAATTAGTATAGTTAATAGATGATGTAATAAATGTAAAATTTCCCATTCTCATGTTTGTGATGTATCTATAGTTTAAATCCATGTGGGAGGGTTAATAAACATTTGAACACCATCTAGGTAAGTGACCAATATGTACACTCATTATAGACATAAAACAGTTGTGTTATCCATCACATTACCATTGGATTTATGGATATTGTTGTCCTGATACTAGTTCTTGGATATTTATCACTAGATAGTGATGATTTGATACATCAATTGGATTGTCTCTATATAATGGGGTTCATTCCACCAGCCCATCACCAATGAGTGGATGCATGATATTATATTATCGCAAGTGGAAGGATTTATTTTCTAGTCACCAATAAATATGATCGATGTCCCTACATTTTCATGATTGAGTGGATTTACTTCATGATCCTATCATTAGTGGATGGATCCATTGTATCAATACCAAAAGATGGGGAAAATTCTTCTAATTTATCACCATAAGAAGGTTGTACATTATTTTCTAATAACTAGTGGATGGATCTATTATCCCATACAAAAATAGATGAGATGGATTCTATGAGCTTGGAATAGGTTGGTAGATGTATTTTTCTATCCAATAACTAGTTAATATATCCATTAGCTCATCACTGAGGTATTTGATGGATGTTTTAATCCTAGTAATAGTGGGTGCAAGTTCATAACAAAACTATCACTAGTGGATCACTCATTTTTCTTTTCACCAAAATATCAGATATATTTCATCAGCCTATGACTAGTGAGTAGATAAAATCATTATATTATCACCATTGAGTGTATGAACATCATAATAGTGTCCACAATGTATCAACCAATTAGATAGTCACTATAAATTTGTTAATGATGTATTGGAGTAGGGATCAAGCCCATGGAATGGTCATCATATAGATCTATATAAAGGGAATGAGAACCCATGTTTTTCACTGTAATTTATCAAGGTATTTATTTATATTTAACATCATGTGACAAGGTTACTTATGGTTTCTTTTAAATTTATTATTAGATGACCATTATATCTCATTACTTTATGTCATATTACTACGAACATTTTCAAGTAGTTTAAAGTCATGTGGGGTGAATTACTATATAATGGGTTCATATAAATGGTTAGTGTGGTAATTATGCATAATAGAACCTATTGGATTGTGGATTACACCAAATAAAATATATATTTTGGTTCATGGCTCATTTATTATCCTTAAGGTTCTCATATTATCTATTATATTCCTAATGAGTGTCTTTGGCCTAGAGAAGTTAATTTTTTCTAAGGGAAAAGGATTCTTATAATTAAGGGAATCTATAATTTTTCATTGCCCTATGATACTATAGAGTATTACCCTATCTAATTATCAAATGAATACATGTTTTTATAGGGGTCATGAGTGAACCTATTGATCCAATCATGTCAATTAAGAGGCTATGGAAGGGGATAGGGTGAAATGGTATTTTTTGGGATTTTATCTGGGTAGAAGGATGTGATTCCAAAATTTTGATCTTTTATTGTAATGTTATGGAATTAAATAAAAAATGGTTATATAAGCTAATAATATTTATATAGAGTTATCAAGTTCCATACATGATAATAATTCTCACTAAAGGATAGTAACTTACTCAAAATAGATGCATATACCTCCTAAATCTACCGAGGGAAAATTTTCAGAACTCTGTAACATCACTGGTAATTATATAATAAAAAAATTTCATATATATTAAAAAAATAATTATATAAGGTTTTTGCCTTAATGGGGATGCTATCTTTGATATCATACTCGATACGCAAAATCAGGTTTCTCTAAAATCTTATGTTACATACAACATAGAGATATACCTAAAAATAATACATTTATTATTTAAAATTGTAGTTAACACCTAGTCGTTGTATTGGTGGTAATGAACAGAACAAACTATATAATTATTAAACATGTTTTTTAAAAAAAATTACATTTATATTACAAATTTTAGAGGCTCAAAATAATAATAATAACAATTTTAATCATCAAATGCTATATATTTTTTAAATGTTTGTTTTACTGCCTTTTGATGGAGAACCATTATTAAATATAATTATTTTTGACACTTTAATACGTATTATTTGACTAAATAAACATATTATTTGGAATTGGGACATCAAACTTAACTATAGCGGATGTTTTGGTATTTTCATGAAAAAATTCATTTTTAATGAATTGTGAAAAATATTGAATTTTAATTCAAAAATTATTTTTTGACTGATTTATTTATAATGTCATATTTTTATTTTAATTTGTTTTAAATTTTAATTGGATTTGGTTTTTATCATTTAATCAAATTATAGTCATTGTATGTAATTTCAAAATGAAATTTTATATAAACACTTGTCAATCTTTTGATGGATTTTACTTTTTAAAAACCAACTTTCTCATTTTGAGAATGGGAATTAATTTTAAATTAATTTTAGAAACATCTATATGTTTTGAATTTGGAAAAATAGATTCAATATTTGGAATTAGATGTTCAAAATTTTGTAAATATGTACCTTTTTTTGAAATAATGAATAGTAACTTTAGTAATTATTTTTATTTACCATGGTTAAAGGGTAACTTAGGTAAATAAGGGTTAGAATAATATTATAATAGTATAATACTTCCCTAAAATGTATCCTAATCTAATTTTATGAGTCACGGGAGACCAAATAAATCATAATAATAAATGTTCAGAATTTTAGGCCACTTGGGTGTGATAATAACATGTTATAATAATTAATTTAAAATAAAGAGAATTAGAACATAAACATGCATATTATAAATACAAAAAATGTAATATCATGTTATATAAATGATCTCCTTGTTTATAAATATTAAATAGAAAGATAAAAATATTTAATAAATCATGTAATTTTATTTATTATCTTGATACATTAAATAAAAAATATATTTACGACACAATGATGATGCAGTGATTGTTTTATTAATGAGAGATTCAAATAAATGATAATATATATATTAAAATAAATTTAATTTGAAAATTTTGATTCCATCAAAAACTTTTATGGATGATTATAAAATTTTATATTTGAGATAATATAGTTCTTTTAAACGAATCAAGTATTTATCACTTTTTAAAAAAATTACTAAATAGTGTCAAAATTGACATAAATGAGTTTTTAAAACAAATAATATTTTATTAAATGATATAATAGTCATAAAATCTAATATTTTTCTAAACAACTTATATAATTTTGAAATTTTATTAATGACCCACTTGAGGTTCTCTTGGATATTTATATAAACTCTATTAACCATATAGTGTAACAATACAAGAAGACATGGTAAGAGTTAAGTTATTTAACAAAGGTTTGAAGACAAAAGATATGGTTACATTTGTTACCTATACTTGTCTAAAAACAATTGTTTTATAAGAATATGTCCCATCCTCATCTTATCCTCAAAATATATCTCTTTTTATCTATTATAATTAGAAAAATAATTATAACAAAATACATTTTCAAGACTTCCCAAAAGTACCCCTCCTCACTCTTATAAAACACAACCACCTCTACCCACTTTCTCACACCTCTAAATCCCCTTGTCTCATAAAAGATTTTCTGAAATAATCTTCCAACATCTCTACCTTTCTTCTATAATCCATAACTTGAATATAACGTAATTCAAGAATGCCTTTTTACTCAAATCAAAAGGAGTTGCCCTCTTTAGAGGTAATGACTTCTCTCAATCTCTACTCATTTATTTTCATTCTCCAACCCCATAACCTATATTTATTACATTATTTTATAATAACACCAGTATCCTCAATATACAATAATTTTTTATGCTAAGTTTTCAAACTACACTTACACACACCTCCATCTAATGGATCTTGAACATATAGTTTCTGTGTATAGTGAACTACTACCTCACGAAACAATGATTGTTCAATTTTATCCTACCACCTCTCTTGATTTACATTATGAGGGGACTATATTTATATATTATCTATATTATATTTATATTACCTCTATTCTTATGTGATTTTTATTTACAACATGATTTTATTCACTCAATAATGTGTAAATATGATAATTTTATTTTAGAAAGTGTGGACTACCGCACCCTCAAAGTTATATGACTCATTCATGCCATACATGGAATGGATAAAGGACTAAATTAATGAAAATATGTAAAATATATAAAATATATATTATAAAGTAATCATAATATAACTATTTATCATTTATTTTTAATTCCTTTAATATGAAAAAGAAATGGAAGTCGCATTCATGTGTACATATGGCCTACGGTCTCCATGAACGGTGAATTGAATTTATTATCTCTAAATATTATGTATTATTATAAATAAATATATATTGGTTATATATGATATTTCAATCATGAATAATATTCTAGACATAATTGAATTTTGACAACATGTTCAATTTCTAATTTTAACAAGTTCATTTTTGACTCATGTACCGAACATCAGCAAAACATCCAATATGAAAAAAAAATATTTAACTAATTGTTATATCATGGTAATAAGTAATATAAAATAAATGCTAAACATGATAAAGTTTTTGAAGAAATTATATGTTAACCTATGTGCATTTTCTTGGAATATAAAGAATGAGTGAGACCATTCAGACTCAAGGTAACAGAAATCTTAACTCAATTTCAATTAATTGAGTTCAATATCCAAGTTATTGGTTATTTTCAATAATATGTGTGAAAGACCTCTAATTGTTTTACATTGAATATTCACATATATTGGGTGTATTTATATCAGTCACACATAATTATTTAGATGATTTATCTTTAATCTAATGATACATTCTTGTTGGCCCATAAGAGATTATTGTCCACCCTCTCTAGTATTAATGGTTTTAATAATCACCAATCATGTCAAATCCCATTAATCATGTATAATAATTTCAATCAGGATTATTTAAGTTTAAAAATATGTAATTATGAACAAATAATTATTTAAAACATTCTATTATTATTTATGTTGAAAGACATTCCAAGAGGAAATATATTCTATGTATGACAGACTCTCCCCAATAGAAGAGTTGAGACACCGATAGTTCAAACAAAGACTCACTGACAGGCTGATTGTATCATCGATAGTTCAAATGACATACCGATGCAAGGACCTACTGATGCAGGGACCTACTGATGCACGAACCTACCAATCCATGGACCCACCAATACAAGGACCTAGTTAGAAAAGGTCTTACCAACGCATGGTGCTACTGAAGAAAGAACTCGCTATCATTTAAAATGTGTCGCTAACATATTGAGTCATCGATGCATCGAAAGACTGACAGAATGACACACCGATAAAATGACTCTCTAAAAGAAGGAGATACTGACCAACGACTCATTGAAAGAATATTTAAATTTATATATATTTAATATTACTCCTAATGGTAATATTTTTAGTGCTTTAATGTGACTGATTAATTTTTTTTTGTAGAGACCATAAATGAGGATGTCAGAAGTATGAGGTACATCATATACCACAAAACAGAAACATTTTCGGGCTTAATATATATATATATATAAGATCACTTAAAATACACACATAAACAATAATAAACAAGCAGACACAGTAGCACAACCATACAAGCAACACACAAAAAGGAAGAACACACAAGGAATACATCATTCCTACTTACTGTGAACCAGAGAACTGTTGTTCATTGAAAATTCCAACATATATATAGCATCCAACTAAAACAAAGGATAATCTCAACTTCCTAGAATACAGAACATAGTTCTCCATGACACTTTATTTTTATTGTTTACTTGTAGAAGAGGACTCCAACTTCAACTATGATGCATCAAAGATTCCAGAGCTAAACTGCATAACACTCAGAGCCTTCTAAACTCTATCTAATACATATTGCTCTGATGAGTTCCATTTTATTACATTTTCTTGTAATGTGTGCATCTTTCTATAAAACACACACTGTCTCCTACACTAAACTAGAAGATACCAGATATCCTCACTCAACTATCTTTTTACACAAGTTTATCCAATGAAGAACTGTGGAAGAGGTCATATGTGACCTAGTTTTATTTTTTCTTATGAAGAAATGTGGTAGAGGCCTTGTGATTTATATAGTTAGTTTACTGTTTTATTAACCTCGGTCGAGGGTGTGGATCATAACCATTATCTTTTTATTGTTTGGTGACAGTTAACCACTAAGTGGATGTGACTAAGTCTCTTCTTGAGACTGAACCTCTAATTTTATATCCGACGTGTTTTCAAATTTATTTTTCACTGTTTTTACAAGTACTTTAGAAAACTGGATTTTAGTTTGACAGTTAATATTGGAAAGTGTTTAAAACTTATTTTTATTATTATATTAGTTTTTAATGTTTCATCAATATATCATATTTCTATAAATGATAAATAATCAATCTTTTGATAAGTTAGTTGGATAGTAAAATTATTATAAATTTTCTAATTTGATTAACTGTCTTATTTTCTTTTAAATTTGTTGAATATTTTAAATAAACTTTTTAACAAAATTTTTTATTGGAACTCAATTCACCCCCTCTTTAGAGTCATACTCTGACCAACATTTGGTATCAAAGGTTCAAAAGTTTTTTTATCTTTTCAACAGTGATTTTAGTTGTGTTTTAAATATCTCTAAATTTCTATTAGTTCTAAATATCTAGCTCTTAAAATGCCTTTTATTTAGTTTTTATAATAGAATATAATTTGATACTATAAATAGACCTCCCTACATTAATGGAACTAACTATGCTCAGTGGAATTTTAAGATGAAAATGCACTAAAAAGTATGGGTTTTGATATTTGGATAGTAATAAAAGAAAAATATGAAATACCTAAAACTCTCAGAACTACATGGATTGAAGCTACAAACGCTACTTATAATAACAATTAAAAGGATATGAATTCTCTATTTTGAGCACTATAGAATGCGGAATTTAATAGAATATCTTCTTTTAAATCTTCCTATGAACTTTTGGACACCATAGTTGTCTCACATGATGGAAAATCTATTGTTAATGAAATGATACTTAACACTTAAACTATTAAGTATGATAATTTTTTAGATGAATCCTGATGAACCAAATTCTGACATGTATCTTAGGTTAATTGAAATTTTGAACAGCATGATCTCTTTGGGGAGAACTGTTACAGCCAAGGATAAAATCATGAGAATACTCATATATTTACCAGATAGATGGAGAGGGACTTCTGGATCAATTTGATAATCATGTGACATCAACAAGTTGTCAGTAAAAAATCATAAAAGAAATTTTATGATGTATGATGAAGAATTAAATTTATACAAAGAATAGTATGTTGAACCCAAAAGAAAATTTGTTTCTTTCAAATCTAATTCCTTCATGTATAATGAAAATGTTCAAGATGAAATTGAAAGATCTAATGATGGAAAATAATCAACAGAAAGTGATGAATAGATGGCTCTAATATCTAGAAGCTATCAAAAAATTTATAAAGTGAATAAATTCTTCATAAATACCAAATACATAGTAAAGTATGATCATAAGGTCCATTTTAAAAAGTATGGCAAAATAGTTGATACTTCAAATGAAATTGTATGCTTTTAATTCAAATGAAATGGACATAAAAAGGCTTATTATCCCAATAAAATGTACAATAATAAGTACGATGATAATTAATGAATATATAAAAAGGACATAAAAGAAACTTTTAGTTCTTATAAGGATGGATCAAGTGACTCAGAATCCACTCATGGTGAAAATACTAATAAATGGAATAGGTGTTTTATGACAAAAAAATCTAAAGAACTTTTTTTGAAGAGATACGGTAAAAGCATGTGGTACTTGGATAGTGGATATTCAAGACACAAGATAAGAGATTGCTCAGGCTTCAAGAACTCAATAATGATTGATGGTGGTAATGTCACTTTTGCTGAAATTTCTAAAGGAAAATCTTTGTCTTTTGAAATATTGGTAACATTAACTCAGTTTTAATTTCTAAAGTAATTTTTTTAATGGATTAAAATATAACATACATAATATATTTCAGTTATGTGATTTTGGTTTTAAAGGTATATTTTAATATGATTCATGAAATTTTTTTAATAAGTTGGTATTTTTCACTTTTAGAAATGAAAATGTTTATGTTATTGATTTAGATTATTTAATTTCTCAAAATGTTTCTTATTTGAGTGATTTTGGTAAGAAATCTTAGCATTGGTATTTGAGATTAGGACACAACAATATACACTAAATTAGATAACTTAGTAGAAAACTCTTAGTCAAGGATATACCCAAACATGAGTTTCTAAATGGAAAAGTCCTTAATCCTTGTCAAATGGGTAAACAACATAAAATATCTTCCAACCAACTAATGATGTTTCAACTTCTCAGCCTCTTGAGTTGGATTACATGGACTTGTTTGGACTATCGAGAATTTGAATTCTATGTGATAATTAATATGTCTATGTTCTTTTATATAACTACTCTAGATACAGTTGGACCTTTTTCTTGGCTCACAAAAGTGAAGATTTCTCTCATTTCACAACTTATACTAGGACTGCATAAAATATTTGTGGTCTTAAAATTAAAACCCTAATAAGTGAAAATGGCCCTGAATTTTAGAATCAAGATTTTGAATCTATTTCCTCACAAAATTGCTATAGTCATAACTTCTATACTCCGAGGACACCCCAACAAAATGGAGTTATACAAAGAACAAATATAACACTACAAAAAATTGTTAGAACTATGATTAGTGAGTATGAACTACCTATATTATTTTGAGAATAATCTATAAATATATCATGTTATATAATAAATATAGACTTTATTAGATCTATCTTTAAGAGAACATTTTAGGTGTTATGGAAAAATAGAAAACCCAAGGTGAACTACATCAGTTTTTTTGGTTGCAAAGTCTATATTCTTAACATTACAGATAATCTGGACAAATTTTCTTCCAAGAGTAATGAAGAAATGTTAGTAGGTTATACAATTTCTATTAAATCCTATGGAGTCATTAATAAGAAAACAAAATGTGTGGATGAATCCGTACATTTCATGTTTGAGGAGACAGATCCACATGAACCAAAGGCATCTCTATAGAATCTTGAGGATGATATGTCAAATCCGGACATCTATACTAAATATTTTGAGCATCCTATGATGAAATCTATTAAAAATTCACGTTCTGTAACATTTTTATATTCTATTCATGATGAACAAGAACCTTTATATGAACCTCATGTGACTATCCCTTCCTTTTCAAGACCTGTTAGATCTTTTTAAAACTATCTTTTAGATGCTATAGTTGGAAATTTAGATAAAGGAACTCATACTAGAGATTCTCTAAGAAATTAGGTTGAACATCAATCTTTTATATCACAAAATGAACCTAACAACATCAATGGTGCTATGAATGATAAATTTTAGCCGATGGATATTTAAGAATAATTAAATCAGTTTGAGAGAAATAGTTTTTGGAAAATTGCAGATAGACCCAAATACACCTTGAATATAGGCACTAAATGGGTGTTTAATAATAAATTAGATGAAGCTGGTAACATAGTTAAAAAAATATAGATTTTTTTCACAAGCTTAGATTCAAGAAGAAGAGATTGAGTATGAGATAACTATTTTACTAGTATCTAGACTTGAGGCCATTAGAATCCTTCATTCTTATGTAGCACATCTAGATTTAAAATATTATCAAATGGATGTCAAGAGTTCATTCTTAAATATTAATATAATTGAGGTTGTTTTTTGAACAACCCCTGTTTTTACAAATCCCCACTTTCCAAATCAAGTATTTTAATTTTCTAAATATTTATATGGTTTAAATCAATCTTTATGAGCTTGGTATCATAGGCTCGACATTATCTTATTTCTAAAGATTTTACAAAATGAATTTTGGATCCAACCTTTTTTATTAAATGAATTTGAAAAGATTTATTAGTAGTACAAATTTATGTAGATGATATTATTTTTAGATCCTATAATAATTATTATATGTTTATTTTTTAAAAAGGAAGAAAAATGAATTTGAAATGAGTTTAATGGCTGAACTCAAATTCTTTCTTGGATTTAAAATATTTCAAAATAAATAAGGTATTATTTTGAATCAAATTAAATATAATAAATATATTTTAAAAATATTTTACTTTGAAAGCACTAAGAGTAGTGAAACTCCAATGGGTACCAATTGTATGTTGGACCTTGATAAAGATGGTAAATCTGTTGATAAAACCACTTACAGAGGAATGATTGGGAGTTTACTATACTTAACTACTAGTTGGCCAGATATTATGTTTAGTGTGTGCATGTGTGAAAAATTTTAATAAAATAGAAAATAATACAATTTAAATGATATCAAATGGATTTTTAAATACCTCAAATATACAAACAATTTAGGACCATTTTATCCAAGAGGAACAACTTTTGATTTAATGAGTTATTCGTATACTGAAGTTGGTGGATGTATGTTACATAGATAGAGAACCTATGGAACATGTCACTTTTTGGGCAATTCCTAGTTTCATGGTTTATTAATAAAAAAACTTCTTTTGCATTTTCTACTACTGAATCTAAATACATAATATTTTTTAGTTGTTGTGCACAAATTGTTTGGATGAAATACACATTACTAGTCTATGGATATCAATTCAATCATGTTCTTATTAAATAGGATAATATGAGTGTTATTAATACTTCTAACAATTTTGTTTCATAATCTATGAAAAAACACATTGATATAAGACATCACTTTTTTAGATACCATTATAAAACAAATTTATATAGCTTTAGAATATATTGGAATTGAACCTCATCTTGCTGAAATTTTCACCAAGCCATTAAACTCTGAAATAATTAACTCCATCAGACATGAGTTAGTAATGATAAATCTATAGGAAGTTATGTTTTTATTACTTTGATAATTTTAAGTGAAATTATCATTGCAACACTAAAAGTATGAATCTGAAAATGTTATGCTGACACTGATTCTTTTTCATCCTAAAATTTTATCATTCCAACACTGATGACTCACTATTTTTATCCATTTTATGTTTTTACCAAAATGAAACTATTTCATTTATTTTATTGAACCTGGTTCATGATTTCATGATTTTGTGATTTCAAAATCCCTAAATTATATTAATTTTAGTCGATCCACTCTACCCCTTTTACCCTTATACTCACTCATACAATTCTCTCTTTACCCCCTATCATTCACCTTTAGACCTTCAAGTCGAACTGTTGGAATGGAATGTGTGAAGCAATATCTTTAAGGTGGTGAGTCTCTTGCATCTATGAAACAAAGAGGAGAATTGATAAATTCTTCTAGACCATTGAATCCTACTCTGGTAAACTGTGTAGTGATTCTAGAAAAATAATTTATTACGTAATATCTATTGAAAAAAAATTCTTTTCTACTTGGGGTGTTGCAAAATTAGGGATGGATTGAGTGGTTATTATATAATGAAAGACCCTCTACCTAAATCTAGTTTATGAGTTTTATATAAATGTGGAGTTCTTTCTAGAAGGAAGTAACGTTGCTTGAATTAAGTCCATAGTAATGGAAATATAATTTATTTTTATCAATGTAATGGGATGAATGTCTTAAGGTACCCCATGAGGGTGTTTTTAAGGATTATCAAGGTATTTCTACACCTAAGAGTGCTATTTTCTGATTTGATATAGCTCTGATAAGGATTACTAATAATTATGATCATAGGATATCCATTACTACAGAGTTGAATGGAGAGTTTAGAATCATGTTCAAGTTTATTCAACATCAGATCTATCCATATAAAGGGTAATTTTCGTCACTAAAGTATCAATATTTTTATTTGGTTTCTCTATTGAGAAAATGGATTAAGGTAAATATAGGAATATTCCTTGTTGTGAACATAAATTAAATGATCAAGACATACTATAAAACAAATTCCCTTTTTATCTAAGGTTAATCATAGCTATGCTAAAAGAGATAGGTCGTGTTGGTGAAGGAAATGAAGTTTTTTCTTAGTAAATTGGGATCTTCTTAAGTAAAGAGATCTATAAAAGAATTAAGATTAACTAGAAACCATAGATGAAAGAATAGGTTGGGGATGAATATAATATTTAGAATATGTTCAATCCAGTGGATCGTCCAACAAGACCTAAGAATATGGATGATCCAAGTTCGGGACCAGATGAGGAATTTGTCAACTCTTCATAAAAAGAATAATATCATGCCACACCAATCAGAGATAAAGGTTCAACTATCAATGATAAAAGTGATCCTGACACAACTAAATCTCACAATGGTTTTTCTTTTGGACCACCTAGTCCTCCACTTTACTGACACTCGAATGAGTCCACATTTTAAGACAATGGAGATGAGGGGACATAAGTATTAGGTGGTGTGGAATGTGTAAGAAGATATAGTCTCTATGAAGAAGAAGACGAATAATAAGAAGAAGAAGAAGTAAGCGAAGAATATGAAATTGGAAGTGGTAGAGGAAGTGGTAGTGGAGAGGAAGCAGGTGATCAAAATGTTGGAAAAATTATAGTTAGGAGAATGTCTATAGACATGATGATGATTAAGGTAGTGAAGGTGGTTGGTACCATCATGAGGATGATCAAGGTAGAGATACTGAGATGGCTAAATCTGTGGTTTAGGAATGGTTTGTAGAACCTCATTAAGTTTTTGTCAAGGAAAGAAAAAATTTTGAATTTCATGGTAAAGTGGAAGTTCAAGTGATTCCTTCACCTCAATTAGTATATCAAAGAAGGAGACATCATGATGAATGTGAGAAATTATTGAGGAGATCTCAAATAGAGGGGGAGCCTCGGGAAAAAAGATATCAAGATGATGGGGTGAATAAATCTAGAGGAGTAGGACTTGAAACTCCCACTCATATGAATGACGATATTGTGATTGAATGGGAAAAGAATCCAAGGTTTGTAGTATTAGGTTTAGATTATGAGGACTTAGATGATGAGGTATGTGTGCTTTCTGTAAGAGAATATGTGGCCAAGACCCTTCCTAGTGAATCTAACACTAAAGTAGCTTTTGAAAAATTTAAGGATGAAATTTTTACAGCTTTATGTGGACTAGTACAATCTCAGATGGTGCATGAGATTCAAAAAGTAGGATGAGAATACACTGAGCTAAGTGATGAATTACACTCTCTTATAACTTCAAAAGAAAAAATTAATTAGTTTGGGAAATATTTTTCTATTCCAAATCAGACAGTCAGTATGAGTGAGGCCAATGTAACTAATGTTTCAAAGAAAGTGATCGAATAGATTTATCCCAACTTAATCACAATAGATGAAAATACTACCAATTTGAGAAAAAAAATGATGGGTCTTGATTATATAATAAATAATTTTACCTCTGAGTATAACAGTAGTGTGGATACTATTTCTAAATCTTTGAAGAATCATACCAGAACTCTTACTAATATTCATTCTACCCCTATTTAGACTTCTCAAACCTTGGACATTGAGGTAGTTTGAAGTGTTCTTAAGGAAGATCTTCAAGATCTCATTGATGCTTATGTTTTGGAAAACCTTACAAAGATTGAGAAAATTAGTGACCATGTTCATGATATGGTTAGACTACATTCCAAGAGTGTTGTGATTTCAAATGCTTAGATCGAATAAAAGGTGGATTACTGTTTCAAGAAGATCATTACTAAACATCAGTTGACTAGTATCATTAAGTATTTGATAGAGAACCTATCTTTGCCTCTAATAACTAGGGACTTTAAAGATGAAGTAAATATGTTGAAGGACTTCACCCCTATTTTGGTCAAATTCATGGGAAATAAAGATGATTTTGGGAAATATATAAAGTGTGGTGGTGAAATCATTGAGGATTTTATCAAGCAGTTGAATACATACCATCATGTGCATAGTGAAGTGATTTTAGTGCTTGTTGTTGCGCATATTAAAGCTTCTAGATCAGTGCCTCCACCATATATGTAAGTTGCTTAAGCATTCTCTTAGATTCGTCCAGTAATCCCATAGTAGACTCAACCACTTGTGTTATAATAGCACAAACCCAGCAGTGTACCTAATGTTCTAGAAAGAGTAATCATACCTCCAATGAAAATTTTTGCAGACCCTCCTTCTTCAAAGCCACCACCAACTAGACCCTCTATTGACCCCTCTAATAAAGGGATAAAACATCTTAATCTTGAGAAATTGTATGAATAACTCTCGGATAGGGATGTTTTGTGGTCCTTTTTGAAGATTTGTAATACATTTTACATCATTGATTAATGAAATTTTTTACCCTTGTATTTCATCAATTTTTGTTCTCTCTCTTACTCTGTAATATATATTATTAATTTTCCTATCTTTAATTGATGATTTTTTATACCCATTTAACTTTTGGAAAATCTTAATAGGGGGGTAATATTTTGGAATTATTCTTATTTACATTAGCTTTGATATCAATCTTATATATTTTATTTTTCCTTTGATACCATTACTATTTATTTTACCTCTACACCTTGTCTATATTGATAAAATTCATCAATAATGGGAGATAATAAGTAGAATTATTATATTCCACATCAAATGATTGTATTGAATAATGCCCTGATTTGTGATCATCAAAATGGGGGATATTTTTTTCCCCTAGGAGACTATTGGACACCCTCTCCAGTATTAATGGTTTTAATAATAATAAATCATGGAAAATCCCATTAATCATGTCTAATAATTTCAATCATGTTTATTTATGTTTCAAAATATGTAATT
Organism: Viscum album; assembly: GCA_963277665.1. Taxonomy (NCBI): domain Eukaryota; kingdom Viridiplantae; phylum Streptophyta; class Magnoliopsida; order Santalales; family Viscaceae; genus Viscum; species Viscum album. The sequence goes on from OY728129.1 coordinate 1,450,876,957, forward strand.
ATAAACAAATATACATTTCAACACCTTCTGTTATTATTTATGTTGTAAGAAAGTCCAAGAAGAAATATTTTCGAAATATGACATATTCTCACTGATATAAGAGTTGAGACATCAATAGTTCAAATAAGGACTCACTGATAATGGAATCTATACATAGACAAACTGACTGTCTCACTGATAGATCCAAGGACCTACCGATGTAAGGACCTACGATTGCAAGGACCTAGTGATGCAAGGACCTACTGACATAAGGACCTACCAATGCAAGGACCTACTGAATAAAGGACTTACCAACGCATGGTGCTTCCGATGTAAGGACTCACTGTCAGTTAAAATGAGTCAGTGACATAATGGGTCACTAATGCATCGAAAGACCGATAGAATGACCCACTAATGGAATTAATCACTGATAGAATGATATACTCACCAAATATGCACTGATAGACTATTTAAATTTCCTTTTATTTAGTATTACTCCTAAAAGTTATATTTTGAGTGTTTTAATTAGACTGATTAATTTAATGTTTCTTTGTTGAAATCTTAAATGAGGATGTCAGATGTATGAGGTACATCATAAACCTCAAAACATACACATTTTTATGCTGCAATAATATATATATATAAATAAGAGTAGACAAAAGACACGCATACACAAGAAGATACAAGAAGACACAGTAGAACAACCATACGAGCAATATACAAAAAGGAAAAATGCATGATGAATTCTTCATTCCTTCTTGTTGTGAACCAAATAAATTTGTTCCTAAAAAATTCAAACATCTTTGTTGAATCTAACTGAATTTAAGGAGAATATTATCTCATCTTCCTAGAAGATATATCACAGTGCCCCACAACACTCTTTTTTCAGTGTCTGCTTCAAGAAGAGGACTCCAGCTTCTACTTTGATACATCAAATAGTCCATAGGTGGGCTGTATAACACTCATATCCTTTTAAAAATTATATAATACTTATTTCACAACTATTTACCTTTTTATTATATTTTCAAGTATTGTGTGCATCTTTATGTAAAACACACGTTTTCTGCTGCATTGAACTTGAGGATACTAGATATCCTAACTCAAATTTCATTAAAAACAATTTTATCCCACGAATAACTGTGGAAGAGGTAAAGTGTGACCTCGTTGTATTTTTTCCCAAGAAGAACTATAGTAGAGGTCATGTGACCTAGAAAGTCTGTGTACATTTATGTTAACCCTATTCCAGGGTGTGGATAAAAACCATTATCTATAGATTCCTTGGTGGTAGGTGATTTCCATGTGGAGAGGACTAAGTCTCTACATGAGACTGAACCTCTTGTTTTATATCCATTGTGTTTTAAAATTTTGTTTTCACTTTTTTTACCTATATTTCAGAAAACTAAATTTTACTTTGATAGTTAGTCTTGGCTAGTGTGTATACATTGTCTAATTATATTAGTTTTAAATGTTGTATCAATATCACATATTTCTAAAAATATGAAATAATCAATATTTGGAGAAATTAGTTGAATATTCAAACTATTATAAATTCACTACTTTTATTAACTGGCCTATTTTTTAAAAATTGGGGGAATATTTTAAATAAACTTTTTAACGAAAATTTTTATAGTAACTCAATACACCCCTCGCCCCCCCCCCCCCCTTGAGTGTCCTTCTCCGACCAAAAGTGATTTTTAGAGGACTTCATATCAATCTCCATTCATTGCGATAAATTTCGATTTATACCTTACTTTCTTTTATATAGTACAGAATCAACCCCTTCAAATTTTAATTTCATTTAATTAATTTTGAAAGGAAAAATTTTCTACAAAGAATCTCCCTAAACAACAAAAGGATTGTTTCATTTTAATGTATATGGTGACAATGACCTTTCCACCATCACGAGCATTAATTGATATTTGGATTTCTCTACAAGACATGATATTTCTAAAAGAAAAAAAAATAAATACCATTTTGGTATTAAAAATTGGTTTGATAAAGGATATATAACGTCAATATCATGAAATGGTCTATTTTTATTGCAATGTGGAAGTGCTATTTTTTCCTTATTCTTGTTTTATGTTTTATGATTGTGTTATGGTTCATAACAATTATTTATGATTAAGGTTGGGTCTATAATAAACTGAGGGCGAGTGATCCTATGATAGCTCTCTAATAAATTGTGTAATGTGATAGAGTTAAACGGTAAGGCTTATAAAAATAGATTTAGGGAATATACTGTGATGGGTATTCCAAACCTTACCATTAAAGTTACTAACTACATTGTGTTAAAGCTAAAAAGTAGGTATGATATGGATGACACAATTTACCTTTATGATTTATGATTTCTATGAGTTATTTTTTTTGAATCCTATGATTTATTGAGGTATGAGCTTATGTTTTATGAGTAAAAATTATGATTTAAATAGTTTTTATGTTTTCATGGACTAACCTTTTCTTTCCATATTTTATCCCTTAATGTGTTTTTATGCTCTTGCCTTTTTTTAAATGTTTTCACAGGGTATAAAGATTAGTAAGATAAAGTTTGAATCAATGAATATTTTTATCAAGAAAAGAAATCATGTTTTATTTTTAAAAGGGTTTACTTTGGTGAAAAAATTAGTTACTGAGTGTAACTATCACCATGTAATTTTTGGGTCTCTTATATAATCGTTACGTCCTAATTCTATAAAACTCTAAACCTAAAAAGATCCCCAATGTCAATTCTGGATTAAAACTCAAGGTTATGTATGGTTTAAGGATGTTGTCTTATAAAAGTAGATAAATACCTTTAGAAAATGGGCATTAATGATTGTATGAAGGTTCTATTTCACAATTTGACAAACAATTAGGTATTATTCTCTAAGGTAAACTTTGATGTTAAATGAAAGAGTACAAGAACTATATATATGGTGGATGCTTCATGTGTAAGTGATATGAATCAAATAATGGATACTTCTCATAATTAACTAGAATCATGTGCATGAATAGCCATTATTAAGGGCCTAAACATGTGTTTATTGGGTTGAGATCTCTCTATATCAAGTTTAACTAGTTAAATGGTAGATAAAATATTCCTAACACACTAATCTCAAAATGAGACTAGATTTGGGCACTATGTTCCATGTTTTGGGTTATGATAACTATATAATCCTTATTTGAACTATTTTATACCTAATGGAGTGTTGATGTTTCAATATATTTGGGATTTGAAGAGGTAAACTAGGATATTAAGTTTTTGGAGGAGAATATCTTATCTCTAAGGGAGCATTTATTTCCTTTTACAAGTGGATAGTAGAGAAGGGTTTTGAAAGGATCCTTAATCATTGGTATTCCATGGTATGTATTGGAAATTATGGTTGATCATGTTAATGTATCAATGACATCACTAAATTTCTCTAGAACTTCAATCTTGTAGCATGTGTTTAAAAGATACTATATTGACACTGGACAATAAAGGTGCCTCATTTTGTGAAAATCTCTTGATTATTGAAGATGGAAGATATGATGTTTACCATATTAGAGAACTTTTTTTCACATATAATAGGACTATTTGACAATTGTAATCATGAATTTGATAAATGTTTTTGATTTTAAATCCCATTGATCATAAATTTAAAACATTGGGTCCACATTCAGTTTCTATAAGTATGGGAAATATTTTAAAGGTGCCTAATATAGATTATTGGGTTTTCCTGATGCTTTTAGTTTTTTTTCTTAGGTGTTGGGGTGGAAGAAGATAGTTTAAAGTGGTTCATGGTTGTAAAGGTGAGTTTTTGTTTGCTCAATAAAAAGGCAAATTGTCATGGTGGTGTCTTTATTATGATATGTTTTGGGCTCTGTTATATTTTGAATGACTATCCCTTTTAATGGAATGGTTATATAGAGTTATTTATAGATATTTTGGGATTAAAATATTTAAAATCATGTTTATGTTATGTAGGTCAATATTTTTATAGTCGTGGTACTAGGATGAGTATAGTGGAATCATTTTTGGCCATGAGGTGCCTCAAACCACCCATTTTGGGTATCATGGTGAATCATGTAATGTTCAATGAAATATTATATCATGTTGAATTCTAATAGGTGTAATCTAAATTTAGTGCCTTGTTGGCATTATATCGTAGTGGTCTCGATTTGAGTCATGGGGTCAAAATAATTCTATCAGGATTTTAACTCTCTAAGCCATGGAGATTCGTGGTTATGTTTTACTTATAAGACAAAAGAACCATTTTCACTTGTTTTATGTTAATAAAACGGTCAAATGAATATTTGAGGTAGTGAAATATGGATTGATTAATGATACCCAATGATTTATTCCACACAATGGTTTTTTATCTGGTTGGAAGAACAGTTACATGATATTGTGGGTACCTCACCATGATTTTGTTTGGTCCAATGATCATACATTCTAATTATACTGATTTCATCTCCTTTTTCATTATTAGGGGTGTTATCAAAATATATATATACCCTAGAGATTTTTTCAAGTGGATATAGTCACCCCATGGAGGATCATTAGTCTCAATTTTATTTGATTGATTTTATTTTAATCAAAGGTTCTCTTCCATTACATTTTATCTCATTAATTAATGTTCATCTATCTACAAAGGGTTATACTTGTGAATATAGTTTTTTTTCATATATTTTGATTATAATTAATGATGGAGGATATAAATATTTTGGTTTTAAAAAAATCATTACCTAATTATTCGAATTTGTGTCGTCTTTTAATATTTTATTGAAGTTTTATTGTTAATACTAAATTGATATAAGGGATTATCACTACACATGTATTCGTGTTCATTTCATTTTTTTAATCAATTTTATATAGTGATGGGTAGTGGATGAGTTCTATTTACAATTAGGGAAATATAATCCTGAACAAGTTAAAATATGTATAACCAAAAAGTTAATGGAATTTGATAATGAGTAAATTGAGGTAAAAGTTTATTAAAATGAGGAAAATAAAAAAAATTTGGAAAGATGGATTAAAAATGTATTGTTTTGATTTTTTTTAATTGTTATTTATAATGAATTTAGTCATCGATGGTAGTGTTTTTTATTGTAATAAATTATTTTTTTTGTTTCTATTTTCATAATTTAAAAAGAATAAGGGTTTGAATAAGAGGTGGTGGAAACTAAATACGTTATGGTGTTTAGATGTTGATATTTACAGTTATTTCATGGTTATTCTTGGTTGTTTTTTATATTATGAATTGTGGCCATGGTATAAGGGAATTGTTATGGTTTTCATATATTATTATTATTTGTGATGTGTATGTGAATAAGTATTATTGATATTATTATTCATAAATAATTGAATTGTATGATGTTGATATTATATTATCGGAATGTGATAACCTGTTTTTGTAGTTTTTTATCCATAATGCGATGCAGTATTCCTAACGATAGATGTAGGGGATGGATTTTTTATTCTAATCATAGATATAGTTGTTATCATTTTTCTTTTAATTATATTATCATATAGTTTTGGTTTTTTCATTGGATATACATTGTCTTAATTATGTAAAAAAAGAAATTTTTAGAGTTGGAGATACTTCTATTATTAGTATCAATAGATTGAGGTGTTATTGATGTGATATTGGGATGAAAATATTGGAAAAGTATATGAAAAGTGTTATAATTTTTTTGATTTTTACTTGTCCTTGTAAAATTTAAAATATATATATATATATGACATTTATTTAATATATATTATGATTATTCAATTCTCATAGCTATGATTAGAGGAGGAGCCTACTAAGTATCTTTTTATACTCACCCTATTATTATCAATTGTTTAATTGGCATAAAGTATCATGTTGAGGGTGGTTCTAGGCACTGTTTATTTGAATATATGTTGGCCTAGATAAATTAAGTGGAGTTACGTATTACTATTATAATTACGACTAAATTTTTATATCCCTTGTCAGATCTTGGTAGAAAAATATCATTCAAATGTTATTTTTTGTTGGATTCTTTCAAATATGTTGATTTTATACATTTATTTAGAGATGGTTGTGTATTTAAAAAATTTATTTTATTATATATATGTATATATTGTGTTTCATTGCTTTTATACTAGTCTCCACACCATTTCCTATTGAAGGAAGGATTTGGGGGGTTACTCTCAATCAATTTTCTAGCTTAGGAAGTGTCCATGAGATGATGGTTCATGGTACTTCATGTCTGTTTCATAAGTTCATTTGTGCATAACCATTATCAGTACAATATACTTTTACCATCAAATTTGTTTTGATGGGATGATGTATAATAATATATAAAAAATAATAAACTCCATGCAATGAAATTTTACATAAGACCACAAACTCTCTAACATATTGTCTATCCCTAAAGTATGAAAACATATTAGTGTGGTATATCCCTGTAAGACTCTAGACATATTGGAGTAGATTATCACACATGACCTAAAACTAAATGGAGTTATTCTCAATGTATTGCATTATAATATGAAAACCCAATCTTCTTATGTACTATCCTGATATATGTATATATATATATAAATATGTCAATGAGTCTCAATTTCCTAAATGACACACCAATATTTCAATTTCTTATTGCTTCTCATTGTATTTTTCATGCAAGGGTGTTTTCAAAAACTATTTATGTCAGGATTTATATTTCAATAGGGTATCAGTGGTACCCATATTTCTCAATGTTGGAAAATCTATAATTCCCATCTCAATCTCACTCATTATATCATTTTTCTACTAAACGTTTACATATTCACTTCAAGTCTATTCTACTTCACCCATACCAAAATACCTTTGAATTTATTGATACGACCTCTATGAATAAAAATGTTTGGATTTAAAACTATATTTATAGTATATTTATTTATTCCATGATTTATTAATCCAGAAACATACTCATTTTTTTACTCAATTCCATTTCCCCATCACACTTTGGTATTTAACTCTTCACCAATTGATGCATGGTTCAAATGATCATAATTACATAGGGGTTTCTTTATTATCTAAAATGATGTGGGGATTAATTCCTATCATTGTAGGAAATATGCATATACTTATATGTCATATCATAAGCCCAAATATATCTCATACTCATCACAACAATTTTTTAGAAACCCTCACCCTTACATGTCATTTTTTCTTGATCATCATACCTGTTATATGGTGGTGTAAATCTTGAATATTTTTAAACCCCTTTTGAGAACCTATATTTTAATACAACATTCCAGATGTATTTAATTACTATATTATCCAAAATATTAAATTTATATTAGTATTTAATGTGTAAAATCTAAAAGGACTCCCTTTTGATGGGGTGATGACACACGTCACAAAATATGGTCAACCTATACCCATCCATGGGAATATATTTTTCCATAGGGGAATCTATTCAAATATTATTTACATTTGAAAAAAAATCTAGTGTAATTATTTATTAAAATATTGTAAATGTTTATCTTTGATATATATATCTAAATATTTAATATGAGACCATCATTCTAATCATTTGACAAGTTATCATATCCAATAACAGTTTTTTCAGATCTGATTTAACTGATTTAGTTTTCAATTTATGTCATCCAAAAAACCCAATTTAAAATAGATTGATAATGTTGTTAGTTAGTATTTAATAAAATATTTTTTGAAACATTAATTAATATGTACATATGGCTGATATTAAGAATATCATTTATTCAATAATTATTTTTGGAATTGGATTTACTCTTTGTTTATATAGGTCTACTTTATGCTCATCAAGTGGTTGAATATATTATTAAAATAGGGATCCATGTAAAAAATAGATATAACTACATGAAATATTTTTCTATGTAATAAAAAATTAAAATTTAGGAACATAATTTATCCCTTGTGTTATGAACATAAGCATCATATATACAGATCATTCTATGTTATATTACAAAAAAACAGCAAGCCCCATATTTGGTCCTTATTAGATAACCTTAAAATTTAATCACCCATTCTAATCTCTATTGTATGAATTTAAACATTAGGTACCCATGTTTCATAAACATAACCATAAGGAACCCACTCAATAGAAATTATAGAAATTATCTATATAAGAAAAAATACACTAATCTTTTCATGTTAAAAACTTGGGAAGGAAATCCTAGGAAAAATTCAATTATCTATTCACAAAGAACAATATTTTATAAATTAGGAAAAATAAAGACCCTAAAATTAGAAATGTATAAAAATTTTAAGACATGTGTTTAGTATTTTGAAAAGTAAATATATTCACTCTAAATATTTACTTCTATATAAAAAATATATCACCATCCAGTTCCACATATGTAGTGGTTATAATATCCTATAATAAGATGAGTTATTTAATCAAGGAGTTAGAAAACCCTTACTGAAAATTTCATCATTTTCATTAAATCTTTTTAAAGGTTATAGATTAATATGATCACAATATATTGCACCTAAATATGTAAAAGTTCACATATCTTATATGAAATTAAAATCTTTTTCTTCCTTGTCCAAATACACTTTTCATCATCCAAAATAGTGTATCATGAAACCCTTAAATGGTCTATCTTTATTCATTCACGTTCAAAAATACTAGAGGAAAAAATATTTATATTTTATCTTAAATACCATCATTGATTTGTGTTGATGAAATATACACCCATAATAAGTCATGTATATACCCATATAAGGGAAAACATTATAAATATAATTGATAATTGAATATTTTATATCACTGAATCAGAAACATTAAATAATGACTTATGAAACTAACTGAATATAATTATTGGTTGGATTTACTTATTATTTTTATTGATAAAATTACACAATCATTAAGTAATATAGCTAAATTCACACCAATAATGACATGGGAATAATTTTTTAATGCAACTTAGTAGTTGATATATTATTCTATCCAATGTTTTTTAATTCTTCAAACTTTAGTGAACTCAAAAATTGAATATGTTTGTAGTTGTTTAATGATACATATAGTTCCCTAAAAAGAGAATTATTTTAATGATAAATAATATTGAAGGTAGAATCACATACCTAGAGCCTCCATTTAATTAAAATGCAATAAAACAGAGGGTTAAATTAAAAATTGTGAAGTAGAATGAAATAAGAGTTAAAAAGAGAAGTGATCGAAGCTATCCAATGACATATATAAGCAATAACCCTTTAATTATTGATATAGCTACTTAAAAGACTTTAATTGACATAATAGACATAGTATCTCATCCACTATGATAAAATCATTATATCCCTTTTTAATTATCTCAATTTTATTATCCACCTCTATAATTCATTACCTCATAGTCACCAACAATAAATTAAATTATTCTAGTTTGGTTGTTTGACTAAAAATTTAGTTATAACATTAATATACCTCCTTACCCTATAAATATATCCCTTTCACACCTATATATAAGAACTCAAAATAATGTCTTGTAGCATCCATTTCATGGATATCCTCTAAATAGGAAATTAATTACTCTCATATAACCTGTGTATCATAAATAATGACATAGAGTGCCCTAATAAAACTCTCATACCCCTAGAGTAATGAAAAAATGAAAAAGGAATACCACCATAAAACCCATCTAATACAAGGGATTTAGTGACAAGGATATTAATATTATTCTAATCCATCTTACTTTCCATATAGATTACAATGTTAATTTCATGGAAAATATTTAATTTTTCTTATAGTTTTATCATGTAAACTATCATATGGTTTCTCATATTGAAGGTATTATGTACTATAGATATAGATAAAATTGAGATTATAGCTATTTAAATCAATATTAACGGATTATAAAATATTAAATTGTACTCAATTAATTTTTTAAGACCATTATTGAAATCATATTCAGAATTTTTCAAAAAAATAAAATTTGTGATTTTACCTTAATAAGATCCCTCTTATGCTGCTTATGAATACCATGAGGGGTACGAATTTTGGAACCACCATTAAGTAAATTATAACCATTTTTATACTTTTTGATTTTATTATAATTGCTAAATAAAAATAAATCATTAATCATACATAATGATAAAGAAATAAAAAAACCTTACCCTTCCAAACTCCTTTGGTATTTCTCTCATTCATGGAAATCAAGTTTTCCTCTTAGTTAGTTGGAAGTATTTTATAATAAAAATTATCATTCCAATTTATCTTTTCAACCACTATATTTTTACAAAAATTATTTCTATCCTCATCCACTATGAATACAATTCCATGAGAAAAGACATTATTCCATCTTAACCATTTACCTAGACTGGCCTCAATTACTTTCACTAAAATTGTAATAACATTTTAATTTTGGATTTATTTTTATATGAATACCATTTTTATAAGTATAACACCCTTAAATAAGAAATTAAATAAACACTTAATATATTCTTGAATGTATTCTTGATATTGACTAACAGGAGTGTTAATAGGCAGTAGAATTACATGTTTATTTTTATTCTCATGGGAAACAAGTAAACAAAATAGATGCATGGTCATTTGATGTTTCTTCATATGGATTCCATAGTATAGTGGGGGTTTACTATCTTGAAGAAATTGAAATTCCATGAAATTTGATATGGGTAATAAGGAACATAGATAGACATTATGTAGACTCAGTCCTTAACACCCCGCCTTTATAACAATTTGGTAACAATATTCCTTGTATGTGTCTTTGAAAACATCACAATTAACTAAGTGGAAAATTTATATGGAAGATACATGAAACTATATAATCATCCCAGTGTACTATAAATATCATCAACATCCATGGTCATTGGTTATGCACCATCAATATCTAACAATGTTGGTCCGATCCTAGAGAAAGAAACCTATATAGTGTTTTTAACTAACAAAATCTATGAAATATTTCTATGTAACAATAAAAAATATTCATCATGATTAAAATTGTGTATGATATCTCTACCTATTGATTATTTTACAACATATTAATAATTATTATCATAACTATCAAGGAATCATTAACTCATATCCTTAGAACGAAATACATGGGCATTATTCAGAAACCTGCACGAGTATATTTGGATTACAAAATCACTAGTTAAGAAATATTTATAGTAATACCACTAACCAAATACTTGTTTATACTTATAGACTAACATAGTAACACCATGTTGTATATCATCCTTCTCCTATGGTAGAATTGTATATACCATTAGTTCCATGGGTGGGTCTGTCTAGATTTTTTTTGACTTTTCACATTTAAATTCGGCCCATGGGATAGTCATTATATTATAATAAAAATATTTAAATGTATAACTAGATAAATATCCCTTTCCACTTGGTCTATATCTAAAATTAGTAACCCCCTTTCAAGAAGTGAGGACTATTCAATAATGTATTATATGTTGAATATTATGGGAAATTTATTATATATAAAAAAAATAATTGGAATTTTTATATCTTATATATTTCTCAAAGACTAATCATGAACTCTCTATAAATTATATAGAATATGTTGTTTTTTCAGAACAAATAATTGATTTTTTTAGAGAAAGGCCAATTTTTCAGTGGATGAAAAAAAGAGAGGTATAGACAACCTCATAAATCCTAAAATATTTCATATATAATATAGAATCCACAATTCATTGGTAGACTCAATAATCAAATTACTATTCCTCAATAAATTTATCCCTAGGGTAAATACATAATTTTAAACTATTTCCAATGGAAATGGGGACTTCAATATGGAACCACTATTTCTGAATGGTTTCCAAAGGGTATGTTTGTGGAACCGAAAACACCTAATGGTTATATATCCAAATGAACTATATTTTCAAAGGTAGGAACTCATTAGGTGTTTTTACAAATGACTCTTAAAAACTCACACTAGTCTAGAGGATGGGAGGATAGGCTCATCACAACCTTTTGGGGGGAATTATTTCTAACTTCGAGACTCAATTAAAGATTTAAGATATGTTCATGAAACTTTCATTAATTCTCAGGGATGATGTGGGTCAACCAAGATATAACATTCAATTATTAGCATGTATATATCTTAGAATCATCCGTATGTATTTGAGGTTCTTCATTTATGGTGATATCTATATGTATATGAGGATCTCCATAAATGGTATCCTCTTATATATTACTTAGGGATTCATTGGTCATTATTATGATGATTCTATTTTTCTAGACATATATTGGGGTACTTTGGAGTTTATTGACATCTAAGTTGATGAATTTCACTCTAGAGTTTATTTTCATCCAGGGAGATGAATGTTACTCTTGATTTTATCGTCATCCTGAGAGTTGAGATTTTTTTATGTTGGGATCGAACCCATATATGGGCTTTATACATATTATTATGAAAGGAATCATAATGTATGTAGTTTTGTGCCATTTAACTGGGAACATCATACCTTTTAAGGTCATGTGATAAGGACCCAACCATATAGTTTAACATAACATGGAAAGAATGTTTAGGAGGAATGTGCCTAATTGATGTTTGGTGTGGGTCTTATTCTAAAGAATCCTTGAAACCCTGAGATATATGTGTATTCTCATATTTAAAAAACCCTATAGGGAATGTGGCCCAGAAATAATATTGTTGATTTGGGGTGTTGGGTTTGAACCTTAGGGATGATTTCTAAGAATCTTATTTTCTTGGGAATCAAAGCCCACATAATTTGATCATGAGAACCCATGCTTTTGGAGGGAATCAAGGATATGTCTCATAGGAGAGTATGACCCTTTGAGATGATTATGTTGGGGATTTTTCATTAAGAGGATTCCATGTAAAGGAGACTTTGAAAAATTTCATAATGCAAGGAGGTTTTGGGACTTAACTCTTGGATTACTCCTGATGAGGATGTCTGGATTAAGGGAGTTATTATTCGGGATTATTCCTATAGAGGATACCCATTGATCTCAAGACCTAGATATGCATACTAAATATCCCAGTTATATAAGGAATTAGAGTTATCGTAGTTCAGTATGTTTCATACATCATTTGAGTGTCAACATCACCGTAAACCTCTAATCCCACATGGGTCATGACCAATGTGAGAAATAAGATGAATAAGAATATTAAATAAAACACACACATTTCCGCCTTTGCTGGTGGAATAGGAAAAGGATGGCAGTGGAAGAGGATGAGGTTATGGAACTCCCTCTCTTCACTTTACCCCGATGAAGGGATGAAGGTGAAGGACATGGTGGTAGAGAGAAGAAATACTACAACCTCCAACATGAAATTCTATGGTATTTACCCAGGAGGGATACCCTAAAATTGGTTATGCAACGGGATGAAGATATCATTCCATGTTTAATGGAAAAGAAATAATAATACTCACCCCCCCCCCCCCAATTATGAATAGGGGTTGTGAATCCTAGAGACGGGAAGGGAAGGACATAGTCCAAACCCTAATAATCTATATCAAGAACTCCTTGACATTATACCAATGGTAGGGGTCCTCATGACTATAGATATACAAATCTAAATGTGCCCTGAGGATCCAAACCATCTAATAGTTCCAGTGGGGGAGACCTCAAACCTTTGAAATAAAAATCCAAATGGGAGACACTCTAGTGTGTCATTTCCTATGGTTTTTTAATTAATTAGACCTTGGTGGAGGTTTTGATTTGAACCATATCTAATCAGGGATACAAAGGAGGAGAAGTCCCACCATGGATAGAAATGAATAAGGCCAGATTAATGGTTCATGTAGGACATAGGATAAGTTGAACTAAGGAGCTTATATAAGGGGTGCATTGCAAAGGTAGGTCTAGATGAATTGTTGGAACCTTGGGTGACTGAACACATGGGAAACTACACTTGGGAGATACCTTTCTCAGTCCTTCAAGGGTCTCTATAGCTGTTCCAGGAGGTAGGTCACCTAGGTCCCTAGTTATTGAAGGGAACCTCATTATAATCTTCATTAATTAGGGGTTGATCGAATACTTCATGTAGGTGTTGTTAATTTGAGACCCTGGGAGGAATTTAGTTTCACTTTTCCAAATTTATTCCATCTTCTTCGGCTGTTAGGGAACTACCTAAAAGGTTGCTGAGGGTGTGCGCAAAGCACTAAGGAGATCAGAGTGTCATCTGGCCTTTAGGGAATTCTATCTATCCAAATGATCTGACCATGTTCCTATTTATAAGAAAATATGTAACCTTGGGTGAGGGAGTTACTCTATGTTATTTTCCCACACTAGCTATCAACGATATCAATCTATGATTGTTGTTATCACTAGTTGATTCATGCTAGCAATCTTCACTAGAGGATGCATTCAACCTATCCGAAAAAGCTGTATGTGCTAGCTATCTGTGCTAGTACCCTATACAGGGACACCAATCCCATTGAAAACGTTCTCCAACATCTGAGATCCATAAATTTTTATTTGTGAGTCTGTTTGGGCTCTATGACCTGTCAAATAGAAGACCACGAAGAGATATATTATTCTTGATATAGTGAAAAAACAATATATTCTTAGAATAAACTCTAAAAATGAATTTTTAATGTGTCTAAAACTTTTTTCATAAATATTATAAATTCAAGGACTACTCTTGGAGAGGGTTTATTTACACTTATCACTCATTATAAAGTAGTATTTGGAACATAGAAATCCATATAACATCTTATTCTGTCATGGAGACACATCTCTACTCAAACATGACATTTGTTTTCTAAATGAGTTTCACATCATTAATTATATGACATAGTTCAAGGAACACATTTTGCAGTGTCTACAAATTCCCCTCCTCCCAAACACGCACATTGAATTAGATTCACTCAAAATGAAAATAATTTGGTTGTAAGGTAAATTAAAAAACTTTGATGAGTTCGAACAATATGTTTTCAATTTTGGAGTTACATAAAGTATGGGAAGATACGCTAATGTTTCCCGAATCCATGGAGTCTAGAGAGAAGAGTTTGACTATTTCTAGGGTCATAGGGGAAACCCTAAAAATAGTGTAACTTTTTTGTCGTCGCCATAGTTTTCTACTAAGATCAATTTGAATATGACATAGTGGGAGAGACTTATATTTTTCTGAGACATCCATTCTCAGGTTTTCTACCCAATATGTTTTGTGCCTTTTGTCTTTTTATTACTTTATATTTTTCATAAACCATGTTAAGAATAGTTCTATCATGTTGAGACTCCAATTTCCTCTTGAGTTCCATTTTTGGGGTTTCAATTTGGCAATTACTATTCCTCTTTTTATGGGATGTTCAAAGTCGTGCGATCCAGACTAATGTGGCTGGTGTTTTGGTTGAATAGTTTTGACTATGATGTTTGAAATAATGATCAAAACAAGTCTTACAAGTCAAGAATGTTCAAAAACTTTTAAGATACCTCCATGTGGAATCTTTGAGACACAATTATATGGTTTCAGAATCTAAAACATAGTATTTAGGAAAAGAGGAGGTATCTCCTATGAACAATGATTCCATTGGTTGAAAAACCTATTATGAGTATAGTTTTATGAATGGCCAACTAGGGTGTGTACTAAACAATAAAATAGAATAATCCTTAGGTTGATAGGCCTATTATGTGGGAAAAATATATATGGAAAATGGAGGCACATACTATAAAGTCTTGTAAATGAGTTCCCATGAATTTTGACATTCTATTGCTGATGGTGGAAGGATGTTTACGGAGATTCTGATTTCACAAGACCAAAATGGTGACTTTTTAAGGGAATATTTCTGAGAATGAAGGAAATAACTGTATTGGTATAAGACCTGAATGTTAAACCACTCTTTAATGAATTCAGATCGAGTGAGGGAGGGCATCTTATGTTAGATAACCAATTTCTAGGGAGAAGTCCCATTTCTAAAAAAAGATGAAGGCATTGTGTAGTTTAATATCATTTGACTAACAAATTTACTCTGTAATTTAATGTCGTGTAGTAAGGACATCATGTTGTGAAGTTTAAATTCATATAGAAAGGTAATTATGGGGGATTTAATTTAAGTTCATTATTTTTGAACGAAGGTTTAATGGTTCTATAATTTTTTGTAATCATTCTATAAATTAAATTCTATATTCATGTATGGAAGGAGATAGTCATAATATATTTTTTAGGGATTTCTAGATCCTAATATTGATATGGGAAAATTGGATAATGGTGCTAGAGGCGGTCTCTCCTAAGAACAAAGTTACCAGTACATGACAAACCCATTATGGGGGTTGTTTTTTTTTTCAAGGATAGCTGAGGCATGTAATGCATAGTCAACAGTGGCATCCTTTGGCTAACTAAATTGTTATGGGGGAAACTTATGAAAGGACAACTGGGGTGCATACTACATAGTTAGGAAAATAATCTATCAAGAATTTTTACATTATATCACTAAAAGTTGATGAATGCTTATGAAGATTCCAATCTCCCAAAGCATAGAGATTGTTTTGTGGAGAAAAAAACTTGAATACAGAAGGGATATTTCAAGTAATGATTTCCAAAGAATTGTTGGAATAGGATATCCACAATGTTCTGAGAAAAATGTATGAAGTACGGTGCATATAGTTTTAGGTCAAATGACAAGAACTATAATATTATTGAAACAATGGATAATATGTGTTCAAATAACCCAAGATTATTTCATTACGATTTGAACATATGAAGGGGAAAATTTAAACCATGGTTAAGGAGAATTTCAGGTTGGGTGAAGGGATGTGGGAAAAATATGAAAAGGATTACCACTCACATAGGATCTTGGGTTCCATCATACTTTCATCAAAGCTTAATGGGATGGAAGAGGCTTCTCCCAAGGGAGAAATTTTTTCTATTTGGAAATCCCATTATGGAGGCTATTATATAAAAGAAAAAATGTAGAATGTACTAGATAGAGAAAAATTGGCATCATTTGGAGGACTTGCCTATTATAGTGGAAACTTGTGAAAGACCAACTAGGGTGCATACTGCATCATCAGGCAACAGAGCACTCAGGTATCACAAATTCTTCCACCTGAAGCTGAGGAATAATTATGAATATCTGAATGTATCCAATTTTATGATTATGAAATGTGAAGGGGTAATTATACAATGCAAAAAGGTAGAATTTGTACTGATATTGGCCATGAGTTTGGAGTCCCTTTCATCGGTCTGACTCATATGTAAAAGGGGGACATCTCTTGTTTCCTTGATGAGATCCCTAATAAGAGGACCCAAAATAAAATCTTTGACATAGATTTTTGATTGTATACAGGTTGGGAGGAATTTTTCTTTACCTCATGTCCAAGACTAAGATCTAAGTCCACGTCTTCACTATAAATCTCAATGGGATGAGAATAAAGACATATGTAGTTCACTAGGTACCATGTTTTTTAAATTAATGAGTCAATAACATTAGCCATTCAATTTAATTTTATAGGTAAGTAATAAGGTGTATCCATATAAAGATAACATGAATAAAGTAGTTGAACCAGGGAATAGCCCCTAAACAACACTATGTATCTTATTGGATCAAGAATCAAGCAACACATAGCTTATAGAAAAATTGTACGGATTGTTGTTATGCGATGAGGACATCTGGTGTTACTTTTAGGGACTTGATTCTAGGACACAGATAGCCCCAATGTTAATTTATAAACCTTTCTCATGCATATAAATCCTTTACCGATATCCTAATCCAACATGATCTGGTCTTAGTGTGAGGAACAAGGAGTGGTAAGAATTCTTCTAAAGTACTAAGGTAAAAAAAGTGAAGGATTAAGGAATTTCAATGATGAGGTGGTTGGGATATGAGAAGAAATCCACGCATATCAACGTATCTCATTGGTATGAGAATTAAGTCATATGTCATTCTTAATTATCCCAAGAAGATCAGCATCATGTGGTAAGGATGAGGATGATCCAAAATGAATGTAAGGAAATGTTGCTGATGAACCAAGGTGTTGGACTCGGGCATCACTACGTATCTTTCTAAGGAAATAATCAATCAACACATAGTTATTGAAAATTGTTCCCCACATCAATCAGACATTTATGTGGGGAAAAGATTCATTAAATAATTTCAAAATAGATGTTTGGGACTAAAGTAAGATATTTAGGTATCACCATACATCTCATTGAAATGAGAATCAATCCATAAGTACTATAAAAGGTTCCCTTTGCAGATCTAATTCATGAATATGGAAAAGGAAAGGAGGTTTATTTTTCAAAAATTATAGCTAGACCCAGGATTGAAGGTCTGGGCATCACTATGTATCTCATTAGAATGAGAATCAAGCCACTCATAGTTCTTGAAGAAAGTTCGTCACACCAACAGGGTAATGAAGTGGGAAAAGATGAATTAAATATTTCCTAAATTAATGGTTGTTCTCAAAACATGACTCTAGGTATCACTATGCATCTCCTCATAATGAGAATCGAACCATACATTATGGAAAAATTTCTTGTGAAAATCTACATTGTACAAATGTAATGAATAAATTTTCTGATTGGTAACAGCTTGACACATGTTTGGAGATTGAGGCATCACTATGTATCTCAATAGGAATGAGAATCAAGACACATGTAGTTTTTTTACACGGCAAGTTTTTTATCATCATATGATGAGGACATGAAAAATATGAGACCTACACCTGTAAAAAGTGTCCTATTTTTTAAGGTACCTTGAGGGATATCCCGACTCATGGTATACCATGGATTTCATAATGTCGAATGAAAAGGACATAAAATATGCGGTTTAATGTGATGAAGTAAGGAAAATTGGTGTCTTTCAGTTTAATGTCATGTGATAAGGACATTGTTTCTTTCATTTTAAGGTAATGTGACAAGGAACCACTATGTTGTTTAAAATCTTACATATTGGATGTAGATAGCATAATTACACAAAATACTTCATTAGGAAAATTGAATCAGTTGGGTTCATAGTGTGTTCTCCATTAATTGATATTAATAAATAAGATCCATTATAGTGGACCTTATGTATGGACTATGGTCCCTCCCACATTTCCATGAACTTTGGAGGCTTCTTTCCTGGTATCATTAGAGTCCTAAGGACCAAAACCAACTCTCCCTAGAGGAATGAATGAATGTATACATTCTTTTTAATGTACCATGCTATCCAGTTTTGATATACCTCCAAGTGATTCAAGGTATACAATCTCTTTTCATCCAATCGATCCAATTAAATGAGTCATTTTTTAGATTGTTCGTCTATAGATAGTTGGTCAAAAATGAAAATATGGAGTGATGGAAAATGAAAATCAATGTGTAAGACTGCTTCTATTCCATACACTAACAAGTATGGGATTTCCCATGTTCTAGTATAGGATGTATTCTGGTAAGCCCATAAGGCATACAAGAGCTTTTTAGGCCAAGATTTATTATCTGTATCCACCATCCTTTGTAATATGATTGATGGGGTTTTGTTAAAATCATCTATATATACATTAGTTTTTGCATGATTGAGGGATAAATGGTTAGATTTTATATTTTACAACTGATATAGCTTTTCCACCATAGTGGATTATAAATTGGTTCTATTTTCCATAAATATTTTATGAGGGACACCAAATATGCTAATGATGATATCTTTGAAAAACACTAACAGTGCATTTGGCTTCAACATCATTGAGGGGTATTGCATAAGCCCATTTGAAGAAGCAATCGGTAGCATTAAGGATGTACTTGAACTTTTTGTCGTTATCTGGAGGATATGGCCCCACTATATCCATTCCACATGTGTGATATGGTCAAGATTTTTTGGCAATATGTAAAAACTATAGGGGTTTGTGAATGATGTTGGAATACCCTTGGTCGGAATGACATTTCTTAGTGAACATTGCAGAATCCTGTGTCATCGACTTCTATAAGTATCCAAACCTTAGAAAATGATCCAAAAGAATTTACCATGATTGGTGGGAACCATAGGGTACTGCATTTAATTCTTCTATAATAGCTATACTATATTATCTATTAACACATCTAAGAAGGTCTTCATAAAAGCCTCATTTTTAGAGGATTTTCATGTGATTTGAGCCATCATAAAGAATGAAATTTGCTGCTTGTCATCAGATCTTCTCTCTTCCAACTCTGTCATATATGAATTCAACATGCTAAATGTAGTCTATAATAGGCATCATCCATCCTATGGTAGGACCATATAGCTTAAGGATGAGACAGATTTCATTGATCTCTTCTATTCTATTTTGAAAAAAAGGCGATACCATTCAATAATAGGAAATGTAAATGATTTTTTTCGTCTTGACTTGGATCTACCAAATCTTTAGCTACATTTTCCAATGCATCTTCTTGAGCATTTTGTGATCAAAGAACATAATTCAATTTTTGATCTAAGGGGAATTATATCATTAACCCTTGGACATAGACAAATTGAGGAATTAGCTCATATTTTCTGATGGCATAATCCCCATTGATTTTCTTGATTACCAACTCTTAGTCACCTTTTACCTTTAAGTATTTTACTGATATTTGAATTTCTAAATCAAGTCCTATAATGAGAGCCTAATATTCTACCTCACTGTTGGTGCAACATTCTGGTACATGGAAGGATTATGGAACCATTTCCTTGTCTGGAAAGATAAATACAATCCATATCCCTTCTTGGTTGAGTTTTGGGTCTCCCATTATCATTCCTCTTAGGCTCCTGGATGTACCATCAAAAAAAATTCCCATTTTTGGGGACCATTTTTAAAAGAGAATATTTCTTTATCAGGAATTTCAGTATTTAATGGAATCTCTTCTATAGACAGGTGTTTGGTAAGGAAATCTATTAAATCATGACCATTCACTACTTTATGAGGCACAAAATGTCTGTCATAGTACTACAAAGTAATTTCCCATCATGCCAGACATCTAGTCAGTATAGGGTGATTAAATATATGTTTCAGTAGGTTATTACGAGAAATGAAGTGGCTATCATGGTTATACAAGTATTTACTATACTACTAAATGTAAATGATTAATACTGGGAATCTCTTATCAATATCTGAATAATTACTATCACCATCAAACATGGTTCGGTTGGGATATTAAATATTGATTTAATTCCCAGCATCTTCCTTTTGTGTGAGGAAGGCACCATGTGATGGTTCTAGGGCCATCATGTACTAAATGATCTGTTTTTATTCAAAGGGTGGAATCAATACCGGTGGGCTCAAGATGTATTTCTTTTGGGAATAAAATTCTTCATGATAGTCATTGGTCTACTAATATGTGACATCTTTCTTCATCAATTTGGTGAAGGGTAAACACTTTACTGTGAGGTTGGAAATGAATCTCCTAATATAGAGAAAGTTTCCTTTAATTCCACTCTACTCATTTAAGTTTTTAGGAGTTCACATGAAAAGGATATATATTTTTTTAGGATTGAATTTTATGTTGCATTGGAATACGAAGAAGCTGACAAATTTTACTATAGCTACCTTGAAATCACATTTCAAGAGGTTCATCTTCAGATTATGTTGGTGAATCTTACTGAAGATGGTATCTAGTTCATACATGTGGTAATAACATTTCCAATACATGACCACTAGATCATTAATGTAACAATCAACGAACTTCCCGAATAAGGGTTTGAAGATTTGATTCCTTGCACATTGGTATGTGGCATAGGTGTTTTTTAAGCCAAAGGGGATTACCTGATATAAAAATAATCCCGGAGGGGATATGAAAAATGTGGCATATTTATCTTTTGGTTCCATCTAGATTTTTGGGTACCCTAAATAGACATCTATAAAGGATATGTCTTGATAACTAGTTGTTGCATAAATTAAGAGTTCTGTGATTGGTACCAAGAAAAAATATTTGGGATAAATCCAGTTGAGATCACTGAAATTAGTGAAAACTATGATTTTATTATTTTTATTCATCATAGGGACAATGTTGGCTATCCATTATGGATATTTTTAACTCTTGGATAAAATCTTCTTTGATGATATTTTTCACTTCATTATCAATTTTACAGGATTGAGTCGGGTGTGTCCTCCTGGCTGCTTGCTTATATCCCCAATAATATTATGAAAATCCCAAGTTATGGGTGGAAACCTCACGGTTGAGGCTAGTAATATCTATGAAATTCTGGGGAAACACATCTTGGTTCTTCTTTAGGAATGAGTTATATACCTCTTGTTCATCATGATTCATGGTCACACTAATCAAAGTGAGGCGTGGATCTTCTTTTATACCCATATTTATCTCTGTGGGTTCCTCCATGATGGTTGGGACACATTCCTCGAATGTTGGAGGGGTATCCTCTAAGATATGTTTCTTTCTCCTCCTCATTATCCACATCTTATGCCTCTTTATTGGGAGGATATGGTAAAAAAATTCCTCATAGAGAATATGGGATCCTCCATTTGGACATCTACAGGATGAGGCAATAATTTTGGGATCACATAAAAGTATGGATCTTTCATGGTGTTTGGAATGGGAAATGAGATACATATAATTATTTCTTTAACTTTATCCTATAATTATTATATCTTCTTCTATCTGGGATGACATAACCAGGTTTTTTTATCTCAGAAGATGGAATGAATACATTTTCATTCAATCTTTTAAAATCCCCTGGAGAGTTGATTACTTCTTTAGCACCATCAAGCTTAACTATCATAATTTACATCATCAAATTTATTGAATTATTGTATAAATTAGATCCCACTCATTAAATATGATTAATAGGTAGTACATAATTTTCACTAATACTCTTTAAAGGGTTAGATAGATTCATCTCCAAGCCATTTGGGCCATTGATTCAGGAAACATCATTCGTCATGGATTGTTTACCTCCACTGTGATAGAATCCTACATCAATTTACTATATATCACAATATTTGAATAGGTATTTTTCACCATAAAATATCCCATTTTTACCACTGATGGAATATTTGAGAAATTGGTGGAATGACATAGGAATGGCCATATATTGATGCAGCCACGATCTTCCCAGTAGAACATTTAAAGTCATATACTTCTAAGAAAACATGAACCCTGCGTCAAACCTAAGATATATGAACTAATTATTAAGTGTGACCTCACTGAGGGGCTCTTGATCATTATTTTCATAACCTTGTAACATCATAGTTGAGGGAGACAAGTGTGATTCATTAAGACCCAGTAGGTGAAGTTTCCAGACTGTAATGAAGTTGGCTCTTGAGCCCTTATCAATGAAGGATCAATGGATATCAATGTCATTTATTCTTATAGAGATATAAAGGGGTATTATGTGTATTTATATGACAATATAATCATCCATTTATATGAAAGAGATCATTTCATGGAATTTTGTAGTAGCAACTTCGACTTTAAATTTCTGATGGCTTGGCATAGCCTCAGTATGTGCTTCCCAGAAGTCATTTGATAGACTCAGAGCATCTAAAATTGATAACTTAGACATAACATGGGATAATTTCTTCAATTAATCATATTTTTGATCCACAGTTATGTTCTTACCATCTTGGTGATTCTATTTTGTATACACCTTGGGAGTTGATGTTCTTAATGTGGATGGGTCATCTCTTGGACTAGGATTCCGAAGTATTCATGTTATTAAAGGATTAGGTTGTCAAGGTCTTCCTACTTATCGTAGGGGTGGTGAAGTATCCTCTAAATAGTCTTCCAAGATTATCACATCAGATAAGACTATGTCATGTGTTGAGGAAGAATTCTCATGTTCCTATGAATCATTTTGAAGAGCATTCCCCTAAGTTTCATCCTCATACACGGTTCCAATGGGGGTTGGTTAATGTAGTGGATCTAGGAAAGACCAAGTCTTCCCCTATATCCTTGAACTCAATGAACACTCCCCCTAGTTCCCTAATCAAGTATAGGGAATTCATGTTCACAATCAAAATCATCATGTGTGAAGGGATATGTTAAGTGACGAATTTTAATGGAACCAAAGATTAATTATTCATCGGATGAAGATTGTGCATAATGGGTTTATTATTTTTATACCATTTAAGGAAGTGGTGCCCATGCTTTTGAGTCTGTCAATATGAACTCACATATAGTTAGAGTTGATAGTGTTCTTGACATGATATCATCTTCTTCTTATTTCTCATTATCCTTCCATCCAAGTCTCTATTTGGAGGATTGTCCATTAGAAGACTAGTATTTTGATGAAGTCAGTTTTCTATAGTGGAAGCATTTGAGGGAATAGTAGGTTATTTCAATTGTTCTCAATGAATATAATGTGTCTAGTTGATCATTTTTCTGACAAACTATTCATAAATATTTTATGTACTGTTAATTTTAGCTTTCTTCTACACAGGTTTTCCTCCTGGTTGGTCGCAAAAAACACATGCTGCATGGGCTGGTGAATTTTTTAGTTTGAAATGCCCATATTCCACCATATTCTATATGAGGACATTGAAAACAAATCATGAATTGGGTTCCCCTATATCTTTTGAAATGTGAAATAGTTTGGGAGACCTTTTCCACCATATTTCTCTAGCTTCTTTGGATTTGGAAACCTTACTAAGTTGTTTACCAATATTATAATAAAGTATCCTAGGACTTGGTAATTTATAAAAAAGTATACCCTATATTTCATCTCCTCAAATTTTTTCTTCCTTGGATCTCTTTGATCATCCTGATGTGGCAGGCATTGTTGCTAATTCCCGAGAGTTTAAGATGTATAGTATGGTGCAAGATTTGATATCGGAGTAGTTATAGGGGCCTTCTTCAGAGTAACGATTGAAGTCCCTAATTTTCTTTTTCTCCTTCCCTGATTCAATGGTATTAATCAGGACTTTTCCTTTGTTTTTGAATTTGGGTCTTCTATTTTTTGAGTGATTGAAGAAAGATCACATAACCCTCTTGTGTATTTCACAGGAACTAGTGTCATGTGCTACTCATCATAGAGACATGATACAAATATAGGAAACAAACATTATTCAGGGTGCTATAGGATTAAAGAGTATATCAATACTTTCCACTAAGTAATGAAATATGAAATGCATTAATTATCACTTTGTTTTCAATTTATAAGATCATAGATTTTTTTTCTTCTGAAATGTTGTATTGTACTAGAAGTGGAACTTCTAATAGAGATCATTACATCCATAAATCGATCAGGACTAAAAACTTTTGTACTATACAATTTATATCCCATGCAACGATTTCAAAATTCATCTGAGTTTCACTTACACCTACTATTTGGGGTTACCCATTATAGGGTTTCAATGATAAACCAAATGCGTGAAGTGTTTCTTTAGGTCTCTTGAGCTATTTAAAATTAGAAAAATACGATTCCCAAAGTTTGGTGGTGGAGGGGTAGGATCTACCCATTCCGAATAAGCATGAATTTCTTGTCTTGTCAATGAAAATTTATCCTTCATGGCTTCCAATCAAGTAAGTAGTGACTCAATAGTTTTCATTAGATTTTTTGGAATACATGACTCAGACACGACCTGAGTAGGTACGAAGGCTAAAACCTGAATGGTTGTAGTGCCCAATAAGTCCACTATAGTTGGAACTATTTGATTTTACAGGGGGGAACCTAAAGGGATATGACTATAAGGATTTTATTGAACATACTCTGATTGTACCCCCAATATATTGAATTCATGAAATGATACTCCGAGATCCAAATACATTGGTGGTTGGTATCCCACATTGATAATATGTTCCTAGTTTGCTTCAGTTGTTGAAAATAACTCTCTTTGCTAAGGTACCCCAACTGGAAGTGAAAGTTAAGGATCTTCTTGAAGAGCATATCTGGTAGGAATATTTCCTCAGAGTAACACTGTATTGAGTCTTATCAACTATTTTATTTTGTCCTATTAATGGAAACACTTTACTCTAACCAAAAGGATTAACCCACCCAGAGAGGGAGGTGAGTCATAGTTTGGCTATTACATTTTTCTATTAGGTTCCTTTCAAGAAGAAAAGAGGGGATTATTCTTGGTTTTTCTTGTATTCAGGGAAATCCTCTGGTTTTAGGTAAACATACCTCGTTCATTAGTTTTAGTGTGGTTGAATTCTGAACTAGTACTTCCTCTTATGACACCTCTAAGATGGCCTCATATTATAGATGGGCTTCTATGATATCATTGAAGAGGTTCATTGATGTCTAATGAATTGTGATCATTCCTTCAGTATCTATGCAAGATATCCTTCTTCTGAACCCTCTATGAGATGTTTTATTATTCTTTTTCATCTCCTTGGAAAATTTATAGTGGAAAATAAATAGAAGGGAATATCCAAATAGTTCAGTTGTATGTGTTTCAAGTGAGGGTATGAGATCATTGGATCAGACAAAATGGGAGGATTCATTTCATAGCTTCTTCCCTAATCGGGAGAAAATTGATTCCCACTAAAGAGGGGATTATTGACGAAAAGGACCCCTAACACTGAGGTATATTTCTATTCCATTTCTTCAATCACAACCCTTTAGGCATTATTGTATGACCCCAATGGTTAGGTAAAAAAATCACCCAGCCCAGTAACATGGGGTTTCTCTAGAACTACTGTGTCTGATCCCACCACAGCTGATCTTCTGATTTTATAGATCTTTGTTTGAATAAGGTTTGGTTTCATTATTAATAATTCACATAAATATTCTATTTCTAAAGACCATTATGCTATTTCTGGCATCTTTTAAATATGTTGACTGATATCCTCTAAGTGGGATTCTTGGTTGATATTCTCAGATTCCTGACATAAGAGTATATCAATAGCCATCTCTCTTATGGACTGATGTTGGTGAGAGTCGGTCAGAGCCTCTTCTTTTTTATCGTATCATTGGTCATTAAAAAATTCAATTTTATGTATCTGACTTAGGGAAATTATGTTTCATGATGCCAATTTTAGCAGGATTTACTTATTATGGAGTGTAGTTAAATGAAATTCTCTATGTCCACCCCATCCTATGATATGAACACCTAATGGGGTATTTCTGATCATTCATCGCAACCTCATTAATTCATCTAGGCAAGTTCATTGAAGGGATCCTTTCTGTTTCTCAGTATTTATATTTCTGTAATCCAGGGGAGATTCCCAATCAAATTGGGACTATAATGCTTCTATTACCTTAACAATAGTTAGATACTCATTATAGGGAAATACCTTTTATTTTTAGGGATGTATATTTTAACAAATGTTGATGTGGATGTCATGCATACAAACTTCTGGAAACACCTATGGAAGACTATATTGAGGTTTGTCTAAAGGTCATAACATGCCTAGTATTTCATCTTTAGATAGCTATATTGTCATTTTTAGCAGATCTTCTGGGTCTTCCACGAGTGTTTAGTTGATCTGGTCCAACCAGAGTGGACACTTTCTGATTATTTTACCCAAAATAGTGGGATTGGTCAAGATTTGTTCTGCTATGTTGGAAGGAATATAACCCAAGGGTGGTTCATAGAATGACTTTCATCTGGGTTCGTCTTTTGGTTGAGAAACGATTTCACTTGTGAGTGACAATGCATCAAACATGATTGTCCTTGTGTTTTCATGTACATCAATATAGGAGGTCTTTCCCATCACTACATTTCTAATTGTATAATTCAAATGAAAATGTGAATCACTACTATAGAGTGAACATTTATAGTGAATTACATAATGGGTAGGACCAATATGGTGGATTACAATAAGGGGAAGACCCTATTTATTCTTAGTATTCTAGCTACATGGAGGGTTGTCGTGGACCTTATCAAGAGATAGGTTCTCAAGATTGATGGAATTGCTCTCATGAAGTAAACCTTCATGATAAACTTTCTAATGTGGTCCTTCAGAATTACTATTACTACTATTATAGTTTGGTAATAGAAATACAGGATCTTGAACTAGGATAGATAAATTTCTAGGGACTTTATGAACTCCATCCTTAAGAATATCTTGATTATAGATTGGATCTTGATTTTCCAATCATCTTTGATAAGGATTATTCTTAGAATCCTTCTTATGAGATATTGGGGCAACTTGTTGGGAGAAGTTTTTTTCATGGGAAGGTGTTTTTTCCTTCCATGGATTGGCCATTAGAATAGGTCAATTACCTCTGATTAGAGTGAGTGTATTTTCCTGATTTGATTGTCCATATAATATAGGGGATTTTTACCCATGACACTACTAGACATGAGTTGAGGTGTATGTCTACTTTGGGGTGTTTTTCTAATTAGGCTCCCCATTTTTTTGGAAATTAGTTCTGTTTCTATACCTCAAAAGTATATTCATTGTCATGATGATGTCCTCTTCAGTACATAGGATGTGGGTAGGAATTTACAGCTTCCATTTCACCATTCATAGGAAGTTCTTGGTGAATTAAGTGGTTGTAATGTGGATATATGTTCCTATAACTTTAATTTGATACTGAATGTGCTCATGTGTGGGGGTAGAGGGTCGAGTCTTCCCCCCTACATTTCGTGGGAACTTTCTACTAACTTCTTCGAGTGCTACAAAACAAGACTATTAGAAAGAATTATGACTATCTATAGGTTTGTGTGCTTGTTCACTGTTTGTACCAAACATGGTCAGGGGACTATTTATGTGCTTCTAGATGAGTCTTCTTGGAGGCATGGTGGGTGGAGGTAGGTGTATGTTCCTGCTTATTTATTACCATCATATTTGACTAGTGGGCTTCTTTTAATGCTGTCAGTCGAGTCTGTGGGCTGGTTGGAGGAAGGTGGATGGGTGTATGTATATGTTCAATATTTTCCACCAAACTAGGTTGTTAGGAATATATAGGTAGGGAAAAGGTTTGAACGTGCTCCCATTTGTCCAGTTATTGTCCCTATCATCCCATCTTGTGTGCCTAGTTTTAAAAGATCTGGGCCTGACACCCAAGGACAACACCCTCATTATGATGAGGGTTAACTACCCCATGGTGTTGGCCGAAGTGATTATGGGATGGAGACTTTGTTAAGGACCCTTGTGTCTCTTGGATGAGGATTTATGTGGCCCCTTGATCAACCTCCAAAAAATATATGAGGTAATGGTTGTATTGTTGTGGGGATAATCTCCTGAAATGGTTGAAGATGGTGATCGGAATCATCTTCTTCAGAACCCTGGTCATCATTGGCTGAATGATTGGGGGTGGTATACGGACTGGAGGGATTTTGGGAACCCTAAAGGGTCTGGATCATACTATTTTGATGATAATATTTGACCAATAAGTTTGAGTCCCAGTTTTGAAGATAGTGGGTTTGTGATCAATTACTTTGCATGGATGAGGATCTAGCCAGAGTAGCAGCCAGGGCGTTCATGGGTGAAAACTTGAAGGAGTACATTGGATTAAAGGGAGATCTAAAAATAAGCCCATATATATATGACAAGCACAAACAAGGAGCTCTGTCAAAGAATCATCTCATCTGAATGAAGACATGTGTGATTGATTTCATTGTCAATACCTCATTCATTTTTTGAGTGGAATGGTCCTAACTGTTAGGTGATATTTCATCTTAGTTAAGGATTCACATCGGTTTCCCTATTTTTATTTCCAATGGAAATGGGGACTTTTTTATAGAAACTCTATTTCCAAACAGTTTCAAATCACCTTGTACATGGAACTAGAAACACCCAATGGTTCTATATCCAAATGGACCTACATTCCAAATTTAGGAAATTCTTAGGTATTTTGACAAATATTTCTTAAGATAACACAATGGTCGAGAGGATGGGAGGTCGGGCTCATCACACCTTTTTGGGGGGAATTATTTCCTACTCCATTACTATCTTATAGATTTAAGATATTTTCATGAATCCTTCATTAATTCCAAAGGATTTATATAGGTTAACCCATAGTTAACAATCAATAATTTGAATGTATATATCATAGAATATTCTATATGAATCCAAGGTTATTCATCATTGGAGATAACAGTATGTATCTTTAGCTCTCCATCAATGGTATCCTTTTATTTACTATTTGGAGATTCTTTGGTCCTTATTATAATAATGTTGGTTTTCTTGCCTCATAGTGGGGAACTCTGGACTTTATTATCATCCTAGGAGGCTTAGGACAATATAAAGTTTATTTTCATCTTGGGAAACAAATTTCACACTGGAATATATTTTCATCCAGGAAAATGGTGTTTTTTTATGTTGGGACCAAACCCCTAGATGGGATTTCTAGGTATCCCTATTAAAGTAATCAGAACCCATTTAGTTCGGTGACACATAATAGGGCACATCAAAAAATTTAAATTCGTTTGATAAGGACTCAACCATACATTTTAATATCATGTGGAAATGATGTTTTAGAGGAAGGTTCCTAGTCAAATATTAGTGTCGGAATTATGTCAAAGCATCCTAGAAAGCCTCATAGATATTTAGATTCTATAATTCAAATAAAACATACTTGGAATGTGGCCCAAAAAGAATAGGGTTTATTTTGGGTGTTGGATTTTAACCTCAGGGAATCTTCAAACATATCCCATTTGGATGGGAATCAAATCCCACATAGTTCTATCAGGAGGAATCATGTCTATAGATGCCCACAGGGGTATGCCTCGATGAGGAGTATGGCCCTTTGATATGATTAAGTTGGGGATTATTCCTCAAGAGGATTCCCTTGTAAAGGGAACCAAGAAGAATTTATTAACTCATGGTGGTTTTGGGGCTTACCTCAGGGCTTGCTTCTAAGAAGGATGTCTAATTTAATGAAATTATGAATGGGGATTATTCTTAATAAGGATTCCCATTAAACTCATGCCTTAGACAGGAATCATATGTATCCTAGTTAGATCATGAATTAAAGTTCTCATAGTTAATTACATCATATGGATCATGTGGGTGTCAGGATCACCACTAACCTTTAGGCCTGCATGAGTCATGCTTAGTGTGAGAAACAATAAGAAGAACAATATTGGAAACAAAATACATGTTTCCTCCTTTAATGGTGGAATTTGAGGATGACAATGGTGCATGAGGTTGAGGTTACAACACCTCCCTCTCTTTACATTACCAAATGGAAGGAATAATGTTGAAGTAATCGGTGGTAGAGTGAAGAAACACTGCTACCTAATACCAGAAATCATATGGTATTACTATAGGATGCATTCTGTAAAATTGTTTTTGTAGTGGTATGAGGATTTTGTTACACATTGAATGGAAACGTAAGCATTATCCTCATCCTCCTTTCTAGGAACTGGAGGCTCAAGATCGTGGAGACAATAAGGGAAGGACATAGTTGAAACCCTAATCCTCTAAACTGGGATCAGCATAACCCATTACCTTGGGAAGGGGACCTCATTACTGTAGATATATCAATCTACAAGGGGCTCTAGGATCTTTACCATATAATAGGACAAGTTCTGGATACCTATGATCATAGAAAAAATTCTAAATGGGATACACTCTCTCATGCCTTTACCATGGTTTTGTAAGTCAGGGTGTCTTGGAACAGGTTTTTGATTTGATTCCTCTCTGACAAGGGAGCCAAAGAATGAGAATTCTTACAATGGATGGAATTTAAGAAGGTCTGTGTTGAGCAATGTATTGTTTTCAAAGAATTAAAAATAATGTTTTTTAAAGGGGGAGATTATTTTAAATAATACTCTGTCTCTTTATGATGATTTTGATGCTCGCAAATACCCTTAATTATTTACTAATTATTTTGTTGAGTATTTTGCAGGAATTTATTTTATTTATTTATTTCATACAACGAGATTTCATACTTCATTTATTCCGAGATCAATTTTAGCGCGTTCTGGAATCACTGTAGCGCGAGATCAATTTTAGCGCGTTCTGGAATCACTGTAGCGCGAGATCAGTTTTAGTGCGTACTGGAATCACTGTTCATACCCTACGTTGATGAACGTAACGTATGGATGAAAAGTTTACTTTTTATGTTAAAAGAAACGTATGGTTAAGGAAAATTACGTTATTTTGAAACGTATGGTTAATGAACCTTACGTTGTTGAAAACTATGGAAGAAGAACATTACGTTTGGAAGGAACCTTACGTTTTTGTTGTTGGACAAGTATGGAAGAGAAACCGTACGTTAGTTTTCAGTGTTGAGTTTGTTTCTCAAAAGTATGGATCATCAACCTTACTTTTATAATCAACCGTACGTTCTTTGGAGAGTTGAAGCAAGACAATGTATGGATGATCAACCCTACGTTTGAATGCTGAAGAGAAAGTATGTACGTTCTGAACCTTACGTTCTGAACCTTACGTTTCTGAACCTTACGTTTGTGAACCTTATGTTTGTGAACCCTACGTTTGGAGCCACGTCATCAACCCTACGTTTGGCGTCGGGATATTTTTGACAGACGATATTTCCTTTTGCATTGGTCAAACAGGCGGATTATTAAGCGGATTTCGAGCCGATTCTTAAGTACGACTTTGACTGAATCAAAGACGATTTTCAACGGATTAATGATTGATTTAAACGGAGCTTTTTTTGCCGATTCTTCAGCGGAGTTACAACGGCTCTGTTATTTCATTTTTTTTAATATCGCGAATCTAAAGGAGATTTTCATGGATCTATTTATGCGGAAGATTTTCTCAGATTTGAATATATATGTTCTATCTTGGAAACTTCGGATATATATATACACAGGAAAGTGTATGAAATATATAGATTGATCTTTTAACGAGAAAGAAACAGAGACTGTGTGAAGGCGTTCTTTTCTGGTGATCGAGAAGAAGTGTAAAACCTTTTTTACCGAAGGAAGATCTTGATAGCAGATTCACATGTTCTACATCGACTATCTGTTGTGAATCTACTGCTGCTGAATTTGTGAAGTTTCTTGTAATATCTATTGCAACTGGATCGACTCAGAACTGTTTTGATTACAGATCTTTATTTTCTGAAGACGACGATCTATCTACTGTCAATTGCATTCTATTGCAATTGTGAAGAACAACTGGAGAAGTGTTTTCTTTATCGAAACCCTTTTTATTTTTGAGTGATCCGCTTCTCGTTCTAAGCTGTGTGGGTTCGTGTTTGAACCAGGAAGGCTGTGTTTGCCTGAAACTTGTAAAGGTGTCAACTGCCTGTACTCAGTTGTGAACAGGTCTGTGGAAACGAGGACCAGATAGTGAAAATCGCCAAGCTCGTGGATTTGAGCGTTGGTGGAGTGGACTAGGGGCCTTCTGTTCCCCGAACCACTATACATCCGTGTGTTCATGCTTTTACTTTTTCCGCTGCATATTTAATCGTGCTAAAGCATAGTGGACAGAATTTGTCTAAATTGAAGAGATTGTAATAATTTTGAAAAGACACAATTCACCCCCCCTCTTGTGTGTAATCCGTAGATTCAGATCCAACAATTGGTACCAAAGGAGGAGCTTCTTATTTTTAAAGTCTTATCAAGCTAGAAGTATTTAAAGATTATACATAGTGTATCATGGCTGACACGAGAGAGGGAATGTCAATGGTCAGAGCACCTTACTTTAATGGAGATAATTATGGCTGCTGGAAATCACGTATGATTATTTATCTGAAAAATCTTGGTTACAAAGTCTATTCAAAGATTCTGACTCCCTATGAAATTCCTGAAAATCCCGATACATGGAGTGCTGCTACAGAGGCTGAGTATGACATGAATTCAAAAGCTATGAATGCAATCATTTGTGGTCTAGGACCGGATGAATTTAACAGAGTATCTCAATGCCCGACTGCATATGAAATGTGGCAAACAATAGCTGTTGCTTATGAAGGAACAGATAATGTAATACATATGAGATATGCAACTGCTAAATTAAAATTCGATACTTTCAGAATGATTGAAGGAGAGAGCATCACTCAGATGAATGGAAGATTGACAGAAATTGTCAATAATATAACAGCTCTAGGAGAACCAATCAAGCAGGCTGATCAAGCGTTAAAGGTACTGAGAGTACTTCCTACTCGATGGAATGGAATCTCTGCAGCAATCAGACAATCAACTTCTGTTAAATATCTAACTATGAGAGAGCTGATTGGTACATTGATGATGTACGAGGCTGAAATGCAAGATGAGGTAAATGAGCATAAAGTCTACATAAAAAGGGAAAATACTGCTTTGAAAGTGACTTCTCAACAAAAGGATAGAAAGATGAAGAACAGAGAAGTAAGTGCTAAATCAGAAAGCTCTGATTCTTCAAATTCGGATGAAGAACTGGCTCAGCTAGCCAGAAAATTCAGAAAGTTCTACAGTAAGAAGAAAGACTTCAAGAAATCCTTCAAGAAGGATAGCAAGGAAGTGAGATGTTATGAATGCAAAAAGATGGGACATATCAGACCGGATTGCCCAAAATTGAAAGATGCAAAGAAGAAGAAATTCTTCAAAATAGATGATTATGAGCAGAAAGACAAGAAAGCTATGAAAGCTACTTGGAGTGTTTCTGAAGACTCAAGTAATTCTTCTAAATCAAGCTCAGAAAAGGAGGAAGCCAATTTAAAAGCAAATATGTGTTTCATGGCTGAAACTGATGAGGTACACTCATACTAATCCTCTGACTCAAATAATGAATCAAACTCTGAAACAAGCTTCTCAAATAAAAAACATGCAGCTTACTGAAATATGCTTGAAGAAAGGTATGACTCATTATTTAAAAAATATAAATCTATAAAGAACTTGCATAAACCTATTTCAGATGAGAGAAATACTTTGCTAAAACAACATAAGGAATTAATTGACAAATACAACTCTGCTGACTCAAATAAAATTAATTCTGAATCAAAAATAAAAACTCTACAGGATGAAGTAGAATCCTATAAAAAGGCTGCGTT
Organism: Viscum album; assembly: GCA_963277665.1. NCBI lineage: Eukaryota > Viridiplantae > Streptophyta > Magnoliopsida > Santalales > Viscaceae > Viscum > Viscum album. The sequence goes on from OY728129.1 coordinate 1,450,911,534, forward strand.
AGTTTTTACAAAAGGAGAAAATGCCTTAAATGAGATACTTGGAAAAACTGTAATTAAAAAGGAAAGGTTTGGAATTGGAAGTAAAGGATAAAAACCTAAGTTATACAAAAATTATTTTGTTCCTAGCACTAAACAGGTTATTTGTAACTTCTGTGGAACAAAAGGTCATATAGCTAAAAACTGTTTTCTAAGACAACCTCAAATATGTGGAATTAAGAAAGCTTATATTTCCAATGATCTATATGATTCAATCAATTTTAAGAAAACAAAGCAAATCTGGATACCCAGATCACTGCTTGCTAACACTCCTGGACCCAACAAAATATGGGTACCAATGCAATTTGTTTGAATGTCTTTGCAGGTAGCAGGTCACCAAAGAAAGAAAGAAATATGGTATATGGACAGTGGCTGCTCAAGACACATGAGTGGAACTTCAGCTAATTTCTCTTCTCTTACTCGAAAGGAAGGAGGACTTGTCACCTTTGGTGACAATGCCAAAGGAAAGATTATTGGTATTAGAACAGTTGGAGATCCAGAGACAGTCTCAATCAACAAAGTACTTTATGTACAAGGGTTAAAACACAATCTGATAAGTATCTCTCAACTCTGTGATGATGGATACACTGTTGATTTTACTAACAATAGTTGTACTGTTTCTAAAGATAAACTGTTTAAGTTTAGAGCACCCAGAACTGATAATGTTTATACTTTGGATTTGTATTCCTTGTGTAAACAACAAGTAAACTGCTTAACTGCTAATATAAGTGAATCCTGGATCTGGCATAGAAGACTTGGTCATTGCAATATATATGCTTTACATAAATTATCTAAGAAACATCTAGTTTCTGATTTGCCTAGTCTCAAATTTGAAAATGATAGATTCTGTGATGCATGTCAGCTTGGCAAGCAACACAAATCATCATTCAAATCTGTTAATAAAGTTGCTACAACTAAACCTCTAGAACTTATCCATATGGATTTGTTTGGACCTTCAAGAGTAGCAAGTTTAGCTGGTAAATTATATGTTTATGTATTAGTTGATGATTATTCTAGATTTACTTGGATTTTCTTTTTGAAATTTAAAAGTGAAGCTTTTAGTTTATTTGATGGTTTTTGTAAATCTATTCAAAATGAAAAAGGTTTTAACATAATCTCATTGAGAAGTGATCATGGTGGAGAATTTGAGAACCAGGAATTTAATTCCTTTTGCTCAAACATGGGTATTAAACACACCTTCTCTGCTCCAAGAACACCTCAACAGAATGGGATTGTAGAAAGAAGAAATAGAACTATTCAAGAAATGGCTAGAACTATGTTAAATGAATATAGCCTACCTATATATTTCTGGGCAGAAGCTGTTAATACAGCTTGTTATATAATGAATAGAATTTTAATAAGACCTATTTTGAAAAAGACACCCTATGAACTATGGAATAACAGAAAACCTAAAGTAAATTACTTTAATGTTTTTGGATGCAAGGTTTACATCTTGAATACCAAAGATAATCTTGGTAAATTTGATCCAAAATCTGATAAAGGTATTTTCTTAGGATATTCTGCAACCTCCAAAGCTTATAGAGTCTATAATAAAAAGTCAAGGATTGTTGAAGAATCAGTTCATGTGAAATTTGATGAATCTGATCCTTTTGAGAAAAGGATAGAACAAATAGATGAACCTGATTCTAATGAAAACATGAGACTTGAGAATTTAAAGAATGATTTTGAAAATGATATAAAAGAAATTCAGTCCAGTTCAGAAGAACATGACACTGAATAACCTTTGAATGTAATGCCTAGACAGTCTAGAACCTTAAAGAATCACCCTTTAAAATCTGTGATAGGTGACTTAGAGACTGGTATTCAAACTAGAAGAAACCTTGGAAACATAGTTGAATTCTCTGCTTTCCTATCCCAACAAGAACCTAAGACCATAGAAGAAGCCTTAGATGATGAGAGCTGGGTAATAGCAATGCAGGATGAATTGAACCAGTTCAAGAGAAATAAGGTTTGGGAATTAGTTGAAAGACCACATGATTATCCAGTAATAGGAACTAAATGGGTCTTTAGGAATAAACAGGATGATCAAGGGATAATAACTAGAAATAAAGCAAGATTAGTAGCTAAAGGATATAATCAAGAAGAAGGAATAGATTATGATGAGACCTTTGCACCTGTAGCCAGGTTAGAAGCCATTAGAATCCTTTTAGCCTATGCATCTTATATGAATTTTAAATTATTTCAGATGGATGTTAAATCTGCCTTTTTAAATGGTTATTTAATGGAGGAAGTTTATGTTGAGCAACCTCCTAGTTTTGAAAATTCTCAAAAACCAGATTCTGTTTTCAAACTTACTAAAGCTCTTTATGGCCTTAAACAAGCACCCAGAGCTTGGTATGAAAGACTAAGTTCTTTTCTTTTGAAAAATGATTTTACTGTTGGACTGGCAGAACCAACACTCTTTCAGAAAACTGTGAAAAATAATGTTTTGTTGGTTCAAATTTATGTTGATGATGTAATTTTTGGATCAACCAATAAAATTTTTTGTCATGAATTTTCAGAATTAATGCAAAAAGAATTTGAAATGAGTATGATGGGAGAATTAAATTTCTTTTTGGGTCTTCAAATATTTCAAAAAGATTTTGGAAATGTTTTAAATCAATGCAAATACATTATTGATTTACTTAAGAAATTTGGACTTGAAAACAGCAAGCCATTTACAACTCCTATGTGTACTAATATAAAACTTGATTTGGATGAAACTGGAAAATCAGTGGACAACAAGTTATATAGAGGTATGATTGGTAGTTTGTTATATCTTACTGCTAGTAGACCAGATATAATGTATTCAGTATGTCTTTGTGCTCGATTTCAATAAAATCCCAAAGAATCCCATTTAACTGCTGTTAAAAGAATTTTTAGATATTTAAAAGGTATTATTTATCAATCTATGCTTTATCCAAAAACCTCTGATTTTAATTTAATTTCATATTCGGATGCTGACTTTGGAAGCTGTAGATTAGACAGGAAGAGTACTTCAGGAACATGTCACTTTTTAGGGAAGTCTTTAGTATCATGGTCTAGTAAGAAACAACACTCAGTTGCCCTGTCAACAGCCGAGGCAGAATATGTGTCTGCAGGTAGTTGCTGTGCACAGGTGTTGTGGATGAAAAACACTCTTATGGACTTTGGATTAAATTTCAATAATACACCTATTTTATGTGATAATACTAGTGCAATTAATATTTCAAAAAATCCTATTAGTCATTCTAGAACTAAGCACATTGATATAAGACATCACTTTTTAAGAGATCATGTGTTTAAAAAGGATATATTTTTAGAATTTGTAAATACAGAAAATCAATTAGTAGATATTTTTACTAAACCACTTCCCACGGCAAGGTTTGAATTTATTAAGGGGGAGTTAGGTTTATTTAATTTTAAATAGTTTTTTTTTTAAATCTTATTCTGTTTTCGAATTCTGCTTAATTTCTGTTTTCCGCTATAAGTAATTTTATTTTGTTTTAAATAAAAGTAATGATTAGTGATTACACGGGAATCAAGGCTGTCAGAACCGTTTCACCTTCTAAACTGCTTCACCTTTTTCGGAAACCCTTTCGAAAACCTAAAACCGCACATCTGCTCCAAAACCCTTTTCTGAATCTTCAAACCCTAAACTTACGAACCTTCAGAAATCGTTGTTGGAATGGCAAATACTAAGCGTCCAGATGAAGCCGAGAGCAGTGCTGCAAAGAAACCTAAGGTAGTTAGTCGGAAAATACTGCAAGGTAAAGTCATAGATTTAGAGTGGCTGTTTGAAACTAATTTACTGTTGAAGAAAGCGTTGTCGTTTCAAAGCCTTGAGCAAGCTTTTAATAGTGAAAATTCTGAGTTTCTATATGAGGCAGAAATGAGACATTTCTTTAGAACTGTTCAGTTTAGCCTTGGAGATACAGAGGATAGTTTATTGGCTCAAATAGAGGATAAGGACATTTCAATATCATCTGTAGAGATAAGTCAAATTCTTAACTGCCCTCATGAAGGAGTTTTTCATTTCGATTTACGGAATATTGGAGATTCTGTACATAAGTCTGAAGACATTATGTCTTTTCTGTTTGGAACCAGAGTGATAAAGAAGATGTTTATTAAGGATTTGGAGCCCGATCAGAAAATTTTGGTAAAATTTGTTCAGACTGGTTTAGCACCAAGAATGGCTGAGATGGAGAAAATCCTATACCCTGAAATGTACATAATGTATCTTCTGATGTGTGATATTAAGTTTAATTTTCCTCGGTTTATGATAAGATATTTGAGTTACTGCTGTCAGAGTGAAGCAAGAATGACCTTTTTCCCTTATGGAAGGTTCATTTCTTTGTTTTTGTTTAAAAGAGGAATGATCAGATTGGTAGATGCTGGGGTGAAATGTCACCACAGTAATGTTTTTAATGCTGGAACTTTGAGGAAAGTAGGATACTTCTGGAGCACAATTAAAGGAAAACTCATACCTGTTGGAGCTGTGGAAAACTCGGAGAGTGCTCAGGCTCAACCGGCTAAGTCCAAGGAGGGACAAGCAGAATCAAGAGTTAGTACAGTGGCAAGGAGAATTAGTTTTGAGATGGAGGAAGTTGAGGAAGAGAGAAGTCAAGAAGGACTTCAATCTAGAAGGAAGAGGTCAATTGATGAAGAAATTATCTCTCCTGCCTTGAAATCCTCTGAACCGTTATTTTCTTATTCATTTGTGAGAGAAGCTGTTGTTGAGCAGACTGCACCGATAGAGGAACCAGCAGCTCAAACAGAAACTCAAAAAGAACCTCAATCTGCTGCTGTGGCTGTTGAAAAAGTAATTCAACAAGAACAACTTATGGAGGTAGTGCCTGGTGAAGAAGTGGCCCGACCTCAAGATTTACATGAAAATATTGTTCTTGACCAATCAGTAGAAGTCAGAGAGACTACTGTTCGTGATGAACACACTTCTGAAGCTAAAACAGAGGTACTTCAGGAAGATTTTTCAGTGGAAGAGTTTCAGGCTTCAAAAGATAGTTCAGTGGATCAACCTTTTCAGGACAAGGACAAAGAACAGTCAGATGCAGATTCCTTACCACTTTCCCTGCTTCATCAACCTAATTCTGGACATGAGAATCGAGCACAGGGTGCCCCTGATTCGAGAAAAGAAGAAGTTGTTGAGTTGTACAAGCGTATCTCTCAGTTAGAATCTGAGAATGTTAGTCTCAGAAATTCTCTGAACTTAGAGCAGTTGAAGTTTCAGAAGCTGAAAGAATGTACTGTTTCAAGACAGGAAGTGGATTTGTTTAAGACTGATATGCTGCATGCTGTTGATCAGTTAAAATCAGAGATTGTAAAGAAAGATGATTTGTCTGAGTTGAAGATTTACATGGAGAATAAATTTGAGTCTGTTGCAAACAGTGCTGTGAGTGGATCAGGCTCTTCACCTGATTTGATTCGGAAATTTCAAGCAATTACTGCAGAAATGAGCAATATGAGTGACAGATTACACGATCTTCAGTGTAATAGTGCCCCTTTGTGAGTTTTTCTAGATAATCAGAGATTTTTAGTGGATCAGTTGACATCTGGAGAGCAACCGATTAGGATTCTTTTGAATCAGTTATCAGAAAAACTGGCTCTTTTTGTTGAAAAAGAAGAAAGAATTCATGAGTTTTTCAGAGTTAATTTGATTGAAGATATTCATATGACTCAAGAGAACAGAGATCTTATCATCAAGTTAGGAGATGGGATCATGAAGAGGCTCAGAGAACAGTTTACAGAGATAAAGACCGTGATTCAAAGGAGATAGACACCTTTTTCCCTGTCTTATCTATGAACCTTGATTCCTCTGTATATCACAATCGTTTATATATAACAGCTTGTGAGTGGAAATTCTTTTCTTACTTCTTTTTTGTTTTGTTGTTTATTGATTTATGATTGAGTTAGCCAGTATAACAAATTCACTTATTCATACACAGTTAATTATAGCATTTACTTATAGTTCAGTGCAATATTGAATGTGTTCAAATCCGTAATTTTTCATTCTTTTTGATATCACAAAAAGAGGGAGAATTTGGATAAACACAACATTTAAATTCATTTGTTTCCTATGAAGAAATTTGGATATATGGGTGAATTTGGATATATACGACATTTATCTTTTATCTATTTTTAGCTGAAAATTTATTTTTATGGGGGAGAAATTTTATTATAGTTAAATATTGTTTTAATCCTTTCAAAATTCTAAAATTTTATAAAACTAATTTTTCAATAAAGATTGCAATTAAATTAGTTCTATTATTTTATGGGTTTTGTGATCATCAAAAAGGGGGAGATTGTAACAGCCCAAGATTTTATGAAAAATATTCTTTTTAATTTCACTAATGTATTATGTTGTACGCTACACCAAAAGGAGCTTGCAAAACACGCATCCTCGACTTGCCTTGCATTACACGCAATCGCGACCTTCCTTGATAGCGTGTGTAATACGCAATACCGAGTTTCACTAAACAACGATATGCTATTAAAATATTATTAAAACTAGCAGTTATGAATAGTAATAACCACTTTTTGAAATTTTGTAAATCTTATTTTTCAAAATGGACTTCATTTTTGGATTCGGAATATCGAAATTAGCTTAGGTTGAAATTTTGGTGATTTTCGGATAACTTTCATTTTCCGATGAATAGTGAAAATTACTAAATTTTAGTTAAAAACAACTTTTTCAATCGAAATAATTAATAGTGATAAATTAGTAATTTGAGTGGTTTTAAAGTATATTTAGAATATATTTTTACAATTTAATACAATGTTGGTCATTCAATGTAATTTCACATTTAAACCAGACATAATCAAGTGTCAATCTTTTGATAGATATTGTTTCTTAAAAACACGCTACTTGTTTTAACAGCGGGATTTAATTATAAAATTAATTAATGCAACTTATATGTTATTAATTTGGTAGAATAGAATTCATTTTTGAATTCGGAATATGAAATATAGCTTAGGATGAAATTTTGGCATTTTTCTGAAAAACATCAATTTTTGATGAATAGTGAAACTACTAAGTGGTAGTTAAAAAAACTGAATTTTTCATAAAACTTAATTTTACCGCTTCTGTGAATAGAATTTCAAAAATCCGAGAGACACGTTTGATGTCATTATGTAAAATGTGGTTCAATGAGATGAAAATAATTTTTGGTGAATAGTAACTTTTTACTTTTTTTACCGTGGTTAATAGTAAATAGGGTAACTAAGGGTAAAAATGATATTACTATTACCCTAACACATGTCCTAATTCTATTGGAAAAGTTTAATTCGACCAAAAACAAATTTAGGAATAAAATATGACCATTTAGGCTCACCTGGGTTAGATTAGGACATTTATTATTAATTTATTTAAAGAAGGGTTAAAATAGTTAAAATCAAAGTTTAATAAGTAAATCATTTTTAATATGGGTTTATACATAAGATAAATTCGATTGTAAATATTCATTAGAAAGATAAAACGATTTCCTAAATAATGATATTTTATTTATAATTTTTAGACTTTAAATAAATTAATTTATTTATGACACAACGATGATGCAGTAATTACCCTTTTTAAGGAAATATTAACATAATTGATGTTATAAATGCTCAAATGAATGTAATTTGAGACTTTTTATGAATTACACTAATTTTATAGGTTACTATGATATATTAGTGTTGATTTAAGCAACTTGGTTTGAACATATAATTCTTATATGACTTTCAAAAAAATCATATATCAAATAGTGTCAAAATTGACACAAAATAGTTTTTAAATCAAATATTATATTATTAATTGTTATTTTATTCCTAAAAATCTAAGGTTCGTCCAAATAACTTAGATAAGGATATATATATTAATAATAAACAATTTGGGGTTCGTTTGGCATGTTATAGTAAGTGTATTAACCTTATAGTGAAAGAAAACAAAAAGACACGGTAAAAGTTAAATTATTTAACTTAGGGTTAAATCTAATTGATAAGGTTAAAATAATACCCTAAACTTGTCTAAATCTTATTGGTTGATAGTATTTCGACCCATCCCCACTTTAGCTTCGAAATAAGACCCTTTTGAACCATTATAAACCGATTTTGACTTTAATATAAAATAATATTTTGAGATATTCCTAAGGTGCCCCTCTCCTCCCTTATAAAAGGACACCTCCTCCCCCTCCTCCTCACACCAATTTGAGCACTCAAGCTCGGCCAACCCCTACCAAAATCTCTTATCCACTTCCCTAGTAACATCCTACAGGTTCTGGTCTTCCTCAAAGACCAATTTTAGTGCCCTAAGAGGAGGTCTCAAAGAGGCGCTTCAAAGAAGAGGTAATTACCGTTACCAATTCTTTCATCTTTATTTCTTCTTCCACTTCTTCTTCTTAGGTTGTTTCATTATGAAGTAATAACATCAGTATCACTAATATATGGATATTTTATTATAAGTATGAAACAACCCTATTTCACCATCTATCCATCCTACGGAAAAAGAAATCACCGCGCGTGCGTACGTACGGAATACCGTCTCCACGCCGTGGTGTAATCTATTTTCCACCACCACCTTACATGGATGGGTATAATGGTGTAAATAATAACTATACATAGTTATTAAAACATCATATTGATTCTGATATATTGTATAATCCACTCCAATTCAATTCAATATTTATGGAAATGATATCATCGCTCGTGCGTACGTACGGACTACCGTCTCCACGACGCGATGAGATTCATTCTTCATGTTAACCATTTAAGAATGATTATAAAGTATATATAATATGTACTAATGAAATATATGAAATAATAATGATACTTGATTTATTTATATATTTATGTATGTCATGTACTTAATTCCATTCAATTCAATAAGGAAACGAAAACAGCGTTCATGCGTACGTACGGACTACCGTCTCCATGAACGGTGTATTTCTTTCCATTTAATGATTTATTATATATATGTATATCCTGAATATATATATATAAATCATGTTTTATGTTCTGGAATTAAGTAATCATGATCTAAGTAATCATATGAATAATTACAAGTCAAAACACGGACGACAAATGAAACAATTTTACCCAAAACGCTCTTTAACATGGAATTTACAAAAGAACGGGTAATATAAAGTCATAAGTGAACCATATATGATATCATAACAATGAATATGATTCTGTAATAAGTAAATGACATTATTTAAATCATTATACAGGAGGTTTGGACACTTACGAAGCAAATCGGACCTAAGGTAAGGGAAATATCACAATCTCACTTTTATCCGAGATTGTTTTTACATTGGTAATTACTGGGGTGTATTTTATCATCCACATCCATGTTTACTCAATATGAAATATTATTTCCATCCACCTACAATTTTTTAAATCCATTTTTACCCTTCGGTGAGTTTTTAGTAATATGTATGAAAGGAATATATTTTTTTCGTACGAGGTACTTTTTGACTTTTCCGACAAAAGTATGAAGAATGTTTTTTTTTAACTTAAACGGCATGAACGGATTTTTATAGTTTTATAAAGCCTTATTTTCATGAAGCTTCCTCCAAAATATTTCATGACCATTTTTAATAAAATCTCTTTCTTTTAAAATTGCATGATGTCTTGTGAAAAGAAATTGATTTTGAAGAAGAAAGGATATTTTCCTCAAGAATTCATTTCAAGTGTTTTATCAAAATTATTTTACATCTATGAAAATAAAGGGTTCTGTTTCTATCCATATTTTTACATTGATTTGACTATGTTGTGATGGAATTATGTTTATGAATTCCTTTATCTTATATAAATGGTTTTATGATGTCATGTTGTTTTAAGAAATCCCATTTTTATTACATGGGTTATGAAATGATGTATGATTTATGATTTTGTGGCACACATAAGAATGGTATCATTATGAGATGGGTGGGACCTATATCTCCCTCCAATGCATTGGGTAAAGATTTTATATCTAATTAGATAGACATGGCTGGAATGGTAGGTTATACCGGTTCAGTGAAACAGGACTGAAACGAGGGTTACTCGATTCAGAAAGGGACTTTGTCCACTAAGATAGTTTTGGCAATGAGTCTTGACTAACAAGAAATTATTTTCTATGATTATGTGTGAATGCCACAAAGTTTCATGTTTTAAGTTATGATTATTGTGATTACATTTCACTACTATGATTTATCCCATGTTATGAAATTATGCTCTCTTTTGCAGGTTAAGATTTCCAAAAGTTATGTTCTTATGAATATGATGTGATTGATTTTGCTTTTGTTTACCCTTACTGAGCATTTGAGCTCACCCTTTTATGTTTTCTTTTCCCCAGGATATAAATAAAGGTTTTAGGTTAAAAAAAGGAAGATCTTTATAGGAGATGTTGAAGTTCTTTCACCACGATTAGAAGATTACGTTCCGAGTTTCCAAAGACACTAAACTATTACGATCCTTGTGTGTGTGTTTTTGTTTTTACTAAGTATTCCGCAAAAGTAATGTAATGTCAATGTATGTCAGGCTTCGGGTCTCTACAGAGATTGTTGAGCAATGTATTGTTTTCAAACAATTCAAAATAATGTTTTTTAAAGGGGGAGATTATTTTAAATAATACTCTGTCTCTTTATGATGATTTTGATGCTCACAAATACCCTTAATTATTTACTAATTATTTCGTTGAGTATTTTTTAGGAATTTATTTTATTTATTTATTTCATAAAACGATATTTCATACTTCATTTATTCCGAGATCAATTTTAGCGCGTTCTGGAATCACTGTAGCGCGAGATCAATTTTAGCGCGTTCTGGAATCACTGTAGCGCGAGATCAGTTTTAGCGCGTACTGGAATCACTGTTCATACCCTACGTTGATGAACGTAACGTATGGATGAAAAGTTTACTTTTTATGTTAAAAGAAACGTATGGTTAAGGAACCTTACGTTATTTTGAAACGTATAGTTAATGAACCTTAAGTTGTTGAAAAGTATGGAAGAAGAACATTACGTTTGAAAGGAACCTTACGTTTTTGTTGTTGGACAAGTATGGAAGAGAAACCGTACGTTAGTTTTCAGTGTTGAGTTTGTTTCTCAAAAGTATGGATCATCAACCTTACTTTTATAATCAACCGTACGTTCTTTGGAGAGTTGAAGCAAGACAAAGTATGGATGATCAACCCTACGTTTGAATGCTGAAGAGAAAGTATGTACGTTCTGAACCTTACGTTCTGAACCTTACGTTTCTGAACCTTACATTTGTGAACCTTACGTTTGTGAACCCTACGTTTGGAGCCACGTCATCAACCCTACGTTTGGTGTCGGGATATTTTTGACAGACGATATTTCCTTTTGCATTGGTCAAACAGGCGGATTATTAAGCGGATTTCGAGCCGATTCTTAAGTACGACTTTGACTGAATCAAAGACAATTTTCAACGGATTAATGATTGATTTAAACGGAGCTTTTTTTGCCGATTCTTCAGGGGAGTTACAACGGCTCTGTTATTTCATTTTTTTTTAATATCGCGAATCTAAAGGAGATTTTCATGGATCTATTTATGCGGAAGATTTTCTCAGATTTGAATATATATGTTCTATCTTGGAAACTTCGGATATATATATATACAGTAAAGTGTATGAAATATATAGATTGATCTTTTAATGAGCAAGAAACAGAGACTGTGTGAAGTCGTTCTTTTCTGGTGATCGAGAAGAAGTGTAAAACCTTTTTTACCGAAGGAAGATCTTGATAGCAGATTCACGTGTTCTACATCGACTATCTGTTGTGAATCTACTGCTGCTGAAGTTGTGAAGTTTCTTGTAATATCTATTGCAACTGGATCGACTCAGAACTGTTTTGATTACATATCTTTATTTTCTGAAGACGAAGATCTATCTACTGTCAATTGCATTCTGTTGCAATTGTGAAGAACAACTGGAGAAGTGTTTTCTTTATCGAAACCCTTTTTATTTTTGAGTGATCAGCTTCTCGTTCTAAGCTGTGTGGGATCGTGTTTGAACCAGGAAGGCTGTGTTTGCCTGAAACTTGTAAAGGTGTCAACTGCCTGTACTCAGTTGTGAACAGGTCTGTGGAAACGAGGACCAGATAGTGAAAATCGCCAAGCTCGTGGATTTGAGCGTTGGTGGAGTGGACTAGGGGCCTTCTGTTCCCCGAACCACTATACTTCTGTGTGTTCATGCTTTTACTTTTTCCGCTGCATATTTAATCGTGCTAAAGCATAGTGGACAGAATTTGTCTAAATTGAAGAGATTGTAATAATTTTGAAAAGACACAATTCACCCCCCCTCTTGTGTGTAATCCGTAGATTCAGATCCAACAGTCTGATGAATATATCGCACTGGTTTGTGGGTAGGACAAACCAAGGGTATCATGTAAGAGGTTCTTTGTACAATAAGTTCTGGTAAAACTAATTTTACCTTGTTCTAATTCCCCGTGCTAGTCTTTATTGATTAGAACCATTGTTAAGGAAGGGAAGCCCATGCTAGTCTTTATTGATTAGGGGTTGGTCGAATTCCTTTTGTAGGCGTTTCTTATTTGAAACCATGAGAGGAATTTAGTTTCTTTATTCAACATAAATTTATTTTTTTATGTGTTAGAGAATTACCTAGAACGTTATAGTGGACTTGGGTGAAGCACTAGGGAAATAAGAGCATCAGATTACCATCAGTAAATTTTTTCCATCCAAATTAGGTACCCAAGGGTCCACTTTGTATACTAATATGAAACCTAGGTTAGGGAGTTACTCCATGCTTGTTTTCCATCATATTTGTCCACATTATCTATTAGTGCTAACTAATGTGAATTCCTTTCTCCACTAGTACCCTATGTGCTGACACAAATCCCTTTACAAAAGTTTTCCAACTTCTGAGAGTCATAATGTTTTATCTGTGCGTCCGTTTAGGCTCCACGACTAGTCAAATATAAGATCTTAAAGATATCTATACTTATTGATATGAAAAATAATCAAAATATTCTCAAAATAAACTCAAAATATGAATTTTTAATGCGTCGACACATTTTTTTCAACGATCTTGTAAATACATCGTTTACCTTTGGAGGGGAGGTCCTTCACACTTATCCATAATTGTAGAGTATTATTTTGAAACATGGATATCAATCCTTCATCTTTTTCCAACATTGATACACATATCTACTCAAACATGACATTTTTTTTCTAAGTGATGGTCATGACATTAATTATGCAGAAAAGTTCATGAAATGCATTTTGCAGTGTCAAAAAAAACATCATCATTTATTTTTTATCACATAATAAAGAAACCATAAAAACAAGTAATCTTAGGTTATTGGCTCATGTACTTAAATGATTTGGTTTTTTTATCACGTAGTTCCATAAGTTGTAGAAATCTTCTAATTTGACCTCCTGGTAAATATTCCCATTAAAATAAATGTTTTATCATGTTCACCGTATTTAGAACTTAAACCAAAATAATATTGGGTTATGACATGGTTATGGAATCCATAAATTATCAAAAAGAAACAATACATGCAAGAAAAAATATTTGAAAGTGTATATATAATAATTTATAGTCTTGGGAAGCTTGAGATCACCTAAGGGAAAGGTAAAATATGATGTGATCAGTTTTATTTAAGGTTTTTTGCCATGAAATTATTATTTGTTCTAGTTTACAAAAGATTATGATGAGAATAACTTGTAGCCATGTTTTTCTAAGGAGGAAAATTCATGTGTATAATATAATAATATGATGAAATGTGATATAAAACCATAGAAAAGTGATAAAAATATGAAATTTTATGAAATTAAATAATATATTCACCAAGTCCCTTCCTATTTTTTGATGGATTAATGGTGCTTCTCCAACACTCACAAAAACTACTTATAAATTAACATCAAATCTCAACAAAACAGTTACTTCCATAAAAAATATACATCAACGTGTGATAGGAACTCTTTTTGTCGTAGTCCTTGTGTTTAGAAGAATAAAAGTGACCTTCCAACTAGAACATCTACACTAATCTATAATAGTATTAAAAATTCATTCATTTATCCTCAAAATCATATTATTATCTTCGTTAACTTATCTAATTATGATTGTATTTTTATAAGTCCTGAAAAATTATTCAAAAACATTATATAAATCCTATAGACTGTTTTGGAAACTTTTAGGCCTAAAATGTATATGGCACCATGATCAAGGCTCAGTGCATAATATAATCATCGATCAATGCCTCATTTGGAAAATACTAGGTGTTTAAAGGGAATTTATCTATAAATAAATAGACAAACTCTACCATTTAACTTGTATACAAAAATAATGGTACATATGGGATTGAAAAAATAAAGAGGAAAAGTTCCTAAGAATAGTAAATCACACCTTATCTAAGCTCTACAGACTCCTACATGTGATTTATGAACTAAAATATAAAGAATATGAGATATAAGTAAGGAATGTATTTTATCTAAATATTTCATGAGTAATACCTCATGAGTGAAAACATTGATAAGACATTTAATTTACATATTGGTAGAGAACACCATTTGATAAATATTTTAATGTTAGTTGGGTGAAGGGTGTACTCACTATACCCATTCAATTCAAGGAGACTTCGCCCATCTATATTGTTTACCCGATTTCCAAGAATCTCCCATCTCTTATGATAATCCAAACCCCCGAATTTCATTATGATCCAAATATTCAAATATTTCCCAATCATTTCTGAGCCCCCAAGAATCATTATTACAAAAGCCTTTTTCAAGGTCACCTGTCTTGTATTATTCCTCACATTTTACACATATTGATCAATTAACATTAATAGATCAATTTTTTCATTCTCAAGGACCTAAGAAGGTAATTTCAACATGCCCCATTCCTTTAGTATTTCATTCTCCATACATTGTCATCTTATATAAATTTTCATGTTATATGATCATGTGGATAATTGAAAAAAAGAGATTTAATATCATACAATAGATATCCCCATGGAAATCCTCTTCCAACTATTTTCCCTCAATATGTGGAAAATAAAATATCCCCAATATGGTAAGAACATTTATCTTTATGAGAATATGGAATGCCTCTCTCGAAAAAATTATCATATGGTTTTATCCCAAACTCTTACATCCTATGATTAATTGTATTCCATTTCACTTGTTCCTTCACGCAACATACATACGAGCTCCTTTTAGGGTTGTGTTTTCAGAATCCCTATTCTAGGTATCTTGGGATAACTTTATTGGTGTAAATCCCAATTTTGATAGGAAACACATCACTGATATTTTTTTAAGGTTTTATCTTTTTTAACACCATTATAATTTTCCTATTTATATGTCTTTAAACTATAATTCAAAACAGGTCTTTGTCACATGACCCTAAAAGGCATGGAATAATGGTAGTCATCACATTACCATACATTATATGATGTAATTTCCATATTAAAAAAATAAAAATATACATGTTACGATCACTTAGATGGAGTTTAATTATAAGTTTCGTTATCAAGGGTTAGTTTGACTCCAAAATAAAAAGCACTCAATCAATATGTTATACCTTCTTGTTAGTGTAATATTTGTAAGCCTATTTTATCTAAGTCAAGTGGAACTCCATGTACATGGATTTAACCAATAACCAAAAACTACCTTGGTTTTTATACCCTCAATAGATATATAAAATATTTTGTTTAAATATAAAATAAACTATAAAACATAATATATTAAAAATTACCATGTCATAGTTTTTTTGGGTTATGGTTCTTGAAATCATATCATAGTGATGGTGTTTGAATAATGTTGGATATCATTCATTCATTTATACTATTATGATTATCATCTCATTTTTTATGATGATATATCATTTAGTGATGTATAGATGGATTATTGACTGTTAAAAGATATTAATAATCATATCATATAATAAGTAACTACTGTAAATAGTATCCATGGTGGTTATAAAAGTTTATATTTTCATAATGTATAAAATGGATGAATATAATAAGAGAAAAAATCAAATAAAGGAATAATAAAATAGATTTTTTAGACCCTATTAGATGATACTATAGTTTATTATCTAAAACCCAAATTTCTATCTAATTATCTTACATTCATTTTTCTTTATGGAGGAGGTACTAGAACACTTTTGAAGGATAAAGGGACTTACAAAATCATTTAGTGATTCCATTAGTTAATAAATGCCCTTGGAGGCAAGAACTCATATATTTATATTAATGGATCTCCATAAAATTCACTGTGAGACAACATTTAATAGGGATATTGAAATTTTTTTGTTTTATGTTTTTCATTTAATTATATTTATTCCACTCTGGGTGGATCACGTATGTCAGTTTTTTATTTTCATATAAACCATTAGTGCACAAAAATATCCTCTAAATCCATCAATGTTCTCAAAGATAGTAATGCTATGTAATTTATACGATAAATATTGTAAAAATGAGAAAATAAAGAAATTTATTGGAAAAACATAACCATTTTTATATAACCATCTCAACGTTTATGAACATTTTTCAAAAAAACATCTAGGTTTATAAAAACACATCAGATTTATTGAAAAATTCATAAATGTAGTATTCTTTTGAAAAAAATCATTGATTTATCATCATAAAATATAGCATCATTTTTTAAATTTTAACATCCTGGTTTCCTAACTAAAGTGATCATGTTTCATAGAAATGATATTACATCGAGTAAAATCCATGACATGGAAAAAAATGGTTTTTTATGGCGTGAATATTAAATAAAAAATAATTTTCTAATAAAGTATATCATGGAATAAAAAAGGAACATCAGGAACCTTTTAGTCTAAATTGAATTGGGTATGGAAACTATGGTGTCATTCTTTATTGTGGTTTGTACAAATTAAATAAGAAAACATTAAAAAACTTATATAGTGTGGGCCCTGATGTTGTTTTACCATATCAAATGTGGTTTTTATTATTAAATTTTTAATTTTGTAATATCTCCTGTTAAATATTTTTAAATTTATATTTATTTGTGATGTTTTTATTTAATATTCATATATATATATATATATTAATTTTATATTAAAAGAATCTAAAAAAATTTAGTGATTTATACAATTTGTTTACATGTAATATTTTGTCTTGTTTTGAGTTTTTTTATTTCATTGAGAGTTTTTGGGTAAAATTTTAGAATATTGTAAAGAAGAAGGGCAGTTCCAGATTGGCACATTATTTTTCCAAATCGTGCACCGCGTCCTAGAAAACCATGAAAACCCAGGTAGAGGGGATTTTTATGACAGGAAGCCAGTTTTTCAGACCATATTCCCTATTAGGAGAAACTATACACCCCATCCCATAAAAAGAGGCACATAGTTAAGGTGTATGTTTAGGAGAAAATTGTTGCCCCGAGTAGGAAACCATGTATACGATATTTTAATCCCGTGAAAATTAGATTTAAATTTACCCAAACCCCCAAAACTCAGACAAATCAACCCTTGCTTAGACAAAGTCATTATATATCGTTTTTAGTTCCTCTTCCATGGATTTTAATCACCAAAAACCTTTGTTCTTAGAGAATAAATGGGAGGACTGAAGATATTCACCTCCCTGTGTATGTGTTTTTATTTTTTCGTTAGATATCTCTCTCTCCTTCTCCTCTTTAGAGATAAAATAGTGATGTTTATGTGATATTATTTGAATATATAGATCTAAGTTTGTTATATCTTGATTTATTTGATCTTGGATCTAATTTATAGATCTGTATCATGTTCTTCATTGTGATTTGGTGGTTCCTCTTCAAATTGGGTATATCTGTTCGCAACTATTCATTTTCAAAAATTAGGTAGGTAGTCTAAACTCTAATCCCATTCACTTGATTTCAATTACTTTTATGACATTCTATAATTTCTATCCGGTGATTTACAATTAAATTTCCAAAATTTAATTAATCAAGGGATTACGAAATTGGGGATATTAACATTGTAGAATTGGAAAAATTAATAGTTGAATTGATTATTTGGATATTGGGATTGTGAAATTTACTAAATTTTATTCATTAATTATGTAATTAATTAAAGGTTTCTATAAGTGAAACTGGGTTAATTAATTATTTAATTAATTAATTGAGATTATTTATCTTTTGATACTGATTGAATTAGAATATATAATTTTTTAATTAATTAATGTAATTAATGTGATCAATTAATTGGTGAATTAATTGGAGATATTTATGTGAATAATTAATTATTTAACTAATCAATCGAATTAATGTGATAAATTAATTGGTGATTTAATTGAAGGGATAGATGTGATTAATTAATTATTTAAATAATTAATGAAATAATGTAATTATGAATTTATTATATTTTGATTAATTAACTATTGAATAAATTAATGTGATATTGTGATGTGAAATTTGATAAGGGATTTAATGTTGATAGACCTTGATAGTTGTGATATATGGGAAATTGCGACACAATTGATATTGTCATATAGGTGTTTGATTGATATACAAGTGTAGGATATGATCTAATGATACAAATACCCATAAGTGATTTTTTGATATACGAGTGTGGGGAACATACTAACACTCCCAAAACCTGTGTGGTCCTAGCCATGATGTTATAGGACCAAAGGCATGCATGAAAATTTTATGGGATAGGGACGGATACTCCATATACCCATGGGTTGTGGGATAGAGATAGATGTTCTGAATACTCATAGGGTGTTATACATGATGTTCTATGCCCAAAATATTGGCATTTGACTATGGTTCCAATTAGCCATATTATAAATTATAATGAAATGGATAATGAAATCCAACTTTTGATAACTATTTTTGAATTGTAATAATGAATGGTAACAATAGTATTTAGATATATGACATCCCTTGGGGATAGTTTAGACTTCACCATGGCCCAATGAAGGTATTGAGGTTTGGGTATCCTTGAGAACCTAGTGGTTATGTGGTTAAATAAATATTAATTGAATAAATATCAACTATTAACTTTATTTCTTTTATTTTATTATTTATACAATTGCATACACTCTTATAGACAATATATTTTTATACATAGTTTGTTTTCACCTTTTGATTTATAACAATACCCTACCAGGGCTGCCTGATTGGTACCCAAATAGAAATCATGTTAGCATGATAGGATAAAGGAAAATTCTATGTGTTAGATGGATGATTTGGGATGGTGCATGGATAATGGAACCACAGGTGGTTTGGTCCCAACTTGGGAGTTCTCAATGTCATCACATTTGGGTTTGTATTTTTACAGTTGGAATGTACTTTGGTATAGAATATCTACTGTTTAGATTTGATATTGTATTTCCTTTTTTGATCATTGTGTGATACTGATGTTGTTAAGGTTATGGTAATATTATTTGGTTATTCTGTTTTGTTTTTGCAATGGTGTTACTATAGAAAAGATGGTATATTCACCCCATGATTGATATTGGACTCTCACTACTAGTTAGTTACCTATGGAATATGGACATGTGACACTGAGGTCACATTGTCAACGGGATCAGGTTACCGGTGTGTGAGACCTATTCCATGATGTTACAAAGTGGTATCAAATCTGATTTTTCATTTCTTTTTTGTTATCTTGTTATTTGGTAAAGGTATATGGGAGACTTGGAAGAGTTAGGACTTCATTATGAGCTTGTTCATGGGAGTTTCTAATCCTTGAACTAAGGAAAACCCAAGTACCCAGGGTGGGATTATTGTTATTGTCGTTTTCTGTTACTGTTGGATGTTAATTCACCTTGCGTGATGCAATTGTTGTGTGAATTTATTATTGTTTTTAGGATTTTCGGACCATTGAAACATAGCCTGGTATAGCATGAGAGATGAGTATTCATGAACCATTCTAGGAACTCAGGAATTATTATGACATGCATCACTTTATGTACACATGAAAAATGGGTTTTGGGTATGATTTTTAAATAGAATTATTTTCTGTTACTATTTGTCTAAACTGAAAAATAGCCCCTAATATAAATTGAATGTTTTAAAATGGTAAGAAATGTTATATTTCGATGTCTAATGAAAAACTTGAATAACGAGAATGTTATTACCCTTATTAACCATAATCTTATTTTAGTATGGTTAAGTTTATTGATAGTACCTCAGTTTTGACCCAGCGGTTGGGTCGGGGAAATGAGTTGTTATTGCTAATTTTGAATTCTGGTGAATTTTTTACTACTGTGTTGTGTGTCCTATGGTGTGTTATTTGAAATGAATAATTATTTCCCCATGATGAGGCATTTTGAGAGGAAAATAGGAGGACATTACCAATGAAGATCCCCTGGTGTTGGAACCTGGGGCATTGGTAGTTTCGGGTGATGAATTTAGAGAGACGTTCCAAGAGAACATTTCACACTTCAGACAATTAACAGAAAGAGGTCGATGGAGAGTTTCGAAAAACATTTCTGATTAGATAATGGATTTCTAGTTGCAGAACCCTACAGCATTTATTAGAGGTGTGAACCTATGGTACATGAGTTCGATATTGAGTCTATATGAACTACACTTGACTACATGGAGACTTATTTTGATAGGAGAGTCATATTATTTTCTTACATTCTATGTGGGGAGGTGAAAGGGATGGTGGGACATCTATACTCAGGATGAACAACTGGGATCAATTGAATGGAAGGACCTTTAGGAGATGTTTTTGGAGAAATCTTATCCTAAGGCCCTCATGAAAGATAGAGAATATGATTTCATGAGGTTGACTCCAGGGAGCATGTTTATGATGTACTATGCTGGACACATCACAGATTTATAGCACCTTTATCCAAAATTGGCAAGAGATGAAGCTATAGTGGAGAAGTTGTTTCTGGATGAGCTTAAATGTGAAATTATTTCTAAAGTGAATATCATTATTCTAAATAATTTTTTAGTAGTGGAGAATCATGATCTCAAATATAAGGGAAACCTAACGGAGGCTTCTAATGGTTGAATAGATGTTTCTTCTGGATAATTTAAAGGTATTAGTTCTAAGATAAGGATTCATTGTGTTGAGAATTTTAGCCATGGAAGTGGGAAATAGAGTAGATGAATAGATGGATCAGATATTTATGATCTTACCTAGGTTCATTTCCACCAGTGTAGTTGCCCAGTCCACTTTTGTAAACAGTATCCCAAACCATCAGTATAGTGATGATCTAAAACAGAATGGAAAATCTATAGATGTACTATAAGAACCCATGATAGACAGGATGTAATGGAAGAGCAAGATAGATCTATAGTGTAGGAATGTGATCATTTGTACTATATGAATTAAGAAATTGGAGTTCTACTAGATTATGTAGTAGTGGAAGAGGACAAAAATATTCAAGATTGTAAGACTCAACTGGAACAGTTGAAAGATAAGGGGTTTATCCATCCAAGTATGTCACCTTGGGGTTCACATAATTTGTTTCCTAAGAAGGTTTATGGAACTATAGGATTATTTTTTGATTATTTTAAGTTTAACCACATGAATGTGAATAAATGATATCCTCATTTTCATATAAATGATATCTTTGACCAGTTAAGGGGAGCTTGTTTCAACTTGAAGAATGAATTGAGATCATGGTATCATCAGCTAATAGCTCGACCTTCAGATATATCGAGGAATACTAACAGAAGAATGTACGGACTATATAATTTTTTCATATTTCCATTTGGGTTAACAAGCACACCAACAATATTTATGACCATGGTGAACATAATCTCTCATCCATAACCGGATCAGTTTGTGGTAGTTCTTTTTGATGAAATCTTTGTGTACTCGAAGACTCAAGATGATATTGCCCAATATCATGGCATCATCCAAAGTAAACTGAGAGAAAATCGGCTATATGATAAGATATCAAAGTGTTAGTTTTGTATTAATCAGGTACCCTTATTAGGTAACATCACCTCGGAAGGTGTGTCTTTGGAACCCGAGATGGTTCAGGATGTTTTATGTTTGGAACATCCCAGGAATTTATTCTATATTCATATAATTCTATGATTGGATGTATAATACCCTAGGTTTATCTAAGTCTTTTCCAATCTATAAGCACCACTTTCAGGCTTGACCAATAAAGGGATAAATATTGAATGGTCAGAAGCATTCACGAAATCCATTAAGGAGTTGATGAAGAAATTGAAATTATCACCAATCTTGATCCTACCTTATCCAAGTAAGGTTTATTTATTATTTCATGATGGTTTTGGAATTGTACATGGATATTTGTTGATGTTGGGATATTGATTTATTTCATATTGGTCTCAGAAGTTGATGCAACATGAAAGAAACAACCCTACACACAACCCTGATTTAAGCATGAAAATTTAGACTCTAGCAATTCAAGAATCCAGTGATGAGTGGAAGATAATTATAGTTCTATATGAGATGCATGTTTTGGTTTAGAATATTCAGGAGAATATGATGCTCATATAAGTCTCAGTGGAGTATACTCTCTTGAGGTTGATGATAGGCAAGTAATATGAGAATATTTAATTATTGTCACTAAGGGAAATCCTTAAAGGTGGGGATACACCTTTATACTAGATGATATATTGGGATGAAATCATATATGTGAGGAATTGGTTTTTTTCATATGAGCATTCATGAGGAGATGATGGAGAAATTTGATTTTTTAAAGTGGGTGGTGGATCCATGGGTGACCAAAATGTACTATGACCTATGAAGAATGTTTTGGTGTATGATCATGGAAAAGGATATAGTATTTTTTGTGAAATAATGATACTCCTATCAATATATTATGGTTGAGAATTAAGGAACTAATGGGTTACTACATCCATTGACCATTTGAGTGTGAAAGTAGTATGAAGTAACCATGTAAATTGTGGTGGGTCTTCTTCGGATTTTTTATAATGGTGATTCTGATTGGGTGATTATGGACTGCTTGACTAAGGTATTTCACTTCTTACTAATACGATTGACTTATTCAGTGTGGAATTTGGGGTAATTATATATCAGAGAGATATTTTTTCGGAATGGGTTCCACATACTATAGTTTCAAAACATAACTAGTGGTTTACTCCATGATATTGGAAGGGTCTACAATGCTACTTATCACACTAGTTTTATTGAGTATGTCTTTCCATCCATTAACATATGGAAATTTGGACTGTAAGATACATTCTCTTGAGGATATGATTTGGGAATGTGTCCAGGACTTTGGTAGGGCTTTGGAGGAGCACCTAGTATTCGTGGAATTTTCATAAAACAATATCAGGATATGATATATATGGCACTATATGAGGAACTTTATGGTAGGCCATGAAGATCACCTTTATGCTATATGGAGGTGGGTGAGTCAGAGTTTTTGGGACCAAGTCTTATGCTGGATATGTCAGAGCAAGTTCAGTTGATTTGGAAGAATGTGGATATAAATAAAAGTAGAAAAAAATCGCATGTAGATTAACATCGAGGGACCCTATAATTTATAGATTGTTATCATGCATTCCATTGGGTGTTTCCTATATTAGGTCATTGTGGGATATAGAGATAGTTCATGTTGGTTCCCACATTAGTTTGTTCATTTGAGGTTGTGGAGACAATTGGGCCAGTGGCATACCAATGGGCTCCTCCATATAGATACAACGTTGTGCATGATGTTTTTCACATGTCACCACATCGTTTGTATCTCCACAAACCTTCTCATGTGATTGGTGTGGATGATGTTATGTTTGATATAGATGCGTCATTTGAGTTGAATCTAATACATGTGTTTTATTTTAATGAGAATGTGTCTTGGGGAAAGACAGTGATGATAGTTGAGTGTTGTGGAAACATGGGAATGTGCAGGAAGAAACATGGGGAAGATACATGGATATGAGGTCTTAGTGGACCAACCTTTTTGACCAAAAATCATAGAGGTTCTTGGGAGTAATGCTTGAGGATGAGCTATTAAAAGTAGGGGCGATTATACGATACCCAACATTTCAAGAGATTTATTTGGGTTTGTTTAGAGGTACTCTTTTGTATAATTTTGAGAGCTTTTTGGGTTATTTATTGTTTTGTTTTTGGGTTTAATTTTTGAAAATTTAAATGATTATTGAAAGTTCACAATTGGAGAAAGGTTTTCCCAAACTATATTCCCTAACTCAGTAAACCATGTGAACCTAGACAGAGGGGCTTCGCCTGGCTGGTGTATGGATTTTCAAACTATGCACCCTCTTAAGAGAAATCGTGCTCCCCCCCCCCCCCCCACTCCCCACCCCCTATATAAGAGGTGCATTTTTAAGTCACATAGTTAGGGGAAACTGAGTAACCCAAGCTATAAACCATGCGTATGAGATTTTAATCCCCTTAAATTAGATATAAAATTAACTGAACTCTTGAATCTCACCAAAATCAACCCTAACTCAGACCAACGCCTTATATATCATTTTTTGAGCCTCCATGATGGATTCCAAGACCTCCGAGACTCCTTTATTAAATAATTTAAAAGTGGATTGAATATATGCATCTCTCTGGGCATATCTTTTCCCCACAGATAGATCTCTCTCTCTCTCTCATCACTCCTTTTTCCAGATAAAAGAAGAATGTTTATTCACTGTGGGTTGTAGATACGAATCTATGTTTTATATATCTTGATTTTTTTGACCTTGGATCTAGGTTTCTGATCTTGGTCATGTTCTCTGTCATTATTCGGGGGTTCCTCTTTAAAGTGGGTATATCTTTTGGTGACTTTTCCTCATCAAACATGATGTAGGAGTTCTAAATTCCAATCCCATGGTCTTGATTTCAATAAAATTTGTGAAATTATAGAATTACTATTGGATGATTAGAAACTGAATTTCCAAAATTTAATTCACTAATTTGGTAGATTAATTAATTAATGGATGCTGAAATTTTTTATATTTGGATAGTATAATTAAAATCATAAATTATTGAATTAATTATAGGGATATAGGAATTAGAAAATTGACTGAATTTTATTATTTATTTATTTATTTAATAAATGGTTTTTGAAAGTGAAATTCAAATAATTAATGGTTTGGTTAATTAGGAGTCATTTTCATGATTTAGAAATAAATTTAATTGGATTAATTAATTGTAAATTAATTAATTTAATTGATGTGATAAATAAATTGGTGAGTTAATTGAATGGGTTTAAGTGATTAATTAATTTTATAATTAATTAATGATATTTATGTAATAAATTAATTTGTGAATTAATTTAATGTATATATGTAATTATTTGATTGTTGATTTAATTAATGGAATAACGTAATTATGCAATTGTTATATTTCGATTAATTAATTGTTGAATTGATTATTGTGAAATTATGATATGAAATATGATAAGGGGGTTAATGATTATTAACCTTGATTGTTGTGATATATAGGAAATTTTGATACATGTGATATTGTGATATGTGTGTTTGATTGAAATATAAGTGTGGTACATGGACTGATTCTCCAAATACTGATATGTGACTTATTGATATACGAGTTTACAACATGGTATGACAATCCAAATACCCATGGGATCCCTACCATGACATTCTACAACCAAATGTATGCCTGAAAATAGTTTTGTACATGGACTGATTCTCCAAATAATCATGGGGTGTGAGACATGGACTAATACTCTAAATACTCATGGGGTGCTAGTAATTATGTTCACTTCCCAAAATATTGGAATTGGAATATGGTTCCAATTATCCATATTATAAATTGAAATTAAATGGATAATGAAATCCCATTTGTGTTAAGAATATTTTAATTGTAATGATGAATGGTAACAAATGGAATTCAAATATATGATATCCCTTGGGGATAGTTAAGACTCTAGCACGGATTGAAGTAGTTAATGAGGTTTTAGTTTCCTGAAGAACCCTATGGTTATGTAGTTAAATAAAGTGTACTTGAATAAATATAAAATTTTTACTTTATTTCTTTTATTTTATTATTTATTCAACTATATACACTTTTATAGACTAGATTTGTCTTAGATGTTATTGGTGGAGGCCTACTATATTGTAATCACACCCTACTTGGGATTCATGATTGGTACTTGGATAGACATTACATTTTTAAGATATCATAAAGAAAAATTCCATGTGTTTAATGATTGTTTTGGGATGGATCACAGATGAGGGAACTAGTCGTGGTTCAAGTCCCTCTTGGGAGTTTTCAAAGTATTTACTTTTGGGTTTTCATTGTGACACATGGAACCTACATTGTCATGGAATATCTACTGTTCAGCAATGATTTTTCATTTCCTATTTTGTTCATCATATGATACTAGTGTCGTTCAGGTTTTAGTAATATTATTTGTCTGTTATATTTTTTTTTCACTGTGGTGTTACTCTGATGAAGTTGTTATACTCTCCCTATGATTGATATTGGACCTTCGCTGCTAGTTGTAGGACTCTAGACAATGAGTATGTTCACCTAAGGTCATGTAGAAAACCGTATTTGGACATTGATGTGTGGAACCTAGTTTTAGATGTTACATATATGATTTAGTTTGAATTTATTCAACAACATATTATTGTTTCCATTCCATACATATAATATTTACATGAAAGATATCACATAAATACATTATTATTATTCATCCAAGACATTACATAATTATTTTTGTTCTGAATTCAATAATAAGAATTGGTAATGATTTATACATGTTAGGTTTTATAGTTTTAATAGAATTGTGGTCTCCCTTGAGTATTTATTTATGGATATTGGTGATATGGGTTAGACTTATTTTTAGCATGAGAAACTTGATTCCATCCATGAAAAGTTTTTTTTGACTTGAAGTCTCGTTATACTAAGTATTATATGTATTTGGGTTTCATATGACACTAATTCCTTACATTAAGGGGTTTTATAGGGATTTTTAATGGAAAGAAATTGAATATGTGTCGAGATAATTGACATGTTGAGTCTATGATGCACGATGGGATGAAAACCCCAGTAGTTATCGGAGTTCTCAAACCCTTTCCCCTCTATAGGGAAGGTGGGGGAGATTGACCCATGGGTTCATCAGAGGATAGGCCATGCTCTTTATCTTGATTCACATGCCATGGTTTCCTTCCAATGTTTACGGTGATTTTCATTAGCGTAAATGTTCCAAGTATTCATATCATCTTACCTCACTCACACATTATATCTCTAAGTTATCATCATTAGTAATCTTTTTGGACCTAACATTGGTGGATCGATTCATGTATCAACATATATTGGTGGATTCCATTGATAGATTTTTCTTTGACTCATGGGTACAGAAAGATAATGCAATGGCCGATCTGTTCGATAGATTCCATATTAATATTTGCTTCTATTAAATATATAATTTCATTCTTTCTTGGTCCATAGAACCATGCTGATTTAATGTAATCCATTTTCACATTCTTCGGGGGTAATATAATTTCTATATGAAGTTGGAAACTCCCTCCATAGTGATATGGGTAAGTTTCCCTTAACTCCCTTTACCATTAAATAACCCCTCTACAATGCATTATCTTGGAAGTATAGTTGTCAGGTATTTGTTTTTGGATAGTAGAACAAACACAGTTTTCCACCCAATTTTCCCTCATATTTTTATCCAAGATGATTTTTCCAATCCACTGGTGGAGAGGGTTCTGATCACGATTGTAGATAATTTTAGATCTCAACAAGAGGTGGTTTTTGAATCTTGGAAATATTTTTGTCTAACTTGTAGGGGTATAGGTCATCTCACCCAATGTATATACAAGGCCATAAATACAATCATGGGTTACCCAACTCGATGATACAAAATACTAGTTCTAATGTGGGTGCCCAATTTAAAAAAAGGAAATAACCTATAAGGTTTGTCTAAAGATCACTGAAATTTTCCATCGACTATTATCGGATTTGGGTGAAATTAATTAAAATTAACTGGCCTCTTTAGGGACAGTATGAACTATAAGGGAGGGTGTTTCTAATCCCTGAAAACCAATATTCTATGTATAGGTAGTGGAACCTATCAAGGATCCAAAGTATGGTATGGTGATATAGGTGGTAGGGGGATATTGGGGTTTGTGGTGTTGAGTTCTTTAACATCAGGCTATATCCTAAGGCTCATACTAATGGATTGAAATAAAGAAGAAATATTGATCAAAGGGTAGTGGTTATGGATATAGTTTTGGGGAGAAGTTGTTATATCATTTAGTAATTTTCACAATATGATATTCCAACTAATCGGTGGGATAAAGAACAAAACCAATAGGCCACGTCATGGCCTAGGAAATGAGGAGTTTCACTAGGAACATAAGGTTGAGATCTCTATTTCCCCTAGGGATGCTGATACCCAGACAGCCTCAAAAGTTCTTCATGAGGTTCATGATTCTCAAGGATTGAATGTGGCTCTATCTATGAGACTGGAGCCTCATGAATAATGTGAACCTCCAAGAACTATTCAACTTCAAAACTGATTCTCGACCTTGAATACAAATGGGAAGGGGAACACTAATCTCGAAGGATGGAAGACATACATTCCAAGATGGAAATTAAATTAGGTCAAGTCAAGATCTTATAAGTATGTTGAACATATTGATAAAGAAGAGGACTCCCAACCATCGATAAATTATGAGCAGGACTTCCATGGGGACAGGAATCCTGGGTCTAGATCGAGGAAAGGAACACAATGAAATATTCTCTCATTGAATTTCCCAATTCACAAGGAGGAAAAATGAATACCTCATAAAGGATAATCAAATATTCCCAAAAAAAATATACTAGATCAAAAATTATGGAAAAAATGGGACTCAGGTAAGACCATGGAAATCAAAAAATGTAGATGTTGATAAGCAAATTTCTAGTACATTGGGTGAGAAATATCTATGTGAGTAAATTAAGTCTATTGAAGGCATATTCATTTTGCGGAATTTAAATCCAATTTTTGACATTGCCTTAAACAGAATGGATATAAAGGAAGAAGTACGCCATGGGTATTTTTTGGAGACCATTCTTTACTCTAAGGTGGAAGTGATATAAATATCTTTCAATATCAATGATTCAAAGGTGGTTATAAATAGAATATATGATAGGTCGATTAGAGTTGACATTAATGAATTGAAAATGGTGTAGATAAAAATATTGGACAACATTTTGGTGTGAGGTTTCAACAAAAGGAATATCAACATGGCAGAATACATCCAGGATAGGGACAAGATGGATAATTATTTTAAGGAACGTTTTAAGAATGACCTAGTTATGAATGTAGACTTGCTTAATTGGGGGATTTATTTTGTGGTTAGTTCTAATATTCTTAGTATTGTATTTAATGATTTTTTGGTAGATATAATTTAAGTGTATTGATGTGTAAGTAAAAATTCAGGACTTTTATAAGATGTTGTGCATTAATTTGTTTGGATAACATTAATTTTGTTATAGGAATAGGATTTAAAACTATATTGTTAGAATAATGCAGGAATATAATATTTTATGATATGTAAATATTTAATTTTATCTAATAGTTACATTTGATATAGAGATTATGCATATTAAAATAGTGAGGCTTGGAAATTCCATGAAATACAGTGAGTGATATTTCTTCTAATTGGATGATGTTTCAAGACCTTTGTCATCTAAATGGGAAGTTTATTCCAACATTTGGAACCCATGTATTATATTGAGTAAGAAATGATAAGTATGGTTTCCCATAATAATATTAGGTAACCATATTTTATTTTAATATTTAAGTAACATTTAACTATGAAACTATAATAATATAGGGTGCTTAGAGGAATATAGATAAGATAACATATAGTTTTAATTGGGTGAGGATGTGTGAAATTGACTATAAAATATTCGTGTGTGATGTGACTAGAATGATTGCATATCTAAATAGCTAAATGTTGTAAAAATTATAAAATGAATCAATATTTAATGAAATTGGGAATTTGTCCAACTAAATGGATATGATTTATGGGGTTATCATTTTTAGTTGGAAGAAATTCAATATAAATCCTTAATGAAATGATATAGAATATGATACTCACCCAAAGATATTTTTTTGATATACGCATGAATAAAAAACATCATTTTGAGATCTCAATCTAGTTTTTTCGTGAACCAACTATTGGTATCCTCTAAATTAGGAACCTAAAAAGTCTTTTGAAAGAATCGATGCACCTTCCCAACCTCCCTATGAAAGAAACTAGTTCCAAGGAATCAGAGAAGAGTACATGGTAAGAAATTAACATATAAAATAATAAAATAGAAGTATTTTATACTAATAAGTATGAAATTACCACTCTAAGTATTAGAGACCCATTCATATCATCACATAGATAGATACAAAACAAATCAAATACAATGAGTCATGAAAAATAAATATACTACTCAAAATAAGATTTAAAAAAAATGTAAAAAACGAAAACATAAAAAATACGGGAAGCTGATATGGTTGATACCGCATTGGTAAAAAAAACTAAAACAACTAATGTAATCTCTTTGTGACTGCCAAAGTAAACATACATCCTCAAAACAAACCCACTCCATGAGGGAACCCAAAAAAGAAACTAAACTAAAAAAATCAAATAAGGTCCACCAAGGCTGAGTGGAATAAGTTTATTTTAAGAACAAAATAGATAATTAGTTAACAACCCTAAAACCTATGTATTTTCATTCTAAAAATTACCTTGAAACCCTTTCCTAAAATACACTATTGATTGTATAGTTTTCATCATTTTGAAAAAAAAAATTATTTCTATATTAAATATTCTATAAAACCCCAATTTAATCATCCTTATAAAATTCTCATTTTTATAAATCATTGTTTTAATCCATAATCATGAAGAGTCTTATGAAATAACCAAAAGATATTCCAACCAGATAAATACACATATAATATTATTTGAATATAGAATATCTATAGCAGATCATGTCCTAAATAAATATGATAAACAAAAGTAAAGAGGAACAATGAAAAAAAATAAGTAAATATTAAGGAACATAGTGTATGCAATCATGGGAAATTTGTATTCATCGTGTGAGGTGATCATATACATACTCATGTTAGAACTATCTGTCAGGATATCAATGTATTCACATGTATTTGACCAAATAGCTTCTTTAAACTAAAACCAGCTAGGGAACTCACCTATATTATATGATTTATATTGTATGTATCCAATCTCATCCGTACTATATTGTTATAATCCCTTATTCCTCACCAAGATTCAGATGGTCTCCCAGGTGATAGTAATGGGTGGTGAGGTATCTTTTTTAAACAATATATCAATAAAAAATAAGCATAAGTATAACATATATTCCCTTCCCACCTCTCTATACCTACCTACGTGAAACCCCTTTATAAAACTATATAATATCATATTACCCCAATTAGGATATATTGCTTCTTTAGAGGTTTGTATTGATCATGAAAAACCATTTCAATGTACCAACTGGGCGTTAGAATTTCAAATTTGTAACTATTTTTTCTAAAAAAATATACCTTCTTCTAATGCCTCTTAAAATCCAAAATTTAGTGTCAAACTATTTATTCAATATTCCAAACTAGGATCTAAATATTTTTTGAAAAAAAAATTGAAATATCTTTTACAAATCATTTCTGAAACAAAAATACAATTTTAGAACCTAATCTCTGGTGAAGGAATGTCACACACTTTATATATATATATACAAATTCATATATATATATATATATATATATCTTCACATTCATATATATACATCCATAGGGAATACTAAGGGTACAAAAAATAGATACAATTCATATCACATATCAAAACATACAAACATCCATGTATCGCCACTAATGTCGCAAAATAGCAATAACCAGAAAATATATATAATTCCACTTCATAAACCAGCATTTTAAAAAATTAATAACTAATAATCATTTAATTTCTTTCAAAAATACCCCATATGAATTTTAGAAATAAAGTAGTGTACTTATTACATTAACACAAAAATAATAATCCTTCAGTACCAGAGAAGTCCCGTCATTGATAAAGCCTTTAACTCGCATAGATTTAAAAAAAATTACATATTTATAAACATGGTAAATTTAATTAAAAAAATTAAAAAACTCTAATATTCTTATGGTGTGTTATGGTAAAGAAAAAATGAAAAAACCTGCCTCAACGGTGTGTAGATGGAATAAAACATTCTAATATAGAAATAGGAGGACTGAAACAAGATTTTTACACCCTAAAATTATAAACTATGGTGATCTAGGTAAAAATACCACCCTTGTGTTTTTCCATTATGATTCCAAGACAAGAAAATAAGGGGAATTAATAGAATGAATGAAATGGAAGAAGAGGGAGGTTTGTGCTTTCATGAAACAAGTATGATAAAGTGATAAACCTCAAAATAAAATGGGTTGATGAGGAGGACACAATCCTTGGTGAGATTAATCCAAATAAAGAGAAGTGAGACCAGATTTTTTGTTATTTCATAAGGGAAAATAGTTAAAATAAAATATGTAGAACACCTATATTGGTTACAAAATTTGTCCTCATAGTATACTAAATCAATGTCTAATAGTGCACCCCTCACTAGACTCTTCATTATAGCTTCACAGTTTGTTTTAATATTTTGGAAACACTTCAATTATAATGAAAATCACTTCATCTAAAAACTACATACCTTTAATATGCATGTCTCATGGTTTCTACTTAATATAAATATATTGTGTCGTGCTACCAATACAAAAAAATATTATACATGGTTTTAAATATATTTCCCAAGGTCTAAAACCAAAATTTCACTATACATGCATTAAAACCGTGCATAAACTAAAATGACAATTGATTGGAGGTAGTTGCACAGTTTCCATAAAATCTTCCATACTAACCATGTGGCACAGACAAAGACTACCCAAAAATCTTAATATCAAAATTTTCTATAGAATACATCATTAGAACCTATAAAAAGATTAAAATAATATAATTTAATAAAATAATATGAAAATAAAATGTTGTGGGGTGAGATGTGTTTTGTTTTCCCTCAATTTTGGATTAATCATTTGGAAGAGTTACAAACATCCTATTATGTACAACTCTAAAAAATAAGTATAATGACCCGTTTATTTTTAAAATACAATTTGTTATTGTCATATTAATAATTTCAATAGTTTAATTGAGGATTTTTGGAGAATTATGGGAGAATTTGAGCTCTATAGTGATAACACTGCTGTTATTTTTCATTCCAATGAACCTCAGTCTCAATAAAAGACCAAAAACATCCATTGAAAATACTATCTCTTTCAATAAATTATTGAAATGTTTGATGTAATGTTTTGTTTTTTGGATGAAAATGATAATATTGTAGATATTTTAAAAATACCATTAATACAGAAAAGACATTAGTGTTGTTTTCATTTTCTATGTATTATCTAAATTAGATACATGATATATTAGATATTTTTATTGTAAAATTATTTTTATTCTATAATAAATGAAATATTTATTTCTAATATATTCATGAATAAAATGTATATTATGGGCGATATTAAATGATAAGAAAACCTTAAAGTATAGCTCTATGTTATCCCAAAATGACGATCACTAGGGAGTATTATGGTTTGGATAATTAGTTAATATCATAATGAATGAAATCATAGATCATATTTAGAGTAGACTCCTAAAAAATAAGTAAAACACCATTATCTACACTAACCAGCAAAGTATATCATATGGAATTTCATACTAACATTAATATATGTTAAAGTTTATGAATTCTATAAATCCAATTTTTTTATGGTAGAGAAGATACATAGCATGTAAACATTCATACTTTCATACCATTCTTATTCTTCCTTGAGGTTGAATAGACCAAGGTGTAGTTGGGTATTTTATTGATCATGTAAATAGTTTGGTTTAATAAAGATTGTATTTTACCTCTTGTATGAAAATTATGACATATTTACTATTGACTTAATTCAACTAAGGAAATGTAACACCCAGATATTTTTTGAATATGTTTTTTCAAAAAAAATCTCTTTGAAATTTTGAGTTATACACAACAAAATATTTTTATTACCTAACATGCAATACTATTTGTAGCTTGCGTTAAATGCAACACTGAGTTTAAATGAAACACAACATACTATGGAATTATTATTATTTAATATAACAGTTATCACCAATCTGGTGGAATGGTGAGTATGAATAGGATTAAATAAATTAAAAAAATATGTTTTATACATCAATATATAATTAATTACTAAGTGGATAATTAATTAGAAATAAAAATACCCTTAGGAATATAAAACTGTTCATTTTCTGAAAAAATATTTTTATACGCACAAATGTGTTTTGCATCAATAAATTAAAAAATAATAACTTACGATGATGGATTTTAATGATATAAATATATTATAAACTCAATAAAGTATTTAAAATTAATCTTATGTGTTTCTTAGAAAATTGATAATAATAAATCTAATTATATACTTAAAACTTTTATTTTCAAAGAAAACAGTTTTGTCCCCTTTTCAAGCATTTATTTTAAAAATAATTTTTGAATATTCAAGAAAATTTATTTGAAAAAAAATATTTTTTTTAAATAATGGTATAAAAAATTATACTAGTGAGTGTTTTTGATAATATTCTAGAAATATTAATTTATTTATGAATTGTGAAAAATGTTAAATTTTAATAGAAAACTGCATTTTTTATTGAAATATTTATATATTTAAATAATATATAAAATTTTATTATAATAAAAATTATTTCAATTATATTTTAATTAGTCCAATTTAGTATATTGAATCAATTTCATAATGAAATTGGATATAAAAAACATCGTGTATTTTTGAACATTTTCTCATTAAAAACCCTCTTTCTTGTCACATCTACAGGATTAATTTTAAATTTAAATTTTCCTCTTTTTTAATTGAAATTATAAAAATAGATTAAAAATATTAATTATTAATAATTTATCTAATCTATTTAGTTTAACTTACGTTTTGACATAAATGAATTGTGAAAATTGAAAAAATTAATTAAAATGATTAAAGTAAAAAATGGGATTACCATATGGTTAAACTAAAAAATATGAAGGTTATAATGACATAAAAGTTTTTACAAAATATATTTTTCTTATTTATTTATACCTTATAATTTATAATACTATAAAATAATCCATTTAGGAGGCTTTTTTCATGATTAAAAACATTAGTACGCCATTTTATTTTAAAACCAAATACAAGTGTGCCACTCAACTCACTTTTAATAATCCACCACCTATCCTATATTCTTAATACCCAAAAAACATTAAGATTGGAAAATTATTTCCTAAATAACTTTAAAAAATCACTTATCTCATCCTAGAAGCCATATTTTTCTTGAAACCTACCAATGAATTCTTTCAGTGTAAACCTAATGATGTTACCCAAAGAAGATGTAGTGTTCTTAAATAATTGTTTTTATTTTATTTCATCCTCCAACTCAATAAATTATAACCAATCAATTATGGTATAATAACTTCAGTATCATCAATATAATTAGTTTATGTAATGTTAATTTCATGCCTACAACCTTCTCCACTTCCAAAAAATGTGTTACAAAATCCGCATTCGGGTCTACGGAGGACTATCCACTCATGAATCGATGTCATGTATAAATGATATTTATAAAATAAGTATAAATATAGATTAATTATATAATATATATATATATATATATTAAATTAATTAGGGGATACAATAGAGTCGCTAGTGTGTACGAAGGACTACCGCTTCACGAATCCATTTGAGTCATTTTCAATATTGTTTTGTATGGAATATAATAAGAATAAATGTATTTGATATAAATGAAATAATAATGGTATTAGTGACATATTTATCATTAATAAAATATAATTTTTCATTTTATTTCTAACATTTTCTCTCCCTGAATAATGATAATTTCGTTCGTGTATGTGTGGACTACCGCCATCGTGAAGCGATGTAACTGTTTTTCCCCACCACACAACATAGATTATATGTATATTTAAATAAATAATATTTTATTTATGTTATAATTATAGTTATGGATATAAAATATATTACTTAACTCATATATATAAAAATCATTGATAAATGGACATGTTCCTCATGCATACATTTGGCATACCTTTTCTGTAATTGTAACGTACATCATTTATCAACACCATATTTCATGATTAGTCTTAAAAATATAATTAATGAATAAATATGATAAATATTTCATGATTTTTATTATTTATATAATTTAACCCTGATCAATGTAATAGGATAGAAATTAAACAAATTAAAACATATAATAAAAACAAAATAATTATTACCTAAAATCTGACTTTAACATGGAATTGTTAATACATTGGTAATAAAAGAACATAGATAAATAATATATGGTATGATATATTTTTTTTAGGTTCTTTATTATAAATATAATAATCTTATATTTATTATACATGTGTTTTGAGTGAGTATTAAGGATGTCAAGACTTACAGTATGGATTTTCATCTCACTTTTATTCTATGAGAGACATGCTATATTCAACAAATGTTTAATTTATTTTGTATATATATATTACCCATTAATGTATTTTATGATGTATGAACATAAATATTTTGGGATTTATTTATCCATTTTATAATCTCTCTTTTATGTATTTTAAGGTCCAACAATTACCAAAGTTGTCAGGGGTGTTTGTCTAAATTTTCCTTTTTTGAGACATATGTTATGTTATGCTCCTATCTTATTTTAGGATGTTTATATATATAGACCATTTTACATGTAACATCATGTATTTAATAATCATCATGATATAAAAAGGTTCATTTAATTTTATTCTTTCATGCTTTATATGATTCAATGTTACCAAAGTGGGAAGGGTTTTATGTTATAATCTCATCATTTATCAGGGTTTCTTATGATTATGCTTCCAATGACTAAATATTATAATATATCTCTAAAGAAACTCAGGAATTTTCTTGTCCTCATTTTAATCAGGATATTTTCAATTAATATTACCATTTTCCCACTCTTTGGTACTTAGAATGTTGAAAATATTTTTTTAAGAAAAATCTTATTTATTTCACTTTTCGATCAAAAACCCTTTATCTTCCAAAACCTTGTTTTATAAAAAAATTTAGATAAGTTTTTAAAATTATTAAATTGATTTATAAAATTCCTTTTTAACCTTTTTTTACTTTTTAAAAAAATAATGGATCCTTCATTTCATTTTCTAAACAATTCTCGTTTGATTTTACCGCATGTGTGAAAAAATATTTTTTTTAAATGCCTGACATGAAGAGTCTTTCATTTTATCATGACCACTCAATGATTTAAAGATTTAATTATATGTTTTAAAATTTATTTTCAAAGAACATTTTTTCTTTAATATTTGAAAAATTGTATTTTAAATAATTTTTTTAAAAAATATATTTTAAAAATATTTTATGTTTTAAAAAGTGTTTTTCAAAGCAGAATGGATATTTTATACATGAAATGTTTTAAATGACTTTTTAAAACAATATTTATAAGTTTTTATGCTTATTTGAAAAGAAAAATAATTCCATAATGTTTATTTTTTTTAAAGGGATTTTCGAAGGAAGGTTATCATCCTCAATACATTTTCTATGTAATCTTTTAAAATCATTCTCTATATAAGTTGACATCCTTCGATGTTACTTATGATTTATTGGGGATATAAACCCATGATTTCATTATTATTATTTCTCTAAATGGTTTATTATGAAAATATGGTTATGAAACCAACTTCTCTTCCATAGGTTATAGCATGATAAAATCTTTATTAAACCTAATCCCCCCATGTTATGCTATGAGAAAATGATGACATGATTATAAAACCTATCTCATTTTCATAGATTATGATAATATGAAATATTTATAAACCCCGTTTCAATTCATGGGTTATGATATCATGAATTATTTATGATATTATTGAACCCATCTGTTTGATTTTCATTATGTTACCAGTGGGTCTTACATCTCCCACCAATTCATTGGTTAATGATTTATATCTCATTAGATATACAGGACTTGAACGTAGGATAACCCAATTATATAAGGTAATATTTTAGATATGATGATTAAGGGGGTAAACTATTACTACTATTAGGGTTTATAGAGTGAACCCATTTCGCTATGATATCCCTAGAGGAAATCATGGACTAATATTGAAATGATTTTCTATGCTTATGTGTATGCTAAAATTTTATGTCTTATATTAATATTATGATCTCATGGGTCATTTTATTTGATTCTCTTATGATTTATATCTTATAAACTTCCAATATTTATTCCATGAATCAATATTATGATCTTTGGTATTTAGTTTATGATTTTAAAAACTTATGATCATGGTATTAACCCCTTATGTTAATGCTATTCTTACGTATCTCCCTTATTTACCCTTATTGTGATTCTGAGATACCACTTTCTCATGTTTTCTTTCCCCAGGTGATGAAGAAAAGTGTCAAGTAGGGTATGATTGTGAATATTACTAAAGGGTATGATCTTTATGGGAGGAATTTTAGATCTTTCCTTATTTAATAAGATTGTATTCCATGTTTCCAAAGGAACTAAACTATTATATTCCTCAAGAATGTGTTTGGTAATGTCATGAATATTTATCTAAAGATGTAA
Source organism: Viscum album (assembly GCA_963277665.1). Classification (NCBI taxonomy): domain Eukaryota; kingdom Viridiplantae; phylum Streptophyta; class Magnoliopsida; order Santalales; family Viscaceae; genus Viscum; species Viscum album. The sequence continues at coordinate 1,450,950,108 of OY728129.1, forward strand.
TATACATGTATGATAAGCTTGTGTCCTTATGGTTCGTATAAAAGGAAAATTTTAGTTAACCATTAGAAACTATGTTGAGAAAACATTAGGGAGATACCTAGTGATATTTCTAATGATATGTATAGGTATGTATCTAAGGATAATTATAAGGATGATTCAATATATAGAAAAATGTCCTGGAAGTTTTGTAAAGGGTAGATTCAGTGGTTTCCAAGAAGTTACATACCTTTATAGATATTATAAGTGGATGTGGATGTGTAAAATTGGTACCTGTGGGTAATAACATTGAAAATATAACATTGAGACAGACTCAATCATCACCTGCTGTATGAAAATGGGCCTTGATTCACACCTTGTTAGGCACTCCAATGGGATATGATTTTAAAATTCAAAAACACATTATGAATCATTGTGAAGGATACAAATAGATGATGACTGTTGAATAACAATGATAAACCTAAGGTTTCATAGACTTAAAAAATGTGTCATTTTATAAAACACATTTTTAGGGAATATTTTACTGATAATAAATGACAAAAATTCATCACATTATGTTAAATATGCTTATTTATAAAATATTTGGGATTTGACCATTTATTTTAAAATTTGATTGAAATTCCATTTTTACCCTTTATAGTGAACTGTAGTATTTTAAAGATAAATATTTTGATATGTGTTATTTGAACGTAAAGGTTTTTAAATATTTTCCTAATTTAATGGGATACATCTTTCATTTAGGAAATTGGAGCTAAATCATGCATTTAGTTGGTGAAAATGGGCCATGCATTCAAAGTTGGGTTGAACTCGCCAGAATAGACATGGGTTTTATATTTGGGCCATTCCTTCATCATCCATGCTTGAATTAGGCCCAAATTTTGATAGGAACTCGACATTTTATTTTCTCATAATTCATCCTTCTGATAGGATATCTGATTCACGATTTTTGTGGTAAAATTGGTGGTGGAAGTTAGCCTAAAATATTTGGCTGAGATTCCCCATTCACACTTGAAACCACGTTGAACCTATCCTCCCCCACCACTCTATAAATTAGTTCTATTCTCATATTTAGGGGTTGGTAAGTTCTTTAGGAGAGTGAAGGTAGATGTTATTTGGTTTCCCTCAAATTCTCCATCCATCGTAAGAGGGGTTGCTCTTGAAGTGAGGATCCCCTCATCGAAGCCTTCTTCATCTTCTTCATGTGGTAATGTTTGTATTTGTGTAATAAAATTCATTGTTATTTTGTTATATATTCTCTTTTCTTATGTTTTGTTCAAATTTCTTCTTCTCTTAATATTTCTAATATGGATGGAATCAATATTTGAAAAGAGATTGGGTTCTACCCTCTCTAAACATTTGCAAATGAAAAACGTTTCTACATTGACTACACCGCCCATGGAAGAGTAGTTATTTTTAGTAATTGATTTATATCTTACCTTATTCATTCTTTCATTTTGAATCAATGAACTACTATAATTAACATAATATGATCTATTAATTTGGTTTTTAATTTAAATGAATCTAAGCAATCAATTGAACAATAAAAACAAATCATGTGAGGTCGAGAATTGTGTGAATTGTGAGAGTGTGCACTTAATTGGTAATTCAAAAACACATGGGATAAATTTGTAGTATTCAAATATAATCCCTAAACCCAATTAATTATAATTTTCAGAGAGGATATATTCCTTGATTTACCACTGACCATAATCTAACCTTATAACATCAATAAAATTAGGGTGCTGCAATTGCAATTTCCGAAGTTAGCCTAAGGTTAAATTCAATTCATCTTGGTGGTAAAGTTAATTCTCCTAGGGTTCGAGATTTTAAAAATTAAGTGATCATAATTAAGTAGATATTAATTTAAATGATAATGAATATTAAATTATTTAATGGGTAGATTTATAAAGATTACACCTTTGAAAGTATTTTCTAAAAAAACATCATCTTGTTGTGTATATTTAATCGAACATTATTTCAAAATTAAAAACAAAAAATGAAATCTTCTTCCAGAAATAATATTCTAGATTTATAAATGAAAAAAAACACTATACTTTTAATTATTATTCTTATTTCCTTTTATTTTATTTTAAAAATACCTTTAATATGTTGCTAAATTTACTTCCTCCTTTGAGAGACGACCTTGGTAAACCACTCTGCTGCACCTAAGTACCCCCAAAAACTATTAATCATTTGAGTGTGCCCATGACAACGCCTTTCAAATTGGCACCATTTCTGGGGAGGAAAGTATTTATTTCAACCAATTAGAGGTATTTATTTTATTTTAAATTTAATTCACTTCTTCTCTTCTTTCTTCCTTCTTTACCCAATCTGAATTTCTTCTTCTCCTTTTATTTTCTTCTTCTTATTTTTGGACGATCAACTGAAACTTCTTATGTTTTAGTATATTATGGTCCAATTTTCTTCTTTCGATTTGTGTTTTATTTATTAAATGAACTAATCCCAAGGATCTCTTAGATCTTTACCCTGAGATTGATCATAGCCTTAGGGATCGAATCAGACCTTCTCGGTCTACGGGAAGTTTCAACAATCAACCAGTTGGGGAATTCCTCCAATCTCAGAGCATTCAAATTATAATTAATTCAAATTCAGCCATAAAAAAGAACCAATGGATGAAAATAATGGAATAAACTTAATATAATCATTCAATAATTGGATACACCTGATTTAATTATCATCCAAATTGCATTGCATGCCCAAATATCAAATCAGACTTTGAACTGAAATCTGGGTGAATTAACCTGCTTCCAAAATTTTCTGGCATCTCTGGTGAGGATCAAAATAAACACCTTAAAGAATTTTATATGGTATCCTCAACCATAAAACAAAGAAATGTTTTTGAAGATCAAATATAACTAAGAACATTCACATTCTCAATTGATGGAGCTACCAAAGACTGTATGTATTATTTTACACCTAAAGATGTAACTTGTTCGAATGATTTGAAACATATTTCCTTGCAGAGATTTTTTCTAGCATCAATGACCACTTCCATTTATAAAGAAAAACAGAGGGAAATAAATCCCAATGTGGAGTCATTGTATGAGTACTGGGAGCGATTCAAGAAGTTTTTCACAATCTTTCCACATCACCAAATCAGTGAGAACTTCTCATCTTCTACTTCTACGAGAAACTCACACCTATGCAGAGGATGATAGTAGATGCCGCAGCTATAGGGGCATTGGTAGATAAGAAACCAGCAGTTACATGTGTGTTGATTGACAAGATGGCACAAAACTCCCCACAATTTGGCAATCGTGGTACACCACATGTTAGAGGATTACATCAGCTAATTCCTTCCTCTCTAGAAAATAATTTGATTGATATTGAGTTGTAATAATTGAACACTATAGTGAGGCATATTTTAATTGTCAAAAAACATCCCAACCACCTCCTTTAAGGCCTTGAAAAAATTTTACTAAGACAGGCCACCCAATTGACTGTTGCCCACAACTACAAGAGACAGAGGATTGTGCAGCATTATTCCTTGGGAGACTATATAAGCAGAAACAACAGACATATCCCCAAAAGAAGTTTGATTCATTTTCTACAACATTCAACAAAGGGTGGAAGGATCAATCGGGCATGAGGTATGGTTCTGGACAACAAAAAAGGACCCATGTTGAACAAAACTTCCATTATCCTCCGCCATACCAACTGGGTTTCCAACAACCCGAAAAGAGATTTGAAGCTCAAGCATAAACAAGCCGACAACAAGGGAATCCCCCACCCAAGGTATATTCTAACACAAATGATATTTTAAAATAAACAGAATGAGATAAAGAGTCAAGGTTCAAATATAAGTGAATTGAATACTCAAATGAGCCAAATTACCACATCCATCCATGAACTGGTAATTAATAATTTTGTAAATATACCTTCCCAACCTACTCCAAAAACAAAGGGTAATGTCAGTTCCATCACATTGAGAAGTGGGAAGAAAACATCTGATACATCTCAACCTATAGTTCCATCGGGATTCACCTCAACATTAGAAAATCCCCATTTCACACCAACTATTGAGAAACCCAAGGATAAAGATAAAGGTAATAAAAATATTGATGATGTTCCTCTTAAACTCCTTCCCTTTCTAAATAAGGTTGTTCAAATAAAGAAGTTGGATGAAGAAGCAATGCAAAAAAGAGGTTTTGGACACATTCAAGAATGTGGAGGTCAACATCCCTTAACTTGAATCCACTAAACAAATACCAAGGTATGCCAAATTCTTAAAAAAACATTGTGACAATCGAAGAGGGATCAAAGAAAATGAAATGGTCAATCTTTGAAGGAATGTTTCAGCACTCATTAGACCAACACTAGTAATTACAACAAAGTGAACGGATCTCAATACATTTACTATCCCATTCACTATAGGGGAGTTACAGTTTTCTGATTCACTTTGTTATTTAGTAGATTCCATAAATGTGATGCCTCACTCTATTTTCTCTTCTTTATAGGTTGGTGAGTTGAATCCAAGGAGAGAAGTGGTGCAGTTGGCGAATAGAGTTACATCATATCTAGTAGGAGTCCTTGAAGATGTCCTTTTCCGGGTAGGAGACATGATCTTTTTAGCAGATTTCTAAGTGCTTAACATGGAGGACAATCAGGAAAGTTATCATTCTCCCATTATCTTAGGTAGAACCTTCCACAAAACTGCAAAAACTATCATAAATGTCAATGAGGGTACACTTTCCAAGGTTTTGGGGATGAATTTGTGATGGTTAATGGTATGGACTCTATGAAGTACCCCTCAGATGACCATTCTTCATTTGTTATCTCTCATTTTGAACCACCAAATAAAAACCCCATGGAAATTTATTGTCCTATGCTTTGGGAGATTATGAGTATTTGTTCAAGTTTGATGTCTAATAGTACTTCCACACTTGTTTCTAATGCACAAGACTCTCTTAGATTTGATTTTTAAATGGATTCATATTCTGATTTTTATCCTGTGAACTCTGATTATGACATGGTTATTGAGTATGATGATGGATTTGATACTTTATTCTCTTCTTTTGAGGATGTATATTCTGATATTGATGTTTATTGTTCACATATTTTAGTTCCTTCAATTTCTCCATCCATACATCACCCCCCTTTATTGGAACTCAAACCATTTCCACCTAATCTCAAATACTCATACTTGTTATGTGGAAAGCGATTACCTGTAATAATTGATAATAATCTTCCATTTTAACATGAAGAAAAGCTTTTGAATATTTTAAGGGAGAACATCAGGAAAATCGAGTGAACCTTGGCTAACATATCAGGCATTAGCCCCGCCATTTTCATGCATAGAATTATTTTTGAGGATGGGGCTAAACAAGATTGGTAGCCACAAAGGAGACAATATCCAACACTTTTAGAGTTTTTAAAAAATTGGATAAAAAATTTCTCACGGTAGGTATAATCTATCCCATTTCAGATTCCCATTGGGTGAGTCCTATTCAGGTTCTGCCTAAAAAAAGTGGTGTTAAAGTGTTTGAAAATGAGAAAGATGAGTTAGTTCCAATGAGGGTGCAAAATTGTTGGTGTGTGAGTCTTAATTATAGGAAACTAAATAAATCTACTTGAAAGGACCATTTCCCCCTCCCATTTATTGATCAAATGCTTGAGAGACTAGTTGGAAAAACACAATATTGTTTCTTGGATGGATTTTCTGGATATTTTCAAGTTTATATATCTTCAGAGGATCAAGAGAAGACAACATTCACTTGTCCATTGGGTAAATTTTCCTACCAGAGGATGCCATTTTGACTTTTCAATGCCCTAGGTACCATCAAGAGATGCGTGGTGAGTATTTTTTCTAATTTTTTCTAATTTTATTTAGCACTAAATGGAGGTATTCGGGGATGATTTTATAGTGTATGTGTCTTCATTTGATGATAGTATCTCTATTTTTGGAAAGGTTTTGAATCATTTTATTGAGATGAATCTAGTCTTGAACTTTGAAAATTGTCATTTTATGGTAGATCATGGCATTGTCTAAGGGTATTTAGTGTCACAACATGGGATAGAGGTTGATAGTTCTAAGGTAGATATTATTTCATCCCTAACCTATCCTTCATGTGTGTGTGATGTTATATCCTTATAGAGGAATGCAAGATTTTATAGGTGCTTCATGAAGGATTTTAGTAATATTACACTTTCTTTGTCACGATTACTTCAAAAGGATAATGATTTTGTGTTTGACGATTCTTGTAAGACTTCCTTTGATGAGATAAAGATGTTTTTGATCACTCCACCAGTCATACAGCCCCCATGGTGGGAGATTCATTTTGAGATTATGTGTGATGCCTCAAACTTCACTGCTGGAGTTGTCCTATCTCAGTGGGTGGAGGGACATTCACATGTGATTGACTATGCATCAAGGATACTGGATTTAGCATAATAAAACTAAATAACCATGGGAATGAAGTTTCTTATAGTCAAATTTTCATTAGATAACTTTTTTTCAAATTTATTGGGCTCTAAAATAGTTGTTTTTTCTGACCATCAAACTCTAAGGTACCTCTTAAAGAAGCCAGATGAAAAGCCCAGAATTATTCGATGGATGATCCTTCTTCAGGAATTTGATATTACAATAAAGGACAATGAGGGGTCAAAAACATTATATAATACCACATGAGTAGGCTTACTCACACACTAGAGGATGACACCTTGGACTAGGTACCACATAAGGACACTTTTCCCGATATTCATCTTTATTCTATCTCAGGTACGCATCCCTAGTATGCTGAATTAGGTAACTACCTTTTTGCCTCTGAAATCCCTACAAATTTAAAGAAACATCAAGTCCAAAAATTAAAGAGTGATTATAGGTTTTATTTTTGGGATGACCCCTACCTATGGCACATGTGTAGTGACCATGTTATTTGAAGGTGTTTTCCGGATCATGAGTTTGAGACTATTCTGCAATTCTGTCATACACTTGCTTATAGTGGACACTTTGGACCCTAGTGGACCACTAGGAATGTAATAGAATCTGGATTATATTGTACTATCTTATTCCATGATGCTTGTGTTTTTTAAGTCATTCTCTTGTTTCCAACACACTGGGAACATTTCAAGGATACCTGAGATTCCCCCAACAACCCATATTATTCTATAAGATTTTTGATGTATGGGGCATCGATTATGTGGGTCCTTTTCCAAGTTCCTTTGGATTCTGGTTTATTTTGGTTGTTGTTGATTACATGAGTAAATGGTTGGAGGATAAGGCCACCAAGACTGATGATTCTCTTGTTGTTGTGGACTTTTTCAAAGTGCATATTTTTTATAGGTTTGAATTACCGAAGTCCATCATCAGTGAACAAGGGACACACTTCTAAAATTGGAATCTTTCTTCCCAACTTTTGAAGTATGGAGTGACACACAAAACATCAACACCATACCACCCACAAACAAATGCCTCGTCTGTGGTTTCAAAAAGGGAGTTGAAACAAGTTTTGGAGAAAATCATGCAACCAAATAGGAAGGATTGAAGCAAGCTCTTTGATGATACACTATGGGCTTATAGGACAGCATACAAGACACCCATTGGTATGTCCCCATTTTGGATTTTTTTTGAAAAGCATGTCATCTCCCTGTAGAGGCTGAGCATTGGGCTTATTGGGCTATAAATAAATGCAATATGGATTCGACCCAAGCTGGAATTCAACAGAAGCTGCAAATTACAGAGCTTGAGAAGATTCGAGTATCTTCATATGAGAACTCAAGGCTCTACAAGGAATGATCCAAAGTATCACATGACAAAATGATCCAACTAAGGGAGTTTCATGTTAGAGAGAAAGTCCTTCCCTATGGTTCACAACTGAAGCTGATGCCTGGTAAGTTTTGTTTCAGGTGTTTAGGTCCATATATTGTAAATAATTTTTTTCCTTATGGTGTAGTGGATATCACACAATAAAACACTGTAAGGAACATTACAGTCAATGGGAAATGTTTTAAGAAATGAAATATGGATTCAGCCTAAGCTGGAATTAAACAGAAGCTGCAAATTCCAGAGCATGAGAAGATTTAATTATCTTTATATGAGAACTAAAGGCTCTACAAGGAATGATCCAAAGTATCTCATGGCAAAATGATCCAACTAAAGTATTTTCATGTTAGAGAGAAATTCCTTCTCTACGGTTCATGACTGAAGCTGATGCCTGGTAAGTTGTGTTTCAGATATTTAGGTCCATATATTGTGACTAATATTTTCCCTTATGGTGTAGTGAAGATCCAAAAAGAAAACACTGTAAGTAACTTTACATTCAATGGGAATTGTTTTAAGAAATAAATTTAGGGACTTCCTACTGATGCGGTGGATTCCATCACACTATATGACCTCATCATCACTTAATCATATCACGCTATTCCTAACACTTTCACTTCATTATACTCTGTCCAATTTAAAATTATACATTTAATTTGAATATATCATCCCATGGGTTCACATTACGACAATGAAATATTTTAAGATTGGGAGAGGGAACCTTTTAGTTTGGTAATTTCAATTTTTTTCCTTTTTTTCAACGATTTTTAAAAAAATTATATTTTTCAAATTTTGGGGGTTTATTTTCCAATTTTTTTGTGTGTTTTAGAAAACTTTTGAGCTGAAATGGTTATCATCAACATTTTGAAATTCATATCAATAAGTGAAACAATTTATCCCATTAAACTAAGCTTAAATGAATGGTGAAAATAACTTTTCTTTAAGTTCAAATCATTATTAATTTCATTAAAAGTACATTGAAATTTGAATCCCATGTCACATATCACTGTCTTTATATTTAAAATCACTTTCCTATGTGAATTTTGACCGATTCTTTTCATATGTTTTACATTTAACTCATTTTTTGAAAAAACCAAACCATTCTTGATTTAACCAAAATTTTATTTATTCATGTCAAAAATTGAGGGTTTGAGGAACTTATGTTTAAATGATTGAGGCATTTGTTTGGTATTAAATTCCCTATTTCAGTGAATCATTTTTATAATGACCTACCTTGAACATTTAATCCTAGTAGAACTTATAATACATGAACAACCTGTTAGTTTAGCCACATTACAAGCCGATTTTCCCGATCCAACCAACTCTTGAAGTGAAATTGCATAATCTATTTGAAATTAAGTGTGGGTGAAGATGTCATGTGTTGTGATACCACATTATGTGATACTTTGGGGGGAATTAATTTCTGAAGAGATGTATTTGTTGCTGAAGAAAATAATTATATTTAATGTTATACCTTTTCTATAGCTTTCATGTTATGTGAAGTTGTGCCTTTCTGGAGCTTCTAATATAGGGGGAAAGTTGTGCCTATCTAGAGCTTTCAAGAAAATCATTTTTAAAAAGATTGAAATTTTTACTACTGAAATATTAAATGGTGTTCTCATTCATTTATTATTCATGATGATGAACAAGAATTGATGTTATGGGTATTGAGTAGGAGACCATATTTAAGTGAAAATTAGATTAATGCAATTTTCCTTCAAAAGGATTCAGGCCCTCCTCATTCAACCTCAGAAGTTTTCACATCCAAATACTATAAACTGAAATCCATAGAACAACCTTGAAAAGTCTTAATGGTAAACATATGTCCTCGACTCACATCGGGTGGAGATGTATGAATTTATCAAGCCAATGGTGACCCTTTTATGAGTGTGGATGATAAATACATTACTAAAAATTTTACATTTGTGTTTTAAGAGAAACTTCAAGTGAGGTAAGTGTTTTGTGCATGGGAGGATAAATGAAGTGGAAGTATATTAAATGATATAAATGGAGTAATTGAAATAATGGTTTTCTTGGAGGCATGATAACTTTTGTTTCCTCATGTATAATTTTTGGATCTCAAGGATATGTGTTTTAAATTTTTATTGATTTGATATTTATTTTACTTGTTATAATTTTTTTGAATGCATGATATGAGGTTTTTCCTTGGACCGCAAAAGGGAACGTGTGTGGGACTTGATAAAACACATTTTTATTGAATATTTTGTTGAAAAAATGATAAAATTCCCTCAAATGTGTTAAATATGTTTATTTATAAAATATTTGGGATTAGATCATTCATTTTAAAATTTTATGTAAATTCCAGTTTGACCCTTTATAGTGCACTGTAGTATTTGAAAGATAAATATTCTGATATGTATTATTTGAACTTAAATTTTTGTAAATATGTTCCTGACATAATGTGATACAACTTTCATTGAGGACATTAGAGATAAAGCAGGCATTTGGTTGGTGAAAATGGGCCATGAAGTCAAAGTTGTGTGGGACTCGCCAGAATGGACATGGGTTCTGTATTTGGGTCATACGTTCATTATCCATGCTTGGATTAGGCCCAAATTTTAAGAGGAGATCGAGATTTCATTTTCTCACAAATCATCCTTCTGGAAAAAAATATGATTCACACGTTTTTGGTGTTCAAATTGGTGGGGAAATCTAGATTGAAATATTTGGCTGAGATACCCCATTCACACTTGAAACCACTTTCAACCTAGCCTCCCCACCACTCTATAAATTAGTGTTTTTCTCGTTTCGGGAGGTTCAGACGTGCATTATGATATTGAAGGTATATAATATTTGATTTCAGTCAAATTATCCAACCATTTTAAGAGGGGTATCTCTTGAAGCGAGGGTCCCCTCATCGAAGACTTCTTTTTCTTCTTCATGTTGTAATGTTGGCATTTGTGTAATAAACTTCTATGTTCTTATTTTATTTATTCTCTTTTATTCTATTTTGTTCAAATTATTTCTTCTCATAATCTTCATAATTGGTCTGGAATCATGATTATAAATGAGATTGGGTTCTACCCTCTCTAAACCTTTGCAAATCCCAAATGTTTCTACGATGACTACACCGCCCTTGGAAGAGTAGTTCTTTTTAGTAATAGATCTATCTCTTACCTTCTTAATTCATTTATTTTAAATAAATTAACTAATTTAATTCAAATACTATGATATATTAATTGATTTTTTAATTTAAATGAAACTAAATATGAAATTTAACAGTAATCAGAAATCACACGAAGTCGAGAATTGTGTAAATTGCGAGAGCATGAAAATAATTGGTAAATCAAAACCGCATGGGATAAATTTTAGTGTTCAAATATATTTCCTAAACTCAATTAATTATAATTTATAGAGACATTATGTGCCTTAATTTACCACTGACCAAAATCTAACCTTATAACATAAATCAAATTGGGGTGCTACAATTGCATGTTCGGCAGTTAGCCTAGGGTTAAATTCACTTCATCTTGGTGGAAAAGTTAATTTTTGTAGGGTTCGGGATTTATAAAATTAACAGATCATAATTAAGTGGATATTAATTTAAATGATAATTATTAATATATTATTGAATATTAATAGTTATATTGATTGAATCTATTAAAATATTTTCTAAAAAAATCATCTTCTTGTTACGTCTTTTTAATTGAACTTCATTTCCAAATTAAAAACAAAAAAAAATGAAATCTTCTTTCATAAAACTTATTATAGATTTATAAATGATAAACAACCCCTATTCTTTTAATTAGTATTCTTATTTAATTTTATTTTATTTTCAAAATACCTTTAATATTTTGTTAAATTTACTTCCTCCTTTGAGAGACAACCTTGGTCAGCCACTCTACTGCACTTAAGTACCCCAAAAACTATTAATCATTTGAGGGAACCCACGACAATGCCTTTCATAATTTTTTATATTTCTCATAAGTAATTATTCATGATTATGTGTATCCCCACTATTAATACTGATTGTCACATTGTGATTTTGGTTTTAGTCAATAGAGGGAACCAGCTGGAACTCAATTAAGATTGAATGTGTTATACAATGTGTTGATGAGAAATCAAATGGGATGATGATTGCAGTTAAGTAAATTGTGATTATACCAAATCGACTATTATGATATGTGATTAAAAACTAACCTCTTAAAAATCTAGTAGACTCACCAAATAATAGAAGGATATAGTTTTTGGTTATCTTGGGTGATATATACCACAAAAAACAAAGGATTAAGTTTCCTATATACTGATAATGTAGAATAAAGCTCTCTAGGGAATGTATCAAATGAAAGAAAAGATGATTTATGAGTGAATAATTAGTTAATAGAGTAAGAAAATTTAATGGGGAGTTAATAGGTCACTGAATGTGTTAGATGGGAATACTTTTCTCTCTAAGGTAATATCAATGGATGAACTTCTAAAATGTGAAATGTTTGGGAGTTACACAAATCTATGTCGTGGGTGGAAATCTCGTCAAGATAATAAAAAATGAGGTTTGAGTAATGGTTATATTTATGATAATGAAGATACCATGATTGAAATATGGAATGTTTGGTCTATTCAAGTGGTATTATTTTCATTAAATATAATTGGTTGGATTAAATTGATGTTGATGAAAGACAGGATTCATATTCCATATTATATGCAATATGTATTAAGGAATAAGATGACAAAACCTAGTTTATGGTTTTGAATGAATTAGAATGATTGAAGTTTTTATATATTGGAATTAATGAATTATGTTAAATGAATCATTAAATATATAAGGACTCTATAGTACAATTTTTTTTTAAGGATGTGCAAGAATATATTGAATATTACAAGTGACCTAGAAATTTTATTTAATGGAAAGGTAAAATTTTATAGAAAACACATTTTTAATGAATAATAACCCTTAATATGTTCTTGAGGCTGAGAAAATTGTATTTATTTAGGATATATATATGATTGATATGGATAAAGTAAATTGGATAGGGTGTATGACCACTTGACTGATATATGATTATTTAAAAAGGTGTTTTATATTATCCTTGATATAATTTAACTTATTATTGGAATTATGGAATATATTCAATAATTTGTTTTTTTGTTCAAGGGATAAGGAATCACGTATGTTTTCAATATGTATTTATGATAATTCAGGTTATTTCCATGTTTCAATAGAATTAATGGTGAAGGTATTCACATATTTGTTATGTGACAATTGAGAGCTACATCTTTTTATTTGGGGTCTTAATGTTAAGTTTCTTTCGATAATTTTTGATATATTATTTATAAATTATAAATTTTGAAAGGGTTATAAGGATAACCATTTATGGAATGGTTTAAGTTAATATTTTTATGAGGTTTTATAGATTATAAAATTCCTTCACCATATGAATATTTATCCATATTAGTTGACCAGTGTTAACTTTTTTTACTAGAGATAGAATTATTGACTTAACATTCTCTTATGGGTCTTATATAGTGATAAAAATATGATAAATAAATATCTTTGAGTAAGTGATGAATTATAAATTGATCATGTAATAACCAAATGATGAAAGTTTTCTAATGAAATGAAAATATTTCAAGTAAGTACATTTTTATATGTTCTCATTCTAGATGGAAAAATAATTCCCCAACATTATAAAAAGTTCTTCAAATAAAATTTTGTACTAATTTCAATATTAGTGATAATATTGATGACCTTTTTCACACCTCTTTTTTTTATGATATTTTGGTTTCTAACCTCCACTCGATCACCCACATTCATGTGATCAATGATTTATATCACTCTCCATCAGTATTTGGGTGTTAGTTTTTTGTTTATGTTCATGGTTTCTAGTCCCACCTATACTGTACTAAATTGAAAACTAGTGTGTGTTATTTTAGATAAATTTTTCACATAACATTATATTTTTCAGTAGGATGTTTACAAAACCTTTTTTTAAATGGTTCTCTAAGAAATAATTTTCATATCTTAAACCATTAATAATAGAGATGAATTTTGATGAAAAAAATCATTTTAATGAGTGTATAATGTAACACCGCAATTTTTTTCTGATTTTGTCTAAAAAAATTAATACCTTCCATATTTTTATTCATATACAACTTTGGGTTTATATTGTGTTACATGCAACACTAAGTATAGTTTTCATTACACACAACACTGAATTTAAACAAAAACTAAAATACTATTGAAATTTTATTATTTAATATAATAGTTATCACCAAGATGATGGAATAAAATTTATGAATAGTTTTAACTAAATTATAAAAAATTGGTTCAAACATTTATATGTAATGAATTATTTCATGATAAAATTAATTAGACATGAATATAAAATCCATTTAAATATAAAGGAAATCTATTTCTGAAAAACTATTTGTATATGCACAAATGTGTTTTACATAAATAAATTAAAAATTAACTAATATTAAATAATATTAATGAATTATATATTATAAATTCAATAAAAAAAATTATATTCAACTTATGTATTTTCTAGGTAAGATATAATAATAAATCCAATTTTATGCTTAAAAGTTGTATTTTTCTAAAAAACATTTTTGTTTCTTTTTTTCACACTTATTTTAAAACTATTTTTTAATAATATTAGAAAATTTATTTAAACAATTTTACATTATCATTGATATAATAATATCAAAATTATACTAGGGGGAATTTTTTATAATTTTCTATAAATATTTTTTTTGATGAATAGTGAAAAATAGTGAATTTTCATTGAAACTACCTTTTCATTTAAATTTTTTATAAAGTTAAGTTATATATAAAATTATTTTTAAAGTAAAATTATTTAAATAATATATATATTAATCTAATTTAGGTCACTGGAATGAATTTCCTTTTGAAAATGGATATAAAAACATTGTAATATTTTGGACATTTTCTCATTGAAAATGGATTTCTTGTCGCATATATGGGATTAATTATAAATTAAAATTTTATAATTACGTTAATTGAATTTTTAAAAACTAATTTATTATTTTTAATAAGAATAATTTATATTCTCCAATAATCTCAACATAATTTTTGACCAAAATGAATAGTGAAAATAGTAAAAGGTAATTATCTCGGTTAAGGTAAAAATGGGATTACCGAGGAATTGAACCAAATACTATAATTGTTAAAATGACCTAAAATTGTCTAAATATATTTTATGGAAATATGTTTACCCAATAATTTTTACGTCTCCATAATAGTTTATTTTAGACCATTGGGTCATGAGAAAAACAAGAATGTCTTCTTCTTTTAAAAGAATTACAATTGTGTCGCTCACCTCACTTATAAAAGGACGCCCACTCTCATCTATTATTCATACCTTAAAACCATTTTTTCATATCTAATAACTACCAAAATAAAATATGAAATTACATCATCTCATCCTAGAATCCTTACTTTAATCATAAATCCAACCTTGGAAGGCTTTTAGTACAAACCTTAGGATGTTTTCTGAATAATAGGTAAAATTTTCCCATGAGTGTTTTTATTATATTCCTTCATAAAAATCATTCAATTATTATTAAAAAAATTATATAATTAATTTATTATTTTGAATATACTAATATGATGTTATTTTAATGTAATTACCTACAACAATCTATACTTCCATCAAATGGGTTACGAAAACATCATTCATGTGTTTGGAAGACTACCATCTCACAAACCAATGTCATTTATTTTTCCACAAAAACCTCTCATGGTTGTGTTTGATGATGGTTATAAAGTATACATATTATTTTTGTAACATAATTATACATATGGAGTCACTATATCATATATACCTTTTTACATTCTATTCAGTATCACATATGATAACGTTGCTCATGTGTACGGTGGTCTAATGAATCGTGAAGGGATGTGATTCATTTTCACTAAAAGTTTACATTTATGATAAAAAATAACTTTATTTCTTATATTTTCACTCAATGAAATATGATAGCGTCATTCAGGTTTGTGTGGACTACCGCCTTTACGAATCGATGTGACTCACTTTTCATCGCCACACCACATAGATGATTTGTATAAATATATTTAAATAAATAATATAGTATTTAGTATATTATTATAATTATATAATGATAATATAAGACTTACCTCATTTCCAAAACAATTGTTGAATAATGGAAATGTTAATCATGTATATGTATAGCTTAATATCCTCGTGATCATAACATACATCATTTATCAAAACCATATTACATGATTTATATTAAAATTAAAATTAATATATTATTATCATTATTACTTCATGATTATTATTCTAGAGATGATCGAACAATGATCAATGTAAGAGGACTGAAAATAACATACCAAAACATATACGAAAAAGAAATAGGTTATTACCCTAAATGAGACTTTGACATGGAATTGATAATAAATATGTAATAATTTCAAATAATTAAATAGTATAAGGTATGATATATATATATATATAATTATTGTTCTATAATATTTTCATAATAAACATATATTTGTAATACAAGAGGATTGAGAGAGTATGGCAGAAGTTGAGAATCAGGTTAAGGGATTTACATTTCACTTTTATTTTTGTTTGAGAAACATTCCATATTCTACATGTATTTATTTTAGGTTGTATATATATAATATCCCTAACATTTTCCCATATTATTACATTATTTTAAGAAAAATTGACTCTCAATTTTAAGATAAGGATCGTAATATCTAGTGCCTTTATAAAATTAGATAAATAATTAAAAAGTTTGACAACATCTATTATTTAATCTTCAAAAAGAGATTCAAAATCCCTTTTAGAAATTAAAAATTCATAGTTTAACATGGGGAATAACTGAAAAACAATTTGAGATAAAAATCCCAATAAGGTAATAAACATAAGCGCACAATATAGGACATTTTTTAGACATCATAACATTATAATAAAAAAAAGCATGAAACATGAATAAACATGTGAAACCATAACATATAGAGCATGGGATCATGCAATCATAGAATTATAGTATTTTAGAAAAAAAAACATGTCAAAATCATGAGTCAAGGATTATTACACATTTAATAACACAAGTTAAGGCTAGCCATGAAAACCGTTTCACATGGAGCATGAGTCAAGGAAAACCACAAAGACCATTTCACAAGATTTATCATGAGACTAAACATTAACCAATTCATTGAATAACTATCTAGGATCACCCATCATAACATTTTCAGGCATATGAGTTCCACATGAGTAATAAAGCACATGGGTTACCCATGAAAAGAAATAGATATAATAATTTTGTCACATGGAATAACAAAAGGGAATATCATAATGGTTCCCAAGAATGAATGGATTTAAATCATACATAGACATGCATAAGGTAAAACATGAATAGATAATTATAATTTATGTTATAATGAAATTAATATTTTTTAGGAGACATTAGAAATGAAATATTTTTGTGCGGTTTAAGGATAATATTAAAAATAAATTAAATGAGAATACGTATATTTTTTTTATGAAACCAAAAATTAAAATTTTTATATTTCATTATTAAATGAGTTATTTTATAAATATAATTGTGGCTAAAAACATATTATGTAGTGCATAAAAATATGGGATAGAAATCATGAATTTCTCTTCACTCAGGCTTGCTTATCAGGAGGAATTGAGAATGGAACATTTTTAAAACATATATATCCCTAAAAATAAAGATTAACTGATTGAGATAAATGAATTTAGAAACTATAAAAATAATTTATAATATTTATATAAAAAGAAACACGAGTTGCATTGGGGTAGAGAGATAAAAAATGTATAATGAATGAAAAATGGCTGATTGGAAAGAATCTCATACCTTATGTTTGAAATGGTTTTTCACTTCTACATAATGTCATTAATAATTAAATTAAATCCATTATTTAATTAATTTAGATCCATTAATACATGAATTTTATTTTTTATAATTTTTTTATGTTCATTTATTTCTATTTTGATGAGTTATAAGATACAATTTTATCATTTAGTGGAGTTTGTTTCCTTGGTTTTCATGACTGGTTTACTTTCATACATGTATCAAAAATAATATAAAATGAGAATGGTTGTCTAGAATTGAATTTATTTGTTATTAATAAACTTTAAGGGGATTAATGGGTCTTATATATCATTTAGTTTAAATTAACTGAGTATGTTTCATTAGATAAAAAGTTAATGATAATCGTTATATTATTTTGGTGGTTCATTGGTCATCATGAACTAGTTTCGTTTTATTATTTAGTATTATGTGAATCTCTTAAATCCAGAACATAAATCTGGTTATAACATAAATATAAATTATTTTTCAAACATTATAATGGTTTTATGAACACCCTTGAATGTGTTGATGAAAAATGAAAATGCATCGTCCAAGGCGGTGGTAAATCAACACACCATAGATGTTATTTTCAAGTTTATAAAAAAAGGAAAAAGGAAAGAGACTTTAAGTTTAATTATTACATTAACATAATACAAAGAGTTTAAAAGATAAACATAAAGAAAATTGATCTCCATTTCTCATGAATCTTAATACATTTTCTCCACTAATTGGGGGTTCCTTCTGCCATCATGAACCTATTAAATAAAATTATTCAATTAAGCACAAGTATCCGGTCATTTATTTTTTAGAAAAATAAGAGGGAGTGGGATGTATTCTAGACTGATTCCTAGTAATGAAATTAAAAATAAAAATCCTAGAAAGTGGATCAAGATAAAACTTATTATGATCCCCCAAGTGGGACCTTAATATTTACTAACTCCAAAGGGTAGTAGTTGTTGTTATCTAAAGTATAATAGGGGATGGTGTTTCTTTGATTTGAACCATATCATTTAGATTTTCCTATCTTTTTCTTCCTCCATCTTGGTAAAGAATGACCCTTGGATAGAGTATACATGATTCTTCCCCTTCAAAATTAGGTATATCTTGTATGGTGGGGTTGGATGAAGTATGGATCAGTCTCCTCTTTGGTTGCTACTTGTGAAACCTCCTCCTTCACTTAAAATGATTTATTCACATAGGATGGATGAATTGAATTGTCAAAGGGTGAATAATCAGGTAATTTTACTTGAAAAAAAAATTAATTTTAATTTTTTATATGTAATTTGTTACTTTCAGTTTGAAAATACATTGTCTTTATCTCCTTGGGTAGAGATACTTGGATCTCTTAATGGGGATCCACAAATGTATATTCCTAAAAATTTCTGAGCTCTATGTGTTCCTTAAAATGTGTATTTTCAATTCCTCCATCCTCCAATATGGTATAGAAAAGATTTTGTAAATCTGAAAATTCAAAGTTATGGGAATAAATACTCAATTCAGATTGAATAAAATCAAATGGAATTGAATTTAAGAAGGGATAAACTCCCTAAGTTGGTTCAATTTCAATCACTTCCTCAGTGGTGAGTGTCTCTTGGAGTTGGATTTCAATAGATAGAGGCAGGTAGTTTGGATCCTCTGTCATTACATAAAATTACCCCACTTGGGTGGTGTATTCCATTGATGGTGCGATATATTCCTTTTTTCATGGTAGGGTGAGATCAATTTGTTCCTCACATTTGTTCCTTAAGTCTTCTATATCTTGATAATCACCCAAATGTAGCTCAATAGGCAAGTCTTTCTCATTGGTCTACTCGGGTGAATCAACGAAGACAAGTGGATCATATTTTAGTTCAGGTTCAAGTTGCACTGATAATTCTTGTAAATAAGTAGTTATCCAATCCATTGGGCCTTGTAAATATTTCACCATATCTCCAATATATTGAATATCATATTTGATATTTTTTCAAATTCACCTAGTATTTTTTTTGGGGTAACTTCTTTAAAATTGTGAGGAGGGAACAAGTATTACTCTTCTTGTGTCTTGGACGCTTCTTGATAAAATAATATGAAATAATCCCTTAATTTAGTTATCTATCTACCCAGTCTTGTATCTAAAAGTTTCTTGAAAGTCTATTTGATATACTAGAAGTGGTCCTTGAATTCCTCCTCCAAGATAATTTGGTTTTAGGCTCCCCTAATCTGTCTACCCCATACTAAATGAATTTCTTTTATAGACCATTTTTGTTCAACCATGGGTTCATACACCTAGGAGTAGTTGTCAGACCATAAAGAAAAATTAACTTTTGAATAAAAATGAAAATTTTTTATGGTTATTTTAATAAATTATAAACTATCTAAAATATGAAAATAGAAAAATGAATTGAATTAATGATTAACTCCCAATAACACCACAATTTTTGATATGCACACCTGTCATAGGGTGTAGAAAAATAAAATTACTTTTCTAGTATAGCACAGTTGCTGAAAAGGGTCATCTCACTTGAGGATCTTCTCATTTTGTTCACCCATCTTATATAAATCACCTAAAATATTTTTGTTTTTGTTTTTTTATATTATTAAAACAATGATAAATCATTCTTTCATTTTTATGACTTTATAAAATATTTAAATAACCCGAAAATTGAAAATTATGACTTCAAATAACTGTTGAGTCAATAAGGTTTTCCTTATGACTTTTCCATTCCTTCTTGTTTTGAAAATCACAAACACCTTATCTTTAGGAAAATTGCTTTTATAAGGAAAATTGATTTTATAAGGAAAATTGCTTTTATAAGAAAATTTCTTTTATAAGGAAAATCTCTTTTGTAAGAAAAATTATTCTTATCATATTTTCATCCAGATTTTTCTTAAGTATGAGATTCGGATTCACTTTTATTTTCTCGGAATTACTTGAAACTTTGATATAAAGTATTCTGTTTTAGGATCCGAATTCTGGACAAGAACTGTAATAAAGTTTCACTCTGAAATCCAGAATGAGAACTGTGATAAAGTTTCATTCCGAATTCCAAATACAGTTTTACTCCAGATTAAGGATACAAATCATTATGAAATTCGACAAAAAATTCTCATTATGAATTCTGATAAGGAATTCTCATTACAAATTCCAATGAAGAAATCTCATTACGAATTCTGATGAAGAAATCTCATTCCGAATTCCCATTATGAATTCTGATGAAGAATTCTCATTACAAATTTTGATGACGAATTCTCATTACGAATCTTGATGATGAATTCTCATTACGAATTCTGATGACGAATTCCCATTTCGAATTCTCATTCTGAATTCACCTATTAAACATAATCTGATCATCTCTGTTTTATACACTCTGAATTAATTCAGACTCAGAAAAATATTTTTGGTTAGACTCCGAACTTTTATTCTGCTTACACTTCTATAATTTGTCTACTCTTTATTATTTTCATTACATTCCGAACCTTCACTCAGAAGCTTTCATTCCGAACTTTTATGTTAGATTTTAAAACGATGTCGTACATTCTGTTACACTTGTTTTGTTATAAAACGATGTCGTCTATTTTGTTATAAACTAACCATTGTCTAAGTGACATGTGTACAGGTCCCTCCGATCTTTAAGGAAAATATGACCGTTGGAGAAGGAGCTGACCTTACCTATAAATAGGAGCTCATTTGAAAGAGCCCGGAGCTGAAAGGCTGACAGATCTTCGACTCATGTGATTACATGCTTGAAGTGATTTTTAGAGATAGAGGCTCTTATTAACTCTCAAAGCTTCGTGCGACTCCGAATATTGGTGATCACATTCGAGGGCTTCCGGGGATAGGAAGACAGAGGTGCCGACTACCTTGAAGTTCGAGGGCTTCCTTGATGAGGAAGACAGAGGTTGCCAACTACCTTGAAGTTTAGGGCTTGCGGGGATATCAAGACAGAGACTCTGATCTTCGTATCGAGGGATTACCCTGGTGTGGGTAAGGCAGACTTTCTTGAAAGTATAAATCAAGGGACCTTTATCCAAGGTTGTTGGATACCCTTCTCTTTGGGTTAAAAGACTTATATCTTGTTACTTGTAGTTTAACTACTTGTTTATATTCCGCTGCATTTTGATTTATAAGGAAAGTATAACTTTCTTATACTTCTTTATTTGTACTCTATTTCATTTAGATTCTATACGCTTTAAGGTAGAATCTCATATTGTAATATTTTGTTAAGTTTCAATTTCCGGAACCATATTTCCGGAACCTACTTTCGAAATATCTTTCCAAGTTTGCATTTGGTGTTAGAGGTGTTGTGAATTTCTTTAGTTTAACTTTGTTAAACTTAGCCCTTTCCTTCTCTTAAGGAAAACATAGTTATTCATAACTAACTTTAAAAGTTCCAAAGAAATTTTTAAATTATACAATTCACCCCCCCTCTTGTATATTGAGCATCTACATCATTATTTCGATCCTACAATTGGTATCAGAGGAGGTTTCTGAAATACTTATACTTACGAATAAGTTTTTCTTGCTAACTTTTCCATTCCGAACTTTACCATTCCGAAATTTCTCATTCCGAACTTTGTTATTACGAATCTTTGCTACTAACAAGTTTGTGTGTATAAGGATTTTTCTAGTATGGCAGGAATTAATGTTGGATCAATTGATAATCTGAATCCTACATGACCACCAATCTTTGATGGTAATGATTATGAATACTGGAGAGATCGTATGAAGAGTTTTGTTGTCAATACTTGAGTGGACAATTTTGTTATGCTTACTGGAGATTATAAAATTCCTGACAAGGAAGTCAGAACTTTTACTAATCAAGAAAAGCAAGAATATCAACTCAACTATAAGGTACGCAATACTTTACTATGTTCAATGACCAGAAATATATATATCCAAATTTCTTCTTGTGAAGCAGCTAATTGTATCTGGAAGAAGTTAGAAGTTACACGCTTTGGAACTTCTAAGGTAATTGAGACTAGAAGAGCTATGCTTAGAGCTGAATATCATGGCTTCAACTTTCTTTATGGTGAAACAATATGTAAAGTGAAACAGAGATTTATGACTATCATCAACAGTCTACAGTCTATGGGAGAGAAAGGTTTAGATGATGAAGCTCTTGTGGATAAAATAATTTATATTATGCCCAATGAGTGGGAGTCCAAGAGAACAGCTATAGATGAGAATAGGAAGGTCACTCAAATTACTCTTAATGAGCTTTTTGGAACTCTTCTACAACATGAAACCAGAATGAAGAGAGATGCAGACAACATCAAGAAGAAGAATGGAAATGGTACTGTTGCTTTTACTACAACTTCAAATCAGATGAAAGCTAAGTCTCCTGAGAGAGTAACCAGATCCAAGTCTAAGAAAGTTATTTTCCAATCCGAATCTAGTGAGAGTGAAGTCTCAGGAAATGAATTAGCAAATCTTGCTCGAAGGATGAACAAGATAGCTGGCCAAAGGAATTTTCAATCCAAGTATAAGAAAAAGGAAAGGAAAGATAAGAAGGATGGATAAGTTACTTGTTATGAATGCAAGGGAGCTGGAAATATAAGACCAGATTGCCCTATGCTCAAAAATAAAGAAAGAAAAGAAAGGCATTCAGACTGGAATAGAAAGAAATATTATAAAGCTAAAGCTAAGAAAGTTCTGAAAGCAAATGATACCTGGAGTGCCAGTGGTGGTGACTCTTCAGATGAATCTTCTGATTATGAATCTTTAGGACAAAAGAATCATGGTATTATAGCCAGATTACCTATTGATGATCATTGTTTTATGGCTAAGGTACGAAATGCTGAATCATTGACCAATGTTTCTTTAAATTCTAATGATAGTAAGTATTATAACTCTTCTGATGAATAATCATCTTCTGATGAGGAAAATACTTTACCTACTTATGAAGAAGTCTCTAGGTTTGCTGAACTTCTTGAGATTGAGAATTCCAAACTCAATAAGAAACTTGATAAGGCAAATTCTAGGAATTCTATTCTTACGAAAGAGATATCAGATATTTCTAAAGATCTTGATAAGAAAAATGTTGATTTTGAAAATATTTCAAAAACTCTTGAGGAAGTAAGTTCTGAGAAAAACAAACTTTCTAAAGAATTAGAAAAAGTAATTTCTAATAAAAATGTTTTTGAGTCTAGCTCTAGTTCTAAAACCAATGATTTTGAGGATAAAAACATGGTTATAAAACTCAAGTCTGAAATTTTTTCCTTAATGAAGTGTTTATCAATCTTTACCCATGGTAAGGAAAATTTTGATAAGATGTATTCCCAAATACGACCTTTAAGAAATAAATCCGGATTTGGTTATACTCATGCAAAACCTATTTTCAGTAACAATTATTTTGTTCCTCAAAGTGCCCCATTTTTGTACCAAGTTTCAATGTGGTGGTCACTGGGCAAAGAATTGTTTCTTAAACAAAACCCAATCTCTAGGATTTCACAAAGCTTACTTTTCTAAGAAGATGTGGGTACCTAAAATTTTATTTTCTGGAAATCTCGGATCCAAACAAGTTTGGATTCCGAAAGTCTAATTTTCTTCTTGATTTCAGGAAAATAAAGAAAGTACCAGCAACAATACATGGTACATGGATAGTGGATGTTCCCGACACATGACTGGTAACAAAATCTATTTTGAAATGGTTTTCAAAACGAAAGGAGGAAAGGTGACTTTTAGAGATAATTCTAAGGGAGAGATTTTTGGTATTGGTAATATTGTTCTTCTTGGTAAAACCTTTATTTCAAATGTTCTTTTTGTTAATGGTCTTAAGCACAACCTCATTAGCATAGGTCAGTTATGTGATGAAGGTTACCTTGTGAATTTTAGGAATGATAAGTGTTTAGTTCACAATTTCAAGGAAGAATTTATTCTCTCAGCCAATAAGCAAGAGAATGTTTACACTCTAAACTTAGAAGACCTCAGAATCCAAGATTTACCTTGCCTAAGTGCAATGGAAGATCACTCATGATTATGGCATAGAAGACTAGGTCATTGTAATCTTAAGAAACTATGTAAACTCTCTTAGAAGAAACTAGTTAAGGATCTACCGGAGCTTAGATTTGATTCTTCTAAAGTTTGTGATCCTTTTCAATATGGCAAGAAACATAAATCTAGTTTTAAATTGATTGGTGAAGTCTCAACAACTGATGCATTATAGTTAGTGCACATGGATCTTTTTGGTCCAACACAAACTGGAAGTATTGGAGGCAAATACTATGTGTATGTTCTAGTTGATGATTACACTAGATTTACTTGGGTCTATTTTCTAACAAAGAAATATGAATCTTTCTCTTATTTCAAAATTTGTAGAGCTCAAGTTAAAAATGAGAAAAACCTTCCATTTAAAACTATTCATAGTGATCATGGAGGAGAATTTCAAAATTCTGATTTTGAAACTTTTTGTAGAAAAAAAGGTATTACTCACAATTTTTCAGCACCTAGAACTCCTCAACAGAATGGTGTAGTTGAAAGAAGAAATAGAATTCTTCAATATATAACTAGAACCATGTTGAGTGAATATTCTATTACTAGACATTTCTGGGCTGAAGCTGTAAGTACTGCTTGCTATACTATAAATCGAGTTTTGATTAGACCTTTTCTTAATAAAACTCTTTATGAGTTATAGAATGGTAGAAAACCAAGACTTTCCTACTTCAAAGTTTTTGGTTGAAAAGTATTCATTTTGAATACTAAAGATAACTTACATAAATTCGCACCAAAATCTAATGAAGGAATTTTCTTAGGTTATTCCACAACATCTAAGGATTATAGAGTTTTTAATAAAAATACATGCACTGTTGAGGAAACAGTACATGTAAAATTTGATGAGTAAGATCCTTTTGTTTTTAAACCATCCCTACCATCATCCTCGGATGTGTTTTCAAAAACTGATTGTCATCCTTTGATAAAAGAACCTTCTGATAAGGAAATTGTTCAAGAAAATACTTATGAAACATTTACCCCAGAAGACTTTCTATCCTATGTTGATGAACAGGTTTTACAAAACCCAAATCAGGTGTTTCTTAAGAATCATCCTAGTGATAGTATCATTGGTGATGTAAATCAACCTGTAAGGACTAGAAGTTCCTTAAGAAATGAAGTAGAACATCTAGCATTCCTTTCCCAATTAAAACCTAAAAGCACTGATGAAGCTTTAGGTGATGATGATTGGATTAAAGCCATGCAAGATGAACTAAATGAATTTGAAATGAATAAGGTCTGGACCTTGGTTGAAAGACCTAAGGAAACATCTATTATTGGAGTAAAATGGGTTTTCAGAAATAAATGTGATGGAAATGGATTCATTGTTAGAAATAAATCTAGACTTGTTGCTAAAGGTTATAATCAGCATGAAGGAATAGACTATGAAGAAACCTATGCTCCAGTAGCTAGACTTGAATCTATCCGTATTCTAATTGCTTTTGCAGCATTCTTTAATTTCAAACTTTTTCAAATGGATGTGAAATGTTCTTTTCTTAACGGTTATGTTCAAGAGGAAGTTTTTGTTGAACAACCTCCTGGATTTGATGATACAAAACATCTGGATCATGTTTTTAGACTTACCAAAGATTTGTATGGTCTTAAACAAGCCCCACGAGCATGGTATGATAGACTCACTAGATTTTTGCTTCAAAATAACTATATTAAGGGAAATGAAGATCCAACCCTTTTTCTAAAGAAAGATAAGAAAAATGTTTTGATTTTTCAAATTTATGTTGACGACATTATATTTGGTTCAACTCATCAATCTTTGACTGACTCTTTTGCTAGTCTAATGAAATCTGAGTTTGAAATGAGTATGATGGGTGAGTTAACTTTTTCCCTTGGTTTTCAATTTTTCAAAAACCAGGAGGAACCTACATATCTCAACATAAGTATATTAAAGATCTTCTTAAAAAGTATGGTTATGACAACACTAAGAGTATAAGTACTCCCATTGGTACCTCAAAATCTTTAGATCTTGATGAAGCTAGGAAACCAGTAGATCAAACATCTTTTACAGGTATGATAGGAAGTCTACTATACTTAACAGCTAGTCGACCAGATCTAATGTTTTCAGTATTCTTATGTACCAGATATCAATCCAATCCTAAGGAATCTCACTTAAAGGCGGTAAAAAGAATATTTCACTACCTTAAGGGAACCATGGATCTAGGATTATTTTATACTTCTGGAAATGATTTTGTTCTAAAAAGCTTTTCTGATGCTGACTTTGGTGGATGTAGAATGGATAGAAAAAGTACATTCGGAACTTGTCATTTCTTAGGAGATTCATTATTTTCTTGGTCCTTCAAGAAGAAACATTCTGTAGCACTTTCCACTACTGAAGCTGAATATGTAGCAGCTGGAAGTTGTTGTGTATAAGTGTTGTGGATGCAACACACACTCATAGACTATGGGTTGAGTTTTACTAAAACTCAAATTTTGTGTGATAACACAAGTGCCATTGCCCTTAGTAAGAACCATGCACATCACTCCTGTGCAAAACACATAGATATTAGGCATCACTTTCTTTGGGATCACACACTTAAAGGAGATATTATTCTTCAGTTTATTGGAATGCAAGATCAACTTGCTGATATTTTCACAAAATCTTTGCCTTCTGATATATTTGAATATATTAAACAGAAGTTAGGAATGATAACCGTAAGGTAATCCTCCTTAACTAACTTTCTGTTGAAAATGTCTCCTTCTATAAATACACTCCTTTTCATAGTGGGAGTACATTTACTTGTTAGTTTAACAAAGTTTTTCAAAAAATCTGTTTTCAATCTTTTCGGAACGAAGATATCCGGAATGGAGAATTCCGGAACTACAATTTTTCTAGAATGGACATGTTCGTACAGAATACTTCTGGAATGGAAGTGTTCGTATTGAACATTACCAGAATGGAAAATTTCATACTGGTATTTTCATAATGGGATTTTCGTACCGAATCTTTCATAATTAGTTTTTCATACTGGGTTTTTCGTACTGAATTTATTTTTCGTGGTAAAAGTTTTTTTAAGAATGTTACCAAATCCGAATAATCTTCCTAAACCAATCTTAAAGGTATGACTTCCTTACCCAAGTTTTCGTTGTCATATCTTACTTGCTGGCATTTTCTTGTATTATTTTTTCCGATTATTGTTTTCTTAATTATTTTTTTTAATAAAAACCTCAAAAAGATCGGATTCAAGTTTTCAACCGTCAGATCTAATCTCAGCTCATCCCAACCGTTAGATCAACCAAGGAAGTTGAACCATCGTTCCATTGCCTATATAAAGGGGACACAAATACTCGTCCCACATCGATTTCAAGCTCTCGCATCCCGAATCTCTGCCTCTCTGTTTTTAAAGCCGTTCTGAACTTTAGTTGTTTCCTTTCCGAACTTCTCAGAGGATTAAAGATCCGAATGTCTGCGTAGTTAGCCTCTCAAGATATGTCATCCACTAAGCCAATTTCTCAATGGTTAGTCTACAGAGAAAGGATAGTCCATCCGAATTTCTTCAATAATTATGATTCTTTTATTTCAAAGAACATTAAGTTGAATGGCTAGGAAGATGTTGCTGTATCCAAACCAAGGAATCAAGACGATGTCTCTTTGGAGTTACTTTTTGAGTTCTATGAATTAGTTTCCTTCTTTAAAGAAGATAATTGGGAGAAGTTTTATTTTAAGTCTTATGGCAAGACTTACAAGCTTTCTCACACCAAGGCAGAAAGCATAGTAGGGATGACTTATGAAGGAGAAGCCGAATTTATTTACCATGTGTTGCCGGACTCTAAGGGTAGCTTCGACAAGGAAAAAGCCTTAGAAACTCTCGGACTGGCTGATGACAAGGCTCCGAAGATTGCAAGTTTATCCACAAATTTCCGGATTCTAGAGTTGTGGGTGCAAGGGATTATCGTACCGAGGAAAGGTGATAAAGACAGTTTGAAGAAAAGTGAGATCTACATCCTAGATTTTCTGATAAATCTGAGGAAGTTTAACTTGATGAAACACATTCTTATCACTCTTGAGAATTTGAGGAAAGGAAATCTGAGAGCTCAGATTATTATGTATCCAGCAATCCTCTCCAAGTTGATAGTTCGGTGCCTTGAGTCTTTCAAGGAGGCTTTCAAATCTAAGACAAGAGTTTGCAAGATTATGATGGTCAGCGATGGTACTCTTAAGAGGATGGATGTGGATTTCAACAAGGAAACTGGTGAGTTCTTCGATTTGCCTAATCAAGAAGAAGCGGCTCCGAAGGCTACTGAACCGGAATCATCTAAGCCAGTAAGAAAGAGAAAGCTGAAAGAAGTGTAAGTAGAAATAGAGAATCCCAAGTCTAAGGAAGTCTATTCCGCACCTCCAAAACCAAATAAGAAGAAATCCTATCCTGATGAAGTTGTTGCGAAGTGGAGAGTAGATAAAGAGAAAAGGAAAGAAGGGGATCCGCAGTTTGGATTGGACCCTGCGGAGGCTAAGGCCTTGAAGGAGAGAACTGTTGATGAGCTTGAAAAAAAGTAAAGGAAAAGAACCTCAAGAAGAAAATGTCTGAGGCTGAGGTAGCTCAGGCTTTGTTGAAATTCAATGAGATGGTTTCAGCAATTATTCCTGTTCTGAGATCTTTCTCCTTGGAATCTCTACCTGAGACTCTAGGAAGAAATTTCGTTGCTCCGGAAGAAGCTGTTGCTAAGACTACTGAGGAAGTAGAGAAAGTTGAGCAAATGGATCAAGAAAAAGATGTTTCTGAAGGAAGTGGTGAAACCGAATATGTGTTGAAACAAGTAGATGATTACAAGGGGAAACCTTCGAAACACTTATCACTCCGAACTTCTAAAGCTGAATCTCCGAAGCTAGTTACTCTAGCAATGGAAGAAGATAAAGGAGAAGAAGAAGTTACTTATCATGGAGAAGAAGAAAAACTTTAACATGATGTTGCTCAGGAGGAAAATGTAATGTTGTTCATGTTTCTGATAGTGAGAAGAGAACTCCAGAACAGGATTCAATTCTGGAAAAGGACAAGGGAAATCAAATTCTTGCTGATACTCCGAGCTCAGAAGTGAGGAAGAGGAAGGAAGTTGGTAGTTCTTCGAAGAGAAAGATTAACCTTGTTGAAGAAGAAAATTCTCCAAGAAAAGTTTCGGATTCAGAGTCATCTTCGGTGGGGAATGACTTTGTTGTTAAGTCTTTGAAGAAGTTCGTAGGAACCATTTCGACCTTCTCAAGTATTGATTCAAGATTCCAGATGCTCTAACATGCTTTGAATCAGAAAACAGACTCCGTGTCTATGGTTATGGACAAGTGCGTTGAGATTGAGGCTCAGTTCAAAACTTTTTTTGTTGGCTACGAAGCTCATATAAAATATTGCAAGAAGATGAAAAACTGGTCGAAGAAGACTATTGAAGAGATGAGGTTATTTGATGAGTTTCAAGACAATGTTAAAGATTCCTTTGAGACTGAGGACAGGAAGATAAATGATCTGACTTCATCCTTTGAAGAGAAGCTGACAGATGAAAAGAACTTCTGGATTCAACAAGTCATAGATCTGAATGGGAAGTTGAATTCTGTTTCTCAGAACTGGAAATTTGAAAGAGATCATCGGATTGAGTTTGAAGAGAAGTTGAAGGCTCAGGAAGAAAAGATCAAAGCTCAGGAAGAAAAGCTTCAAGCCCAGGAAGAAATAATTGATGCTCAGAGTGCAAGAATAGTGGTCTTAGAGAAGCAAGCTGAAGAAGATTATAAAGACTTGAAGAAGATCAAGACTATCCTTAAGGGGCTCATGTCGAAGGAAAAAGATCCGAAATAACTAAATCCAATCTTTCTGTTGTATCTAATTTTCTTTGTTTCTGAGATTCTAAACCTAATGAAAAGTGTTCCTCTCGTTTATTTTCTTGTTATTACTAATTTTTCAGGTACTTTGTTATTTTTTCCATTCCCTCGATTTCTTTTTGAAAATCACAAAGGGGGAGAAGGAAAAGATCCTTAAGAAAAATAAGAACTTCAATGAGAGTTTATCTAAAGGGGAGAAGGAAAAGATCCTTAAGGAAAAGAATTATAATAAGAGTCTATCTAAGGGGGAGTCTTTTCAGTAAAGAAGACTTTCTTTTCCGTAATAAACTGTCACTCCGGAAATCTAGAATATGATCCTTAGAGTTTCAAAGCCTAAGGGGGAGTTAGTCGTATTCATCAATATCCTTAAAGCAAAGGGAGATAAGCCTTAATGTTTTTCTTTCTTCTTAGAATTTCTTTTTCGTAAGGATGTTTGTGCTTTCCAAAAAGGGGGAGATTGTTGAGTCAATAAGGTTTTCCTTATGAATTTTCCATTCCTTCTTGTTTTGAAAATAACAAACACCTTATCTTTAGGAAAATGACTTTTATAAGGAAAATTGCTTTTATAAGGAAAATTGCTTTTATAAGAAAATTTGCTTTTATAAGGAAAATTTTTTTTGTAAGAAAAATTATTCTTATCATATTTTCATCCAGATTTTTCATAAGTCTGAGATTCGGATTCACATTTATTTTCTCGGAATTACATGAAACTTTTATATGAAGTATTCTGTTTTAGGATCCGAATTCTGGACAAGAACTGTAATAAAGTTTCACTCCGAAATCCAGAATGAGAACTGTGATAAAGTTTCATTCCGAATTCCAAATACAGTTTTACTCCAGATTAAGGATACAAATCTTTATGAAATTTGACAACAAATTCTCATTATGAATTCTGATACGGAATTCTGATTACGAATTCCAATGAAGAAATCTCATTACGAATTCTGATGAAGAAATCTCATTCCGAATTCCCATTACGAATTCTGATGAAGAATTCTCATTACGAATTCTGATGACAAATTCTCATTACGAATCCTGATGATTAATTCTCATTACGAATTCTGATGATGAATTCCCATTTGGAATTCACATTCTGAATTCACCTATTAAACAGAATCTGATCATCTCTGTTTTATACACTCTGAATTAATTCAGACTCCGAAAAATATTTTTGGTTGGACTCCAAACTTTTATTCTGCTTACACTTCTATAATTTTTCTACTCTTTATTATTTTCATTACATTCCGAACCTTCACTCTGAATCTTTCATTCCGAACTTTTATGTTAGATTTTAAAACGATGTTGTACATTCTGTTACACTTGGTTTGTTATAAAACGATGTCGTCTATTTTGTTATAAACTAACCGTTGTCTAAGTGACCCGTGTACAGGTCCCTCGGATCATTAAGGAAAATATGACCGTTAGAGAAGGAGCCGACCTTACCTATAAATAGGAGCTCATTTGAAAGAGCTCGGAGCTGAAAGGCTGACAGATCTTCGACTAATGTGATTACAAGCTTGAAGTGATTTCTAGAGAGAGAGGCTCTTATTAACTCTCAAAGTTTCGTGCGACTCTGAATGTTGGTGATCACATTCGAGGGCTTCCGGGGATAAGAAGATAGAGGTGCCGACTACCTTGAAGTTCTAGGGCTTCCTTGCTGAGGAAGACAGAGGTTTACAATTACCTTGAAGTTGAGGGCTTGCAGGGATAGCAAGACAGAGACTCCGATCTTCGTATCGAGGGCTTACCCTGGTGTGGGTAAGACAGACTTTCTTGAAAGTATAAATCAAGGGACCTTTATCCAAGGTTGTTGGATACCCTTCTCTTTGGGTTAAACGACTTATATCTTATTACTTGTAGTTTAACTACTTTTTTATATTCCGCTGCATTTTGTATTATAAGGAAAGTATAACTTTCTTATACTTACTTATTTGTACTTTGTTTCATTTAGATTCTATACGCTTTAAGGTAGAATCTCATATTGTAATCTTTTGTTAAGTTTCTATTTTTGGAACCATATTTCCGGAACCTACTTTCAGAATCTCTTTCCAAGTTTGCATTTGGTGTTAGAGGTGTTGTGAATTTGCTTAGTTTAACTTTGTTAAACTTAGCCCTTTCCTTCTCTTAAGGAAAACATAGTTATTCATAACTAACTTTAAAAGTTCCAAAGGAATTTTTAAAGTATACAATTCACCCCCCCCCCCTCTTGTATATTGAGCATCTACATCATTATTTCGATCCTACAATAACTTGAAAATCTAAACAGAATGAGTGAAGGAATAAATAACTTGGTTTTGGGTTGATTTTTTGATTCAATGGTTATTCTCCTTTATTTTCTTTATTTTCTTTTAATAATTCAAACATGAATTCTCATCATGAATTATAATGATTTTTATTTATATTTTGTGTAACATTTGAATGCCTATGAAATATCAATTCCACCTCCTCATATAATCAAGGTTGATGACACACCTTGGTCGAGGGTGTTCCATCTTCTAGGACCTAGACTTATTTATGTCATTATATACATTGACTCACTCAAATATATAATGTAAAGATTCATCCAATTAATAGAGGGAAAAGTTTTTAAACAAAACAATATAAACAGATTGAGTTTCATTTCATGTGGGACAGTCACCACACCAGATAAATTCATCTCACCCAAGCATGCTATTCAAATCTACCACAAATTTAAAATAAACTTTAATAAAGATTTAAGAACACCTTGAACTCCCTCGATCCAAGCTTCAGTTCCTCCATCTATTTTTGGGAGTGAGAGATCATTTTGGTAGAAATAGGAAAGATAATAAAAGAAAATTATATAATATAATCTAATAAAATAAAATAAAAAGAATGGGGATGAGAAAAAATTGGGCTGAAAGAGAGATAAAATTATAAAAAAATAAGAAATTTATTAAATAAAAAAGTTAAAATAATAGTAATAATAATTAGAAGAAGAAGAAGAAGAAAATAATATGGATAGGTGAAACACTAAAAAGGATGCATGAATTTTCTAAATTTAATAAAAGTGAATTTAAACAATTAAAAATGAAACTAAAATAAATTGAAATGAAAAAAAACAACAAAAAATCTAAACAAAGAATACATGGAGGAATAGCCCGAGCCCTAGGTAGAAGGAACGCTCATTAACCTTTGGTGTCAATCCTCTTCTAAGGTAGTGGTATTCCTCTTTTATGGGACAAGGAGGTGCATCCTCAGTATCTTCCTTGGTGGTCAAAGGTCATACAGAATATTGGGGTCCTTTGTTTAAAAAACACCTCAATATCTGCGAGTGAGAGAGATTAAATACCCAAAGATATGAAGTGATTTTTACTCAACTCGAAAGAATTCTAGCTGAGGAAGTATGGTCCAGGATATTCCCTCACATCGTTCGTTAGTGGTACATGGCATGCTTTGCTATTTGGGTGATGCATTAGGTGGTTCCATGGGACAATAGTGATGGTGGGTAGATGCAACAGGTCCTCCAATCCTCCAGCGTTCACAGTGGCCAAAGGATGTTTGAATAATTCATCAAGGAGGTTGGAGTAGGTCCTTCAATGCCTCATAGGGTATCCCATCCTTCTGAATGCTGAAAAGAACATGATCTGAGCTTTATATGGCTTTGATGGTGGGTTTTGGTGAAGATAGAGGTGGTTGGTCGATGTCCAGTGGAAAGGTTGTGGTGGTGCAGGCAGAGAGCAGGTGTGGAGTGGAAGAGTGCATCAGCGCATTTCGGAAACCTCAATCCCACATCAAAACACCCATGGTTTGGGTGAGCCTTTATAAATATGATTTCGGGTGCAATCAGTCAGAAGTTTCACTAGGGATGGGATCTTGGTTTCACTTTTACCCATGAACATGCAGGGCACACACAAGTGGATCGAGCGATCCCACCATGGCTAGCCATGCCAGCTACCCCTTGTGAGTTATCCAAGTGGAAGACTAGCTTGATTTATGGGCTTACTTGAGCTTGGACTAAATTTTCACATAAAGATCTAAAAAATTTATAGAATCTTTTAGAAGATTCAAATAAATTTCAAAAATTCATAAATAAAATTTCAAATTTGAAATTGACCAATATTTCATCCAACTAAACCCATTTTCATTCTATAATTCAATTTTCCCATTATTTAATAAAACATTTAAAACATGTATTCATTCCATGATAAAACACATAAAACTAATAAAATTTGAATATAAATATTCACCAAAAATAAGTCTTTCACCATGTTTTGTGATTCATACAGGATCAAAATGGGGCAATGTTGATTTAAGAAGATTGAATTGTGATATATCGGTACCAAAGTAGTTCTAAGTATGTCTTTCCACCTATAGATATATGTGTAGTGGGAACTTACTATACAGGTTTCAGAGGATATGCAATGGGAATGCATACTAAAATTTGGTGGGTCTTGGGATAAGCACTTATTGCTCATTGAGTTATCCAAAAAAAATAGTTATCACATGACTATTCATATGGAACTATATGAGGAACCTTATGGTAGGATGTGAAATTCACATCTATGCTAGATGGAGATAGGTGATTCTGAGTTTTTGGGATCGAGTCTCATGAAGGAGAAATCAGAGTAGGTTCATTTGATTCAGAAACATATGGTTATAGGTCATAGTTTGATGAAGTAGTATGTTGATTGACATATATGACCCGTTAAGTTCATAGTGGGTGATAATGTATTCTTTTTGGTGTTTCCTATATTAGTTACCCATAGGATTTAGAGATAGGAAATTTTAACACCTAAATTTGTTGGAACTTTTGAGAATGTGGAGAGGATCAGAACAGTGGAGTATTGATTGGATCTTCCACAGAACTATAGTGTTATGCACAATTTTTTTCATGTGTTACAACTTTTACAGTATCATCCCAACCCTTCTCATGTGATCTATTTTGATGATGTTGACCTTGAGGTTAATGAATTATTTGAGAAGCAACTAATTTGTGTTATGGATCACATTGATAAATTGTTTTAGGGAAAGACCATGTTTATAGTTTGAGTTTTATGGAAATGTGGGCGTGTTTAGGATGAAACATGGGAGATGGAAGCAGATATACAGGCTCAGTGGCCTGACCTATTTTACCTTAGAGGCTTAGAGATTCATAGGAGTATATGTCAAGAATGATTTGTTATTGTTGGTTCCGAGCATAGCAGAAGCGCGTTGCTGGGTGTACCCAACCTTAATTTTAGCATTAACAACAATCAATCTGAGATCCGTCACGATAATAAAACGTCGGATCTTCAGGATTGAACGAAAAAAACAAAATATGGGAGTCCTGATACCATATATAGGATAATCATATATTGATTATAATTAATTTAATTAATTTCCAATAATTTCCTAGATGGAATTCTTTCTTCATTGGTGTTTCTGGTCACGATATGATGTGATCTATCATTGCATCGTAGAATCCAAGTGTACGATTCTTCTACCAGTGATCCACACCTTCTCCACATATCTCTAGACATCACCGAATGGATCTCAAGGTGCTAGTGTAGAAGAACCTTCTCTTGCGATGTTCGCCTTTGATCACCTTGATCTGGTGGAGAAGGATCTCTCTCTCATAACATGAGAGCGTTCTTAAAAGAAAAGGATTCTCGCTTGGCTTGAGAGATTTCTCTAGATCCATTGTGCACAACCACAAAAAAAAATATCTAGGCTAATGAGAAATATGTAATTAGGATTTTTAATTACATAGAATAATAAAATAAATAAATTACCTGAAAGTATTTATTCATTTCATTTAATTCTTAGTAATACCTCATGTCTAATAATAATAGGTGACTATTATTATTACCTAACATTCTCCCAGTGAATTACACCTAATATTATTTAATTAAATAAATAAAATTAATTCTCATAAATTCCTAGATAAAAATATGCGGCGTGTATATTTAATATACACGACGTGTAATTTTGTTTTTCCATTTTTCATTATTTCCTCCACCATATTTATTAGACCTTGAATAATGGCTATTTATTTCTAAAATAAATATCACTTCATTACTCACTAATAAATATATTATTTCGCAAACAATATATTCTCTCGAATGACTAGTGTCTAAATAAAGGCGATAAAGCATCCTCAAATAATTATTAAACCACAATCGCTAATAATCTTTATTCAACTTTTTAAATTAATATTTAACTAAGATACTTGGATACACTTAGTGTGTTACCCTCTAGGCCTCTTTCTCAGTGGCATTAAGCGAAGCCTACCTAAGGTCCAAGGTTAGCCTCTAGAAATACGCAGAGGCACCCATAGAGAAATAATTCAACTCCGCAATGACGTGTCACCTCATATTAATTCTTACCATGTAATATAATCTCTTTATCTAGATATCTCAAATCAAGTGGGTTGCATGCTATTTCCATCAATCAATGTGCTCTATTATTCTTTTTTTGACTTTCAGAATTGAACTTTCCCATTTCTCACCATGGTCATGGATTTATTTAGGCTATATCAATTCCATAAAAGGAACTTAGATGTCTACATCTTTTATGGAACAGAAGGGACAAATCCTTTCTCGTATTATCAATTAATGCAGTATCACTTGTGACGTACCCAACGTATCCTACCTCGCTGTGAATCATGTGTCGTAGAGTTTTTTTCAATGAATCTAAGTGCGTGAGTTATAATACCCATTAATAATAATATTAAATTCTAAGGACCAATACACATGTTCACCGATAGAAACATCCAATGACACTATGAAATGTGGATTTCCTACTGGTGGGTCTCATTCTCATAATAACCTCCTGGATATTACCAACGGCACACACCATGTAAAGGTGCCTCAAATTTTTTGGATTCCTCTACCCATATGGCATTTATTATTTGTGTCCCTCAAATATAATCATCCAACCGTAGAATATATATTCAATAACAATGTTACGGAACTTCCGGGTTCTCATCATAGTAGGGATCTGCTATGACCCTTTAATGAAGCAGTCATCCTTATGACATTATCACTTGAATTGTCATGTAGAAGAACAATCAAGATGTGATAAGGTACTTATTAATTAATAAAGTACAATTTAGTTTGTTCTAGGCCACCAACTCCAACAGACTCCTACTTGAACTAGAGACAACTGCTAACAACTATTAACCTGCAAGCTCTCAAATGATATTCATGATTCTACTGAGATAGGCCTTTAGTCATGGGGTCAGCCATATTCTCTTCCTTAGACACTCTTCTCACTATAAATTCACCCCTTTGATAGAAATCCCTCGATAGTTGATACTTCCAGAGTATGTGCTTTGTCAGTTGACGTGAACTTGGTTCTATAGAAAGAGTCACTGCGGCAGTATTATCACTATATAATGTGATGGGATCTATACTACTAGGCACGACATCAATCTCTTAGTCAATGTTCTGAATCCATACAGATTCCTTGGATGCATCAGAAGCCGCTATATATTCAGACACTTCTGTAGAATCGGTGACAACTGGTTGCTTTGAACTCTTCTATCTCAAAGCTCCTCTATTGAGACAGAAAACATATCAAGATTGCAACTTCATATCGTTCTGATCTATAAAAAACCAGAATCAACATACCCACTGATAAAATTCTCCTCATCTATTTCATACACCATGAACATATCCCTTTTTTATGAAATGATCCTCATCCCCTCTATACACCAGAAACATATCCTTAGTTCTTATCTGATTCTTATGTATAGTCTTTACAGTAGTAAAATGTTATTCTCCTAGATCATCTTGATATATTTATACCATGCTTAGTGCATAGGTAACATCAATACTGGTACATAACATGACATACATGATGGATCCTATAGCTGAAGCATATAAGATCTTACTCATTATATATTTCTCTTGTTGTGTATGAGGACACATTTTCTTAGAAAGATGTGGGACATGTGACACTGGAACCAATCCCCTCTAGGATTGTTCCTTACAAAATCCATTTATTATTCGGTTAATATATGTACCTTGACTTAGTCCAAGTATCCTCTTGGATCTATCACGAGTGATATTTATCCCTAGAATTTAGGCTTCTTCAACCATGTCCTTCATGGAGAAACACTTGTTCAATCAGTCCTTAACTGATTGTAAGACCGGTAAATCATTTCCAATCAGCAATATGTCATCAACATATAGTAGTAGGATAACGACCGAAATCCCATTAAACTTATTATAAACACATGGCTCACAATAGTTCCTAATGAAACTAAATTCCTTTATGGTTTCATCAAATCAAATGTTCCATGACCTAAATGCTTGTTTTAATCTATAAATGGATTTTTGCAACTTGTAAACCCATTTGGATTCACCTGGTGTCACAAATCCTTCTACTTGTGTCATATAAACATCTTCCTGAATGTTCCCATTAAGTAATGTTGTTTTGACATCCATTTTCCAAATCTTGCAGTCATGGTAAGTTGTTATGGCAAGTATTATTTTATGGATTTAAATATGGAAACTAGAAAGAAGGTTTCATCATAGTAAATTCCTTGATGTTGTCTAAATCCTTTAGCCACTAGCCTTGATTTATATGTGCTAACTTGATCTTCCATGTCCAGTTTTCTCTTGAATACCCATTTTCATTCAATAGGATTTACATCAACTGGCTTATCAAACAGAACCCAAACATGGTTCTGATACACGGAATCCATCTCAAAATTCATATCTTATAACCATCTTGCAGCTTCTGAGCTTTCTCATACTTCCTTGTTGGATAGAGGTTCATCATTGTCCAAAAATAATGATTCACCATTCTCAGTGACTAGGAAACCAAATCTCTCTGTTTCTTTTTCCTCTATTGATCTCTAATGCAATAATTGTGTTTCTAGAACCTCTTCTATAGGGACCTATGGAACTTGTTTTTGTAACAACTCCTGTGTATCTTGAGCATCAACTTTTTCAAATTCAATCTTTCACCCACTTTCCTTTTTGAGGATGTGATGCCTCTTAATAAATACGTCTTCTCTAGAGACAATAACTTTCTTGTATGAAGGATTATATTGTTAATATCCTTTCATTTCCATGAGATATCATATAAAGATACACTTCTTTCCCAAGGGTGCTAGTTTGCTATCTGAGAAGGCCTTAACAAATTTCTCACATCGCCATACATGTGTGTGATACAAAATGGGTTTCTTTCCACTCCATAACTCGAAGGGAATTCCATTTTCCACCTTATTTGGTACTCGGTTTAATTTGTATGATGTAGTCTATAATGCATATCCCCAAAAGGACAATGGAAGATATGAATGACTCATCATTGACCTCACCATGTGCAAAAAGATTCAGTTCCTTCTTTCACTAACCCCATTCCACTGTGGTGTATAAGTAGGATTGATCTAAGATGGAATCCCATACTCCTATAGAAGATGGATGAACTCCTAGTTCAGATATTCTCCACCTCGATCTGATCAAAACTTCTTTATCTTCTTACCAAGATTATTTTATACTGTATTATTGAATTCCTTAAATTTATCTAAGGATTATGACTTATACCTCATTAAGTAGAACTATCCATATCTACTCAAATCATCAACAAAAGTAATGAAGTAAGAATATCCACCTCTATCTTCTACTAAAAATGGTCCACACACATCTGTGTGCATAAATCCTAGAAGCTCTCAGGCCCCCTCACCTTGTCCACCGAAAGGTGGATAGTTTATTTTACCTTGAAAACAAGTGTGACATCTATCAAGTGGTTTTATCTTAATAGAGTCTAAATTGCCATATTGGTAGATATTTGTCAATCGCTTCTCATTTACATGATCGAGATGGTGATGCCAGAACTGGGTGATGTATGAGTCATGTGAGTTTATTTTTTTATTGATTACCACCACTTGGATTTCGTAATTTAATACCTAAACACCGTTATTTAAATTTACCATACCATAACATACATTGTTCTTATAAAAGAATCAACCCTTATTTCTAAAATTGAAAATAAATCCATCCATATCCAAATATGATACAGAAATTATTATTTTTTTGTAACACTGGGCATATAATAATAGTTTTGTAAAACCAAAATCATCCCAGTTGGCAATGAAAGGTGGTAATCACCAATGGCCAATGTAGCCAGCCTCCCATTATTGGCAGCTCAAAGATCCACCTCTCCTCTTGAAATCTTTCTAAATCTACTTGGTTACTACATTTAAATACATATGTGAGCCCCACAAGCTATATCTAATACCCAATGTGTAGAAATGGAATGATTACACTCGATAACAAACACACCTTTAGCGTCCCCACGCTTTTGGGTGCAATTCCTCTTCCAGTGGCCTGGCTTGCCACATGTAAAACATACCACCTGCCATTCCTTGCACTACCTCTAGATCTTCCCCTTATTTGAGGGATGATGCCTAGGGACTTCAGACCGTTTATATGTCTTTGGACCCTTTTACTTTTCCTTCCTTTTCTTATTCACCATAGGGATTGTCAGTTTTTCATGCCCTATGTTCTTATCTACCTAAAGAATTAAGCTCAGACGTTCTGATTGAATCTTCTTATTTTTTCTCATGTTATAGTTGACAATAAAGTAATAAAAGGTCTTGGGCAGTGATGATAGGATGAGATCTATATGCAAATCATCTGTGAACTAAATCCCTAAGATGTCCAAGTTTTTAATGTTGCTAATAAGATTGACTAAATGAGGCCCAGATGGCACAGACTCTCCAAGATTAGTTGTAAACAAAGCGTTGGAGATCTCGTATCTCTCCTATCTCTCCTTCTCTTGGTATAGATCCTGAAGGTGAGACATCATGCTATACGCGTCCATGTTTTCATGTTTCTTCAAGAGCTCATTTGACATGGACGATAGCATGAAACATTGGGCATATGTGGCATCATCTAGATGTTTCATATATAGATATAGTTCCTCATCACTGGACTCTTTCCCATGCACAAATGTAATAGGATCTTCCAGCACATACAATTTCCTCTCATGGCGAAGGATGACGTGTAAACGCCTTTGCCACTCTTGGAAATTGGTGCTAGTGAGAAGGTTTTTCTTCTCGAGTATGGTTCACAATGATATGATTGAAGTCATTTTTCATTCCCTTTTTAAAAATTAAGATAGAAAAAGGTTTAGTACTTTTTTATGATAAAACTAATACAAATAAATAAATTAATACTTATTAGTCTCCCACTATTTTATCGAAATCCAATAGCCCTCACCATTGACTTTGAAATATTCGTTTTCTTGAATATTCCAGTGGCAAGGATCCATATTTCCCTTTGCATTACCCCAACTATGGTTGGTCCAAAAACTTGAAGGGTTTTAGGTAGGCATTCCAAATGCCAACTGCATTCACTCGTAGATCCTTGATCTGCTGAGTCGACTCCCTAATCCTAAAATCCATTTATTTTGGATTTCCTTAACCCTTTCCTCTTGTTTGCACCAAGTCCTATTGTGGAAGTCAACCCTTGATGCAAACCAAGTCATGTCAACCCAAAACCCTGAATAAAAATTCCCTGATAATTGAAAATACCCCAAATAAGGTTATTTAATCACTTTGAACTATGGATTGATTCTAACCCATATTATTGAAGGTTATACCGACTTTATATTTCCTTTGGGGGATTTTATCCTTATAAGTAAATTTCCACTTTATGGATTTTAGTTACACGATTTTTAATATTAAGTGGAATATTCTTAACTGATTAACCATGTATAATATAATATTTTACACATAATCCAGTCTTATTTTAGTTCCATCTTGCATGCTAGTTTAATTCATTAATTGCGTGATCGTGGAAACACACCCAAAATAAATAAACCAAGCAGCTAACAAAAATAAAATAAATGGTAAAATCATTAGATTGCTCTATTGGTTAGTTTATCAAGATGTTGATAAACTAACCCAAGAGCTAGGGGAGAAACACCTTGAACCCTTTGGGTTCATGTTTACAG
The DNA here is from genome assembly GCA_963277665.1 of Viscum album. NCBI lineage: Eukaryota > Viridiplantae > Streptophyta > Magnoliopsida > Santalales > Viscaceae > Viscum > Viscum album. Next base: position 1,450,992,405 of record OY728129.1, read on the forward strand.
CTTTTTCCCTGTCCACCTTTGTATCTCTTTGGATTGGTTTCACCTTGGATCCTAACTTGATTTGCCTCCACTAGCTTGGGAGATCCATATATTACATATGCTTTTATCTCACACGCAGGTTAGGGGTAAAATGGAGGTTTACCTAAAAGAAACCTTGGGCATATATTCCCTACAAATTAATAAGAAGAATGATCGTAGGACAAAAAAATTAATTTAAATAAATTAATTAAAAGAAACCATTAACATAAAAAGGTCTTGGTCTAGCTCATGATAATCCATGCATGAAATCATATTTGTGCATAAATAAAACTATCATTCAATTATTTAATCATTCTTGTTTAAGATAAATCACGCTCGAATAAATTAATTATCTTTAATTAATAAATCCTTTTAACTTAAATCATTTATCTAAATTCCCTTGAGATTCTCATCCTTAATAATTTTACACAAATAAATTCATTTAAAATTATATTTTTATGTAACTTGTACCATGGAGGCAACCCAGTGAATTCCTATTCAAAACTACTCAATGAGTAGAAATGAACATTATGTAGATGTCAAATTAAACACACATATATAAAAAATAAATCACGTGTTGTGGCTTAGATTTAGGCCTTCACTATGGTACACATCTAAATGTTTTTTGTAATATAATAATGAATTTTAATAAATCTGTGTAATTTGGATGAGTACATAGAATGTAGTTCCAACTAAATGGCTTGTACTTTATTTCACTTCCCATCTGAATTACACACCCGAGAACATGGCATATAGATTTACTTTATAAATTTTTTAGATTACACGGCGTGTTTAGTGGGACACATGCCATGCAGTAACTTCTTTACATGGTTTCCAACTGGGCAAGCCATGTATGGGGTACACTATCCAACCCTAACCCGATGGGACTACACACTGCGTTTAGTGGACCACATGGTGTGTAATCCGGAAACCATGTGCCACCTGTTCCAGGTTAACAAATGGTGTCATTTAAGACTTTCAAAAACTCCAACACACAACCTGATTTGGAGGACCAGTCTGATTCATTGAACCTTTACTACACAACATGTACTGCCGAATACACATCGTGTATTCTAGTGTTGTAGGGGTAGGAACATTTGGAACCTGTGGATGAGATCCTCTATTTTATTTTAATCAAAATTCAAATAAAAATTTGTTTCTGTAAGCTGAACGAGAAACAAGAGAGGAGGAACAGATCTCGACATTCAGACTTAAAGAAATATTAACTTGAATTGAAACAACTAAATTATTAAATGTGGAAATCACCAACGAAAAACTAAATAACTATAATCAATGATATGACCCACTCTGATACCACTTGTAGGTTCCCGGCATAGAGGAGGTGCATTGGTGGGTATACCCAACATTAATTTTAACGTTAACAATGGTCAATCCAAGATCCTTCACGATAATAAAACGTTTTATCTTCAGAATAGAATTATGAACAAAAAAGAAAAGAGGTGGGTCTTGGAACTATAGATTGCATCATCATATGTTGGTTATTATTAATTTAATTAATTGACCAGAATTACCTTGATGGAATTATTTCATTGTTGATGTTTCCAGTCACAATTCAATGTGATCTTTCATTGTGTCATAGAATCCAAGTATAGGATTCCACTAGTGGTGATCCACAGATGCTCCACATATCTTTGGACATCACCGAAAGGATCTCCGGGTGTAAACACAGAAGGGCCTTTTCTTGTGATGTCCACCTCCAATCACCTTGATCCATTGGAGGAGAATCTCTCTCTCGTATCTTGAGAGCATTCTTGGAAGAAAATGATTATTTCTTGGCTTGAGCTCTTTCTCAAGATCTATTGTGCACAACAACAAAAAATGTTTAGGCTAATGGGAAATATATATAATTGGGGTTTTTAATTACATAGAATAATAAAATGAATTAATTACCTGAAATAATTTATTCATTTCATTTAATTCTTAGTAATACCCCAAGTCTAATAATAACAGCTGACTCTTATTATTACCAGACATGCACCCAGAGAATTACACCTAATAATATTTAATTAAATAAATAATGTTATTTATGATAAATTCCAAAAAACAATACATGGCATGAATATTTAATATACATGGAGTGTACTTTTGTTTTTCCATTTTTCATTATTTCCTCCACCACATTTATTAGACCTTGAATAATGGATATTTATTTCTAAAATAAATATCACTACATTACTCGCTAATAAATATATTATTTCACTTACAATATATTCTCTCGAATAACTAGTGTCGAAATAAATGCGATCAGGCATCGTTAAATAATTATTAAACCACAATCAATAATAATCTTTATTCAAATTGTTAAATTAATATGTAAATGAGATACTTGGGTACACTTAGTGTGTGACCCTCTAGGCCTGTTTCTCAATGGCATTAGGCGGATCCTGCCTAAAGTCCAACACTACTGGAAACAAAGGATTTCCCGATGGTTCTAAACCATTGGGAAAGGCTACAGAATCGTTGGTATATGTTATGCCAACGGTTCTGCAAACCGTAGGGAAGTAAGCCATTGGGAAAGCTTTTCCCAATAGTTTACAGTGAACCGTTGGGATAGGGTGGAGAAAAACTACCCTATCCCAACGGTTTGGGTAAACTGTTAGAAAATATTTTCCCAAAGTTTTACAACTATTGGGGAAGGGTAAAGAAAAATAACCCAGGTTTTCCCAAAGGTTTGCCCAAACCGTTGGGAAAATCACAATGTCACCCCTTTCCCAATGGTTTCTAAACCATTTGGGAAAAGTCTTTTACCAACGGTTCCATGAACCGTTGGTAAAATAGTAGCAAGATATGCTATGCCAACCGTTTAAAACCGTTGTCATAGCCTTTGTTGGGCAAATTGTACAGCATCTCTGCAATTTTCCCACCAGGTCTCATTTTGTGGTTACCCCTCATTTTCAATCATTATACCTGCAATAAACTAACACATACATATACAATTATTTTACCTCCAATAACCAACTAACACATACATATAGAGAACAAATTCATACACATTTAACATATAATGCTGGAACTATACACATCCATAATTAAATTTCAATTCATAAAGTAATTATAAACATACATAATTCATTTATAATTCAATTTAAAATTTATATGACAATTATATGTGGAATCTGGAAGTCAATTCATAATTTCATTGGTTTTTTGTATACCATATATTTTTACCTGAAATGATGTCCATTTTAAACAAAATACATACACCTGGAGTGCTACCTGCCACAACGCACCTCGGATTGAGGCGGGATTGACTCGTACACGTCACATATAACCCACGGATCATTCTCCTAAAGTTTCAACAGAAACCGAATGCGTTTGTTCGGTTTTCTGTATGCCAGTTTATGGTTTTCAATTAAAATGACGTCCTTTTGAAACAGAAGACTGACATTTTGAGTGGTGTCAGCCACACCACGTCTCATATTGAGGCAGGGTTGATTCTTACATGTCACATATGACCCATGAATCATTCTCCTAAAGTTTCAATGGAAACCAAATGCGTTTGGTCGGTTTTCCATATGTACTTAAAATGTTGTTCATTTTAAGCAAAAGAGAGCCTCTTAGAGTGATTCTGGCCACACCGTACCTCGGATTGAGGTTTGGTTGACTCGTACACGTCACATATGACCCATGGATAGTTGTGCTAAAGTATCGACACAATCCGAATGCGTTTGGTCGGTTTTCCGTATGCCAGTTGATGTTTTTCACTTCAAAATGGAGTCCTTTTGAAATAAAAGATAGACACTTTGTGTGTTGGCGGCCACACCGTGCCTCTAATTGAGGCGGGGTTGACTCGTAAAAATCACATATGACCCATGGATCGTTGTGCTAAAATATCGACACAATCCGAAGGCGTTTGGTCAGTTTTCTGTATTCCAGTTGATGTTTTTCAGTTAAAATGACGTCCTTTTGAAACAAAAGGCAGACACTTTGAGTGGTGCCGGCCACACCACGTCTCAGATTGAGGCGAGGTTGATTTGTACATGTTACATATGACCCATGAATCGTTCACCTAAATTTTCAACGAAAAACGAATGTGTTTGGTCGGTTTTCCGTATGTACATAAAATGTTATCCATTTTAAACAAAAGAGAGACACTTAGAGTGATTCTGGCCACACCGTGCCTCTGATTATAACGGGGTTGACTCATACACGTCACATTTGACCCATGGATTGTTGTGCTAAAGTATCTACACAATATGAATGCATTTGGTCGCTTTTCCGTATGCCAGTTGATATTTTTCACTTAAAATGACGTCCTTTTGAAACAAAAGACAGACACTTTGAGTGATGGCGGCCACACCGCACCTCAGATTGAGGCGGGGTAGACTTTTACATGTCACATATGACCCATGGATCATTGTTCTAAAGTATAGACACAATCCGGAAGCATTTGTCAGTTTTCCGTATGCCAGTTGATTTTTTTCAATTAAAATGACGTCCTTTTGAAACAAAAGGCTGACACTTTGAGTGGTGGTGTCCACACCATGCCTCGGATTGAGGTGCGGTTGACTCGTACACGTCACATATGACCCATGGATCGTTTTGCTAATGTATCGACACAATCTGAATGCGTTTGTTTGGTTTTCCGTATGTCAGTTTATGTTTTTCAATTAAAATGACATCCTTTTGAAACAGAAGACAGACACTTTGGGTGGTTCCAGCCACACCGCATCTCAGATTGAGGCGAGGTTGATTCTTACATGTCACATATGACCCATGAATCTTTATCCTAAAGTTTCAACAGAAACCGGATGCGTTTGGTCGGTTTTCTGTATGTACTTAAAATGTTGTCCATTTTAAGCAAAAGAGAGACACTTAGAGTGATTCCAGCCACACTGTGACTCCGATTAAGGTGGGGTTGACTCGTACACGTCACATATGACCCATGGATCGTTGTGCTAAAGTATCGACACAATCCGAATGCGTTTCGTCAGTTTTCCATATGTCAGTTGATGTTTTTCACTTCAAATGACGTCCTTTTGAAACAAAAGATAGACACTTTGAGTAGTGGCGGCCACACCGTGCCTCGGATTGTGGCGAGGTTGACTCGTACACGTCACATATGACTGATATATCATTTTTCTAAAGTATCAATACAATTCAAATGTGTTTGGTCAGTTTTATGTATGCCAGTTGAGGTTTTTCAATTAAAATGACGTCCTTTTGAAATAAAAGGCAGACACATTGAGTGTGGGCGGCCACACCGCATCACGGATTGAGGTGGGGTTGACTTTTACATGTCACATATGACCCATGGATTGTTGTGCTAAAGTATCGACAAAATATGAATGCGTTTGGTCAGTTTTCTGTATGCCAGTTGATGTTTTTCAATTAAAATGACGTCCTTTTGATACAAAAGGCAGACACTTTGAGTGGTTCTGGCCACACCGCACCTCGGATTGAGGCGGGGTTGACTCGTACACGTCACATATGACCCATGGATCATTTTCCTAATGTTTCAACAGAAAACGAATGCGTTTGGTGGGTTTTCCGTATGTACTTAAAATATTGTCCATTTTAAACAAAAGAGGGCCACTTAGAGTGATTTCGGCCACATAGTGCCTCCGATTAAGATGGGGTTGACTCAGACACGTCACATTTGACCCATGGATTGTTGTGCTAATGTATCGACATTATCCCAATGTGTTTGGTCACTTTTCCGTATGTCAGTTGATATTTTTCACTTAAAATGACGTCTTTTTGAAACAAAAGACAGACACTTTGAGTGATGGAAGCCACACCGCACCTCGGATTGAGGAAGGGTTGACTCATACACATCACATATGACCCACGTATTGTTGTTCTAAATTATCGACACAATCTGAATGTGTTTTTTAGTTTTCTGTATGTCAGTTGATGTTTTTCAATTAAAATGGCATCCTTTTGAAACAAAAGGCAGACACTTTGAGTGGTGGCGGCTACACCACGCCTCGTATTGAGGCGGGGTTTACTCGTACACGTCATATATGACCCATGGATCATTGTGCTAATGTATCAACACAATCCAAATGTGTTTGTTCAGTTTTCCGTATGCCAGTTTATGTTTTTCAATTAAAATGACGTCCTTTTGAAATAGAAGACAGACACTTTGAGTGGTGGCAACCACACCACGTCTCAAATTGAGGCGGGGTTGATTCTTACACGTCACATATGACCCATGAATCGTTCTCCTAAATTTTCAACAAAAACCGAATGTGTTTGGTCTCTTTTCCGTATGTACTGAAAATGTTGTCCATTTTAAGAAAAAAAGAGCCACTTAGAGTGATTCCGGACACACTGTACCTCAGATTAAGGCAGGGTTGACTCGTACATGTCACATATGACCCATGGATCGTCGTTCTAAAGTATTGACACAGTCCGAATGCGTTTGGTCAGTTTTCCATATTCTAGTTGATGTTTTTCAATTAAAATGACGTCCTTTTAAAACAAAAGGCAGACACATTGAGTGGTGGCGGCCACACCACGCCTTGGATTGAAGCTGGGTTGACTTGTACACGTCACATATGACCCATGGATCATTGTTCTAATGTATCGACACAATCCGAATGCATTTGGTCGGTTTTCTGTATGCCAGTTGATGTTTTTCAATTAAAATGGCGTCCTTTTGAAACAAAAGGCAGACACTTTGAGTGGTGTCGGCCACACCACACCTTGGATTGAGGCGGGGTTGACTCATACATGTCACATATGACCCATGGATTGTTCTCCTAACGTTTCAACGGAAACCGAATGCGTTTGGTGGGTTTTCCGTATGTACATAAAATATTGTCCGTTTTAATCAAAAGAGAGCCACTTAGAGTGATTCCGGCCACACCGTGCCTTCGATTAAGACGGGGTTGACTTGTACATGTCTCATTTGACCCATGGATTATTTTGACAAAGTATCGACACAATCCGAATGCGTTTGGTCACTTTTCCGTATGCCAGTTGATATTTTTCTCTTAAAATGATGTCCTTTTGAAACAAAAGACAGACACTTTGAGTGATAGCAACCACACCACGCCTTGGATTGAGGCGGGGATGACTCGTACACGTCACATATGACCCATGAATCGTTGTGCTAAAGTATCGAAACAATCCGAATGCGTCTGTCGGTTTTCCGTATGCCAGTTGATGTTTTTCAATTAAAATGACGTCCTTTTGAAACCAAAGGCTGACACTTTGAGTTGTGGCGGCCAAACCGCGCCTCGGATTGAGGTGGGGTTGACTCGTACACGTCACATATGACAAATAGATAGTTGTGCTAATGTATCGACACAATACAAATGTGTTTGTTCAGTTTTCTGTATGCCAGTTTATGTTTTTCAATTAAAATGACGTCCTTTTGAAATAGAAGATAGACACTTTGAGTGGTGCCAGCCACACCGCGTCTCAGATTGAGGCGGGGTTTATTCGTACACGTCACATATGACCCATGAATCATTATCCTAAATTTTCAATGGAAACTGAATGTGTTTGGTCGGTTTTCTGTATGTACTTAAAATGTTGTCCATTTTAAGAAAAAGAGATCCACTTAGAGTGATTCCGACCACACCGCGCCTCGGATTGAGGCGGGGTTGACTCGTACACGTCACATATGACCCATGGATCGTTTTTCTAAAGTATCGACACAATCTGAAAGTGTTGGTCGGTTTTCCGTATGCCAGTTGATGTTTTTCAATTAAAATGACGTCCTTTTGAAACAAAAGGTAGACACTTTGAGTGGTTCCGGCCACACTGCGCCTCGGATTGAGGTGGGGTAGATTCGTACACATCACATATGACCCATGGATCGTGCTCCTAAAGTTTCAGTGGAAACCCAATGTGTTTGGTCGGTTTTACATATGTACTTAGAATGTTGTTCATTTTATGAGAATCCTCATGTGTCTATTAGTGGAATGGTATTTACTTAAAATCTTGTGGATATTTATATAAAATATTTTTATATCATTCTTAGTATGGATTAGATTTTAGTTTTTAATGCTATGAAACATTTCGGAGCTAAAAATGCCATGCCCAATGAATAAATCTCTTTTATAACATACCAAGATTCTATGATATTGATTAGATGTGTAAATGTGATTTACATTGATTATCATGATGAAAATAAATAAAATATATATTATAGATTTTCTAGTATTAAATGAAATCAAGGAGGGTGGGGGGCTGTCCGGTGGGGCTGTCTGGGTGGCTGTTCAGTGGGTGTCCAAGGGGCTATCTGGGGGCCAAGGAGGATGGTTGGGGGGCTATACGGGGGGTTGTCCGGGGTCCTAGGAAGAGGGGGGGGCTATCCGAGGGGGTTTTCTGGGGTGTTGTCTGGGGTCCAGGGAGGAGGGTGGGGGGCTATCCGGTGGGGCTGTCCAGGGGGTGTTTGGGGGGTTGTCTGGGGTCTTAGGAGGAGGGTGGGGGGTTGTCTGGGGGGCTGTCCGGGGGGCTGTCCAGGGGGTTATCTGGTGTCCATGGAGGAGGGTGGGGGGCTGTCCAGGGGGCTGTCCAGGGGGCTGTTCTGGGGGCTATCTGGGGGTGTTCGGGGGGTTTTCCAGGGTCCAAGGAAGAGGGTGGGGGTTGTCTGGGAGGATGTCCGGGGGGTTGTCTGGGGTCCAGGGAGCAGGGTGGGGGGGCTGTCCGGGGGGCTGTTTGGGGGGTTTTCCAGGGTCCAAGGAAGAGGGTGGGGGCTGTCTGGGGGGGCTGTCTGGGGGGCTGTCCGGGGGGTTGTCCAGGGGGTTGTCCGGGGTCCAGGGAGCAGGGTGGGGGGGCTGTCCGGGGGGCTGTTCGGGGGGCTCTACGGGGGCTCTACGGGGGTGTTCAGGGGTTTGGTCGGGGTCCAAGGAAGAGGGTGGGGGGCTGTCTGGGGGCCTGCCCGGGGGGTTGTCCGGGGTCCAGGGAGGAGGTTGGGGGCTGTCCGGGGGGCTGTTCGGGGGGCTGTCTGGGGGATGTCTGGGGGGTGTTCGGGGGGTTGTCTGGGGTCCAAGGAAGAGGGTGGGGGCTGTTTGAGGGGTTGTCTGGCGGGGCTGTCCGAGGTCCAGGGAGGAGGGTGGGGGTTGTCCAAGGTCCATGAAGGAGGGGGGTTCCCAAACACAAGACCACTAAAAGACAACAACATCCATTAAAACAGATAATATATAAAAATAACTCAACTCCAATACAATACTACGAGACTAGATAAAACCAACAACTAGAATAGATTAAATATCAAATCACAGTAATATCAGTCAAAAATGTAATGGATCAACTTGTCCCACATCACCATCACCATCATCATCACCCTCGTCCTCGTCCCCAGCATCATCCTTGCCATCCTCACCCTCGCCCTCATCCTCATCCTCGCCCTCCTCCTCGCCCTCGCCACCCGCCTCGCCCTCCTCCTCTCCCTCCTCTTCCGCATCAGACTCCTAGCCATCATCATCATCAAGTTGGAAATCGTCCTGAACACCACTAGAACTGCCACCTGGTGCACCGTATATAGAACGTATCGACGACATATACTCATCAAAAGCTGGGTTGGCCTCTGTTGGAAGTGTAGGACGTAGAACTTCAATAAATTTCATAAATTCATTGTTTGCCCTAACAGACTGTTCTGCCATCTCTGTGGCCCTTCTCTCAGCCTGTGATGCCTGTTCCCTAACTTGCTGCAGCTCGGTGGCACTATATCTTGTACCTGAGGAGGGCCAATACGTTGTCGTGGCTATCCTAGGTCGGCAGCGTACTCTGCCAGAATGCTCCTCTCCCAAGACCTGATGTAAGTGATCTGTTGGCCCAAAATTGTCTGGTTCTTGGGCATAGAGGGCCTCTAAAGCAGCCTGTTACAAATATAATTATATCATTAAGTTACAAAATAGATATTAAAATATAAATTCAATAGAGTAAAACTTACAATCTGCTGCTGAGTTGCTTCGTTAACGGCACTTCCATCCTTTTTCTGTCTACTCGAGCAAAACAGTTTTGTTCGAGGCACACGTCCTTCAATATGTTTTATTTGCCTCTACAATGTCATTGAAAACAAAAGTTATATAAAACTTTTAGCAAAATATTAAATAATTGAGGGAAAAAAAGAAAGACTAAGGCGTAAGGAAAACTTATAAACAATTGTCATACCTGCTTCCTCTCATGATCATGCATCATAGTGCGTCCCAGTGTGTGGAGGTATTTTTTTGCATCAATGTTCTTTTTATTTTTTCCAGATGATTCCTAAATAAAATTCGAAAATGAAACAGATAGAATTAATGAAAAACATGAAAGTTATTATTTTAATATCTTAAATGTTATTAATACCTTAAACTGGGTACTCATCCAATAAGTAATCATATGAAGATACTGCTCTATAGGACAATCATCCACCACTGGTACCGCCTCTAACTCCGTTACAACTCTATAAACCCAGGCAATATACAACTCATGCTTGTAGGCTCTCCAAAGCTCGCCTAAATCCTTTAGACGTTCTGGTCATGCACCCTCACCATCGGGAAAATTAAATCGAAGCTGAAATCAAAATATTAATTTATATAAATACAAAAATAATTCATGGCATTACATAGAAAAGATTTTTTTACCCATATCTCTATCCAAGCTCTATCCTTGACCTCATGTGGCAAATGTCTCCATCATAGCGGGCTGATGGGAATGATGTCAGAGTATTTGGCAAGCGTCGCCAAAAAACTCCGACATTGCTGCCCTGTTTCCTCAACCATTTGGTTGTCTTCATTATAATCCACCATAACCTGTGTGTGACGGTTCCACACCGAACGCATGCATGTATTCCCCCGACCACGCCTTTTTTCAGTAGATGTATCTGTCATGAATCAAAAATAAATATTTTATCAAAACATGTTATAATGAAAATAAATATTGCTATAAAAATTTTTTTGGGTTCTATAAATATACATGTGTCGGTCTTACCGCTGAGCGTCGTTGGTCCACAGAAACTGATGGAACACCCTTTGGTGGAACAGGAGTCGAAGACGATGGAATATAGAAGCGCGAAGAGACAGAAGTAGATGGAAAAGAAGATGGGATAGCTGTCTGACCGGATGCTGACTGGGGAGTGGGAATCATCATGGGATGTGAAAATGATGGGCCAGAAGAAGCAGAAGGTAGCGAAAACATGGGAGGCCTAAATATCCCGTGTGTCCCTAATGACACACCGGGATCAGAATGTGGGAAGGATGACATGTCAGTGGGAGGGGAAGGGTCTAGTCGGGTATGCGCAACTGCTCGTCCACCTCTGGTACGAACCCACCTCGTACCACCGGCCTGAGTACTAGGACCAGTACTAGGCTCCTCATCGAATAACTGTCGACGTTCAGGTGGATCCAACAAAAATGTTTACAAAAAGATTAATCACATGACATTATATATTCTTTAAATATATCAATTTGAAATAAAGTACTCACTACAGGAAATAATGATGGAATTCCCAACTCCGTCATTCGACGATTGTTCTCCATCATGTTTTTCCTTCATCTCTCTTCAATTGGATTCATTTACTGCTTTTGAAAACAAATATGTAATTAATTAGAAAAATAAAACTAATGTGTAACCCAAAATAACTAAATATATGAGGGAATAGGGGGATTCATAGTTAATTTAGCTATCAATTGTTTTAGAAGAGCTTGAATGTATTTAATAAATCATAAAAGTTGTAATTTTCACCAAGTTAGAAATATTGTTTGATTATGTTTGAATACAGTACAATTCCAAATTAAAAAATGCAATTCAAATAAAACTGCAACCAATAAAAATCGAAAATTCACATTGCTGTCAAGTCAGCTATCAATTGTTTTAGAAGAGCTTGAATGGATTTAATAAATCATACAAGTTGTAATGTTCACCAAGTTAGAGATATTATTTCACTATGTTTGAATACACTTCAATTACAAATTAGAAAATTCAATTCAAATAAAACTGTAACCAATAAACATTGAAAATTCACATAATCGTCAAGTTAGATATCAATTGTTTTAGAAGAGCTTGAATGGATTTAATATATCATACAAGTTGTAATTTTCACCAAGTTAGAAATATTGTTTGACTATGTTTGAATATAGTTCAATTACAAATTAAAAAAATGCAATTCAAATAAAACTGCAACCAATAAACATTGAAAATTCACATAATGGTCAATTCAGCTATCAATTGTTTTAGAAGAGCTTGAATGGATTTAATAAATCATACAATTTGTAATGTTCACCAAGTTAGAAATATTGTTTGACTATGTTTTAATACAGTTCAATTCCAAATTATAAAATGCAATTCAAAAAAAACTGCAACCAATAAACATTGAAAATTCACATAACGTTCAAGTTAGATAAAACATATTTGTGATCAATACTAAATCAATTTGAATATTACCAACCATAACAACCCAACTCGAGGTAAACCAAAATAATTGAGAACAAGGATGAATGATTCTATATATTTTCAACCACAACTTCAGGTTCACAATCAACTCTGACAATTGATCTATTTGAGTCATAAAAAGAAATAAATGGATTGGTTCCAATGGAACTAGGGACAGTGTCAATTCCATCATCACCATCATCAAAAATATGTCTTGGAATTACTTCAACTATGACACCAAATTCAGGTCGAAGATGGTCTTTGACATAAAAAAACTTTTTTAGCCATTTATGCCAACACATATGGTTCTTCGGTAACAAGAGTGTGATTCATATTAATTACTCGAAATCCACAATAATCAATAAATGTGACATGTCACATCATCGAATCAAACCAATGGAATTTCATCATTGTGACTCATCCATGAGAGTAATAATCCAATATTATTATTTTCTCAACAACTCCATAATAACCCACATTTTCAAATCACGGTCTAATATCTGATGCACTAGCATAACAATCTATTGTGGAAGTAACCATAACACCATCATGTTTTGTTCTCATGTTCTTTGCTCGTTTAGTGACAATAAATTTGTACCCATTGATAACAATTGATTTACAGTCATGAACCACGGTATTAGGACCAAAAGACAAAGCTCTTATTTCTTCAGAGACAGATTCAGTAGACAAACTCAATACCTCTAATATAAATTACTATTAAACTTAATTAAATATTGATATAATTATTTTAAACATTAATTTTTTTATACCTTCAATTTTAACCAAGCAGAAAACTCTTTTCTATGCAAAGTCTCTCTCCTTCTCAAAGATAAAGAATGATGCTTCCTATTTATCATTGTTTTATGTTCCTTGTAGATAAAAAGTATGAATAGTTTAATAGATATATATGTAAGATATACATAATCAATTTAGTTACCTGATATAGTCATCGAACAAATCACAGTTGAACAAAACTGTGCGATGTGCCATCTCCCACTCTTCATGTCTTAATGTATTCAATGTATATGATCCAGGAATACCTCCTGTTTGAAGAATTGATGGAAAACTGGGTTCAATTTGCTTATACTATTCTTCTTCATTTCTCATTGGTCTATTCAATCATGTAGTAAGATCAGACAAATACATCGAGCATAAATCCACACATTCTTGAGCCAAGTAACTGTTCACGATAGAACCTTCAGGATGATTTCTGTTTCAGACATAAGACTTTAATGTGAACATATTTCTTTCAGTTGGATACATCCAACGAAAAGAAACAGGTCCTCCGAGAAGTATTTCAGTGGGAATATGGATAGTCAGATGCAGCATGCATGTGAAAAATGATTGAGGAAATATTTTCTCAAACTCACACAAAATTAATGGGGCATCTGTCAACATATTTTTCAAGAAATAAATGGACAACTTCTTAGCACAAAGATCTCTAATAAAATGGCACAACCGAATAACATCCACCCTTACATTATTGGACAAAAGATAACAGATTTCTATTGGAATAAATTCATGTAGTAGAACGTGATAATCATGAGTCTTTAAAGATTTTAGCTTCAAATCTCTTTTGTTGACCCGTTTGGATATGTTGCTTGAATAGCCATCAAGGACTCTAATAGTATCTAATACTTCCAGAAATTGTTTTTTTAGTAGGTTTCATCACAAAAGAAGCACATGGAAGTTGACATTAATTTTCACTGATACGTACAGGATGTAATTCTGGTCTGATGCCCCAATCCACCAAGTCACGCCGAGATCGTAAATCATCTTTTGTCTTCCCCTTGACATTTAGAATAACCGAAAGCATCATTTCACATATATTCTTTTCAATATGAATTATTTCTAAGAAATGACTTAACAAATTGGTTGACCAATAAGGCAAATCAAAAAAGATACTCCTCTTCCTCCAATTATAACAGGTTTTAGGGGAAACATTCTTTCTCTTTCCAGATTTCATTTGACCCTTCCCGAATGAAAAACTGAAATCTTTCAATTCATTAAGCACGTCAGTTCTAGACATATGCTGAGGTGGATCATCAGTATCTATGGTATTATCAAATCATCTATGATTCATTCTATATGGATGATCTGTTGGCTAGAATCGTCAATGTCCCATAAAACTTAAACTACAATGATGTTTCAGACTTATGGATTGTGTATTCTTCATACAAACTGGACATGAAAATTTTTCCTTCGTGCTCCATCCAGACATCATTACATAAGCTGGAAAATCATTGATCGTCCACATAAGCGCAGCACTCATCTGAAATATGTCTTTCGAACATGCATCATTTGTGTGCACACCCACATCCCAAAGAAGTTTCAACTCTTTTATTAAAGGTTGCATGTAGACATCAATATGAATGCCGAGATCAGAAGGACCAGATATGAGTATACTCATGAAAGTGAAAGGTTTTTTCATACACAACCATGGGGGAAGATTATAAATGTGTATAAAAACTGGCCATGTGCTGTACGAAGTAAGCATCTGCCGAAACGGATTAAAACCGTCGCATGAAAGACCCAGCCTCACATTACGCACGTCAGCTGCAGAATCAGGATGTCGAGCATCAAATCTCTTCCATGCAAATCCATCTGCCGGATGAACCAACTCATCATTAGTCTTCTTTCTCTCGGTATCATGCCATCTCATTTTTATTGATATGTCATCAGACATAAAAAGATTCTGGAGTTTGGGGGTCAATGGAAAGTGCCACATTACTTTCTATAGAATGCGGGGTAGTGTTCCATCAGATTTTGACTTCCAGTAGTATAATCCATATTTAATACAATCATTTCGTTCAGCGGTTTCCTCCCAAAATAAACTGCAATCTTTCGGGAAAGCATGAATTTTGTTTCTTGAAAATCCATGTTCCTCGACTAAATTCCATGCCATATAGTGGTTTGAGGGAATATCTGCATCATCTGGAAGTAAATCCTTTAAGAGGGTAAGAATGTAATCGATTGCTGTATTAGAAATCCAATACATAGTTTTCCCATGAAACAATCAGATTAAAAATTCCAGCTTTTTCATTTTATCGCATTGTCAATATACTGGAGTCGTGGCAGCATCATTCAATTTTTTCACCCTTTCAATATCATCATTTTCACTAGATCAGTTGTGCTCATATCGAAATCTTCTTGAGTCGAAATCCTTTATTTTTCATGATGACGAATAAACGGAAACCAATCATTTAACAAATTCTCCATTCCATTATTTTCATTTCGATCATCACTAATTTTAGATTTCATTTCATCCCCATTGTGATACCACACAAAGTAGTTTCCTTGAAAACTATTTTTGGTTATGTGGTATCTGACTTCTTCACGGCTCAACCAAGGTCTACCAACACAATAGGAACATGGGTAGTGTATGCGATCACTATCTGAAGCATTGTGAAATGAAAAATCTATAAAGCTCTCCAAATTGTTTTGAAAATCGCTTGAGATCCAATCAGTTTCATATATCCAAATTTTGTCCATTCTGTAAAAAGAATTTATATAAGTCATTTTGTCATAAACAATTCAATAGGATTGAAATTTAATAGAAAATACCTTTAAGTAAATGATAAAGGAAGAAGTTTCTAGTCGATGTAGTGAAAAGCACCCCACCCTCATAAAAGTGAGTATTGTCCAAGAAGGACACATAATATACAACGTACAATGAGAACCATATTTAGTTGACCCTAAAGTTATATTAGTACAGTCATCTTGGGTGAAATGGAATATATGATCCTGGTTAACTGATGAATTCAAAAGCTCGTATTCCATATGTTGGACACTATCTAAGGTAAGAAATCATGTGAGGATGAGTTGAAATCACTCAATTTGTTACATGCTAGTTAGAATGAAGGCTTAAATTAATGAATTGAGTTCACTGATACCATGTCAACCGTTATACACACCACGTGAACCCTTATACACACCATATGAACCCTTATACCCTATCGTCATTATTATAACCATTAATAACAACTTATTAAAAAACATCACTAGTTAAAGATAATCAAATTGAACATAAATCAATAATAATATTGGATATATCAAGTAAAATGAATTCATACTATCTTACATCATAAATGACCACCCACAACCATGATTAATGACCACAAAGATCCCCTTTCGACCAAATCAAAAGTGAAAACAAAAACACATAGTTGTAGAAAAAAACTTCATTTGTGTGAAGAATAATAATCTCCTGGTCCTCATGATATTTGAACCACGCAGTCATGATTTTCAAGATGAACTTGTATCCATGAAACCATATGAGAAACACGATTCAATGCATGCATTTTTCTGATTTTCCCAAGCATTTTGAGGAACCCCAAATTAGTTAAAATGGTCATTGTGTTTTAAAAAGGTGATTGAATAACACATATACGATGTCAAAGGCAGAATGATTAATGGTTATATTAGAAAAACTAATATTCACTAATATTTCGAATTTGACATTCTGTGAATTAGTTTCATGAAGAAGGAAGAAGAACTAATTAGGGACCACATACTATTTGGCAAAGTTCAAGAGGATACTCCATATATTCTATTGTGTAAAGGATAAGTGAACAGTGTGTCATTATATATATATAGATTTTGATAGAAACTTGATACATACATGTTATGTAATACACATAGTGTTCAAAAATTAAGATGAACAAGATCTTCATGTTTGGCATGATCTTAATGAAAGGAGTGATTTTCATGAAATAATATCAATAAATATTATAAATAATTTATTATTAGTTCCTATACATGAAGCTATAATATTTGAAGCAGATTAAAAAAACTATGAATCTTCAAAATTAGAACACAATAAAGAGACACCATTCCCTGATAAATATAAGTGTGTAATGAAAACATTAATTGGACATACACCGATATAGGGATTTGAGTACACAATTCGTGGAACAATCATAAAATTATACAAAAACCCTAAAAATTGGGAATAACAAAATTGTTGAGAATAGAAGGATATGATTTATAAGAGGTGGAACTATATCCTTGATAAAATATAGGAGTCTAACCCGGTAGGTGCTGATCCAATGGAAGATGTGGGTATCGGGAAGTTCTTCTGCCAAGGAATTGCTCCAGGAGACGAGTGGAAGGCTTCTGGAATCGTGGGGAGGCTGCTGCCTGCATTTTGGTATTTGAGGCTTTTTTTTCCAATGGTTCTTAAAAACCATTTGGAAAAACCAATTTTTCCTAACGGTTTTATAAAACCCTTGGGAAAACTTAGGAAAACCCAATCTTTTCCAACGGTTTTATGAAACCATTGGGAAAACTATGTTTTCCCCTACTTTTTCCAACAGTTTTATAAAACCATTCGGAAAAGTATGTTCTTCAAGGTCTTTACCAATGGTTTATATAAACATTTGGGAAAGACAACATATGCCAATGGTTCCTTTGAACCATTGGTATACAAGTGTTGGGAAAACTCCCCTTTCCAGTAGTGCAAAGTTATCATCTAGAAACATACCAAGGCACCCATAGAGAAATAATTTAATGCTACAATGACGATTTACCTCCTAGGAATGCTTACTGTGTAATGTAATCCCTTTTTCTCAATACCTCAAATCAAGTGGGTTGCATACTAGTGTCATCAACCCATGTGCTCAATTATTCTTTCTTTGACATTCTAGAATTGAACATGCCCATTCCTTACCATGGCCATGGATTTATTTAGGCTATATCAATTCCATCAAAGGGCCTGAGATATCTACTTCTTTTATGAAACAGAAGGGGAAAATCCTTTCTCACGTTATCTTTTAATGCAGTATCACTCGTGACATAGTCAACGTATCCTACCTCACTATAAATAGTGTGTATTCACAGTTTTCGTGAATACATCTATGTGCATGAGTTTTAAAACCCATTAATAATAATCTTAAATCCTAACGACCAATACACGCATCCGCAGATAGGAATATCCAATGACACTATGAAATGTGGATTTTCTACTGGCGGGTCTCGTTCTCATAATATCCTCTTGGATATTACCATTTTCACACACCATGAGATAGTGCCTCAATGTTTTATGAGTCCTCATCCTTAATGGCCAGTATTATTTGTGTCCATCAAATAACATTATCCAAATATAGAACATATATTCAAGAACAGTGTTATGGCACTTCTAGTTTCTCATCATAGCAGGGATCCGTTATGGCCCTTTAATTCAAAAACTATCATTAGATCATTATCACATGCATTGTCATGCAGACGAACAATCAAAATGTGATAATGTATTTATTAATGAATAAATTACAAATTATTCGGTTCTACGCCACCAACTTCTACAGTCATAAGGTGGTGTGATTATAAAATTTCAACATTTCCGGAGGGGTCGCGTGCTCATTTTCAAGTAATTTTTTACCCATGTTCTGCTTATTCCTTGTTTGGTTTTTATTTGTGGTTTCATTGGTTGAAATTAGAAAAAAATTCAAATACCATGTTGTTATTCATGGGTGGCACATGGTTAGAGAAAATTCTGAGTATTACCCCAAGAAATTTTGGACACCTTTATGGAATTACAGGTGTAGAACATGGTAGGTGCACAATTTAGCCTATATCCACCCTCCCCAAACTATGAACCACAAAAGGAGGGTATTTTCATAGTGGTTGCACAATTGTTCTAACCCTTAACCCCCTAAATGGAGGTACATAGGTAAGGGTAATGTTTTGTAAAAATGTGTGTCTCAACCTAGTAAACCAGGCATGTGGGTTTTAAAACCCACAAAATTTTTATTAAAATTCCCAAACCCCCTCCCCTGGTTTTTATCCACATTTACCCCTACTTGAACACAAACAAATTTATTTGATTTTGGAAGATACTGAGAGGGTTCCAAGTCTCCTTGAACACCTTCCAATATGAATCAATTATCTGACGAAAGGAATAGACACCTCTTCTAGTATGTAATCACTTATTTTTGGTTTTATCTCCCCATCATCTCTCTTTCCCAATAAATAGGAATTATTTTTCTTTCATTATAGATGGTTTAGATCTAGGTGCTAATGGATCTTGATTTTTTGGATTTTTCTTCCTAGTTTGGGGTCCTATATCATCTGTTCTATTTTCATTTTGATAGTTTGGTAACATTTTTGGGATATTGGTTTGTAAAATGTCCATCAATGGCCTTAATGTAGGTTTTTAATTTTTTTCAATTCACAAAGTCTTGATTATAATTGAGGGTATGAAATTCTAAAATTTTAATTTCCCTGTTTGATAATTGCACTCTATATTGAATAAATTAATTTATTTTCTAATTTAATTCTAAAACCATTCACAAGGAATGTTGGAACTATTGATGATTTTTAGACTGAATTTGATGGATACCCATGGGTTGTTCCATTGTAATTGAAATGAGTCTTTGGACGTAGTTGGTAAATGAATTAATAGAATTTGTTTAATAATGAATTTTTTAAGTGTTTTATAAATGGGTTTTAAATTTGTAACCAAGAGATTTCATATTTTTGATAGAGTTTTGGGAAAGGAACTGATTCTCCAAATACACACGAAGATCTATACTATCACTCTAGTACTCCATGGTATATTTTTATTTCTTATGATCACTATTTCATGGGACTGGGTATACTACTACAAATACCCACAGGGTTTTGGACTGCAACTCTATCCCCCCATTATATGATTATGAATTTGGATATTAAATGACTAATGAAACACAATTATAGAATAAAATGTAATATCCTTTTATTTATAGTTCAAACTCTAACACTGGCCAAAGATGGTATTGTTGGTTCAGTTGTCACTGTGAACCCAGGGATTATGTGGTTGACTAAATGATTTTTTAATGTGAAATTGTATACTTATTAATTTTTAATTTATTATTTATAAAACTATGTAAATTTTTATAGAATTTATATTTATTTAGACTCCATTGGTGGTGGCCTCCTAAGTTGTGCTCACACCCTACCCAGGCTACCAGATCAGTGCTTGAATAGATGTCATGTTTATAGGACATGATAAGGGACTCACCCCTATTTTAGATGGTTGAGTTTTGATTCAAGGTGTAACATGGATGAAGGAACCAAAAATTATTTTGGGACCCTCTTGTGGAGTTTTTAGTTTATCTTTGTTTTTTTTCATTTGACACTTCACACTTATATTCCATCACATATCTATTCCTTTATTTTGTAATTATTTATCTATGTTTGGGGATTATCATGTGATGTTGGTCTTTATTGGTTATGTATTACTTTTGTTTTTTATTATAATTTGGACATTTTTTTATAGATTTATGATGTTTTTATACTTTGATAAAGTGGGTATAGTCTCCCCCTGATATATATTAGACCCTCGATGCCAGTTGGGAGGCTCGGTGAGGCAAACCTATGGTCATAGAAGTAATAGTCTTGGGGCACCATCTTGTGGAACATGGGTCATGATGTTACAATTTGTGTTAAGGAAATATTTTTATTCATATGTTTCATAATTTTGTTATCCCTATTCATATCCACCAATTCAACAGCTCTGTAAAATATAATATAATATTTCAGTTGTGGTTCCTTTAAGTTTGATTTTTCATAATCTATCAAAGATTTAAAATTTAATAAAAATAAATATATATTATAAAATCTTAGGGTGTTACATTATAGTTGGAATTTAGAATAATTTTGTGAACTTAGTAGAGGTAATAATGTTGTATAATCTTATTGAGGATTTGGAGACAGTTATGAGGTGATGTTGGGGATAGTGGTTGGGTGTCCCTTTTTTATTTGGTTTTAATATTTTAATATATATAAATTTAAAATCATGTGATCTTTCATAGGTGTATTATTTTATAGAATATAGATATTTTTGATATAGCATGATGGTGTTATTTTTTTGCTAATAATTCTATTGTAAATCCATATTATACATTTAGTTAATTCTAATATATATGTTTTTATTACATATTTTTAGTTTTGTTATAATATTTTTTGTATAGTCTCCCCATTAGAGGTTTCTTAAACCTCCTTACTAGTTTAAAGTATCTCTCATATAGGTAGGAGTGTCTAAGATCACATAGAACTCCAGGTTAAATTATATGTTTGGTGAGGTGGGTAAAGGATATTATAAATTTGTATTAGATCCTTTTTATTTTTTATTTCCATTTGGGATATGGTGGTTTCAGCTAAAATTAGTTGTAAATTTGGATATGTGTAAATAATTTTCTTGTCCATCACCAAAATGATTTAAAGACTATGTTTCTAGGGATTTTGGATTGTTTTTCTTTTTTTATAAAATTACCAGAGAGTTTGTTTTATTTTGTATAATGTTTAAGGTTATTAATTTATGGATAACTCTTAACTCATGATAGAAAGAGGAATTCATACTTTCATAACCCTCTGTATGTTGATTCACATGACATTTTTGTGCTGGTATATAATTATGATACTCATTACAAGAGGATATAGGCTTATATTATTCAAAGAATAATCAATTATTATTTAATGGTTTTTCATATAATGTTTTGGTGGTGTTCTAATTAATTAATCAAAATTCATTATTATAAATTTGATATGAATTTTTAGGATATATTTCATTTATATTTACATATATTTTATTATTTTTACCATAGAGTGAGTGATTTGGGTATGGGGATACCTGAAATTTATGATATCCCTTCAATGGGGATGACACATGAGTTTCCCAAAGTTATTTGAGACCAAAACATGGGGTTTTACTTCATGGGATATGATAAATTTGGGATATGATATATTGATTATTTTACATTTCCAAGTGATTATGAGATATGACTCAGGATATTGGTGAGTCAGGATTGTTGGTAGAGTGATTCAGTGGATTTCTTATCTCTAATTTAGATTTACGGTTTCATATGAGGATATCCCAAGAGAGAGTGGTTATCCCTTACATGTGTATTACTTATATACAGGAAGAATATGTAGATAATTTAGGTGATAGAGACAATATATGGGTATTGTGAGATTATATATTAGGTCAGGATTACTAACTCCCTGGATGCTCATTGATTAGAGAGAATGGGTGGGGATTTCCTTAGATGTGTATAACATGCATAGGAGGAGTGGTTTATTATGATAAGGAAATTGAGCCTAGGATTTATGGGATACAACTCATAGTGGTATGAGTTAATCATTAGGGAATGGTGGAATTAGAATGTATGTCTACTCTTAATTGAGTTTTTTATAGAAAATGGTGGAATTTATATATTGTTTTGAGTATTTTTTATGATCTATAAGGTAGTGTGATTTGGGTATGAGAGTCATATAAATGTTTGGATTGGGTTAAGATTACTAGAATCGATGCATAGGAATTTTATGAGATCCTTCCAAGTGTGCATGTTATATTGTACCAAGATAGGTTTTAATTTCCTTTAAAACCTATATGGGGGGCAGAACATTAAGAGGTACTTATATAGTGTGTTTAAGTCTAGAAATATTTGGTTCCATGACTACTTTGATCTAGTTCATGATATAATGAAGGTATTTAATGTATTATCACATTTTTAATATGTTTATGTATGAGATTAACCATTAAAATGCAAGAGAGACAATGATTTGATTAAGAAATAGGATAGTTCCTTGATTATAGAGAGTTAGGGATTGATGAATTGAAAAGAGGGTTTCCAAATGATGTGAATTTTTTATCATAATGGAGAATGAGAGTCACATGGAAACAAGATTGGTCACTAATATTGGGATATTTTGGTATATGGTGATGAATCGCCAATGGCTTTGTGAAGTGATATATGAGAATAACATGATATCATAGACTCTAGAGTGAGACTCAGGGGACGGGTCTATCATGATAAAAAAAAGTGGGGTTTGTGAGTATCTATATTCAATTAATAGCTAACTTCAAGGTGTTCAGTTCTTATGGTTCAAAAATATAGGAAGTTTTATAAAGGGGAGCACATTATTCTTTCTTTCTAATGATAAACCTTGTTTTGAATGAATTATGATAAACCTTGTTTTGAATGAATTATGATAAACCTAAATACTAAACTTTATGGAGAACCGAACCCATGTGTGTTTTTGATTTCATGTTTGTTTTAGAAATAAGAGTCTAAGTAATATCTGATTAGTTTTAGAGTAAGATATTTAGGTATTAGTTTGTTGTAGTCAACTTAGGCCAGTATGTTCACCAACAGACTAATGAAAATTTTGGGAATTTTAATGTTTAAGGGAACGTACGTCTAAAATGTTAGTGATTCTAGAAAATTATTATGACAAGTACAATGAAGTGATATTTCATGAATTGGATCTAGTCTTGAGTATGAGATTATACGCTCATGGACAGAGTGATTTGAGGAAGCTTAGTTTTAGAATTAAGAAAGCGATTATCTAGTTTATATGCAAAATTTCTATCATTTGAGTATGACATTGAAAATTTTTAAAGTCATGAATATAATTTGGATTGAAATATCTTCTCAGATTTGGTAGGTGGAATTAGAGTTGTAGACAGGTAACCTTGAATTTTTAAGGTAGTTGGAATAGTATTGTATCGGATAATGTTTCATGTGTGATTGAATATGAAGAATAAAATATTCATTAAAATACCTCATTAAATGAATGGATTCTATAATTGATGTACCATGATACATCTTGGAAATATGTTATTAAAATATTTCAAGTTCCTGGTGGGAATAACCATAACCAGTGGGAGACCACAAATTGAAGCATTCATCAAGACATGATAACCATTTTGGATCATGATTGTAAAACATATTAGGGAAATGAAGTGTTATGTTGGGGAGGTTATGATGAATCTCACTACTATGTTTCAATGGAGTCAGAGGAAAGTAGAGTTCCAATGGAGGTATAACTAGGGACTTTTGATTTTTTCGTCTCTATAAAGGAAATTTACATGATTTAAATGGTAATAATAATTTTTTGTGGTGGAAATTCATTTAGAAATTTCCAAATAAACTTTTAGGAATACCATGATAATAAATATTTAGGTTGACGTCAACATTGAGCCACTAGGTACTTATTCTAATGGAACTTTCCTTATAGTGGATAAACTAGGGGGAAGGTTCAACTGTTTTATCAAATGGGTCTTCGGTGTAAGTAAACTAGTTTCAATGTAGTACCAAATTCTACTTTATTTTTTATAGATGAAATTTTTTTCTTTTTAGGGGTTGTATTATAAAAAACCTCTAAGGTTTCTTGATATATTTTATGGTAAAATAGTAGGAGGATTTTCTTTTCTTTCACTTGGCCTAACATCAAAATAAATTATTTGGATTTATTTTAAAGGGACTAAGACATCAAATCTAGTGATTTTCTTTTATTCTCAACCTCATATTTTATCTTATTTTCTTATAGTAAAATTCTAGTGGCTTGGGTTTTGGGTTTTGGTTTCAATTGCACCATATTGTGAGGAAATTGGGTTGATGTGGTGGGGATTTTTTTATATTCTAGAAGATTTCTCATAAGGATGAATATTCATGGTTTCACATTGATTTGTTAATGGTAATTTCTTATATTGATTTGTTTTTTGGTTTGTCATCGATTTGTGATGAACATGCATGGTTTTATATATGGATTCATGTGTGTTGTAATTTTTGAATTTTTCATGGCCAAGGTACGAATACATGGCATAAATTATTTGCAACCCATTTCTTAAGGTTTTATATGTTGGAGGACTTTCAGGTAGTCCATAGTTATTATTTCAAAACTAATTCTTTTATAAGGTATTTGGTTAATTGACTAAAAAATATTTATAATCAATTAAATGGGATTGTATATAGATACAGGGGATTGAGACTATATTTTTTGCTTGGTCTCATCATGGACAAGCTTTAATGGTGGTTATCGAGCATTCCATTTGAGGATAAATCTATCTTTCATGTAAGTGATCACTAATATTAACTCTCTATATGTGTTTTTCTTTTTTTCTTGGATGGAATGTGAGGGAACATGGGTGTGTGTAACCCATTATGGAACACTAGGTGAATTCTTTTATGTGAGGTGGGTCTAGTGAGTTTTGTTACTCTTAGAAAGTCATTGGGTTTTGAGTGTTATTATATAGTCACTAATGGTTTTGACACCTATGTTGGGGTCTTGATAAAAGTGGAATTATAACCATAAAGTGTTTCCATAAATTATATATAACTATATCAACCTAGGTAAATCATGTTTTAGTCTTTGAAATTTAGTTAGATCAATGTATAGGGTTGATCCTAGTAAATGTTATACAATTAGTAATATAATTTATGGAAACAGGTGAGAATGTGATGATGACATAGACTATAGAAGAATGTGGTTTCTCTAATTATTGAGTGGAGATTATGTAAAATATAGACTATGATTGGACAATTAATCCATATTTTGTCAAATACATGGGCGATGGGGGCCATATATCCTTGTAAATTCACAAGACACCTCGGGAATGGAACCATGAGGAGTTTTATGTCCTTAAATTGAGTTTTTCAGCCTTTTAAATCATCATCGAGTGTACTTGATGATAGAAACTCTTGTATTTATTTTAATAAGTGATCAATTAGTCCTTTTTTGGCCTTAAGTATGAAGAGTGCCCTCTTTTTCATGACCCTTATGAGATAGGTAATAGTATATAATCCAAATTTATGTCAAGGGAGGTCAATCTTATCATATATGATCTAGGTGAACAACATCGATGTTGAGATCATGGGTGTCCTAGTGAGTGATAAGATTGGTGGAACTAATTACTAGGGTGATAAATCATTCAATATGATTATGATTAATTTTAAATATGTTATTTTTTGGGTTATTATTCATTCAACATTGAAAATATTATGTTTATGGGCGATTATACATTCACCCTTTCATGTGTTGTTTTTATTAGTGACTTTCCATTCACCCTTTCTTTTATTATGTATAATGGTGATTATTTTTTTCTTATTATTTTGTTATTAGTCTAATTATAATACTTTTTCACTTTGATTATGTTTATGTTAATAATGATATATCATTCACTATGGTTTTCAATTTGGTTATGGTACTAACACATTCACCACAATTTATACTTTTTATAGCGGTGATAACTGTTCACTTGTAATTATATTATAGGGGTGATGGATCGTTCACCCATACTAAATTTTAATGGTAATAACCTATTCATATCTATTTTTTTACTATAGTGATTTCTTATTTTATTTTATTTTATTGACATATTAATGAAATATAATTGAACACTATTGAGTTATGAGTGGTGATAGATCATTCACCCATACTCATGTGGATAATTGTTATATATCATTAAATTTAGTATATGTTTTTTTGGAAATATCTCATTAAATTTTTTTTGTTGTGTAAGGATAATAGTACGTTCACCTTGGTTTAGTTTTGAGTGGTTATAGTCCATTCATCACTAATTGTGTGTACAATTGTGATAATATGTTCATTTCAAAATTATTTTTATAATGATATCCTATTCACCGTTATTTTCTTTATAACAGAGATAGTTTATTCACCATGTTTGAGTTCAAAATAGTTACATGCTATCCATGCAAACTAGTTTGTATAATTATGATAGATCATTCAATTAAGTATTAATTAATTTGGGGATAGTTCATTCACCTCAAAATTATTTATAAGGAGATAGCTCAATAACCATGGTACTATTGATAATGGTGAAAGTCCATTCATGTTATCACTATTGATAATGGTGATATCCCATTTAACATAGTATTTTTGGATATGATAATAGCTCATTTTCCATAGTAGATATCACATTCATCATAAGTGATAGATCATTAACAATTATTATTGTGACGGGTGGTAGCTTATTAACCATAGGTGATAACGCCTTCAGCAAGATTGTTTTATGAGGGGTGATGACCTATTAACTCATACTCATGTGAATAGTGGTGATACACTATTCACCCCAGGACATGTATAATAATTATACATTAAGCATTGGTTGTTTAGGAATAGTGATAATTACTCACTGCTTATTTAGGGATTTGTAATGACTCGTTCACCAAGGATTGTTAAGGCATGGTCTTGAGCATTCACTGTAGCCTACAGGATTGATGATGACCCATTCACCATTACGTTAGTAGATATAGGTGATAACTCATTTACACAAATTATCAAGTATAGTGATACCCCATTCACTTTGTTATGGGATGTGTGGTAATAATTCATTCATCCTCCATACTGAATAAGGTGTTTAGACTTTCACCTATTTATATTATCATTAGTATTGATAACTCATTAACCTATTCTCATTGTTTATGGTAAAATCCCACTCACTCATTTTATGATTTTTAGAGGAGATGAATCTTTTATCCCCTTGTTTTGAGTGAGATATAAGAGTATCTATCCCACACCAACATTGGCTATGGAAAGCAAGATTCGACCATTAGTGTGACATTGAGAGTATAAATAGTGTGATAAGTGAATTTCATATGATTTTTATGGATTACATTTCATTTAGTACATACATAGAAATATTTTTTTTACTAGGGGAACCATTTGTTTTCACCTATTGTATTTTATACTCACACCATACACATGCACTTTGGTAGGTGTGAAGATGTTATGGTTTATATATAGGTCAGGGAAATGAACTTATTTTGGGTTTATATGATGGATGAGTTCAATAGTTATTTAGAGGTGGGTCTGAGGTGATACTAAGGATAGCATCTGAGAATCCTTATTGTTTTATTCAGTTTTATTCATGTTCCATATATGATCGGTCTATCAAGTGATATTGCACTAATGCATTATTGTGTGAATTGCATCTGTACAATTCTTTTAGCATGATAAATTTATTTATTATGGTTACCTTTTCACTTTAAATCCATATGTTGTACTCTGATGTTATTTATATATAGAATTTTCTATTAATGATGATAATTAGTATGATTAGATTGATGGTATAGTCTCCCCATGATAATTTAACTGAATGTACTTACAATTTGGAAGCCTATAACCTATGAAGAGTAATTCCTTAGGTCACATGGTGCTCTAAGTTCAGTTTCTATTTTGGTTAGTCAGGAAAATAACATTACATTTGGGAAGTGACAACGTTTTGTTACTATGCTAAATTCATAAACATAAAAAATAATTTATTTGATCTTTCACATGTCACATAAAATATTTTTTCATCATTGTAGATAACATTAATAATAGTAGTAGGTTTCTATACTCAAAGATCCAAATAAAGATCCAATATACAAAGTTAAAATGGATTTTTTTAATAAAATCAAATAAATTCAGTCACCTAAATATCATGATAGTTAACATGTACAAGTTTAGTCATAAGGTAATATTTTCTACACTATAATAATGTTTATTATTGATGCATTTATTTATAAAAAAAGATACACTAATTCATATCATAAATTATTTTAATATAATTTTTTTTTCATTTTCTTCTTTGGTCCATACATTATTTCCCTAAAATTTATTCATTATGTATTTTCAACAAACCGCATTTTGTTATGTGGGAACCAATTGAAACTCTATTTAATAAAAAATAATTCCATAACCAAAATAGGATGTAAAATGTAATGGTTCGTTAAATCGGAGTCAAAAGGGGGATCACTAATATATCCTTTATAGATCACTAATGTTAAGCACTTGATAGGCCTGAATATTCTCTTCAAGTGCTAAGGTAATATAGTGTAAGATCCCCAAACAATCATCATAAGAGATTATATCATATTCTAGTTCATAAAAAGTGAAACCAAGATGAAAATCAAACCATTTTCTTTGACACAACCTAAGGACCCCATGGAAATATCTCTTGGGTTATTTTATCTTGATCCTATAGTGATGTAAAAATAGAATTGTTGTTCGAATTCAATATTTTTCCCAAGGAGATTTACCAACCTTATCATCGATGTTCATCATAGTTTTAATAAAATGTTAAGGGAATGAGAAATACCCTAAATCTAGACCTTCTTGGTTCATGAACACCTCTATAAGTGTTTAAATATCTTGGTTTTCTCATTCCACTGGTTTTCATTCTAAACCTAGTTGAGCATGTTAAAAAAGTGTGCTATTCCAATCACTTAAGTCTCTTCAAAATTCTATACCACTCCAAACACATGTTATTTAATAGAATTTTCTTGGATTTCAATAGGATCCTGATACGCTCCCACATCTATCTACTTATAAGTATGTGTGAAATTTTTATCAAGATCATGCACTACTCTAGTCTTGATCCTCTTAGAAGTAATTTCATGGAATTCTATTGGATCATGTACTACTCCAACTATAATCTTCCTAGTAGCATGTACAAGACCTTGAATAGTAACCAGTACCACTACCTCATCAAGATTCCTAGAACCCAGAGGATTACCTTACAATCGATTCCTTATAGGTCTGGGAATATTTGACCAATTCCTCTAACAACTAATATTCTTCAAATGGAAAAGTTCACAATACATGAATTCATAACCACCCTTATTCCAATTATTTTATTCAGATTTAAAATAAAGAATATTCTTAAACTATACCACTTCTTCAAAACCATATGACCCTATAGTTGAATCCATTGAGTATTCTACTATTTCATTAGGATCATCCAATTACATTGTGAAAATAACCTGATAACCTATCATTGGATCAGAACCAATGTCCCAAGTGTAATTATTATTATTTTTAAGTCTAGATAGTTGTCATCCCTCATTATCTTCATCAAAGGGATCCTCTTCCGACTTTCTGAAATGTTATTGAGTATCAAAACTGAAGAGGAGACCATGATTATTAGATTGGTGTATGTTATACCTTTTAGGATTTTGTGAGGCATCCTATCCAGATGATACCACACGCATAAAGTCTTAGCTTCATGTAACCTATGTGTACCAACTGATAAAGTAGAACCTTCAGTGGTAGATTATAGTAAAGAGGGTATAGAAAGTCTATGTTCGTGATTATAAATAATGATTTCATAAATAATATGATCAAATTTAATTTCATATCCATTCTATTTTAAAATATCAAAAATTAATTAATTATTCTACTTCAGTTCCATTTACTTCGACAAAGTTTTATCTATACTTAAAAAAACCCACCACTCATAACCAAAATCATAGAAGTCCTTCTCTTCACTGATTTGGCATATATGAACCTAAACCTCACTTTTTTGTAAGTAATATTGAGGGACAAAATCAACCCTCCAGTACCTATCTCTTCTAATATCAGTAACATAGAGGGTTCCAAATAACTAATAGGTTAATTAGCTCTATTTTTATTGAGTGCATGCTCATTTAATTTTCTAAAACCAATCTGATTTAAATCCAAGCATCCCAAATGACCTGGAGAACACACATAATAAATATGCATAATCTAATTATAGTATACATGGTAATTATACCAAGACTCAAACTAAACTAACTGGAAGCATTGGTATTCCTTTTTTATTTTAATTCATATTGTTTCCTATAATGCTTTCGAAGTGGAAACCTATACAAAAATTTGAGTTGTAATAGGGAAGAACATGGATATAGACCTAAAAAAAGCTCAAAAATATACCAATCAAGCTTTGATGAAATTTGATAATTAAGGAATTTTATAATGGGGGAGATAGACCCATGAAGAAGACCTAAATCCTAGATTAATGGGGATCATAGTTCATATGGAAAGTATAGAACCATATAAAAATGGAGAAATGGATAACTTCAATAAGTTGTTGGCCTTTGGAACAAAAAATAGTGATATATTCATAATAAACTAGTTAAATTTAGATGTGACAAGAATTGATAATCCATATAGACATTTATTCCTTCAATTCCCAAGGACCATTGATGAATCCATCAAAAATATCTACCAATGGACATCAGGATCTAAAATGATCCATAAATAACTTCTTGAGGACATAAAAGGCTTAAGTGAACGCTACAAAATACATTGGAAGATTAGGGACACCTATATCATGTGACAGTGCTTTATGGAAAAACATAACACCAAGAAGCATCAGTATGGAATCGGTGTAAGTGAAGTGGTAGAAATCCTTAGGATGTACTGAGGAAGGACCTGTAGAGAGACACTCCCCCTCCCCACCAGAGGGGGAGAAATTAAGGCTGACATCATCAGCACTAACAAAAATCCCCTAGAAACTAAAGAAGTTGGATCTCACAAATATTGGGTGACACATTATTACATAATTGTAATTTATGTTAATTAAATTGGCATGATTTTAGAAATAATAATATCATAAATTCTAAATATATTTATTATCGTTAGATATATAAATAAAACTTATAGTGAATGTATATTTCCAACAATTATATCTATAAATTATAATAATATGAAAATTTTATTTAAAAGTTAACAAATATATTAAAATAATAAATTTCAATTTTCTCATAAATTTACTATAGTTTTAAAAATTTATGAGAAATTAAAAAATTATTTCTGATATAACATGGACTAAATTTTAATTAGTTATTTGATCACTATGGTAACTAAAAATTCTCATATTATGATGTTAGAAAAAATAAAACATCATAACATGTCAATAAATTAAAATAAATTTTAATGGTGAAAAAATTAAATAAATATTAATTTTAATATTTATAATTAATCTAATAACTTGAAAAAAACTTAAATCATGAATAATTGTGAGGTGTTTTGTGGGTTATATTTATAATATATTTAACTAGAAAATTAATTTTGTGACACTCATAGTTACCCAATGTATTTTATTATAAAAATATCATTAAAAAATAATGTGAGAGTTTGGTAAATAATTTTAATCAAGTATTAATTTGACACCAACTGGTAAAACAATTTTAGACGATATTATCATTATTTTATAATCATGTAAAAATAATAAATCATTATTTATTATTTATTTTGTTATAATTATTTTGAGCATCGTCATCACAGCTTGAATATATCATCATCATCATAAATAAAACTATAGTGAAATTAATCATTGTCATTGATTCCATGAATTGGTTTTTAACAAAGGATCACATTATGTTCTGATTCCCATGAATTTTTTTAAAATGAGGATAATTTTCAAAAAAAATTAAAAAACATGGTTACATCTTAAATCCTTAGAAATCATGAACTTCGTGATAGGAACCATTTTGGAGATCCAAAAATATGTTATAATAGGAAACATTTCAACCTTAGAAAAAATTTATATAGAGGAGTTTATTTTAGTATGAAAAACAATAGACAATGTAAAAAATATTATTTCATTTCAAAATATCATGGGAATAAAAAAAATGAACATAATGTTGGGTCTAATACAAATTATGATCAAACCACTAGATATTACGCATCTAAATATTAAAATTTAAGAAAAAATTAATGAAATAAACTATTTCTAAAAATATACCAGAAAATAGAAATACTTTTGAACCTAATTCATTACACCATAATGCACAACTTCTAAATGATGAAAAAATAACTTTTGTAAGACAATTATGGAAATAAACAAAAGAAAGTGAAAAACAAATACCTAGTTTGGACTTAGTCCAACTCAATGGGGGATTTCCAATTTAATTTAATTCAATGAATAATAATTTGATTAATATTTAATATTAGTTCAAATCATAAGTGATTTCACCCTACAAAATATATTAGTGCTCATCTGGTGCAATCAGTGATGCCATATTCTAATCTTCACATGAGAATTCCATGTTACTACAATATTTAGGGAGATTTCATGACGAATTATCCAATATTTTCACTTCTACACTTGTGGTTTATAGTTTTTTAAGGACTTATATTCGATATATTGATACTGCTTAATTTAAATCATAGTTTTCACTCATTAAATCAATAAATCCATCTGTTATTGTGTTCAAGTGGAGGGAAAAAACATCTAATCATGAACAAAAACGTTTTCTTTATTAATTTAGAACTCACTTTTTATACATGTTTCCAATGGACTTGGAGTTTTGTGGAAAAACATTATAGAAATTGATTAAAAACATCATGTTTTATAACTATAAAAATTCAATCATTTTAGGGGTGATATATGCATTAACTAAAGGGAATATTTGAAACACCACTATATTATAAATATATTCATTCTCTTCCTTTCAAGGGTTTAAAAACTTTAAAGAAGCATAGGATAAGTATATGAAAATTAAATAAAAGAAAGGGAATAAAAATATTTGTATTATTTATCCATTTTTTTCTACCTATACACCTAGTACATCTAAAACCCCATATTATTAAGTTAGGGTTTGTCTCTTAATGTAATCTTGATCTCCATTTTTGTGCTTTTATGGGATTAGTATAAGTATTAATTTTTAATTCTATTATTAATTATTTTGTTACTTTTTCCAATTTTCAAGACCGGTATGCTCACATATTGATCAAGGTAAACAAAAACCGCTTTTTTCATTCATAAATGGTATTGTGTTATGGTTTGAGCCATTTCACCTCTTTTATCACATTTATTTATTATGAGTGTTGTTGTGGGTTGTGTTATTTAATTAAATCCATGATATTAAACTAATCAATGTGAATTATTTTGGTTAACAATATTTTTGACATAATAATTTACAAAAACAAATTCATATTGATTTTTACTATTGAGTTCCTATAACACCACAAGTTTCCATGGTAAGCTTCTTCTTTATAATTCAATA
This sequence comes from Viscum album, assembly GCA_963277665.1. Lineage (NCBI taxonomy): Eukaryota > Viridiplantae > Streptophyta > Magnoliopsida > Santalales > Viscaceae > Viscum > Viscum album. The sequence goes on from OY728129.1 coordinate 1,451,026,292, forward strand.
GTGTGTGATGTATGCAACACTGAGTTCAATCGCACCACGAAATATAAAACTAACCATTTAATAAGCAATTATGAATATTATTAATCATTTTTTGGAATTTTATATATCTCATGTAATTTTAACATTCATCTTTTGTGTTTCTTATACATAATATAAGGACAAATTCAATTTTTTCATATAAAATAAGTATTTTTCAAAAATGCAGTTTTTCAATATTTTAATGGAGAACCCTTTTTTAAATATAATATTTGACACTATTATATATTCAATTTTATGAAATTAAATTCTTATTTATAAGTAGGATAAAAAAATTAGCTTGGGTAAATTTTTGGTACTTTTCTGATAACTATCATTTTTTAATGAATAGTGAAAATACTAAATTTTAATTGAAAACAACTTTTTAATCAAAATAATTTATAGTTTTAAATTATTAATCATAGTGGTTTTAAATTATGATTAGATTATATTTTTATAATTTAATATAACTTAGGTCATTGGAAGTAATTAACATTTAAATTGGACATAAACACATGTCAATCATTTGATAGTTTTTACTGAAACTTCTATGTTTATAATTTGGAAAAATGGATTCCATATTTGTGATCATAAGGTAAAAATTGTGTAAATATGTAACTTTTATTTGTAGACATCATAAATAGTAATTTCAATAATTGTTTTTATTTACCCTGGTTAAAGGGTAAATCAGGTAAATAAGAGTAAAAAATAATAATATAATAATATAAAACTACCATAAAACATATTCTAATATTATTTTATTAATATATATTCGACCATGAGCATCCTTGGGTCAAATATTTGGAATTTAGGGAGCTGTTGGGTGTCATAATGACATGTTATAAGAATTAATTTAAAGTAAAGATAATTATAATATAAACATATATCTTTTAATAAATAAATTTTAATATAGTGGTATATGAATGATATCTTTGACTAAGAATATTAATTATTAATATTAAAATATTTCCTAAATCATGGTTTTTTAATTTTAATTTTTAGACATTAGATAATGAAATTTATTTATGACACAACAATGATGTAGTATTTTCCTTTTTTATGAAGAAATCAAATAAATGATATTATAAATATTAAAATAAATATATTTTGAATGTTTCTATGTAATAAAAGAATTTTATCAATGAAATTGATATATGGGGTATGAGTTAATGCCTTTTGTTTGAAGGAATCAAGTCTTTATGACTTTGATAAAAATCAATTACTAAATAGTGTCAAAATTGAAATAAATGAGTTTAAAAAAAATACTATTTTATTAAAAGATATAAAAATCTTAAAAAATATAATATTCAGCCAAAAAATTATATAAGGATAAAAAATTCATTGATGATCTAATTTAGGTCGCCTTGGAATTTTATAGTAAATAAATTAATCCTATAGTATAAAAATACAAGAAGACATGGTAAGAGTTAAACTGTTTAACTAAGGGTTGGTCCCAAAGGATAAGGGTAATTTTATAACCTAAACTTGTCTAAAACCTATTATTTGAGCGTATTTAGACCCATAATCATATTATAATCTAAATAAGTCTATTTTTATCTATTATAATCTTAAAATAATTTTATAATTAATTATTATTTTATGCTTTTCCTAAATTTCCCCTCACCTCTCTTATAGAAGGGAAACTCTATTTATTTTCAATGCACACATCAAAAATCCATTTGGATCATCCAAAGCCTACCCAAATCTCTTGAAAAATACCCTAAATTAATCCTATATGCCTTACCCTGACCATAAATCCAACCTAAAGAGCTCTTTTGTTCAAATCAAAAGGAGGCAGCCGAAGAAAATGTAATCATTTTATCTCTTCTTTCAAAGTTTGTTTCTTCTTCTACTTCCTCTTAATAAGTTGTTAATATACTAAAATAATAACTCAATAATATAAAATATTCTGATATTTTTTTAATATTATCATACAATTATATTTCTCTTTCTACCCATCCTATGAAAAACAATACCACCATGCCTGCATACGTATGGCTTATCATCTCCACATTGTGGTGTAAATTTTATTCATATACACTTTATTTTGATGTGTATAACGATGAATATAAAGGATTTAAATTATAAATATAACATCATATTTATTTTCTAAAATTTAAATTCCATCCAATTTCATACCATTTTCCATTATTAAATAATATCGTCGCTCGTGCGTACGTACGGCTTACCGTCTCCACGACGCGATGAGACTCATCTTCCATTTTAACCATCTAAGAATGATTAGAATAATAAATAGTATTAATAGTTTTGAAATATATAACATAATAATGCTATTTTAATTATATATATATATATTTAAACGCACATATTTCATTCACTTAATTCAATTCAATACGATAAGAAAACAGAAACAACATTCATGCGTACATGCGAACTACCGCCTCCATGAACAGTGTGTTCTATTTTATTTATCTATATATTATATATATAAAAAATATATATAACATATAAATCATATTTTATATTCAGTATGTATGTAAATTATGATATAATTAATATGATCATGAATAAAAAGTCTAAACACGTACGATAAACAAAGCAATTATTACCCGAAATGTTGTAATAACTTGGAATTGTTAACAAATGAGTAATATAAAGTCGTAAATAAATCATATATGATATCATAAAAATTATTATGATTCTTATATAAGTTAATAATATGTTTAAAAATATTATACAAGATTTTAGGATACGTACAATGATTATCAGACCTAAGGTAAGGGTTAATTCCTCAATCTCATTATTATTCGATATTATTTATGTGTAAGTTTTTACTAGGACATATTTCTCATCCATGTCTATGTTTCATAAAAATGTTTTCAAAAGTAATATTTTAAGGTTTTATGGAAGTTAATCTTTAACTAGATCATCATTTTAAATGTTTTAAGATTTATTTTTTAAAATCTATTTAATTAATGTCCATATTTTCATAATGATTTTAAGGATTTATTTATATGGACAAGATTGTTTTAAAATATTGTTTTCTTTCCAAAGTTTCATAGTCGTATGGGACACTTTGATTCAAAAATATATTTCAAATGAATTCCTTTATAAATTGTGGGAATGGTCTTGGCACAAATCCTTGATGTAGTAGTTATTATATCCGACATTATGCATCCCCTCATTATGAAATTAGTTATTACATGTGATTATTCAATTAGTAGAATATCCATGTATATGTCTATATGGTAATGTTTAATTTATTTTTTCCATTTTATGTGCAAGTTTATTTCTACAAATATGTTATTTTTATTATACATCTTTCCAAAAAAGTTTATAGCTTCTGCAGAATTATTTACCATTACTGAGCATTTCAGCTCACCTCTTTCTTATATTTTATTTTCCCATGATCCCAAAAAAGTGTATTATAATTGATATAAAGGCTTAAGATAGGGGAATAATGTAATTATCAAAGGATTATAAATGATGTATTTTATGTTATAAAGTGTAATGTAATGTTCATGTACGTAATCTATTTTCCAAGACTGATAAACTGATCTATCCTTTGGGACTTGATTCCTTGTAATCATGCCAATGTATTAAAATAATGCACCGACTCTGGGAAACTGCGGTCGGGGAGTTGTAATTGGTATCAGAATAAGTTTATCAAAAAACTTGGAAATAGATTTAGAAAACTATGATTACAGATCATAAACCTATGATAGAATTTGAGGATAGTTATTTAAAAGGATCCTAGAATTTTAATTCATATTATGTGGGTATTCCAAGAAAATACATCCATCTCTAGATTCTACAAGTAATCGTGGTTCTGGAACAGATTTACCGAGGGGTGAAAACTCTGACAAGGAGTTTTTAGCCAGACTTGGGGTAACCTGGTACACAAAAATAATCATTAATGCACACCAAGTTTGACACTCCCAGGGGATATGATTAGGATAATTAATATTTTATTTTCAAACCATTATAAATAATTTTTGAGTAAATATTTCCTAAAATAAACCATATTTATGATTATGTATTATATATTCATAAAAATTTCAATTTGTGTTAAGTATTTTTTTAGTTTGTAGTTATATATTATGATTCAAAGCCTATTCTAGTGTATGTCTTTATTTAGAAATGGCACCAAGTGAAAGAAATGGAAATTCATATCGATGCATGTATTCCATATAGGGATTTCCATCCTATGAAAGATAATGATAGTGGAGCTAGTGAAAAAGTTGGTAATAAACAACTTATAACCATATTGGGATAGCTGACTCTGGTTATGGATAATAAAATTACCCATATGGAGAGTCCTGATCCTCAACATGTAGGATAAATGTTATACCGCTTTATGAGACAACAACCTCCAACATTTAGTAGGACTAAAAAACCTTTTGTAGATGAACAGTGGATAAGTTCCTTAGAGAAAATATTTCTTGCTTTGGGAAGTAATGAAAGGGAAACGGTTGTCATGGAAGTTTATCATCTCTCAGGAGATGCAGATTAATGGTGGTAATTATTTAAAAACCCAAAGAAAGATGAAGAATTTGGAAATATGGAATGAAGGGAGTTTAAAGAACATTTTATATAGAAATAATTTCCTCATGAACAGTGAGATGATATGGAAATAAAATTTCTAAGCATGAGGAAAAAGGAGGATGAGAATTTTTCAAATTATGAGGCTAAATTCACAAGGTTAACATGGCATTCTAGATACTACATAACCCAAGAAGTAAGATTTATTAATTCTTTGATGGGTTAAAACCTTTCCTTTGACGATCATTGGTCTCACAATCATTCTTATCATATGAATATATATTCTCGTATGCTCTCTAGATAGAAAAGGAATTCTCTAAGAATTCTACCATTAAATTAAAGAAAGATAATAAGAGAATGATAGATCAAGGGACAGATAAAGGTAAAAAGGGAAAGAATTATTTTCCCTTATGTGATAATTGTGGGAAGAAACACCCTGGTACTTGCCTAAAAGGATTGAGTGTTTGTTACAATTGTGGAGAAAAAGGTCACCAGGCTTATAATTGTAAGGGAAATAAATAATTTATACAATGTTATAATTTTAAAGATATGGTACATTATGAAAACAATTTTCTAAAGAGTCAAGGAAATATAGGTTAAAAAAAGAAAGCTGTTCAAGGTCAAGCCTACGTTGTTACTATAGTCAAACTAGAATAATTAATGTATTTGAGGTTTTGATTCAATAATTATATTGTAGTTATAAGAAGAATTTGATATATATATAAGTATTGTATTGTAGTACTTTTTGTTTTCATTATGTTTTTAATATGAAGTAGGTAATCATATAAGAGCAAGATTATGTTGTTTAGGGAATCTGATGTTACAATTGATTTTAGAAATTTAGAGACTTTTTAGATAGAGATTGGACAGAAGTATTTTGGATAACTCTAATGGTTGGAATGGATTAAGTTGAAAATTAAATATTATTGTTTAAGGATAAAATTTTACATAAGATTATTTTTTGTAATGTTATAATACTATTTTTTTATAAAAAGGACAACCTACAGGTCGGGAAATAACCTGTCACATAAGAAAAAGATATTGGAAACAAACCCACAACCAAAGTGAGACAAGTCTTTATCACCTACCACTAGCCTACAGGAAGTCTCTCGTAATTATTAAATAGTTTTTTTATTTTAATATCATATTTTAATATTCATAACCTTATACTATTGAGATAAATAGAATATTTTTGAGTTTTATCTTTTGAAGAGAAAGATGAATTGTGGTAGGAATTAGTTAAATGATGAAACTCTATATATAAATTAAGTATTCTTCTTGGTATTCTTAGCATATGAATTTAATTAATTATACAACACAAGTTAACTTATTATAGAACCAAAAGTGTTTCACTAGTACTTTATTTTGTGATGAATCGAATGGTCCTTTAAATCGTCATAGATTTATAATTTTCTGATTGTTAACTTTCTCCTAGTAATATTCTCTATCACTCTCAATCAGAACATGATGGTATGTTTTCTCTTACATATTCATGTTATCATACATGGAACTCTAGTATGTGTTATTTCTAGTAACCTTTATACTTACCTTTCTTTATTTTAAAATAGAGGCATCATTAATATATTTAACGATGTTGGATTTCAACTAAGATATTTTAAAATGTCAAACCCCTAGTTTTCAATATTAAGTTTAAATTATGAGGATTAAATTTATTGAAAAAGGGGATAATGTAACACCCCAATTTTCCATGTTACGCTTCTTCTTTATAATTCAATAGTGTGTGATGTATGCAACACTGAGTTCAAGTGCACCAGGACCTATCAAACTAGCCATTTAATAAAAGGTTATGAATAGTATTAACCACGTATTGAATTTTATATATCTCATATAATTTTTACATTCATATTTTTTGTTTTTTAGACATAATATAAGGACCAATTCAATTTTTCAGATAAAAGAAGTGTTTTTCAGAAATTTAGTTTTTTCTCCTTTTAATGGAGAACCCCTTTTAAATCCAATATTTGACACTTTTATATATTAAATTTGATGAAATTAAATTTTTTATCATAATCAGGACATAAAAATTTATCTTTGATAATTGTTTAGTACTTTTCTAATAGCTTTCATATTTTAATAAATAGTGAAAAATACTAAATTTTTATTGAAAAAAACATTGTTAATCAAAATAATTTAGAGTTTTCAATTATAAATATGAGTGGTTTTAAAGTATAATTAGATTATATTTTTATCATTGGATATAATTAAGGTAATTTGAAGTAATTTAATATTTAAATTGAACATAAGCACATTTCAATCTTTTGATAGTTTTTACTTTTTATTAACCCTCTTTATGGTTTTGATAGTGGGAATTAATTTTAAATTAATAACTGTAACTTTTGTGTTTTGAATTTGGAAAAATGGATTCCAAATTTGTAATCACAATCTTCAAATTATATAAATGGGTACCTTTTATTTTCTGACATTATGAATTGTAACTTCAGTAATTATTTTTATTTACCATGATTAAAGGGTGAATCATGTAAATAAGAGAAAACAATAATATTAATATAATTTAAAAATACCCTACCACATGTCCTAATATTATTGGATGAATATATATTCGACCCTGATTATCCTTAGGCAGAAAATTTTTAATTTAGGGGTCATTGGGTGTGATAATGACATGTTATAAGAATTAATTTATAGTAAAGATAATTATAACATAAACATATATCTTTTACTAAATCAATTTTAATATAGGTTTATATAAATGACCTATTTGAATAAATATATTCCATATAAATCTAAAACAATTTCCGAAATCATGGTATTTTATTTTTAATTTTTAGACATCAAATAATTAAATTTATTTATGACACAAATATGATGTAGTAATTTCCTTTTTAATGAAGGAATCAAATAAATTATATTATAAATATTAAAATTAATATAATTTGAATGTTTTGATGCCATATAAGAATTTTTTGGAAGACATTGACATATAGGTATGAGTTAATTCCTTTTTTTCTAAGTAATCAAGTTTTATGACTTTAACAAAAACAATTACCAAAGAGTGTCAAAATTGACATAAATGAGTTTTTAAAAAAATAATATTTTATTTAATGATATCAAAATCCTAAAAAATATAATATTTATAAAACTGAATTATATATTGGTAAAAAGATTATTAATTATCCAATTTATGTCCCCTTGCATTTTATAGTTACTAAATTAATTCTATAATATAAAAATACAAGAAGACATGGTAAGAGTTAAACTGTTTAACTAACAGTTAATCCCAGAAGATAAGGGTCATTTTATGACCTAAACATGTCCAAAATCTTTTTTTTTGAAAGGATTGTGACCCTTCCTCATCATATACTATAAATAAATCAATTTTGATATATAATAATATGAAAATAATTTTATAATAATTTAATATATCTAGCTTTTTCTAAAGTACCCATCACCTCTCTTATAAACGGGAACCTCAATTTCTTTTTAATTCACACCTACAAAATCCATTTTTATCATACAATACCTACCCAAATATCCTCCCAAATATCTTCACTTCATCCTATAGGCCTTACCTTGATCATAAATCCAACCTAAATAGCCCTTTTGTTCAAATGAAAAGTAGGCACCCGAAAAAAAATGTAATTATTTTATCCCTTCATTCAAAGTTCATTTATTCTTCTACTTCCTCTTAGTAAGTTATTACCATACTAAAATAATAACTCCCAAATATAATATATTCTGAGATTTTTTTAATATTATGGGACAACTATATTCATCTTTTTACCCATCCAATGAAAAAAAATACCACCATATCGGCGTACGTATGGCTTACCATCTCCACGTCGTAGTGTAAATTGTTTTTCATGAACACTTTATTTCCATGCGTATAATAATGAATGTAACGGATTTAAATAAAAAATATAACATGATATTTCTTCTATAAAATTCATATTTCACAAAATTTCATACAATTTTACCATTAAGGAAATGATATTATCGGTCGTGCGTACGTACGGCTTAATGTCTCCATGACGCGATGACACTCCTCTTCTATGTTCACCATCCAAGAATGATTATAAGAATAAATATTATAAATAATTATGAAATATATGAAATAATAATGATATTTTATATATATATATATTTATATATATATATATGGACACACACATATGTTTCATTTACATACTTTCATTAAATACGATAAGAAAATGGAAACAACGTTCATGCGTACGTGCAAACTACCGCATCCCTGAACGATGTGTTCTATTTTATTTTTCTATCTATTATATATATATTTATATATATAGAATTTATATAATATATAAATCAGATTTTATATTTTGTAATTATTTAAATTATAATCTATGTAATATAATCATGAATAACTAATCAAAATATGTATGATAAACCAAGAAATTATTACCCGAAATTTTCCATTAACAAGGAATTGTTAATAAATGGGTAATATAAATTCATAAAAGAATCATATATGATATCATAAATATTATTATTATTTTTATATAAGTTAATAATATGTTTAAAAACATTATACAAAAGTTTTGGATATGTACGAAGAGTATCAGACCTAAGGTAAGCGTTAATTGCTCAATCTAATTATTATTCGAGATTGTTTATGTGTAAGTATTTACTGGGAAATATTTATCATCCATGTCCATGTTTCATAAAAATGTTTTAAAAATGAATATTTTAAGGTTTCATTTAAGTGAATATTTAACTAGATCATCATTTTAAATTTTATAAGATTTATTTTTCTAAATCTATTTAATTAATTTCCATATTTTCCTAATGATTTTATGGATTTATTTATATGGCCAAGATTGTTTTAAAATATTTATTCCTTTCCAAAGTTTCAAAGTGGTATGGGAAAATTTGATTCAAATATATCTTTTAAATGATTTCCTTTATAAATTGTGAGACTTTTAAATGATTTCATAAAAAATGGGTATTTCTCTCAAAGAGTTCTACAGATCATTTTCAACTATGTCAACATCCTTTACTGGATATTATTCTTGACTGAGGTTGATTTATTATAATACAATATTTCAAATTATATTGAATGAGTTATGATATTTTTTACTGTAGATGTGCTATTTCTATACTATTCATTGTTTATGGTTAAATTATTGACATTTATTGTTCTAGTTTTGATACGAATTATTATGTTATGTTTCTCCCTTTTCATATAGGGAATGCATTAGACTTAGAAAGTTATGGGTGTTGCCCGTTATATCCCCTCGATGCATCAGTAGGTCTCACGAGACAAACTAGTGTCTTGGCGCAAGGCCTCGATAGAATATTTGTGAATGGTCTTCGAACAAGGCCTTGATGTAGTAGTTATTATGTCCAGTATTATACATTCTCGGGTTATGAAATTATTAATAACATGTGATTATTATATTTGTATAATATCCATGTGCATGTCTATATAGTAATGTTTAATTTATTTTTTCCATATTATGCTCAAGTTTATGTCTAAAAATATATTATTTTTATTATCCATCTTTCCTTTAAATTTTATAGCTTCCGCTGAATTATTTCCCCTTACTAACATCTGAGCTCACCCATTTCTTATGTTTTATTTTACTAGGATTCCAAGAAGTGTATTATTATTGATATGCAGGTTTAAGATAATGGAATAATGGAATTCTAAAAATATTTTTTAGGATTTTTTATATTTTATAAATTTTAATTTAATGTTCATGTATGTAATCTATTTTCCAAGACTGATAAACCGAATAGTCCTTCAGGACTTGATTCCATATAATCGTGCCAGTGTATTAAAATAATGCACCAGCTCTGGGAAATTGGGTTTGGGGCATTACAGTTGGTATCAGAAAATATTTATCAACAACCTTGGAAATTGATTTAGAAATCTATGATTAGGGGTCATAACCCTAAGAATGAATTTGAGGATAAGTATTGAAAAGAATACTATAATTTTAAAAGATATTATGTGGGTATTCCAAGATAATACATCCGTATATAGATTATACAAGTGAACGTGGTTCTGGAATAGATGTACCTAGGGGTGAAAACATTGACCAGGTGTTCTGAGCTTGACTCGGGGTAACCTGGTACACAAAAATAGTCCTAACAGTGCCCCTAGTGTGACACTCCTGGGGGATATGCTTAGGATAATTCATATTTTATTTACAAACCATTATAAAGTATTTATAAGTAAATATGTCATAAAAGGAACCATAATTATGATTATGGATTACATATGCATAATTTTTTCAATTTATCTTATGTATTTTACTAGTTTGGAGTTATGAATTATGATTCAAAACCAAATCTACTATGTTGCATTGTTTAGAAATTGTGCCTGGTGGAATAAATGGAAGTTCATATCATTACACGTAATCCATCTAGGGGTTTCCCTCCTATTCAAGATAATGATAGCAGGGATGGTGAAACAACTAGTAGTAAACTACTTATAACCATATTGGGGAAGCTGACTCAGGTTATAGATAATAACCTTACCCATGTGGATCATCCTGATCCAAAATGCTCAGGATCAATGTTAGACCAATTCATGAGACACCAACCTCTAAAATTCAATGGGACTACAAGTCCTTTTGTAACTGATTAGTGGATAAGTATCTTAGAGAAAATGTTTATGGATTTGGGATGTAACAAAAGGGAAATGGTTGTCATGGAATTTTAGCATCTCTCAGGATATGCAGATAAATGGTGGCCATTAATTAAAAACACAAAGAAGGATGCAGAAGTAGGAAATATAGAATGGAGGGAGTTTAAAGAACTTTTTCTAGAGAAAAAATTTCCTCATGAACAGTAAGCTAATATGGAAATGAAATTTCAGAGCCTGAGAAAAAATGAGGATGAGAATCTTCCAAACTATGAGGCTAACATCACAAGGATAAAAAGGAATTCTATAGACTACATACGTAACCCAAGAAATAATATAGATCTATTCTTTGATGTGTTAAAACGTTTCCTCTGAAGGGCATTGGTCTCACAATCATTCTCATCATACGAAGATATTTTCTCATATGCTCTCAAGATAGAAAAAGAATTCTCTAAGTCTTGTGACATTAAAGTAAAGAAAGATAATAAGATAATGATGGATCAAGAGATAGATAAAGGGAAAATGGGGAAGAATTATTTTTCTATATGTGATAATTATAGGAAGAAACACCCTGGTATTTGCCTAAAAGGAATGGGAGTTTGTTACAATTATGGATAAAAATATCACCAGGCTCATGATTGTAAGGGAAAGAAAGAAGTTGTAAAATGTTATAATTGTAATGATATGAGAAATTATGAAAACAATTTTCCAAAGAGTCAAGAAATATATCTCAGAAAACAAAAGTAAATCAAGGCCAGTCCTATGCTGTTACTAAATTTAAAGTGGAATAATTAATGTATCTATGTTTTTTTATTCAATAATTATATTCAGTTTATAATAATAATGTAATATATAAAGATATTGTACTGTAGTACTTTTTTTTAAGTTTTTAATATGATGTAGGTAATCATATAAGAGAAATATTATGTTGTTTAGTGAATTTTATGTTACAATTGATTTTAGGAATTTAGATACCTTTTAGACAGATATTGGATAGAAGTATTTAGGATAACTCTAAAGGTTGGAATATATTATGTTGAAAATTAAATAGTATTGTTTAAGAAAAAAAATTCTTAAGATTATTTTTTGTAATTTTATAGTACTATAATTTTATAAAAAGGCCAACTTGGAGGTCGGGAAATAACCCATCACATTAGAAATATCTACGGGAATCGAACCCACAACCAATGTGAGACAAGTTTTTCTCACCTACCACTATCCAACATAAAGTCCCTGGTAAGTATAAAATAGTTTTTTTCATTTCAATAGCATATTTTTATATTCGTAACCTTATATTATTGAGAAAAATAGAATATTTTTGAGTTTTGTCTTTTAAAGAGAAAGATGAATTGTGGTAGGAATTAGTTAAAGGATGAAACTCTACATGTAAATTAAGTATTATTCCTTGTATTCTTATTATATGAATTTAATAAATTCTACAACACAAGGTAAAGTATCATAGAACAAAAAATGTTTCACAAGTACTTTCTTTTGTGATGAATCAAATGGTCCTTTAGATGATCGTAGATTTATAGTTTTCTGACTATTAACTTTCTCTAAATAATATTCTATATCACTCTACATCAGAACATGATGGTTTTATTTTCTCTTCCTCATTCATGTTTTAATACTTGGAACCTTAGTATGTGTTATTTCTAGTAACCTTTATACTTACCTTTCTTTATTTTAAAATACAAACCACACTAATATATTTTACGATGTCAAAATTAAACAAAGATATTTTAAAATGTCAAACCCCTAGTTTTCAATCTTGAGTTTAAATTGTGAGGATGAAACTTACGGAATGATGGGATAATGTAACACCCGAAGTTTCTATGGTACGCTTCTTCTTTATAATTAAATAGTGTGTGATGTACACAACACTGAGTTCAAGCGCACCACGACCTATCAAACTAGATATTTAACAAAATTATATGAATATAATTAACCTCATTTTGAATTTTATATATCTCATATAATTTTAACATTCATATTCTATGTTTATTATACATAATATAAGGACAAATTTAATTTTTCAGATAAAAGAAGTATTTTTTAAAAATGCAGTTTTCATCCTTTTAATGGAGAACCCATTTTAAATCCAATATTTGACACTTTTATATATTCAATTTTATGAAATTATATTTTATTTATAATTGGGACATAAAAGTTTATATTGTATAAATGTTTGGTACTTTTCTGATAACGTTCATATTTTGATGAATAGTGGAAAATACTAAATTTTAATTTAAAAAAACATTATTAATCAAAATAATTTTTTATTTTCCATTATGTATATGAGTGGTTTTAATGTATAATTAGATTATATTTTTATCATTTAATATAATTAAGGTTGTTGGAATTAATTTAGAATTTAAATTGAACATAAACACATTTCAATCTTTTGATAGTTTTTACTTCTTAATAACACGCTATATGGTTTTAATAGTGGGAATTATTTTTAAATTAATTACTTTAACTTCTGCATTTTTAGTTTGAAAAAATGGATTCCAAATTTGGAATCATAAGGTTCAAATTTTGTAAATAGTTACCTTTTATTTGTGGACATTATGAATAGTAACTTCAGTAATTATATTTATTTACTATAATTAAAGGGTAAATCATGTAAATAAGAGAAACAATTATTTTATAATAATTTAAAACTACCCTAAAACATGTATTAATCCTATTGGATGAAGATATATTCAACCATGAGCATCCTTAGGCTGAAAACTTTGAATTTAGGGACCACTTGGGTGTGATAATGACATGTTATAAGAATTAATTTAAAGTAATGATAATTAAAACATAAACATATATTTTTTACTAAATAAATGTTAATATAGGGTTATATAAATGATATATTTTAATATATATTTTCACTAGAAATATAAAAATATTTCCTAAATAATGGTATTTTATTTTTAATTTTTAGATAATAAATAATTAAATTTATTTATGACACAAATATGATGTAGTATTATCCTTTTTAATGAAGGAATCAAATAAATGATATTATAAATATTAAAATAAATATAAATTTAATGTTTTTATGTCATAAAATAATTTTTATTATGACATTTACATATGAGGTACAGTTTAATGCCTTTTTTTAATTAATCAAGTTTTATGACTTTAACAAAAATCAATTACTAAATAGTGTCAAAATTAAGATAAATGAGTTTTTAAAATAAATACTTTTTTATTACAAGATATAAGAATCCTAAAAAAATATTAGATTTAGAAAAATTACTTATATAATGATAAAATAATTATTAATTATCCAATTTAGGTTCCTGTTTCATTTCATAGTAACCAAATTAACCCTATAGTATAAAAATACAAGAAGACATTGTAAGAGTTAAACTGTTTAACTAAGAGTAAATCCCAAAAGATAAGGGTAATTTTATGACCTAAACAAGTCTAAAACCTATTTTTTGAGAGTATTGTGACCCATTCACATACTATCCTCTAAATAAATTAATTTGGATCTATAATAATCCAAAAATCATTTTATAATAAATTAATATTTCATGATTTTCTGAAAGTACCCCACACCTCTTATAAACGGGAACCTCAATTTATTTTTAATTTACACCTCTAGAAGCCATTTTTATCAGCCAATACCTACCCATATATCATAAAAACTATCATAACTTCAACCTATAGGCCTTACCTTGATCATAAAACAAACTTAAATATCCATTTTGTTCAAATGAAAAGGAGACACTCAAAGAAAAGGTAATCATTTTATCCCTTCTTTCAAAGTTCATTGCTTCTTCTACTTCCTCATAATAAGATATTACCATACTAAAATAATAAATCCAGAATATAATATATTATGATATTTCTTTAATATTATGGTAAAACTATATTCCTCTTTTTACCCATCCTATGAAAAACAATACCACCATGCTTGGGTACATTTGGCTTACCGTCTCCACGTCGTGGTGTAAATTGTTTTTCATGCACACTTTGTTTTGATGGGTATAACGATGAATATAATAGATTTATATAAAACAATATAACATGATATTGATTATGTAAAATTCAAATTCCATAAAATTTCATACCATTTTACCATTAAATAAATAATATTATTGCCCGTGTGTATGTATGGCTTACCGTCTCCAGGACGCGATGAGACTCCTCTTCAATGTTCCCCATCCAAGAATAATTATAACAATAAATAGTATAAATAAGTATGAAATATGTGAAATAATAATTATAATGGAATGAAATATATATATATATACACACACAAATATTTCATTCACTTACATTCATTAAATACGATATGAAAACGGAAACAGCGTTCATGCGTACGTGCAGACTACCGCCTCCATGAACGGTGTGTTATATTTTATTTATCTATATTATATATAAATATAGTATATATATATATATAATATCATCTTTTATATTCTTTAAGTTTGTAAATTTTGATCTATGTAATATTATCATGAATAACAAGTCAAAACATATATGATAAACCAAGCGATTATTTCCCGTAATTTTGCATTAACATGGAATTGTTAATAAATAGGTAATATAAAGTCATAAAATAATCATATATGATATCATAAATGTTACTATGATTATGATATAAGTTAATAAAATATTTAAAAACATTATAAAAATTTTTTGGATGCGTACAAAGAGTATCAGACCTAAGGTAAGGGTTAACTCCTCAATCTAATTATTATTCAAGATTGTTCATGTGAAAGAATTTATAGGGACATATTTATCATCCATGTCCATGTTTCAAAAAAATGTTCTCAAAACAAATATTTTAAGGTTTTATGGAAGTGAATATTTAACTAGATCATAATTTTTATGTTTTTTAAGATTTATTTTTCTAAATCTATTTAATTAATTTCCATATTTTCATAATGATTTTAAGGATTTATTTATATGTACAAGATTGTTTTAAAATTTCAATTCCTTTACAAAGATTAAAAGTGGTATGGGAAATGTTTATTCAAAAATATATTTTCAATAACTTCGTTTATAAATTGGGTGACTTTTAAACGATTTCATAAAAAATGGGTATTTCTCTCAAAGAGTTTTACAAATCATTTTCAACTATATCAACATCCTTTACTGGATATTATTCTTGATTGAGGTTGATTTATTATAATAAAATATTTCATATTATATTGAATGAATTATGATTTGTTTTACTATGGAAGTTTTATTTCTATACGATTCATTCTTTATGGTTAAATTATTGACATTTCGTATGCTAGTTTTAATACGAATGATTCTGTTATGTTTCTCCCTTTTCATATAGGGAATGAACTGGACTTAGAACGTTATGGGTGATACCCGCTATATCCCCTAGATGCATCAGTATGTCTCATGAGACAAACTAGTGTCTTAGAACAAGGCCTCAACAAAATATTTGTGAATGGTCAGGGAACAAGGCCTTGATGTAGCAGTTATTATGTCCATCATTATACATTCCCTGGTTATTAAATTTGTTATTACATGTGATTATTCGATTTGTAGAATATCCATGTGAATGTATATATGGTAATATTTAATTTATTTTTCCATATTATGTCCATGTTTATGATTAAAAATATATTGTTTTTATTATACATCTTTCCTTAAATGTTTATATCTTCCACTGAATTATTTCCCCTTAATAAGCATTTAATCTCACCCCATTCTTATGTTTTATTTTACTATGATTCCAAGAAGTGTATTATTATTGATATTCAGGTTTTAGATAATGGAATAATGGAATTATAAAAGGATTATTTATGATTTTTTATATTTTATAAATTTTAATGTAACATTCATGTATATAATCTATTTTCCAATACCGATAAACCGATTAGTCCTTAGGGGATTTATTCCTTATAATAATGCCAATGTATTAAAATAATTCACCCTCTCTAAGAAACTAGGGTAGGGGCATTAGAGTTGGTATCAGAGTAATTCTATCATTAACCTTAGAAATAGATTTATAAAACTATGATTAGGGATCATAACCCTAAGAATTAATTTGAGGATAAGTATTGAAAGAATCCTAAAATTTTAATGGAGATTATGTGGGTATTACTATAAAATACATCCCTATCTAGATTCTTCAAGTGAACATGGTTCCGTAATAGATATACCTAGGGGTGAAAACATTGACCAGGTGTTCCAAGCTTGAATCGGGGTAACCTGGAACACAACAATAAGCTTTACTGCGCACCTAGTTTGACACTTCTGGGGGATATGCTTAGGATAATTCATATTTTATTTACAAACCATTATAAAGTATTTAGGAGAAAATATGTCCTAAAAGAAACCATAATTATGATTATGGATGACATATGCAAAAAAAGTTCATTTTATCTTATGTATTTTACTAGTTTTGAGTTATGAATTATGATTCATAACCTAATCTAGTGTATTTCATTATTTAGAAAAGACACCTAGTGGAAGAAATGGAAATTTTTATCAATGCACATAATCCATCTTGGGATTCCCCTCCTATTCAAGATAATGATATTAGGTCTGGTGAAACAACTAGAATGAAACAACTTATAACCATATTGGGATAGCTAACTCAGGTTGTGGATAATAACCTCACCAATATGGAGCATTCAGATTTACAATGATAAGGATCAATGCTAAACCAATTCATAAGACAACAACCTCCAACATTCAAAGGGAATATATATCCATTTGTAGCTGAGTAGTGGATAAGTTCCTCAGAGAAAATGTTTCTTACTTTGTGAAGTAATGAAACAGAAATTTTTGTCATGGAAGTTTATCGTCTCTCATGATATGCAGATCAATTGTGGTTATTAATTAAAAAAATTAGGGTGTAGAAGTGGGAAATATATAATTGAGGGAGTTTAAAGAACTTTTTCTAGAGAAATAGTTTCCTTGTGAACAACGAGCTAATAAAGAAATACAATTTCTGAGCCTGTAGAAAAAAGAGGATAAGAATGTTTCAATGTATGAGGCTAATAGCATGAGTTTAACAAGACATTATAAGGACTGTATACATAACCCAATAAGTAATATTGATCGATTCTTTGATAGGTTAAAACCTTTCCTCCAAAGGGTATTGGTCTCATAATCATTCTCATCGTATGAAGATATATTCTCATATGATCTCAAGACAGAAAAGGAATTCTCTATGACTTGTGAAATTAAAGTAAAGCAATATAAAAAGAGAATGATGGAGCAAGAGATAGATAAAAGGAAAAGGGGAAATAATGATTTTCCATTGTGTGATAATTGGGGGAAGAAACACCATGGTACTTGCCTAAAAGGAATGGGAGTTTGTTAGAATTGTAGAGAAAAATGTCACCAGGATCAAGATTGTAATGGAAAGAAAGAAGTTTTAAAATGTTATAATTGTAAAGATATGGGACGTTATGAAAACAATTTTGCAAATATTCAAGGAAATATAGCTTAGAAAAAGAAAGTTGATCAACGTTAAGCCTACATTGTTACTATAGTCAATGTGGAAGAATTAATATATTTGTGTTTTTTGATTCAATAATTATATTCTGGTTATAAAAAGAATTTGATATATATAAGGATTGTACAGAATTAATATTTTAAAGTTTTTAATATTATGTAGTTAATCATATAAGAGAAAGATTGAATTGTTTAGGAAATATGATGTTACAATTGATTTTGGAAATTTAAAGACCTTTTAGACAGAGATTGAAAAGAAGTATTATGGATAACTCTAAAGGTTGGAAAGGATTAAGTTGAAAATTAAATTTTATTATTTAAGGCTAAAACGTTTCTAAATATTTCTTTTTGTAATGTTATAATACTATAGTTTAATAAAAGGGACAACCTGAAGGTTGGGAAATAACCCATCACATAGGAAAAAGGTGGGGGAATCAAACCCACAACAAAAGTGAGATAGGTCTTTATCGCCTACCCATATCCTACAGGAAGTCCCTGGTAAATATAAAATAGTTTTTTGTCATTTTAATAGCATAGGTTTATATTCAGAACCTTATACGACTGAGATAAATAGAATATTTTTTAGTTTTATCTTTTGAATAGAAAGATGAATTAGGGTAGGAATTAGTAAAAGGATTAAACTCTAGATGTAAATTAATTATTCTTCCATGTATTCTTGGTATAAAAATTTAATTAATTCTACAACACAAGGTTAAGTATCATATAACCAAAAATGTTTCACTAGTACTTTCTTTTGTGATGAATCAAATGGTCCTTTAGATCATCGGAGATTTATAGTTTTCTAATTGTTAATTGTATCCTAATAATATTCTCTATCACACTCCATCAGAACATTATGGTTTCATTTCTCTTCTATATTCATGTTTTCATACATGTAACCCTAGTATGTGTTATTTCTAGTAACCTTTATACTTACCTTTCTTTATTTTAAAATAGAGGCCTCATTAATATATTTTATGATGTGGGATTTCAACTAAGATATTCTAAAATGTCAAACCCCTAGTTTTCAATCTTGAGTTTAAATTGTGGTGATGTGATTTATTTAAGTAGTGGATAATGTAACACCCCAAGTTTCAATGGTAGGCTTCTTCTTTATAATTCAATAGTGCGTGATTTACGCAACATCTAGTTCAAGCGCACCGCGACCAATCAAAATAGCCATTTAATAAGAGGTTTGGAATATTATAAACCACATTTTGAATTTTATATATCTCATATAATTTTAACATTCATATTTTGTGTTTTTTAGACATAATATAAGGGAAAATTCAATTTTTCAGATAAAATAAGTGTTTTTTAAAAATGCTATTTTTCCTCCTTTTAATGGGGAACCCCTTTTAAATCCAATATTTGACACTTTTATATATTCAATTTTATGAAATTAATTTTTTCTTTATAAGAGGGACATAATAAATTTATCTTGGATAAAATTTTGGTACTTTTCTGAGAACGTTCATATTTTGATGAATCGTGAAAAATATTAAATTTTAATTAAAAACAACATTTTTAATCAAAATAGTTTATAGTTTTGAATTAAGTATCTTAGTGGTTTTAAAGTATATTTATATTATATTTTTATCATTTAATATAATTAAGGTCATTGGAAGTAATTTAATATTTAAATTTAGCATAAACACATTTCAATCTTTTGATAGTTTTTACTTCTTAATAACCCGCTTTTTGGTTTTGATAGTGGGAATTAATTTTAAATTAATTACAAAAACTTCTGCATTTTTAATTTGGAAAAATTGATTCCTCATTTGGAATCATAAGGTTCAAAATGTTTAATTAGGTACCATTTATTTTTATACATTATGAATAGTAACTTCAGTAATTATTTTTATTTACCGTCATTACAGGGTAAATCGTGTAAATAAGAGAAATCAATAATAATATAATAATTTAAAACTACTCTAAAAAAAGTCCTAATCCTATTATATGAATATATATTCAACCATTAGAATCATTAGGCTGAATATTTTTAATTTAGGGACCACATGGGTGTGATAATGACATGTTATAAGAATTAATATAAAGTAATGATAATTATATCATAAACATATATCTTTTACTAAGTAAATTTTAATATAGGGTTATATAAATGATCTATTTGGATATATATATATTCACTAGAAATCCAAAACTTTTTCCTAAATCATGTCATATTATTTTTAATTCTTAGACATTAAATAATTAAATTTATTTATGAAACAAATATGATGTAGTATTTTTATTTTTAATGAAGGAATCAAATAAATGATATTATAAATATTAAAATAAATATAATTTGAATGTTTGTATTCCATAAAATAATTTTTTGAATGAAATTAAAATATGAGGTATTATTTAATGCCTTTGTTTTGAAGTAATAATGTTTTATGAATTTAACAAAAATCAATGTCTAAATATTTTCAAAATTGACAAAAATGGTTTTTAAAAAAATACTATTTTATTAAATGATATAAAATTCATAAAAAATATACGATATATAAAACTAACATAGATAATGGCACAAAAAATTTTAATTCTCCACTTTAGGTACTTTTGGAATTTTATAGTAACTAAATTAACCCTATAGTATAAAAATACAAGAAGACATAGTAAGAGTTAAACTGTTTAACTAAGGGTTAATCCCAAAAGATAAGGGTAATATTATAACCTAAAAATACCTTAAACCTATTTTTTGAGAGTATTGATACCTATCCTCATCATATCCTCTAAATAAATCAATTTGGATCTATAATAACCCAAAACTAATTTTATAATAAAGTAATATTTTAGGCTTTTTCTAAAATACCCCTCACCTCTCTTATAAACAGGAACCTCAATTTCTTTTTAATTCACACCTCCAAATGCCATTTTGATCATCCATTACCTACCCAAATATCCTCCCCAATATCATCACTTTAGAAAATGTTCCTTACCTTGATCATAAATCTAACCTAAATAGCCCTTTTTTCAAATGAAAATGAGACACCTGAAGAAATGGTAATCGTTTTATCCCTTCTTTCAATGTTCATTTATTCTTCTACTTCCTCTTACTAAGTTATTACCATAATAAAATAATAACTCTACAATATACTATATTCTGAGATTTTTTTAATAGTATGGGACAACTATATTCCTCTTTTTACTCATCCTATGAAAAACAATACCACCATGCCTGCATACTTATGGCTTACCATCTCCACGTCGTGGTGTAAATTTGTTTTCATGCACACTTTATTTTGAAGGGTATAACGATGAATATAATGGATTTAAATAAAAAATATATAATGATTTTCTTATTTAAAATTAATATTCCATCCAATTTCATACCATTTTAATATTAAGGAAATGATATTATCACTCGTGCGTACGTATGGCTTACCGTCTCCACGACGCGATGAGACTCCTCTTTCAAGTTCACCATCAAAGAATGATTATAAGAATAAATAGTACAAATAAGTATGAAATATATTAAATAATAATTCTACTAGAATGATATATATATATTTATATATATATATATAGACACACATATATTTCATTCACTTACTTCCATTCAATACGACAAGAAAATGGAAACAACGTTCATCCATACGTGCGGACTACTGCCTCCATGAACAGTGTGCTCTATTTTCTTTATCAATATAATATATATATATATATAATATAAATCATATTTTATATTTTGGAAGCATGTAAATTATTATCTATGTAATATGATCATGAATAACAAGTCAAAACACATATGATAAACCAAGCGATTATTACCCAAAAATTTGCATTAACATAGAATTGTTAATAGATGGGTAATATAAAGTCATAAAAGAATCATATATGATATCATAAATATTATTATGATTCTGATATAATTTCATAATATGTTTAAAAACATTATACAAAATTTTTGGATACGTACAAAGAGTATCAGACCTATGGTAAGGGTTAATTCCTCAATCTCATTATTATACGTGATTATTTATGTGTAAGTATTTATTGGAACATATTTATCATCCTTATGAATGTTTCATAAAAAAAATTTCAAAAGGAATATTTTAAGGTTTTATAGAATTTAATCTTTAACTATATCATCATTTTAAAGGTTTTAAGATTTATTTTTCTAAATATATTTAATTAATTTCCATATTTTCATAATGATATTAAGGATTAATTTATATAGACAAGAATTTTTTAAAAATTTAATTCCTTTCCAAAGTTTCAAAGTGTTATAGGACACATTGATTCAAAAATATATTTTAAATGACTTCCTTTATAAATTTTTTGACTTTTAATTGATTTCATAAAAAATGTGTATTTCTCTCAAAGAGTTATACATATCATTTTCAACTATGTGAACATCCTTTACTGATATTATTCTTGATTGAAGTTGATTTATTATAATACAATCCTTCTTATTATATAGAATGAGTTATGATATGTTTGACTGTGGATTCTTTTATGGGTTAAAACTTTTCCTCCAAATGGCATTGGTCTCACAATCATTCTCATCATATAAATATATATTTCCATATGCTCTCAAGACAGAAACGGAACTTTCTAAGTATTGTGACATTATAGTAAAGAAAGATAATTAGAGAACGATGGAACAAGAGGTAGATAAATGGAAAAAGGGAAATAATTATTTTTCTTTTTGTGATAATTATTGGAATAAACACCCTGGTACTTGCCTAAAAGAAATGGGAGTTTGTTACAATTGTGCAGAAAAATGTCACCAGGATCATGATTGTAAGGGAAAGAAAGAAGTTGTAAAATGTTATAATTGTAAAGATATGGGATATTATTCAAACTATTTTCCAAATAGTCAAGTAAATATATCTCAGAAAAATAATGTTGATCAAGGTCAAGCCTACGCTGTTCCTACAGTCAAAGTGGAATAATTAATGTATCTATTTTTTTATTCAATAACTATATTCTGGTTATAAGAAGAATGTGATATATAAGTATTGTACTGTAGTACTTTTTGTTTTCATTAATTTTTTAATATTATTTATGTAATCATATAAGATAAATATTATTTTGTTTAGTAAATCTGATGTTACAATTGATTTTAGAAATTTTGAGACCTTTTAAACAGAGATTGGAGAGAAATATTTTGGATAACTCTAAATGTTGGAATGTGTTAAGTTGAAAATTAAATATTATTGTTTAAGGAAAAAACTTTTCTTAAGATTATTTTTTGTAATTTTATAACACTATAGTTTTATAAAAAAACAACCTAAAATTCGGGCAATAATTCGTCACATAGAAAAACACTGTCTGAATCGAACCCACAGCCAAAGTGAGACAAGCGTTTATCACCAACCACTATCCTATAAGATTCCCCTGGTTATTTTAAAATAGTTTCTTTCATTTTAAATGTATATGATTATATTCATAACATTATACGATTGAGATAAATAGAATATTTTTTAGTTTTATACTTTGAAGAGAAAGATGAATTATGGTAGGAATTATTTAAAGGATGAAACTATACATGTAAATTAAGTATTATTCCTTGTATTCTTAATATATGAATTTAATTGATTCTACAACACAAGGAAAGGTAACATAGAACCAATAATGTTTCAGAAGTAATTTCTTTTCCGATGAATCAAATGGTCCTTTAGATCATTGTAGATTTATAGTTTTGTAATTGTTAACCTTATCCAATTAATATTCTCTATCACTCTCCATCATAACATTATGGTTTTTTTCACTTCCATAACCATATTTATATATATGTAACCCTAGTATTTTTTATTTCTAATAACCTTTATACTTACCTTTCTTTATTTTAAAATAGGGGAATCGTTAATATATTATACGATTTGGGATTTCAACAAAGATATTTTAAATTTTCAAAACCCTAGTTTTCAATATTGAGTTTTAATTGGGAAGATTCAATTTATTGAAGGATGGGATAATGTAACACCCCAATTTTCCATGATACGCTTCTTCTTTATAATTCAATAGTGTGTGTTGTACGCAACACCGAGTTCAAGAACCAGGACCTATCAAAATAGCCATTTAGTAATAGGTTATGATAGTATTAACCACATTTTGAATTTTATATATCTTATATAATTTTATCATTAATATTTTTTGTTTCTGAGACCTAATGTAAGGAAAAATTCAATTTTCCAGATAAAAGAATTGTTTTTCAAAAATGTTGTTTTTCCTCCTTTTAATGAAGAACCCATTTTAAATTCAATATTTGACACTTTTATATATTCAATTTTATGAAATTAAATTTTTATTTATAAGCGGGACATTAAAATTTATCTTGGATAACTGTTTGGTACTTTTCTGATAACTTTTATATTTTGATGAATTGTGAAAATACTAAATTTTAATTGAAAACTACATTTTCAATAAAAATAATTTATAGTTTTCAATTATATATCTAAGTGGTTATAAATTATAATTAGATTATATTTTTATCCTTTAATATAATTAATGTCATTGAAAGTAATTTAATATTTAAATTGAACATAAACACATTTCAATCTTTTAATAGTTTTTACTTCTTAATAACCCGCTTTATGGTTTTGATAGCGGGAATTAAATTTAATTTAATTACTACAACTTCTGTTTTTTGAATTTGGAAAAATTTATTCCAAATTTGGAATCATAAGGTTCAAATTTTGTAAATAGGTACCTTTTATTTTTGAAAATTATAAATAGTAACTTCAGTAATTATTTTTATTTACAATGATTAATGGGTAAATCATGTAAATAAGAGAAACAATAATATTATAATAATTTAAAACCACCCTAACACATGTCCTAATACTATTGGATGAAGATATAATCGACCATGATAATCCTTATCCTAAAAATTCTGAATTTAGAGACCACTTGGGTGTGATAATGACATGTTATAAGAATTAATTTAAAGTAATGATAATTATAACATAAACATATATCTTTTACTAAATCATTTTTAATATAAAGTTATATAAATGATATTTATGAATATAAATATTCATTAGAAATAAAATATTATTTCCTAAATTTGGATAATTTATTTTTAATTTTTAGACATTATATAATTAAATTTATTTATGACATAAATATGATGTAGTATTTTCCTTTTTAATGATGGAATTAAAGAAATGATATTTTATATATTAAATTAAATATAATTTCACTTTTTTGATTCTATACACTAATTTTATAGATTACATTGACATATTAGGTAGGATTTAATGCCTTTGGTTCTAAGAAATAAAGTTTTTATGACTTTAAAAAAAATCAATTACTAAATAGTGTCAAAATTGACATAAATGAGTTTTTAAAACAAATACTATTTTATTAGATGATATAAAAATATTAAAATATATAATATTATGAAAAGTAACTTAGATAATGATAAAAAAGTTATTAATTTTCCACTTTAGGTCCCCTTGGCATTTTATAGTAACTAAATTAACCCTATAGTATAAAAATACAAGAAGACATTGTAGGACTTAAACTACTTAACTAAGGGTAAACCCCAAACGATAAGAGTACTTTAATGATATAAACAAGTCTAAAACCTATTGGTTGATAGTAATTGGACCCATACTTATATTATACTCTAAATAAATCTATTTGGAGCAATTATAATCAAAAAATAATTTTATATTAAATTAATATTTCTGGTTTTTTCTAAAGTACCCCTCACCTCTCCTATAATAGGGAACCTCGATTTCTTTTTAATTAACACCTCCAAAAGCCATCTGGATTGGCCAAACACTGCCCAAATATCCTCAAAACTATCAAAAATTAATCCTATAGTCCATAACTTGAGAATAAATCCATCATAAAGAGCACTTTTTTTCAAATGAAAAAGAGACACCCAGAGAAAGGGTAATCATTTTATCCCTTCCTTTAAAGTTCATTTCTTCTTCTACTTCCTCTTAATAAGTTATTACCATACTAAAATAATAATTCCAGAATATAATATATTCTTATATTTTTTTATGATTATATTACAACTATATAACTCTTTTTACCCATCCTATGAACAATAATACCACCATCGGTGCGTACGTACGGCTTACCGTCTCCACGCCATGGTGTAAATTTTTTTCATGTAAAATTTATTTTTATGGGTATACGGATGAATATGGTGTATTTAAATTATAAATATAACATGATATTTCTTCTATAAAATTCATATTCCATCAAATTCCATACCATTTTACCATTAATAAAAATGATATCGTTGCTCGTGCATATGTACGGCTTACCGTCTCCCCAACACGATGAGACTAATCTTCCATGTTCACCATCCAAGAATGATTATAAGAATAAATATTATTATTAAGTATGAAATATATGACATAATAATGATAATGTGATGATATATATATATATATCATTCACTTAATTCCATTCAATATGATAAGAAAACGGAAACATTGTTCATGCATACGTGCGGACTACCGCCTCCATGAACGGTGTGTTCCATTTTTTATCAATCTTATTGTATGTGTATACAGAATACATATAATATATAAATCTTATTTTACATTATTTAAGTATGTAAATTATGATATATTTAATATGATCATGAATAACATTTCAAAACAATTATGATAAACAATGTGATTATTACCCGAAATGTTTTATTAACATGGAATTGTTAATAAATGGGTAATATGAAGTCATAAAAGATTCATATATGATATCATAAATATTATTATGATTATTATATAAGTTAATAATATGTTTTAAAACATTAAATAGTAGTTTCATATACATACATAGTGTATCAGACCTAAGGTAAGGTTTAATTTCTCTATCTCAATATTATTCGAGATTGTTTATGTTAAGTATTTACTGGTACATATTTATCCTCTACGTTCAAGTTTAATAAAAATGTTTTCCAAAGAAATATTTTCTAGTTTTGTTGAAGTGAATATCTAACTATATCATCATTTTAAATGTTTTAAAGATTTATTTTTTTAAATCAATTTAATTAATTCCCATATTTTTAAAATGATTTTAATGATTTATTTATATAGACATGATTGTTTTAAAATATTAATTGCTTTAAAAAGTTTCAAAATGTTAAGGGAAATTTAGATTCAAAAATATAATTTAAATGACTTCTTTTATAATTTTAGTTACTTTTAAAATATTTCATGAAAAATGGATATTTCTACCAAAGAGTTTTACTGATCATTTTCAATTATGTCAACATCCTTTACTAGATATTATTCTTGATTGTGGTTTATTTATTATAATACAATCTTCCATATTCTATTGAATGAGTTATGATATGTTTTAATGTGGATGTTCTATTTCTATACCATTCATGGTTTATGGTTAAAATATTAACATTTAATATGATAGTTTTAATATGAATGATTATGTTATATTTCACCCTTTCTATAAGAGGAATTCATTAGAATTAGTGAGTGACAGGCAGAGCCCCTCGATTCATTGGTAGGTATCATGAGAAAAACTAGGGTCTTGGTACGAGGCCTCAATAGAAGATTTGTGAATGGTCTTGGAACAAGGCCTTGACGTAGTAGTTATTATGTCCGGAATTATGCATTCCCTTGTTGTGAAATTAGTTATTACATGTGATTATTATATTAGTATTATATCCAAGTTCATGTTTATATGGTAATGTTTAATTTATTTTTTCCATATTATGTTCAATTTTATGTTTAAAAGGATGTTGTTTTTATTATACATTTTGCCTTAAAATGTTATAGCTTCTGCTGAATTATTTACCCTTACTGAGCATCTGAGATCACCTCTTTCTTATGTTTTATTTTCCCAGAATTCTAAGAAGTGTATTGTGATTG
This sequence comes from Viscum album, assembly GCA_963277665.1. NCBI lineage: Eukaryota > Viridiplantae > Streptophyta > Magnoliopsida > Santalales > Viscaceae > Viscum > Viscum album. The sequence continues at coordinate 1,451,054,642 of OY728129.1, forward strand.
ATATGTTGGGTTAAGATAGGGGAATAATGGAATTATCAAAGGATTATTTTTTTATTTTTTTATGTTATAAAGTGTAATGTAAAGTTTATGTATGTAATCTATTTTCCAAGATTGCTAAATTGATCGGTCCTTTGGGACTTGATTTCTTGTAATCATGCCAATGTATTAAAATAATGCACCAGATCTGGGTAACAGGGGTCGGGGAATTACAGCTCAGATAATGATATTTTAAATATATCATTTTATTCTCAATGGTTGTTAGTGAATTAAATCATGTTTCTAATTTTGTCATAGGAGGTTTCCTACTAAGATTTCACATATATATTTGGTATATACTTGGTATAATTTAATTAATCTATTATATATCTCATATAAATTGATAATTATGATGGTTGACCATCAAGGGACACTTACCCAGGTTGTTCGTGATTTCTCTATATAGTATTTCTTTAATTTTAATAACATGTTTTAAATTCTTGTAGTTAAATAAAGAACCCTATCCCATTTTCTTCAATGTCATTTCTTCTTCTTAATTTTTTTTGTTTTCCCATTTTATGATCTTCAGTATCATTGGAAAATGGCCTAGGGTTACCGCTATAATGAAAAAATTCAATTTTAAAAAAAAATACTTTGATGTGTTCAATAACTTAATAAAATTTTGGTAGTATTTCCAAGGAATATTAGACCATTTCCATGGAACATAAAAATATTTTTATTTAAGATATATTAGATCAAATAATGAACAATAATTTAAAATTTTAATATGAAATTGAATCTAATTTTGAAATAATGAAATAAATTTTCAATGGGATAACATAAAGATCATTATAGCACCAAATAGATGTGGGAGAAAATTTCTTTATGACTGTCACCATTCATGGATAAACCAAGTTAAAAAACATAATCCAATCACCTAATATTTCTATTTAATAAGCATATATTAATGGATTGGTGTTTGAATTTGACTTGATTTTTCCCATTTCATGACCTATGGGGTAAATTTCCCAAGACAACCCCATATATTTGAGTGTTAGAGATAAAAAGTATTTTTATTTGTCTAAACATGTGGGAATTGAGAATCAATTTGATCTCCCACACATTGATAATGAAAATTATGTAACTTTAACTACTTTTATAATAATTAATGACACATATTTTGAGATATAATTTTTTTAATAAAAGATATATTTCCCATTTCTTAGTCTAATAAATGAATTATTAGTTGAAATACTTTAGTAGAAATATTTATTGGATGAAATTTATGACGTTAAAAAAAATAGTATTATTTTTATTCAAATATAATGAATACTAAATTTAAAACTAACCTAACTTATATTTATTTTATAGATTCATTCACAAAGGGGTAGTCATTATAAGAAGAAAAGAAGAAGTTGAAGTATAGATAGTTGAAGTTTATGAGGCCATTGAAGAACCAATTGAGTTGTATACTAGTAAATATGAGGATTATGGTACAAAATTGGAAATAATTATATAATAATTTACTAAAAAACTATAATAAAATTTAAATCTAGATAATAAGTCTTTAACACTAGTTGACCCCAGTCCTCCAGCTAAAAAACATTAGGATCCCCTTTACTTTTCCCCCACACATTTTAACATCAATTTTAATCATTATAACATCTTGGAGGTTAGAACATTTCTTTATATTTATTTTGTGGTTTACAACACTTGGAATCCACTTATGGATATCAGGATAAAAAACTATGATTTTTTCTAATCCAAAAACCCCATCCACTATCAAATTAGGGATAATGCATTATCCTTATCTAGTTTTCTGAAATTAAAAACAGCGCACACCTTATGGAGTTTATCCCAGGATTATCTTTCCATTCTCTATATTTAGTTTTTATTTAGATTATTTTTTGCGTATAAAGTTTTTATATTATAGGTTCGAATAACTTAGTATATGTGAGCCTAACTCCAGGATACCAATGTTAAATAACGTAGTATTATTCACTCCATCGCATTACTTTATCTGAACTATTATTTTTAATATATATGATATGAAATGAAGGGTAGTAAAATTTAGGTGTGGGGGTGGGTCAATGTTCATATGAGTCTTTCTATTTTATTTTATCTTTTGGGGAAATTTCATATTCAATAAATATTTATAATCATTTTTCACACTTCAATTGATTTGGTGTTAGATTTCTTGATTTTTAAAGAAATGTACTTTTTAAATTATTTTTGATATGTAATGTTTTTCCTTGAATTTAATTTTCACACATATTTATTATTTTATCCAATTCTTTATATCTATTTCTAAGAAACACTGACTCAAATTAAGTTTTCTATCATGTGAGTTATTCAAATCCTTTTTACATATTTCTCTTAATATCCTTATTTTATTGAGATAAACATGGATTAAATGTGAGAAACATATCTTTTTTTTGTTTCTCATTTGATGTTTTATAATTCATAAAATGTTTTTATATGATTGAGGAACTTCTTTGTCTAGCCACATTTTTAATTTGAGATTGAAATTTACATAAAAAATTTATTATACCATTTAATACATGAATTTTTGTATATCTTTATGCCACATTACGAGTAGATTTATCCTTACCTACCATCACATTAAAAAATATAGATATTTCAAGTTTTTATTTAGTGTAAGGGCCTTCATATGTGTTATTTAGGAAATAATTAATTAGAGGATAATGTCATGAGTACGTAACTATTCTAGGAAAGAGAGAGAGAAATTGGTATGAGTAATTATTCCCTAAAATAATTATGTTCTCCAAAAAATAAAAAATAAAAATTTAAAATTTGAGAAAATATTGAATTATTCATTATTCATACTTTCATGACTATTTTCCCTCTCAAAAATAAATAGCATGAATTTTAATTAACTCATTACATTCCTTTCTTATGTTTTTTATAAATATAAAAATTTAACAAAAGGGATAATTAAGATAAAATCTGTTATTTCATTCATTATTCGGATCATTATTTGTGTCATTGAAGGTATATTGTGGTGTTTTTCTTTTTTAAGGGATTTAAGTGAGGTATATATTGATATTTTTCACTTAAATATTCAAGAAATTGTATTTAAGAGTCTCACCTCCTCTATTTGGCCATTTAGTTACCCACCAAAACTTATCCACTAATTCACCTTGAAAATAACTCATGATTGAAATCATTTTTATGTATCATGTTGTGAATGTATGAAACTTTTCACAAGAATATGGTGATACATTCAATTTCTAAGTATGATCATAATTCAAGAATAAATTTATATTGAGTGAAGAGGGGCATTAACTTCCATGTGAGATAACTTGTGATTGATTCATGGATGGATTATTTAGGCTAGAAAATTTTAAATGTTAGAGAAGATGATGAAAGGAAACTGTTTTTCATGGTAGAGAAATAATGATGTTCTATTTTATAAAAGATATTCATAATTTTCTAAATTTTGATTAAGGAATAGATTTTGATTCTGATATATTATTGTTTTCCCGATAGGGAAATTTTTTAGGTGTGGGGTTATGGCCACACAATGGATTATCTAATATTTTTACTCTTATACTTGAAATTTAAATTTTTTTATGGTCATATATTCAATAATTTTATCCCTTTTCATTTAACTCTCATTTTTCACATATTATTTTAAAATATATTAAAAATTAAAATTTCACCATATTTTCTACTTTGGTTGAAAAATGTTAGTTTGGTATTCTTCTCATAAAATTCTAAACATTAATAAAAAATGGAAAATTAATTTTTCTAGGATTCCATTATTATTTGGATTCATTTAATTCAACTATAACAAGTACTAAATCCATCTATTTGGGGTCTAAATCAATTATACAATTTGGAACATATTTGGGATGATGTAATTTAACAACCTTTAGTAATTAGGTCATATCACAATCTAAATGACTCCAAATGGTCTATTTTTAAACTTAAATGAATGAAAAATGAATTATCATACCTCTATAAAATATCAATTTCAAATTTTATCATTAATTATATTATTTTTCTTATATAGTTAGGGAGAACAAAAGAACCCATCCTGACTAGAAATATTTTATTTTGTAATTCAAAACAACTTTTTAATACACATTTCTAATAGACCATGAATTTTGTGGGTGAAACTTTATAATATATATGAAAAAAATTTATAACCTTCTTATATTCAGTATTATATGGGAATAAATATGCAAAAAAAAGTTAAAGGGATGGAATTAGAGGGAAAATCGATGACATATCTTTTTAATAAATAGATTTATTTTCTCCATTAAAGGAGTTACAAAAATTAAAGAAGTAAAGGAGAATATGAACATCTAAAATAAGAGTGTTATAATTACTTAATTTATTCATTTTATATTTTCTTATTCCTCCACACCTTGTACTTATAAACTCTCATGTATTCAATATAAGAAGTCTCTTGATGTAATCCTAAACTCTTTATTTGTGTTCTTTGGGATATTAATTAAAGCTTCGTGTTTTTTTTGTATTTTCTTTTTGAAATTTTGTTTCAATTTTTAAGAATATTTTTATCACATATAAATCTAGTAAATGAAAATACTAAATATTTCATTCATAAATTACATTGTGTGATAATTTAGATTAGTTGGTCTCTTCTCCCACATTTCTTTCATATGATTGTTCTTATGGGTTTTATCAGTTGATTAAATCTATAAGATCCCACTCAGCATAGAAAACACTTATATTTCCTCATTATTTTCCCTAACATGTTCATATAATTATATTAGAGAAAAAATTTAAGATTATCGATGTTGTTAGTGAATTATATTATTTTTCCAATTGAATTATAGGAGGTATCCTATAAATAATTCATATATCTTATTGAGTTTAACATTGTATATTTCATGGAATCCTTGATCTATCACTCATAAATTGAGATAAATGATGGTTGGAAATCAAGGGAAACTTACCAAGGTTATTTAAGATTTCCATACTTAGGGTCATTCATTTTAATAACATAGTTTCAATTATTTTATCTAAATAAAAAACCTTTTATTCTCTCTAATCACATTCCAATTGAAATTTTTTTCTTTTTCTATTTCATGATCTAAGAATTTTTTTTCGATATGACCTATGGTTACCTATATATTACAAAAAAATATAGAATAAAAATAAAAATAAAATTTTAAGCATCCAAAAGTGTGACCATACAAGAATCCCTTTATTATATAATATGCATCAACTCCATCAACTCCATATTCTAGTATACAATGACCACTTTTTAAAAACTTATGAGTATACTGTTATATTTTTCAAAGTTACTTATATGTGTCACATTCCTTAAAAACGTTTAGAGTAATCAGTTAGAAATACTCTTATATATTCATAGAGAAACATTTTATAAGTACTTTATGCTTAAAACATCACCTTACTACTAATTCAATGGATATATTCCTATCACCTACTTCCAATTGGTAACATCTAGTATGCATAACTTCTATGCTTATAGATTTCATAATTATTAATCCACCAACTCCATCAAGAAACATAAGTTAGACTATAAGATTAATTTCATTATGGTATCTCCATAACATATATAGAAAGTTGTTTTCAAATGACCAAAATCTAAAAAAATTCTACTTTAGAATCAATTTCTAGACCTCTCCATGACTTTCTCTAACAACATCTAAAAACCTCCTCCCATTCCTCAAATCCACTTTTAATATACATGGTTCTTTCACTATGCTTTTGGTCATCTAATCTTGACTGGGACGCAACACTGCCATAGAATATATCATTCAAATGAATATAATTTCTTCTTAATGAAACATCATTTTTCTATCCAAGAGTATCATACTTTGTGACTCATATAAAAAAATTAAATTTGTTACCTTATTTTGAGATATTAGAAATGGGACTTCATCTAAATCATCTCATTTTATCCTTTCATTCATGAAATGTGTTATGCTTCCATTGGGTAATGTGAAATTGTTGGATTAAGCATCAATATCCAACTCATAACCAACCCTTAAAAAGTGAATAGATATTGTGTGGCACTCTTATATATAAATAAATATCCTATAAAGTGTGTGAATGTAAACCTTAATAATGGTTCATTAGTTCTAAAGTAAAGATAAAAACATCTTAAAACCTTCAAATATAATAGTATATACTTTAAAAGTTCCTAGTTCTCTCATTCATTATTTTCAATCATTTTTTTGAAAAATACCACAACTTTTTTAATAACTGGTCAGGTATAAACCATGAAATACATCAATATTTTTACTGGTAACGAATAGGGTCCTAACACACTCATATTTTCATGATAATTTTTAAACATGTTTTAATAATTTTAAAAAGGTTTTTAATGAATAATTTCGTTAAATACAGTGTTTTATTAAAAAGTGTTAAATTATAAATATTTAATTAAAATGATTTAAAATGAATAAAATTATTAATAATTTGGCGTTTAGTGTTAATTTTAATATTATGTTTAAATTTACTTTGAATTTTTAACTTTTATTTGGAAAAAATGTTTTAGGATCAACTAGTCCTTAAATAGCCACATAGCTATCCCACAAAGGGGCCAGCGAGCCAATACAATCACTTGGAGGGCCCTCTAGGATGGTAGGGTGTATGGAGAGTAGCCTACGCAGTGTTTGTTCCAAGGCCCATATAGGCCTTTTAGCATAAACATGGCCCATTATATGTGTGTGAAGTATAATTGATATCCCATCCTTTGAGTCAGCTTCTAAAAAATAGCTTTCATCAAATTTATTATAAATGATCATGAAGCATGGTCTCACTTCTGGTGTGGGATGGAATCCAATTTTTGAATGTTCATCACTAACGAAAATGAAGTCCTACTGCCTTACTTTGTGTGACCCTCACTCAGTCACACCCAATCTGATGTCTGTCATCCATGCTCTACTTCTTCTCCACCACTCTACAATGCCAGCTGCCACTACAATTACCTAAATCACCATGGTTGACAACTTGAAGCATAAATCTCAATCTAACCACCACTAACATCACTCTACACCACCTGAAATCTGTTCTTGGGCCTTAGAAAACCACCTTATACCAATGATGATGATGTGATCAATCCAACTAACCATTTTATAAGTTGGTTGGTTTTTAGAGGAGGTGATTCCATCACTACTGCACCTACCCAGAACCATATTAATTCCACATTTCACAGCTCATGCATTTCACGAATGTGTAAATGAAGCTTCCCTTCACAATATCTCCATGCTATCTATATTAAAAATAAAGTTAAAATATGTATCTATTGATATATATTAATATCTCCATTAAAAGGTGAATAAAAAATCAAATAAGGTATGAACAAAGATATGAAGACTCGAGTGTGGGGGGTATAAAAGAATACCCACCCCCTCTAAAATTAGAGTTGATTACCACTACCAAAGGAGAACTCGATTAACGTAAGGCTACATATTGAAGGCTAATATGTTGTTTTCTTATATTTTATTATGATTTATTTTTATTTTATTATTATTCTTCTTATGTTTTATTTATGAAATATTTTTTTTTAAATTTATTATATTTTAAATATAAATCATGTATTCTTATTCTTCTAAGTTTTATTTCAACTGCATTCCTTCATTGTATTTTTCTTATTATTCTTCTTTCATTATCTCTTCTATTTTATATTATTTCCCTCATTATTTATATATTATTATTATTCGTATTATTATTTTTATTTTATTTTTTCTCTTAAACCAATGCATTCCACATGTGATCTCTTACTCCTAATAATGGGGGTTTGTCCTGAGTTTTGGGCTCTGGGGTGTTTAGGTGTTCTCGAATGATATATTAAATTTATGAAATATTTTAATTAGTTTTTGGTGGTTGAAAGTGAAGTTCACGAGTGTGTTGGTTGTTCACTATGGAATGGAACTTGAATTCACTTATATTGTATTTTTTACACTATTTTTATCCTATATGTTTGACATAAGATCTTAATATGATAGAGTTGATCCATTTAGTTGATAAAATAATATATAATGGATGCAAACCCTGGAAGGTGTCATACATTTTATTGAGGGATGCCATCAGCCTTTATCATAGGAGGAGTTGTAATTTAGAATGATTACACATTAAATATTCGATGACCAACAAATAAAAGATTAGTATTTCATGCATGATATTTTAGAACTGAGCTGTCTAACTCAATTTTAAACTAATAAAAAAATATATAATGAAGGTACTAGAGATTGGACCTTGAGGATAATTACTTTCTTTCTAATCTCATATTGTTTTTTATATTACTATATTTTTAGTTTTTTATTTCATTTATTTAGAAAACCCAAAAATAAAATTCATATTTTTCATTAAATAATTAAAAATAAAAAAAGAAATAGTTTGGTGAATTATAATTAGGATATAGATAATTGTGATGCTCCTCAAGTGAGACAACCAAAGTTAAATTCTATGTTACATTTGGAAAAATAAATTTTGATTTTTCTATTCCCTATGATAGGAATCCATCAAAACTAGTTCTATTACAGGGGAGCCTATCATTATTTCACTTATCTTTTTTCATTTCACATTATAGATAATTTATTATTTATTATATAACAAACCGAAAAAATATTATTATTCCATGATGTATCAAAACTTTAAATACCTTTATGCATGAAATTATTACTCTTAGGTGTAGCAAAAAGAACATAAAGTTGTTAATAGTGATATAAATCTTGAGATTAAAATGATTGAAATAAATATAGAGATGGTGTGGATCCAAATGGATAAATTAACTCATCATTACCTCAAATAACCTGAACTTATAACATAGGATGAACCCTTGAAATTTCCAAATTTTCAGAGGAACTATTGAAGGTTGAGGCCCAACTTGAGGAACATCCATAGCCCAACCACCTCAGGATATATATTCAAACTAAACATGAAGATTTGTAGTTATTTCATGCTGAGGAAGACTTTCCTGGTGAGATTCTTATGAGAGAAAATATGATCTATACCAATTCTAGAAAGAGTATGAGGTAAAACCTGAACTCCGTATTCCTTACAATTTAGAATAGCCAACACCATTCAATATCTCACTAACCATGGAAGAAGAAAGTACCCATGATATGTAATTTTAAAAAAATATGGAGGAGCCAAACAACCGACCTCCATCCCCTAAAATAAAACTTCAATAAGAACTTACCACTGATGTTGAGAATGAAGCTGAGCCAAATCAGGGAGAAAATATTATTTTAAAATCTATTTAATTTCTTTTTATTCAGTCGAAATTAAGAATTATCTGCCACTATATTGAATTTAAATACTTTTTTCACTCTTTATTTTTTCAGGAGGAAGATGATAAAGAGGTATATGCACCTATTAAGAAACATATAGAGCTACCTAATTTTGTTAAAATTATTTCAAAGGGATCCCATGAGGGGAGCCTAGTGATCCTTCAAGAGGAAATCAAGATATAGGATTCCCACATTGAAAGAAATAATTCAATTTTTCATTTTTAATGTTTAAAATATATCCAAAAATAAATAAATTTTAACCTTACTTTTAAAATTACAATTCCTAAATCCTATATTGAGTAATAACTAAAAAATGTGGAGGAGGTTGCACAAGTAGAAAACAAAGAAATAGGATGATTTCTACTTCATCCAACCCCATCCCTACAAGAAATACCTAATTATTAAGGGGATATAATTGGTGAAGTCTATACCAATATTATATCTCAACCAAAAAATAAAAATTGAAAGCTGAGAAAACCGATATTTATTTGTTTAAATCTACGAAGATCTACCCAAAAACTTAGTTTAGATAACAACTAGTACTTCCCTTCTAAATGTAGTAAAAAATAAAACACCCACATGGGGGGATTAAACCAATATTGATCTTTATACTTGTTTTATAAGACTTCTAGTTTCATTCTTAGTATTATTTTAGGAATCATCCCAACCCCCACATTATTTTTTATCTTTAAAAACATGAACCTTATTCCAAATTGAGTAATTTACTTATGTAGGACCATAATGGAACAATTCAACCCCTAAAAATTGATTGAGAATTATTAAATCACTATGAGAAAATAGAGTACAATTTTAAGGTTTATTTTTCTAACTGCATGAATATTTTTTCTAAAACCCAATTCTAAAAATTAAACTATAATTTTTCTACCAATAATTTGAATTCATTATTTACGTGAATTTTCTAGGAGATAAGAGATTCTTATGAACCCTATGATTAAATGTTTTAGATTCCAATGGGAATGATACTAAGTGTTTAAGGTGGATAATTTGATTATAAGAGTGAATCATGGATATTGAAATGATCACTCATTATTTGAGGGAATGTATTTATTCATGTAAATGAAATTTCGGTTAACTTTATCATTCTTTGAATTTTTGAAATTCTTGTGAATTGTTTTTTAAATTTTAGTCATTCCATGAGTAATTTTACAGTATCATAAGTCTTATTCTCGAGAGTATTTCATGAAAGAATAAATCATATTTTATGATGAGCGTATTTTTTGGGTGATCTTGGGGCATGTCAACTTTTAGGACATTCATTTTAACTTTTTAAATCTATGACTATGTGAAAAATATTATTTTCGTATTTTTGTTGATAATACCTTATCCTTGAGGCCACCTTACACATCTATCCTTTTTTAGTCCATATAGACCATAAATCTCCTTTTTAGGATTGATCAACATTTCAATTCATTTTTATCCATTCATTCCCTATGCTTAGTAATTTCAGGATATTTAAAAGTTAAAGTGTATAGGTGAGGGAATTCAAGGTGAAATTGATTCATTGCATTGTAATAAAAAAAAATTGGTTATACTTTGGGGATTAATAAAGGATTAAGTTTCATCCCTTAAACTTAATTGTTTCCCCTTCTTGAAAAAAAAAGAAAAAAAAGAAAAAAATAGGAATGGGTTGTGTTGTGGAAGAATCAAAATCACTGTTACTAGACTGATTATTTTTATAATATGTGGTTATGTGGTGGATGTGAGATTCATTCCATGAAAAGATTTCTAAGAAGTAAAAAATAAAAAGTACTGGGAAATAAAAAGTATAAAGATAGAGAAATTTCAGGATGTGCATAATTAATTATGATTTTATATTAATTATAAACTTTACTATGATCTTGGGAAGTGAGTGTTTTCATTTTGTAGGGGTACATTCATTAAATGTTTACCTTTAATATCATGGTTTATACATTAAGATATAAGCCTCCTCTATGAGCCATAATTTTTTACATCAATTCTTAACAACCTTAAGCCTCATATTCATATGATCATTTATTGAAATTCATCATGATTTTATGTGACTTTTGAATTTAAAAAATGGAGAACGTATTCCACTTTAAATATTATTTAAATTAGGAATGTTTTCATGAGATGAGGATAACTCTAATTGAATTTATATCATGAGTGAAGAGAGAAAACATTCAAAGGTGAGGTAGATCTGGATTTGGAATGATTAATCATAATTAATTAAGGTTTCATATGGATGAAAGAAGATGTTCTATCATTTTTAATGGAAAAAAGTAAAATACTAGATTTGGTTGTTTCTTTGAAAAGTTAGAAATTGAATTAATATTTTATATAGGATTTGGAAATTAATTTTTCCATTGATAATTCTTTTAATTTTATTCCATTGAAAGTTGAATATTTCTAGAATTGGTTCCCTCTTTAATTAAATTTTGATATTTAATGCTTAATGTAATTCTTAGTTTAAGTCTCGGGGCATTTGACACACTTTAATTTTCATGCATAATTAAAAACATATTCTAGTAATTTTCATTTTTTTAATGAATAATACCACACAATAAAATGTTTTATTAAAAAGTGCGAAATTATAAATTTGTAATTAAATTTATTTAAATGGATTAAAAAATTAATAATTTTATGTTTGCTAAATATTTTAATATTATGTTGAAATTTAATTTTAAATTTAAATTTTTTATGTAGAAAATGTGATTGGATGAGATAGCCCTAACCTAGTGGCCTGCCAGCACACAAAGGGATCGGCTGGCCAAGCCCTCTTCCAAGAGAGCCCACCGAGCCAGTATGGTGCACGGTGAGGACCCCACACATAGTTTGGTCCAAGGATTGCATGGGACGAGTGAGGTCAGTGTGGCACATTATATGTCTATGATGGGTAATCAGGATCTCATCCCTAGAGTTAGCTTCTAACGGACAAATTATTCCAAATTCTATATAAATTATTATAGAGCAGAGTCTCATTTTCAGTGTGGGACAACCACTACTCAGATATTGTTTATCACTTACTGAAAAGTATATGTGCCACCTAACTTTGTGTGAACCTAACTCAGACACACCCAAGCCAACTCTCATCACCACTGGTCCACTACATGATGATGTCAGCCACCACTACTATCACTAGAATCTCCATGGAAGACCACCTAAACCATTGATCTCAAGTCGATCACTACTAAAAAGGCTCAAAACCACCCGAAATCACCTCTGGGACCCCAAATGGCCACCTTTCACTAGTGATGAAAAGAAGACCGATCTAACTGGCCACTATGAATGTGTGTTGGCTCATATAGGAGGTTCCACCATCATAATCTCACCTACAGAATCACCATATAAATGCCACATTACACATCTAATTCATTCCACACATGTGTGCATGAATTTTCCCCACATTATATTTACACACTATCAATGCTACAAATCAGTGGACACCTAGTATCTATAGAGACAATTACATATCTCCATTAACTAGAGAATCCAAAATTTAAATAGGGTATGTAAAAAGATATGAAGACTCTAATGTGGGATATAGAAAAGATTATTCCCTTTATAAATAGAGGTGATTACAATTTCCAAAGGAGAGCTCTAGAAAAAGGAAGTATGCATGATGAAGGTTGAGATGCTACTGCCTTATAATTTTTTCTGTTTTATATTTATTTTATTTTTATCCTTATTATGTTTTATTTATTCTTTAATTTATATTTTAATTTTATTCTATTCAAAATATAACTCATAAATTCTTCATATTCTAAGTGTTATTTCACCCACATTCCATCAATGTATTCTTCTTCTTATGTATCTTATTTTCTCATCCTCTCTACTATTTTATTTTATTTGTCTCATTGTTTCTCTATTTTTATAGTTCTTATTCTTATTTATATTTTATTTTATTCTCTTTTTCCCATTGTTTCCAAATGTGATCTATTACTCTCAATAATGGGGGGTAACCTAAGGATTAGCCTCATGGGAGGTTAGGTTTTCATAAATTCATATTTTAATTGATTAATTATTCAAATCAACTTGTATTGGACGAAATTGAAATACAGAAGTATCGTGGTTTTCTACTATGGAATGGAATTCAATAATACATCTATTCTTCTGTTTCAATTTTTAATCGCCTTTGTGTTGGACATAATATTTTCATATGGTGGATGTGATATTTCAAAGGATGAAATAGAATACAATGGAGTTGGTCCCAAAAACTTGTCGCACTCTTAATTGAGGTGTGTCATATGACTTAATTATAGGAGGATTTGGAATTTAGATTACATAGTTATTCAAGATTCAACAACCAATAAAAATATTAGTATATCATGCATGAGATTTCATATATTAATTATCATACTAAATTTTAAAACAATAAAAAATTGATAATGAAGGATCTTGAGACTAAACCTAATGGTCAAGTTATTTATTTCTAATCTCATAATTTATTTCTTGTTACTGTAGCTTTGGTTTTTTGTTTCAATTATTTACAAAAAAACTCAAATTAATAGAATTCAATAAATAATAAAAAAACACAAAAATTGGTTATTTTGTGAATTAGAATTGTTAAGTAGACAACTGTGATGATCCTCAAATCAGACAACCCTATTCATCCTCTGTGATGAATTAGGAAAAATAAAATTTTCTTTTTACATGCCCTAAGATAGGTGTGCATCAGGGAAATATTCCATGTACCCTTCATTAGATTACATTCATGGTTCCTTCTCTTTAATAAACATGATAATTCCATCTAGTGGTGTGGTAATCATCTTCTCCTCACTCATTTCTAAACAATCCTCTACCGTCTGTATGTAATAACACTAACTCTGGAACAAAGTTCAAATATTTAAGTCCCTTACAATATATCTCTTTAAGATCCATTTTTTTAGTTCACTATCTTTCATCTCAAAACTTATTGATAATTCTTCTTTTAGTTAATTTAATATTTTATTTACCAAAATATTGATAAGAATATCACCAACATAGATAATTAGGATGATTAAACACCCATCAACAATTATATTTCAATAATATAAATGATATACACTGCTTCATATAATCTTTTTTTCCTCCATAATGGAATTAATATTTTAGTTCCACTACTTTGGTGTTCTCTTCAATCCATAAAGGCATCACTTTAGCCTTCAAAGGAGATTAATGTTTTTTTATCAATGAAATATTCTAGGTACAACATCAGTATTTCTTCATATCTATCCTAATAAAGAAAATTAATTTTGAATTCCACTACAGTAGATTAATTCCTTATTTTATAACCATGAAAATCATTGTTCAAATACTCATTTTTCTAAATTCTAGAGAAAATATCTTATAAAAACACAATATTTATATTTTTTAAACTCCAATATAAAAAATATTTTAATTATAGATTCATCTACAATTTACTTCCCCCTTCAGCCGATAAACATATTTTTCTGAAGAAATTTCTTTACAATAGACATTTTCATTAGCTCTCATGTTATAGACACATTTAAGGATTCAATCTAATCCTTCAGGGATAATACCCACTATTTTGGGTATTTCAAATCCATATCCAATTTCAAGTTATCATGAGATCCATCATCCATGAGTGTAAAATAGTCCAAGGTCCTTCTATATTTGTTCACTTACATCCAAATCCAAGTAAACCTCTATAGTTCATCCTCTAAATCTACTCCTTAAAGAACTAATATTTTCAGACTTTCACCTTTTGTAATTCTTCCATGGGATTCTATGGTTTCTTAGATCTCTAATACTTTGAGTTTTGGTAACACCATTAGAACTTTCCCTCCTTCTAGAACTTCATTCATATTTTTTAGTGTTTTTTAAACTGAATTACTCCCTAAATATTCCAGAACATCTATAACTTCCATACATCTGCATAGCCAAGTATAATCTTCAATTGACACTTTTATCTCCTTATAATTCTCATATTGGTTCTCATATTGCCACAAAATATCTTCATTAAATATAAAATTTCCAAATTAAAAAATATTCTAAGAATTGTTATCCCAATGTAGACAGAAAAACACTCTATAATTATACTCTATAAAGTAACATTCTCAGGACATAGCCTCTATCTTGTACATATCCTTGGTATAAAAAGGGTATAGGTGAGTGAAACACTATATTTGAGATTATTTGTTCAACCTTCATCTATTACTTAAAACATATGAAAGTTCCTACCTAAATGGAGATGATAGAGTCATATCCACAAATTAATCCACACAGTTTACTAATTCTATCCAAAACACCCTTGGGTAAATTCCCTAGCTCCCCACCTTCTTGACTAACTTTTTATTCATCCTATTTATGACTTTGTCATTATATAGTGATAAAATTATTGTATTATAAAAATATATTCCATTGTGATGATAAAACCTCTAGAAATCCCATCTTTTCTACTCTCCAACATCATCAGCACTAAAACACATAAGTTTTCATTTGGTCTCTTTTCAACCATATCTCTTCATCAGATGAAGTTTCCAAATACCTTAGACTTCTTCGGAATAAATAGCACCTAAACATTCAATGTTGAATGATCAATTAAAATTTTATAAAATAGAGACCCTATGTGATAATAAACTAGTGAAATTCCCTATACATCATAATGAACAATATATAACTTCTAATTCATTATTTTTGTACCTTGCCTTTATAATGAAACCTTCCATTGATTCTTAAGGACATAATATTCTCAGGTTATATACTCCATGATTTCAATATACAATATTCCCTTTAAATATTGTACTTCCATCCCCCTCTCACTCTATTAAAATAGATATTCATTATAAAAGTTTGTGGAAGTTATTTATATGTAATTCACTGCACCTTCTAGATCTCCCATGAAAAACAATGTCTCGTCCTCTACACCTTTGGCCACTACCATGGATTTAATGTAATTTTCCATGATCCATCTGTAAAAAATTATACATAACACTATTTCATCTAACTATCCAATGGAAATTATGTTCTTTCATAAACAAGGTATCTGTTTCATAACATGAGACACCAGAAAACATATCTTCCTTATCCAGAAAGAAATTTCACCCTTCCCCCCCATCTTGATATCTTCATCCCCTAGAAAAATGACCATTAAAAATAATTGAAGAATATAATTTTTCATACTTACTCTCTCAGATATTGAGTGAATTGAGTCATCAAATCTATAATCCAAGTCTTCAGTAAGCTAAAAGCATCAATAGTAGACCTATCATATATTCCAATATATGGTTTTAATATTCACTTTTAGAATAATGTATTATATAATTTATCCAACTCTCAATGTAATATTAGTTAAGATGACCTTTCATTCCTTATTTCTAATAAATGGGATCACCTTCCACCGAGATACTCTTACTCCATATTCTCCTTCTATTTCCTTTCTTGCAATTATTTCAAGATATAGAACATCATCTTTCTTCTACACTATAAAAAATTACTTATGATATATGCATATCCTTATAACATAGTTATTCATTAAAAATAACATTCATAACATAAAAAAACCAACTTTATATTTTCACTTTATTTACACATTGTGATCAAAATTGCATTCCATGATTTTGAGAGTTATGAGAGAAACAACAGTGTCCACAGTGGATCTCCCTTATTCACCTACACTAACCCAAACTAAATTTTAATAATGCTATATTCATTCATGTGATAAAATACTATTTTTTAATTTGATATCCTCATTCCATATAACATATAAAAGGTAAAAAAATCATTTTTATTATATTTTCATCCATGTCAGGGTTTCTTACTTCCCATATATTATAAGATGTGTTTCAAGATAATGACATCCGGAACAATTCCAATTATTTCTTATCCAAACTCTACCATTATTACTTCTTTATCAATTTTGATCTGGTACCCATAAATAGAAGGTCAGGATTCTTTTGAATCATAAAATCCCTTGTCTATATTCTCTAGAATAAAAAATCTATTCTTTCTTACACACATCCAACGTAATTACTTCTAAGAATTAAGGAACTCCAACTAAATTCTACAACATGTAAGATGGATTAGGAATTTCCTACTATAATACTACAATATAGGAAAAGGGGAAAATGATGCCATTGAATTGATCTATGAATAAGATTTATAAGGTTTGTCCACCAAAAACTCCACCGCTAAAGCTCTGATACCACTTTTTGGCCTCAATGTATCTTCTATTTAAACCACCTAATGTTATAATTCTGAAAAATATGTGCAAGAAAAAAATTATCAGAATGAACTCATGAATTTTATTCACTAGAACATAGGAGAACATTCTCACCCAAGGAATTTCAACACAGACCACAACTTCTAGATGAACCAAATAAGAACATCTATATGATAATGATTTTACTAAACAATGGGAAAAGAACAAAAAAAATAAATGGTTTGAAATTGGACCTACTTTATCAGTGGAATGAAACTTTACTTTTTTTAAGGAATCAGAGTATTGAAAATTTAATATCTGTTTCAAACATAGGTTATTTAACACTATTAAATATTCTGGTGTGTAGCTGATGAAGCTAGAATCACTTCCTTCTAATCTTCATGTTAGTATAGTCAGGTTACTATAATCTTTGTAGGAATACCATTATTCGATCATGGGCATCCACCACCTCAACTATATTTTCTAGTATATAATACCCACTTTAAAAATTCTTGTGAGTTTACTCTTATGTTTTTGAAAGTTACTATAACATATCCAATTTATACAAACTACTATTCTAATCCTTTATAAATACCTTAACACCGAGAAATTATAATGTAATAACATTTTGTTTGATAGCATGTATCAAACGCATCCCCAGGGGTGTAAGGGAATATAATACCCCAAGAATATAAAATATAGTTAATATTTTAAATAAATTAAATATATGATATATATTTTAATGTATGTGGTACTGATTTAGTGTATGTCGCACCCAACAACAAGTTTCCTCAAATGTCTTACATTACATGCAAGACCGAGTTTTACCGAATAAATATATATTATTAAAATATTATTTAACATAATTAGATATAACCTAGATGTAAAATTATTAGTTATGTAAATGGATAAATAAAATATTAAAACATATGGTTTCAAAAAATATAAAATTAATTTATTGGTAAATAATTAATTAAAAATTAATATGAATATCGATTGAATATGATGGAAAGTATTATTATTTTTATTCTCAAAAATATTTTGTACCCTAATAAATTAAATTAATTAAAATTATTTAATGATATTAATTTGATATATATATATTATATTCAATAAAAAAAATTATATTCATCCAATAGATTTTATTTGCTTAAGGTAAAATAACCCCAATTTTATGTATAGAATACTGTATTTTTATTGAGGCATTTTTACCACCATTAAATAGTAAACCTATTTACAACCATTTTTGGAACATTTATGGATTATATATGTCAAAATAAACTTCATATTTTAAATATAAACATAAAAATTATTTTAGGGTAAATTTTTGGTATTTTTTTGTAAAATTGCATTTTCTAATGAATAGTGAAAATACAAAATTATAGTTCAAAATTGCTTTTTCATTAAATATATGTATAAGTTTAAATTAAATTGTAAAATTATTTTAAGGATAAATTATATTAATTATTTATAAATCAATACAATTTAGGTCATTTGGATCAATTATGCTTTTAAATTTGGTATAAAACTCAGTAAACTTTGGGAATTTTTTACTTTAAAAACTAGAATAACCAACCCATCTGTGGGATTAAATTTAAATTAATTTCTTATACTTATGTTATAGGAATTTTGAAAAATGAATTCCATGTTTGGAATCATAGTAATTTATAATTTCTAATCATGAAAAATTATTTTTTAAACAAAAATATTAGTGAATTTAATGAAACTTAATTCCAATGATTATGGTAAAATTAAGCTTAATAAGGGATTAAACTTAATCTTAAGGGGGAAAATGACCTAGACACCAGTCCAAGAGAAATTTTATGGTAATATTTGACCTTATAATTTCTTATATTAACTTTTTACCATTATTGGATCCACATGAAAAGGGAAAACATTGGTGGAATTCCCTTTCCCAAAATTTACAAGAGTGTCACTCCTCCTCCACTATAAAAAGGCCTCCACTCCTCACACTTCCTCACACCCCTCAAGAAACATTGGATTGTCCAATATCTAGCAAAATAGATCTTAAAAATTCATCCCCTTATCCAAAAATGACCCCCTTTTTCATAAATCCATCTGATAAAACTCTTTGGTTAAAACCAAAAAGAGTTACTCGATTAATAGGCAACATATTTCCTTCTACTCTTTAGTTTTATTTCCATTATACACCCCATAAAATCTTATTATTTCATTATTATATAACAAAAATGTTATACTCAATAGTCTAGGATGTTATTATGCTAATATTTCTACCTACACCAGCACACACTTCTATCTAATGTGTAACAAACATATTGTTTATTTGTTTGGTGAACTACCACCTCACAAAAAAATGATTAATCATTTTTTCTTTACCACCTTTCATGGTTGGAAATTATGATCGGAAAAATATTTATATATGTTATATACTATTTTTATTATGTATTCATAGTTCTATAACTCATTAATAACACAAACCCGTATACTTTACACTTCATGTAAATATGATAACATCATTTGTGGAAGTGTGGACTACCACCTCCTTAAAGCAATTTAACTCATCTACGCTCTACATGGAATATATAAAGGATGGTTTTAATAAACCTATGTAAAATATATAATATATATATGGTAAAATAATTATAATATAAATATTTATCATTTACTTTTCATTATTTTAAAATTATAATGAAATGAAAGTAGTGTTCATGCATACGTACAACATACCGTCTCCATGAACAGTCCATTTCATTTCATATCTCCAAATATTATAAATTATTCTAAATTAAAATATAATTATTATATATGGTAATTAACTCATTTTTTACATTATTTCTATGATTAAATCATGATCTACATAATAATTACAATAAATAACATGTCAAAACATAGTATAGAAAACTAGGCAATTAACACGCAAAATAGTGAAGATAATGAAAGATTGTTAACAAACAGGTAATAAGGTATTATAAGAAGTTAATATATGAAATTATAAGTATTATTATGGTTTTTTATAATTTAGTAACATATTTCAAACCACTATACATGAGGATAAAGGGAATACAACAAAAATTAATGTTAAGGTTAGCGATTTCATCTCTATTTACATTCCATTGAGACTTATTTGTTGTTATGCATCAAATTAACATTTATGTGTTGTATGTACTACCATTTGACATGTAATATCTTGAATCTCATTATTCTCATGATATTAGAAGTTTCATTTAATGTGATTACATCTTGAGGATTATGATTTAAATGTTTCAAGGTGGTATGGGACACTTTATAATGTTTAATGATTATTCTCCACAAGAATGTTCTTAATGATTATATATGTAATCTCAATTCCTTTTTTTATTGTTAACTTTCTCTTGAAATAATCACTTTATTGTAATTTTTTTTATAAATTTAATTGAATATACATATTTTCATACAATGGATATTATTATTTCTTAATCCTTAGATAATTTTAACATATGGTGTTCACATTGATAGTTATTTGATTAACTAGAGAATTATTAATTAAATAATATTCTTCATTAAATATGGATATTGGAAAAGTAATAGTATTTTTTTGTCTATTCAATATGAGGAATTATTTGGAATATAAATTATTGTTGGGGCCCAGACTTTATATATCCAATTTATGCATCAATAGGTTCTCATGATATCAATAAGTTTTTCTATATTAAACGAGTTTTTATCCATGATTTTAAACTATCTTGTGGAACGTATTGACAGTATTGTTTTTCATGTACCAAAGAATTTATGTCCAATAATTAGTAGTTTCCTTCATTTAAACATAGTTATTTATTATCCCTGATATCTTTCATCAACATATCTTTGGATGCATTTCATTCTCAGTTTATTAATTTAATGGCATGTGTTACAAGTTTATTAACTTACCTTACTGATCTTGCCTTATCTAGTTATTTGAATAAAATATGATATCAGTTATTTACATTTCCATATTTATTTACACTCATAAATTCATTATTTATTCATCTTTAATTACCCTTACCGATCATTTGATCTCACCCTTATTATGTTTCCTTTCCTAAGGTTATGAAGAATAAATCTTTGAATAAGTTCTCAATAATGTTGTTTAATTATTTTTATTATGATTATTTTTTATATTCCCCACTTCCCAATTTATTTTGGGTATTATGTAAGTAATATGGACTTCCAAGATAGATAAATGGATCAATCCTTCAGTATTTGATTTCTCTTAATCATGACAATGTAATAAAATAATGCAGTGGCCCGAGGCTTTTAGGACGGGGCGTTACAGTTTGTATCAAAGGAAGTTTAAAAGAAATCTTGGAAACTATATTTATAAAACATAGATAAAGGAGGATAACCTTGATATATATTTTGAATATAAGTATTTAAGAACATATTATAATTTTTGGTAAGGTATATTTTATATGGGTATTACAATAAATACATTTATGTCTCGATAATACAAGTGAAAGAGGTTCCAACACAGATGTACCTAGGAGTAACAACTCTAACAAGGTGTCTCAGGACAAACTTGGTGTAACCTAGTACACAACAATGGGCCTTATTGTGTACCTAGTTTTCCACTACAGGAGAATATTATTAGGAGAGTTCACATTGTCTTTACCGACCATTATGAAGGATTTGAAAACAAAGATTTCCCCAAAGAAACCAAAGTTTATGATTCTAGGATTTATGATGCAAAAAAAATTATCTGCTACACCATATTTAGATTTATACAAAGTTCATAATTTTAGGATCTAATTTAGTATATAATATTATTTATAAATGGTGCCTAGAATGAAGAATGGGATTAATATTCTTAGAAAATGTAGAGATTTCCCTATTAAGAAAGTCAATGTAGCTGTTATTAGAACTGATCAAGTTATGGATATATTAGGTAATCTTAATCAGTTTATGACAAATAATATTTGATGAATTGAGAAACTTACTACATAGAGATAATACCCTATGTAGGATCTCTTTATGTCACAAAGTCCCCCATCATTTTGTGGAAAAACTGATCCAATGGCATCTGAGTAGTGGATTAAGTATCTGGAGAAGATATTTATGGCCTTGGAATATAGAAAAAAGGAAATTGTTATACTTGCAGTTTATTATCTCTAAGGTGATCCTAATCATTGGTGGTGTTTAATCCTAAATTCAAGAGTGGAATAAAATTTTGAACTCATAGAATTTAGAACTTGTAAGGAAACATTATTTGATATGTATTTCCCGCGTGATCAACAAATTGAGATGAGAAGGAAGTTTTTTAGATTAAAGAGGAATGAAGAAGAAATTTTTGATGATTATGAATATAAATTTATAAGGTTTTCTAGTGATTATATAAATTATATATGTAACACTAAGTGAAAGATTGACCACTTTTTTGATATTCTTAATCCAAGTCTCCAAATGGAACTACTCTCCCAAAATATTTATCTTGAGAAGAGATAGTTTTATGTTTTACAAATATAAAGAAATAATTCTACAAGTCCTATTGATTAAAAGGGTAGTAAGAGGAAAAGATAAAGGAATATAAAATGGTAGATAAAGGAAATAACGGAAAGAAGTATTTTCCCACATGTGTTAACTATGGAAATAATCACCTAAGTAAATGCTTGAAAGTATTGGGAGTATATTATATGTTTAGAGAGAATGGTTTCCAGGAAAAATAATGCATAGGGAAAAAGTAAAAGCCAAATATTGAGTGCTAAAACTATAAATAGATGGGGCACTATGCAAAATAATACCCAGGTTTCAATAGATTACACCTCAAAAGAAGATAAAGGATCAAAGTCAAGAATATGTTATTGACACAACTAAACTGGAATGAGTAATGTGATTATTTATTTGGATCAAATAAATATGTTCTAAAAGAAGTTTATTTATGATGTTCCTAGGATATGAATTATGAAATATATAAGGATTCTACTGAATTACTATTTCATTAAGGACTTGATATTATATACAGAATAGTACCAAGAAAAGTTACTTAGTAGAAAGTTAAACTTTTCATAAAACAAATGATTGGGGGAAATACAACCCTTAATAGGTTTCAAATGTTGAGATCAGGATAGGGAAATAATCGATTTGTATAAGTACTTAACACTTTGGAACATAATAATGATGTTTTGACAAGTGGACTATGCTATCATTGATGGAGTTTATAATGATTTTGTATTTAATTAATATATCTAATAACATGTGTCTTACTAAAGAATAAGGAATAATTAATGTTTCCAATAAGGTTTTATGGTGATTCGAGTTATTAACATATTTCCAGAGGATACATGATGTAGTTATTTACATGTTTGGAATGTGATAATTTAGAGCTTCTTCATATTTATTAAAGGATAATGATATGTTTATTTTAGAAATTCAGTGACCATATTTCTAAATTGTTGGATCAAAAAAAAATTTAAAGCTTAACCATTTATGAAATAGTTTAATTTGAACTTTGGATCTGGTTTTAGAGATTGATATACCACATCACTATACTATGAATCTTATTCCCATAGATGAAGTATAAATAGTTAAAGGAACGACCAAAGGAAAATATTTTATTTATAGAAATTTATATTTAATTATATTCTTATAGAGTGAAATAATTACTCAACTACAAAAAACTCTTTTGTAGAAAAAATTTTGTCTTATTATCATCATTTTTGATGATATCAATAACCATTATTCACACCTATGACTTATGGTTTTGTGTTCAAAACTTTCATCTAAACATGTTCTTTAACACTCTCCATCATAACTTTATTGTTAGATTTTTCTTCTGTATCCATTCTTCCATTTCTCACCTATGTTTTTCTACTACGGAACCTAGTTATGTTACTATTGTACTTTATTTTCTCTCTTCTAAAGAATATGTGTTGTTAATTATATTTATGATGTGGGTTTTCCAACAATAGTTTACTTCCAAATATCAATCCCTTGATTACTAAGATGAAGTTTAAATTTCTAGGATATAATTTAATTAAGGTGGATACAATGTAACTCCCCGAAATTCTAAAGTAAGAACACTATGTTTGACAGCGTGTATCACACACATCACCAAGCACTTAAGATAATATAATACCCCAATAATTTATAATATATTAAATATTTTAAATAAATTATATATAAGATATATATTGTTATGAATGTGATACTGAGCTATTATATGTAACACGCCACAAGGAGTTTCTTCAAATGGTTTTCATTGCATGCAAGATCGAGTTTTAGAGAATAATGATATATTATTAAAATATTATTTAATATAATAATAAATAACCTAGAATTTAAATTAGTAGTTATAAAAACAGTAAAATAACCTTAAAAAACCTATCGTTTACAGAAATATAAAACAAATTCATTGGTTATAAAATAAATAAAAATTAATATGGAAATCGATTGAATATAAAGGAAAAATATTATTATTTTAAGCATTAAAAAGCTATTTTAACCTAATAAATTAAATTAATTACAATTATTAACTGATATTAATGTGATATATATATTATATATTCAATAAAATATTTTTTATAATCATCCAATATATTTGGTAGTCTTAAGATAAAAACAAACCCAATTTTATGTATAAAATATTGTATTTTTATTGAGGCATTTTTACCTCTATTAAATGGAGTGCCTATTATAAATAAAAAAAATTGAACTCCTATGGATTTTTTATTCCAAAATAAACTTAATATTTTAAATATAAATGTAAAAATTATGTTAGTGTAAATTTTTTTTATTTTTCAATAAATTTTTATTTTTAAATGAATAGTGAAAAATTTTGAATTTTAGTTCAAAAATGCTTTTTCATATAATTTATTCATAAGGTTAAATTACATTTTTATTTGGTTTTAAAGTAAAATTAAATAAATAATTTACCAATTAATATAATTTAGGTCATTGGTATCAATTAAATGTTTTAATTGTGTATAAAATCCTAGTAAACTTTTGGATATTTTTACTTTAAAAACCCAACATTATCTACCCGTTTGCAAGATTAAATTTTAATTAATTTTTTCCAGTTTTGTCATTGGAATTTGAAAAAATGTATTAAATATTTTTAATAAGAATAAATTATATTTTATAACAATTTCATCTTATTTTTTGACCAAAAATATTAGTGAAAGTAATTAAAATTAATTACAATGATTATGTTAAAATTAGGCTTAATAAGTGACTAAACCTTAATCATAAGAGACTAATTAACCTAGAAATTTCTCCAAGATCCATTTTAAGACCAAATTTATACCATATAATCTCCTTTATCGAATGGTTTCCATTATTTTATCCACTTTCAAGATGAAAAACGTGGGTGGAATTCTCTTTCCCAAAATTTACAAGAGTGTAACTCCTCCACTATAAAAAGGTCTCCTCCCCTCCCACTACCTCACACCCATAAAGACACATTGGATATAAAAATATCTTCCAAAATATGTCTTCAATATCCATACACTAATTCTGTAACACCCCAGGTAAATAAAGAATATGACATTTCATATTTATCCATATTTGTGAATAAAATATTTAAATGACTTTAAAGGGGACGCTATGCTCGATGGCGTACCCAACACGCAACAACGAGTTTCTTGGGAATCTTACGTTGCACTCTAATAATAAAATAATATTATTTTAAATGGTAGTTAACATGTAGCCGTTGTAATGGCGGGAATGGATATAAATAACTAAAATATGATTATATATGTTTTTAAATGTTTTTACATTTATCCAATAAAAGCTAAAGGCTTAAAATACGGAAAGAATTCAATTTTAGGCGTATATGCCCTAGTTTTCACTAAAGGTTCACTTATCGCCTTTTAATGGAGAACCATCATTAAATATAGTTTTTTTCACTCTTATAAATTCTATTGGACCAAATAAAACTCTTCTTAAGAATCGGGACATCAAAATTTACTTTGTGTAAATTTTTGGTATCTTTCCGATAATGTTCATTTTTTTAATGAATAGTGTAAAATGTTGTATTTTAATTCAAAACCTCTTTTTAATCTAATTTATTTATATGATTAGATTATATTTTTAATTGGTTTTAAAGTGAAATTAGAAAATATTTTTACCATTAAATCCAATAGTGGTCGTTGGAATTAATTTCACTTTGAAATCAGACTTAAACTAGTGTCAATCTTTTGATACTTATTGTTTTATAAAAACACGCTTTTTGCTCTAACATCGGGAATTAATTATTAAATTAATTAATGTGACTAATATGTTTTGATTTTTGTAAAACGGAATTCATTTTTGAATTCGGAATATCAAATATAGCTTAGGGTGAAGTTTTGGTATTTTTCTGAAAAACTCCAATTTTTGATGAATAGTGAAACCACTAAGTGGTAATCAAGCAAACTGATTTTTCAGTTAAATGAAAGTTTACCACTAATGTGTATTGAATTTTGAAAATCCGACATACATGGTTGTCATTAGTATGTAAAATGTGGTTCAATGAGATTAAAATAATTTTTTGGTGAATAGTAACTTATTAAGTTCTTAATCGCGATTAGTGGTAATTAGGGTAGTTTAAGGTCTAAATAAGGCTTTAATAATATGAAATGACCTAGACACATGTTCCAACCTCATTGGTTGTGTCATGTCCGACCATGAAATGCCATGGGTCAACTTGGGGACCCCATGGATCCACTTTTGTTGGGAAATGACATAAATTACTTTTTATTTAATGTTAAAGTGAAAATGACACCAACATAATATGTTTTACGAAAACAATTTTTAAGTGGGGTTATACAAGTCCAAATTTTGGTTATAAATAGTCATTGGAAAGCAACAACTATTTCCTATATCATAGTATTTTTTTTATAATTTTTAGACATTAAATAAATTAAATTATTTATGACATAATAATGATGCAGCGATGACATCATTATTTGACGATTTAAATAAAATGGAATGATAATGAAAAATCTAAAACCTACACATGGCCAAAACCAATTGGAAGAGTGGATTTCTAACCCTTATCACCTTATCCACGAATTATATCAATGTGGGACCTTTTAAAATCGAAACACATTTTCAAATAAAGTAATGTTTCTTTACTTTCCAAAAGTGCCCCTCCTCTCCTCTTATAAAAGGCCCCCACCTCTACCTCATTTCACACACTCTTCAAGCCTTTGGCTCGGCCAACCCCTGCCCATTTGCTCTCTCCACATCCCTCTCCTCATCCTAGAGGATTCTCTTTGGGCAGAATCCTTTTAAAGGAAGCCTTTAGGCTCAAATAAAAAGGAGTTACACTTTTTAAGGTAATTCATTCTCTCATGTTCATTTGTTTTATTTTGCTTCTCCAACCCCCTAAACTCTTTTTATTTACTTCTTTTATAACAACACCAGTATCTCAAATATACTAGGATGTTGTTATATGATTTATTTGAGCTACACTCTCACACAACTACATCAAATGGTTAAAGAACATACGGTTTCCGTGGATGGCGAAATTCTGCCTCCCGAAACGATGATTGTTCAACACTCATTTAAAACCTTCAAAGGTGGACATTATGATGTCACTATTTTTATATATGATATATAATATGTTTATGTTTTACTTAAGCTTCTGTATTTTTCATTTGTGGCTTACCTTTATGGCTTCCATTATGGGTATATGCGATATCTTCATTTAAGGAAGTGCGGACTACCGCCCCCTCAAAGTGATGTGATTCGTTAATGCCATATGTGGGACGTATAAAGGATGGATTTAAAGTTATTATATACGATTTTATAATGGAATTATAATATACCTCTATATCATTATTATTTATTTCCATGAGATAGAAATGAAAGTAGCGTTCATGCGTACGTACGGCTTACCGTCTCCATGAACGGTGCATTTCATTTCTTATCCCCAAATGTAATGTACTATTAAAAGTATAAGTATATATTAGATATATATAATGAATGATACATATAAATTATTAATATAATTCTGGAATTAAAATATACATACCTCTCATTTAATTTTAATTCCATTAATATGAGAAAGAAATGAAAGTAGCGTTCATGCGTACGTACGGCTTACCGTCTCCATGAACGGTGCATTTCATTTCTTACCTCTAAATGATTATGTAATATTATAAATACATGTATATTCTGGATATATATGATATATATGCTATCCAAATCAGTAATGTCATTCTGGATATAAATAACCTTTTGGCCACACGAACAACATGTAATTGTAAGAAGTCCACTTTCGACTTAGGAACCAAACATCGGCAAAACAAATATTATTAACTTAAATGATTACATAATGTTTATGACATGGTAATAAGTGATATAAAAGGAATAATGAACTTGAAAAATGTTCTTAAGGAAGTATAAATTAACTCAAGTTTATTATTCAGGAGATTAAAGAATGATCGAGTCAAGTCGGACCCGAGGTAAGGGATCCTACAACTCTCTTTCTTTTTAAGTACACTCTTTTATGTCATTTATTTTAAGCTCATATTTCTTATGATTGGGATGTTATTTTATATTACATTTACTGTAATTTTTATGTTCATGTGATGAGAGACCCTATTCTCTCTCATCAATCTATTTTGGTAGTTTTGAGTGGCGCCGTTTAGGCTGCCGAACTTTCGTAAGAGATCTAACCTCTCTATTTCTTTTTAAGTACTCTCCTTTATGTCACTTCTTTTAAACTCCTCCTTGCAATGTTGGGGGATTTTCTTTTATATTTAACTTGCTGTAAATTCTATTTTAATATGATGGGATACTCTATTTTATCTCATCAATCCATATTCGGAAGTTTTATATGGCGCCGTTAGGCTGCCGAGTTTTCGTAAGGTATTTTTCATCTAACTTTTA
The DNA here is from genome assembly GCA_963277665.1 of Viscum album. Lineage (NCBI taxonomy): Eukaryota > Viridiplantae > Streptophyta > Magnoliopsida > Santalales > Viscaceae > Viscum > Viscum album. The sequence continues at coordinate 1,451,083,805 of OY728129.1, forward strand.
TTCCCGTGAGATTTATGCTACATTCGCCACAAATTCCATTGAGTGGTGTATGTACTGCCCATTATTCTACTCTTTGTGTAATATACTTTCGTTTATGAGTATTTACATCAATGACCTATTGTCTTTCTTTCATGGGGTGTATGTTTTGAAAGATACCCAAGTCGGTAAGGGAACCTTTCACCCTCCTTTTTTTTAAAAGACTTCTTTTATTGGGTATTTTAATTTACATAGTTTTATGTTGGGATATGTTCTCATACATCCTTATTGATGTAAATTTTATGTCCAAGTGATGAGATACACTTTTTATCTCTCATCAACTCATTTTAATGTGATGTCGTTAGGCTGCCAAGGGAACTTTTTAACCCAATTTCGATTTCTTTGGGTTCAACTTGTAGTCATTGAATATGTCATCCATTGAATATGTGTGAATGACCTTTTATTGTTTTACACTTAATATCCACTTATATTGGTTGTATATATATTTTTCACACATATTTTTGAGATTTATTTGTCCTTAATTTAAGGATACCTTCTTTATAAGGGATTTCATCACATTTGACATTTCTATTGAGGGTTCATTATTGTTATGCACCAATTCACTCTTATATGGTGTATATACTGTCCTTTGGAGTATTATATCATGAATCCTTTTATTCTCATGATATTATAAAGTTCTGAGTAAATGTTATTCCTCGATTATTATATTCAAGTGTCTCTAATTTTGGTAAAACCCCTTTAACCAAAATATCGTTTTAAATGTTTTAATTATTTGTTCTTATTAATATCCATGCTTTCAAAATGGTTTTAAGGATTTATTTATATGGATATTAATGGTTTAAAATGTTAAAATCTTCAAGGTGGTATGGGACTTCGTCTCAATCTCCTTTCATTGAGGCATATTTTATTTTATACACAACTTTCTTTTATACGGTGTATAAACCCCTTTGATTTTTACGTTTATTCAAAAGGAATCTTTTTTATACGAAGCGTTTACTAAACGACAAAAGGGAATGTTTTTGTCGTACGTATGCGGCGAAAACGACTTCTCCGCCGTCGTAACCGTTATTTGAGTTTCGGCTTCCTCTACAAGCCATACCTTCTTTTTTTAAAAGAAAAATAAATACCATGTTTTACTCTGGTATTGAAAATGGTTTTCATAATGTTTTTATTATATCAATGTGTTGTATTGATACCTCGTGATTGAAATGTGGAAATGTTATGTTTCCTTTATGCATGTTTTATGTGATATGATTATGTTATGGTTCTTGGGCATTACTATGAAGACGGGTGGTTCCGTGATAAACTAAGGGCGGGTGAGCCCGTTATAGCTCTCCAATGCATTGGGTAACGCGAAGGAGTGAAACGTTAAGGTTTCTCCGAAGATATTTAGGGAATATACTGTGATGGGTATTCCAAACGTAACCAAGAGGGTTACTCCCCACGTAAGAATGTTATGAATTCCTCAAGTTACCTATATGTCTTATGATATCTATGATTTATTCATGATTTCATATGCCTATGTTTTATGGGTAAAGTATGATTTCATTCTTATGTATACATGTACTCATGTTTCCTTTCCATATCTATATATCCCTTACTGAGCTTTTTATGCTCATCCCAAGTTCATGAAATGTTTTTCACAGGTCAAGGGAAGGGTACATGATGTGATGATAGTGTCAAGGATGTATCAAGAAAGAATCCATGTTTTATTTTAAATATGTTTCCATTGATGGGAAGAATGAATACTGTCTTTTATGTAACCACTTTGTTTAAATGTGGAATGTAATGCAAGTTTCATGATCTAATTCTCTAAAACTCTAAACCCGAAAAGATCCTCAATGTGTAATCTTGTAATAACTCAAGATTAAGTAAGGTTTAAGGCTGGGGCCTTATAGTTGGTATCAAAGGTCGGTTTAGATAACTTTAGAGGTTAGGGTATTCTTTAAGCATAAGTGACATTACCATAATGGTTAGGATTTCAGACAGAGTACTATTTTTAGATAAAGTGGATGAGTAAGAATATCTTAGTGTTTATCTTCCTCATTAGTACATGATGGTTTTGTTGATATACTCACACTGACATTTCTATTTTTAGTGAATGGATGGATCTAGCAGGCACAAAAGAGACAACAGGTTTGAAGAAAACTGTGGTGGTTCTCTGATTAAGATACTAGATAAAATGGAAGATTCAATGAGGAAACTCGTGGTTGTTCTAAACCAAATATCAAGGATTCATGATCAACCACTTCAACCTTGGTGAGTTCTCTAATGCATCTTGTACGAGATGGCCACCCCGATGTGGAAATTCAGGTAATAATTATTAAGGTAACCATTAGGGTTTATATGATACTTAATTTTTAGGTAATTATGGGTTACTCTAGGATATGATGGAAAATGAAGGGCATGAGATAAACTTGAGGTTAAAATATGTTATGATTATTCTTGAAGATTTTATCTCATTTTGGGGAATGTTTTAAGAATTATATAGTTTTGGAAAAAGGACAATACGCAGACCGTGTGACTACCCGTCGCGTCGGACAAAGCTGCGGGAATCGAACCCACAACCAAAGTGCGACTGGTATTTATCGCCTACCACTGGACTACGTGAAGTCCCTGGTTATTTTGGCTGATTCTTTCTAGTTATATGATTTTATGAATTAAGAGTAAGTTGATTTTGGGTTATTTATGAAAATGATTAACCTATCTTGGAGGATATGTGATTAGGTTAATTACTTTTCAATACGAGACTTTAGGGGAAACTGATGTTGTTTGGAGATAAATGTTATGATTTAACTTGGAAGACTATGTGACTAAATCCTTCAAATATTTGGGTTTCAATCTTATATTGGTTTACTTTGAATAATTTTATGGACAAATTGTTTATCGGATGGTCCTCGTTGAACTTTGGGTTTTGTTGGACAAATTTTGGAGATTAAGCATAGATTTTCTTTTTAAAGGGTTATCCTTTTCTGGATTATCTGACCTTGTACTAACCTTTTTGGTTTTGGTTTTGGTTAAAGCCTAAAGACATGGGAAGTATATAGTTCTCTTTTGTGTATTAGGTGATTCTCTATAAGTTGATTATAGTACTCTTAATGTGAACAAGTCTTCCTAAATACTCGTCTTTTGGAGAAAATATGAGTTTGTGTAAGGAATCTAATAAAAGTTGAAAGTCAATATGATAAGTGATTATGTTTCTTCATGAATAAATTCCTCAATAAAAAGTAACTTAAAACAAAAATGTTGTCTATTAACTTTTCCTACTGGGGAATCGAATACCGTTTAACCCATCACAAGTTTGTGATTTTCTCGTGGTTAACTTTCTCCTAAACATGTTTTCTATCACTCTCCATCAGAACATGACCCTTTGTTTTTTCCTCCATGTCCATATTTTCATACTTGGAATCCTAGTATGGGTTAACTCGGGTGACCTTTGTACTTATCTCTCTTTATTTTAAAGTGTTTGTTTTACCGACTTTTGTTCCGATGTGGGACTTCCAAGGATGTTTCCAAGCGCAATTTTAAAATTGCGAGGACGCAATTCCCAAAAGGGGGGAAGGATGTAACACCCCAGGTAAATAAAGAATATGAAATTTCATATTTATCCATATTTTTGAATAAAATATTTAAATGACTTTAAAGGGGACGCTATGCTCGATGGCGTACCCAACACGCAACAACGAGTTTCTTGGGAATCTTACGTTGCACTCTAATAATAAAATAATATTATTTTAAATGGTAGTTAACATGTAGCCATTGTAATGGCGGGAATGGATATAAATAACTAAAATATGATTATATATGTTTTTAAATGTTTTTACATTTATCCAATAAAAGCTAAAGGCTTAAAATACGGAAAGAATTCAATTTTAGGCGTATATGCCCTAGTTTTCACTAAAGGTTCACTTATCGCCTTTTAATGGAGAACCATCATTAAATATAGTTTTGTTCAATCTTATAAATTCTATTGGACCAAATAAAACTCTTCTTAAGAATCGAGACATCAAAATTTACTTTGTGTAAATTTTTGGTATCTTTCCGATAATGTTCATTTTTTTTAATGAATAGTGTAAAATGTTGTATTTTAATTCAAAACCTCTTTTTAATCTAATTTATTTATATGATTAGATTATATTTTTAATTGGTTTTAAAGTGAAATTAGAAAATATTTTTACCATTAAATCCAATAGTGGTCGTTGGAATTAATTTCACTTTGAAATCAGACTTAAACTAGTGTCAATCTTTTAATACTTATTGTTTTATAAAAACACGCTTTTTGCTCTGACAGCGGGAATTAATTATTAAATTAATTAATGTGACTAATATGTTTTGATTTTTGTAAAACGGACTTCATTTTTGAATTCGGAATATCAAATATAGCTTAGGGTGAAGTTTTGGTATTTTTCTGAAAAACTCCAATTTTTGATGAATAGTGAAACCACTAAGTGGTAATCAAGCAAACTGATTTTTCAGTTAAATGAAAGTTTACCACTAATGTGTATTGAATTTTGAAAATCCAACATACATGGTTTTCATTAGTATGTAAAATGTGGTTCAATGAGATTAAAATAATTTTTTGGTGAATAGTAACTTATTAAGTTCTTAATCGCGATTAGTGGTAATTAGGGTAGCTTAAGGTCTAAATAAGGCTTTAATAATATGAAATGACCTAGACACATGTCCCAACCTCATTGTTTGTGTCATTTCCGACCATGACATGCCATGGGTCAACTTGGGGACCCCATGGATCCACTTTTGATGGGAAATGACATAAATTACTTTTTATTTAATGTTAAAGTGAAAATGACACAAACATAATATGTTTTACGAAAACAATTTTTAAGTGGGGTTATACAAGTCCAAATTTTGGTTATAAATAGTCATTGGAAAGATAGAAGGATTTACCATATCATAGTATTTGTTTTATAATTTTTAGACATTAAATAAATTAAATTATTTATGACATAATAATGATTCAGCGATGACATCATTATTTGACGATTTAAATAAAATGGAATGATAATGAAAAATCTAAAACCTACACATGGCCAAAACCAATTGGAAGAGTGGATTACGAACCCTTATCACCTTATCCACGAATTATATCAATGTGGGACCTTTTAAAACCGAAACACATTTTCAAATAAAGTAATGTTTCTTTACTTTCCAAAAGTGCCCCTCCTCTCCTCTTATAAAAGGCCCCCACCTCTACCTCATTTCACACACTCTTCAAGCCTTTGGCTCGGCCAACCCCTGCCCATTTGCTCTCTACACATCCCTCTACTCATCCTAGAGGATTCCCTTTGGGCAGAATACTTTCAAAGGAAGCCTTTAGGCTCAAATCAAAAGGAGTTACACTTTTTAAGGTAATTCGTTCTCTCGTGTTCATTTGTTTTATTTTGCTTCTCCAACCCCCTAAACTCTTTTTATTTACTTCTTTTGTAACAACACCAGTATCTCAAATATACTAGGATGTTGTTATATGATTTATTTGAGCTACACTCTCACACAACTACATCAAATGGTTAAAGAACATACGGTTTCCGTGGATGGCGAAATTCTGCCTCCCGAAACGATGATTGTTCAACACTCATTTAACACCTTCAAAGGTGGCCATTATGATGTCACTATTTTTATATATGATATATAATATGTTTATGTTTTACTTAAGCTTCTGTATTTTTCATTTGTGGCTTACCTTTATGGCTTCCATTATGGGTATATGCGATATCTTCATTTAAGGAAGTGCGGACTACCGCCCCCTCAAAGTGATGTGATTCGTTAATGCCATATGTGGGATGTATAAAGGATGGATTTAAAGTTATTATATATGATGTTATAATGGAATTATAATATACCTCTATATCATTATTATTTATTTCCATGAGATAGAAATGAAAGTAGCGTTCATGCGTACGTACGGCTTACCGTCTCCATGAACGGTGCATTTCATTTCTTATCCCCAAATGTAATGTACTATTAAAAGTATAAGTATATAATGGATATATATAATGAATGATACATATAAATGATGAATATAATTCTGGAATTAAAATATACATACCTCTCATTTAATTTTAATTCCATTAATATGAGAAAGAAATGAAAGTAGCGTTCATGCGTACGTACGGCTTACCGTCTCCATGAACGGTGCATTTCATTTCTTACCTCTAAATGATTATGTAATATTATAAATACATGTATATTCTGGATATATATGATATATATTCTATCCAAATCATTAATGTCATTCTGGATATAAATAACCTTTTGGCCACACGAACAACATGTAATTGTAAGAAGTCCACTTTCGACTTAGGAACCAAACATCGGCAAAACAAATATTATTAACTTAAATGATTACATAATGTTTATGACATGGTAATAAGTGATATAAAAGGAATAATGAACTTGAAAAATGTTCTTAAGGAAGTATAAATTAACTCAAGTTTATTATTCAGGAGATTAAAGAACGATCGAGTCAAGTCGGACCCGAGGTAAGGGATCCTACAACTCTCTTTCTTTTTAAGTACACTCTTTTATGTCATTTATTTTAAGCTCATATTTCTTATGATTGGGATGTTATTTTATATTACATTTAGTGTAATTTTTATGTTCATGTGATGAGAGACCCTATTCTCTCTCATCAATCTATTTTGGTAGTTTTGAGTGGCGCCGTTTAGGCTGCCGAACTTTCGTAAGAGATCTAACCTCTCTCTTTCTTTTTAAGTACTCTCCTTTATGTCACTTCTTTTAAACTCCTCCTTGCAATGTTGGGGGATTTTATTTTATATTTCACTTTCTGTAAATTCTATTGTAATATGATGGGATACTCTATTTTATCTCATCAATCCATATTCGGAAGTTTTATGTGGCGCTGTTAGGCTGCCGAGTTTTCGTAAGGGATTTTTCATCTCACTTTTATTCCCGTGAGATTTATGCTACATTCACCACAAATTCCATTGAGTGGTGTATGTACTGCCCATTATTCTACTCTTTGTGTAATATACTTTCGTTTATGAGTATTTACATCAATGCCCTATTGTCTTTCTTTCATGGGGTGTATGTTTTGAAAGATACCCAAGTCGGTAAGGGAACCTTTCACCCTCCTTTTTTTTAAAAGACTTATTTTATTGGGTCTTTTAATTTACATATTTTTATGTTGGGATATGTTCTCATACATCCTTATTGATGTAAATTTTATGTCCAAGTTATGAGATACACTTTTTATCTCTCATCAACTCATTTTAATGTGATGTCGTTAGGCTGTCAAGGGAACTTTTTAACCCAATTTCGATTTCTTTGGGTTCAACTTGTAGTCATTGAATATGTCATCCATTGAATATGTGTGAATGACCTTTTATTGTTTTACACTTAATATCCACTTATATTGGCTGTATATATATTTGTCACACATATATTTGAGATTTATTTGTCTTTAATTTAAAGATACCTTCTTTATAAGGGATTTCATCACATTTGACATTTCAATTGAGGGTTCATTATTGTTATGCACCAATTCACTCTTATATGGTGTATATACTGTCCTTTGGAGTATTATATCATGAATCCTTTTATTCTCATGATATTATAAAGTTCTGACTAAATGTTATTCCTCGATTATTGTATTCAAGTGTCTCTAATTTTGGTAAAAACCCCTTTAACCAAAATATCGTTTTAAATGTTTTAATTATTTGTTCTTATTAATATCCATGCTTTCAAAATGGTTTTAAGGATTTATTTATATGGATATTAATGGTTTAAAATGTTAAAAGCTTCAAGGTGGTATGGGACTTCGTCTCAATCTCCTCTCATTGAGGCATATTTTATTTTATACGCAACTTTCTTTTATACGGTGTATAAACCCCTTTGAGTTTTACGTTTATTCAAAAGGAATCTTTTTTATACGAAGCGTTTACTAAACAACAAAAGGGAATGTTTTTGTCGTACGTATGCGGCGACAACGACTTCTCCGCCATCGTAACCGTTATTTGAGTTTTGGCTTCCTCTACACGCCATACCTTCTTTTTTTAAAAGAAAAATAAATACCATGTTTTACTTTGGTATTGAAAATGGTTTTCATAATGTTTTTATTATATCAATGTGTTGTATTGATACCTCGTGATTGAAATGTGGAAATGTTATGTTTCCTTTATGCATGTTTTATGTGATATGATTATGTTATGGTTCTTGGGCATTATTATGAAGACGGGTGGTTCTGTGATAAACTAAGGGCGGGTGAGCCCGTTATAGCTCTCCAATGCATTGGGTAACGCGAAGGAGTGAAAAGTTAGGGTTTCTCCGAAGATATTTAGGGAATATACTGTGATGGGTATTCCAAACGTAACCAAGAGGGTTAATCCCCACGTAAGAATGTTATGAATGCCTCAAGTTACCTATATGTCTTATGATTTCTATGATTTATTCATGATTTGATATGACTATGTTTTATGGGTAAAGTATGATTTCATTCTTATGTATACATGTACTCATGTTTCCTTTACATATCTATATATCCCTTACTGAGCTTTTTATGCTCATCCCAAGTTTTTGAAATGTTTTTCACAGGTCAAGGGAAGGGTACATGATGTGATGATAGTGTCAAGGATGTATCAAGAAAGAATCCATGTTTTATTTTAAATATGTTTCCATTGATGGGAAGAATGAATACTGTCTTTTATGTAACCACTTTGTTTAAATGTGGAATGTAATGCAAGTTTCATGATCTAATTCTCTAAAACTCTAAACCCGAAAAGATCCTCAATGTGTAATCTTGTAATAACTCAAGATTAAGTAAGGTTTAAGGCTGGGGCCTTATAAATTCTATAATCCTCCCCTTAGTAATAAATCCATCCAAGGAATCCCTTTGGTTCAAACCAAAAGAAGCTACCCAATTAAGAGGTAATATCTTTCCTTAAGCTCTTTAGTTTTACTTCCATTATACACCCCCTAAACTCTTATTATTACTTTATTATATAAAAACATCAGTACCATAAATATACTATTATTTTTTGATGAAAATTATTTCACTTACAATCACACATACATCCATCAAAAGGGTTAAAATATATTATTTATGTGTACAGTGAACTACAACCCAAAAAATAATGATTGTCTGTTAATTCTATACCACATTTAATGGTTGGTAATTTAGATAAAAACTCTATTTATATATGTTATATATGATATTTATTATGTATCTATAATTATTCAACTCTTTTATGACACAAACCACTATACTTTCCCTTTATTCTAAATATAATAACATCATTTGTAGAAATGTGGACTACCGCCTCCTCAAAGCGATGCGATTCATTCATGATATAAATAGAATATATGAAAGATGGTTTTAATAAAACTATGTAACATATATAAAATATAAATGATGATATAATTATAATATACATATGTATCATTTACTTTTCATTATTTTAATATGACAAATAAATAATTTTAGCATTCATGCATACGTACGGTCTACCATCTCCATGAATGATGCATTTCATTTCTCATCTCCAAATATTGTGAAATATTTTAAATGAACATATTCTTAATATATATGGAAATTAAATCATGATTTAAATTATTAATATTATTAAATCCTGATCTATTTAATAATTACAACAAATAACAAGTCAAAACGTACTTGAGAAAAATGGGAAATTAACACCTAAAATGTTGAAAATAATGAATGATTATTAACAAATGGGTAATAAGTTGTTATAATAAGATAATATATGATGTTATAAACAATGGTATTGTTCTGTTATAATTTATTGACATATTTTAAAACACTTTACAGGATTATAAATACCACACAAAAAATAAGGTTAAGGGATTTAGTCTCAATTTACATTCCATTAAGACTTATTTGTTGTTATGCACCAAATTCACTTTTATGGGGTGTATGTATTACCCTTTTACATTTAATATAATTAATATCCTTATTATCATGATATTATGGGTTTAATTTAATGTTATAACTTCATGGGGATTATGATTTAAATGTTTCAAGGTGGTATGAGATACTATGGAATGTTTAAATATTATTCTCCCCAATAATGTTCTTAATGATTATCTTTACAATATCAGTTCCTTTTGTGATTGTTAAATTTATATTGAAATAATAAATTTATTGTAATCATTTTTTTTTTAGATTTACTTTAAAATCCATATTCTCATTCAATGGATATTATTATTACCTAAACTATATATCATTTTAACATATGGTGTTCACTTTGATGATTATTTTATTAACTGGGGAATTATGGATAAACCTGTATTATTTATTTAATATGGATATTTAATAGGGCATGGTATTTATTTTGGTTATTATATATGGGGATTTAATTTACTAGAAATGAAGACTGGGGATCGAATATTATATATCACCTTGAAGCATCGACGGGTTCTCATGAGGCGAATAAGCTGGCCCAATTAAACGGGTTTCTACCTATAGTTTTAAAGAATATTATGAAAAGTCTTGATGTTATACGTTTTTATGTAACTATGAAATAGAATCCAATAATTAATCATTTCCCTAATTTAAACTCATTTATTAATTATCCATGAGATTTTTCATCAACATATCAATGGATTCATTTCATTCTTAGTTTATTGATATAATGGAATGTGTTTTAGGTTCTTACATTGATATATTGATATTAACATATCTAGATATTTTAATTTAATGTATTATTAGTTATTTAACATTACATATTGATTTATGCTCAATACTTCTTTATTTATTCTTTTTTACTTACCCTTAATGAGCATTTGAGGCAGCCATTATTATGTTTCCTTTCTCCAGGTTATGAAGAAAGAATATTTGAATAAGATTTCAAGGATGATGTTTACTTGTTTTTATTATGTATCCTTTTTATATTTATTATTTACTATGTATTATTGGTATCAGTTATATAATTTGGTTTTCCAATACTTATAAATGATTGGTCCTTCGGGATTTAATTCCATGTAATCTTGACAATGTAATCAAATAATACACCAGCTTCGGGCTTCTGGGGTCGGGGTGTCACAAAGACTCCTATCTATTTCCATAGTTACTTTAACATAAGTGATTTCAACTTTTCATTTTATATTTATATTGGATCATGGTATATCTTCTAGTTTCCTTTCTCATATGAATACCATCTGGTATTTATAAATATTTTATTGTTGGACTTTGTCACTACCACTCCACAATCTCCATCAAACATCAAAAGTAGGATTGTCAAATTAAATCCTTCTGTTAGTTTTATAATTCATCATAAAAATGGTTCACATATAGAAAAACCCTAATATAGTCATGACATGAGAAAATAGTAATGCAAACATGATCCATGAAATGGGTACATACCCATGTATATGCTAATGCAAGGAGGGACTTTGGGCCACTAAATGAAGGGTCCATCGAGCCATCCGATGTGGGGCCTATGATCCACGTACTAAAAAATGGTATGTGTACCTACATATATTTAATATATAAATAAAGGTCTTGATGTGTTGGTTATCCCTTGGGGTGGCTATGACCAACCTTTCTAGTCGGTATTTTTGTGTTGTGTGTGTGTATTTAGTTATAATTTTACCCCCAAGAACCCAATATATCTATAATTACAAAATAATTTCACAAAATTTGGCATACCTATATCCCCTCAAATTAGTTAATTTTCACCAAAATATGGTTTTTTCTGAATAAATGTTGTAAGGTATTGGAAAACATGATTAGGAAAAAAATGGGAACCTATTAATAGGGAAAAACATTACTTATGAAGGTTTTGTATAACTATAAAATCACATCAATTTTCCAGTGATATTATCCTTTATTATCCCATTATACATTTATTTATTAATATTACATCACATATATTTAACTAAAATTGGATAATCTGATGGTTAACCAAATGATTTATTGAAACATGTCTTAAAATGGCTGAATGGTTTTTATTAACTTCATTTCACGGATTTTATATTTTTTATTAATATATAAAAAATTATTTGATATTAAGATAGATACTAGATAAACAATATATATATAAATATTCTAGTTTTTTTTGTTATAAAAATGTAAAAAAATAAAATATGAAATTTAATAGTCTCAATTATTAAAATTAAAAAAATTATGATTATGATTAATAATATAAATTCACACCAATTTTTAGATTCCATATGGAGTTTCCCAAGTATATATTGTATTCTTTGTTTGGGATGATTTCTCTAAGAATAATTTTATATATATATATATATATTATCATTAAATATACATAATAAATATCTCAACACAATAGGTATATTGAAATCCATATATCATGTTAGTTTCAGGGTATATTTTTACAAAACTATATAAAAGTGATAATTTATAATAAATTATGATGGACTTTAATGATGAAGGAAACCATCTGGAGTTGAGAATATGTGGAGTTATTGATGTAACTAAGGATTTTTTGGTAACACATATTAGACAATTATGGTAGGATTTTTATGTTATATATGGATTTCAAATAATATGATATCATGTTCCTTGGTAGATATTATATAATAATTGTTATAGAAATTAAATAAAAGATAATAAAACATAGTAATTTATATAACTCAGGTAAAATAACCTAATTCTAAAAAGAGGTGAAACAATTCATTATTTACTCAGAATGTTATAAGGATTTTTATTATAATAAACATGCCCACTTTCCAACACCCAAGTACATATTTATTGTACGGGATAATATAGGTTATTAAATTTCTGTACTAAAACAAATTTATACTTGAAATAAATTTTCTAGAATATTCATGTGCATAATAATGAAAAATTTTACTTGTGAATATCCATGTACATATCATGTTAATATCTATCTCTATGACTCCATGTGAAACCCACATAAAACTAGACATTCTAATTCCATATTATACATGTACCCCATGTTGTTTTCTTAAAAAATTATTATCCTTCAGTCCCTAAAACCCAAACCATATAGGAAGGGGGTCCCTACCCATACACCATTAGTGACCTCAACACTGAGGATGTATAGGGGAAGTAGAGGATATTTGTACAATCTATACCACATAAAATCTATATCCAAACATATATCAATAATAAAATATTATTGTTTGAGGTTTTATTTTATGTATAATGATAAAAAATAATTTTTTTTCAACTTTGGATGATGAAAGGATTTCTAATTAGATAAAAGAATACTTTTTCATCAAGGGATAACGATTTTTAAACAATATGGTATTATTTGGTGGTGTAGTAGCATAAACCATCTAAAAAAATCTTGTTATGGATTCAACAAATTATAAGTATTTCAAAACTCAATAATTATTATTATTCACATATATATTTTGGTTGTATCTTGTATGTAATCTTGAAGTTACATCCTAGTGGTTAATAAAAAGATATTTACATCATATACAAGTTAAACATATATTTTGATAGAAGATATGAATGATTAACCTCAAATTGAGGGTAAACTATGAGCTAATTCAAAGGTATAATTATGTAGATTAGAAAATATTATGGATTTTGGAGGTGGAAATTAAAGTTACATGGAATTTTATAAGAAGTAAAATTAGTGGAATTATAAGTTATAGATAATCATATAATAATGAAAATTCTTTATGGAATGATTTGTTTTTAAGGAATTTATTTTTAAATATGTTAAAATAACACAATAATATATAATGTTTACAACATGGTCACATCCTGAGGTATTAAAGTTTAACATTAATTCTAATTATGCATCAATATTACAAAATCGTTATGTTGTAATGCTATTCCATGATTTATAAATGTTCAATAATCTATGATGAGTTCTTATAGGGGAATTATTATAATGTTTTGACACCTTTATTTGAAGTTCCAAACTATAGTTCATTAAAGCACCCTTTAGTTATTATGATGTGAAAATTTATTGAATATATTAGAATAAGAAGTTAAATATTCACATTGCAGTTATTTATTGAAATAATGAAATTTATTTCTATTGTTTATTGATACTTATATGCTTTAAGTTAATTACATTGTATTGTAATCCATCTACCAATAATTTTTTTTGATTTAAATAAATTTTAAGTATATAGTAATTGAATTTTTTTCAATACTATAGAAGAATTGATACATGATTTTCAAATCTGATGTCGGGTTAATATTTCACCACAATATGCCCCAATACATTTTGATTTGTTAGATTTTAAAAAAATAGATTTGAATACCCTATTTTTGAATGGAGTGGGGATTTTAGGGGAGGTCATTTGGAAGGTTAATAGTTGTATTTTACATAGGATTTAAAGGAATTTAATCATGGATCAAGGGAAGTCTATACAAGATCCTAGGATAAAAAACAACCACTAATGAAGACATATCTATATATATATATATGAAATTTATTTAAAGTAGATGATCCATCTATTGTGATATGTGTTTTCATTTGGTCTATATTCAGTTCTAACTATGTGGATATTTAGTGGATGAATAAAATATGATATAACCACCAAAATTTAGTTTTCCTTAAGAGGGTAACAGTGAAAAAACCATCTATAGATGGAGGCACTTCAAGAAGGTAGAAAGATATTTTTTTCTCCAAATTGGTTTCTGATTTTATAAATATGATACTATTTTTTGGGAGAGTGGGGACCAAATTATAATCTAGGGTGGATCACATACCTCCCAAACATAACTGATAAAAAGATAACAAAAATTGAAAAAAAAATTATATTTCCTAGTCAAGATAGACAGCCCACTAGGACAATCTCAAAAAAAAAATAACCCAAGGTAGAATAAGATCATTCATGTTTATGGGTATTCCTTGTTGATGTTTTCCCTATTATTGTATCTTGTAAACATATATTATTTCAAGACTATTTTATTACTCTAGATACTTTTTCTTTGTTGATAATAAAATAAAAATGTGTGGTGTGGGATTACAACTGTTGAACACTAAGGATAGAGCCACTCAATAATAAGAGTTAGTGAACCTTGTAAATATCTTATGTATTTTTATCATTATTTCACTCCCACTACCTCACATCATAATATTTATTATAATTGTGATAATATTTTAATTCAACCACTAACTAACAATTAGTTCATGTTTTTTTCAAAAGGGATAAAAGTTTGTGTTAGACCAATGACCATTGAATCACCCACAGTGATTGGTTCACCTCTCAACTAAACCTAACATAGTTTTATTGGAAACCCATCAAATATTTTATTCATAATAGTTTTATGGTTTTCATCAAAAACAATTATATACTAAAATTTATTATACTTTAATTTAAAACCATGATATATTAATTTATACTCATAAAACTCTTGTTAAAAATATTATATGAACAAGTTTCTATAAAACCAATGTATATTATTCTATATATATGATTTTCATATTCTTATACATAATGGTTTTATTAAAAACTATCATATATAATGCATTATTTTTTAATATTTTTTTAGTAGAGGACATTGGAAAACATAGGCAGTAATGTTTATTAGGATTTTATGAAAGATAACTGGAAATGTTATGCATATTTCTTCTCATAAGGTTTTTTCCATAGGGTGTTTCTAATGGGAGATTTAATGCAGAATATTCAAATTGAATATGATAATTTGAATTTAATTATTTTAGTTACAAGTTTTTATAAACTTAATATTTAACAAAATAACACAAAATTAATAAAATTAAATTAGGAGTGTTATAAATAAATATTATTATTTGATCTCATAAGTGACAATTCTTTTGGAACTCAATTTCAAATCTAATCTCAATATTTAACATTGATACATAATCAAGTAATCATATATTTGTGTTGGTTCCCTAGATCCAAATTTATCTTATATACTTTCATTACAACTACATATATATAGTTTGATATATGCATGATGATTATTATTATCACATATTTTGTATACTCATTATTTATTTATGTGGTTGTTCCTATATAAGAATTATAACATTGATAGTTTATAGAAGTTCCTCACTATGATGAGAACCCATGTATAATATGAAAATATTCCTAATGATATATCATATGGAATTGTCACATCATTACTACATGACATAGTTGATGATTTACTATTAGGTGTTAGGGGATCATAAGTATTGAGAATTATTCTAAAGAATTTCTCACCAGGTGACCTCCATGAAGGGAGGTTATGTGGGTATATCCTCCATACTAATTCGATATATCATGAGTTCCATTGGATATTCTTCTTTGTAAGTGTTTGTATTGGTCCCTATAATTGAATTCATTTTCAATTTATATCCTAAGATGTGTGCATTGATTCATGATTAAAATATTGATAAATATATTATTGGTGAAGTATCATTCATTGGGTATATTGTGAGTTCTATTATTATTTAATGAATGGTAAAGAGGGGATTTTTTATTTTGATTTATAGAGAAATATATATCTAGAACCTTTACTGATATGATAGTAACTTATTTACATGCATGACCATGGTGGTTATAGGAAATGTAATCTCTGGAAGTCAAAGAAATAATAATCAAACATTAAGGGGTGATGAAATGAGTATACATCATTCTTGTTGAGATATCTACTGACAAGGGATTTATATTACACATTAGAATGCACTGGATGTTGTCATTTTTATGAATTATCTCTTTATATTTGGGGTCCATGATGTGTTTCTAAATAACATTCTTGGATAAAGGTATTGACCAACTTATACTGAGAAAGGGATCTACAGGGTAACACACTATGTTTATTTATAATCTAATCAGATTTAGATAAACTAAGTTAATAGAATATAATAAATAAAGTGTTTTGGATCACTATCTTTTCATGTTGAATATATCTTAGTTCTATCCCATGTTATCCTTAATCAGGAAAAATGAGTTGAATTATATTTATCAAATATTTTCAAGTTATTCAGGTCATTGAATTACAGAATATTTATTTACGGGAAAAGTGAGATCAAGTTAATGATCTAATTCCATGTGATTATATAATAGTTTAATAATTTAATTACCTAGGAATATATTTAATATAGAATTTAAATAAATTAATATATTAAATAATAAAATATATTGTGGTGATAATTGATTTATTTATTAAATATATTAATGGTGGTGTGGATTTTATTTTAAGAATATAAAAAAGGATAGGGTACTTTTTCATAGTTTTCACACTTTAGGACCTAGATATAAATCAATAATGAAGCCATGAATTGGGTTTATATCTCTTGAAATGATTTTCCAACCAATGGGAGATGTTTTTACATAATAAAGTGAATTATCCTGATTCTCTCAGAATTTGAGATAAAAACATACAAGTGCAGTGTGTGAATTCGACACAAAGACATTAAAAGGATTTAGACAAATTGCATTAGCACCCAATACCTCGAGACTAATATCTTGAGATTTTTTGATTTGTGGGTGGATATTTCTAGAGGAATTCATGTTCAAATCATGTAGAAATAAAAAATATTTATAAAAAGTTCGAAAAAATTGAATCAAGGCATTTATTCTTCATAGTAATAATTAATTGTACAATGAAATGTTGATCCTGTTATAGGATTGAAGATAAAAAATATGTAGATCTATAATTATTAAATTAGATTTGCATCAAATTTTTAATATTGATAGTCCATAAATATGATTCTACTATGCTTATATCCTAAAATTTAAATCATCCTGTAAATGATCATTGTATTATTATTGAAAAATTAATCTTGATATATTTTTAAATGTCCTCTTCTTACATTATACCCAAAAATATTTTTTTCAAAAAATTCATATATAATTTGTACATTCTTAGTATATCTTGATCTGGATAATCTTATATTGTATACAAATTTGAATTGATGTTTAATTTGGTCATGGATCATGTCTATATTGAGCATCCATGGATAGAGTTAGGCTCTCTAGAAAGAAAACCGATTCATTTATGGGATACTTGGAGAATATGGTACTATCATAGGTGATTTGGAATACCGTTAAGATGGTGGAAACCTTTATGAACACCACAGTAAGGTGTCGAAACCACTATCGGGTTAGATATAAGGGGTGATGCACCCCCTTGGGTGCGATATCCTTCCTGTTTTAATAGAAACTCACCACACTACTCTAGGTGTGGAACTGATCCCTCACCCACTTTAGGTTCAGACAAGTTCAACTATGTCAATTCAAATTCTTGGAATGGAAAATTTGGGACTTCCAAAAATATTGTTTCCTTGGGAAATTTGTATCATGATGTAAATCTAGCTGCGCATGCTTGTAAGACTTTCCAAGGGGCCAAACAACATGTAGAAAAACAATCTTCCCAAGACAACATGTAGAATATCCATTAATGTGTGGATTGTATATGGAAAAACAAATTTATTTTTTTAGAAAAATAAAATGATTTATTAATAATATTTATTTTAACAATTTATTTTTAATAGTATTATTTAAAATATAATAATTAATTTGGTTAAATTAAAATTTATATGAATTTATAAAATTGGTATTTAATTATCATAAGTGGATAAATTGAAATAATGGAAATTATTGGTTTAGATTAAAATATTTAATGATATTGGATGAGATATTATGTAATTATTATTATTATTTTACATGGTTAATGATAATGAACTTATGGTAAACCAGTGTATTTTTGTAATTTATTTAATTTTATATTTGTATTTTTTTATGTGATGATTATTTATTAAATAAATATGATATACAAATCATCCCTCTCCTCTTTTATGATATATGATCCAACATGTCTATGGTTAAGAATTATGTAACCCCTTACACATTGTCACCCTCATCTTTCAACTTATATCATTGTAAAATAGGATATCCTATGAGTAAGCAATTGAAGTGGCAAGTTGAAGGAGATTAAAACAGGTAAAAATGTAGGATAATGAAGGATGTTACAACTCGAATCGATTAAAAATCAAGGAGTTACCCCCACTAGGGTTTTGGATGGTTTATAATCACTTGATAAAACAATCACTAGTTAAAATATTAGCACTAATAAATGTTTATTTTTATCTATTCATGATAATTATCAATTTATGTGATCACAAAGAATAGATTAATTAACAATAATGCTCTAAAAAAAGATTTTGAATATGTTTATTTTATTATGTGTGGTTAATTATTCATGTATGTGGTCACATATGATATTTAAAAATCATGTATAGATAATAATGGATCACTCATTCTTAAGAAAAATCCCACAAATATAATATTAAGTCATATTTGTCCTATCATTTAGTTGGGATGCAGTCATAGCTTAATGCGCTAGTCTGACTATAGTCAGGAGCACTTCCAATTATTTTAGAGTTATAATCAAATTGATGGGTTTAATTAACCAAATTTTCATCAATGGAAGTGAACATATCCTAGTTGGTGAAATTTAGTACCATAACATCCGCACCCAAACCATCATATCTGAGTCAAAAGTTCACATGAACACATGTAAACCTCCTAGTATATATAAGAGTTTTTTTACTAGTAGTGAGGTTCTAAGTCTATCAGGAGGAGATTTTACTCTCAGAATTACTTTATAGGATCAGTAATAAAAAATAAACAATATAATAAACGATCAAAGTAAACATGAGGAAACTAACTAAATGGAATACATGTCATATAAAATAAACATCACCAATATTGAAATCCAATATAAAGAAATAAAAATAGATAAAATAAAAAGAAATATAAGGTTTTCTAAAGTTCAACCTGATTCCCTGGTAGCTCCATCCTCCTTTGATTTACTATCCACCACAGGGCCCTTTCCCTTGTCTGGTTCCCTCATGAAATCTAAAAGCACACTAAAATCCCCAACTAGGGTGTGTGTACAAGACTTAATAGGACACCACCAATCCATACTAAACTAAATATCTCAAGAATACAAGTTCATTCCATAATAATAATAAATTCATAATAAAATAATTATAAAATCCAAAACTCATTAGTCGTACAATGACCAGGCCACCAAGAACCTTAATGCACATATTATTTTTCTCCATGTCAAAAAGATAATTCGTGATTCAGTAGTAACCAAGCCAACCCCTATGTGGTGTCTGCATGGTTCCATGTAAACATGAAACCTAACATTATATATCCATCAATAGTACCATGTCACCCAGCATCCCCTAGTAAAGAATATATGGTACTCACATTGACCAGGGTACCTTGTAGTGTATGGACCTTAGAAAATAAAGTCTACCTCAAGTTGTCTAAAAACATTACTATGGATACCTCATAAATCCACTATGTTCAAGGGTCTCTCATCACCATCATCACAAATCAAGTGTACTCCCCCTTAAGGGAAAAACATGTCATGATGGTGCACCAGTCTCATGAAACACTAACAACCACAAATTCATGGTAGCATGCATATGTGGTAATGTAAACAAATAGACATAATACATAAACCTAGTTATATATAAATACACATAACATCATTTAATCACAATAAAACATTGAAATATGATACACTATTATAACTCATGCAATAAAAATCACAACAAGTCTCATGGGATACACACACACCCAAATGAAATCACAATCAAGCATACTATTAGATAATTTGGTATATAGATCATATTATGGGAACATTTTCCAAAGGTATCCCAATATATAAGGAACTTCCTACCTAATATTCACCAAATTCAATAGAAATAATAAACTTCCTTATGTGGTTCAAAATCTGTATTGGAAACATCAATAATAAAGAACACCACCTCATGGGCCTTATTATCATAGTTTCTAACACATCCAATCTTGTAGTTCTTCAAAGGATCCAAGAACCAAAATAATTTATTTTGTTTCAATAAGAAATAAAATTTTACATGTGTTGATATATATTATCTCTCGGATAATTTATAAATTATCATTTTTTTCCAATACATAAATTCATAATATTTTCTCTGAATAGTTATAAAACCACATTTGATTTCATAATCTCACTAAATAAAATCGATATCGCATGTGGTAGTCCATCATAATTATTTATTTATAATATAAAAAAATTATCCTTCGATAAATTGCATCAATTATCATTTTATGATTATCTCAGGATAATTTCTTAAAGATTATCATTTAATAAAATGTGTGATTATATTTTGATAATTTTTTTATATTAATTATCATTTTATAAATTTATAAAGTTGTATTTTGATAATTCTTGATAATTATCCTTCTATAATACATGTAATTATCCTTTGATAATTTTGATAGAATTTTTCATATGATAATTCCCTTATAATTACCCTTTCATAATTTGTATAATATTATCTTCGATACTATCACATAATTATCCCTCGACAATTAATTTTAATTATCAGTTTAGAGTTCTTTGTCAATATCCTTTAATAATTCCTTGTAATTATCTTTTAATATTTTTAATAAATTATCCTTTGATAATTATGTTTAAATTTATTATTAAATAATCATGTGTAGTTATCATAGATAAATACATGGATTTATTATTATTTTTATCAACTATTTTTTTTCAAGAATTTTAAATATAATAAATGGAAAAATTGAAGAATAATTATAAAAAATAAATAAATAATAAAAATAAACCTTTAACCTACGTAGCACATGAGAGGAGGATATGGGACCATGTCGCGATGGAGAAAACCTAGCCTGATCATCAGAGGCATGTCAACTACATGAAAAAAGGTTTTTGGTTGCATATATTTGATGAAATAAACCAAAATATGGAGATGGTTAAGTATATGAAACCCAAACATGTATGTGTCTGATGTTCCAAAAACTAAAAAAAATAACCTGATTTAATATGAGATTCAATCGAAAATTCATAACAGATACTTTAATTTCACACAATTAATGTGTTGTTAAAATTATTGAGTCAAAACATGTTCATATACAAACTTTTGAATGAGATACATGTGATAAAATGGATTTTTCTAGGTTATGTGTAGGGAGTATGAATAGTAAAATGAAATTTATAATAATAAAATAATGATAATAAAAAAATATTTAAAAAAAATATCATCAAATGTAATTTAGTTAAAGACCCAACGTATACAAATATCATATCATGCCTTGGGTAAACCCCACATTCTTGACCTAATAGAGGTATTAGATTTCTCATAGGAGACATCATTCGAGAGATTTTGCATTATTTTGAAAAACTTAGACAGGTGTAATATAATATATTTTCCCTCGTGTGTGATCTAACCAAACACTTGGAAAACACAGTGGCTATATTGATACTAGCATTAATACCCTATTCATGATTTATTAGTAGACATAGATTTACCATCTGAGACACTGTTTAGAAGTTATTTCATTATTTTAAAAAAAATCATGTGACAATATATATTTAATATTTTTATTATATCATTACCTATGCTCTAGAATCCTTAGAATATTTTGTTTACCCAGTGCCTAAATCTGAAAATATTCCATAGAATATTCCAAATTGTTGACAAGAACATTACCATTATGTGAATTTGTTTCAAAAGAAAACATTTATAAGGTTATTTTTATTGAAAAAATTTTCTTTTCACAAAAAACACTAATAAATTATTAAAAAGATGTGTTTCTTATCAAAAATAATTTAGGATATTACAATTCTCCCTCTCTATCAACTTCTTATTCTAGGTAAGTAAATCCAATGGTCTTTCATGAACAACTCAGGACACTGAGCTCAAATTTTATATTCACACTCCCATATCTCCTCCTGGATCTATCCATGCTTCAACAAAATCTAAAAAAGTGGTGTCATCTTCCCTCATATAACTATATCACTGTGGTTCATAATCTGCACCAAAATCTCCTCATAATACACATCAGGATCCAATTCTATGTCCTCACAATCAATGAAATGTGTTGGATCTTCCATGTGCCTTTAGATTTGTGACACATGAAACACATCATGCATACCTCAGCAATGATAAGAAATATCTAGATGATACTCAACTTCCCCAACCAGTTTAATGTCCACGATGTGTCCCAAAAATCATAGTGTTATCTTTCTTTTCTCCATAATATGTTGGTGACCTAAATGAGGAGTCACAATAAATAAAAACTAATCTCCCCTAGAAAACTAAAATGGAATCCTCTTGTGGTCATCATATGATCTCTGCCTTCTCAAAGTAATGATCAACCTATTCTGAATACGATGCGCTCTCTCGGGGTCTACCTAACCAAACTGGTCCCACAACCACTACCTAACTTACCTCATACCAATAAAGTAATGATCAAACTGGTCACCTATAAGGATCCTCATAAGGTGTCATCTGAATTAATGTATGGCAGTTATCAATGTGCATAAACTCAACCAAGGTTATATGATCGTACCATGCTCCACAGAAGTCTATAATTAAAGCTCTATGGATATCCTAAAATATTCATATCACCTGCTCAGACTACACATCAATCTGAGGATAGTGAAATATATTCAACCTCAACTAAATCCTTATGGCCTAATGCAATCTCTTCAAAAACCATGATGTCAAAATTTCATCACTTTATGAAATAACAAACAAGGTAACTCCAATTAAGTGTATGATCTCACATATGTAGATATTTTCCATCTCATATTATCAATGTGTCTCTTGGATCAATAAAAGGTGGAAACTTCCCTGAGCTAATCAAAAATCACTCAGACAACAACACGGATTCTCAGTGTCCTAGGAAATCCCTTCACAAAGTCTATCAGACATCCTTCAACATCCATAAGGGAATTGAAAGTGGATGAAGAAAATCAATAGGATACTGGTTCTCAAACTTTACCCTAGGTAAATTTATGCATCGAGACACAAACCCTATGATTCCCATCTTCATTCCCAGCCACTAAAATAGTCACCTAAAGTCATGGTACATCTTTATCACATTAGGACGTACATCATGTCTTGAGTTATGGAAATATATCATCATCTCCTATCCAATGTAAGAAAGTACTACTACTATCCTATGTACCAGGATTACTTCTTCATCTCACAAATTCTATTCATCCATTGGTTCACCCTTAACTAGTTGTTCCAATATCACAGCACACTCTGGTTCTAACTCCATTCCAGTCATCATCCAGTCTAAAAGTGAGGATGTGATCAATAAATGGAAAAAAAACTTCCATCTTTGATCCTCAGAACTATCCATACACTAGTCATCCAAAAATCTCATAAAGTTTCACTACTCCTCTGGATTAATCTCACCATACTACTTATCTTGAGTCTTATAGTTTGTTGTATTAGTGATGATTTTTTCATATTTGGTGTCCTTGGACCAAGTGTTTGTACTTTTATTACTTTTATATTAATTTATTTGAATATTAATAAAATCTTAATACATATGTTTCATTGTTCTTCAGGACTTTAGTATAATAATTTCATAGGGTATCTTTCTCATTGATGATATCATAATAGTTCCCCACTATGATGAGAAGCTTGAAGTACTATTAAGATATTCATAAATATATTTATATAGTCAGGTAACATTATATATTAGGACACATATAATTCAAATATCTGGTGTGATTACTCATAAGTGGTTGAGGATTCTTCTTGTGAAGTTCAAACTTGGTAATATATAAGATGGGGGATTTTGACAACAGACCTGCTAGTAATAATTCACTATATTCTGGTGTCATTGGATATTACTATCTTTGAAAATATTTAATGGTTCTTTGACTTCAAGAATATCAACAATTCCTTTTAGGACTTGTGAACATTGATTTACTAATGAAAATCATCACCCCATATGTTGGCAGGAAGTAGGGTATGTTTGGTGCATCATGAATGACATGTTATAAATGGATAAGTTTAGGATGATTTGTCCCTTCCATCTTTATGGAACTTTTTATCTCATCCCTTTGATTGGAATAGTACCATTTCATTAAATTCCATGGACATGGTGTAGCAATGTGTTTATTTCAGATAGTCAAAGAAATAAATATAGAGCACATGGGTTTATGACATGATTGTGAATCTTTCTTGATGAGATATTAAGATAAATGGATCATATTTCATAGTGAGTTTTCACATGTGGTTGTCATCATTATGATATTAAGTTCTTTCTCTTGGGTTTCTTGAACCATTACTTGATATTAATATTTTACTTTAATCAATCTTACCTAATTTCAATGAGAAATAATCCTAGAGGGTCACACACTGAGTTTTTCTATTGATATTAACTAAATTCTATTTTGGTTTAATTAAAGGAATAAATATTTTTCTCAAGACCGAGGAATAATTTTTTCACGTATTATCGATCAAATAAATTTATTGATCAATCAAATTTTTAATATATTTATTTGGGTGTTCAATAAATGAAATTAGAGTTTGAACATACCAAGACTGTGTTCGGTAACAAATACTAATTTACAATCTGGTTAAAAAATACTTTTTGTTGTGAAAGTTAGCACATATGCCATAAAATAATATTATTATTATAATAATTGTCATTGGTTTAATAAATAGTATTAAATTATTTAAGGTCCATAATGTAATTAAATATTATTATAACCTACTCCCTGGATTTATAAATAGGTTGTTATATCTATTGTGTATGGTTAATTAAGGTTTAAACAATTGTTTTGAAAAATAAATTCTATCTCAAACTCCTTTTCCTCTATCCCTCTAAAAAACAAGAAATGTAAGAGACAATCCTTCAGAATAAAATAATTAGTGATCATCATGAATAATGAAAGACAACTGATTCATCACTCTAGAAACTAGAAATCAATTAGAGTTTCTCAAATATCAAAGGAGTACAAGTGGATCACCACTATAGGGATTCAACCCCTGGATCCTCCTAGAATAATTAAGTTAGTTCTAGAAGTGTTTTTTTAGAAGATCAAAATCATCATTAAAGAATGTATCTTGTGATGAGGTAATAAATTTATTTATATCTAAATAATTTAATTATAAATTTAATATGAAAGATCCCTTTTGGGGTTTTAGGAAACTCTAAATTAAAAGAAATTTTAATGTAACTTCCATCCCTATTAACTGAAACCTTCAATTAGTTTTAAAGGGGTCACATTTCAAATTTATAATTATTTATTTTATTTTTGATCTATGAACAATTTTTGTTACATTTTCATTTAATATTATTCATTCTATAATCCAACTTGAATTAACATGTTATCGACATATTAAAAATGTTTTCTTACTGATTCATTTTCTTTAAGGTATAACGATGGATGAAAAATTATTGGAGATTTAATCAAGATGTGATAAAGAATCTAGAGGGATAGAATTGGATAACGCATCGTGTAGATGGAGTACACATCGTGTACCCAAGTTCACTACACATGGTCATGTCTTGGGATAGAAAACACACCAGTAATTTAATTACAGGTGGTGTATTAATTTCACTATGCATGTAGATCGGTCAAACATAGAACATGGCATATCGTATTACACGGTATGTAGATGGCATACACACCCTATAGACTACATAGGTTAGTGGTGAAATTTGGTAAATCTGTGTGGTCATTATATATTGTAAAACTATGTGAGACTGATAGGGAGGAGCATTAATGATATAAATGGTGTGTATGCTATGTACATGGCATGCAGTTCATCATTCACCATGTCTGAAATACATATTAATCCATTCGATTAGAAAATAGGTCACATGACATAAAGATACATTGCATGTAGCTAGAATATACACATTGTGTAGTCTCTCATCTAAAATCATAGAGTCTTTTGGTGGGTAACACGGGAAGATGGAGTTGACACTACACAGTGTGTAACTGGAATGTACACGCTATGTAATCAGTCGAGATGCCTTTCAAAGACCCAGGCTTGCATCTAAGTCACATGGAAAATAGAGCACATAGTGTGTCACTGGTTTGTACATGTTGTGTTGTCAAACCTAGGTATATTACAAAGCCCCATGTGTGTACCCTAGATACACAACAACTGAGATACATGTCATATAGTTGGATAGTACACACTCTTCAGTCTAAAAATTAATAAAAAAATTAAATTACATTAAATTCATAATTTCATCACTAAAAAATGTTTTATTGGTTGGAACTAGTTGTTTTGAATAATTTAATAATGGTTATAAATAATTTTAACCTCTCAATTAATTTATTATAATAAATTTTAT
This sequence comes from Viscum album, assembly GCA_963277665.1. Taxonomy (NCBI): domain Eukaryota; kingdom Viridiplantae; phylum Streptophyta; class Magnoliopsida; order Santalales; family Viscaceae; genus Viscum; species Viscum album. The sequence continues at coordinate 1,451,110,844 of OY728129.1, forward strand.
TGGTTCTTCCATTTATTTTCTATAAATTCTATCAATGATTAGTATCTTCAGATGAATTTGGATGTTCAATAAGATGAAAGGGACGTAATTAATTGATTGGTTAATTAATTAATGAAATATTATTTATCTTTATAATAAAGAATTAAGAAAAAATTAATGTTATCCATTTACTTTGTCATATTCATTTCATCTTTGACCGATCATGCGCTTGACCACGACCTATGTATGTGTTTGAATTTATTTAATTTAATTATTTTTTTGGGTATGTAATTATTAGTTATTAAATTAAATTAATGTATTATGAGTCATACCTCTATCCATTATTATGTAGGACCTGCATGTCCAAGGTTATTTATGTAATCCCCAGTAACCAATCCTTTGGTTCCACTCACCTCTATGTGAGTAATAATACATGTAATAAATATAGTTTTCCAAGGCATGTGGAGGTGGTTCAAGATAGAACCATAATGATACCACATCAAATGAAATAGAGGTGGATAAGTGGAATCCTACAACTCATGACAATACTATCAAAAAGAGTTATTCCCCTAGGTTAAAGGTTTATTTATTGTCTACTCAATAAATAAACTATTAGATAATATCATGATCGGGTTATTTATTTATTTATTTATTTATGTCTTAAGCATTATTTATATAATGGATGCAATATTGTTAGAATGTAAATATATAAATTAATGTGCAAAGACAGAATTTAAATAAATGGATTGTGTGTAAATTTTTTATCCAAAATGGTTAACAAATTTAGAAAATTCCACAAAATATTAACATGTTATTTAAAGGATAAAAAAGATAAAAAATAATAATAAAATAAAATCCATCAACAAAATATAAATTTAAACTTGGACTTCCATTACTTTATTAGGAATGAAAGTCAATAGAATTACATGTTTTAACCACACTTGTTGGGAAAATCACTTTTATAATTGGAGATCAATGATGTTTTTGGGTTCACATAACAATTTTATATCAAGAGGAGTATCCCTATAGAGGATTAGTGTGATTTGTAGTAAAGTATTGAGGAAACCCAAGTTAGGATTTCTGGATTGTGAAATCCACTCAACGGATCAAGGAACTACTACCCCACATTTAGAAAAGACATGCCTACCTAAATACCTAAAAGTATCTTGACCAACCCTTATTGGGGTTATGTGAAGGGGAATATGGATCCTAGCAAGTAGAATTTATTATAAATTAAGCTTTTTATGTTCAATGTTGGGGATTATTGGTACTTGATAAAATTGTGGGATATTTAATAATTATTAATTATTATTATTTCTCATATAATTTTTAATTAATAAAATTACTAATAATATACACGTTTATAATTATATAAAATTGAAATTAGATCATACACATTATCCATATGATTTATATTGGAAAAATACCATCTTCGCATTAGAAAAAAAACTTCTACGAGTGGTTTAGATGCCTTCAGGTTATTTTGTACCATTAACCAAAATGTTATGTTCTAGAATCCATATTGAAATATCTGCTTACCAAGGAGGTGAGTGATGAAGAGTTCATTTCCTATTAAAAAAATTGAACAACATGGTGAACATTCACCATTATATGTTATCATATATGTCTATAAAACTTATGAAGTCTCACGAAAACATGGATTCTTGCAGAATGATCAAGAATATTCATGGCCTATTTTAGGAGAGAGATAAATTGGAATAGTTTCGGATCTACAAGGAAATTTTTTGCAAAAATCTTGGATATGGTACCCTAGTTAAACCTCATCTAGTAAATATCAATTCATATATTGAGCACCTGGAGGTTCTAGGTTTTAAAATACCTGAAGAACTAGGCATTGATCTCATTATTTAATCACTCCCGCAATGTTTCTCCAACTTTGTTTTGAATTTTAATATGAACAACACTAAGAAGTATCTTCTAGATATACCCACTCTTATTCACCATGTAGATATGGAGATGAAGTGTGAAAAGAATTTGATTATTATGGTTAACAAAATAAAAGTAAAAGGAAAAATACCCAAGTACAAGGCTTCTTCACAACACCCTTATAAGAAGAGGAACATTAAGGGACAAGAAAGGGAATAGAATTCAGTTTGTTTCGCATCTGGGAAGAAGAACCACCAGAAGAAAAAGTGTACCCATCCTAAGAAGTAAGAAGAATATTCAAGTGAATTTTTTATTGAGTGAAATTTATCTATTTCTATAAATTTGGTATTATATAAAACTTAGTGTGATCACATATGTATTCAAATATAGTGACAAAGTGGATTCATAAAGATTATTGAAATGAGGTATATCTATAACCATCTAATGAATATAAACCTTTTGTTATGGCTATTGGATACTACCACCATACGTTTCAAATGGAAATTATCTTTGTTTTGAAATGTTGTTATTATGTTTTATATGTTACCAAAAAAATATTTTTATATCAAGACTAGATATAGATGGATTATTTTCATATATTTTGTAAATGTTGTTTCTTTAATAAATATAGAATTTTTTATGGTAAGGATCATTTAAATAGTAATATTTATTTGTTGTAGTACACAAACCACGTAATGGAAATCAATAACGAAACTATTTCACATGAATCATACCACACCCAACCTTAATATCACCGACTACTTCATGTAAATGAAAAAGATTTGGCTAAATTAAATCAAGATGGTTATTTAGTTTCTTTTAAACTAAAACCACTTGGTATATTTAATGCATGTTTATGAGAAAAAATTACCAAATCCACATTTAGTTGAAAAGGTAAAAGGGACATAGAGCTTCTCAAATTAGTTCATACCATTGTGTGTAGATCATTTACTACTGAATCAAGGGGTGGTTACTCATGCTTCATAATGTTTACTGATAATTTTAGTAGACATGGATATGTCTATTAATTGATGTATTGGTTGGATTCCTTTGATATATTCAAGAAATAAAATAATGAAATTGAGAGCCAGCTTGGTACAATATTAAAAAAAATTCTAAATCCATGGTGTATTATATCTTAATAAAGAATTCATTGATTATTTATGGGAGTTTGATATTTTATCTCAACTCACATCTCCTTATACACCTCAATGTGACAGTGTAAATGAAAGGATGAACCACACCTTGTTAGGAATGATAAGATCAATGGTGAGTCATGAAAATATTCCATTATCCTTTTGAGGATATAAGTTATAGATAGACGCATGCATACTAAAAAAGTACTAACTTAATTGATAAGTAGAATTCCATATGAACATTGGAGTGGAAGAAAAACCATGTTGTCAAATTTACTTGTGTAGGGTAGTTAAGTGTTTTTAAGGCCTCTTCAGGTAACAAACTATCACCCCATGGAACAAAGTGTATCATTATAGGTTACCCTATAAGAACAAAGGGTTATTACCTATACAACCCCTTTAAAAATTTAATAGTAGAAAGACACTCCATATTCCATGGGATAGAGAACATCTCTAAAAGAGAAAGTGGAAGAGAAATATACTTGGATGAATTCAAGGATCAAGTTACACCAGAGTTGGTAAATAAACATATTCCATAAATCCCTGGGGATAAAAAATCTATTCTTGAGACACAATTAATGTGTAGGAGTAAAAGAGATGTTAGAGAAGAATAATGGTATGTTGCTCCAGCATCAAGAATGGTGACTCATTATTAGTTAATAATGATGATCATATAACCTATAAGGAACCATCTAGTGGCACAAATGTTTCCAAGTGGAAAGAAGTAAGGAATTATGAGACGTTTTCCATGTACCAAATACAAGTCTGTATTTTTATTAAACCTTTAGTTGATTTAATGACCATTGGTTATAAAAGGGTTTTCATGAAGATACCTGACATGGATGGGAAATTAAATACATATAAATCACATATGGTTGCAAAGGGTTTTAAATAGTTTAAAGACATTAACTATAATGAATCATTTTCCCTGGTCCCAATGTGGAAAACCATCAGAATTATACTTTCCATTTTATCTTTCCATGAATGTATGATTTGTAAAATGGATTTAAAAATAGTCTTACTTAATAAGAACCTTTGGGAAGATTCCTATATGACACAACTTGAAGTATTTGTGACTCCAAAGTATACCAACAAGTTATGCAAGTTGCAAATATCCATTTATGGATTAAATAAAGCATATTTATTATGGATAATTAATTTTGATGAATTCATACTATAATTTAGTTTAATAAAGAGTTAATGAGAACCATGTTTCTATAAATGTTTTAGTGGGAGTTAAATTATTTTATTAATAGTTTCTATCAATGATATTTTACTCATTGGAAATGAAATACCAGTCTTATAGTATATTAAAGAATGGTTGAACAAATGATTCTCTATAATGGAATTATGTGATGTGTAATACATTATTGGGATTGAGATAAACCATGATATATCCATGTGAATATTCATCATAATTCAAGTTATATATATTCACTATATATTGTAGATATTTAGTATGGAACATTCCAAGATGAGATTATTTCCAATGTCACATGAAATTCATCTTTCTAGGAAAATGTTTCCTTTAACACATGAGGAAAGAGATAGAATTTCATGAATTACATATGTGTTAGTGATTATTTTTTCCAAGTATTCTATTCTATGTATTAGGATAGATGTCACCTATGCATTATGTGTGGTTTGAAGATATCAAGCTAACCCGAGTGACTGCCATTGGGTGGTAGTCAGGACTATCATTAACTACCTATGGAATATTAAGGATATATTGATGGTACATAGAAGATATGATGAACTAGTCATATGATAATATTCATATTCTACTATAACAATATATCAAAATGATATGAAATCACAAAAGGGATACAACTTCCCTTTGAATGGAGGTGTTGTGAGCTAGAAGAGCTCAAAGTAGGTTGTGGTCACAGATACTACTATAGAGCCCAAGTACATTGTATATTCTAAGGAAGTTAAATATCAAGTATGGATATGAAACTTATTCTAAGAAATATATTTGGTACCTATAAGTAAATATCCCATAACACTCTATTGTTATAATACTACATTGGTGGCTCCCACAAAGGAGTAAAGGTCATATCAACTAGTGAAGAACATTATTCAGAAGGATAATATCTTGAAGGATTTTTCAGAGAGATATTTGGTTATAGTTATTATTATTTAAATCAAATAAAACATGGATAAACCCTTGAATAAAGCTTTTAATTAGAAAAAACATAACTGTCATGTGAGGTCTATCGGATTGAAAGTCATATGCAGTTGGCTCCAGTCCAAGTTGGAGCTTATTGGTGTTCGTGTCCTAGGTCAACCTATTTGTACATAGACAACATATATATTATATTATTTGAATATTAATATCATCTTATTAAATATTTTTCATTTTTCTACATGAATTTAATGTAATAATTACCAATGGTATTTTGTGCACTGATAAAGTCATATTAGTTCCCCGCTATGATGACAACCATAAAGTGTTATGATGATATTCTTATATATATTTATATGGACAATAACATTATATGATGGTAAACATATAATGCGATAGTTATGTCTGAGTAATATTATGTGGATGAGTATTCTTCTCTTGAAGTTCACACTTAGTAATCTCCAATATGGGAGATTATGAGAACAGACCTATCTGTAGGATTTCAGATTATTTTTGTGTCATTGGATATTATTATCTATGAAAATGTGTAATGGTCCTTATACTAAAATATTATCATTAATCTATATCATGGAACATGAACTAAGACTTACTAGAAAAATTATCATGTCATATGTTGGTGGGAAGAAGGGTACATTAGGTGCATCACGAATTCCATGTTATTAATTGATAATTTGAGGAAGGATTTTTCCATATATCTTTATGGAAGTTAATATATTATCCCTTTGATTATAATAAAACTGTAAAATTAAACTCCATGGACAAGGTGTACTGAAGAATTTATTTCATATAGTCAGAGAAAGATGTATCTAGAACATTTGTTTAATGCATGGTTGTGAAACTTTCATAATAAGATATTGAGTCCAAGGGATTATATTACACAATGAGAATTAGTATTTGGTTATTGTCTTTGAGGCATTAATTTATTTCTCTTAGGTTCCTTGACCCATTTTTATATAGTAATCTTCATATTTAAGCAATCCTATCTAATTCCAACAAAAAAATCATGAAGGGTCACACACTAATTGTTTTTATTGATCTTCATTAAATTATATTTGAGTTTATTTAATGGAATAAATAACATTCCCAAGACCGAGGAATAATTTTTATTCACATTTTATCGATCCCAAATATTTATTAATGAATGAAATGCTTAAAGTATTTATTCATTTTTTTCATTATATGCTAGAGGATTTCATATGGAATAATATTGTTCTCGGTAACAAATATTAATTTACCAGATGGATAAATAATATTTATTATTTCGAAAGTTAGAACACACCAAAAAATAATAATATAATTATTATTTATATTATTGGCAAGGGGTTTAATAAATATTTGTTGGCGCCAAAATTTGGAACAAAGTAAAAGGCCCCAAGAAAGCCCCATCTAATGCCTCATGAAGCCCTTTCATGGGGGACCCCAGCACTGCAGCTGTCACGAAGAAAAGGAGGAGGGAGGCTCCACGAACGCATTTGACGTTCGTGAGCCTACCACGAAGTAAAGGAGGCGGGAGGCTCCACGAGTGCATTTGACATTCACGAGCCCGCAGCGAAGCCAAGGAGGCGGGACGCTCCGCGAACCCATTTGATGTTCACGAGCGTTCCGCGAAGCCCCCCAACCCCTCTTCAAGCCGTGTGAGCCCTGATCTATGGCGCCCCTTGCCTATAAATACTAGGCTCCCCTTGAGCACTGGAAGATGGACAATCCGACCTTTCAGATTCTCATCTCCCGAATCTCGAGGCACTCTTCCGCTCAGAGAACCATGAGTTGTGCAAGGTACTTTTTCTTCGTGAAGTGCCTCCCCATTGTCTCATTTTGATCCTCTCTTCCGAGAGGGAGGTCTTTTGTGAAGCCTAAGGGATTTCATGAAGGAAGGGAATCCCAAAGGGGACCCAGGTCATCGTGGAGAGTTTATGCTTCGCAAAGTACACTTCATGTACACTTGATCCATTTACTAAGGCAGGATCATTGTACCTCGTGAGGCACATTACTTCTCAACACCTTTCTCCGCGAGGCACCTTTGCTCCGTGAGGCTGTGCTCCACAAATTCCCTTCCACTTTGTGAAGCTCCTCCCATATGCACCTCTGCCCCCTGCTAAGGCTAAGGCACCCTACTTCGCGAAGCACCCCCCATTGCAAGTGCCCTCCGTCACTCGGATCAACAGATCTCCACAAGGCCCCTGCCTATAGACCGCTATTCTTGGAAAAAAAATTCTTGTATGACACTCCAGGTTAGAATTTGTGATTTCAAAGTCCCTCGGACGATACTGCTTGTATCTTTGCTGTGGCTAATGCTTCTTCGCATAGGCATGCTAATGTCTATTGCTTCTTTGCATATCCATGCTAACATGGACCCCTCGATGGTTCATTCCACGATACCCCCTCAATATGGGCTTGTCGATGCCTTCCCACCCACAAGGAGCAGAGGGTATCGGTTATGTTATTCCGATGGGTGCGGAGCAAACCCACCTCATCTGAGCTATAGTATGTTAAACTTCCAAGCACCCTCGTCCTCAACACAATACGTAAAACTGTGACCTCACCCCATGATCTGCACACAGGGTCCCACCGTCTAGGACACTCTCCACACCCCATGGTCTCCACATGGGATGATATCCTTCTTATTGGAGTGGAGTTTTTCCTCGGGGAAGGGCATCCATCTTGGTATAAGCCCCTAGATTTTCCTGCAGGAGGCGGCACCCCGGGCCCTCCTCACTTTCCCGGTGCCAAGGCCAGTGGAGGGGGTGATAGGGCATAGGGCCTCCACCCTGGAGTAAGTCCCAGTCCCCCTCTCCCGCTGCACATTGTCACCTTCGGGCCTCTATCCTGGAGTAAGCCCCGAAACTTCATGGGCTGCTCCACGTGTAAGCCCCACTCCACATCCCACGGATGCACCTTTCATGATGTGATCGTCAGGTCTCTGTTGCCTCTTGTTTCTCACACTGAGCATGACTCACGTGGGCTTAAAGTAAGCATCAACAATGACAACACCCTCATCCCACATGATGTTAAACTGTATTCTTGAACTACAAGGACTTTGATCCATGTTAAGGAATGGTATGTATGAATCCTCCATGAGGTTCAAGCCCAACAACCATTGGCCCCGACCATCTCTGTGTCAGTGCGCCAAGCCCCATTACTACCCTGGGCAGACTAGTGTGTAAGACCCACACACCACATCCTAAGCTTTGTGGTCTTTGATCCATGTCAAGGCACTGTACGTAGGAAGCCTTATGAGGTTCAAGCCGACCACCCGGTTGTTCTGAGCCCTTCACGTCGGTTCACCCCCGTCCCGCATGATGTTAATCTGCATTCCAATCCAGTGGTAAGCTGTTGTGACCCATCCTAAACTAAATGTTCTTTGATCCATGTCAAGTAATGGTATGTAGGAAGCCTCCATGAGGTTCAAGAACATAATCCACCTGGACCAAGGTCCTTATTCACTTCGGTTTACTAATGAAACCATATAAACTATGTGGTCGTTGATCCATGTCAAGGCATGGTACGTAGGAATCCTTCTTGAGGTTCAATCCCACCATCCAGTTGTCCTGATACTCCTTCATGTCGGTTCAACAGCCCCTTTTCTACCTGAACTACGTGGTCTTTGATCAATTTCAAGTCATGGTATGTAAGAAGCCTCACGAGGTTCAAGCCCATAACCCATCGGACCAAGGTCCATCTTCACGTCGGTTTGCCGAAACACACCCATCCCAAACTATGGGGACTTTGATCCATGTCAAGGCATGGTACGTAGGAAACCTCCATGAGGTTTAAGCCCGCCACCAGTGGACCCTCGGGTTCACCTTCACGTTGGTTTGATGATGAAACCCATCCTGAACTACAGGGACATTGATCCATGCCAAGGCATGGTACGTAGAAAGCCTCATGAGGCTCAAGCCCAAAACTGTCATCCATCCTAGATCTTACCCAGGATGCCACATCTTAGTGAAATCATGCCACTTCATTCCCCTCCACAGAATTTGGGGATCCGCCCATATGTTGGCCCCAATATCAGTGTCCCCGCCCCCAGGGGGTTCTTTAATAAGATCCACTCTAATCAGTGTTATGATCTGTCTGATCCATCCCCGCTGGATGTTAAACTCACAGCATACCTTGTGTTAAACATGGGAAGCTGACGAAATTCTCAGATACATGCCTATGGAATACGATTCTCTTTATTTGATGTGGGATTCCTTGGGTTTTCACGCCCTCAAGAATCCCTATAATAAGGGACAGAAGAAAGACGCACCATTCCCCAGAGTCCAGACACACTAGTCATGGACAACGTGACTACTCCCCTAACCGAAGGTTGTTTCCCGGACCGGACCCCTTGGAATGTCTAGAAACAAATAGCGTAATTAACTGGTGTCCATGAACATATGGTGCTAGGAAGAGTTTCACAAACAACGTATTAAATCTACGAGGGAGACCCGAACTAGGTGACGAGTTCTAAGGAGGAATCCATAGAAGGAAGAACCGACATCCCATCATCCCGTTTTGATCAAGGATCAGATGTCCCTGAAAAAATAGAAAATGTCGCCCACTTTGGAAAGTGGGAATGCGGGGCAACAAACAAAAATGTCGCGACCGTCGCACCCAAGCAGATTAATTCTCATGCCCCAGCAAAAGCGTCAGAAATATAAATGGTGAACCCAATGTGAAGTTCTTATCCTCAATATGGAGATTAGTAACGCTCAGGGAATCCATGGATTGACGTGTCACAAGATCCAACTATCTGGCGTCGGGTCCTGCCAAGAAAACAACGGGCCTGGAATGAAACTCACTAGATGTTGGGGTAGTAGAACGTTGGGCATCCCGTTTTGCGATGTTGTCAGTGTGGATCCCTCTTACCGACCATGGAAGACGGGATGGTGTTGGGGAACAAGTGGTCGATTTCTTTTCCTTTCAGCACTGACGAGTCCACCTCCCTCCTTCTCAGGAATCATGTTGCTGCTATGAGAATGTGATCACCGCCCGCCCGCCTACACAGGGGTAGGGGCAATGCCAGAACAGTTGCTCTGTGAGGATCCACTACATCTGCAACGGTGTCTGCGGGGCACCCACACCCCATCTCCACATCTGAATTCATCCAACAAAGAGTGATTAACAAACTTTTATGTCGTTATGAGGAGGAGGGTAAAATCCTGACCCAGGATATGGCCTGCCTAGACCTAGAGGTGTCCAGGCCCCGCCGTCAACGCCACCCCCAAGGGCCACGCAAGGAGCCGCTGCTCCCCACCCAACATTCAATCGTTTCGGGAGCCTATCCCCAGAGCACTTTGACGACTCCCTGCCTTATGCTCATGAGGTGGGAGACGTCCGTCCTAGCCCAATCAGAGTTTCAATCCAGGGGCTCCAAGAAAGGACCCCATCAGGAAATGTTAGAGTCGACGTCCGGCCTTGATAGAGAAGCAAGTAACCCTTGCACCTGCACTGCCAGCCCCGGCTCGCCTGACCCGACGCCAGCGTCAGGCACGGGATGAGGAGAATGCCCGCCAAGGGGCGTGAACATCGATGACTACTATAGCCTGAGCCACTGCCGACGCATATCATCAAGTCCCTGCACACACTGAGCAGGGGCATTCATACGCCCAACTGAGATTGACGCCCCAACCACCCCATGGGCAGTCTGGGTCGACTTTCCAAGTTGCAGGCACGAGCGGTGGTCGCCATGAACCAACCCACGATGATTCCACCCCATAAGGAGGTCCTCCCCATACCTCCACTACTACAAGTGTGGGTCTTCCCTGATTAGAGGCTAGCCATGGAGCTCTGCCCCATGCCACCCCCAATCAGAATGAGGGTCCTCTCTGCGGTCCAGTCTCTCTCCAATGTAGGGATCCTCCCTACGTCCTCTCTGCAGCTGGCGAAGGTCCTCCTCACCTCGGTAACAAGAAGAGTGAAGGCCAGCATCACTCCACCCGCACCAAGCATGGAGGTCCTCCCCATGATCCCGGTAGTTCCGATGGAGTTCTTACCCACTCAGGCGCTGTTCATGGAGGTCCTCCCCATGTCCCCTTCGACATTTGTCCCGGTGCTCCTTGCATCCCGGCTGTCTCAAGTGGATGTCATATCCACCCTAGCACCAGCACGGCCGAAGGACCACATGTCGGAAATCAGCCCTATCCCAAGGAGCCACCCAGGGGTAGGAAGGCCTGTCATCGTCGCCGTAAGAAGAATCCTGGGAAGGCCCAGATGGAGATCAAACCGGTCTGCTTCTCAAACTCTGGAGTGGAGTGTGACTCAGCTCAAGAACCCTCCCCTCGCTTGTCCGAGTTAAGGCCCAGAGTGGGGACAAGGTGCATCAACCTAGTACATCCAGAATGAGATGTCCATAAGATCCCCACCTCCCTATGAAGGTTCATCCAGGAGGATGAAAACTTGGTGACCCCGCAGGTTACGGTCGTGCAGTCACCACCATCATCTCCAGAAACGCTTTCTACCTCCACGAGAGATCACAAAGAGCTATTCTGGTGATCAATGGCAGGCGAGAAGCATCGCGACCAACCACCAGCAGTCCTGGCCCCTAAGCTAGGAACGGCGACCGTCTGCCCGTCCTATCGCGACGTAGCGGCCAGGTCACTGCACTCCTTAGAGGACAGCCCAAGAATCGGCGGCCAGTCGGTCCATTCTTCGTATTCTCCACCGGCCAAACTGTCATCCCAGTGGTCTGCCTCAGTACTGCAACCAGTTCCTCGACCACCCCCAGTTGGAGATTGGGGCAATCAAGGGCCAGACCCTGAAATTGAGCTGAGGAGATTCTGCAGTGTCCGTGTAGTGGACCGCTTCCCCGAGGAGTTCTGGCCCATAGCAGCGCAAGATTTCTGCATACCCGAGTCACTCACCCCAGAGGAAGTGGAGTACCTTCACTACACCCTCTAGGTGACTCATTTTAGTTTCTATCATCAGTACGTGGTGTATCCAAGGAGTCAAGTGCATTTTGAGGACATCAGCAAGCAGTGTCGTCTAGTCAATCTGGCTACACTCCCGGTGGCCCAGTGCCCTGAGTCACCAGGTCGTCATGAGTCCCTCCAGCAGCAATGCATTCATAGTATTAAGGTACTCCGAAAAATCATTAGAGAAGAAACCCCCCATGTGCAAGTCTGTGGTTGGAGGCAGTATGCTGCCCTCCTCTTTATCCCTAACCGACAGCAGCCCGAATTGCTATGAGATATTGAGGAGATTCCCCCAGGAAGGGTCACGGTCCACATGGCTAACATAGTGCACAATGAGGATGAGATGGAGTTTCTTGATGGAGACTTACCTTCTAAGGGTGTGCCACCACTGTTGGACCCATCAGGGAGGATCACCCATCAGCAGAGGAACCTCCTAGGTCTCCCTGCGCCCACCGAGTCGTTGCTGCTCAGCTGGAATGTCAGTAAGGGAAAAGAGCCTATCGGAGCTATCAAGTACTCTGACCCATCCACCTCAGTGCAGAAGACGGAGGAGGACCCCAAGAAGGCCACATTATGCTAGAAACTTGCTGAGCAAAAGAGGTTGGTCGAAAACTCTGGGCTGAACGTGCAATAGCGTAACGACCCGACTATGGTGATCCTAGACCGGGGCCACATGGGTAGGAACAACTTTCTGCCGGCAAGATGCCTCCAAGAAACCCTGATCATACTGCTCCTGCTGACAGGACTAATGTCAGAACTCACGGAAAGACGGCATGGTATGTCTCACCAAACCCTCCCGAATAGTGCGGCAATCTGAGGAATCCAGCTCGAGTTCCCCCAACTGCTCTGCAGACCATTCCACCAGTCACTCCATGATCAACCGAACCCATTTACCATGTCGAAGAGCCCAAAAATACACTCATGGTTAGGGATCTCCATCAAGATAGGGACCCTCACCTGGACGACCTTATGGCGGCACTCATTACCTACCTTGAGGATTTGGAAATGCGGCAGGTGGCAATCCCACCAGATGGTAAGCCATACCCGGCGTGGGTGTATGATATGTCGGCACCCCTGGGTTTCGGGAATCCCACCTTCTACGGATTTAATGGTATGGGGGACCCGGCACAGCATCTGGCCCACTTCAAATTGAGGTGTGATCCCATGTTAGGTACTCCAGCGCAGCAAGAGGCTGCCAAGATCCGTTGTTTTGTTCAGACACTAGAGGGGCCGACATTCTTCTAGAATAGCTAGCTCCCTGTCGGATCTGTGACTAGTTGGGAGGACCTTTGCAAACAGTTCCTCTACCAGTTTAGCTCTACCACCAAGAAGACCATCATTTTAGACCTCTTCAAGTGAAAGCAAAGGCATGATAAGCGAGTCGCATACTTTATCGCCCTGTTGAAAGGGCTTACATACACCCTCAACATGCCACTGACTCAAGAGAAATTGCTGATGATGTGCATAGAGAATGTAAAGATGGAACTGTTTCCCTCTATAATCACTCAGAACTATCCCAGAGGGTTCCGAGACTTCTCAAATAAGGCCCAGCACCTTGAAGAAGCCCTACAATAGTCCATGCAGGCACGCCCGTTGCCCCCGGAAATCCTAACAAGGAGAGCTGCTAGAGCTGAGCCCACCGCCATGGCCCTAATATAGGCCCCCAGATAGCTAGAGTTTATACCAATAGCACCAGCACTGCAGCCTCACATAGTTCCTCCACCTCAGGTACAACCTCCTGCCCAGCAGCGACCGCCTCAGAATTGGCAGGCGGCTCCGCGTAATGCACCACCACCACCTAGGTGGGACAATCCTGGTCCACCTCCTCAAAATTCCCCTCCAGCTCCACATCAAGTCCAGGCTCCAAGGGCTCCCTATCCAGAAAGAAGACACCATAATTACTCATTCATCCCTAATCAGGTCCCTATTTACTTATATAGTGCCCAAGAGGAGGGGATTGTATGCTTGCCTGAGTGCAGAAGGTGGTAGAGGCAAATCTCACCGATCACCCAAACTACTGCCCCTATCATCTGATTCTGGGGAACACGCTCAAGCAGTGCTATGTGTTTAAATATTGGCTCCCAGACCAAGTCAATAACAATATAGTCAGGTTGGGCCCGGCTCTGGCACAAGTGGCGGGTGTCTTTTTAAGGTCCGAAAGCGGTAGCGACGGTGAAGGTGAGTGGCAGCAGGTTCCTAGCCGCGGATCCCAGAAGTACGATGACTGGATGGCTTATAAAATGGTTTCTCTTTCCCATGTCATTATTCAGGAATGCCTGAATCAGTATCAGCCTTCAGATGTTGTGGCCATCACTTCTACGTCATCATCTCAGCTGACCTCTTCCCAGAAGAGCAAGCAGCGGCGGCGCAAGTAGAAGCAACGCGCTCTACCAATGTCATCGTCGTCTCTCTCTCAGTGACTTCATGCCCCCTGAGATGGGTATCCCTCCCAGAATTTGAATAGTGGTGGATGATTCTTTGAGTCAAATTCAAGGATACGCTTTGGTTAACACCATCAAGTTGGTAAACCCTTATATGACACCCAACTAGGGGAAACACCAGGCGAACCTCCCCCAATGTCCCCAGCCGACGTCAGCGTCGGTGGGGCTGCGACTAAATGGGTCACCAGGGCACGTCAGTCGGTATCTCTAGCCTGGCCATGCATTCCACTGAGACCAGACAGCAGGCCCAGCGCAGAGCTCAGCACGTGAAGCCTTTTCATCTGGTGTCGTCAGGTCTGCCTCCACCACCATTTGTGCTATTGGATCAGGCAAAGCCACCTCGATTGTACAGTGACCATCTTCTCCCCACTACAGGTTGACATAAGGTTCCCAGACCTCATCTAGCAGCTACACTTTAGGCTTGGACTAGTGAGCATAGGGATATGCCAAGCACCAGTCAGTCGCCAGTCCAGCCAACAGGGTCCGTCGTGCCTCCAATCACAGAGCGGCCTCATATAAGTAGAAGTCTACTCCTGTCACAGAATTATGATGTTATAAAGCATATATCTAGCATCCCAGTGAGGCTTTCCATCCTCGAATCCCTTTTCTTGTTGTCAGATATGCGTGAGGCCCTCGCTGAGGCTTTAAGAAGCCCCCTCCAGTTTCAGACTGAGGTAGCAGCTGCCGAAGCCTTCCATGAGGAATCAGTTGGGACTGTTGAATGCCAGGCCTTCATTTAATTCTCCAGAGAGGATAAAGGATCTCCCATATAGGGGCGCATCCACCCGTTTCACATCACCGACCAATTAAATGGTGTTGAGGTTCGCCGCTGTCTCATTGACACCAGCTCTGGGATCAGCCTTATCCCGATGTGAATGCTGCAGAAGCTAGGGTTATCTGAAGATGACCTGACTCCCTCTGATTTAGGGATCCAGAGATATACCAAGACATAGAAGACCCCGATCTTCAAGATCTGTTTGAAGACCCAATTAGGTGGCCTAGTTTCCAGTACTGAATATATGGTTGTCTCCCAGGACACCGCATATAATGCATTGATGGGTAGTCCATGCCTCCACCTGCATGTGGCGGTCCCCTCATCGTATCACCAATTCCTAAAGTACTCCATTAATGGTCGATTAGGCATACTCCAAGGTGATGCATCTCTTTTCGCCTCTTGTGAAGCCCGTTATCTGGATGCAGACTATTATAAGATCTTGGATAAGCAGATTCTAGCAAGTGATGTTGAACCCTCCCCGGTCACTAGTGACCCCTGGTAAGGTCTGGACAACGCCTATGTCTTCCCAATTCATCTATTGGAGTCCACGACCCCTTACATGGGGCAATGCTTTGTTGTCTCGGGTACGAGAGGATGGCATGTTCCCAAGTCCAAGTAATGATGGGAAATCACCTCATACTCCTACACAAACTAGGCTCATGTGATCCTAGAACCTCCTACCCCTGTACGGTACCGGGATATTCACCCAATGGCGATGATAGTACATCATACGTGTCTTTTTCACCAGGCTGGGATTAACTGGATCAAGCCGACGCACCTCTATTGCTTTGACATCATCAAGCATGGCTCTATGGGAAGAAGGCCGGATGGGATTGGATCAAATGCCTTCATCGCTATTGTCTCAGTGGCGCATGAGTCTTATGATGTGATGACCAATGTCGCTCAAGCCGACACCAGCCTCCCGTCGGGGTCTAGTGGCTCGGAAGAAACATCCCCCTTGGACGATTCCTCTATAAGTAGAGAAGAGTATCTAGAGGATGCTCCCCCTACCTTTTAAGAAGGCGTCTCTACCACGATCGATGAACTGGTACAGGCGAACCTTGGTAGCCAGGCAGATCTGAGACCCACACTGATCTTTGTTGTCATGTCCCTCGGGGAGCAGTAGTGGTACGCAGACTTCCATAAATAGCATCGCGACATGTTCGCCTAGAGTTACGATGGGATGCTAGGACTAGATCCTCAGGTGGTCATCCACCGCCTTGGTCTCCCGAAAAACCATCATGGGTTCAAGAAGCCTCCCAGAAAAATGCACCCTTCCCATGGTTCCATGGTTGAGGTCGAAGTTGACAAGCTTATAAAAACCAACTTCGTTAAGGAGGTCCAGTACCCTAAGTGTCTAGCCATCATTGTGCCAGTCAAAAAGAAGAACGGACAGATCAGAGTCTGTATCGATTTCTAAGATCTCAATTGTCACTGTCTGAAGGATGATTTTCCCCTACCGGTAATAGAATTATTGATCGATGCTACGACCAGGATCGAAGCCCTCCCATTCATGGACGGTTATTCTGGATATAATCAGATCCAGATGGCCCCTGATAATGAGGAGTCTACTGCTTTCTGGGCATCCCAAGGCAATTTTTGTTACCAGGTTATGCCCTTTGTCTTGAAGAAAGTAGGTGCCACCTATTAGTGGGACATGCATCACATATTCAGGCCAATCTTGGGAACATTGTTGGAATTCTATGTGGATGATCTGGTGGTCAAATCTTTCCAACACCAGGACCATCTCAAGGACCTTGAGAAAGTGTTTGGTTACGTCAGTTCCCGCCACCTGAAGACGAACCCATTGAAGTGTGCCTTCGGGGTCACTTCTGGGAAGTTTCTTGGCTTTTTTGTCAAGTACTGAGGCATTGAGATCGACCCAGAGAATATCAAGCCCATCAGCCAGATTCCTCCCCCAAGCAATATTCGGGAGCTTTGAGGTTTTCAAGGCCACTTAGCCTACATACGTCGATTCATTGCGAATATGGCGGGCAAGTGTAAGCCCTTTTCTCAGATCATGAATAAGAAAACCACCTATGAATGGGACGAGGAGTTCCAGGCCGCCTTTGAAGAAATCGAGCAATATTTTCTCTAGCCTCCAGACTTGATGCCACCCATCTCTGGTAGGCCTCTAATCCTATATGTCACTGCCCTGGACCAATCTCTCTGTGCCCTTCTCACCCAGAAGAACAACGAGGGGATAGAAAATAGTCTCTACTACCTCAGCCGCATGCTTCTTGATACTAAGACTAGATACTCCCCTATTGAGAAGAGCTGCCTTGTGCTCGTATTCGCTGTGCAGAAGTTGTGGCATTACCTGCAGCACCACGAGGTACAGTTAGTCTCTCGGGTAGACCCACTGAAGTACATTCTAAATCACCCCATGTTGACCGTCCATCTAGTGCGGTGGGTAGTGATTCACCATTAGTTTGACATCAGGTTTGTGCCCCAGAAGGCTATCAAGGGGAAGGCATTGGCAGACATTCTAACTGCCCACCCAACATCCGCGGACTAGTCCCTGGACATGGATTTTCCTGATGAGGCAATCCTCTCGGTCGATCATGCCATCCCATGTTTGGAAATGAACTTCGATGGCACCTCCTAGAGCCCCACTGGTAGGAGGCTCAATGATACTAGGCTCACCAGAGTGGGACTGGGTATCATCTTCATTACCCTGGAACAAGTGATTCTGTTGTACTCGTTCTTGTTGTCAGAAGGCTGCACCAACAACGAGGTGGAATATCAGGCTCTCATCACTGGTCTCGAGTTGTCCCTTGAGATTGATATGCCCCATTTGCATGTGAAAGGGGATTCTGAGCTGGTCATCAAGCTGGTCAATGGTGACTATGTTGTCAGGAATCCAGAGCTCGCGCCGTTGTTGGAACACACCCTCCATCTAATGGCCCAGTTCCCTTCTCAGTCGGAGGTTACCCATGTCCCTCGGTCAGATAATGGTCGAGTGGATGCTTTTGTTGGCCTCACAGCATCACTCACAGAGCCCGAGTAGGATTACCTGATTATACATGTGGCACACTGGAGATTCATTGCTCCCGTCACCCCAGAAGATGATGACGGCCTGCGAGTAAGCCATCTTACCACTGAATCCTCCATATCATGACTGCTAAGCTCTCCAGATGTAGTGGTTGAGATGAATTCTGACTGGAGGGCCCCTTTTTTCAGGTATCTCCTAAATGGTTGCCTCCTGGCTGGTCCAACCGAGCGCAAGCGAATTCGATACCGCGCGCTGCAGTTTACCCTCCAGAGTGGTCCTAGTCTTGAGAAGATTTTCTATAATCATAGTTTTGATGGGGTTCTCCTCCATTGCATTCAAGGAGTTGAGATTACACAGGTCATGCAAGACGTTTATGTCAGTTCCTGTGGTTCCCACCAGGCTGGGCCAAATCTATCCCATCATATCCAGAGGCTGGGGTACTTCTGGCCCTCTATGATCCATGATTGTTTTGAGTTTGCCAAGAGATGTAATGTGTGCCAAGTGCATGCTAACTTCCTGCATCGGCAACCAGAACCTCTCCACTCCACCAAGTAGTCATGGCCATTTACGGTGTGGGGACTTGATGTCATGGGGCCATATCCACCGGCAATAGATTTCCAGTGCAGGTTCATCCAGACCGCCACATATTTCTTTTCCAAGTGGGTGGAGGAAATTCCGCTCAAGGAAGTCAAGGCACGTTCCATCGTTGACTTCATGAGCTCCAATATCATCCACTAGTTTTGAGTTCCTCACGTTGTCCTCACTAATAACGGCACTAAATTCTAAGCAGTCGAGCTGAAGAAACTGTACGCCAAGTACAATATTCGTTCGAACAAACCTCCTTCTATCACACCCAATAAAATGGACAGATTGAGGCGTTCAACAAAACCATCTCTAATATTCTACAGAAAATGGTTGGCCAGAACAAGAAGAGCTGGCTGGATAAGCTCCCCAATGCTCTCTAGGCTTATCGTACGACGACTCGTAACTCCACCCAGGTGACCCCGTAATCCCTAGTTTACGAAGCTGAGGTTCTCCGGCCCATCGAGATCCAGCTGCCTTCATTGCATACTGCAGTCTATGACCAGAAGGTTCCAGATAAGGTGGCTGAAATCCATCTATCTGAATTGGAAGCACTTGATGAGAGCAGGTTCCATGCCCTGCACAATCTGGAAAGGCACCAGAACAAGATGGCTAGAGCCTTCAACAAGAAGGTTCGCCTCTACTCTCTTTTGCAAGGCGACCTAGTACTGGCCCTTCGAGCGACAATGATCCCTGGAAGGAAACCACCCAAGTTGGATCCCAAGTGGGAAGGACCTTACATAGTCCACAGGGTTTACCCCAATGGAGCATACTCCTTGGTGACCATGGATGGTGAGCGTATAACTCCTCCCACCATTGCCAAATTCCTTAAGAAATAATTTTCCTGAGCCTCATGGTCCTAAACGACCTTAAACTGGATGGTCCTCCACGACCTTAAATTGGATGGTCCTGCAAGACATTAAACTGGATGGTCCTGCATGACCTTAAAATGGATGGTCCCACATGACCTTAAACTGTCCAGCCCTACATGACTTTAAACTACTCATCGTCCTGAATGACGTTAAACTACATCTTTATAACTATGTGTGGCTTGATTACCATCCTCATGGGATACGTAGGAATGCTCAGACGCTTCATTGTGAGCACAGTCCCAAACTCTTCTCTTCAACTATCCCCCCTGGGTATAGTTTTCTTGGATTATCCTTGCATGATATGGTGTAGGCTTCCATAGCCCCACTCATACAAGGATTATAAGGGTCACACCTTGTGCCTTCTCCAGTTCTTCTATCCTCCCACGTCTTCACCACACTACATTAAACTGCATGGCCTTTAAGAACTATGTATGGATTGATTCCCATCCTTATGGGATACGTAGGAATGCCCAAACATTTCATCTGTTGACCCACCACAAATGCCAGAGTTTTACCCTTGGGTCAATACATGTGGCAGGGGTGCAAACTTTTTCCCCAATTCACGTCGAGCTAGCCTCGATCCGACCGCACGCCCCGCCCCCTGGAGACGTTCGTCACTTTCATATATGGGTACAACTATGCTTCACCCACTCCTTGACTGGGATTCCAACACCTTCGCCGTCCAGAAGGGACCTTCAATGGTATGAATTCTAGGCCTAAGGGATCTCTCTTACCACTTTGGGCCAACGCCCTCGAGGATGTCAAGCAAAAAATCGATACAAATCTCACGTTTTGAATATGGTCAGCGGTCGATGCTCATTTGTTGCTCCTAATGCTGTGTTTCGAACATGGTCAATAGCTATCATGGATCATTAGGTCCACACTAAGATGTCCCAAACATTGAGTGTAGTGGTTCATTCTTCCCTTTTGTATCTCCAAGCAATGAACTTCCTTCGGGCGATGCCAACCCTCAGGCCCCTTGGCCTTTTCAGGCCCCTGGCCCAGGTTATCTCTTATGGGATTGTACGATATGGTGTGGTATTACGTCCTCCTTCTTGTTGGGTTGTTGGTTATGCCATACAAATCCTTGGATTAGACACCTTACCCTGGCCCTCGTCCTCACTACAAGATGTTAAACTGCTTGCTGGTATGGCCTCCCTGACTGAGACCTAGCCTCAGGCCCCTTGGCCTTCTCAGGCCCCTGGCCCCCGTCCTCACTACATGATGTTCAACTAAAAGTTGGTCAGGCCTTCCTGACCAAGGCCCAGTCTTCAGACCCTTGGCCTTCTCAGGCCCCTGGCCCTCGTCCTCACTGCAAGACGTTAAACTGCAAGCTAGTCAAGCCTTCCTAACCAAGGCCCAGCCTCAGTCCCCTTGGCCTTTTCGGGCCCCCATCCTAGGTTCACTTTTACGGGAATGTATGGTGTAGTGCGGGATTACATCCTCATTCATGTTAGTTTATTCACCATGCCATACACCTCCCTTGTTTGGGGGTATCCTACTCCCCTCCTCGTCCTGCATGATGTTAATCTGCATATTGATAAATATGTGTGGCTTGATTCCCATCCTTATGGGATACATAGGACCACCCGAATGTCTAGACTTTGGGTCCAACCCCATCTCCCAAAAATATCCATTTAACCTTGGCCCCTTGGCCTGCCCTTCCCTGGATAGAGTAGTATGTGGCATGGTATGGGATTAGGTCCTTGTTCGCATCGGGCATGTAATGACCACTCCATGTACCTCTCCCTCCTGAGCCACCCCATTGACCCTCTTCGGTAGTTCACTGATGTTCCTAAGGATACTCTGGTTTAGTGCGTATAATGTCGGACTCTGGTCGGACATGCTTCCACCCGCTTTTTAGGCTTTGTGTTTCTCTTCATTAGGGCTCCCATCACCTTTCACACCTGAAGGGACCCCGAGTGGCATAGATTCTATCCCTAAAGGCTCTCCTACCATTATGGGCCCTGAGTGGCATGGATGTTAGGCCTACGGGCTCTCCTACAGTTATGGGCCAATTCCCCTGAGGGTTGTGGAAAAAAATGATACAAATCCCGCATTGAGAATATGGTTAGAGGTCGATGCTCATTTATTGTCCCACTTCAGGCTAACGCGATATGGATGTTGCGTTTCCACCATGGTTAACAGTTATCCTCCATCACCATGCCAACTCCATTAAGCCCAAAATTTTGGTTACATGATTCATATCCTTCTCCACCTCATCATTTCCAAGTAGAACTTCGAAACTCTTGGAACTATTCCTTAGTGTGCATCCGCGCGTTGGGAGGACCAAAGCCATGATAGGGGTGTCATTCGGGGCTCCGCACCGATTTCCCTTTGGCGTGCATTCCAGGTATTACAAATACATCTTCCTCCCTTGTTTCCCACACCAAGTTTAACTCATGTGGGCTTAGGGATCAGGTTGAGGTCTGCATTTACTTGGAGGGTTTTTCCCCTCGGTCCGAGCTCTGAGACCATAAACTAAGATCTCATTCAGAACTACGTGATTCTTGATTCCCATCCACATAGGATACGTAGGACCACTCGGACATCTCTTTTTCAGGTCCAGCTCATTTGGGAGCTAGTTTCTCCTTCCCCTTTCAATCTTACCTCTATGTAGGCCCATTGGCCTAATGTTCCCTTCTCGGAATGGTGTACGGTGTGATAACAGATGATTTTCTCATTCACGTTTGGGATGTTATATTGCACCTTACACATTCCCCACCTAGCATTGTCTCTTCTACGTCTGTGCTGCGTGATGATAAAATGCATGCTTGGTCCCATCACAAGACCCTAAACTGTGATATTATCGTCTTGGATGCACGAAAAAAACAGAATTGCATTGTGATGACCTCATCAAAGAGGACATCACGTTGGGTATTGGTCATTTGCCATACCATTTGTCATTTCCTACCATGTCTTGATTATTATGGTGATGTCAGGGCCTACTACCCTAGGCCGGTCGCTTCACAAAAAAAACCACTCACCTTAAATTACAAACAATATTTATCAAATTCCTCTTCTTCTGGTGCGAATCCCACGCCCGCACACCCCTTTTTCCCTATCATTGGTACCTCACTATGCCCCTCTCAAGAACTACGTGTAGCTTGATCCCCATCCTCATGGGGTACGTATGAATGCATGTGTACTTTTCCTCAAGCCCATTTCAACTCTCATTTTTGGTTCCTTGACCTAAAACCTCCCCAAGGAACACATGGTGGTCGAAACCCCCGGTTCCCATTCACATCGAGATTTTTGTAATTACTCACCATGAGTCTCCCCTATTTCCTACCACCTATGTTCAGAGTTCTATGATCCTAAACTAATATATCCCTATTTTAAGGGACTATAATCCCTCTATATAATACATCTTTTTGTCGTATTCAGATGTGTTTTGACAGAGAGCCCGAATTGTGGAATTTTAATATGGAAATTCCCCTCATTCCATGTCCAAGCTTTGTGATCTCGCTATTATGATCCTCATCCTCTTACACATCCAAAATGACCCTAAAAAAACTTGTATATTAGGCCTAAGGGATCTCCATGGATTCTAGGCATAAGGGCTCTCCTACCATTTCAATCCAACGCACTTAATGATCTTTGATGACATTTGCGACAGGTCCCGTGTTTCGAACATGGTCAATGGTCAACCCTCATCTATCTGTCCCCATTCCAAGCTAACACGATGTGGATGCTACATTTCCACCATAGTTAACAGTTATCCTCCATCGTCACACCGCCATCATTATGATCCAAATCTCGAGCGTCATGATTCACACATTTCCACTCTCTCATATTCAAGTGGAATTCCGACATACTCGACTTTGTCTCTTCATGTGTCAAGGTGCACTTCATGGAAAAGTTAGAATCATTAGGCCTGTATTCACTGAGTGTCCCTTCGTCCTAACATTCCCCTTCATGTGTCAGGAAAGTCCCACCACTACTTCTTGTTTCCCACACTGAGCACAACTCATGTGGGCTTAGTGGTTTTGGTAGGATGTGTACCGACGCGGCCAGGCTTCTCAACGTCCCTCATGACATTAAACTACACTCTCAGAACTATGTATGGATTGATTACCATCATCATGGGGTACGTAGAAATGCCCAACCACTCTGCTTCGGGCCCAGCCTAATTCTGACTCTTGGTCCCTCGACCGGAAGAGTTTCCTCTGGGGGTATGTGGCGTGATTTGGACTCCAAGTCCTCATTCAAGTCGGTTTCACTACTACCACACCACATGCTCCTTGGGATCTTCCCTTTCATTCCACGTTCTATCATATGATGTTAAAATGCATGAATCCATATGTCCTCAGTTCATGACACTAAACTGTGGTTCTACCCTAAACAAGTTCATGATTCCCCATGTTAATCATGGGATGCACCAGAACCTCTGCTAGAGAGGATTTCACCTATCAGTATTGGTCTATAACTACACTATGCCTCTAGAACTATGTACTACTTGATTCCCATCCTCATGGTATATGTAGGTACACCCTGTCATTTCACCTTGGGTCCAACCCCAAGAATTGTAAGATCTTGTTCCTCCCCATTTCCAGCCCCTGGCCTGACCACTTGTGGGGAACCGTGGAACTGTAAATCTGCCCCGAACAAGTTTAGGATGCCCGAATATGACATTGGAAAGTGATTTCTTCCTTTCCAGAGAGATCCTTTCTGAAATAATGAATGATCCATGATCAAACTAATGCGCCCATCTAATGTGCTCCCACCACGGTGGAGTAATTTTGTGAGTGCTGGATTCTGTTCGAACAAACCATCACTCCACGTTCCACTCTTTGTGTGCCCCTAATTTGGACCCTCATCCTCTTTCATGTCTGGAGGAACCCCCTAATAGTACAGATGTTTGACGTATGGTCTGCCTACTGTCCTGGGCTAACATTCCGAAAGACTAATGGATGTCTGGAGGAACCCCCTAACAGTATGGATGCTCGGCCTATGGCCCGCCTACTATCCTAGGCTAACGTTCTGGAAGACTAACAGATGAAATTTTGAGTCTGGTCCTATGTTTTGAACATGGTCAATGGTCGACCCTCATTTGTTATCCCCGTTTTAGTATAACGCAATAAGGATACTGTGTTTCGAACATGGTCAACATTTATCCTTCATTGTCACGCCACCCCCACAATGTTATGAATCCTGGGTATCATGATTCACACATCCCATCCCCATCTGTTCAGATCAATTTTAGTTCCCCTGGCGTTACACTATTCATGCACAAGAGCACGTGAGGAAAATGGTAATTCAGGTGTTCTGAGAACTTCATTCTCTGGCCAGGTCTCTTCTATTTCTCGGAAATCCAGACCAGTTGTCCAAGCCCCAGACGCCCGAATCTTGATTTGCACTCCTAATTTTGGGTGGAGCGATGAGGTAGCCATCCCTTGTTTCTCAAACTAGGATTAACCCATGTGAGCTTAGAGAATGGTTGTTGGATGCTCTGCGAACATTATAAGGATCTGATAAACCAATGTGAACAACGGAACTCATGCATTCTAAGGCATTCAGACAATCAAAGCATGAAAGTACATTTGAGGGTTTTTAATCATTATAGTACCTGGGGGTTGACTCCCCCCATGTACGTATTGACCTCGTTGAAGGAGCATTGCAGCTCCTCCACCCTCTGGCTGGTGGCGTCTATGAAAACCCTGCTTTTATTACAAACTTAAACATGCTTTATTACAAAAAACATCACTTTTTAAAACAAAGAAGATCAAGAGGTTTAGTGTATTTGGGGATTAGGATCATTACATAAAAACTTAAAACATGAAATACAACATCTTTATTGAAAACTTCATTTACATGACCACTACATTCCATCGTACTTAGCATTGCATGGGATAACCTGAAGACATGCATAAGAAAAGGGTGATCTATAAAGCCCAGTAAGGGAGTACACATGGAATAACATGAGGAGTACAGTAAATGTTAGACAATAGGCATATCAATATAGAATATAAGAAACATGAACATAAAGGCATGATAAATCATGATAATCATAATATGGAAATGTGGCAACAACACTTAACATTGAATTAGCATGAGCCAAGGCTCATTGCACATAGAGCATGAGTAAATCCTCACTGCACATGAAGCACGAGTAAACCCTCATTGCACTTTAATTAGCATGAGTCAAAACTCATTGCACATGACGTATCATGATACTATACTTTACCCAATGCATTGGAGTGCTATAAGGGGGCACCCTTCTTAAACATTTCATTTCATGCAAAAGTGTGCCACATGGATCATAAAACATGGATTCATAAAACACAATTATTTATTCTAAGATAAAGGAATGTGGAATTAATACATGAAACATTATAATCAATAAGTAAATGTGCATAAAGGTTAATAACCTTGATGGAGAAATGAGCATGGTATTCACTACATAATGGCATTGGCTTAGAAAATCGGTGTGATTTCGGCAGCGTAACAGTGTGACATAAAAATTCATAAAAATGGTTGATGAGAGAGAAAGGGTTACTCATCATATTTACATGTAATGTAAAGTAAGGAGGTCATATAGATACATGTCTCAACAATTTTAATGTAATTTAGATTCAAGATTCAAAAGTATTGCTTGAATGTAAAAGAGGAGAGAGAAGTTCCTTTCGGAATTTCGGCATAGTAATGGGGGTACATGGGAGGAATTTAATGAGAGATAAAGGTTCTCCCATCATTCCAACATAAAGAGGGAAGTATGAGGGAGGTTCGCAACCGTACCCCAAAATTCATAATTGAAATTAAAAGGGAAAAACAACTTAAAGAAAATTGGACAAAAATGAGAAAGGAAGAAAAAACCCTTACTTGGAAGTGTGCTTCCAAAGGCTAGAGATAGGCTTGTGAGAGGCTTCTTGGGAGCTTGGGGAACCTTGGGAGGATTATAGAGAGAGTAGGGCAGAGGTTTAAAGAACTCCAAGGGCTTTGAGTGAGGAGGAAGTGGGAGCTTGGGTGGGTTTATATAGGAAAGGTGAGGGAATTATTTATTATTTAGGTTTGGGACCCCTTATATTAAATTAATATAAACCACAAACCATCCCATGGTTTTTGGTAAAGGGAAGAGGAAAACAATATTTTATAAGGCCAAATTATGAACTTCTTAAAATATTAAGGTTGCTTATATGGAGGTGAGTCACACTCCCATGGAAATTAATTTAAAAAGGCAAAGTGTTGAATATGTCTTGAGGGGTCCATTAATTCTTTGAAAAGTAAGTCAAACAGACCCAGAATCACATTATTTTAATGGTAAAACATATATTGTCCGACCATAAAGATTATAGTATTTTATTACATCACTATTGGGTCATTATGATGTCATAAAACACATTATATATTTAAACGGTATTTAATTTTTGCCCAAAAATTTGACTATCTCAGAAAATTATGAAAAATTCACCGTTGGATAATTTAGACATCCTGATTCCAGAAATAACATTTATTTTATCTAAATAATTTTCTAAATATGTTAATTTTCACTTTTAAAATAAAAACCGACATTTATTGAAAATTCACTGGTTTTGACAGAAATGGATTTCAAACCATAATAAAGAATTTAATTGCATTCATAAAATTATAAGCTCATTTATATTTAATAAAAATTAATTTAATAATATTATTATTATTTTATTAAAATATTATTTAATTCAAAAATCCCTTAATTTAATAAAATTGATTTGTTAATTAAATAATAACTAAAAACACCATTTGTACTTTAAAAACTATTTACAATGTATCAAAAATGACTAGAAATTATATTCATTATTATATACAAAAATAATTTACATGAACATAATACTACTTATTTGTTACATAACCCCTTAAAACAGCCACATAAGACCTAAAGGTAAGGTGTGTGATGGTGACAGACTCTTGGGGTGGCTCGGATAACATCGCCCGAGTGGTAATTTAAATCAACTTCACTTTTCCCATAGACGGTCAGGTTCAAGATAGACATGATGAAGCTCATCTTGGGCTTGGTCAAGGGCGAATCCCAAAGATGCCACCTCTTTTCTGAGCTCTGACAAATGGTCTTCGTATGGGGCAATTCTACTGGATGATTCCATCGCTTCCTTTGTCTGAGTAAATTGGATTTGTTAAAGTCCTATATTTATACTAATCATATGATCACTGTTCAACGGCTATATTAGCAACTGTAAAAATTATTAACATAAAACCAAAGAAGTTGACATTTTATATTAACATAAAGAGACATTTAATTATATCAAGATGGATTTCCATTAATGAAACTTTAGGTCGTTACAATATTCCCCCCTTAAGAAATTTTGCCCTCGAAATTTTCCTTTTCCCACACTAAAACAAATCTGGGTAACTCAGCTTCATCATATCCTCTGATTCCCAAGTTGCTTCTTCAAATTTGTGGTTTCTCCATAACACCTTAATGAGGGGCATTGTCCTATTTCGTAGAAATTTTTATCTACGATCTAAGATCTTCACTGGTTGCTCCTCATAAAAAAGATCATCTTCCAATTGTACCACCTCAAAAGAGAGTACATGTGAAGGGTCTGGTATGTACTTCCTTAAGAGGGATACATGAAAGACATCATGTACGTTGGACATAGTAGGTGGAAGCGCTAGTCGATAGGCCACCACCCCGACACGATCAAGAATCTCAAAGGGGTCGATGTACCTTGGACTTAACTTCCCTTTCTTTCCAAACCTCATGACCTTCTTTCATGGAGATATGCGTAGAAACACCATGTCTCCAACTTTAAACTCAACGTCTCATCGACGATTATCTGCATAACTCTTCTGTCGACTCTGGGCTGCCTTGATATGCTGCTGAATGGTTTTCACCTTCTCCACCATTTCTTGGACCATTTCTGGTCCAAGCAGCTTACGTTCACTGACCTCATCCCAACATGTCAGTGTTCTGCACCTTTTCCCATACAGGGCTTCATATGGTGGCATTTGGATGCTCGAGTTGAAACTATTATTATAAGAGAACTCAACCAGAGGAATATGTTGATCCCATACTCCTTTAAAGTCCATTGAGCATGCTCTCAACATATCCTCAAGTGTTTGGATAGTCTACTCGGATTGGAAGTCAGTTTAAGGATGATAGGTTGTACTAAAGTTTAGTTCAGTATTTAGAGCATGTTGAAGACTCTTCAAAAACGTAGAGGTGAATCTTGGATCTCGGTCAGACACAATAGATAGTGGTACTCCATGAAACCTTACCACTTCCCTGATATATATCTGTGCCATTTGATCCAAAGAGAAATCCTCCTGAATAGTAATGATGTGTGCAGTCTTTGTAAGACGATCCACAACAACCCAGATTGCATTGTTGCCTTTGGATGTCCTTGGAAGTCCGGTGACAAAGTCCATGGTGATGTTCTCCCATTTCCATTTCGGTATGGGCAATGGTTGCATCATCCCCTTAGACTTCTTCCTCTCTGCCTTCACTTGCTGACACACCAGGCACTTTAATGTATATTCAGCGATCTCCTTCTTCATATTATCCCACCAAAAGTTTTCTTGGAGATCTCGATACATCTTTGTGCTACCTGGGTGAATAGATAAATTTCAACTATGTGCATCATCCAAAAGTTACTTCTTCAGCTCCAGACCTGATGGAACACATAGTATTTTCCCAAACCGCACAATTCCTTATTCATTAACGTTAAACTCCGAGGATTTCCCCTTTTTTATAGCTTCCACTTTTTCTTGAATTCCCACATCATCCTTTTGAGCATCCTTTAACCTTTCCAAAAGAGATGGTTGAGAAATAATTTATGAAAGGATTGATGATGTTCCCTTCTTTATGATTCCCACGTCTATCTTCATCAAGTCTAATAAGATTGGATCCTTCTCAATTCTCATCATTGATAGAATTGTTGGGTCTTTTCTACTTAGGGCATCTGCCACCTTATTCACTTTCCCAGGGTGGTAATGTATTGAACATTCATAATTCTTGATGAGATCTATCCATCTCCTCTGGATCATATTATGCTCTTTCTGTGTGAATATATATTTAAGACTCTTGTGGTCAGTATATATCTCACATTTCTCTCCATAGAGATATTGCCGCCGAATTTTCAAGGCAACGATCATCGCCGCCAACTCCAGATCATGTGTTGGATAGTTTTGCACATGGATTTTCAACTGCCTTGAGGCATAGTATATAACATTATCATTCTGCATCATCACACATCCTAATCCCTTCTTCGAAGCATCACTGAATACCACAAAAAGTTCCCCACTTGTGGGTAAAGTGAGCACGGGCGCAGTGATAAGCCTCCTTTTCAACTCCTTGAATCTTTCTTCGCATTCATCACTCCAAGAAAACTTTAATCCTTTTTGAGTTATCTTGGTAAGAGGGTTGGACAATTGTGAGAAATTTCTCACAAATCGTCGATAATATCCAGCTAACCCCAAGAATATACGGATATCCGTTACCGATGTTGGCCTCGGCCATCCCTCAATTGCATCTATTTTGGAGGGGTCCATAGATATCCCATAGCTTGTGATTATATGGCCCAAGAATGAGACATCCTTCAACCAGAACTCACACTTGTTGTACTTTCATTAGAGCTTCTCCTTGCGCAAAGTCTCTAGTACAGTTCTTAAATGCTCCTCATGATCCTCCTTGGTTTTGGAGTATATTGGAATATCATCTATAAAGACTACCACAAATTTGTCTAGGTAATCTCTAAAGACTCTATTCATCAATTCCATGAATATTGTTGGATCATTGGTGAGTCTGAAAGGTATTACTATGAATTCATAGTACCCGTACCTTGTACGAAAAGCAGTCTTGGGGACATCTTCCTTCTTCACCCTTACTTGATAATATTCTGACCGCAAATCTACCTTGGAGAAGAATTATGCTCCATGCAGCTGGTCGAAAAAGTCATCAATTCTTGGGAGAGGATACTTGTTCTTTATCGTGATTTTGTTAAGTTCACGATAATCGATGAAAAGCCGCATTGACCCACCCTTCTTCTTGACGAAGAGGACTGGTGCACCCCATGGTGAAGCACTTGAGCGTATAAACCCTTTATCCAGATTCTCCTATAGTTGTTTCTTCAGCTCTTCAATCTCTACAATAGCCATTCTATATGGAGTCTTGGATATTGGTAGCACCCCAGGTATAAGTTCAATTGAGAACTCAACATCTCTTCTTAGAGGAAGACCAGGCAGTTCCTTGGGAAACAGTTCAGCAAATTCCCTCATAATAGGCATTTCTTCAAGGATGGTTTCTTTCTTGGACTCAATCATCTGATCCAGATACGTGTGCTCATAAGGCAGTAATATCATTGCTTGAGATGATGGATCTAAATGAGATTCATCTTCCTCCTGACACTTGTAAAGAATCAGGAGTCAATTCTCTATATGGAGTGTAATTTCCCTCTCCCGACAATTTATGTTGGCTTTATATAAGGAAAGTCAATCCATGCCAAGAACTGCATCAAAATCCACCAGAGGGAGTATGACGAGGTTTTCCGAGAAATTCAATCCACAGACTATAACAGGGGAGGACTTATATTCATAGGATGCAATGATTTCCCCATTTGTCGTACTCACTGACATCTTTACTTCCATTATATGTGGTGGTGCTGGGATTGTTCTACTAAACTTTCGAGTTATAAAAGAATGTGCAGAACCTGAATCAAAAAGTACGTACGCTGTTCTTGAATGAATAACTATCATACCTTTCACCACTTCGTTTTTGGGGTTCACTTCGGTAGAAGTGATGTAAAAAGCTCTTCATTTCTTCCTTGGAGGTTGTTGGTTGTATCCAAAAACCATTGGATTAGGGCACTGGTTTGCAAAATGACTAGGTTATTTGCATTTGTATCATTGAACACTGCGTTTAGGTTCGAACGGAGTGTTCCTCTCCTCTGTCGCAGTTGTGGCTCTTTCTTTCCGACAGTTAACAGCTAGGTGCCCTTCTCTTCCACACCTGAAGCATTTTCTTGTCCCCTTAAGGCAATTTCCAGGGTGCTTCTTTCCCCACTTTTGGAAAGTGGGGTGTTGTATCTTCTTAGCACCATTGGATTTATCCATCGGACCAGCAGCATTGAAGTCCACCTTACACTTCTTGTCCCCATGATACCCTTGTGATTCCCCGACCTCCATTTCGACCTTGAGGGCACATCGGACAATTTCCTCATAGCTGTCGAAGTCACGGATCGCTAATGCTTTCCGCAAGCTAGGCTTCAGCCCACCAAAGAAGTAGTCAACCTTGCATTCAAGGGTAACGACAAAGCTGGAAGTGTATCATGCAAGCCTTGTGAAGTTTTCCTCGTACGCTCCAACTGATTCTTCATCTTCTTTCTTGAGGGAAAGGAAGTCCCTTTCCATCTTAAGCCGGAGGGTGTGTGGAAAATATTTATTGAAAAACATCTTCCGGAAATCCTTACATTCCAACGCCTCGATCTCCTCCTCAGGCTTCGTATTTTTTATCAACGTCCACCATTGATCAGCTTCACCCTCCATACGATAAGCTGCCAAGAGAACCTTCTCTTGTTCATAACATTGGAGGATGGAGAATATTTTTTCAATGGAGTTGATCCATTTTTCAGCGATCGTGGGATCAGATGATCCACTAAAAGTAGGGGGCCTTTGTCTCATGAAGCTCTCGATAGCAACTTGTTCTTTGTTAGGGGGGGTTGAACGTTCCTCTTGACCTGTGTTTCTATTCAAAACTTGAGTTAGCTGGGAGATAAGTGTGACAATGTTTGTGATTCCCACTCCCATTGGATTGGGAATCTTATTAGTACAGTCATCACGCTGATCTTCACAACAGTTGTTAGCCCGAGTCCTCCTATTACCGGCCATTGGCTAGAATAAAAGGAAAGTTAGGGGTAACACATAAAGGGTAATCCAAAGACAAAAGTTTATGACATATAAATAAACTTTTTTTCCTCACTCAAGATTCTATAGGCTTTAATCTAGGCTTTTCATGATCTACTTTCTAACATATATTCATAGGGTCATTTTTTTAATTCCCTTAATAAGGGTTCACACTAAGATTTTGTATTTATCAAAACATATCCCCCGGGAGTTTCATAACCAAGAGTGCATCAAGGCCCATTGTCATGAACCAATTCTCGTTCTAGTCTAGCTCAAAGTAGTGTTTTCGGGTTTTACCCCTAGGATACATCTGTGCCAGAGCCTTCTCTACCTGCTCGTATCCAGACAGGAATGTATTTGTTTGATAAACCACTTACTCAGTAATTACCAAAACTTAGGGATTTTTTTATTATACTTAGTCTTGTATCTAAGTCTTTACTATGGTTTCCTAATCCCAAAAATAACTAAACCTATCCTCTGATACCAACTATGACAACCCTGCTTTTATTATAAACTTAAACATGATTTATTACATAAAACATCACTTGATACAATAAAGAAGATCGAGAGTTTTAGTGTCTTTGGGGATTAGGATCATTACATAAAAACTTAAAACATGAAATAAAATATCTTTATTGAAAACTTCTTTTACATGACCACTACATTCCCTCGTACTTAGCATTGCATGGGATAACCTGAGGACATGCATAAGAAAAGGGTGACCTATAAAGCCCAGTAAGGGAGTACACATGGAATAACATGAGGAGTATAGTACATGTTAGACAATAGGCATATTAATAGATCATATAAGAAACATGAACATAAAGGCATGATAAAGCATGATAATCATAACATGGAAATGTGGAAACAACACTTAACATGGAATTAGCATGAGCCAGGGCTCATTGCACATAGAGCATGAGTAAATCCTCATTGCACATGAAGCATGAGTAAACCCTTGTTGCACTTGATTTATCATGAGTCAACACTCATTGCACATGATGTATCTTGATACTATACTTTACCCAATGCATTGCAGCACTATAAGGGTGCACCCTTCTTAAACATTTCATTTCATGCATAAGTGTGCCACATGGATCATAAAACATGGATTCATATAACATAATCATTTATTCCGTGATAAAATAATGTGGAATTCATACATGAAAAATTATAATCAATAAGTAAATGTGCATAAAGGTGAATACCCTTTATGTAGAAATGAGCATGGTATTCACTACACAATGGCATTGGATTAGAAAATCGGTGTGATTTCGGCAGCGTAACGGCGTGACATAAGAATTCATAAAAAAGGGTTGATTAGAGAGAAAGGGGTTCTTCATCATATTTACAAGTAATGGACGGTAATAAGTTCATACATATACATGTACTAACAATTGTAATGGAATTTAGATTCATGATACAAAAGTATTGCTTGAATGTAAAAGAGGAGAGAGAAGTTCCTTTCGGAATTTCGGCATAGTAACGGGTGTACATGGAAGGCATTTAATGAGAGAGAAAGGGTCTCCCATCATTCCAACATAAATAGTGAAGTATGAGGGAGTTGAAAAACCATACCCCAGCATTCATAATTGAAATTAAAAGGGCAAAACAACTTAAAGAAAATTTTACAAAAATGAGAAAGGAAGAAAAAACCCTTACTTGGAAGTGTGCTTCCAAAGGCTAGAGAGAGGATTGTGAGAGGCTTCTTGGCAGCTTGAGGCACCTTGGGAGGATTATAGAGAGAGTAGAGAAGATTTTGGACGAACTATAAGAGCTTTGAGTGAGGAGGAAGTGGGAGCATGGGTGGGTTTATATAGGAAAGGTGAGGGAATTCTTTATTATTTAGGTTTGGGACCCCTTATATTAAATTAATCCAAAACACAAACCATCCCATGGTTTTTGCCCATGTTTTGTGGAAAAGGGAATAGGAAAACAATATTTTATAAGCCCAAAGTCCGAACATCTTAAAATAAGAAGGTTTCTTATGTGGAGGTGAGTCACACTCCCATGGAAATTAATTTAAAAAGGGAAAGTGTTGAATATGTCTTGAGGGGTCCATTAATGCTTTGCAAAGTAAGTCAAACAAACCCAAAATCACATTATTTTAATGGTAAAACATATATTGGCCGAAAATAAAGATTATATTATTTTTTTACATCACTATTGGGTCATTATGATGTCATAAAACACATTATATATTTAAACGGTATTTAATTTATACCCAAAAATTTAACTATCTCAGAAAATTATGAAAAATTCACCATTGAATAATTTTGATGTCCTGATTCCCAAAATAACATTTATTTTATCTAAATAATTTTCAAAATATGTTAATTTTCAGTGTTATAATGAAAACTGACATTTATCGAAAATTCATGGGTTTTGACAGAAATGGAATTCAAACCTTAATAAAAATTTTAATTGCATTCATAAAATTATAAGGTCATTTATATTTAATAAAAATTAATTTAATAATATTATTATTATTTTATTAAAATATTATTTAATTCAAAAATCCCTTAATTTAATAAAATTGATTTCTTAATTAAATAATAACTAAAAACACCATTTGTACTTTAAAAACTATTTTCAATGTATCAAAAATGACTTGAAATTATATTCATTATTATATAAAAAAATAATGTACATGAAAATAGTACTACTTATTTGTTACATAACCCCTTAAAATAGTCGCATAAGACCTAAGGGTAAGGTGTGCGATGGTGACAGACTCTTGGGGTGGCTCAGATAACATCGATTGAGTGGTAATTTTAATCAACTTCCACTTTTCCCGTAGACGGTCACGTTCAAGCTTGACATGATGAAGATCAGCTTGGGTTTGGTCAAGGGCAAAGACCAAAGATGCCACCTCTTTTCTAAGCTACGAAAAATGGGCTTCGTATGGGGAAATTCTACTGGATGGGGCCATCACTTCCTTTGTCTGAGTAAATTGGATTTGTTAAAGCCCTATATTTATACAAATAATGTGATCACTGTTCAACGGATATATTATCAATGATCAAAATTCTTAACATAAAACCAGATAAGTTGACATTTTATATAAACATAAAGAGACATTTAATTAGATCAATAGGGATTTCCATTAATGAAACTTTGGGTTTTTTACAGCGTCCAAGAGACGTTGCCGCTTGTTTACCTCCCGCTCCTCCTCGGTAGCGAGAAGGCACAATTCATTGGATGTGATCTGGGCCCGATCCATGTCGGCCCTAATGGCGATCATCTCCCCAGAAGATAACCTCAGGCCCTCTTCATCTTCTTCCAACTGGGCCTTCAGTCATGATATCAGCTCAGATGGCACCTTGATGGAGGTCAAGTGCTCATTTTCCCAGTTTTGCAGCCGGTGGACCTCATCTTCGTCCTTCTGGAGCCTCTTGATGTTCATCGCCTTCCTCCGCTGCCATCCCACGCCAAGGAAATGGTCATACTCCTGAATATTTTCAGCCATAAGATCTCAGATGAGCATGTGAGGACGCCGGTCATCCACTCCCCCAGCACACAGTTCGTGCAGATGCGAGCGAAGTCTATCCATCTCATTCAACCATAGCGCTTGGGGGGTGTCATCGATGAAGCGCCTGATTAGATTCCATGATCGGTGATAGACTATTTTGTTTTCCTCCTCGTCAGAGGTCGTCTTGTCCCATTCGACAAGATTGGTGGGATCGTATGCAGGGAATGCCCCCAAGAACTCCTCGGTCGGGTCCACGTCTGGCATCGGATTGGGCGTAGCAAGGCTTGAATCGTCTGATTGATCCTCATCATTGGATCCCACCTCTATGACCTTAGGCACAATCCCACTGGCGCCCCCGTCGGTGATCAGAAGCACTGCAGTTTGGTCAGGTTGGATGATCACCTCCATGAACATCGGCATGCCCCTGGGAAGAGCACTACCAGACGCCCCCACCAACTTTACCACAGCATCCCAGGCCAATTAAAGGACTGTACATGCCAAGAAAGGGATGTGGATGTCAGTTAATGTGGTGAGGGTATAACATTTGTGGATGCAGTAGAGAAGACCGATAGAGGTCAAATACCTGGTCTCGCTCTTGGGCTGATGTCGTCGGAACCCTGAGACGCATCCCCCCATATATGTTTTGCAAGTCTCGAGACTCCAGGGGAGCCGCCTCGACTGTCCCAGCCCCGCCGGACGTGGAGGTTGATGTATCCATGGGCGCGGATCCTGAAGGTCCCGCGTCGATGCCCGCTGAGGGGTGAGAACGAGGTCTATGCACAAGGTCCTCCTACATAGTGCAGATGCTGGTAAGGAATACAGAGTAACCTAAGGGAATGATCTGAAGAAAGAACTTCGGGTTTTACCTTGAGAGCCTCTAAAAAATCTTCAAGATCCGAGGGATGGATGCCGACTTCACCCTCCTCCAGAATATTATCCCTACCAGCCTCGTCTCCCCATTAAGACTCGTCTGATTCGTCCGAAAGGGGTATGTTCTCCCTCAGATCAGCGGCCAACCATTGTGGGGGAACCGTCCGATCCAACAGCACCCTCACCCAGTCTGTCATTGGGTGCAAGGCACCCTGGTAATGGTTGAAGTCCTCCATCTCGGCTATGTATTGCTCCGCCTCCGCCTGGGACACTGTGAATTAAGCTCTAATGGGGCTGATCCCCGAAAAGTCCATCCCAAGGTGTTTAAGGTTCTTCCATAATTCAGATGGGCCAAGGAATTTTCGGTTGACCTCCCAGATGTCCTAGGCCTCCGGGAAGGCAGCATACTCCGGCATGTCAATGTGGTGCAGCCATCTCCTCGGGGCCTGAGTGGAAATCCTATGGAACCCTCTTGGTGGCCACCCCTTTGGATGACTCTGTTCCGTTGGGACCACTGGCTCTACTGCCACTGTCGGACCCACTATTGCTGCTCCCTCCTCAACTAGTGTGGGTGCCACCGTTACAGCAGCCCCGCCACTACGGGATGCCCTTGTCGCATTCCGGCCCCGACCCCGAGGTTGCGGAGGCTCACCCTCACCTACCAGGATGGTTGGCTGCTTCAGCATCTCCCTTGGGTAGGCCTCCTCCCAACTCTGGGTGTATTATTTTATCATCCCAAGGATAGTGGTCGGTGGAGGCAATACATTTCGCGTCTTCCCATCTTCCCATGTGAACATGAGCCACATTTTCCTCATTACACACGGGTGCTCCTCATAGCGCACCCCCAGTTAGACCTGTGGGGTCAACCGCTACAGGCACCAGAATTTCCTAGCGAACCGATGTGGGGTGTACGGCTCGCAAAGACACTCACGATCCACCCTGGCCACCAGGACTCCACCTCGAAAGGCCAGGAGGTTGGCTCGGTGCTCTTCCATTCCCAAGATGTCATCTGTGAAGGCCCCCATCATAAATGGGAATGGGTGGAAATTTAATTCCTCCACCCTCCACACCCTGTTTAGAACCGATGGCACGGTTAGCTTGGTCGGAAAGCTCTCTGTGGCATTCACGATTGAGGGATGAAAGTTCGACCCCAGAGGAGAAATGGGGTTTGGATATTCGTATATCCCCCTGATATGCGCCACTATCCACCCGTACAGGAGGTGGAATGGCCCAAATATCCTCTATGTCCTCTTCCCCTCAATGATGTGACATAGCACTTTGTACAATTTGGGGAGCATCGAGATCCCCAGGTTGACCTGCCCTCCTGTCGCCAAAGTGGATTCCATGATGAAAGTGCTTGGCCGCACTCCCATGTTTGTATCCCTCATTGGCAGTATCCAACCATAGATAAGGGATGCGATGAATGTGGTCTGCCTTACTATTGGTCATTGTTCAGTGCTGACACAGAACCACCAGGTCTTTCACTGGCTATTCTCCAGCAGTCACCAGTACGAGTTTTCCTTTCTCCGACCACCCTTTGGGAAAGTCCGAGGCCTCGCTGAGAACTGCTTGTTTTCTGGGAAGTTCAAGAACTTCATGAACCAGTTCTTGAAATGGACATCTCTTACGACCTCCTTGTCTTCCCCGAGCACGAGCTCCATCAGTGTCGTCACCAGACGCGGCATCTACTCCGGATCCTCCCATGCACCTATGTCCGTGAGGAATTTTTCATACATCACCCCCAGTATCAGGACCCCCGAGATCTGATGCATGTCCCATAGGCTGATGCCGACCTCCTCGTGATGTAGGTGAAAGGTATTGGTCCCCGGTGACCACCGGCTCAACAGCTTCGGCATCAACTGCTTCGGCTGGTAAATATAGAAATGGGAAGCCCAAGCTGCCTCATACATGCCCACTCATCTCAGCTCCACCCCAAACTCCTCGCACGAGGCTCCTACCCAATAGGTCCAAGCCCAATCGTTCATGAAAATGCCTCCCTGGCGTAGGTCCCATTCCTCGGACCACCCCTTATTTGGGTTCCCCAGCGCCGCCTTAAGGAAGATTTGGTACAGTTTAGGGGATGTCTCTGGCTGAAATCCCCCCCCCCCCATTGACATTTTTCAGATGATTTTATAGGCAATTGGAAATGACAGGAGAGAAGTTCTCCCGGGAATGACCATCAAGCGCCCAGAACCATCAGTGCTGGCACGGCGTGCTCCAGAACTAGTAGGTTGGCTCATCCCTACTTATCACAGGGATGAAGACATCATCCCTCAGCCCAAATCCATATAGAGGCAACCTCCTTCATATAGGATAGTTCTTTTATCACTCCGAAATAAGCTCCACCAAAGAACTATAGTCTAATTGGGTCCGGACTAGCCCTCCTATCCCCAGGTTATTCACCATTTCATCTCTTCGGGCAGCATCTGCAAGGACCCCCTGGGCAGCTTCTTGGTGGGCCATTCGGTTCTAGAACTTGTAATATTGGTTCACTTGTTCGCAAATATTTCTCATAAAGTGAGTTTGTGAAGGCTGCTCATGAAGACTGTTCGCAGAAACGCTGCCTTGGCATCCCAAGTCGGATCACGGAGCGCAAACGCGGAGTCGAATACTCATTGTGTGCCGCGAAGCCTCAATTCACAGAGATCACTCATGGAGTACGCAGAGCTTCACAAATAGAGATCACAAGAAGAAAATATCGCAGATAAAGGAAAGAAAAAAAGATAGGGATGACCCCCTATTTATAGGCGACGACCTTTAGAGCTTCGTGGTGCGTCCTGACGGCGCGGAGCTTCGTGGTGCGCCCTGCCCGTGCGTCCCTTGCCCGCCTCGTGATCATGCCTCGTGAAACCACACTGCAAATGACCATGGATTTTTGAAATTTCCCTCAGACTTTAACCCTTGATCTCTCTACGGCTCAAAGTTTTAGGGGGGCATTGGTTGGCACCAAAATTTGGAACAAAGAAAAAGGCCCCAAGAAATCCCCACTAACCGCCTCATGAAGCCCTTTCGCGGAGGACCCCAGCACCGCGGCCGCCGTGGAGCAAAGGTTACGGGAGGATTTGCGAATGAATTTGATGTTCTTGAGCCCGCTACAAATCAAAGGAGGAAAGAGGCCTCGTAAACACATTTGACATTCACGAGGCCGCCGCGGAGCAAAGGAGGAGGGACGCTCTGCGAACCCATTTGATGTTCGCGAGCGCGCCATGAAGCCACCCGACCCCTCTTCAATCTGTGTGATCCCTACTCCACGGCGCCTCTTTCCTATAAATACCAGGCTCCCACTAGGCTTTGGAAGATGTAAAATCCGACCTTTTGACTCCTCATCTCCCGAATCGCAAAGTACTCTTCCGCTCAGAGAACCATGAGTTGTGCGAGGTACTTTTGCTTCGCGAAGTGTCTCCCCATTGTCTCATTTTGATCCCCTCTTCCAAGAGGGATTCCTTTCATGAAGCCTAAGGGATCTCACCAAGGAAGGGGATCCCCAAGGGGACCTGGGTCATCATGGATCATTTATGCTTCGTGAAGTACACTTCATATACACTTGATCCATTTGCTAAGGCAGGATCATTGTACCTCGCGAAGCACATTGCTTCTCAACACCTTGCTCCATGAGGCACCTTTCCTCCACGAGGTTGTGCTCCGCAAATTCCCTTCCACTTCGCAAAGAACCTCCCATATCCACCTCTTCCCCATGCTAAGGATAAGGCACCCTACTTCATGAAGCACCCCACTTCGCAAGTTCCCTCTGTCACGCGGAGCAACAGAGCTCCACAAGACCCCGGCCTATGGACATCTCTTCTTAGCAAATACTTTTCTTGTACAACCCTCCAGGTTGGCACAATGTGATTTAAAAGTCCCCTGGACGATACTACCCATAGCGTTGTTGCGCCTAATGCTTCTTCGCATAGGCATGCTAATGGTTATTTCTTCTTCGCATAGCCATGGTAACGTGGACCCCTTAATGGTTCATTCTGTGACACCAATCAATATGGCCTTAAAAATGCCTTCCCTCCCACAAGGATCAGAGGGTACCAGTAATGTAAGTCCTAGGGGTGCAGAGCAAACCCACCTCATCCGATCTGCAGCACGTTAAACTACCAAGCACCCTCATCCTCAACACATGACGTTAAATTGTGACCTAACCCAGTGCTCCGCACATAGGTTCCCCATGCCTAGTACACTCTCCACACCCCATGGTGTCTACATGGGATGATATCCTCCTTCTTAGAGTGGATTTTGTCCGCGGGGAAGGCCATCCATCTTGGTATAAGACCCTAGCTTTTCCTGCAAGAGGCGGCACCCCTGCCCATCCTCACTTACTCAGTGCCAAGGCCAGCGGAGGGCATGATAGGGAATAGGGCATCCACCCTAGAGTAAGACCCATTCCCCCTCTCCCGCTGTGCTTTTTCACCTTTGGGCCTCCATCCTGGAGTAATCCTTGACACTTCATGGGCCTCTCCATGCGTAATCCCTACTCCACATCCCACGGACGCACCTTTCGCGACGTGATCGTCAGGTCCCTTTTGCCTCTTGTTTCTCACACCAAGCATGAATCATGTGGGCTTAGAGTAAGCATCAACCATGAAAAAACCCTTGTCCCACATGACTTTAAACTGTATTCCTGAACTATGGGTACTTTGATCCATGTTAAGTCATGGTACATAGGAAGCCTTCATGAGGTTCAATCCCTACAACCATTGGCCCCAACCATCTCCATGTTTGTGTGCCAAGCCCCATTACCACCCTGGGAAACTTAGATTGTAAGCCCCACACACCCCATCCTGAACTACGTGTTATTTCATCCATGTAAAGGCATGGTACGTAGGAAACCTTACGCGGTTCAAGCCGACCACCCAGTCGTTCTGACCCCTTCACGTCGGTTCACCCTTGTCCCGCATGATGTTAAACTACATTCCAATCTAGTAGTAAGTTGTTGTGACCCATCCTGAACTATGTGTTCTTTGATCTGTGTCAAGGCATGGTATGTAGGAAGTATCCCTGAGGTTCAATCCCCTCATCCACCGGGGCCAAGGTCATTATTCACATCGGTTCGCTGATGAAACCATCTGAACTATGTGGTCTTTGATCCATGTCAAGGCATGGTACGTAGAAAGCCTTCATGAGGTTCAAACCCACCATCCAGTTGTCCCGATACTCCTTCACATTGGTTCAACAGCCTCTTTCCTACCTAAAATATGTGGTCTTTGATCCATGTCAAAGCATGGTATGTAAAAGGCCTCATAAGGTTCAAGCCCATCATCCATCGCACTAAGGTCCATCTTCACGTCAGTTCGCCAACACACACCCATACCGAACTATGGGGACTCTGATCCATGTCAAGGAATGGTATGTAGGAATCCTCCATGAGGTTCAATCCCACCACTAGTGGACCTTTGGGTTCACCTTCACGTCAATTAGCTGAAAAAACCCTTCCCGAACTACAGGGACTTTGATCCATGCCAAGGTATGGTACATAGGAAGCCTCATGAGGCTCAAGCCCAAAATCGTCATCCATCCTGACTCTTACCCATGCCGCCACATCCCGGTGAAATCATGCCACTTCATTACCCTCCACAGCATTCAGGGATCCGCCCATGTGTTGGCCCCAATATCAGTGTTTCTTCCCCCATGGGGGTTCCTCAATCAGATCCACTCTAATTAGTGATCAGATCAGTCTGATCCATCCCTGTTAGACGTTAAACTTATGGTATACACTGTGTTAAACATGGGATGCTGAGGAAAACCTCAGATAAATGCCTATGGAATATGATTCCCTACGTTCAATGTGGGATTCCTTGGGTTTTTAGACCCTCGAGAATCCCTATAATAAGGGACAGAAGAAAGACACACCAATCCCCAGTGTCTAGACACACCAGTGATGCCCAGCATGACTACTCCCCTAACTGAAGGTTTCTACCCTGACTAGACCCCTTGGAATGTCCTAACATAAGCATCGTAATTAACTGGTGTCCATGAACATATGGTACCAGGAAGAGTTTCATGAACAACGTATTAAATATATGAGGGAGGCCCGAACTAGGTGACAAGTTCCGAGGATGAATTCATGCAAGGAAGAAACGGCATCCCATCATCCTGATTCGATCAAGCAGCAGACATCCCTGGACAAGGATTGAATGTCTCCCGCCTTTGGAAAGTTGGAATGCGGGGCAACAAACAAAAATGACGCGCTCGTCACACCCAAGAAGACGGACGCGCGCGCCCTAGAAAAAGCATCAGAAACAGTATTATTAAATTATTTAAATTTTGGCATGTAGTTAAATAATAATCCAACCAAAACTTTATCTCTATACATAGTTAGTTATGTATATCATTTTGTGTTGATTGAGATATAGATAATTGTTTCACACAGTTAATTCTCTCTTGAATTAATTTTTATCTCTCGCCCTCAAGAATGAGAAATTCAAGATAGATTCCTTCATGATCATTGGATGATTGATCAACACAAATGACTTAAGATAGTTGTTTCACTACCCTGGCACTAAGAAATTAATTGTATTTTCTCGAAGATCAAAATAGTATGTGTAGATAACTGATTGAGAGATACTACCCATGGTTCCTTATAGTTCAATAAAGGAACTCTGAGAAGGGTTTCTCAAAAGATCAACATCATCATCGAAGAAATTATCCTAATACATGGTAATTAGTTTCTTCTAATCTAAATAAATTAATTATAAATATAATGTGAGATACCCCCAATTGGGGTTTTTTGAAACTCAAAAAATAATTAAATTTGTATTTAATGACACCAAAGGTGCTTCGACTACACCAAGAACCCTTAGACATTACATTTCCATGGTGCATAATCCATCTTGAACTCAAATGTCTAAAAATAATCAACCCAGAACCTCTTTCTCAGATTCAATTCCTTCTATGTGAATATATAGAAAAGAATCTTATGGTCCATGTAAACAAAAAATATATATCACTGAAGAGATAGTGTTGCTGACAGATAAAAGTGTGGACCACAACAGCAATATCCAATTTTTCAATAGGGTAGTTCCACTTGTGGGTCATAGATGATGTGACCCATAAGCTATATTTTATTCTTGTTTGATCAATAATAATCTGAAATGACTTCCTGATATAGAACATTACACTACAAATCCAATACCAAGTTTAGGGAGTGATAGTACAAGAGTTTTCATCAACCTTATCTTCAACTAAAGGAACACCTCTTCACAATGGTATTTCCACTATATATTTACTAATTTCTCTGTAAATGCAATCATGGTTGCAGATATTGAGAAGAATTCTCGGATAAACCATTAGTAAAAGCATATTAA
The DNA here is from genome assembly GCA_963277665.1 of Viscum album. Taxonomy (NCBI): domain Eukaryota; kingdom Viridiplantae; phylum Streptophyta; class Magnoliopsida; order Santalales; family Viscaceae; genus Viscum; species Viscum album. Next base: position 1,451,155,036 of record OY728129.1, read on the forward strand.
TCCTAGAAATCTCATGATCTCAAACACATTATGGGGATGTGATTAGGAAATGACTTCCTCAATTTTCTCTAGGTTCATATATATACCTATCTCAGGCACTGCACACCCCAAGTATCTCACCCCATCCCTTATATCCAAAAGTAACACTTGGAAAAATTTATGAGATGTTGATGTTCACAAAGCATACTCAGGACTATATTGAGGTGTCTAGCATGTTACTATGGTGTTGGTGAGTGGATGAGGATTTCATCTATGAACAACATGATGAAAGAGTCTTGGTATGGTTGGAATATATTCTTCATGAGATCCATGAACACTTTTGGTATGTCTGTTAGTTAAAACAACATCACCAAGTACTCATGCAGCCCAAACCTACTTCAAAACATTATCTTTGAAATATCCTCCTCTTTAATCACAATGGGTGATATCCTGGTCAAATATCAAACTTAGAAAAAAACCATCTCCCTATAACTGATCAAAAAGATCATAAATCATGGGAAAAGGATATATGTTCTTCACCACCACCTGGTTCAAATTTTGGTAATCAATGTAGTGTTGAATACTATAGTCCATCTTCTTAGAGAAAAATATAGGTATAGCCATTGGTGAAGTACTCATACTGAGGAATCCCTTCCACTCCAATTTTTCCTATTGAACATTGATCTCCATCAACTTGATTGGAAGCATACAATATGGGGGTATGGAAATTGGATATAAATATAGATTGAGATCAATCTCTTCTAAAAAATTTGTTCCTTTAGAGTATATACTTGGTCATATATTCCCACATTCCAAAGGGACTCAAGTTCCCAATGAGGATAAAGAATACTGGAGTTGAATTCAAGGAATATCTTGCCAAAGTTATGAACTCCAATTCATTGGATAAGAACTAAGAAAAAGACTTCTAGTTTAAGAGTCCCTACTTCTTAATCCAAAAATTAGTTTTCATGGCATGATTATTTGCATTCTCGTTCACGTTTGGTGGTAAATTAAAAACATCCACCCTTATGGAAGAATTCTGGCCTAATTTACAAATAGTCCTATAAGAGTACATTTTGGTGGAATCTTATGTAATTTTATGGAAACACTTACTAAAAATAGAGATATTATGATAAAATTGAATCAGTATATGAGATCACATGAGGATCCTCCTAGAATTCTACCCTCAACCCAAGGTAAAACCCTCTTATAACTAACCCTATCCTATATCCCTACACATTAGTAACAATAATAATATATATACTAACACAACATCATGCATAGTTCAACTACTTAATTCCAATAAAGATATATCACAACAGCATGGAAACATAGTTATATAACATAAGGAGAATTACCCCAGACAGATTTCACTAATCAAGGAGTTTAATTAATGAATTGTTATTCATCACAACAGTCATAATATATATATATATATATATATATATATATATATATATCATGTGAACCTACACTCCTAGTCATGATTCATGAAAAAACCCGAATCTATTTAATCACATGTTAGCATCATGTACATCATCCAAGGTAAATTTAATCAATGGAAACAGAAAAACATAATTTTTCACACTTTATTGAAACTCAAAGGTCTACTACATAGTGTTGTCTAAGCACTGTCATAGTTCCCCTTATAAAATCATTATTGTATTATCTCTTTCTCACCATGTTCCAAGTCAATTCAAATAGAAGAACCAAGCCATAGAGTCTTGGTTCTCTAACGTCGTTTGGTAACAACTCGACCCGAACCATCAGGTCCAAGATGAATGGTCAAATCACCTCTTGAATGACTCCTTGTATTCAAGAGGTTGTCAACTAGAAATGATGGTGTGATTCCATCATTGGGGAGACTATACCCTCAGTATCATGTCATATGTTTAATAATAAACAATAAATAATATAATAAATGATCGTTATTGACATATGAAAAGTAAATAAATGGCATACATTTCTTATAAAATAAAAAACCCTAATGCAGAAAGCCTTTCTATAGAAATGAAAATAGATAAAATAAATAATAACTATGGGGACCACTAGAGTCCATCTTGTTACACTCGTAGATCTATCCTTCATTCCTTAGCTATCCACCATAATTAATTTTCCCTTCACCAGATACCTCATGAAATATATAGGTGTGCCGAAATCCCTATGTAGTGTGTGAGTATGAGAATAATTAGGCTTCCACCAATGCATCCATATAAATATTTATCCAGAATAAAATTTGATTCTATGATAATAATAAATATATATATTTATAAACATATTCTAACGACATAATGTTTTATCAATGGAATACCCTTATTATAAGTTTCCATTAAAGTATAATCACATTAGTAAACACAATGAAATAACATGATACTAAATACTATGTGACCATTAAACATAATTTTTCCACTTCTATTTGTTGAATTTCGAAAATCTGACATACACGGTTGCGTTTAGGGTGAATTTTCTAGTCTAATAGAACAAACATAATTTTTGGTGAATAGAAACCTACCTTTATTAATATTAATATGACCCTTATGAATAGTAAATCATCCAAAATAATAGTAACCCCACCCATGAATGATTAAATAAAATTTTGATATCTTATAAGTGACAATATGACCATAGTAAAAGTATTTTTATTTTTTGTAAGTCATAAATAATTAATTAAAATTAATTAATTAATTTAAATTAAAATTTATTTTCCTAAAAAAATTCATGGATTACCAATTATATGTCCTCTAGGTTTAAGATAATTTTATAAGAACTTATATAATTTTATAAAGCATTTTGAAATTAGTTTTAATTTTAAAATTTGTATTTTTCAAGTAAATTGTGATATTAATTAAAATTAAAATTAATAATATTTATAACATTATTTTTTAAAAATAGAGTTCATTTTTTGATTCTACACATCAAAAAATGGTTAGGTTGAATTTTTTAATTTTTCTGAAATACTTGAATTTTTATGAATAGTTAAATACTCTAATTTAGAAAATGTGCTAAATATATTAATTATAGTCATGTATGATGTTCTACTGATTTAAGCCCAATTATTTCAAAATAACATTCAATTATTACTGTTCTTGGTCATGTAATCATCACTATTACTTTTCTTGTGGAGAAATAATAAATTAATGATTATAATATTGAGAAAACCCCTCTCCCCTCCACTATAAATACCACCCCTCACACCCTCATTACTTAACACATCTCAAGCTTCAATAATTGTCTAAAATCTACCTGAACATCTTCACTATCCCATCCCCCATTTTAAAGAGCTTCTGGCCTCATCAAAATACTGATCCTAGGTTCCTTAAGGAGGATTCAAGAGGCAATTCCTCTCTCTCTCTCTCTCTTTTCCTTTAATTTTCTTTCAATTTCATGTTCTTTTCTTAATATCTACCCACGTATCCTCATCCAAATAGTATAGTAACTCCATTATATTACATATAATGTAATTTTATGATACTAATGTGATAATATATCATCCAGTCCCCTTCTCCTCTTCTATTAATTTTAGAAAGGAAAACATTGTTCGTGAGGTGTTATTTTATCACCTTCAAGAGCAACATGTTTTTATTTTCCTTTACCACCTTCAAATCTGGTCATGAAACCGTTTTTATTGTTTAATTATATTATTTTATATGTACTATATCCTATTTAATGTGTTTTAACAAACTAAGGTACATATTACTAAATTATTAAACAAAACAAGTTTGTTGTGGTCGAAAAACTGCCTGAATTGGCCCAAACAATCATCATTAAATTCTCATCTAATGATTCATTCTCATAGTATATAAAAAATTATTTATAAGATAATTTAAAGTTATTTAACATAATAAATAACATATAATTACATTTCTTCATGTTTATCCACTTTTTAAAATAACTTCCCTTCATCAATACAAGTGAACCGTTCAAGAAAACTATAAAAATGAACATTCTCGAACAATGAATTAAAACTCTATAACTCATCCCAAATCCCATAAATGAAATTAATAAAACCTTAATGAATCTTATTTATGTGGCATGCACGGTTTTGGAAAAACGTGTGTATAGGTAAATTTCCAAGACCTATACCTACGGTTTTGAAGAACCATGGGTATAGGGGGGGTCTATCCCCACGGTTTTCCAGAACTGTGGGGATAGGTAGTGAAAATTCACCTATACCCATGGTTTTCCAAAAATGTGGGTATAGGGGTTCCTATCCCCACGGTTATGAAAAACCATGGGTATAGGTTTCCTGTGTGTGCGCGGGAAAAAAAATTCCCGCGGGAAGGAAATCTTTTTTGCGGGAGTCCTATACCCACGGTTCTTCCCTCTATACCCACGGTTTATATAACTATATTTAACTACATATAAATATATATACATAAAAGCGGTGTTGGGGTAGTGGTTAGGTGCTTCGTCTGCAGTGGAGAGTTTGCGGTTCGAAACCTATCAACGACATTATTTTAGGACCTATACCCATGGTTTTGAAATAGTGGGTAAAAGCCTTTAACACCGTGGAAATTGGGTATGTTTCGTTGACACGGTGGCGAAACACCTATTCCCACAGTTTTGGAAAACCATGGGTATTGTTTGGGGACCTATACCGACGCCATTTCAGTCCACAGTTCCCAAAACTGTGGGTATAGCCTATACCCACGGTTTTGGGGGCTATACCCACGGTTTTGAACCGTGGGTATAGTCTAAATTTCCAGTTGTGTAATATCAATGTTTGAATGTGACGAGTGTGCCCAGAATTATACAGTGATCCAATGCATTGGTTAAAGTAATTAATCTCTTGAGTTAAATGGAAATGATGTGAGAACATGATTCTATCATTTTTCACAACTATGCGTGGTAGTTTAACACTAATACATGATGTTTCCTTTTTATGCATTTCCACATTTCAAGACTTTTATTAATGCCTCTTCACATGTTCATGATCCATTGCCTAGGTTATGATTGTGCTCTCCCATTGTTATATTTTTCATATCTATCATCTTACTGGGATTTTATCTCACCACTTTTTAATGTATATCCTCAAGTGAGTATGTGTAGTAAAGAGTTTTAATAGGACAATAAGAAGCTGGAGAAGAATGGATTAAATAAATGATTGTGTTTTATGTAATGTTATGTATGGTCCTTATTTTCCCAAGACACTAAAACCTTGGATCCTGGTTGTGTAATACTATTATGGTGTTTATATTTTTAATTATGTAATAGTAATGTAAGAAAATGCTGGGTCACTATAGTTGGTATCAGAGTAAAGGTTTAGTTAATTTAGGAATTAGGATTAGTGAACCCTAGAGAAAATCTCTAGTATGTCACAAAGTACAAATATGCACACAATAAAATTTAAATAGGGTTCCTATAAGATATGATTTTACTGTAAATTTTAAAAAAGAATAATTTATATATTAATTACTTGTTTACTTATGTTTTTTCTAAAAAAAATATTTTAGAAAATGGTGGGAACCAGGAGAAACCAGGCCAACAACCCATGCAAGGGCCAATGCAATGATTGCGTGAACAACATCCTCGTTTCTTTGGGAGGTGGAGTTCAAAAAAGAATGGTGATGCTTATATAACTATCTCAGGATAGGAATAATAAACTGAATAATGATGAATGTCCTTATGACAACCCTGCTTTTTATTACAACTTAAGCATGCTTTATTGCATAAAACTTCACTTGATACAACAAAGAATATCGAGAGGTTTAGTGTCTTTGGGTCTTAGGATCATTACATAAAAACTTTAAACTTGAAATACAACATCTTTATTGAAAACGTTCTTTACATGACCACTACATTCCTTAGTACTTATCATTGCATGGGATAACCTGAGGACATGCATAATAAATGGGTGAGCTATAAAGCCCAGTAAGGGAGTACACAATGAATAACATGAGGAGTACAATACATGTTAGGAAATAGGAACATCAATAGAGCATTAGAGTAACATGAACATAAAGGCATGATAAAGTATGATAACCATAACATGGAAATGTGACAACAACACTTAACATTGAATTAGCATGAGCCAAGGCTCATTGCACATGGAGCATGAGTAAACCCTCATTTCACTTGAAGCACGATTAAACCCTCGTTGCACTTGAATTAGCATGAGTCAACACTCATTGAACATGATGTATCATGATACTATACTTTACCCAATGCATTGGAGCGCTATCAGGGTGCACCCTTCTTAAACATTTCATTTCATGCATAAGTGTGCCACATGGATCATAAAACATGGATTCATAAAACATAATCATTTATTCCACGATAAAGGAATGTGAAATTCATACATGAAACTTTACAATCAATAAGTAAATGTGCATAAAGGTGAATACCCTTGATGGAGAAATGGGCATGGTATTCACTACACAATGACATTGGCTTAGAAAATCGGTGCGATTTCGGCAGCATAACGGCGTGACATAAGAACTTATAAAAAAGGTTGAAGAGAGAGAAAGGGGTTACTCATCATATTTACATGTAATCGAAAGTAAGGAGGTCATATATATACATGTCCCAACAATTGAAATGGAATTTAAATTCATGATACAAAAGTATTTCTTGAATGTAAAAGACGAGAGAGAAGTTCCTTTCAGAATTTCGGCATAGTAACGGGTGTACATGGGAGGCATTTAATGAGAGAGAAAGGGTTCTCCCATCATTCATACAATAAGAGGGAAGTATGGGGGAGGTTAGAAACCATACCCCAACATTCATAATTGAAATTAAAAGGGCAATACAACTTAAAGAAAATTGACAAAAATGAGAAAGGAAGAAAAAACCCTTACTTGGATGTGTGCTTCCAAAGGCTAGAGAGAGGATTTTGAGAGGCTTCTTGGGAGCTTGGGGAACCCTGGGAGGATTCTAGAGAGAGTAGGGCAGAGTTTGGACGAACTCCAAGGGATTTTAGTGAGGAGGAAGTGGGATCTTGGGTGGGTTTATATAGGAAAGGTGAGAGAATTATTTATTATTTATGTTTGGGACCCCTTATATTAAAATAATCCAAACCACAAACCATCCCATGGTATTTGCCCATGGTTTCTGGAAAAGGAAAGAGGAAAACAATATTTTACAAGGCCAATGTCCGAACTTATTAAAAAATTATGGTTTCTTATGTGGAGGTGAGTCACACTCCCATGGAAATTAATTTAAAAAGGCAAAGTGTTGAATAAGTCTTGAGGGCTCCATTAATGCTTTGAAAAGTAAGTCAAACAAACCCAAAACCACATTATTTTAATGATAAAACACATATTGGCCGAAAATAAGGACTATGATATTTTATTACGTCACCATTGGGTCATTATGATGTCATAAAACACATTATATATTTAAATGGTATTTAATTTTTACCCAAAAATTTGACTATCTCAGAAAATTATGAAAAATTTACCGTTGGATAATTTCAACATCCTGATTCCAAAAATAATATTTATTTTATCTAAATAATTTTCTAAATATGTGAATTTTCACTTTTAAAATAAAAACCAACATTTATAAAAAAATTCACGTGTTTTGACAGAAATGGATTTCAAACCTTAATAAAAATTTTAATTGCATTCATAAAATTATAAGATCATTTATACTTAATAAAAAATTAATTTAATATTAATAATATTTTATTAAAATATTATTTAATTCAAAAATAATTTAATTTAATAAAATATAATTCTTAATTAAATAATAACTAAAAACACCATTTGTACTTTAAAACTAATTACAATGTATCAAAAAATGACTAGAAATTATATTTATTATTATATACAAAAATAATGTACATGAACAAGGTGCTAATTATTTGTTACATAACCCATTAAAATAGCCGCATAAGACCTAAGGTTAAGGTGTGCGATGGTGACAAACTCTTGGGGCGGCTCGGATAACATCGCTCGAGTGGTAATTTCAATCAACTTCCACTTTTCCCATAGACGATCACGTTTGAGCTTGACTTGATGAAGCCCAGCTTGGTCTTGTTCAAGGGAAAAGCCCAAAGACACCACCTCTTTTCCGAGCTCTGACAAATGGGCTTCGTAAGGGGCAATTCTACTGGATGAGGCCATCGCATCCTTTGTCTGAGTAGAAATGGGTTCGTTAAAGCCTTATATTTATACTACTCAGATGATCACTGTTCAACGGCTATAAAAGTAACGGTCACAAATCTTAACGTAAAACTAAAGAAGTTGACATCTTATAAAAAAAAATTTTCATAAAGAAACATTTAACTAGATCAAGAGGGATTTTCTATTAATGAAACTTTGGGTCGTTACAATATTCCCCCCTTAAGAAATTTCGCCCTCGAAATTTTCCTTTTCCCACACTAAAACAAATGTGGGTAACTTAGCTTCATAATATCCTCTAACTCCCAAGTTGCTTCTTCAAACTTGTGGTTTCTCCACAACACCTTGACGAGGGACATTTTCGTATTTCGTAGAACTTTTTCTCTACGATCTAAGATCTTCACTGGTTTCTCCTCATAATAAAGATTGTCTTCTAATTGTACCACCTCGGAAGAGAGTACATGTGAAGGGTCTGGTATGTACTTCCTTAAGAGGGACACATGGAAGACATCATGCACCTTGGCCATAGTAGGTGGAAGTGCTAGTCGAAAGGCCACATCCCCAACACGATCAAGAATCTCGAAGGGGCCGATGTACCTTGGACTTAACTTCCCTTTCTTTCCAAACCTCATGACCTTCTTCCACGGAGATATGCGTAAAAACACCATGTCTCCGACTTTAAACTCAAGGTCTCGTCGACGATTATCTGCATAACTCTTCTATCGACTTTGGGATTCCTTGATATGCTGCTGAATGGTTTTCACCTTCTCCACCATTTCTTCGACCATTTCTGGTCCAAGCAGCTTATGTTCCCCGACCTCATCCCAACATGCTGGTGTTCTCCACCTTTTCCCATACAGGGCTTCATATGGTGCCATTTGGATGCTCGAGTGGAAACTATTATTATAATAGAACTCAACTAGAGGAAGATGTTGATCCCATCCTTCTTTAAAGTCCATTGAGCATGCTCTCAACATATCTTCAAGTGTTTGGATAGTCCGCTCGGATTGGCCATCAGTTTGAGGATGATAGGCCGTACTAAAGTTGAGTTCTGTATTCAGAGCTTGTTGAAGAATCTTCCAAAACTTAGAGGTGAATCTTGGATCTCAGTCAGAAACAATAGATAGTGGTACTCCATGCAACCTTACTACATCCCTGATATATATCCGTGCCAGTTGATCCAAAGAGAAATCCTCTCGAATAGTAATGAAGTGTTCAGTCTTTGTAAGACGATCCACAACAACCCAGATTGCATTGTTGCCTTTGGATGTCCTTGGAAGTCCAGTGACAAATTCCATGGTGATGTTCTCCCATTTCCATTCTGGTATGGGAAATGGTTGCATCATCCCCTTAGACTTCTGCCTCTCTGCCTTCACTTGCTGACACACCAGGTACTTTGATGTATATTCAGCGATCTCCTTCTTCATATTATCCCACCAAAAGTTTTCTCGGATATCTTGATACATCTTTGTCCTCCCTGGGTGAATAGAGAAATTTGAACTATGTGCATCATCCAAAAGATCCTTCCTCAGCTCCGAACTTGATGGAACACATAGTCTTTTCCCAAACCACACAATTCCTTCTTCATTAACATAAAACTCTGAGGATTTTCCTTTTTTGATAGCTTCCACTTTTTCTTGGATTCCCGCATCATCCTTTTGAGCATCCTTTAACCTTTCCAAAAGAGATGGTTGAGCAATAATTTGTGAAAGGATTGATGATGTTCCCTTCTTTATGATTCCCATGTCTATCTTCATCAAGTCTAAGAATATTGGATCCTTTTCAATTATCATAATTGAAAGAATTGCTGGATCCTTTCTACTTAGGGCATCTGCCACCTTGTTCGCCTTCCCAGGGTGGTAATGTATTGAACAGTCATAATCCTTGATGAGCTCTATCCATCTTCTCTGGCGCATATTAAGCTCTTTCTGTGTCAATATATATATAAGACTCTTGTGGTCAGTATATATCTCACATTTCTCTCCATAGAGATAATGCCACCAGATTTTCAAGGTAAAGATCACCGCCGCCAACTCCATATCATGCGTTGGATAATTACGCTCATGGATTTTCAACAGCCTTGAGGCATAGGATATCAATTTATAATTCTGCATCAGCACACATCCTAAGCCCTTCTTCGAAGAATCACTGAATACCACAAAAATCTCCCCACTTGTGGGTAAAGTGAGCACGAGTGCAGTGATAAGCCTCCTTTTCAACTCCTTGAAGCTTTCTTCGCATTCATCACTCCAAGAAAACTTTACTCCCTTTCGAGTTATCTTGGTAAGAGGGTTAGAAAATCGTGAGAAATTTCTCACAAATCGTCGATAATATCCAGCTAACCCCAAGAAGCTACGGATATCAGTTACTGATGTTGGCCTCGGACATCCCTCAATTGCATCTGTTTTGGAGGGGTCCACAGATATCCCATTGCTTGTGATGATATGGCCCAAGAATGAGACCTCCTTCAACCAGAACTCACACTTGTTGTACTTGGCATAGAGCTTCTCCTTGCGCATAGTCTCCAGTACAGTTCTTAAATGCTCCTCACAGTCCTCCTTTGTTTTGGAGTATATTAGAATATCATCTATAAAGACTACCGAAACTTTGTCTAGGTAATCTCTAAAGACTCTATTCATCAAGTCTATGAATATTTCTGGAGAATTGGTGAGTCCGAAAGGCATTACTATGAATTCATAGTGCCCGTACCTTGTACGAAAATCAGTCTTGGGGATATCTTCCTTCTTCACCCTTACTTGATAATATCCCGACTGCAAGTCCACATTGGAGAAGTATTGTGCTACACGCAGATGATCAAACAAGTCATCGATTATTGGTAGAGGATACTTGTTCTTTATCGTTATTTGGTTAAGTTCACAATAATCGATGCGAAGCCGCATTGACCCATCCTTCTTCTTGACGAAGAGGACTGGTGCACCCCATGGTGATGCACTTGGGTGTATAAACCCTTTATTCAGATTCTCCTGTAGTTGTTTCTTCAGCTCTTCAAGCTCAACAACAGCCATTCTATATGGAGTCTTGGATATTGGTAGTGCCCCAGGTATAAGTTCAATTGATAACTCAACATCTCTTCTTGGAGGAAGACCAGGAAGTTCCTCGGGAAATACTTCAGCGAATTCCCTCACAATAGGCATTACTTCAAGGGTGGTTTCTTCCTTGGACTCAATCATCTGAGCCAGATATGCGTGCTCATAAGGCAGTAATATCCATGCTTGAGATGATGGAGCTAAAGGAGATTCATCTTCCTCCTGACACTTGTAAAGAATCGGGGGTAGATTCTCCATATGGAGTGTGATTTCCCTCTCTTGACAATTTATGTTGTCTCTATATAAGGAAATCCAATCCATGCCAAGAATTGCATCAAATTCCACCAAAGAGAGTATGTTGAGGTTTGCTGGGAAATTCATTCCACATATTATAACAGGGGAGGACTTATACTCATGGGCTGCAATGATTGCCCCATTTTCCGTACTCACTGACATCTTTACTTCCATGATTTGTGGTGGTGCAGGGATTGTTCTACTAAACTTTTGAGATATAAAAGAATGCGTAGAACCTGAATCAAAAAGTATGTTCGCTATTCTTGAATGAATAACTAGCGTACCTGTCACCACTTCATTGTCGGGGTTCACTTCGGTAGAAGTGATGGCAAAAGTTCTTCCTTGTTGTCTTGGAGGTTGCTGGTTGCCTCCGATAACCCTTGGATTAGGGAACTGATTTTCAAAATGACCCAGTTCTTTGAATTTGTAGCATTGAACAACGCGTTGAGGTTCGAACGTAGCGTTCCTCTCCTCTGTTTCAGCCGCAGATCCTTCTTGCTGACAGTTAACAGCTAGGTTCCCTTCTCTTCCACACTTGAAGAATTTTCTTGTCCCCCTAAGGCAATTTCCAGGGTGCTTCTTTCCACACTTTTGGCAAGTGGGGTGCTGGAACTTCTTAGCACCGTTGGATTTATCCATAGGACCTCCATCATTGAAGTCCACCTTATGCTTCTTGTCTCCATGATACCCCTGTGATTCTCCGATCTCCATTTCAACCTTGAGGGAACATCGGACAATTTCCTCATAGCTGTCAAAGTTACGGATCACTAATGCTTTCCGCAAGCTAGGCTTCAGCCCACCAAAGAAGCGGTCAACCTTGAATTCGGGGGTAACGACAAATCCGGAAGCGTATCGTGCAAGCCTTGTGAAGTTTGCCTCGTACGCTCCCACAGATTCTTCATCTTTCTACTTGAGGGAAAGGAAGTCCCTTTCCATCTTAAGACGGAGGGTTCGCGGAAAATATTTATCAAAAAACATCTTCCGGAATTCCTTCCATTCCAAATCCTCGATCGCCTCCTCAGGATTCGTATTTTTGATCAACGTCCACCATTGATCAGCTTCACCCTCCATACGATAAGCCTCCAGGAGAACCTTCTCTTGTTCAGAACATTGAAGGATAGATAAGATCTTTTCAATGGAGTTGATCCATTGCTCAGAGATCGTGGGATCAGATGATCCACTAAAAGTAGGAGGCTTTTGTCTCATGAAGCTCTCAATAGCGACTTGTTATTTCTTAGGGGGGGGGGGGTTGAACGTTCCTCTTGACCTGTGTTTCTATTCAAAACTTGAGTTAGCTGAGAGAGAAGCGTGACAAAGTTCGCGATTCCCGCTCCCATTGGATCGGGTATCTCATTAGTACAATCATCACACTGATCTTCACAGCGGCTGTTAGCCCGAGTTCTCCTATTACTGGCCATTGGCTCGAATAAAAGGAAAGTTAGGGGTAACACATAAAGGGTAATCCAAAGACAAAATTTGATGACTTATAAATAAACTTTAATCTCTTTAACTCATGAGTCTATAGGATTCAATCCAGGCTTTTCATGATCTTCCTTCTAACATATATTCCTAGGGGCATTTTCCCTTAATAAGGGTTCATACTAAGACTTTGAATTTATAAAAACATATCCCTCGGGAGTGTCGTAACCAAGAGTGCAGCAAGGCCTGTTGTCGTGCACCAGTTCTCGTTCGAGTCTAGCTCAAAGCGGTGTTTTTGGGTTTTACCCTTAGGATACATCTGTGCCAGAGCCGCCTCTACCTGCTCGTATCCAGACAGGGATGTATTTGTTTGATAAACCACTTACTTAGTATTTACCAAAACATAGGGATGTTTTTATTATACTTAGTCTTTTATCTAAGGCTTTACTAGGGTTTCCTAATCCCAAAAATAACTAAACCTATCCTCTGATACCAACTATGACAACCCTGCTTTTTATTACAACATAAGCATTCTTTATTACATAAAACTTCACTTGATACAACAAAGAAGATCGAGAGGTTTAGTGTCTTTGGGGCTTAGGATCATTACACAAAAACTTTAAACTTGAAATACAATATCTTTATTGAAAACTTCCTTTACATGACCACTACATTCCTTCGTTCTTATCATTGCATGGGATAACCTGAGGACATGTATAAGAAAAGGGTGAGCTATAAAGCCCAGTAAGGGAGTACACAATGAATAACATGAGGAGTACAATACATATTAGGCAATAGGAACATCAATAGAGCATTAGAGTAACATGACCATAAAGGCAGGATAAAGCATGATAACCATAACATGGAAATGTGGCAACAACACTTAACATTGAATTAGCATGAGCCAAGGCTCATTGCACATGTAGCATGAGTAAACCCTCATTGCACTTGAAGCATGAGTAAACCCTAGTTGCACTTTAATTAGAATGAGTCAACACTCATTGCACATGACGTATCATGATACTATACTTTACCCAATGCATTGGAGCGCTATCAGGGCGCACCCTTCTTAAACATTTCATTTCATGCATAAGTGTGCCACATGGATCATAAAACATGGATTCATAAAACATAATCATTTATTCCACGATAAAGGAATGTGGAATTAATACATGAAACTTTACAATCAATAAGTAAATGTGCATAAAGGTGAATACCCTTGATGGAGAAATGGGCATGGTATTCACTACACAATGGCATTGGCTTAGAAAATCGGTGCGATTTCGGCAGCGTAACGGCGTGACATAAGAAGTTATAAAAAAGGTTGATGAGAGAGAAAGGGGTTCCCCATCATATTTACATGTAATGGAAAGTAAGGAGGTCATATATATACATTTCCCAACAATTGAAATGTAATTTAAATTCATGATACAAAATTATTGCTTGAATGTAAAAGAAGAGAGATAAGTTCCTTTCGGAATTTCGGCATAGTAACGGGTGTACATGGGAGGCATTTAATGAGAGAGAAAGGGTTCTCCCATCATTCAAAAAATAAGAGGGCAGTATGGGGGAGGTGTGAAACCATACCCCAACATTCATAATTGAAATTAAAAGGGAAATACAACTTAAAGAAAATTGACAAAAATGAGAAAGGAAAAAAAAACCCTTACTTGGAAGTGTGCTTCCAAAGGGTAGAGAGAGGCTTGTGAGAGGCTTCTTGGGAGATTGGGGCACCTTGGGAGGATTCTAGAGAGAGTAGGGCAGAGGTTTGAAGAACTCCAAGGGATTTTAGTGAGGAGGAAGTGGGATCTTGGGTGGGTTTATATAGGAAAGGTGAGATAATTCTTTATTATTTAGGTTTGGGACCCCTTATATTAAAATAATCCAAACCACAAACCATACCATGGTATTTTCCCATGGTTTCTGGAAAAGGAAAGAGGAAAACAATATTTTACAAGTCCAAGGTCCGAACTTATTAAGAAATTAGGGTTGCTTATGTGGAGGTGAGTCACACTCCCATGGAAATTAATTTAAAAAGGCAAAGTGTTGAATAAGTCTTGAGGGCTCCATTAATGCTTTGAAAAGTAAGTAAAACAAACCCAAAACCTCATTATTTTAATGATAAAACACATATTGGCCGAAAATAAGGATTATGATATTTTATTACATCACCATTGGGTCATTATGATGTCATAAAACACATTATATATTTAAATGGTATTTAATTTTTACTCAAAAATTTGACTGTCTCAGAAAATTCTGAAAAATTCACCGTTGGATAATTTCAACATCCTGATTCCAAAAATAATATTTATTTTATCTAAATAATTTTCTAAATATGTGAATTTTCACTTTTAAAATAAAAACCGACATTTATAAAAAAATTCACGGGTTTTGACAAAAATGGCTTTCAAACCTTAATAAAAATTTTAATTGCATTAATAAAATTATAAGATCATTTATACTTAATAAAAAATTAACTTAATATTAATAATATTTTATTAAAATATTATTTAATTCAAAAATCCTCTAATTTAATAAAATATAATTCTTAATTAAATAATAACTAAAAACACCATTTGTACTTTAAAACTAATTACAATGTATCAAAAAAATGACTAGAAATTATATTTATTATTATATACAAAAATAATGTACATGAACATGGTGATACTTAATTGTTACATAACCCCTTAAAATAGCCGCATAAGACCTAAGGGTAAGGTGTGTGATGGTGACAGACTCTTGGGGCGGCTCGGATAACATCGCTCGAGTGGTAATTTCAATCAACTTCCAATTTTCCCGTAGATGATCACGTTCGAGCTTAACTTGATGAAGCTCAGCTTGGGCTTGGTCAAGGGCAAAGCCCAAAGACGCAACCTCTTTTCCGAGCTCTGAAAAATGGGCTTCGTAATGGGCAATTCTACTGGATGAGGCCATCGCTTCCTTTGTCTGAGTAGAAATGGGTGCGTTAAAGCCTTATATTTATACTGCTCAGATGATCACTGTTCAAAGGCTTTAAAAGTAACGGTCACAAATCTTAACGTAAAACTAAAGAAGTTGACATCTTATAAAAAATATTTTTGATAAAGAAACATTTAACTGGATCAAGAGGGATTTTCTATTAATGAAACTTTGGGTCGTTACAGTCCTCCTTCACCAAATAGGGAGAAA
Organism: Viscum album; assembly: GCA_963277665.1. Taxonomy (NCBI): domain Eukaryota; kingdom Viridiplantae; phylum Streptophyta; class Magnoliopsida; order Santalales; family Viscaceae; genus Viscum; species Viscum album. Next base: position 1,451,171,012 of record OY728129.1, read on the forward strand.
CTGGTTATCGAGTGTTTTATGTGGCAATGACCACCGATGTTTAGGGGATCATCTGATCCACTAGTTGTGGAACAGTGGGTCAACTTCATGGAGAAGATCTTTTCTATGTTTCACTGTTCTAAGACATAAAAAGGTGAAATTATCCATTTATCTTCCATAGGGAGAGGCCAATCAATGGTGGGAATTGATTAAGAACACCAATCAAAGAGATGAAATTAAAGATATGGAATGGGAAGACATTAAGATCATGTTTCTTAACAAGTATTTCACATGAACTCTTCATATGAAGATGGACAGAGAATTCATAAAGATCAAGAAAAATAAAGGAGAATCGGTCACACCCTATGAAGTGAGTTTCACAAGGCCTTCAAGGTATTCTTTGGGTTTTGTTGTCAACATTGATATTAAAATCGATAGATTCTTTAGTGGATTAAAACCACACCTTCAAAATGAACATAAAATTAGAGACTTTGGGAGTTATGAAGAATTTTTTCGGCCATCCACCAAAGTGGAGATGGATTTTGGAGAATTTTCCCATCAATATAGTGATAATAAATGAAATATGGAGTTTCAAACTGGAGTATATAATGATAAAAGTGGGAAGCAAACTCAAAAACCTGCATGCCAAAAATGTGGGAAGTTTCATCATGGGAACTTCCCCAAAGGGATGGGTAAATGATTCGAGTGTGGGAAATAAGGGCACCATGATCAAGTGTGTCAAAAAGACATGAGAAATAAGGATAATATAGTGGAATAATGGTAAGCCCCACCTATGGTTCAATGCTGCAACTATAGGGAGAAAGGACACTATGCAAGCCAGTGCACTAAACCTCAAGTCCTTGAGGGTAATCAGCTTTAGCTGCCACCAAATAGAAAGGAATGATGGAAGTATTATTCCATTACTATTGAGGAAGTGGAGAAATATAATTAAGTCACACAACGTACACTTCCTATTCACTCAATAATTGAAAAATTCTTATTTCATTCTAGTTCTATGAATTCTTTTATATCTTGCAAGTTTTCTAGAACTAAATAATTGAAGTCCCAAAACATTGAAGTAGATATATCTACAAAAACACCAAGCGGTGAAATAATTACAACCCAAGTGTTTTACTCTTCTCCTGTTTGCATATTTGGGAAGATTATTCCTAAGAATCTTGTAATAGTTCCCTTGGTGGAATTCAACACTATAATTGGAATTGATTGGCTCTCTTTATAGAGAGCATATATCAACTGTTGGGAAAAGGAAATATCTTTTCAGATTTTGAACCATCCCATTATCCTCTACAAATTCAATGAAGGTTATGAATATCCTTTGAAAAATCTTTCCATAGTGTGGTTATTGATATGCTATGAAGAAAAAACCTCACCCAAATGGTTGTGTCAAAGGAAAGTGACAATCATACAGAAATTACCATCGTGAGGGAATATGGTGATGTATTTTCTAAAGAGTTACCCAGACTTACCCCAGATCATGAGGTAGAGTTCTCAATAAAAATCATACCTGGAGCTAATCCTATCTCAAAGTGTACCTATAGGATGGCTCCAATCGAACTAGAATAGTTAAAGAAGAATATATAAGAGAATTTTCATAAAGGGTTCATATGCCCTAGTGCATCACCTTGGGGGCGCCAATGCTCTTTGGGAAGAAGAAGGATGAATCAATGTGGTTGTGCATCGATTATTGGAAACTCTAAAAGATCACCATAAAGAACAAGTATCCTCTTACAAGGATTTACAACTTGTTAGATCAGTTAATAGGAGCTCAATACTTCTCAAAGGTGGATCTTCATTCTGGATATCATCAGCTAAAGGTGAAAAGGGAAGATATTCAGAATACTACCTTCCGTACAATGTATGGGCACTATGAGTTTCTGTTGATTCCCTTTAGACTTAATAACTACCCTGTAATCTTCATGGATTTTATGAATATAGTCTTTAGACATTACCTCAACAAATTTTTGGTTCTGTTTATCGATGATATTCTCATCTCCTCCAAGATAAAGGAGGAACATGAAGAACATCTAAGACTTGTGTTGGCGACAATGTAAAAGGAGAAGTTGTATTCCAAGTTCACCAAGTGTGACTTTTATTTGAATAAAGTCATGTTATTTAGACATGTGATCACAAGTGATGGAATTTATGCGGAACCTTCAAAAAAAGGTGATTAAAGAATGGACCAATCCCTCTAGTGTCACATTAATCCATAGTTTTCTTGGATTATTTTGGTACTACCAAAGTTCTGTGATAAATTTATCACGATTTTAAATCCCGCTAATATAGTTAATAAGGAAAGGGGTAAAGTATGTCTATATGGAAGAATGTGAGGGAAGATTTAAGGAGATAAAGAGAAGTTTGATCACAACACCTTTAATCACACTATCGAAAAGTGGATAAATTTTTGTTGTATAATGTGATTCTTCAAATAAAGGCTTGGGTTGTGTACACATTAAAAATGATAATTTGATATCATATGCCTCACAGTAGTTTAAGATCCATGAGTAGAACTACCCAATGCATGATCTACAACTATCAGTAATGGTTTTTGCCTGGAAAATCTGGTGGCACTACCTTTATGGTGAGAAGTGTGACATATACACCAATAACGAGATCATAAATTATATATTCACACCAAAGGAGCTCAAAGTTATTCAAAGGATATTTTTAGATCTAAACAAGGACTATGATTTCTCTATTCACTATCATCCTCGAAAGGAAAACAAGGTGGATGATACTCTAAGCTGAAAATAACCTTCTAATCTATTAAAGTTATGGATTGAGAAATACCCTATCTTATTGGATATGTAAAGGATGGATTTGTAAATCATAAGGGTAGGGGATACATCTACCTTGCCCAAATTATTTCGTAACCATTAATTGAAGAGATGATTAATGAGTCATAAAGAGAAGATCTGGAGTTACAAAAGAAGGTGAATGTAGTTAAAAATGGAAGTTGCACGAGTTCCATATCGACCATGATGGTGTGATTTGGTTTGTAATGTGGCTTTGTGTGCCTTCATCACCCAGGATAAAGATGGATCTATTGGAAAATGCACATAGCTCAACAATCTCTATCCATCCTTGTAGCACCAAGATTTACCAAGATCTCTAAGAACGCTTTTGGAGGGATATCATGAAAAAGGATATTCCAGAATATATCTCTAGGTGCTTGGTATGTCATAAAGTTAAATCAAAGGAACAAAAGTCTAAAGGGATGATGAAACCATTGCATATACCAATGTTGAAATGGGAGAATGTCACTATGAACTTTTTCACAGGTCTCCTGAAGATTCCCAAGGGAAATAATGTGATACGGGTTATGGTTAACCGACTCACTAATACTACCAATTTTATCTCTATTTGGGAAGATATATTTCTTGAAAAACTTGTAAATATATATGTGAAGGAATTAGAGAGACTTCATGGTGTTCCATTCTCGATTATCTTTGACCATGATCCAAGGTTCAAATATAAATTTTGGAGGTGTCTTTGATATTCTTTGAGTATTGAATTAAATTTCAGAATGGCCTATCACCCCCAAATTGATGGACAATTTAAAAAGACTATTCATACACTTGAAGATATTCTAAGAGTCTGATCTTTAGAATTCAAAGGTGGATGGTATCATAATATCCCATTGGTTGAGTTATTATACAACAATAGCTTCCCCTTGAGTATTCAGATGGTTCCATGTGAAGATCTATATAGAAAGCAATGTATAACTTCAATCTATTGGGGTAAAGTTGGAGAGAGAAAGATACTTGGACTTGATCATGTGCAAGATATAACATAGTAGGTTCAAGTTATCCAGAAATATATCTAAGTTTCTCATAGTCGGAAAAATTACTATGCTGACAACCATTGAAGGGACTTTGAGTTCGGCGTTAGAGATAAAGTCTTCCTTTGAATATCACCATGGAAGAGAGTCATGTAGTTTTGAAACAAAGGGAAGCTAAGACTAAAGTACATTGATGCATTTGAGATCATTGACCGCATAGGATTTGTGGCTTATCGGATTTCACTTCAATAGAATATGGCTCATGTTCATGATGTGTTTCATGTATCACTCTTAAGAAAGTAAATACCAGATCAATCACATGTACTAAACACAGAGGTGGTATAGCTAGAAGATGATCTCTCTTATAAGGACTCGACGATAAAGATTCTAGATAGGAGAGATAAGGTCCTATGCAACAAGACAATGCATATTGTCAAAGTGTTGTAGAGGAACCATAAGTTTAAAAAAGCAACTTGGGAATTGGAGGAGGCGATGAAGGAGAGGTACCCTTAACTGTTTGTGTAAAATGAAATTTTGAGGGAGAAATTTCATAAGGGGGAAGAATGTAATGACCCAATGTTTTATCAGTGGAATACCTTTATTATAAGTATGCCTTAAAGTGTAATTGTCTTAGGAAACATAATTAAATATCATGATACTAAATACTATGTGATCATGAAACATAAGTTTTTCACTTCTATGTGTGGAATTTCAAAAATCTGACATACATGGTTGCGTTTAGGGTGATTTTTTGAGTTTAATATAACAGACCTAATTTTTTTGCGAATAGTAACCAACCATTATGAAAAGTAATATGAACCTTATGAATATTAAATCATCCAAAATAATAGTAACCTCACCCATGAATGATTAAATAAAATTTAGGCATCTTATAAGTTATAATATGACCATAGTAAAAGTATTGGTATTTTTGTAAGTCATAAATAATTAATTATAATTAATAAATTAATTTAAAAGAAAATTTCTTTTACTAAAATGTTTTCATAAATTAAAATTTCTATGTATTCTAGTCTTAATATAATTTTATAAGAACTTATGTAATTTTTGAATGCATTATGAAATCGGTTTTAATTTTAACATATGTATTTTTCAAGTAAATTATGATTTTAATTAAAAAATAAATTAATCATATTTAGAAAATTATTTTTGAAAAATATAGTTCATTTTAAGATTCTAAACATCAAAAAAATTGTTATAGTGAATTTTTGGGATTTTTCTGAAATACTTGAATTTTTATGCATAGTGAAATACTATAATTTTCAAAATATGCTAAATAAATTAATTATAGAGTCATGTATGATGTTATGATGATGTAACCTCAATTGTTTCAAACTCATATTCAATTATTACTACTCGTTTTCATGGAATCATCACTATTACTTATATTGGGGAGAAATAATAAATTAATGAATATAATATTGAGAAAACCCCTCTACCTCCACTATAAATACCACCCCTCACACCCTCATTTATTCACACCTCTCAAGCCTCAATACTTGTCTAAAATAGACCAAAACATCTTCCTGATCTTCTCCCCTACGTCTAAGAGTTTCTAGTTTCATCAAAAGACCAATCCAATGTTCCTTAAAGAGGATTCAAGTGGTAATTCCTCTCTCTCTCTCTTCCTTCAATTTCCTTTCAATTTATGGTTCTTTTCTTAATCTCTACCAACCTATACTCATACAAATTGTATGGTTACTCAAGTATATTACATATAATGTAATTTGTTTGATACTAATGGGATAATATATCATCCAATCCCATTCTTCTCTTCTATTTATCTTAGAAAGGAAAGCGTAGTTTGTGATGTGTTAATTTATCACCTTCAAGAGCGACATGTTTTCATTTTCCATTACCTCCTTCAGATCTGTTCATGAAACCATTTTTATGGTTGAAAAATATTATTTTCTATGTATTATATCCAATTTTATATTCTCTAACTTTCTTATGTACGTATTAATAAATGATTAAACAAAACAAGTTTGTTGTGGTTGAAAAACTGCCCGAATTAACAAGAACGATCATCATTAAATTCTCATCTAATGATTCATTCTCATAGTATATAAAAAATTATTTATAAGATAATTTAATGTTATATAATATAATAAATAATATATAATTACAATTATTTATTTTTATCAATTATTTAAATGAACTTACATTCATGAATACTAGTAAACCATTCGAGAAAACTATAAAAATAAACATTCCCAAACAATGAATTTAAACTCTATAACTCATCCAAAATCCCATAAGTGAACTTAATATAACCTTAATGAATATTTTTAATATATAAAAGGTTTTTTAATTCTTAATTAATGAATCTAATGTGTTTATACAGTACATTAAAGTGAATAAAGCGTTCGGAAACAAGGTAAGGGGGAATTCATGAACCCAACTTTCTTTCTTCAGGTTCTCCCTCTTTCACCCCATTTTTGGTATGGTTACTCCTTAAAAATAATTTTTTCATCATTATAATAACTTTTATATGATATAAATTTTTTCCACTAGATTTTATTTCAAACAAAAGTTTTTTCAAAAGAACTATTCTTTCAAATAAAACACATTTTACTTCTCACTCAAGGTTGATGGTTCTTGTATCAAGTATGGAATTCCCTCTTTATTTTGGGAACCCAATGTTTATGGATGTGTTATTATGAGATGAAACCCATTAATTTACATGGTTTATTTATTTTCATATATGTTTTATGTTTCATTCATGGTAATTCTAATTTTAGGTTGTGACGGGTGTGTCTGGAATTATATAGCACAATATGAATGTTTGAATGTGACGGTTGCACCCGAAATTATACAGTACTCCAATGCATTGGGTAAAGTGATGAATATCATGAGTTAAATGGAAATGATGTGTGAACATGATGTTATAAATGTTCACAAATGTGTGTGGAGGTTTACCACTAAGACAAGATTTTTTATTTTTATGCATTTTCACATTTCAAGACTTTTATTAATGCTTCCTCTCATGTTCATGATTCATTACCTATGTTATGATTATTCTCACCCATTATTATATTATTAAAATCTATCTTATTACTGTCATTTTATCTCACCACTTTTTTATATATATCCTCAGTTGATTTTTTGTACTTGAGGAGTTTTCAAGGGAGAAAAAGAAGCTAGAGAAGAATGTATTAAATAAAACTTTACATTTTATGTTATGTTATGTAGGGTTATAGTTTTCCCAAGAGACTAAACCTTTGGATACTCATTTTGTAATACTAGTATGTTGTTTATATTTTTAATGATGTAATAGTAATGTAATAAAAGGCTGGGTTTCTATACATATAATCTAAAAGAGAGAGATTATGCACTGACCAAGCCACCAAAAACCCCCAGTTGTACCTACTTTGGTTCCATGCTAGATTGATAATGGAATAAGTTGAAGGTATCAAAAACAACCCCTATATGGAATCATCATGGTGTTATATAAACATGTAACCCAATTCCATCTATCCATTGGGCGGATATTTTCACCTATTTCCCTCTAGTTGAGAAACTCATATACTCACACTAGCTAGGCTACCTCATAGTGTATGGAACTTGGAAAATCAAGGCTACCTCGAGTGCATCCAAAACACAGCAACATGGAGACCTGATGCCTCCACACTGTGGTCAGCTCCCTCATTTACATTGTTTTAAATCAAGAATACTCTCCATCAAAGGGATAAATATATCATGTTGGTCCATATATCTCAACTACAACTAACAACCACTTAGGAATGGTAACACACATACATGGTGAATCATAAAAACTTGCATAATAAATCATCATGAGTATATAAAATCACAAATAACAATATGTGTTCAAAATAAATCATAAAAATAAGATACATTAATATAACTTATGGAATAAATATAACAACAGTATTAAGGGATTCACACACACCCATATGCAATCACAATCAAGCTAGGTATTAGATAAGTCAACAGATAAATCATAGAATATAAAAATGATTAAATGAGAATCAAGTAATTAAGAAACGTCCTACCTCTAAGTCATTGATTTTTATAGCATTAATAAACCAACATGCATGGTTTGAAATCTGTAATTGAAACCTCAACAAAAAAACACCTCCTCACAAGCCTTATTATCAATTTTGTTAACACGTCAACTCATGTAGTTCTTCAAAAGATCCTTGAACCAAAACTAGATATTTTATTTCAAGAAGAAATAAAATATTTCATGAGTTGATACTTTATCTCTCTTGGATAACTTCTAAATCATCATTTTATTCCAAATCACGCATTCTTAATATTTTCATCACAATAATTATACAAACACATTTGATATATTAATATATCTAAATTAAATCGAGAACTCATGTTGTATTCCTTTATAATTATTTTTTTTTTAATCTAAAATATTTATCCTTTGATAAATTTGATAAATTATCAGTTTCCAATTATATAATGATAATTTAATAAAAATTATACTTTCATAAAAAGTGTGATTATATTTTTATAATTTTTTCGATAAATTAATATTTGATAATTTAGGGAAATTATCTCTTGATAATTCTGGAAAATTATATTTAATTAATATATGTAATTATACTTTTATAATTTTTATAATATTTTTAACTTGATAATATCATTATAATTATTCTTTCATTATTTTTCTAATATTATCTTTGATAATCTCACAAAATTATCCCTTGATAATTCATTATAATTATCACTTGATAATTCTTCATTAATATTCTTTGATATTTTTTTCTAATTGTCTTGTTATAATTTTAATAACTTATAATTTGATAATTTTATTTAAAAGTATGATTTGATAATCTTGTGAAATTATCTTTGATAAATATATGGATTTATTTTTTAATTATTCAACCAATTTTTTCTATAATTTTTTAATAAAGGAATAAAAGAAGAAAACTAATAAAATAATAAATAAAAAACTCATTCAACCTACATAGAGAAACAGGGATGTAGAGGGGACCACATTGTGCTGCAGAAATACTAACCCAATCATCAGATACCTACTAACCACACTCAATGAGGTTTTAGGTTTTTTTAACTCAATTATATTAACCAAAATCAGAAGTCAATTGAGTATATAAAACCTAATTGTGTATGCATCTGATGTTCCAAAACCCAAAAATAAATACCTTGATTTAATATAATATTAAAAAACATAATTGTGGCCAATTTAATTTCACCCAATTAACTCATTATTGAAATTTTTAGGTCAAAGGTGGTCAAATCCAAGATTTTGGATGATCCATTCAAGAGAAAATGGAGTTTTGTTGGTTATTCATGGGGAAGATGAATATTAAATAAAAATGATTATAATAAAAAATATAATAAAAATAATCAAAAATATATCCTCACATTTTATTTATCCAAAAAAATATGACACACTTAGATGTTATGTCATTCCTTGGGAAAACCCCACATTCTGAACATAACAAAGGTCCCTGATTTCTCATACGAGACACCATTCAAGATATATTTTGTTATTTTTGAAAAAAATTAATTTGTGTAATATAATATATTTCCCCTCATGTGAGATATGACCAAACACTTATTGTGAAAAAGGGTTATATCTTTCCTATGGTAGATCTCACTTTCCAGATATAATGGAAGCATTGGATTTCACATCTGGGACTCTATTAATGAGATATTAGATTATTTCATAAGAGTTGAATTCATGTAAAAATATATATAAAAAATTTATTATATCATTAATTAATCTCTATGATCTTTGAAACCTCATTCCTCCACAATGCCTTACTCAAAAAATATTCAATAGAATATTTTAAAAGTATAAATAGTTCTTTTACACTTATGTAAAGTATCTTCAAATGAAAACAACTATAAAGTGATATTTATTAAAAATTTATATTTTTCACATAAAAAACTAATAAATTATCAACATAGATGGTTTTATTGTTATTAAAAATTTAGGATATTATAATTACATGAATTGAGAAAATCTGAGTCTAGAATTTTGAGGATTTGGGTGTCCAATCAACAGATCATGAAACTATGGGTCAATGCAGTTGGTTAGATATTATCATACCTAAATACCTTAAATTAGTAATTTGGACATAATTTGTACTATATAAGGGTAAATATGTATCATTTTCACTAAAATTTACAATTATTGGATATTATAAATATAATTAAGAGAGTTGTTGGGATTTGATGAAATGATAGGATATTGATAAATTTAATTAATAATGTCTATAAAAAGTAATTGAGATATTTTAATATAATATCCAATCTAAATTTTTATAAAAATGGAAGGTAAAATCACTAATTAATTAAAATTTTGAATTATTTTGGATAAATAATACTTCCTTACTAACATGAATTTATGGGATTGTTGTAGGTTCTTGCATGTATTATTATGCCAGGAGAGTAAATTATATTTACTAGAGTCCATTACTAGATTAAACACCTCCTGAGGCCTATATCATTGAGAATAAAGACTAAATATGGCACATGTATGATGAATATTATTTGTATTAGATCGTGTACTTGTTAATTCCCATCAAGTTCAATAAATAACATATGGATATTGATGGATAAAATAGAAACTGAGGAAAGGGGTGATAATATATTCATTTCACTATTTATATAATGGTATATTCATATATATTTATATATATATACATGATTAAGGTTTTATTATGGTATTTAGTGATTTCATTAAAGCGATTATGTTTAGGTTCATTTTATCCTTTAGTTCTAGTTTAGTGGTGGTGTTTTTTTTGGAATTTGGATTTGATTCTGAGTGATTAAGGTTTTATTATTATTTATTTTTGGAAAATATTTTTGGCTTATTAGAGGGTTAAATTTTTAGGGGTGCCTATAAGGTGATTTCACCTATATTTTTACAAAGACAATTGGAATTGGTTACCTGTTGGACTAGCCATAGGCTATAGTGGCCTCGGGGTGCCATCGAGCACAAAATGGCTCCTAACCGAGTACCTGATAGCCTTTGGGTTTTTTTTGTGATGTATTTATAGTCATTTCACCCTTAAATCCATTATTTCCTTTTCTTCTCCCCTTTGATATAATTTCCTTGTGTCTGCATGAGATCCCTCCTTGACCACCTCTCAGTTCCCTCTTCCACCCTTTTAATGCCTCTTGACTCAATGTGGTTCCACAAGATATTTTCTTGACAAAACATAAGGTAAGTCTCCCATATCCTCTTAAATATACAATATATTATAATTTTATCTAATCCCACTCAATAAAATTTGGTATTTTGAGATGAATTTCACTATAGCGTGGAATAATTCATACAAGATCATGGGGCTTTCACTTTTTTCTTTAAAGTAGGATTTTGTGGTTCTTCTTCCACCTATCCATCATTGTTTTAGTGAAATATTATTTTTTTTAGTTTTTTTAGGGATATCATAGTTTTTGGGTGAAATTAGGGGATGTTATTTTGAAGTTATTTGGGGATTTATCATGTTCTATTTTTGGGATAATTTTATAGGTAGGTCGCATTGAATTGTTTAGGTTTTATTCTCCTTTAGTTTTGGTAATTAAGTTCATGGGTCTCTTTGTTTATGGAATTTGGTTAAATAATTATGAGATTTCTTTATGATCATTTGGATTATTAAATAACTCCAATGTAAATTATAGGTGGTCTCGGCCCCTCAAAGTAGTTCTTGATCTATGAAGGTGACATTCCAACCTCATGTTTTTTCTAAAATTATTAATAATACTTAATATGTATTTTAAAATTACTAATTAATGTATTTATACTTTTTATTGAAATATAACCCAAAAAAATAAATTAAATCTTGTATGATTTAAAGTCGGATAGATTTTCCACTCTTGTTATTTTATGGAATTTTCCTACCTAATTGTTGATGGTTAATTCCTTGATATCATTTATTTCATTATTGAAGTTTATATTGAGATGTAAATTGGGTGGACATGTTTTTTATTCCATGTGACACAATTTAGACTAAGTTTCATGCACTTGCTTTTAAAATAAATGGAAATAGTAACCTTGGGGGTGTCTTTTGTTTCAAACCACTTCAAGGAAAACTTGTAACCATAAAACAGTTTTGTGGAGTAAACCTTTATATTTTAGTTTAATATTGGTAAATTTTATCCTCTTGAGTCTGAATTGTGTTCAAAAAACAGAATCACACCTTCCCACATAAGACTAAATGATTTATATGTCAATAAATTACACTTAACCCTTGGTTGAGAGAGTGATTTGGTGATGATTTGGTGGTTGGGTTGATTAACTGAGAGGGATTGATTTGACATGGAAGGCATAATATGGTTTATTTTAAATCCAAAACATTATATTTCAATAAACTAAATTATTTTTATAATGATTAAGGTGAGTGGGTTTTTATATAAAAACCTCATTTTGTAAAAGGATCTTTTATAGAGTTCTCCCATAGTTAAACCTCTTTATTCATTTAAAACTTCAATCAAAACATATATTCTCACCCCTTTTTCAATTCACTTACTTTATCTAAAGTATAATTTTATAAATATGTATTAAAAACATTTTAATAAAATAGTGATATGGGAAATGGGTTTTAATCTTCATTTTTATAATAAGTTTTAATGAGTTAATAAATATTGTACTTATTCATTTATTAAGAAGTTAGTTTATTCTTCAAAACTAAGTCTTATGTTAATTAAGTGGTGGTTTTATATATTTTAGTAAATCTTGGAATTATATAAATAACTTTCTCCAACCTTGTTATTATATATATTCCTTTATATATTTTTACATCTAATTATTGACTATTCTCTTCCCCCTTTATTATGAGCATTAATAATATTAAACCATAGTTAGTGCCCTATTTTGATTTCCCATACTGTGTCAAAAACTATTCTCTATTACAAGACTCTTTTCCTCATTTGGAATATTACTATTTCATTTTAAGGAATAACTATTTCATACCCTCATTCTTTATTTAGAATTAGTCATGTATGCTTAAATGAAACATTGTTATATTTTAATTATAAAAAACCTACTATATTTTTAGTGATTATATATCATATCTTTTGGGGTGTTGTGACAGTGTATATTGAGCTTGTCTGGTATGATTTTACTTTATAGAATGTATATTTACTATGTCATAAAACATATTCTTTTCTTTGTAATAAATAAAGTCATTTATTTTGATACTGAGAATGATTATTTCCATGATATATAACATTTCTACTATGGTGATATAAAAACCATGTGATTTGTCATCACTATTTTAAATAATAATATTATTATACTTAGTGGTTCTCTTATATAGATTTGTATACTCATGGCCTTGTTTTTCTATATATTTCATGTACACGGCCTCAAGCCATTTTTTTATAGGTACCCTTGTAAGACTTGTATACTAGACAAAAATATAGATATATTTATACATACATATATATATTCTTTATGAGGAGAGAGGCCTCCTAGAGTGGAAATATTGCATATATATATTATTTTCGATATACATAAATACATAGAAATACAAACATAAATTTTCTAACCTATTAGAAGATGATGCCTCCTATGTGAGGATGGTATATATCCTTCCTTCATATGAGGAGATGAGTTGCCTCCTCAGGAGTATAATTATAGTTATACACACACCACTTCTAAAAGAGGATATGTTCTAATAGACACCCTTTATGCATTTGTCCCTTATGGAGGGTAGGAACAATACTTTTAATTCAATCTTACTCAAAGAAAGTTTCACGGATGTGGAAAAAAATGATTAATGTTCTATTAAAATATGACTCTTTTTTCTGATATAAAAGAATCTCTAATTTATTCCAACTCTTGATATTAATGCAACATTTTAGTCTTTTTTCATGATTTTTTACAATCTAGAAATATTTTTTTATTTCTATAAACAATTTTAGAAATTTTCATGCATACACCTGTTATATCATTTTTTCAATTAGGGAACTAATGGTGGTGCCATACTAATTTTTTTTCACACCATAAATGTTTGTGGACAAGTATCTTCACTTTGTATATTTAAAGTACTTACAGGTATACTATTAACTGATATATATCCTTGGATTATTTTCTAGGCATGGCATGTGGTTTAGATGATTTTCTTAGAATATTGCTTTCTTCCCTTTTAATTTCATTTCCTTTGGACCTGTTTATCTTGTAAATTTACCATGTATGGATTTCATATTATATAATACATGTAGTTTTGATTTTATAAATTTATATTGAGTGTTTTTTATATTTATATTCTGATTCAATATTGTATGGTCTTTTTGATGTTGGAATTTATTTGTGGAATGTATGAATTAAGGTTAATCTATGTAATATTTATTATATAACTCATCCATAATTATGTATTATATCCTAATCAATTAACTCATTCACTAATTACATAATGAAACCCATAGTTTTATTCTCCATCCTCTGGGGTTAAAAGAGAAACCTTGGGATCAGTTTCATCCTATTTTTGGTATAGTTATAGTATCCTGATCAATGTCTCTACAATTTATATTAAATATAGAAGATATAATATAAATTTATCCTCATATACTAAATATTATATGGTTCATAGAGCCGTTTATAGAGTTAAGGTTCATGTTATATAAATAATTATCCAAAAAACTTATTCGTTCATCCTTACCACTAGGATTATCTTTGTTTATTCAAAATTATAATATAAATAATTTAGAGAATATGTTTTCAAATTTTATTGAAAATATTTCCCAATATGACATGAACATAAATAAAAAAAATATTTTGTTCTTATTGTTAAAAATTATAAGGATAGGCACAACAACATTGCAAGAAGCTGATTATTCCAAGATATGAAGATGAGTAAGAGGTTTTGTACTTTACATATAGCATGAAATGTCACTATAAGAAGAAAAGAAAGGTAGCAAGGAAGAAGAAAGGTGATTATTTTGCTTCAGTTAGTATCATCACTAATTTTATTTTTTCAAGTTATATATATTAAGTAAAAAATAAATCTTATAGGACTTACACTTGTATCCAAATATAGGAACCAAGAAAATTTGGGAATATTTTAAGTGGTGAGGTGGATCTTAGAGTGACTAATGGTGATAGGCTAAAAACATTGGCTATAAGATAATACCATATCACTTTTAATAGTGAAATTATTTTATTATTTTAACATTCTTATTAGGTTCTATTTTTTACTAGAAACATAATCACTATGTCAAGTTTATAAATTATGGGTTTCTATTTCAAGTGTAGAAATAGAAATTTTTTCTTTTATAAATATAGAATATTATATATTATAGAACCTTAAAAATGCCTCATATATATAAATTTGAAAAATATTTATAAAAATATCAACAACTAAATAATGACTCATATTATTCCTATCTTGGAATTATCTACTAGGTCATGTAAACAACAAGATCATGAAAAAGCTACACTAAGAAAAGTACTTATACTTTTTTAAGTTGAAGCCTTTTTATGTATGTCACTCTTTTTTATGAGAAAATATGACCAAGCAACCTTTTTCTGATGAAGGTAAAAGGGCCACAAATATTTTAAAACTAGTGCATATAAAATTATGTCGACCATTTTTAGTAAAAGCAAGAGGAGGATTATTTTATTTTATCACTTTTACTGACAACATCAAATAATATGGATATGTATACCTGATGTTGTATAATTTATATTTCTTTATGAAGTTTAAAAAATAAAAAATGAAATATATAATCAACTTGAAACAAAGTTAAATAAATTTTGATCGGATCGATGTAAAGAATATCTTAACGAAGAATTCAATGATCATATTAAAGAATATATTATTATATCCCATCTCACGCATCCTAATATTACACAGTGGAATAAAATGAGTGAAAGGAGGAATCACTCCATGATTGAAATGTTGATAACAATGATGATTCATATATATCTTCAATAATCATTTTGGGTATATATATTATAGATATAAGTATACAAACTCAATTGATTTCCAACTATAACCCTCTAACATGAACCCATATACATGATTTTCAAGATAGTGATTTCATAGGATCTCAGGCATGTCTCCCTATACACTAGATGATTCTATGTATTGGAAACAATATAATGGAAACACGAGGATAATATAGTCTCGATACCATAACAAATAATAACAAAAAATAATATAATAATCATATAACTTTTGAGTAAGCATGTGTAATTATAGTAAATAGCTAATAATAAATAGTACATAAATAATGAAATTATAGAAAAAAAATTAATAATACCAATATACAACAATGATCACCTACCACGAAAATATAGTACCAAAATAAATATGAGAAAAATAAGGACACATAACTACAAAAACTTGAGTCCCTTCATGGAACTATCTCATAACCATCTATCTAGCTACTTTAGCGAGATCCATATACAAATTACTATATTTAGGTGACCAAATGTGTTTTTTAGTATTTATTTTCAATTAATTAAGAAATGTAATAAATGAAAAGAAGTAAATTTTTCGGTTATTTATTAAGGATGCACCCAATTTATAAATAATATATGTTTCCCATAAACTATGGGTAAAGAAGAATAAAGAGTTGAATGCTTAGAATACCTATATGAACAAATTCCTAGTATCCCTAAACATCTCATGATTCAAATAGCAGGTATTCATGTCAATGAGAAGAGATAAAAGTGAATAAGAATTGTATTTAATAGGTTCAATGGAATATTTGATGGTTTCTGAACCTATAGCTTGAAATATAGTATAGCTTTAGAGAACATGAATAATTAAGGTTCAAATCATGGAGGAGATATATCTCAAAGAGGAGAATCATTTGAGGAGTAAAAGTCATATTAGCCAATTCAATAAGTTCTTATAAGTGATTATATACTCTTGTATAATCATCAAATAAAATGGATATGGATCTAGATTTATTGAATATAATTGGCACCTAAGCTAGAATAGATATTTGAGAAAATACTATTACATGATGATTTTATATGCTCAAACACCTAAAAGGTTAATTAGAAAGAATTTTTAATTGTTCCAAAAATTCCAAAAATCAATTGAATATGTTTAGGGATCATTTCAAGGTTTTTATAAGTAACTGAGAATGATTGGAGTTTAAAGGGAGAAGATATGGTTTTAAATGGACAAGAAAATAGAAAAATTGATAAGTATTGATTCCATATATGATAATTCTAGCACTGGTAAAATCTTGGGTAGCTAAATTCAGATAGTTTAAGTTACTACGTATGAAAAGAGTTTATTGAATAAAGATCCACATATGTGTATTAAATTACATTAGTGAATGACCCACATACACAAAATTTCATAGCCAAAATCCACCGCGTAGCCAAATTCAAGTATTGTGTATGTGAATGAAGGTCTGTTGTGACAACTGGGTCCCAGTGACAGCATTGCCACCCCACCTTAACATGGTTGTCGGGTCCTAGCCCGCTAGGTACCACCAGTTGCCCCACAGACACGTGGTCCCCACCCAAGGGTCCACCCACATGCCTGAACGGGTCATCTGACTAATGATAGTCCCCAAAGGCCAACACTTTTCCTTTAAAGAGTTCTTTTTCCTCACTCACACACACCCTGGGAAACATCATAGAAGGTCACCCATCCTGATCACTACTCCAGGACAAACATGCTTAACTGTGGAGTTCCAATCAGGTAGGATCCCGAAAAGGAAGGTGCACCTTGTTGACATGAGTCATATCATTTATTCATTTAACCCTTTATCATTCTAGGGTGTTATAATCACCCCCCCCCCCCCCTTTAGAGCACAACGTCCTCTTTGTGGGCCCTACATCTCAACCCAGGAAGTGCACCGCACTTAAGGCTCGGTACCACATCTAATTCCAAATGTGACAACTGGGTCCTGGTGACAGCACATCCACCACACCTTAACATGGTCGTCGGGTCCTGGCCTGCCAGGTACCACTAGTTGCCCCACAGACACGTAGTCACCACCCAAGGGTCCACCCACATGCCTGAATGGGTCATATGACTAATGACAGTCCCCATAGGACAACACTTGTCCTTTCCAGTGTTCTTTGTCCTCATTCACACACACCCTAGGAAACTTCGCAGAAGGTCACCAATCTTTATCACTACTCCTGGCCAAGCACGCTTAAATGTGGAGTTCTAATCAGGCCGGCTCCCAAAAAGAAAGGTGCACCTTGTTGATATGAGTCATATCATTTAGTCATTTAACCCTTTATCATTTGGGGGTGTTACATCTATATATCCAAATTAAGTGAGATAGTTTAACTCCTCACATAAGGTATTTTAGTGTTCTATCAAAATTTCACATAACCAAATTCTGTTGTGTATCTAAATTGGAATCCATGTATGATAATGAACACTCATTTTGGAAAATTTGAATAGGATCACACATATCCAAATTCTGAGATGTGAAGAACCACATAAGTGAATTTCTTACATTTCTGAATCTTCATATAAAAAATACAAATTTATGTAATTGAATTTCCCTTACAAATGGGTGAAAATTTCAAAACTTCATATTTCAAGACTCTGAAGGGGAATGAATTTGGGATGATTATTAAACTATTTGTTCCTTGATTAAACATCACAAACACCATGGTGTATAACTCAAGAAAAAGAAGAAATAATAGTGGATTTCCTTGTACTTCTTGCATAAAAAATGATTTAATTAGGTTTTCAAGAATAATGAATATGAAGAAACTTTGATGATTTAGGACTTATCAAGTGTAAATTTATAAAAAAAATATATAAAAACACATCTAACCATGAATTGTTGTTCATAAAATCCTATATTAATTTTATCTGAGGCTATTAAAGTGTTCATGAGTTACTGATATTGATGTATAGGAATTTTCACAAGACTTTATTAATGATATGACATACTATGTGTTATGAACAGAGAATATGAGTTCCATGGCACATTAGTTTATTATTTATTATATACAACTATTGAAATATAATGTGTAGATTTTGAGTAGAGATATTCTATGGAAGAATAAATCAATATTGTTATAGAGATTCTATAAAGATATTTTCAGTTTGAGTATCAAATGAGATTTAATAAATGAGGGTATCATTACAATACATTCTGAGTTGAAAATAAGTGTACATGAATATAGGGAAACCCAATAGGGGTATTATATTATTATTTGTTAATGGTGGTTGCTTTTGCGTCACCTTGAAATACCATTTATGGGAATTTCAAATCAATGGAACATTCAAAGTGGTTTCGCATCCATGTGAGAAGGTGTTAGGAAAAAATCCATCATGATAGTGATTTTGGGTTGGTTATGTTTTTTGATAAGGTTTGAGGTTGTTAAAAAAGGTTGGTTGTCCAAGAAGGAATAAAGAGTCAGTATGAATGCCAGAACTCATGGAGTGATGATCTTGTGATGTGATCTCACGCAAGAACACATTGTTTTCCCTTGAACTCTTGATGGATCATGCAAATCATTGTAAGACAACAGAACTGAAAATCACTTGATTAAATTGTGATATCACGATAGGATCTCATGAAGTACATGATTTTCATTGAGACTTGTGGAGGTATATAAAGATATTCTCATGATTGTATTTATAACTCATGCTCGGATCTTAATAAAATGGGAAATATCACTCAAAAAAAGTTCAAATGCAAACCAGGGACTCGAAAGAAGTGTGAATGAAAACCATAGACTCACACAAATACAAATATAGACGAGGGACTCCGGAAAACTATGAATGTGAATGAAAATCAAGGACTCATGAAAAGCATTAAAAAGGACTAGGGACACATGCAATTATTAAATAGGGACCGGGGACTGACACAAAGCATACTTGAAAACTCAAACTTGGTTTTACACCTAGATCTCATGGAGTGCATCATTCCCATGAGTTATATGGTTATCTGTGATTTGTGGAGTTAAGGTGGTGGATTTATTCTTATAAATACCCCCTAACCTCCCCTTAAACATTGATGAAGTTATGATTAAGAGATTTATCTAAAGCATCGCCTGGGAAGGATACGCATGGAGAGATCTCGAGAAAGGGTTTTTTGGAGAGGTCTCACAAAGGAGTATATGAAATTGACATTGTGTAAGTGTTATGTATGATCTGAAAAGGTTCTTGAACAAAGTGAAAAATTCATCTCTCGCCAGGAACTCATGATCAGCGTGAAAGTATGATCGTGAAAGGGACTCAAGCTAGGGTCTCACACTAGGGTATCACAGTAGGATCTCATTCCAGGGTCTTAGGCAAGGGTCTTATTCCATGGTCTTGTTCTAGGGTCTCCTTCCAAGATCTCATGCAAGGAGATACATACCAGGATATCACATGAGGGTATATTGAAAGATCCTGTATAATGGGTTACGTTCTAGGGTCTCATACAAAGGTATCACACTAGAATATTGTGCATGGAGATACATGCTTACATTTCCCTATGAATAGTATCATTTTCATATGTGAACCAAGTAAAATTTTGATGTCTCATGCCTGATTTCATTTTTTTTCATAAATTACTACAGGAAAAAAAGATAAGAGTGTTTTGTTTAACAAAAAAACAAGATCTGAAGGGGCATTTTCTTTAATCTATCATAGTCTGATTCACCCACCCCCTACTCTCAGGGTATTTAACCTAGTTGGTCTAATAGTTGGTTTCATAGAAGAAGTTTAAAATTCATTATTTCTCTCTTAGTAGAAAAAATAAATGTTGTCCATCATTAATGAATTCCAATATTTTATGGGAAAAGAATCAATTATGGAATAATCGGATGTAACACTACTTATAATCTTTAGTAATGGATGTCTTTAAGGAAACGATGCATTGAATTTCAGCCAGTATTGATAGTGGTTATTTATCAGAAGATGGACAAATAGATTTGGATATTAATTCCAAATAAATTAATACTTTAGGGTGAGCCCTATCTAATTATATCTATATAAATATTATGTCATGTAATTTTTCACATAGTATGTGGGAAAATTTACTAAATATTTACGAAGGAAACTCAAAATTCAGAGAAGAAAAGTTGAAGGTTCTATGGAACTAGTATGAGGATCTCAGAATGCCCCCTAATGATTCTGTTAACACATTATTTGACCAGGTGAATGTTATTGTGGAAGACATGCATGGTTTTGGATAAATTATTGAATATTTAAAAAATTTCAAGCACATCATGAGAAGAAATCCACCTTAGTTCAATCTAAAAGTTTCATTATTAGAATATAAACATACAAATGATATGAGATTGGATAGATTGCATAGTAATCTTATTTCATATGAGATGATAAATGATGAAAATGATTCTGTGGAAATGTGGAAGTCTAAAGGTGTGGAATTTAAGGCCCTAAAGAAGCTGAGTTTTGAATATGGGAAAAAGAGAGAAGAGAAAAATTAAGTTATGTCATTCCTTCCATCAAAATTATGAAGAGAAAAAGGAAATTTCAATGGGAAACTACAACTTGATTACTTTTTATATGGAAAGGTTGGACATCATGCAATGATGTTTCTTAATAAGTTTCAAGCTGACAATGAGGATAAAGTCTAAATTCATAGGAAGAAGTATTTATCCTACGTTAAAGGTAAGAAATTGTATAATAAAAAAATTCTCAAAAAGAAGAATCTGATTTCAAAATAAAATGGAAGTTAATAAGAATTTGAATTATAAGTGTTAGAGAACTATAAAGGACATGAAGTAGATTCCATGGTATAAGTTTTCAATAGCTCCCAGAAAAGGGAAGAAAGTGATAGAGATGGAGGATAAATCAATGTAATATTTGGTATATAGGATAAAATAGAATACACATTTGAGGAAATAGATGTTTCTAGAGCCAAAATAAATAAATCCAACAAAGTGGTTTCTGATTCCAAAATTTATATACAGTAACAAGAAGAATAAAATTCTACACTAAATGATGAAATTGAAAAACTAAAGTCTTAACAAGGTCAAGATCTAAGAATATTAAATATAAATAGATATTTTGAATAACAATGTAAAATATCACATAAAACATATCGAAGAACTTGAAGAGGAAGTCATTAACCTATGATGAAGTGTTAAAGATTAGGAAACACTCTTAACTCTCAGTACAACATTGGGAAAGCAGATCATTCAATCAATAGAAAAGATGTAAGTAGAGAATAGAGGTCTATTAGAAAAAATGCAATAGTCAAATCCAAATGATAAGGCTCGTATGCGGATTGACCAAAAAAAAAGAAACCAGTAATGGTTGAAATCAGACCAAAAGCACCCACTTCAAGATTAAAGATTAATTTGGGTATAAATTAGAACAAAAATATTCAGAGAACCCAAGGGGAAACTAGTAGTTTAGTAGTGACACATGGGAATTCACCCTGCATTAGATTTTATTATTATTGAAATATGGTAGTCTCGAAAAAAAATTATTCCATTACTAAGAGGTATCAAAGGGAATATGATCAATAGAGGAATCTATACAGAGAACAATATTATAGGTCATCAATTGATGGTCCCTATTTTAGGTGTAGAGGATTAGGACACATTGCAAGATATTTCTCATAAACAATGAAAAGGAAATTAATGAAGCAGACTGAATTTGATCATAAGTAGTAGATAAATGTATCATAAAATTATCTGAAAATGAAAAACCAATTTTCAACTCTACAAGATGAATCTGGTCCATCATATTCTCATAAACCTTAAGAGTGTCAATTTTTTCCAGTTATGAATTCAAAAACATGGATAAAAACAAGAGAGATGAACATGCAGTGGTTGTAGAAACTACTTTCAAAGAATCATATTGCACTGTAATATGGATCATTGATAGTGGATTCACCTACCATATGACAAAAAACAAACAACTTGTGATAGGAATCAGATATGATAAGGAAGTTATTTTGAGATTTGGTAATGTTTAAGTCTAGAAACTTATTGGATTAGAAAAAAAAACATTTAGGGAAAAATACATGAGACTTCAATATTTCTTGGTTGTTGAATGTATCAATCAAAAATTACTAAGTGTCAGTAAATTATGTGTTTCAAAACATGCCATATGATTTTATAATAAATTGTGTTTTATTAAGACAATAGATGGTGAAATTTTTTTACAAGGAAAGCGTACAAAAGGGAATCTATACTTTATGGGTGGAGAAGAATATATGTACTTTCTATCTAAGGGAAAAGAAAATAGTTTATGGAATAAACATCTTCGTCACTTGATCCAAACATCCATGGAAGATCTGGTGAAATATGATATTTCTTGTGACCTCCCTAGGTTATCATGTGATCGAACTCATACATGTTATACTTTTCATTAAGGTGATATCATTCGAAATACATATAAAGAAAAATATAAAATGTGAATAAAAGTGATTGATTTGGTGCGTACTGATGTGTGAGGAACTATTAAATTAAAATTTATTGATGGGAGGAGATATTATGTTTTATTCATTGAAGATTTTAGCAAAATGGAATGGGTTTCAGTCATCACTCACAGGTCTGAGGTGTTCAGTTGTATATGAACATATCAAAGGGAAGTTGAAAAGATGCTAGGTCAACAAAATTAGAGGATATGAACAGATAATTTAATATATTTCATAAATATCCAAGTGGAGGATTATCTTGAGACACATGGGATAAGGCACCTTGTTTTATTGGTAAGAACACCACAGTAAAATAGAGTATTTGATAGAGGATATCAAATTATCAAAAACATGGGTAGAACAATGATCATTGTGAATGATCTTATAGATAAGCTTTGGAAGTAAGTAGTTATGAAATCAGTCTACACAAATAACAAGATCATTATTAAGTCCAACGGAAGAGAAGACTCCATGTAATCTATGGTATGGAAAGAATCCAAATTTGAAGTACTTTCTAGTCTTTCAAAATAAGTGTTTCATTATCAATGAGATGAAACTTATAAAGTTTTAATATTATGGACATGAAGGGATATTTATTGGCTACTCAAATAAAATCAAATCATATAAATGGTTAAATAATCACCTGGGAATGATAGTTGGAAGAAATGGTGTGACTATAGAAGAGAATGAGCAGAATCTTCGGAAAATACATGATTGGTATTAGAAGGATAGTTATGATAAGATAAGAAAATTAAGGGAATTTCCAATTTCATAAGATGATTCAGAAGAATATTCAAATAATGAAAAGGATGGGAAAAAACTAGTATCGACACAAAAATCAAAGAGAAGAGAAAAATTGATAGACAGAGTAGAGTCGGTGATCAGACCGAGCTAGTGTAGATAAAGAGAATGAAGACTCTATATCAAGCATCATTCTTATCATAAATATGGCCTAAATTTTTTGAGTAAGTAGCTCAAGATTAAAACTAGGCTCAAACTATGAATAGATACCTTGAATAAATTGGGAAGAATCATACATGAGAGATTGTTTTGAGGCCAAAAAATAATAATTTAATTGGGATGAAAAGGTTCTTTCACAATAATATGAATGAAAATGGAACTTTGATTTGAAAAAACTAACAATTAGTGTGAAAAGGGTACTCCCAAATAGAGGGTATTGATGTTTATGAAACATTTGAACCTATTTCAAGTGTAGAGAAAATCATATTATTCATGTCCATAACAGTGCAAAGAAGGTTCAAATTTTTCTATATGGATTTCAAGTCAGCATTTTTGAATGGGGTTATGGAATAAGAAGTTTGCATTGAGTATCCATATGGTTTTCTCATTTTTGAAGATGACAAAAAGGTTTATAGGTTGAATAAGGCACTATATGGGTTGAATAAAACACTAAGAGAGTGTTATTCAAGATTATATTAGTTTTTAAAGAAGCTCAGTTTTCAGCATGGTGGAGTTTATTATATTCTATATGTTAATAATGATAGTAATCAAAGGATGATGGTGCTGGTATATGTCAATGACATAATATTTGGAATATTAGATTAAATGTTGTGGAATAAATTCATGTAATTCATGAAATTTATGTTTTAAATGTCATTGATTGGTGAACTAACGTTTTTCTTAATTTACAAGTGACACAAGGAAAGAATGGAACATTAAATTCTTAATCAAAATCTGCCATGTAGGTGTTGAGATGGTATGGAATGGATAATTCCAAGGGGATGAAGAATCTAGTGTCTACCCGAATGAAACTGTCATGGGATGAGGAGGTCAATGTTGTTAATGTCACATAATATAGGAAAATTATGAGTAGTCTATTATACTTAACAGCGACAAGACCTGATATTGTTTTTTCTACATGCCAAGTATAACAGTATCAAAGTAATCCTAAGGAAACCCATTTTCTTATAGTTGAAATAATACTTCATTATATCAAAGGTACGGTGGATTTTGGTTTGATGTAAAATGAAAAATCTCAACAAGATTTATTGGTCTATACATATGAAGATTAAGATAAATCGGTATATGATAGAAAATAAACATCATGTGGTGAATTATATCTTTCTAGATTGTGTATTTCTTACCTAATCATAAAATAATATTGAACTTCTTTGATCATCGTAGAAGCTGAATATATTGTGTCTACCAAAGCATGCATGCGATTATTGTGGATGAAGTAGCAACATGGTGGTATGGGGGTTAAAGTTAAGTCTTCGATCGAAATACATTGAAATAATTAAAGTTCTATAAATCTTAGAAAAAGTGTAGTCCATCACATGAGGAAAAATAATATTGAAATCAAGTATGATTTTAATAATGAGCAGTTGGAACAAGGGCCTGTCAAGTTTGAGTATGTTCTTACATAACCATAGGTTATAGAAATTTTAAAAAAGGTCTTACCTAAAGAAACATTTGAACATCATTGACTAACTCTTGAAGTTTATACAACTCCCTCCACTTGAAAAGGTGTGGATGTGGTGCCCCCTCTCCCGAAGGTGTGATGTGTTTTCTCTAATATGTCTCTCACTGTTCTGTACCCTATTGCATACCAAAATAAAGTGACCTTTGGGTTCAATGAAAAAGTGGGATAAATTGTGTCTATAAAAGGGGAGAAATTTATTAATCAAGATAAGGGATAATTGGATCGGAGGTGTAGCAAAGTAGGGGGGATTTAAATTTTATGATACTAAAGATGATCGATTAAAGGTTATATATCACGATAGATGAGGTTCGTGATGAAAGAAGTTGAGTGGTTTTGGAATAAAGTGTTTCATTGATGAACTTTCCATGATACTCTTTTTTCTCATGCCAAGCACGGCTCATGTGATCTTAGAGTGATTGTTGAGAAAATATCTTTTCACTATCATAATTGCAATAAGCATATTTTTGGATGAGGATTTTATAATCTTTAATATGGTATCAAAATGTAAAGAGTTTTCAACATACCCAAAGGGGGAGATTGTTAGGAAAAAATTTCTCATGGTGTTTTTTTTGGTTGATTGTGTTTGGTTATAAGGTTTGAGGTTTTTTTGAAAAATTTTGTTTATCAAAGAAGGCATGAAGTGTTAGAATGAATGTCTAAACTCACAGAGTGAGAATGTCTACACCGATCTTGTGATGTGATCTCACATAAGAAATCATTATTGTTTTTGAAACTCATAATGTATCATGAAAATACTTAACAGAAAACAACAATGACAATCCCATGATTGAATTGTGATATCACTATCGGATCTTTTGAAGTGTATGATTGTATTTGAGTCTTCTGAAGGGATCTCATGCAATTCTTATGATTGTATTTATATCCCACACTCAGATATTGAGCATAGGGAAAATAGGACTCATGAAAAGCACAAATGCAAACTAGGGAATCACACAAAGCGCAAATGTAGACCAGGGACTCATAAAAAGCACTAATACAGACCATGGAATCATGAAAATAGAGAAAATAGATTGGGGACTCATGTAAAGCGGGAATGTGGACTCGCACTAGGGTATTATACATGGATCTTATGGAGTTCATGATTCCCATGAGGTGGATAGTTTTCTTTGATTTTTGGATTTAATGTGGTGGATTTATTCCTATAAATACCCCTAACCTATCCCTAAACATTGATGAAGTTATGCTTAAAATATTTATCTGAAACATCATCTGGGAAGAAGTCTGATGAAGGGATCTCATAAAAGGGGATCACGGTGAGGTCTCACGAAGAATTATATTAAATTAACATTTCATAAGTGTCATTCATTATATAAAAAGGGTGCTTCACAAATCATGAAGGTGGTCTCACACCAAGAACTCATGATCGGTATGAAAGCAGACTCATAGAAGGGACCTACACCAGTGTCTCACGCCAAGGTCGTGCACTAGGGTTTGGTGCCATGGTCTCACACCAAGGTCTAGTTCAAAGATCTCATGTAATGAGTTTCATGCCAATATCTCATTCAAGGGTACATGCCAGGATCTCACACAATGGGTTATGTATCAGGGTCACTCATAAGGGTATCACACTAGAATATTGTTCATGGAGATATGTGATTACATTGCCCTGTGAATAGTATAATTTTTCATATCTGAATTATGTAGGAGAAAAATAATGAAAACGTTTATAATCATTCAACAATACTTGAATATGGAGTTCATTCACTGCTATATTAAAGGAATTGAAAGGGTGACTTGGCATCACTTGAAAATATTTCCAAATAGTAGGTAATTGTTCTTTCTACAGCTAAGAGAAGTTTGTTTCAATTGTCTGTAAAGTGTAAAAAATGCATCGAGGTGTCTTAAAAAAATTTAAGAAGTATCACAAAAATGGATTCAACACAACCTATTCTTATAGTTGAGGATGAATTCATTATTGATAATAAAGGGACCTATAAGTCCATAAACTATGTGTAGATCCTTTTCAGAGTAGTGAGAAAAGGAATAGGAAGAATGCGATCATTTCCACTAGTAGTAGTCCATCAAAATATGGTTAGGGAGTGACCCTTGGGAAATTACTAATCTGACATTAAACATTGTAAAGTCAATAAGCCTTGGTATAGAAGTGATCTAGCCCAAACCAAAAATTTTGGCAGTGAGACATAGTAGATTCGGTACATCGGCACATTATCATTGTATGCCCCTTAGACATAGCCTCGGGAGGGTGAACCAAGTAAAATTTGTGTGTCTGATTCATGATTTAATTTCTATTCATACATTGATATGGTAAATGGGGATAAGAGTATTTTTTTAATGATGAAACAATATTCAAATGGGTTGTTGTTTTAATCTGTCATACCCTGATTAACCCCCCCCCCCCCCCCTCCTTAGGGTATTTAACCTAGTTGGGTTAACATAAGGTTTGAATATATAAGAGGATGAAATAAAAAATAATATGTATACATAATTGTTAAGTTTGTGCTAATAATTTGAGTGAAAAAATAGTTATACTTATGGGTGAGATCAGACAACTTGCAGATGAAGTAAAAGCAGAATATGCTACCTGTTATAGAAAAAAGTAAGAAGAGTGTGAGTTTTAAATAATTATAAGATTAGTTTGAGAGATTCCATGTGTTGATAAAAATATTATCCAATCACATTATTTTTTTTTGAAGTTTTTTAAGGATATAATTGGTTTGAACATAATATGTTCTCATTTTGGGAGATAGCTTGTTGAAAAAATTCAGAAGTTCTGTAAAGATGAATTGGGAGTAGTAACCCCATTTTATATTCTCAATATTGAAGATCTTAATTAGTTTGAATAAGATTATTGTGAGAATAAGTATGTTATTTTTATTGATATAGAGCCATTATGTATGGAGTTATTGATCTACTTTCAAATAGAAACATTCAATGTATACTTTCATATACAAGGTGGGACTCATAGGTGCCTTTTTAACTTAGGTTATGCAATGATATCACTATGTGACTCGATAAATATAGTGGTAAACTATTTTTTAATTCCAATGGAAATATAGACAAGAAAAGTACTATGAAAGGTATGCAAAGTGGATGTGTGAATTTGGTCAAGTGAATATTTGTTAGACTCTAATTTGGTGATGGTGTGGGAAGAACCCTCATTTTATAATTAAAAGAGATTGATTATAGTGTATAATTTTTTACTGGGGTGTATAACCAGTCAAAACAAGGATTGAGCCTTAATACATAACCTTTTAAAAATCCTTGTGTTATTATGCATTTAAATATTTCATTTTATGGGTGAGGTTTTGATACATAAATATTATAATATTACTGAATAAGTTTGGGATTTTTAATTAAAGGGAATAATTCATTAAATTTTTAAGTGAATGAGATTTTACCTTTCCCCTCCTAGTGTTCTATCAGTTTTCTATTCATTTCAATTGGTATCTATAAGATCCTATAATTTCAAATGATATGTAAACCCCTTTAATTTTTTGTAAAACTTTTGTTTTTACTTAATGGAAGTTATTAAGATGCCAAGGAGAGGTTAGAGAGAACCCTAGACTTGTTCTGAGTCTAGATATCTGGATTTTGGAAAGGAGTGTTGAGTTGTATGGTTAGTGAATGGTTAGTGAAAATTGTACTTCTCAACCATATGGAGGTTGTAGAAAACTAAATAGGGGTGAATGGTTATTTTTAACTATTAACCACAGGCTACATGGTTGTGCAAGGTTCTCCAATGGACTAGAAGGGGTCACATAGTGTTTCAAAACCATTCACATAGAGCTACACCTTTAGTTCCTCTTAATTAATATAAGCACATGGTTAGGCACACTGTTTGGAAAATCATGTGGCAAAACCACACACACCATTAAAAGTGTGGTAAATTGAAATTTTTTATGTTTTAACTTCAAAAACTTAAAAACCATCTTCTTCCTTCTTTTTCTTCAGTAGCTATCCATGTGGGAGTTTCTTCCTTCCCCTCTCCTTAGGATTTGAGCCTCCTTATTCTTTTGAGCTCCATCTTCATAACCGTCTGTCATGTTACATGTGTATCAGTAAAATATTTAATCCATTTCCTTCCATTCTTTGTTTATATCACCATTATTGGAATTATTTTTGTGTGAGATAATATACCCTATTTTTAGGGAATTTGTCTATTTTGTTGATTTATTCTATTTCAGCTGAATTAAATTATGACAACGGATGAGGAGAGAACTACCAAGATAAGGTATGTGTTCTAGTACTTTTTTCATAAAACTGAGTCATTCTATATCATGTGCCCTCATGACACATACTAGAATTTCCATGTACTGGCATAAATCTATAAATTTACTTAAACTAAATTGTTAGTCAAGTTATATTTTCCCTATATACCCTTAATTTTTAAATGGGGGATAGCCCCTATTGA
Source organism: Viscum album (assembly GCA_963277665.1). NCBI lineage: Eukaryota > Viridiplantae > Streptophyta > Magnoliopsida > Santalales > Viscaceae > Viscum > Viscum album. Next base: position 1,451,200,913 of record OY728129.1, read on the forward strand.
CTACTTCCACCCCTTGAGGTGTGATCATGAATTTTTATGACTTAATGATTTTTTTGTATTTCCAAATCTCCTTCTATGTGGTCTTGGATTGATTTATAATTCAAAAGACTGCTTGAATTAAATGTAAATTATTTGTATGGCTATGTCATGTCACTTCTATAAAATTGGTGGATTATTACCTTTGTTAAATAAAATTTAAATGATTATAATTCTTTATTTGGGTTGTATTAAAGAGTTACAAGACATTATTATATAAATGTAATATATGTTCATGGAGACTCATATGATTCATGATACTCATGCATAGAGTCCCTTACACTTCTGATACATGGGCGTGGAGAGAAATATGATTCATGACACTTAGTCATGGAATCCTCTATATTTGTGATACTCAAGAATGGTGTTTTGTATACTTGTAATATTCAAGCAAGATGAACCCTATGATTCATTATATTTGAGCATGATGTCCTATATACATGTGATACTCAGTCAAGGTGTATCATAAACTTATGATACATGGGCATAATGGACCATATGATTCATGATATCCATGCATGGTGTCCCATATACATGTGATACTCGAGCATAGAACCCCATAAACTTGTGATATATGCTCATGGATACCCATATGGTTTATGATACTAATGCATGGTGTCCCTTGTTGCTCTATGACACTCTTATAACTATATATGGATACCTGAGTTATACCTTGGGTTCTGGCTAGTATTAGTATCTATATATATACGGTTATAAATTTCACTACATATATATACCATATATATATATATAATTATATATATATATTTACATGCTTATAGATATCTTGGCTTAGGCTGAAGTAGGTAGTGTCATCCTGGTTTTCTTTAGGAACAACAGTCAACCCATTTATAGTTTATAATTCTTCTTACATTGTTATACATGAACACTGTTCATTTTATATGCATCAGCTAGATTATAATTGATACCATTGGTGGTTCCATACTAAGCATATCTCACACCCAGCTCGGACCACTGGTTTTTACCATTAACATATCTTATAAATGTAGGTAGGGACAAAGGGAAGTGTCCCACTTTGGATGCTTAACTTCTATATTAGGATAAACTATGGGAGTATAGGATTGATCTTATGCTTGAGACGCTAGTGAAGATATATTTTGGACTTTTTCATTTTGTATAGCATGTTGTTTAATTATATACCTATGTATCCCTGGTATATCCTCTTTAAATTATAATCATGACATGATCATCATTTTTTTCATGATATTTATTATGTTTCTTCCTATTTATTTTATATTGATGTTTATAATTCTATAATCCTTTCATTATACTATTTTTTTTGTTCAATGTTGTTATACATCACTATTATACAAATTAAATATGATGGTATATCCCCTCCAACACACCATTATAGACCCTCGTTATTATATGGTAGCCTCTGGCATATAGGGAGGTGCACCTAAGTTCATGTGGCCAACCGAGTTTAGCTACTTATTAGTGAATTGGGTATGGGATGTCGTAAAGTGTTATTAGTGAGGTTTTTTATTTTTGTCTTACTATTTGAGTTTTATAAAGGATACTATGAACATGTTGGTATTTGGTAATGAGATCTGGAATTAGTTAACCCACATATAATGAAAAACCAAATTATCAGTTATGGTAATTGTTGTTATGGTTTCTTCTTATTATAATTGTATTGATTTAACTATTGGGTAACACACATAATTTTTTATGTTATTATTATTTTTATTATCATGGATTTCGTTTATCTCGTTGTTTCGTGAGGACAGGGGTGTATTGGTCATGCTATTTGGTATGTACTTCAAGATTCACCTGGCATGCATATGACATTCCATTTCTATATTACTGCATGAATTACCTATTCCAAACTACTAATGACTAGACTATTATATTTGGTAATGCACTAAAGTTTCTTGTAGGGGTAGAATAATTGGATTAATTAAAGTTTTTTCAACGTCCGAAATGGTGTTTTATGGTGGAACTTTAATTTAATAATTATATCAAATTTGATCCACGGGTCATTGGAAACATGGGCTGAAACATTAATCTGAATTTCAATTTTAATTAATTAATAATATGCTTATATAAATTGGGAATGGTGATTCATCTAATCAATCTATTTTATAAAACCTATTACATATTGATACTAGATGTAAAGGTCAGGTCGTAGTTACAAGATGTGATAATTACAAATTTAAACGAGTATGGTACTTTATAAATTGGAAATGGTGAAATGTATAACTGGACCCAGAAATAAATAAATACACTAAAATTAGTACAAACTAAAATTATTTTAAACACTAAAATGAAATGGTTACCATTAAATGGGGATTCAAATTTAAATTTAAATATTTTCCCCACTATACCTTGAAATTGACAAACCATATACCTAGACCTCTGCTATGTGATGTGAGGCCTTTATAGTAACACCCCAAAATTTCATAGTATGTTATCTCTTAAAATTAATTCAATAGCATGTGCTACACGCAACACCGAGTTCAAGAGAATCACGACCTATCAAAATAGCCATTTAAAAAAGGTTATGAATAGTATTAACCACATTTTAAATTTTATATATATCCTATATAATTTTATCATTAATATTTTGTGTTTCCTAGACATAATATAAGGGCAAATTCAATTTTTTATATAAAGAAGTATTTTTCAAAAAAATGAAGTTTCTTCGCCATTCAATAGAGAACCCTTTTTAAATAAAATATTTGACACTTTTATATATTAAATTTAATGAAATTAAATACTTATTTAGAATCGGGCTATAAAAATTTAGTTGGGATATATTTTTGGTACTTTTCTGATAACTTTAATATTTTTATTAATAGTGAAAAATACTAAATTTTAATTAAAAAAAATTTTTTAATCGAAATAATTTATAGTGTTAAATTATACATTTGAGTGGTTTTAAAGTATTATTAGATTATATTTTTATCATTTAATATAATTTAGTTCATTTTATGTAATTTCACATTTAAATTGTACACAAACACATGTTAACCTTTTGATAGTTTTAACTTCTTAAAAACCAATTTTATGATTTTGACAATGGGAATTAATTTTAATTTAATTAATGAAAATTCTATGATTTTAATTTGGTAAAATTGACATCATTTTTGAATTTTTAATATCAAAATTATCTTTGGGTAAAATTTCGGTATTTTTCTAAAAACATTAAATTTTTTATAAATAGTGAAAAACACTATGTTGTAGATAAAAACCGACTTTTTCAATAAAATAATTATTTTTAATCAAAATTTTATCTTAAAGTCAAGATAGATACATAATATATATATTATTCCAATGTAATTCATTGGAGTCCTTTTATAATAAGATTAGACATATAAAATTATATTGAACTTTTTTAACGTCTTTTACCCACCTTCTAGACACATTTGGAAATTTGCATAAAATCTGATTTTACCGCTTCTGTGAATTTAATTTTAAAAATATGATAGAACGGTTTTAATCAGTAATTAAAATGTGATTCAATGGGATGAAAATAATTTTCGGTGAATAATTACTTTTGATTTTTATTTACCACGGTTAAAAGTAAATAGGGTGATTAAAGGTAAAAATGATATTATAATTACCCCAACACATGTCCTAATTATATTGGATAAGTTTATTTCTACCAAAATCAACATTAGGACGAAAATATGATCCTTTTTTATCCACTTGGATTAGATTAGGACATTTATTACATCTTATTTAAAGAAATGTTAAAAGTGTTAAATTCAAATTTTATTAACTAAACCATTTTTAATATAAATTTATACAAAAGATAAATTAGACTATAAATATTCATTAGAAACTTAAAAATATTTCCTACATCATGGTATTTTATTTCAAATTTTTATACATTTAATAATTAAATTTATTTAAGACACAATGATGATGTAGAAATTACCTTATTAATGAAAGATTAAAATAATTTATCTTATAAATATCATAATAAATGTAAATTAAAACTTTTGATGCCATACACAAATTTTCTAGGTGAATATGACATGTTAGGGTTGATTAAATTTATTTTTTTAGAAGTAATTATGTTTTGAAAACTTAAAAAAAACAAATACTAAATAGTGTCAAAATTGACATAAATGAGTTTATAAAACAAATAATAATTTATTAAATGATATAATATTTATAAAAAAACTACGATTCGTAAAAATGACTTATATAATGATATATATGTCATCATTAATGAACCACTTGATGTTCTCATGGAATTTTATATTAAGTATATTAACCATGTAATATAAAAATACAAGAAGACGTGGTAAAAGTTAAACTATTTAACTAAGAGTTAAATCTAAAATATAATGTTAATATAATGACCAAAACTTGTCTAAAACATATTTTTTGAGAGTATTTATACCAATAATTTCCTTATCCTAGAAATAAATCTATTTTAAGCTATTATAAACCATAAATTATTTTATAAATTAATATTCCAAGCTTTTCCTAAAGTTCCCTTCACCTCCCTTATAAAAGGGAACCTCCTATTCTCTTAAATTCCCACCTCCAAAGCCATTTGGCTCATCAAAAACATTCTTAAATATCCTCCCAACTACCCTCAATTTATTAATTTGATCAAAAATTCAACCTAAGGAGCCCTTTTGTTTAAATAAAAAGGAAGCACCCGAAGAAGAGGTAATTATTTCATCACCTCTTTCAAAGTTCTTTTCTTCTTATTCCACTTCCTCTTTCTTTGTTATTTACATACTAAAATAATAAATTTAGTACCTTCTACATAATAAGATGTTATTATAAAAATGTTAAAACCATATTCAATATTCAATTCATCCTATGAATGACAAAGTCACCATACATGCGTAGGTAAGGCGTACCATCTCCACACCATGGTGTAGTTTGTTATTCATCACTAAATTATTTTGATGGGTATAATAATGAGTATAATTAATTTAAATAATGAATATAATTTGTTAATTATTCTGTATATATAATATAACTTCCAATTAAACAACATTTTACCATCAATATAATGATATTGTCACTTGTGCGTACGTACGGCTTACCGTCTCCATGACGCGATGATATTCATCTTCAACGATCACCATTGAAGAATTTTTTAAAAATATATATATTGATTAAATATGGGATGTATGAAAAAATATTTTTACTAGAATAATATAAATTTATGTAGATGAATATATTTCATTTACCTACTTTCATACTAAATGATAAGAAAATAGAAACAATGTTCATGCGTACATACAGACTACCATATCCATGAATGGTGTTTCCATTTCATATATCTATCTATTATAAATATTTATATTCTTAATATATATTATATATAAATCATGTTTTATATTCTTGAATTATTTAAATCATGATCTATGTGATACGATCAAGAATAACAAGTTAAAACATGTACGATAAAGAAAGTGATTATTACCCAAAATGTTACTTTAACATGGAAATTATTATTAAATGGGTAGTATAAAGTCATAAATGAATCATATATGATATCATAAATATTAATATGGTTCTTTTATAATTTAATAACATACTATTTTCATTATACATGAGGTTAAATTTACCTTCAACTAAAGGAAATTACAAGGTAATGGCTAATTCCTCAATCTCACTATTATCCGTGATTGTTTATGTGTATGTTTTTACTGGGAAATATTTATTATCCATGTCCATGTTTCATGAAATAATTTACAAAGGGATTATTTTTAAGGGAATCTTTAACTAAAACATCATTTTAAATGATTTAAATATTTATTATTCTAAATCATTCTCATTAATGTCCATGTTTTCAAAATGGTTTTAAAGATTTATGTATATGGACATGAATGTTTTAAAATGTTAATTATTTTCAAAATTTTAAAAGTGGTATGAGACACTTTTATTCAAAAATTTCTTTTAAATTTATTCCTTTCTAAATTGTGTGACTTTAAAATGATTTCATTAAAAATGTATATTTCTCTCCAAGAGTTTTGTTGATCATTTTCAACTATGTCAACATCCTTAAATGGATATTATTCATGATTGAGGTTTATTTATTATAATACAATGTTCTATATTTTATTGAATTAATTATGATATATTTGACTATGGATGTGATTTTTTATACCATTCATGGTTTAAGATTGAAGTATTGACATTTCTTATGCTATTTTTAATACGAATGTTTATGTTATGTTTCACCCTTTTCAATTGAGGAATGTGTTGGACTTAGTAAGTGATGGGTGTGGCCCACTATAGCCCCTCATTTCATCGGTAGGTCTCATGAGAAAAATTAGTGTCTTGGTACAAGGCCTTGACAAAAAATGTATTTGTAGTTTTGGCACGAGGCCTTGACTATGTGGTTATGATGTCTGGTATTATGCATTCCCTCATTATGAAATTAGTTATTACATGTGATTATTCGACTAGTAGAATATCCATGTGAATGTTTATATGGTAATGATTGATTTATTTTTACCATATTATGTTAATATTTATGACTAAAAGGATTTTTTTTATTACACATCTTTCCTTAAAAGTTTATAGTTTCCGCTAAATTATTTACCCTTGATGAGCATATGAGATCACCCCTTTCTATTGTTTTTTTTTCATGATTACAAGATGTGTATTATGATTGATATTCAGGGTTAAGATAGAGGAAAAATGGCATTCTCAAAATATTTTTAATGTTGTGTTTTATGTTTGAATGTGTAATGTAATTTTCATGTATGTAATCTATTTTTCAATACTGCTAAATTGATTGGTCCTTTAGGACTTGATTCCTTATAATAATTCCAATGTATTAAAATAATGCACCGAATATGGGTAATTGGGGTTAGGGAGTTACAATTGGTATTAGAGGAATTTTATCAAAAACCTTGGAAATAAATTTAGAACATTTAGATTATGGATCATAACCCTAAGATAGGATTTATGGATAAGTATAGAAGAACCCCAAAGAAGTTTGGTAAAGTAGGGATTATGTGGGTTTTCTAAGAAATACATCCATGTCTGGATACTAAAAGTGGACGTTGTTCTGGCACAGATGTACCTAGGTGTGAAAAATCTAACAAGGAGTTTCAGTCTTGACCTGGGGTATCCTGGTACATGACAACGGTCCTTACTGCGCACCTGGTTTGACACTCCTGGAAGATATGCTTAGGTTAATTCAAATTTTCTTTACAAACCATTATAAAGGATTTATGAGTAAATATGTTAGCAAAGAAACCATTTTCATGATTATAATACTAGATGTGTGAAGATCATCAACTAATGATGATAATTTTTCTAGTCTTTGGATTATAAATTATGATATTATCTAACCTAGTGTATGTCGTCGTTTAAAAATGGAGCCCAGTAGAAGGAATGAGAAATCTAGAAATACGCATGATCCAAAGAGTAAGAAGGATCATATCTATCATGGTCTTAAGCCAAAATTTAGAAGAGAAATAGTCTCCTACATATTCTCATCATATAAATAAATAATATCATGTGTTAATAAGATAAGTAATTAATTCCTTGAGTCCTATGGCTTTGAAGGGAAGAAAGAGAAGAAGCGGATGGTGGAGTGAAAAATGGATAAAGGGAAGAAGGGAATGAAGGATTTTCTCATACGTGATAACTATGGAAAGAATCACCCTGGGAAGTGATTGAAAGGAATGGGAGTTTTTTATAAGTGTGGAGAAAAATGGAATCATGTTCGTGATTGCAAGGGTAAGAAAAAGGTATCAAATGTACAATGTTTCATCTGCAAGGAGTTGGGACACAATGTGAATCAATGTCCCAATCATTAGAGTATACCCCAAATGATGCTATTGGATAATAATCAAGCTATGATACTATCGCAGATGAAGAGAAATGATTAGTTTTCTTAAGTTGATATTAAATAATTGTGTCATTTGAATATTTTATTAATTATGTACAAGTTATAAGAATTATAAAGTATATAAAGATTGTATTGAAGTACGTTTTCATTAAGGATTTGAGATTTTAGGGTACCAAGTAAAGTGACAGAGTTTCAAGTTAAACATTTAGGAAAATATATGGTTGGGGGAAATATAACCTTTTATATGTTTTTGAAACTGAGATAATGATTTCAGAATAATATATGATTGATTAGGACAAATTATATTGGATATTCTTGAGTACCTTGAAACTAATTAATTGTTTGTTTATTCCATCATTGTTGGATTTTATAACAATTTTGGATATAAGGATTATTTATAGTATAATATAAGGAATAAGAGAGAATGAATGTAGTCAATAATGTTTTATAGTAATTAAGGGTGTTACCATGTTTTAAGATAATTCATTATAAAGGTATTCACATGTTATTATCTGGCAAAAGAGATCTTCAATATGTTTACCTTCCTTATAAATTTTGGAATGTGATTTTAGAAAAAAGTATTTTGGATAAGTCTAAAGGTAGGAATGAATTAAGTTGTACATTGGATACTATTGTTTAAGGTTAAAACCTTTTTTAAGATTATTTTTGGATTGTTATAAAAAAGACAACCTGGAGGTCGGGTGACAACCTGTCGCGTTCAGTATGGTCAAGAGACTTGAACCCGCAACCGAAGGGAGACAATGGTGCATCACCTACCACTAGCATACGTGATGTCCTAGTTTGTATAATGTAGTTTTTTTTAAATTTTCTAACAGATAATTTATAAATTTATTTCTTTAATGTTATATGATTAGGATAAATAGAATATTTTTTAGCTATATTATTTTTTTGAGTAAAAGATGAGTTTGTGGTGGAAATTAGTTAAAGGATGGAACTCTACTTTTCAAGAATTACTTTTTTTCCTTTTTCCTTACACTTTAGGGAAAGGATCTTAAAACCAAAAAAAATCATCCTAATACCTTATTTTTTTGAACCGGTGATATTTTAAATCATCATCATAGTTTTATGGCTTTGACGCCCTCAATTTTCCATTTATTATTCACTTGTTTGTGATTGATGATCTCAGTCACTACCTATAAATATTTATGTTTTCCTCCAATTATGTGTATCTAATTTCCACCAATGTTATCCTATTCAAAATCATAATTTGGTGGTGATTTTTACATTTCCATTTCTCTCTTATTAAGACTAAATTTTATTAACCCAATTTCCGATGTGGGTTTTCCACAAAGTTATTTTTTATTTTCAACATTTTATTTTCGAAAAATAATTCCAAATTGTGAGTAAGAAATTTATTTATGGAGGGTAGAATGTAACACCCCAAGATATCATAGTACATTATCTATTTAAAGTAATTCAATAGCTTGCGCTACATGCAACACTGAGTTCAAGCACATCACGACCTATCAAACTAGCCGTTTAAAAAGAAGATATGAATAGTATTAACCATGTTTTTAATTTTATATATATCCAATATAATTTTAATATTCATTATTTGTGTTTATTATACATAATATAAGGAAAAATTCAATTTTTTAGATAAAAGATGTATTTTCCAAAAAATGCAGTTTTTCCGCCTTTTAATGGAGAACCCTTTATAAATATAATATTTGACACTTTTATGTATTAAATTTAAAGAAATTAAATTCTTATTTAGAATCAGGACATAAAATTTTAGTTTGGATAAAGTTTTGGTACTTTTCTGATAACTTTCATATTTTAATGAATAATGAAAAATACTAAATTTTAATTAAAACAACTTTTTTAATCGAATTAATTTATAGTGTTAAATTATATACTTGAGTGGTTTAAAATTATAAATATATTATATTTTTATGATATAATATAATTTAGTTCATTGTTTATAATTTCACATTTAAATTGTACATAAACACAAGTAAATCTTTTGATAGTTTTTACTTCTTAAAAACCCACTTTCAAGTTTGGACAATGGGAATTAATTTAAATTTAATTCATGAAAATTATATGTGTTGAATTTGGTGAAATTGACATCATTTTTTAATTTGTAATATCAAAATTATATTTGGCTTAATTTTTGGTATTTTTCTAAAAACATTCAATTTTTTATGAATAGTGAAAAACACTACGTTGTAGATAAAAACTGACATTTTCATTTAAATAATTATTTTCAATTAAAAATTTATATTAATGTAAAAATATATACATAATACATATACTAGTTTAATTTAATTCATTGGAGTCATTTTATAATAAGATTAGACATATAAAATTTTATTGGATTTTTTACGTCTTTTACTGAACTTCTAGGCACATTTGCAAATGTGCATAAAACGTAATTTTACCACTACTATTAATTGAATTTAAAAAAATACAATAGTAATGGTTGTCATAATTAAATAAAATGTGATTCAATGAGATGAAAATAATTTTTGGTGAATATTAACATTTTATTTTTATTTACCATGGTTAAAAGTAAATAGGGTAATTAATGGCATAAATGATATTATAATTACCCCAACACATGTCCAAATTATATTGTATAAGTTAATTTCTACCAAAATCCACCTTAGGACAAAAATATTTTCCTTTTTTATCCACTTGTATTATATTTGTACATTTATTATATTTTATTTAAAGAAATGTTAAAAGTGTTAAATTCAAATTTTATTAACTAAACCATTTTTAATATAGAATTATACATAAGAAATATCATACTATAAATATTAATTAGAAATATAAAACGATTTTCTACATCATGGTATTTTATATATAATTTTTATACATTTAATAATTAAATTTATTTATGACACAATGATGATGCATCAATTACCTTATTAATGAAAGATTAAAATAATTGATTTTATAAATATCAAAATAAATGTAAATTTAGACTTTTGAAGCCATAAAATAATTTTATAGGTGTATTTTATGTGTTATTGTTCATTCAATTTATTTTTTTCAAAGTAATTATGTTTTAATGAATTTAACAAAAAAACAAATACTAAATAGTGTCAAAATAGACAAAAATGAGTTTTTAAAACAAATACTATTTTATTAAATGATATAATATTTCTAAAAATATAATATTTGGAGAAAGGACCTATATAATGATATATATGTAATTAATTAACCACTTTATTTTCTATTGTAACTTTATAGTAATTTTAGTAACCATGTAATATAAAAATACATGAAGACATGGTAAAAGTTAAACTATTTAACTAAGAGTTAAATCTAAAAGATAAGGTTAATATGGTGACCTAAATTTGTCTAAAACAAATTGGTTGAGATTATTTCATCCCATACCCACCTTATACTATAAATAAATCTATTTTGAGCTATTAGAAACCGAAAATGATTTTATAAATTAATATTTCAAGCTTTTTCTAAAGTGACCCACACCTCTCTTATAAAAGGGAACCTCCTCTTCTCTTAAATTCACACCTCCAAAGCCATTTGGCTTAGATAAAACCTACTCAAATATACTCCTAACTACACTCACTTTATACTAGAGTCCTTAATTTGGTCATTAAGACAACCTAAGGAGCCCTTTTGTTCAAATAAAAAGGAAGCACTCGAAGAAGAGGTAATTATTTTATCACCTCTTTCAATGTTCTTTTCTTCTTCTTCCATGTCCTATTTATTTGTTTTTTGCATAATAAAAAAATAAATCCAGTAACTTATACATAATTATATGTTATTATAAATATTTTAAATCCATATTCATTATTCTATTCATCCTATGAATGAAAAATTCACCATACGTGCATACGTACGGCTTACCGTATCCACGTCGTGGTGTAGTTTGTTATTCATCACTAAATTATTTGGATTGGTATAATAATGAGTATAATTAATTTAAATAATAAATATAACATGGTAATGATTTTGAATACATAATATACCTTTTAATTGAACATTGTTTTACCATTGATATAATAATATTATCGCTCGTGCGTACATACGGCTTGTCGTCTCCACGACGCGATGAGATTCATCTTTAACGATCACCATTCAAGAATTTTTATAAAAATATATATATTGATTAAGTATGAGATATATGAAATAATTTTTCTACTGGAATAATATATATTTATGTAGATAAATATATTTCATTTACTTACTTATATATTATATAATAAGAAAAGAGAAACAGCGTTCATGAGTATGTACGGACTACCGTCTCCATGAATGGTGTTTCTATTTCATATATATATATATATATATATATATTATAAATATTTATATTCTGAATATATATGATATATAAATCAGGTTTTATATTCGTGAATTATGTAAATCATTATATAATTGATACAATCAAGAATAACAAGTTAAAATGTGTAAGATAAAGAATCAATTATTACCCTAAATGTTACTTTAACATGGAAATTATTATTAAATGAGTAGTATAATGTCATAAATAAAACATATATGATATCATAAATATGAATATGGTTCAGGTATAATTTAATATCATATTCTGGTCACTATACAGAAGGTTAAACATACTCTCGACTAAAGGAAAGTACAAGGTAAGGGTTAATTCCTCAATCTCATTATTATCTAAGATAGTTTATGTGTAATTTTTTACTAAGACATATTTATTATCCTTGTCCATGTTTCATAAAATAGTTTTCAAAGGGATTATTTTTAAGGGTATCTTTAACAAAAAAAATCATTTAAAATTGTTTAAATATTTATTCTTCTAAATCATTCTCATTACTGTCCATGTTTTCAAAATGGTTTTAAGGATTTATTTATATGGACATGAATGTTTTAAAATGTTAATTCCTTTCAAAAGTTTCAAAGTGATATGGGAAAGTTTTATTAAAAAATGTCTTTTAAAAGTATACCTATATAAATTGTGTTACTTTTAAATGATTTCATGAAAAAAGGATATTTCTCTCAAAGAGTTTTATTGATCATTTTCAACTATGTCAACATCATTTACTGGATATTATTCATGATTGAGGTTTATTTATTATAATACAATGTTTGATTTTGTATTGAATGAATTAGGATATATTTGACTATGGATGTGTTTTTTTATACCATTCATGGTTTACAGTTGAATTATTGACATTTCATATGCTAGTTTTAATATGAATGTTTATGTTATGATTCACCCTTTTCATATAAGGAATGCATTGGAATTAGTAAGTGATGAGTGGGGTCCTCTATAGCCCCTCTATAAATAGGTAGGTATTATGAGACAAATTAGTGTCTAATCCCAATTCCATCATAAAATTTTTATTTTTAGTCTTGGCATGAGGCCTTGAATATGTGGTTTTGATGTTAGGCATTATGCATTCCCTTGTTATGAAATTAGTTATTATATGTGATTATTTGATTAGAAGAATATCCATGTGCATGTTTATATGGTAATTTTTTATTTATTTTTTCCATATTATGTTCGATATTATGTTTAAAATGATTTTGTTTTTATTACACATCTTGCCTTAAATTTTATAGCTTCAACTAAATTATTTACCCTTAATGATCATCTGAGCTCACCCCTTATGTTTTGTTTCCCCAGGATTCCAAAAAAGTGTATTATTATTGATATTTAGGGTTAAGATAGAGGAATAATGGCGTTCTCAATATATATTTTTTATGTTGAGTTTTATGTTTTAATGTGTAATGTAACATTAATTTATGTAATATATTTTCCAAGACTGCTAAACTGATTGGTCATTCAGGACATGATTCCTTGTAATCATGTCAATGTATTAAAATAATGCATTGAATCTGGGTAACTGGGTTCGGGGCATTGCATTAACTATGGTCTGCTCTAAGTAGTGTCCATTAGAGAGTGTCTATTGGGATCTATTATCATATTCCTTACCACCAAGACCAAGATTTAGAAGAAGGGATAAAGGTGTGACCCATTTCATATTAAAACTTGTACATATACTATTCTTTTATCTTTGATTTTATGTGTTAATAAATCATACCTGATTCATTTACTTGGAAATTATAGGATTATGCCACCCCGATTTCCTCTAATCATGCACCAAAAAGGTGGTGAATATTATAATCTATAAGTGTTAGTCCTTAAGCCACTATAAATACCTCTAGTTTGTGTGTTGATGCTCAATTATAGGAGATATTCCTACAATTTATGAAATCTATGCAAGGAGCACTGCGACCTACCCCTACTATAGAAGATTTAATGAGAGAATTCTAGTAGCATCATCCACCTACATTCTCAAGGGACAGTGGACCCAAAGATATTGATTCATGGATATAGTCCATGTAATTTATATTCTGGAATCTATAGATTCCTCTAAATAGGTGGGTTAAGATCACAAAATATATGATTTCTCATTCCTCCAAGTGTTGATGGGATGTGATTTCCCAAGTTGGACAGTATTAGGGTATGGTCTGGGCAGACTTCTAGACAGTCATCTATGATTAGTTCTTTCCATAGATGTTTAGAGTAGAGCATTATAGGTAATACATGTGCCTATAGGTGGGTGTTATGTCTGTGAAGGAATAATCATCTCTTTTCATTGAACATCAGTGCCTCTATAGACGCTTACCGGTAATGAGTTGATGATAGAGGGATAGTTTTAGAATGTGTTCATATATAACATCAGATCATGGGTGAATGTCTTCCAGTTGACCACTATTTCTGAGATAGTAAATCAGGACCTCATCACTGAGCTAAACTTAATAGAAGATGACGATGTTGGATAGGGTACTTCCATTCTTAGACAGGGAAGTTATTCTTTTAGTGGAAGGAAGCATCGCTTTGAGTCTTCATGTAGGGGAAGTAGTAGTCAGATGAAACCGAATAATAGTTATAAAGTGTACCACTAGTGCATAAATATATGACATATAAATTCCAAGTGTCCTAGATATCCCATTGAATATTGAGGTTGTGGTAGTTTGGGGTATCTCGTATGATTATTTAGTACATTTCCATCTATGCCTAGTGGGAGAGGTTCTGTATCAGCTCTACCCTTAGGATCAGGATCATTATCACCTCTCCAGGAAGGTAGTTGGAGTACTATGGACCATTCAAGCCAAGGATATGGTCATGGTTAATGTATCCAAGCTTCATACATTTAGTTCATATAGAGAGGACCTGATTTGGGTTGCTAGTTTATATCTCAAGGTTGTGGTTTTGACCACATCTGTACAGTGTATCCTACCTCGGAGGAGTAGAGTGTTTGACCTTATATAGATATATGTATGAATCTATTATCCTCCACTTTAGTATCTTCCTTGTTTGACACTGGCGGTTCAAAATCCTTTATATCTATGGAAATTATAGAAAGTCTGGTCTTGGAGAGAGAAAACATTTTTAAAATGATAACTCTAGATACAACTTTGGGGATTTGATCTGAGAGTGAGTGTTGGTCTGAGAAATATCCCCTTAATATAACTTGTTGTATTTTTTATATGTAATCTATTTTCCCTTAAGATAACATGTTTTTAGTTTATACTCATAATGTAATAGTAGGTTTCTTACCATTTTCAAATTGGTTGTCATTGTTAGAGGGTTTCCTTCATATCACCTAAGGGTGGTACCTTGTTTACAAGGGTATATTATATGTACAAGCAATTAGAGCTAGACCCAAGCATCCTAGGCTGAGAAGAGTGATATCCCAAAAAGCTATTTTATTATGAGAAATTAGAGAACATGATGTTTATAATTATATCCTATTGTACTTTATTTTAGGGATGTATTTCCTGATAAATTTTCTAGGTTACTTCATATGAGAGAGATGGAGTTCACTATTAATTTAGTGTCAGGAGTGGAAAATGTTTTCATTTCTCTTTATATAAGAGAACATACTAAGCACCAAGAACTTAATAATAAGCTATGGAATTTGGATGATAATGGTTTTATACAACCCAATACTTCTCTATGGGGTTTACCTATTCTTTTATCGAAGAAGGCGGATGGTACCCTCAGTCTTTTCATGGATTAAATCGGTTAAACAAGATTATGGTTAAGAACTGATATCCACCTCCCTGCATAGAAGACCTCTTTGATCAACTATAAGGATAAAGGGATTTATTTAAGATTGATTTGAGGTCAGTCTACTATCAGGTAAAATTTATAACTTCAGACATACCTTTTAGAGTGTTTTGTATAAGGTGTGGTATCTTTTATTATTTGGTTTTGTCATTTGGTCTCACAAACACACATATAGTCTTCATGGATATAATGAATCAGGTTTCCATCCATATATGGATTTAATTGTGGTAGTCATCATGGAATACATCTTGGTTTAATATTATACTTTAGACAACCATTAAAAATATCTAGACATTATGCTAAATACACTAAGAGAGAATCATTTATTTGATAAACTCACAAAATACCACTTACTGAATGATAAATTTCATATATTGGGTCACATCATAGCATAGGAAGAAATATTTTTTGACCGAGATTAGGTCAGATATGTGGTTTCTGAGCAACATCCCAAGAACATATTCAACATATAGATATTCTTAGGACTAAATAGCAATTAAATTTATTCTATTACAGGCTTCTCATTAGTAAAATTAATCCTCACAGTCTTCACTAATAATGGTGTGAAGTTATTATGATATGAATCATGTGAGGAAACCTTTCAAGAGAAAAAGGGAGATTTTATTCAGTGTCCATGCTAATTCAACCAGATCCAGTATAAGCTATACAGTTTATTGTGATGAATTGGGAACTGGTCATGGAGTATTTTTTATGAAGGAATATAAATTCATGGCATATTGTTCTCATAATTTGGGGACACATAAGAGAAATTACTCGATTCCTGATATCAAACTCTCAGTTTTGGTTCACACATTGCATTGTTTGAGGCACTATCTATTGGGAAATAATTTTATGGTGTACACAAACCAAGAAAGGCTCATGTGTGTCTTTATATTGTCTTCCCTGAACCTCAAGTGGCACAAGTAGGTTGAATAATTTCTATTAATTTGATTTTGAGTTTGTTTATATTACTAGGAAGGAAAATGTCATTTGTGATGCACTGGTTCAGAAGACTCATACACAAGAAGTATAGGAGGCCTTAAGTGAGTGGTAGTCAATCCATAGAATTCAAGATGGGTGTACCTATGTCACCTTGAGACAGTGATGTTGTATTGGTTATCATTTAATAGTTGAAAAATGTATCCCACTTCCAACCTAATAAAGAGAAATTTTTAGCAGACGAGATTGAGATTCTTTACATTTAGTGGATCGTATGCCTTTATGGTGTTCCCCTATTCAATCATATCAAATAGGGACACTAGATTTACATCATTGTTCTGGTAGGGTTTATAAAACGCACTTGGTACACAATTACTTCTAAGCATATCCCTTCACAAACAAATCAATTGTAAATCCAATAATATGCTTCATAATTTAGAGGAAATACCTAGAACTTGTTTCTTTAATTTTTAGATGTTCTTATGAGAGACATATACCTCCAGATTATTTTTTTATAATAAATGATTCCAAGAAACTGTAAAAATGTCTCCATATGAGTCCCTATATGGTAGTCCATTCCCTTCACCTTTTTGTTCGCTAGAGAGAGCTAATACAGTGCTATTGGGTCGTTATCTCATCCAAGAGAATTTAGAGAAGCTATATCTTATTTAGAAATCTATGGATATAGTTCAGTCTAGGAATAAATCTTATGTTTATGGTCACTATTGACCTCTAGTGTTTGAGGTGGGACATTAGGTATTTCTATGAGTTTCTCCTAGAATGGGTCATAAACGGATTCAGAGATTGGGAAAGTTATTACCTTGTTATGTTGGTCCTTTCAATATCTTAGATAGAGTTAGGATAATAGCCTATTAGTTATATTTTCCTTATAATTATTCTTCCATGAAATATATCGTATGTGTATATCTAATTATTCATTAATTTTTAGACCTTTATCATGCTTTGGATCCTAAAGATGTTGAATTTGAAGTTGATGCTTCCTTTGAGGAGTTTCCAATCAGAATCATTGATCAGAGCCTAAAGTCTCTCTGAGGAAGGTCAGTTCCACTAATGCTAGTGTTATGGAATCACATCCATGTATAGAAAAATACCAAGGAGATAGAAGCTGAAATATGTTCTTAGTGGCTAGATTTATTCTCATATGATGCTTTTCCACCCTTGTAAGGACAACTCAGGGATGAGTTGTCTTAAGAAGCTGAGATTTTTAGATCTTAAATTATAAAATAAGGCATGATCCCCTTTATTTTTTGGTAAAACTTTTGTTTTTCCTTAATGGAATGTATTAAGAGGCCAAGGATCTATTTTGCAGAGTCTGGGTCTCATTCAGAGCCTAGATATTTGGATTTTGGAAAAGAAGATTGAGCTGCATGATTATTGTACAATCAGGTATAACTATGAAAATAAACCATACAGACACTGTATTAAACTACATAGGGGTGCATGATTATTTTTAACCATGAACCTCAGGGCACACAGCCATGTGGGGTGATCTAGTAAGATGTAAGGGTCCATAAGGTTTTTCCAAACTGTGCAGCCAGATATGCACCCTTAGTTCCACTTAAGCAGCATATGTTCATGGTTAGGCACACAGATTGAAAAACTATACATCCCTTTAATAATGGTTTAAATGAAATTTTTTCCATGTTCTCTTTAAAACATAAAACCCCACTTCAACTAAATATGGGAGCTTTGTCTTTTCCTTCTCCTAATTCTTTTATCCTTTCTCTTCATCTAAGCTCTGTTTTCATCACCTTCTATCAGGTTTAATGTGTTTCAGTTAGAGATTCAATCCATTAACTTCATTTATTCATTTATATCTCCACATGTAGTTGTATTTTTGTGTGAGATAATATTCTCAATTTTCAAGGCATTTGTCTATTTTATTGATTTCTTCCGTTTTATCCTGAATTAAATCATGACAACAGAAGTGGAAAGGAATGCCAAGCTAAGGTAGGTAGTCTAGTAATTTTTCCTTAAAGTTGATTCTTTCTATAACATGTGTTTTCATGACATGCACTATAGTTTATATATGTTCCCTTAAATATATAAATTACCTTAAACTAAATTGTTAGTCATGTTAGGGTTTCCCTGTATAACCTAAATTATAGATGGGGAATGACCCATCTCTAATAGTCTAACCCCTTGATGTGTGATCATGAATTTCTATGACATATTGAATGTTTATATAGACAAACCACATACTAAGTGGTCTGGGATAGATTCCAAATTAAAATGACTACTTCAATTAAATGGAAGTGAGTGGTATGAACACATCATGTGACTTCTATAAAATTAGTGGATTAATACCCTGGTTAAAAAATATAAATGATTGTAATTCCTCATTTGGATTGTATTAAATCATGATAATCCTTTATTATATAAATTCAATATACAATAATGGTGACCCATATGATTCATGATACTTAGGCATGGAATCCCATGAATTTGTGATACATGAACATGGCGAACCATATGATTCATGATACACACTCATGGAATCCCATATACTTATGATACTTGGGTATGTCATCCCATATACTTGTGATTTTCAGTCATATATAACCATGTTACTCATAATATTTGAGAATGGTGTCACATATTATTGTAGTATCGAGGAATGGTGTCCTATATATATGTGATACACGGGCATGGAATCCCATAAGCTTGTGATATACAGACATGGAGACCCATATGATTCATGATATTTGGGCATGGAATCCCATATACAATTGATACTCAGGCATGGATCCCCCAAAACTTTTGATATATGGGAATGGACACCCATATGATTCATGATACTCAGGCATGGCATCCCATAGCACTCTATGAGACTCTTACGAATATCCACTGATGCCTTAGTTATACCACGTGTCCTTACTAGTATTAGTATATATTTATATAGATATAAATTTCACTAAATAAAAAATCCATATATATACATAAAAATCTACTTATATGTATATTCACATGCTCAAACATATCTTGGGTTGGTCTGAAGAAATTAGTGTCAGACTTATTTTCTTAAAAAAATAGAGCAACCTCATTTATAGCTTATATTTCTACTTAAATTATTATACATTCACACTGCTCTTTTTAAATAAATCATATAGAATATACCATACACCTTTGGTGGTGTCTTAATAAGTATATATCATACCCTATGTGAGCTACTTGTTGGTACCTAAAAAATCTTATGGATTCAGGATGGGACAAAGGGAAGTGTCCAACTTTGGATGCTTGACTTTTATACTAGGATGAATTATGGAAGTACAGGAATTCGAAAATTCTTTAGATGCTAGAGGAGACATATTTTATTGCTTTTTTATTTTATAAATAATTTTATATATTCTTTTCCTTTGTATCCCATGCTTATCCCCTCTTGATTAGAATCATGACATGATTTTCATTTCATGTGTAATATTTATTCTGTTTTTCCTATTTATTTTACATGGATGTTTATATATCTATTGTCTTTTTATTATACTATTTATGCTACATATTATTGGTATATATCAATATTTTACACTCGGAACATGATTTTATAGTCTCTCCAACATACCATCACAGACCCTCACTACTAGCCAGTAGAATCTGGCATATAGGGATGGGCACTTGAGGCCATATGGCCAGTAGGGTTTGGTTACTTATGAGTGAACTGGTTCCAAGATGTCACGGTATAATATTATTGGTTTCTTATAAGATATCCATCTAAAGTGTGAATTTGAGGTACTTGAATAAGATTCGCATATCAATAATTCCACATTCATGCCTATGAAATAAAAAAATGGATATTTCTTCTAAGGTAGTGAAAAATAGGTTGAAGACATAATAAATGAAGAATAAAATTATAAGATGGAAAAGGATCATCCACATATTAAATTTGAATATAGTTTTAAGTTCTTATCTATTAATTATATATAAAAATATTCTTTTGATGAATCATTAAGCTATAGAGAGTATAAATAGAGAAAAATAGTTGAAAACTTCTACTCTCAGGTTGGAATTTATCTAAACAAAGTTACTAATTAAGTTATTTTATATTTAAATTATTTTTTATGGAACTATATGACGAAAAATAATAGATATAAAAATAATCCAATTCCATGGAGAAGGGATTGGCAAAAAAATCTGGCATATGTAACATCCTCACAAATATAGTGATAGGTAAAGTTAAAACTATCTCTCTTTTCAATGATATATATTCTAAATCAATTGAATATTTTCAAAGAATGGTTTTTGAAAAATATTTGTTTGAAGTTTCCATTACATAATTTATATATTCATTAGAGAAGTTTCATAAATTCATGGTGAATGTAAAGGATGCACAACTAGTTGTGAAAGTAAAAATAATTATGGATCTTGATAGATTACTAAAAAAATGTTTCCAAGAAGAATGAGGATTAAGCAAATCAAGGATGATTGGGAAGTATATGATCATTTTAGGATTAGAAATACACCATCAACAAGATGTTCTTAGTGCTAGAAGTCATGTTGAAAAACCTATAATAGGAAAAGACTGTGTCTTCCCAACAAACCAAGAAGAAACAAACTTCCACACAATATTTACAATTGATTCCTATGGCCACTAAAATAAATTCCTATGGCCACTAAAATTGATTCCTATGGCCACACAATATTTAGTTGTGGTTGGTGTGGTTTTTGTGGCAGTTTGTCCTGAACAAAAAAGAAATCTTTTTTATTGGTGATTTTACCTAATGCTAAAAAATGTTTCATTTCTTCAAGGGGAAACACCATGAAAACCAAACCAACTGCCTTTAAATAAAAAAAAATGAGGATCCTTTAGCGGTGGTTTTAACCGCCACTAAAAAATATCCCTTTTTTGCATGAAAACTGTCACTAAAGCACAAAAATCACCACTAAATTGTTCGGTGTAATTATTTAGTGGTGGTTTAAACAACCTATAAAGGTATATTAATAATTAAAAAAAATGATGCTAATTCTACCACCCCAATACTAGTACCCTGAAAATAAACATGTGAAAAATTCATATAACAACTAGGATGGGAGGGGTGCATATAGAAATCAAAAGACACATAAAATGCACATATATATATATATATATCCATATACATGCCCATCTTATGAGTTCATAACAGGAGTTCCAATTTACATTCACCATTTTTACAACCACCACTAAATTCATAACACCATAAAAGAAATCCAAGAGCCACAATTTACATCCACCTTTCTTTTCAAGTTGGCATCACCGCACAATCTCCAATCATCATATTTAATCAGAAGTAAAACCAGCTCTGCAGCCAGCTGGCCTAGAATTTGGCCAAGTATTCTGGTGGCATCATTCATCGGGAACTTATAAGAATCAAATGGGACAACTATCTTCCCTCCAGTCAGATTCCATATATCTGAACTTTTCATATTTTTCTCCCTAATTTCATTGTTTACATATTTTATGAAAAAATAGTTAGTATAAATAATTGCAATAAATTAATTCATATTAAAATATGTACCTATAACAGTCACCCTACAGTATCCCTACGAGGAAATAGAAGAGGAACCTTGATACCCTCTTGGAATTCGTATCATTTAATCCAATAAAATTAAGTTTAGAACATATATTTCAAAAACAATTATGTAGAAAAAAAAGTAAAAATGAAAACAGATGCACAGTACTAACAAAAAAAATATACATAACAATGATAATGAATAACTACACAAATTAAATAAGTGGTTGCTAAATAATGAATAACTATACATAATATAATTTTCCCCTTCAATCATCTCGATTTCTTAATCCATTACTCCATCCACTTCATCCACCCTTGATAGACTAATTTTTTCAATATTATGATGGGCAAATAAGTCCACTTCTTTTTGTTTATGAGATTCAATGGCAGAGGTCAAATATTCTACTTCATCACCCATATCATACAAATCTCTTTGTTTTACGTAGGAAACTACACTCCACCCTTCATCCACAAAATCATTCACATAATATACCATTTTTTCTTACTATGATAAGATATATGGATCATGCAGTTCATGATCATCAACATCCATCAAGTGAGAGAAGTTCACAGAAGTAAATTGTAAGGAATACCTTTTAACACCTTTGATAATATCAACTTGTTTTAATTTGAATAAAACAATTGAAAATGACTGTGGTAGTTTAATTCGATAATATCAGTCAACTTTTCATAGTATCTCGCTTCAAAAAATGTAAATATACCACTATTCTATATTTTCAAACTCTCTTCTTAATCGACTGTACGAAATCTAAATTCATTCACATTGTAAGCATCGAACTTTCTAACTTTTTTTAGAGGAACTCTAGCAAGAAACATCAAATATTCTCACAACTCTGCTCGAGTATCAGTATTCATGATCTAAAAAAAAGAAATATATATTTTTATTTTAACAAAATATATTTTTCAACCTAATAACCATATTTATTACAATATTTATGTACTTACATGTTGTGAAAACCATTCTTCAAGCTCTTTATTAACATATTTCATTATATATTTCTCATTTTGTGTTCAGCCTCTCATTGGTCTATTTGTTTGTATCCTCAACTCTTCAATAAATGGATACACAATTTCACTATTCAGCATCACATATCTATGTTCCTATAATAATTCAATTTCTGTTAGTGTTTTATTTGAAGTCCTCCCAACTGATTGGCTAATAGTAGGAAATAATTTTGATTTCTCGTGTATTTGAGATTGAGTTGATGTGTATTCAACATGTAAGACTTTATTAAATCCTGTATCAATATCATCCATGTATCTATAACAAAAGGAAAGACACTCCTCTACCAAATAGCCTTCAGAAATAGAGCCTTCAGGTTGAGCTTTATTTCTCACATATGAATTCAAATGCACAAGATATCTATGAAATAAAATAAAAAAAATAATTATGTATTTAAATAAGTGAAAATAATTGTTTACATAACTGAAAAATATATAAATAAAGTGCCTCTCAATTGGATACATCCATTTATAATGTACGGGGCCTCCTAATTTAGCTTCATCAACCAAATGTATAGTAAAATACATCATGGCAGTAAATAATAATGGAGGAAAGATCATCTCCATTGCACAAAGTGTCAATATAGATCTCTTCTAAAGATTGTCAAGCTCAAATGGATGGAGATATTTCTCACATAGTTGTATAAAAAATGTGCATAATTGGAGTACAATAGAAGTTACCCTTTTAGGTAATAATGTACGCAATTCCAATGTTAGTAACTAATATAACAAAATATGTGAATCGTGACTTTTAAATCCATGTAATATCTAATTATTTAAGTCAAAACAGCTTGATATATTAATTGAATACCCATCATTTACCTTCACATGCTTTAAAATTCGAAGGAATGTATCTTTATCCCAATTTTCATTGCAAAAACTATCAGAGCATACTTTTCACTCTCGTCTGTCCAGAGATCACGTTTATTGTTCATTGTTTGTAAGTCTCTCCAAGCATTGAAATGATCCTTCAACATTCCATTCTCATTAAGAAATGTGAAGATAAAATTATCACAATAATTATTCTCAATATACATCACATCAAGTATATTCTATAATAAATTAAATTTCCAATACATAAGTTTGAATAATATAGTTTTTTTCTTCCATTATTGCATACTGATTTCACTTGACGATGCACTTCAAACTTGTTTCCCACTATCATTCAAATTATTAACCTTTACAAATTATTTTTCATTATTTCCAAGTTGTGATAATATTTCAGAACCAGTTTACAACTTTGGAGGTGGTCTACGATCAATAAAACCATTGAATTTTGACATGTTCACCTGAAATCTATGAGATGGATCGAGAAATATTCAATGGAACAAGAAGCACCATTTTCTAATGTGAGGTAGTTGTTTGGACTCAAAATAAAAGTTACAAACAGGAAAATCCAAACCCATGTAAGTGTTTTAAATAGCGAAATTCCCAAGTTCAGGAAAGTCACTAATAGTCCACAATAGACCAGCATGCATTTTGAATATTGTTTTTGAATAAGCATCATATGCCTCAACATCATTTCTCCATAACTCCTACAATTCTTCAATTAAAGGATGCAAGTATACATCAATATAATATATGGGCATTTTTTCTAGGAATAATCATCTAAATGATAAAAAACGTTGATTTCATACACATCCATGGAGGAAGATTGTAAGGGTTTGAAACAAATGTCCAAATGCTATAACTGGTACTCAAAGTCCCAAATGGGTTGAATCCATCAGCAGCCAATACCAATCGAGCATTCCTGGGATCAGATGAGAAATCTGGATGTAATGAATCAAATGTCTTCCATGATTTTGAATCTTGTGGATGACGCATTAACCCATCATTGTTATTATCTACATAATTCCACTTCATGTGTTCGACGGTTTTCGATGACATGAATAATATTTGTAATCGAGGATTATAAGGAAAGTAAAGAAAAACCTTTGCAGGTGTGTTCCTTTTCTTATTCTTCATGGTAGGATGTTTATTCAGACTTCCAACATCACCCATTGACTTCCATCTATAAGAAGAACATTTTGTGCGATCTTGTTTGCTTTAATCCTCTCACTAATAAAGCATATAATTATTGGCACACGCAAGTATTTTTGTATAATTCAGACCAAGCCAGTTAACAACTTTTTTCATATCATAAAAAGACTCAGGGATGTCTTCTTTAGGACATTAATCACACAAAAAAATCCAATATTATGGACATTTTATTATTTGTAATTCCACATAGGCATTTTATATGGTATAAATTCAGCAGAAAAGAATGTTTTGAATATTTCAAACATCCACTATACAACTATTGATTTGAATCGTCAAATAAACCATGAAATGTATTTTTCTCATTGAATTTTTCTCATACATTAGTCTATACATAATCAATTGGAGGATCCAATGATATGTTACAATCCTGATCTGGTTGTCCTACAGTCTCAAAAACATCACTTGTTACGTTTCTATTTGTAGCACCCTCAAATGGGTGTTCTAATATGTTTCGATGTTGATGTTGTTGTTGGTGTCTTGCAATGCTGAATGAATCATTTATAAGGTTTTTTAATTCATTTTACACAATCTACGAAGTTGGGATCTCATTTTGTGGATTGACATCAGTTCTCAACATTTCTGTAAATTTCGATTCTTTGTTCCAAATCCAACACAAATATTGAGCAGGTAATTTCTTCAATATCAAGTGTTAATAAACTTCATCCCTATTTAACCATATCCTAAATTTACATTTATGATATAGACATATTATTCTCCCTTCAACAGATCAATTCGAAATTGCAAAATCTAAAAACTCCTCCAAACCCTTAGCATACAGAGGTGTGTGCCTCAGTAATATGATCCAGCTTTTATTTATGTATATCATAATGTGCCTACAAAATATTAAAAAAAATTAAAACACGTGACTATTAATAAATAGGGAAATATATTCATATATACTAGTTGGGAAAAAATATTATCTCAAATAAGGTTTTCCTATATAAATACATATGGTAATTAATGAATCATTTTAAATAAGGTTTTATATTGTCTTCTTACTAAAACTATTTGTATAAACTTCTATTGAGGATGACATCCAAATATTTTTTGTATTTATAAAATATCCACAAATGAAATAAAAAAATTTCTAGGTATAAAATGAAGCATCAAAGAAGGTTGTGTTCAATATATTGATATATAGTTTAAAAAGACTAAAAAAGACACTACACCCATGGTAAATTATGGAATGGTTGATAAGTGGAGTATCATATAAAAAAGATCAAATACAAAAGGACTCTGCCCATGGTGTGAGAAACATTGAAGGACTAATAGTCAGTTATTCAACAATATACAATGGTTAAAGCAATTTCAAGGAGGTTGATTAAATTATGAGGAGATTTCATGATGTTTTATCTTGGATGACTTAAGGTATATCTAAATCATACTAAAACAATGGTCATTATGGTATGGTGTTTGCATTTCATTAGAATAAATTTTGGGGTTAGAAGAAATCACAATATAACCATAGTAGTTTTCTAAAAATGATACTTGAGGATAATTTGCCACATTAAAAACAAATGGTTTCATCCTAAATGGTTATTTGGTGGAGTTTTATCAAGTTTTCATTAGGTGGTTGGTTGTGCCTTGATTCCCTGATCATGATGCAATGTGTGGTTATGATGTTATGGGTGTTTTTCTAGGGATGATTACTATGTGATGATCCATTGGGTCATTTTACAAAAAAACATATAAGTTGGGAATTAATCCATTTCCCTATGGGTTATGTTTAAATGGTCATTTAGTCGTATTTTTTGGAAGAGTCGTACCTGTTACTTGAGGGTTGGTTATTCTTTCTTAAATTAGCTAGGTTCTTTAAAGTGGTAATTTTTTTATCCCACTCCCCCATTGTTCCACTATTTTTCCCCCCTTCCCCTTTATTGGAGTTTTATTAGATGTTTTTTGACCATGTTAAAGTTATGTAACTTCTCCACCCATCTTCTCTCATTTTCTTTGTGTTTCTTCCTCTAATTTTGGATGGTTTCATCTATGAATTTAATGAAAATTCCACCAAATCATGGTTTTGTTATTTTTGATTCATGTTGATTTATGGTATTGTGGATATAAGATTCCTAAGTAGGATAAAGGATTCTTGTATCTTATCATTTGAAAAATTTCTTTGCGAAGTATTTTTTTGTAATTCAACCAGATTAGACTGGAATTGATGGTCAATTCATGGGGATTTTGGTCAAAGGAGTACTAGAGGAATGATATGATCATTTCACACATCATTGGTTTATATTTTTAAGTCGTGATGATTTTTTGGTTATTTATAAATGGTTATTCCTTATTGGATTATGTTGGATAATTATTTATAAATTTTTATAATTAACTATTGGAGCCTTGAGGTATTAGAAAGGGGATCAAGAGCATAGTGATTCTTAGTCTGATCATGGATAGAGATAATAAACGGGCTATGGAATGGGGTAAATCTAACATCATTTTAGGTATCCCCTTTAATACATAGAAATATTCATGCATGAATGTGCATGTGTGTGAATGATAGGGGACTGGGTTCAGGAATGTGGGTAGGGATTAGTTATGCTCTAAGTGCCTCAAGTGGCATGGGTTGATACATATAATATAAACTTGGGTATTTCATGCTTGGTCCATGAATTCTAAAAATTTCCAAAGGCTATACCATTAGAGATAATGAAATCATAAACAAATTTATTTACCTGGATATTGCCTTTATTTGTGTGATGACGTGTGTTTGGCATGGGGAGATCCTTAGTGAGCTAGTTTAGGGGCATCCAAGTGGTTAAACCTTTAGGAATGGACTAGTTAGCATTGGAGATTGGGATTTTTCTAGTAACATCTATATGAAATGACCTAGAACATAGAAACAGCTTAATTGAGAGGGGTATGATGTTGTTAAAGCATCTAGTAGCTTGTGATAAGTTATTTGTCTTAGGACGATCATGGGATTAGATAGTAGAGGTGATTAACCACTCACTAGAATTTTCCTAGAGTAAATTGGTGATAATAAAGTTGATGATTAGGATTCCTTATCCACATGGTTCCTGAGGGAATCAGATGGAATCTATGTAACTAGTTAGACACCTTGTTTTGTGGTTGGATCCCAATATTGTTCTAGTGATGGGAGTTATTGATGGATTATACTTTATGATTACCTTTGAGGGGTGTATGGACTCCAAGAGGATTAATGCTTAGTGTGGATAGATATAACCTATTATTCATGATTTTAAGTTGGGTAAGTACTAAGTTCTTGTAATTTTATTGATATATTTTGTACCTATATTTTATGATCATGATGGTTTTGTGGTTGATATTGGTCATGGTTGAGATTGTTCATTGTGGAAGAACAAAATACACATATAGGATATATTCCCACATTCACATATGGATATTCCCACATCTAATGAAACTCCCATAAGGTATATAAAAAACATAGAATACTCCAATTTAGAAATCATATGGAACATTGTAACCATATATAGGAATTTGCACATAGTCCTCAAACCAAAAAAGGAAACCAAATCACTAAACCAACTCAATTTCACATGCAAACCAACTAAAAATCCAACCAAGGTTAAAATAATCTGAAAAACACTCAATTACACTTTAGAAGCTAAATTGACATTTTATAAAACTCTTTAGATGAAAACATATATTGTCATACTAAATAAATCCTTTTAAGCCCCTTTTTTCTTCAAAAATATAACATGAAAACACCACTATAATCCTTAAAAACACACCATAGTCATAATAAACTCATTTAGAATTTAATTTGTAATGATAAAGAATTTAAATGTTATTTTGGAAAGGTACTGGATAGAGATACTTACCTCAACAGTGTGACTAACTGACTGAAAAATGAATTTTTATTAAAGCTCCCACCAAGTCAAGGGGGAAAAAGTGGTACAATCCTAGTGCATCGTTGCTAACGAGGAGGTTATATGCATTGGGAAGAGACCCAAGGCTGCCATAGATAATACATTGGTTGTCCGGTCTCCCCTTGCTAGCAATACAATCAGCTAAAAAAATTTCCTCCCTCCATACATGGGTATTATTAGTATCCTCACGCAGCAAGAGCCTGCATTTCATTGTGAGAATTAAATGAAACTCTCATATAAGGAAGAACAAGGCTTGAGGAAAAATCCATGCACCATATAATCGAAGAAAATTAAACCAGAAATCAAACATATACCCTCAGTTTCTGACAACAAAGATTCAAGGAAAGAAAAAAGAAATAATGAAAGGAGTGAAAAGAGGAGAAGATGAAAAACACCTTAAAAATAAGAAGAATATTCTTAAGAACCTTGAGGAGTCTTCAATGGAGGATCGAGAGTAAGGGAGACGCGGTGAAACAGCAAGGCGTGGTGAGGGAAGTGAGGAAATCGATGTGTGGTGAGGGTGGCGAGGTGTGGTGAGGGTGGCGAGGTGAGGTGAGGGAGGCAAGACCTGGCGAGGGGTGGTGGAAAGGTGAGGTGAGGGGTGGCGAAGGGGTAGGTAGGGCTTTGAGAAGTTAAGGGTTCAGGGGTCTGGGTGTTAGGGGAAGGGTAGAGGGTCATCTGTTAAAAGAATTAATGGTTTAGTGGATGTTTTTTAGAAACCACCTCTAAATTATTTAAAATAAATATAATGGCAGTTTAATAAACCGCCACTAATAAAACTTCTGTTAATGTGTCAGTTTGTTTTAGTCAATAAAGTAGGCTCAAAATGGAGTCTTAAATATATTTAAATCATGTAGAGAATACTACACCTCTAGATCATGAAAAAAAAGTATCACGTAGTGCAGATAAAGTGTATTTCACTAAATCTATAATTTCTATAAGTGCTAGAAAAATATAAAATCTATACAAATTTGGGTGGAGAAAATTGTTGGGACCTACACAAAAATTTTAAGAAAGTAAGTGGGTATTTCCATAGAAATTATTCCCAAAAGTACTTGTTCTTTTATATATTATAAAACCTACACCTAAAATGATAAGAACAAGATTGATTAGATATTACTTGTGATTTTTCATATTTAGACACAAATCCATTGATTTATGGCACAATATTCAAGTATTTACAAGTTTAATAATGGTTGAACAAATTGGTATAAAATATATAAAAAGAAAACAACATGTTTTTGGTAAGAATAGAACTTTACAAAAAGGGGAAAAATTTATAAAAAATAGAATTGGATGCTTGAAAATTTTTCTAAGATATTTAAAAAATATTTTTTCCAAACTATGATGGATGTTGTTACAATCCTAACATGTATAATGGATCTTCTAAAGAGAAAACAAAACTACCATAGGTTGTGAATCAGGCTAATAAAGAAATTGATTCTACCTTAGGTTCAAAATATGTGAACGGAAATTCTCCCAAGAAAGAGAAGATCAAAGGCAACCATAAGGTTCAATATACAGGTAATAAAATCTTATATTGGGGAAATATAGGCCACACCATAGACCATTGTAAAATATATATCAACCTTAGGAAACAAGTAAATAATTAGAAAATTGAAATAGAATCTATCAAATACATGGATTCAATTATTGTATTAGTGGTTAACAATTATAGTGAATAAGTAAAGACGATTCCAAATAAGGAAAAATGTTGAAATTGTTAAAGTGTTTTTTGGAAGGTGTAAGAAAGATGATCATAGTTTTGTCATAATTATGACATAACTAACATAAGAAAAAAAAGTTATTTATAAAAAAAAGGAAATTACTTATTTAATCAAGTTATAAATTAATTTATACTAAATAGAAGAAGTCCACACCCAATTTATCTATTTTGTTGAATCTATAAATCTAGATAGCCCATTTATATCTAAAGTATGAGGTTTTATTTTCATTCACCTAATTTTTTTTGACAATTATATATTATTTTAATTTACAGTTATTGTTTATATAAAAATTGGGGATGACTTAACACTTGAAACCTTTGGATATTCTTATTAAAGTGAGTACAAATTCAAAATTATTTTTTGAAAATTAATTTGTGTTGTGCTCAAAATTAAGAAAGAAAAAACTAGTATCACATGTGAAAATGTGGTATTGTTTTTTTTTTCTAAAATTTTCACTCTTTTTCTACAAAGGGATTTCCCATATAGAATTAGAGATTATTTTTTCATGGAACATTGATAAGAGAAATGTGATACTAGTTGAATTTATATGATTCTAAGATAATATTTAATTCTGTTTGTAACTTAAAAATTATAAGTTGTTATAAAATAATACTTCCTTATCTAATTGAGTTACTAGAAAAGTGGATGAGAAATAAGATTCCATATTTTTTAACTCATAAGTGGAATCGGTATTTATAATCTTTAGTTGATATTAGGATTCATAAACTTCAAATGGTGTTTGAAAATTCAACCCTTTACTCAATAAAAAATTTATAGGATCCATAAGGAGAGAAGATGTTGATGAAAACCACCTAGATAGAAATCATATCAAGAGAAAGTAAATAGTATAATATACCCATGATTTAAAAAATGTGGTGTCATTTGATATCTAAAATGGTTTTTAAAATGATTTTATATTTCAATTAGTAACATCCTTCAGGTGGCATAAATCATTGTTTATATAGAATAATTTCAAATTGAGAAAAACCTCCCACATAACTATATTAGAAATTAAGGGAGAGGAAAGTGAAACTTATATTTACACGGAGATGAATTTCCTTTCCATTTCATTTATTTTCTATTACTGGAGAGAAATTACATTGAACAACGAAGATTATTTGGAATTAATTTGAATTAAAACCAAAAAAAGGTGATATTGAAGTGCCCAAACATGCTTGGTTGTATTTTTTTCAATTAGGTTATCAATGTAATAAATTAAAATAAAATAAGTGTTGGGTGATGGATTTAGGACCTACTCTATGTATTAAGAAGAGTTATTTACTGTACACTATGGGTAAATAAGAATATTGAGTAGTATTCCTTTAATACCTATCTGAATAGATACCTAACATCCTTAAAAATCAGAATATTGAAATAGAAGGTATTCATGTCCATGAAAAGAGATGAAGGTGAAGAATAGTTGTATTTAATAGGTTGAATAGAAGATCTAGTAGCTATTTAACATAAATCTAAAAATCCTATATGGATATAGAAAACATGAACAAATGAGTTTCAAATCATGGAGGAGAGATAGATGTAATAGGAGATCCATATGAGGAGTACAAGGTTTGTTGGCTGCAAAAAATAGGTCTTATTGGTGTTTATACACTCCTAGATGTTGGTTTAAGTATATATATATATTGTGTGGAATTTATTTAAGAAGATTCAAACCTAGTCTAGAAGTGTTATTTGAAAAAAACTCTAACATGATTATTTTATATGTAGAAAAACATTAGAATTTCGTTAGAAGAAGTTTTGAATTGTTATAATAATTTTAACCATCACTTGAAGAAGTTATAAGATTATTTTAAGGTGTTTATGAGTGAATGAGAATGGTTTTAGTTAAAGTGGAGAAGTCCTAGTTCAAAATAAATAGAAATTTGGAACAATTTATATGTCCATATTTTACATTTAAGAATTATAACATATGAAAATTATTGTATGGATGAATCCTTGTAGTCAAATTCATAAAATATACAAAGATTTTCTTACATGGAGATTCATGTACATGAATACAGCGATGTAGTGGAATGAAACACATACACAAATTTTCATAGCCAAAATCTACTACATTGATGAATTTAAGGACCACAACATGAATGAATCTCTATGTAGAAAATTAAGTGACGTAGTTTAATTCACTATATAATTGATTTCCATGGCATATACAAACTTCATAAAGTGAAATATTTCAATGTATCCAAATTAGGATCCACATATAGGGATTAAGACTCATGATTTAAAGATATTAAAAGAGTATGACACATCAAAATTCGGATATGTGAAGAACAAAATAAGATAATTAATTAAGTAGATGAATTTGTGCATGCAAAATGGAAATTCACATAACTGAATTTCCCTTATGTATTCGGAGAAAATTACAAAATAACAAATTTAGAGAATTTAAAGAAGAAATAATTTTGGATGATGCTTGAACTATTCATTAATATTTTCAACATCATAAACACCATGAAGTATGTGTGTCCATAGCTTGAGAAGAAATGGAATGTTGTTTTCATTTAATTTTTAATAAAAAAAATTATTGAATTTGGTTATCAAGAATATTGAATATGAAGAAACATTGAGTCTTTCAAATTTTTCATGTGCTAATTTATAAATCATGCTAGAATACACATTGAACCTCAAGATTTTTTTAATTAAATCCTATATAAATTTGGATATGAGGATACTAAATTGTTTATTAGTTACTGATATTTAAGTCTTTGGATTTTCCCAATACTTGATTAATGAGAAGAACTACTATGTTTTACTAGTATTAAAGATGATTTTCATTACACATTAGTTTTATATGTATTTTATATAGATATTCAAATTTAATGCCTTCATTTTTAGTGGATATATTCTGATGAATAAGAAACTAAGACTACTATAGATATTTTAGGAAGATCTTTCCAGGTCAATTTTTAAATGAGAAGAAATAAATGAGGGTATTCTAGGAATACATTTTTTGTTTAAAAAATAACATATATGAGTACATGGATACCCAATAGCGGTATTCATTTTTAATTATTTTGAAATTGATTCTATATTTTATCCTTAATAAAATAGTAATGGTATTTGAAATTTAAAGGTTCATTTTAAGTAGCCTCTCATCCATGTGTGATGGTGTGAAGATCGAGGATGATGAAATAGAAAAAATAAGATGTAGGCATTATCGCTCACTGAGTTATAAAAACTATAGAGAAACTGAGATATTCTCTACTAGGTGGGATCAAATGAACTCTTGAATAAGAAGAATAATAAGTATAATCCATTTATTTTTTTAGAAAAGATGAAGAATAAAAAGGATTCAGTCATCATTCTGAGTGAATTTTTAGAGAACCAAAGTGTTTAGATGAAGAATAATATCCTATGATATTCTTTTTTATTAAAGTTTTATGAGGATATATTGTATTTAAACATCATAGGAACTTCCTCTGTGAGATTGAAAGGTGATAGGATTCATAATTTCTATAAATCTGATCAATGTGTAGTAAATGGGTTTCATACAGTACGTCCTGAAGATCTAAAGGCGTTATTAGAAGCCACTTGTGATAAGAATCATATCAGTCTTATTAATTCAGAGACAATCTATATAGAGATATTAAACTACTTTTAAAGAGTAAAATTAAAGGAATAACTTTAATATACATGTTTGGTCTCTATTAAATCTATATGACTCAGGGTATTCAAGGATAGCATTGTGTTACTATGTGAATAAATTGGGAATTTGTTGAATAAATCCATTAGAAATCTGGAAAGATAAGTAATATTAAAGGAAAAAAAAGTAATTTATATGACTCTATAAAATATAATATCAATGAGACTCTGATCTTGTTGTGGTTTGTGAAGAACCCTCTTCTTGTAATTCAAATGGATTGATTATATTGGATAATCCTTGATTAGGGTGTATAACCAATCAAGGAAAAGAGTAGGTCTTGATACCAAACCTCGTAAAATTTTGCATCTTATTGTGCTTGTACTTATTTCATTATAGATTTGAGGATATGAAACATAATAAATAGTGGAACAATATTGAATAAGTATAGGAGGTAAAATTAAATTTAATAAATCATAAAAGTTTTAGGTGGACACTAAATCCCCCCCCCCCGTAGTGGTTCATCTGTCACCTATGCATTTCAACTACATAAAATTAAAACATAAGGTTTTGTACATGCACCAAGATACTCATGTAATGTGTGAATAAAATAATTAGTAAGTAATAACCAGTGGAATAAATTATATATTACATCATACATTTGTATGTATGTATGGAAAATAAATAATTTTTTAAACATATAATATATAATAAATTGTGTCAGGTCATCGTGTGATGACTAGGACACTATGAAACTTCACCCCACCTACTTAATAAAATATAGTTATACCTCATATTTTGTCCCTAATCAAGATATAGTGAAACACATATCATCTTAGTCATGTGGCATTCCAACCATGAGTATTAAAGAAATGCTAAACAGTTTACTGAACTCTCTGTTAGTTTGAACATGGTTAGTAAATGTAAAATGGGGTTTCATGAACTCTAATAGTCTAACCATGGGATATAAATGTCAAATAACATCTTGGGATGTTTTTTTTTTGACCATGTACACTAAATTCTAGATGGTTTCCTAATATTTTTACAACTTAAACCATGGGATCTAAATTATAATTAGAGTTTTGGGCTCTCTTTCAATCTAACCAAGGGAACTAAATACTAAGTGGAATCTGATTATCTCTATAGATATAACTATTGGATCTAAATACCAAATGGAATATTATGATCTCTACCACTCTTACCATGGATTCTAAATGGAAAATGGATTTGGGAAATAAGGGAGATTTCTAGACCCATATACAAAAAATTTCTAGACAATGTAGTAAGATTCCCTAAGTTGTTATCCTCTAGGACTCTATCACATCAATTGCCTTATCCTTCTAAATTTTGCATCAATATAGTTGATATATTCTAATAAAAAAAAGAAAAAATCACTTATCTCCCAGGTATATACTAGTTACCCATCCCTTCCTAATGCTTATCTAGCATCACACATAGTTTATGGTTGTAAACATCACCCTCAATGATCCTGATACCATTAGTCCATGATGAACCCCACTACCCTAATTCACTAATTATACTTGGTTTTATCTATTTACCATACC
Organism: Viscum album; assembly: GCA_963277665.1. Classification (NCBI taxonomy): domain Eukaryota; kingdom Viridiplantae; phylum Streptophyta; class Magnoliopsida; order Santalales; family Viscaceae; genus Viscum; species Viscum album. The sequence continues at coordinate 1,451,237,062 of OY728129.1, forward strand.
ATCTATACATATAGGAACCACATCTTGATCCCAGGGCATTCCTATACTCCCCCTTCCATTACAAATCTCGAAACAATCACATTGTGATGTTTCTAACATTAAACACCTCTCACTACTTAACCATACAATAAAAATGTGGTGGAATCCCATCCATAAAAAACCATATCATCTTCCCTAAGGAATAATTATCATCTATACTAGTTAAGTGGTATGATACTTATTGTTAAAATAATGTTCCTCACATGTCTCAATTTATCTCCCTAAATAAGTTCAATACCCAATAGAAACCATACATTCCCTTTATTTCATTAGTTCCACTAGGCACTCCCCAAAAGAGGGTTCACACCCATGAACCACTCTAAACAATATATACATCAATGAATGTTAATCCCATAATGATAATCATGGGATAATATACTTTTCCAACACTATAAAGTTATATCCTAAGATATTAATTGGTCATCAAAAGAACCCATAACCTCTAGGGGTTCATCAATCATAACTAGTCAGGATTACCCTAGTGATATAGTCATCATACCTCCTTAAAATTACTAAACCCCATATGATATACACATAATTATTTGAAAATCCCTATCAAAAACCCTCATATAATCTATAAACACATGGTCACTACTTGGATTCTCAAACCCGGTCCCCAAAAAATGTTAACAAAATCACATGAATACACAATATATATTTCAATATTAAAAGAATAACCAACCTCAACATCGGAGCTATCATCCATTAATCAGTATTTACAAGCCTTTCCAAGGATCATGGAAAGCATCCCCAAGCTATATAGCCCCTACCATACACCACAAGCCTCTATAAATCATTTATATATCATTAAAATTAAAATATAAAATTAATCCAAGTAGGTATAAATGCTAAAAAATCACTTAGCATCAACTCATAACCTAAATTGTGACCAACTTTGTAAAAAAGACTCACATTATTCCACTATCACTCCTATCAAAAAAATTCCCATGAATCAATACTCAATTTAATTCAAATTTAATCCCAATTTTATGAAATCCCTATAATACTCATTGGTCAATATACCTCTATCAAAATGATAAAAAATTGATCGCATTCCTCCACCATAGACATACTATAGCCATTACACCAAGAAACCCCTTGATTTGGAGATGATTCCACCATACTCCAATTGAATCATTTAGGAATCCCTAAAATGTAGGAACCATAATTAAAGGAAGGTTAATAAAGTAAAGGAAAAGGGATTTGAGGAAGGAATTACCATAACTCGATATGATAAAAAAAAACCTATGATTAACCACCATTCTAGAGGTTTTATATGGATCTAAGTGTGGGAAACTCTAGTAGATAGTCACACCAAAATTTTTTCCAAAGTAAACATCTAACTAAAGAGATGGGTGAATAGGAAAATATGGGTATATCTCAACTAATAATCTAACCTACACTCAACTAAGCACTCATATGGTCTCTATGGGGTATCTAGTGGATCCCTAGGAGCAACCTTGATTGTAGGACCCACACTAAGTACCTAGTGTCCCTCTACTGGGTAACCAATGGATTTTTTTGCTTATAATTAGGAAACTCCACCCATATTTCATTTTATCAATGACCTAAAATAGTATATAACACTTGAACATACATGAAAACTGCACCAAGGATGTCCTAACCCCATGAATTTTAAACTGAAGCCCAATTTATAAGACAAACCAACTCTAAACCCTTAAAATTAAGATTTCCATCATAATAACCAACCCATAATGACAAGGATCATTAATAAATCCCCACTACATGAATTCATATACCTAATAAGCCCCAAGAACATTCACCAACATTTACCTCAGTTATCGGGATCCAAGGATACTACATGATTCTAAATTTTAATGTGGTTCTACCAAAATATCTTTCAACCTGATCCAGCCAAATTGATTTTTCACCAAAACTATTAATTTATGCTTTACACATATTACTCACGTCTTGAATGAAATATTCTATGACCATAACACTTATGTATATTAAATTTCACATATAATTCATTATTCAAACCTTCATCACGTTATATACCTCTAAAATCTACACAGTTTGGTCATTGTGACACTAGATTCCTCATTTGATCCATGATTCATCTACCGAAACACCTCCATGAAAAAAACCTGGAACTAATCCATAAATTAAAATTTATTTCTTGGTTCATCAAAATATACAGACCCTAAATCAAGAATTTTTTTCATAATCTACTCTCTAGGTACCAATCTATACCAATGTCAGAGTCACGCATGGTTGTTTCATAAAATCATACCTTGAGTCTGGCTCTAGGAATGTTGACATTACCCAAAATTACATATGTATTCCCATACTTGAATACTATAAGTGATATATGTAATTAACCCACTTACACCTTGATATCTCAATGAAAATTCTATCACCCCATCTCAAACATCTACCTCAATCCAGAATTAGTCAGAAATCATTTCAATACATCCCACATGGTTCTCCCTTCCATAGGATTAATCATATAATTATCCCTCTAATGTTATCATGTATAAATAGTAATATCCAATAATGAAGATCCATGTTCATCCAAACCTATCAATCACAACCCAAGAGTTGTGCTTTTGTGTGTTATGATGTAAGATTATCCTGAACAACCCTTAACATCCCTAACCAACTTCATTTCACCATCGTGAATCTTTGACTCTCTCTTGGCCATAAAGATGCATCACACTTCACCCATAGAACCGATGTGAATTAATCCTAGTGACCCTCATTCATTATATCATAACTCTAAATAATATGTGGGGAATATATATTTCAACCTCCATACTAACCCACTCAGTAATAGAGAAAACATTAGTCAATAAAAAACATCCTATTATTTATCAACTATATAGAATGACTACCTAAGAAACCAGACTAATACCAATCCCCTTCTTTCTCCATCATAAACTTGTAACCATGGGTTTCAAAAATTGATATTCATCCTTGTCCAGGGATATTTTTTACCAAGAAACTACCCATAAGATATACTCTCTTTGTAAACTGCACATCCCATGAGTGATTGTATATCACGTAGCAATTATTGATGACAATTTTCTCACCAGATTTTCATGGCCTAATTACCCATCCATCCTTCCCATATAACATAACCATCCAAATCCATGATGTTCCTAAAACTATCACAACTAAAACCCACCATTTCTTATATTTATTTCATAATCCTTAGACTTAATAACTAGCCACATCCCATTATATGAATAAAATATAGATTCTAAGTTGAAACCTCTAGCCAATATATACACTTTACTCATTTCTTAAATGTTTTCAACTCACTCACATAGAAATAATAGTGCTTTAATTTCTATCATAATGAACTGTTAATAGGAATACCCATTAACCATTCCTTCACTATCATCTCAAATTATACCATGAGATCCATTTCTCACTATCCCAAGAAAACACTATATAACAACATAAACTTCTGGAGGGTTACTCATCAATATAAGAATACCATGTCAAAGTAACCCACATCTTAGGCCTACTCTACTTATACCAACAATACACCTGAACCAACCAACCATGGGTTTATCATTCACCATGGGAAATGTTTTACAATAATATATCCAATAAGGACACACAAAATTCAACATAGTGGTATCAATTAATTAATGCACCAATAATAGGTAGTTTAGGAAAACACTAAATAACTTATTATTCTAATTATAATTATTAAAAAACAATTTCTCAAAAAAAACTACAAATAAATTATTTAAAAACCATTTTACTCTTATAAAAACACTTTCACACTCATAATCAATATTTCACATGTATAGTATACATATGTTCCTAATGTGATGTATGAACTCATGATATATAACCACCTAGGTCAAGAGTAAAAAAATAAATAAAATAATCAACTCAAAACATAATAATTGAATAAATATATCAATAAAAATTGTGATAATAAATGAACAAACATCTCATACCCTAGTAACTTGGTATTCCATCTTACAAGTGTATACGACACACAAGGCCAGTGTACATCCCAAATTCTAGAATGTACTACCTCTATATACCTAGTTACAAGTAGTAAAATATCTAAAAAATACCCTAATACCATATAGGTGTATGTGATGCACAGGTTCGGTGTACATCAGAAATTTTGACCTTCCCTACCTCCATATACGAAATCAAAAATTTAATAATAGCAAAAAAATATAAAAACAATGAAATGCCACTTCCTAGACCTGCCCAAATAGTTTCAAAGATATATATGTCATGGGACCTTAGGCATTCCTCCCCATAAGCTAGAGGTTCTAGACTAGTTGTGAGTGTCTAATAACAACATAAGGAGACTATAATATTAGTACTAAAACATGTAACGCTAAAAATTAATTGATTCATTTTATAAAATTATAGTAAGTGAAAGAAATTATAGTTAAGAGATGACTTTCAACATTTTATAAATAACAACACGTTAAAGCAATAATAGGACCCATTGAAAAACTTCTAATAGAAATCAATGTTATCACACCAAGTCAATCTAGTAAAAAAGTAATAAATGAAATAACAAAACAAGGATATATAATAATAAAAAAACCATGTCCCACTAAGGAACTATATCCCAACTATCTACCCTTTCACTATAGATAGACCCTTGGGTAACCCACATTCAGAAAGATGAAAATTAAGGTCTACATGTGCACCATGATTCTTATATAGGGTGGGAGAATAAAACTAAATAGGGAATCATTAATGGTTTCCCATATATATGCCATAATATAAATATATGTATATACCAAAAATAAATAATGTTGTAACATACAATATATAATCAATCATGTCAATCCATTACATGTTAAATATTCTACCACAAAAACTAACCCCAATTGTTTTAACCAATTCCACTTTACCTTGTATGTCATCCCTGAACATGATAAGATAAACCACATAGCATATCAAGAACATGATCGATCAAACCTTAGGTTTTATGGAAATTTTAGATGGTATCCCAGACTCTCTATTGGATCAAACATGAGCTGTAAATGGAAAATGATATCTCAATCCCTCTATCATTATGAATAAGGTTGAAAATTTTTATATTCAATTATAAGACCTCAAGAAAACTTAAAATCAGTGTTAAATTCTAGATGGTATCTTGGACTCTCTATCGGTCTGGACATGGGTGTCAAAAACTAAATGGTAGCCCAAACTCTCTACTAGTATAGCCGTTGAAGCTAAATCATAAATGCATCAGGTAAAGTCAAAATATAGTGATACATGTGTATATGAATACATGTGGATGTAAAGAGGCACCCTAAAACCCTAGAATCTAGTTTTCCATCACATTAGTCATATTGTCTATAGACATTCTACATAAACAAAGTAATGATGTACAAAAAAGCATGGAAAAATATCCCATATACTATATCCCAACTAGCAACCCATTCCTACTCAACACTCTTCTAAATGGTTAAATCTAAAAAATCAATCTTAACTCACCTAAACTAATAAAAACCATCACACATAACCAATACCTATAACCATAACTCTTGTAGATACCAAATCCCTTAGGAATTGATCAATCCCATGTCCTTTATTCACTAGTCATACTTGGATGAATTTATTTAGCATACCTCCCCTATATATGGTAAAAAAATCTCAATCTAAGGGACATTCACATGCTTCTTCTTCCATTATAATTATTTATGTGATCATTCCATGATGTTTTAAACACTAATCACTACTTTATACTTTACCATGATCTAATTATGTGGGGAAAACCCATCCCTTTCTAATTATCACATCCACACTGAGGTAGTAGTGTCATATATATTGTCCAAGTCATGTGAGGCTTCATGTAGAATGCCCAAGCCTCATATATTCCAATTTCCCTCTCTAAGGAAATACAATACCCAATGGAAAACATGCCTTTACTTCCTTTGTTTAACGATAATTTAAACACCATATAAGAGGGATCATAGTTGTATAAAACTCTAAATAACCCAATAATAAAGGAATATTGATCTTAGCAAGACAAAAATATCCTTGCATCTCTATTTCTTTCTTTACATTCCCATTCGATGAATTTTAGGGTCTAAGGGTCATGATTTTGGCATGTTACACAAACATGAGGGTATGCACTAACCAAACCATGACCTAAGAACATACTCACATGAGATTAATTAATCCATTCCACAAACACTTATATTGATCCACTCCAAGATAATCACATAGACCTAGACCCTATAGGGGTTCATTAAGAGAAACTAGTCATGATACTCCATGATGAAATAGTCATTGGGAATCCATCAAATTCCCAAACACTATACAGGATACCCATACTATTCTTAAAAGAATCTATAATATCCCCTTATATAATTTTGAAAAACCCTTCCCCTGTATAATAACTCAATAATAATCCCCTAAACATACATACCTAATTACATGCACACATAATATATGGTTAAGTATTAAAGGTACCATGTATCTTAATATCATTGTTATCATCTATTATATGCCCATTCCAATCCTTTAGTAATATCCTTATAAGAACCATGATCCTCCCAAAGCCCTACCTTACACTACAAACATAAAAAAACTTTTATAGATAGTTTAAATTAAAATTAGAAACTAATAAAAGTGTGCCTAATCATTGAAAACTCTCTAGTCATCATTATACTGCTGAAACCATGAACAACGATATTCAGAAGACTTGCATTATGCCACTAGAATTCATTTCAATAAAATTCACATGAATTGATACTCAATTGATTTAAATTTAAATCTAGTTTTGTGAAATCCCTATAAAAATAACTATTCAATTTAATTCTATGAAAATAAAGAAGAAACATGTCTCATTCTTCCTTGTTTGACATCCTATAGTAATCATTCCAAGAAGTCCCTTGTTTTGGAGATAATTCCACCTTTCTCTGATGGAATCATTCATAAATACCTAAATCTAAGACACTAAAATTAGGTATATAAAAATAAAGGATATAAAAGGGGATTATATGGATATATTACCTCTATAAAATGTGATAAAACAACCTATGATCTGAAGGTATTCCTAGGTGTCCATTAATAATAGAGGAAGTAACAGGATCTCATCCTAAGATCAACCATGTTAAGAAATATGAAAAATATGCATACTTGAAATAAAAACTAATCTATATAAAATTAATTTCACCATTTATCAGTGTATTCATATTTATCACATTTGAATATTCTTGACGATGATCGTAGAATTATCATACAAAATCATTCAACCTCTAGTGGTATCAATGGGATGTAATGAATCACACATCGTATGTAAGGGATATTACTTAACCATGGAATGTTAGTTCCACTATGTGAAAATGAGGTAGTAAAGGAAATTTTCAGGTGTAATTAGTCTATTTTGATAATCATGAAATCATCACACACACTTCCATCTAATGGCAATTTCATTTAAATATCCCAAAGGAACCTCTTCGGTGAATCATGCATTAACTATTGCATTATAATTTATGAGTTAATCTATTGGATAGTTCTGAAATCGTATACATAAATGAATCTATTTAATTATATTACATTACATAAAATTTATATTTTAATGATATTGATTATAGAGTTTGGTATGAACATTAACTTTTAATATTAAAATGCTTAATAAATATTGTTTCCTTGATAAATAAATTTTAGTATATGACTCATGGAAGGGCAATGGAATGATATCATAATAAAATTCATTATGATATGATTATAATCCCTTGTGTTTTTTCCATTAATATTTAAAATTCATGAAATCATATTCAATGTATAATTTATTTATTATGACACCTCAAGAAAACCACACGATTGTGAATACAATAGAAATAATTTTCATGAAAACTCTTACTATTCCTGCCTTATTATTACCTCAATCATATGATATGATGATGAATGAAATGAAATAAAAATATCATCTGCATGGACATTATGATATGTCCCAATCATTAAATATGATTTCTACAAAATTCTTATCATTTAAATGGTGCTTTTGGGAATATATGAACTTTTATCTCCCTCTTACATAAAAGCCTAAAAGACTTTATATCATTTCACCATATATTGTGTTGAAGATAATAACTTATGAAACTATATCCAAAATTATTTTAAATATATTAAAAATAATTTTGGAAAATCTATCATCAATTTCACCTAATATCACATCGTATGTAACACCTTGTGAATACCTTGTACAAATCACTTATGGATTAATTTTAAAACCCTTTTAAAGAAACTCTCTAAGTAAAACACAATCACTATAAAATTAACCGAAAAGTGTAAACCCATGTGTATTTATAACATTGAAAAAAAATATTAATCACCCAATCCATAAATCTATGAAAATAATGCCCTCTATCAAAGATTCAATGTTACTCAAACTATAAAGGAATTTAGCATGAACTTTGTTAAACACGTGTATCTTTATACAAGTTTCCAAAAACTATATTGTATACAAGAATTCATTATCATATGTTACATTTTTCTAATAGAACAAGTGACAATGAGACATAGTGTATAACAATCCCATATATTCAATATATATATTATTAATTCTCCAATTATAGACTAACCTGGTCGATGAATATATCACATGTCATTCAACTTTATAGGTGATCACATCACATTCCCCTCATTTAAATAGATAATCACATCATATGTTATATCTAGGTGTAGAAACTAACGTCCTAGTATATCTCAATCAAGGTCCTAGATGGAAAAATCTTCATACGAGGGGAAAACTCCCATCTTTGTTGAGCTCCAATTAATGACATGGTCAAACAATACCCAACCATACCCTAATTAGATAAGTTAAAATGACATGCGTAAGATGGGTATCAAAGTAGAAAGTTTCTCATTTGAGGTATATTCTAATGATTTGGTATTGGGAACTGAATATGATCTACGCACCACTAGTATTCTAGAGACATAGTGTATAACACTCCATGCAGTATACCAAGTGGTCTATCCAACAGACACAAATAAATTATTCCTTTGTTTATACAATAACCCAATTCATCATAACCCTAACACTTTATCATAACAAATTATAATATTTGATGAACATCGATTATGGATAAACTCAAATTCATACTTTGGGAGATCAAATATCATTACAATTCATGAGATGTATATCTATATATAAAGTCATAAATATAGAAAGAAGTATAATAAAATGGATATTTATTTTTATATGATAATTTTTATATTCATAAAACACTTTTAAGAATATTTTAAAAACCTAACATAATAAAAAATCTATCATATCATATATGATAAACTCCCAGATCAACCTTATGTTTGTTTCACTTTCTAGGGTAATGTTAACTTATTAAATATATATGTAATTCCTTTCACATTTATATATAACCATATGATCAAAAGCTACTAATAAACTCTTTAGTGAGTGATAATATACAAAGAAATAATTTTTGAATAATGATTAGATTTAGGAATCATATTCTTAGTGTTCAACTGCTTGAACATATTCAAACATTCTAACTCCACAATATCAAATGTTATGATATCAACTTATTATTGTTCACTTAGAACTCTAACTAAGTTTAACATCATCATACTTGGAAACAAATTCCATTAAATTTTTTCCTTGAAATAATGTAACTATTTACATTATGTCTTACCAGAACATCCTAAACTTATTTAGGATAAAGTGATATTCACATTGTTGTTTACTATCATAATACTTTAGGTGATATTGATATTAACATATTCATTATATCTAAATTTAACTCTTAAATTTTCATTTACTATCATATATATTAAAATAATTTTATATATTAATAGATAATAACTTACTTTATAGTAGAATGATATATTAAATTTGGACTTATCTAAGTTCAAACATACTCCCACTAGCCTCATAGAAGCTATTCTTCTTAGAATATTATGCTAAGTTACAAAAACGTTTTTATGTCAGGAATAAAACTTATTTTATTTTGATAAGTATTTTCAACAAATAAACTATTATTCCCATAAAATAAATGTTATTATATGTGTTTAAATAATTTTCTTATAATAATAAGATTATTAGTCAAAATTTTCCACTAATGGGAATTGGTAACATCTTCCCTTACAATTTATAAATTATTTGGTTAAATAATTTAACATAGATAAAATATTTTTTTCATTATCTTATTATCAAATAATGTTATAGTATCAGATGGATCATAAACCATGTGTATAAAATTGATCATCTCATTATGTTCATAATAATGCTTTGTTAATGGAAAATTTCTCTTATCACAAAGGAGAAATGTGAAAAGTATTCACATCCTTGTTAAATCAGACCTCAATAAATTATTTTAAATTAAAATACTCGATGTAGTAACTTTTTATATATCATTTGAATTAATGATATAATAATATTAAATTATTCTCTTAATTTTTAAAAATTTTATATATACATCGTTTTTAAAATATATAGTTGATATCATATATCCCTAGAAATTCAATAATCAATTTATATAACATTAATATCTAACATTGAAGTTCCATGAAGTTTCATAAACTCCTTAAGTTATCACAAATAATTCCATATTATGGAATTATCACTCATAATTTGAACTTTAGGTTTCAATTATTGTGATTAAAAACTAGAAGAAACTTTTTTGAATATTCTAATTATATTTTATTATTCTGGTTGAAAATTTTACTCACTTTTACTATCAACATAGAATTAGAATCTATGCATCACACTCCTATATCACCTATTATCTAATTTTGAGAACATTGGGTAAAAATTCTAGAATATGAACATATTGTTAAAACAATTCCATATATAAGAATAATATGAGTTCCTAAACCATAATAATATGTAAGGTTACCTCTAGTCTCACTAAGTCATCTACATACTCAAACATATCTAGTTTATGATTGAGACTAAAATTCCTTTGTTAATTTTTTATATTAAGACATTAAAAAATTCAATGAATCATTATATTCTTTTTATAAGAATCAAGATTCACCTATTGGACAAATTAAACACTTGTTTACTCAATAAGGTATATCTCTAACAAATTGAATTTTCATTATTCTTGATAAGTTTTTCTTAAATTACTAGTATAAGGAGTTATTTATATTATTCTTATTATTAATAAGGATAAATCTAAAAGTCAAGTTTAATAATGATGTTGTTATTATCTATATAGACTCTTTCATTAGATAAATATCATATTTCATTTCATTTAATAATTTTAATAAATGGGATACCACAAAAATGGTAGTCCCTTTTCAATACAGCATATCTATCTGTAGGTCAGGATCCATATTTCATTAAATAATGAGTCCATTATAGTTTTACTCTCACCATTAAAATATTTAGGTATGGAATCATCCAAATAATATCATATATTAATCGTAGATATTTGAGAAGACAACTATTTTTCTAATATATCATTTGGATAAACTCAACTTGGTTCCTTTTATATCCCAGATTTTAGGGTTTCTTAGCAAAGTGTGACCTGAAATAATGCTATGAACATGATTATATAGGATAATCTTGGTGCACCGAACTATAAAATTAACCTACTCATTGGATAATCTAGAGTTACCTATTACTTTCTCACTTTACACAAAATAATCTTAGGGTACCCGACTTTAGCATGTCCTACCCAATTAGATGATTGAGGTCTTAAAATGCATCACTTTGGAAGGAATCTAACACTTGAAATTTTTATGAGGATATAATCTCACCATATTAGTTCATTTTATTCCCTTTATGTATGCATTCTTCTTATTATTAATCTTTGGAATCATATTCACTCCACCAAATCAATATGTATATAATGTATTAATTTGTAACCTTTTACGCAACCCACAATTTGTGTTACTCACCCAAATATATATGTCAAAAATATTTACTTATATCAAAATCCATCCAATTTAAAAGGTACATGAACTATGAAATTAAATGAATAAAGTTATATTAGATTGTAAATATACACATAAATAGGCCCAAATTGATAGATAGTTTATCCCTCACCTTTCAATAATAAGGAATAAGCCTTCACAGTAGTGGGTAGTTCGACCATAAGTCCCTATCCTTGAGGATAATTTACTCAAGAGATGATATAATTCATTATAACTATAACCCCTAATATTTATAAACTACATTCAAAAACTATTTTCATGCTCATAAAATCAACTATAAAACAATGTTAAGTTATATGAAAACTAAATCTTATATTGATGTTCCTAGAATGTATACATGGCTTGATAATTTTTTAGAAGTAGTTTAACAGAAAAAACTAAGGTCTACATATATTCATAATATAAAAAAATATCAATGAATAATAAATCAGGGAATAAACTTTAAATAAATTAACACTTCATACATTTAAAAATGATATAATAATTATAAATATTTCAAAAAACCGATCCATAATTTTAGATTTATTCATCATGGAAATTCATTAATATTGAATATAAACTATTTATATTCTTTATACAATATGAACATTTCATATCATATATTTTATGTGTTTTCATTTTTAGTATATTTGACATTAAATGAATTATAAACAATTTATAATCTAATCTCGATTTTGTAAATATTTTACATAATCTATAAATATCATGCACACATTTCCTAAACCATTGATTAAATCATTCATCAAAACATTTTTGATGAGGTTTAATTAATTTCTTAAATAAAGTATCTTTTTAATTAGAACAACTCAACTTAAGCTTTAGGAAATATTCTTAATCTTGATAATATAAACACTATATACTTATTCCCTAATTATGTAATTTATAAACTGTTTATAAATTACCATTTACGATTTATAAATAAACATTTTATCTATAATCCATTGGATATTCCATATATTATTTATAAAAGAAATTTAATAATAACTCTAAATTTTTAAGGAATATTTATCAATAAATATTTCATAAGCATTTATTAATTAATTATAATCCTTTAAAATTAAATAATTTATAAACACTTTATAAAATAATAAATATTACCAAATTACCTATTTTATTATTTTTTTAAAAAATATAAATAATTAATTCAATTAATAATTGAATATGAAGAAAAAAATCTTACTAAGAATATTTTACAATTAAAATCATATCATAAGTTATGGTATCACATTTTTATCATTCATATTTTACAAATTATAACCATTATTCTAATTATGATGCACCATGATGCATGGAAATCATATTTTATAACATGAATCATATCATTTATATGATATGATGCTTAGTTATTTAGAAAATGTGTGGCGCCAATCATATTCTCTAATGGGAGTAAGTTGTATGTTTTGACCTTAAGAAATCTATGGGGTTTGATCTGTATGGTGTATTATCATATCTCATATTGTATATCATGGTATGAAACCAACAAAACAAATATTCAGTCATAACTTATAACTTTTATTATGATATGTATTGTGATTTACAAAAACAACATTTCCTACATGATTTAATGAATTTAAATGCATGGGAAGCTCTAATACACCTTAAGGGATTATTTGGTGTCACTTAACAACATAATAAGTGACTTAATCCTATCCTAATATCACCCATATGAATAAATAAAAAATACATTCAAAATGGAAATGAAAAACAATTATATACCATATACTATTCATCATCAAGTGATGGCATCAGCTTGAAAACCATCGAATATATGTGATAATGATCACTAAAGTGGAAAATTAAATCATACCACCTATGGAAGTAAAATGGGATAAGTTTAATTGAACATAATATGTGCAATATCTTACTTCACCATGGTATTCTAGTGCCTCTATGTGAAAAGGTGGCAGGAAAGGAAAACTTTGATAGTAAGGTGTTTAGGCTTAGAATCATGGAAGCATCACACACACTACCATTTCATGTAATGATTTTTTTAATGATTGTCACTGTAGGAGATCAGTAGGAATATTAACTCTTAATTTTCAGATTCTAAACAGATAACATTTCTTTTCTAGATGAATCATGGTATATGATTCATGAAAATTTAATGGAATTGTATAAAAATTCCATTACTTATAATATGACTATCATGCCACTCATTTTTTCCATGCATAATAAGTATTCAAGAAATAATATAAAATGCATAATTTATGAATTACAACTCCTTAATCATACCATATGATTTTCAAGGAAGTGTAAGTAAATGGAATGAGAACTATTTTCATTCTTTCCTTATGATTACATTAATCTTAGGCTATGATGATGAAGGAAATGTCATAAAAATAACATTTTAAAGACCCTTATGGTATGATCCAATCGATAAATGTGATTTCCCATAAATGTATCGCATTTAAATTTGTATTTTGGGGATATATGTCTTTCATAATTTACTATCATTCAAAGTGGGTAGAGGAATCCAATAGGGAAACAATGTGAGAAGGACTTCCCTAATTCCCTCTCCTGAGTGGTTATTTGGATAAACAGAGGGGGTAAACCTAGAAATGATAGGTAAGTCCCCACTAAAATAACTAGCCTTCACTTAATTAATTACTAATTTTGTGATCATTGGGTACCTATTGGGCCCCCAAGGGATACCCTACTTTAAGGTACCTCACTGAGTAACTGGTGGACTTATTATAAGTACCTGTTTGAGTCTGATACTTATAAACCAGATCCATCACCCTTCCATTATTTTACTAATTCTGTTTAATATAAAAAACATTACTCAAATGTAAGTAAAAAAATCTCTTAGAGATGTCCCACCCCTAAAAATTAAAAACCAAAACCAAATTATTAACGCACCCTAGACTGTATATCATTAAAATTCAAATTTTTTATGTAATAACCAACCCATAATCACATGCTTTGATACACTAACTAAGGAAAAAAGTGTATTTATATATAAGTTATTGTATGGTAAGTAATAAACCTTATCACACATTCATGTATGTGGATGTAAAACATTTTTTATTTTTAATTATAGCAAAACAATCTCATTAAGAGTCAAGAAGTGCATCTTTATACGATATCCTACGGATACAAAAGGATATTACCTATAAAAACCATCATATAGGAAATAATAGTAGATAGAATATTTTAATTTCTTGAAAATAAGAACATATCTAAAAAATATAACAGAAGATGTACTTACTTCAATGGATTCAAGGATCAAGACGCACAAAAATTGGAACAAGAACAAGTTTTATCAAATCCCATGGAAGAATTTATTCCATAGATACAAGTGTTTTATTGGTTTAAAAGGGATGTTATAGAAATAATGAGATATTTTTTTCTTATCAATAAGTAAGGTTACATATTATTCATTAAGAATAAATGAAACTATGTCTTTTAAGGAAGTGCAAGATAGGATAAAAGATTCAAGATTACAAAGATCCATGAATTTGGTAATGGATTCTAAGTACAAAAATTTAGTTTAGACTTTGGTAGAACCTCCTATTAGTGTAAATCCCATTGGGTGAAAAAGAAATCCAAGAAGAAACAGGGTATGGATACTAAATTTAATGCCTATAAAGAATAGTTGGTTGTTAACAGTTTTAGACCGAATCAAGGAATTGACTATGATGAAGCCTTTTCACCTATATCAATATGAAAATCCATTAGAATTAAAATTTTAATTAAAATATACCATGATTATAATATTTGTAAGATGGATATAAAAACTGATTTCATGTATGGGATATATTAGGTATATTTCTATATGACTCAAACAAAATGGTTTGTCACACCCTAGGAGGCCAATAAAGTATATAATTTTCAAATATTAATTTATAGACTAAAATAGGGATAGATATAATAGAATTTTCATTTAGATATGGTTATAATATATTTTGGTTTCATTAAATATTAAATTGAACCTTGTATCTATAATAAGGTTAGTATGAGTTTCATAATTTTCCTAGTGATATATGTCAATGAAATATTATTAATCAAAAATGAGATACCCAACTTACCAACAGCTAATATACAATTAAATGAATGCTTCTCTAAAAATTAATTAAGTGAAATAACTAATTTTCTAGTGATTAACATTTGTAGTGATGAATCCAAGAGGCTTCTTGAACTAAGTTAGAGTATATATATTAACAAATTACTTACGAGATAAAGGATGGGACAATATAAGAGGGTATTATTTCCTATATCTAATGGCATAAATATATTCAAGAAAAATTTTTCTCAAACATGTGATGAGAATGAAATAATGATTATAATTACATATTCCTCAGAAATTGGATCAATCATGTATTCCATGTTATGTACAAGAATTTATGTTTCTTAATCTTTAATCATGGTGGGTATATATCAACTAAATGTGGGAGAACTGCACTGGGAATTAGTTAAAACAATCCTAAAGTACCTGAGGTAAGTTAATGATTTGTTTCACAAATTATAGTTTCCATATAAGATCATGATGATAAAAAGTCATTTTCAGGCTATATTTTTTGGAAAAAATAGTGCTTTAGTCAGCTATATAAGCTCAAAGAAGCCAGTGGTAGTCGATTTTATAGTATACAATAAGTATATTTTATCTTATATTTTTTCTAAAGAAGTATCTTAGATTATATTATAGTATATTGTGATAAAACTTCATGATTGAGAAATGTTATCAGTCAACTCTAGTGGAAGTGGTAGATTGGTAGGGTTGGTGCTATAGAACAAATTTTATCTTATATAATTTTTTCTAATGCACCATGTATATAGTTTTATATATAAAAGATTATAATTCTTATCACATATTATTTATACTTCTTACTTCCATATTTGATAATTTTCTTAGAATATACTTCACATTCATAGGTCATAGTAGTTCCCCACTATGATGAGAGACTAGGTATGTTAGGAAAATATTCTTAAATACATTTCTTATGGTCTAGTAACATCATTATAAAAGGAAATAGAAATATTTTTGCTATCAGTCATTGGGGGATCATAAGCATTTAAAATTTTTCTTATGAATTTCACACTTGGTGATCTCTAGGCAGAATGGTTATTAGGAGAGAAGAGAAATATGAATTCTATGAATCACAAATGTCAACATATATTTCTATTTGTAAACATTTTTATTGGTCAATATAATTCAGTTCATTATCAATGTATATCAGGAAGTATGAACATTTCTGGATGATGAAAACATTGATAGATAATCTCTTGGTGAAGTATCTTGTTTTATGTACATAGTTAGTGGTTTGAAGATTGATTGAATGATTACGAGAGGATTTGTCTCATCTAAGTTATAAAGTATGATGTTACTTTCCCTTTGAATAAGATAAAATTTCCTTAATTAAATATATATCCTTGGTGATTATAGGAATTTTAATCTCAGAATGTAAGAGAAAGATAAAAAAAGAAGTAGGGGATGATGACATGGGTATTCACCCTCTTGATGAGATATCAGTTAAAAATGAACTATATTATACATTAGTGTTTATAGGAGGTTTTAATTACTAATAATTTACTCTTTCACTTCGAGGGGAATGATTTTTTACAAGATATTTCTATTCTAATATGGGTTGGATCTATTACCATTGAGAAAGGGGCCTAGAGTGTTACACACTAAGTGGGTATAAAATACTGTTAGATTCAAATGAGTCTAATCATTATAATATAGTTTATCAAAGTTTTTGGATAAATATATATTCAAGTTCTATTGATCATAATTAAATATCAAGTTCCTAAAATATATTTTTTTTATTTTTTAAAGAAAATCACTTTTTCGTGTTAAGTGAGAACCATCACAACAATGCATCCAAAGAGACACCCAAATCATAGTTTTCTAAACTTTTTTTATTCTTCTACCAAATCCTTTCTAAACATTTTGTAGATTCTTTTTATAATTTCAAAGTCATTAGTGGGGTAAAATTAGTCATCAGGGTCCTATTCTTCAAAGTTATTATTGATTAGGGCATGGGATTGAATTATATTTATTAAAAAAGTTCATGTTATTTAGGTTAATGAATAAGTGAATATTTATTTTTCGAATAAGTCAAATCGAGTTAAGGATCTAATTCCATAAGATTATTTAATGGTAATTATTTAATTGTATAAGAATTTATATAATTTAATGATTAAATAAATTATTAATTTATAAAAGAAGTGATATGTTGCATAATAAAATAATACATGGAAATCATTTATTTATTTATTGAATGGATTATTACTGGTGGTGTGAAATTTATTTTAATAATGGGAAAAGGGCCTGGTATATTTTTTCAGTTTCCATATCTTAAATCCAAGATATAAATCCATAATTAAGTCATGGGTTATGGTAAACTCTCTAGAACTTTATAATCTTCCAATAAGATAGGTTTGTGAAAAATAATCCCAATTTTCTCAACATTCAAGATAAAAACACACAAATGTAGTGTGTGTGTGTGTGTGTGATTACCACAGGGATGTTCAAAAGATCAACATCCATCACACTATCTCTTGATTCATCAAGAATGACATCCTAAACTATGAAGATTCACATTTGGATATCACTAAATGGATTCAGGTTTGGATATTATAGTAACGAAAAATATCAATGAGTGGGAATATATTGAATTTAGGTAATTTTTTCATAATAATAACTAATTATACAATTATTCATATATCATGTTCTGGTTTTTTTGTAAAAAATATTCAAATATTATAGTATTAGATTATATCTATATAAAAATTTTAAACATGGAAGTCCACCAATGTGCTTTCACACCACTTGAATCTGTCTTATTAATAATTATATTTTATATTCATAGTAAGGAATGATATGGATCACTAATTATATATTTTATAGTAAATGAATATGGAATGAGATGATAATGGAAATTGACCTTTTTGGATCAATATTTCTCACATTTTTTATGTTAACATTATGATTGTTCATCATCTCACATCTTTAATTTATATTGCATTTTCAATATTCACTCTACAATTAGGACACTACCACCTTGGATATTTGGGAAAGATAATCTAGTGGATAAAAAATATTTAATTTAATATCAAATTAAAAATATCTAAAAGGTTAAATTAAATTAATTTATGTGATTTTTTTTACTCGCATGAATGGTCAAAATATTTTTTACTTTATGTTGGCATCAATATTTGATAACTATAAAACATATGACCGTTCAAGTTATTTTATAATTATAATTATTAATAAAAGTATAACTATAAGAATCGATGGAAGGTGTAAGGGGGCTAAATTGCATTTTTATTTTGGGAGGATTTCTCTGAGATTAATCCTTTAATATAAAAGTTTGTGTGTGTGTAATTTTTTAATATATTGAGTTATTTTTAAATAATAAAATTTAATTTTTTTAATCTTTTAAGTTATTTAAAAATAATAAACAAAATTATATGAACTAGTTTTTTAAATATAAAAAAATTATTAGTATTATGTGAAAATATAAAATTAAAGGTGAATAATTTGACATTTTAATTTCCTAAATTGAAAATAAAAGTGGTAAATAAAAATTATTTTACTTAAAAATTAAAATAATAATATTTGGTTATTTTAATTTTACATTTTATATAAACAATTTTATTTTTAGTGTATTTAAAATAATAATAATTAAGATTAACATTTTAGAAACAAATGAAACAAATTACACTCAACAAATCAAGATTGGGTCAAGTAACATGATTTTTTATTTTATATATATATATATATATATATATATCACCCCATCCCCCATTACAATTCATTTCCTTCACAACTTAACTTTCCCCTCATAATAATGGATACTATACCTGGGTCTCATATACACAATTCAATTGAATTGAGTAAAAATGGTTCTCTCACCCATATCTAGGTTCTCAAATCGATATGTCAACAGTTGTGAAATTATAGTGGAAAGTCACAAATAGTGAGAATGAAATCCCCAACCCTAATAATATATACTCTAAACTTTCCCATTAGGCCACCCCCTATAAGAGAATGTCACACCTATTCAACATTGGGCTTACTTATGGTCAACTTTAAATCAAACTTTGGAACCCCCCACCTCACACTAATAAATGTTAACCCATCCAACCTAGTTACCTATGAAGCTTCCAGACATAGTAGAAGTTGGTCAAAATCAATCCCAATAATGGTTTTTCATTTTATTTAATGAACTATATAGATAAAAATTTCAAATAATCATCATGCCAAATAAATATTACCAAAGAAACTAAAAAAATCATCTCAAACAAAGAGAAAATTTTTAATATTAAATTTATAATTAATTCAATAACAAGAATTTCCTTAGTATTGAGATTCTTTCTATGATAATGGTTTTGATACATTAAATTCTATTTTAGTTTTACCATCATTATTATAATATGATCCAAAGTAGAATCTCTATACTGGAGATCCACACTTGCTCCTTGATCTATAAAAGAAATCGATGAAACTCTAGGTACTTGGGTGATTTATTTTCTCACCTGACATTGTTTATAATGATTCTAATGTAATCCTTTAGGTTTGGGACTTTCTCTCTAGTTCTCTAAATCATGAGTGGCAGGTGGGAACTGAAGAAAATAACTTGGTCTTGAGAGGAACCCTAGATAAGTTCTTTATTGAGAGGATTATATAGGGAAAGGATTTATTGTGCACAACCCAAAATAAAATCACACAATAGAAATAATATAACTAGTTATATATATATATATACACATATATATCTGGGTTTAGAGAAATAGTAACTGAAAAAAAAAGTCACTTAGCTAATATTTTAATCCTCAGCAAACCCCACATCCCTCTATATCATTTTTTTAGAAGAAATTTTTAAAAATTGAATGTGAACCAACACAAAAAACACAAACACAAAATAACTTGAAACAAATATAATGAAATTACACTAAAAGGGTGATATTTTACACTATCCCAAAAAAATACTTAGATTATTAAATCTTTGTAACCTTTTAAAATCCCAATGAAATTGGAATTTATCCCACTAAAACTCTTTTTTAATAGGATTCTCAAAGAGGGAATCCATCTTGTTTATAATTTGATAATATTCTTAAAGATTGATTTTTCCTTAATTTAAACCTCAAAGAATAATTCAATTTTTAGTGTCAATCCAAACCAATCATCGTTCAAAGGTGTCAAGCTAGATATATCTTTCAAAAATCATGTAGAAAAATTATTCCAAAGCTTTATTATAAATTATTTTTCCACAATCTCTTTAGAATGCATAATCATGTTTGTATCTTCCCTTCGGGCTTTATTATGTAGATCCTCTCCTACTTTCTCATCATTGGAGTGAAGATAAAAAAATCCAACATCGGTGAAGGTGTACCCTATTCCTGCTACCAAATTATTCTCCCTCCATTATCAATCATCACTTGATCTTATAAGGATATAAAAAAGTCTATGTAGACCACATTAGTAGACTTACTCCTTAGTTTTTGGACTTTTATTCTTTTATATTCCCTCTCTAACCTAACTTCACTCCTTAAATACTCTTACTTTGAATTATCCCAAAACGCCACCATTTTCTTCCCATTTTTTTCATGTATAGACTCATTTTATTCTTTCTCTTTCTTTTTGGAATCTATATTATTTTTCATGGATCTAGTCATTATGGTTTTTTAGAAAAAATGAGTAATATTTATTACTACTGGTTTTAGTCCTTCACTAAATGATTTCCCTCATAAATATTTCAATTTTCCTTTATTATTTTAAGATAAATAAATTTATATAGTATATATATCGTATTCATTTTCTAATGAAATTAAAATTTAATATTTAATGTAAGAATCAATATTTGAAGAGTAATTCTCTTTCACTATATGTTTACCCTCTTTCTCTATTTTGTTGGAGATCCCAAAGAGCAGTACTTTCCATTATTCTTTCATTTCACCTACTTCCATACACCTTGATCATGATCTTGTCCTAGAACTTTATGAATTATAGACCTGCTATTGAGCTTTAAAATATGTGTATTTTAATTGAATCCAACCTACCCTTTTGTAGCTAAGGAAGATGGGTTAGAACTCAACCCAGTATTTAGTAGAGTCAACCAAAGTTTCTGCCTATTGAAAAGCATTTTTTCATGAATTATTTGGTATATATTCCCATACTTGGAATTCTCCTAGAGAATACTATTAATTCCATGATATTCACATATATAAATACCTACATAAATGTATTTATTTTGAGTTATAGGATGAAAAAGTTTACTATAGGACTCCTAATTAGAACCTAAGGCGGCCACAAAACATTGGCATATAAAAGTTATGTAACTTGAGCCTCTTCCAATAGAGACAGACCTAGAGTACCTACATCCTCTTCAACTAATGAAACCCCCATATTTAAGTAGTATAATTCACCATATAAAAAACTCTTGGTATAAGTAGATTTGACTACCCTACAATCGGTAACTCACTTCTAACTATAATAACAGTATAGACCACATGGGAAATAAATAATTAAAACTATGTATTTGAACCTCATTCCTAAGACCTGCTATGTCGGATCAACCTATTATAGGAATAATTAAAATCATTCCATGGTTTTAAGTTCACCATACGGAGGATACCAAACTCCTCTTCGACCTCAATATACAGAGATTCATTTAGTGGATTCGATACATGTACCTCAATGAAAATTCATGGATTAATAGGATAACATATTAAATTTATCCTACAGTTGATGCTCATTAATATACTAACTATATTTCCAATCATGCATTGAATGCATGGGTTTTTAAAGAGAATATATAAACTAGGAAAGCATACAAATATATCCACAATCCATGGGTCCCACCTCATAAGTACTTTATAGGAACAGTGTAAAAGAAATAACCAAATTCCCTAAAATAATATTTTACCTTTATACCAAGAACATGTTAAATCATATTCATTGTAAATTCAAGCTTAAAAATGTTTCAGATCAAGAAAAATTACTATTTCATAAAATTTTAAACCCCGACTATTGTTGATGGATCTTTTAAAAGAGTTATTTGATGGTTTTATATGACTGAAGTGAGCCATTAGAAGTGATGAAAATTGGAGGATTATATAAATTTCAATTACTGTGAACCTAAATCATCTCATTAACCTTCCATGAAATCAAAAAAATATCCAATAATAAATAAATATTATTTATTCAATATATAAAAAAATATTATATCTAGTGTACTGTGAAAAATATTTATTTGATAATAAATATTATTTATTACCTTGTGAATGAATCAAGATATGACTAAAGATATTATTCAATGGTCTTATAGATTATTATTTATTTAATATTCAAATCATATATAAATTGTGACTAAATAAATTTGATCAGTATTCTAACTAATAAATAAAAATATTATTTAACTAAGATCAATGGATACACTAAGTGTCTAATCCTCTAGGACTCTTCCTAAGTGACATTATATGGGCTTCCCTAAAGTCCAATATCAGCATCTAAAAATATGTAAATTCACCCATAGAGAAATAAATTAATGTCTCAAAAATGAAAACCATATATGAACACTCACTATGTAATATAATCCCTTTGTCTCAATATCTCATAAAGTAGGTAATATACTTGTGTCATCAACCTATGAGCTCAATATGTATTTATTATACAATCTGAAATGAACCCATAAATACACCAAAGATATTGATTTTATTTTTACCATTCTATACCAATAAAAGGGATGAGACATCAACTTCCATTAAGATGTAAGGTACAGGTCATTTATTGACTTATTCATCAATTTCATATCACTCATGAGTCACCCAAGGTAACCTACCTCACCGAAAACATATATCTTCATCGTTATCATAAATAAATTAAATTACTTGAGTCAAGATATACATTAATAATAATTTCAATTTTAAGTAACAATGAAGATATTATCAAATAGGAATATCCAATGACACTGAGAAATATGGAATTCCCACTTGTAGGCCTATCATTATAATATCTCATTTGAATATTTCCAAGTGAAAACATCATGAGATGAATCCTTATCTACTTATGAGAATCAAGCACAATTTATTATGTATCATCTATTTCTTATCATATAATTTTATCCAACCAAATGACTTGATTTTAAGAATATTGTTATAGCACTTCAAGGTTCTCATCATAGCGGGAAACTACTATGACCTTTTCAATGTGATAAAAATTATACAACATTATTACTTTATTTATACATAGATAATAAATCAATATATGATCTGCCTCTCTCTCATGTTTTCTATTATAAAGGAGTTCTCAATCAGATCCACAGTCAATATGATCTATTTGTAGATTGTGGCAGGTGTTGTCGTGTTGATCCACCGTAACTTAGTGTGAGGCTATTTGAGGATGATGGTTTAAAGACATTTGATGATGGAGTCTTTAATGAGGTGACAGATTTGAGTCCCTTTACAGATCTTCTTATATCTGGTCTTGATACACTCAAATCTGGACTCCCTTTAGGTGAGGGCATCGGGATGAAGGTGCGACGGGCATGCTGGTTGGTGTATCGCGGTGTGAGGTCATCGGCGATCTTGTTGGATCATGGACTTTGAAGGGAGTATAATATCTATCTATGGGTATTTATGGGAATTTTTATCTTGTAGTATAGAGGAAAGCCTCAGAATGGAGGTTGTAGGTACGTCGGTTCAGGACACGCGTAGTGGTATGTTACGGCTTGGGATTCCAGTGGAGGGATCTCACGGGATGGTATGGGTGTCATGGTGGTGTTGCGGTTCTGGGATCCTGGTGGTGACCAGTTCAGAGTGATTCGATGGCCTATGATGTTCATTCATAAGAGCAAAATTTTTAAAAGACGGATGGTGGTGATCTGGGTTTTTCTAGTGATGATGAGGCTGACGGTGATTGGGGATCTCGGTGGCATCGGGAGGACTTGTTCAGCGGCGACTTTTTTGCAGATGGAAGGATTTTTTCTGTTGCATTCTCAGGTGAGGCTTCACATTCCTTGGGATGTGGTTGGCTTGGCTATAAAGGGTCAGTGTCATCAACGTGATAGGATAACCTTTCTTTGGGTTGAGGTTGTTTATAGTCTTGGAATGCGGATGAAATTGTGGTGTGATTCGAGGAGGTTGACAGTGACCTTGGGGTAGACGTTACCAGACAACTCTTTATGTGGATCCAAGCTGGTGAGATCATTTCAGACAGTAACTATGGTATTTGGGCTCGTTTTTGTGAAATACTTGAGTGATGATGGTGCAGGTGTGCTGGCGCGGTGTGGTGAGGGACCTCAACATGTCTTTTGATGATGGATTGTCGCTTTATGTTTTTTGTTTTGTTTTTTGTTGTATCTCTTTTTACCACTCTCATTTTGGTTTCATGTGATGTGACCCATTATTTTCTTTGTTTTACTTTTATTTTTATTAATAAATTTTTAGTGTTCAAAGACATTCGGCTCTTGAATATTCCTGGTAAATTCTTACTATGACTTCTCTATTTTGAGAGAATCTCTTATATAGTTAAATCTCTGAGTGTCCACCTTTTGTTCCCTTATCATAAACCTCAAATCTTGATTAACAACATATTCAATAATTATAAAAATAATTATATTACTCTTAATTTTGGTATAACCCAAAATTGGATCAGTTCATTGCTAAATAAATTCTTAAGTCACATCAGAATCCATAACATACTCGATAATGGTGGATATGTAAACTAAAGGCTATAAAAAGTTTGTCTTTCATATTACCTTATCCTTACTATGATCCTATATCAAAATTATCTTAAGTAAGTCTAGTTTTTTATCCTCTTAACAACTAGTATTCCCATTTCTCCATTCCATGGGAACTCATCCAGTTTTACTTTCTCAGGTATGGTCAGATAGTTTTAACTATTAATCTATGTAGACAATCAAGTTAAATTTGATATCTACCTATTATTCCTTATACATAAGTAGTATTATGAATACATATATATAATTTTGTATGAGATAGATTACTAGAACAGAATCTTGTGAAAATATATCTGTAATATCCTATCATTAGTATATATTACATTCCATTTGATAGGGGGAAATTCAGTCTTCAAAAATCTCATCTTATCAAATTATGTACTATGACTAGATTTAGAAACCCATAAATCCTTGTTTGTATATATTGTTCTTGAGAACATGGTTTTTATTTTAAGTAATCCTTGGAGAAATACATTAATTATTCTTTGTGAACTAGTAATATTGAATATCTATTTTCCTTTTGAATCTAACATATCTATCTAAGAAAATAATTTATCTCCCACTAACCTCTTATATAAACATAGAACAAAATAGTTCCAATTTATAGTGTTATATCGCTATTATTTTTAGTACCTATAAATGGATTTTTGAAATTTTTATATCTTATTAGAAATAATTGGTGTCCCCAACCATTTTTTTTATTTCTTTTTGTATGCTCAAAGGGTATTCACTAATAAAACCGTCCTTGACATCTAAACACCAAATAAAATGATCGTAGACCATTCCTATAATAATTATAATTCTAATGGATTTAGTATGATAATTGGTGTAAAGGGTTTTTAGTTATAAAATATGTCTAAGTATTTTTTAAACATTTCAATAATCAATTATGCATTATCAGTTCTAGATTATACCATCCATGTTCAGTTTCCCTAGAATGCTTACAATGGTATCAAGTTGAGAAACATCCAAAATACTGATATACTAAATTTTGATATATATAATCCATTATTGAATTAATATAAACTTGTAAATATTATCTTATTAACATTTATATATTTATTAATATATTCATTATTCTTAAATTATAACATATACATATCACCCAACAAGGTGAACATAAAACAACCATTTGGTTTTAATTTTCTTATATAGTATGTGTCTCTAGAACAATTCCTCCCACTGGTCTTCGTAGAGTTTGTATTCATACGCTAACATATGTGCATAAAGAGACTTAATATAATGGAACATATGTTTTCTCTAAATATCTAAAAATACTAGTTCTTTAATGTAACATCCCGGTATTTTAAAAGAATATTATGTTTGATAGAGTATACAACACACAAAATCGAGTCTAAATGAACCCAAAAATATTATTATTTAAATGATACAGTTATAACCTCTTTGTTAAATTATTATGTATGAATAATATTAAATTCATTATTAAAAATAAATATATGTAATACTTAGTAAATATTTATTGATTCATTCTTAGTAAATAAGCACCTAATTTTTTATAGTCATTTTATTCTTCAAAATCATGTTTTCTTCAAAAATGGTTTTTATTTATTTTTTATGAGAAAATATTCTAAATTATTTCTACAAATTTCAAAAAATGTATCTAACAAAAATAATATATTTTTTAAAATAATCATATCAAAATTATTTACGGGTGAATTTTTTGTATTTTCCTAAAGAGATTGATTTTTTAGTCATTAATCAAAAATATTACTTTTTATTGAAAACTGTATTTTTGATTCAAACATTTAAAAAGTTATATTTCATTTTAAAATGGTCTAAAATTAAAATTATTACTATTATAATAATAATAATAAAATTAATTTTATTTATATAATTTTATCACTGAATTTGATATAAAAACATTTTTTACAGAAAAAGGCATTTTTTTCAAAAACTGTTTTTTTGTTGTGTTTTGTTTTTTAATATTAAATTAATATCTACCACTTATAAAAATTAGATTCTGAAAATTTAATTCCATATTTGTAATTATATTATAAATATTTGGTAAAATATTCCTTTTATTTTTTCATTATGAATACTAACCGTAGTAAATAATCATAATTATAGTAAGGATAAATCAAGTAATTATGGTTAAAAATAATATGATAAAAATTAAAAAAATGAACCTAAAACCTTCCATTATCATATTTAATTAAAAGAATTATCTATTTCTATCCAATTTTTTAAAATAAGGCATCTTGGGTCCATATTTCTATGATTTGGACCTCTTTAATATTTAATTAAAAGATAAAGTCCAAAACGTCACTTTCTTGATTTGAATATATTTAATATTTTGTGATATCGATAAAACAAATTATGTTAGATTTTAAATTTTTATTTTAAATATGTATTATATTTTATCCAGATAATTTATTTTTAATTATTAGTGATGAAATCATTATGTTAAATGCTTAAGCAACTCCCACACAATGTGTGTGAAAGTAGTAGAAAAGTTAAGTAAATGATTTTAAAACAATAAAGGTAATATATATTTGGGTGATTTAAAGTGTACCATGAATTTTTAATTTAAAAATAACATATTATATATTTTTTAAATGATAAAATTATAATTCCATTACTTTCCATTAGTTTTCAATGTCAAATTATGTTAATAGTGTCAAAAATGACATAAATGATATTTTAGGTTAAAAATATTTTATTTAGTTATTTAATAATTATAAGAATATTTCATAGGTAGATTTATTAAGGGAAAAAAATTCAATCCTTTTCTATTTTTTATCCAATTTTCAACTTATAAGTAAAATTATAACCATTTAATACTGAAAAATGCATTAGCACAGTTAAAGTTAAGATTGGTTTACCAAGGACTTAAACCAAAATATTAGATTTAAAATGATATATAATCCTATATAAATTTTATTTGGTGATTATATTAAGAAAATTTAATCCTTATATTATAATTTATGTAATTTTGGAACAATTTTACATGAGTTAGATGTGTATTATATTATAATATTTCATTTATTTCTAAAAATTACATGAATAATATTTTATAACAAAAAATAACATATTAAATGTTTTAAAATTCATAAAAAAATTATATTTGGTAAAGTGAATGGTATATGGTACATAATATCATCCATGTTCAATTTATGTGTTTATTTTTCTTTAATAGTAACTTTCTTCCCCCCTAAAGTGTGAAAAAAACATTGTTATTGTAGTAATCATCAAAAGGGTTAACATTGGGTTAAAACAAAACGATAAGGGTGGAAACACCACCTAAACCTATACACATTTTATTTTATGCGAGTATTTATACTAATACTCATCTTATATTCATATTTTTTCAATTTGGATCCATTTTAACATGAAAATTAATTTAATACTTTAAGAAATTCTAAGAATGTCCTTCCCGCACTTATAAAAGAAAACCCCTCTCCTTGTCTATCCATACATAAAGAGCCATTTGGTTTATCCAATAATGGGCAAAATACATTCTTTACATCCATTACCACATTTTATTGGTCTTATTTTTGTTATAATATCTACCTTACATGGCTTAAGGTGTAAAGAAAAGGAGTTTGTTTGAAGAATATCTATAGCTTTTAACAAAGTGATTTAGTTTTATTTCTTCAAATACTTCCTCAAAGTATTCTTAAAACATGATTAAATAAAAGAAAAATTATCTTTCATATACTAATATGTTTTTTAGGATAATTTTATACCCTATATTCATCTACTCTTCAACAAAATACGAAACAAAACTGTCATTCTTGTGTATGGAGGACTACGGCCTCCCGAAACAATGTAATATGGTTTTCATAATTACCTATCATGAATAGTTATAATGATTGATTTAATGTTTATATATTATAATTATGAAATATTTATCTTTATGAAAAGATAATATATTATCAAATTTTTTACATTTTCATTTATTGAAAAATGGTAACGTCGTTTGTGTGTACTTGTGGACAACCACCTCCATGAATATATGTGATTCGTTTTCCATCACCACATCACATATATGATATATATATATATATATAATATGGTATTTATGATATAATTTTCATAATATAATGATAAAGTAATACTTAAATTCTTTCCATCATCAACGTTGAAAAATGGAAATGTTACTCATTTTTACGTAAAGATTTTCATCTTTATGGTTGTAACATAGTTAATTTTTCATAACCATGTTACATGGATGGTTTTAAAATTGTAATTAATGTTTTAAATTGTAGTTAATTCATGATTGTTATTCTAGATATGATGTAACAATGACCTCTTTTACCATAGTCATCCTACTAAAGTCATTTTGGACATACAAAGCGAATATCTTCAAAATGTCTCATGTAAAATTAATTAATTAA
The DNA here is from genome assembly GCA_963277665.1 of Viscum album. NCBI lineage: Eukaryota > Viridiplantae > Streptophyta > Magnoliopsida > Santalales > Viscaceae > Viscum > Viscum album. Next base: position 1,451,267,012 of record OY728129.1, read on the forward strand.
GTAAATAAATATAACATGGTAATAAATAAAATAAAAGTAATAATAAACTTGAAAATTTTTCTTAATAAATTAAAAAAAAATTACATAATTTTATTATTCAAGATGATAAATAATGCATGTGATGATTCAAACCTAAGGTAAGGGATTTCATCTCAATTTTCCTTTACTGGTGATTATTTTAATGTTATACACTTAATTATTTTATAAAGTGTATATACTTAACTTTTACATTTTTTATCATGAATACTTCATAATTTATTGTATTTTAGGTTTAAATTAAAATTATTTCATCCAAGGGGATTTTACTTGAAATTTACCAAGTGGTCATGGGATACATAACTCAATTTCTATTCATTAGGTTATACTTATACTTCATTGACTATGTTATGAAAATATTATGTGTAAAATGACTTATTATTTTATTATGTTTTATTTAAAAAAATTGATTTAAAATTATCACATGTAATCCATTCACTAGTAAATTATCACTTCAATGATATGATATTTGTAAGGGTTTCTCATCTTGCTTTTGTTTTTATGAGACATATGCCATATAAACACTTATTTATTTCATGTGGTGTATATACTATCCATTTGATATGATATATCATGATTTATTTTATATTAATGTTATTTATTGTTTCATTTTTAGATTATTTATTTTGTGAGGATTATGATTCTAAAGTTATCAAAGCAGTAATGGTTCATTTTATAATCTCATCATTATTCAAGATTGTTTATGTTTAAGTCTCTAAAGGGGGATTTATTTGATCATTGTATATTATAACCAAACTACTTTAATATCATATTTATATTTCAAGAAATTAAATTTTTTCTTTTAATTTATCCCTTCTTAAGTACTCAAGATACAAAAAAGATGTTTTTAAGGAAATCCTACATTGTTTTTCAACTTGACGGGGAATGTTTTTCTTTGATGTATATATATTCCTTAAAATGTTTTAAAATAATTTTGTTAATATTAACCAATGATTTATTAAAGAAATTTTTCACCATGTTTTAATTTTAAAAAACGTTTTAAGATGAATCTTCTTTTTATTTTCTAAATGAGTTACTTTTTGACTTTTCATAGAAAAGTATTAAAGGAATGGTTTTTATATAACACGAACGGAATGTACTACCATTATGGCCACTCAATGAATTGAATATTTCTTTAAATTTTACATGGTTAATTTAAAATAAAATATTTATCATAATATTCTAGAAAATTTTATTTTTTAAAAGTGATTATCAATGTGAAAAGGGTATTTTCCTCAAGAATTTTGTTAATAATATTTGTATTGTATTTATCTTTATCAATGAAAAAAACCCTTTATTTTACTTATAATTAATTATTGTTATATTGTAATTATAATACCATTATTCTTTCTTTGTATAGTTTGTGATCAGTTTTATAGGGAAAAGCATTGACATTATGTATTCTAGTTCTTCCAATATTGATAGTTTATTTTTTGTAAGTCATATGGATTAAGTTGTATTGTTAATTCATATGATGAATTTATTGGACTTATTAAGTGATGGTTGGGGCCCAGAACTATATATCCCATATATGTATTGATAGGTATCATGAGATAGAATATATTGGGCATTTGTTCAAGGCCTTACCCATTTATGTAGATGTTTTTTCATGAAGCCTAGCGGTATTTTTAATTATCTTGGAATAAGTACTCAAAATTAAGTTTCATATATTTGTAATTATGAATTACATAATAATTATATTATTTAATGACGTCCATGTGATTAATTTAATAGTTATTATATCCATGGTTAAGTTTAAGGCTCATGTTATTACTTTTATGACATTATTTGATCAAAATGTATTCATTCCATATTATTCTTCATGCTCAAGTTATTAATTAAATGGAATGTTTTTTTAGTTATGTAACTTTTCATATAGACAATTACTTATTTACTTATTTTGGTCCTTATAATAACCGAAGAGGGTAGGGGGAATCAAGGTGTCAAAATTTTCTTCAAATGAGATGGATCTTGTCCCCACATTGGTAGAAACCTATTAAACTTGCCTGATGGAATCATGTAGCTATCAAACACCCAGATGGAAAAATAGAAACACAACACATGAGTTTACATGGTTCACCACTAAGGTATAGTACAAGGAGAATACACCAAAAGTGCATTATTCATACCTAAATACAGAAAGATTTACTTGGTATTATGGATACAATTGTTCGAATAGGGTCACTATGTTTCAGGAATACTGCCTTTATGATAATTTTAGGGATACCTCCTACCTCCCTTGGATTGCTCCCTTTGAATCCCCCTTTATCAATACCGAAGCTAAATTCTTAAATAGTTCATCAACTTGAATTTCTCTTCAAATTATTGGGAATATAAATCTTTTTACCTGATTAGAACAAGACTCTGGTGGCAATATAGTCCTGAACTGATGCACTTGGAATCCCAATCCACTAAAACTGAATGTTCATCACTACTATCCATGAAGATCCTAGACTTCGTGAAACGCACTTGTTATTTCAAATACAATTCAGCCTTCAAGAGCCCATTACCTTTTGTGAACCTCTCGGCCTTCACAAATCTCTTAGCCTTCATGAAGCACCCATCCTTTTCAGAACAACAAAAAATCATGAAGCTCCCAGTCTTCATGAAACACATTTTTCTGAAATTCCTTAATTTAAATTAGTTCTAAACAATAATTTTCACAAATAATGGTTTCAAGAAGAGTTATATACTTTAAAAAGGATTTCCTTCATGAAGCACCTTCAAGAAATTAGAGAGTTTCACCATTCCTCTAAATTCTCTATGTGCATCAAGTGCTATGTTAGGATGCCTATTTATAAACAATGCCTCCACGTGAAGCTTTCAAGCTCACTAGGGAATTTTCATGGATCTATTTCATTAATTTTCACCAATATATTTTTCTTCATGAATCGTCAGTTAAATTAATCCATTCAAAAATCCTCTCATAGTCATATAGATTATCATTATCCCATTGTGACTCATCCATTTTCATGTGGCCTCTTTCACAAAAAATCAAAACTTAATGACACCATATTCCTTCATGAAGCTCCACATATTTAAAATACTCCAAACTTCATGAAATAAATTCATTCTCCATATATATGTATAGTCATTCCAGGAAAACCACCTTTCATAAATCCGCTCCTTCCTCCTCGTTTTGAGCTCCAAAAATTTAGCAAACACTAAGAAATGATGCCACCTTTAACCCTACCTCCTCCTAAACCGTAAGATTAATTTTATTGTAAACTCTCTGATTACCACAGGGTATATTTATAACTAAAAAAATACACTTTGTTCTTATATTTGACAATCCTTGGTTCCAAAAAATCATTATACTTTCCACTATACATAACCCTTACTAAGTATATAATATCACCCTTTATTTTTTTCCATTCCTAGGGATGTTAGGAAGTGTGATATGATTGATATACATGATAGGTAAGATAAAATAATTGTTTCCTAAAATAAAATAATATATTACATTTTATTTTTTCAAATATAATGTGAGATTCAAGTATGTACCTAGTTTAACAAAACTACTAAACTATTTGGTCCTTTCGGATTTGATCACTTATATCTAGTGCCAATGTGATAAACTAACCACTGACTTTGAGATACTAGGTCCAGGGTCTTCACATTTGGTATCGGAGAAAGTTTAGTATAAACCTTTTGAACTTGAGTTATGAAAATATATATTAAAGAATATAACCCTATGAATGACTTTGAGGAAAATTATATGTATAAGGTAAAATACTGAAGTTTTGGTAAGGCATAGATAATGTGGCTTTCCAAAAAAATACATCCTTGTTTGGATACTACAAGTGGAAGTGGTTTTGGCATAGATTCATCTAGGGATAATAACTCTGAAAATAGTTATTTGAGTATATTTTGTCCATAATTCTAGTTCATGGTGATTGTTACTTATTACACACATGTTTTCACACTCCCAATGGATATTATTAGGTCAATTCATATTTTCCTTATGAAATATTACGAAGCATGAGATGATAGAACCTATGGAAACCTATGATATGATATACTGATAGAGGATAAACCTAGAGTGTAATGGGTTGATAAGTCTATGGTTGATCTTAAGTTTGAAGTAATATACAACCTAGTTCAGGTTCTATGCGATGGGAGTTTAAGATGATTTTAAAAATCTTGAGAGACATTTATGCTAGTAAAACCCTTGGGTTTAGTATATGTTTTAGTGAAAATTTTATATGAAAATGATGATTTTTTATTTTCTAGAAATAATTTTGAAGTTATAGATAACCTTTAGGGTTGATATGATCATTGGTGTTAAGGTAATAATAGTCAATTACGATTATTTTATTTTGTGGAAAAAATTAGTTGTAAAAAAATCTTAAACCATAAAAAGTGATTTTATGATTAATTTTATTTATGTGGATGTTCATCATATTATTTGGAACATTATATGAAATATATTAATATAGTTTTATTAAAAGTATATCACATAGTCTAGAAATAACCTTTTGAATCTAAAAATGCTACAGGGCATGAACCCACAGCTAAAGGGTGATAAGGGTGCAAAACCTACCACTAGCCTATATAATGTCCTAGTTAATAGGACATTGTTTTTACTCAAATGGTTTGAAAGGTGAATATTAATTTGATTTTATAAAACATATTATATGATAAAATATTTTTTAAATTTTCATTACTTTGAGGTGATTAATAATATTTTCGGAGGTGTTTTATTGGGTTTAGGTATATATATAACCATTAGGTTTAACTTAAATTATTATTTGGGATGGATTATTTTGTGTTTTTGGAGTTGCAAGATGAATGGTATGAGATAAATTTTGAAGATAAAATTTTATATAATGTTGAGGTTACTGAGGTTATTTGGGATATAGGGTTATTTAGTTTTTAAATTATAGATATTAAACCATCGGTTATATTTTTGAATTTTTGATATTAATGTATATTTATTTATAAGACAGTTTATACATTTTTATGTATTATCTTAAATTGTGATAAGCATTTTAATTTTAGAAAATATAGGAGGAATATATTTTTATTATCATGTGGAAAATTTGAACCTTTAGAAGCTAATTTTTATTGATTTAGGCATAAAAAATTCATCTCAAAGGAAAAGAAGAGCTTGTAGGGGAAATTGATTAAAGGATGAAATTATAACTATCAGGTAAGTATATTTACTTATGTTCTTGCTCTATATGTTAAGGTAATTCCTCAACTCTAGGGAAATTATCTTTAAATAAAATGTTATCCTATTACTATAATTTCAAAATAATGGATGTTCTTTTTCACACCTTTCTAATTTATGTTTTTGTGGTCATTAAGTTTATCATTATTGTTCACTTTCTTATGATAAATGATCTATATTATTCTCCATAATTATTTAGAATTTAATTTTCTCATCCATGTATATATTTTATATTCTCCATAATTTTATCCTATTTTGAAACCTAGCCATGTGTTATTTCAGTTTACCTTCATACTTACCTTTCCCTCTTTTTAAGAGAATGTTTTATTAACTCTTTCTAGGATATGGGTTTTCAACAAATGTATTTTCAAAAGAAAAACCATTTATTGTTGAGGTTAAGATAAAATTTTGAGGATGCAATTTACTAAAGGTGGTAAAATGTAACATCTTGAAATTTTAACTTAACACTTGTTTGATAGTGTTTAAAACACACAACAGTAAGACAAAATGAACCACAAAATATTGTTATTTAAATGTTACAATTATAACCTTGTCATTGAATTAGAGGTTATGAATAGTAGAAACCAAATTGTGAAAAATATATAAATGTATTTCTCAATAAAAATGTATTTATTAATTCCTAGTGAATAAGTACACAATTTTTATCAATCATTTTATTCTTCAAAAATACATTTTCTTAAAAAATAGTTTTTATTAACTTTATATGAGAAAGTATTATTATTAATTTTTTTACTTTTTAGAAATTATATTTAATAAAATTAATATAATTTTTTAAATTATCCTATAAAAATAATTTAGGTTAATGTTTTTGTATTTTTCAACAAATATTGATTTTCTAATGAATAGTAACTTAGGTTAATTTTTAATTTTTCGTGTAATAATAGATCTTTTTTATTGTGGAGAGATCTATTTAGTGCCAATGGGTTTGGACGATGCTCGGGCGGGCCTTAGTAAAGCCATTGTGTTTTATATTTTTTTGGAAGGCTTCATTAATGAGGTAGGTGTTCTAAGAGATTTAATCATATTTAAGTTAATTTATTTTTAAATTAATGTTTTTTTTGTGATAAATTCTTTTATCGAATACATTTTTTATAATAAAGTTCATTAATTCTGATAATTTTTATCATAATTCTTGTCTGTACACCTGATGTTTTCTTCATTTTTTTAGGATGTTTTATGTTATTGGAGATTAGAAAATGGGGTGGAAGTGACCATGATATCCACTTAAAAGAAGTTTTTCCATAAATAATGATGATCATAGAGGTAAAAAAACTAAATAACTAATGAAAAAAAGGATTCTAGAGCTAAAAACAGACTTTATACATCATGTAATCATTACACATGAACTGGTGCATGTCGTGAAAGTAATACAAGTTGTGAAGTGTAAGAAACTAGTCAATAATGAAGATCCCTTATTTCGCTACATGACTCATGCCATGAATTCCTAGAAATCCTAAAGTTACTAAATACATTAAACATGGTGCAGCATGTGCATGTACTGTAATCTCTACACAATGTGTAATGGTCAGAATGGTCCAAAAACGACCAGATTCGACATATCTTGAATTTTTTACCATTCTTATGGCCTAGGAACCCCTTATAACCACTTTTTTATCCTCCTAAAATGTCATTTAATAATACATAAGACCTAATTAAGCCTATAAATATGAGGATAGGGTACCAATATAAGGATCATTTGAGAGGCGCCATTACTGGGATCAAGGACTGCTGATATCGTCAAATAGGATTTTTATTTTCCTACCCCTTTATAGAAATCATGAGGGGCTAGACCTTGTGTAAAGCAATTTAAATTAATGGGTATTGATTGTTTAAAGTTATTTTATATTTTAATTTAATTCATTCCAGTCTTTTGTTTCAACCCTAATTTCTTAAATATCTTCTTCACTTTATCATTCATAAACAGTGCGTGATCGGTGAGGGAGTGATATTTTCAACACATTGACTATAAAATGGTTCTTACCATGACCATTGGATGGATTATTCACTATGTTTAAAAACTATTCTAAGTTAAAAAGTCATTGAATACACGAATTAATATGAACATTATAAAAAGGGAACATCAGTGATCTTGGGGTTGTTTACCATGACCATTTGATTTAACTGAACTCAATTCTGACACATACCATTTATTTTTCATTATTTTATACATGAATCAATCATGGCCCTATATTTTCAATTACTAATCACTTTTTTATATTTTTTAAAAATCAATATCAATCATCATATCCTACTATAGTAAATTATTATATGTTTCTTTCATAAAATAGTTTAGTTTTATCTTATTAAATTAATATTTTCTTCAAAACATTCCATGTGGGATTAACCTCATACTTACCTAACCTATGATACCCCATAGTTTAGTGGTTCATTTGACTCAAGTTTTAAATTTCTAAATTTGATAATCCTACTATAATTAACAAAACCCCATGGGTAATAAAAAATATTACACCATTTTCAGGGATAGGAATAGAGATTTTATTAGTTTAATAATTTTGATAGATTTTGTTCGCATCTTTTCTATTTCCTGATTCTAGAGTGGGATTTTTTTTATTAATTTTTCATTAATTCTTAATAAACTCAGTTTTTTTGTTGTGAAGGAAAGTATTAAGTGCATGATAACTACCAATTAAAGTTTAACCTTCTTACTAGAGTATTTTTTGTAACAACTCAATGAAATTATAATGATGAAAAAACAATCCAAGGTACACCCACATCCATACCCAAGACTTGATTTCACCGCACCCCAAAGACTAATAACAATTTTCTAAGAGGCACTCTATGATAAAATAAGTCCAGAAAATGAAGCATAGGTAAGTAACACTTCTAAAACTGATATTTATTCTACACCTAATGCCCTTGACATTACAGGATCAAAGGATGAAATAAAACTTATTACAGAACTTGAGTAGGCCAAATCACAATTTAGAAAACTATAAGTATAATAAAGTGAATAAGATGAATAAATAGAATAAAGAGGAACCTTAGCCACTGAGATGCTACAAATATTTCATAAAAAACAGGACCAAATCCAAATGAAGAGGAATAATAAGAACTGGATACATCTAGAAATGACTACAAAGAGGAAGAAAAAACAAGCATCAATAATAGAATAAGTTGAGGAGCTAAATGCAAATAATGATATAATAATTTAATAAATTAAACACACATAAAACACAAGTGAAAAGGGATATTATTACCAAGTTTAGACTAATACTGATATCATGTTGGTTATAATCATTTTATTAATAGCATGGACATTACCTCTGAGTTGCACACAAATTTCTTCTGGGAAGAGACAAGTTAGTCTGGGTGAAATTCAATGTCTAAATTGGGTCAAAATGAGATGGTTATATCTATAACACACTCTAATCAGATAATCATGGTATGGTTAATCTAAATTACATTGAAAATAGATAAGATTATATGAGGCAACCCAATTTTTATTTTTTTATTAGTATTTGATTATATATTATTTTTAAATTTCAATTCCTACTATAATTGTTGATATGATTGAAATGACCATCAATATCACTTTTCATTTATCATTTTTTAGTTCCCAGAAAAAGGCACATACAGGAATCATCAATAAGGATGAAAATAAGTTGTAGGACCACTACACATCATGAAACCCATTCACGTCATGAAATCCAAAGAATAAAAATCATGAAATTCATATATATCGTGAATCAGGTGCATACAGAACCTGTGCATATGACTTTTAAGAAACATTCAAATGGGGGTTAACATTTTAATTCATTAATTTTCCACTATTTTATAAAATTTTAATATTTTTAATGCTTTAATTTATTATTTCATGCCCCATACGTGATTCTTTTTCACTCAACTAAACTAGGAGGAATAAACTGCCTAGTATAATTACCATGCCATAAATTTTAAATTTATTTTTTAATAAATTTTAATGAGAATAATCAAGAAAATAATTATTAGGTATAAAAATGAAAATTAATATTTTAAAAATCATGATTTGAGGGTCATTTTAATCATTGTAAATGAATTTTTTCTGAAATTGGACTGTGCTTTGAATTTTAGATATTTACAATAATTGATTTAATTTTTTATATGAATTATAATGAGTAGTTGTCCCAACATTTTTTTCTAATTCCTAATACATCTTCTAATCCAAATATTTCCATTCTTTATTTAGAATATTTTTTAAGAGACTTTGGTATGTTCTCTTCCAGAACTTATGTTGCATCTTATAAAATCAATAAATGAACAAAATCACTTTTAATATGAGTGAGGAATCATTTAGCCATTATCCAGAGACTCAAATTACATTAATCCATTTTAAATACCATATAACCCCTAAACATCCTTGATAGGGAAGATCCATGTTACAGTCCCATATTATCTTTTTCCCCCTTGCTCTAAATAATTTTCATAACTATCAAAAAATAGAGTGGGGATATGATGATTGGTCGAAGGGATGCATATTTTGTAATGAATAAGTATGGGGGAAGATTTCATGATATTTGGAAAATGTGCAATCATTTTATTTATTGCACACCCTCTTTTAACAAAATGGTTAATTACTAGGTAAATCAAAAAAATCACCATTATTTAACAGATGATCTTATTATAACTATTACAAATAGTTTCATGGGGAGTTCATTTGGGGTTGGGTGGTGGTTGTGAGAGATTTTCCCAACACAATTTTCAATAAATAAAATAAAAATAATAATAATAAAATATGGTGTTTCATTTATTGAATTTTTTCTCTTTATAAGCCTCCTCTAAGATACTGGGGGAAGAGAATACTTTAATTAATCTATTTTTTATTATCATTCAGAGTACTTTAGAGACGAACCTCATTTTTTATCCTTACTTTATTTATATCATTTATCTATATACCCTAAGACTCTAAGTCATTTGATCATAAATGGTGAATCCCTCGTGATTATTTTTTATTTTTCCTTTACATGGTATAGATTATAGATTCCTTGAAAACCTATAGTAAGTGAAATGTTCTTAAAGTACCTGAATCACTCTATCCATTCATACCTTGATGATGAATGGATAAATTAACCTGAGGTAAATTATAAAAGTATTCAGATTAATAATGAATTGAAAAATGAAAATGGATGAACATAAAGGATTGGATATTTAAAATGAGAAAAGTTAAATACATGGTTGATTTGTATTATTTTAAAAATGGGGGATTGATAAATTTTCTATGTATGATACTCGAGCATTAAAATTTCTATTTGACCAATTGTTTTTGTTAAAATTTAATTTAAAGGATGGTGATGTGAACATCCTTTGTATTATATTGATATTTCATCCTTGAGTAAATGTATGAATTCATGTGTTGGGGGATTTGGTAAGTTCATTTATTATATACATTTGTAATAATAATATCCATTAATTCTGATGATTTTTATTTTAATGTATGCCTGTACACCTGATGTATTATTCATTTTTTCTATGAGTATACAAGTTATGGGATATTAGAAAAAGGAGAGTAAAATATCATGATATCCACTTGAAATAAGGATTTCCATAACGACATGTGATCATGGAGCACTTCCAGGGTATGAAACTGAAGAATCGAGGAAAAATGAGAATTCTGGAGTTGAAAACTAATTTTACACGTCATGTAATCATTTCACATCATGAACTGGTGAAATTCATGGATGTAATAAAAGTCGAGAAGTGAATGAAACCATACCAGAATAAAGATCACTTGTGTAATGGCATGACACATATGTTTCATGATGTGAAACATTCCATAAATGCCTAAAAATCCCCCAAGCCATGAATTTGTTACACGTGGTGCAATATTTACACTTGTTATAATCGCAACATGGAGTGTAAAGGTCATGATGGACCAAAGACAGAAATATTTGATGTATTTTAAATTTTTTACATGTTTTATTTTCTAAATACCACTTATTATCACTTTTTGGCCCATCCTAAATACCATTGAATACTACATAATCCCCATGGAAGTCTATAAATAAGTGGACAAGGTACCACTCTAAGGATCATTTGGGAGGTTCCACCACTGGGATCAAGGAAAACTACTACCATGATAATTCAAATAGGATTTTTATCTTCCTTCACCCTCATATATAGAATGAGGTGATAAACTTTGAGTGAAGTAATTTTAATGAAGAGGGATTAATTATTTAAAGTTATTTTATTTTTTAATGTAATTAATTTGGTTATTTTTCTATAACCCCAATTTATTAAATATCTTTTTCACTTTATCATTTATGTAATTGTGTTATCTGTGAGGGAGTGATATCTTCAATGCATTAACTTGAAAATGATTCTTACCATGACCATTGGATATATTATTCTCTATATTTAAAAATGGTTCTGAGTTAACAAGTCATTTAATACTTGAAGTAACATGACTATTTTGAAAAGAGAACATCGGTGATTTTGGGATTATTTATAATGACCATTAGATTCAACTACACTTAGTTTGGAAACCTATGATTTATTTTTTTCTTTATTTTATTCCCTAATAAATCATGAACCCATATTTACAATTTTCTAGAAAATTTTCCTATTTTCTTAAAATCTAAATCAATCATCATCTCCTACTTCAACAAATTACTTTAGGTTTCTTTCAAAAAATAGTTTAGTTCTATATTATTAAATTAATATTTTCTATAACCCTATCTTTGTGAGTTATAACTCAGAATTATATATCCTATACTACCCTATATTTTAGTAGTTTTTTAATTCATTTTTTAAATTTGTAAATTTGATAACCCTTTAGGATTTAATGATTCCTCGTGGGCTATCTGTGTGCCTTAAAACCCATGAGTGACATGTTTGATTACTTGGTTTAAGGAAGGAAGTTGGGTGAGGAGCTTAACATGATTAAGATCATTGGTTGTTTTGATTAAATAGAAAAAATTAATAATTGGTAGAAATTAAAAATCCATGGTTGTGAATTATAAGCCGATATAATTTTGTGTTTTATGTGTTGAGTTTTGTGAAATTCCTATGGGGCTCTTCAAATGGTTTTCAACAGTGTACATTGAGTGTTGGATTGGTTTTTCCTGTCAAATGGGGTAAGATTTTTTTTTTTTTTTTGAAATAAGTTGATATCCTCCAAGTGGTTTATAAAATGTTCTTTATAAATGAAATTCAAATTTGGATTTGAAATGCTTATGTGGTTTTCGAATTAGTGAAATTGATTTAATGGATCTTGTGATAGTTCTAATGGAAATGTAGGCCTTATGATTTTTTTTGTTTTCAAATAGAAAAACCCATGTTTTAAAAGGATGTTTTTGAAATGTTTAATGATTTAGTTCGGATTAGTTTATTTTTGAATGTGAAAAGGGTTGGGCTTTTTTGAGGCATTTTTTTGGTTTTGAAGGCCCTTATAGACCTTAGTAAGTGTTAATGTTCTAAAAGGTCTTATTAGGTTTTTCTTGAATGTTCTATATGGACATGATGTTGAAATTTAGTATTTAATAAATAATGGAATTTTTTAGGTGTTGGACTGATACTTTATGAATAGGGAGTATACTATATAGATAAGGTGTCAAACTAAGGCTCTAGACACTAATAGTATAATTCACGGTTAATGTTTCAGACTGATTTTCTAGGTGATGAAGGTATACCATGTGAAATAAGATGTTGGAATGATGCTCCTCCTCCTTGGTCTAGGCCATAAAAATTCTCTCAGCACTACTAATGTCATATATAGATGGATTATTGGGGCTTTGGGTACTACTATTATGATTTTTGATGGTTTTTATAGACACAATGTTCAGTATCATTACTGATAGTTTAGTATATGGAAAGGTGTTGGATAGAGGATCTCACCACATTTGATATTTATGTTCATATATTATTTAGATTCCAAACTAAAATTCTAGGCACTGATGGATTGGGTATAGTAGATAGGTGTCGTGGATGAATGTTTCATACTTCCCTGAGTTTAATGAAAGGTGAACACCCTTCCTTGACATTTATAGTTTTTACCTCCTATGTAATGATTTAGAGGATTGCCTTATGTCTAAACATGTTTATTTGTCATGGATGTCACCTTAGAACCCTCAGGCTAGTGGGTAGTAGATGAAATATTTTTTCCCTTAGCATGTATCACTTTTCAGTTCCCAGTTCTGATGAGATCTATGAAGTTCTATGAAATATTCCAAAATATAGTCCTACAGTCAAGATAATATTCTATGATGGAACAAATATTGTGTTGATGGTCAGGTTCATGATACTCATAAGTGGATGAGACTTGATATCATGAAGTTCACTCTTGGTAACCTATAATATGTGATATTATGAAGACCCATATACTAGTAAAAATTTCACATGTTACGTATAATTAGATATTCCTATGTGTGAACATGTGCAATGATCCATAGAATTTGATATTATTATAAATACATATCATGAATCACATTGTTTGATGTATTCCCCAAAACAATGATGTCATACGTTCACGATGAAGTATAATATGTTGGGTGCTTCATGAATAATATGTTATTGATTAATAAATTAAGATATTATTTTCCCCTTTCATCATTTTGGAAATTGATATCTCATCCCATTAATTGTAATGGGACTATTAAATCAAAACCCATCTCCATGGTTTATTAATGATTTTATTTTAGATATTAAAAGAAATAAATATCAATTATATAGGTTTATGACTTTAGTGTGAAACTTTCTTTATGATATATAGAGAAAAAGGAATTATATTATATAATGAGTGTTCATATGTGATTATTATCAATACTATACTAAAATTTTCCTCTATGGGTTTCGTTATGTGTTATCAAATGTTGATATTGTACTTTATGAAAGCCAATCTAGTTCCACAAAGGAATTTTCCTAGATAGTCACATAGTAAGTGTATCCTTAAATTATATTTAAATTCTAATTTCATTAAATAATTTTAATAAATAATATTCTCAAGGCCAAGGAATAATATTTATAAAGGATACTACAAATTAAAAATATTCAGTTTTCAGTTATATTCATATTAGGATGTGTGTGTGATAGAGAGAGAGTTGAATATTAATCAAATATTTATTCATAAGACCATCAAATATAATATTTATTCATCTCTAGTTTTGGTTAGCAAGATGGGTGATCAGGAGTAGTGATCCTCCAATGATTCTCATGGTGTTTAGGTTTTTCTTGATTTTATGTCTATCCCACACTATCTTGGATTTGACATATTAGTTAGAGGTAATTCCATGGATTCACCTATTTTGGGTGAGCCTTTGTATAAGTCTAAGGATTATATTCCTCCTTCTTGTTCTAGAGTCACTCTTGATGTGTGTGTAAATAGTAATCATTTTGCATCACAAAAAGATTCAAACCTTGATTGTGTATTTGAAATAGGAATGATGGAACATGTTGTTTTTAACTAGGATTTTTTCAAGGATTTTCTACAGATATGCTATTTTTCAATTATTGTTAATCTTGTCTTTTTTTTCTAGAAGAAACCAATGGAACATGAAAGATCTAACTCAGCATATAACTTTCATTTTGGGATTCTTATAATAGAGATGTGTTTCTATTAGTAATATATTGTCTCATTTTTTGTTACCTAACGATAAACTGGAAAATTATGCTTGGGGATTTGACATGATTACTCTCAAGCCTAACATGATCACTATCTAGGATTGGGACCTAAATTTATATCCTTTTATTGTCAATAATCCTAGAGATTTGGGATGGATTCAAATTATTGGACTTAATTGTATTCTTTAGTATCCTATAATTTTGTTTGAAATTGGTTTAGCAATTGGTATTCCCATCAACATTAATAAAGAAACCAAGGTTTCTTGTTTTGGGTATTTCACTAAAATACTAGTTTATTTGATCAAAGTACCACTCTGATTGATAAGGTAGTGTTATCTACCATGGTGGTGTATATTGACCTTCAAATTAAATTGGGAAATACTCCTTCCTTCTATGCCATATGCTAATCTTTTGGTCATTTATAAACTAATTTTTATAGTAATTGTATTTGATCATTCTATTCTTTGAAAGGTAATGTGGATAACTATTGTATGAATAATAAGTATAATAAATTCAAGGATCACATTAATTCTACTTCCTCTATAAATCATCCTCCCATGGTAGAGGATTATTTATAATATATAAGGATAAAAAATATATCTCACCCTTCCTCTTTAATAGCTATTATGGTAGATCCTCAAGGACCAAGGTTGGTAAGTTCTTATAAATCTTTCAACCCTATCAATGTAGATATGACATATTCTAGGAAAAACCATCTCAGATCTCATTTTGGAAGAGTGGGGATCATGGGATAATCTTTCAGATGGTGATCAAAATTATCATATAGAAGTTTCATTTAGATACGTTATATCTAAGGTAATTTATGTTGAATTTAATGTTGATAAAGATGATGGGAATACTGATGAAAATTTGGTTATCGAGAAGGAATCTGACCAACTCCTTTAGTAGGATCACAAATTAGTGTTGTAAAATGGGAACAAAGGGAAATAGTAGAATAAATTTTCCTCTTTAAGGAAGAGAAATTCTATGTATTTGGTTCCAATGATTCTGGTTTCCAGTGTTTATAGCTTGTATTAGAGTTGAAATATTCTTAGTGCCCCTATTACTACAACATCCATAGTCAATATAGAGGATCTTAGGAAGACTATTGATAACTCATTCAAGCTAAAGTGAGATAGTATTTCTAATAAAAAATGGGTGCATCTTTCACCTAAATTAGATTCCTGCAAAACTATTTTGGATGAGGTCAGATCCCAAAGATTTAATGTTCCTTATAATGAGGTTCAGGGCAATGAGGGTTATTTTATTCCATTAAAGGATTCTTCCACACCTACCAATGAAAATGAATATTTTTCTATTGTGGCTAAGGAAATGAATTGGGAGGATATTCACTTTAATTATTTTGATTGAAATAGGGTTTTATTTTAATAGAACAATGCTAATATCTCTGAGCAAGGATAATCTGAATCGTCTAGTCCAAATTCATATAAATCTAAAAGTTTCTAAGTACAAATTTGGAATTTAAACACTACCACAAAACAGGGTTTTTGTAGTGCCACCCTTTAACAGCGCTAAAAAAAAGCTCTGATAAAGGGGGGGGCTTTATCAGCATTAAAAAAGCGTTTATAAAGGGAACTTTTAACAGTTCTTAAAAAATTGATGTTAAAAGTGACCCTCTATCGGTGCTTTTTCTAGCCCTCATAAATTCCCCCCTTTATTAGCGCATTTTTTAGAATTGTTAAAGGGGATTCCTTTATCAGTGCTTTTTTTAGTAGTGCTGATAAAGGATGGTTTTATCAACGCTTTTTCCTAGCACTGATAAAATTCAAAAAAATATCATGAAAAATAGTATATTGTTATATAATTATATTTATATTGATATAAATATAATATATATTTTTTAAATATGTTTTTGATATGTATAAATAGACTGTTTCATTTAATATATAAGAAATTTAGTGAAAATGACTTTAAAATATATTAAACAATATTATTAATTAATAATTTTCTAATTATCATCAATTAATAATCATTTAATAACAATTTTAATCCACAAAAAATCAAAAAAAAAGTAATAAATGGTCTAAAATAAGTTGAAAATGTAACTTAAACTTCAAACGGACATAAATTTTGATTTGAGTGTCTGTTTGAGCTCTACAGCATATCAAATTGAAGATTGTGATGAGATCTACATGCTAGTGACCCAAAGGAACCTTCTATCACAATATTCAAGGCCCAAAAAGTCCCATAAGGCCTCAAAAAACTGAGTTTTTAGTCGGGATACCTTGATTTTTTTACATTCAAATAGATATAACTTCAAGTCTAGATATCCATTTGGCATGTATCACATATCATATCAAATATTGTTTCATTTTCTTCGATTTGACTAGTTTTGGAGTTGAAATGGACTTCTAGATTAGAATTTATGGTCGTTTTAACATTCTATGTCTTTTCAAATACACATATATATGTATTTATTTGTAAATATGTGTGTGTGTGTGTGTGTGTGTCTATGAGTCTATGTGTGTGTGTGTTGTATATACGTATGGATTTATTTATTTATTTATCTATAAACACACATAAAAAACATATTTTATAAATGTATTTTAAACTAATATTATAAATATATATTAATATACAAATAAACATATGGATAAAAATTTATAACTAAAAATATATATATAAATAAATATAAATATAAATTAATATATGAATAAATATATATATACTAATATATGACTAAATATATATGTATTAATATAACTAAATATATTTATATTAATATGAATCTATATTAATATACAAATAAATATTAATATATATTAATATAAAAATATATATATATATATATATTAATATATGAATAAATATATATGTAATAATATAACTAAATACATTTATATTAATATGAGTCTATATTAATATACAAATAAATATAACAATATATAATATAAATAAATAGATATATTATTAAATGGAGAAAAAATGAAATGGATTAATGGTAAAGGTGTAGGCGCGTAAGGGGGGAGGTCGCGAGTTTGAGTTCTGGTGGAAGAAGGTAGGGGCGTGCAGGCAAGTGGGGGATGCGTGGGCAAGTACAGCGCACAAGAGCGTGGGAGGGGGGCCACCTAACGCTGATAAAAGGGGGGTCAAGCACTGTTAAAAGGATCCCTCGAGCATTTTATTTTCTTTTTAATTTTTTTTTTAATTTTTTTACTTTTATCAGTGCTTTCTTTTAGGGCTGATAAAAGGGGCTTTTATCAGTGATTTTCTAAGCACTGATAAAAGGACCCCCTATCTTTTCCTTGATTAACAGTGCTTTTTTACTGTTGTTAATTCCCTTTTCTAATGCTGATAAAGGCCATATTTTCTATAGTGAAGGTAATTTTTTGTTCATTGCATATTATTAGTATGGTTAACATGATCAAGTCTCTAGAGTTTCATGACTTTGATATCAATGAGGAGGATGGATAATGAAATGATGGTGTCTCTAAAATATAAAATTTAGAGGTTGTTTCTAGTGATGATTTTGTTGATGATGGAGGTGGGACATGGTGGGGGGTAAAAATATAGAGGAGGGTTCAGCTCCCATATGGTTTTGGTGGACTTGTCTCTTATTATAGTATAAGGACCTAATGTTAAGTTGTTTGGATTGTTTTGTCAATATTTTTGGCTTTTGGGATAGGCTATGTATGCTCTATCTGAACCCATCCCTTTTATGCCTCTACTTTTTACATTTCTTTAATATAGGGGATTTAGCACCAATCTATTAATATCTTTTGTTATTCGCATGGTAATAAATAATATTTATTTTTTTATTAAAAAAATATTAATTTAGTTATGTGGATATTTAAATAAATATTTATTCTTAAGAAAATGAATATAATAATGATTTATTTATCGAATTAAAAAATATATTATTATTCAAATGTTCAATAAATGTTGAGTAGTATTTTTAAGACAATAATGTTTTGATAAAGAGAATGATATAAGCATTATATATCATTAAATATATTTTTTTATTTAATAAAATTATATTTAATGGTTCATGAGTTAGTGTACACCCTTAAATAATAAGAATATTATTATTATTATTATTATTATTATTATTATTATTATTATTAGAATAGGGAATGTGTGAAGTGTAATAATTGATAAGTTCTTTTTGAGAAATTATCAATATTAAAACCTATCTCTATATATTCATCTCTTATGTCATTTTATAGGGGTGTTGAATCATTGGTTATGTACAATAATTGTTTCCTAATATCTCTCCCTCATAAATGAATAATTATCTAGGGTTTCTTATCTTAAGCATAAGATATTCCTCTACCTCCTCATCCCTCTCAAGACTGAGAAAAAAATTGAATATCATCAAAGTCTAGGGATTTTATTGCAATCATAATTAATAAATCAGGGTAATTGTAACCTCTATTTTAGCACCCAGAGATCCATTGGTGATTTTTCAAGATCAAATTTTTCATGTGGATAGCTACTAGAGGGATTCTCATTTGTAATCACATAGTAGAAAAATATTACAACTCAGATGGAATTATGATGATAAACATATTCATCGAATAAGGTTATCAGCATCATTGTATTTTCACATTGGTTAAATTTATTATAGATTTAACCTAAAAGATCATATCTCATGGTTCCTGTATTATTTTATTGTGATTATTTAGATACAGTCACGGAAAATGTTTTTTATTCATCATTTTCTTATGATTTATTCATTGAATTCAATAAAAAAACCATTTTTGGTCATGGGATTTAATATATTTCTTTATGCTCAGAACCTTAAAGTGGTATCTTAGTGGGGAATTTTAAATTTATAATTATTTAATTTTTTTAACGATAATCAAGATTATTTTGTTAGTTTTTTATTTTTTTAACAATCATCATCTATAAAGTTAATATAAAATGTTCATTCATTATTATATGACCAAGAATAGATGATGGATGCATGTAGATATCGTATGGAGGTTCTTAATAACCTGGACGAATGACATGGTTAAATTTCATGTAATCTAATTAAATTCCATGTATCTCTGTTAGCCGCACACATGTCCTGATTTTCAAGAATCATGACATGTCATGTAGAAGTTATTTAGGCAGCCTGAAAATGCCTATTTATTACACCACATAAAAACTACCATGTTGGTACATGGTTTGCAGTGTTACACATCATATAATGGATATAAATGTCGAGTAACTCCCACAAAACATGGTGGTCATGTTGTTAATTCTTGAGGCACATAATAAATTCACACACCCCATCTTAAATATGAGTCAAGAAAAACATAGATAGTTGTATTACATGACATGGGTCTAAAACACACACTATGTAATTCAGTATTATCCAACATATATTACATGTTGATTCCATAGGAATATATTTTGGGATAAGTATAAGGGTGTTACATGTTGTTTTGATGGAATACATGTCATGTAACTCAAACCTAATTACATAGAGTACACTCCAAGTCCGGTTATACACTATGTAATAATAAATTACATGGAATAAAATTAATTGTGAATTAAAATTGAACAACATGGTACTGGTATACACATCATATGATCGGGTTTTAAAAAATATTAAATTCCTAATTAATTACACATAAATTTCATAACTACACATCATGTGGTGGTTATACACACTATGTACATTACACAATCATCTAAAGAAATATATGTTTTATTAGTTTTATGTGTGTCTATAGGATGTGTAACTACATGACATGTTATGTATTCTATATGCCTTTTGAATGTATTTTACACATATAATAATGGGATGGGTTAGTTTAGATGGGTACATATCCTATTAACTCTAAGTACACATCATATGATTAAGTAATATTAAATAAAAATAATTTATTTAAAAATTATTGTGGATGAGTATCTAATGTATCTCTAGAACTGTTTGGATTAATAATTAATATAATAAATAATTTAATTAATAATATCATTAATTATTCATTCAATATAAATCTATCTTAATTAATAGATTGATTTTAAATGTATGAAATCTTTTATGAATTTAATGTCATTGCTTGTATGTGACTGGTCATGAGCTTTAACAAACTAATGTAATTGTTAGTTTCTATTTAATTTAATATCATTTCATGGGTTTTATATATAATACTTTTTTATTAAGTTAAATATGATGGCCTAAAATAAAACCCTCCCACTTTTATTATATAGGAGATTTGTTTGCATGGTTTATTTATGTATCATATACCCCCAATTCACCTCACTTATGTTTAAGTATAAACCAGGTAAAGTATAGAGCTCTATAAATATAAAGTAGTTCAAAACCTGAGTCGAGGTGAAACTAACTAAGAATATACGAAGGTTAATAGTGGAATTTTGTAACTTGATCCTATCCCAACTCAAGGATTTTTCACCCTAGGTTCATTGGTTGATTTATTTTCCACCCAATAAATCAATAATTAGAAATATCATGATCAAGTCACTTTAATTATTTTATTTTTTCTAAGTTCAAGGCTACCTATTTTATATGATTCAAGTTGATATGATATTGAATTTGATCACATTGATTAAATTCGATAATTACACATGAAATAAAAACTAAATTAAATATATTGTGAATTAAAATATTTCAATAACATGCAGTTATTTAATTATTTAAAATATACATAATATTAATAAGTCATCTAAAGGATAAAATATAGAATTTTATGCATAAATAAACAAAATGTCTCAATAAAATTTTATGTAATAATTCTTTCCATTATCTAAGTTATTATAGACCCATAGTTAAAGTGTCAGTTAGGCCATATTCAAAGGCTATTTTAGTTATCAGGAAGTCTAAACAAAGATGATGGGTCAACTTAACTGAACTCGTATTGAGTGTAATGAACATAGTCTTTTTAATACAAATTTTGAGGAAAGTATTGAGGAAATATGAATTAGGATTTTAGTATTGGTGTGTCCACTCAATATAATAAGGATATATAAGATAGAAATTATAAAGTACACCTGCTTAAATACCCTCTTATGATTTATATAGCTATATTATAGGTTTTTAGAAGGTAAATATTGATCCTTAACACTAGAATGTCTATGTGATATGAAATTTTGAGTCCAATGGTGAGGTGCATTGAGAGTTGATAAAATAGTGGGATACTAATAAGATAATTAAATTTATTTCATCTTACATATTTAGGTAATTGATATAAAGTACTAGATATATGATTTTAAATTAATTAATAAAATGATAAATTCATCAACTTCTATATGATTTCAATATATAATGGAGAAATATACCTCCTAACCGGTGGTAATTTCTAGGAGTGGTATAGTTGCTTGTGCATTATACTACACTAGTAAATGATGATTTACTTATTGGAGTCCATAATTACTAATATTCTTGTTAAGGAGGAAAGTGATGAGGATTTATATTTCTATGATAAATACTTGGATGATGTTTTGGATGTACAATTTTTGATGTTATCATCCATGTATAGTAAACATTACATGTAACACAAAACTATAGACGTATACTCTATTCTTTCCCACTTCTATGATCTTTATCATGGGAGCGATAGACAGGAGAAGTATGAAATATCCAAGTCACACGTCATGTGAAAAATTGTAGAGGTTGTGTTATTTGGTCCTCATGTAGTCAAGATGATTGGAAATATTTTACAACTATCAATTTTTTAGTTTAATATGCCTAAATAATTTTTCACAAATATCATACTTATATCACTATATGAGAGATTCTATAATTTTTTTTGTAAATTATATTATGAAAAATACTTATAAGTCTCTCATGGGTCTTCTAACTATCATTATCAAAGTTGATAAGAATATAAACCAAGAAAACCCTTCAGTTATTATGGTGAATAATACAAAGATAAAGGGAAAAGGTCTCTATAATAACACCAAGTCTTAGTCCTATTCACAATTCCAATCCAATAAGAGGGATTTCAAAGGTGAATCAAGTGGATAGGATATCATCTATTTTTCATGTGGAAATAAGGGACACTATAAGAATAACTATGCTATGGAAAAGAATCAAGGTGATTCTTTAGGTGCATTCATTTTCAATTGAAATCTATTTGATTCTAAAAAATGGGTATTAGATATCGCATGTGGTGATCGCATTTGCCCCAAATTATAGGAACCATGTATATTCACAAGAGTTTCATAGGTTAAGGTGGATCTATGGGCTTACAACAAATCTAGAATTATTATGGTTCTATTGGATATTATCACCTCACATTTCCAATTGGAATGGTCTTGGTTTTAATGAATAGATATTATATATTATCCATCACCATAAGCATTATTTTTGTATAATCTCTTTATATGAATGATTTTATTTTAAAATTTATGAATAAAAATTTCATCTTTTACAAATATATAGTTGTTATGGAAAGGGGCATATTAATAATGGTCTTTATATGTGGGATTACAAAAACCAAGTATTGGAAATTGATAATGAATTAGGTTCACATAACTCAAATCACACCCAATTGTCGTATCATAGGCTAAATCATGTCAACAAAAAGTTCTTAAAAATATTATATGAAATATAATATTTATATTATTTGAAACAAAAACCCATTGGAAAATGCCATGCCTATTTTTAAGAAAAATGATCAAAGATACATTTACTGGAATGGGTGAAAGGACTATATATCTTACTGACTTATTTCATACGAATATGTGTAGAACATTTCCTATCTAATATAGGGGTAAATTATTATATTTTATAACTTTAAATAATGTATATATTAGATATGGATATGTCTACTTAATGATTTATAAGTTTAATTCCTTTGATAAAGTCAAGGGTAGCATGAATTAAGTTGAGAGTAATCTTGGTAATAAGATAAAGAAGCTTCAATCATACCAAGGTAAATAATATTTAAACAAATAGTTCATTAATTTATTATGGGAGTTTGGGGTTCTATCTCAACTCACCCCTCCTTATACACCAAAATGTAATGGTTTAATTCAAAGGTGTAATCACACCAA
The DNA here is from genome assembly GCA_963277665.1 of Viscum album. Lineage (NCBI taxonomy): Eukaryota > Viridiplantae > Streptophyta > Magnoliopsida > Santalales > Viscaceae > Viscum > Viscum album. Next base: position 1,451,290,764 of record OY728129.1, read on the forward strand.
GTTGAACATGGTGATATCAATGATCATTCATGAAAGTCTTTCATTATCCATTTTGGGGATATGAATTACAAAACACAATGCACATAATAAACTAACTTCCAAGTAAAGATGAAAAGGGAATTCTATATAAAATTTGGTGTGGTATTAAACCCATGTCATCACATATTCGAGTGTGGGTTGTGAATAATTTTTTAATTTCTTTTCATGTAACAAACTTTCACCCTAAGGCACTAAGTTTTTCTTTATAAGATATCATAAGGAAACTAATGGATATTACCTATACAGCTATAACATCCCATCCTAGGTGCCACTAAACTGGTTCCCCAAGTTGGTTCTCCACAAGACCTCAAGCATGAATCCTTATATTCCAATGGTTTTAGACTAGCAGTGATGGTATGAAGGTGGTACAGTGGGGAGACTATACTCTCATATCAGAGTAACAACTGCAGAAATAACCAGATATCATATGTAGCAGAAAAAAAAGGAGTGTAGAAGTAATAAATATACTAAAATAAAATCATGTTGTAATAGTAAATAAAATGTTATAGAATCTATAACATCCATGTTATGCATAAAACACTTTTCACCCATAAGGTTAACTATTCATACAAGAGTGCATAAAAGAAACTAAAATAAAATTATAGGGATTTACTATTAACTTTGAGTCAGAACACATACCTGGTCTATAAGACACTACCAATCTACTCTAGTCTGATCTAAATAATCCAAAAGAGTGGTTCTTATTGATCATGAAACCATTTTCTTCATCCCTATCCATCATGAAATCTGTGATCAACTTGAAAAGAAGACATAAGGTCTCCACAGAAACTAGGGTACATTCATAGGGGTGAGAAATAATCTTGGTAGGCCACCCCAATGATGGACCTATAAATTTTTTGTCATAAGTACATGATCATGAATTATACTAAGCCTATAAAAGAAATGATTATAAATGATAAAGAAAATAATAACATAAATAGGAACGTAGTCGATCCTTGGGTTCATAATCCCTATCAAACATATTTTATTCTACCTAATTCGGAATGTCCCTATTCCAATTCCATCAAAAATATCTACATATATATATTCCCATAAATAAATAAATATATATATATATATATGTATGTATATACATGATAATGACATTAACCTCTGACATCATACTAAGGTTTCAATGAACAATATCATAATAAACTCAGTCCACAGTCAATCTTAGGATCCTAAATCTGATCTATAGGACATATTATGACTAGGGTACTAAGATGGTTGTTGTTCCACTAAAACCATGTATAATTAATTAAATCCTTATTTCCATAATCTTTATTCACAATACCTTCTTTGTCTAGTTCTACAATGTCTCTGAACAAAATATTTCACCACAGAGGGGTACATTTAGAAGCCCTGGGTTCACCCATACTAGCCTCCAATAACTAAGATGAAGGATTCCAGGTATCAATTGAATATCCTGAAAATGTTGCATTGTTATAGATGTCATGATACTTAATCCACATGTAATTGAGTTTGATTTCAGATTTCTAAGTCCCGGACCATTTTCAATTGTGACATTGCAACTTGGATAAACCCTAAGGGGGTGGCCTTTAAGTGGTATATAAGAAATACTCTGCTGATCTCATATAACAACACAGGATGATTCAATAACTATATCAACATCCTAATCCCCAAAAAAAATTGGTTCATAATATAATGGTTCATTCATTGATCCCATAGAGTATCCTAGGCATCATATGAGGAGATCAAGTCCATCTTCTGGAACCTCATTAGTATCCCACTACTTGGGGGAAATGATCCCACCCAAAACCCCTTGGAATCCTATGGAATGAAAGTGGACTCTCAATTCCAAGTGAAGCTTAGTATAAGAGGGGTCCAAGTCACAATCACTGAAATACCTGTTTATCCCTAATCAGGGAGTAATACTGGTGACAAATAGGACTTCAAGTAATAGTTGCAGTACCATTCAATCAATATGTCCCATAAGCCAAACCCATGGAACTATATCTGGAAATCCCAATAGAATAAGGCTCTGAATCCAAATTTTTTGAATTAAATATATTGTAAATCCTAAATATTAAGGATCAATAGCTAGATTTTTGGTAGTATGTATGAAAATTCTAAGACATAAAGTCTCAACATCTGAATCCTAGGAAGTATATCTAGGTATAATGTTAAAAAAATAATCAATAGAAAGGGTTCATCAGTTTTTTCCCAAGAAGTATTTCTAATAACCCCAATAATAATATATTATAAAAACGCTCAGAAGATAGACCCTATAAAGTAAATTTGGGTGTCCAAATAAGGAAAATATACTACATCACATCTAGAACATTGACCACAAACTAGGAAATCAACTTTTTCTATTATAAACGCAATGATAGTAATGATGTGAATATACAAATAAAGAGTGAGGGTGTCTGAATGCCTAAAACCACCACTACTACCATAGCCACATAGTCTTACAAGTTTGGTACAGGCTCTAAGGTGACACCTTCTACCATCTCTACCCAAACCCACATATCACTAGCTCAAGATCGGTCAAACACTTGGAAGTCGTCTTCAAAATCAGGAACCTTTCCCATGGCATGATTTATTCCATGATTTCCCATCACCAAATTTCATTTTAGTCACGAGAGTATACCCTCACTCTGACATCGCAATAGTATAAACATTGTTCAATAGATCCAGGTACACAAATAGTCCTACCTTTCGAATCCATTCTAGAAAAACAAGTACCCAGGGTGATTTCTTAGAAACAGAATGCATCACCATGTCTATATCATGAAACTTGATCACAAATTGTGTATCAATCTCTGAAAGAGCATAAACCAAGCTCTATGTCTATAATAAATCCATAAACCTAGCCCAACCTCGCTCATAGGTTTCTCTGGATCAAATAGAATATTTTCCTACAAGGTTATGAGTCACATCAAAGTGTCTCTAGGTATTCCACCTAGCTCTATTTATCAAGTCTCAAATAGGGTCATTAGGTCCTACCACCTATCTCATATGTCAAACCTATTACAATGATCTTATCTCATGGGGCATCATCTACACACTGTCTCAACACAAGGCATCTAACACACCTATTTATGTACCTGATTTGTGTATATTTTTTCATACATTTTTTTGAGTGTTAAAAATGTTTTCACTAGATACACATTTATTTTATGGATCAAAGGATTTATTTCAGTGTTCATGGTGTTTTTCAGGTGTTTCAAGTCAAATTCACAAATCTAGGTTGATCATAATAAAAATTTATATATACACGATATGTGCTTTATGAACACACACCAGGTACCCTTGCCTACACATAGTTGATCCATCCCAAGTACATTCCCATGTATTCGATTAGAGACAACACATTATGTACTCACTAGTCACACACCATGTACGTCCTTCCAAATGATGTTAGTGGAATTTAGTGGTTATACACACCAAGTATTTCAATGAAAAACATTGTGTACCCTCACTAACCAACCTATGATTCATTGAAATAAATAAAGGAATGATATTCCACCTACTAGCGGAGAAAAAAAAAAGGCAAAGTGAGGTTGGACCAAGTACACAACATGTACTTTTGTGTGCACTCCATGTTATCCATTTTTATATAAATATAGATAAAGACCCCTGAGATCCATGTTGTAAATCCAAGGGTGGAGTGTTACTTCTCTATTGTTCGATATTCCCCAAATCCAAATTTGAATTTTCTTTATGCTTTCCTTTCTTTTCTAGTGTATTTTTCCCCTTTCCCCCTTTTCTCCTCTCATATCCATGGTAGGGGTTGAGTTTATTCTCAACCTTCAAACTATGACCATGTTCATAATAGGCTAGTTTTATTTTTTGGGGGTTGTAATTATGATTATGGGTTTTGTATAACTCTAATTCTAGTGTGTTTCTTTTATTATTATTTTTGTCTTGCAATTATTTAAGTGAAAAAAATCCACAATCACTCTTGGTGTTGTATCAAAACAAGAATGACACCAATGTAAACAACTAAAGGATTTAAAATGAATGAATCCATAACCATTGGGTGATATTGTTTCAATTATTTTAGGGGTGATGAACTCATAACATGTTTTAAGTAGTTGATAACAAAACCAAGGGGTTAACATTTTAATTACATAAATGATTTTTATCAAAAAAATAAACATCAATTTATTTTAATCCCCATGGTAAAAAAATTTCATTACTAATTTTAATACTAAATAATGACCAATGCATTAAAGCCTAATTGAGTTTCAATCCTGGCATGTTTTTTTCTAATTTTTTTTGTCTCTTATTTTGTTTTAATTGAATTTTCACAAATTGTTTCACCTTTTAATCTCATTCTCTTCAATAATTTTATATAGATTATCGGTTGAGACTCGCCAACTTATATTTATTTTTTATTCTCCACTTTCCCTTTGGGACTGACCTTGACTACCGCTACCTACCTAATAAGTTGGACTAGAAGGTAACTTTCATATTTTCCATTCCTCATAATGGGTGTAGTCAAATTATGGTGCTCTTTTTGGGGAACACGAAAATATTCAGTGTGAGTCTAAGTTGAGGTTGGTTCACCCATAATTTTTCAATTTATTTGATTGATTTTTTATTGGTTCCCTCAACCCCACATTCTTATGGATTTTTATTTGACTAAATATTTGTATAATTCACTTAAATATTTTTTTCAGAATGATCCAATGTTTTATACTCATATCCAAAAGATTATTATTCGTACATGGACGATGTGTTTCAATATGAGGAATAACCATGTACATCCTTCACCCCACCCATCTCTTATTATCTTCTTAAACCATCTTCAGGTAATTATGAAAAATTAATATCAATGATGGAATCATTTACCACACACCAGTTATACCAAACTAAAAGGTTAGGATTACTTGGTATTATGGTACAGTAAATTTCAGAGATAATCTTCAATATGGATAATATGGTTGAATTTGAGGTTTTATATTCAAATTATTTTTCAACTAAGGAGGCATGTTATGATGTGGGTCCCACCTATAATCCACTAATGATGTCTAAAAATGAGTTTAATATCTCAAACATTGAATACAGAAATGCATCATGTCATGCTAATAATGAGTTTAATCAGTTATCTACTTACAAACCCTCAGTTTATTATTTACATACTTCAAAGGATGAAAGAAATTATTTTTAGGCTTTTAGTATAACAAAGTGGTAACCTAAGGGGTTGTAGGATGTATGTGATTAGAATAAGGAACAAATCCACCTTTAGCATCTAATGTCCATGGAGTAAGGATGTTGCAAGATGCTGCTCATACCACCTGAAGGTCAAGAAATGTGGCTAAAAGATGAGGGAAATGGACATATGTGGGTTTTTTCATAATAGAATACACATATGCCTTCTTACTAGGGGTAATTACTCTAACCTAAGTTGAGCCAAATACCTAAAACAAAGGAATTTATTGGGAGGCAACACAGCCACTCTCTTCACCCTTTATTTTTTATTATTACTTATTAAATGTCATGTACTTCTCTTCCACATGTCGTATACCACCATTTCTTTTGGACATTTTTGGATAGGAATAAAATGAGGTTACACACTATGTGTCACCTCACACATGGCGTTTACTTATTTTTTCAGTGTATAAAATGATAGTATGTTTTGCATAATTAAGTATTTATTAAGTTAATAAACATGAATGAATCCTATGTTTATGGAAAGTTCATTAGATTGTATCTGAGTCGTCGTCGATTCGAATCACCCCACACCTGCCTTTAGTATAGAATTTATTGTTTTTAATCCCATGATTTAATTAAATATTATGTGTTATGTTTATAAAAGTAAATAAAACCATTTCAAAATAAAATAAAACTGATGGTAGGGATGAATTGGATGGTAGATTCATAGCCCGTGGGTCCAAAATACTTGGTTTTGAGTCCTTTTAGTTAGTTTAGTTCCATACTTTTTCACAAAAATAAAACTGCATGTCATGTATTTTGATATACATCATGTTTCATGATATCGTTATCATTAAAAATGTTTTTTAAAATAATAAGTCACTAGAGGGTGATGTGGGTTGATTGGAAGAGTCATAACCAAGGGTCCAAAAGACACAGGTTTGAACTAAGCTAATCTCCCTACATCATCCAAATCTTCAATAATTAAAACCACACATTTTGTGTTCTTACCTTCACAATGTAATAATATAAATATGATTTTAAGTATTAAAAGTTAATAAAATATATAGTACTACAACCTTTACTCCAGTGGTTGAGGGAAAACATTTGGATCAGCCCGATCACTGGTTTGAATCATGCCCCAAGCACCAGACTGAAGGTTTTAGTTCTCTTTTTCAAATTTTTGAAAACACGGCATGTATTTCTCTAATATACTACAAGTATTGGTTTATGTTCATGTGTGTGTATATATATTAATTTTTAATTTTAAATAAAAATTAATAAATAGTTCATAATAATAACCACATGTTAAATATTTATAATAATATGGTTATTAAAAAAGAGAACCAAATTCATTCTTTATACTTATTGATGGTTAATGAACCCATGTTGTCGAGGGAATATCATGGTGACGGTGACCTTCAAGAGATAATGATAAGGATGCATTTTCATTGATATTTTTTATTAAATATCATGATTTATTAATTAATAATTTAGCCTCTTTTTCAAGCCTTTGAGATTATTTTTTCCATAATTACCAACCTACCCTTAGCCTCTGAAACGTATGAACCTTATTGAAAGACCTTCTTGTTTTTATGATTTAATTTTCAAGTGGATAATTAGAATACTTTCAAGACTATGGATAGAGTTCATATACTTGATATTGAGCATAAATTTAATTTAATTATCTTGAGTGATTAGTGTGTCATTTTATGGTGAGTTAAGTCATTAATTGGAATGTCTATTCATGAAAAGTGGAAAAATTCAACTTTTTAGATGATGAAAGTATTTAATTGAATTATATAGGTGGAATTATTAAAATATATTTGAAATTAAAATATATTTTTTCCATTTTAAAATCATCTGAAATGACTATAATATTTCTATGTATGATTAGTTGAATGATTCAATTTTAGAGTATAGATTCTTCTGAATAGATATTGATATTTAACTTGATCGAAAGAAAATGACTAAGTAGGGAGGAGTTTCATGTACCTAATTTTTGTATATATTCTCATACACTTTATGAAGGGTTAAAACAAGTTTTCACTAGATACAATTTCTTTTATAGATCAAATTCTTTATTTCACTATTTGTGGTGTTTTTCAATTGTTTCCAGTTAATGTCACAAATTGATATTGATCAGACTAAAAATTTACATATACATGGTGTGTAATTTATAAACACATTCCATGTACCCTTACCCAGACATGGTTTTTCCAGCTTGAGTACACACCCATGTAGAAGAACAGAGACAACATGTCATGTACTCATTGTTTACATGTTGTGCACATCCTTTTAAATGTGGTTGGTGGATGATATATCTTCTACACACCACATATATCAGTGAAACGCGATGTGTAACCTAAAAAAATGACCGCTAACACATTAAAATCAATGGGAAGAATGGTTGGCCACCTACCAGTGGAAAATGAGGTAAAAGGTTGTCAACCCAAGTACATGGTGTGTAATTTTGGGTGCATTCCATGTAATAATCTTTCATATAAATAAAGATGTGGGACTTTAAGATCCAGGTTGTACATCCAAGGAGGATTTGTTTCTATTCAATCTCCCCAAAATCCAAATTTGAGTTTTCTTTTTGTTTTACTTTCTGTTTTAGTTTAATTATCCTTTTTCCCCTCTTCTCCTATCATATACATGGTAGGAGTTTATTTTTTTCTCAACCTGCACTTTGTGACCATGATCATAAGAGTCTAGGTTTCAAGTTTTGGGGTTGTAATTAAGATTATTTTTTTGTTGTAACTCCAATTCTAGTGTGTTTATTTTATTATGATTTGTTTCTTATAACAATTTGAATTAACTAAATTCTAGAATCATTGTTGGGGTCATATCAGACCAAGAATGACACCAATAGCGATAACTAAATGAGTTACAGTGGGTTAATCTATGAACATTATGTGAGTACATTTCCACTATTTTAGGGGAGATGAACTCAGAACATATTTTAAGTATTTGATCGTCAGATTAAGTGTTTAACCTTTTAATTACATAATTGATTGTTATTGGACCAAGAAACAAAAATTAAATTTAATACCCATGGTAAAAAATTATCATTAATAGTTTTAATAATAAATAATCACCATTGTAATAAAATCTAAATGAGTTCAAATCCTAGCACTTTTTTCTATATTTTATTTTGTTTTAATTGAATTTTCGAAAAATATATTACATTTTCATCCTTTTCCATTAAATCATTTTTTTTGTATTATTAGTTGAGGCTCTTTGACTTATGCTGATTATTTCTTCTCATCTTTCCCTATGGGATTTACCCCGACAATGGATAGTTACCCCATTAATCAGATTGGAAGGGAAATTTTAAATTTTTCATACCTCACGATGGGCATGGTCACCTATAAACCCTATCTAAGGGAGGAAGGGAACAAAAATAACCTAAGAGGGACAAACTGTCAAGCATAGGGAATATTTATACATTAATACCCCCCATGAGGTACAGTTTAGTAGAAAATTATTGGTACTTATTGGTATCATACTCAGTAATCTGAATAGATAACTATAACTAAAGGTCGGTTAAGTAAAATGTCATTCTAATATATATGGGAAAACACTGTATAGGTTGTTACTGACACCTTAAATAATTAATCCAAATAAAAAATTCCCTATGATGGGTAAAACACATGGGAATAATATCCCTTATTGACCTACAAGGGTCACTGCACCTCTCGTGCATGAGAACTAAGTCATCATCCTCACCATAAAATGTCCAACCATACATCCACATAGCCATCCATCATAAAGATATATATGTGTTTGTGTCATCCCAATTGAGTATAATTCCACCATAAACCTATACAAGAAAACACCATTGAGGTTTTTTTTAATCTTTAAACAATTGGCCTCTATCATAAGAAAAACCACACACTAGCAGGCTTATAACATGTAAATCATATGTGCCAAATATGATGCATGAGATGTAACAACCCAAAATTTTGAATAAATCTTTTTTCCTAATTTTCTGTGTTATTTTATTTTTTATACTTAAAAAAAACTATTCCATTTGATAACATGAGTATAATTAAAATGAGATCGTTGGGTTTTGACTATTATATGACCATTGGTCAATATGACCACTGGAAACTAAATGTTTCGATTATTGTCTCTAAATACAAGTAATCTTGGTTAATTAATATTGAAAGACGATTTGATGGCCTCACCTAGTAGTCTTGGACCAATCGAAGCCCATCTAACAGAACTTGGGAAGGAGGTAGCACCACTGGGCTTTTCTCTAGACTATACCCAAGCCGAACTTCATCGTGTGAAGCTAGAACGGAATCGCCTTCGTGAGAAGTTCAAGATTATATAAATTACTACTCGTGCGATGTTGGATGAGTCTCCCTCAGATTCTATCACCTTAGAACACCTTACACTTAGGTCCTATGCTGGTGTGATAAGGGGCTACATAAGGAGACCGTAACTTCCTTGTGTAATCCTTTGTTTTAAATAAAAATTTTGATTTCTTCTTATGATGAAGTTTATGAATTTTCAAGTGTCCGTATAAATATAGTATGCATATTTTGGTGAATTTTAGAGAAAGGATATTTTAAAAAATGTGTATATAAACCTTAAATAATTAAAAATGTGTAATTATTTTCAAAAAATTGTCTTCTAAAATTATGTTCAGTACGAAATTTAGAGTCTAATAAGATCAACTTAATTTTTGATGAATAGTAAATTATGAATAGTGATTTTATGCTTAGGATTAGTAATGTGACCAAATGGATTAGTAATCTCACTTAAAGAAAGTATTAATATAATCTAGGCACCTTGATTAAGTAATGTGATTCAAGAAAATGGTTAAATAACGGTTTCATAAATTATTAGTCAAGTATTAGTTTTTTCGGATGAATATTGTTTTTTAATTAAAAATTAAATTAAAAATATTTAGAAAATTATTTTTATAAAATGGATTTCATTTTTGAACTCAAGCATCGATATTATGTTAAGGTAATTTTTGGGGATTTTTCTGAAAAAAAATGAATTTTCAGTGAATAGTGTATTTATTTAAAAATTAAATTAAAAATATTTAGAAAATTATTTTTATAAAATGGACTTCATTTTTGAAATCAGAGCATCGATATTTGGTTAAGGTGAAATTTTGGGATTTTTCTGAGAAAGTTGAATTTTTGATGAATAATGAAAATACAGTTTTTAAGTTACGGGTGTTTAATGACATAATTAAATGATGTATTAAGTATGTAATCAATATGGTAGACTTATAAATAGTAAGATAAGGTATGAGGTGTCCCAAGTGGCCAATAACATGGGCAAATACTATGGGAAAGCCCATGGTTTTGCCAAAACCACCAATGAGGTGTCCCTTGGCCATTAATGCCTTACCCCCTCACTTTCCCTATAAATATCAATCCATCCTCTCATCCATTCGACTCCCAACTCTCCCCCAACAAAGCTCTGGTCTCATTACCTCCCAATGAGTCCTCCCAAGGTTCCCCCAAGACCTCAAGGTCCCAACCTTTGAGTTTTAAGAGTTACATTTTAAGGTAAGGGATCCTACTTCTCTCTTTCTTTCCAAGTACTCTCTTTTATGTCATTTCTTTTATAATCCATGTTCTTATATTGGAGGATGTTCTTTTATATTAATTATACTGTAATTTTCATGTTCATATGATGAGATACTCCCTCTTTCTTGCATAAATTATATTTAAGAATGTTTAAGTGGTGTCGTTAGGCTGCCAAATTTTTAAGAGATTCTTCCACCCTTCTCATTTTTCAAGTTCTATTTTCATGTCAAGTCTTTCAAGTTCTTTTTATTATTTTGGGGTATGATATCTATATCTATCATACTTATATTTTATGTTAATATGATGATATACCCTATTTTATCTCTTCAATTCAGTAATTTGAAGTTTTAAGTGGCGTCGTTAGGCTGCCGAATTTTTAAGGGATCTTTCACCCTTCTCGTTTTCAAGATCAATTTTCATGTCAAGTCATTAAAGTTCCTTTTCTTATGTTGGGTTATGATCTCTATATATATAATACCGATCTTTTATGTTCATATGATGAGATACTCTATTTTATCTCATCAATTCATTTTTTTGAAGTTTTAAGTGACGCCGTTAGGCTGCTGAATTTTCATAAGAGAAAACTTATTTTTGTCTTCCTTTAATGTTTTCATTTCATATGGTATATCTTTCAAATTTCATTACCATATTCTTAAATCCTTTATATTTTATCCCCCTACTATTTTATGGATCATTTATGAGTGGGTGACCCATGTCCCTTCTCTTTTCAATGTTTTCTAAAACCCTACAACATAGTTGTTATGCTGCCGAATTTCAGTCTCAAAATGTCTCTCTCTTTTTCTCAAATTCTTTTATTTTATTACATGAATACTCAAAGCTCTTTCTTCTAAAGGGGTATTCACATATATATCAAAATGTTCTATTTTGAATTCTAGTATTTACATACATGAAACCCGCTTTCCTTTTTTGTGGGTTTAAAGTGACATAAAGATCACGTCTTTAAAGTAGTTTTTAAAATGTTATGACTATGAAATGAAACCCATTTATTTTATTCTATATGGGTTTTTTATTAAATTATTGATGATGATATATTTGTCTCACATGATAATAAAGAAAAATTTAAGGGTTCTCCCTGATATCACTCCAATGCATTGGGTAAAGACTTAATCTCTAGAGATGACCATTTTTAACGATGCCTTGGTGAATAACCATGGTAATTTTTAATGACACCTTGGGGATGGACCTTGGTGAAATAGAAATGATTGTCAATATTAAATGTTTTAGCCACATATTCCTGTTATGAAATATGTTATTTTTATTGTAACTCCCCGACCCCAGCTACCCAGAGTCGGTGCATTACTTCGTAACATTGGCATGATCACAAAAGATCAAGTCTCGAAAGACCGATTAGTTTAGTAGCCTTGGAAACACTAGATACATTCGTAAACATTACATTACATCATAAAAATGAAAACTACAATAACATGGTCTCCTTAGTCCATACTCATATCCTCACTGACTATTCTTGCAAGTCAGTCATAATACACTTCTTCACATCCTGGGAAAAATAAAACATTGAAAGGGGTGAGATCAAATGCTCCGTAAGGATAACAATATAGCGGAAACTTTCATAAGAAAACATAAGCATTTAAGGCAATGTATAACTAAAACAAAAGCCTTATTTAACTTGAACTTCAGCATAATATGGAAAAAGTAAAATAAAATAATTCCATTACTTACTCACATGGATATTCTACTAGACGAATAATCACATGAAATATCAATAACCACTTTCATAATGAGGGAATGTATAATGCCAGACATTCTGAAACATTTTGTCAAGGCCTCGGCCAAGATGTCTAAAATGATTAAGGCCTCGGCCAAAACCATAAATCAAATTGGGAAAGGGCCTCGGCCAATTCCACGTCTAGTTGTCTCATGAGACCTACCGATGCATCGAGGAGCTATAGCGGGCTCCACCCGTCACTTATTAAGTCCAATACATTCCTCATATGAATAGGTTTAAACATAACATAAATATTCATATTAAAACTAGCATACGAAATGTCAACAATTTCTCCATAAACTATTGATGGTATAAAAATAACACATCCACAGTCAAATATTTCACAAAATGTTCAATGGAAGTTTTGTATCATAAATCAATTTCAATTAAACTTAAAACCCATCAAAGGATGTTGACATGGATGAAATCAAAGTTTTTTGAGAGAAATATCTCTCTTTTTTGAAATCATTTAAAAGTACCATAATTATAAAATAATACATTTACTTTGAAAATATTCTTATAAACTTGTAAGGGAAGCTTTGACGAAGTTATAATGGTGGAAAATACCCGCACCCGCCGTATAAGTTAAAAAAAACATTCTTACCTTAAATTTGTCAAAAAGGGAAAAAAGTACATTGTTTGGAAAATGACGATAAGATTCCTTTCAAAAACGTAAAGGGTATAAATGAATTTAACCCATTTTCCATTTAATAGTAAAAAAATTTTGACAGACATTTTTAAGAAACATGGATGTGGATGATAACGAGGTCCCAGTAGATAATTATGTATAAACAACCTTGGATAATGAAGAGGTTGTGAAGTAAACCCTTACCTTGTACTTTTCCTTGGTTGGGGTAGGTTAACCTCCTGTATAATGGTGAAATAATTGTTATTAAATTATACAAGAATCATATACATTCATATGATATCATATATGATCTTTTAACATTGCTTTGTTAACAATATCTTAGATTTATCGTTGTTTCGAGTGTTAACTTACTCGTTTTCTTTTATATGTTTTGTTACGTAAGTCGTGTTTTTCATGGATAGGTTGTATCTTATTCATATACAGAATGATATCATGTACTTAAACATTATTTTTAAATCATAAAATGATAATTATACTTGAATGGATACGACGGAGAATGAATCTCATCGCGTTCGTGGAGACGGTAGTCCGTACGTACGCACGAGCGACAATATCATTATTTTGATATTAAAATAATATATAATTGGATAGTATATCATATATACAGAATCATTATAATGTTATATTTATTATTTACATGAATTACATATCATTATTATACCCATCTAAATAATAATATATTGAATAATAATTACACCATGACGTGGAGACGGTAAGCCGTACGAACGCACGTATGGTGACATGTCATTCAAATGATGGGTAGAATACTGAATATGGTTGTTCCATATTTATAATAACATCACAGTATATAGAAGATACTGGAGTTATAATTTTAGAATTGAAATAATAAACAAAGAGGGAGTGGAAGAAGAAAGAAACTTGAAAGAGGGTGATGAAAACGTTACCTCTTCTTCGGGTTCTTCCTTTTGATTTGATCAAAAGAACTCCTTAGGATGGCTTTCTGACTAAAGTAAAGCTTATAGGATGAAGGGAGAGAATTTGGGAGAGTATTTGGGCAGAGGTTGGCCGAGCCAAATGGCTTGAAATTGTGAATGAGGTGGTAGAGGTGGGGGCCTTTTATAAGAGGAGAGGAGGGGCACTCTTGGAAAGTAAGGAAATTTTACATTATTATACAATGATTTTCGGACTCTAAAGGTCCCACACTTATATAATTCGTGGATAAGGTGATAAGGGTTCGAAATATACCCATCCAATAGTCTTTGGACAATTTTAATCCTTGGATTGTACATTATCTTTTCATTTTATTAAAATCGTTAAATAATGAGGTCATCGCTGCATCATAATGATGTCATAAATAATTTAATTTATTTAATGTCTAAAAATTATAAAAAAATACTATTATGTAGGAAATCTTTTTATATTTCCAATGACTATTTATAGTCAAAAATATTACTTGTATAACCCCATGTAAAAATTGTTTTAGTAAAACATTTCATGTTTGTGTCATTTTTTACTTTAACATTAAATAAAAGGTATTTATGTCATTTTCCAACTAAAGTGGCTCCATGGGGTCCCCAAGTTGACCCATGGATTTTCTTGGTCGTACATGGAACATCCAATGAGGGTAGGACATGTGTCAAGCTCGTCTCATATTATTAAAACATTATTTTTACCTTAAACTACATTAATTACCTCTAATCGCGATTAAGAACTTAAAAGTTACTATTCACCAAAAATTATTTTAATCTCATTGAACCACATTTTACTTATTAATGAAAAACATGTATGTTGGATTTTTGAAAATCAAATCACAGAAGTGGTAATATTTCATTTAAATGAAAAATCAGTTATTTAACTACCACTTAGTGGTTTCACTATTCATCAAAAATTGAAGTTTTTCAGAACAATGCCAAAATTTCACCCTAAGCTATAATTGATATTCCGAATTCAAAAATGATGTCTATTTTACAAAATTCCAAACATATAAGTTTCATTAATTAATTTTATAATTAATTCCCGCTGTCATAACAAATAGTGTGTTTTTAAGAAACAATTTATAACAAAAGATTGGCAATTGTTTATGTCCAATTTCAATGTTAAATTAATTATAATGACCACCATTGGATAAAATGGTAAAAATATATTCTAATTATACTTTAAAACCACTAAATAGTATAATTTATCACTATAAATTATTTTGATTAAAAAAGTTGTTTTTAAGTATTTTTCACTATTCATAAAAAATTAGAAGTTCTCAGAAAAATACCAAAAATTCAACATAGGCTAATTTTGATATTCCGAATCCAAAAATGAAGTCCATTTTGAAATATAAAATTTCTATAATTTTAAAAAGTGGTTATTACTATTCATAACGGCTACTTTGATTAGTCGCGGTGTTTTAGAACTCGAAGTTGCGTACAATGCAAGCTATTGTATTATTGAATGAGAAGCGTATTGTGGAAGCTCGGGGTGTTACATTTATTATGATATGCCTCATGATTTATTTCTCATGCCTTAAAGTTCTTTTTCATGACATTGTTGATGTATCTCAAGTTCACATGTTAAATGTTTCCCCTTGTTTCCCTTACTAGGCCTTCTGCTCACCCTTTCTTTTGATGTATGTCCATAGGTTATGAGATGCAGTAATGAACCTAGGATAAACATAAGGAGAATCATTTCAAGTGTTTAAGAAGAATGTTTTATGTTTTCATGTTTTAAGTTCCTGGTTTCCAAGGCACTAAACCTTAAAGATCCTCGATTTTGTAAAATATAATGGAAGTTTATGTGATAAAAATGAGGGATGCTATAGTTGGTATCAAAGGATGGTTTAGTTATTTATGGAAATTAGTATACGAAAACTTTAGGAAGAACCCTATAGAAAAGTTTAAATATAGGAAATCTTCTTGGTATTTTGGTGAGTATTGAGTAAGGGGTTTCCAAGAAAATACATCCTTGTCTGGATACGAGCAGGTAGAGGTGGCTCTGGCACAGATGTACATAAGGGTAAAACTCAAAAATACCGCTTTGAGCTAGACTCAAACGGGAACTGGTACACGAAAACGGGCATTTCAACACTCTTGGTTATGACACTCCCAGGGGATATGCTTTGGTAAATTCATAATCTTAGTATGAACCATTATTAAAGGAAAAAAGATAAAATAAAATAAAGATTCACATAAGAATATATGATCACGTATAACCTAGATTGGGACCTAGGGGATCACAAGTTAGGATATACTTTTCTTCTATTAGTTTATCCTTCTATGCTTTAAGTTTCCTTTTCATGATTATTGGCTAAGTATTTAAGTTCCCTAATTATACGTTCTTTTCTTAGTTAATGGAGGGAAATGGAAGATCATGTCCCAACAACCAATGTGATAGGAAATGTGACAATTTCCCTATTAATGTGACATATATGATGAAAGATCAAGTTGAACATATTGTGATTATGTCAAACCAGCTATCAAAAATCACAATTAATAATTGGTACCTAGTTGAATGCCCAAATTCATCAAGGAAGAAGAAGACAAAGTCTCAAGGATGTTCATCTGATAATGTTGATAAGGGAATGAAGACCCAATTTCTCTTTTGCAAAAAGTGTGGGAAGAGGCACTAAGGAGAATGTCACAAAGGAACCGGGAGATGTTTTAAGTGTGGGATGATAGGGCATAAAGTAGCCAATTGCTTTAAAAAATGGATAATGTGATGAATGGAGATAAGGTTTGATCTAATTTACCTTATACATTTCGATGTCGTAAATGTGGAGAAGTTAGACATTATCCAAGGAAATTCTCTCTTGGAATGGATGAGAAGCATGATGAGCATCAACAATCTTAGAGGACAAGGGAACAATGCAAGTTCTATGCTGAGATAGATCATGATGACTGAAGTACATGTAACTTCTTCGCAATAATTTTCTATGTCATATTGTATTTTAGTTCGTGCCCTATGAGCATATATTTTATGTTTTATAAGATCATAAAGTCACTACCTAAGATGATTTTATATCATTAAAGAAAAAAATCTATTGTTATGTACCACATGTTGATGTAGTGAAGCTGCTCTTCTTAAAAAAAGGTGATTAGGGGATTAAAAGATTATTATTATTTTGGAAGATGTTCACTATTTTGGGAACCCTATTTGATCGAGGTAAATAGATTATTACGGTATTTTCTTTGAGGAGTAAAGGTTGACTTATATTTCTAAGAATCGATGAATTTAAGGCATACTTATAGTAATTTAGGTTACATATGGAAATGATTAACCTATCTTGGGGAAAATGTGATTAGGTTAGTTACTTTTGTTATAAGAGTGGTTGATGTTGTTTAAAGATGAATGATAAAGTCTATCTTGGAAGACTATGTTATGAGATCGTTCTTATAATTGGGTTTCAATCTTAGTTTGGTTTATCTTGAGGAATTTTAAGGACAGATATTTATGGAATGGTCTATGATGAACTTTGGGTAGTACCATGGAATTAAAGATTTAAAAGTAGTTTCCCCTCCTATGGGATTCTTTCTTTTTGAAGAGTTGTTTTATCTTACCCTTTCTGTTTTTGGGATAATGTTTAAAGATAGAAGAAATTGATAGTTAATATTTTTTGGATTATGTGACTCTCAAGAATATGATTCTTGTGTTTTGATGAGACCAAGTGTTTTTGAATGCTCATCGTTTGGAGAAAAGATTGGTTTTGGTAGAAACTTATTAAAGGATGAAACTCTACTTGAAGGTAGGTATATTTCCTTATGTTTTTGTTCTATGTAGTAAATCAATTCCTCAAAATTATGAAAAGGAACGTAAAACAAAAACGTTATTGGTTTACGTTTCCTACTAGGTAATCACAGACTGTTTACACGCATCATAAGTTTGTGATTTTCTCATGGTTAACTTTCTCATAATCATGTTTTCTATCACTCTCCCTCAGAACTTGACCCTTTGTTTTCTCCTCCATGTCCATGTTTTCCTACATGGAATCCTAGTGTGGGTTAACTCGGGTGACCTTTGTAATTCCCTTTCTTTCTTTTAAAGTAATAGTTTTACTGACTTCTTTTCTGATGGGGGACTTTCAATGAAATTTCAAAACCCAATTTTAAAAATTGCGAGGATGCAATTTCTTAAGGGGGGAAGATTGTAACGACCCAAAATTTTGAATAAATCTTGTTTCCTAATTTTGTGTGTTATTTTATTTTTTATACTCAAAAAAATGGTTTCATTTGATAACACGAGTATAATTAAAATGATACCGTTGGGTTTTGACTGTTTTATGACCATTGGTCAATATGACCACTGGAAACTAAACGTTTCGATTATTGTATCTAAATACAAGTAATCTTGGTTAATTAATATAGAAAGAAGATTTGATGGCCTCACCTAGTAGTCTTGGACCAATCGAAGCCCATCTAACAAAACTTTGGAAGGAGGTAGCACCACTGGGCTTTGCTCTGGACCAAACCCAAGCTGAACTTTATTGTGTGAAGCTAGAACGGAATCGCCTTCGTGAGAAGTTCAAACTAATATAAATTACTACTCGTGAAATGTTGGTCAATCCTCCCTCAGATTCTCTCACCTTGGCACACCTTACACCTAGGTCCTATACTGGTGTGATAAGGGGCTATGTAAGGAGACTGTAACTGCCTTGTGTAATCCTTTGTTTTAAATAAAAATTTTCATTTCTTCTTATGATGAATTTTATGAATTTTAAAATGTCCCAATAAATATAGTATGCATATTTTTGTGAATTTTAGAGAAAGGATATTTTAAAAAATGTTTATGTAAACCTTAAATAATTAAAAATGTATAATGATTTTCAAAAAATGGTCTTCTACAATTATGTTTAGTACCAAATTTAGAGTCTAATAAGATCAACTTAATTTTTGATGAATAGTAAATTATGAATAGTGATTTTATGCTTAGGATTAGTAATGTGGCCAAATGGATTAGTAATATCACTTAAATAAAGTATTAATATAATCTAGGCACCTTGATTACATAATGTGATTCAATAAAATTGTTAAATAACGGTTTCATAAATTATTATTCAAGTATTAGTTTTTATGGGTGAATAGTGTTTTTAAATTAAATATTAAATTAAAAATATTTAGAAAATTATTTTTATAAAATGGATTTCATTTTTGAACTTAGAGCATCGATATTATGTTAAGGTAATTTTTGGGGATTTTTCGGAAAAAAAATGAATTTTCTGTGAATAGTGTATTTATTTAAAAATTAAATTAAAAATATTTAGAAAATTATTTTTATAAAATGGATTTCATTTTTGAAATCAGAGCATTGATATTTAGTTAAGGTGAAATTTTGGGATTTTTCTGAGAAAGTTGAATTTTCGATGAATAGTGAAAATACAGTTTTTAAGTTACGGGTGTTTAATGACATAATTAAATGATGTATTAAGTATGTAATCAATATTTTCGACTTATGAATAGTAAGATAAGGTATTAGGTCTCCCAAGTGTCCAATACCATGGGCCAATACCATGGGAAAGCCCATGGTTTTGCCAAAACAACCAATGAGGTGTCCCTTGGCCATTAATGTCTTGTCCCCTCACTTTCCCTATAAATATCAGGCCATCCTCTCATCCATTCGACTCCCAACTCTCCCCCAACGAAGCTATGGTCTCATTACCTCCCAAGGAGTCCTCCCAAGGTTCCCCCAATCCCTCATGGTCCCAACCTTTGAGTTTTAAGAGTTGCGTTTTAAGGTAAGGGATCCTACTTCTCTCTTTCTTTCCAAGTATCTCTTTTATGTCATTTATTTTTATTCTCCATGTTATTATGTTGGAGTATGTTATTTTATATTAATTATACTGTTATTTTCATGTTCATATGATGAGAGATCCCCTCTTTCTCTCATCAATTCGTTTTAATAATGTTTAAGTGGCGTCGTTAGGCTACCGAATTTTTAAGAGATTCTTCCACCCTTCTCGTTTTTCAAGTTCGATTTTCATGTCAAGTCTTTCAAGTTATTTTTATTATTTTGGGGTATGATCTCTATATATATCATACTGATAGTTTATGTTAATATGATTAGATACCCTATTTGATCTCTTCAATTCAGTATTTTGAAGTTTTAAGTGGCGCTGTTAGGCTGCCGAATTTTTAAGGGATCTTTCACCCTTCTCGTTTTCAAGATCAATTTTCATGTCAAGTCTTTAAAGTTACTTTTCTTATGTTGGGGTATGATCTCTATATCTATCATACTGATATTTTATGTTCATATTATGAGATATCCTATTTGATATCATCAATTCATTTTTTGAAGTTTTAAGTGACGTCGTTAGGCTGCCGAATTTTCAAAAGATAAAACTTATTTTTGTCTTCCTTAAATGTTTTCATTTCATATGGTATATCTTTAAAATTTCATTTCCATGTTCTTAAATAATTTATATTCTGTCCCCCTAATATTTTATGGATCATTTATGAGTGGGTGACCCATGTCCCCTCTCTTTTCAATGTTTTCTAAAACCCTACAACATAGTCGTTATGCTGTCAGATTTCCGTCTCAAAATATCTCTCTCTTTTTCTCAAATTATTTTATTTTATTATGTGAATATACAAAGATCTTTATTCAAAATTGGTATTCACATATATATCAAAATGTTCTATTTTAAATTCTGGGATTTATATACATGAAACCCGCTTTCCTTTTTCGTGGGTTTAAAGTGACATAAAGATCACGTCTTCAAAGTAGTTTTTAAAATGTTATGACTATGAAATGAAACCCATTTATTTTATGCTATATGGGTTGTTTATGAAATGATTGATGATTATATATATGGATCACATGATAATAAAGGAAAATTTAAGGTTTCACCCTGATAGCGCTCCAATGCATTGGGTAAAGACTTAATCTCTAGAGATGACCATTTTTAACGACGCCTTGGTGAATAACCTTGGTAATTTTTAATGACACCTTGGGGATGGACCTTGGTGAAACGGAAATTATTTTCAATATTAAAAGTTGTAGCCACATATTCAAGTTATGAAATACGTTATTTTTATTATTATATGCCTCATGATTTCTTTCTCATGCCTTAAAGTTCTTTTTCATGACATTGTTGATGTATCTCAAGTTCACATGTTAAATGTTTCCCATTGTTTCCCTTACTGGGCCTTCTGTTCACCCTTTCTTTTGATGTATGTCCCTAGGTTATGAGATGTAGTAATGAACCTAGTATGAACATAAGGAGAATCCTTTAAATTGTTTAAGAAGATTTTTTTATGTTTTCATGTTTTAAGTTCCTGGTTTCCATGACACTAAACCTTAAAGATCCTCGGTTTTGTAAAATGTAATGAATGTTTATGTGGTAAAAAGGTGGGACGCTTTATGAGACACCTCTATACATTTCCGTACAAGAGTTAAAATAAATCAATGGCCTCTTTAAAATGGGACAAGATCCATAAATTCATAAAAAAAATAATAAAATACACACAATATGTGGTTTTCTCAAAGTGAAAGGCATATAATTCTATAACCTCACATATCAGAATAGTAATACTATATCCCTAGAAATGGGGAATTCCAATCAGAAAAAGTGTTATAGATGAACCAATCTGATATCCATCACAAGTTATGAAACATTCTTAATACTCTTATCAATCATATCCCAAATAGTAATACAACAGGAAAATAATCATCTCTAATACCAATTTGTAATGTCCCACCTTGAGAACCACTAAACTGGTGCCCTAAGCTAGTTCTCCACAAGGCCTCAAGTGTGCCTCCCCATATGCAAGAGGCTTCTGACTAGAATTGAGGGTCTAAAGGTGGTATTTTTGGGAGATTATACCCTCATATCAGAGTAAAAAATACATAAATAACCAGATATTATCCATAGAATAAAAACACAGAGTGTAGAAAAAGTAAATACAATAAAATAAAATCATGTTGTAATAGTAAATAAAATTCTATAAAATGAAGAATATCCATGTCATTCATAAAACCTTGGTCACCCATTGGGTTGACCATACATATAGGAGTACATAAAAGAAACTAAAATAAAAGTATAGGGATCTATGTATCTACTACTAAATCTGAGTTAGATCACATACCCAGTCTCCAAGACATTATCTAGATTATCTAGCCTAGTAAAAAATATCCATACAATCATATCCACTTGATCATGAAAACCTTGTCCACAACCTTGTTCATCATGAAATATATTCTCAACATAAAAAATAAAATGTATGTTTTACATGCACACCAAGGTGCACATACATAGGTGATAAATAATATCAGTACACTACCCCAAAGTTAAAACTATAAATTTAAGATCATAAGTGCAATATCATGAAATATTCATAGCCTAGCTAAAACTCATTTTTAAATGATAAGACAATGATAACACAAATATAAACATAGTTGATCCTTAGATCTATAATACCAATTGACCATATCTTCTTATACCAAATTTGGAATTTCCCTAGGATTATACCATCACATGTATATATATATATATATATATATATTCCTATACACACACACATGTGTGTGTGTATTAATGAAAATAACATTGACCCGTGACATCACAATAAGGTTTACATGAATAATATCATCATAAATTCAATCCATAGTCAATCCTAGTATCCAAGATCTGATACATCCTATGACTAGGGTTGTGATATGGTTATCGTACCACTCAAGACATATATCATTAAGTTGATCCAAGGGTCCATAATCTTGATCAATAATACCTAATTCATACATCTCCATAATGTCTTTGTGCAAGCTACATCACCATAGGGGGATACATGTCCTAGACCTGGGTTCACCTGTACTCATCTATGATAACTAAGATGAAGAAAATTAGGTTTGAAATGAACATCCTACCAATTGTTAATTGAGATAGATTTTATACTACTCAATCCATGTGTAATCCAATTTGATGTCTAATTCCTAAGTCCTGGTCCATAGGAAATCATGACAATGAAACCTAGATAATCCCTAAGGGGATGACCCTTAGGTAATATGTAAGGAATGCTCTCCTAATTTGTTATAACAATACATTATCATTAAATAACTTTCTCAATATCCTCATCAACAATAAGGTCTATGTGATACTATAATGGTACATCCACCAATCCAATGGAGTAACCTAGGCATTATATGAGGAGATCAAGTCTATCCTTGAGGAGATCATCAAAATTACACTTCTTTATGGAAATGTGCCCACCCAAAAATACTTGGTATCCTCTAGAATGATACAAGACTATCCATTCATTGAGTGACATGGTATAATAATGTTTTGAGACACTCTTAGAGACTTACCTCTTTATCCCTAATCAGGGAGGAATCCCAGTTATAAATGGGACATCCAATTATAGTAGCAATACCATTAAATCAATAGGAAACACAACCTAGATCCCAGGAAGTGTTTATAAAAATACCAATAGAACAAGTCTTGGAAACTAGATTCTACGTAGTACATATGTTAATTCTAAATAGTAAGGCTCAATATCCATATTTCAGGTAGTACGTATGGAAATCATAAAATAGAAAGGATCAATAGATAGATCCCAGGAAGTACATTTAGGTATCATGATAAAAAAATATTCAACAAAAAGGGCACACATCTGGGTCCTAGTAAGTATGTTTGGGCATCCCAATAAAAATATTTGATAAAAATATCATAATTTAAACCCAAATAATTACAATTAGGCATCCCAATAATGATAATATATTGCATATAATTTGGAAAATTGGCCAAAAACCATAAAATCACCTCGGGCTATCATAGTTTCATCAACAGTAACCATGTGAATGCATAAATAAAGAGTGAGGGTATCTGAATGCATAAACCTACAACTGTTTCCATAGCCTCATAAGATTACAAGTTCAGTACTGGGTCTAAGGTAAAACCCACTAACATTTCTACCCAAACCCACATCACACTAGCTCAGGGTCATTCAAACACAAGGTCCCCCACTGGGTATCTAAAGTCAAAATATTAGAGAGGAATTTTACTTGGTATCCTCAAATTCAATACATAAGAGAAGGAAACCCTCTTGGGAACCTTGAAAACTTTAATCTACTAGATGAATCCTACAATGGATCCTTATAATGATTAAGAAAGTAGAGGGATCTTATAAGGGATTACCTAGGTCACCATATAAGAGAAGGCATCCCATAAGGGACCCTCAGTAATAGTAAGTAAGGTAGATTCATCCTACACGGGATCTTAGGAAACAAATTATCTTATGTCCCCCTAGGCCATAAGGGCACATATATTATAGGATACATCCTTAAATGAATATCTATGAAGTATTAATCAATATAAATAACTCATGGTTCATCTCAGATCAAGGGTCTCATTCTCGTGAGATAGATTGATTCAATCATCATAGGAAAAACCTCTCTATTTAGTAAAACTCCTAAACACTACCAAGGATTCCTTAAATAACCTCAAGGGTAGAACCATCAATAACTACATATAAAAATTCTCAAAATGTACAATTCATGATTCCAATTATGACTCTGGGACTTAAAGGTATGAAAAGCCTCAAAAGGGTAGCAAGGGTGAAGCACATAGCATATATACCCTGGTGCACAGTGTGTACCCTCAAACCTCCTCTCGGGCATGTACTTCAGCCAAAAATGTTGTATCAAAGCCCATATGCATGGAATGTAAGATAGGTACACAATGTGTACCCTACACAAGGAACCTACCTATGTACCTCACATGTCCTGGCCATATATATAGCCTGGTGGTGTAATTTTACATGACTTTTAAACCACATGGGGTCTATTAATATACCCTAAATGGGGTATAGATCCATGTATTCTTCCGGGTTATGTACTTCTACATGGTTTTCATCCCACATGGGGTTTGTTCATATACTTTATATGGCCATGTGCCCCAGCAAGGGTTGTCTGGATGGGTACTTAGCTACACAATTGATTCCTAATTCACAGTATGCATACTCAATACATAGCATGCGATTATAAAAGGTCATATTCCCCAAAAAGAAAGAACACACAGTGTGTGCTTCTACACTACACACCATGTGATCGGGATTTCTAAATGAGAAACCCTTAAAATTGGCCCAAAACCCTCATTCTCTTCTTAAAAGGTATTGATCAACCCAGTAGGGATACTAATTAGTGATAATAAGGCTATAAATCATGAAAATTGTAAATTTATAGGAATTTATGGTAAACCTAAAACATTTACTACCATTGGGAGGAATCCACCAAAGCTTCACCCAATGTCGCAATCCACATATGTTGCATGATGATTTGGATCCTCTAAAGCTCTGTGTAAATGCCTCTCCTCTTATCCCCCCTCCCCTATCTCTCTCCCTTTTTATATCTCATTTGTCTAAAAGAGAATCCACGAGACCATACACAAGAATCCAAGGGAAGGAGGATAAAAGAATAGAGTAAAAAAAGGAAGAAAAGGAAAAGAAAAAAGAAAAAGGGGCCCATCCCTAGTGCCCAACATGAGTTCATGCATCATCTCGGAAAACTCTTGATTCTGTACTCAACAGTTAAGACTAAATCTCAATATGATGCTCCATTAAAAATATATAACTGAATGAATAGGTGTGAATAAATTAATATTTAATTAAATAGTTATTAATTATTAATTATCCCATGAAAATATGAATGTCTTGGAATTCCGCAAAAATAATGTCTTAGGGTAAAAACCTAATTTAAAAACCAATAAAGTGGTTAAAAGAATTATTCGGAGGTTATATGATTAGGTAAATTGACCCTTTTACCCCATACAAGCATCTAAAATAAAAAAAATCAAGTTTCTGCTCAAATTTCTAGTCTAGAAAAATATGGGTCCTTACAACAGACCATCAAATAAGAATTTTATGGCTAGTTCACAAACCATTTTTCTTGATAGTGATCACATATTCAAAATAGTTAGCAGTAACATGATAGGCTTCGATGAAGTTCAGAATCAAGATATATAAGAGTTAAAATAGGAACAGATTCCACAAAGCCTTATGGAAGAGGATGTTTTAGAAACACAATTACTGTGTAGGATTATGAGATAGGTTTATTGACCTGAAAGATATTTTTTTCTAATCACTAAGGATTGTGACACATTATTAGTTGATAATAATGAATCTATATCTTATAAGGAAATGGTAAATGGAATAGAAGATGCTAAATGGAAATATTCCATGAATTTTTAGATGGATTAAATGAACTAAAACCATGTATTGATTTTGGTAGATCCTCCAATGGATGTAAACCCCACTGAGTTCAAATGGGTTTTCAAGAACAAAATGGAAATTAATAGACAATTTAACACCTTATAAGAAAATAATGGTTGTAAAAAGGTTTAAATAACATCAAATAATATACTAAAATAAATCCTTTTCACTAATTTCTATATTAAAATCCATTAGAATTATAATTTTAATAGTAGCATAATATGAATATGATACATGAAATATGGATATAAAAATAGATTTACTTAATGAAAAACCTTACAAATATGTCTATATAACACAACTATAAGAGGTTATGGCTCTAAAGGATGATAATAAGTAGTAAAAATTGTAGATTTTTATTTATATATTAAAGAAAACATGTATTTCATGGAACATTCACTTTGATGAATCCATAACTAAATTTGGTTTCATAAAGAATGAATATGATCCTTGTGTCTAAAATGGTATAGTGGGAGAGTGATCATTTTTCTAATACTATATATTTATGTAATATTACTTATTGGAAATTATATATTATTCATACAATCTGTTAAGATGTGGTTGAACACATGTTTATCCGTGAAGTACTTAAATGAAACAGCATACATTCTTGGGATAAAAATTTATGATGATAGTTCTAAGAGGCTGCCTGGACTAAGTAAAGGTATATACATTGACAAGATACTAGAGAGATTTAGTATAGAATAATCAAAGAGAGGATTATTGCCTATGTCACATGGCATACACCAATCCGAGAAAATGTGTCCTCAAGCACAGGATGTGAGACTTGGGATGATAAGGATCTCATAGACATCGGTAATATGGTCAGTCATGTATGTTATGGTATGAACTATACTATATGTTATGTAAGACTTCATCATAAAAGGAATATAGTTGGAAAATACAAGATACCACCATTGGATGGATGTCAGGACTATCCTAAAGTATTTAAGGATTACTAAGGATATATTCCCAGTTTGTGTGGGAGATGCAGTACCAGTCATCAAGGGATATATAGAATCTAGTTTCAATATAGATAAAGATTATCTCAAATCAAAATCAGGATATCTATTCATCCTCACTAGAGGATCTATGAGCTAAAAGAGTTCAAATAAATCAATGTTTGATGATTCTACAGTAGATTCTGAGAATATTGTGGCTTCTTATGCAACTAAAAAATTAGTCTATATACACAAATTCATCCAATAGATAGATATGTTACCTAATAGTAAAGATTATAACACATTTCACTATGATAATACTGTAATGGTGGATCTTGATAAGGAACAAAGGTCACATTAGCGGATGAGGCACATACTTCAGAAGAATCATCACTTGAGATATTTTTTATAGATAGGTGAGGTCACAGTGAGTGGAGTATCCATGAAGGGAAACATTTAAAACCCATTTAATAAATCACTATCTTAGTAGATTCATGACTATCATGTGAGTTCTATCAGACTTAAGGTCTATAACAATTGTCTCTAGTGAAAGTGGGAGTTTTTTGTGTTTATTCCCTATAAACAACTATTTTTTACTTAATATTTCCTATTAATATTTTCAAATACGTGAGTTTTAATGAAATATATTATCATGTGATGATAAAATATATACATTTCATTAACATGATAATGTTCAAGAGATATTTGTCACATCGAAAGGGCATAGAAGTTCCCCACTATGACAGGATCCTTTAAGTGTTATGATATATTCCTAAATATATTGCCACAATCAAGATAACATTATGTGATGGGACACATAGTATATTTACTATTAGGTGTTGGATAATCTTAAGAAAATGAGACTTCATATCATGAAGTTCTAACTATATAATCTTCAATATGGTATATTATGAGGGAAAACTTGGTAGTATGAATTACACATGTTATGTTCCATTGGATATTTCATTCTATGGATTTTTTTAATGATCCTTATACTCTAATATTATTATTAATATATATCATAACTCACGTACTTTGATATATTATCCAAAATCATGGCGTCATATGTTTGTGATGCAGTGGGATACATTGGGTACATCATGAATGATATGTTATTAATTAATATGGTGAGAAAGTATTTGGTCAATCCATATTTATGAAATTTTATATCTTGTCCCCTTGATTAGTACAAATTGTCCAATTAAAAAACATGTTCATGGTGTATTGATAGGTTCGTTTAAGATAATAATAAAATTTATTTCAATTATATAGGTTGTTGAAAAGAGTATGCAACATGATCGATGAGATATCGGGACAAAGTGATTATATTACATAGTAAACATTTGTATGTGGATTCCAGCACTATGACATTAACTTCTTCCTCTATGGGTGCCTCTTCATGTTACTAGACACTGATATTGGACTTTAGGAGAGATCCCCTAAGGTCACTAAGGAAGAGGCCTATAGGGTCACACACTTTGTATATCCTTCAATCTCGGCTAAATTCTATTTGAGGTTAATAGTTGGAATAAATAATAATCTCAAGACAAAGGAATAATATTTATTAAGTAATTTACAGATCCTAAATATTTTTTCACTAGTTATATTCATTTTAGGATATGTATGTGTGTGTTTATTTGGTAGAGAGAGAGATGAATATTAAATAAATATTTATTCACAATACCATTTAATAGAGTATTTTTTTTATCTCTTATTTTACTCACAAGGTAATAAACAGTACTTATTCATTTATTAAATAAATATTTAATTATTTATGTGAATATTATAATAAATATTTATTCACAAGATAGTGAATATAATATTTATTTATTTATCAAATGAGTAATATATTATTATTTAAAGGTTTGATAAATATTGAGGAGGATTTTTGGTCCAAGAAGGGTTCAATGAAGAGAATGATATATGCATTATATATCATTAATTAAATATCAACTTATTGGTTTAATAAAATAATATTTATCGATACATGATTTAGTTCATACTGTGAAATAGTAAAATTATTATAATTATTATCATCATGGGTAATATGTGGAGTTTAATATTTGATAAGGGCCTTATATGTAATTGTCAATTTTAAACCCTGACTCTATATATTCAGCTCTTATATCATTTTCTAGGGGTGGAGAATTATTGTCTATGCACAAAAATTCTTTACCAAGATCTCTCTCTCAAGAATGAATAATTATCAAGGATTTCTTTTCACAAGATCAATAGATTCCTCCACTTCCTCCACCCTCTAAAGACCAATTGATAAGAGAGGCAATCCTCAAACTTGGGGGATTGTATTATTATTAACACAAAATATGCATTGTGCTCGGTCTTCATTCTATCACTTGGAGATCCATTGCTGATGTTCTGAGATCAAGGAGAATGTGTGTATCACCACTAGAGGGGTTATACTTTTTAATCTTATAGCACAGAAACAGTGCAACTAGAACGGTGTTCAAATAATCAACATCTTCATTGAAGAAAGATCTCAGGGTCAAGGTATTTTCTTCATGGTTAAATTAATTATAAATTTAACATAAAAAATTATTTCTCTTGGTTTTAGGATTCTATCATTATAATTATTTAGATATAATCATGATACATGTTTTTATAATACATTTTATTATGATTTATTCATTATATTTCATGGAAAACCATTGTCAGACATGGCTCAATTATCCTTTGTTGCACCTAGTACCTTCAGGTGAGTAATTGGTATAAGTCTAAAAAAGATCAGAATTTCATTGGTTTTTCTTACCATTTTTCTATGATAACTAATAATATTATAATCAATTTATATTTATTAAAAAAATCATAAATGAAATAATTTTAATTTCCTTATTAGTCTCTTTCTAGTTTATCAGGCCTCAAAATACCTCACCATTGTACTTGAAATGTCTTGTCACGCGGGCATTCTAATGGAAAGGATCTATATTTTCCTTTTAATAACCCAGAAAAGGGTCTAATAAATTACTCTAAGGTACTTAGTTAAGTGGAATTTTAGACTTTTATCTCACAACACATTGATCCTTTGAGTGGCTCCTCAATCATGAAATCCTAAATTGAAATTAATCAATACTCCAATCCAAGTTACACTTATTATCTTAAGGGATACTCCTCTTGATGTCACCTTGGTTAATTCAACCCAAAACCTTTATTATAAATTCTCAATAAAATTAATTTTCTAGATATGTTACAAACCAACACTTAGTTTTATGGTTCCATTATTAATCAATTAGTGGAGTATTTTATGATTAAATATTTTCTTTAGGTATTTTGTTTATTATGTATAAATTTCTATATTTTATCCTTTACATATCTTGTTAATATTATGTGGATTTTACATAATTAATTAACCATATGTTGATAAAATATTTATGCATAATCTATTTATTTTACATTATATTTCACGTATTATTATCTTATTTAATTTATGTTATTTCATTCAAGAAGATATAATCATGCATCACATAAAAAAATATAACCATTCACTTAGAAAAAATAAAATAAATAAAGTGACTTGATCATGATCTTTCTAATTATTGATTTATTGAGAAGATTATGAATCAACCTATTACCCTAGGGGAACAACTCATCAAGTCGAGCTTGGATTAAGTTACAACATTCCTTCATAAACCATTGTATCTTCTTGGTTGGTTTCACCTCATCTCTAGTTTTAAACAGACTCTTCTCCTTAGATATCCATATTTTATAGGTTTTCTTCACACATGGGTGAGGGGAACCAGGGGTAAGATCTATATAAAATAATCAATAGACACAAATGTCATAATAATAAAGGTTGGATGGATGACTCGCAAGTCATCAGATTTAATTTAATAAAATATTATTATATATATAAACTCATGAAATAATATTAAATTAAATAGAAACCCAACACATACATAGGATGATAAAATCTCATGATCAGTCACATACATTCAATAACACCACATTCATATAAGCTATCATACATGTCTAATATCTTAATTAATTAAGATAAATTTACCTTGAATTGATAACTAATGTTATTTTTAATTAATTATTTATTTATTTTAATTATTATACAAGATGTCCCAATGATACATAAGATACTCATCCAATATAATTTTTAAATAAATTAAATTAATTAATTTTATTTAAAATTAGTTAATTAGGTTGTTTGCATGGAGGAAACACAATGTGTGCCCACCTGAACTACATGGTTTATTTTGTGCTCGAGTATAGTGTATTTGTATGGCATGTATTGTACATGGAGTTTCATGTATTTACATGGTGTGTAGTTATGCATGTCAAGTCGAGTAGTCGTCTCGACATGTCACATAGAATGCGTTAATCTGCAAAATTTTTACCACTTCAAATACTTGTTCAATGTACATAGTGTCTACCACCGCCACATAGTGTATAGATTCAAAATTTCACAAAATTAATTGGAAATTTAATATTCTTTATAACCATGTCCATAGTGTGTATTCTAGCAGCATACTATATTGTTTGTTTTTATTTTTATAATTAATATTATTATATATGATCTATTTTACTTGATGTACATCCTTTATAGATGTGTACTCTTTTTAAATGAGTACAAATTACATGAAGCGTGCACCGGATACACAGCATGTAGCTCCCTTATGTCTATCCTACATTACATTCCTAGGGACTCATCATGTAATATAGAAATATAATATTGTGTTACACCGAATGTATTCTAGCTACACGTCATTTAATATAACTAGATTTGTGTCTTCTTATTGGTAACCAAAATGTAGTGTATTTATTTATTACATACTATATTCAATAACCACATGACCATCACATTGTGTGTCATTGTAAAATGTGTATTTTAGTTACATGGTTTTTAACATTGTAAGATATGTACCACTGATGATTAATAGGTACCGTAATTAATTTTTAATTACACGTCATATAAAGACCTCCCACATGTCTATTCGTGATTGGAACAAATGTTTCAGCATGTGGTTAAACTTGACTACATTGTGTGTAATTAGGCTACACAATATGTAATCGCATCAGTCAGCTAGGATTCCAAACACCTCTAAATGGTATCTCCTTACATCCTTCACCTGTTCATGGATTTTTCTTGGCCATATGATAGTGAATGAAAGCATTATCTCAAAATTGTGGATTATGAATGGTAATTGGAATGAAACAATAACAAAAATATTTTTATATAAATCAACCAATATTTAAATAACTGCACATTTGAATGTGATCACACTGATACAACTTAAAAGTTTCAAGCATAGTGGAAGACAATCGGGCCCAATCCCAATGATGTTTTTTCATTAGATTTAATATATAATCCATATGAACATGGTAGTAAATCATCATATTAAATGAATATAATCAAATAAACTATATAAATGGAATCCCATAACATGGAGAAGATCTTTTCACATTAAATTTATAATTAATTTAAAAATAAGAATTACCTCAGTCTTGAGGTTATTTCATCTATGAAGATTTTAATTGTTCAAACTCTATTCAAGATATATATTGTTGTGCTAAGAGTATCCAAAGTAGAATCCCTCTAGTGGTGATCCAAATGTGCTCCTAGATCTCTAAATGACACTGATGAAACTTCATATATTATAATGGTTGATTCAATCACCATTCATTGTTCATGATGGTAACAACACAATCCTTCAAGTTGGGGATTGTCTCTCTAGTTCTCTCAAAATTGAGATATATAAGGTATGTGGAGAAAATATCTCCATCCAGAGTGGAACCCTGGGTAAATTAGATTCTAAGATAATTCTATAATAATAGGATACGGTGTAAAAAAACAAAACAAATCTCACCCAATAGAAGTGATATAACCAGGTATATATAGAGCTAGGTTTAGAGCATTGGTAATTTAATA
Organism: Viscum album; assembly: GCA_963277665.1. Taxonomy (NCBI): domain Eukaryota; kingdom Viridiplantae; phylum Streptophyta; class Magnoliopsida; order Santalales; family Viscaceae; genus Viscum; species Viscum album. Next base: position 1,451,323,854 of record OY728129.1, read on the forward strand.
AAGGACCTTGGCTAATCTCTTAACCCTTAGTGAACCAAACATCTGAAAACAATATTATTAAAAATATTTCCTTGATGTGTGCATGTCTCTTGGATAATATAAATATCAAAAAATAATAATTAATATTTATTAAAATAATATTTTTTATATCACTTCCATTTTCGAGTGCTTAACTTAGAATGTACACCTTCCTTATCATTTATCAAACCTCAAATAATAAATAAATATTATTCCTTAGATAAATAAATAAAAAATATATTAATTGTCTTAAGAACAACTATTTATTTAAAATCTATGTAACTAAATAAATATTTATTTAATAATAAATCTATTTATTACCTTGTGAATAAATCAAAAGATAAATAAATATGATATTCAATTGTCTTTTAAATAAATATTTATTTAATATTAAACCCATATATAAATAGTGACTGAATAAATGGGATCATTATTCCTAATATTATATAAAAATAATATTTAACTGAGATTGATAGATACACTAAGTCAGTAACCCTTTATGCCTCTTCCTCAGTGGCATTAGATGGGATTACCTAAAGTCCAATATCATCATCTATAAACACATAAAGTCACCCAGAGAGGAAGAAATTAATTTCACAATGGCAACAATCACAAATGAATTCTCATCAAGTAAAATAATCTATTTGTCCCAATATATCATCAAGCATGTTACATACTTGTATAATCTCACTATATATCTGATATGAATTATTTTGACTATCTGAAAAGATCCCATAAATACACAATGGTCATGGATTTTAATTATAAAATTTAATTCCAAACAAAGGGTTGAGACATAAACTTCCATAAAGATGGAATGAACAAATCCTTTATTGACTTATTCATTAATATCATATTACTTATCACACACCCAACATACCCTACTTCAAAAAAACATATAGAATCATAGTTTTCATTAATATATAAAAGTATGTGACTCGTTATATGCATTAATAATCTTCTCAACTCTAAGGACTAATATACACATTCACATTCAAGAATATCCAATGATATAGAAACATGTGGAATTATTACTTGCAAGCATGTCCTTATAATATTCCATATTAGAGATTACCAGGTGAAAATTTCCTAAGATAGAGTCTATTACACTTAATAAAATCATGAACTTTTAATTATGCATCATTTTTGTCCCATAAAATGATTTCATCTGAAAAAAGTACCTAATTTTAAGAATATCATCATAGTACTTCAAGGTTCTCATCATAGGAGGAAACAGCTAAAACCCTTTCAATGCAACAGATACTCTAGGTCATTATCACATTAAAGTTATACAGAGGAATAATAAATATGTGATAAGATATTTATTAATATTTAGATATTTTAATATACATGTAATCTAAAGAAAAAGTAGTTAGTTCTAGGGTACTAACTCCAACAACCCGTATACTCATATGACCACCAAAACCATACTATTATAATTTTGAGTATTAGTGGCCAAAAAAAAGTGGTCGTGAAAGGGAAATAGATACCAATTTGGTCATCATGAATTTTGGTCCCATAAATGACCTTTTACAATTTCCTATGGTGTTCAATAGTATTTATGTGTTTTTTATTTTATTTTTTCATTAGTGGTCACCAATGCTTTTATTTAAAAAAATATTAAAAAATTATAAAAAAATGACCCTCACCTATAAATAAATTTACTAAAATAAAGTAAAATTTAATAGGTAAATACATGGGGTTCAACATTATATCAAAATTTAATATAGTAAAATCATGTCATAAATTCTGCAAAAAAAATATTCAAGGGATGATCCACAACATCCTTTAGGTTTGCAGATCAACATTAATCAATGAACCCCTAAAAATAGTGACCAATCCATTAAATCATTATCTTCATCCCAATTAATACAATCCCCTAAATTTTTTTGTAGTATTATATCAATATGTATGTAAATATATCAACCTTTCTAGATTTTATGATCTTTGAACTCATCATATGCTTAAATATCTAATAAATAAGTCTTGAACTTTCACATCTACTTTTGGGATGGTAGTAATGTCTAAACAAGATGGACTCCTCCAAGTAAAAAATTAGTAGCCTATACTAGAATAAAAATATAAATCCTATATAAATAGAATCATACTCTAAAAAACAAGTAAATGGTTCTAAGAAAATAAGTCTCATCACTTGAGATGAAAAACTATAGACCCTGGTATAAAATTAGATTAAATAAATATTCGAAAGCCTAATTTAGCCCCCAATCAATATATTAAAAGTATTCAAATAAATTCTAAACAAAAATAATTTAAATTCATTAATGGTTCAATCTAATATTTCATTTAATTCACATCACTATAAAAAACAAATTTTAACATCAAAGAGTTACTCAAAGATCCAAAATGTGACCCAAAAAAGTCAGCTAATTGTTAACATATGATAGACATCATATTTATACAAATAAATTCTAGATAAACTACTCTATAAGTCAGTAAGACCATGATTTTTGTTTATAGTAAAAAAACACCATCAACATTAATCCACATCATATTACTAATATGATAATCAAACAACTATAAATAATATTCAATTTCTAGAAAACTAGTTTTAAGAGTGAAAATACATGTTCCTTAATTACTTAGTATAAAATCACTAAACATCAACACAATATCTACATAAAAAACATGTATAATAATTATAATAATAACAGTAACTATAATAATATGAATAATAACAAAAAAAATAACAATAATAATAATAAAGACAATAATAATACTAATAACTATATGGATATTATTAAAAACTTCAAATTAAAATTTCAATTAATAAAATAAAAAAATGATTAAAAACCCGAAAAAAATTTGGGTAATATAAATTTCTTTAATGTTTCATGTGATAATAATAAAATTTAATATAATATTTCCTTCCCCAACATTACAATATAACAGCATCTTGAAAATTAAATTCATTAATGATTTAAAACATGAAAAAATATATATTTCATTGTAATGCCCCAACCCCAGAATCCCAGATTCGGTGCATTATTAGGTATCATTGGCATGATCACAAAATATCAAATCTCAAAATACCGATTAGTTTAGTAGCCTTGGAAGTACTAGATACATTCATAAGGTTGACATTACATCATAAAATGGAAAACTACAACAACATTGTTTTTATAGACAACATTGAGATCCCATAGACTATCCCTACAAGTCAGTCATAATATACTTCTATGAATCTTTGGAAAAATAAAAAAATAGAAAGGGGTGAGCTTAGATGCTCAGTAAGGATAAAAATATAGAGGAAACTATCATAAATAAGCATAAACATTTAAGGCAATGTATAAGACTAAAACAAAAGCCTTTTAAACTTGAACTTCAGCATAATATGGCAAAGATAAAAATCAAATAATTCCATTTACTTATTCACATGGATATTCTACTAGTTGAATAATCACATGCAATATCAATAGCCACTTTCATAATGATGGAATACAAAATTCCAGACTTTCATAAACACATAGTTAAGGATTTGTGCCAATACTACAAATAAAATTTTGACAAGGCCTTGTTCCAAGACACTAGTTTATCTCATGATACCTACCGATGTATCGAGAAGCTATAGCAGGCTCCACCCATCACTTACTAAGTCCAATGCATTCTTCATATGAAAAGGTTTAAACATAGCATAAACATTCATATTAAAACTAGCATACGAGATATCAATACTTTATCCATAAACCATGAATGGTGTAAAAATAACACATCCATAGTCAAACATATCACAAAACCTTTAATAAAATATGTAAGTTTTGTATCATAATAAATCAACTTCAAAACAAGTTTAAAATCCACCAAAGGATGTTTACATAGATGAAAATTATTTGTAAAAATATTTGATATAAATATCCCTTTTCATGAAAACATTTAAAAGTATCACAATTTATAAAGGAATACATTTAAAGACATTTTTTGAATCAAAGTGTCCCATACCACTTTGAAACTTTTGAAAGGAATTAACATTTTAAAAACATTCATATCCATATAGATAAATATTTAAAAACCATTTTGAAAACATGGACATTAATGAGAATGATTTATAGGAATAAATATTTAAAACATTTAAAATGATGTTTTAGTAAAAAAATTCCCTTAAAATAATTCCTTTTAAAAATATTTCATGAACCATGTACATGGATAATAAATATGTCCCAGTAGATACTTATGTAAAAACAACCTCGGATAATAAAGAGATTGTGAAATTAACCCTTACCTTGCACTTTACTTTGGTCGAGGGTTCGTTTAACCTTCTGCATAATGACTATTGTATGTTATTATATTATACCATAACCATATTCATATTTATTATATCATACATTATTCATTTATGACTTTATACTACCCATTTAATAATTATTTTCATGTTAAATTAACATTTCGGGTAATAATCTCTTTCTTTATCATACATATTTTAACTTGTTATTCTTGATCATATCATTTACATCATGATTCAAATACTTCCAGAATATAAACCTTGATTTATAAATCATACATATTTAGAATATAAATATTTATAATATATAGATATATGAAATGGAAAACACCGTTTATGGAGACAGTAGGCCGTACGTACGCATAAATGTTGTTTATGTTTCATATCGTATTGAACGGAAGTAAGTGAATAAGATATATGTAAGTACATAAATACATACATATATATATATACATTATCATTTTTATTTCATATATTACATACTTATAAGTAATATATATTTTTATAATCGTCGATGAATGGGGAACTTAGAAATAAATATCATCGCGTCGTGGAGACGGTAATCCGTATGTACGCACTAGCAAAAATATCATTTCCTTAAAGGTGTGGAATTGGATGGTATATCATATATAAAGAATCACTATAATGTTATATTTATTATTTACATCAATTACACATCATTATTATACCCATCCAAATAATAATGTATTGAATAACAATTACACCACGGCGTGGAGACGGTAAGTCGTACGTACCCACGTATGGTGACATGTCATTCAAAGAATGGATAGAATAATGAATATGGTTGTGCCATATTTATAATAACATCACAGTATATATAATATACTAGAGTTATTATTTTATAATGTAAACAACAAAGAAAGAGGAAGTGGAAGATGAAAATAACTTGAAAGAGGTGATGAAATATTTACCTCTTCTTCGGGTTCTTCCTTTTGATTTAACCAGAAGGGCTCATTAGGATGGCTTTATGATAAAAATAATGCCTCTAGGATTAAGTTAGGATATTTGGGAGGACATTTGGGTAGGGTTTGGTCGATCCAAATGGATTTGGAGGTGTGAATTTGAGAGAAGGGGAAGTGCCCTTTTATAAGAGGTGTGAGGGGCACCATAAGAAAAACTTAAAATATTATTTTATAATAAAATAATTTTTGGTTTATAATGACTCAAAAATGTATTATTTAAAGTATAAGGTTGGTATGGGTATAAAACCTTTCAACCAATAGGTTTTATATAGTTTTAGGTCACCATATTAACCTTAACTTTTAGATTTAACTCTTAGTTAAATAGTTTGACATTTATCATGTCTCTTTGTATTTTTATATTATATGGTTCATAAACTTACTATAAAATGGCAATAGAACACAAATTGGTTCATTAATGTCATATATATTATTATATAAGTCTTTTGGCCCAACCTTATATTTTTAGGACTATTATATCAATTAATAATATAATATTTGTTTTAAAAACTCTTTTATGTCAATTTTGACACTATTAGGTATTTTGTTTTTGATAAATTTATAACAGCATTATTACTTAAATAAAATTCATCTAACCAACCCTAATATATCATATTAACCTATAAAATTAGTGTAATTCATAAAAAGTCTCAAATTACATTTATTTAGATATTTATAATATCAATTATGTTAATCTTTCATTAATATGGTAATTACAGCATCATCATTGTATCATAAATAAATTTAATTATTTAATGTCTAAAAAATATAAATAAAATACCATTATTTATGAAATGTGTTTATATTTCTAATGAATATTTATAGTCTAATTTATATTATGTTTAACCCTATATTAAAAATGGTTTAGTTATTAAACTTTGAATTTAACACTTTTAACTCTTCTTTTAATTAAATAATAATAAATGTCCTAATCTAATCCAAGTGGACCTAAAGGATCATATTTTATTTATAAGGTTTTTTTGGTCGAATTACACTTATCCAATAGAATTAGGACATGTGTTAGGGTAATTATGATATCATTTTTACCTATAATTACCCTATTTACTTTTAACTGTGGTAAATAAAAGTAAAAATTTATTATTCACCAAAAATTATTTTCAGCTTATTGAACCAAATTTTTTTTACTTATATCAACCATGTCTCTCAGATTTTTGAAATTCCACTCATATAAGAGGTAAAATTAAGTTTTATGTGAATTTGCAAATTCTCTTAGGGGGTGGGTAAAAGACGGTGAAAAGTTCAATAAAATTTTACATATCTAATATTATTACAAAATGAATCCAATGGATTACATTGAACATATATAGGTATTATGTATCTATTTTGACCTAAAATAAATTTAAATAAAATAAATAATTATTTAAATGAAAAGTCGGTTTTAACCAATAACGCAGTGTTTTTCACTATTCATCAAAAATTAAAAGTTTTCAGAAAATACAAAAATTTCACCCTAAGATAATTTTGATATTATAAATTCCAAAATTAAGTCTATTTTACCAAATTAAAAATATAAAAGTCTCATTTTTTAATTTAAAATCAATTCCTGCTGTCAAAACCAAAAAGTGTGTTTTTAGGAAATAATAACTAACAAAAGATTGATACTTGTTTATGTTCAATTTCAAAGTCAAGTTATTTAGAATGAATAAAATTGGATTAAATGGTAAAAATAAAATATATTTAAACTTACAAACCATTAAAATTTATAATTTAACACTACAAATTATTTTTATTAAAAAAGTTGTTTTTAGTTAAAATATAGTATTTTTCACTATTCACTCAAATATGAAAGTTATCAGAAAAACACCAACATTTTATTGAAACTAAATTATTATGTCCCAATTCAAAAGAATAACTTTATTTTTTTCAAACTGAATATATAAAATTTTCAAATATTGGATTTAAAAAAGGTTCGCCATTAAAAGGCGGTAAAATTGCATTTTTTTTTAAAAATACTTATTTTATCTGAAAAAATGAATTTGTTTTTTCATTATGTATAAGAAAATAATAATATGGATTATATAATTATAATGATTATATAAAGTCAAAAATTTAGTTAATACTATTCATAACCTCTTTTGAATGGCTAGTTGGGTAAGTCATGGTGCGCTTGAACTCAGTGTTGTGTGTAGTGCAAGTTATTGAATTACTTTGAAGAAATAATGTACTATGAAATCTTGGTGTGTTACATTCTTCCCTCATTCAATAAATTTCATCCTTGCAATTTTAAATTGTTCTTTGAAAATAAAAGTTTGAAAATAGAAAATACCTTGGTGGGAAAACCCACATCAGAAATTGGGTTAATAAAATTTAGTCTTAATAAGAGGAAAAGGGGAATGAGAAAGTCACCACCAAATTATGGTCTCGATTAGGAGAACATTTGTAGAAATTAGAGACACATAATTGGAGGGAAAATGTAAATATTTATAGAGAGTGATTGAGGTCATCAGCTACAAACAATTGTGGAATTGAGGGCCTCAAATACATCAATCTATAATGATTTAAAATATCATTGGTTCAACAAACATGAGGTATTAGGATAACACATTTTTATTTTTAAGATCCCTTTCCTAAATTTTAAGAATTAATTTCTTCATAGAATAAGATAAGAAAAATATATATACTTGACAAGTATAGTTCCATCCTTTAACTAATTTCTACCACAAACTCATCTTTCACTCTAAAAGATAATAGAACTTAAAAAAATATTCTATTTATCCTTATCGTATAGGATTCCAAAAAAATGAATTTATAATTTATCTACCAAATCTTTAAAAAACTACATTATTCAATCTAGTACAACACGTGGTCCAGTGGTAGGTGATACACCCTTGTCGCCCTTCGGTTGCGGGTTCAAGTCTTGCAGCCTTTTCGGATGCAATGGGTTGCCGCCCGACCTCCGGGTTGTCCTTTTATGGAAATCCAAAAATAATCTCAAACTAAACTTATAAAAAATAATTCTGTCCAAAATCACAGTCCAAAATTTACAAGGAGGGTAAACACAATGAAGATCCTTTTTTCCATGTAATAACATGTAAACACCTTCATCGTGTATTCTTTTAAAACACTACAACATCCTGAATTACCATAAAACCTTATTGATTACATTCATGCTCCATTATTCCTTATAGAATACTAGATATACTCCTATCCAAAAATGTTGTAAACCCAAACAATGATGGAATATACAAAGCATTATTTAGTTTCATGTTATTCAAGAATATCCAATATAATTTATCACAATCAATAATGTATTATTCCAAAATCACTACCTCAGTATCAGAACCACATTATGGTTTATCTTTCTCTCAACCATATATTTTCCAAAAATTTAACTTACTATTGAGTCACTTTTCTTGGTTCCAAACAACCTCAAGTCCTTTATGAAATAGTACTATAGTACAATCCTTATATACTCTATAATTCTTATAATATGTACATAATTAATACAATACTCAAATGACACAATACTTTAATAATAACTAAGAAATCTAATCATTCCTCTTCATCTTCAGTAGTATCATAACATTATTATTATCCAATAGTAGCATTTGGGGTATACTCTGATGATTTGGACATTGATTCATGTAGTGTCCCAACTCCTTGCAGATGAAGCATTGTACATTTGAAACTTTTTTCTTACCCTTTCAATCATGTACTTGGTGTCCTTTTTCTCCACACTTATAACAAACTCTCATTCCCTTCAAGAATTTACCAAGTTTATTCTTTCCACAGTTATCACATATGGAAAAATCCTTCTTTTCCCTCTTCCCTTTATCCATCTTTATATCTTCCATACTTTGGATCATAGGTATTTATGGAGTTCACATTCCTTCTATTGGGTGCCATTTCTATACAATAGCATACACTAGGTCAGTTTATGAATTGCAATGAATAATTACAAACTTGTAAAATACCTAATGTAAATTAAACAGTTTGTGGATATAATCCACAATCATAAAAAAATGTTTTCATTTAGGAAGTATATACTCATAAACCCTTCATAATGGTTTTTAAAGAAAATAAGAATTATCTTAAGCATATCCCTGGGGAGTGTCGTAACCAAGAGTGCAGTAAGGCCTGTTGTCGTGCACCAGTTCTCGTTCGAGACTATCTCAAAGTGGTGTTTTCATGTTTTACCCCTAGTTACATCTATGCCAGAGCTACCTCTACCTGCTCGTATATAGACGGGGATGTATTTCTTGGAAAACTCACAAAATATCTACAATACCAAAATTCTTGGAACTTATTCTATACTAATCCTCAAAGTCTATCATAGGGCTATGTGCTCTAATCAAAGTTTATCTAAATACAGTTTCCAAGGTTTATACTAAACTTCCTCTAATACCAACTGTAAAGCCCCGGCCCCAGAAGCCCAGAGTCAGTTAATTATTAAATATCATTGGCATGATCACAAAAGATCAAATCTTCAAAGACCGATTAGTTTAGTAGCCTTGGAAGTACAAGATACATTCATAAGTTTTACATTACATAATAAAATGGAAAACTATAACAACATTGTTTCCATAGACAACATTGAGATCCCATAGACTATCCTTGCAAGTCAGTCATAATATAATTCTTCTCATCCTCGGAAAAATAAAACATAGAAAGGGGTGAGCTCAGATGCTCATTAAGGATAACAATATAGCAGAAACATTCATAAATAAGCAAAAACATTTAAGGCAATGTATAAGACTAAAACAAAATCCTTTTAAACTTGAACGTCAGTATAATATGGAAAATATAAAAATCAAATAATTCCATTTACTTATTCACATGGATATTCCACTAGTCAAATAATCACATGCAATATCAATAGCTACTTTCATAATGATGGAATGCATAATGCCAGACTTTCATAACCACATAGTCAAGGCCTTGTACCAAGACTACAAATATGATTTTGTAAAGGTATTGTGTCAAGACACTAGTTAGCCTCATGAGACTTACCGATGCATCAAGGAGTTATAGCGGGATCCACTCATCACTTACTAAGTCCAATGCATTCCTCATATGAAAAGGGTTAAACATAACATAAACATTCATATTAAAACTAGCAAACGAGATGTCAATACTTTATCCATAAACCATGAATGGTGTAAAAATAAAACATCCACAGTCAAACATATCACAAAACCTTCAATATAATATCGAAGTTTTGTATCATAATAAATAGACTTCAAAACAAGTTTAAAATACACCAAAGGATGTCGACATAGATGAAAATGATTTGTAAAACTATTTGAGAGAAATATCCCTTTTTCATGAAAACATTTAAAAGTTTCACAATTTAGAAAGTAACACATTTAAATACATTTTTTGAATCAAAGTGTCCCATACGACTTTGAAACTTTTTAAAGGAATTAACATTTTAAAAATATTCATATCCATATAGACAAATCCTTAAAAACCATTTTGAAAACATAGACATTAATGAGAATGATTTAGAGGAATAAATATTTAAAACATTTAAAATGATGTTTTAAAAAAAATTCTCTTAAAATAATCCCTTTGAAAACTCTTTCATGAAACATGGACATGTAAAATAAATATGTCCCGGTAGATACTTACATAAAAACAACCTTGGATAATAAAGTGATTGTGAAATTAACCCTTACCTTGCAATTTCCTTTGGTCGAGGGTACATTTAACCTCTTGTATAATGACCATTGTATGTTATTAGATTATAACAGAACCATATAAATATTTATTATATCATACATGATTCATTTATGACTTTATACTAACCATTTAATAATTATTTTCATGTTAAATTAACATTTCGGGTAATAATCTCTTTCTTTATCGTACATATTTTAACTTGTTATTCTTGATCATATCATTTAGATCATGATTTAAATAATTCTATAATATAAGCCTTGATTTATAAATCATACATATTTAGAATATAAATATTTATAATAGATAGATATTTGAAATTGAAAACACCATTTATGGAGATGGTAGGTCGTATGTACGCATAAACGTTGTTTCTGTTTTCATATCGTATTGAATGGAAGTTAGTGAATAAGTTATATGTAAGTACATAAATACATATATATATATATATATCTAGTATAATTTTTATGTCATATATTACATACTTATTATTAATATATATTTTTATAATCGTCAATGAATGGTGAACTTGGAAATGAATCTCATCGCGTCGTGGAGATGGTAATCCGTACGTACGCACGAGCGACAATATCATTTCTTTAAAGGTGTGGAATTGGATGTTATATCATATATACATAATAATTATCATGTTATATTTATTATTTACATCAATTACACATCATTATTATACCCATCCAAATAATAATGTATTGAATAACAATTACACCACGACGTGGAGACAGTAAGCCGTATGTATGCACGTATGGTGACATGTCATTAAAAGGATGGATAGAATAATGAATATGGTTGTGACATATTTATAATAACATCATAGTATATAGAATATACTAGAGTTATTATTTTATAATGAAATGACAAATAAAGAGGAAGTGGAAGAAGAAAGGAACTTGAAAGATGTGATGAAATATTTACCTCTTCTTCAGGTTCTTACTTTTGATTTGATCAAAAGGGCTCCTTAGAATGGCTTTATGATCAAACTAAGTCCTCTAAGATGAAGGGAGGACAGTTGGGAGTATATTTGGGAAGTGATTGGTCGAGAAAAATGGCTTTGGAGGTGTGAATGTGAGAGAAGGGGAAGTGCCCTTTTATAAGAGGGGTGAAGGGAACCTAAGGAAAAACGTAAAATATTATTTTATAAAAAATCATTTTCGGTTTATAATGAATCCAAAATGTATTATTTAAAGTATAAAGTGGGTATGGGTCTAAAACCTCTCAATCAATAGGTTTTAGAGAGTTTTAGGTCACCATATTAACCTTAACTTTTAGATTTAACTCTTAGTTAAAGAGTTTGACATTTACCATGTCTCATTGTATTTTTATATTATATGGTTAATAAGATTACTAAAAAATGACAATATAACCCCAATTGGTTCATTAATATCACATATATTATTATATAAGTCTTTTGGCTAAACCTAATATTTTTAGAACTATTATATCAATTAATAATATAATATGTTTTTTAAAAACTCTTTTATGTCAATTTTGATACTATTGGTATTTTGTTTTTTATAAATTCATAAGAGCATTATTACTTGAAACAAAATTCATCTGGACAACCCTAATATGTATTATTAACCTATAAAATAAGTGGAATTCATAAAAAGTCTCAAATTACCTTTATTTGAATATTTATAATATCAATTATTTTAATCTTTCATTAATATTGTAATTACTGCATCATCATTATGTCATAAATAAATTTAATTATTTAATGTCTAAAAACTATAAATAAAATACCATTATGTAGGAAATCTTTTTATATTTCTAATAAATATTTATAGTGGAATTTATCTTATGTGTAACCCTATATTAAAAATGTTTTAGTTATTAAACTTTGAATTTAACACTTTTAACTCTTCTTTGAATTAAATAATAATTAATGTCCTAATCTAATCCAAGTGGGCCTAAAGGATATTATTTTATTTATAAGGTTGTTTTTGGTCGAATTACACTTATCTAATAGAATTAGGACATGTGTTAGGGTAATTATGATATCATTTTTAACTATAATTACCCTATTTACTTTTAACTGTGGTAAATAAAAGTAAAAAGTTACTATTCACCAAAAATTATTTTCACCTTATTGAACCACATTTTTCTTACTGATATCAACCATTTCTCTCAGATTTTTTAAATTCCACTCACATAAGCGGTAAAATTAAGTTTTATGTAAATTTGCAAATTCTCGTGAGAGGTGGGTAAAAGATGGTGAAGAGTTCAACAAAATTTTATATATCTAATATTATTACAAAATGAATCCAATAGATTAAATTGAACATATATAGGTATTATGTATCCATTTTAACCTAAAATAAATTTATCTAAAATAAATAATTATTTAAATGAAAAGTCAGTTTTAACTAATAACGCAGTGTTTTCACTATTCATCAAAAATTGAAAATTTCCAGAAAAATACTAAAATTTTCCCCTAAGCTAATTTTGATTTTATGAATTGAAAAATTATGTATATTTTACCAAATTAAAAACATAGAAGTTTCATTTATTAATTTAAAATTAATTCTTGTTGTCAAAACCAAAGAGTGTTTTTAAGAAATATTAACTAACAAAAGATTGATACTTGTTTATGTTCAATTTCAAAGTGAAATTATTTACAATGAATAACGTTGGATTAAATGGTAAAAATATAATCTATTTATACTTAGAAACCATTAAAATGTATAATTTAACACTACAAATTATTTTGATTAAAAAATTTGTTTTCAGTTAAAATATAGTATTTTTCACTATTCACCCAAATATGAAAGTTATCAAAAAAACACCAAAAATTTATTGAAACTAAATTCTTATGTCTTGATTCTAAAGAAGACGTTTATTTTGTCAAATTGAATATATAAAAGTTTCTAATATTGGATTTAAAAAAGGTTCTCTTTTAAAAGGCGGTAAAATTGCATTTTTTTTAAATACTTATTTTTTCTGAAAAAATGAATTTGTTTTTTAATTATGTCTAAGAAACTCGTAATATGGATTCTATAAATATAAGGATTATATAAAGTTCAAATTTTAGTTAATACTATTCATAACCTCTTTTGAACGACTAGTTTGGTAAGTCGTGGTGCGCATGAACTCGGTGTTGCGTGTAGTGCAAGTTATTGAATTACTTTAAAGAAATAAAGTCCTATGAAATCTTGGGGTGTTACATTCATTGTTTCAAAAATAGGAAAAAATTATTAAAAACTATAATCATCTTTATCTATCAAGAATAAATCCATTAAGGAAGTAAAAATTTTAAAAAATTCTTACTAACTGAGCCTTCTATAAAAATTCGATCATGCCTTCAAGACAAAAATGAATCATCCAGCCTCAATATGTAATCATTGTCAATTTCATGACTCCATATCAAAAAATTTAATTTAATTAATGAATATAAATATATACAAATATAATTAAAAAATTACAAAAAACACATTTAAGAGGGAAAAAACAAGGTGAAACATAAGAGTTAAAATGCATGATTGTATAAATTCCAACAACATAAATCAGTGTAAAAAATAAGAAAAATCAATATAAATAATAATAAATACTTGTTTTTTCTTGGGAACATATATAGGTACTCTTACAATTGAAAATTTTTCACTAAACATGAAGTAAATATTAATTATAAATTTTTTTAAGAAACCTTTCATGGATTTGAGATGTATACCAGTCCATAGAAAAGGAGAATAAATTGAATCATGATCTATAGTTAGATAAAAAGTACCAAAGATTGAAAATTTTAGTTGAGAATAATATCAGTATTCTTAATTTCATGATGGATAATCATAGGGTGACCTATAGGTTAAAAAATATGCTTAAATAAACATGTTATTGGAATTACACTTATTTGAAAGTAAACTCACATAAGGAGTAGAGGGGGAGAGAGATATAGGGATAGGGAGAGATATATAAATGTTTTTAGATTTGATAAAATCCATATATCTCCTTATTTTTAATCATGGTCAAGACTAATCTTACCTAAAAATATTAAAAAAATAAATATAAGAATAATTTTAGTCATTTATATAAACATTAAAGGGTATGATTGACATTCGTCCTTGTCGCGAGGACGGTCAAGTTTACATTTATAAAGACCCAAAATATATCACAGTGGCTAACCTCAGGGTCGCTCTTAAAGAAGCAGTGTCGAGAGCCCTAGTGGTCATTCCGAATATCGTTTTTTATTTTTTAAATACTTTGAAAACATAAAAACACACTCCTACGGAAACACTAATCAGTGTTGAAGAGCACAGAGGAGTGGGAAACAGTGATGGAAAAGTGAAGAAACCTAGACACAGGACACTCTACATGAAACAAGAAAAGACAGCAGACAAACACAACACAAGACAGACATATGACACCAGGACAAGACAATAGTCAGAGTGAACAAGGCTGGACCCAGGTTAATTCACCCTCTACTCTCTATCCTGGATCAACCTAAGAAATTGATCAACAATTCTTAAATTCACACAGTGCATGATTGATGTCTCGGATCGCACACCAATCTCACCTAGAAATTAAACACTCAAGCATCGAATTTCTTCAATACTCAAGTGTTCCTCCGAACTACAAGTGATTCACTCGACAAGATCATTCCAGCCAAAAATTGTCACTCCGAAAAAATTATCCTGCTAAGATCGTCAATTTTCACAACCAATATTGATTCTCAGTTCGAGAAATCAAGACAGGAAGGGGAGAAGAAATTAAGCAAGAAATTAGTCGATCATCCTATGCAAGATCTCACTCTTGATAAATATAACTCACAATCGCGATCGACTAAGGAGAATAGAATGAATGTGATCGCATTAATGTGCCGATCTCCAGATCGTGTTGGGTTTCTTAACCTGGATCTAACCTTGCAAATTATATCTCCATTTCTGGAGATTGAATATCACAATACGAAGTGAGGATGGATAAACGGCACAAAACAACTGAAACAAACATCATAATTCAATTAACAAAATAGAACATAGTATTTACAGACGCAATTGAAAACACCAGAAATAGAGCAGCGGAGGAGAGGCGGAGAATGGAGGAGCAGGTCCCATCTCCAGGTCGAAGATTATCCCTATCCGTGAGAAGTGGATGATATGGGTGGTGAATCGGGAATGGAGTGCCCTCCTCCCACTGTGGAATGATGCCCTCCCCCAGGTACTCTGTCCGGCCCCCGGCCTCTCAAGACGCTAGAGAGAGATGATGGTCCTCTTCTTTTGAGATGAAAAATAGAAAACTAAAACTGACAGGCAGCAGATATCCACGTGGCGTGGTTTCATGTGCATGTCACCATCCTTTAAGTGTGAACTCCCTGTAAGTGCAAATAATCCCCTTGCAACTATCTCACAAATCTTCTCGCACATTTCCCATGTAGTGCCCATAAAAAGCTTCGCACACCCAACTCCCCCTGTGCAGAACCACTGAAAAACACAACACACGTCAGAAATAAAAAAATGTGAAAACTATAATTATATATAAATGCATATTTGTATTTACTATTATATATATATATATTAAAGGTATTAAATATTATTAATATCTATTATATTAGTTTCATACATATATTATTATGATATATATAAAAAGATAATATTATATACATATAAGCTTATATATTATAATTAATAGGCCTATTATTATTATAATATGGTATATGATATGTAACACATAATATATATATATATATATATAATATTGTATGTTATAATAAAATAAAATAAAAACTAAAAAAGAAAAAAAAAGAAAAATGAAGAAGGGGGAGGGATTGTTCGTGCGGCGGAGGCTTCGGGGAAGGGGAAGGAGTGTGGCAGGGGGTTTAGGGTAGGGGAGCCAGCGGCTGTTCGAGTGAGTGGTGTGGCGACTCCGGGGAGGTCCGGCCGAGAACGACGGCAAGGTTGGAGTGGAGTAATGCGAGCGGCGAGGACCTTGGCGTGGGTTAGTACAGAGAGGAGTCAGAGGATTGAAGCAGATGGGTGTCTCGGCTATGTGCACAGTGGCAAGGTCCAGCGGCTCACATGGAGGGAGAATCGACGCTGGGATGGCCTCAGCATGGAGAAGTGGTCCGGCTCAGATCTGCTTGTGTAGAGAGGATGGGATGCAATTGTGAGGGGGAAGCGCGGACAACACTTGGTTCGAGAAGTGAAAGGGTGCAGGAACCGACTCAAAACAGAAATGAGAAAATTGGGAAATTTAGATCTGTTCTTATCTCTTGATTCTTGTTTTACTTATTTGGTTGATTGATTTTTTTTTTGTGATTCATTTTTAGTTAAAATCTGCTACTGGATTCGATTTGCTGCGCTTTTTCTGGAGGATGAAATGGGAGAAGAGTGTCGATGAGTCCATAAAGGAGGTGCCCCTGTGAAGAAGAGTGGTTGCGAGCAGCAGTGGAAATGGCACCGTGAAGATTGCTCATTCTCTCACCGTGAGTGGGGATACGGTGAGTGTGAGGGTGCTGGAACGGTGAGACCAAGCGGTGAGACAGTGAATGAGACACTGTGAGTGTAACGGTGAGACCGTGAGGAGGAAACGATGGGTAAGGAACGGAGGCACCGGGAGTGTCACGGTTAGACAAGAACGGAGACACCGTGATGGAAACGGTGCTATGTGCCGGTGAGTACCTACAAATTAAAAAGAACAAATTAAATAAATTAATAATTTAAATAAAACTAAAAATCAATTAACAAATTAAATTGAATTAAAAACTAAATAAATAAAACAAACTCAAATAATAAAATTAATTGTGATTTATTTAAAAATATAAACAAACTTAATTTAAAACAAACTAATGATACTTGCTTAAATTAATCAACCAATTAAGTAACCAATAAAATAAAGAATTCATTAACTTAAAGAATAAACTTATTAATTAAATAAAATTAATTTGTTAAAACTAGTTAAATTATCAAAGACCAAAAACTAAACTGAGTTATTTATTTACAATTTAAAGAATAAAGAATTAATTAATTTAATAACTGAATTAATAAACTAACAAGAACGAAAAATTATAAAAATAAAAGAATAATTAAATAAAAGTCTAATTTGAAAGACTAAATTAATTTAAGAATTATTTAAAAAGACACAAATGACTAATAAAAACAACTTATTTAAACAAAAATTGATTATTTTACACAGAAAGTACAACAACACAGAAATTACCAAATATTTACTAAAAACACTCATTTTGGAATAAAAAACTCAATAAAAATATAAAAAGAATGTGGAAAAGTGTGTGAAAACACCGCCACATAAAACTCCCCCACACTTAAAACCTTGTTTGTCCTCAAACAAGTACATGCATTTTACTTTAAAACTGCAAGATGAGTTGAGAGTTTCAGCTCAAAAAGTGCATGATTAAACTTTAATATCCAGAGGAGCAGAACCAAACAATGAGTCAGGTTTTTCAAAGGTGTTCAAAAATGTTGTCCTGTCTAGCTTCACAAACTCACTGGAAGTCAAAAGCCTCAAAAATTCATACACTGTCAAGTATGTCATGCCTCCTATGTGTTTTCATTAACTACCCTACTTCACCATACAATTAAAGTACTGATTCAAGGAGTGATGACAGGTTAGAAGAAGTGGAACTCAAAACTTAACCAAAGGCACCTTCTATTCTCACCTTCCCCCAGGTTCCAAGAATTAAAGTCCATTAAATTGATCACTTTATTGATTCAACTCAAATGAATATTAACCAAGTCAATTTCTCCCTTCTTCATCTGGGTTCAAAATTCCCCTCACCTTAATGAGTTCGTTTTTGACAAGGGCACTTTATTTAACTTTTTTCCATCCATATTTCATGTGCAGAGCACTGTGCATAGCACTTATTAAGATTGAAATTGGCTTTATTTATTCACAGAAATGCACCCAATGCACCTTGTCTCAGATAATCACCGTGGGATCCCATTTTCCCATTTTACTCCAGTTACAAAGGACTTAATTAATAATCAATCAAGTTGACTTCCTAAAGTGATTGAATATTATTTTATAAAAATGTGAGTCCCCTGGGTTTCAGTGAGAACAACAAGTTTCCCTAATCCATGATCCTTACTCCACAAAACCTATCCTCTCACACTCTCATCCTCAGTTCCTAAACAAACAGATCCATAGAGACAGTGAACAGTTGCACCCAACAATCATTCATACTTAACAGTTTATGACT
Source organism: Viscum album (assembly GCA_963277665.1). Classification (NCBI taxonomy): domain Eukaryota; kingdom Viridiplantae; phylum Streptophyta; class Magnoliopsida; order Santalales; family Viscaceae; genus Viscum; species Viscum album. The sequence continues at coordinate 1,451,342,896 of OY728129.1, forward strand.
AAGTGCCACTCTCAACAACTAGTGAACAGTTATCCACTAAATAGGATATAATTGAAGTACCAATGAACATCCCATGACCATCATGTGATGAAATAATTCTGAATTTTTTTTAGAATGAATTTTGAACCATTTTTTTGAAAAAAATGAAAAAAAATTGACCTTTTTTTTAAACAAACACAAACTAAGGTTCAAGAAGGGGGAATTCGACATGACACTAGAATGACCCCTCTCCCCCACACTTAAAACCCAACATTGTCCCTAATGTTGACTCTCAAGGTGGAAGATAGTTAAAGTTCAAAACAAATGGAAATTTTAGTTGAAAAAGGATATGGAGGGGTATCAATGAAGTTCAAAAATTGTCTTTGTCACACAAAAATTAAAAGAAAATAAAAACAAAAACAAAAGAAAAATAGAAGAACCCAACCCCACCAACCATCACCAATAACCTAGTACATTTGTATTACTAAAAATTTCATGCTTTGAATTTTTGTGAGCAGACAAAAGATTTTAACAATTTACTTCAAATAGTAGCATGAGTAACAAAGATGAGTAGCAGTAACATAATGAAAATAAAAACAGTGGGTGCAAGCATGTTGTAGGAAATCAGCTCAAAATAAATTTTCAACTAAGTAGATATTAGCAAGCTAACACCCCAGCATAACACACAGCCCAAGAGTTTAAAAAATTAGTGGAGATACCCCCACACTTAATTCATAGCAACATGCAATAAAAATGTGAAAAGTAAAACATTATAGCGTAAAACAATACTCCCCTGAATGTGCAGCTTCTCAAATTTACAAATGTCTCCCTTTGATTTCCATGTTCATGAACTATGGCTGATCTAGTTGGGCACCTATATGATGAAACAAGTTGACATTAGTGTTCCAAATTTTAAATCTCAAATAAAAATCAACCACAGAGTATGAGTTAGGGAGTTTTATCCATTAGTCCAGTGAGCTGGCCATCAGAGACTTGGATGATAGCCACGTGGAATTTACTACCTGTTTATTTTCCTAAAAAAACAACACTCAAATTAAAACAAAATGAAAAAATAAAATAAAGTAGGAAATTAAAGAGGATAATCCTGGGATAACCCCCCATGGGGTGCTGTAGTTTGACTGTCCACAGCTGGACAGTCCTCGGATCAACCCCAGTCGGATGGGGGATTTAACTTCTTGCTTAAGAACCACCAGGTGTGATTCCTTCCAACTTCAGTGTTGTTCCATCTTTGGTGTACCCCATGTGCAGCTTCAACCATAGTCCCCTCCTTGGCAGTGAAGTACTTCATGTTGAATAGTGGAGGGTAGAACAAGATATAGGGGTACTTCCCCTCTACTTCTTCTTGAGGTTGAGTGTGCACAAGTTGTAATGTTGGAAAACATGGATGTGACTTGTATTCTGGTTCATTCCAGTAAAACATTTTCTCTTTGAAAACAATTATTTTTTCATCATCCACTTTTAATTCAGTGCACAACTCCAAAAATTAATTTTCAAAAATAACTCCCAAATTGGAAGTGTCATCCAGAATTGGCAGTTCCATTAACTCTTCAAAATAAGAAACCACATCTTCCTCACTCTCCAGAAGATCACAAAGATGTACAGCATATTCAATACCTACACAGGGAGCAACACAATTAAAATCAGCTTCAATGTAATCCAAGTTGAATAAAAATACTACTTCTTCCATAAAATTGTCAACTCCCTTTATCAGTGCTGCTTGTTCCTCCTCATGATGGAATAGTGATCCCGGGAGTGGGTCTATGGTAAGAGCGAGGTAGTCAACCTCCTCCAACCTCTCTTCAAAACACACCACCTCACTTGTTGAGTCTTCTAAGGAGAATGATAAGATGTCATGTGCTGGTTCCACCTCAGAAATTGGTTCTGGAATTTCCAGTTTTGACTCCAGGAGCAAATCCAAATCAAAGTTGGGAAACTCTGACTTTTTCTTTCTTCTATTTCTTTTTTTATTTCTTTCTCAATTGTTTTCCATAATGTTGGGCTTCAATGGGAGGTGGTGGTACTTAACTTTATTCAGGGCATTCCTTGACCTTATCCTTGGCTAGTTGCATCAATTATATGATCTCATGAGAATAAGTTGTCTCCTCATCAGTAAGGTCTTCATGCTATCTTTCATGCATCCAACTTTGAAACTTAGCAACAGCCTCCTCAAGCTCTTGAACTGGGTCAAACAGTGACACTATATCAGATTCATTAGAGTTCATCATTTTGTGTGTGTGTTTCTTTTTTTTGTTGTTTTTTTATGTTTTTTTTGTTTTAAAATAAAATAAAAATTGGAAAAACCACTGAGACACTCGTTGCTTCCCCGACAACGATGCCAAAATTTGACGTGTGTCCTTGTCGCGAGGACGGTCAAGTTTACATTTATAAAGACCCAAAATATAGCACAGTGGCTAACCTTGGGGTCACTCTCAAGGAAGCAGTGTCAAGAGCCCTAGTGGTCATTCTGAAAATCTTTTTGTGTTTTTTAAATACTTTGAAAACATAAAAACACACTCCTACGGAAACACTAATCAGTGTTGAAGAGCACAGAGGAGTGGGAAATGGTGATGGAAAAGTGAAGAAACCTAGACACGGGACACTCTACATGAAACAAGAAAATACAGCAGACAAACACAACACAAGACAGACATATGACACCAGGACAAGACAATAGTCAGAGTGAACAAGGTCGGACCCAGGTTAATTCACCCTCTACTCTCAATCCTGGATCAACCTAAGAAATTGATCAACAATTCTTAAATTCACACAGTGCATGATTGATATCTCAGATCGCACACCAATCTCGCCTAGAAATTAAATAATCAAGCATAGAATTTCTTCAATACTTAAGCGTTCCTCCGAACTACAACTGATTCACTCGATAAGATCATTCCAGCCAAAAATTGTCTCTCGGAAAAATGATCCTTCTAAGATCGTCAATTTTCACAACCAATATTGATTCTCAGTTCGAGAAATCAAGACAGGAAGGGGAGAATAAATTAAGCAAGAAATTAGTCGATCGTCCTACGCAAGATCTCACTCTCGCTAAATCTAACTCGTAGTCGCGATTGACTAAGGCGAATAGAAAGAATGTGATCGCATTAATGTGACGATCTCTAGATCGTGTCGGGTTTCTTAACCTGGATATCACCTCGCAAATTAGATCTCCATTTCTGGAGATTGAAGATCACAATACTAAGTGAGGATGGATAAACGCCACAAAAAAACTGAAACAAACATCACAATTCAATTAACAAAACAGAACACAGTATTTACAGACGCAATTGAAAACACCAGAAATAGAGCCGTGGAGGAGAGGCAGAGAATGGAGGAGCAGGTCCCGTCTCCAGGTCGAAGACGATCCCTGTCCGTGAGAAGTGGATGATATGGGTGGTGAATCGGGAATGGAGTTTCCTCCTCCCGCCGTGGAATGATGCCCTCCCCCAGGTACTCTGTCCGGCCCCCGGCCTCTCGGGACGCTAGAGAGAGATGATAGTCCTCTTCTTTTGAGATGAAAAACAGAAAACTAAAACTGATAGGCAGCAGATATCCACGTGGCGCGGTTTCATGTGCACATCACCAGCCTTTAAGTGTGAACTCCCTGTAAGTGCAAATAATCCCCTTACAATGATCTCGCGAATCTTCTCGCACATATCCCACGTAGTGCCCATAAAATGCTTCGCACACCCAACTCCCCCTATGCAGAACCACTTAAAAACACAACACACGTCAAAAATAGAAAAATGTGAAAACTATAATTATATATAAATGCATATTTGTATTTACTATTATATATATATATATTAAAGGTATTAAATATTATTAATATCTATTATATTAGTTTCATACATATATTATTATGATATATATAAAAAAATAATATTATATACATATAAACTTATATATTATAATTTATAGGCCTATTATTACTATAATATGGTATATGATATGTAACACATAATATATATATATATAATATTTTATGTTGTAATAAAATAAAATAAAAACTAAAAAAGAAAAAAATGAAAAATTAAGAAGGGAAGGATTTTTCGTGCGACAGAGGCTTCGGGGAAGAGGAAGGAGTGCGGAAGGGGGTTTAGGGTAAGGGAGGTGGCGGCGGTTCGAGGGAGTGGTGCGGCGGTTCCGGAGAGGTCCGGCCGAGAACGACGTCAATGTTGGAGCGGAGCGATGTGAGCGGCGAGGACCTTGGTGCAGGTTAGGACAGAGAGGAGGCAGAGGATTGAAGCAGATGGGTGTCTCGGCTATGTGGCAGCGGCAAGGTCCGGCGGCTCGCATGGAGGGAGAATCGGCGCTGGGATGGCCTCGGCTTGGAGAAGTGGTGCAGCTCAGATCTGCTTGTGCGGAGAGGATGGGATGCAATTGTGAGGGGGAAGCGCGGACAACACTTGGTTCGAGAAGCTCGAGGGTGCAGGAACCGACTCAAAACAGAACTGAGAAAATTGGTGAATTTAGATCTGTTCTTATCTCTAGATTCTTGTTCTACTTATTTGGTTGATTGATTTTTTTTTATTCATTTCTAGTTCAAATCTGCTACTGGATTCGATTTGCTGCGCTATTGCTGGAGGATGAAACGGGAGAAGAGTGTCGATGAGTCCATGAAGGAGGTGCCCCTGTGAAGAAGACTGGCTGCGAGCAACGGTGGAAATGGCACCGTGAAGATTGCTCACGGTCTCACCGTGAGTGGGGATACGGTGAGTGTGAGGGTGCTGGAACGGTGAGACCAAGCGGTGAGACAGTGAATGAGACACCGTGAGTGTAACGGTGAGACCGTGACGAGGAAACGGTGGGTAAGGAATGGAGGCACCAGGAGTGTCACAGTGAGACAAGAACGGAGACATCGTGATGGAAACGGTGCGACGTGCCGGTGAGTACCTGCAAATTAAAAAGAACAAATTAAATAAATTAATAATTTAAATAAAACTAAAAATCAATTAACAAATTAAATTGAATTAAAAACTAAATAAATAAAACAAACTCAAATAATAAAAATAATTGTGATTTAATTAAAAATATAAACAAACTTAATTTAAAACAAACTAATGATACTTGCTTAAATTAATCAACCAATTAAGTAACCAGTAAACTAAATAATTCATTAACTTAAAGAATAAACTTATTAATTGAATAAAATTAAATTGTTAAAACTAGTTAAATTATCAAAGACCAAAAACTAAACTGAGTTATTTATTTACAATTTAAAGAATAAAGAATTAATTAATTTAATAACTGAATTAATAAACTAACTAGAATGAAAAATTATAAAAATAAAAGAATAATTAAATAAAAGTCTAATTCACAAGACTAAATTAATTTAAGAATTATTTAAAAAGACACAAATGACTAATAAAAACAACTTATTTAAAAAAAATGATTATTTTACACAGCAAGTACAACAACATAGTAATTACCAAATATTTACTAAAAACAATCATTTTGGAATAAAAACTCAATAAAAATATAAAAAGAATGTGGAAAAGTGTGTGAAAACCCCGCCACATCAATGATCACAATTTTATTAAAAAACATGGAGTTACAATCAATTATAGGAAATTATATAGATCAAACACAAATATGTACAATAAAAGTTTGTCATGTTTTAGATTCATAACCATCAATATATCAAAACCTCTTAAAATTAGACTTTATACAAATAAAAACACCTTTTAGAATTAAAATAATAAGCAAACATATCCCTGAATTTTCAAATAAAACCTTATTCCAAAAAAATAATCACACATGTTGATATTACCCAACCCACTAGGTCCTATATAACTGGTGGTAAGTATAGAGTGTCTCCCCAATCCTGCCCCCAATAGGCTAGGGGTTGGTGACTAACATCAAGTAGGAATATCACTCATATGGGTGGCCTTAGCCTAATTTACCTATACACATACACCCATCTCTATAAACACTAGAGTAATATAGGAAGTAGAAAAAAATGTATGAAAAACCATTAATAACCCATAATCGATTATGAAAAGTACATATTCAATAAAAGATGGAGAAATATATTCCCAAAAACAAGAAAAAAATCCAACCTGACAACAATATGGAAAACATTCCTAGTATGTAACCACTAGTTTTTCAATAGTCTTGTTACCACAACATCCAAATTTCACTAAGAACCAATAGCACCAGGTCTCCCTATATCTTCATAAAATATCTTTTCATCTACATAATACATGACACTAGTGAGCAAAACCCATGCAGGGGTGGGTATAAACATACCTAGTAGGAAACCCTAAAATAAACAAGGAGTAAAGCATAAAAAAACTGATATATTATCATAAAAGGATACTCATCCCAGAGTACACTCTCAATATAACAATCATCCAAACAAACATTGCATTTACAGATTATTCTCTAGAAGTTCCAATAAATCTATACAGTTATTCCTTCAAAAGATATTGTAGGATCCCTTCCCCATTGCTATGGGTGAAATAATGACTCTATTGGAGGATCCCTACTCTTCTGATCTCAATGTATGGGTGAAATATCACACCATAAATAGATGTTCCCTACATCATAAAAGTGGTTGAAATACTTAATTTTTTTAATTCCAATAGTATATGATCTTATCCTCATGATCATGTAGGTAAAATACCAACTACCTAGGTGGATCTAAATCCCAATAGGTGAGATTCCAACTCCATCTAAGAATAATGTGATGGAAACTTGCACTAGACTAAATAATCTAAGGTCAAGGGTATGTACACAACATTCCCTAAGGGTACACGGTGTGTTTTCCCAATTCAGACACCTATTAATGTCATGTCATTCCACATTACATGACTCATCCAAACTATACGGCATATAGGGGGGTCACACACCGTGTCATTTCCTTATGGTACTTGAGTGTACCTCATATTCCCAATATATGTTCCTTTGAAGGTATATGGGGTGGGGCTCAGAATACATGACATGTAAGGACACATGGATCCATGGGCGTGTACCCAAGGTACACACTAACATGGATGTGTAGGGTTCACACAATGTGGGCCTTATTCACATGGTTTTGTGATCCTTAACTTCAAATAAAACCCCAGTTCCTCATAAAAAGTTATTACATGGTTTGTGTTCTTTGGAAACACAGGGCGTGTTGTTGGTAAATTTCTAAAAAATCAAATATGTGATGCATATTCCAATTTCATTTCCCCTTTCTTATATTTCTCTATATAATCTTCTAGTAATACAGGAAACTGAGTTTACCATCATTAAGCATGGATGGAAGTCAGATTCTGGCCATGATTCATCCAAAAATCAATTCATCAATGCCTCTAGTGGGTGATTTGATGTCATGCAATCCATGGATCAGAAAGCCAACATTAATTTTTTCCTCTTCATATTCCCATCATCAACATCATTCCTCTTTAATTATATAATCCATGATTCTAAATCTATAAAAATTATCCATGTAACTCTTGATCTATTTCATAATGAATTGGGTTACTAGAATTTTTCAAACCACTAGGCAAATGAATTCCATTAATGAGTGCATATAGAATGGAGGGGGAAATACATTAAACACCATAGTGATAAAAAAACAATATATATGCATAGTTTTGTCACCAAGAAAAGTGGTGAAACATAGGTAAAATAATCATTACCTAAATAGTGATTATTAAAATATAAATTAATAGTTAGGTTTCAAATGATTCTAGATTAATATATTTTGGGGTAATCTTTAATCACAAAAAAAATAAAGAATAGATAAATTCACTAATCAAAGTCTTACCTTGATATTATAACGATCATTGAAAAATAATGAGTTTTACATAATGTCATTGGTGATCCTCTTAAATCCTGATGTCATTAATGAGATTCATTTAATCGAATCATTGATATATAAATCTCCTCATTCTTCATTAAATATTATCTCATTTAATATCTCTATTTCTCTTAATTCTCAAGGTTGTGACTAACCCTGTATAATTTCTATAATGGGGTTTAAAAGTTATTAGGCTAGGTCAAACATTCAATACATAAAATAAAAAAAATTATTTTATTCAGCATTCTTTAAAGTGATTGTGAATCACCTCAAAACCTAATACAAGCAAGGTATATAATATGCCTAGGGAAAACTCTTTTTTTAGACTCAAAAGTAGTCTCAGTTTTCCCATATTGGACTCCATTCAGGATATAATCCATTATTTTCAGGATTATGAGAACATGTTCATTAATAAATTCTAATATTTATAATATATAAACATCAGGGATAAACCACATATAAAACACTAAACAAACTCTTTGACTATATCCACAAATATTATTTGAAATATTCATAGGGTTTAACCATAAAAACTGAATCCATTACACATACAAATCACAAATAATTTCTAAATCATGGACATTATCATCAATATGTAAGATAAACCCATGTTCATAATTTTAAATAGTTTTAAATCCAATGAAACTATGTCTTATTTATCTTAAAAATAATTTATTATAACTTTTGAAATCCATTTAAAATAATGAACAAATTACCATAATGTTAAAAAATTATTTCAAAACCAAGATCATATTTAATTTACATTCAAACATTACCTTAAAAATAAAAATATATATATCCTATAATAAATCAATCCCTACAAAATGTTTCATTGTAAAAAAAATTTCATTATATTAATTGGATACAATGAAAATCAAACACTCATTTAAGTAGGATCTAAAATACTCAAACACATCATGGTTTGGTAAAATCACTTGTTAACTTAAAAACTAAAGAAAAATAAAATAAAATAAAATTGTTCTTTTAATTTCCATATGAAATTTTTGTTTTCATTTATACCTTTTCATGTTATAAATTTACATACATACAATATAATGTAAATAATTTTTTATGTTCAATTATTCTGGTTTATCTATTCAACAAGGTTTTTGCTACTTAGGCATAGATTTTGGTCATGTTCCTTCATCCCCTTATTTATTTGGATCATTCACTAATACCCCAACCACCTCATGAATCCACTATGGGGCTTCTCCTAATCATTGGTTATGGGCACTACCATTTTCATCCCAATCATCCATATATACAGCATCCTTCGCTTGATCTATTAATCCTTTCCAAAAAATCATCCCTAGTTTAATGTGGCCATTTCACTTCCTACCCCTATTAAAGGAATCAATCACTCCTATAGGGTTTATCTTTATCTCATTCAAAAAATGTTTTTATCCATAGGCTTCCACTCTCACCTGGAAGTGTTAAACCCTAACTGGTTTGGTGAGTTTCTATGAGATAGATCTAAGATAAAGCCATTATTCATTCTGATGATGTTCTTTAAATTTAAATATGTGTAGTTCATTTATCCCATGAAATTCTGGTAGATACCTAGCTGAGCTACACCTCTGTTGTGAAATTATTGATCTATATTAGTATCTCACCTTCAACTAAATCATCAAAAAAATCTACTAGACAGTTGTATAGACATATGATATCTATAATATTTTTATTATCTCTTTACATTATGTTCTTGTTTTTAGTTTCTTATGTTTCTTTGAATCTATATTTTTAGATTGAATTGTCTATTTTTGGTTCATGTTTTATGATTTAATAAAACATGTTTTTAGAGTGGTGTTCTTGTCATGAATATAGGATCCCAAAGGGTCCAACGCATGTTAAATCCCTGAATTCTTTTAAGATTTATGTTTTATTCATGCACATTTGTTTCATTCTATATTATCTCATTCTTGACTCTCAAATATCGCTTTATTTTTTTGCATTTCTCATCTTCATCCATCTCAAATTTTCTATATCAAACATATTAAATGAAAAAAATATATATCATTTTGTGATACTTGGATATTATTAGGGGAATATCCTTATAAGTGTTCCTAAAAAATTATATTTGATCCACTGAATAATAAGATGGAATCCCCTAAATATGAGATAGAAAATTTTGGTGACAATGACTTCAATCTTTGGTGAATCAAGATGAGAGAGATGCTTGTTCGGTAAAGACTCATTGATTCTTTACAAGGACCTATAAAATATATAGTTTCTCATTTTAATGATTAGAAAACCACAACCACTTATCAAGATGTATTTATTAACATATTTAAAAAGGCATATAGCTCAATTTTGTTTTCCCTATGTGATAAAGTTATTACAGAAGTAGCTTATGAAACATATGCTTATTTTATATAGTTGAAACTTGAAAAATATATATGAAAATTTCACTTTTTGGTTACTTGAACAAAAAACATAGACTTTTTACCTTTATAATACACTTGGTAACTTCTATATTGGCACATATTGATGAATTTAAAAATGTTATTCTAGAACTTTAAAATATTAATGTTCATATTGAGAGTGAAAATCAAGTTATTATATTGTTAATTTCTCTTAATAGTTATTATTATACTTTGGTAAAAAAACCATGATGTATGGTTGAGACTCATTAAAATTAGAAAAATTGTGATCATCCTTGATTTATAAATAGTTCTATTCTAAACCCAAAGTGAAGTTTGAGGTAGAGAGCCTCTCCTCTATGGGTATACTCAAGAATATGAATAAGAAGAAATATAATAACAAGGGTGGGTTAAAGAACAATAATCAATATAAACATAGGTAAAAATCTAAGGGTGGACAGGTTTCCTATTTTAATTGTAGTAATACTAGACACATTTCTCTAGAGGACCTCAAGACCAAAAAAACAAAATCCTAAACCTAATGAATCAGCTAATCAATTTTTGTTTTTTGATATTCTTTATGATACTAATTAAGTGTTTAATGTGTTTAATCATGATTTTTTTAATGAATGGGTGTTCAATTCAGTTTTTTCCTTCTATATGTGTCCTGATAGAGACTCTTTTTTTTGAACTGATTAAGATAGTTTAATGATAGGTTGTCTTTAGAAACAATAGGAGGTGTGGGATTAAGGGTAGAGGATGAATCTTGTTAGATCTATATGACCATTGAGTTTTTACTTTCTTGATGTAAGTTGGTTCCCTAAACTATACAGAAATATAATCTTCATAGGTGTATTACAATAGAAAGGTTTCACTTTTAGGTCAGAATATGGTTATATAAATATCTATAAAGTCTTTAGTATAGTCATCATGGGTTATCTAAAAAATGGGATTTATGTTTTAGATGTAATAACTCACCATAGGTTGAAAAGTAGTACATATATTACCAACAGTGATAATATTATGCTTTATCATAGAATATTGGTGTATGTTAGCTCCAAGGGTCTATAATAGCTGAGTAAAAATGGGTTATTAAGTAAAATCAAACCTATAAACCTCTCATTTTATGATTATTGTGTTCTAGGTATGTCAAAAAGATTCATCTTCAATAATTCATCATTTAAGTCTATAAATCCTTTTGAGTATGTCCATTTTGATTTATAGGGACCATCCAAGACTTCCTCCTTTGGTGGAGGTTCTTATTTCATGACCTTTATTGATGAGGTTTCTAAAAAAGTATGGATTTACATGTTTTGAAACAAACATGATGTTTTTGAAACCTTTAAAACCTGTAAATAGATTTTTGAGAATAAAATTGGAAGAATTCTTAAGGCCTTAAAAATAGACAATTGTTTAGAGTATTTTTCATCTCACTTGATACACTTTTGTGAGTATAAATGTGTTTTTGGGAATCAAAATATTGGGGAAAATCCCCCATAAAATGGCTGGTAAAATCATATTACTACACTATATTAGAGGGGGTCAAAAGTATTCTTTCATTCTCAGGTCTTCTGAAATCCTTTGGGTTCAAGTATGTGACCACTATAGTGTACCTTATTAACTAATGTCCTTAAACTGTAAACAATTTCATGAATACTGATGAGTTTTGGTGTAATTGACCCCCTTATTATTGTTACTTGAGAGTTTTTTATTTTACTACACATTCACATCTAAAAAAATTTGAACTATAGCTCAGATATCTTAAATGTATCTTCATAGGACACCCAAAATGGGTTAAAGGGTATAATTTGTGGGTTGAAAAAAAAATTACCAAAAATGTATCATAAGATTCAATGTTGACTTCCATGAGTCTATTTCACCTAAAACAAGATCTATCACTAATGAAAATTATAATGAAACATAAGATGAGAATGTTAAAATTGATAGTCTTACCCATTTTATGCTCTTAGTAACCCTTCTCTACCACAACCTCAGTTTGAAGACCATCAGTAGTTCAGCCCACATACTATCTCAAATAGTGTACCCTCAAAGGCTCCCACTAATTTCCATATTACTTATAATATATCAAAAACCCGTATTTTATTACACTTTATTTCATGAATAATTATATAAAGGTTCACATAAAACTATCCTAGAAGATATTGGATCCTAGTTTCTTTGGGAAATTAGGTACATATCACATTAACTTGAAACATTAATATAACAAAATTATTTAAAACTTCCTTAACATGCTCTTAAAATTCCATCATTCTTCAAAAACTGCATGGGATATCCTAGGGACGTACAATAGAAAGTATTGAGATATAAAGCCTTCTAAGAGAATAAATAAATAATATCATAAGGTAAAGCATGAAATGTTATACAAGAGTCATATCAAGGTAATATAAGATGGGTGAGAATCATAATCTTGAACAATGAAGCATGATATAACATCAAATCATAAAGTAAACATGAGAATGTAGTGACAACATAAATCATGTCATAAACATAAGTTGAGGCTAACTGTCTAGAAAACATAATATAGTGGATAGAGTCCCATAATATAATGGTATTACTAACTAATTTCATACATGAAATCTCATGATAATAAAACATTACCCAATTCATTAGAGCGCTATATGGGTGCACCCATCATAAAATGTGCATGCTCATTTGTGCCATGTAGATTATTAAATGTTAGGAAATATTTCATCCCATTTAATCCCATGTTCAAGGTGTGTGGTTAAAATACATGTAATTCCTAATTAAATTAAGGATGGGTTCCTATAGGTGAATACCTTTGAGTGAAAATGGATATGGGTATTCACAATACCAAATTTTTTCATGGGAATATCATAGGGTAATTTCTACAGCATAATGGGTGTACATAAGGATTTATGGGAGGGATTAATGACTGAAATATGGGAATCTCATCACTTAGAAATCATAAGGGTTGTAATAAGATTGTTTGATAATATATCCCAACATGAAAAAATGAAAAGAAAAGGCATAACATAAAAGAGGTTCTTGACTAAAGAGGAGAAGGAGAGGATCCCTTAGCTTTAAAAAGAGATTATAAAAGATTAGAAGGAGATTCATGAGATATTTGGGCACCCTAGGAGGGATCTAGAGTGGTAATGGTAGTGTAACCTCATGCTCTAAGAGTATTGAGTGAAGATAAATGGGAGTTTCTATGGGTTTATATATCAAAGGATAGGGGGTTCTTTATTAGTTTTCAAACATCAGTTTTGGAATCTATATGAAAAAGTAACAAAAACCAAAAACCATCCCATGGTTTATTCCAAAGTATAGAATTCCCTTGGTGATGTGGATGTGATTGGTGTTTGTAAAGAAATTATTTTAAAACCTTAAAATATAATATTAATTTTGGAGGATTAATTAAGGATTTATAAAATTAATAAAATAACCTAAAAAAGACATTATTTTAAAGTGTAAATATATATATTTAGTTTTTATACCTTTTATGGTATTTATTACATCACTTTTGGTCTTTTATAATGTCATAATACATACCAAATAATTATATTCTATTTATTTTTGACCTAAAAAATCAACTGTGTTGGAAACAATAATGAAAAATCCATTGTTAGATAATTTTGATGTTATTATTTCAAAAATAATGTTTATTTTATCAAAATAATTCTCTAAATATTATTATTTACACTTTTAAGTCAAAAATCTCCATTTATTGAGAAATACAGGTTTTTTTACAATAACATCTTTATTACCCTTATAAAAATTACATTTGAATTCTTAAAATTATATTATAATTTTCATTTAATAAATATAATTTTATAAAAATATTTTGTTAAAACAGAATTTATTTCAAAAAATTATTGAACCCATCAAAAGAGTGTCTTGATTGAAACTATATATTTTCCAAAAATATAATTTGTGTTTCATCATATCAAAATCTAAGTTCTATCAAACACATTATTTAATAATTTAAAAGGTAATATTAAAAGGGGATAAATATAATAATTATTTTATAAAAATAAAATATAAAAATTGATACTATTTGGTTCTAGATACATATACCTTTATTACACCAGTAAATAACCTAAGGGTAAGGTGTGTGAGGTGAGATTTTCTTGGGGAGGTTCAGCATACATGGTTTGGGATGTGATATCAATGGGCTTGAACTTCTCATATAAACAGTTTCATCCTTGCTTTAGTTATTGAATCTCAGCTTCAACTTGGTCAAAGGAAAATACCAGTGATGTTATCTCCCTCATGAGCTCTAATAAATGGGCTTCATAGGGTATGATCCTATTGTTTGAGTTCATCGCTTCTTCCATATATGTCAATTGGACTTTATCGTAACCCTTAATATATACTAGTCATAAGATTAATTTTTAATGGCTATATTATCAATTATTATGATGCTTAACATTATTTGAAATTTATCATACCATATAACTATTCAAAATAACCAATATAGTGCATGTGTTTTCTATAACATTATTTATTAATAAGGAATTTACTCATTTAAAAGGTAAATTTCATTTATGAAAGTTTGGATAATTACATTATTCCCCCATTAGATTTTCACCCTTGAAATTTTCATTTCATACACTAAAAAATATTTGGGTACTTTGATTTTAACACCTCTTCTAGTTCCCATGTTTCTTCCTCAAACATGTGGTTCCACCACAATACTTTAACTAGGTGAGTTGTCTTGTTTCGTAGAACCTTTACTCTAAAATATAAGATCTTCAACAGATCCTCCTCATATGAAAGATCATTTTCCAAAAGTAACACCACTAGATTCAATACATTTGAGGGGTTTGGTATGTATTTCCTCAATAGGGATACATGAAACACATAATGTACTTGAGATAGGTTAGGTGGGGGTGCTAGTAAATAGGACACTACTCCGATTTAATCAATAATCTCAAAGGGGATGATGTATCTTGGACTAAGTTTTCCCTTATTCCCAAACCTCATGAATTTCTTTCATGGTGATATATAAAGGAATTATTTATCTCTGACCTTAAACTCTAGGTCTCATCAATGATTATATTCATATATTTTCTATATACTTTGTTCATATTTCATATGTCATTGAATGGTTTGAACCTTCTCCATCATCTCTTAGATAAGATCAGGTCCCATCAGTTCCCACTCTCCAACTTCATCCCAGCATGTCAGAGTCTAGCACATATTCCCATAAAGAGCCTCATAAGGTGCCATTTGAATGATAGAATATAAATTATTGTTATAGGATAACTACACTAGAAGATGGTGTTTATCTCAACATCATCTTAAATTCATTGAATGTGATCTCATCGTATATTTTAGAGTTGAATATTCCTTTCAGACTGACCATCCATCTGAAGGTGATAATAAGTGTTGAAGCTCAATTATGTATTCAATTATTTTTGAAGTCTTCTCCAAAACATTTAGGTAAACCAAAGATCTCGATCTGATACAATTGAGAGTGGAACTCCATGTAGTCTGATCACTTCCCTTATGCATATCTTGGCAAGTTGGTCAAGAGCGAAATATACCATGATAGTAATGAAAAGTGGTAACTTTGTAATGAGATAAACTACCACCAAGATGAAATTATTTTATTTTGATGTCTTGGGGATTCCTATGATGAAATCCATGGTTATGTTTTACCATTTTCATACTGTAATGGGAAATGGTTGCATTATACCCTTAGACTTCTATCATTTAGCTTGGACTTGTTGGCATACCAAGCATCGAGATATGAATTCTGCAATCTCACTCTTCATATTATCCCACTAGAAATTTTTCTTCAAATATTTATACATCTTGGTGTTTTCTATAT
This sequence comes from Viscum album, assembly GCA_963277665.1. NCBI lineage: Eukaryota > Viridiplantae > Streptophyta > Magnoliopsida > Santalales > Viscaceae > Viscum > Viscum album. The sequence goes on from OY728129.1 coordinate 1,451,358,863, forward strand.
GAATATAGAAGGATGGTCTCTTTAAATCATCTAGAATTTATCTATTCAGTTATAGTTTTTAGGAGACACAAATCCATGTTCCAAACTTTATAGATGAATCTTCAGTAAATTTGATCCTTAGAATATTTAATAACTTATTTTGTATCACCTCATCATTTTTATGATCCACCTTGATCATCTCAAGAATGGATGGTGGATTATGTATTTGAGAAATTTTTTGTTAATATCCTTTTATTATTCCCATATTAATCTTTTAAATGTCCAACAATATTTGATCCTCTCCATCCTCATCATAGATATGGTTGTGGGGTCCTCCTTACTCAAATCATCTACCACATTGTTCTCCTTACCAATATAGTAATGGATTGAAAACTCATAATCCTTTATCATATCTAACCACCTTCATTGGTGTATATTAATCTCCCTCTTTGTGAATATATAATTGATGCTTTTATGATCCATATATATGACACACCTTTCCTCATATAGATAATGCTGCCAAATATTTAATGTAAAGATCACCACAACCAATTATAGATTTTGAGTTGGTCAGCTCTACTCACGGATATTTAGTTGGTGGGAGGAATAGGGTATCACATTTTCATCTTGAATGAGTGCACAACACAATCCCTTTTTGGATTCATTCCAATAGATCACAAATACATCCCCATTGGTGGGTAATGTAAGAACAGGTATAGTGGTAATCTTTTTCTTTAGCTCTTTAAAATTATCCTCACATTCATTATTCTAGAAACAATTTACCACCTTCTAGGTTATATTTGTTAATGGATTTATAATCATGATAATTTCTCACAAATCAACGATATTACCCATATAATCCAAGGAAACTATAGATATCTATCACAACAGTTGGTTCAATATATCCTTTAATTACATTATTTTTTAAGGGTCTATAATTATTCATTTTTTGGTGATAACATGACCCAGGAATATTACTTGCACCAACTAGAATTCACATTTACTATACTTCACATACATCTTTTCTTTTTTCAAGGTCTTCAGTATAGTATTCCAATACTCCTCATGTTTCCCTTTTATTTTGGAGTAAATGATAATATCATCTTTAATGACTATCATAAATTTTTTGAGGTGATATCTAAAGACTCTATTCATCAATTCTATGAAGACTTTTTGAGATTTAGTGAGTCCAAATAGAATCACTATGAACTCATAGTTCTCGTACCCTGTATTAAAATAAGTCTTGGGGATATCCCCCTTATTCACCTTTACTTCATAGTATCCCAACCAAATATCCACCTTAGATAAATAATGGACTCTATATAGCTGATCGAACAAGTCATCAATCCATTGTATATGATACTTTTTCTTTATCATGATCTTTTTGATCTCGTGATAATCAATGTAGAGTCACATTAACCCATCCTTATTCTTGATGAGGAGGACTGATACACCCCATGGTGAAGCACTTGGGTGTATGAACCCTTTAACCATATTATCCTATAAATTATTCTTTAACTTCTTAAGTTCAACAATATCCATTCTATATGGATTCTTGGATATTGGTAAATCCTTGGGTATATTCTCAATTAAAAATTCAACCTCTCGACTAGGATAAAACTAAGAAATTATTTGGGAAACTCATCCATGAATTCCCTTACAATTAGAATTCCATCAGGGAAGATTTTTTATTTAGTCTCAATAATTTTAGCAAGATATGATTTATTATAGGGAAATAATATTCGTTATTGAGATGACTATACAAAAGTTGATTCATCCTCTTCCTTGAACTTATGTAAAATTAGTGGTGAACGAGCTCGTATTCGAGTGGTAAGGGCTCCTGCTTGGAATCCAAGAGACTTGGGTTCGAAACTAGGTGAAGGAAAACTTCCGAGGTACTGTATCAGGTATTGTATTAGCACTATAGGAGGTATTTTTTGGTACTATAGTAGCTGGAACTATTCACCCAATTTGGGCCTTCGAGCCATTGGTTTGGGCCTATGGGTCTCAAGGCCTTCGATTCATTAAAGGCCTTCAGACCTTAGGGCATTTTGGATATAGAGATCATGGATTAGCCCTGTTCAAATAGAGCAGGCCCCAAAAGAGGATCAGAGAAAAAAGAGTAGAAGTCACCATAGTTGAGCTAACCAGATTGGAAGAATGAGAGGGTATGGAAATCGCCATCGGGACCAAGCACCATGTAGCTTTACATAGAGAAATTCTAAATGATCATCAATTCAAGGTGGGGATCTAGGAAATCAATGATGAAAAATATGTGAGGGGTAGTTCTAGTGGGTTGGACCTATGGGTAATGTAATGGGAATAGTATGCCTCTGCGCTTTCGGGTCATATATTTGGCCTTCGGGTCATGTTGGGCCTTGTGCCTTAGGCCTACATGTCATATAAGGGTTCCCCTTCAACCCTTAAAAGGGGGTTATCGATAATAAAATAAAAAAGAATGCCTTCAGGCCATTTGAGTATAGAATCAGAGGATGATTTTTGATATGGGGATTATTTCCTTCTCTCAACGATTTATGTTGTCTATATATAAGGAAAGTCAATATATGCCTATAATTTCATAAAATTACAATAAAGTGAGTATCACAAGGTTCGCGGGGATGTTGAACCCAAAAAATTTGATAGGGTAGGATTTATATACTTAGGATGAAATAATTTCCACATTTTCTATTTTCATTGATAGCTCTACTTACATTCTTTATAGTGGTGTTTGAATAGTTCTACCGAACTTACATAATATGAAATAATTCATATAAACAAAATCAAAAATTATTTTCTCTATCCTTAAATGAATAACTAGCATACCTATCAACACTCCATTGTTGGGATCCACCTCAAAAATTGTGATGGAAAAAGCTCGTCCTTGCTACCTTAGTGGTTGTTTTCATTGATTATATCTGACAACCCTTGTCTTAGGGAATTGGCATGCATAATTCTCATGTTCCTTAAAATTTAAAAATGGTACTACTAGATAAGGGTTTACTGGAGCATTCATTAATTCCATCACATTGGTGGATTTATCTCATTGGAAATCACTATTTAGGCACCCTTCCTTCTTGAACCTAAATCATTTCCTTATCCCATTTAGTAAATTTCTACGATGCTTCTTCCCAAACTTTTGATCATTAGGATTTGGGGGTTTCTTTCCATAGTTATATTTCTCTTTCATAACCTCAGAATGAAACTCCTTTTTTTTCTTCTTATCCCCATGATAACCTTAGGATTCACTATTCTCCATTTTGACTTTTAGATCGCGTTAGACAATTTACTCATAGAAATCAAATTCTTTTATTGCCAATTATTTTCATTGTAATGTATCGGATTTTCCATGTATTATATGTAATTATTTCGAGGCCATACCTTTCGAAGGTGTGTGATTCCGCGGCCTAGAGTGCCCAGAATAAATGTTTGAATTAATTTAAACTTTAAACAGTGGACGTGAGTGGTTTTCCTGAAAAAGTGGAATAACTTTTAAATGGGTGCTTAGATCAAAAATCTAAGGGCACCATTGCGTTCAGAGCAGCAACTTTACCTTAGGAAGGGCCTAACATCAACTTGCATGGGTCAGCTGCGAGAGTTAGTTTTTGGATGCTTTAATGGAAATAAAATAAAGTAATAATTTTAGTTTATTTAAAAGTTTCCTTTTTTAGAAGAAACCTAATTCTTCCATTTTTAAATACCTGCTTATGGAAATTTCACAAGGTTAGCCTCATAACCCTGTGAATTGAGAGGGAGCCTCTTGGATCCTTGGAGGATTTTTAACGGACGTCAACGAATGAAGATGCGTGGATCGTTGCACAGTGAGATCGAATCTAAACCAATGACTAACCTCCCAATTCATCGATGACAGAGGTAGGGGTTGTTATTTTGATTCTTCTTTTCCCCATTCTTGGATTAAATGAAGAACATGGATCAACCCACAAAGAGGGGGATCCGAAGATCGTGCATTCTTGCAAGAGGGTGTCACTTTCCTTTTCTTTTGGGGTTTTTGATTCGAGAATTGATTATAAAATAATTATTGAATTGTCATTTTGATTTGCCTGTAAAATCTATTAACATGATCAGATCAACTCCATGATGAACGAATGTGGAGGTTTATTCCTCCTTTGTTTATTATTTTTCTTCCTCCCTTTTTAACCCCACGTTCTTCATGTTCTTCACGGGGTTATGAACAACGGAACGTTTCACATCTGTTTCGCAACACAGCAATCCCAAATTTGAGATCTGACATCGTGAATACCTATAGGAGGTGCGACAGGGATGGTGGCAGATGAATCGATGTGGTTCAGGAGTTCTCTTTCTTCAATCATCCTTCATTTAGGTGGATTGGAACGCATTTTTGGGGCCAATCGGAGGCCCAAAATCGACAGAACCAGCTTCGTGATGATCGGGATACCTCATCCTTTCATTTTTGTGATGATCGGATCACTATAAGGGACATCAGAGGATCACGGGAGGCGCACCGATGAAGAACAGAAATTCTATAAATTTCCTAAGAACACGGCATGTATTTTGAAGAACACGTCATGTGGGACCGGATTATCAGCGGGTAGGGTTTCACGGTGCATGAAGAGATAACATGGATTGTTCTCCAAATAACGTAGTGTATGGGTCCTTACACGGGACTCAACATGTTTCCAGGGGATACAAAGACATGGGGTGGGGTACACAGCCATGTACTTCACCACATGGCCAGACCAGGCCAGCTGCATGTGTTACCCCATGTACCGGTCACATGGGTTGTGACACACAGGTTGAATCCGTGTATGGGCACATGGCCAGCATACACTAAGTCATCCCCGTATAGAGGAACACGGAATGTCACTCTCTTACACACCGTGTATACCTTCTTCTACATGACCAGCCTTACAACATGGGTCGTTGTACACGGGTAGTACCTGGGGTCAGAAGACAAGACGTGTGACACCTCTACACGCCGTGTACTTCTCATTACATGGCTTGATCTTCTTTTCCACTGTATCTTGGGCATGTTTCATTTGGGTTAGTTCCCCTTTTTATTGTTCCCATAAAGGTCAGGTATCATTTCCTTTTTCAGGAGTATGATCCCTTCAGCAGAACTTTCCAAGATAGAGTCAGGTGTCTCCTTGAGAGGCCCGGAGCGAGATCCTCTATCCATTCTTGACCCTGGGTAGAGTCAGGTATCGATGTGACTATCCTCACAGGGTGTCAATCCTCTACTTAGAAGGTGAATCTGGATGAGTCGCGGTATCCTCCATGGCCCTGGAAGTGATCCTCATCTGTGTATCGTGATTTTTCCCCACTCAAGAGTGTGTTCTCCCAGAATGAGTGTATCTATCTCTCATGACTTTTCCCGATAGATAGTACTTCTCATACGGACGTTATCAGAGCTATCAGACTCATGGAGTGAGTTATCCCAGATGATTACTTCATGGAATCTTCAAACTGAATCCCTAGTAGGGGAATGCGGTTGTGTGACTTGTCTCTAGACTACGGGTCTGGGTTTAGATTATATCTGGATTGTGTTCACCTATTATATGTTCATTAGACATATATTGTGTAGAGCTGACTATACCTTTATTTTGTGTATTGCTTCAAGGTTTTCGGGGTCCCCTACTGAGTGTTGTTATACTCACCCATGCACGGGATTTTCCCACACGTATCGTGTCTTGTGTAGATGAGCAGCCTTTTGACAGAGTACAGGGTGGACCAGGACAAGACTGAGATTTCTAAGTTCCCTATAGGCCAAGGTGTTCCTACGGCTATGAGCAGTATTCTCAGTACCTCTTTGTGTTTATAGGTTGGACTTTCTAGTTTAAACTCTTGTTTTTCTTGTTTTGGTGGGATTTTATTCTGGCCTAGTTTACTTTCATTACCTTACTTCCATCATGCTCTATTGGTTGGGTTTAGTTGTATGCATGAATTGTGTTCCTTATTGGTTTTTACATTTCATCATTTGGGGACTTGGAGATGTGTACGTGTGTACAGATACTTAGGAAATGCCTTCTATGTTAATAATTTGCCTACCCAATACTAGTCACCATCCCCTGGCCTATTGGGGGCGGGCTTGGGGAGTCACAGTGCGGGCCCCACTAGGACAGGTCGTGACAGAGTGGTATTAGAGGTGGTCGATTCTACTTTATAACCAAGAGTCTATGAGATTGGTTTGTGGAAACAGTGTTAAGTGTTTCGAGCTCAGCATTCAAGCCAGAGACTCTAGTGTTGGTGCATGTGGCCGACGTATCCATACAATAGGACTTTGATAACCTGTTTTTTGCCTAGGTACATGAAAACACTATTTGCAGGGAAATAAGTGATTGGTATATGCATCATATAATAATGGGTTGTGTTTTCCATGTCATTTTTTTCAGCTATCTTGACATACTCTTTGAACATGATACATCTTGTTCTTTACAAGATGCCTTCATGATGCATACCCACTAGGATTCAGCAGCACGATCACGAGGATGACCCCCTCAATGATGAGGTTTTGATACAGGGACCAGTTCCCTAGGTGTTGCCTCTAGGTGGTGCACATGTTATACCACCACTAGTGGAGAAGCCCATGGTACCTACAGTACCGACCAATGAGGGGCACAGGCTAAGCGCACTCCATGAGTTCCAAAGACAGATACCCCTAGGGTTCCAAGGAGAGCCTGACCCTCGGGCAGTTGAGGACTAGCTTGAGGCAGTGACCAGAGTTTTCTGTCTCATAAGGACACCGACGGACTAGATGGTGATCCTAGGAGAGAGCCTTCTTCAGGGTTTGGTGGGACTATAGTGGAGTCTGGCCACACTAACTCATGATGAGGAGACTCTTTCGTGGACTAAGTTTGAGTGACTCTTTATAGAGGAGTTCTCACCGGTTACGCTAAGAGCAGTGTGTATCCAGAAGCTTCTTCAGCTCTAGTAGGGCAGTTTGACGGTAGTTGACTATTCATCTAGGTTCATCAACCTCACCAAGTACTCAATGGATATGGTTAGGGATCAGTACTTCAAAGCTAGGAAATTCGAGCGAGGTTTATGATGGGACATATGAGCTAGTGTTGTGCCTCTTTGCATTATAACTTATGCCAAAGTGCTCGAGCGGGCCTTGTTGATCGAGAGATTCTTGGCGGAGTAGAGATAGGAAACGGCAGTCAGTGGCAGGCAGGCAGGTATGAAGACCTCAGTAGTAGGAAGCTGACATCAGGCATAGGTATCAGGATGTGGGAGATGTCACAAGAGGACCTAGGATAGGGGTTTGGCAGTCCAAGGCTCTCAGGTTGGGTCCATTCAACCTAGAGAGAGGCGATGTTACTCATGCGATGGTAGGGGACATCTCGCTAGAGATTGTCCGACCCTTCGAGTTGTTGACAGGGAGATGGTGGATGGACCACCAAGGTAGTGGCAGAGAGTGGAGCAGACAAACCCTCTAGGTGTTAGATGTAGAAGAGGAGTAGGGAGAGCTACATGTGGTGGCATATGCTTCAATCTACTTTCACCACCACACCTAGGAGGTCCGCACTAGGGTCAGGGAGATGGGGGACAGGGGCGGGGACAGCTACATGCAGTCAAGGAATATGAACCAGGGACTCTAGGGATGATTTGAGGTACGATCTATGTGTTCTCTACCTTAGCTTCTGTACTTATAGACACAAGTTCCAGTCATTCCTCCCTCACCACATGTCTTGTGTGAAACCTTGATATTTTGGCAGAGTTGTTGACTCGATCCTTATGCTTGGAAACACCTATTGGAGGATACTCTATGATCATAAACCTTTGCAGACAGTGTAATCTTACCCTTGGTGGTGAGAGTTTCGATTGGAACCTCTTGGTGGTAGCATCTAGGCCTTATAGTTTCATTCTTGGTATGTATTGGTTATCTTTGGTACATGCCCATATTGACTACTTTAGGTAAAGATTGTGGTGTGTCCGAAGCGATGGGATGAGGTTTTCCTTTGTTGGTGAAAGGGAGACTCAGGAAGCATAGAATGAGATCATGCATAGGAGGGTACAACCAATCACTCATGAGTTGGCTAGCCTTACCCTCGAAGAATTAGATGTTTTGAGCTTCCAGTTCCCAGCAGTAGTGGTGGAGTATGAGGACGTCTTTCCCAAAGATGTTTCAGGACTACCTCCCTATCAAAAAATTGACTTATTCATCGACTTAAACCCCAGGACAACACTGATTTCTTCATTAGCATATCAGATGGTTCTCATAGAGCTTCATGAACTGAGGGTGTAGTTGGAGGATTTGAAAAGTAAGGGTTTTGTGAGACCTAGTGTTTCACCCTAGGTGGCCCCAGTATTGTTTTCCAAGAAGGCAGATGGTAGTTTGAGGTTATACGTGGATTATCGGTGCCTGAACCAGGTGATGGTGAAAAACAAGTATCCACTATCAAGGATCTACGACCTCTTCGACTAGCTGAGAGGGGAACAGTGGTTCTCAAAGGTTGACCTTCAATCAGAATACCACCAGTTACGAGTACGGGATGAGGATATACCGAAGACGGCTTTCAAATGCCTCTATGGTCACTATGAGTACTTGGTGATGCCTTTCAATGTAATGAACTCCCCCAAAGAGTTCATGGAAATGATGAACCAGATATTCCAGTCATACTTAGACCAGTTCATGGTGGTCTTCATTAATGAAATCATTGTGTACTTAGCGTCAGAGGTGGAGCACGTGAGACACCTATGGATGGTTCTGGATGTACTCCAAGAGCACTAAATTTATGGAAAGATCTCTAAGTGCCTATTCTAGATTCGGTAGGTCCACTTTCTGGGACATGTCATTTCAGTAGATGGAGTAGATGTGGACCAAGACAAGTTGGAGGTAGTGTTAACATGGGAGACACCTCAGAGCATGATGGAGGTGCGGAGCTTCCTTGGGTTGGCCAAATATTACTGAAGATTAATTCCTGATTTCTATTGAATATTAGCACTGATGATATACTTGACTGGGAAGGTGACACCCTTCATGTGGATGGAGAAGTTCCAGCAGGCTTTCAAGCAGTTGAGGCAGAGTTTGATGAGCGCCCCGATCTTGAGATTATCGAAGAAGGGTGTCGAGTACGTAGTTTTCTATGATGCATTGGGGACTGGTCTTGGATGTGTCTTGATGTAGATACAGGAAGTGATTTATTATGGTTCACTATAGCTTAGGCCACATTAGCAGAACTATGTGACACATGATCTTGAGTTGGCAGCAGTAGTCTTCGCGTTGAAGATGTGGCGACACTACCTTATGGCAGAGTGGTTCATCATCTACTCTGACCACAAGATCCTCAATTACATATTCTCACAGAAGGATCTGAACTTGAGACAATGGCGTGGGCTAGAGTTCCTATAGGAATATGATTTCGAGATCATCTATACTCCTAGGAAGGGGAACAAGGTGGCAGATGCTATTAGTAAGAGATCGATCTCACGGCTACTGAGTGAGGCAATAGATCAGTTAGCCACGTTGCAGTTATCCTTCATGGACATAGAGGATATAGCTTACCTTCATTCAATGTTTGTCACCCCTCCACTCTTATGGTGAGTTAGAGAGGCAAGTCTTGGGGATGTCGACTGTGAGGCTTTATGTGCTCAGTTATCCACAGGACATGCTCCTAATGGATATTCACAAGGTGGAGAGCTAATAGTTATTTTCAAATGACACACTGTTGTAGCAGTGGTGTCATAGGAGGAGGTCCTAGGGGAGCTTCATACATCCCCCTTGGTGGTACATCCTGTAGTGGCAAAGATGTACCAGGATCTCCGACGACAGTTCTGGTGGTCAGGCATGAAGAAGGCAGTAGCAGAGTTCGTTTGTCGATGCCTTATGTGCCAGAAGTTGAAGAATGAGCACTATGTTCCAGTGGGATTAGCTCACCCCTAGAAGTTTCAGAGTGGAAGTGGGATGGAATATCGATAGACTTTGTGAAAGGATTACTACAGATGTCCAAGGGGCATGATTCCATATGGGTGATCATTGACCAACTCACCAAGTTGGCCCACTTCCTAGCTATCAGGGAGTAGAGTTCCATATAGATCTTGGGATGCCTCTACATCCAAGAGGTAGTTCGGCTTCATGGAATCCCTTTGACAATAGTCTTGTATTAAGATGCTCACTTCACATCTCAGTTGTGGATGGGATTTTAGGAGGCTTTTGGGACTCAACTATGCTTAAGCACGGCGTTCCATCCCCAGACCGATGGTCAGACAGAGAGGACCATTTAGGTTCTAGAGGATATGTTGTAGGCCGGTATTTTAAACTTTGGTCACAGTTGGGAGGACCACTTACCAATGGTGGAGTTTTCGTTCAATAATAGCTACCACTCCGCCATTGGTATGCCACCATTCGAGGCTTTATATGGGATACCCTTCTGGTCATCGCTTTTTTGGACTGACCCCAGAGAGTCAGCACTCATGGGTCTAGAGTTGGTATGAACTACCACTGAGAAGGTACAGATCATCTGGGAGCAGATGAAGACTGCACAGATCCAGCAGAAGTCTTATGCTGATAGAAAATGGAGACCTCTAGAGTTCGAGGTAAGGGACCATGTCTTCCTTCGGGTCTCACCTCAATAAGGGTTACGGAGATTTGGTTGAGGTGGCAAGCTATCTTCGAGGTTCATCGGACCTTTTCAAATACTATGTAGAGTTGGTGTGGTGGAATACTACCTAGCTCTACCGCTATAATTTCACCGGGTACATGATGTTTTCCATGCATCGCAGCTGAGGAGGTACGTGCATGACCCATCGCACATCATTGATTGAGGCGAGCTGGACATCAAGGATGGAGTGACCTTTGTTGAGTACCTGGTGGAGATCGAGGATTAGTAAGAGAGGATACTTCATGGGTGATTGATTCCCTTGGTGTGTCTTCGGTGGCAGCATGGGAGTCTTCAGGAGAGCATGTGGGAGCGGGAGACTCAAATCTGTGCCCAGTACACCCATCTTTTTTGGTATCCCTTGTTTTGGATTTTTGGGGACGCAAAGCCCCAAGGTGGGGAGAATGTAATGCCTCAGATTTTTTATTTATTATTTTTAAATATTATATGGAATTATATTGAGACCATACCTTTAGACGGAGTGCGATTCCGAAGCCTGGAGTGCCCGGAATAAATGTTTGAATTAATTTAAAATTTAAATAGCGTGCATGAGCGGTTTTCCTAAAAAAGTGGAATAACTTTTAAATGGGTTCTCGAATAAGAAATATGAGGGCACTATTTCATTCATAGTAGAAACTTTACCTTAGGCAGGGCCTAACATCAACCAGCACGGGTCATCTATGAGAGTTAGTTTTTGGACGCTTTAATGGAAATAAAATAAAGTAATAAATTTATTTTATTTAAAAGTTTCCTTTTTGCACAGTGAACTAATTTATCCCTTTTTAAATACTTTCTGATGGAAAGTTCATAGGGTTAGCCTCATAACCCTATTAATTGAGAGGGAGCATCTTGGAGCCTTGGAGGATTTTTTATGTACGTCGACGAATGACGACATGTGGATCATTGTGCAGTGAGATCGAATCCCGACCGACGACTGATCCCCCTCTTCATTGATGACAGAGGTAGGGGTTGTTATTTTGATTCTTATTTTCCTTGTTCTTGGATTAAATGATCAACATGGATCAACCAAAAAATAGGGTGATCCGCAGATTGTGCGTTCTTACAGGAGGGTGTCACTTTCCTTTTCTTTTGGGTGTTTTGATTCGAGAATTGATTATATGATAATTCATGAATTTTAATTTTGATTTTCCTGTTAAACCTATTAATGGGAGAGGATCGACGCTGTGATGAATGACGGCAGAGGTGCATTCCTCCTTTGTTTATTGTTTTTATTCCTCCTTTTTAACCATGTGTTCTTCGCGTTCCTCGTGGGGTTATTAACAATGGATCGTTGCACATCCGTTTTGCAATGAAACGATCCCAAATTAAAGATCTGACATCATGACAACCAAGAAGAGGTGCGGTGGAAATGGAAGCAGATGAATCGACGCGGTTTGGGAGTTCTTGTTCTTCTAATGTTCTTCATGCGAGTGGATTGGAATGCATTTTTGGGGCTGATAGAAGGCACAAAATTGACAGAACCGGATTCATGCTGATTGGGTGACCTCAACCCTTCATTTTCGTGACGATCGGATTGCTTTAAGGGACATTGGATGATCACGGGACGTGTGCCGGTGAAGAACAGTGATTTTTGGAAATTTCCAAAGAACACGTCGTGTGGGACTGGATCAGCAGCGGCTAGGGTTCTACGGTGTGTGAAGTGATGACACGGCGTGTTATCTAAATAACATGACATGTGGGTCCTTACATGGGACTCAAAATATATCCAGGGGATACACATACATAGGGTAGGGTACACGGCCATGTACTCCACCACACGGCTAGACCAGGCTAGCTGCATGGGTTACCCTCTGTACCGATCACACAGGTTGTGACACACGGGTTGAAGTTGTGTATGGGAACATGGACGGCATATATGGAATCCTCCCTAGATAGAGGAACACGACGTGTCACTCTCTTACACACTGTGTATACCTTATTCTACATGACCAGCCTTATGACACAGGATGTTGTACACGGGCAGTACCCGAGGTTAGAAGACACGGCATGTGACACTTCTACACACTGTGTACTTCTCAGTACATGTCTTGATATTCTTGACCATCGTATCTTGTACATGTTTTGTTTGGGTTAGTTCCACTTTTTCTCATTCCCCTGAAGGTCAGGTATCATTTCCTTTTTCAGGAGTATGATCCCTTCAGCAAGACATTTTGGGATAGAGTCAGGTATCCCTCCTAGAGGCCCAGAGCGAGATCCTCTATCCATTATTGACCCTAGGTAGAGTCAGGTATCAATGTGACTATCCCCACAGGGCGTTGATCATCTACTTAGTAGGTGAATCCAAATGATTTGTGGTATCCTCTAAGGCCCTGGCAGTGATCCTTATCTGTGTATCATGATCTTTCCCCACTCAAGAGTGTGTTCTCCTGGAATGATTGTATCTATCTCTCGTGACTTTTCCCGATAGGTAGTACTTCTCATACGGACATCATCAGAGCTATCAGACTCATGGAGTGAGTTCTCTCAGACGATTGCTTCGTGGAATCTTCAAAATGAATCCCTAGCAGGGGAATGTGGTTGTGTGACTTGTCTCTAGACTACAAGTCTGGGTTTTGAGTATACCTAGATTGTGTTCACCTATTATATGTTCATTAGACATATATTATGTAGAGATGACTGTACCTTTACTCTGTGTATTGTTTCATGTTTTTTGGGGTCCTCTACTAAGTATTGTTATACTCACCACTGCACGGGCTTTTCCCACATGTATCGTGTCTTGTGCAGATGAGTAGCCTTTTGATAGAGTCTAGGGTGGACCAAGACAGGACCGAGCTTTTTGAGTTCCCTATAAGCCGAGGTGTTCCTACGGCTACAAGAAGTAGTCCCAGTACCTCTTTGTGTTTACAAGTTATACATTGTAGTTTCCATGCTCTAGTTTTTCTTGTTTTGGTGGGATTATATTCTAGACTTTTTTACTTTTAGTACCTTACTTCCATTGTACTCTGTTGGTTGGTTTTAGTTGTATGTATGCATTTTGTTCCTTAGTGGTTTTTACATTTCAGCATTTGTGGGCTTGGAGATGTGTGCGTGTGTATAGGTATTTAGGAAATGCCTCCCATGGTAGTAATATACCTACTCAATGCTAGTCACCAGCCCCTAGCCTATTGGGGTCAGGCTTGGGGAGTCGCGGCGTGGGCCCCACTAGGACGGGTTGTGACATTCATATACTCAACTTCATCCCACCAAAGAAGTTGTCAACTTTACTTTCATGGGTAATGAAAAATCCATAGGCATGTATTACAATTATTTTAAGGTTTTCCCCCACACACCCTAATGGATTTATCTTCATTTTTCTTGAGGATAAAAAAGTTCCTCTCCTTTTTCAATTAAATATTTTGAATAAAATATTTTTTGAAAAGAATTTTCTATAATTACTTCCACTTCATCGCTTCAATATCCTCTTTAGGATTTGTATTTTTGACAAAATTACACCATTGATCAGTTTCTCCTTACATATAATAAATATACTATATGAAATTCTCTTTTCCATATCATTAAAGAATAGAAAATATCTTCTCAATAGATTTGATCTATTTTCCAATGATTAATATATTGGAAGATATCCCTTGAAATTTAGAGGCCTTTGTTGCATAAAAGTCTCAATTACAACTTCATCTTTCTTATGGGAATTTCTGATTTCCTCCTAATTCAAGTTTCAGTTAAAAACTTTAATCAATTGAGAAATTACTTTCATAAAGATTATAAATCTAACTCCCATAAGGTTGGTCATTTCATTTGGGCAGCATTGCATTGTTCTTCACATTGGTTATTGACTTGGTTCCTCCTATTCCAAACCATTAACTAAAATGAAATGATAATTAGGGATGAGTATTTTTAAATATTAAACATATAAGTGGTAAACCATTAACAATAAATGGATAACTCATAAATTACATGTATTCTTAAACCTATGGATTTTTATGTTTCAATCTAAGTTACCCATGTTCTATTTCATAACATAAAATCTTATGAGAATTTTTATTCCCTTAGTAATGGTTCATAAGGATCTTGTGTATTTACCAAATCATATCCCCCTAGAGTGTCAAACCAATTGTTTATAAAGGCCCATTTTCATGCACCAGGTGATAATCAAGTCCATATCAATGTGTCCTTTTTAGGTTTATTACCCCTAGGTATCACTATGTCAGAGCCACATCCACTTGTAATATCCAAACGTGGATGTATTTTCTTGGACACCACTTACTCTATACATTACCAAAATTTAGGGATGTTTTATTATATTTAGTCTTATAACTAAATCTTTCACTAGAGTTTTATAATTCTAATACCAAAAATAATTATACTTGTCTCAAACACCAACTATGACAATCGATATTTTATTACACTCTATTTCCTAAATTATTACATAGAGGTAGGCGTAAAACAATTCCAAAAGTTCATGGATCCTAGTGTCCTTGGGAAATTAGGTACATACAACATCAACTTGAAACATGGATACAATAAAATTGTTTAAAAGTTCCTTAACATGCTCCTAAAATTTCATCATTCTTCTAAGACTACATAGGATAACCTGGGGATGTACATAAGAAAGGGGTGAAATATAAAGACTATTAAGGGAATACAAAAATAATATCATAAGGTAAATTAGTACATGTGATCCAATATTAATATCAATACAACACAATAGGGGTGAGAATAATAATCTTTAACAATGGATCATGATATAACATGTTAACATAAAGGAAACATGTGAATGTGGAGACAACACAAATCATGTCATAAACATAAGTCAAGGATAACTTCCAAGACAACATAATATGGTGAAAAAAGTCCCATAATGGATTGTTTTTACTCCATAATCCCATACATGATTTAGCATGAGACTAAAACATTACCCAATGCATTAGAGTGCTATCTAGGTGCACCCGTCATAATATGCACATGCTCATGCGTTCCATATAGATCATTCAACATAAGGGAATATTTCATCACATTTAATCCCATGATAAAGGAGTTTGGTTTACATATATATAAGTCCCAAATAAATTAATTATGGGTATATTTAGGTGAAAATACTTTAGTGGAAATGTCGATGGGTATTCACAATTAAAAATTTTGGCATGGAAAATTGTAGGATAATTTTAGTAGTATAATGGGGGTGCAAAATGATTCATGGAAGGGATTAATGAGAGATAAATGGGTATCTCATCTCTTATAAATCATAATTAAATTAATAGGGATGTGTGATAACATATCTAAACATGAAAAAATGAAAAAAATGCATAACATAGATGAAGTTCTTGAATAAAGAGGAGATGGAGAGGACTCCTTACCTTTAGTGGGCGCTTCTAAAAGCTTGGTAGGAGCTTCTTGAGAAATTGAAGGCACCTTTGGAGGGATCTAGATAGGGAAGGTAAGATTAATGTATTGTTCCAATATTTTTTAGTGAAGAAAAATGGTAGGTTGTGAGGGTTTATATAGAAAATGAGAGGATAGTTCTTTATTAATTTCTAAACATAGGTTTTAGACTCTATATGATAAAGTAATAAAAACCGCAAACCATACCATGGTTTTTACCCATGGTTTCTATCAAAGTGGATTTTAGATCATTATTTCACATTTTTATGAACCTATATCAATAAAATAATACACTTGGTGTTGTGGAGGTGAGTTATGTTTATATAAGATTGATTTTAAAACCTAAAAATATAATATAGATTTTGGAGGGTTCATTAAGGCTTTATAGAATTAATAAAATCACCTAAAAATGTTATTTTAAATTGAAAATATATATTTGGTCGTGGATAATTTTTATTTAATTCTTTAAGTCGCTTTTTGGCTTTCACAAAGTTAAAATACATACTATATAATTATATCGTATTTAATTTTCGCCTAAAAATTCAACTATATTGAAAAATTATGAAAAAATAAACATTGGATGATTTCAACATACTGATTTCAAAAATAATATTTATTTTATCAAAATAATTCTATAAATAATTTAATTTACACTTTTAACTCAAAAATACTCATTTATTTAAAAATTGTGGCTTTTTTATAATAACAGTTTTCTGACCCTTATAAAAAATACATTTGACTTTGTAAAATTATATTATTATTTAAATTTAATAAATATTGTTTAATAATAATATTTTATTAAAATATAATTTATTTAAAAAAAATTATTTATTTTCTCAAAATAATGTCTTTATTGAAACTATATATTTCCCAAAAATATATTTTTTATTTCTTTATATTAAAATCAAATTTTTATCAAAATCATTATTTAATCATTTAAAAAGTAATTTTATAAGGGGATAAATCGAATCACTACTTTATAAAAATAATTCATGCTATTAGGTTTTAGATACATTGACCTATATTACACTAGATAACTACCTAAGTTTAAGATGTGTGATGGTAATATTTTCCTAGGGTGGTTCGGTATACATGATTTGGTCAGTGATCTCGATGAGCTTGAACTTATCTCATAAAAAGTTATGTTTGTGCTTATATTGTTGAATATCAAATTGGAATTGGTCAAGGTAAAATCCCAATGATGTTATCTCTATCAAGAGCTCTAATAAATGGGCTTCATAGAGTACGATCCTACTAGTCGAGTCCATCACATCATTTGTCTATTTCAATTAGAATTTATCTTATACCTTTATATATAATAGTCATATGATCACTGTTAAACGGTTATATTATCAATGATTTTTATTCTTAACAGTAATTTAAATTTTAAAAACCATATAACTATTCAAAATAGCTGAAGTATTTCATGTGTTTTTTATAATATAATTTCTTAATAATACATTTACTCATTTAAATATAGAATTTCATTTTTGAAAGTTCATGTCATTATAAGACAGATCCAGGAGGGTCATCATTACTCAAACTCATTTTAACCAATATAAAATGGATTCCTTTTATTTATATGTTGAAAATAAATATTTTGTATCAGTGAAGAATCACTGATAGGGGTAAATCAGTTATTCAATTTCATTTTACATTTCCTTGGTGAAGCAGCCCTCATCACTAGATAAAGTGAATCTCAATCGATGTCTAACACACACACTTGAAGGGAAAATTATATTTACTAGTTCCACTTATAAAAATGATAAGTATAGTCCATGGAATGATCCATATTTTCCTAAGACCATAATACCCACTAGTTTCAACATGTAGGTAGAATGAGCAGGTTTTATCCTTGTACTCATGTTACAATAAGCCTCCTAACTATGGAAATGCTTATTGAATTGTTATAATGATAAATAACTTGATATCTTAACATTAAAAAAGACTTCTATAAATAACTTTTATTTTTTGATGCAGTGCTTCTCTTCCACTTATTCATCAACCTATATAAACTCAAGTAAAATCTCTTCACTCTATGCCAATTTTTACATATTCTACTTCTTCTTCTTCTCGTCTTCTACTTCTCACTACTCACATATTCTTCCATCTTTCAAAATTATTCCATAGAACTTCTAGATTTCATAGCATCAATAATAATGTATATGATCCAATTCAAATTTTCATTTTCAATTTCAATCCTTCAACTTTTTTCAACCAACTCAACTACTCCCACTTCATTTTGAGACTTTGGATATTAATGGATCATTTAAATATCATTAGTACAACCAAAAATTACATCATAAATTGTGTAAGTGATATATTAAGTTATCTAAAAATCCACATAATCAGATATTATCAAAATAGAATTAAATCACTGAACACAACATGTACCAATGTGTGTTGGATCTCCCATTGGTCCAAATACTCTAATCTACTTGGAAAATATCATGTGTCTACATGCCTTACACTATTTCCTATTGAAAAGTAATTGGAATTTTTTCCTCCAAAATGCCGAGCACAATGAAATACACCATGTTCAAGCTGGTCGTGTTGGATATCAACTCCACTAGTTAAGCATAGATTCTTCCACTAAAAAATAGAATCTTGTATCTTCCTGTTTTGACATGCTGCTCAAATTTTTGATCAAGAAAGCCTTCAGACACCAACATGGGCATAGCTGGATTTCCCATTTCACATAGTGACAATACAGTCATCACTACAGTGTGTTACTTTTTCCTTGGTCGTTTTTTCTCTTGATTCATCCCACACATCTTGTTCCACAACCATATTATCCTTTTATTTTTTTCAAGGGTACACTTGATGTCCATTATAGGAACCACTATGAGTGTGGTCATATTCCAATTACCTTTTTTGGGCCTTCTCCTCTTCAAAAAAACCTATGTTTTGGGAATGGACTCACCTAGCCTCCTTCTCCCACTTCACCATGGATTCCTATGGGTCATGACCTTGATCATTTTGGGATATATCTTCCTCAATTTTCATAAAACCCTAAATCATGATGAACCTATCATGGTGTTTATAAAATTTAAGATCATTTCATATGGTGTCATATGATTTAAATTTTAATATGATTTATGTATTGAAAAAAAAATCCAATATACTCAATCATATCCTAATTACCAATTCATCAACGTCACTTAACATAACAACAATCTCAACACATCTTGGTATCAACAATTTCCCCCTATGGATTTTTTTGTCAATAAAGTAATATAAATCACTACTCTAAAAACATAGAAATGGATCACCATTAAATAATTTTAAGCCTACATAAGTGAACTCGATGTATGAAACAAGAACATTTAATAAATAATATCATGTTTTCCAAAACATAGTAGTGTCTTAAAACTTGACCAAATCAATTGATGATGAAATGATACCACCTTCAGGAACTTAATTATCACAACTAGAACTTATTTTATTAAACTATTTGAAAAATTCACACACATGCCCAAATACTGAAATCACAGCTTTTACCTTTTAAAAACTTTATCAAAATATATGTTTTTTCTATAAATGAAAACACATAGTAATGGATAATCCCCCTATAAATATTCTCATTTTTTTAACAATCTTTAAATATATAGATATAAAGAAAGATTTATTTTTTCATTGTTCTCCCTCTTTGATAAAAATATCCAATGATTAGATGAGATAAGTGAAAAACACCATACCTTAGCCCTGTAATGAATGATAATGAACACCTAAATTCTACCTTAAATTATGAAATGCTTATTTCAACAGTGGCTCGGTGAACATGTCTGCAATCTGCTCCTTTATAGGAAAAATTTATAACTTTAACTCATTCTTCTCCACTATCTCTTTGATGAGGTGATATTTAATATCAATTTTCTTAGATATTTAATACTGAACTATACTCTTTGAAAGATTGATATCACTTTGATTATCACATCCCAATTATAGTGGTAACTTCACGTAAACTTTTAAATATTATAAATGAGTCTTCTTCCACATAAGTTGTGTTGAGGAATGGATGGAAGTCATATATTCATCTTTAACAGTTCTCAAGGTAACTATATTTTTATACCTTTAATTCCAATAAACACATCATTCTCCAAGAATTAAATCTCCATCCGATGTAAACCACATATCATCAGCATATCCTACTCAGTATGTATCTGAATAACCAAACAAATCTAGATTAACTTTTCTATCATATTTCAATACATATTTCCATATTCCTTATATATTTATAATTATTCTATTTATTGAAATAAAATTAGATACTTTCAATACACTTTGGTATCTAGAACAATGTGTAAGAGAATACACTATATCTGATCTTGAAGCTATCGAGTAGACTTTCATTAACTTATGGAATTATCTTAGATCAACTTATTTTCCCTATTCATATTTAGTTAACTTTTTACCACTAAAATTAGTGTATAGACAGCCTTTAGACAATCCATAAAAAATTTATTCAACATTACATTAGCATACATCTCTTAAAATAGAAAAATATGATCCTTTTCTTGAGAAAATTTTAAACTAAGAAAGTTTGTTATCTCACCAAGCATAAAAATTTCAAAACTTTTATTCATTTATTTAGAAAAATATTCACAAAATTATTCATCATTTCCATAAAAATGATATAAACTTCATAAATAATAAAAAGTATAAATACCTCCTTATCATATTTAATATATAGATTGTTAACTCTTCTTTTATAGAATTTCAACTTATTCAAACAAGTGTCTAAATTAGAATACCAAGATCTTGGGTCTTTCTTTAGCCCATATAAATATTTTTTAAGATAAAAACACAATTCTCATCTTCACAAATCAAAAACCTCATGGTTGTTCAATATACACATCCTCTTCCAATTCACTATTACGAAATACTTACTTGACATAAATTTGAAGGATCATGCATTGCCTTTATACTTTAATGGAAATAAAAATTATTATGGTTTAAAGATTTTAAAATATTTCAAAGGTATGATTAAATTCAACTCCTTCAACTTGTTAATACCCTTTACACACCAATATTTCTTTATTTCTCACAACTTCACCTTTTTTCATTCATCTTGTTTCAAAATACCCAATTTTTCCAAATAATGTTTGTCTCTTTAGGCTTTGGTATGAAGTCCAAAGTATCGTTATTTTCTATTGATCTAACTCTTAATTCATAGCATCAATCCACTCTGCATGTTTTATTGATTCTTTCATATCTATTATTTTAACTTGGGAGAAAAAAGAGATATGAGAGGTTGTACTCAAAGCTCATCTAGTTTTAATATTTTGTCCATGATTTCTAATGATATGTTAAACTTTAACTTACCTTATCATACTTTGGTGATGTGAAAAATATTTTTATTTATCACTTGAATTTTGTAAATCAACTTCTTTGACTGGAAATTATTTATAATCCACACCATTTTTGGAAACATAACCTTGTTGTTCCATGAAAATATATTCATCATCACTTATGGAACTTAATTCTTTAAGTGATTTGACTTTATTTGTGTGTTTCATCACATTCACATCAACATAATCAAAAATATTCTATGTCTATTTATTGTTAAAATTATATCCTCTTCCATTTGGTGGATAACCTAGGATAATACCATCAATATCTCTTCTTTTAAATTTTACTAGATTTTTACCTTTAAATTTGATAATGCAAGGGATTATAAACAATCTTAGATAAATAAAGCTTAGATATTTATTATAATATATCTCATATAATGAAATATTATAATTTTGACCTATAAATATAGTTATATTGAATATAAACCACAACCCCAATATCTTGTCCCCATAAATAATGAGATGTGTCATTCTCTAACAACATAGTTCGAGACATCTCCACAAGAATTTTATTTTTTATTTCAGCCACAAATTTTTTTTGAGGTTTGTATGGTGAACTAAGTTCATGATGGATTCAATGATTTTCAAGATATGCATAAAATATTCCACTGATATACTTAGCACTATAATCTATTCAAATCCTATTCAAGGAGTGACCACACTCTTTCTCAACACTCCTCCTAAAACTATTGAATCTTTATATAGCCTCTGATTTATGCTCCATAAACATAATACATATAATGAGAGTAAATTCTTCAATAAATTAAATAAAAATATTTATATCCATTTTTTATTGAATCCTCATTTTTCTACAAATGGAAGAGTGAATTATCTCCAAAGACTGAATATATTTTATTTCTACCTTCTTGGGATATTTCCCTTTTAAAAAGTATAACACATCAAATTAATTTTTATTTTAAACTTAGGAACATCATAAACATTGTCTCCACTAAAAATCTTAAACATTTTATTTTTTACAAGAAGACCAATTCTTCTATTCCATAGTTAATTTTTTTCTTTCATGCTAAAATAATAGGAATTTTAAGCATCGCCAGTCTGAAAAACAATTGCCTCTTATTCAATGTCCTCATTTAAATATACATCTATCTTTCAATATATTTACAAAAACCCTATATTTCTAAAAAATAACTTCATTTTCTTAATCACATAATTGATACACTCTGATAATATTATGTTTTTCCATTCAATATATAGTGTTCTCTTGGATTTCAATTAAAATTTTCCAATCAATATTGATATGATCTGTTTGATTTTGAGTAACCCATAATTTATAAAGGTCATGGTTACTTCTTTAAATTTTCTAAAATCCTTGAGAATATTTGAATCTCTTATCATGAGTGAGGAATAACCACTATCTAAGATCTATGTAAATTCCCTTTTGGACACTTTGTAAGAAAATTCACGAGCCAAAGATTTATCTTTTCTTTTCTCCTTTTTCTTATAATTCATTTCAGTATTATCACTTAAGAACATTTGGGATAGTAGAATAATAATACAACCTATTTATATATGATCAGGTTACTCACATTTTTCACAAACATTTTCTAATGGTTAAAATCTATTTTCAATTTTCAACCCAAATTTATCGGGTTGTCTCTAAATTGGTATCCATTGAATGAGGTGAGTCCCCATTAATTTATGTCTTTCAAACCATATAGACTCATAATTTTATTATTAATTAAATTAAAATATCCTTTAAATTTCCCCAAAACATCTACAGTGCAAATAATAACCTTAAAAATTATATTTTCTTTTAAAACCAATATATTTTCTTAAACTGTGAACCTATCTCTCAGCCTTCATCCAACCATAAATATTGGCTCTTTTATATAGATCAAAATTTTGGTGAACTCATGAATGTTTTATTATTTACATCGAGCTTATTTTCATCCTTTTTTTAATTCACCATTTTTATTAGTTTTTTTATTAAATTAGATGAACTTGGAATTTCAATAATCTAGAAAATCACTTGATTTTTCTAAAAACTTTATAATCCCAATTTGATCCTTTTTTCAAACACAATATAGTTCTTTCAGTGTTTTTCTCTTCATTTTTTATAGATATTTGTTAATTTCCATGATCCTCATCTTTAATTGATATTTTCCCAACTTCATGAATAGAGTTGTGGAAATTTAACTTAAATTTTTCATTTTCTTTTTTACTACTCACGAATTGTTGTTGTAAAACCTCAAGATCCTTCTATTTATCTTTCACTCCTTCAATATTGATTCTTAAATTATTCTATTCAATAACCTGTATATTAAATTCATCAACTTCTCTATATAACATTGATATTTATTCAGTATTAACTTATTCATTTCTTTTAAAATATTGATTTTCCTTCTTCATGTTTTTTTATCACTATTTCCAATTTAGAGATCTTTGAGGGACACTCCTTAAGTTATCTTTTTTAGCAATAATTTTATCTTAGTATCTTATTCTTCATCTCTTTTGAAACTAATTTCATTGCT
This sequence comes from Viscum album, assembly GCA_963277665.1. NCBI lineage: Eukaryota > Viridiplantae > Streptophyta > Magnoliopsida > Santalales > Viscaceae > Viscum > Viscum album. The sequence continues at coordinate 1,451,382,605 of OY728129.1, forward strand.
TGAAATATTTTCATCATTCACTTTAAAAATGGGTATTTTTTTAGAATCTTCATTATTGGATGAAGAATCATCGTCATCTTTATTACAATTGTCTATACCTTATTTAGAAAATAAGATTCTCTTATGAAATTTAGAGAGATTATTACCCTTATTAGTGTAAGAAATCTTTGAATTATTATATTTCTTCTTTGATAATTTTCTAGGTATAGCCTCTTCCTTTTCAGGAACCATCCTAGTGGGGACCATGCCTTGAATCCCCAATCCTGCCTCTAATAGGCCAGGGGATAGAGACTAGCACTGAGAGGAATATCATTGACATGGGATTCCTTATCCTAAGTACATGTACACACACACACATATCCAAGCCTATACAATGCTAAAATGTAAAAACAACTGAACAACCATGCATACATACATCTAATCCTATAACCAGAGTATGATTGGAAGTAAAATAAAGTAAACATGGACAAATAAAAACCCACTACAAAGAGTCTGAAAACACAAGACTAACCTAGAAGTGAGTATTGGGATTGTTGTCAGAAAGTTGTAGGAACACACCTCAATCTGTCCTACCTCACTAAGTATTGTCTGGTCTCATTCAACCTAAGACTCTATCAAAAGGTCGATCATTTTCACAAGACATGACATGTATAGGAAAATATTGTGTAGGGGTGAGTATAACAATACTAAGTAGAACACCCCAAAACCACAAATCATAAAACAAAAGGAAATATATTCAACTATATATAGGTATATTTCTATAGCACATATAACAATAATTTATAGATATACTCAATAAAGACACATAGTCTAGAGGTAAGTCACAACCATAGTAAAATAGCATAGGATTCTAGCTCAAATAATCCATGAATAACTAATCCTAGAGAACACACTCTTGAGATTTATAGCACTGATGATGTTCATCCGAGAGGTGCTTCTCTTCGGGTCTCATCATGAGAAAGAAAACATTGATAGTCCGAAGAGAATACGGTACATATATGAGGATCACTGCTAATTCCATGGGGTGATACCAAAAACCCAATCCAGATTAAACTACTAAGTAAAGGATCGATGCTCTCATAGTGTTGGTCATGATGATACCAAGAAATCCACCTAGAGAACAAAGATTAATATAGGATCTCACTCCGAGCCCCTCAAAGGGATTCTAATGACTCTATCTAAAAATTCTTGCTGAAGGGATTGTATTCTTAGGAGTAGGAGACGATTCCATACCAAATTTCTAGGAAAGGATGAGGGGAATGAACCCAAATGAAACTTGACCAAGATACGGAGGACAAGAGATCCAAGCCATGTATAAAATAGTACACAGCATGTAGTAAGTGTCACACACCGTGTCCCTTGACCCTAGGTCCTACCCATGTAAACAGACCATGTAATCAAGTCATGTCCATGCAGTACTACATAGACTTTAGGATACCCATGTAGTATACTCATGTTCTAGTACACGTCTCTATCCCATGTATGTTTTCTAGTATACCAGTACATAGCTTACCCCATGTATCTGGTCCAAACTGTTTCTGTGTCGGAGAGTACACTCTGTATAAGCAATCCATATACTCCCCCCTATGTCCATGTACATTCCTAAGTACACACCAAGTTCACCAAGGAGGGACCACATGCCATGTGATAGGGGTCACATGTCTTTTGATTCTTAACTTCCTTCAAAAACCCTATCTACCACTTAGGGGGCCCACACATCATGTAATCTCAGATTACACGTCGTGTTGCTCTTGATTTTCCAAAATCGTCAGTTCTTCCTTCTGCACACACTTATACTATTGTCACCTTAGATTATAGCTTCAATATAGCCAAAATTCAAGGATAAATCTCAGCTGAACCTCATCATCATAGAACAATATGTTCCAATGTTAGGTCATCTAGAAAAAATAGATTAAATCATTGTTATTTATTATGTGATGAAGAATGAAAATTAGGTATGAACCATCATATAAATCACTTTTTATCTATCTTCGCACCACTGTCATGTCGTTCCAATCCTAGATATATGATATCTGATCATTACGCCAAGAAATGGGTGTGTAAAGATCGATTGATTGGGATTTGTCGAGCCGCATGTCAAATGAAGAATTCTCACAATGAACGATGAATGGGGGGAGAAAAACACAAGAATATATTTGAGGAATGAACCTATATAGATGTTTGTGTTGATATCAATATGTTGGTGTCATAATGAAAAATGAAATAATCAAATCATAAATATAATCTCACATCAAAACCCCACAAATAATCTCATCCCATAAGATGATTGAATCGTAGATCAATCTATTTTTTGATTGATTTTTTATCATCATATATTTCAATGATGGAGAATAAAAAAATAAAAAAACACGTCATACCTTGATTTGGATCGATCGCTGATGAAGAACAAATCTGCATCGCATCCGTTGGTGAGATCTTTCGAATCTGAGGTGCTTCGATCATAGATCCATGGTTTTGTCACCAATCATCTAAGATAATTCTTATATGGTCTTTGTATGGGCTCTCCAATCTCTATTGGGCTATGTATCTAACCTTGGAATTCTAAAATAAAAATCTATTTAAATATTTTTAACTGTTTTGTCAACAAAAATGAAATAAAATAATTTAATTAATTATTTTATTCATCTTCGTGCCCCTAGTGACTTTTCTAAAAATGAACTGTATTGATTAATGTTAAGTCTATACTTGGGTAAACCTCAGGTTCTGAACTTAACGGTGCCCTCGTATTTCTAATCTGGGAACCCATTTAGATGTTATTGTATTTTTTCAGGAAAACTGTGTGTGTATGCTATTTAATATATTTGATATATTTAAAATATTTATTCTAGGCACATAGAGCCTCAGAATCACACGCTATCTTAGCACCTGGTCTTGAAAATAATCTATTTGATATCCAAAAATAATACATGGAAAATATGAGACATTAAATTCTCCCCACATTGGGGCTTTAGGTTCCCAAAAATCTCAAACAAGGGATCCTCAAAAATATGTGGGTACTAAGCATGGATCTGAGCCTCCCATTCCCACATGCTCTCCTAGAGATTCTCGTGCAACCACCAAACATGAACTAATGTAATCTATCACCCATGAAGGATTCCCTCTTATAAATATTTGATCTCCACTAGGTACTCAACAAAGGTCACTCAATCCTCTATGTCCATCTCTCCCCATTCGATAATGTGTGATTGGTCATGCATGTACCACCTCAACTATGACACGTGGAAGATGTTGTGCACCCAATCTAACTAAGGGGGTAGAGATAAGTGGTGTACCACCTTGAAAATTCTATATAGTATCTATAAAGGGCCTATTAACCTTGTAGATATCTTTCTTCCCCAGATAAATCTTCTTAATACACATCGAGGTGTGATCGCACTGTGATTCACTATTTCATTTTCACCCTTACACCATTGTGCTAAACTTGTTTTATATTAAAATTTATAAAAATAATAACATATTTCATTAAATTTTTGAATCATTTATTTTTCTTTATCAATTTTAAATGGGTAAATGTTACTTGTTTTGATGATTCCATTGTAGGAGGTGATTTGAAGGCCCTAGAGATGATCCGGAAAGAGAATGGGCCAAAACTACATGGGTTCCACAAACACCTCTCCACCTTTTGGTATAGTATGAAAAATACATGCATAAAAATGGGATTATATTTTTTTATTTGTTCCAAAATTCAATTTTATACAACTCTTAAGAATACACACAAGCCTCATTCATCCATTAAGGGGCCCAACCGAAGTGATCTGTCCAGGCCAACAAATCTGCATGGAGTCAAAAGTTGTGTTCTGTGTTCTGTCCATATCTCAAGCTGCAGGTGTAAAAATTAATCCAAACTTTAATTTGAGATAGAAAATATGTAGGGAAAAACTTTCTAGTTTTTTTTTTAAGTGATTGAAGACTTTATGGAGGCTGAAAACAATGGGACAAGTGGTTTTACACAATCTGTGTGCCCAAAACCACTTCCCATTTTTGCTATGAAAGAGCACCATGGGTACCTCATTTGGAGAGTTCAAAGGAGTGAAGTGCTTCCAATTTTTATTTCCATAGGATTCCTCCCATCATCCTATAAGTTTTTTATTCCCCTATCCTCATAGGGGGGTCAAGAGTGAATAAGGAGTTCCACCTGAGCTTTCTCCTCCTCCCGATACCGAGCTAAATGGTGGGTGTTCATTATGAGGTACCTACACACATGTAAAAGGAGTTATGGCACTTATACTACTACTAGTTTGATGTATTTTGGGTTTTAAAACATTTCATTCAGAAGTATATTACTTTGATTTATCTTTTTTTTATTTAACTGAATAAAATGCTCTTTACTTTTAACCGATCAGTGTAAATTTTTGAGTGCGTGACTTGTGTTGTTCCGATTGGATAGCACAAGAATCCTTTTATTCCCCACTTATTTGAGATTTAAATTTTTTTTGGAAGCTATTATACCATTCATGTGATTTTTACCTTGAATATATGATTTTTATGTCAAGGTTTGGCTCAACGTGCTTTGATATAAGAGCTTTGAAAGTAATCGGGACTCTGATTGACTTCAACCAAAGACTTAAATCAAACCTTAATTAATCTATGAGAACGGTGAGATTTAAATGTGTGTATTGAACCCAAAATGAACCCTTTTATCTCCTAATTATGAAACACTAACTTTCTTTTTCAACTATTAAACTCATTAATTAAGTCATTTTATTTTTAAAACTTTTTTCAAAACCACCCCCCTCTTTGAGTAATCTTTATTAAAAATACACACTATAAGATACCAACTCTCCTTGAGAGATGACCTAGGGTTTTTCCTAGAATAACAAATCTTCTTTAAATAACTATCAATTTGACTTTTCATTACAACGTGGTCAAATTTTGGCACCGTTGTTGGGGAGCACTTTGGTTTTTAATGCGTGTTTTTTATAATATTTTTGTAAATTTTGTGAATATTTATTTGTCTTATCTTATACCTTTACCTATATTTTTGTTTTCTGATTTATTTCTTGTGTAGGTTTTGTGCATGATGCATTCTAATCCAGGATATTTACCACCTTTCAAACTCGAACCAGAGGGGATCTTACGTCAGTGACCCTGAGAAGCACAAGATAACCCTTTGAAAGAGGACACACAAGACAACAACACTCTTCTTGATCCTTAACCTTCTTCTTCTGGAACCAAAATCAAAAATGAAATAAAATTGTATAAAATGGCTGAATAAAATATAATACTAAAAGAACTAACCTCACCTGATGTCGATATCCAACCCACATACATTCAATTACAAGGAAAGGTACCCAATTTTGAACTAAAATCTAGTTTAATTCATCTATTACCAAGATTCCATGGACTTCCTGGAGAGGATCCACATAAGAATTTAAAAAAATCACACTATTTTTTCAACATTAAAACCTACTAATGTGGATTAGGAACAAGTAAAGCTTAGATAATTCCCCTTTTCTTTATAAGATACTGCAAAAGACTGGCTTTATTATGTTAATTCCCCAATAAAAGGCTAAGTGGACATTAAATAGCTTTTTCTTGAAAAATATTTCCCATCCTCTCGAACTAAAACAATAAGGAAAGAAATGTGTGGTATAAGACAATATCAAGGGGAAACACTTCATGACTATTGGGAAAGATTTAAAAGATTATGTTCAAGTTGTCCACACCACCAAATAAGCGATCAACTTTTGATACAGTATTTTTATGAAGGTTTAATTCCAATTGATCATAGCATGATTGATGCTACTTTAGGTGGTGCACTAGTAGATAAAATCCCAATCACTGCAAGAACCCTGATTGATAACATGGATCAAAACACTCAATAATTAAGTATAAGGTTCAGTGTACCCATTCGAGGTTTCCATGAGGTGCAAAGTATTGAATTTGAAAAGAAGGTGGACACAATGTTTGAAGAGGTAAGTACCCTTTTATGATAACTTGATCTATCCCAAGGGAAATCTCAATCTACTCCTTCCATCCATTGTGGAATCTTCTCTTATAACACCCATTATTCTGACCAATGCCCCCAATTGAGAGAAACTTCTGAGAGTTGTGAGGAAATCTTCCCAGGACTCACCTATAACCAACCATTTAGGAAATAACCATATTATACATACAACTATAGGTGGAAAGAAACCCAATCTTATAGGAATGGGGGGTATTCAAACCAGCCTCATCAACCTTGGAACCAACAAGGGTAGAGTAGTCACCCACCACCACCACCCAGAAATCCTCAACCACCCTAAAGGCCTTTCCAACAACCCCCTCCAAAAGTTGAGCCTAGCCTTTAAGAAATGATGAAACAAATGGATGACAATAATATCCAATTCCAAAAAACCACCCAAGCAGACATACAAGACCTAAAAACCTAATTAGGCCAACTAGCTAACTCTTTGGGGGAAATCCAAAGTCATGGGTAGGGTAAACTACCCTCTCAACCAGTATTTAACCCTAGGGATAAGGTAAATGTTAGTTTCATCACCCTTAGGAGTGGGAAAAAACTTAAATCCCAAATTAACCCTCCACTAGATTCATTCACTCCTAAGGAAACCACCATCCCAACTGCTGAAAGTGGTCCAAGAGAAGAAAATCCTTATCCTGAGAAAAGCCCTTCCAAAGGAAAGATCGTGTCTGTTGATGAGTCACTTATCCCATTCATTACTCTTCCATTTTCCCAAAGGGCCACCCAACCTAAGAAACAAAAGGAAACTGAACTTGATAAGGAATTATTGGAAACTTTCAAAAAAGTGCAGGTTAACATTCCTTTGATGTCGTGAAGAAAATTCCAAGATATGAAAAGTTTTTAAAGGAGATGTGTAAACATTGAAAAAGACTTCATGGTGATGAGAAGATAAGTTTAGAGAGGAATGTCTCGGTATTGATATAATCATCACTTCCTACCAAATTCAATGATCTTGGGACATTCTCGATTCCATGCATTATAGGGGAGTATTCTTTTTCTAATGCTATGCTTGATTTGGGTTCTTCTATTAATGTGATGCCTCGCTCTATTTACTCTTATTTGTAGGTCAGTGAACTAAAACCCACTAGAATATTCATTCAACTAGAAAATTGGAGTACAACACACCCTTTTGGTGTGTTAGAGTATGTTCTTGTGAGGTTTCAAAATTTAATTTTTCCTGTTGATTTTTATGTGCTTAAAATGGAAGTTGATAGGATGAATGGACATGACCCAATTATATTGGGGAGAAATTTCTTGAAAACTACCAAAACCATAATTAATGTTCATAATGAAATATTATCTATGGAGTTTGGTTGTGATATAGTTCATTTCAACATCCTTGATGCCATTAATCACCCCTTAGAAGAACATTCATATCTCTCCCTTAATTCAACTGATTTAATCCATTCCCCTGAAAATACTTCTTATCATTCCCCCAATCCCCTTTATGAGTTTTCATACTTGATTGAAATTCTTGGTAATGAATTATGTATTTATTGTTTTAGTGGTCTAGAAAGGTTTCATGCATGTTTATTAATTGATAATTTCATGAACACTGAGGATCCAATGACCATCGATGATACTACTAAGCTTGTAAAATCTCATTCCTCATATAAGGATGATACCATTGAGTAGTTAGATGAGATTAGTGACCTCTCACTTTCACACACACTCCCATAAATCCAAAATCCACCTGAATTGGAACTAAAAAAAACTACCTCAAGATTTAAAACATCCATATCTTGAGAATGGAAGCAAGATTCCCTTCATCATTGGCAGTTCACTCCCTCTTGAGCATGAATTGAGACTACTTGAACTTTTGAGGGAGTATAAACAAGATTTGGGATAGACACTTTCTAACATTCCTGGTATTATCCCATCAATTTTTACACATAATATATTGTTAAATGATGAGGATAAACCAGTGAGGAAGGCACAACACCGACTGAACCCAAACCTCCTAGAAGTTGTGAAAAAGGAGGTAATAAAATTATTAGCTGCTGGAATCATTTACACCATATCTGATAGCCAATGGGTTAGTCTTATTCAATTAGTTACTAAAAAACTATACTTACAGTAATCCAAAACGAAAATAATGAATTGGTTCTAACTAGTGTGAAGAATAGTTGGAATGTATTTATAGACTATCGCTGACTAAACCAACACACTAGGAAGGACCATTTCTCTTTTCTATTCATTGACAAAATACTAGAGAGTCTAGAAGGTAAGTCCCACTAATATTTCCTTGATGGGAATTTTGGATACTTTCATATCCATATTTCCCCCAAGGAACTGGAAAATACAACCTTCACTTTCCCCTTTGGCACATTTTCATATAAGAGGATGTCATTTGGTCTGTGCAATGATCCTAGTACTTTCCAGTGATGCATGGTTAGTATTTTTTTCCAGATTACCTATAGAATTTCATGTAAGTTTTCATGGATGATTTCACTATGTATGGATCCTCTTTTGATGAATGTTTGAGTAGTCTTTCTTCAGTCCTACATCACTGTATTGAAAATAATCTCGTATTAAATTATGAGAAAATCCATTTCATGGTGCAACAAGGTATATTTTTGGGAAATATAATTTTTGGAGATGGTATCCAAGTAGATAAATCAAAAGTGGATGTTATTTCTTCCTTACCAGTCCCTAAAAATGTATAGGATGTGTGGTCCTTCCTAGGTCATGCTGGATTTTACTTTAATTTAATTCATGACTTTAGTAAAATTGCACTCCCCCTATCCTGATTACTCCAAAAAGAAAAAGAATTTGTTTTCGATAATGAATGTGAGGAAGCTTTTAATAAGTTAAAATGGAGTCTCACATAACCCCCTGTAATCCAACCACCTTGGTGGGATTTACTGTTTGAGCTCATGTGTGATGCCTCTAATAATGCAGTTGGGACAGTCTTGTCACAAAGGGTCAACTGAGCTTCACATGTCCTAGTCTATGCCTCACGTACATTGGACCCTTCCCAAGCAAACTAAACCATAACTAACAAATAATTCCTTGTCGTAGTGTTTTCCTTGGATAAATATAGGTCATATCTTTTAGGATCCAAATTCACTGTATTCTCCGACCATGCATCCCTTCGGTATCTCCTTAAGAAACTGGAAGCCAAACCACATCTCATTCAATGGATGCTCCTACTTCAGGAATTAAATCTAGAAATTATTGATAAAAAAGGAGTAGATAATGTGGTGGCTGACAATATCAGTAGGATCCTTTCATCCTCATACATTTACTCATCCCCTTGTATTCCCATTAATGACATGTTTCCTTATGAGAAATTTTACCAAGTGAAAGATGTTATTCCTTGGTATGTCGAAATTGTAAATTATTTGGTAGCATCTTTCATTCCTACTGATTTTAAAAAATACCAATACAGTTGTCTAAAACATGAGTCTCATTGGTACATTTGGGATAACCCCTACCTCTGGCACACATGAAGCAATCAGGTCCTTAGGCGTTGTGTTCCTGATAGTGAGTTTCATTCTGTCCTTAGATTCTGCCACACTCTTGCTTGTGGGGTCTACTTTGGTCCCCAACAGACTGATCGCAAGGTCCTTAATTTTGGTATATTTTTGCCAACACTTTTTCGGGGTTCCCATGAATTTTTAAAATCTTGTCCTCATTTTCAAAGAATAGAGAAAGTCTCTAAAATAAATGAATTTCCATAACAACTGTTTCTCATTCATGACATTTTTTATGTTTGGGGCATTGACTTTATGGGTCCATTTCCCAATTCCTATGGAAACTTTTACATTCTTATGGTAGTCGATTATGTGTCAAAATGGGTAGAGGCACGAGCCATAAGGATAGATGATTCCAAAATAGTTATGGAATTTTTGAGAACTTGGATCTTTTTTAGGTTTGGATTACCTAGTTTCATCATTAGTGACCGGGGTTCTCATTTATACAACTAAACAATGCAATCACTTTTGTTTTGGTATGGGGTCGGTCATCGAGTTTCTATTGCATATCACCCATAGACTAATGGTCAATCCAATGTGTCAAATAGTGAGGTAAAACAAATTCTTGAAAAAATGGTTTAAACCAACAGAAAAGATTGGATTCTTAGACTCGATGATTCATTATGGTCTTATCTTACTACCTTTAAAACTCCCATTGGAATGTCACCTTATAGGCTTGTTTTTGGAAAAATTTGTCACCTCCCTATTGAGATTGAGAACTGGGCCTACTGGGCCATTAAAAAATGGAATTCTAACCTTTCTAGTGCAGGTTCTTAGAGGAAGTTACAGATTCAGGAGCTTGAGGAAATGCGCAGAGATGCATATGAGAACTCCTAGATTTATAAGGAGTGAACCAAGGCTACCCACGACCGTCTCATCCTTCATCGTTAGTTACACATTGGGTAGAAGGTCCTCCTTTACAATTCAAGGCTGAAGTTGCATCCAGGTAAGCTTTGTTCCCATTGGTTTGGACCATACACTGTTACTAATGTATCTCCATTTGGTGTTGTTCAAGTTCAAAATGAAGAAACTAAGCAAACCTTCACTGTCAATGGTCAGTGACTAAAGAACTTCCATAAAGCCCTTCCGGAGTTCCTGATGGAGGAACTCCATGTTCAAGAAGCAACATACCAATGACACCCACCAGGTTTTATCCTTCCTTCCCACATTCTATTTTATTACAATGAGGACACTGCACATTCTAGGTGTGGGGGTGGATACATTCTTATGTTCATTAGGATTTTCATAGTCTTTCTTCTGTATTCTCTTTTTCGCCTTCTTTATGGTATTTTCACTTTTCCCCATCTTGTTTGGTTCATTAGGATTTTCATCATATTTCTCCTTTATTCTCTTTTTCACCTTCTTTATGATATTTTTACCCCCCCTTGTGGTCACCAAATCATTGAAATTACTGAAAATGCATGTTGAAATTTTTTATTCCATGTTGATTTAACATTTGATGAAGACCTGACTCTGTTATGGAATGAATGTTTGTATGAATTTAACATCGGGGAGTGATTTTTAATGAATTGGTTTTCTATCAATGATATAAATGGTTGTATCTCTGTGAAACCTTTGAGATGACTGATGCCCATTGTGTGATTTCTTTTTGGGAAAACTATGTCACTAATATATCCACACATTTTTGCACTAAAACACAAAGTGTGAATATTTATTACTTAATAGAAGGTAAATATATGTTAGGATAATATGTTTCAGCTTAAAATGATATTTCTATATGTTAGTTCCATATCCGATCTGTTTCATTACTGTACTAGATTGATCTATACTTGTGTACCTAATATCCGACTATTGTACGCCCTTAAAAAAAATTAAAAAAAAATGAGTCTTTGGAAGGTCAAAAATCACTCCACCTCGGCATTTGATCTTTTTATAACTATTAAAATTAGTTTTTTGAGGATATCAAACAAGGGCTGAGAGATGAGTGTGAGATTTGTTCCAAATGAAACTTCTGAAAAAAAAAATAAATGAGGGGAGTGATGAAATGTAAAACATATGGGGATATCAAGGTCAAGAGATTATGGTTTGACTTCTAGAAATGATTAAGTGAGTGGGTCTTAAAATATGATTTCAAAGGATGTAGGGCAGGTTTAGTAGACAAAATCATTTAAGCTAAAAAATGTTAAAATAACCTATATTTATTGGATAGAAAGTGGAAGGAATATCATGGAATGGTTTTCACACACAACCATGGAGAGTTAGTGACATGGTTTACTTTTAAATTCCTTTCTCAATTTTTTATCATGAATCTCTTTTAATTTCACTATGATATGATTTATGAGACATCTTTTTCCATTTTCACTAGGAAGAAATCCTTGGTGTGGTTTGTGTATTGATCACATTACTTTAATTAAAATTTCTTTAAATGTTAAATCTTAATGATGTTGGTAATATCAACCTGCATAATTTCTAAAAATTTAACTTTTCCCATGAGTGAAAATGTTTAGGTGTGTGAGTGTGATCGCACTGCGATTCATTGTTTCATTTTCACCCTTACAAAACTGCACTAAACTTATTTTATATTAAAATTTATAAAAATAATAACAAGTTTTATATCATGATTTAATCATTTATTTTGTTTTTATCACTTTTAAAAAGGGAAATGTTACTTGTTTTTATGATTCCATTGCAGGAGGAGGTGATTTGGAGGCCCTGGAGATGATCTAGAAGGAAAATGGCCAAAACTGCATGGGTTCCATAAACACCTGTCCACTGTTTGGTATAGTATGAACACTATGTGCATCCAAATTGAATGATATTTTGTGGGATATTCTAAAATTAAATTTTCTACAACTCTTAAGAATATACCCAATCCCCATTCATTCATTAAGAGTCCCAAACTAAGTGATATATCTAGGCCACCGAATCTTCATGGAGTCAAAAGTTGTGTGATGTGTGTTGTTCATATCTCAAGTTATAGGTGTCCAAGTGAATCCAACATTTTGGTGGAGATATCCAAGATATAGGGGTACAACTCTCTAGTTTTGTAAAAATTATTGAAGACTATATAGAGGCCAAAAACAATTGGACAAGTGGTTTTACACAATCTATATGCCCAAAACCACTTCCCATTTTTGCTATAAAAGAGAACCATGGGTACCTCATTTGGAGAGTTCAGACAAGGAATAAAGTGCTGACAATTTGGAGTTCCATAGGATTCCTCTCATCATCCTAGAAGTTTGGGAGGCCTGTATTTTCATAGGGGGTCAAGAATGAAGAAGGAGTTCCACCCGAGCTTCCTCCTCCTCCCGATGTCGAGCTAAATAGTGGGTGTTCATTGTGAGGGAGATACACACATGTAAAGAGAGTTCCGGAACTTGTAATACTAATGGTTTTATGTATTTTGGATTTTAAAACATTTAATTCATAAGTATCTTACTTTGATTTATCTTTGTTTTATTTAAACGAATGAAATGCTGTTTACTTTTAACTGATCGATGTGAAGTTTCGAGTAAGTGACTTGTGTTGTTCTGATTGGACAGTACAAGAATCCTTTTCTTCCCAAATTATTTTAGATTTCAATTTGTTTTGGAAGATATTATACCATGCATGTGATCTGGACCTTGGATATATGATTATTATTTCAAGTTTTGTCTCAACGTGATTTGATATAAGAGCTTATAAATTAATCGGGATTCCGATTGATTTCAACCAAAGACTAACATCAAACCTTAATTAATCTCTAAGAACAATGAGATTTAAATATGTGTAGTGAACTCAAAATTAACACTTTTATCTCATAATTATAAAACACCACATTTTCTTGTCAAATATTAAACTCTTTATTTAATTCATTTTATTTTTAAAACTGTTTTCAAAACCACCCCCCTCTTTTAATAATATTTATTAAAAATACACACTAAAAGATATAAAATCTTCTTGAGAGACAACCTAGGGTCTACCCTAGACTATAAAATATTCTTTAAATAACTATCAATTTGATGTGTCGTGACAACGAGGTCAATGTGAAACCTATAGGAATACATGGATTCCTTCCTCAAAGTCTAAAGGCATTCACTGTCAGTCGGCATAATAATTTTGATGGCTCTATGCAGTCTTCATCCACTCCTAGATGATCTGCACCTTCTCTATTGTAGCTTGCACCAACTCTAGACCCATGAGCATCGACTCTCCTAGGTTAGTCCAGTAAAGTACTGGCCTACAGGGTCACCCGTACAAATCCTTGAATGGTGTCATACCAATGGTGTAATGGTATATATTGTTGTATGAAAACTTCACTAGTGGTAGTTGATCCACCCAACTATGGAAAAAGTCTAGCATGCAATCTCACAGCATGTCCTCCATAACCTGAATGGTCTGCTCTTCTTAGCCGTCAATTTGTGGGTGAAATGTTGTGCTCAAGCACAACTAAGTCCCAAACACATCCTGAAATCCCTTCCACAGTCGATATGTACAGAAAGCATCTCTGTAAAAAAATATTTTCAATGGAACTCCTTGGATTTGGACTATCTCTTGAATGTAGAGGCATCCCAAGATCTCAACTAAACTTTGCTCTCTTATAGCTAGGAAGTGGGTTGAATTGGTGAGTCAGTCTATGATCACCTAGATAGAATCATGTCCCCTATAAATACATGGTAATCCCATCACGAAGTCTATAGATATACCAACCCACTTCTACTATGGAACCTCAAGGGTTTGAGCTAAACCTGCTGGAACTTAGTGTTCATCCTTCACTTGCAGACAAGTAAGGCATCAAAAGACAAAATATAAAACTCTCATCTTCATATTTGGCCATCAAAACTGACATTGGAGGTTCTAGTACAAATTTTCCACACCTAAATGTACCTCCGAAGGATACATATGAAACTCTTTCATAATCTCCTCCTATAACATCACTATTACCAATGTACATCCTCTAAAAAGAACGACGTGCTCCCCACCTTTAGAAAAATATATCAGGATCATGTTTAGTGGATATCTTAGTATTTAGGGTCTCACAGTATGTATCCCCAAGTTTTCCTCCTTGAATCACTGTAAGAGCATAGGGGTAATAATCATTGACTAGTGGTAAGCTACTCTATCTCCATCTACAGAGGATATCTCCAATAATTTCAACTGCTCTGACATCCCATTTAGCAACTATGAACAAGATATCTTACTGAGAACATCTTCTAAGACATTACCTTTCCTATGATTATAGAAAATTTTAAATTCATAATCCTAGAGTAAATTTATTCATTTCCTCTATCTCAAGTTAAGATCCTTCTGAGAGAAGATATATTTGAGACTCTTGTGATTGAAGTAGATGATAAACTGCTCTCCAATTAGGAAGTGTCACCACATCTTCAAATAAAATACTACTAATTCCAACTCAAGTTCATGGTTCATCTAGTTCTTATCATGTGGTCTCAACTAGCATGAACCATTAGAAATCACCACTTTCCTCTGCATCAGAACACAACGAATCTCAGTTCCTAATGCATCACAAAATACTATGTACTCAACACCCACCTCTAGAAATCTCAATATGGGATAACTCATAAAACTCTACCTCAACTTCCAAAAATCCTATTAGAACCTCTTCATAAATATGAAAGGATTATCCTTCTGAGTCAAAGATGTCATGGTTGATGATATCCTGGAGAAATCAGGGATTAATCTCCGGTAATAGACTTCCAACCCAAGGAAGCTCTGCACCTCCATCACACTCTTATGTGGATCCCAAGATAACACTGCCTCAACCTTGAATGAGTCCACTGCCACTCCATCCACTGAGATAATGTGTCCCAAAAAGTGGACCACATGTATCCAAAACTTTTACTTTGAGATATTTTCTTAAAGATGGTGCTCTCGGAGTACATCCAGAACTATCCTTAAGTGTCTCATGAGCCCCTCCCCAGATTCCGAGTACATGAGGATAACTTTGATGAATACTACCATGAAATAGTATAAGTAAGGCTAAAAGATATGATTCATGAGTCCCATGAATACTGTTATAGCGTTCGTTATGCCAAAGTTCATCCTCATAGTGACTGTATAGATATCATAATGCCATCCTCGATATATCCTCATCCTATACTCACAACTAGTGATAGACTGATCTGAGGTCAACCTTCAAGAACCATTATGCCCCTATCATCTGATCAAATAGTTCATTGATCCTTAGTAGTAGATAAATTTTTTTCATGGTCACTTGGTTCAAGTTTTGGTAGTCCACACACAACCTAAATCTCCCTTGTACCTTCTTGGAAAACAAAACTGGCCCTACCCAGGGTGAAAAACTGGGTCTAAAAAATCCCTACCTCTATAAGTCCTCCAACTAAACCCTCAGATAACATATCTCTATAGGGGACATGTGATATGTTGGTGTAGATATTGGTTTCATCCTTGGGTGTAGATCAAAGTAAAATTCTATCTCTCGGTGGGGAGTTAAACCCGGAACATCCTCACAGAATATGTCCTCATACTCTTCTACCGTTGTAGGAAATAGGGAACTCATAACATCTACTACACCAAGGGTTAAGCTAGCCAAATAATGAGTAATTGTCTGCACCCTCCTATAAATGAGTCCATCCTATGCTGACTGGATTTCCTTTTCAGTAAAAAAGGATAACTTGGTTCCATCACTACAAACACACTGCACCCTTCACCTAAAACAGTAAATCTGGGCATGAACAATATATAACTTATCCATACCAAGAATGATTTCATAAATCCTCAAAGATACTACCAAGATATTCTAATAGAAGATCTCACCTCCAAGATTCATGTCACACTTTCACCACAGATGTGTGATCACTGAGTTTACTCCAGTAAAAGTCTCCAAGCGTAAGGGTTGAGCCAAAGGTTCAACCGGAATCTCTAAGTCTTATACAAGGTATATGGAAAGAAAGAAATGAATAAAACGTATGCCTATAATTACTGCATATAAGGTAGAAAAGACACAGATCATACCTCGAATCATTCCTGGAGCCTTTGGGTCATAAGCTTCGACCACCTGTTGTTTTCCCCACCCCTATCCTCCAGCTCCGTGAGCCTGTTGTGGACCACATGGAGGTGGTGGTGGTAACAAGTAAAAATGTCAATCACCTCCTGCTACTCTCTAAACTTTTCAACCACATATATCACCATGAAAATTTGCCGTATACTATCATTATCTCTACCTCGATGGCCCATCCACGGTCTCTCTGTCAGTTGTACAGTCAATCAGAAAATCTCAGGCAAGATGTCCCCTACCATCACATAAGTATCACCACCTCTCTCTAGGATGACTAGACCCACCCTATGAGCCTTGAACTGCATATCCTCTATCCTAGGACCTCCTAATGAAACATCTCATACATCCAGGTCCCTGAGATTGACTTTGGCTCCCTGCTATCAAGGTATCTTCTCCTGCTTTCCCACTACTAACAACCACCAGTTGTATTTGCTTAACCAAGAAACTCTCAACCACCAAATTTGTCTCTAGAACCCCAATATAGGTATGAATGCATATTGGGATAAAATTGGATCATATGTCTCTATATAGACATGGAAAAAAGTTTTGATACCTGAAGAACTTATCTCAAACCATATCCATCGAGTACCTAGAGAGGTTGGGAAAGCTCAATGAATACTCAGTTATTGTTATATTGTGATACTTTAGATATAGAAGCTCCTGGATACATATATACCTCAATGAAAATGGTGAGAGATCCTCTCTAAAAAGTTACTCAAACTCTTTCCATGAGAGTCGCCTCATCATAATACTGGGTAACCAAACCCCAGCATCACCCTGTTGAGACATGAAGAAGGCTTGCCGCTAGGACCACCATCTGATCAGCTGGTTTCTTGACTAGACAAAAAACATGGGTCACCACCTCAAGACAGTACTCGGATTCCTATAGGTCGGTCTCACCTTGAAACCTGAGGGGTCTCTATCACTAAAACTTGTGAAGTTCACTCAGCCTACGCACCTCATCCACTGGTATTTCGGGTACCACGTGCTGCTCTATTGGTGGTATGGCGGGTGCACCACCTAGAGGTAACATCTTGGGAATTGTTCCTTATATAAATACCTCATCACTGAGGGGATAATCCACAAGATAATGATGTTGAATCCTAGCTGGAATACATCATGGTGAAATCCTGAAATTAAACATGATGCACCATAGTCAATGAGTATATATGGAGAGATAACTTAAAAAGTACATGGAAACCAAAACCCATTTCTATATGTTGTATGAACCATTTTTTCATGAAATAAATATTCTCATATACCAAGTCAAAATGTAGGTGATCAGAGTTCTAGTGGATGGATATGTCAGCTGCTGCACCAACACTGGAGTCCTTGTCCGGAAATCCAAACTCGAAACACTTAACACTATTGCCCAAAACCAATATCACAGACTCCTAGTCCTAAAGTAGAAATGACCCCCATTTGATACCACTCTATCATGAATCATCCCAATGGGGCCTATTTCCTGACTCCCCAAACCCACATCCAATAGTCTGGGGGATAGTGACTAGTACTGAGAAGGAATATCACTGAAATAGGAGGCCATATCCTATGTACCTATACACATGCACGCATCTCCAAGCCTATAAAATGTGGAAGCATAAAAAACTAAAAAACCATCCATGCATACAACTAATACTATAATTAGAGTATGATGGGGACTTAAAAAAGTAAACAAGACCAAATAAAAACCCAACACAAAGAGTCTGAAAACACAAGTCCAACCTGAAAGTAAGCACTGAGACTACAATCAGAAATCCATAGGAACACACCTTAGTATGTCCGGTTTCACTAAGCACTGTCTTATCCTAGTATTCTTAGGACTCTATCCAAAGGTCAATCATCTTCACAAGACACGACATGTATGGGAAAAGCCTGTGTAGGGGTGAGTATAACAATACTCAGTAGGGAACCCCAAAACAACAAATCATACAATAAAGGAAATATAGTTAGGTCTACATAGGTATATTTCAATAACATGTATAATAGGAATGTCTATATATACTCAAAAAATACACATAGTCTATAGGTAAGTCACAACCATAGTAAACCATCCTAGGATTCCAGCTCAAAGAATCCACAAAGCACTCATCCAGGAGAACACACTCTTGAGTCGGATAGCACTAATGACATATGTCCAAGAGGTACTACTCATCAGGTCTCATCGTGAGAAAGAACGTGCTGATAGTCTGAAGAGAATATGATACACAGATTAGGATCACTACCAAGGCCATGGCACTACTACAAAAACGGCCAAGGGAAGCACTACCATTTTATCAGTGCTAAAAAAGTGCTGATAAAGTGGGGCCTTTATCAGTGCTAAAAAAGCACTGATAAAGGCCCCCCTTTATCAGTGCTTTTTTTAGTAGCGCTGATAAAGTAGGGATTTATCATCACTTTTTCCTACCGGTGATAAATTTTATGTTTCAAAAAAAATTATGAAAAATAAATTATTGTTATGTAAGCATATTTATATTGATATAAATATAATATATATTTTTTAAATATGTTTTAGATACGTATAAATAGACTATTACATTTAATATATAAGAAATTTAGTTAAAATGGCTTTAAAATATTTAAAAAAATATATTATTAATTAATAATTTGATAATTATTATCGATTAAAAATCATTTAATAACAATTTTAAGACACAAAAAATCAAAACAATTAATAAAAGATCTAAAATAAGTTGAAAATGTAACACAAACTTCAAACGGTCATAACTTTTGATCCGGGTGTCCGTTTAAGCTCTACAGCATATCAACTCGAAGCCTAAGACGAGATCTATTTGATAGTGATCAAAGCAAAGCTTATGTTACATTTTTCAAGGCCAAAAAAGGCTCAAAAGGCTTACAAAACTGAGTTTTTAGTCGGGATACCCTAATTTGTTAACATTCAAACAAGTATAACTTCTGATCTGGATGTCTATTAGTCCTATACCTCATATTATATCAAATATTGTTTCATTTTCTTTGATTTCATTGGTTCTGGAGTTGAAACGGGCTCTAGATTATAAGTTATGGTCATTTTAACATTCTATGGCTTTTCAAATACACATATATATGTATTTATTCGTAAATATATATGTGTCTGTGTGTGTCTGTGTCTATGTGTGTGTATATGTGTTGTATATATATATGTATTTATTTATTTATTTATTTATAAACACGCATAAAAAACATATTTTTTCATAAATGTATTTAAAACTAATCTTATAAGTATATATTAATACACAAATAAATATACGAATAAAAATTTATAACCAAAAATATATATATAAATAAATATAAATATATATTAATATATGAATGAATATATATATACTAATATATGAATAAATATATTTATATTAATAAGAATCTATATCAATATAAGAATAAATATAACTATATATATAAATAAATAGATATATAATTAAATAGAGAAAAAAACGAAATGGCTTAGTGGTAAAGGTGCAGCCGCGAAAGGGGGGAGGTCACGGGCTCGAGTTCGGATGGATGCAAAGGGTTGCGCACATGGGAGAGTGTGAGGGGGGATAACATTGATAAAGGGGGGTCAAGCATTGTTAAAGGCTTGCCACACATTATATTTTTTTTTATTTTTTTTTTATTTTTTTTTACTTTTATCATCACTTTTTAAAAGCTCTGATAAAGGTCACTTTTATCAGTGCTAAAAAAAGCGCTGATAAAGGGGTATTTTATCAATGCTTTTTTTAGCACTGATAAAATGGGACTTTATCAGCGCTTTTCAGAGCACTGATAAAAGGGACCCCCCTATATCAGTTCTGAGCTTTACAATGCTTTTTTAGAGCTATTAAATCCCATTTTGAGCGCTGATAAAGTACGTTTTTTGTACTAGTGTGGGGTGATACCAATAACTCAATCTGGATTAACCTGTTAATTAGAGGATCAATGACCATGTAATGTTGGTCATGACAATATCAAGAACTCCACCTAATCCCTAAAGATTAATAGAGGATCTCACTTCAGGCCTATCAAAGGGATCCCAAATACTCTATCCAGAAATTCCTATTGAAGGGATTGTAATCCTGGGAGTATGTGATGATTCCATATGAACCTTCAGAGAATGTATAAGGGGAACGAACCCTAACAAAACTTTTCCAATATATGAAAGAAAATAGATCTGATCTATCTAATCCATTTATAAAATAGTACATGGCATGTACTAGGTGTCACATGTCATGTCCCTTGACCCTGAGTCCTACCCGTGTAAATGGATCATGTCATAAAGTTGTGTCTATGTAGTATTACATGATGTGTAGGATTCCCATGTTTTTTACTCATGTTCTAGTACACGGCTCCAGCCCATGTACATTTTCTCATGTTCCAGTACATGGATTAGCCCATGTACCTAGTCTAACTTATTTCTGTGTAGGGGAGTATATACCATGTAAACAGTCAATGTACTCCACCTCATGTTCGTGTAATTTCTAAATTGCAATCCAATTTCACCCGGGAGGGACCAAACACCATGTGATAGGGGTCACATGCGGTGTGATACATAACTTCCTCAAGAAACCCTATCTGGAATTACACACTGTGTGGTTTGAGATTTTCCAAATTTTCCAATTCTTCCTTCTGTGTGTGCCTACGCCATTGTCACTTTAGATTTTGGCTTCAATCTATCCAAAATTCAAGGATTTGTCTTAGTCGAACCTCACCATCATTGAACAATGAATTATGGTGTTAGATCAACTTGGAAAACAAATCAAATCATCATTATTCATTGTGTGATGAAGAACGTAAATCAGGCATCAACCATCATCTAAATCACTTAGTCTCTATCATTACACCACCATCACATTGTTCCAATCCCATATTTACAATATCAAATCATCATTATTCATTGTGTGATGAAGAACTTAAATTAGGAATCAACCATCATCTGAATCACTTAGTCTATATCATTGCACCACCATCACATTGTTCCAATCCCATATCTACGATATCAAATCATTGTGCTAAGAAATGGGTGTACAATGATCAATTGATTAGGATTTTTCAATCCATGGGCCAAATAAAGAATGTCTGAGGTGAATGATGAACAAGGGGATAAAAGCACAAGAATAGATTTGAGGAATGAAACTTGATTGATTTTAATGTAAATATTGATCAATTTTTTAGATTGATATTCAAAATAATCAAATCATAAAGATAATCTACCGTCAAAATCCCACAAATAATCACATCCTGCAAGATGATCGAACTGTAGATAAATCTATTCATTGATTGATTTTCATTCATTGTAGAATTCAATAACATGGAATAAACAAATCAAAAAACACACCCTACCACAATTTGGATCAATCTATACTGAAGAACAAAGCTTTATCGCATTTTTTGGTGTGTTCCTTTGAATCCAAGGTGCGTAGATCATCGATCCATGATTCTGTTATCAATCGCCTGAGAGAATTATCCAACAGACTCTCCAAGGGATCTATAACATCTCTGAGGTTATGAGGCTAACCCTATAATTCTAAAATAATAATCTATTTATATATTTTTAACCACTACGTCAGCAAAAATTAAATAAAATAATTTATTTATTTATTTTATACATTTCCGTGATTATGATGAATTTTCTATAAAAGAACTTTACCAACTAATTTTAAGTCATTCTTGGGGTAATCCACACATTCTAAACTCAATGGTGCCCTTAGATTTATGATATGGGCACCTGTTTAGAAGCTACTACACTTTTTCAGGATAACTATGAGTGCATGATATTTAATATATTTAATATATGTCAAACATTTATTTTGGGCACATCGGGCCTTGGAATCGCATGTCTTATCAGTGCCTGGTCTCAAAAACAATCCATATAATATCCAAAAATAATACATGTAAAATATTATACATTACATTCCTCTTCACTATCTTTGTTGATTTTGGGTTTTGGACAATTTATAGTAAGGTTCCCAATATCTCCACACCTAAAAACTTTTATGTGAATCTTTCCCTTGTACTTTTCTTTACCTGTTCTCATGTTTCTTGAGATAATAGATGTAACTTCACCAAAATTCACCTCCAAATATTCATTTGGATCTAAATAACAAGTTCCTTATTCAACAAAAACCTTTTTCTTTAACTTTTCCTACTCTATGGATTTAAAATATATTTGTTTTTTAGCCTTAACCTTCTCCTTAATAGAAACATCTTTCCTCATTTCATGAGATGTTAAAACACTATGAAAATAATCAAGATAAATATCACATGGATCATTTTATTCCAAAGTAAAGTATTTAGAATCAAACTTATCTAGTAATATATGAAAAATCATTTCAAAAATATCATAATCATCTAAATTCTCACTATATCCTATGATTGTTCTCACAACTTTATATACCCTTGTATTGAAACTATCAATAGTTTCATCATCATGAATCCTAATATCCTTATACTTAAGTCTCTAAAAATATAATTTAGCTAGATTTACTTTGGTATTTTCTTTATAGATATTCTGATTTTTATCCCATATATATTTTATGGTTTTGCGTCCTTGACATTCAAAAATAAACTTTTCGAGAGTGATGATAGAATTACATTCTTTTCACAGTCATAATTTTTTAAATTCATCTTATTTTTTTTCATAGAAACACGTTTATCTTGGGGAAAAAACTCATCAGTTACAACTTCTAAAACGTCATAACTGATAGATAACTGGTATGGAAACATCTTGTCTTTACATATGAGATATATTTTCTAATAAAGTGTAGGAATCCCCTTATCATTCACTTAATTGTGATTTTCCATGGTATAAACTAGAAATTTAGTGAAAAACACTTTGAACCGAGATAAAATCATTTTTAGATTTAAAATAGAAAATAACTAATGGGGGGAACCACCCTCTAATACCACATGAAAAGACACCTCATAGACCAGGGAATAATCACTCAAAGGGTGGGGTGAATTAGTTTTTCAATTACTTTTTAAGTTTCTTTGGTGAAAGAACCCTCATCTCTTGGTAAAGTGAATCTTAATCACTATTTAACACACACACACAATGTGAAAAAAAATCAAGGTTCATCTATCAAAACAAAAAGGCAAGTCCTTAGTATGATTCAAATTTCTTTGAGACCATACTACCCAATAGTTTCAACATGTAGGTGCAACGAGTAGGGTTTATCCTTTCACTCATGTTACAACAAGTATCCTACTTCACTTTGAGCCTTTAGATCATGTTTTATCATTTATATATTGTTTTTACTTATAAAAATGATATCAAATATTGAGTAAGTGTGATATTAAGTTATCTAAGAAGCAACATCATCAAATACAATAAAAATAGAAGTAAATAACCAACCATGGATGGTAACACGGTGTGTTAGACCCCATGTTGGTCCAACTGTTTTGGAAATATTGTAAGCCATCATACATCAACATGACTTTCATCACTACCTAGGGTAGAACAATTGGTCATTTTGCCTCCAAACACTGAGCACCACGGTTAGGCTAGTCGTGTTGGCTTACAACTCCACCTATTGACCACAGCTTATTCCACCACAAGAATCATATCTTACCTCTACCTGTTTTGAATTTCTTCACCACCTATCAATCACAACCACCTTTAGACACCACCATAAGCATAGTAAGCTTGCCCATTTCATGTAGTTAAACTTAATGAATATCACGATTATCACTATGGTGTGTTACTTTTTCCTTTTCTATTTTGGAACCTAGGTAATTCCCCATGGATTCTTCCATGAATATATTTTCCTTATAAATTTTTCATAAGTACACTTGATTTCTACCATATAAACCACCATGGGTGTTCTCCCTTTCTATATTTCTATTTTGGGAGGTCTCCTATTAAACATGCCTGGTGTGGTGGGCATGGCCTCACCTGGCCTCATTCTCTAGCTTCACTGTGACTTCCTCTTGGTCATTGTTTTTCCTATGTTGGAAAATACATTAATCAATATTAATAAATTATATAATCATCATGAACCAATAATAATGGTTGTAACCTTGAAGATCATTTCACATGGAATCATCTAATTTAACTTTAAATACAATTTGTGTATTGAAAATAAAAATATAACACGCTAAATCGTATCCTCATTACTAATTTATCAAACTCACTTAACACAATAACCATCTCATAACCTCTTAGGATCAACACATATTTCCTAGGACCTTTATTCTGAGGATCCCTTGACCTATAATAAATCTAAAAATGACAGAGACTCTAAGTATTGGGTCACTACCATGGATGATGAACTGAAATATTTACAAGAAAAAAATACCTAGTCTATTGTTACTAAACCATTTAATTACAAAGTTATTGGCTATAAGTTTATCTTTAAAAGAAAAGAATATAACACTAGTGAGAATAAAATAAAATTTAATTCTAGGATTGTAGACAAAGGTTTCCTCCAATGGGAGGGAATTTATTATCCAAAATTTTTTTCTCATGTGGTTAAGCATTCATCTATTTGTTTGTTGGTTGATTTTTCTACTTATTATGATTGGAACATTGATTATCTTCATGTAAAACCATCATTTATACATGGTTAAATTAATGATACCATATACATGAAACCACTAATGGTTATTTAAATAATTTATAATCTAATGAGTTATGTATTTTGAATAAATGTTTGTATGGTTTAAAGCAAGAATATAGGTAGTGGTATTTGAATCTTTATACATTCATTATTAGAAAATATTTTAATATAAGAAAATAGGATGCATACATGTGTTATAAAACTATTAAAACTTTTATAATTTACTTTTTGTTATATGTCAATGACATGCTTATTATTTTTTTAAGGATATAAAATTTATCATCTTTGTTAACTCTCAATTAAAGGAGGTGTTTGAAATTAAATACATAGGCAATTATAGGAAAATATCAATAATGGAAATAATTAGTAATATAAGTAAGAATCTTGTATACTTGTCACAACATTTTTATATTGTGAAACTATTAAATAGATACATGTTTAAAATAATGAAACCTATTAATGTCCTGATAAAAAAAAATTAAGCTTTTATTATCTTGGTATCCTACTACAGAATATGATACTGAATATATGTCTAAGATATTGTATACTAGTGTTGTGGGAAGCATCATGTAAACCATGATTTTTACTAGACCTAAAATTTCATATACTAATTTCACTCTTAGTAGATTCATGGGTAACCTTGGAAAAAACACATTGGAAAGATTTAAAATAGTTTCTTAGATATATTTCAGAATATCTATAATTTCCCTTATGTTTTGGTAAAAATACCAATATTACTGACCCTATTTTTGGTTATGTGGATTATGACTATACAGGTAATATAGACACCTATAATTTCCTCATGGGCTATATATTCACTATTTATGGAGGAATAGTTCCTTGGATGTGTAACATGAAATTTTTGGTGGCTCTCTCAACCACTGAAGCCAAATATATATCCTTGACTAAGGCTGTCAAATAGGACATATGGATTAATAGTTTTCTTTCTAAACTCAGTTTAAGTAGTTCTGTAATTATAGTTTATTATGATAGTCAATATTTCTATCACCTATATAAAAATTTAGTGTGTTATAGTGAGTCTAAGAATATTAATATTAGGTTACATTTTATTAGGTAAATCATTAAATTAGGAACTATGTGTGTCAATAAGATACATATTGATGATAATCCAGCTGATACTTTAAAGAAGGACATAATATTGTCTAAATTAAAAAAAAAATAGATTTAGTAAATTTCATTCCAATTCAATGACAGTAGGTGCAAGAAAATCTCAAATATCATATGAATATGGTGGAGATTTATAATTTTAATTTCCATATAAATTTCATTTATTCATTTTCATGTTATAAATTTACATGCATGTAATATTATGTGAATTTTTTTATGCTCAATTATTTTTTTGGATCTCTTTAATTGGGCTTTCATTTCTTAGGGATAACCTTTTGGGCTTGTTCTTTCAGCCCCTGGTTTCTCTAGGCTATTCTATAATACCTTGACCATATCTTGAATACATTGTATTGATTCTCCTCACCATTGATTATGGGCACTTCCCTTTGCATACTAATAATCCACCTATGCCAAGTACTTATCTTGATCGGTTCATCATTTCCACATAGCCATCCTAGTTTGATGTATTCATTTCACTGCCTTTGCCTATCAGGTGAATTGTCCTCCCATGCATGGTGTCTCTTTAGCTCATTAAATCTATTTTTGTCTCCCTAGGCTTCCACCTCACTTGGTAGTTCTAAACCCATGATGGTTTGATGAGTTTCTTTGATAGAGACCTGAGATCAAGCCTATCATTATTTCAATGACTTTCCTCTTACTTGAAGATATATGGCTGATCTGTCCCAGGTGATCCCAATGGAGACTTATCTGAGCTACACCTCTGGTGTGTGATTATAGATCTAGAAGATGATATCACCTTCATGTATAATTTGGTTCCCTAGAAACAACTTCTTTAATACTTAATTATGTGTTTTTATTATTAATGATTTTTTATCACATAATTATTATTCCTATACATGATATTTGTATGTGATAATTTCCTAAGAATATGTGTCATGTGAAAATTTCATATACGTTCCCCACTATGATGAGAACCAAGAGGTTCCACTATAGTATTCTTGAATATTGTTCAATGGTCAGATTACATTGTCTGACGGGACATAAATGACATAGAATATCAAGGGTAGTAGTCTCTTAAGATATTGAGACACATTCTCATGGTGGTCACCCTTGGTAATCTCCAAGATAAGAGGTTATGAGAACATTCCCATCAATAGAAAATCGAAATTTCAATGTGTCCTTGTATATTCCTATTAGTGGATGTGTGTATTTATCCTTAGACTTTAATATTATCATTAATGGATATCATGACTCACTAACATTGATGTATTGTCAAAAACCATGATGATATATACTCACGGTGAAGTAGGATGTGTTGGGTACATCATGAGTGATATATAATTAATGGACAATGTGATAATGGATTTATCCCTTCTATCCCTTAACACAAGTTGATATCTTGAAACCTTTTATTGAATGGAACTTCCTAGATGAACCATTTCCATGGTGTTTATAAGGTGAGTTCATTTCTAGAAAATCAAAGAAAGATATATTGAGAACATAGGTTGATTGCACCAGCATGCAACCTACTTGATTTGAGATATCACAATAAAGGTATTATATTACATGGTAATAATTTGGATGTCATTGTGACATTAACTTATTTCTCAAAGGGTGTCTTGGCATGTAGATAGATGCTAAACTTGGAATTTATGATTATATGTCTAATTCCATTGAGAAAGAGGCCTACATAGTCATACACTAAGTGTATCTGTAATCTCAGCTAAATTCGAGTGTTGAATTTAATAATTTAAAATAAATCTTATTTATTTGGGTTTGGCTGCTCACCGTGATTTAATCACAAGTTATTAAAAAGAATAAAGTGAGATAAACAATGATAATAAATATTTGTTTTCAAGGTTTGGAGAATATAATATTTATGATATTATAATTATCTATGAATAATGTAGAGATATTTATTTATTAAATAAATATTCATTATTCAAGGATTGGTAAATATCGATGAGGTAAAGTTTACCAAGATAAATGGTCTGATTAGAATTGGTACAAATGATATTTAATAATATTCTTAAATTATTGTTCATGTAAATTTATTAATAATAATATTAGTATTATTATTGGGAATGGGGTCAAATAAAAATTATAAAGTTGGAAATGGTATTTTTTGTAGTTTTTCAACCATAACCCTACCATAATAAATTTCTAATTATATCACATTTCCACAATCACTCTTGTTTTGCACAATGTATAGAGAAAAACTCTCTAAAACCCTATATAGAGATCTAGAGATCTAGAATGTGATCTATCTTCCTCCTCTCTCAGAAAATCAAGAGAAAATCAAGTGTTCTTCCTCATTTAAGAATAATTATGTTGCGATCAATCAGGACCAATGCAAGTGATTATAATCGGTCATGCTAGCACCCAGTGATTCTATGGAGACATTTAGAGATTATGGTGCATGTGTGGATCATATATATATGGATTATACACTTGGATCCTATAGTTTAATGATGTTATGATGAGATATATTCAACTTGTTCATAAATGAAAGAGTAATTACTAGTTGAGGTAATTCTATATATGTTCATAAATTAGATATAAATTACATGTAAAGATCCTCCTTCTTCTGGTTCTGATGTTTTCTCTAGTCAAGTAATCTATATTTTTCATTGGATGTGGTGTTATTTTTTTATGTGAATCAATTATTATTCATAAATTAATACTAACATCCAAGTTGTCTATTCCCATTAAGGTTCTTCCACTGCACCCATAATCTTTAAGTAGTATTAGAGTGGTCACGTGTTTAATTTATAATAATTTATTTTTTGCTGATTTTTTTCATGTGTTTTTATTTTATTTTACTTGATATTGATAAATTTTAATATTCAAAAATCATCATCTCTTCACTTATTCATTCTATCTAATATAATCGGTAAACATTTAAGATTAAAATAAATAAACATCTAAAAAATCATCTAGATGTACCAATAGTTCTACCAATAAAACACCAGACTACACAATGTGTACTTCCTAAATACATGTCGTGTATAGTGTATATTGTCTGTACATCTCCATATCGGGTCATATTTGATAAAATCAGATCTAATATCTGATAAAATTGGATCAGCATGTAGATCTAGACATACTGGAACATTGTTTAAATAACTACACATTGTGTTACCACTGTACACAAGGTGTAGTCCCCATCTTCTCATAGCCGAGAACATGGGGTGTCCCAGAATGTCATGTATTGGATAAAAAACATGGGGAATGACATGTCATGAAAACTCTGAGGCCCCATGCCATGTATTATGGACAATGCATTATGTCCCTAAAAATCATCCATGGTAGGAAACACATCCAGTCACTATGAGTGTGCTAAAAACATGGGAAGAAGACAGTACACACTATATAAAATAGTATAAGTTGTATTGTATGTTGTATATAGTGTGCCCTATTTTAAATGGAGAAAAATTAAATATCTAATTATACATATTTACATGTGTTTTTTATTTCATTTATTTGATGGTATATTCCATGTTATAGTATTGACAATTATATATTAAATCAATTTCCATGTTTTTTTATAAGGGCATGTTTTTCCTCTAAGTACACTTGTGTACTTAATTAATTTTAAATGAAATTAATTTTGTTTAAAATAATATTTTATGGTAATTTAAGTTTTCTTAGATGGAATTAAGATAAATTTAATTAATTAGATTAATTTGTGGTGTATTATCTTAATTAATGAATGAATTGATTTAATTGATAAATAGATTGAAAATGTATTCTTGTTGCATGTTATGTAGATGATCATGAGATTAGACCAACCTTGTGTATGAGATTTGTATATTTTAATTTATTATGGTTAAATAAAAATTGATGATCTATATGTTATCCCCTCCTTATTATTTAAGGGACTACAAGCTTGTAGTTTCTTTTATGTAAACTTCCTTCATCCAATCTATTGGATCCCCCCACTCGCGTTTGAGTAAAATATTATGTAGGGATGGATCTCTTGGGTGATAGGAGGAGGTTCAAGTCTAGGAGACAAAGATAAAACAATCAAGTAAATACATAGAAGCCAAATAAAAATGCTACAATATGAACCAAGTTGTGGTTCAAGGTGTTTTACCTTAGGGTCGAGGGTCGGTTTATCATCTTCTAGATAAACTAAACATTAGAGAATCTCATGATCATGCCACTTATATTTTATTTATTTTAGTTTAATGGTTTTTTTTTTGAGGTTGTGGTATCACCTAATAAATGAATTACTAAGCATGTAAGATGGAATAAAATATAACCAGATTATGTGTGAATTTTTTATCAAACATGGTTAATCACTTAAGTAAAATCCACTTAATATTATCAAGGAATGTGATAAAATGATATTTATTCATAAAGATAAAAATACCTCAACTAAAATATTAATTCATCATATACTACCACTAATTAAGCTAGAATCGACCTCAAAGTTCAAAGTGCTTGACCAACCCAAGTTGGGGTGCTTTTAATTATCTAAGAACTTTCATCTTGAATTTTTGGGTTGAATTAATGTGGTTCACATCAATGGTTGATTTCACAAGAAGTAATTAGTGTAATTAAAAGGAAAAGGCTGAGGAAATATTTATTCAAGATTTTAGGATTGGTGAGTCCACTCAACGGATCAAGGATCTACGAGTTAATGTTGTTGGAAAGTTATGCCTATCTAAAACCCTTCAAATAACTTTCCAATACCAATTATAGGTTATTATAAGGGGAATATTAATCCTTGACACTAAAATATCTAAGTGATAAGATATTTCAAAACTTATGGTGAGGGTGATTAGGTTTCAATAAAATAGTGGGAGATTAATGGAATTAAATTTAATTATGATTTATTAATATTTTTTTATAATCAAACAAGTACTAATTATATTCTATTAATTTATAGAAATGGAAAACAAAATGAATTTAAAAATATCATTGTGATCCATAGTAGATAAGGATAACCTTATCATCAATGCAAATTTCTAGTAATCGTATAGGCACTTACGAGTTATACTACACTATGAACAGAAATTGTATATTCAGGAAACCCCACTTCCTGAGTCAATTTCCAAAGAGTCTAGTGAGGAAGAAGTATATCTCTATATAAAATATATGGATGATGTAATGGATTTTAAATATTTCATGTTATCATCCATGTCTAATTATTTTCTAAATTAATATGAGGATATGTATGTGTATATAATCTTTTCTCACCTTTAGGATCTCTATCAAGAGAAGGTGATATCCAGAGATATGAGATCTCTAATGAACTATTCATGTAAAATATTGGATATTTGGTTCCATTTGGGCCACATGTAGTCAAGATGATTGGCTACATTGAGTGTCTGGACAACTTGGGGTTTAAGGTCCCTGATGAGTTATGCACAGATCTCATTTTTTCCTCACTACCTAAAAACTTCTCTAGTTTTATTATGAATTATAATATGATAAATAGTGAGAATACACTTTGAGGACTTTTCAATATTATTTTCAAGTTTATAAATACTTGGGTAATGATAAACTCATGGTCTTTATAAGGGGCCATGTTTTTTCAAACTACAATTTTGAGTAGAAATTTGAATTTTTGATTTCAAATGCTTATAAGGGGTAAAATAGTCTTTTTACCATAGAAGATGATCTCAAATAATTTTTCTTACCACTCTAATAGTTTCAAAATAGGGTGTTTACCCTATTATGAGAGTTTGGTGGAATTCTGAGGCGTTCGGATTTTAGCAGAATAATTAATATTTAATATTTAATATTTAATATTTAATAAATTAAATATTAATTTATTCACACAGGTTTTCTTGGTTATATATTTTGAAATGATAATTGGATAGATATTCCATCTTTGAAATTGAGTCTGAAATGGAGAGTTTTTCCTAGTTGGGGCATAAAATCAAGTTGGGTGTTGGGACCAGCTGGGGGGATTTTCTTTTTCTTTCCTTTCTTTTTCTTTATTTTCTTTTTCTTTCTTTTCTTTTTATTTCTTTTCTTTTTCTTCCTTTTCTTTCTTTTATTTTTATTTTCTTCATTTTCTCCCAACTACTTGTGTACACCCTCAAGGGATCTCCTTTTCTATATGAACAGATAGGAAGGTAAGGGAGAGAGAAAGGGAGAGAGAGAGAGAGGGAGATGCCACCACAAAGCTCGAGACACTCCAGATCATCATGTGGCAACTGTAGACCATAAAAACAGATGAAGCTTCGGTGGATTCCTCCCAAAGGTAGGTCATTTTTAATTTTCATCATAAATTCTTGTAGTATCATTGTTTTTAAGTTTTAATCCCTTTATATGCTTTTTTATGGCCCATTGTGGCCTAATCTACTGTTTTTTAGGTGAAAATGGGGGTTTGGGGGCATTTAGGAGGTTTTACATTCGGGAAAACCCATATACACGATGTGTGGTTCAAGAAATACATTATGTGTGTTCTTATATTCTAGGGAATATGACTTTTTGGAAGTACACATCATGTAATGGGTATACACACCGTGTATAGGTACTTGGCCATATAGCTGAGTACCTGGCCAGGCTTCTTGTGTAGGGGCACATGGCCATCTAGAGTATACAGTTAGACCCCGTGTGGGTGACATGTCATATACCAATACATGGCCAGGGTAAATACATGGCCATTCCATTTGAGGGACATAGGATGGTACCCCATGTAGGGTATATGTCATGTACCCATCTTACATGTCATGTACTTGGGCGATTACATGCCAAGTCTAACCAGAGTACAAACCCAGGTGGGGCTTTAGGAGTACACGTCAGGTGCTTAGGGAGGCATGACGTGTACTACCCCTTTTCAACCCTCTTTAGGGTTCTTTGTATATTTTCACCCAAGAGTCATAATTAGACCCATGGTTAGTCCATTATGAGTAGTTTTCCATATAGATCACGATGGTGAAACTCGTGGAACATTTTAAGGAATACTAATGGGTGTATTGGGGTTTTATCTAAATATAGAGGTTCTTCCTCTGGTAATCATATCCAGTTTCCCTTGAGAGTGAGACATTGATCTGAGATGATCCATGAGCTATCTTTCTAGACAATTGTTTTTTATATCTTCCTTTGAGTATGTCTCCTCAGTGAGATGTTCCCTTCTAGTCTAAGAGGCCATGAGACCAGTTGCTTTTGAGGATCCCATGTAGCCTTTTTCTTCTTACATATGACCTGAGGGATCCCGTATAGGATGCCTCTATCTCATTCCTACTACCAAGGGCCCTCTATGGGATGCCTTATGCTGACTTAAGGAATCCCTAGTAGGATCCCTTCACCTATGTACCATTTTTAGGATGCCTTTGTTGACTTTCTATTCTAAGGATCCATTGTAGGATTCCTTTGTTGACTTGTCATTAGAGGATCCCTTATAGAATTCCTCCCTTACCTCCATATATGAGGGTCCTGAGTAGTATTCCTTTGATTATGTGCATGCCTTGAGGATCCCAAGTAGTATGCCTCTCATTTTTTGACTTGGGGGACCCAGTAGGTGCCCTAATATTTAATCGACCCTGAGCTAGTATATTTGTTTTGGTTAGATATGGTAGTGGGTGTTACCTTAGAACCCATGTTGAACATGTAAGCCTTTGGGGCTGTGGATTTAGTGTTGGCTTTATGCGTTCTACCACCCTCACTCTTTTTTTAACTTCACATGTTTATTTATAATGTTGTGATGATAGCCATAGGTGATTCCTGGTTGATGGTTGTTGAGACTAACGTGAGACGTCTCTTTTTCTCTTTGAAATTCCTGGATTTTCTTCATAGGATCTAGATTCCAAGACATGTTATTTTAATATGTTTATTTGTATACCAAGATTTGCTACCTAGGACTGGTCTTTTGAGCCTAAAAATTTGATAATTAGATTATTGGGATTTTTATAGGGGATACCTAGAATTCAGCTATTGGGCCTATTACTATAATACACGAGAATGGAATCCCTAGTAATTATACTCGTGGATGAATATTCTCTACTGAGTAATAAGGATGATTCATATCTCCTCTGGTTTATATGTGATGAGGATGATTATTCTCTCCTCAATATATTTATACTCATGGATGATTATGCTCTCCTAAGGGATAGGGATGATTATTATCTCCCTTATCGGTTACTTGAAAATAGTGTTGGGTATGGTATCTCACATTGTTGGATACCCGAAATGATTAAACTCTTACTAATGATAGAAATGATTACATTCTCCCTTATTAAAGACCTCCATGGGTGGTCATTTCATCTCACTTGTGATCTCTCGTATATTGCCTAAGGGTCAGACCCTTAGGGATTATCTGAGTTCTAAATGTTGTGACCGCCTATGGGTCGGGACCTAGGGATCACACATTATAATGGATTTACATGTAATAAGTAGTATAGTTAATATCTTAGTGACCATTTATAGGATATCCATATTTACTTCCTTGGAATCCTTCTTTACAGTGAATGGAGGTGAGTACAGGTGAACCCAAGTGTAGGAAGAGTATCCCCCTATGGTGGTATAGCTTACTCATAGACTTTTACAAAGTTGGCCAAACCAGGTATATGTTGATTGGTATTATAGATCTTGAGATCAAATTAATTATAAACAGATTCAATAGAGCGAGGTCTAGCTTAATGTCCTTGCATAGGATGTCCACGCGATTGGGATTACGGACTCAGGGATCAACTGCTGATTGGTTTTATGTTATTTTATTAAATTTACTTATAAATATTCATATTTATATATATATGTTTAGGTATGGGACTATACAGGTATACACATATTGATATGGAAATCCATGGTGTAACTTTCCCAGTTAACTAGGATTACAGACTCAGGGTTCCATTGTGGCCTCACATTTGTTGGATTTACTTATCTTTTTAGTTATGTCTTAGCTAGGATGAGCATATTAGATTCTGTATACACTTATAGAAGAATATTTTTTATTTTCATTATTGGGATGTCCTACTGAAATTATTTCTCACCCCATCATGTGCATCTTGGTTTACGCATAGACCTTATGTCTTCTTTTCAGGTTGGGCACAGATTGCATTATAGATATGGATGAGTCCCTAAGTTGTATGTTTGAATGAAGATACTCATGTAGATTCTTATGATCAAGCGGGTGTGGTTTGAAAATGTTTGGGGACCGAGTATGTGGTTTTTATTAGAGTTAATAGTATATCCCTGTACTTTTATTTCAGTTTTTTTTTTGTATTTATGTATCTATATAGTCGACCTAAAGGGTGACCAGTGTTGTATGTATGACATAGTTGTTCGATCTTTTATATAATTTTCATTTATTGTTACATAATGTTCTATTTTAGTTTATTTACTACTTCTGTACTCTGTTTATTTACTACTTTTTATGATACTTATCTATTTCCTCTATTTGGTTACTTTGATATGAGGGCATAGTTCCCCCACTATTACACCCTAGTCCCTTGCTACTAGTCAGCAGCCTCTAGCATATGGGGAGTCATGCTTGAGGCCTTGTAACCAACTGGATTAGGGAACCATTATATTGTAATCTGGGTTGAGATGTTACAATGTGGTATTAGAACCATTCTTTTCCTAGTCTTTACTATTTGGTATATAGTAGATAGGAGTATTAGGAGTGTGTTAGAACCTATGATGGATGTCGAACTGGTGCGTTGAGAATACTTGTTCTAATAAGAAGTCCTAATTTCCAAGGGTATGGGATTACTATTCTGATATGTGATGTTATAGTTGTATATGATTTTTTCCTTGAGTGACACACATGTTGTGTGGATGTTATTATTTATTGTGTATTTCTAGCTATTGGCCATTGGCAAGAGGCTAAAGATAGATTTTGACTCTTGGTCAAGAAAGGAAAGAGGTTTCTCATGCTTCATATTTGGTACATAGGATTCACATCATATAGGACTTATAGTGTGTTTTTTTATTGAAAAATGAGGCATATTCAATTGGGCCTACTTAAATTTATTTATATTTCATTATGATGGAAGGTTATGTGGATCTACATTTAGTCATTTGGTGGTGAGGATAATGACTCGGTCTGCATGCACGGAAGATGCAGTGACCCTAGTAGGTCAATATGGAATGTGATTCCCTTATATTATACCCCCTTTAGGTTTTTGTTTCTCATTTCATGGTTATCTAGTCAGATCACTAAGTATGATGAATATGGATACCAGAACATTTCTTGTGAACTGGACCTCTAGGGGTATTACCATATACGGATGCGCAGTAAGTGTTAGTTCAGTCCCTCTTTTATTTTGGGATCATGTCCTCTAGGGAGTAGTTCCTTGTGAGGATGTTTAGAGAGTATTAGGCCCTTGTAGGCCGTTTTTTTGATTTTCACCCTTGTAGGTAGGTTTTCTCTTCACACTCTTTAGAGAAGTTTATCTTTTAGGCTAGGTGGCTAGACCTTGTGGCCCATTTGTGAGGATTATTTTATAGGGATATATGAGAGACCTGTAGGACATAATTTTAACCCAAATCCTTATAGTTAAATGTTCATTTTTTATGGAAACCTCTATGAGAGAGTTTGGACCATGTTTTTAGATTCCTTTTTAGGCAATGATCTTGGTTTTACACTCATTTTGTGATCGAGGCAAGGCAGGTTCTCGAGTTTTATGTTATAGGAATATTGATGCCTTCAAATTTTTACAAACACCTAGGGTGATTTGGTATCAAGATTGTCTTTTATGGGTAGGACTATTTGGGTGCCTATCCTGGTCAATCAGTGTTTATGTTGTTGTTAATGTAGTCATAGAATGGGTAGACACTCATGACTAGAAGGACGTCAGGTGACAGGCAATCATGGAATAAATCATGGCATAGGTGAGGTGCACAATTTTGAAGATGAGTTCCAAAGTAGATTCTAGATTGATTATATAGACATGTCACATAGCATGGTCATATTATCCTTTTAATGGAAAAATCATTGGTGTGTGAGTATGATGATAAAGGTACACACAGGTTTCACGTGGTGTTGTTAAATCGCAAATCGATGATTTTTCGGGTGCAAGATGAGGACCGATGGTTTCAAGACTTATTGTAGGCATAGTTTCCATGGATTTGTGGTTAAATGATGAATGTAAATCCATGGTAGAGGTGATATCAAGAGTAAATCAGTTGTTTTGATATGGTTGACCCATGTTCGGACTTTGACACACATTTTCGGGAGATGTTGTATCGAGTGTTGGTTAAAGGCAAGTTAGCCTGTTTGTTGTGAGTGTGTATTAAAAGAGATATGAATTCCCTTTTTGGAATCTTATTGTACTCTAGGTTAGAGATGGTTATGTTTTATTTTGAATTCATTCTGAGTACATTGAATTTCATCATCCCTACTTCTAGCTTTTTTTCTTTTAAATGTATTCATGGTTAGTGAAACTTATCGAGGTTACACTCAAGGAGCAGTATAAGGATATCCATGTGGTGGGGAGTGAATCATTGTCCATTGAGGGTGGTGACTCTACTTTTCCATTTAAATTCAATATTTTCGTGATCTTTTGAGCTTGGTGTTTTCTTTTGAGACAATTATAAGGGTATTTCAATGGGGGAGTACTAGATCAAATGTATTTAAATGTATTTCATGTAGAATAAGGTTAATAACACAATGAGGTTGGTCTTTGGATAGTACAGATAACCTATTCTGAAGAGTCTCAAGTTGAGATCATGGATAATAGTCTTAACACTATGATTCTTGGGTACTATAAGTTTTATGGTGGGGAGATTGTGAGGAACCTTGTTTTTCCTCACTGCAATTTTGAGAAAAAATTTGAATTTTTTCTTTAATATCCTTATAAGGGGTAAAATTGTATTTTTTCCCTAGTAGATGATCTTGAATAATTTTTATGACTACTCTGTTAGTTTTAGAATAGGGTTTTTATCCTAGGATGGGAGTTTGGTGGAATTATGAGTCATTCAAATTTTAGCAGAATAATTAATATTTAATATTTAATAAATTAAATATTAATTTATTCTCATAGTTTCATTCAATCATATCTTCTGAATGTAGTTTTGGATTGAGATTTTGTCTTTTCCATTGATTTTGGAATTAAGATTTTTTCCTTAGTAGGGCATAAACTCGAGTTGGGTGTTAGGGCTGGCTGAGACACCCCCCCCCCCTTTCTTTTTCTTTCTTTTATTTTTCTTCCTTTTCATTATTTTCTTTTTTATTTTCTTATTTTCATCTTGTATTATTGCATACACACCTAAAGAATATTCTTCACCATTCCCAAAGAGAGGAAAGGGTAGGGAGATAGATTGGTAGAGAAGGAGAGTGGGAGGTACCACCGTGGAGCTCAGGACGTGCAGGATCGTC
Organism: Viscum album; assembly: GCA_963277665.1. NCBI lineage: Eukaryota > Viridiplantae > Streptophyta > Magnoliopsida > Santalales > Viscaceae > Viscum > Viscum album. Next base: position 1,451,420,940 of record OY728129.1, read on the forward strand.
ATGCGGCAACTATGGATTGTGGAAATAGGTGAAACTACGGTGAATTCTACCCAAAGGTATATTGTTTTTATGTTTCATTTTAAATCCCCTTAGTATATTCATTTTTAATCTTTAATCCCTTTATATTCTTTTTATGGCCCCTTGTGGCCCGATCTACTATTTTTGGGGTGAAAATGAGGGTTTTAGAGTGTTTCAGAGGATTTCCATTTGGGAAAACCTATCTACACAACATGTGGTTCATGGAATACACATTGTGTGCTCTTCCATTTTGGGTAAGATGACTTTTTTGGAAGTACACACTATGTATGGGGTATACACGCCATGTACAAGTACTCGATTGTGTAACTGAGTACCCGGCTAGGATGTCTGTGTAGGGGCACATGGTCGTGTAGAGTACATGACTTGACCCCGTGTGGGTTACATGTCATGTACCAATACACAGCTAGGCCAAATAAATGGTCAGTCTATTTGAGGGACATAAGAAAGTACCCCTTGTTGGGTATACATTGTGTACCCATCTTACATGTTGTGTACTTGGACGTTTACATGCCATGTCCGGCCAGAGTCCACGCCCATGTGGGGCTTTGGGAGTACACATCAATATCTTAGGGAGACACATCGTTTACTACCCCTTTTCAACCCTATTTATGTTTTTTGTATATTTTCACCTGGGATTTGGAATTGTATCCATGAGTAGTCCATTCTAGGTAGTTTTCTATATATATCGTGATAGTGAAGCTCATAGATCATTTTAAGGACTCTTAATGGGTGTTTAGGGTTTTATATAAATGGAGAGGTTATTCCTTTGGTAATCATATCTAGTGTCCCTTGAGATTTACACCTTGATATGAGATGATTCATAAGCTATCTTCATAAACCTTTGTTTCATATATCTTCCTTTGAGGATGTCAACCTAGTGAGATATGCCCTTTTGGACTAAAAGGTCATGAGACCAGTTACTTCCGAGGATCCCTTTTAGGATTCCTCTTATTATCTATGACCTACAGGATCCTGTATAGGATGCCTCTATCTTATAACTATTATCAAGGGTCCCCTATGGGATGCCTTTTCTCTCATTCTAACTTAGGTAATCCCTAGTAGGATACCTTAACCTATATATCATTCCAAGGATCCCTTGTAAGATGCCTCTGTTGAATTTCTGTTAGAGGATCCCTTATAGGATTCCTCCCTTACCTTCTCATCTGAGGGTCTCAAATAGGATTCCTTTGCTTATGTGTATTCCTCAAGGATCCCAAGTAGGATGTCTCTCAGTGTTTGACTTGGGGGATCCAGCAGGTTCCCTGATGGTTTACCAACCCTAAGCTTGTACATCGAGTTTGGGTAGAGATGGTAGCAGTTGTCACCTTATAACCTATTCCAAACTTGTAATCCCTTGAGTTTGTGGTTGTGGTGTTGGGTTTATGGGTCCTACCACCCTCACTAATTTTTTATACCTTCATATGTTTATTGTTGATGCAGTGATGATAGCCAGAGGTGATTCGTGGTTAGTGGTTGTTGATCCTGACGTGAGGCATCATTCTTTATCTTTGGGATGCTCTAATGTTCTTCCTAGGATCCAGATTCCAAGACATGTTAATTTCATATGTTTATTTTTATACCCAGAGTACTAAATGGGACTTGGATTTTGAGCCTGAATATTTGATTGTTAGACTATTGGGATTTCTAGAAGTGCTACATAGAATCCAGTTGTTGAGCCTATTACTATGATACATGGGCGTGTCATCCCTAGTAATTATAATCATGTATGATTCAACTCTCCAAAGTGATGAGGATGATTCTACTATCATATGGTTTATATGTGATTAGGATGATTACTCTCTCCTCGATATGTTTATACTCATGTATGATTATGCTCTCCCAAGGGATAGGTATGATTATGCTCTCCCTGGTCGGTTACTTGATTGTGGTGCTTAGAAAGGAATCTCACATTTTTGGATACCTTGAATGATTAAACTCTTATATATGATAGGGATTATTATTCTCTCACTTGTTAGATACCTCCATGGGTGGTCGTGGAATCTCACTGGTGATCTTTCGTATATCGCCTAAGGGTCAGACCCTTAGGGATTATCTGAGTTTTGAATTCTGTGACCACCTATGGAACGGGGGCTAGGGGTAAGACATTGGAATATATTTACATGTAATGAGTAGTGTAATAACTATCCTAGTGACCATTTACAATATGTCTATATATACTTCCTATTAATCCTTCTTTACAGTGATTAGAGGCGATTACGGGCAAACCCAGGCGTAGGACGAGTATCCCCCTATGGTGGTGTAGCTTGCTCAAAGACTTTTCCAACACTTTCCAAAGTAGGTATATATTGATTGGGATTATGGACCCAGATATAAACTTAATTATACATGGATTTATTGTCATGATGTCCAGCTTAATGCCCTTTCATATCATGTCCAGGTGATTAGGATTACAGATCTAAGGATCGACTGCTGATTGGTTTTATGTTATTTTATTCAATTTACTCATAAATATTCATATTTATGTATATATGTATAAGTATGGTACTATAAATGTATATGAATATATATATATATATATATATATCTGTGTGTGTGTGTGTGTGTGGACATCCATGGTGGCACTTTCCCAGTTGACCTGGATTACGGACCTAGGGTTCGACTGTGGCCTCCCATTTATTGGCATTACTTATCTTTTTAGTTATGTCTTAGATAGGATGAGCATATTTCTTTTTCATGCACTTATAGAATCATATTTTATAGGTTTGTCATTGGAATGGACTATTGATATTATTTATTACCCAAAAAAGTGCACCTTGGTGTACATGTAGACCTTATGTCTACTTTTCATGTTGATCATGGTTTTCATGGTGGATAGGGATGAGGCTTTGAGTTGTATGTTTGAGCAGAACTGCTTTAGTGGATTCTTATTATCAATCTATTGCAGTTCAACAATGTCTATAGATCAGGTATGTGGTATGGCTCAGAGTTAGTAGTAGATCCATGTACTTTTATTTCAATTTATTTTTTTATTTCTATATCTATATAGTCAGCCCAATGGGTGAATAGTGTTGTATGTATAACATAGTTGTTTGGGATTTTATATAATTTTCATTTATTATTACTACATGTTCTATTTAAGTTTATTTACTCCTTCTATTCTCTGTTTATTATCTATTGTGTATGATAATTAGTTATTTCCACTATTTTCTTACTCTAATGTGAAAGAATATTCCCCCCGCTGTCACACTCTAGGCCCTAACTGCTATTCAATAGCCTCTGGTGTATGGGGAGGCACGCTTGAGGCCTCATTACTAACTAGAATGGAGAACCATTTTGGTGGAATATGGGTTAATATGTTATAAAGTTGTATCAGTGTCGTTATTTTACTAGTATTTACTATTTGTGATATGGTAGATAGGAGTATTAGGAATATGTCAGAACCTATGATGGATATCGGACTGGTTCATTGAGTACACTTGTTCTGGTAAAAAGTCTTGGTTGTTAGGGGTTTGGGATTGTTGTTCTGATCTGTGATGTTATAGTAGTATATGATTTTTTTTACTTTATAAACACACATTTTGTGTGTATTTTATGATTTATTATGAATTTATGACTCTTGGCCATTAGCAAGAGGCCATAGATGGATTTTGACTCTTGTCTGAAAAAGGAAATAGGCATCTCATGCATCAACTTTGGCACGTAATATTCACATCATATAGGCCTGCTGGTGTGTGTTTTTACTAATAACTGAGGCCTATTCAATTGGGACTACATACATTTATATATATTTCATTTTGATGCCAGATTATGTGGATCTACATTGAGGAATTTGGTGGTGAGGCTGATGACCTGTTCTTCATGTATGAGAGGTGCAGTGACCTTAGTTGGTCAATATGGCATATGATTCCCTTCTGTTATAACCCTTGTAGGGTGTTGTTTCTCATGTCATTGTTATCTAGTCATATTGTTAGGTATGATGCAGATAGATACTGGGAATTTTCTTATGAGCTAGACCTCTAGGAGGATTACTATATACGGATACCCAATGAGTGTTAGTTCAATGCCTATTCTTTATTAGTATCATGACCTCAAAGGAGAAGTTACTTATGAGGATTCTTGGATAGGATTAGGCCCATGTAGACCATGTTTTTAGTTTTTACCCTTGATGGTCAGTTTTCTCTTCACCTTCTTTAGAGAATTTAATCTTTTGTTCTAGGTGGTTAGACCGCCAATTGTGAGTCTTGTTATGTAGGGCTAGGTGGGAGACCTAGAGGCCCTTAGTTTGAATTATTCCCTTGTAGGTTGATGTTCATTTTTTTAGATGGAAACATATGTGAGAGAGTTTTAATAGTGTTTTCATATGCCTTTTTAGGTAGTGATCTTGGTTTTACACTCGTTTTATGATTGAGGCACAGTGGGTGATTGAGTTTTGCGTTATAGGTATGTTGATGACTTTATATTTTGACAAACACCTAGGGTGATTTAGTATTAAAACTGGCTTTGATAGGCAGGACTATTTTGGTGCTTGGCCTAATCAATCGGTGTTTTAGTTGTTGCTAATGTAGTCAGAGAACGGGTAGATGGTTGTGACTGGAACAACGTCAGGTGATGAGCAGTCATGGAATAAATCATAGCATGGATGAGGTGCCTGATTTTGAAGAGGAGTTCCAAGGGAGATTATGGATTAATGAGACTAACATTCCGCACAGCATGGTCAGTTTATCCTTTTAATGGAAGACTCGCCAGTGTGTGAGTCAGATGATAAAGGTGCACGTGGATTGTGCATGGTGTCATTAAATCATAAATCAGTGATTGGTCGGGTGCGATCTGAGGACCGATGGTTTCAAGACTTTTCATAGGCATCGTTTCCAGAGAGTTTTTCTTAAAGGATGAATGTACCTCTAGGGTAGAGGTTACATCAAGAGTAAATCAAATGTTATGAGACGATTGACCCATGTTTGGACCTGGACATTTATTTTCAGGAGATGTGGTGTCAGGTGTTGGTTAAAGGAAAGTTAGTTTGTTTGTTATGAGTATAGCTGGAAATAGTTGTACATGACTTTTTGTGGAATATTATTATACTCCTAGTTATATATGATCATTATCTATCTTTAATTCATCCCGAGTATGCTGAGAGAGTTCCATTTCTATGTTGATCTTATTTTCTTTTAAATTTCTTCCTAGTTGGTGAAACCTATCAAGGTTACACTCAAGGATTAGTATAAGGATAGCCATATGTTGGGGAGTAAATCTTTGGTTGTTGAGGTTGTTGACTCCCATTTTCTATTTAAATTCAACATTATCGTGTGTTGTTGAGCTTATGGTTTGCTTTTGAAACAATGATAAGGGTATTCCTGTGGGGGGTTCTAGATCAGACATAGTTAAATGTCTCCCATGTAAGAGAAAATTGTTAATGCTATGAGGTTGGTCATTGGACAGTCCAAATATATTTTTATGTGGATTCTTCGGTTGATACCATGGATTCTAATCTTACCACTAGTCTTCTTAGGTATGAGAAGGTTTATGGTAGGGAGATTGTAAGGACCCGTGTTTTTTTGGACTACAATTTTGAGAAGAAATTTGAAATTTTCAGATAGTTGTAAGGGGTAAAATGTTATTTTACCCTATTAAATGATCGCAGATAATTTTTCTAACTTGTCCATTGGTTCTAGAATATATATTTTTTACCCTATGAAATAAGTTTTGTGGAATTCTGATCCATTCTAATTTTAGTAGAATAATTAATATTTAATATTTAATAAATTAAATATTAATTTATTCGCATAGGTTCATTCAGTTGTCTCTTCTTGATGAAGTGTTTTATTGAGATTATGTATCCTCCATTGAGTTTGGAATGGATAGTTTTTCCTTGGCAGGTTATAAACCGAAGTTGGGCGTCAGGGCTGGCATAGCCCCCCTTTTCTTTTTCTTTCTTTTCTTTTTCTTTATTTTCTTTATTTTCTTTTTATTTTCTTATTTTATTCATGGATTATCATGAATACCCCTAAGGTCTTTCTTTTTCCATGACCAAATAGATTAAGGGATAGAGAGAGAAAAATGGGAGATGAAGAGAGGGAGGTACCTCAGTGGAGCTCAGGACGCATTGGATCATCATACAACAACTGTGGACCACAGAGACGGGTGAAGCATCAGTGGATTCTACCCAAATATAGTTCATTTTTAAGTTTCATTTTAAATACCTTATTATAGTCATTTTTAAGTTTTAATCTCTCTATGTGATTTTTTTATGGCCCCTTGTGTCCTGATCTACTGATTTTGGGATGAAAACGGGGGTTTTGGGGTGTTTCAATGTTTTTCAGTTTGAGAAAACCCATCTACACAGTGTGTGGTTCAGGGAATACACACTATGTGTTCTTACATTTTTGGGTAAGATGACTTTCCGTATGTACACACTATGTATAGAGTATACACTCCATGTACAGGTACTCGGTCATGTAGATGAGTACCTGACCAGGATGCCCGTGTATGGACACATGGTCGTGTAGAGTACACGACCAGAACCCGTATGGATCACACACCATGTACCATTGTACAGATATGAAAAATACATGGTTATGCCATTTTTGTGACATGGGAAGGTACCCCGTGTTGGGTACACATCGTGTACCCATCTTACACATCATGTACTTTAGTGTTTACATGCCAAGTCTATCCAAAGTACACACACAGGTGGGGCTTTGGGAATACACATCGTGTGCTTAGGGAGACACGTCGTGTACTGCCCCTTTTCCACCCTCTTTAGGTTTTTTCATATCTTTCCACCTGGGAGTCAGAACTGGACCCTTGAGTAGTCAATTATAAGTAGTTTTCCACGTAGATCATGATGGTGAAACCCATGATTAATTTTAAGGACTCTTAATGGGTGTTTTGGGGTTTTATCTGATTGGAGAGGTTCTTCCTCTGGTAATCATATCTAGTGTCCCCTGAGAGTGAGACCTTGATTTGAGATGATCCAGGAGCTATCTCTCTAGACCATTTTTTCATAGCTCTTTATTTCAGAACATCACCCTGGTGATATGTGCCCTTCTTTCTTAATAGGTTGTGAGACCAGTTTCTTTCAAGGATCCCCTGTAGGATTCCTCTTCTTATGTATGACCTGAGGATCACGTATAGGATGCCTATATCTTCTCCCTATTACCAAGTTTCCCCTATGGGATTAATTTTCTTGCATGATGACTCAGGGAATCCCTAGTAGGATCCATTCACCTATGTACCATTTTGAGGTTCCCTTGTAGGATTCATATTTTGAATTTTTGTTCTGAGGATCTATTGTAGGATGCATCTATTTAATTTCCATTAGAGGATCCCTTGTAGGATTCCTCCCTTACCTTCCCAGCTAAGGGTCCTGAGTAGGATGCCTTTGCTTATGTGTATGCCTTAAGGATCCCAAGTAGGATGCCTCTCAGTGTTTGAATTAGGGGAAGCAACAAGTGCCCTGATATTTGACCAACCCTGAGATAGTACTTCGGGTTTGGGTAGAGATGGTAGTGAATGTCACCTTAGAACCTATGAAAAACTTTTAAGCCCTTGGGGTTTTGGTTGTAGTGTTAGATTTAGGAATTCATCCACCCTCACTCTGTTTTTATACCTTCGCATGTTTATTGTCGATACAGTGATGATAGCCAGAGGTGATTCCTGGTTGGTGGTTGTTGATCCTAGCATGAGGAATCTTTCTTTCTATTTAGTATATCATGAAATTATTCTGAGGATCTAGATTATGAACCATGTTATTTTCATATGTTTATTTGTATACCCATAGGTACTACCTGGGACTTGGCTATTGAGCCTATATATTTGATTATTAGATTATTAGGATTTTCATAGGTGCTACATGGAATCCGGTTATTGAGCCTATTACTATGATACACAGGTGTTGCATCGTTAGTAATTATACTTATGGATGATTCCACTCTCCTATGGTTTATATGTTATGAGTATGATTATGCTCTCTACAGTCTTTTTATACTCATAGATGATTATGATCTCCCAAGGGATAGGTATGATACCACTCTCCCTGATCCGTTACTTGACTATGGTGTTGGGAATAGAGTCTCACATCGTGAGATAACCTGAATGATTACTCTATTTTGGATGATAGGTATGATTCCACTCTCTCTTATTAAATACCTCTAGGGGTGTCCATGGTGTCTCACTGGTGATCTATTGTATATCGCCTAAGGGTTAGACCCTTGGGGGTTATCCGAGTTCCGAATGTCATGATCGCCTATGGACCGAGACCTAGGGATTAGACATTGGAATTTATTTACATTTCATGATCAGTATGATAATTATCTCAATGAATATTTATAGGATTTTTAGATTTAATTCCCTGGAATCCTTCTTTACAGTGATTGAAGGTGATTATGGGTGAACCCAGGTGTAGGATGAGTATCCCTCTGTGGTGACATCACTTGATCTGAGTCTTTTTTAGCATTGGTTGAAGTAGGTATATATCAATTGGTATTCTAGATCCATGGATCTACTTAATTATACAAGGCTTGAGTGGAACAATGTTCAGCTCAATTCCATTGCACACGATTTTCAGGCAATCAGGATTACAGGCCTAAGGATTGACTGTTGACTAGTTTTATGTTATTTTATTTGATTTACTCATAAATATTCATATTTATGTATATATGTATAGGTATGGTACTATGAATGTATATGCATATAGATATGGAAATCCATGGTGGCACTTTCCTAGTCGATCAGGATTATGGACCTAGGGTTCGATTGTGGCCTCACATTTATTGGATTTACTTGTCTTTTCAGTTGTGTCTCAGATAGGCTGAGCATATTTATTTTTCATATAGTTATAGCAGTGTATTTTATAGGTCCATCATTGGGGTGGTCAAATTAGATTATTTCTCTCCCCTTCATGTGAACCTTAGCATATGTGTAGACCTTATGTCTACTTTTCATATTGAGCATGGTTTATATGGTGGATAGGGATGAGGCCCTGAATTCTATGTTCAATTGGAGATGCTCGTGTGGATTCTTCTGATTATGCTGGTGTAGTTTGACAGTGTTTGGAGACCAAGTATATGGTCTAGATCAGAGTTAGTAGTAGAGCCCTATACTTTTATTTCATTTTTTTATTTTTTTATTTGTATGGTCGACCCAGTGGGTGACCTGTAAGGACTCAACCCCAGTTTCCTGGAGTCGGTGCCTTATTTTATTGCATTGGCATATAAACAAGGAATGCTAATCCTGAAGGAACAATTAGTTAAGTAGATTTTGGAAACAAGATACATAAATAAGTTTATCATTACATCATGAAGGGAAAAACAACACTAATTTATTCCACTTGAAACATACATGACTCCTAGATTATGCTTGAAATTCATTCATAATTTACTTCTTCATTCCCTAATAAAATGAAACATAAGAGAGGTTTGATATCAAACTCTCAATAAGAGTAATCAATAAAGCAGAAGATATATAAACATTAGACATGGTGAATAATTGAAAACATGTACCCTTAAAAATAAGTTTGAACATAAAATGGAAGGAATATGAGCTGAGTATATATTTCCATAATATAACATAATCATGGGTATTCTAATAGTCAAATAACTACATGAATATTAAAGTACTAGCTTCATAATGAGGTAAGTTCATATACCGGACATTTTTAAACATTTTTTCAAGGCCTCGGCCAAGACATATAATGATTAAGGCATCAGCCAAAATCCATATATCATATTGGGAAAGGCCTCAGCCAATTCCACGTCTATTTGTCTCCTGATACCTACTAATGCATCAATGGGCTATAACAGGCCCCACTCATCACATAATAAGTCAAATGCATTCCTCATATGAGTGGGTATAAACATAAACAACATATATGTAAGAACTCGGACCTCCTTTTCAGGTATGTTTCTCTTTTCTGTTTTTTGTTGAGAAAAAGAGGAATTTTTTTGGGGAAGAAAACTTTTAAAGTTGTAGAGGCTGTGCAGGGGTTCATTGTTTGTTCAAACCATGCAACCAGGCCAGGAAACCATGCACCCTTGACAGTGGGCTCCGCACGAGAGGTGCACGGTTTTTCAAACCGTGCGGGAAAACAATGCGAAGTTCCTAGAGGAGACAGTGGGATCTACACGAGTGGCACATAGTTTGTCAAACCGTGCAGGAAGGCCATGTGAAGTCCCTGGGAGAGACAGTGGCAATTGCATGGTTGGCGCACAGTTTTCCAAACCATGCGGGGAAACCATACGGCCACTTAAAATTAGGGTTTAAAGCCTCGGGCCACTCTAGATTCCTCATTTCTTCTTCAAACTCTCTCCCACTCGAGCCTCACTTGGGTTTTTGGGTCCTCATAGGTTGAAGGTGCTCCCCCACTCATTTTAGAGGCAAATCGAAGGGGTTTCTTGGTGGATCGAAGCCGGTTCTTCTCGGGTAAGTCTCTCCTCTTGGTTCCTTTGAGTTTCCCTCTAGATCTACATCTCGTTATCCTCCGATTTTCTAGATCTACACTTGTTGTGTGTAGATATATGGTTTTGGTTGCCTCGGGTGTTCATTTATAGACTTTTGGATGTTAGGGAAGGATGTTTAGACCATTTCTGGTGGTGCATTTTCTAGTTTTGAGGAGGTGGAATAGCTTTTGGACCGTTTTCGCCGGAACCCTAAAGTTAGGTGGTTTGTGCCTTTCAGTTTAAGGTCCTTTAATTTTATGTGCAATTGCAACAATACCCTTGAATAGGGTACCGTGTGTTTACCTTCTTACCCCTGTGTTTTGCCTGCCATTCCTGTATGCTCATGCAAAGGTTCTTTGGATAAAAATAGAATTGCTTACCATGCCTTGGATGTTTTTCCATGCAAGTTCTGTTTATGACCGTTTGGTCCTGTATTACTTGTCTTTCCCATGCCTAATGATTGTAGTATGGAGTGTTGTATTCTCCTGACATTTTGAGATGCTATAGACTATTTAGACAAGTAGTTCTATAGGTTTACTTGGGCCTTATAACATTGTTATACATTGACTTACACTGGGCCGTGAGAACTCGGTGTAGTATACTAAAAGGGGATAGACTGAGTGAACTTCCTCATAGAGTCTTTGGACATTATAGACTATATGGGGATAGACCGAGTGAGATTCCTCAGAGAGTCTTTGGATGTTATAGACTATAAGAGGATAGACCAAGAGAGCTTCCTCAGAGAGTCTTTTTTGACTTTAATTTTACCTTGGATGACCTGGGATATAAGGGGAATTGACCGAGTGAGATTCCTCTGAGAGTCCTAGACCTTGGGTATATAAGAGGAATTGACATGTGAGCTTCCTCAGAGAGTCCTTGAATACCCTAGACTATACGGGGAATGGACTGTGTAAGCTTCCTCAGAGAGTCTTGCTTTACTTAGACTATGTGGGGAATGACTGTGTGAGATTCCTCAGAGAGTCTTGTTTTACCTTGACTATAAGGGGACTGACTGTGAGTGCTTCCCCAGAGAGTCTTACTATATCCATATACAGAACCAGAGGGGTTAGACTGAGTGTGCTGCCCAGAGAGTTGTCTGTACTTCTTAGGTAGGATCAGAGGGGGTGGCTGTGAGTACTTCCCAGAGGGCTGCCTGTTTAAGGTTTAACTGCTCATTTCACTATTGCTTGATTTGAAACTGTGGATTGTTTATTATTTGGTACTTTCATGTTTACTACTTTTTATACTTTTAGCTGTGATATATTCAATGACTGTTAGGCATAGATCTTGTGGTGGTTTCCTACTGGGATTCGTCTCACACCATGTTTGGGCCATGCCTTTGGGACAAAATGGATTATATTGTTGCAGGTATAGACAAGGTCAAGCGCCCTTCTACTTCAAGTTCTTGACTGCACTGGATCTGGAGAGCGTGAGACCAAGCTATGGATTGCGATGCTAAGGAGTTTATCAGATTTCTTTTGTACTTGGGTTTAGTACTGTATTTCAGCATTATGACTTGTTTGGCTGTTTTCCTAAATGCATTTGTATCATGCATCATTTATATATTTGCTCCAGTTAATTATTTATCAGTCTTACATTGTTTTCTAATGTTGGATGTTTACTACATCTTCTATTGTATAATTGTTATCTTCCACTGTGTTACTCTACCAATGAGGGCATAGTTTCCCCAGTATCACACCCAAGGCCCTCACTGCTAGTTGGCAGCCTCTGGCGTTCGGGGAAATGCGCTTGAAGCCATGTGACCAACCGGGTATGGGGCACCTCTGGGTGGCTTCCAGAACTGGGATGTTACAAAATGGTATCAGAGCAATTCTTTTCTCTTGTTTTACTATTTGAAGCCTATAGTTAGGGATAGGACGGAATAGGTATTTGGTAATAAGTTGTTCCTGGGAGTAGCTAACCTGTGTACAGGGAAAATCCATACTACCTCATTTATTGCGATTTTACTGGTTTTCAATTTTACAGTTGATTTGATTTCATCGTTGGGTGATTCACATGCTTTGTGTTGTTACCGTGTTGTTATTACGGTTCTATTTATATCGCAACCCGATGAGATGACGGTCTGCCATCTCATGCATCATATAGGCACTTGGTAGAAATCACATGCCATGCATTCTTGCCATACCATCTAGGATTCATTAGTGATTGCATGTTGTTGTGATAGACGTTGTGTAGATTATTCATGTTGTTGTGATAGATACTTTGATAGAATTCCTGCGGTTTGATAAGGAATTTGTGTGTATAGTGCCTTTCTTAGATGGATGTCAAAATTTGGTTCTTGAGGTGTTATGGGCCCTCGTGGACTAGAATTTGCTGGATCATTGCTTGTTTTCCTTGTTATAACTTGTGTAAGATTCCAAGCTTTGATTCTTGGGGAGTATGGGCCCTCACAGATCAGAATTTGGAACTTTTATTGTTCATTTCAGTGTTCTCTGGGTTCCGGAGTTGTTTCTGAGGCTTACTGTCTGGAAAAACCTAGAATGCACATCATGTAGTTCTGACTACATGTCATGTGTTATTCTGTTCGGGAAGAAACAATCTTTCTTAAGTGAATTCCTTGTACTCCTTTGTTTCAGTCCCTGTTAATCTTGATCTGAGGTGTGCATATGACCTTGCAGATTCATGCCACCGAGACGTCCTCCGGTTGTAATCCAGACACAAGGCGGTGATCAGACACTGGATACTTCTGATCAGGGTCTCCCAGTAGATCCTCCTGCTATGTCAGTCTTGGCACCAACAGTTATACCTAACCCAGGTGCTAATGCACAGTTTAGGGAGGGTTTTCTAAGGATGATGCAGACCTTCCAGGGAGTGCAGCCACCTGCCCCGTCAATGGATGATTTGACGCGGGTTTTCTAGCTGTAGCATCCTCCAACCTTCTTAAGGAAAGGAGGAGCTCAGTCTGCAGAGTTGTGGCTCAAAGCCAAGTTGACGATCTTCGAGCATCTCGAGGCACCACTAGAGAGGAGGGTGAAACTGGTGACCTATATGATCTGAGACTCTGCCAAGAGGTGGTGGGATGTCATCTCTCAGGTGGGACGCCATTATAATATGTCTTGGGAGGAATTTTATCATATTTTCTATGATTAATTCTACCCAGAGACCCTGAGGGCCGACCGATCCCATGAGTTCATGATATTTGAACAGAGTACTCTTTCGGTGATGGAGTATTCCTCTCGTTTCACGGAGCTGCAGCGTTTCATGCCTATCCCAGCAGGTGATGAGTTGTTCCTGTCTAGGAAGTTTGAATACGGTCTCATGCAGGAGATTTGTTCCCAGGTGAACATCTTTAGGTTGACTTTTGTATCCTCTATCATCAATCAGGTGCTGATCACTGAGCGCAATCTGAGGGATTCTGGAGTAGTGATCCATGGCGGTTCGACATCCAGAGTTAGTGTTCCTCCTTATGATAGCAGAAAGCACCGCAAGGAGCTTTCTCAAAGAGACCAAAGTAGGCGAGATGCATCTTCTAGTAGCCAGGTGGTGTGCTACCAGTGTGGAAGAAGTGGGCATACTAGGACGCAGTTCCAGAGAGACCTGATGGATTGCTGATCTTGCGGCAAGATGGGCCATCTACTGCGCTTCTGTCAGATCTTCTCACCAGCAGCTAGTGATAGGGTTTAGTCTATGAATCCTCGTACAGGAGAAGCCCCACCAGTTTCTCACCATTCCAGGAACTAGAGTTCTTCCAGTCACTTAGGCCGAGGTGGAGGTTGTGGCCATGGTGGTCAGTCACTAGGCTACCAGTGACAGCAGGGTGGATTCGCTCTGAGTAATCAGGCAGGGTCACAGGGCCGCAGAGCTAGCCAGACTTTTGCAGTGGAGCAGACCCATTAGGAGAATGATCCCATCCCCTCTACAGTTCGAGGTATGATCCTAGTAGCCTCAGTTTTGTCTTAAACTCTTTTCAATACTGGTGCTACGCATAGATTTATATCTGTTGCTATCGTGGAGATTCTTGGGCTCTATATCCTTTCTTCTGTTGATGTCTTGACTCTAGACACTCCGTTGGGGACTATAAGGGCTAGTGTACGTCAGTGCAAGGAGTGACCTCTCGAGGTTGGTGGGTGTCACTTACTTTGGGATCTTTATGTTCTGGAGATGACCGGCTATGATTTCATTCTCAGAATGGACTGGCTAGTTCCCTTCTAGGCAGTCGTCGACTGCTACCTCCGAAGGGTGAGTTTTATATCACCAGAGGGTGAATATTTTCTTCATAAGGGTGATTGGGATGTACAGGCGAGCAGAGAAGGACCAGAGCATCATGGGTTAGGAGAATTTGTGGCCCATATTTCTAGTATTTATCTGGATGACCAGGTGACTTCAAAGTTATACTTTCCTCCAGTAGTGGATCGTTTCAGGGATGTATTTCCTGAGGACTTTTCAGGTTTGCCTCCAGAGTGTGAGTTAGACTTCTCGATTGAGATTGTACCAAGAGTGGCACCGGTGTCCATTCCTCCTTATAGGATGGATAAGCCTGAGTTGAAGGAGCTCAAAAAGCAGTTGGAGGAGTTGCAGGTGAAGGGTTTTATCCGACCCAATACTTCTCCTTGGGGTTCGCCTGTCCTGTTTGTGAAGAAGGCAGACGGCACCCTTAGGATTTGTGTAGATTATTGGAACATGAATCAGTTGATGGTCAAGAACAAATATCCCTTGCCTAGTATTGATGACCTCTTTGATCAACTTCGAGGAGCTCGGGTGTTCGTGAAGATCAACTTGAGGTCCGGTAACCATCAGTTGCACGTTAGACCATCTGATATACCTCTTACAGCTTTTAGGAGTAGGTATGGTCTATACGAGTATATGGTTATGTCTTTCGGTCTCACGAACTCACCTGTAGTTTTCATGGAACTGATGAACCAAGTTTTCCATCCATACTTGGATTCCTTCATGGTGGTTTTTATGGAAGACATCTTGGTTTACTCCCACACTCGACACGACTATGCTACCCATCTTGAGATCGTTTTGAGTACACTGAGAGAGCAACATTTATATGTTAAGCTCTCAAAATTCCACTTTTTCATGGACAAGATTCACTTCTTGGGTCATGTTATCTCAGAGACAGGAGTATCAGTAGACCCAGATAAAGTGAGATTTGTAGTTTCCTGGGAGAAGCCGAAGAACGTCTTTGAGGTAAAAAGTTTCCTGGGGCTAGTTGGATACTACAGACGTTTCATACGGGACTTTTCACGCCTAGCATCACCGCTGACGGGTCTGACCAAGAAGGGTGCGAAGTTCTTATGGTCAGATTCTTGTGAGTCAGCCTTTTAGGAGCTGAAAGGGAGGTTGACTTCAGCACTGATACTAGACTTTCCAGATCCAGGAAAGAGCTATACTATTTACTGTAATGATTCAGGTATCAAGCTGGGAGCTGTGCTTATGTAGGGAGATGGAGTCATTGCGTACGGGTCTCGGCAGTTGAGGCCACATGAGAGGAATTACCTGATGCAAGATCTGGAGTTGGAAGCTATTTTTCATGTCTTACATTGTTGGAGACATTATCTTCTAGGAGATAATTTTGTGGTTTTCACTGACCATAAGAGTCTCAAGTACATCTTCACTCAGCGTGATCTGAATCTGAGACAGTATAGGTGGGTCGAGTATCTTTAGTCCTTTGACTTTGAGCTTGCCTATACACCTGGGAAGGGCAACGTAGTGGCTGATGTGTTGAGCAGGAGAACTCAGATACAAGCAGTTCAGGAGGCCAGTAGTGAGTGGAATCTTATGGATCTATTCTATTAGTTGCATTTGGAGGTTCACGATAGTTAGGGGTAGACGTTTCTTTCTTCTATAGTTGTTACCTCTACACTTCTTGATCGGGTACGAATGAGGCAGCTATCAGATTCAGAAGGCCTGGTCCTATGGGAAAACATGTCAGGAGAGGACCCTGTTCCTGGATGAACATTAGGCGAGGATGAGATCCCGCATTTCTAGGGATGCATAGGGGTGCCAACAGACATATGTGAGGAGCTGATGCGGGACTTTCATTCCTCTATTTGGGAAGTTCATCCTGGTGTCACCAAGATGTATCGTGATCTACACCATCAGTATTGGTGGCCGGGTATAAAGAAGGATGTTGCTAGTTTCGTCATGAGGTGTTCCACTTGTCATCAAGTGAAAGCAGAACATCAGTGACCCGTAGTTATTTTACAGCAGTTACCCATTCTCGAGTGAAAGTGGAATGACGTCGGGATGGATTTTGTGACCATTTTGCCGAGATCACCTCGAAGAAATGACGCATTATGGGTCGTCATTGACAGAATCACAAAGGTTGCTCACTTCTTTCCGATCAAGGTGTAATGTCCTGACCCAGAAGCCACTAAACTGGTGCTCCAAGCCAGTTCACCACAAGGCCTCAAGCGCGCCTCCGCGTATGCCAGAGGCTGCCGACTAGCAGCGAGGGCCTAGGGTGTGATATTGGGGAGACTATGCCCTTATACCAGAGTAATAAAACAGTGGAAATAACTGAGTATCATACACAGTGGAAATTAAACAGAGTTTGGAATCAGTAAACAACTGAAATAGAACAGGTTGTAATAGTAAAATGTTGTAAAATCCCGAACAGTTATGCAATATAATACAACACTGGTCACCCACCGGGCCGACCATACAAAAACAAGTACAAAAGAAACTGAAAATAAAAGTACATTGCTCTGCTACTAACTCCAAGCCAAAACCACATACCCAATCTCCAGAAAATATCGAACTACAGCAGCCCGATCAGTAGAACCACTCGAGCAACTCCGCTCGATCATGCAACACTGGGCCTCAGCCCTATCCACCATGAAACCTGTGCTCAACCTGAAAATCAGACATAAGGTCTACACATACACTAAGGTGAATGTGCAAGGGTGAGAAATAATCTCAGTAGGTTACCCCAACAAGCAACCTACAACTATGCTGCTAAAAGTGTATGCAACAACAATGTGCTCAGCCTAGCTGGAACACAACAAAAGGAAGTAAACCAAACGTGCAACCACAGTTGAACTCGGGGTATGTAATCCCTGTCAACTGGGAAAGTGCTTCCATGTATGTCCATATCTATATACGCACACATGTATAGTCCCATACCTATACAGATATACATAAATATGAATATTCATGATGAAGTGATTCAAATAACAAGAAACAACATCAGCGGTCGATCATTGGGACCATAATCCCGATCTCTGGGACATCCTATTCAAGGGCATTGAGCTGGATGTAGTGCCAATCAAACCATATATTCAATAAGTCGATCTCTAGGTCCGTAATCCCATCGACATGTACATGTTTTGGCCAACACTGGAGATATTCCTCTAAACAAGCTAAACACAGAAAAACTATCCTTAAGTTCAACCAATCAAACACAAGTAATCAGATAACACAACATGTAACCCTCTGGGAAGTACTCACAGCCAACCCCTCTGGTCCTATCCAAGAAGTACCAACAACCCTCTGGGCAGTGCACTCAGCCTAACCCCTCTGGTTTGGTCATACGAAAATATAAGACTCTCTGGGGAAGCTCGCTCGATCAATTCCCCTTATAGTCTAGGGTAGTTAGGGACTCTTTGAGGAAGATCACATGGTTTAACCCTCTTATATCTCCAAGGTCTAGAAACTCTCTGAGGAATCTCACTCAATCAATTCCTCCTATAGTCTCAGGTCTATCATAGACTCTCTAAGGAAGCTCACTCAGTCAATTCTTTCTCTAGTCTGGAAAGGTTTTAAAGAAATTCAAACAAAGTAAAAACTCTTTGAGGAAGCTCACTCGGTCTACCCTCTTGTAGTCTATAATATCCAAGACTCTCTGGGAAGCTCACTCGGTCTATCCCCTTTAGTCTATAATGTCCAAGACTCTATGAGGAAGCACACTCAGTCTACCCTCCTGTAGTCTATAATATCCAAGACTCTCTAGGAAGCTCACTCGGTCTATCCCTTATAGTCTATAGCACCAGGTTCTCATGGTCCCATGACATTCAATGCATAATAATGCTATAAGACCAAAGTACACCTACAGAGCTACTTGGATAACTAGTCTATAGCATAACAAGCATGTCAAGAAAATCATTCCATCCTACAGTCACAAGGCATGGAAAACAGGTATAACGGCCAAAGGCTAACAAGACACAAAGGTCGTAAATAGAACAAGGCATGGGAAAAACATCCAAGCACAAAAATTATCCTCAAACATGATCAACTTACCTCTACACAAGCAAACAAGCAAGGCAAGAAAACAACATCCTAACAGGAAAGCTAGACTCAATGGTCAAAATCAAGTAACATGGGTAAACACATCCACAACAAAGTAAATAACCCCATTTAAAATCAAACCACCACTACTCAGGAACACAAGGAATAGTAGGCATCCCAACAAACAAGAAAGACGTCTCACGTCAGGCTCACTAGCCATTAACCAGGAAGCACATCTGGTGAACACTACAGCATCAGCAAAACCAAGTCAGATATAAACAACCAATGAGGGTGGCCCGAACACCCAACCCAACGATACATCCAAATCCCAAAGGGATTACCAGTTTGGCATGGGTTCTAGGTGACACCTGATCACCATCTCTATCCAAACCCAATATAACAACTTAGGGTCGATCAAATAACGGGCACCCACTGGGTCCCTCATGTCAAACACTGAGGAGGCATCATACTCGGGATTCTCCAGGTAAACACGAGTGAAGGAATCCTACGCGGGATCCTTAGAAAAGGTTAAGGGAGGAATAATACATGAGATCCTCAAAGGAATAACAAGAGATAGAACCTACAAGGGACTCCTTAGATCAGCACATAAGCAAAGGCATCCCTCATGGGATCCTTAGAAGTACCTGGTCTCAAAGCCTCATAGGCCATAAGGGAACATCTCACAAGGGAAACTCCCTCTAAATCATGGGTTATGGGAGATATCTCATAGATCATCTCCTATTAAAGGTCTCAACTAAGTTGGTACGAACACCAAACTGATCATCCACCCCAAGTCTCACTCTCCAATGACAACTGAACTCAATAAGTGGAGGAAGAACCCCTCCATTTAGATTAAAACCCCCAAAACTCCCTATATATTACCTCTAAATGTAAAAATAATTTCACCATTGCGATCTACGTGGAAAAACGCTCATGATAGACTACTCACACGCCCAATTCTAACTTCCAGAGCCCAGGATATCTCAAAATCACTAAACTGAAGTAGTACAGGGCCAGAGTACATGGCCATAGCACAAAGGGCTTGCCTGTATAATGGTACATGGGGTGTACTTTACTGTACACAGCATGTACTATTCACAAAAAGTTACGCCGTGTCCGTTTTCACCTGAAAACATGCCCATGTACCACTACATGGTGTGTACTTAAAGTACACGGCGTGTAGTCCTAAAAAAACCACTATTCCATGTTCTACTCCACACGGACACCCACTAAATGAAGTGTGCTCAAATTAAACAGTGTGTAATTAAGAAAACTTTGTCTTCCCCAAATGGGAAGAACACATGGCATGTACTCCTGGAATACACGTCGTGTATTCTGGGTTTTCCGATAGGAAAACCCTGAAAACACCCGAAACTCCCATTTTCGCCCTCGAAACATTAGATCTGGCCTTAAGAGGAAAAAATAAAGCAATATAAGGCTTTAAAGACTTAAAAAAACATGTTTAACTGGGATCTATGGTGAAAAAATAAATGACCCTACCTTCGGGCGGAAACCGCCGAAGCTTCGGTTGATTTTGCGGCTCCCTGTTGCCGCACGCCGACTCCGCGCGTTGAGAGCTTCGAATCGGTACCCTTCTTGGCTTCCAACTCTCACTATTTATCAAACTCCATATCTCCCATAGGTCACGGCCAAAGGGGAAGTGTAGTAGACGTGCGCAAGGAGGAGGAGGAAAGAAGATAGAAGAAAAGAAAAGAAAAGGAAGAAAAAGGGGCTCGGGCCGGCCCCGGTGCCCGACATGAGTTTAGGCCTTCCCTAGGCTAAACTCCCCATTTTGGACTCAACGGCACAGAAGAAATCTCAATCCGACACTCCATTTAAAAGTTATTTCCAAATGAACCTATGAGAATAATTTAATATTTAATTTAATAATATTAAATATTAAATATTCTGCAAAAAATCGAACAGCTCAGATTTCCTCTAAACTCCTATCCTCGGGTAAACTCCCTATTTTGGGACCAATGGTGCTGTCAGAAAAAATTATTCGAGATTTGATGGTAGGGTAAAATGACAATTTTACCCCTCATGAGCATCCAACAGAAAAAATTCAAATTTCTGCTCAAAACCACTCTCTGGAGAAACACGGGTTCTTACAAACTCCCCACCATAAACCTTCTCGTCCCCAAGAAGCCCAGAAAAAGGACCAGCAGCAGGACCAGCAGCCATACCCCCAACTCGAGCATCTGCACAACCAAGCTACCTGAACCGTCCAACGACCAGCCTTAGTGTTAACAACCACCTTCTACATAGAAGATATTCAACTACAACCAACTGGTACTCCCCACCATAGGAATACCCTTGTCGCCATCTTAAAAGAAAACTCCAAGCTCAAAAGCCCACTGAAAAACACTAAAGTTTAACCTAAATAAGGAAAACCACCCTCAAAGGCCAATGGTGCACTCCCCACCATATGGCTTTCCTTACACCGCCTCAAGATCGCAACCCAAAAAGGTTTCATTCACAACAGGGATGAACATTAGGAAAGAAAAAGGAGCTCGATGTAGGGTCAAAGCTCTCTCAGCATACTTAAGATGAGTCAATATAGTGCATGATCATCTCTTATAGGAGTACACTAAGATTTCACCGAAGGTGTGTCCAGCTCCCTCCGAGCCATGCTAACATCCTGCCAAAACCCGACCAGGATTAAAGCATGGGTCAACCATTTCACGGTTACCCAAAATTTCACAAATTCACCTCTACAACAGCAACATCAAAAACACTGGTCGACCAGGTCAGGCACCCGAATAGGCCTGCTCGTCGAAACCAGTAGTGAAAACAAACACTGCCAAAAAGGAATTGGAAAATGCTGGCCAACCTTCTCACCCAGGTTTCCCTAAAATGGAACATACATCGATCGATAAGGGTTCGAGTCAAAACCCAGGGTCTCTAGGCCTTCCACTTAGGCCTTCCACCTAGCCCTACAGAAAATCCTCACAACTGGGTCACAAGGTCTAACCACCTAGCCCAAAAGATCCAAAACCACTCAGAAGATGGTAAAGATCACAATGACCCAAAAAGGTCAAAACTAAAACACAACCTACAAGGTCCCCGATCCTCTCCGAGAATCCTCAGAAGGAATGACTCCTTGGAGGTCACATAAAAAACAGAAGAGACAAGCTGAGCTAACACCCATTGGGCATCTGTATACAGAAATACCACAAGGAGGTCCAGTTCACAAGAAAAGCCTTGGTATCTATCGACATCGTTCTCAATGATCCGAATAGATAACCACAACCCGAGAAAAAACACCCAATAAGGGGTTAAACAAAAGGAATCACGTCCTACATAGACTAACTAGGGTCACTACACCACCTATGAAAAAGGACTGAGTCATCAGCCTCATCAAAAACGCTTTAACGTAGATCCACGTAACCTACCATCAGAGTAAAAATTATGTGCAAGTAGACCCAAAGGTCTCAGTCGTCAGTAAAAACACACACTAGTAGGCCTATATGCAGTGAATCCTACATGCCTAGTATGATGCATGAGACGCCTCTTGCCTTTTCCAGCCAAGAGTCAAAATCTATCCCTGGAATCTTACCAATGGCCAAGATCCAGAGATCCATAGTAAATCAAAACACCACACAACATGTGAGTCACTCAAGGAAAAAGTCATATAAAACTGTAATATCGTAAAATCATAACAACAATCCCAAACCCTGGTAACCAGGACTTCTTACTGGAACAAGTGTTCGCGACGCACCAGCCCGATATCCATCACAGGTTCCGACACATTCCTAATACTCCTGTCTACCATATCCCAAATAGTAAAGACCAAGAAGGAAAACTCCTCTGATACCACTTTGTAACATCCCGACCTAGAATCCACTAAACCGGTGCTCCGAGCCAGTTCGCCACAGGGCCTCAAGCACGCCTCCCCGTACGCCAGAGGCTACCGACTAGCAGCGAGGGCCTAGGGTGTGATAGTGGGGAGACTATGACCTCATACCAGAGTAAGAAAACAGCAGAAATAACTAAGTATCATACACAGTGGAAAGTAAACAGAGTGTGGAAGCAGTAAACAACTTAAATAGAACAAGATGTAATAGTAAAATGCTGTAAAATCCTGAACAGCTATGCAATACAATACAACACTGGTCATCCACCGGGCCGACCATACAAAAACAAGTACAAAAGAAACTGAGAGTAAAAGTACAGCGCTCTTCTACTAACTCTGAGCCAAAACCACGTACCTGATCTCCAGAAAATATCGAACTACAGCAGCCCGATCAGTAGAACCACTCGAGCAGCTCTGCTCGATCATGAAACACTGGGCCTCAGCCCTATCCACCATGAAACCTGTGCTCAACCTGAAAAGCAGACATAAGGTCTACAAGTACACCGAGGTTCATGTGTAGGGGTGAGAAATAATCTCATTAGGGCACCCCGACAAGCAACCTACAACTGTGCTTCTAAAAGTATATGCAACAACAATGTGCTCAGCCTAGCTGGAACACAACAAAAAGAAGTAAACCAAACGTGAAACCACAGTTGAACTCAGGGTATGTAATCCCTATCAACTGGGCAAGTGCCACCATGGATGTCCATATCTATATAAGCACACATGTATAGTCCCATACCTATACACATATATATAAATATGAATATTCATGATGATGTGATTCAAATAACACGAAAAAATATCAGTGGTCGATCATTGGGACCATAAGCCTGATCTATGGGACATCCTATTCAAGGGCATTGAGCTGGACATAGTGCCACTCAAGCCGTATATCCAATAAGTTGATCTATGGGTCCGTAATCCCATTAACATGTACCTGTTTTGGCCAACGCTGGAGATATTCCTCTGAACAAGCTAACTATCCTTAAGTTCAACCAATAAAACACAATAAAAAAGATAACACAACAGGTAACCCTCTGGGAAGTACTCGCAGCCAACCCCTCTGGTCCTATCCAAGAAGTACCAACAACCCTCTGGGCAGTTCACTCAGCATAACCCCTCTGTTTTGGTCATAAGAAAATATAAGACTCTCTGGGGAAGCTCGCTCGGTCAATTCCCCTTATAGTCTAGGGTAGTCAGGGACTCTCTGAGGAAGATCATGCGGTGCACTGCCCAGAGGGTTTTTGGTACTTCAGGAACACAAGGAATAGTAGGCATCCCAACAAACAAGAAATATGTCTCGTGTCAGGCTCACCAGCCACCAACCAGGAAGCACATCTGGTAAACACTACAGCATCAGCAAAACCAAGTCAGATATAAACAACCAATGAGGGTGGCCCGAACGGCCAACCCAACGATACATCCAAAGCCCAAAGGGATTACCAGTTTGGCATGGGTTCTAGGTGACACCTGATCACCATCTCTATCCAAACCCAACATAACAACTTAGGGTCGGTCAAACAATGGGCACCCACTGGGTCCCTCAGGTCAAACACTGAGGAGGTATCATACTCGGGATTCTCCAGGTAAACACGAGTGAAGGAATACTATGTGGGGTCCTTAGAAAAGGGTAAGGGAGTAATCCTACATGTGATCCTAAAAGTAAGAATAAGAGAGAGATCCTAAAAGGGACTCCCTAGATCAGCACACAAGCAAAGGCATCCCTCAGGGGATCCTTAGAACTACCTGGTCTCAAAGCCTTATAGGCCAGAAGGGAACGTCTCACAAGAGAAAATTCCTATAAATCATGGGTTACAGGAGATATATCATAGCTCATCTCCTATTAAAGGTCTCAACTAAGTTGTTACGAACACCCAACCGATCATCCACCCAAAGTCTCACTCTCTGGTGACAACTGAACTCAATAGGTGGAGGAAGAACCCCTCTATTTAGATGAAAACCCTCAAAATCCCTGTAAATTACCTCTAAACGTAAAAATCATTCCACCATTGCGATATACAAGGAAAAGCACTCAGAATCGACTACTCACGCACCCAATTCTGACTTCCAGAGCCCAGGATATCTCAAAATCACTAAACTGAAGCAGTACATGGCCAGAGTACATGGCCAAAGCACAAAGGGCCTACCTGTGTAATAGTACACAGCGTGTACTTTACTGTACATGGCATGTAATGTTCACAAACATTTATGCCATGTATTTTTTCTCCCTAAAGCATGCCCATGTACCATTACACGGCGTGTACTTAAAGTACACGGCGTGTAGTCCTAAAAAAACCACTATTCCGTGTTCTACTCCACACATCCAGCCACACGACTACCCACTACACGGTGTGTAATTAAGAAAACTTTTTCTTCCCCGAATGGGAAGAACACATGACATGTACTCCTAGAATACACGCCGTGTATTCTGGGTTTTCCGATGGGAAAACCCTGAAAACACCCGAAACGCCCATTTTCACCCCCAAAACATTAGATCTAGACTTAAGAGGCCACAAGAAAGAAATATAAGACTTTAAAGATTTAAAACAAAATTTTTAATGGGGAACTATGGTGAAAACATAAACGGCCCTACCTTCGGGTGGAAACCGCCGAAGCTTCGGTTGATTTAGCAGCTCCCGGTTGTCGCACGCCGACTCAGCACGTCGAGAGCTTCGAATTGGTACCCTTCTTAGCTTCCAACTCTCACTATTTATCAAAATACATATCTCCCATAGTTCATGGCCTAAGGGGAGGCATAGGAGACGTGTTCAAGGAGGAGGAGGAAAGAAGAGATAAGAAAAGAAAAGGAAAGAAGAAAAGAAAAGGAAGAAAAAGGGGCCTGGCACCCGACATGAGTTTAGGCCTTCCCTAGGCTTAACTCCCCATTCTAAACTCAAAGGCGCAGACAAAATCTCAATACAACACTCCGTTTAAAATTTATTTCCAAACGAACCTACGAGAATAATTTAATATTTAATTTAATAATATTAAATATTAAATATTCCACCAAAATTCGAACAGCTCAGATTTCCTCCAAACTCCTATCCTCGGGTAAAATCCCTAGTTCGGGACCAACAGAGCTGTCAGAAAAATTATCCAAGATTTGATGGTAGGGTAAAATGACAATTTTACCCCTCATGAGAATCCAACAGCAAAAATTCAAATTTCTACTCAAAACGACTGTCCGGAGAAACATGGGTTCTTACACAAGGAGACCTTCAGTGTTGATGAGTTGGGACGGTTGTACATCCGATAGATTGTACGTATACATGGATTTACACACTCCATTATTTCAGATAAGGATGCGTGTTTTACTTCTCGGGTCTGGAAGGGGCTTCAGAAGGCTTTGGGTACATAGGTTCTTTTGAGTACAGCATACCATCCCCAGATAGATGGCCAGTCCGAGCGTACAATTCATGTGCTTAAGGACATGCTATGAGAATGCATCCTGGATTTTGGAGGTTCTTGGGAGAAACATATACCTATTGTGGAGTTTTCCTACAATAATAGTTTTCAATAAACTATTCAGATGGAACCTTATAAGTCTTTGTACGGTAGGCCATTCCGATCACCCCTATGTTGGATGGAGGCAGGAGAGGCAACTATGATGGAACCTCGTCTTGTCCAAGAGACCACGGAGCAGATTGAGTTGATTCAGAAGAGGATGGATGTTGCGCAGTCTCATCATAATTCTTATGCTGATCAGTAGAGACGACCTCTAGAGTTCGAGGTCGGGGATCAGGTTTTCCTACGTGTCGCACTGAGGTTGGGGCACAAAAGGATTAGGAGACAGGGTAAGCTTTCGATGAGGTACATCGGTCCGTTTGAGGTGTTGGAGAGAGTCGGGCCGGTTGCCTATCGGTTACAGTTACCTCAGAGGTACTGGGCTATGAATGACGTCTTCCACGTTTCACAGCTTCGACGTTACTTTTTAGAATTGTCTCATGTCATTCAACCTGAGGAGGTTGATCTTGAAGGGGATGCGTCGTTCAAGGAGCATCCTATCTGGATTGTCGATCGCAGTACAAAGGTTCTGTGTGGCTGGTATGTTCCTCTAGTATGATTGCTATGGCAGCATGGGTGAGTACAGGACGAGACTTGGGAGAGGGAGGCTGATGTACGAGCTCAGTGGCCGGAGCTGTTCGGGGTTTCTTCTTCTGTGCCGCGCTAGGGGAATTTGGGGATGAATTTCTTTAAGGGGGGAAGTTTGTAAGAACCCGGACCTCCTTTTCAGGTATGTTTCTCTTTTATATTCGTTGTTGAGAAAAAGAGGAATTTTTTTTGGGAAGAAAACTTTTAGAGTTGTAGAGGCTGTGTAGGGGTTCACGGTTTGTTCAAACCGTGTGGCCAGCCCAGGAAACCGTGCACCCTTGACAGTGGGCTCTGCAAGGGAGGCACATGGTTTGTTAAACCATGCTGGAAAACCGTGCGAAGTTCCTGGAGAAGACAGTGGGCTCCGCACGGGCGGCGCATGGTTTGTCAAACCGTGCGGGCAGGCCGTGCAAAGTCCCTATGAGAGATAGTGGCAACCGCACGGTTGGCGCACAGTTTTCCAAACCGTGTGGGGAAACCGTGTGGCCACTTAAAATTAGGGTTTAAATCCCCGGGCCACTCGGGATTCCTCATTTCTTCTCCAAACTCTCTCCCACTTGAGCCTCACTCGTTTTTTTGGGTCCTTGTCGGTTGAAGGTGCTCCCCCACTCGTTTTGGAGGGAAATCGAAGGGGTTTCTTGGCGGATTGAAGTCGGTTTTTCTTGGGTAAGTCTCTCCTCTTGGTTCCTTTGAGTTTCCCTCTAGATCTACATCTCGATATCCCCCTATTTTCTATATCTACACCCGTTTTGTGTATATTTAGGGTTTTTGTTGCCCTGGGTGTTGATTTCTAGACTTGTGGATTTTAGGGAAGGAGGTTTAGACCATTTCTGGTGGTGCTTTCTCCAGTTTTGAGGAGGTGGAATAGCTTTTGGACCGTTTTCGCCAGAACCCTAAAGGTAGGTGGTTTGTGCCTTTTGGTTTAAGGTCCTTGAATTTTATGTGAAATTGCAACAATACCCTTGAACGGGGTACCATTCATTTATCGTCTTACCCCTGTGTTTTCCCTGCCATGCTTGTATGCTCATGTAGAGGTTCTTTGGATGAAAATAGAATTGCTTACCATGCCTTGGATGTTTTTCCATGCATGTTCTGTTTAAAGCTGTTTGGTCCTTTATTGCTTGTCTTTCCCATGCCTAATGATTATAGGATGGAGTGTTGTATTTTCCTAACATGTTGAGATGCTAGTTTATCCAAGCAGTTCAGTAAGTTTACTTGGGCCTTATAGCATTGCTATGCGTTGACTTACACGGGGCCATGAGAACCCGGTGTAGTAGACTAAAAAGGGATAGACCGAGTGAGCTTCCTTAGAGAGTCTTTGGACATTATAGACTATACGGGGATAGGATGAGTGATCTTCCTCATAGAGTCTTTGGACATTATAGACTATAAAAGGATAGACCGGGAGAGCTTCCTCAGAGAGTCTTTGTTGAATTTGATTTTACCTTGGACGACCTGGGCTATAAGGGGAATTGACCGAGTGAGCTTCCTCTGAGAGTACTAGACCTTGGGGTTATAAGAGGAATTGATGTGTGAGCTTCTTCATAGATTCCTTGACTACCCTAGACTATACGGGGAATGGACTACGTGATCTTCCTCAGAGAGTCTTTCTTTACTTAGACTATACGGGGAATGACTGTGTGATCTTCCTCAGAGAGTCTTATTTTACCTTGACTATAAGGGGACTGACTGTGAGTTCTTCCCCAGAGAGTCTTACTATATCCATATATATAACCAGAGGGGTTAGACCAAGTGTGCTACCCAGGGAGTTGTCTGTACTTATTAGGTAGGACCAGAGGGGGGTGGCTGTGAGTGCTTCCTAGAGGGCTGTCTGTTTAAGGTTTAACTGCTCATTTCACTATTGCTTGATTTGAAACTATGGATTGTTTACTATTTGGTACTTTATTGTTTACTGCTTTCTATACTTTTACCTGCCATATATTCACTGACTGTTAGGAATAGATCTTTTTGTGGTTGCCTACTGGGATTCATCTCACACCCTGTTTGGGCCATGCTTTTGGGCCCAAACAGATTATATTGATGCAGGTACAGAAAAGGGAAAGCACCCTTCTACTTTAGGTTCTTGACTGCACTAGATCTGGAGAGAATGGAACCAAGCTATGGCTTGCGATGCTGAGGAGTTTATCTTCTTTCTTTTGTACTTGGGTTTAGTACTGTATTTCAGCACTGTGAATTGTTTGGATGTTTTTATAGATACATTTGTATCATGAATCATTTATATATTTGCTCTAGTTAATTATTTATCAGTATTCTACTATTTTCTAATGTTGTATTCTTACTGCATCCGCTATTGTATAATTTTTATCTTCCGCTGTGTTACTCTACCAATGAGGGCATAGTTTCCCCAGTATCACACCCAAGGCCCTCACTGCTAGTCGGCAGCCTCTGGCATTTGGAAAAATGCGCTTGAGGCCATGTGACCAATCGGGTACGAGGTGCCTCTGGGTGGATTCTGGAACCGGTACGTTACAATATACATTCATATTGAAACTATCGTATTAAATGTAACTAACTTTCCACAATCATTAAACATAAAACACTAACCTTTCCGGGTAATATGGTCAATGGTTTTAGGATAGATCGTCCATAATAAAATTATTAATAAGCCATTCAATAAAATATGTTAGATGAAATAATAAATTATTAAACCCAACAATACATAATAATCAACAAGAGTGTTGAAATAGATGAAGATACTCTTATAAAATCTTCGAGTAATTCTTGAGATAAAAACCCTTTTACTTTGAGAAGAAGAGTTATTTTGGAAAAAAATTTGTATAAAACCAGAAGTGAAGTAAAGTAGTATTTTCATAACAAAATGAGTAATTTTATAATGATAATGGTTTCCAAAAACAGATTATAGGGTTCCCTTGAAAATGGGTTAGGATTTGATAAATTCCCTTGAATCGCGCTTGTATTTTGGAAACAGTTTTGAAATTTTTTTTTTAAACATGTAACTATCCATAAAATATGGAAGGGTTCTGGTTGATAAACATATATATAATACTCACACAGAATTTATGAGGAGTATATAACAATACATAAGAATTTCATTGAGGAAATTAGACAATGAAAGTAACCCAAATGAAAATGGAAGTTCGGGTGGAAAAACCCTTACCATAACTCCGAACGTGTTCCACTCTTGAACTTAAGCTCCTGAAATATAAAATTATACGTATTAATAACATAATTCAGAAACTATTAGACATTTATTTAGTTTTTCATAATTCTATTTAGTTAATTTATGCCCTTATTGATAAGTTATTATATTGAATTTTATCGTTCCGTAGCGTTCGTTTCCTTTATTTTCATAATCAGTTCACTTGTTATTAAGTAATGGAGTTCATGTAAATTTCCATAATTGAATTAAAATGTTATTTATAATCATACATAGGTGTTATTGGTAATTTATATAACTTGGTTACATGGAATGAGGATGATTTATTATATATAACTTTAATGATAACTGTTTCGGTTAATTTGTGGGTTTTGATTACAACAAACTCATTTTTCTTTATAACTTAATACCGTTTGTACAAAGGGATTATAGAATATTAAATAGGTTATATTACATATATAATAATCTGGTTCAACCATAACAATAATGGTTTCATGAACATAATTGATAATGATAATAAAAATCGAAAGCCCATCGTCCTTTACTGTGGAAAATTGACACATCTTGGATGGTGTTCTTGCTACTAGTATAAAAGAAGGTAAAAGGGAGAGATGATGATAACTTATTCCAATATCATGAAAATATTCTAGTACATATAAGTTACTGGATTCATCACAAAATTTGGATAATGATAGGTAATATAAAAATAAAATAAATGAACTTGAAAGGAAAGACAAAGAACTGAAAAGAGGAATTTACCTCTTGAACCAAACTTCCTTGAGAGCCTCATTAAGGGAGAGGTTTTGGTATTTGTATGAGTCCAAGGCTTGATGGACATGGGAGAGTAGGTTTGGAGGATATTTGGATAGAATTTGGAGAAGACACAAGGCTTGAGAGGAGTGAAGAGAAGAGAGAGTGAGAGGGGGTTTTATAGTGGAGGAGAGAGGAGATTTCTTAATAAAAAAATCATTAATTTATTATTTCCCCACAAGACAAGGAATAGTGAGTATTCCTTGACCAAGAATAGTAATTTTATCATGTTATCCCGAACCAATTGGGCTTACATTATCGGAACATCATGCATGACTCTATAATTAGCTTATTTAACTTATTTTGTAAATTATGGTATTTCACTATTCATCAAAAATTCAAGTATTTCAGAAAAATACCATAAATTCACCCCAATCATTTTTAAATGTGTAGAATCCAAAAATTAATTCCATTTTTTAAAAATAATTTTCCAAATATGATTAATTTAATATTTAATTAAAATCATAATTTATTCTAAAAACAACAGTTTTAAAACATGTATTTACTTATTCCAAAGCATAGGTATATCGTACTTTCACTTGAATATTATTTATATACCATTATAGGTAAATTTACTATTCATTAGGGTATATCACTATTCATAAGGGTATGTTACTATTCATAAGGGTGGGTTACTATTCACCAAAAATTAAGTTTTTATTATTGGACTCCAAATAACTTACTGATCGCAATCGTGTATGTCAGATTTTCTAAATCCGTATCACAAAAGTGAAAAACTTATATTTTAAGGGTCACATAGTACTTAGTAGTTAATTATGTTGTCATTTCATGTTATTATGACATATTTATAAGAAAGGAATTTCCATTGAAAAATATTGGGTCGTTACATTCTTCCCCCCTTCAGAAATTTTGCCCTCGAAATTTCATTTTATAACTAGGCCAAAAATAGGTGGGGGTAATTTTCTTTCATTGCTTCTTCTAGGTCCCATGTTGCCTCTTCATACTTATGGTTTCACCATAGTACCTTGACCATATGAGTAGTCTTGTTGCGTAGAACTTTGTCTCTGCGATCTAAGATTTTCACTGCCTACTCCTCATAGGAAAGATCATCCTCCAACTATACCAACTCTGAAGAGAGTACATGTGAAGGGTATAGTATGTACTTCCTTAAGAGGGATACATGAAAGATATCATGTACTTTTGACCTGGTAGGTGGAAGTTTCAATCGATAGGCCACAGCTCTCACTCAATCAAGGATCTCGAAGGGGCCGATATACATGGGACTTAGCTTTCCTTTCTTCCCAAACCCCATGAACTTCTTCCATGGAGATATGCATAGAAATACTAGGTATCCAACTTTTAATTCAAGGTTTCATCGACGATTATCTTCATAACTCTTCTATCGACTTTGGGATGCCTTGATATGCTTTTGAATGGTTTTCACCTTCTCCACCATTTCTTATACCATTTTAAGTCCTAGCAGCTTACGCTCGCTGACTTCATCCCAACACGTCGGTGTTCTACACATTTTCCCATAAAGGGCTTTGTATGGTGTCATTCAAATTCTCGAGTGGAAACTGTTGTTGTAGGAGAATTCAACCAGTGGAAGATGTTGGTCCCATCCTCTTTTGAATTCCATAGAACATGCTCTCAACATGTCTTCTAGTGTCTGAATAGTCCACTCAGATTGGCCATCAGTTTGAGGATGATAGGTCATACTGAAGTTCAGTTCCATGCTTAGAGCATGTTGGATACTTTTCCAGAACTTCAAGGTGAATCTAGGATCACGGTTGGATTCAATAGATAGTGGTACTCCATGAAGCCTTACCACTTCTTTGATGTAAATCCGTGCAAGTTGATCTAATGAGAAGTCCTTTCAAATCGTGATAAAGTGAGTTGTCTTTGTAAGACGATCCAAAATGACCCATATAGCATTGTTTCCTATGGATGTCCTTGTAAGTCCACTGACAAAATCCATGGTAATGTTCTCCCACTTTCATATTGGTATGGGTAGTGGTTTCATCATCCCCTTAGACTTTTTCCTCTTAGCCTTCACTTGTTGACATATCAGGCACTTTGATGTATATTCAAAAATATCCCTTTTCATATTATCCCACAAAAATTTTTCTTGGAGATCTCCTTAAATCTTTGTGTTGCCAGGGTGTACAGAGAAATTAGAGCTATAAGCATCATCCAATAGTTCCCTCTTTAGCTCAGGAATAACAGGAACACAAAGCCTCTTCCCAAATTTTAAAATGTCACCTTCATATGTGAAGTCAGTAAACTTCCCATCATTTATAGCTTTAATTTTCTTTTTAAACTCCTCGTCATTATCCTGAGAACTTTTTATCCTTTCC
Source organism: Viscum album (assembly GCA_963277665.1). Lineage (NCBI taxonomy): Eukaryota > Viridiplantae > Streptophyta > Magnoliopsida > Santalales > Viscaceae > Viscum > Viscum album. The sequence goes on from OY728129.1 coordinate 1,451,453,787, forward strand.
AGTAAAGAAGGTTCGGAAACCATTTGAAAAAGTAGTGATGTGTTACCTTCCTTGATAATTATCATATTCATCTTTACTAGATCCATGAACATTGGATCCCTTTCAAATCTCATCTTGTTCAAAATTCCATGGTCCTTTATACTCAAATCATCTGCTGCCTTATTTTTTTTTCCTGGGTGGTAGTATATTGTGAAATCATAGTCTTTGAGTAGCTCAATATATCTACTTTGTCTCATGTTGAGTTCTTTCTGTGAGAATATATATTTCAAACTCTTCTGATCTATATATATCTCACATTTTTTACCATAGAGGTAATGTCTCTAAATATTCAAAGAAAATATTACCACTACTAACTCAATATCATGACTCGGATAGTTTTGTTCATGAATTTTTAGCTACCTATATGCATAGGAAATCACTCGATCATTCTGCATAAGGACACAACCAAGTCCTTTCTTTGATGCATCGCTATAGATAACAAACCCATCATTCCCCAATGGTAGGGTTAGGATCATAGCATTCACTAACCTCCTCTTCAATTCTTCAAAATATTATTCACATTCCTTTTTTCATATGAATTTAACCCCTTTTCGTGTGATCTTGTTCATTGGGTTGGCTAAACGGGCGAAGTTATAAACGAAACTTTGATAATAACCTGCTAAACCAATAAAACTACGTACCTCATTTAGGTTCATTAGAGTAGGTCATTATTGCACAGCCTTTTTCTTCACAGGATCTACAGATATTCCATTCTTAGAGACAATGTGTCCCATAAAGGAAACTGATTGGAGCTAAAAATCACACTTTCTAAACTTCCCATATAATTTATTTCTTCTAAGTGCCTTCAGAATAGTGTGCAAGTGATTTTCATGATCTTCATAGCTTTTAGAGTATACCAGGATATCATCAATAAACACCACTACAAAGTCATCAAGATAATCCTTGAAAACTCTATTCATTAGATCCATGAAGACAGATGGTGCATTAGTTAGTTCAAAAGGCATTACTGTAAACTCATAATGCATGTACTTGGTTTGAAATGCTATTTTTGGAATGTCTTCCTTCCTCACAAGTAACTGATGATATCCAGATTGAAGATCAATTTTAGAAAAATATTGGGCTCTATGAATTTGATCAAATAAATCATTAATTTATGTCAGAGTATACTTATTCTTTATTGTAATAGCATTTATCTCCCTATAGTCAATGCACAACCTCATAGACCCACCTTTCTTTTTAACGAAAATAACAGGAGCTCCCCATGGAGAAACGCTAGGGAGAATAAATCCCTTATCACTCAATTCCTCTAGTTGTTTCTTTAGTTACACTAACTCCAAAGTGTCCATTCTATAAGGGGTCTTTGATATGGTCCTTGAACCAGGAATTAAGTTAATGAAAAACTCAATTTCCCACTCTGGAGGATGTCCAGGTAAATCCTCTGGAAAGACGTCAACATATTCTTTCACAATAGGTACATCCTCTATCTGTACATTCTTCTCCTCGCCCATATTTATTTCATTCTCTTACTCCCTAATAATTGAATTCATTAGATCTACTGAGGGTGGATCTAGATTAGAATCACATAGTGAGGTTTCTACTCTAAAAATAAGGTATTCTACACCATTCTCAAAAATTGTAACTTCCTTCTTCTTGCAATAGATATTCGCATCATAATTTGATATCCAATTCATACCGAGAATTATATCGTAGTCAACCATTGGTATGATGCTAATGTTAGAAACTAAAGCACGTTTATGTGTCATTAAGGAGACTAATCGACATGCCTTTGTTGTAATTATACATCCACTAGGATTTTTGATTGATAACTCCTTTATTAAATCAAATTGGACATATCTAATTTTCTTGGAAAACTGGGAAGATATAAATGAATGTGATGATCTAGAATCAAATAAAGAATTGGATAAGTTTGATGAAATGATCAAAATACCTACCACCACATCATTTGGAACTTCAACCTCTATAGTTGTAATCTCATAAGCTTGTCCCTGCTCCCTTGGCCTTTTTTGTTGCATATTTCCTTGATGCTTTGGACAATCATTAGCATAGTGTCCCATATCTCGACAATTATAGAATTGAACATTAATGTATTCTTTCTTCCCCTTTCAATCACCAGCAAGATGGCCTTTCTGACCACATTTTTAGCATACTCATTTTCCGTTTAAGCACGCACCAGGGTGTTTCCTTCCATAATTATCAGAGGGTGAAAATTCAACTCTTCCCTTCTTCCCTATTTCCTTATTTTATTTCCTAGAGTTTTCAACAACCCTCTTCTTTTATTACTTTCCCTTAAAGTTATAAGACTTATAGAATTCTTATTCTGTCTTGATAGCACATGAAACTATATCCTCATATGATGAAAAAGTTTGGGATACCAGTGCCCGCTGGAGGAAGGGCTTTAGGCCATCAAAGAATCGATCAATTTTGGTCCTTGGGTTTCTTATGTAGTCCACAGCATGTCTTGCTAACCTTGTGAAGTTGGCTTCGTATTTTGCAACATTCTCATCTTCTTTCTGCCTTAGATTCAAGAATTGCCTCTCCATATCCACTCTCTATTCACGAGGAAAGTATTTCTCTAGGAAGATTTCCTTAAAGTCCCTCCATTCCATCTCTTCTATCTCCTCCTCCTCATTTGTTTTTTGGATTAATTACCACCACTGATCTGCATCTCCTGATAGATGATAAACTACCATGATGACCTTCTCTCTTTCATTACATACCAAAGAGATAAATATCTTCTCTAGGGAACTTATCCACTATTCAGCAACAAATGGGTTTGCAGTCCCATTGAATAATGGTGGTTGTTGTCGCATAAAGAGATATAACATACCTCCTCCATGTGGTGGATTCGGATGCTCCATATGAGTAAGTTTATTATTCATAACCTGAGTAAGTTGTCCCGGTATAGCCAACATCATTATCTTGCATCGGAGGTAAATCCCTACAGGGGACACATGCGTTCGTGCGGTTTCCATTCCTTACACTGGGCACCATCTCTAGAAAATGGCATACACTATATTAGGTTATGAATCATAATGTATAATCTTACTTAACAAAATACTTATCAAAAATTGAAATCTTATGCATGGATAATCCAATAATCACAAGAATGGTTTCTTTGAGGAAAATTTTACATTTAAATCATTCATAATGGCTTGTAAAGAAAATATGAATTATCCTAAGCATATCCCCCAAGAGTGTCGTAACCAAGAGTTCATCAAGGCCCATTGTCATGTACCAGGATACCACAGGTCAAGCCCTAAACTCCTTATCGGAGCTTTCACTTCTAGGTACATCTATTCTAGAGCTGCCTCTACCTGCTCGTATCCAAATAGGGATGTATTGCTTGAAAGATACACATAATCTATTCCTTATCAAAATACTAGGATGTTCTTGTATGTTTAACTTTAAAGACTATCTTAGGGACCCTTCCCTAATCTATTTTTTCTAAATCTAGTTTCTATGTTTTCTACTAAACTTCCTCTGATACCAACTGTAAGGACTTAACCCTAGTTTCCTGGAGATAGTGCCTTATTTTATTACATTTGCATATAAACAAGGAATATGAATCCCAAAGGACTAAGTAGTTTAGTAGCTTTTAGAAACAAGATACATAAATAAGTTTATCATTACATCATGAAGGGAAAAACAACACTAATTTATTCCACTAGAAACATCCATGACTCTTAGATTATGCTTGCAATTCATTCATAATTTACTTCTTCATGTCCTAAGAAAATGAAACATAAGAAAGGGGTGAGATCAAACACTCAGTAAGAGTAAGAAATATAGCAGAAGATAATATAAACATTAGACATGGTGAATAATTGAAAACACATGCCCTTAAAATAAGTTTGAACATAAAATGGTAGGAATATGAGATGAGTAAATATTTCCATAATATAACATAATAATGGGTATTCTACTAGTCTAATAACCACATGAACTTTAAATTACTAGATTCATAATGAGGGAAGTGCATATACCAGACATTCTGAAACATTTTGTCAAGGCCTCGGCCAAGACGTCTAATTATTAAGGCCTTGGCCAAAATCCATATATCACATTGGGAAAGGCCTTGTCCAATTCCACATCTATTTGTCTCATGAGACCTACTAATTCATCGAGGTAATATAGCATGCCCCCCCCTACCCCATCAAATAATAATTACAATGAATTCATCATATGAGTGGTGATAAACATAAACAACATATATATTCATATTTAAACTATTATATGAAATGTAACTAACTTTCCACAATCATTAAACATAAAACACTAACCTTTCCGGGTAATATGGTGAATGGTTTTAGGATAGATCATCCATAATAAAATTATTCATAAATAATTAAATAAAATATGGTATATGAAATCATAAATTATTAAACCCAATAATACATAAGAATCAACAAGAGTGTTGAAATATATGAAGATACTCTTATAAAATCTTCGAGTAATTCTTGAGATAAAAACCCTTTTACTTTGAGAAGAAGAGTTCTTTTGGAAAAACATTTGTATAAAACCAGAAGTGAAGTAGAGTAGTATTTTAATAACAAAATGAGTAATTTTATAAATATAATGTTTTCCAAAAATAGATTATAGGGTACCCTTGAAAATTGGTTAGGATTTGAGAAATTCCCTTGAATCAGGCTTATATTTTGGAAACAGTTTTGAAAGTTTCTTTTTAAACTTATAACTATCCATAAAATATGGAAGGGTTATGGTTAGTAAAAATATATATAATACTCACACATAATTTATTAGGAGTAAATAACAATACATAATAATTTCTTTGAGGCAATTATATAATGAAAGTAACCCGAATGAAAATGGAAATTCGGGTGGAAAAACCCTTATCTTAACTCCTAACATGTTCCACTCTTGAACTTAATCTCCTAGAATATGAAATTATACTTATTAATAACTTATTTAATAACCTATTATACATGTATTTAGTTTTTCATAATTATTTTTAGTTCATTTATGCCCTTATTGATAAGTTATTATATTGAATTTTGTCATTCCATAGCATTCGTTTCCTTTATTTTCATAATTGGTTCACTTGTTCTTAAGTAATGGAGTTCAAGTAAATATCCAGAATTGAATTAAAATATTATTTATGATCATAAATAGGTGTTATTGGTAATTTATATAACTTTGTTACATGGCATGATGATAAATTATTATATAGAACTTTAATGATAACTGTTTTGGTTAATTTGTGGGTTTTGATTCCAACAAACTCATTTTTCTTTATAACTTAATACCATTTGTACAAAGGGGTTAAAGAATATTACATAGGTTATATTAAATATATAATAATATGTTTCGACCATAACAATAATGTTTTCATGACCATAATTGATAATGATAATAGAAATCAAAAGCCTGTCGTCCTTGACTGTGGAAAATTGACACATCTCGGATGATGTTCTTGCTACTAGTATAAAAGAAGGTAAAAGAGAGAGATGATGATAAATTATTCCACTATCGTGAAAAAATTACAGTACATATAAGGTACTGGAGTCATCACAAAATTTGGATAAGGATAGGTAATATAAAAATAAATTAAATTAACTTGAAAGGAAAGACGAAGAATTAAAAAGAGGAATTTACCACTTGAACCAAATTTCCTTGAGAGCCTCCTTAAGGTAGAGGTTTTGGTATTTTTATGAGAACAAGTCTTTATGGACGTGGGAGAGGAGGTTTGTAGGATATTTGGATAGAATTTGGAGAAGTGACAAAGCTTGAGGGGAGTGAAGAGAAGAGGGAGTGAGAGGGGATTTTTATAGTGGAGGAGAGAGGATATTTCTTAATATAAAATTCATTAATTTATTATTTCCTCAAAAGAAAAGGAATATTGAGTCTTACTTGACCAATAATAGTAATTTTATCATGTGATTCAAAACCAATTGGTCTTACATCATCAAAACATCATGCATGACTCTATAATTAGCTTATTTAGCTTATTTTTAAAATTATGGTATTTCATTATTCATCAAAAATTCAAGTATATCAAAAAAATCCCAAAAAATCAACCCAACCATTTTTCAATGTGTAGAATCCAAAAATGAAGTCCATTTTTCAAAAATAATTTTCTAAATATGATTAATTTAATATTTAATTAAAATCATAATTTATTCTAAAAACAACAGTTTTAAAACATTTATTTACTTATTCTAAAGCATGGGTATATCGTACTTTCACTTGAATATTATTTATATACTATCATAGGTAAGGTTACTATTCATTAGGATATATCACTATTCATAAGGGTATGTTACTGTTGGTCGAAGTGGACACTCAAGAGGGGGGTAAATTGAGTTCCAATTAAAATTTCTGCTAAAAACAATTTCTATTAAAATCCCCCAATTTCAAAAACAAATTAAACTGTAGTGAATTTATACAGATTATAAAGATTCAATTAGTTTCTCAAAGATTTATTAATTCTCAGTTGACTTAATCTTATGATTAAATTAACTTTTTAAACTAACTTACTGGTTTATAATAAATATAAACACTTGCGAGTTTAACTATCAAAGTAGCTTTGAAGATAAATTATATTTCAAAGTAATAGCAGTGGAATATGAAATAAATATGTACTATATGGATATAAACTTTAACTAAAAACACAGAGGAGTTAACCAAGAGGTTCAGTCTCAAGCCGAGAATTAGTCCTCTCAAAAGTTTATATAAAGATGATCCACACCCTGGATCGGGGTTCAACAGTTTACAACTGTCCAGGTCCAAGACCTCTACCACTGTTATTCGTGGGAAACAAAACAACAGCAACCAGTTGTCCAGGTCACACACGACCTCTACCACTGTCCATAGTGGGAAAATGAACAAAAAGATAGTGAGTGAGGGTTTACAAATCCTCCAGTTAAGGTTCAGGAGACAGTGCGTGTGTAAAATACAACAGACAACACACACTGCTCGTAATATAAAAAATGAATCACAGAGATAAAGATTTAGAGTTTAGAAATGGCTCTAGTGATCTTCTTGCAGCTCTTGACTCCTTTTATTGATTAGAATTCGTTCTGAGTCTTCTTCTGGTTTTTGTCTGGAAAACAGAGTATCATGTGTTTCCTTGACTTCCAGGTTCATCTTGATTATCGGCTCAAAGAATGAAGAGTTTTGTGTAGTTCTTCTTTAGCATAGATTGATCGATGCATGCTCTATGTTCTGGAGGCTGGTAATAGTAGTATCATGAGTGCAAGTTCTCCAGTTGTTCTTGGCACGTTTTGAGCTTGATCGCAAGTGTGTTCTGTGTGCTCGATCTCCTTTTTTTTGTCTAGTGTCTCTCTCACTTCCTTTTTATACATACACGATGTCCTCTTTTATGCCCCTTTGTTTTTGTTTTTCTGAGAAGAAGGAATGATTATGCTTTTTGATCGTACTTGGTACGGTTTCCTGAAATGGCAACACAAATCATTTAATAACATTAAATGCATCAAAAGTAACAAATGTAACCGTTAGTATAATAAACAAATAGTGTCGAGGATATAGGATTTGACTCCGCAGTTCATTATAGGTAGTCGTTTGTTTGTAGACGTGTACTGTTGACTCGGTGTAGGATCTTACATCGGTAGCTCTTCAAACTCTTATCAGTGGCTCTTATCGGTAGCTCTTATCGGTAGCTCTCTATCCATCGGTAGCTCTGGCTATCGGTAGCTCTGGCTATCGGTAGCTCTGGCTATCGGTAGCTCTTCAAACTCTTATGAAAACCACATCTAATTGACTTAGAATTGTTTCAAAGCTTGTATAAACAAGGATAATCGAGATTAACATAAATCATAAATTATTTAAACATTATTATTAACTGGATCACTGATTTGAAAGAATTAAAGTGTAGATAAACAGTAATTGAGAATATCATAAAATATGAACACATAATTGGGATTATCAAAACATATAAATACACGATTGGGATTATCAAACCAGGTGAGGTCAACAATCTCCCCCTTTTTGATAATCACAACTTATGATATGACCAAAAAAATAGTGAGAATATAGTATAAGAGAATATAACATTTATATTCTAATTTCTCAAAGAAATCAGTATTAGAGGAAATAGAGGGAATAGTAATATAATGAGAGAGATAAAAAATTATCATAGTTAGTATTAAATACAATAGTATCAGAGATAAGCTTTGAAAGAATTGGTACCAAAGAAGGAAATGTAAGAAATAGTATCAAATGCTCAAATTTCTCTCCTTTGATATTTCTCCCCCTCTCGTTATATGTTCTCCCCCTTTCTTCCCCTTTCTTTATATTTTTCTCCCCCTTTGTGATAATCAAAAAGTGGGAAAGCAGACATAGAAAACTAATAAATAGAGATAGTGTAAATAAAATCATTTGTATTAGACCAGACAAAACTTACATAAACAGAATAGAAAAGAAAAAAAAATTCCTATCAAACAGCCTGGCCACTTTAGCAATCCTGATCTTCAACATGAGATTTTCCTTTTGGATCAGAAGAGGAGGCAGGTGGTGAGGATGTGGGTGAGGGATTTGGAATCCCAGAAATGATCACAGGAGGCTGAGCCACTGATACAGTGTCTGGCCTGCATTGGGAAGTTTGTTGAGTGATCATAGGTGTGAGGCTTCAGATGGCCTGAGCAGGAGTCATCTGGACTGGAGACTCAGTAGAGGCAGAGTCAGGCAAGGCAGGAGGGATAATAACTGGTCTGGCATCAACATTCAAAAAGGGCAGCAACAGATTTCTGAAATCCATAATGATTCCTCCTCCTCTTTCCATAGCAGATATAAAATCATCTTTGTTCTCTATGAATTTTTCTAAGGCAGGAGTCAGCTGCCTTAGCTTGCTCACTTGTTCTCGGAAGGCTTGAGTTGCAGGGGATAACTTCATGTTTTCCGACATCAGCTTGAAATGATGGTTGAGTTGTTGCTTGGTAAAAATCCTTTGGAAATAATAATCCACCTTGTTCTTGATTTCCTCCTGAGAGGCAGAGGCCTCTTTCATATGGTCGTGGACGATTTTCACTATTTACCTGACTGAATCTCTTGTAGAGAGCACTACTCAGCTTAGATCTAATGAGTCCACAGAGCCACTGGTTGAAATAGAACCAAGCTCCTCCTTCATCATAGCTCGTAATTGATTCAAATCAAATGCAGGTTTTGAAGCTAGAGGACCAATTGAGAAAGATACAGTTTCTTTGAAACTTTTGGTCAAACCACTAATCAGAGTTTGAAGTTGAGAGCCTGATTTTTAACATGATCCTTTATAGAAGATTTGAAATCTTCAAATACTGAGACCATTTGGCTTACAACACTTTTCACATAGGCTAAATCCTTATCAGCTTGAGGCTTTGAGCTCATGTAAGAATCTAAGGCAGTAACAGACTTCTTTAAGGCTTCAAGATCTACTTCTATTCTAGAAGATTGGTTCTGGCACTCTTTGACTGCTTCCATCAGCTCACCCATAAAAGTTGATAGATTGAAACCAAGAGAAAGCTCAAAAGATTGTTCTAAAAACTTCATTTCTTCACTAAAACAGTGCTTCATCTCAGCAACTGAGGCACTGAAGGATTCTTTCAGCTCATTCTTTAGGGATTCGAGATCAGACTTTGTAACAAAATCAGTAGGAGCAACTGTAGTAGATACTCTTGCAGAAGCTAAACTGACTACAGAATCATTCATGACTGATTGAATCGAGGATACTAAACAAGATTCCATTGTCTTTACTTCTTCTACAAAACTGACTTTGAGATTTTCTTTCAGCACATCTAAAGCATGTACTCGGACCACATCATCAGGTAATAACTCAGAATTGATGTCATAGCTGATCTTTGGTCTATTCAACGATACTTCATTATCCGAATCAGGATAATCCAAACCACAGACTATAAAACCTGGGTCTTCTACCCAATCTTCAACCTCAACAGTCACTGTAACATTTCCAAGATTGGAATGGTGCTCCCCCTCAATGGGTGCATTCTTATGTACAACAGCTACATTCTCTGCTGGTCTTTCTTCATCAAAATCTTCCACAACAACTTCCATCTCAGCAGCAGTAAGGATATTTTCTGAAAAAGGTACAGCTTCTTCTCTTTCTTTTTCTACTTCATCAGTAGGCACAACTGAGTTTCCAATCAATGGACTCAGACTCGGCCTAGCAGAATCAGATGATTCAGATACATTCTCTTTTTCTCCTTCTTGCTGAGGAACTGGCTGGTCTTCCTCATGAATAGATAACACTTCCTCTACTTTTCCTTTTCTTGAGTATACAAACTCAGTAACAGGACTTGGGGGCAAGTCTGGATCTCCTCCAATATCCATAGGAGTTTCTTTCTCTTCTTCTTCTTCTTCTTCTTCTTCTTCTGACTCATCACTGTACTCGGGTTCCTCTTCATCAGGTCCTAAACCTGGATCTCTTTTATCCTTTGGACTTGAAGGATAATACACAGGATTAAATTTATAATACACCTTCTGGTCATCACTGACACATTCTCCTTTCTATGGGTTCCAATTGATTTTCATGTATTTACAAACTGTAGTAGTGATACAGAAGTTATTCTTAACTACAACTATCTCATCTTGAGACTCAGCTATCCCTTTCACTTTTATCATTATAGAGATCATTTTGGCAAAGAATAAATCATTAGTATTTGATTTCGGCCTAATCATGTCTTCCATTTGACTCAACAGCAGTCTGCACAGATTAACTTTCACACCATGTCTTAACAGATGTAGAAGATAAATATCTTGATATCTCAGATTAGAAAAATCTCCTCTCCTCGGTATCAAAACATGTTGAACAAATTTGAAAATAAATCTGTTCTCTCCATCCAATTCAGTAGCAACCACTTGCCTTTGACTTCCATTACCTGTTAGTTCTTTTAATGCAGTCTCATAGTCAAAGATGTTACTGGTAGGTGGAATTTCCCTTGAGACATACCCGGATACACCTTTATGTGGGACTTTTAAACATCCATCCCACTCTACTGAAGAAAACGACATTTCTTTTCCATTTAAAAAAGAACTTACCCGATTCTCATTCTCAGACTTCTCGAAGCTTACGAATTCATAGAACTGTTTCACTAACTTCGGGTAGTAGGGACCATTGTTATTTGAAAAACAATCTACCCATCTCTGATCTTCCAGAATTTCAAGCACCAACGACTTTCTTGGTAGCATCCAATCTACGCATAGCTCCTTTTCAATCACAATATCTCTATTCTGCAAATGAGGGTTTACTGGTCGCTTTCCCGACCTAGTTCTGACATTACTTCCACTAGCTTCTTACTGCACTTTCTGCTTCTTTGTTTTAGGCTCTACACTGTCATCTCTGCTGGCAGGAATCTTGGTTTTTGTCATTGCGGATTTAGGGTTCTCAGTCGAATAGGGAGCTAAGATTTGAAGGTGAAAGGTTTTGGGTATGGTGGAGTGAGAAGCGGTTTAGGCTTAGTTTTATCATGTAGGAATCATAAATAAATGAATAAAGTAAAATAACATAAAAATAAAACGATTCATATTCTTGGCGGCAGACAGAAGTTTTAAAACATTGCATCGGTGAGAATTGATCATCGGTGAGAATTTCAGCATCGGTGAGAATTTCAACATCGGTGAGAATTTCAGCATCGGTGAGAATTTCAGCATCGGTGAGAATTTCAGCATCGGTGAGAATTTCAACATCGGTGAGAATTTCAGCATCGGTGAGAATTTCAGCATCGGTGAGAATTTCAACATCGGTGAGAATTTCAGCATCGGTGAGAATTTCAGCATCGGTGAGAATTTCAGCATCGGTGAGAATTTCAACATCGGTGAGAATTTCAGCATCGGTGAGAATTTCAGCATCGGTGAGAATTTCAACATCGGTGAGAATTTCAGCATCGGTGAGAATTTCAACATCGGTGAGAATTTCAACATCAGTGAGAATTTCAGCATCGGTGAGAATTTCAACATCGGTGAGAATTTCAACATCAGTGAGAATTTCAACATCGGTGATAATTTCAGCATCGGTGAGAATTTCAGCATCGGTGAGAATTTCAGCATCGGTGAGAATTTCAGCATCGGTGAGAATTTCAACATCGGTGAGAATTTCAGCATCGGTGAGAATTTCAACATCGGTGAGAATTTCAACATCAGTGAGAATTTCAACATCGGTGAGAATTAAACATCCCCAGCTTGTGCCTAATGTAACTTAACCTATCAGGACTTAAAGGTTTAGTTAAAATATCGGCCAATTGATGTTCAGTGCCAATAAATTCAAGAGTAATATCACCTTTTTGATAATGATCTCTCAGAAAATGGTGTCTTACATCTATGTGTTTGGTTCTAGAGTGAGATACAGGGTTCTTAGATATGTTTATTCACTAGTGTTGTCACAGTTGATTGAAACATGTTTAAACTCAAATCCATAGTCCAATAAAGTGTGTTTTATCCACAGAATTTGTGCACAGTAACTACCAGCAGCTATATACTCTGCTTCGGTAGTAGACAATGCAACTAAGTTGTGTTTCTTACTACACCATGACACTAGGGATCTTCCAAGTAAATGACATGTTCCCGATGTGCTATTCCTTTCTAACTTACATCCAGCAAAGTCAGCATCTGAATAGCTAGTGAGGTCAAATGATTGTCCTTTTGGATAAAACAAACCTAAATTTACAGTATGCTTAAGATATTTAAAAATCCTTTTAACAGCTAGTAAGTGTGATTCTTTAGGATTAGCTTGAAATCTAGCACACATACATACACTGAACATAATGTCCGGTCGACTAGAAGTAAGATAAAGTAAGCTCCCAATCATACCTCTGTAATTGGTTTGATCCACTGGTTTCCCAGCTTCATCTGTATCCAACTTACAGGTAGTACTCATAGGTGTATCATTTCCTTAATAATATCCAATCCAAAACGTTTTAAAAGATCTTTTGTATATTTACTTTGATTTAGAATAATTCCATCTCTAGTTTGAAAAATTTGAAAACCAAGAAAATACTTAAGCTCTCCCATTAAGCACATTTCAAATTCATTTTTCATATTTTTTGAAAAATCAGTACATAGAGAGTGTTTAGAAGATCCAAATATAATATCATCAACATAGATTTGTACAACTAAAACATCTTTAGAATTTCTTTTAATAAAAAGAGTTGGATCATCAATCCCTTTAGTAAAACCTTTTGAAATAAGAAAATTGCTGATTCTATCATACCAAGCTCTTGGAGCTTGTTTTAAACCATATAAAGCTTTAGAAAGTTTAAAAACTTGATTTGGAAAATGAGGGTTTGTAAATCCAGGTGGTTGTTCCACAAAAACATCTTCAATTATAAAACCATTTAGAAATGCACTTTTGACATCCATTTGATATAACTTGAAATTCAGATGTGATGCATATGCAAGTAAGATCCTAATAGCTTCCAGACGAGCTACAGGTGAAAAAGTTTCTCCATAGTCTATACCCTCTTCTTGACTATATCCCTGTGCAACTAGTCTAGCTTTGTTTCTAGCTATGTTTCTTGATTCATCAACTTTATTTCTAAAAACCCATTTTGTGCCTATTGTCAGGGTGTCCTTGGGTCTGTCAACTAATTCCCAGACTTTTTTTCTTTCAAATTGATTCAACTCTTCTTGCATGGCTATTACCCAGAATTAATCATTGATAGCATCATTGATATTTTTGGGTTCTAGCTGTGACAGAAAAGCTTGATGTTCAACCTGGTTCCTTAGAGAAGCTCTAGTTTGTGTTCCTCTATCAAGATTACCAACAACAGCATCTAAAGGATGATTCTTTAGAATCTTAGTCGATTTGGTAAAGGTTGGACTAGAAACTTCAGGTTCATCTATAGGTTCGGGTTCAACAGAAGCAGATTCTGGAAAAAGTCCAGAACTGGATGTTTTTATAACAGGTTCTTTAGATTTATCATTAAGGTCCAGAATAGAAAAATCTTCTTCAAGATTTTCAAGAGGGGTTTTAGGCTCATCTGGATCAGTTTCATCGAATTTGATGTGAACAGATTCTTCCACACACTTGGTTTTCTTATTGAAAACTCTATAAGCTTTACTTGAAATAGAGTAACCCAGAAAAATTACTTCATTGCTTTTGGGAGCAAACTTATCCAGATTATCTTTAGTATTAAGTATAAAGACTTTGCAACCAAAAACTCTGAAGTAATTAACCTTAGGCTTTCTATTGTTCCACAACTCATAAGGGGTTTTCTTAAGAACAGGTCTGATCAAGACTCTATTGATAACATAACAAGCTGTATTAACAGCTTCAGCCCAAAAGTAAATAGGCAGTTCATATTCATTGAGCATGGTTCTAGCTATTTCTTGAAGGGTTTGGTTTCTCCTTTCTACTACACCATTTTGTTGGGGTGTCCTAGGGGCAGAGAAATTGTGACTATAGCCATTGTGTGAGCAGTAAGATTCAAACTCATGATTTTCAAACTCATGACCATGATCACTTCTTAGGGTTTTAATCTTAAGTCCACTAAGGTTCTCTACAGACTTGGAATATTTAATAAAGTAAGGACAAGCTTCACTTTTGTGATCTAGAAAGTATACCCAAGTATATCTAGAAAAGTCATCTACAAGGACATAGACATAATGCTTCCCATTTAAACTAGAAACTCTTGATGGTCCAAACAAATCCATGTGAACCAACTCAAGTGGTTGAGAAGTTGACACTTCTTTCTTTGATTTAAAAGAAACTTTGTGTTGTTTTCCCTTTTGACAGGGATTACACACTTTGTCATTTGGGAATTCTAACTTAGGTAAGTCTCTAACTAAGTTTTTCCTAGCCAGTTTTCTAAGTGAGTGAATGTTGCAGTGTCCTAATCTTCTGTGCCATATCCAAGATTCTTTATGAAAATCATTCAAACAAGAAATATTTTGTTTGGCTAAAGAATTTAAATCAACAACATAAACATTTTCATTCCTTAGAGCAGAAAATACTAAAGAATTTTTGGAGTTAAAAACATCACACGAATCATTTTCAAACTTGACATTGAAACCATCGTCACATAATTGAGATATGCTAAGCAAGTTATATTTAAGTCCATCAACGAATAAAACTTTAGAAATTAATACTGAGTCAGTGTTACCAATCTGGCCTAGGCCGATGATTTTTTCCTTAGAGTTGTCACCAAAGGTGACATGACCTCCATCAACCTTTATTAAGCTCTTGAAGTAAGAATAATCTCCAAACATGTGTCTTGAGCACCCACTGTCTAAATACCATATCTTCTTGTGACAGCTCTTCAAGAAGGTCTCCTATAAAACAGATTTAAACAGGAAATGACTTTGGTACCCAGATTTTCTTGGGTCCAGATAGGTTAGCAATCATGGCTTTAGGTACCCAGATTTGTTTTATGGGTCCCATACAATTAACAGAAACAACAGATTTTGAAAGATAAACTTTATTTGGTCTATAACCATGTGAATAACCAGTTTAAGCATACAGATTTCCAAAACTGGAACTAGCAGAATTTTTTTCAGACTTAGGAATAAATCGGGTTCTAGTGAACTGTCTCTGTCCAGGTTGGTATCCCAAACCAGTATCATATCTAGGTGCAACTTTCTTTCCTAGCATTTGAGTTAAATCATCCTTTCCATTTGTGAATTTTTCTAAGTCATTTCTGAGCTGCTCATTTGACAGTTTCAGTTCTGTATTTTCCTTTAGTAGTTGAGCATTCTTTTCCTTTTCTATATCAAGATCAGATTTATGCTTAACACTTAAAGCATATTGTTTCTTTAAACCTTTGTATTTGTCTTTAAGCTCATTACAGGTTTATTCCAACATATCACAGTACTCAAATAGTTCAGATTTTGACATGTTTTCCGAATCAGAATCATCTCCAGAATAATATGAATTTAAAACAGGAGTGTGAGATGTTACCTCAGAATTATTTGTCATGAAACACATGTTGGATCGATTTCTTTCAGAGTCCAAAGATTCGGCTTCACTAGTGTTGTCTTCTGAAGCACTCCAGGTAGCCTTCATGGCTTTCTTGTAATTCTTGTCTTTGTAATCATATTTCTTTTTGAATTTTAACTTTGGACAGTCTGCTTTGATATGTCCTTTTTGCTTGCATTCGTAGCAGACAACTTCATCAGTCTTGTCAGCCTTCTTCCAATCCTTTTTCCATTTGCCTTGTTGATCATACTTTCCTTTGTAATTTGTTTTCCTAAAGAATTTCTTTTTCCTATAAAACTTCTTGAATCTCCTGGCTATTTGATCCATCTCGGCATCACTGTCAGATTCTGAATTTTCACTCGTTGAACTCTCAGTCTCCATTTGTAGTTTATCCTTGTCTTTACTCTTCAAGGTAGTAGTTTTAAATGCTATAGATTTTCTTTTGGGTTCCTCATCTTCTTCTTTATTTACCTTAATCTCTTCTTCATACATCATCAGCTTACCAATTAACTCCTTGACAGGTAGTGCTCCAATGTCACGGGATTCTCTAATTGAAACGGATGTACCTCTCCATCTATCTGGAAAACATCTCAGTATTCTCATAATTTGTTCTTTTGCAGGAACAATATTTCCGAGTGAGCTCATTGTGTTTACTATCTCATTGAACCTGAGATACATGTCAGAAATAGGTTCATCAGGCTTCATTTTGAAATTATCATATTTAATAGTATAAGTGTTTAATCTCATTTCTTTAACATTAGTTGTTCCTTCGTGAGAAACAGCCAAGGTATCCCAAATTTCAAAAGCAGTTTTACATGCAGAAATTCTATTAAATTCTTCATCTCCTAAAGCACAGTACAGAGCATTCATAGCTTTACAATTATTATTGTAAGCAGTCTTTGTAGGTTCATCCCAAGTAGATCTATCAGTAGTGGGAACTTTATATTCAGATTCTATGGCAGTCCAAATATCAAAACTCATTCTTTCTAAACGGATTTTCATTTTGAGCTTCCACTGATCATAGTTATTTCCATTAAATAAAGGTGGCCGGTTAGTAGCATCACCCTTTAGTCTATTATCCATGATATCACAAAAAGAATTTTAAAGAGATAAAAATTTAGAAATAACAGAAATTTTAAGAACTTTAAAATACAATTAAAATCACAGTTGAAAACAGAGTAATATAGAAAATATTTTCCAACCTCTGATACCAAATGTTGGTCGGAGTGGACACTCAAGAGGGGGGTGAATTGAGTTCCAATTAAAATTTCTGCTAAAAACAATTTCTATTAAAATCCCCCAATTTCAAAAACAAATTAAACTGTAGTGAATTTATACAGATTATAAAGCTTCAATTAGTTTCTCAAAGATTGATTAATTCTCAGTTGACTTAATCTTATGATTAAATTAACTTTTGAAACTAACTTACTGGTTTATAATAAATATAAACACTTGCGAGTTTAACTATCAAAGTAGATTTGAAGATAAATTATATTTCAAAGTAATAGCAGTGGAATATGAAATAAATATGTACTGTATGGATATAAACTTTAACTAAAAACACAGAGGAGTTAACCAAGAGGTTCAGTCTCAAGCCGAGACTTAGTCCTCTCAAAAGTTTATATAAAGATGATCCACACCCTGGATCGGGGTTCAACAGTTTACAACTGTCTAGGTCCAAGACCTCTACCACTATTATTCGTGGGAAACAAAACAACAGCAACCAGTTTTCCAGGTCACACACGACCTCTACCACTATCCACAGTGGGAAAATGAACGAAAAGATAGTGAGTGAGGGTTTACAAATCCTCCAGTTAAGGTTCAGGAGACAGTGTGTGTGTAAAATACAACAGACAACACACATTGCTCGTAATGTAAAAAATGAATCATAGAGATAAAGATTTAGAGTTTAGAAATAGCTCTAGTGATCTTCGTGCAGCTCTTGACTCCTTTTGTTTATTAGAATTCGTTCTGAGTCTTCTTCTGGTTTTTGTCTGGAAAATAGAGTATCATGTGTTTCCTTGACTTCCAGGTTCAGCTTGCTTATCGGCTCAAATAATGAAGAGTTTTGTGTAGTTCTTCTTTAGCATAGATTGCTCGATGCATGCTCTATGTTCTGGAGGATGGTAGTAGTAGTATCGTGAGTGCAAGTTATCCAGTTGCTCTTGGCATGTTTTGAGCTTGATCTCAAGTGTGTTTTGTGTGCTCGATCTCCTTTTTTTTGTCTAGTGTCTCTCTCACTTCCTTTTTATACATACACGATGTCCTCTTTTATGCCCCTTTGTTTTTGTTTTTCTGAGAAGAAGGAATGATTATGATTTTTTATCGTACTTGGTACGGTTTCCTGAAATGGAAACACAAATCATTTAATAACATTAAATGCATCAAAATTAACAAATGTAACTGTTAGTATAATAAACAAATAGTGTCGAGGATATAGGATTTGACTTCGCAGTTCATTATAGGTAGCCATTTGTTTGTAGACGTGTACTGTTGACTCGGTGTAGGATCTTCCATCGGTAGCTCTTCAAACTCTTATCGGTGGCTCTTATCGTTAGCTCTTATCGATAGCTCTTATCAGTAGCTCTCTGGCTATCGGTAGCTCTGGCTATCGGTAGCTCTGGCTATCGGTAGCTCTGGCTATCGGTAGCTCTGGCTATCGGTAGCTCTGGCTATCGGTAGCTCTGGCTATCGGTAGCTCTGGCTATCGGTAGCTCTGGCTATCGGTAGCTCTGGCTATCGGTAGCTCTGGCTATCGGTAGCTCTGGCTATCGGTAGCTCTGGCTATCGGTAGCTCTGGCTATCGGTAGCTCTGGCTATCGGTAGCTCTGGCTATCGGTATCTCTGGATATCGGTAGCTCTGGCTATCGGTAGCTCTTCAAACTCTTATGCAAACCACATCTAATTGACTTAGAATTGTTTCAAAGCTTGTATAAACAAGGATAATCGAGATTAACATAAATCAGAAATTATTTAAACATTATTATTAACTGGATCACTGATTTGAAAGAATTAAAGTGTAGATCAACAGTAATTGAGAATATCATAAAATATGAACACATAATTGGGATTATCAAAACATATAAATACACGATTGGGATTATCAAACTAGGTGAGGTCAACAGTTACTATTCATAAGGGTAGGTTACTATTCATAAAACATTAATTTTTTCTTATTGGAATCCAAATAACTTACTGATTACAATCGTGCATGTCAGATTTTCAAAATTCACATCACAAAAGTGACAAAATTATGTTTTAAGGGTCACATAGCACTTAGTAGTTAATTATGTTATGATTTCATGTGATTGTGACATATTTATAAGAAAGGAATTTCTATTGAAAAATATTGGGTCGTTACATGACCAGTGCTGTATGTATGACATAGCTCTTCAGGATTTTATATTATTTTCATTTATTATTACATAATGTCCTATTTCAGTTTATTTAATGTTTTTGCACTCTATTTTTTGTGTATAATGCTTAGTTATTTCCGTTATTTTCTTACTCTGATGAGGGTATAGTCCCCCCCCCCATTATCACACCCTAGGACCTCACTGCTAATTAACAACCTCTAGTGTATGGGGACGCATACTTAGGTATTATATATTGCTTATGCTTCTCACATTTGTATCCAAATACAGGAACCAAGCAGATTTCAAAAGGTTGTCATATGTGAGGTTGATCTACGGGCTATCAATGGAGTGAGGCTGGCTAATATAGCTATTTGAGACTACCATCTAAGATTTATAACATGATTAATTTTGGTTTTAAAGAATTTTTATTAGTTCCTAGTGCTTCCAAGAGCATCATATTTGTCTCTTTTTTAGACATGGATGGATTTATTTTAAATTTTGGAAATAAGTGCTACTGTTTTTATAATGATAATATATGGTATGGTATGGCACATTTGAATAACGGTATTTATGTATTTAATTATAAAAACCAAATATTATCAATTAATAACAAAACAAAGATGAGAGACTCTTTTAGCACCCAGTTGTGCCATTACCATCTAGATCATGTAAACAATAAGAATTTAACAAAGCTCTAACTCTTTTGAACTTAAACTACTTGAAAAGCGTCATACTTTTTTACCAAGAAAGATGAAAAAACTACCATTTAGTGGTCAAAGTAAAAGGGACACAAAGCTTTTAGAATTGGTGCACGCTGATGTGTGTGAACCTTTTTAAGTAAAATATAGAGGTGGATTATCATACTTTATTAATTTTACTGATATATTGAGTAGGTATGGTTATATCTACTTGATGTGGTATAAGTCTAAATCCTTTGAAAAGTTCAAAGAGTTCAAGAATAAAGTTGAGAATCATCTTAGTAAGAAGATAAATAAAATTCAATCAGATCAAGGTGGTGAATATCTTATCTAAGACTTTATGAACTTTCTATGGGATTATGTAATTTTATCTCAACTCACTCCACCTTATACATAATAGTGGAATGATGTTAGTAAAAGTAGGAACCGTACACTGCTAGACATGTTAATTTTTAGGATGAGTCACATAGACCTTCCACTATCATTTGGGGGATATGAATTACTGAAGGCATCAAACTTATTATATAGAGTTCCAACTAAAGCAGCAAACCATATTCCCTTTGATTCATGTATTGTAAAGAAACCTATTTTTTCACATGTTCATGCATGGGGCTGCAAGGCATTTGTTAAGGCTGGCTCAAGCAACGAACTGGAACCTTGAGGCATGAAGTGTGTATTTTTATGGTATGCCAAAGAAACAAGGGGATAATATCTATATAAAACTTTGGATAATAAATTAATTGTTGAATGATATGTTGTATTTATTGATAGGGAGAACATCCTCAAGGAGGATATTGAGAGAAAGATTTATTTTGATGAAGTTGATGCTCAAGATACACAATAGTTGGTGTGGGAACAGACTCCATGGGTTCCCATGGAAAAAGTTGTTCCTAAAATAAAATTATTTAATAAGATCACTAGATGGGTAAGATAACCATAGCGATATGTTTTTCTAGTCATTTATGATGGTGACTCATTATTGGTTGACAATAATGGTCCTCTCTCCTATAAGAAGGTAGTAGAGAGCTCATAGGATACCAGATGGAAAGAAGTCATGATTCCTAAGATAGATTCCATGTATCAAAACCAAGTTTTATTTCTGATCGATCCACTGATTGATGTAAATCCCATTGGGTATAAGTGGGTATTCAAGAGAAAACTCAACGTTGAAGGTAAATTAAATACCTATAAATCATAGTTAGTGGGAAAAGGGTTTAGACAATGTTAAGGCACTAACTATGACAAAACCTTTTCTCTATTTTCCATGTTTAAATACAGTAGATTTTTTCTTTCCATAGAAGATTTCCATGACTATGATATTTGTAAAATGGATTTCAAACCCAGTTTCCTTATAGGGAACCTTCAGAAGTATGTTTATATGACACAACTAGAATGGTTTTTTACTCTAGAAAATTCCAAAAAGATATAAAATTTGTAGAGATCCATGTATGGATTAAAGAAAGCCTCCATGTTATGGAATATTCAGTTCCATGAAGCTATAAAATAATTTGGTTTCATTAAGAATGAATGTGATCCATGTGTTTACAAAAGGTTTAGTAGGATTATAATTTTTTCATAATAGTATATGTTTATGACATATTACTAATTGGAAATGAGATACCAACCTTACAAGAGATTAAGTTGTGGTTGAGCAAGTGATTCTTCATGAAGGAATTGGGTTAACTAGCCTACATTCTTGGGATCAAGATCAGGTGTGGTAGATCCAAGAGGTTGCTTGGACTAAGTCAAGGTACATACATTGACCAAATACTGAAGAGTTTTAGTAAGGAATAATTCAAGATGGGGTTATTTCTAGTGTCACATGGTATACATCTTTCCAATAAATTATGTCCATAGACACAAGAGGAATGAGATATAATGAGTAATGTATCATAAAATTATATGATAGGATCTATCAAGTATGTCATGTTATAAATGAGGATTGATTTTGCCTTTACTTTGAGGATGATTAGAAGATAATAAGAAAATCCATGTGAACATTATTAGACTGTTTTTAAGGATATCCTTATATATATGAAGCGAACTAAGGATATATTCCAAGAATATGGAGGAGATTAAGATCTATCAAGGGTTATATAGATGATAGTTTTTAGATGGATTAGAATGATATAAAGTTACCATCTGAATATATATTTTGTCTCAACAGAGGATCTATGAGCTATAATAGTTCTATGAATCTAGTTGTCGTTGATTCTAATGTGGAATCCGAATATATTATGGCTTTATATGCTACCAATTAAGTGTCTTGGATTCACAACATTATCCAAGAGATTGATGTGGTGCCTAGCAGTCAAGAACCTATCACAACTTACTATGATAAAACTATAGGGGTGGCCCTTTCTAAAGATCCACAGTCACATCAAAGTAAAAAGAACATACTTTGGAAGTTTCATCTCTCAAGTTATTTTTTCATCAAGGTAAAGTTGTAGTGGGTATAGTATTCATGGAGGAGAATGCGGCGGACCACTTTATCAAGGCTTTATATCAGCAGAGGCATGAGTATCATGTGAGATCTATTGGACTGAATGTTATGATCAGTTGGATCTAGTGCAAGTGGGAGTATGTTGGAGATAGTTACATAGAACTAACTTATTTGGTAGTTTATTATGTGTTTTCATTATTAATGAAGTTTCTTATCACATCATGATTGTCCCTATTCATGAAATTTGTATGTGATAATTTTCTAAGAATATGTGTTACACTGAAAGGTCGTAGAATTTCCCCGCTATGATAAGAACCAAGAGGTTCCATGATAGTATTCTTGAATATTGTTCTATGGATGGATGATATTGTCTAATGGGACAAAAAGGATACATGTTATTAGGGGTAGTAGGATCATAAAAAATTGAGACACCTCTTCATGGTGTTCGTGCTTGGTAGTCTCCAAGATAGAAGGTTATTAGAGAACACTCGTCAATAGGAAATACACATTTTCATGTGTCATTGTATGTTCCTATCAACAGATGTGTATATTGATCCTTATACTTTAATATTAGCATTAATGGATATCATGACTCACGTACTTTGATATATTGATGAAAATTGTGAAGGAATATGCTCACTGTGAATTAGGGTGTGTTGGGTACATCATGAATGATTTTTCATTGATGGATAATACGAGAAAGGATTTATTCATTCTATCCCTTGATGGAAGTTGATATCTCAATCCCTTTGATGGAATAGAACTGCCTAGATAAACCATGACCATAGAGTTTAGTGGGTGAATTCATTTTGAGAAAATCAAAGAAATAGACCTTGAGGATATATGTCACGAACCAGGCTGGGTCACCATTCGACTCAGCACCAACCCAGTTTGTGACATGGCCTGAGGGGCGTTCTTGATCCCCACGGGCCGAAAAAAGTTTTTGGGTATCAAAATAACACATGGGAAAATTTTTCCAAAAATAGTAAACACAAAACAACTAACAAGGTAAAATAAACTAAAACTGAAAACAAACAACAAAACAGGACCTCAATGCATTTCAGATTTAAAAGATTATAACTTGAACCAATATCCAAAAAGAAATGAAAACAAGGAAAACTAAAACTCTATCTCAAACCTCCAAGGGACATGAGAAGCCACCTACTCAAACCACCATCATTAGAACTGCACGGTAAAACCATCGATAACCTGAACTACCATCACTAAGGATGATGCCTCAACCTGTAACACACAAAGAACAAGGTCTACATACACCTAAAGGTGTATGTAGGGTGTGATCCAAGGTCCCAGTAGGATTCCACCCGATAAAAAGGTTTCATGCCACAACATCAAAAAGATAATTTAATGTGCTTATTTAAAACTATACTTTTAAAACGCTTTTAAGGAAAACATTTAAAAGTTTAAAGTAAAAGAAAAGAGCATTGGAAGAAAAACCATTTCAGAAATACTACTTTAAAAGGGAAGAGAAAATTCATAAAGAATACACACATACTCAAGTGTTCCTCCGTATTCTAATGGAAGGCACCATGTCATGAATAGCAGAGCACGATGGTTAAATCCCCAAAGATAGCTAGTATGCATGGGGTGCTAAAGAGATCATACCTTGGTGTAAATGTGGCATAGGAACCACAATAATCAACGCTCTCATGCATGATCCACTAGTAGGGAAACACATCCATAATCTAGTGGTCTCCAATCATCACAAAAGCTTAGTTAGTGTTGTAATGTCAATCCTGCCAGATGAAACCGGGACGAACCACTTCTATAACATCTAGCATACTAGTCCTAATCCGCCCACCTAGGTACCCAGGGTTTTCCCTTGTGCTCAATCAAGTTCCACATTCACATAGTATACCGCTCTCTCATATCACAAACCAAACAAGACATTACACACAAAATACACCACTTGCATACCCAAACACTACTTTAAAAACACATACACACCAAATCTATTTCACACAATAATTCACATCACTTGTATGACTTGATAAATTATTTAAACAATTTAAAGAACATTTCTAAATATCGCAACAATGTTTTTCACATGAAATATGCCCACGTTCACATATAAGAGTTCCTTTAAAAACTTAACACACATTTAACTCTATCAAAAACAACTCTCACACTCCACATATAATTTAATAAATATAGTTAAATAATTTATGAAACACTTAAAAGTAGAAAATAAATTTTTACACAAGAAAAAAACACATGATTTCCATTTTAGGAAAAAACCCCTTTCTAAGCCATAAACATAATGAAACCATTTAAAAAGGGGTTTCGCACCACCCACACATTTTATCAAATACATTCAAGGTATAAAACACAAATAATCATGTGTGACACACAATGAATATAACCCATCTTCTCAAAGAGTCCATTTCTCAACACCAAACCACTTTAAATCTTTTTCGAACTCAAATCGCACCTTACAAACAACACACACGACCTTTTTTTAAGAACACCACTTTAAAACACACACACACAACATAGCCATTTTTTATACAAAATACAAACCCAACACGTAAGCACACCAATCTTTCAAAAACATATTTTTCACCTTTCAAATTAATTTAATAATCCATTATAACAGTTTATAAAACAACCCCACTAAACACACCAATCTTTTACATCAAAGGTGCACCCGAAAACCCTCTTTAAAATTAGACCACACATCCTCACCATATAAAATTGTTCATCGCACCATTAAAACAGTTTAAATAATCCATTTCATAATTTATAAAACACCCCAAAACCATTTATACAATTATGTAAACTAAGTTCATAAAAAGGAACCAGTTTCAAACCAAATCCACATCATTTTTGTTAAAATACATTTGCACCATGTAACTAAATCACAGACCATATTAAAACTAACCAAACAAAAAAATTAAATTATCTAAGAATTTTAAGGGCATGGAACCACCTACCTCTATGTAGAAATATCACAAGTCTTGTTTGAAACCTCAACCTCACCTAATATGCACCATAAAGAGACAAGAATAAACCCTAATCAACAAGTTAGACCCCAGATTTTAGGAATAATATTTAAAAACAACCATAACCAAGGAAGAATATCGAAGAAAGGAGTTTATGGGGGTACCAAAAGGCTGCGATCCGGAATAGGTGGCGCCAGGGATGGAATTCGCGCAAGGGGAGGGTGGCAAAGCTTGCCAGCAGGGGCACGAGCGGAGGTCACCGGCGGTCTGGAGGGTTGCACCTAGAAGATGGGGTGCGAAAAAACCAAGGGAAGAGGGGGAGAAGTGTCGCGCACTAGGGAGGGGGGATGTGGGGGAGAAGTCAAACCCTAACAAACAAAGAGAATAAAAAAATAAACTAAAAAATTAATAATAAAAATAAAAATAAAACTAATAATAAAAATACATTAATGGTATTAATAATGCTATAGTAACAAAATAATAAAAGTGATAATAACTTAATACAATATTGACAATAATATTAATAATTATCATATTAATAACAACTGAATAAAATTTATATTCCGAACACTAATAATAATAATAATAATATTTTCAATTCCATAAATTTAATTACACTTCTTATTTTATTTTATTTCATTCTATTACTTATCTTATTTTACTCTCCCCTCACTTATTTCATTTCACTTAATTTATTTGTCTTGAATGTCAGGTAGGTCGTGCGGTGCCCCGGGCAAGGTTGCACGGTAACCCGGGCGAGGCCGCGCGGCTTTGACTGCGGTGCACTGAATGCAGTTAAGGCCAAAACATGTGTTTTTAAATAAGAACTCAAAAATTAAGTCGGGCTTCAACCCAGACTCCTCGATATCCAGAAAAATTGATAAAATAAATAATGTAAAAGTGGCGGGTGTGAAAATTCTCCCCACAATAGCGCTTTCTGCCCCCAGAAATCCACAACTTAGATTGAACCCCAAAGTAGAAAATGACACCCCCTTAAGGTTCAAAGAGGATCCCCAAAAAAAGCAAGTGAAAAGAGGCAAATACATCATGCTTAGAGAAGGTGACTAAAATGACAACCTCAAGAAACTCGTAAAAAGACTTTATGATATGTGTTTCCCACCCCAAAGAGCTAGATCACCTCCATTTGATTGATCAAGTAAAAGAATATAACCAAAAGGACAACATGGGGAAGCCCAAAGGGGCTCCCCACCATTAAGAACCTACCAACACCCAAGGAGAGACTAGAAAACCAACACAGGGAGGTCTGGGAAGACTCTCCACCATTATGTAAAGGCAAACATCGATTTATTCCAGAGACCTTTTTGCGAGACCCACCATGGGTCTCCCTACCATTGGAACTGATATAAGATACAAAACTTTTAAAAAACAATTCCCGGTAGTGACCAAACACCCCGCCACAAGGGGCAGGGAGGGAAGGGCCCAACTGTCGGGGCATCAAAACCACGGCCCATGACAAACCAACATTTCCACATCCATGGATGAGAACTATTCAAATTTATGACCAATTTACCTAAACATACCTCATAAGGACTGCTAAAAGTGATTACATCTGGTGGGATGCAACCCCCAGGATTTTAAGGTAATGAGACGAACATGCCTCCTCATAGTCATGGGAAACCCCAAGCACCCAAACGGGTCACTCAAAATAAAACAACCGTAGAAAACAGTTTAAACCACCTTCACCTTCAATATCGATGATAGAACTAAATCTGGGGTCCCATACACTCTCGGGTTTCCTGACCACATGATAACTTCACTCTGAGGCCTACAACTAGAGCCCTGATGTTTGAAGCATCTTCTTCCTCACAATCAGGTATTGAAGACTCTCAAATGAAGCTTCTTCTTTCCAGGTTCCACAAGAAATCATACTGCATTCAAGACAACACCATTAGACACAACACACTCAGAAATCCACCTGCCCCCACATGGAACATTTACCAACAAAAAATCTAAAATGGTGCATGTGCATCACCCTTTATCACACTAAATGAGAACACAACACCACAAATCATCATCGAACATGACCATTTTTGTTGAGAGAAACATTATGTGAAGAGGGACTTCAAACTGAGTCTTAAACAACACATGATTCCTACAATCGATCTTAGAATCCCCATGTGACTGGTTCTGCCACACTAGTGACCTAACACAGACCCTTTATTAAACAAAACCAACGAAGGACCAAAATTCATTTAGAATAGTAGCATGCACTGACAACTCCAAGCTTCTTCCACCTTTCCCCAATGGAATCTCCTTCACTGTTTCCAAAAAGGACTTTCAACTTAATGAGGTCAAACTTCACCCTTGACTATCAAATGACTAAAGGAAACCCAAGTTTCTTTCAACCACTCTCACATCACCCTCCCAATACAAGAGGATATACTTAATTATAAAGAGAGGTGGGTTCAATCCTAGAATTCAAGAAGAGAGTCCTTCGATCAATTGGAGGGTCGGCCAAGGGCGAATTTCCCGTGGTCGCACTTCAACCGCATGTTAACACTTTATGGGGGGCATGCACTAGTCAAGAAAGGAAATCAGGGACCCAATAAAACTGGTCCAATGGCCATGACATACTGCAAGTGAACCCTAAACGTGCAGGGGGATCACTACAAGGGATTCCCGAAGCATTTATCAAAATAAACTACAAACCACACACTTTCACACCAACTTAACAATAAGTATTTGAACTCAAGACACAAATCAGTCAAAAAGGATTATTAGGTTGAAAATTCTCACATCCAACATTTCCAAAATACAAGGACACACCACACGATCACCAATTTTTAAAACACCAAATTTTCATTTAACCAAGCTTTTTGAAAATAAACAAAGTCGATGGGTTGCAAAACCCCAATGAAATCTCGTGGGCCTCACACATGCATGTTCTCGTGCCACATTGGCACCCACCTCATGTCTATCCAAGCACTCATCTGCTCGTTCCATTAACCATTTCCCCTTCCATATACGCCCATGCATGTGGTTTCCCATGAGAACACCAAGGATCAAAACTAGTCCTTTTTTTCAAACCAAAACATTCAACCCACACTTTTCAAACCTTACACATCATTTTCTTTTTAAAGATCTTAATTTCAAAACATTTTCTAATACTAAATCATTTTTATTTAAAAACTAGATTTCCACAATTCCAAAAACAAATAGACAAGAAGAAATGCAAGAGGAAACTAACATCGGTGGGTGACTAGGACATATGGTTGATGGTCATATGCCCATCACGCCACCACCACAGAGAGTATTCTAGGAT
Organism: Viscum album; assembly: GCA_963277665.1. Classification (NCBI taxonomy): domain Eukaryota; kingdom Viridiplantae; phylum Streptophyta; class Magnoliopsida; order Santalales; family Viscaceae; genus Viscum; species Viscum album. Next base: position 1,451,482,425 of record OY728129.1, read on the forward strand.
AGCGTCCTAGGCTCCACATGGATTGCCAGACCCTGTGAGATCATTGGGACCACTGACTCCACTCCCTTTTCATTTCCCCTAGAAAAGATTAACCACAGGGACCAAAGATTCAGACAAACCTCAACTTACCGTGGTAGCTCTAGTCCTGCCACGAGGTGTGCTGGCCAAGAACCTTGCTCATAACTAGAACGTCGAGTTCTGACACCCTTAACTTTGGTCTACCCTAACTGTATCCCAAAAGAACACGACCCAAGAGATAAAACCTCCTCTGATAACATTTTGTCATGAACCAGGTCGGGTTGCCATCCAACTTGGCACCAACCCGGTCCGTGACATGGCCCGAGGGGAGTTACTGGTCCCCACAGACTGGCACAAGTGCCCAGGTATCAAAATAACACATGGGAACGATTTACCTAAAACAGTAAACACAAAACAACTGACAAGGTAAAATAAACTAAAAGTGAAAAGTGAAGACCATTTAGGACCTCAACGTATTTTAGATTTAAAGGTTTATAACTTGAACCAACATCCAAAAAGAAACGACAACAAGGAAAACTAAAACTCTATCTCAAACCTCCAAGCGACATGAAAAGCCACCTCCTCAAACCACCATCGTCAGACCTACACGAGAAACCCATCAATAACTCGAACCACCATCACTAAGCACGATGCCCCAACCTGGAAAACACAAAGAACATGGTCTACATACACCCAAAGGTGTATGTAGGGTGTGATCCAAGATCCCAGTAGGATACTATCCGATAAAAAGGTTTTATACCATAACATCAAAAAGATAATTTAACATGCTTATTTAAAACTATACTTTTAAAATGATTTTAAGAAAAACATTTAAACTCTGAAAGTAAAAAAAAAGAGCACTGGAAGAAAACTCATTTCAAAAATACTACTTTAAAATGGAAAATAAAATTCATAAAGAATACACACATACTTAACTGGTCCTATGTATGCCAACAAAAGGCACCACGTCATGAATAGCAGAGCACGGTGGGTAAATCCCCTAAGATAGTTAGTATGCGTGGGGGAACTAGAAACATGTACCTCGGTGTAAACATGGAATAGAAACCAAAATAATCAACACTCTCGTGCACGAGCCACTAGTAGGGAAACACATCCATAAACTAGTGGTCTCCAATCATCACAAAAGTTTAGTTAGTGTTGTAACGTCAATCCTGCCAGATGAAACCGGGATGAACCACTTTCCTAACATCTAGCGTACTAGTCCTAATCCTCCCATCTAGGTACCTGGGGTTTTCCCTTGTGCTAAATCAAGTTCTATATTCACATAGTATACCGTTATCTCATATCACAAACCAAACAAGACATTACACACAAAAGCCACCATTTGCATACCCAAACACTGTTTTGAAAACACACACACACCAAAACCATTTCAGACCATAATTTGCATCACTTTCATGACATGATAAATTATTTAAACAATTTAAAGAACATTTATAAATAGCACAAAAAATGTTTGGCACATGAAATATACCCAAATTCACATATAAGAGTTCCTTTGAAAACTTAATGCACATTTAACTCTATCAAAAACAACTCCCGCATTCCAAATATAATTTAATAAATTTAGTTAAACAATTTATGAAACTCTTAAAATTAGAAAACAAAGGTTTATGCAATAAAAACACACCTGATTTCCATTTTAGAAAAAAAACCCTTTCTGAGCCATAAAGATAACGAAACCATTTAAAAAGGGGTTTCACACCACCCACGCATTTTATCAAATATATTCAAGGTATAAAACACCAAGATGCATGTGCGACACACAATGAATATAACCCATCTTCTAAAAGAGCCCATTTCTCAACACCAAACCACTTTAAATCTTTTTTGAACTCAAATCGCACATTACAAACAACTCACACAACCTTTTTTTAAGGACACCACTTTAAAACACACACACACAACATAGCCATTTTTTTGTACAAAATCCAAACCCCACACGTAATCACACCAATCCTTCAAAAACATATTTTTCACCTTTCAAAATAATTTAATAATCCATTATAACAATTTATAAAACAACCCCACTAAGCACACTGATCTTTTACATCAATGGTGAACCTAAAAACCCTCTTTAAAATCTGACCGCACGTCCTCACCATATAAAATTGTGCATCGCACCATCAACACAATTTAAATAAGCCATTGCATAATTTATAAAACACCCCAAACCCATTTATACAATTAAGTGAACTAAGTTCATAAAAAGGAACCAGTTTCAAACCAAATTCACATCATTTTTTTAAACTACATTCACACCATGTAACTAAATCATAGAACATATTAAAACTAACCAAAAAAGCAAATTAAATTATCTAAGAAATTTATTGTCATGAAACCACCTACCTATGTGTAGAGATATCCTAAATCTTGTGTGAAACCTCAACCGCACCTAATATGCACCACAAGGAGGAAAGAATCAACCCTAATCAACAAGTTGGACCCCATATTTTAGGGATAATCTTTAAAAAAATATAACCAAGGAATAAGATTGAAGAAATGAGTGTATGGGAGTACCAAAAGGCTGCGAGTCGGAACAAGAGGCATCGGCGAGGGAATTCACACAAGGGGAGGGTGGCGGAGTGGGCTAACAGGGGCGCGAGCGAAGGTCACCGGCGGTCTGGAGGGCTGCACCTGAGAGATGGGGTGCGACAGAACCAGGGGAAGAGGGGAAGAAGCGTCGTGCGCCAGGGAGGGGGTAGGTGGGGGAGGCGCCGAACCCTATCACACAAAGAGAATAAAAAAATAAACAAAAAATAAAACTAGTAATAAAACTAAAAATAAAACTCATAATAATAATAATAACATTAATGGTATTAATAATTCTATAGTAACAAAATAATAAAAGTGATAATAACTTAATACAATGTTGACAATAATATTAGTAATTATCATATTAATAACAACTGAATAAAATTTATATTCCGAACGCTAATAATAATAATAATAATAATATTTTCAATTCTGTAAATTTTATTACACTTCTTATTTTATTTTATTTCATTCTATTACTTATCTTATTTTACTCTCCCCTCACTTATTTCATTTCACTTCATTTATTTTTCCTGAACGTCGGGCAGGTCATGCGGTGCCCCAGGCAAATGTCGCACGGTAACCCGGGTGAGGCTGCGCGGCTTCGACCGTGGTGCGCTGAATGCAGTTAAGTCCAAAACATGCGTTTTTAAATAAGAACTCAAAATTTTAAATTTGGGCTTCAACCCAGACTCCCTGATACCAAAAAAACACTACTACAAATATGGCTTATAATAGCGCTAAAAACTGCCTTTAACAGCGCTAAAAAAGCGTTTTTAATCTCGGAGAAGATAAAGGGGGGTCCCCTTTATCAGCGCTAAGTGAGCGCTGATAAAGGTAGTATTTATCAGCGCTGATAAATATATAATATATCAGCGCTATTTTGAGCACTGATAAAAACTACCTTTATCAGCGCTCAAAATAGCGCTGATATATTATCCATTTATCAGCACTTAACTAGCGCTGATAAAGGCCAAAGATCCTATCCAAATCCAAAACCTACACAGAACCTGCCCAGCACCTGCACACATTAAAGCACCTGCAGAGTCCAAACAAAACCTGCACACAGCACACACAACACCCACACACAAAGCACAGAAGAACAAAAAATGATACATACATTTACTTGAAATCATGAATACAAAACAACACACTTCTATATACATTTCAAACAATGTTTAATTTGGTTACAATTACATTTATCCAACAAACAGTTAAAAAACAATGATGTTCCATCCTTTTTGCATCCATCCGCTCTAAAAAATTGTCGTCCATGGTGGCGGTTTCCGAACAAAGCATTCGAACTGAGGAAAAATATTTCACCTACATAATAAAACAAATATTATGTTAGTAATACAATAATGAAATAAAGAATGGGGTTGCTAAATGGAATTATATTAGTGAGGCACAAAACATAAAATAACCAATTATACTAGTGAGGCACAAAACATAAAACAAATATTATGTCCCCCCATTCCATAAAAAATAAGCACCCTTTCCCCCTTCCCCAGCACACCCCCTACACACTTCCCACCCCCAAGCACACCCCTACCCCTACACACTCCCTGCCCCCTGAACACCCCCTGCCCCCTTCCCCAGCACACCCCTGCCCACTGCACTTCCCCCCTGCCCATTGCACACCCCCCTTCCCACCCCCTATATATTTCAAAAGAACCCAGCACACCCCCTACCCCTTCCCCCTGCCACTTTGCCCCCTTCCCCCTCCCCCAAAAAACCACCCCTACCCTCTCACCTTGTCCCCTGCACATCATAAAGAAAATACCTTGTATGGAAATTGTGCTCAATTTACATTATACACATCATATATATCAACACATTCTCATGTACTTTCATTCAATGTAAATACACATATATAGAATCTCTACATCTCATAAGAAAACCCTCTTTAAAATTCACAAACACATTAAATCCATTTGAAAACATCCATCACACAACTTTCTCATTTCTTCAAACACATTTAAAGGACTTAAGCATGAAAATCCACAAGAAATACAACTGCATTCATTTTAAAAATAACTTTAAGTCTATACACACCCCAAATTCCTTTGATAACACATTTTTAACCACACAAACATTTCATATAGTACACTTAGCAAGCAAATACTGGATAATAAAATCATCATATAATGTAAAAGCATGGAATCACCTACATAAAGCATGTAATCTTCTGAAATCTACTGGAAAACATAAAACCACACCTCCACAATACCTTAATAAGGACTGATTAAACATTAATATTTAATATATTAATGGAAACCCATGTTTAACTTGTGGTATTCCATGAGTTTAACATCCCACAAGGATAGAGGGTCATGATTTAATGTCTTATAGAGATGTAAGACCTGGGTGGATCAAAACACTTATAAAGGTGGATTAGGTAGGTACATATCTAGGAGGGAGCACCTAGAATGTTTACCTGATAGATGGATCAAAACGCCCAATGAGGTTTGACCCAAGTGTGGCGCATCCCATAAAGGTAGGGTTTCTCATTTTGAAGAATTATTCGGACGCCACTAAGGGAAATACAATAGGGAAAATAAGCGAAGGTGTACCCCAGTGAGGGGGTCACCATGGTTTACCATTGGTTGGGATTTAACCTCATGGAGGCTTCCTACGTACCCTATTTAGAATACAAGGATCAAAACCCATATATTTAAAAATAGGTATGTTGTGGGTATTACCCATGGTTAGCTTCCCTTCACACTAGGAATACTCTTGGTTGAATGAGTATGGGTCTTTTGGGGCTTATGCATTTTCAGATTCTCAGGTTCTTCCAAGAGTATCAATGGGCTAAATGGGACATACGTGCTAAGATGGACCATGTGAATGGCGTGATCCTTGTAAAGAGGCATGAGGCACAAAAAACATGTGGAGCTGTCTGTAAACATTATTTATGATGGCCATGTGGCTTATCAGACTCCCCATACCTTCCATAAACACTTCAAAACATCACGAGGACCAGATTCTACATGATGGTGCATCATAGGGTTGATTCTTTTGATGATGTATTGTTCGTTTGAGCTTGGGTTTCATCTCAACTAGCCTTTACCTTACTTGAATTATCCTGGGACACATATTTTGGTTCCAAAAAATCCCTCAACGATACTGATTATCTCATGCATCTACCTAGAAATAATTATGCAAGTCAAACAACAACACATGTTCTCAAATACAAGTTCAAACAAACGAGATACAGAAAATGGATTTTGTTGATCCTCGGTGGTTTCTTCGTTCACCCCATACACACTGCACACCATCATCCCTTACTTCAATATTTATTTGTTTAAAGATCAATAATATGAATCCGGGGATAGAAAACATTGAGTAATAAATTAATATTTCAATACATCGGAGCATTCTCAATTCACCAAAGAAGGTTGGAGGATAATCAATGATCATATATAGATAACATAAGTGGTAGGAATTCACCTTCATCCTATTTGTGTACAATCTTCCATCAGGTATGTTGCCCATTCGTTTCTAAACACATGTATATCATCTTCTAAATATGAGTTTTTGCGATAGTCATGGTAGTACTGAAAAAATATAAATACACAAAGGATTAATAAATATTTTAAATGAACTCGTAATTATTTTCAAAAATACCTCATCAGGGATGCTAGTTTGTTGATGAAATACGATCTCTTTCATAAATTTACAAACATAATAACCACAGTCCTTTCCATTTGTTTGTTTTGGACACTATAGAAACATCGACAACAATAAGTAATTTGTTTTGATATGTGTTTGGATAGTGAAATGTTATTATATATACCCGGATACTTTTCCAGTTGTAGATCTTGTAGGTGTGCTTATCCTTATTCCCTGGATTCATTCCATGCATTAGACGATATTGATGCACCGCCCTATCATAACAGAATCCTCATTAAAAGTTAAAATAAATTATATAACTAGATGTTTAGTTTTAAAATGTTATATCTAGTGCATTACAAATTAACAAACGCCATCATGCGTGGTCGTTTTGTTGGATATCCATGCGTTGAATCCAGAAAATAAATCTTTGGAGTATCCAAATTGACTACAATCAGCATCCAATGATCCCTAAAAATACAAAAAGGAATAAGTAAAGAAAGAAATGAAAATATAGTTGATATGATTAAATTGTAGAGTTTTACCCCTACATCGTTGGTATTAAAAAGTGTCTGTCATCCGTAATTTTGTTTTCAAACGATTTGAGCAGGGATGACATTATTGCAGCCACTTTAACGGAATCTATTTCATCTTTTGAAGATGTGGTGTGAGGACTAACAAGTCCAAAAAAAAATTCATGGGGAAATCCCTTCAATTGTTTTTCATATATACGTCTGCGACAAATATAAAATGTATTTAGTCAAAATTATCAGAGTATATCATCTTTTGTAAAATCAAATCATGAAAACTTACCTCATGTATACATTTACAACTAAGGCACCTAGCTATTTATACTTGAGGAGTTCATTTACATTTTCAGCACTAATGAAATCTGATATCTCCTCTCCATACATATCTTTTTCGAAAGCAACTATGTGAGTACTTCCATCTTTCAACTTTGTATCCACATGAGCCTGCAATGATATTAACTGTGGATATAGAACGGGCGGGGTGAAGGTGCTCTCAGTAGACCGTTTCAATCAGTTGGTTGATCCTTGAGATAGTTTCGAGCTGATATTTCATTTCACCCCACAGTCTTTGTCATTATGTAATAACAGTCATCGGTTCAGACCTTTTTTCATTAAATTTTAAAGGTCCAACTTGAAAAATAAATAAGAAATGAATACCTTTTTGTCAACATGTTTTTTTTACAAGAACTGCCGGCCATGCGATGAATGTTCCAACAGCTTGTTCAACCGTATGAATGTCGTCATTGTCATTTGCAAAAAGTATCTCGGCACTCGGCTCATTAGATACGTTAATTGACACTCTAAGATGATCTTTTGTAAGTTGTTTGTTGTGTAGCATTTCGTTTTGCGTATTGAACACCGCAGCCCTCGCTACAAGGCAATAGGTGGGAGTTGATAAATATAAATAAAAGTCATTTTCACCCTATGGAATATTAGTACAGGAAAGGTATCAGTGTCTATGTAAATCACATTTCACAGAAACAATTATTAAAACATTGATTACCTCATCTAAGTTAGGTTTTTTAGGGGAATGGCTCGCCTCAAAGCTGGTGGGGGTGGGGCGAGGTCATCATGCATGGGTTTTTGTTGAGTTGTTTATTCTCTTTGCCTCTCCCCCATCAATTTTGCTATCATCTCTCTCTGGTATTGTAATTCTTCTTGAAAAATAGATAATTATTCTTGCAGCTTTTCCATTTTTTCATTTTGATCCTCCGCTTGTTTTTGTTTTTGAAAATATGTTTGGGGTGTCACCCCAAAACCCACACCTCTGACGCGACCATACTTTTCTAGCTGCTTCAAGGCTGTTGAAAGTATGTCTGCATCTGGTGCAGTTGTTGTTGATTCTTATGACTATTTCAGATAGAAAATATAGAAAAATAATTAGTTATTGTAATGTAATAGTGATTTAAAGAAACTCAAATTTATATTATGTCATACTTACACATGTTTCCCACACTTTTTGTGTGTTTTCATCTATCAATGTACCCTCTTTATTTACACGAGCCTCCTTCCATAGCACATGGCATGGGATGGATATGGATTTCAATTTTGATTCATCAATTTGTATATAAACAGAGAAACATGGTTATGGTGTTGTTTTATGTCACATACTAGTAGTAGGGTATATTTAAAAGACGTACCAATTTTTTCTCAAGTTCAGCGTACCCCATCCTTGCTTTACGGTAATGGTACGCTGGTTTTGTTGCGCATTTTTTATTTTCAGCACTCAGTAGCTGTTTCATAAATAAAAAACTATCAATCAGAGTGATGAATACAAGCAAACGTCAAACAACTTATTACCCCACACAATGTACCTGAAAAGTATGCTCCCCACGACGGTTGCTAAATGCATCCCACGCTCCTTGGGATATCAAGTGTGCGTAAAGAAAAGGTGGGTGCGGCTTGATTTTCCCTTCTGCATCTTTAAGATGATATTTCGTTAAAATTGTGCGGAAACCTCTATGAATCCTTCCTGCAACTCTTAATACACATTCCTTGTGCGAGACATCTACTATAAATGCACTCTGCAATGGATGATGAAGAGTATTTTATTTTATTTTAATAAATTAAAAAAATGATATCATAATGTTACCGTAATCTCTTCCCACATTAGTGTCTTCAGCCCGGTGACAACATGGTGCCACGACTGTACATCAATCGGTGCACGTTGCCGAGTGACGATTCCAATGTAGCTACTAAAGATGGCTTTGTCGGGGTTAACATGTTGGCCTCGCTTATTCCATCCCACCTCAAATTTGATGTCTTTTGCTTTTGCCTTAAGTATTTTGGCCAACACTATCAAACTACGACGCTCTTGTTTTTTTTGTGCTTTCAGGGTTTCATTTCCTACAATTTCCTCAGAAGTAGCATCAATATCTTCCCCTGGAGCGCTATCATCGGCAATGGGACCAGCAGCAACAGGTTGAGAAACCTGTTGTACCTCAGCACTGGGACCAACAACAACAGGTTGAGAAACCTGTTGTTGCTCTGCATTGGGACCACCAGCATTTGGTTGAGAAACTTGTTGTTGCTCTGCAGTGGGACCACCAGCTGCTGGATGAGAGACCTTTTGTGCCTCAGGATTGGGCGCATCAGCAGGTGCAGAAGTCATTATCTGCAAAAGTGGTTTAATATTTAATTTAGATTACATAAAAATGGAATCGAACAGATAATAACATAACATAACACAATTTATGTTATAATAAACAAATAACCTGATTATTATACTCTCTTTTTTTTCTTTAAAGGCTGAAGTGATTTGACTCCTCTATCGACTATGTAAATTCCTTCATTGTGGTATCCTCTGACATACAAAACGCCGTCTACATTTGGACCGCTGCGAAATGATTGTGAAGTCCCTATAAAAGGGTTAAGCTCTGTTGAACTTTCATCTGACCCTTCAGTTGTTTTGGTCGATAACAGAACAATTGACCAAATTCGGTTTGTGGGGTCTGGAACATAAAATACTTGTACTGCCTGTGATTCCATTATAAATGGTTCATAATTCTCCCCTTCCTTACTGAAATCAACTTTCACGAATCCTAATTCATCTATTTTAACAGCAGTCCTGTTATCAACCCACTTGCATTGAAAAATTGGCACTTTGAATTTCGTATAATCCAACTCCCATATTCGTTTGATGATGTCAAAGTATGACATATTCGCATAAATTGGATTTTTGTCCTTATCACCGGAAACATGCATCGCCTCAGCCACAAGTGTAACCCCACTATTCTGCATGGTACTGTCTTCATCATGTTCATTAGTATAGAATGTATAACTGTTAACTGCATAAGCATTGTAAGATAATACGTACACACTTTCTCCTCCGGCCAGCCATCGAAGTCATTCTGAAATTGACTCTGGATTTTCATCTAACTGCTTAAAAATATGGTCTCGAAACCATCCTATAAACTATTGATTATGTGTATCTGATATCCATTTTTCATCCCTAGAAGGATTCAAATGCCTAAGAATTTCTTTGTGGGTTTGAACATATGGTTCAACGTCGAAACTGTTATGAAAAACGTAAAGGTGGGTCTGCTTCCGATCTGTAATATTGATTGTGACAACCTCTCTTCCAGAAATTCCTTCACCCTCATGCCACTCAGTGTGACGAGATTTCGGTAGGCTAATGATTTCCACACCAGACAGGTATTCGGTACAAAATTCAACAGCTTCCTCGACAATATATTGCTCCGCAATACAACCCTCTGGCCGACTTCAGTTTTTGACATACCCTTTCAAAATCTTCGTATACCATTCAATGGGGTACATTCATCTATAATGTACAGGACCACATAGTCGAATCCCTCTCACCAAATGAACCATCAAATGAACCATCATATCAAAAAATGTCGGTGGGAAGAACATTTCCAATTCACATAATATGACGGAAATTTCTCTTTCCATAGTTGGCAATTTCGTCGGGTCTATAACTTTGCTGCATATAGCTTTGAAGAAGAAATAGAGCTTCGTTAATGTATGGCGGACATTCTTGGGCAAAATGCAACGTAAATCTATAGGAATTAGATCTTGCATCAAAATATGGCAGTCATGTGATTTCAGACCCTTTAATTTTAAATCTCCCATTGACACGATGTTCTTGATATTTGATGAATACCCATCTGGAACCTTTACGTCATTCAAGAAGTTGCAAAACTGATATCTCTCATGCCTGGAAAGAGTGTACGCAGCAGGAGGAAGAAATGTTCATTTTTCACCCTTCACTGGTGCCAACTTTTCTCACATTCCCATATCAAAAATGTCCAATCTAGCTTTAATTCCATCCTTTGTTTTGCCGGGTGCATTTAGAAAAGTGCCGATGACACTATCATATACATTTTTTTCAACATGCATAACATCAAGAAAATGTCTGACATACAGACAATTCCAGTATGGTAATTCAAAAAAAACTGATCTCTTTTTCCAACCAGTTTTCGTAAGGTTTTTCGAAAATGGTTTACCAAAAGTAGTGTCCAAATCTTTCACTTTCTCAAACAATTGATCACCTGTTAGTGGAGACGGTGTTGTACGTTCCTCTGAACTTTCGTCGAATGATGTCGTCCAAGATCTATACTTATGTCATCGGGGTAGAAATCTGCGATGTCCTAGAAACACGGTTTTTGATGAATGTTTCAACCTAATTGATTGTGTACCTTTTTCGCAAATGGGACACCCTTGAGTTCCTTTAATGCTATATCCTGACAAATTTCCATAAGCAGGAAAGTCATTTATCATCTCGTACAACATGGCTTTCAAAGTGAACTGTTCATTTTTGTAAGCATCATACATCGTAACACCTGAATCCCACAATATTTTCAAATCCTCGATCAATGGGGCCAAATAAACATCAATATCATTACCCGGTTGTTTTGGTCCTGATATAAGCATAGATAACATGATGTATTTTCATTTCATGCATAACCACGGTGGTAAATTATAATTTACCAACATAACCAGCCATGTACTGTGACTGCTGCTTTGAAAACCAAAAGGATTCACCCCATCTGTAGATAACGCCAGATGAAGGTTTCTCGGCTCGTTCCCAAATTCAGGATACTCGTGATAAATTCTCTTCCACTGAGGAGAGTCTGCAGGGTGATGTAGTTTCCCATCTTTAATTCTTGTATCTGCATGCCATGTCAATTGTCTTGCAGTCTCCTCACTTCCATATAGGCGTCTAAACCTAGGAATGATTGGAAAGTACCATACAACTTTCATAGGACTAGAATCATCTTTCTTGTATCGGGAAGCACCACACTTTGGGCATTCTTTAAGTGATTTGTGGTCCTTGCGAAACAATATACAGTCATTCGGGAAAGCATGTATTTGTTCAGAGATCATACCCATCGATCATAGAATTCGTTTGGCATCATATGTTCATCTTGGGAGTTCATTATCTTCTAGGAGCATGTCATTCAGGAGAGCAAGTAGTTCCTTAAAACTGGTGTCACTCCACCCGTTGCCTGCTTTCAAATTATACAGCTTCAATACTGCTGACAATGCTGTATATTTAGTGCAACCAGTATACAATAACGTTTTTGCACAACTCTTTAACTTCTCAAACAATTTTGGGCAATCATGAAGTTCATCTTCAACTGTCCTTTTCATTTCCTCAATACGATCTTCATCATCATTCACATCTGTAATCACACCCTCCATACGATCGTCTTCACTGTTCACGCCTCTAATCATATCAGATGATCTATAAAATGTCATGTTCTCTGAGTCACTACCTACATTGGTTTTTTCCCCGTGTTTATTCCAACATGTATAACTTCGATCTATTTCATGACAGATCAGGTGTTCTTTCAACTCCTCTGGACTAATTTTTCTTGAATAACAACAGCGTAAACACGGACAAAGGATTTAAGAAGGTTCACATGCATGATCTTCTGCAAACTTGATAAACTCTTTCACGCCATCTTCATACTCTTTTGTCAACCGATTGGCATTCATCCATTCTTTATTCATATTCATCGTCTTTATGGGTTCGATCTCGAGAACTTTCCTAATATTATTTTTTAATTAATCAAGTAGCATTTTTTGGGTTTTATAAAAACAAATCATGGTACAAATGCTTTTAAACACATGTGAAATCCATATACATGATGTGTCCAGTAGGGTGAACATCGTGTATGTATAAGATACCTGATTTAATCTGACATATATCAAATTTATTCCAAGTTAGTCTTACAAAGACTGAATGATGCCTTATAAAATACATGACATGCGAACAAGAGGAAACCGATGAGTAACAGGAGAAAACAGTAATAAATATGATGCTATCTCAATGTACTCAAGGTGATGATAAGATGTTGGTCAAGATCAACTATGGGTTGGGAGTACACTAATATTTAATTGAAAAAAAACTACTAAAAACTGATCCATAAAAGGATGAAATATCTGATTCATCAAGTGCCTTAATACAACCAATGCATTAGTTAAACCAAAAATCATCGCTAAAAAATCATACAGGCCATAACTACTCCTAAAAGCAGTCCATGGTAGGTCCATCGATGTCCAACTCATCTAATGGTATCCTAATGTCAAATATATCTTGGAGAAGATCATAGAACCTCATAGATGATCAATGTGACTATTAATGTGTGTATGAGGATACATATTCATGGCTCTCATCAGGTTCAATCTCCAATAGTCCAACAAAATAATAAATACCAATCAACCATCTATTTTAGAGAACTATAAAACCCCATGGTAAAGTACTATGCCATATGAAACCATTATATTCTATATCATCAAATTGTAATTCAAACAACTGATGCTCTTTTGGTGTTATTTTAGAAATTGTGATAGAAACTGAATTTTCTCCCAAAACTAACTAGATTATAAAGTTTATCTCTTTATTAAGAAGTAAATTTTATACCTCATCAGTGAAAACATCCTAAAAATGTACTACCATTGGGGAAAAAGAATCTTACATCATTCTAGCAACATCTACAATATGTCTGACTATTTGAGCCATTAGAGTACAGTAAATATATAATTATAACATGCTATTTAAAATGAAATGTGGAAACAGGAAATCATACAGACTCCTGATAAACCCATAATACAAAACATATCACCTAGTATGTCTGTCACATATACAAATAAATAAATTAGAAAAAAACATGCTACAAAGCATAAAGGTACCATTAAATACTTACATATGTCAACATGTTTTAGAAATTGTTTATCTTCATCTGTGCCTTGTACTTGCACCCATGAATTTGAAGGTGAGTATGCGTACATGATAGTTGACCTTCTTAGAGAAGATTTTCTGGAAGAGTATAAGAGACATGAAGAAATGAAGATCTTGTTATTCATTGTGGCAATCGGCTTGTACAACGTGGCCTAAGTTAAAATACCTGCAAGTTGTAACTTCGGCCGCGTTGCACAAGCCGATTGCCACAATGTTTGTAGCAACCACATTTGCTCCAACACTCTAATGATCTTCATTGCATCATGTCTCCTATACTCTTCTAGAAACTCTTCTCTAAGAAGGTCAACTATCGTGTACGCGTACTCACCTTCAAATTCATGGGTGCAAGTACAAGGTATGGATGAAGATAAACAATTTCTAAAACAAGTTAACCAATGTAAGTATTTAATGGTACCTTTATGATTTGTAGCATGTTTTTTTTTCTAATTTATTTATTCGTATATGTGACAGACATACTAGGTGATATGTTTTGTATTATGGGTTCATCTTTGTCTAATCATATAACTATGAGATTACGCTATGTGATGAAAATTAATATGGATCCATCATCATTTCCATTGGGATAATCTTTGGGAATCCATATAACCATAAGATTAAAAACTATTTCCTTTGTATCTCATACATAAATATTCAACTCGAAGGGGTAGAACTTACCGCCCATGGTAAATCAAAATAAAAAAAATGAAAACAAGGGTTGGTTATCCACAGAAGTCATCACACATAACCTTGGTAGACCTCTCACACATGTGAACCATCATAACTAAACAATTACCATATACTTCATCTTAGATTCAAGATATCCCTATGGAACCTATAGGGTATCCAATTCCACATCATTCACAAACAACCCACTTGTGTTGCTAAATATCAATAACATCTCTTATTTCAACACTCATCGCTAATTATGAATCACATCCCTAGACATAATCATAATCACATTAAGACCACACTATCTATTATGTAAATCCTTACAAGAATTAGGCTCAAGATATGGTATTATTTTTATCTCACATCTATATTCACTATTTGGTCCTCACACACACAATATATAAATAATATACCAAGGGAATACCATCCATGGAACTCACCTCCCACCTTGAGAGCACGAGGAGGAGGAGGACGAGGCGACGGCGGTCGTGGAGGCGGCAGAGGCAGTGGCGGTCGCGGTAGCGGGAGTGGGGGCGGAGGCGGCGGCTGTGGAGGAGAAGGAGGAGGACGAGGAGGACGAGGAGGAGGAAGGAGGAAGAAGGAGGAGGAAGGAGGAGGACGAGGAGGACGAGGTCGCGTGGCGAGGGGCCTGGTTCAGCTTCCGCGAGAGCTTGACCGCGTGCAAGTGAGGATGGCATGTTAGGGTTATTAAATAAAAACCGACAGAACCATTATCAGCGCTCATTAAAAGAGCTGATAAAGGTATGTTTTATGAGCGCTAAAATAAAAGCGCTGATAAAACTTTCATTTATCAGTGCTTTTTTAGCACTGATAAAGATATACCTTTATCAGCGCTAAAAAACGCACTGATAAATGTTACCTTTTATCAGCGCTAAAAAAAGCGCTGATAAAGGGGTACCCTTTATCAGTGCTTATTTTAGCGCTGATAAATGTAATATTTATCATCACTTTTATATAGCGCTGATAAAGGCATACCCCGTTATCAGCGCTTTCTGTTTAGCGCTGATAAAGGGCAGCGCTGCCCTTGCCCTGTTTTGTAGTAGTGAAATGATAAAATAAATAATGTAAAAGATGCGGGTGTGACCATATAAGTTGATGACATCAACATGGAACTTGTTTGATTTAAGATATCATAATAAAGAGATTATATTACACGATAAGCGTTTGTAAAAAGGTTGGATGTCCTCCAATGGCCTGAAGGCCTTCATTTTTTATTGATTTTGATAATCCACCTTTCAAGGGGTGAGGTGGAACCCTTACAAGGCTCATAAGCGTAAGTATTACATGGCCCGTATGTCTTAGAATAAATAATATTTATTCGTGTTTAGTTGACCATCATGATTTAATCACAAGTTATTCGAAAGAATAAAGTAAGTTAAATAATAATAATAATACATATTTGTTTGCAAGGTTTGGAAAATATAATATTTTTTATGTTATATTTATCAACAAATAATATGGTGGTATTTATTTATTAAATAAATAGCCATTATTCAATGATCGGTAAATGTTGATGAGGGAAAGCTAACCGTGCTTAATGGTCCAATCGAAATTGATATAAATGATATTTATTTATATTTTTAAAGAGTTGTGCATGTCAAACGATTAATAATAATAATATTATTATTATTGGATATGTGGTCAACTAAGAATTATAAAGTTGGAAAGGGGTTTGTGTACAATTTACCAACCCTAATACTGTCGTAATAAATATATAATTATATCACTTTCCATGATTACTCTTTTTGTGCACAACAGATAGAAAGATACTCTCTCAAGGCCTAGAGAGAAATATAAATATCTAGAATATGTCTTCTCTTCTTCCTCTCTCAAACCATCGAGAAAACATCAAGAGTTCTTCCTCCTTTGAGAAGAATTCAACTACGATCAACCACAAACAACTTAAGCAATCATGATCGTTCGTGCTAGCATGCGGCGATTCTAGTGTGACATTCACAGACTGTAATGCACGTGTAGATCATCGTTAGAGGGATTCTGCACTTAGATCTTTTAGCACAATGATGGTATGATGATATCTAGTCAACCATATCTTAAGTGAAATCAAAATTACAAGTTGAAGAAATACTATATTTATTCATAAATTAATTATAAATTAAATGTGAAGATTCTCCTCCTAATTTTAACGTTTTCTCTAGTCAATTAATTTTTTGTTTTCATTGGAAGTGATGTTATTTAGTCATGTGAATTGATAATTATTTGTGAATTTAGACTAAAATTCAAGTTGTTCATGCCCACTAAGATGTTTTTGATGCCTCCAAACCTTCACTTCAATAGAAGTGTCAACCTAGTTCTCCAAGAAAGTGGTAAGGTTGTCCAGGATTTGCAAGGTTTTTGTAGTTTCTTTAGCTTCGGTTCTTGGTTTCAATCTCTTTTGTTACTTTGAAACTGCATTTTCTGGATTGAACCTTGTATTGCTTGTTGGAAATTGCATTTTCTGAAATTCATTCCTCTCATTATTCGAATCCCTTGGTTTTTTCAGCAGACATTCTAAAATCACCTGGGTGGGATGGGTCTGTTAAAATAATAATAAAAATAATTAGAATAATAATGATAACTGTGGGGGATACTCCCAAATTTGGGAGGATTCAGCGGTGGAGAGTTGTTTGGTCGGCAGCAGGTTTTTTGAGGGTGGCAACCAACCCTGCTGCAGGTCTTCTTTGGTGGACAACAGCCGGTGGAGGAATTCTCAAGGGTAGCTGAACTACCCACCAACCGGGAGAAAGATTGTTTTTCATTCCTCTATTTAAATGGGATTTGAATCCTATGAACCATGAAGTGGTGTAAGTTTTTAATCCTCCGACGAGAACCGGAGAGAAGTGAATAGAGAAACCTCATTTCTCCCGTGGATGTAGGTTTCAAAACTGAACCACGTTAAAAATTACGTTACTCCATTTTTCTTCTCTGTTTTTGTGTGTTTGTGGTACCATGCACCTCCGTTGCGCCCCAACAAGTGGTATCAGAGGCGAGTCAGAGCGAGCGGAATCGAGACGGCGAGGCGGAAACGAATTTTCCGATGACCGGAAAATTCAAAGTGGTCGGAATATTTTTCCGAGCCCAGATCTATGAAGAGGATGACGAGACGATTCCAACGGTGCAAGATCTTTTGGTGCAGCAGGGCATCATCAAACCGTTGATCGGAGAAAAGCCCAAGGTAACCAGTAAAGATGATTGGGAAGAGCACAAGATGCGGGTCGTCAGCACAATTTGACTGTGTCTGGAAAATGAGGTAAAGTACTCGGTGTTGGATGAGATCTCACCGAAGGAGATCCGAAAGAAGTTGGAGCAGCTATATATGGCAAAGTCACTCACCAACAAATTATTCTTGAAGAAGAAATTGTACCAGTTGTGCATGGATGATGGAACGAATTTGTTGGATCACACCAATGAATTCAACAAAATCCTGACGCAGTTATTGGGGCTCGGTGTGAAGGTTGGAGAGGAAGATAAAGCGCTTTTGATTTTATCATCCCTACCAAGCTCGTTTGATGAGCTTGTGATTGCATTGCTCGTGGGGAAAGAGACATTAAAGCTAGACGAAGTGATGACGTCACTTCCAAATTCGGAGGCATTCTGAAGACCTGTGATGCATTCAGGCGAGCAAATCATGGTGATGCGAGATGATCAACGTGGGAGGAGCCGACATCGGCAGTCAGGAAGTAAAGAATGGCGACCAAAATCCAGGGGGCGTGATCCTAACGAAATCACCTATTTCTGGTGCGAGAAAAAAGGTCACTATAAAAGTGATTATAAAGAGCGCAAACGGTACATTGCTGGGAAGAAGAAAGTTGAAGAGGAGGATGCAAACATCATAGAATTATCGGCAGATGATGGAATCTGTGTGACAACGGGAAGTTTGCACTCATATGAGAGAGTTGATCGGGGAGAAGTGCAGTGTCATTACTGCAAAATATACGGGCACATGAAGTGGGAATGCCGATTTCTAAGACGGGAGAACAAGCGGGCTCAAAATCTAAAGGAAGACGGATGAGTTTTGGATTTGGGGAGCTCGACACACATATGTACGATGAGAGGTACATTTGATACTTTTCAGCAGGTACAAGATTCAGTGAGACTTGGGGATGGGTCAACATGCGAGGTACGGGGAGTCAGGACGGTGAAATTGAAGACACCTGATGGAGGAGTTCGTAAACTGGCTGATGTGAAATTCGTTCCGAGGATGAGACGGAACTTGGTATCATTAAGTAGGCTCGATGCGAAAGGGTTCAAGATTTCCATAGCAGGTGGAGTATTGGAAGTCTCACGTGGGGATGCAACGATGCTTACTGGAAAGGAGTCCCAAGAGCTGTATCATTTTATGGGGACCGCAGTCAACCCGAGATCGATTAAAGAAAGTGGAAGTGCCACGACATTTGGTGTGAAGAAGCGTGTTCGATTTACTGATGAAGTTTTCGACACCTGCAAGGAGAATGCAGGTCAAGCTTCTACCTCAAATTGGTCGTTAGAGGGAGATTTGTGGGGGGCACTCCTAAATTTGGGAGGATTCAGCGGTGGTGAGTTGTTTGGTCGGCAGCAGGTTTTCTAAGGGTGACAACCAACCCTGCTGCAGGTCTTCTCTGGTGGACAACAGTCGGTGGAGGAATTATGAAGGGTAGCTGAACTACCTACCAACTGGGAGAAAGATTGTTTTTCAATCCTCTATTTAAATGGGATTTGAATCCTATGAACCATGGAGTGGTGTAAGTTTGTAATCCTCGGACAAAAACCGGAGATAAGTGAATAGAGAAACCTTGTTTATTCTGTAAATGTAGGTTTTAAAACCAAACCACGTTAAAGATTGTGTTATTCCATTTTTTGTCCTTAGTTTTTGTGTGTTTGCAGTGCCACGCACCTCAATTGGTCTCGAACAATAACAATGATTGAAGCCTTAGATAAAAAGCTTTCAATACACGTCTGCAACCGGCGGCAGTGGAATTAGAAAGCGACACGCTACCCAGCCCCCTCTATTTATTTATATCCATGCATTGCATATCCCCTCTCAGCTCACATCGCCATCGACGCTGGAATGAGCCCCGCCGTGAAACACGCCGCCGCCGGTGGCCAAATACCGCCGGAGAAACCCAAGTCCAACAAGTTCGCCTTCGCCTGCGCCATCCTCGCTTCCATGACCTCCATCCTCCTCGGCTATGGTGAGTTTCCGACCAGAATCCACCGTTTATCTTTCTCTATTTTGCCTTGATCTGGATTCCTCACTACCAGACATCGGGGTGATGAGCGGGGCGGCGCTATACATCAAGAAGGACCTAAAGATCAGCGACGTGCAGGTCGAGATACTGGTCGGCATCATCAACATTTACTCCCTCATCGGCTCCGCCGCAGCCGGGCGGACCTCCGACTGGATCGGCCGCCGCTACACCATCGTGCTCGCCGGCGCCATCTTCTTCACCGGGGCGCTCCTCATGGGCTTCGCGACGAACTATGCCTTCCTCATGGTGGGTCGGTTCGTGGCCGGCATCGGCGTCGGCTACGCCCTCATGATCGCCCCCGTCTACGCCGCCGAGGTCTCGCCGGCCTCCTCCCGGGGTTTCCTCACCTCCTTCCCCGAGGTGTTCATCAATGGCGGCGTGCTGCTGGGCTACATCTCCAACTACGCGTTCTCCAAGCTGTCGCTTCACCTGGGGTGGCGGTTCATGCTGGGCGTCGGCGCCTTCCCCTCGGTGGTGCTCGCCGCCGGCGTGCTGGCGATGCCGGAGTCCCCTCGCTGGCTGGTGATGCGGGGCCGGCTCGGCGACGCGGGGCGGGTTCTGGACCGGACGTCCGACTCCAAGGAGGAGTCGCGCCTCCGGCTGGCGGAGATCATGGTGGCCGCCGGCATCCCGGAGGGGTGCACGGAGGAGACCGTGGCGGTGTCGCGGCGGAACCAGGGGAGCGGGGTGTGGCGGGAGCTCCTCCTCCACCCAACCCCGCCCGTCCGCCGCATCCTCATCGCCGCCGTGGGCATCCACTTCTTCCAGCAGGCGTCCGGCATCGACGCGGTGGTGCTGTACAGCCCCCGGATCTTCGAGAAGGCGGGCATCCGGAGCGACACCAAGAAACTCCTCGCCACCATCGCCGTCGGCTTCACGAAGACGCTCTTCATCCTGGTGGCCACCTTCATGGTCGACCGCCTGGGCCGCCGCCCGCTCCTGCTCTGCAGCGTGGCCGGTATGATCGTGTCGCTGGCGGCGCTGGGGATGGGGCTCACCGTCATCGACCGGAGCACGGCGGGGGGCGCGGTCGAGTGGGCGGTGGCGCTGTGCATCGCCACCGTGCTGTCGTTCGTGGCCTTCTTCGCCATCGGGCTGGGGCCCATAACGTGGGTCTACAGCTCGGAGGTGTTCCCGCTGCGGCTGCGCGCGCAGGGCGCGAGCATTGGGGTGGCGGTGAACCGGCTGACCAGCGGCGTCCTCTCCATGACCTTCCTCTCCCTCTACAAGGCCGTCACCATCGGCGGCGCCTTCTTCCTGTTCGCCGGCGTTGCTACGGTGGCGTGGCTGTTCTTTTACAAATTTCTCCCCGAGACGCAGGGGCGCACGCTTGAGGATATGCAGGCCGTTTTTGGTAATTTGGAGGAGGAGAAGGGGCCGGACAATGCCGGTGGAGGTGGCCAGGTCCAGATGGGGAATAACAAGTAATTTCGTAGAAGACTATCGATATTATTGGGCATCGGGGCCGTTAGTATGACTATCGATATTATTGGGCTTTTTACCTTCAGCCCAACGTCGGCCCATGAGGCCTGGGACTGGGCGCTCCGAGCTATTGAAACGACGTGGCCTATGATAATGAAATTTGAGTGGACGGGAACTACGTACCGGAGATTAGTTTTTACCGGGACATGTAATGTAATTGAGCTGCCGGAATATTAATTTGCACTTTTTTATGCTTTATATATTTTAAAAATGTCACGGAATGGATGGGCAAAATCACTATTCGCACTTTTTTTGTGTTTTTAACAAATAAATATTTGTAGACTTAAAAATTCATATGATTCTTGTTTTCAAAAGCCACCAATCTTATCTTTTTATATTAATTAAAACCAGTTCAGATTGGTTAATAAAACTTGGAAAAAATTACATAATCTAAAAATGATTCATAAAAAAAGATAAAACCCTAAACTTTCTAGGGTTCATTGTCCTAGTGCATCACTTTGAGGTGTGTCAGTGTTCTTTGTCAAGAAGAATGATGGATCAATGCAGTTGTATATCGATTATCGAGAACTCAACAAAATCATCATAAAAAACAAGTATCTTCTTCCAAGGATTGATGACTTGTTTGATCAGTTGTGAGGAGCACATCACTTCTCAAAGTTGGATATCTGTTCTTGATATTGTCAGCTAAAGGTCAAGAAAGAAGATATTTAGAAGACTGCCTTCCAAACAAGGTATGGACCCTACAAGTTTCTCGTAAGGCCCTTCAGACTTACTAATGCCCCTGCAATTTTCATGAATTTGATGAATATAGTTTTTAGACATTACTTCGACAAATTTGTGGTAGTGTTTATCGATAATATTCACATCTCCTCCAAGAGCAAGAAGGAACATGAAGAACATCTAAGCCTTGTGTTGGCAACATTAAAGAATGATAAGTTGTATGCCAAGTTTAGCAATTGTGGCTTTTGGATGCAACAAGTCGCATTCTTGAGACACGTGATCACAAGTGAGGAATTTTTTTGTGAACCCTTCAAAATCAATGACAATTGAAGAATGTACCATACCCTCTAGTGTCACATAAATCTATAGTTTTCTTGAATTAGCTGAGTACTATTGACGTTTTGTGATAAATTTCTCACGATTGTCCAGACCGCTAACTAAGTTAACTAAGAAATGGGTAAAATATGTATGCACGGAAGAATATAAGGAAAGCTTCAAGGAGCTAAATAAGTGGTTGATCACTACACTTGTACACACAAATTTGGAGAAAGTTTTGTGATATATAGTGATGCTTCCAAGAAAGGTTTGAGTTGTGTACTCATGCAAAATGATAATGTGGTAGTGAACGCCTCACGACAGTTGAAGTTCCATGAGAAGAACTACCCGACACATGATTTGGAGCTAGAAGCTGTAATTTTAGCCTTGAAAATCTGGCGGCACTACCTCTATGGTGAGAAGTGTGACATATATACCGATCACAAGAGCCTAAAGTATACATTCACACAAAAAGGAACTCAACATGCATCAAAGGAGATGTTTAGAGCTAATCAAAGACTACAATTTCTCTATTCACTATCATCATGACAAGGCAAACAAGATAGCTGACACTCTAAGCAGAAAAAAATCTGTTACTCTATCCAGGTTGCAACTTGAGAAAGACCCTATCTTCATGGATATGCAAATGATGGATTTAGAAATCATAACGGCGGGGAATATATCATATCTTGCCCAAATGATTTCCCAACCATCTATCCAAGAGAAGATTAAGGAGGCACAAAGGGATGATCTGGAGTTAAAAAAGAAGGTGAGTGCAGTAAAGGAAGAGAAACTGCAAGAGTTCTATATCGATGATGATGGTGTGATTCAGTTTGGAACGATGCCTTGTATGCCTTCATCACCTGGGATAAAGAAGGAGCTATTAGGCAATGCACATAACTCAACATTCTCTATCCACCCCAGAAGTACCAAAATGTACCGTGATCTCCGAGAACACTTCTGGTGGGACAACATGAAGAAGGAGATTGCTCAGTATATCTCAAGGTGTTTGATATGTCATCAAGTTAAAGTCGAGGGACATAAGTCCAAAGGGATGATGCAACCATTGCCTATACCCATGTGGAAATGAAAGAATGTCACTATGGACTTTGTCACAGGTCCCCCGAAGACATCCAAAAGAAATAATGTTATATGGGTTGTGGTGGACCGACTCACCAAGACTACCCACTTTATCACTATTTAGAAAGATCTCACGCTTGAAAAACTTGCAAAGATATATGTGAAGACAACGGTGAGACTGCATGGAGTTCCACTCTCGATTGTCTCTGATCGTGATCCTAGGTTCACATCTAAACTCTCGAGGAGTTTTCAACATACTTTGAGTACTAAATTAAACTTAATCACGACCCATCACCCCCAAACTGATGACCAATCTAAAAGGACTATTCAGACGCTCAGAGACATGATAAGAGCATGCTCTTTAGAATTCAAAGGGATGTGATCAACATTTCCCATTGCTTGAGTTCTGATATAACAATAGATTCCACTCGAGTATTCAGATGACTCCATATTAAGCTCTGTATGGAAAGAGATGAAGAACTCCAACATACTGAGATGAAGTTGGCGAAAGAAAGCTACTTGGACCCGATCTTGTGCAAGAGATGACAGAGAAGGTTCAAGCCATTTAGTAATATATCAAAGATAACCAGAGTTATCAAAAGAGCTATACTGACAACCATTGAAGGGACTTGAAGTTCGACTGAATATAAATTCTTCCTTTGAATATCACCAAGGAAGAAAGTCATGCAGTTTGGAATGAAAGGGAAGCTAAGCCCAAGGTACATTGACCCCTTTGAAATCCTTGATCGCATAGGATCCGTGGCCTATCAGATTTCACTTTCACCGAATATGGCTCAATTTTATGATGTGTTCTACATATCACTCCTAAGGAAGTACATATCAGATCCGTCACATGTATTAAACTCAGAGGTAGTACAGTTGGAAGTTGATCACTCATATGAAGAGCATCCAACAAAGATTCTGGACTGGATAGATAAGGTTCTATGAAACAAGACAATCCACCTTGTTAGAGTGTTGTGGAGGAACCATAAGTATGAAGAAGTAACTTAGGAACTGGAGGAGACGATGATGGAGAAGTACCCTCACCTGTTTAGGTGAAATGGAATTTTGAGGCCGAAATTTCAAAAAGGGGGGAAGAATGTAACGACCCAAACTTTTATCAATGGAATTTCTCCCTTCTTATAGTAATGTCATATAGTTTAAAACTCATAAAATCACTTATATACCATAATAAAAACTTTATAAATGAAGAATTAATGAAATAATAAGTATTTCTAGAAGTTAAGGAACCAATACTGATGAGATAGTAACTTGACCTTATGAATAGTAATACGACCCTTATGAATAGTAAATTGGCCAAATGAATAGTAACATCACCCATGAAAGTGTAAATAATATTTAAACATCTTATAAATTAAAGTATGGGATAATTATGTCATAGTCTAAAGAAACAAATTTTTTAAAAATTATTAATTTAGTGTTGGTATTTTTATAAGTCATAAATATAATGCCAACGAGCTTTTACCCAAGTGGTACAAGCTCTTACTCGGCATCCAAAAGACTCAGGATCGAATCCGAGCAGGGAAAAATTTATAGGGTACTATAGTATCACGGTAGCAGGGCACTGTAGCAGTGACAGACTGTAGCAGTGGCGACACTGTAGCGGCGGAGACACTGTAGCAGGAACTGTAGTGGCAGCGGTACTGTAGCATCCAGGGTACTGTAGAAGTACTATTCACCGAAGGGTCCTTTAGGCCAAAAAATGGGATTTCAAGCCTAGTATTCAGGCCACTTGTTCTTGGGCCTTCAGGCTATGTAATGAGTCTCCCTCTACCCAGTCAAAAAGATGTCTTTTCATTAATAATAAAATGAGGTTTCAGCCCCAACCTTAAAAAAAGTCATAAATATAAAATT
Source organism: Viscum album (assembly GCA_963277665.1). Classification (NCBI taxonomy): domain Eukaryota; kingdom Viridiplantae; phylum Streptophyta; class Magnoliopsida; order Santalales; family Viscaceae; genus Viscum; species Viscum album. Next base: position 1,451,507,696 of record OY728129.1, read on the forward strand.
AAAAATTTATGATTAATTTAATAATTTAAAAGAAAGTTTATTTTCATAAAATATATTCATAAATTAATATTCGGATGTCTTATGATTTTAAGATAATTTTATTAGACCTTAATTAAATTTTCAAAGAGTTATAAAATCAGTTATAATTTTAAAATCTAGATTTTCCAAGTAAATGATGATTTTAATTAAAAATTAAATTAATAATATTTAGAAAATAATTTTCATAAAATGGAGTTTATTTTTGAATTCTACATGTCAAAAAATGGTTAGGGTGATTTTTTTTGGGATTTTTCTAAAATACTTGAATTTTTGATGAATAGTAAAATATGATAATTTACAATAAAAGCTAAATACATGAATTATGGAGTCATATATGATGTAAGGATTATGTAAGACCAAAATATCAAACTATCCTTCATTATTTTAATATATTTAGTGATAATTATTAAACTATTCATAGTCTTGAGCCAAAATAATAAACTAATGAATATAATAATGAGAAAACACTCATCTCCTCCACTATAAATACCAACCCTCACCCCTCTTCTCCTCACACCTCTCAATTTTTTTAACTTACCTAAATTCTACCCAATAATATTCCCTAGCCCCTCCCTCACATCCAAGAGTTCTTGTTCTCATCAAAAGACCAAGCCTAGTTGCCTTGAGAAGGATTTTAAGAAGAGAATTCAAGAGGTAAATCCTCTCTCTTTTTCTTTTAATTTCTTTTCAATTTCATTTATTTTCTTATTATTTCCTCACCTACCTTTATCCAAATGTAATGATAAATATACTTTAATTCTATCATGTTAATGGAAGATCTATCATTAAACACCTCCCTCCCTCTCTCTTTTATTCTAAAAATGAAATTGTCGCCCGTGATGTGTCAATTTACCGACATCGTGGATGATGCACTTTTATTTTTCATTAATGCCTTCAATGATGTTAATAAAACCATTATAATGGATGAAAAATATTTTAAAGTGCATGTTATAACCCTTTTTATGTTCTAGAAATGACTTATACACATAATACTGAATGACAAAACAAAACGAGTTTGTTGTGATCGAAAAACCGCCAAAATTAACCTAAAACGACCATCATTAACATTTATCTAATGATTCAACATCATAACATATAAAAAAAATTCTTTATAAGAACATTTAAACTTATTAAATAACATTAATAACATATGATAAAAATTCTGTATATTTATCTTCATTTTAAACGAACTTCCTTTCATGAATACAAGTAAACCGATCATGAAAATCAAGAAAACAAATACTCCCAAACGATGCAATTAAACTCTATAGCTCATAAAAAATACCATAAATTAACTTAATAAAAACATAATTAATCAAATTAATGTATAAAATATTTTATATTTGTAATTAATGAATTTAATGTGATTATACAAGATATTAACGTGAAGGAAGCATTCGAACACAAGGTAAGGGAAATTCTCATACCCAACTCTCTTTCTCTAGGATTTCACTCTTTCACCCCATTTTCAGTATGGATATTACTTAAATATCATTTATTCATAATTATATTAAATTTTATGGGATATAAATGTTTTCTACTCAAGTTTATGGTAGACACAATGTTTTCCAAAAAAACAATTCTTTTAAAAAAACACACCTTTTACTTCTCGAGATTGTTTCTTCTTCACTCAAGGTGGATGATTCCTATATCAAGTATGTAATTCCCATTTTAATTTGGGAACCCAAAGTTTATAAATGTATAATTTATGAAATTAAAATCATTCTTTTCCATAGGTTATTTTATGTCCAAGATTGATATATGGTCTATGTGGCATGCATGATAATTTAAATGTTATGATGTGACGGGTGCACCCAGAATTATATAGCATAATGTAAATGTTATGATGTGATGGGTGCACTCAGAATTATATATATATATATTAAATTCATATGGTAATGTTATGAAGCTCATAAGACAAAGTGAAATATGTGTGAACATGATGCTAGCTTTGTTCACAACTATGTGTGGTAGTTGACCACTAAGACATGATGTTTCATTTTTATGCATTGACACATTCCAAGCCTTATCTTAATGATTCCTATCATGATTATGATACCATGATTATGTTATGATGATGATTCTATATTTATACTCACCCAAAATTACATTATTTCATGTTCTTATCTATCCTCTTATCAGGATTTTAGCTCACCCATTTCTTTGATGTATATCCTCAGGTGATTACATGTACTAAGGAGAATTCAAGGGCCAATAAGAAGCTAGAGAAGAAGGAATTAAATAATTTTTTATGTTTTATTTTGTAAATTTATGTATGGTACTAATTTTTCCAAAACACTAAACCTTTGGATCCTCATTATGTCATGATTTTATGTTATTTATCTTTAAAATGATGCAATAGTAATATAAGAAAAAGTAGGGCCGCTGTAGTTCCAGTCCTTGAGATATTACCTCTAGGTGGGAAGAGAGAAGTTCCACCACCCATCGAGTAGTGAGCAGATCTATCTCTAGTAGTTGTGTTTAGTGAATAACTTTATGTTGTGTATCCAATTGTTCTAGCTTGCTAAAATTTCAATGCATGCAGACTTAATGTGTTGTGTGAGTTTCAGTGATAAATAATTCTTGTATTTTATAGTGGCCCAGATCCTTAGGTAGTAGAGGATTGACTAGAGTCAGTGAGACACATCTTTCAACTTGTACAAACCCCTTCCAATCAGATGGTGTCACTCAAGGATAGCCTTCTTCATGGAGTTGTGGGAAGTTGGTGAAGTCTTGATACCCAGATGCATGATGAGATTAAACTCACTTGGATAGAGTTTGAGAATTTTTACTATGATGATTACTACCCATAAACCTTACAATCAGTCCATGTTCAAGAGCTATTGAAGATATAATAGGGTGGAACGACTATGGTAGAGTACACATTGAGATTCACTAAACTTATACATTACTTCTTATATATGATTTGAGATAGCTACTTCCCCATGTGAAAGTTGGATTAGGGATTTCATAGAAGTATTTAGACCAACATGATTTCTCTTTGCATCCCAAATTATGATGGAGTTATAGAGTGGTCCCTGGTTATGGAACTACTAAAAAATAGGGCTTTAACAACACTAAAAATGGCCTTTATCAGTGCTAGAGAAGCACTGAATACCAAAGAGAGATTAAAAGCCTTAATATTTTACCAGTGCTAAAAAATGCTAATAAAGGGGTCCTTTATCAGTGCTAAAAAAAGAGTTGATAAAGGGACCCTTTATCAGTGCTTCTATAAGTTTTGATAAAGGAAAACATTTATCAGTGATTTTATTTAGCGTTGATAAAGTTGACTTTTATCGGTTCTTCTAAAAGTGTTAATAAAGAGTCATGCTGCAGCGTGCTATAAGAGCACACTACAACACCATTGCAGTGTGCTGTAATAGCACCCCACACCACCAAAAACACCATGAATTCCACAAAAATAAAGTACCACTATATAATTTAAATGAAATAAAATTTACAACTGAAATACAAGGGGAAAAAATATATTATAGACATTTCAAACATTGTTTTATACAATTATATAAGTACATATTATTACATATATTCAAAAACATCAATGTTCCTTTGTATTTTGATCCTAACCCCTACTCGAGTAAAACATGCACCTGTATAAGTAAAAAATTCTTATGTTAGAAATTTTATAAAAGCAAATTTTGAATCTAAACTTTGACTCATACCAGGAACACTATGTATCGAATTGAGTTGTAGTTGATTCTTGCACGTCACACCATTTCTTGTTCATATTCAAGCATTATCTCTAGAAATATTAAATAAATAATTATAAGATAAAAATGATAATGAAATTAATTAATTAATATCATATATAATGATGAGAAAACAATCTAGGCTCATTTTCTCAGTTTTGGCGATGTGATGTGTGTTTTAAACTAAAATGAAACTTATATATTGAAAAGATGAACTTTGAGTCATACCGGTCACACTGTGTGTCTAATTGAAATGAGAATAATTCTTACATTTCTCAAATGACTTATAGATCATTTTCTTAAAGTATCAAAATAATCAGAATGTGTTTTCCTTGTTTTGAGTACGTTACTTGTCTTTTTTTTACTAAAATGTCATTTTAAACCGGAAACATGAACTTTGACTCATATCAATCACATAACGTGTCAGTTTGAAATGAGAACAATTCCTACACATCAAAAATGACTTATTAATCAATTTCCTAAATTATAAATACAATCTGGGTGTGTTTTCTTAGTTTTCAGTGAGTGACACTTTTGGAACTAAAATGTTGATTTTAAACTGATAACAGATACATTGATTCATACCGGTCACACCATGCATTTTATTGAGGTACGAATAATTTCTACATATCAAAAATGAATTATGGATCGTTTTCCTAAAGTATCAAAGTAATCTAAATGCTTTTTCTCAATTTTGAGTAGGTCAGTTGTCCTTTTTAGTAAAATTGATGTTAATTTTAAATAAAAAGACACACTTAGAGTCATACCGGTCACACCGTGCATCAGATTGAGGTTTATACAATTCATACATGTTCCAAATTACTTATGTATTGTTTTAGTAAATTATAAAAATAAATTTAATGCATTTGATCAGTTTTGAGTATGTCAATTGTCTTTTTTACTAAAATATCAATTTAAACTGGAAACACGTACTTTGACTCATATTGATCACATCATGTATCAGTTTGATGTAAGAATAATACCTACATATAAAAAATGATTCATGAATATATTTCATAAATCATCAAGAAAATATGAGTGTGTTTTCTCAGTTTTCAGTGAGTGACACTTTTTGAACTAAAATGTTGTTTTTAAACTGATAACAGATGCTTTGAGTCATACTGGTCAAAACATGCATTTTATTGAGGTGAATTTGATTCCTACACATCCCAAATGACTTATGTATCATTTTACTAAAGTATAAAAACAATCAAAATGATTTTTCTTGGTTTTGAGTAGGTTAGTTATTCTTTTTACTAAAATTGATGTCAATTTTAAATAAAAAGATGCACCTGGAGTCATACCGATCACACTATGCGTTGGATTGAGGTGAGGATGAATCCAATATATCTAAAATGAATTATTTATCATTTTATAAAATTATCAAAATAATATTATTTTATTTCCTCAATTTCTAGAACATAACTTGTCTTTTTTATTAAAATGCCATTTTAAACTTGAAACACGCACTTTGACTCATATAAATCAAATCGTGTGTCGATTTTATGTGAGAATAATTCCTACACATCAAAAATGATTTATGAATATATTTACTAAATTAGCAAGAAAATCTGAGTGCGTTTTCTCAATTTTTAGTGAGTGACACTTTTCGAACTAAAATGATGTTTTTAAAATGATAAAGGACACTTTGAGTCATATCGGTCACACCGTGCATCATATTGAAGATCATTTGATTCCTACACATATCAAATGAATTATGGATAATTTTCATAAAGTATCATAATAATAAAAGTTATTTTTCTTAGTTTTGAGTAGGTTATTTTTCCTTTTTACTAAATTGATGTCAATTTTAAATAAAAAGACGCACTTGGTGTCATACCGGTCACAATGTTCATTAGATTGAGGTGCGGCTAATTCATAAATGTCTCAAGTGAATTATGGAAAATTTTACTAAAGTATAAAAATAACCTGAATGCATTTTTTTTGGTTTTGATTATGTCACTTGTCTTTTTTACTAAAGTTTCATTTTAAACTGGAAACACACAATTTGACCCTTATCATTCACATCATGTGTCAGTTTGGTGTGGGACCAATTACTACACACCAAAAATGACTTATGAATAAATTTCCTAAATTATCAATATAATCTGAGTACATTTGCTCAGTTTTCCACGAGTGACACTTTTTGAACTAAAATGTTGATTTTAAATTGAAGACAGACACATTGAGTCATACTGGGCACATCATGTATCAGATTGAGGCGTGTCTGATTATTATACATAAAAATGACTTATGGATCATTTTACTAAATTATAAAATCAATATGGATGTTTTTGGTTAGTTTTGAGTTGGTCACTTTTCCTTTTAACCAAAATTGATGTTAATTTTAAATAAAAAGATTCACTTGGAGTCATACCAATCACATCGTGCGTCATATTGAGACAAAAATGACTCATACACATCCCAAATGACTTATGTATCATTATATTAAAGTATAAAAACAATCGGAATATGTTTTCTTGGTTTGAGTATGCCAGTTGTTTTTTTTACTAAAGTTAATGTCATTTTTAAATAAAAAGAAGCACTTAGAGTCATATCGATCACACTGTGTGTTATATTGAGGTGCGACTGATTCCTAAACATCCCAAAGTCTCAAAAAAATCATTAATTCCAATGTTACCATGATTTCCATTTCCTTTCGTTGTCTAACTTCCAACACTTCATATTGACTTGATGTTCTTAGCTGAAAAAACTTTCTCACTGTTGAAAGCCAGAATAGTAGAGGAAGCTCATATGCCCATTATATCACGAGAAATCACTATAATGGGAACATGATATTCTTATATTATTCTATATTTCGACAACGAGAAATGTTTTTCAGCTAAGAACATCAAGTCAATATGCAGTATTGGCAGTTCGACAAAGAAAGACAATGGAAATCAGGGTAACATTGGCAGTTAGGAATATTTTATCTCTTATGTGGATTGTTTCAGATAGTTGAAAAAAATATGACTTCCAAATAGATATGTGAAAAACTAAATAATTATTAGATAAAAATGATAAGGAAATAATCCACCTATATAAGAAAACAATTCTTATGCGAGTAATACTAAAAAGAAATAAATTAAACATAAATATGAAATGATACATTAATTCTATGGACAATAGTTTTACTATGAAAACATTAATATCAACTCTATGATTGAGCAATGTAGGGAACTTAAAGAAAATTGATAAATTCCAACACTGTAGGGATGAAAAGTTTTTGAGGAAGAAGAAGTCTGTTGAAGTTTTGGTGCTTAAAGGCATGAAAGATAGACACACCACCCCAACTCGAACAAAATAATCCACCTGTATAAGAAAACAATTCTTATGTGAGTAATACTAAAAATAAATAAATTAAACATAAATATGAAATAATACATTAATTCTGTGGAAAATTATTTTACTATGAAAACATCAAGATTACCTATGTGATTGAGTAGTGTAGGGAACTTGAAGGAAAGTGATAAATTCCAACACTACAGGGGTGAAAAGGTTTTGAGTGAGAAGAATTCTATGGAAGTTTTGGTATAAAAAGGCATGAAATATGGATAGAACACCCCAACTCGAATAAAAGAATCCACTTATATAAGAAAACAATTCTTATGTGAGTAATACTAAAAATAAATACATTAAACATAAATATGAAAAAAATACATTAATTCTATGAAAAATGATTTTATTGTGAAAACATCAAAACTACCTCTATGATTGAGTAGATGCAACATCATTTATTTCCCTTTAAAGGTAGTGGAGGGAACTTGAAGGAAAGTGATAAATGAAACACTACAGGGGTGAAAAGGTTTTAAGGGAGAATAAGTCTGTGGAAGTTTTGGTGAAAAAAGGCATGAAATATGGACATAAATTTTCTAAAATAAATGAATTCGGTAAGGAATAATGAAAATTAAATCAATGTTTCATTATACAATTTTCAGTAAAATAGAGAAAATCTATCGTAACATTACCTTTACATCTTCTCAAAGGGTTTCCTTCATTATAGTTTATTCTTCTGAGGGACTTGTAACAACATCATGTGCAGAAGACATTGTCTGCATGAGTAGTCAAACATTTCATTTGGATTATGTTAATGCCGTAGAGAACATATACTATTATGAGAAAAAACATAATATATTAAAAACAATGACAATGTTGTGATAGCGTATCATTTAAGAGACCAAGTAGTTTTATAAAGATGGTGTCACTCTATCTTCTGTCAGCTTTCAACTTATATAACTTCAATATAGATGACAATGTTTTGTATTTAGTAAAACCAGTATAAAATGGTCTCTTAGAACCACTATTTAACTTCTCAAACATCTTTTTACAATCTAGAATGTCATCTTCAATTTCCATTTCCATTTCTTCCTTATTATCTCCATTATCATTTACACTGATATTCGTATCAAATGATTTATAAACCATAATATCATCCCAATATGTGTGAACATTCAGTTTTTCCCCATGTTTAGAACAACATTTATAGCTATGAACTATTATGTGACATATAAAATGATCTTCAAACTCTTCTAGACTAATTTTTATTTAATAAAAACAATGTAAACATGGGGAACAGATTTGAGAAGGGTCGTATGAATGATCTATTTTAAATATGATGAACTCTTTAACTCCATCTTCATACTCTTTTATCAAATGATTAGAATGCATCCATTTTTAATTCATATCCATCCTATTAGGTTCATAAAATATTCATTTTTCACAATCAATAAATAAATGAACATAATATATTTATTATCAAAGGTGACAGTTATAGATAATTCTAATAAGGGAAACACAACATTTAATTGTTTCAAAGATTTTGATTATGATTTGAAGAAAATGAGTAATTGAATTTAAGAAAAGAATTACTCCACTATGGTAGGCGTTATCCTCTATATTCATCCAAAGGTGAATGTTATAGGCAAATTTTATCCTCATTATCTCATCTTATGAATAGTTATCATTGCATTTTTTGTGGACATGCACCTATGTGTAACACCCCGCCCCTACCTCATTGTCTTGAGGAGTAAGTGAGGGCTACTTGGACTTAAGCGACGTTCCCAAGACACCAAAGGCTGGAAATAAATGCCGAGTGCTTCAAGATCAAGTTGGGGAATGATTTTCCCCTAAGACAAAACCAACCAAACCATCCACTAACAGCCACTATATGATGCATGTCAATTAAACATTCAAACATATATTCTCAAAGGACAACCAAGTTGTTCCAAAATACATCCCAAAACCAATAAAATTAGACATTTCCACACAACATCAGAGTATACTACGGAAACTAAACAACCAAACACCACACAAGCCATGATGCCACCACAGCTCCACACCAAGCTCTATGCTCCAAGCTCCACCAAGGGATCACAAAACTCCACTAAAGGAGGGTGATGCCTTACCTTTTCCCACGTCACGATACACAACATCTGCAAAGACACCAACGTGCCAAAGCAGGGGGTGAGTACTAAAACTCAGTAGGTTTTCCCCAAATGACTTCCCTACACATGCCACTAGGATAAAACCATTAGTACATTTATATAAAGCAGTTTATATAAAATAATCACAAGTGGTACCATTACCATAATCCAACCACACCCTTACCAAGCCATTTAACCCAAACCAAACCAAAAAGGGAAAGTCAAACAAACAAGCCACAAACCATTCCAATATTTACACATTAGCACAACAATTCTATCTTGCAAAGAAATGCACAACAAAACAACCAAACGGTGGAGCTTCCATCCAACCCGTTCACCCATTAAAAAATAGTGGATCTTACCATACACTTATCCTTTGATGGTGGCCCTTCCATCCAATATCCATCCCCTTTTTATAGTGGTACTTCTCACCACTTCCACGCGACAGTCAAAACAAGCCAATGCCAAGCATATAACCCACCAAGGTCACAACCACATGTAATCAACCAATTCCATTGCATATTAATCTACTTTAATAAATCACCCATTTATTGAAAACCATTTTCCATTCCAAACAACATTTCAATAAAACAAACCTTTTATTGAAAACCATTTCCATCCATCATTTTCACAAATCAACCATAGCATCCCATTTTAAAATCTCAATTTTAAAATCCACAAGAATAACATTTCACCATAAAACCCCTTTTTTCCCAAAAATACCCAAATGGATTTCCAACCAATTTCATATACAAATAAAAATTAATTTCACGAACAAAAAATTAATTGTAACCAAAAAAATTAGCTCTAACTAAGTGGAGTCAAGAGAGAAGCCACCTACCTTTAGGGTTCCTGAGAAATCGACCCACAGGCAACCACACCTCAAATCCGGAGAACGCACCACCAAAACCTCTCTAGATCCCTTTACCTAGCATTAACAAGCCTTAAAATCATCATCCAAGGAAAACAAAACCATAGATCTACACAAAACAAGTGTAGATCTAGAAAACCAAGAAAGACAGGGATGTAGATCTAGAGGAAAACACAAGGAAACCAAGAGGAGAAACTTACCCGGGAGAAACCACCTTCAATCTGCCAAGAAACCTCTTCAAAACGCTTCCAAATTGAATGGGAGATCCCCTCCAGCCCTTGAGAACCAAAAATCCTGAGTGAGCTTTGATTGGGTTGAAATTTGGAGAGAAATGAGGCAAGATCGAGTGAGACCGGGTTTTAAAACCCTATTTTTAAGTGGCCGCACAGTTAGCCCGCACGGTTTGGAAAACCGTGCGCTAACCGTGCACACGCTACTGCCTCGAGAGCTAGGGTCCGCACGGTTTCCTTGCACAATTTGGAAAACCGTGCATAGGCTGTGTGAATCCTACTGTCTCCCCCCTACACGGTTTCCTAGAGAATCCGCACGGTTTCCACTAACTGTGCTCAAACCGTGCACCCATAGAAAAGCCTCCAAACTCATCCAAAACCATTCCAAACTCTCCCAACATCTTCCCAACTCATCTCATGAACTTTAAACACATAAAAATACATAAAAAAGGCCACATACCTCAAACCGGGGGTACTATATTCTCCCCACTATTAGAATTTTCGTCCTCAGAAAGTAGTGAACCCGCCCTTTACCGAAAGAGCTTGGTCCACTGCTCAACCATTTCTTTCTCCCGCTCCCAAGTCTCCTCTTGAATATGACCATGTTTCCATAAAACATGAACTAAACTGATTCTTTTACCACACAAGACTTTTTCTTGCCTATCCACAGCCCGCACTGGCTCATGCACCAATGAAGAATCCGGTTCTAGCTCAACATGATCCCATCGAATCACATGGTCACGATCCGGATGATACTTTTTCAACTACGACACATGAAACACATTGTGCACTACACTGAACCTAGGTGGAAAATCCAAACGATAAGCCACCTCACCAACCTGTTCAATAATCTCAAAAGGTCCAATATACCTCGGAGATAACTTTCCCTGCTTCCCAAACCAACGATGTCCCAACCTAGGAGAGATCCTCAAGAAAACATGATCACTCACCTCGAACGACAACGACCATCGAAGATGATCCGTATACGATTTATGATGACTCTGAGCCATCTCCATTCTCTTTCTGACCAGCTTGATCTTATTCATAGTCTCTTGGACAAGGCTCAGTCCAACCATCAAGGACTCACCCTTTTCCACCCAACATAGTGGATAATGACATGGCCGACCACACAATGCTTCAAACAGAGCCATTTGTATGGATGCTTGATAACTGTTATTGTATGAGAACTCAACCAACGACAAGTGATCCTCCCACGAGCCCCCAAAATCCATAACACAAGCCCACAAGATATCCTCCAGAGTTTGTATCGTCCTCTTGTATTGACCATCTGTCTGAGGGTGATACGCCGTACTCATCGTTAACTGTGTCCCAAGGGCTTGCTGCAAGGATTTCTAGAAACTAGATGTAAACCTCAGATCTCTATCCGATACAATCAAAAATGGAACACCATGTCTCTTTACCACCTCCAGGATGTAGATTTTGGACAGATCCTCCACCATATGAGATTCACGAATTGGAATGAAATGGGACGACTTCGTTAGCCGATCCGATATCACCCAAATGGCATCGTGCTTTCTGACCATTCTTGGGAGACCTGTAACAAAATCCATCGCTATCTGTTCCCACTTCCAAACAGGGATTGGTAAAGACTGCACCATTCCTTCTGGCCTCTGATGCTCTGCCTTGACCTGCTAACAAGTCAAGCATCTCGAAACAAACTCAGCCACTCTTCTTTTCATACCAGCCCACTAGAACTGCGCTTTCAACACTTTATACATTTTCTAAATTCCAGGATTAAAAGCCCACCTGGAATGATGATATGCCCTGAGAAGATCCTCCTGACAAGAAACTGTTACAACCATCCAATTACAAAAACACAAAACTGAATCTCCATTCAGTTGCCAACCCTCAATGGTCTCCCCACCATTGAGTCTCGACCCCATGGTCACACACTCAGAATCAGATATCTGTGCCTCTCTAATAAGGAAAACCAAGTCAGGAATCAACAAAACCGGAAAGAAGACCACTCTATCACCCTGGTCCTCATATTCCAACCACATGTCATCTATAACTGACATCAATTGCCACTGGTCCGAAGCCTGCTTTACCACCTGAGCATATGATTTTCTACTTAATGCATCCGCCACCGAATTTCCCTTACTCGGTGTGTACATCAAGTCAAAATCAAACATATGGAGATATTCCATCCATCTCCTTTTCCTCAAGTTAAAATCCCTTTGTGAGAAAATGTGTTTCAAGCTCTTATGATCTGTATATGCCTTGAATTTCTCACTGAAGAGATAATGATGCCACACTTTCAAAGCATGGACCACTACTGCCAACTCCAAATCATTAGTTGGGTAGTTCTTCTCATGCACTCTCAACTACCGTGAGCCATACATAACCACATGATTCCCTTGCATGAGAACGCACCCCAACCATAATCCCGATGCATCATAATACACCACGTACCCTTTTCCTGGTTTTGGAAAAACCAAGATTGGTGCTGATGTAAGGTGATCCTTTAGCTCTTCGAAATCCTGCTGACACTGTTAATTCCATTGGAATGGAACATTCTTTCTTGTCAAAGCCGTCATCGGCGAAGCCAAACGTGAAAAATCACGAACAAAATGCTAATAATACCCAGCTAGACCAAGAAAACTCCATATCTCAAACACATTCTTTGGAGGTTTCCACGAGATAACAGCCTCTATCTTTTCCGGATCCACTGAAACACCCCTTTCAGAAATCACATGGCCAAGAAAATGAACTTCCTGTATCCAAAAGTCACACTTTGACAATTTGGCATACAACCGATGATCCCTCAAGATCCCCAACATTGTCGCTAAGTGCTACTCATGCTCCACCCTTGTCTTTGAATACACCAGAATATCATCTATAAACACCACCACAAACGAATCTAGATATCTCTAAAATATATGATTCATCAATTCCATAAACACCGCTAGCGTATTCGTTAGACCAAAGGGAATAACCACATATTCATAATGGCTATATCTACTTCAGAAAGATGTTTTAGGAATATCGTCCTTCCTCACTCGCAATTGATGATATACCGACCTCAGGTCGATCTTGGAGAACCATTGGGCTCCCCTCAACTGATTGAACAAATCATCAATTCGTGGAAGTGGATATCTATTCTTTATCGTAACTTGGTTAAGTCTACTATAATCAACACAAAGCCTCAAAGTTCCATCTTCCTTTTTCACAAACAACATCGGCGCTTCCCACAGAGACGTGCTAGGCCAGATAAACCCTTTGTTTTCTAACTCTTCCAATTGGACTTTCAATTCCTGCAATTCAGCTGGTGCCATCCGATAAGATGGAAGTGAGATAGGAATGGTCCCCGGAAGGAGATAAATCATAAAATCCACTTCTCTTAAAGGAGGTAACCCAGAGAATTATTTAGGAAAAACATCCATGAACTAATCCACCACTACTAGAAGAACACTCTGTTCAACACCGTCTACCGATTTTAACGACAACACCGCCAACTGATACGATAACGTTCCTACTGCTGGTGCTAACAAACCCGTTGCACCCTACATTTCATGCTTCTCTCCTCTAAAGAGATGTCTAACACCATTGTGTGTCGTAAAATACACTATCCACGCATCGTAGTCGATGTGGGCCTTAAAATCCACCAGACAATCCATTCCCAGGATTACATCATACCCATCCATCTCAAGCATTGAGATATTCCACACTAGATCAACATTGCCCACAACGATACAACATTATTTACACAAGAAGGTTCGAAACTCTCTTCGACCCAGAGGAGTTTGAAGTTTTAAAACCGAGGGAATCATTTCTACCCTTAAACCCAGCAAATCAACCAGACGTGCAGAAATAAAAGAGTGTGAAGCACCCATATCAAATAGCACTTGCATTAAGGTAGAATTTAAAAGAATATTACCTCGCACCATGTATGGTCCTGACTGATCATCCACCACAACCTGCTCATCTCCGAACAATGGCTTTTTCGCCACACTCTGCTCTTTATTGCTTTGCTGAGATGTCGTGGTATTCTGAGAATCACCATAACCCACTTTACTCTACTGACGAGGGGTGTGCTTCTGTCCCCGTACCGTCGAAGCATACGACGTCTGCGATCCCTGAGGAGTGTCACACACACCCAAACTTGGATCATTCCAAAAATAACACTGAAGATGCCCCATCTGCTTACAATTATGACATGATCGAGGTTGTGCCATACAATCCCACTTGATGTGGCTCGTAAAACCACACTGAAAACATCCCGGATTTCTTTGGGGCTTCGGAGGAAGATTTACCGATCCTTCCGTCGGATTATATTCCATATTCCCAACCTGGGAATAAGTTCCCCTCCTTTTATTGAACCCAGCATTAGATTTCACACTATTCCCCATGGGTACCACCATGCTTCCTCCGCCCGGAGCCCCCAACAAATCCCGCTCAGCCACCGAGGCTCTATTTACCATCTCTGTGTAATCATCTATACACAATACTGCTATCTTTGAATGGATTTCTTGCCTTAACCCCGCTTCAAAGATCCTTTCCTTCAACGATGTGCTACCCTCCACCTCGGGTGAAAACCTCACTAAGTTCATAAACTTAGATGCATACTCCATCACGAACATATACTCTTTCTTCAAACTGAAGAAATCAGTCGTACGCTGAATTCTGAACGTATGTGGGTAGAATTGTTTATTAAACAATTCCTCAAAGTGTTCCCACATCATACCCTAGTCAGTCCCAGCTTGTAAAACTAACTCCCACCACTGAAGGGCAAGATCTTCCAACATATACTTTTCCAACTTCACTTTTAACTCTTCCAGTATTCCCAAGAACTCGAAGATCTTGTTCATTATATTCAACCATGCTTCTGCCCTCTCTGGATCTGAATCACCCCTGAAGATGGGTGGATTCTTCTTTCGAAACTGAACCACATGATCCACATGCATTGTTTCATCCATTTTATTTCCACTTTCCACAGCTTGGAAAGCTTGCACTATGCTTTGCACTAGCTACTGGTTCACCTGAGGCTCAGGTGCTACCACATTCTCAGCAGCCTCCTCCAGTTGGTCTCTACGACACCTACCTGGTTCCATTCTATAAACAGAAAACAAACAACCATGAGTCTCACTTCCGTAGACATCACGAAATCCCATTTCAAATCACATCACACAACACTATCCCAACAAGGCTTTCCACAAGTTCACATTTTCCATGTTTCACCATTTTGAAAACCAAACCATTTTCAAAATACCAATTTATTCACATCACAATTTCACACATTCATATCACATCATAAATCCTTATATCTCAATGAAATATGCATCCTAGTGGGAAGTCATTTCTACCATGCTTGTCATGATCATCTCATTGGCTACACCCACGACAATGAGATATCCAATGCCTATAAGTGTCTCCAAAACACTTATGTACCCAACTCCCTGGTAACTTGAATTTAAGTATAAAAGGGTTAGCTACTTCCTTTTATACTATACATTCCAAGTTCTGACAACCCTACGCCTTGCTACCATCCCGACTCAAGGAATATACCACAACGAATGTCAACACCAAATCCGAGAATCAACTCCAAAGGACCGAACAAGATGATACCACTTGTAACACCCCACCCCTACCTCATTGGCTTAAGGAGGCGGTGAGGGATACTTGGCCTTAAGCGATATTCCCAAGACGCCAAAGGCTAGCAATAAATGCCGAGGGCTTCAAGATTAAGTTGGGGAATGATTTTCCCTTAAGACAAAACCAACCAAACCATCCACTAATAGCCACTATATGATGAATGTCAGTTAAACATTCAAACATGTATTCTCAAAGGATAACCAAGTTGTTCCACAATACATCCCAAAACCAATAAAACTAGACATGTCCACACAACATCAGAGTACACTGCAGAAACTAAACAACCAAACACCACACAAGCCATGACGCCACCACAGCTCCACACCAAGCTCCACGCTCCAAGATCCACCAAGGGATCAAAAAGCTCCACTAAAGGAGGGTGATGCCTTAACTTTTCCCACGTCATGAAACACAACATCTACAAAGACACCAACATGCCAAAGTAGGGGGAGAGTACTAAAACTCAGTATGTTTTCCCCAAATGACTTCCTTACACATGCCACTAGGATAAAACCGTTAGTAAATTTATATAAAACAGTTTATATAAAATAATCACAAGTGCTACCATTACCATAATCCAACCACACCCTTACCAAGCCATTTCACCCAAACCAAACCACCAAGGGAAATCCAAACAAACAAGCCACAAACCATTCCAATATTTACACATTAGCACAACAATTCCATCTTGAAAATCAATGCTCAACAAAACAACCAAACAATGGAGCTTCCGTCCAACCCGTTCACCCATTCACAACTAGTGTATCTTCCCGTACACTTATCCTTTGATGGTGGCCCTTCCGTCCACTATCCATACCCTTTTTATAGTGGTACTTCTCGCCACTTCCACTCGATAGTCAAAACAAGACAATGCCAAGCATATAACCCACCAAGGTCACAACCACATGCAATCAACCAGTTCTATTTCATATCAATCCACTTCAATAAATCACCCATTTATTGAAAACCATTTTCCATGACAAACAACATTTCAATAAAACAACCATTTTAAAATCTCCATTTTAAAATCCACAAGAATATCATTTCACCATAAAACCCCCTTTTTCCCGAAAATCCCCAAATGGATTTCCAACAAAATTTGCATATAAATCACAATTAATTTCAAGCACAACAAATTAATTGTAACCAAAACCATTAGCTCTAACCAAGTGGATTCGAGAGAGAAGCCACCCACCTTTAGGGTTCCCAAGAAATTGACCCACAAGCAACCGCACCTCAAATCCGGAGAACACACCACCAAAACCTCTCTAGATCCCTTTACCTAGCATTAACAAGCCTTAAAATCATCATCCAAGGCAACCAAAACCCTATATCTACATACAAAAAGTTTATATCTTGAAAACAAAGAAAGATAGGGATGTAGATCTAGAGAAAAACACAAGGAAACCAAGAGGAGAAACTTAACCAGGAGAAACCACCTTTTATGCACCAAGAAACCTCTTTAAAACGCTTCCAAATCGAATGGGATAGCCCCTCCAACCCTTGGTAACTGAAAATCCTGAGTGATCTTCGAGTGAGAGGAAATTTGGAGAGGAATGAGGCAAGCCCGAGTGAGCTCGGGTTTTAAAACCCTATTTTTAAGTGGCCGCACGGTTAGCCCACACGGTTTCGAAAATCGTGTGCTAACCGTGCGCACGCTACTGCCTCGAGATCTAGGGTCCACACAATTTCCTCGCATGGTTTGACAAACCATGTGCAGGTCGTGCGAAGCCTACTATATCCCCCTACATGGTTTCCTAGAGAATTCGTATGGTTTCTACTAACCGTGCTCAAACCGTGCACCCATGGAAAAGCCTCCAAACTCATCCAAAACCATTCCAAACTCTCCCAACCTATTCCCAACTCATCCCATGCACTTTAAAAACATAAAAATACATAAACAAAGGCCACATACCTCAAACTGGGGGTACTACACTATGTTTCTTGAAATACTCAAAGCAGTAGTCATCCATAGGATGACTACTGCTCAGAGTAGTACAAGAAACATAAAAGAGATGGGGGATGAGTCCCAAGTAAACAATTGGAATAATAATTATTTGGTAGATGAAACTGATAAGGATTACAGTTGTACTCCATTATGATCTTTAAAAGGGGTAATGACTGCCATTTGTGAGAATTACATGGATGGTAATCAGAGATTCATAAGGGTGGAACCAAAAGGAAATATTAACGAATGATTTTCTTTATATGGATTAAAGTAAAACATACATAGTGTTTATTATATGTTTGATGAAAGAAATTAAGTGTTTTTAAGATTTATTAATGAGTGGGTTGTCATTTCAAAGATGTTTATATTTTTAAAAAGGTATAGAAAACTAGCCGAACCATTTTTTGATTTGGGGCCAATAAAAATTTATGGTAATTGTGTTTGAAAAAGGAAATTGATTTGTGGTAGTGAAAAATTAACCATATTAGATAATGAGAAAATTAAATACATACTTAAAAAAGGTGGGTTTAGATGTTTTTATGATGATAAGATAAAATTGATAGATATTTTTTACTAATTAGAATGGGGGTATTGTTAATAATTAAAATAATTATGAAACATTGAAGGAAATTAATGTCGAATTGATTAGCATAGGGGGGACCACACGAGGATGAGGTAGAATCAAAGTAAGACATTGATAGTGAGAAAAATGAAGTAGGATTATCAACTGGAATAAATACAAGCAAGCTGAAGTCAATGCATAAAATGTTATTGGCGATCCAATAGTTTTAGTGAAAACTTAGAGGAGTAAGACTCTTCAAAAACCCTCATTTTCCCAAATAGAGCCTAAATCATTTGGAGAGGCTGAAAAGGATGATAATTGAATAAAATATATAAATGAGGAGCTTGATCCAAATAAGAACAATGTGACAAGGGAAATTGTTCCAAGGTTGGAAGACATAAATGTTATTAGAACCAAGTGGGTGTTCTGAAATAAAATCACTAACTATGGAAAATTGGATCAAAATAAAGAATGGATAGTGTACATGGGGAATTCCTAGATCAAAAGTCCCATATCTTGGTTGGAAAAAATTTTAATTTTCTTATCTATTTCAGTTAAAATGTTGTTAAAAGTATACCAAATGAATGTCAAATCTATGCTCCTCAATTGAGTTCTTAAGGGGGGAGTATACATTGAGAAAATAGATGGGTTTATTATGGATGAAAATGATAGAAAGGCAAGATGTTTAATTAATTCTTTGTATAAGATAAATAAATCACCGAGGAACAAGTTTTTAAGGTTGGAACAATACATAAGAAAGATATGTTTCTAGCAAGGTAGAGTTAATCACAACCTCTACATCAAGAAGGAGAATTATCAAAGTATATTGGCACTCATATATTTCTAAGACATAATATGTGAAGATTAGACAAAACATAATGTAATTTTTTTGTGGATCATATGAGGTACGATATCAAGATTTCTATGATTGGTTAGTTAAACATTTTCCTTGGTTTGTAGGTGAATCAAGGAAATCATAGAAAATTAAATTCTCAAAAAAAAAGTGGTTCCAAAGTGATTTGAAATGGAATATTCCAAACCAATGACAACACCGACCGTTATATAGATGAATCTTTCAAAAGATTATGATTGAAAAGGGGTAGATTTCATGGAATATAGGTATTGGGAGCCTATTATACTTCAAAAAAACATGAACCAACATTGGGTTTGATATATTTCAAGTCACACAATACCAATGTTGTCTCAAAGAGATCCACATGCTATTGGGGAATATGATACTTCAATATATCTAAAAAATAGATAATTTTGGGTTGAT
This sequence comes from Viscum album, assembly GCA_963277665.1. NCBI lineage: Eukaryota > Viridiplantae > Streptophyta > Magnoliopsida > Santalales > Viscaceae > Viscum > Viscum album. The sequence continues at coordinate 1,451,527,365 of OY728129.1, forward strand.
TTATTATATGATAGTGCAACTGGAGTTGTTGGGATACAAAGATGTGGGCTGATAAGGTTTAGTGGATAACCGAGGGAAATTAGAGATATTGAAAAACCTGGATTTTATTTGATCCTTGGTTGCATTCGACCCTTGAATCGCTCGAGCCCTAGATTCGAGCCTTAGAATAGTTGGAGCCTTGATTCTAGCCTAGATTCGAGCATGGATTTGACAATGAGGAGTGCTGGAACCAAGTGTCTTCCGTGGACAGCTTTGAATATCATGAACTGGTTTGCGATGGTTAGGGTTCTTAAAATAGATCGGGACACTTTTATCAGTACTTTCAAAAAAGAGATGATAAAGATCCATTTTATCAGTGCTAAGTTAATAAGTGCTGATAAAAGGAATCTTTATCAGTTCTTTTTTATTGCTGATAAAGATCATGATTTATCAATGTTAAAAAATTGTTGATAAAATCAATCTTTATTAGCGCTAAAAAAGTGCTAATAAAGATTCCTTTTATCAGCACTTATTACTTAAGCATTGATAAAGGATTTATAATTATAATTATAAGTATATTTTTTAAAATATATTTATATATTTATATATATTTAATAAATAAATAAATAAATAAATAAATAAATAAATAAATATAGTTAATATTGTAACGCCCCGACCCCAGCTGCCCAGAGTCGGTGCATTACTTCGTAACATTGGCATGATCACAAGAAAGATCAAATCTCGAAAGACCGATTAGTTTAGTAGCCTTGGAAACACTAGATATAATCATAAAGTTTTACATTACATTTCAAAGTGAAAAACTACTACAACAACATAATGTCTCCATAATCCACACTCATATCCCCATATAATATCCCTGCAAGTCATTCATAATTTACTTCTTCACTTCCTGGGAAAAATAAAACATAGAAAAGGGGTGAGCTGAAATGCCCAGTAAGGATAACAATATAGCGGAAACTTTCATAAATAAGAATAAACATTTAAGGCAATGTATAACTAAAACAAAAGCCTTTTAAATATGAACTTTCAACATGGTATGGCGTAAATAAAATGAAATAATGCCATTTACTTATTCACATGGATATTCTACTAATCGAATAATCACATGCAAAAATCAATAACCACTTTCATAATGTTGGAATGCATAATGCTAAACGTTAATTTCTTTGTCTAGGCCTCATCCCAAGACCTAGGGGTTACTTCTAACCGGAACCCAACCCGGAGTGCCTCTAATAACCGGACACCAACCCGGAGTGCCTCTAATAACCGGACACCAACCCGGAGTGCCTCTAATAACCGGACACCAACCCGGAGGGCATACTTTTACCAGTCCCTAACCTGGAGGGCTTACTTTAACCAGTCCCCAACCTGGAGGGCTTACTTTAACCAGTCCCCAACCTGGAGGGCTTACTTTTACCGGTCCCCAACCCGGAACATACTTGTTCAGCACATTCATCTGAAGAAAAGTTTGAAATATAACATAAACATTCGGATTAAAAATAACTTCTAAAATGTCAACACTTTAAACATAAACCATGAGTGATGTAAAAATAGCACATCCACAGTCAAACATAACTCATTCGATACAATATGGAAGATTGTATTGTATCACATTGACCTCAATCAAGAATAATGAAGGATGTTGACATAGATGAAATCAAAATTCTTTTTAAAGAAATATCTCCTTTTATTTTGAAATCATTTAAGATCCATATAAAATAAAACATTTTCTTTGAAAATATTCTTATAAGCTTGTAAGGAAAGCTTTGAAGATTTTATAACGGCGTAAAATAACCGCACCCGCCGTATAAGTTAAAAAAAACATTCTTACCTCAATTCTGTCGAAAAGGTTAAAAAGGACCTTGTTTTGAAAACGACGGAAAGATTCCTTTATAAACCTCTTATAAAAAGTCAAACAAGGGTATAAATGACTTTAACCCATATTCTTGTAAATAGTAAAAATGTTTTGAAATATATTTTTAAGAAACATGGATGTGGATGACAAAGATATCCCAGTAGATTATTACGTATAAACAACCTCGGATAATGAAGAGATTGTGAAATAACCCTTACCTTGAACTTTTCCTTGTTTGGGGTAGGTTAACCTCCTGTATAATGGTGACATAATTGTTATTAAATTGTACAAGAATCATATACATTAATATGATATCATATATGATCTTTTAACATTGCTTTATTAATAATATCTTTGTATTATCGTCGTTTCGGGTGATAATCGATTCGTTCTTCTTAAATGTTTGGTTACGTAAGACACGTTTGTAATGGATAGATTATATATTATTAATAATCATAATGATATTAACATTATTTTTATCCCTAAAATGAGAATAATACTTGAATGGATATGATGGAGAACGAATCTTATCGCGTTCGTGGAGACGGTAGTCCGTACGTACGCACGAACGCTACTTCCATTTAATTTTTTTTTTAAAAGAATCAAATCCAAATGATACATAGGTATATTACTATTACAATATAATATAATATTTTATATATGTTACTTAAGTTCATTAACACCATCCTTTATACGTTCCATGTGTGGTATGAACGAGTCATATCATTTTAAGGGGGCGGTAGTCCGCACTTCCTCAAATGAAATTATCGTATGTATATACAACATGAAACGAATAATGGTATGAAATAAAATGGAATTACAGAAGCTTATATATAAAATATATATCATTAATATCATATTTAATTACAGTGTCATCATAATGGCCACCATGAGAGGCGGTAAGATGTTTTTGAACAATCATCGTTTCGTGAGGCGTTAGTTTGCCATCCACAGAAACATTATGTTCATCATCCATTAGATGGAGTTGTGTGTATGTGTAGTTTGAATCCTTCTTATAACAACATATTAGTATATTGATGATACTGGTGTTGTTACAAAAGAAAGGAAATAAAAAGATTTTGGGGGTTGAAGAGGCAAAATAAATGAAAATAATTTAAGAGAAATCGTTACCTTTAATTTAGGTAACTCACTTTGGTTGGAACCAAAGGACTTCTTGAAATGCTTTCTGCCTAAGGGGAAGCTTCAAGTAGGAGGAGAGGGATGTGGGGAGCTTAGTTGGGCAGAGTTTGGACGAGCCAAGTGGCTTGAGAGGTGTGAAGAAATGAGAAGGAGGAGTGCCCTTTTATAAGAGGGGTGAGGGGCACCTTTGGAAAAGCTAGAAATATTAATTTATAATAAATTCATATTCGGTTTCTAATGGCTCCAAAGTTGACTATTCAAAGTTTGAGGTGGGGATGGGTCGAAAACAACTCATCCAATAGAATTTAGACAGGTTTGGGTACTTATATTAACCTTATCTTTAAGTATTAACTCTAAGTTAATTAGTTTCACTTTTACAATGTCTCTTTGTATTTTTATATTATATGGTTAATAAACTTACCATATACATCCAAGCGACCCCCAAGTTGTCCATTAATGATTAACCTATCATGATATAAGTCTCTTGGCCGAACCTTAGATTTTTAGGAATTTAATATCAATTAATAATATAATATTTGTTTTAAGAACTCTTTTATGTCAATTTTGACACTATTCAATATTTGATTTTTTGTGAAACTCATAACAGATTGATTACTTAGAACAAAGTCAATTAAATCAATCCTAATATATCATATTATCCTAGAAAATTAGTTTAATTCATTAAAAGTTTCATATTATATTTATTTGGGTATTTATAATATCAATTATTTTAATTTTTCACTATTATAGTAATTACTGCATCATCATTGTGTCATAAATAAAATAAATTATTTAATGTCTAAAAATTATAAATAAAATATCATTATGTAGGAAATATTTTTATCTTTCTAATGAATATTTATAATCTAAAATCCAACATGTATAACCTTATGTAAAAATTCTTCTTCTAAAAGATGTAAGCTTATGCCATTTTTGTATTCATTTTAACTTAATTAAAATAAAGTGTCATTATCACTCACAAGTGGATCCATGGGGTCCCAAAATAGACCCAAAGATGCCCATGGTCGACCATGTATCAACCAATAGGGTTAAGACACGTTTTAGGGTAATTTATTATTATTATAATATTATTTTTTAACCCTTATTTACCGGATTTACCCTTAACCATGGTAAATAAAATATTTACCGCAGTAATTATTCAAAATGTTTAAAAATAAAAGTTACCCATTTACACAATTTGAACATCCTGATTCCAAATATGGAATCAATTTTCCTAAATTCAAAACACAGAAGTGGCAGAAATTAATTTAAAATTAATTCCCGCTGTCAAAACAAAAAGCGTGTTTTTAAGAGATAATAACTATCAAAAGATTGACACTTGTTTATGTTCGGTTTAATTGTAAAATTATGTCCAATGACCAACATTATATTAAATGGTAAAAATATATTCTAAATATACTTTAGAACCACTCAAATTCATAATTTATCACTATTAATTATTTTGATTAAAAAAGTTGTTTTTAATTAAAATTTAGTAATTTTCACTATTCATCCAAAATATGAAAGTTATCCGAAAAGTACCAAAATTTCACCTTAGGCTAAATTTGATATTTCGAATCCAAAAATGAAGTCCATTTTAAAATATAAAATATATATAACTTCAAAAAGTAGGTATTACTATTCATAACAGCTAGTTTGATTGGTTACGGTGTGTTAGAACTCGAAGTTGCGTACAACACACGCTACTGTTTTATTCAAAGGAAAGCGTACCGTGGAAGCTTGAGATGTTTCATTTTAAATTTTTTTGATGTCTCCATTTAGTCAAAAAGTTTAAAATATTGTATTTAAAAAGGGTTCACTATTAAAAGTTGATAAAAGTGAAATACTGAAAATGAATTTGTTCTTGCATTATATCTAAGAAACTCATAATATGGATTCTAAAATTATAAGGATTATATAAACATTAAAATTTATCTAATACTATTCATAACCTCTTTTGAACGGCTTGTTTGGTAAGTCATGGTGTGCTTGAACTTGGTGTTGCATGTAGTGAAAGTTATTGAATTATTTTGAAGAAGTAACACACTATGAAATCTTGGGGTGTTACATTCTCCCCTCCTTCAATAAATTGCGTCCTCGCAATTTGAAATTGTTCTTCGAAAATAAAAGGTTGAAAGTAGAAAATATATTTGTGGGAAACCCCACATCGGAAATTGGGTTACTAAAATTTAGCCTTAATATGAGGAAAAGAGAAATGAAACGGTCACCACCAAATTATGATCTTGATTAGGAGAACATTGGTGGCAATTAGAGACATATAATCGGAGGAAAAACGTAAATATTTATAGGTAGTGATTGAGGTCATCAATCAAAAACAAGTGTATAATTGAGGTCCTTAAACTCATCAATCTATGATGATTTAAAGTACCATCGGTTCAACAAAATATAGGGTATTGGGACAACACATTTTTGACATTTCAAAATATCTTAGTTGAAATCCCACATCGAAAAATGAATTAATGAGGCCTCTATTTAAAATAAAGAGTGGAAAGTATGAAGATTACCGAAAATAACACATACTAGGGTTCCATGTAGGAAAATATGGATATGGAAGAGAAATCTAACCATCAATTATCTGATGGAGAGTGGTAGAGAACATGGCTATGAAAAGGCCAACAATCCCAAAGCCATAAATTAGTGATGATTTAAGGTACCATCTAGGACAACATTTTTCTTCAAAGTTCCTTTTATTAATGTTGAGGAATTTATTTATGAGATTGGATAAGATCATAAGGAGATATACTTACATTATAATTAGAGTTTTATCCAATAATAAATTTCTACCACAAACTCATCTTTCACTCTAAAGATAATAGAACGTAAATTTTTTTTCTATTTATACTATTCGTACAGGGTTCCAAAATAAATGATATTATAATTCATCTACCAGATCTTTTAAAAAAACAACATTATTTAATCCAGGACATCTCGTGGGCCAGTGGTAGGTGATACACCCTTGTCGCCCTTCGGTTGCGGGTTCAAGTCTCGCAGCCTTGTCGGACGCGACGGGTTGCCGCCCGACCTCCGGGTTGTCCTTTTATGGCAATCCAAAATAATCCAAACTAGAACTATCAAAAATACTTCTGTCCAAACTCACAGTCCAACATTTATAAGGAAGGTAAACATAATGCAGATCCTTTTTACCCCGTAATAGCATATGAATACTTTCATCATGTATTCTTTTAATACACTGAAACATCCTGAATTACCATATTCCTTATTGATTACATTCATTCTCCCTTATTCCATATAGAATGATGGATATACTTCATCAATCCAAAAATGTTTTAAACCCCAACAAAATGATGGAATATACAAATCATTAATCAGTTTCAAGGTAGTCAAGAATATCCAATATAATTTATCCAAATCAATCATGTATTATTCTAAAATCACTAACTCGGTATCAGAACCATATTATGGTTTATCTTTCTCTCAACCATATATTTTCCAAAAATTTATCCTACTATTGAGTCACTTTTCTTTGTTCCACACAATCTCAAGTCCTTAATGAAATAGTACTGCAGTACAATCCTTATATACTCCATAATTATTATAACAAGTACATTGTTGATACAACACTCAATTGACATAATCAACATAAGAACTCTAATCATTCCTCTTCATCTGTGGTAGTATCATAACTTGATTATTATCCAATAGCATCATTTGCGTCATAGTCTGATGACTGGGACATAGGTTCGCGTAGTGTCCAAACTCCTTGCAAATGAAGCATTGTACATTTAAAACCATTTTCTTACCCTTGCAGTCACGTACTTTGTGCCCTTTTCCTCCACACTTATAACAAATTCCCATTCCTTTCAGGAAAGTTCCAGGGTGTTTCTTTCCACAGTTACCACATATGGGAAAATTCTTCTTTTCCCTCTTCCCTTTATCCATCTTTCTCTCTTCCATCCTTTTCTTCTCTTGCTTCCCTTCAAAGCCATAGGACTCAGTAAACTCTCTACATATCTTATCAACACATGATATTATTTCTTCATATGATGATAATACATGGGAGACTATTTCTCTTATCAATTCTAGCTTAAGACCATGAAAGATATGATCCTTCCTTCTCTTTGGATCATGTGCATTTCTGGAGTTCTCATTCCTTCTACTGGGCGCCATTTCTAAACAATGGCATAAACTAGATCAGTTTATGAATCAAAATACATAATCCCATACTTATAAAACACCTAACATAAATTGAACTATTTATGGATATAATCCATAATCATAAGAATGTTTTCTTTGAGGAAGTATATACTCATAATCCCTTCAAAATGATTTGTAAAGAAAATGAGAGTTATCCTAAGCATATCCCCCGGGAGTGTCGTAACCAAGAGTGCAGCAAGGCCCGTTGTCGTGCACCAGTTCCCGTTCGAGTCTAGCTCAAAGCGGTGTTTTCGGGTTTTACCCCTAGGTACATCTGTGCCAGAGCCGCCTCTACCTGCTCGTATCCAGACAGGGATGTATTGCTTGGAAAACTCACAAAATCTCTACAATACCAAAATTCTAGGAAGTTCTTCTATACTAATCCTCAAAGTTCATCTTAGGTCTACGTGCTCTAATCAGAGTTTATCTAAATCTAGCTTCCAAGGTTTGTACTAAACTTCCTCTGATACCAACTGTAACGCCCCGACCCCAGCTGCCCAGAGTCGGTGCATTACTTCGTAACATTGGCATGATCACAAGAAAGATCAAATCTCGAAAGACCGATTAGTTTAGTAGCCTTGGAAACACTAGATATAATCATAAAGTTTTACATTACATTTCAAAGTGAAAAACTACTACAACAACATAATGTCTCCATAATCCACACTCATATCCCCATATAATATCCCTGCAAGTCATTCATAATTTACTTCTTCACTTCCTGGGAAAAATAAAACATAGAAAAGGGGTGAGCTGAAATGCCCAGTAAGGATAACAATATAGCGGAAACTTTCATAAATAAGAATAAACATTTAAGGCAATGTATAACTAAAACAAAAGCCTTTTAAATATGAACTTTCAACATGGTATGGCGTAAATAAAATGAAATAATGCCATTTACTTATTCACATGGATATTCTACTAATCGAATAATCACATGCAAAAATCAATAACCACTTTCATAATGTTGGAATGCATAATGCTAAACGTTAATTTCTTTGTCTAGGCCTCATCCCAAGACCTAGGGGTTACTTCTAACCGGAACCCAACCCGGAGTGCCTCTAATAACCGGACACCAACCCGGAGTGCCTCTAATAACCGGACACCAACCCGGAGTGCCTCTAATAACCGGACACCAACCCGGAGGGCATACTTTTACCAGTCCCTAACCTGGAGGGCTTACTTTAACCAGTCCCCAACCTGGAGGGCTTACTTTAACCAGTCCCCAACCTGGAGGGCTTACTTTTACCGGTCCCCAACCCGGAACATACTTGTTCAGCACATTCATCTGAAGAAAAGTTTGAAATATAACATAAACATTCGGATTAAAAATAACTTCTAAAATGTCAACACTTTAAACATAAACCATGAGTGATGTAAAAATAGCACATCCACAGTCAAACATAACTCATTCGATACAATATGGAAGATTGTATTGTATCACATTGACCTCAATCAAGAATAATGAAGGATGTTGACATAGATGAAATCAAAATTCTTTTTAAAGAAATATCTCCTTTTATTTTGAAATCATTTAAGATCCATATAAAATAAAACATTTTCTTTGAAAATATTCTTATAAGCTTGTAAGGAAAGCTTTGAAGATTTTATAACGGCGTAAAATAACCGCACCCGCCGTATAAGTTAAAAAAAACATTCTTACCTCAATTCTGTCGAAAAGGTTAAAAAGGACCTTGTTTTGAAAACGACGGAAAGATTCCTTTATAAACCTCTTATAAAAAGTCAAACAAGGGTATAAATGACTTTAACCCATATTCTTGTAAATAGTAAAAATGTTTTGAAATATATTTTTAAGAAACATGGATGTGGATGACAAAGATATCCCAGTAGATTATTACGTATAAACAACCTCAGATAATGAAGAGATTGTGAAATAACCCTTACCTTGAACTTTTCCTTGTTTGGGGTAGGTTAACCTCCTGTATAATGGTGAAATAATTGTTATTAAATTGTACAAGAATCATATACATTAATATGATATCATATATGATCTTTTAACATTGCTTTATTAATAATATCTTTGTATTATCGTCGTTTCGGGTGATAATCGATTCGTTCTTCTTAAATGTTTGGTTACGTAAGACACGTTTGTAATGGATAGATTATATATTATTAATAATAAGAATGATATTAACATTATTTTTATCCCTAAAATGAGAATAATACTTGAATGGATATGATGGAGAACGAATCTTATCGCGTTCGTGGAGACGGTAGTCCGTACGTACGCACGAACGCTACTTCCATTTAATTTTTTTTTAAAAGAATCAAATCCAAATGATACATAGGTATATTACTATTCCAGTATAATATAATATTTTATATATGTTACTTAAGTTCATTAACACCATCCTTTATACGTTCCATGTGTGGTATGAACGAGTCATATCATTTTAAGGGGGCGGTAGTCCGCACTTCCTCAAATGAAATTATCGTATGTATATACAACATGAAACGAATAATGGTATGAAATAAAATGGAATTACAGAAGCTTATATATAAAATATATATCATTAATATCATATTTAATTACAGTGTCATCATAATGGCCACCATGAGAGGCGGTAAGATGTTTTTGAACAATCATCGTTTCGTGAGGCGTTAGTTTGCCATCCACAGAAACATTATGTTCATCATCCATTAGATGGAGTTGTGTGTATGTGTAGTTTGAATCCTTCTTATAACAACATATTAGTATATTTATGATACTGGTGTTGTTACAAAAGAAAGGAAATAAAAAGATTTTGGGGGTTGAAGAGGCAAAATAAATGAAAATAATTTAAGAGAAATCGTTACCTTTAATTTAGGTAACTCACTTTGGTTGGAACCAAAGGACTTCTTGAAATGATTTCTGCCTAAGGGGAAGCTTCAAGGAGGAGGAGAGGGATGTGGGGAGCTTAGTTGGGCAGAGTTTGGACGAGCCAAGTGGCTTGAGAGGTGTGAAGAAATGAGAAGGAGGAGTGCCCTTTTATAAGAGGGGTGAGGGGCACCTTTGGAAAAGCTAGAAATATTAATTTATAATAAATTCATATTCGGTTTCTAATGGCTCCAAAGTTGACTATTCAAAGTTTGAGGTGGGGATGGGTCGAAAACAACTCATCCAATAGAATTTAGACAGGTTTGGGTACTTATATTAACCTTATCTTTAAGTATTAACTCTAAGTTAATTAGTTTCACTTTTACAATGTCTCTTTGTATTTTTATATTATATGGTTAATAAACTTACCATATACATCCAAGAGACCCCCAAGTTGTCCATTAATGATTAACCTATCATGATATAAGTCTCTTGGCCGAACCTTAGATTTTTAGGAATTTAATATCAATTAATAATATAATATTTGTTTTAAGAACTCTTTTATGTCAATTTTGACACTATTCAATATTTGATTTTTTGTGAAACTCATAACAGATTGATTACTTAGAACAAAGTCAATTAAATCAATCCTAATATATCATATTATCCTAGAAAATTAGTTTAATTCATTAAAAGTTTCATATTATATTTATTTGGGTATTTATAATATCAATTATTTTAATTTTTCACTATTATAGTAATTACTGCATCATCATTGTGTCATAAATAAAATAAATTATTTAATGTCTAAAAATTATAAATAAAATATCATTATGTAGGAAATATTTTTATCTTTCTAATGAATATTTATAATCTAAAATCCAACATGTATAACCTTATGTAAAAATTCTTCTTCTAAAAGATGTAAGCTTATGCCATTTTTGTATTCATTTTAACTTAATTAAAATAAAGTGTCATTATCACTCACAAGTGGATCCATGGGGTCCCAAAATAGACCCAAAGATGCCCATGGTCGACCATGTATCAACCAATAGGGTTAAGACACGTTTTAGGGTAATTTATTATTATTATAATATTATTTTTTAACCCTTATTTACCGGATTTACCCTTAACCATGGTAAATAAAATATTTACCGCAGTAATTATTCAAAATGTTTAAAAATAAAAGTTACCCATTTACACAATTTGAACATCCTGATTCCAAATATGGAATCAATTTTCCTAAATTCAAAACACAGAAGTGGCAGAAATTAATTTAAAATTAATTCCCGCTGTCAAAACAAAAAGCGTGTTTTTAAGAGATAATAACTATCAAAAGATTGACACTTGTTTATGTTCGGTTTAATTGTAAAATTATGTCCAATGACCAACATTATATTAAATGGTAAAAATATATTCTAAATATACTTTAGAACCACTCAAATTCATAATTTATCACTATTAATTATTTTGATTAAAAAAGTTGTTTTTAATTAAAATTTAGTAATTTTCACTATTCATCCAAAATATGAAAGTTATCCGAAAAGTACCAAAATTTCACCTTAGGATAAATTTGATATTTCGAATCCAAAAATGAAGTCCATTTTAAAATATAAAATATATATAACTTCAAAAAGTAGGTATTACTATTCATAACAGCTAGTTTGATTGGTTACGGTGTGTTAGAACTCGAAGTTGCGTACAACACACGCTACTGTTTTATTCAAAGGAAAGCGTACCGTGGAAGCTTGAGATGTTTCATTTTAAATTTTTTTGATGTCTCCATTTAGTCAAAAAGTTTAAAATATTGTATTTAAAAAGGGTTCACTATTAAAAGTTGATAAAAGTGAAATACTGAAAATGAATTTGTTCTTGCATTATATCTAAGAAACTCATAATATGGATTCTAAAATTATAAGGATTATATAAACATTAAAATTTATCTAATACTATTCATAACCTCTTTTGAACGGCTTGTTTGGTAAGTCATGGTGTGCTTGAACTTGGTGTTGCATGTAGTGAAAGTTATTGAATTATTTTGAAGAAGTAACACACTATGAAATCTTGGGGTGTTACATTCTCCCCTCCTTCAATAAATTGCGTCCTCGCAATTTGAAATTGTTCTTCGAAAATAAAAGGTTGAAAGTAGAAAATATATTTGTGGGAAACCCCACATCGGAAATTGGGTTACTAAAATTTAGCCTTAATATGAGGAAAAGAGAAATGAAACGGTCACCACCAAATTATGATCTTGATTAGGAGAACATTGGTGGCAATTAGAGACATATAATCGGAGGAAAAACGTAAATATTTATAGGTAGTGATTGAGGTCATCAATCAAAAACAAGTGTATAATTGAGGTCCTTAAACTCATCAATCTATGATGATTTAAAGTACCATCGGTTCAACAAAATATAGGGTATTGGGACAACACATTTTTGACATTTCAAAATATCTTAGTTGAAATCCCACATCGAAAAATGAATTAATGAGGCCTCTATTTAAAATAAAGAGTGGAAAGTATGAAGATTACCGAAAATAACACATACTAGGGTTCCATGTAGGAAAATATGGATATGGAAGAGAAATCTAACCATCAATTATCTGATGGAGAGTGGTAGAGAACATGGCTATGAAAAGGCCAACAATCCCAAAGCCATAAATTAGTGATGATTTAAGGTACCATCTAGGACAACATTTTTCTTCAAAGTTCCTTTTATTAATGTTGAGGAATTTATTTATGAGATTGGATAAGATCATAAGGAGATATACTTACATTATAATTAGAGTTTTATCCAATAATAAATTTCTACCACAAACTCATCTTTCACTCTAAAGATAATAGAACGTAAATTTTTTTTCTATTTATACTATTCGTACAGGGTTCCAAAATAAATGATATTATAATTCATCTACCAGATCTTTTAAAAAAACAACATTATTTAATCCAGGACATCTCGTGGGCCAGTGGTAGGTGATACACCCTTGTCGCCCTTCGGTTGCGGGTTCAAGTCTCGCAGCCTTGTCGGACGCGACGGGTTGCCGCCCGACCTCCGGGTTGTCCTTTTATGGCAATCCAAAATAATCCAAACTAGAACTATCAAAAATACTTCTGTCCAAACTCACAGTCCAACATTTATAAGGAAGGTAAACATAATGCAGATCCTTTTTACCCCGTAATAGCATATGAATACTTTCATCATGTATTCTTTTAATACACTGAAACATCCTGAATTACCATATTCCTTATTGATTACATTCATTCTCCCTTATTCCATATAGAATGATGGATATACTTCATCAATCCAAAAATGTTTTAAACCCCAACAAAATGATGGAATATACAAATCATTAATCAGTTTCAAGGTAGTCAAGAATATCCAATATAATTTATCCAAATCAATCATGTATTATTCTAAAATCACTAACTCGGTATCAGAACCATATTATGGTTTATCTTTCTCTCAACCATATATTTTCCAAAAATTTATCCTACTATTGAGTCACTTTTCTTTGTTCCACACAATCTCAAGTCCTTAATGAAATAGTACTGCAGTACAATCCTTATATACTCCATAATTATTATAACAAGTACATTGTTGATACAACACTCAATTGACATAATCAACATAAGAACTCTAATCATTCCTCTTCATCTGTGGTAGTATCATAACTTGATTATTATCCAATAGCATCATTTGCGTCATAGTCTGATGACTGGGACATAGGTTCGCGTAGTGTCCAAACTCCTTGCAAATGAAGCATTGTACATTTAAAACCATTTTCTTACCCTTGCAGTCACGTACTTTGTGCCCTTTTCCTCCACACTTATAACAAATTCCCATTCCTTTCAGGCAAGTTCCAGGGTGTTTCTTTCCACAGTTACCACATATGGGAAAATTCTTCTTTTCCCTCTTCCCTTTATCCATCTTTCTCTCTTCCATCCTTTTCTTCTCTTGCTTCCCTTCAAAGCCATAGGACTCAGTAAACTCTCTACATATCTTATCAACACATGATATTATTTCTTCATATGATGATAATACATGGGAGACTATTTCTCTTATCAATTCTAGCTTAAGACCATGAAAGATATGATCCTTCCTTCTCTTTGGATCATGTGCATTTCTGGAGTTCTCATTCCTTCTACTGGGCGCCATTTCTAAACAATGGCATAAACTAGATCAGTTTATGAATCAAAATACATAATCCCATACTTATAAAACACCTAACATAAATTGAACTATTTATGGATATAATCCATAATCATAAGAATGTTTTCTTTGAGGAAGTATATACTCATAATCCCTTCAAAATGATTTGTAAAGAAAATGAGAGTTATCCTAAGCATATCCCCCGGGAGTGTCGTAACCAAGAGTGCAGCAAGGCCCGTTGTCGTGCACCAGTTCCCGTTCGAGTCTAGCTCAAAGCGGTGTTTTCGGGTTTTACCCCTAGGTACATCTGTGCCAGAGCCGCCTCTACCTGCTCGTATCCAGACAGGGATGTATTGCTTGGAAAACTCACAAAATCTCTACAATACCAAAATTCTAGGAAGTTCTTCTATACTAATCCTCAAAGTTCATCTTAGGTCTACGTGCTCTAATCAGAGTTTATCTAAATCTAGCTTCCAAGGTTTGTACTAAACTTCCTCTGATACCAACTGTAACGCCCCGACCCCAGCTGCCCAGAGTCGGTGCATTACTTCGTAACATTGGCATGATCACAAGAAAGATCAAATCTCGAAAGACCGATTAGTTTAGTAGCCTTGGAAACACTAGATATAATCATAAAGTTTTACATTACATTTCAAAGTGAAAAACTACTACAACAACATAATGTCTCCATAATCCACACTCATATCCCCATATAATATCCCTGCAAGTCATTCATAATTTACTTCTTCACTTCCTGGGAAAAATAAAACATAGAAAAGGGGTGAGCTGAAATGCCCAGTAAGGATAACAATATAGCGGAAACTTTCATAAATAAGAATAAACATTTAAGGCAATGTATAACTAAAACAAAAGCCTTTTAAATATGAACTTTCAACATGGTATGGCGTAAATAAAATGAAATAATGCCATTTACTTATTCACATGGATATTCTACTAATCGAATAATCACATGCAAAAATCAATAACCACTTTCATAATGTTGGAATGCATAATGCTAAACGTTAATTTCTTTGTCTAGGCCTCATCCCAAGACCTAGGGGTTACTTCTAACCGGAACCCAACCCGGAGTGCCTCTAATAACCGGACACCAACCCGGAGTGCCTCTAATAACCGGACACCAACCCGGAGTGCCTCTAATAACCGGACACCAACCCGGAGGGCATACTTTTACCAGTCCCTAACCTGGAGGGCTTACTTTAACCATTCCCCAACCTGGAGGGCTTACTTTAACCAGTCCCCAACCTGGAGGGCTTACTTTTACCGGTCCCCAACCCGGAACATACTTGTTCAGCACATTCATCTGAAGAAAAGTTTGAAATATAACATAAACATTCGGATTAAAAATAACTTCTAAAATGTCAACACTTTAAACATAAACCATGAGTGATGTAAAAATAGCACATCCACAGTCAAACATAACTCATTCGATACAATATGGAAGATTGTATTGTATCACATTGACCTCAATCAAGAATAATGAAGGATGTTGACATAGATGAAATCAAAATTCTTTTTAAAGAAATATCTCCTTTTATTTTGAAATCATTTAAGATCCATATAAAATAAAACATTTTCTTTGAAAATATTCTTATAAGCTTGTAAGGAAAGCTTTGAAGATTTTATAACGGCGTAAAATAACCGCACCCGCCGTATAAGTTAAAAAAAACATTCTTACCTCAATTCTGTCGAAAAGGTTAAAAAGGACCTTGTTTTGAAAACGACGGAAAGATTCCTTTATAAACCTCTTATAAAAAGTCAAAAAAGGGTATAAATGACTTTAACCCATATTCTTGTAAATAGTAAAAATGTTTTGAAATATATTTTTAAGAAACATGGATGTGGATGACAAAGATATCCCAGTAGATTATTACGTATAAACAACCTCAGATAATGAAGAGATTGTGAAATAACCCTTACCTTGAACTTTTCCTTGTTTGGGGTAGGTTAACCTCCTGTATAATGGTGAAATAATTGTTATTAAATTGTACAAGAATCATATACATTAATATGATATCATATATGATCTTTTAACATTGCTTTATTAATAATATCTTTGTATTATCGTCGTTTCGGGTGATAATCGATTCGTTCTTCTTAAATGTTTGGTTACGTAAGACACGTTTGTAATGGATAGATTATATATTATTAATAATCAGAATGATATTAACATTATTTTTATCCCTAAAATGAGAATAATACTTGAATGGATATGATGGAGAACGAATCTTATCGCGTTCGTGGAGACGGTAGTCCGTACGTACGCACGAACGCTACTTCCATTTAATTTTTTTTTTAAAAGAATCAAATCCAAATGATACATAGGTATATTACTATTCCAGTATAATATAATATTTTATATATGTTACTTAAGTTCATTAACACCATCCTTTATACGTTCCATGTGTGGTATGAACGAGTCATATCATTTTAAGGGGGCGGTAGTCCGCACTTCCTCAAATGAAATTATCGTATGTATATACAACATGAAACGAATAATGGTATGAAATAAAATGGAATTACAGAAGCTTATATATAAAATATATATCATTAATATCATATTTAATTACAGTGTCATCATAATGGCCACCATGAGAGGCGGTAAGATGTTTTTGAACAATCATCGTTTCGTGAGGCGTTAGTTTGCCATCCACAGAAACATTATGTTCATCATCCATTAGATGGAGTTGTGTGTATGTGTAGTTTGAATCCTTCTTATAACAACATATTAGTATATTTATGATACTGGTGTTGTTACAAAAGAAAGGAAATAAAAAGATTTTGGGGGTTGAAGAGGCAAAATAAATGAAAATAATTTAAGAGAAATCGTTACCTTTAATTTAGGTA
This sequence comes from Viscum album, assembly GCA_963277665.1. Classification (NCBI taxonomy): domain Eukaryota; kingdom Viridiplantae; phylum Streptophyta; class Magnoliopsida; order Santalales; family Viscaceae; genus Viscum; species Viscum album. The sequence continues at coordinate 1,451,544,370 of OY728129.1, forward strand.
ACTCACTTTGGTTGGAACCAAAGGACTTCTTGAAATGATTTCTGCCTAAGGGGAAGCTTCAAGGAGGAGGAGAGGGATGTGGGGAGCTTAGTTGGGCAGAGTTTGGACGAGCCAAGTGGCTTGAGAGGTGTGAAGAAATGAGAAGGAGGAGTGCCCTTTTATAAGAGGGGTGAGGGGCACCTTTGGAAAAGCTAGAAATATTAATTTATAATAAATTCATATTCGGTTTCTAATGGCTCCAAAGTTGACTATTCAAAGTTTGAGGTGGGGATGGGTCGAAAACAACTCATCCAATAGAATTTAGACAGGTTTGGGTACTTATATTAACCTTATCTTTAAGTATTAACTCTAAGTTAATTAGTTTCACTTTTACAATGTCTCTTTGTATTTTTATATTATATGGTTAATAAACTTACCATATACATCCAAGAGACCCCCAAGTTGTCCATTAATGATTAACCTATCATGATATAAGTCTCTTGTCCGAACCTTAGATTTTTAGGAATTTAATATCAATTAATAATATAATATTTGTTTTAAGAACTCTTTTATGTCAATTTTGACACTATTCAATATTTGATTTTTTGTGAAACTCATAACAGATTGATTACTTAGAACAAAGTCAATTAAATCAATCCTAATATATCATATTATCCTAGAAAATTAGTTTAATTCATTAAAAGTTTCATATTATATTTATTTGGGTATTTATAATATCAATTATTTTAATTTTTCACTATTATAGTAATTACTGCATCATCATTGTGTCATAAATAAAATAAATTATTTAATGTCTAAAAATTATAAATAAAATATCATTATGTAGGAAATATTTTTATCTTTCTAATGAATATTTATAATCTAAAATCCAACATGTATAACCTTATGTAAAAATTCTTCTTCTAAAAGATGTAAGCTTATGCCATTTTTGTATTCATTTTAACTTAATTAAAATAAAGTGTCATTATCACTCACAAGTGGATCCATGGGGTCCCAAAATAGACCCAAAGATGCCCATGGTCGACCATGTATCAACCAATAGGGTTAAGACACGTTTTAGGGTAATTTATTATTATTATAATATTATTTTTTAACCCTTATTTACCGGATTTACCCTTAACCATGGTAAATAAAATATTTACCGCAGTAATTATTCAAAATGTTTAAAAATAAAAGTTACCCATTTACACAATTTGAACATCCTGATTCCAAATATGGAATCAATTTTCCTAAATTCAAAACACAGAAGTGGCAGAAATTAATTTAAAATTAATTCCCGCTGTCAAAACAAAAAGCGTGTTTTTAAGAGATAATAACTATCAAAAGATTGACACTTGTTTATGTTCGGTTTAATTGTAAAATTATGTCCAATGACCAACATTATATTAAATGGTAAAAATATATTCTAAATATACTTTAGAACCACTCAAATTCATAATTTATCACTATTAATTATTTTGATTAAAAAAGTTGTTTTTAATTAAAATTTAGTAATTTTCACTATTCATCCAAAATATGAAAGTTATCCGAAAAGTACCAAAATTTCACCTTAGGCTAAATTTGATATTTCGAATCCAAAAATGAAGTCCATTTTAAAATATAAAATATATATAACTTCAAAAAGTAGGTATTACTATTCATAACAGCTAGTTTGATTGGTTACGGTGTGTTAGAACTCGAAGTTGCGTACAACACACGCTACTGTTTTATTCAAAGGAAAGCGTACCGTGGAAGCTTGAGATGTTTCATTTTAAATTTTTTTGATGTCTCCATTTAGTCAAAAAGTTTAAAATATTGTATTTAAAAAGGGTTCACTATTAAAAGTTGATAAAAGTGAAATACTGAAAATGAATTTGTTCTTGCATTATATCTAAGAAACTCATAATATGGATTCTAAAATTATAAGGATTATATAAACATTAAAATTTATCTAATACTATTCATAACCTCTTTTGAACGGCTTGTTTGGTAAGTCATGGTGTGCTTGAACTTGGTGTTGCATGTAGTGAAAGTTATTGAATTATTTTGAAGAAGTAACACACTATGAAATCTTGGGGTGTTACATTCTCCCCTCCTTCAATAAATTGCGTCCTCGCAATTTGAAATTGTTCTTCGAAAATAAAAGGTTGAAAGTAGAAAATATATTTGTGGGAAACCCCACATCGGAAATTGGGTTACTAAAATTTAGCCTTAATATGAGGAAAAGAGAAATGAAACGGTCACCACCAAATTATGATCTTGATTAGGAGAACATTGGTGGCAATTAGAGACATATAATCGGAGGAAAAACGTAAATATTTATAGGTAGTGATTGAGGTCATCAATCAAAAACAAGTGTATAATTGAGGTCCTTAAACTCATCAATCTATGATGATTTAAAGTACCATCGGTTCAACAAAATATAGGGTATTGGGACAACACATTTTTGACATTTCAAAATATCTTAGTTGAAATCCCACATCGAAAAATGAATTAATGAGGCCTCTATTTAAAATAAAGAGTGGAAAGTATGAAGATTACCGAAAATAACACATACTAGGGTTCCATGTAGGAAAATATGGATATGGAAGAGAAATCTAACCATCAATTATCTGATGGAGAGTGGTAGAGAACATGGCTATGAAAAGGCCAACAATCCCAAAGCCATAAATTAGTGATGATTTAAGGTACCATCTAGGACAACATTTTTCTTCAAAGTTCCTTTTATTAATGTTGAGGAATTTATTTATGAGATTGGATAAGATCATAAGGAGATATACTTACATTATAATTAGAGTTTTATCCAATAATAAATTTCTACCACAAACTCATCTTTCACTCTAAAGATAATAGAACGTAATTTTTTTTTCTATTTATACTATTCGTACAGGGTTCCAAAATAAATGATATTATAATTCATCTACCAGATCTTTTAAAAAAACAACATTATTTAATCCAGGACATCTCGTGGGCCAGTGGTAGGTGATACACCCTTGTCGCCCTTCGGTTGCGGGTTCAAGTCTCGCAGCCTTGTCGGACGCGACGGGTTGCCGCCCGACCTCCGGGTTGTCCTTTTATGGCAATCCAAAATAATCCAAACTAGAACTATCAAAAATACTTCTGTCCAAACTCACAGTCCAACATTTATAAGGAAGGTAAACATAATGCAGATCCTTTTTACCCCGTAATAGCATATGAATACTTTCATCATGTATTCTTTTAATACACTGAAACATCCTGAATTACCATATTCCTTATTGATTACATTCATTCTCCCTTATTCCATATAGAATGATGGATATACTTCATCAATCCAAAAATGTTTTAAACCCCAACAAAATGATGGAATATACAAATCATTAATCAGTTTCAAGGTAGTCAAGAATATCCAATATAATTTATCCAAATCAATCATGTATTATTCTAAAATCACTAACTCGGTATCAGAACCATATTATGGTTTATCTTTCTCTCAACCATATATTTTCCAAAAATTTATCCTACTATTGAGTCACTTTTCTTTGTTCCACACAATCTCAAGTCCTTAATGAAATAGTACTGCAGTACAATCCTTATATACTCCATAATTATTATAACAAGTACATTGTTGATACAACACTCAATTGACATAATCAACATAAGAACTCTAATCATTCCTCTTCATCTGTGGTAGTATCATAACTTGATTATTATCCAATAGCATCATTTGCGTCATAGTCTGATGACTGGGACATAGGTTCGCGTAGTGTCCAAACTCCTTGCAAATGAAGCATTGTACATTTAAAACCATTTTCTTACCCTTGCAGTCACGTACTTTGTGCCCTTTTCCTCCACACTTATAACAAATTCCCATTCCTTTCAGGCAAGTTCCAGGGTGTTTCTTTCCACAGTTACCACATATGGGAAAATTCTTCTTTTCCCTCTTCCCTTTATCCATCTTTCTCTCTTCCATCCTTTTCTTCTCTTGCTTCCCTTCAAAGCCATAGGACTCAGTAAACTCTCTACATATCTTATCAACACATGATATTATTTCTTCATATGATGATAATACATGGGAGACTATTTCTCTTATCAATTCTAGCTTAAGACCATGAAAGATATGATCCTTCCTTCTCTTTGGATCATGTGCATTTCTGGAGTTCTCATTCCTTCTACTGGGCGCCATTTCTAAACAATGGCATAAACTAGATCAGTTTATGAATCAAAATACATAATCCCATACTTATAAAACACCTAACATAAATTGAACTATTTATGGATATAATCCATAATCATAAGAATGTTTTCTTTGAGGAAGTATATACTCATAATCCCTTCAAAATGATTTGTAAAGAAAATGAGAGTTATCCTAAGCATATCCCCCGGGAGTGTCGTAACCAAGAGTGCAGCAAGGCCCGTTGTCGTGCACCAGTTCCCGTTCGAGTCTAGCTCAAAGCGGTGTTTTCGGGTTTTACCCCTAGGTACATCTGTGCCAGAGCCGCCTCTACCTGCTCGTATCCAGACAGGGATGTATTGCTTGGAAAACTCACAAAATCTCTACAATACCAAAATTCTAGGAAGTTCTTCTATACTAATCCTCAAAGTTCATCTTAGGTCTACGTGCTCTAATCAGAGTTTATCTAAATCTAGCTTCCAAGGTTTGTACTAAACTTCCTCTGATACCAACTGTAACGCCCCGACCCCAGCTGCCCAGAGTCGGTGCATTACTTCGTAACATTGGCATGATCACAAGAAAGATCAAATCTCGAAAGACCGATTAGTTTAGTAGCCTTGGAAACACTAGATATAATCATAAAGTTTTACATTACATTTCAAAGTGAAAAACTACTACAACAACATAATGTCTCCATAATCCACACTCATATCCCCATATAATATCCCTGCAAGTCATTCATAATTTACTTCTTCACTTCCTGGGAAAAATAAAACATAGAAAAGGGGTGAGCTGAAATGCCCAGTAAGGATAACAATATAGCGGAAACTTTCATAAATAAGAATAAACATTTAAGGCAATGTATAACTAAAACAAAAGCCTTTTAAATATGAACTTTCAACATGGTATGGCGTAAATAAAATGAAATAATGCCATTTACTTATTCACATGGATATTCTACTAATCGAATAATCACATGCAAAAATCAATAACCACTTTCATAATGTTGGAATGCATAATGCTAAACGTTAATTTCTTTGTCTAGGCCTCATCCCAAGACCTAGGGGTTACTTCTAACCGGAACCCAACCCGGAGTGCCTCTAATAACCGGACACCAACCCGGAGTGCCTCTAATAACCGGACACCAACCCGGAGTGCCTCTAATAACCGGACACCAACCCGGAGGGCATACTTTTACCAGTCCCTAACCTGGAGGGCTTACTTTAACCAGTCCCCAACCTGGAGGGCTTACTTTAACCAGTCCCCAACCTGGAGGGCTTACTTTTACCGGTCCCCAACCCGGAACATACTTGTTCAGCACATTCATCTGAAGAAAAGTTTGAAATATAACATAAACATTCGGATTAAAAATAACTTCTAAAATGTCAACACTTTAAACATAAACCATGAGTGATGTAAAAATAGCACATCCACAGTCAAACATAACTCATTCGATACAATATGGAAGATTGTATTGTATCACATTGACCTCAATCAAGAATAATGAAGGATGTTGACATAGATGAAATCAAAATTCTTTTTAAAGAAATATCTCCTTTTATTTTGAAATCATTTAAGATCCATATAAAATAAAACATTTTCTTTGAAAATATTCTTATAAGCTTGTAAGGAAAGCTTTGAAGATTTTATAACGGCGTAAAATAACCGCACCCGCCGTATAAGTTAAAAAAAACATTCTTACCTCAATTCTGTCGAAAAGGTTAAAAAGGACCTTGTTTTGAAAACGACGGAAAGATTCCTTTATAAACCTCTTATAAAAAGTCAAACAAGGGTATAAATGACTTTAACCCATATTCTTGTAAATAGTAAAAATGTTTTGAAATATATTTTTAAGAAACATGGATGTGGATGACAAAGATATCCCAGTAGATTATTACGTATAAACAACCTCAGATAATGAAGAGATTGTGAAATAACCCTTACCTTGAACTTTTCCTTGTTTGGGGTAGGTTAACCTCCTGTATAATGGTGAAATAATTGTTATTAAATTGTACAAGAATCATATACATTAATATGATATCATATATGATCTTTTAACATTGCTTTATTAATAATATCTTTGTATTATCGTCGTTTCAGGTGATAATCGATTCGTTCTTCTTAAATGTTTGGTTACGTAAGACACGTTTGTAATGGATAGATTATATATTATTAATAATCAGAATGATATTAACATTATTTTTATCCCTAAAATGAGAATAATACTTGAATGGATATGATGGAGAACGAATCTTATCGCGTTCGTGGAGACGGTAGTCCGTACGTACGCACGAACGCTACTTCCATTTAATTTTTTTTTTAAAAGAATCAAATCCAAATGATACATAGGTATATTACTATTCCAGTATAATATAATATTTTATATATGTTACTTAAGTTCATTAACACCATCCTTTATACGTTCCATGTGTGGTATGAACGAGTCATATCATTTTAAGGGGGCGGTAGTCCGCACTTCCTCAAATGAAATTATCGTATGTATATACAACATGAAACGAATAATGGTATGAAATAAAATGGAATTACAGAAGCTTATATATAAAATATATATCATTAATATCATATTTAATTACAGTGTCATCATAATGGCCACCATGAGAGGCGGTAAGATGTTTTTGAACAATCATCGTTTCGTGAGGCGTTAGTTTGCCATCCACAGAAACATTATGTTCATCATCCATTAGATGGAGTTGTGTGTATGTGTAGTTTGAATCCTTCTTATAACAACATATTAGTATATTGATGATACTGGTGTTGTTACAAAAGAAAGGAAATAAAAAGATTTTGGGGGTTGAAGAGGCAAAATAAATGAAAATAATTTAAGAGAAATCGTTACCTTTAATTTAGGTAACTCACTTTGGTTGGAACCAAAGGACTTCTTGAAATGCTTTCTGCCTAAGGGTAAGCTTCAAGGAGGAGGAGAGGGATGTGGGGAGCTTAGTTGGGCAGAGTTTGGACGAGCCAAGTGGCTTGAGAGGTGTGAAGAAATGAGAAGGAGGAGTGCCCTTTTATAAGAGGGGTGAGGGGCACCTTTGGAAAAGCTAGAAATATTAATTTATAATAAATTCATATTCGGTTTCTAATGGCTCCAAAGTTGACTATTCAAAGTTTGAGGTGGGGATGGGTCGAAAACAACTCATCCAATAGAATTTAGACAGGTTTGGGTACTTATATTAACCTTATCTTTAAGTATTAACTCTAAGTTAATTAGTTTCACTTTTACAATGTCTCTTTGTATTTTTATATTATATGGTTAATAAACTTACCATATACATCCAAGCGACCCCCAAGTTGTCCATTAATGATTAACCTATCATGATATAAGTCTCTTGGCCGAACCTTAGATTTTTAGGAATTTAATATCAATTAATAATATAATATTTGTTTTAAGAACTCTTTTATGTCAATTTTGACACTATTCAATAGTTGATTTTTTGTGAAACTCATAACAGATTGATTACTTAGAACAAAGTCAATTAAATCAATCCTAATATATCATATTATCCTAGAAAATTAGTTTAATTCATTAAAAGTTTCATATTATATTTATTTGGGTATTTATAATATCAATTATTTTAATTTTTCACTATTATAGTAATTACTGCATCATCATTGTGTCATAAATAAAATAAATTATTTAATGTCTAAAAATTATAAATAAAATATCATTATGTAGGAAATATTTTTAGCTTTCTAATGAATATTTATAATCTAAAATCCAACATGTATAACCTTATGTAAAAATTCTTCTTCTAAAAGATGTAAGCTTATGCCATTTTTGTATTCATTTTAACTTAATTAAAATAAAGTGTCATTATCACTCACAAGTGGATCCATGGGGTCCCAAAATAGACCCAAAGATGCCCATGGTAGACCATGTATCAACCAATAGGGTTAAGACACATTTTAGGGTAATTTATTATTATTATAATATTATTTTTTAACCCTTATTTACCGGATTTACCCTTAACCATGGTAAATAAAATATTTACCGCAGTAATTATTCAAAATGTTTAAAAATAAAAGTTACCCATTTACACAATTTGAACATCCTGATTCCAAATATGGAATCAATTTTCCTAAATTCAAAACACAGAAGTGGCAGAAATTAATTTAAAATTAATTCCCGCTGTCAAAACAAAAAGCGTGTTTTTAAGAGATAATAACTATCAAAAGATTGACACTTGTTTATGTTCGGTTTAATTGTAAAATTATGTCCAATGACCAACATTATATTAAATGGTAAAAATATATTCTAAATATACTTTAGAACCACTCAAATTCATAATTTATCACTATTAATTATTTTGATTAAAAAAGTTGTTTTTAATTAAAATTTAGTAATTTTCACTATTCATCCAAAATATGAAAGTTATCCGAAAAGTACCAAAATTTCACCTTAGGCTAAATTTGATATTTCGAATCCAAAAATGAAGTCCATTTTAAAATATAAAATATATATAACTTCAAAAAGTAGGTATTACTATTCATAACAGCTAGTTTGATTGGTTACGGTGTGTTAGAACTCGAAGTTGCGTACAACACACGCTACTGTTTTATTCAAAGGAAAGCGTACCGTGGAAGCTTGAGATGTTTCATTTTAAATTTTTTTGATGTCTCCATTTAGTCAAAAAGTTTAAAATATTGTATTTAAAAAGGGTTCACTATTAAAAGTTGATAAAAGTGAAATACTGAAAATGAATTTGTTCTTGCATTATATCTAAGAAACTCATAATATGGATTCTAAAATTATAAGGATTATATAAACATTAAAATTTATCTAATACTATTCATAACCTCTTTTGAACGGCTTGTTTGGTAAGTCATGGTGTGCTTGAACTTGGTGTTGCATGTAGTGAAAGTTATTGAATTATTTTGAAGAAGTAACACACTATGAAATCTTGGGGTGTTACAAATATATTCATCATTTAAATATATTTATTATAATTTTATAATTATTTAAATATATAATTATTTATTTATAATTATATAAATACTTTTAAAAAATATTTATATCATTATATATATTTATCTAATTATATATATTATAAATATATATAAATATAATTATAATAAATATATTTATTATTTAAAATAAATTTATTATATTTTTATAATTATTTAAATATATATAATTATTTATTTATAATTATACAAATACTTTTTAATAAAATAATATTTATTTATTTATAATTATAAATTTATAAATATAGTAAATATATGTATATAAATATATTTATTTGAAAATATTTATTTACAAATATATTTTTAACATTATTAATGAATATTTAATCTTAAGTGCATGTATATTAATAATTAGTGAAATTGAATAATTAAAAATGAGTACACTTTAACGATATTGAAAAAATGGATAAGTTTTATTAATTAAATATAAATTATTAAAAAAATATGGATATATATTGAAATAAATATGACTACATATTGAAAATTTTAAAACATAGTAAATAAATAAATAAAAAATAAATAATAGAAATTGATTAAATTCCCAAAAAAAAAGTAATTTAAAAAAAAAAGAATAAATAACACCTAACTTTCATAATATTAAAAGTAAATAAAGATAATTTATTGATTCATATTATAAGGAAATTCTGAAATGAATACTAAAATTTGAATAAATTATATAAATATTATATGTGTTTTTGTATAAGATTTCTTTAATTGTGTTAATATTTTTTGTGTGTGTGTTGTATATAAAAATACATCAATTATGTATATGTATGCAAAATCAATATAACACACATTTAGTCTATGTTAAATTAAAAAATCAAATGACATTCAATTATGTTCGTTACTCAATGTAATTAGTCAGTATTTTTAATTCATATAAAATTTTAATTATAAACCATTATTCACTAAATATATTAATATTTAATGTAAAATCATAAATATTTTGTATTATATAAATTACATTTATATACATTTATACATATCTATATATTTAATACATACTATTTATTAATATTATCAGTATTTATTTAATTAATAAAATGTTTAATATTTTTCTCAATTTAATTATTTTTAATTTTATTTGTTTAATTTTTTACATATTTCTGTATATTTAATATATACTATTTATTAGTATTTATAATTTATATATATTATAACCAGTTTATTCACTTTTATCAATAACTATTTAATTAATAAATTTTTAATATTTTTTTAATAAACTCATTTTTATTTTTTATTTATTTAATTATATCATTTTTTCTAACCTTTATCAGTGCAAAAAAGTGCTGATAAAGCATCCATTTATGAGTGCTAAAAATAAAGTGCTAATAAAGGACATCCTTTTTCAGTATTAAAAACAAAGCACTGATAAAGTGACCCTTTATCAGTGCTAAAAAAAGCGCTGATAAAAGGAACCCTTTATTAGCACTAAAAAAGTACCGATAAAGGGTATATTTTATCATATCTAAAAAAACGCTGATACAAGGTACCTTTTATCAGGGCTTGTTTTAATGATGATAAATGGAACATTTATTAGCATTTTTTGCTAACGCTAATAAAGGCCAACACTGTTAAAGGCCTATTTTGTACTAGTGTGGAGAACTACCTACCAGAGGAGCAATAGGTGGTGGGAGAAGGCATGAAACACCTAGGAGCCTAGAAATCCACCATAGCTGGAAGTCATAGGGTATTAGGTTCTCAATAAAGGAGGTATATTCACACTTAGACCTAGACCTAAGGTTCAATAGTATATATATCTTGTCAAGGACCTAGTCAGTTGAGAGATGGATGGTGCTACACTTATGATGAGTGAGGTCACATGGAACGTGACTATCCAACCAAACATGCTACATAGGGTGGATAGATGGTGGATGAACCACCATAGTAGAGATAATTTCATGACCAGGGACCTCCTATAGGTGATCAGGGTGAACCCCTAGGAGACATAGTTCTCATAGGGATTGGTAGAACCTTAGGATGAGCACCTGCTGGGGGAGGATGATGTTATGAGCTTATTCCACCACTACCACCTAAAGGACCATTCCAGGTGAAGAGAAGTAGCGGTTAAGGGTGTATACAGTTATATGGTATGGAGGTATATAACCCCGAGGCACCAAAGATGATTCAATATATGATCTATGACTTCTCTAATTCATCTACATCACTGATAGACACAAGCACAAGTCATTCTTTCACCATCTTATTACTGGTGCATGAGCTTGATATTCTAGTAGATCCCTTAGTCTGCTTTTTATAATTGGAGACCCCTAATAGAAGAGATTCCAATATCTCACACATCTTTTAATAGTGAAATATGGAACTTGGTGGACAATGTTTTTCATGAGACCTCTTCATGGTTTCAATCAAGCCACATGACATTATTCTTGGCATGGATTGGTAATCTATAGTTCATGCCTAGATTGAATGTCACTGCATGAGAATGAGGTGAATTCAAATATATGATATATGATTTTAATTCACCGATGAGAAGGAATTTATAGTATAGAGAGAATGGATCATATGTAGGAAATTAAAACCTTTTTTACCACCTGTTAAGATTGTCCCATGGTGTAGTAGAAAGGTTTTTCCAGACCTAGCATGTACCCTTATGTGGTGCCAGTTTTTTTTCACAAAAATGTGTATGGGATCTTAAAGCCATGCATATACCACCATCACTTGAATTAGGTGAAGACCAAGAATAAGTAACCCTTATCAAGGATTGCTGACCTTTTCAACCAGCTAAAAAGTGTGAGATGGTTCTCATAGTTTGACCCCAGGTCCGACTACTATTAGTTGGGGATTCAAATGGAGGATATCCTAAAGAATTGATTTTGATGTTTCTATAGGAATTATGATTGATAAGATGAATTTATATATACATATTGGATAAATTTATTTAATGATCAATCATGATTTATTCAATAATACATTGGGTCATGATGTGTTTTTGTAGAAATAAGGAATTCAATACTCAAAGGTGAATGCTATAAAGATGGTGGAATTCATCATTACACATTGTGAATTTGAAGTACACGATGTGTTTTCCTTGATCTGACCACCTATGAGCTGAAGGATAAACCATGAATCTAAAGTTTACGGCATGAACCAAGTATAATATGTGAATCCAGATCACACATCTTGAAAGAATCTAATTTCAAACCTGAGGATATACACAACACAGGCTCAATAAATTATGTGAAAAGTTCTAATTGTGAATCCCATTGAAGATATAGACCATGAAATCCATGAGATCCAATATATTTTTATATTATTATAGATTCGAAGTACATGGAGTGAACACACCATGAAATGATTGATACTAAATCCACTTAAAGCATATATATTATGCGAACCATTTACATGCCATGTAACTTTCGAAGTCCATATATATGCAGCCACCCCGATGCGTGACAAAGAGGTACGACACCTAAAACTATTTTCCTATTTTCTTCTTGGTTTCTTTCCTATTTTCCTTCTAGTTTTTTTTATTTCATTTATTGTTTTATTCATTCTATCATTGTTGATTTCATTTCCAAGACTCATCCTTTTCATGTTTCTATCCAATGCTTGAATCCAATTCTATTTATCATTCAACACGAATATTCTATTGCGTTCTTCATTGTTTCTTTATCTAAGTTAGTATTTAATTGATTTTAAATTGTTTCAACTATGGATTTATTTGATTTAATTTGTTATTTTTCATATAGATAATGTTTCCATATATTTACCTAATTTAATCTAATAATGTCATGCACAATTACTCCTCTTAGGGTTAGGGGTTGAGAGTAAGGGTATGTTCTAATGTAATGAATCTCTGAACCAAAACTTGGTAACCCTATGGATAGTAATTAGGTTATAATTTTTTTAATCTCATTATTTTGAAACTACCTTGACCATCAGAGGTGAAATCAAAGGACCCTGACCCAATTGGAGTTGAGCAGGCTAGGACTAGTTGCCTGTGATAATTTTTTCCTAGAATCTAAGCTTCCTACACTTAGTTTGTTAAATATATCTAGAACAAGGATTAGTTTCTAGCTTAGGTAGATCAAATTGGTTGGAATATGATCAATTTTAGACCTTTAAACCACTTTAAATCCTAATCCATAGGTTTATCCCAATCTAGATTTATGATTATATTTTCCTCAAACCCTAAAATTGACCCTGGACCCTTATTTTAATATGATTAAATCCCAAGATACATAGTTTTAGAAAACCCAAACACCTAATAGATATCATGATGACTCCTACCAAAAAAATTTCTTACCACTGACTTTCATTCCTACAATATGTCCCTATAGGTTTGACCCCGCACTGCCACTTTACTACACCCTTGTAACTGAGTGTAGTTTGGGAAATATAAATTCTAATTTGATCAATGCCCGTGTGTAATCAACAACACCATGCAGGATGGTAAATTTTTTGTGCTATTAATGGGGATAATTGTTATTAGGCGTAGTGACCTTTGGTATGAACCTAGTATTACCTCACCCTACCTTTTATTTTTTCCTTCACCTTTTCCCTTTTCAATATTCTTCGCACCTGGACTAGAACCTTTGTTTGCTTTTCTTTGACTTAGTGCATGCACCGGGGTCCCCTGACTTGTTCTAGGTGCCTGTACACACTAGAATTGGCATATTTATATCCTAAAATTGAAAAATATATTTTTTCATGATGATGATTCATCATGGATTAATGAAAAAATATTGTGCTTCCACTTACCCAAAACCTCAAATATGAACCACCTGAACATCAGGAAGAGAAACCAATGCTATAGGAGCACACCATCATGGATTATGACTTTCCATTCACCAGTGGTGCTATGCCTAGCATGATAAACCCTCCCATTCAGGTTAATACTTTTGAAATAAAACATGGAATCATCCATATGATACAAAACATGGTTAAATTTAGTGGAATTTAAAGAGAAGACCCCCATGAACACATATCAAATTTTCTATAGGTTTGAGAAACCTTTAAAAAAAAATTCATACCCTTTAATTCCATATGAATAAAAGTCTTTCCATTATAATGACACAATAAAGCCAAGTATTGGATTAAAATCCAAGCACCCAGGTCTATAATGACTTGGAATGATTTAGAAAATAATTTCTCAGACAAATGTTTTCCACCAATCCGAACCTAGAATCTTAAAAACGAGATTAAAAATGTCAACTAGGTAGAGAGATAATCATCTTGGGAAGCATGGGATCATTTCAAAGAGCTAACCCATAAATTACCATATCAAAAACTTGATGTGTGGCTATAATAATTTTTTTTATCAAGGAATCCAACCTTCTGCTCACACTGTATTGGACACCTCTACTGATGGTAGGATTATGCTCAAGACACCCAAAGATGGAAGAGCATTATTAGAAAAAATCTCTCACAATTCTAGTCTATGGAAGAGTGATCTAGGACTACCCCAACATATAATCTATAAAGTGGATGAAAATTGATGTATGGAAGAATAGTTTGAATCTCTCATAATGAATCTTGAGTTGTTTTAGTTTTTTGATCCACCATTTACACCTATTTCCCCTATTATATACATACAATCATGTGAAATGTGTGAAGGACCACACCCTTACTAGGACTATATGGTAGGAATAGATGAGCCTTAAAGCCAAGATTTTAATTATATTAATTACAATCAACTAAATCAACAATTTTCATAGCCCCAAAAATATCAATAATAGTACTATTTGTAAATGCTAAATCAGAATCCAGAAAAACCAAACCAAGTTTATTATCAATAAAGGATTGGTCAAGCACCACCACATAATTAGGGACCACATGGTTACCCACCTCAGATCCCAGATCCTTGACCACAACAACAATTTCAGGAACAAACTTTTCCTAGAGGTCTATAATTTATACCAGCTTAGCAACAACAATATCAATAAGCTCTACTAAGACCAAAAAATAAACCCCACCTTTCCAATACAAAATTGAGAACCTGCTCATCACCTTTGTGAAAAAAGAATATTGGGGGATGATGACCTAGGAGGATGAAATGAAGAATCAAAGGGAAACCCTCCAAAACCTTGAGTACCAAGTGGGAAAAATATTAAAGTCTTTATCAGACTAACTATTGGGTACTTTTATCAGTAATAATGAGACTCATACAATAGATTATTAGAAGGATATAGTTCCTAATAATGGAAGAATTCTAGACTTTCTGAATCCATGCAAAGATGAGAAAAAGTAGTTAAAAGAATATGATAATGCTGGTCAGGAGAAAAGTATAGAATAAGATCCAACTAAAAAACCTCCAATTCAAGAGTATCTAGAAAAGGAAGAAGTATATGTGTCACCTCCACCATATAAACCCCCTCTTAACTTTCTAGATAGGATGATACACTCCAAAATATATTTATGATATAATTTTTTTTGAGATGTTTAAACAATTACATATCAATATTCCCTTTGAAAAAGTGATTTCAAGAATTCCTTATTATGCCTATTTTCTAAAAGGATTATAGCAAGAAAAAATAAAATGTAAGACCATGGAGTAATCTCATTAAATGAATAATTCTCCACATTTTTTCAAAAAAATATTTTTCCAAATATGCAAGACCCCAGGCATTTCTTAATTTTCCCACACTATAGGGACATGTAATTTTGAAAGAGCCTTGTGTGATTTTGGTGTAAGTATAAATCTCATTACTATGATTTTATTCAAAAATATGGGACTCAAATAATTAAAACAAACAAGAGTGGAACTAAAAATTGATAACTACTCAGTCAAGCACCCATGAGGACTGCCTAGGGACATCTTAGTAATAGTTGAAAAATTTATCTTTCCCACTAATTTCCGTGTCATAGATATAGAGGAATAAAGACATGTCCCCATAATTCTAGGGGGAATATTTCTCACAAATGGGAAGGTATTGATTAATTTAAACCAAGGAAGGTTGATATTTAGAGTCGGAGAAGAAGAAGTTGTTTTCAGTTTAGTGAAGGTCTCTAGGAAAGGCATTGATTCATTGATTGTTAATCCATCATTCTTATTGGTGAGAAAGATGATCATATGACTAGTAAGTATGAAAAAAAACATTCCTCCTGTTAAAAATGGATATAGTGATCAAAAGGATGTGAATTACACTGCACCTTTGTTAATGGTCATCATTCCACCTTTATTACCCTCTACCATCAAGAACTATTTCTTTAGGGGTGTTTACTTACTTTTAAATTCATCAAATGGAAGCATGTATAGATATTGAAAATAAATGAAGTTCTGAATGGGAGGCAACCTAGGACATATTTAATAGGTTATATTAGAGTTTAGGAAAGTTTATTTTCATTATTGTGATGCATGTTTGTTATTTAAAAATTGTTTTATTTGGAATCCCTATTGAGATTATTTTTACTCAAGGATAAGAAACTATTCAAGTGTGGGAGAATTTGATAATTAGAATTTATATATACATATTGGATACATTAATTTTTGGATTAATAATGTATAATTGATAATAAAATGTGTTTTGATGTGTTTTTATAGGAATAAAGAATTCAAGACTCAAATGAGGAATGATAGAAAAATGGAAAAGTTCATCATTACACATTGTGAATATAAAGTAAACAACATTTAAACCTAGAATAGACCACCTATGAGCTGAAGTAAAACCCATGAATCCAAAGTACAATGTGTGAACCAAGTACAAGACATGAGACTAGATTACACATCATAAAAGACACCAATTTCAATCCTGATGAGGCACATGACGTGAGCTTAATAAATAATGTGAAAAGTTCAAATTATGAATCCTGCTGAAGATACAATCCATGAAATCCATGTGATCCAAGATATTTAGATATTATTACAGATATTAATTACACAACATGAAAGAAAATTACACACCATTAAAGATTAAATGAATAAGCCACTTAAAGAACATACATGATGTGAACCATTTACACATTATGTAACTTTTGAAGTCTATATATATGCAATGAACCTAATGCATAGAAAATAAATCTGATTCCCAAAAATAATTTTCTATTTTCTTATTTTTCTCTTTCCAATTTTCTTTCCAGTTTATTTTTCTTTATTTTATTGTTTTATTCATTCCATTTTTACCACTTTCGATTCCAAGACTTTTTCTTTATGTGTTTCTCTATAATGCTTGAATCTAATTATATTTTTCATTTAATATCAATCTGTCACTGCAGTCTTTATTGTTTCTTTATCCATGTTGGTATTTAATTGTTTTTTTCATTGTTTGAATTGTGTATTTATTTGATTTAATTTTTTATTTATCATGTCAAGTAGGTTTCCATTCATTTCTCTTCTATCATATAATACCACCATGTGTGACTAATCCACTTAGGGTTAGGGGTTGAGAGTAGGTTTATATTCTAATTTAACGAATCTATGAATAAAAAATTGTTAATCTTATATATAGTAATTATGTTAAAAAAATGGTTAATATCATTGTTTTGAAACTACCCTAACCATAAGAGGTGTAGTCAAAGGACCCTAACAAAATCAGAGTTGGGCAGGCCAAGAAAAATAGCCTGTGACACTTTCTACATAGAAGCTAAACTTACTACAATTAGGCTATTGAATATCTCTAGACCAAGGAGTAGTTTCCAACATAGATAGATCCAACTGGTTAGACCAAGATCAATGGATGAATTTTTCACTGCTTTTAGCCCAATCTATAGGTCTATCCTAAGATAAATTTAGGATTATCTTTTGCCTAAAACCTGAAATTGACCCCAAACCCTTCTTTTAATCTAATTAAATCCCAATACATGTAGTTTTATAAAACCCAAACACCTAAGAGAGACCGTGAGGACTCCTACCAAAAGGTTCTTATGACTGGGTTTCTTTCCTACAAGATTTACTTTTTGGTTCAACCCTGCATTGAAAATTTACTACACCTTAGTAGTCAAGTGTAGTTTGGGAAATATAGATTCTTATCTAATCAATACCTATGAATAATCAATGATTCCATGTGGCCTGGTCAATGAGTTTCTAGTGATTCCATTTAGTGTGAAAAATTCCATTACTGTGTTCATGAGTCTCATGAATCAAATATTATATCCCTTTTTGGATCGGATCATGGTATTCTTAATCGATGATATTCTCATATATTCTGTATTGGAGGAGGAGCATGAAGAGAACCCAAGGATGGTCCAAGATTTTCTTTAAGAGTACCATCTTTATGAAAATATTTCTAAGTTTTAGTTCTAGATTAGATTGGTGTACTTTTTGGGGCATGTCATATCAGATGATAGGGTAGTTGTGGACCCTTCTATGATAGAGGTAGTGGTGGCCTAGGAACCACCTAAGAGCATCTTTGAAGTGATATTTTTCTTTTTTTGGCTGAGTACTATCAGATTATTATGACTAAATTTTCCCAAATCTCAGCCCCTTTGTCTAATTTTACTCCAAAGGGATGACTGTTCTTTTATTATGGGTAGTGTTAGAGAGCCTTTAGAGAGATGAGGTAGAGGTTGACTAGTGGTCCTATTTTGAAACTTTCATAGGAGGGTGTAGATTACATGGTGCTTTGTGATACCTCTATAGATGGGACCATATGTTTTTTGATGTAGAGGAATGAAATTATTTCTTATGGGTCTAGGATACCGAGACCCCATGATCATAAATAAATTACCTATTATTTAGAGATGGAAGAGGTGGTCTTCAATTTGATGTTATGGAGCAATTATCTTATCTACGAGCAGTTTATCAAATATTCAGAGTACCAGAGTCCCAGGTATATATTTTTATAGCGAGATCTTATCCTGAGGCTGAATCATTGGATGGAGTTTGATAAAACACTATTTTATTGAATATTTTATTGATAATAAATGATATAATTTCCTCAAATTGTGTTAAATATGTTTAATTATAAATTATTTGGGATTAGATCATTCATTTGAATATTTTGATGAAAATTCCAGTTTTACCCTTTATAGTTCACTGTAGTATTTCAAAGTTAAATATTTTTATATTTATTATTTGAATTTGAAATTTTGTAATAGTGTTTCTATCTTAATTATCTACAACTTTTATGAAGGACACTAAGATTTCATTTGGTTGTTGAAAATGGGCCATGAATTCAAAGTTGGACTGGACTCGCCAGAATGGATAAGCTTATGTATTTCGGCCATAACTCCTTCATCTGGGCCTGGATTAAGCCCAAATATTTATATCAGATAGATAAACCATATCCTCACATATTATCCTTCTGGAAGGCCAGCCAATTCACACGTTTTTGTGGTTAAATGGGCGGTACAAGTTGGAATATTATTTTTGGCCGAATTTCCACATTCACACTTGAAACCACTTGTAACCTCTCCTCCCCTCCCCTCTATAAATTTAAGTTTTTCTCATTTGGAGGGGTTGAGATGTGAATTGGTAAGTTTAGGGAAGAGGAGAAGTGGATCCACTCCAATTATCCAACCATTTCAATAAGGGTATCTCTTGAAGCAAGGATCCCTTCAACGAAGCCTTCTTCTTCTCCTTCATGTTGTAATGATTTTGTTTGTGTAATAAACTTCTTTGTTCTTCTTTTATTTCTTATATTTTCTTCTGTTTTGTTTAAATTTATTCTTCTCTTAATATTCCTATTTGGCCTGAAATTCTTGAGTAGAAGCGTTATTGGGTTATACCCATTATAAACCTTTACACATGCAAAACGCTTCTACGATGATTACGACACCCATGAAAGAGTAGTTCTTTTAGTAATCAATCGACATCAATCATTTTTCATTCATTTATTTTGAATAAATGAGCTACTTTAATTCATATAATATGATCCATGAAATGTGTTTTTAAATTACAATAAACTAAGCAAGCAATTGAACAATTAATACAAAACACGCGAGGTCGAGATTCTGTGTAAATTGTGAGAGCGCGATCTTAATCGGTAATACAAGACCACACGGGATAAATTTGTAGAGTTAAAATATAATCCCTAAACACAATTCATCCTCATTTATATAATGGATATGTGCTCTAATTAACCATTTACCATAAGCTATCCTTATAACAACAATCAAAGCAGGGTGCTGCGATTGCGTGTTCCGAAGCTAGCCTAGGGTTTAAGTAATTTCATCTTTGTGGTTAAGTTAACTCTCGTAGGGTTTGAGGGATAAAAAATTAGGCGATCATAATTAAGTGGATATTTATTTAGATTATAATTATTAATAAGTAAAAGAAGAGGTAGATTTAGATCGATTACACATTTTAAAATAGATTTCTAAAAAAATATCTTCTTGTTGTGTCATTTTAATCGAAATCCATTTCAAAACAAAAAACAAAAAAATATACAATCTTCTTCCAGAAAACTTTTTCTAGATTCATAAACTATAACAAACCCAATAATTTAAAGTAGTGTTTTTATTATATTCTATTTTTTTAGAATAACTTTAATAAGTTGTTAAATTCACTTCCTCCTTTGAGAGACGACCTTGGTCAGCCACTCTGCTGCACCTAAGTACCCCAAAATCACATTAATCATTTGAGGGCGCCCACGATAGAGCTATATCAAATTGGAACCATTTCCAGGGAGTCAAGTAATTTATTCAACCATTTAGAGGTATTTATTTTATTTTTCATTTTATTATTTTCTTCACCTCTCTCTTTCATCTTTCCCCTTTCTCAAGTTTTCATTTTTTTTTTCATCCTCTTATTTTGTTTTTGGAACATCAACTCAAACTTCTCATTTTTATTTTACTATGGTCCAATTTATTTCTTTTCATTTTTATTTGATTTATGACATGAACTAATCCTGAAGATATCTTAGATATTGACCCTGAGATTGAACGCAGCCTTAGGGAACGAATCAGACATTCTCAGTTTACGGGAAGTTTCAATATTCAACCAGTTGGTGAATTCCTCTCTTCTGGAAACATTGAAATTAGAATCTATTAAAATTCAAACATAAAAGAAGAACCAATGGCTGGAAATAATAACAATGAGCTAAATAGAACCATTTGAGAATTGGCTGCACCTGATATTAACTATCAACCAAATTGTATTGCATACCCAAATCTCGAATCAGACTTTGAACTAAAATTTGGGTTAATTCACTTACTTCCAAAGTTTCATGGCCTCTCTAGTGAGGATCCCAATAAACATTTGAAAGAATTTAATGTGTTTTTCTCAACCTTAAAACCTAGAAATGTTTCTGAAGTTCAAATCAAATTAAGAGCATTCCCATTTTCACTTGATGGAGCTGCAAAGGATTGGATGTACAATTTACAACCTGAAGATGTAACATGTTTGAACAATTTGAAACGTATTTTCTTGCAGATATTTTTTCCAGCATCGAGGACCACTTCCATTCATAAGGAGATCTCGGGGATCAAGCAAGCACAAGGGGAGTCAATGTATGAGTATTGGGAGCGATTCAAGAAGTTATGTGCAAGATGCCCACATCACCAAATCAGTGAGAAATTAATCATTCAGTACTTTTATGAAGGACTCACACCTATGGAGAGAAGCATGGTGGATTCTGAAGCTGGAGGAGCATTGGTGGACAAGACACCAGTAGCTGCACAAGAATTGATCGACAAAATGGCCCAAAACTCCCAACAATTTGGCAATAGAGGTACACCACATGTCAGGGGAGTACATCAGGTAAGTCCTTCTTCTCTTGAAAGTCATTTGATTGATACACAGTTGAAAGAATTGACCACTATGGTGAGGCATATTTCTTTGGCTCAAAAGACATACCAGCCCACTCCTTCAAGGCCTTGTGGCATTTGCACTGAGATAAGCCATCCAACTGACTGTTGCCTACAACTACAAGAGACAGAGGATTGTGCAGCAGTATTCCCTGGGAGACCATTTCAGCAGCAACAACAAACAGATCCTCAAAAGAAGTTTGATTCATTTTCTCCGACATACAACCAAGGGTGGAAGGATCAATCAGACATGAGGTATAGATCTGGACAACAACAAAGTCCCCCTTTTCAACAAAACTTCCAGCAGCCTCCGCCTTTCCAGCAGGGTTTCCAACAACCCCGAAGGAGATTTGAAGCTCAAACATCAACAAGCCAACAACAAGGGAATCCCCCACCCAAGGTAGATTCTAACACTGATGATCTTTTGAAGTAAATTGTTCTTAATCAACATAATGAATTGAAGAGTCAAGGTTCGGAGTTGAGGGAGTTGAAGACTCAAATGATCCAGATTGACACCGCCCTCCATGAACTTGTGAGTAAGAATTCTGGAAATCTACCTTCCCAAACCACTCCAAATCCAAAGGGGAATGTCAGTTCCATAACATTGAGAAGTGAGAAGCAAATGAATGATACATCTGTACCTACCATTCCACTGGGATTCACCTCAACTCCGAAGTAGCCGCATTCCAAACCAACTGATGAGCAATCCAAGGAGAAAGATAAAGGTAAGAAAAAGATTGATGATGTTCCTCCTAAACCCCTTACTTTTCCAAATAGGGTTTCTCAAACCAAGAAGATGGCTGAAGAAGCAATGAAAAAGGAGGTTTTGGATACATTCAAGCGTGTGGAGATCAACATTCCTCTACTTGAAGCCATTAAGAAAATTCCAAGGTATGCGAAATTCTTAAAATAACTTTGTACCAATCGAAGAGGGATCAAGGGAAATGAGAGGATCAACCTTTGAAGGAATGTCTCATCACTAATTACACCAACTCTAGCAATGCCAACAAAGTGAAAGGATCCCATGACATTCACCATCCCATATACCATAGGGGAGTTGCACTTCTCTGATGATCTTTGTGATTTAGGAGCTTCAATAAATGTAATGCCTCACTCTGAATTCTCTTCTTTACAGGTTGGTGAGTTGAAGCCGACGAGAGTAGTGGTGTAGTTGGTGAATAGAGCTACGACATATCCAGTAGGAGTTCTTGAGGATGTACTTGTCCGGGTAAGAGACAAGATCTTTCCAGCAGATTTCTATATTCTTAACATGGAGGATGATCAGGTAAGTTCTCATGCCCCCATTATCTTAGGTAGACCCTTCCTCAAAACTGCAAAAACTATCATAAATGTCAATGAGGGTACACTTTCCATTGAATTTGGGGATGAAGTTGTGATATTTATTGTTATGGATTCCATGAAGTACCCCTCATAGGATCATTCTGCATTTTTTATCTCCCATTTTGAACCACCAAGTAAAAACACCATGGAATTGGATTGTGCTATGCTTAGGGAGATTATGAGTATTGGTTCTAGTTTGATGTCTAAGAGTACTTCCACACCCGTTTCTAAGGAACAAGACTCTCTAAGATTTGATTTTGAAATGGAATCATATTCTGATTTTGATCATGTGAACTCTGATTATGACATGGCTATAGAGTATGCTGATGGATTTGATGCTTTATTCTCTGATTTTGATGATGTATATTCTGATACTGATGCTCTTTGTGCACATATTTCAGTTCCTTCTATGCCTCCATCCATACTACACCCTCCTTCATTAGAACTCAAGCCATTTCCACAAAATCTGAAATACTCATACTTGTTGAGTGGTGAGATATTACCTGTTATCATTGCTAACAATCTCCCTTTTGAACATGAAGAAAAGATTTTGAATATTTTGAGGGAGAATATCAGGGTGATTGGGTGTACCTTGGCTGACATATCAGGTATTATCCCCTCCATTTGCATGAATAGGATTCTCTTGGAGGATGGGGATAAACCAATGAGACAACCAAAAAGGATACTCAATCCCACCCTCCTAGAAGTTGTTAAAAAAGAAGTTGAGAAATTGCTCGAGGCTGGTATAATCTTTCCCATTTCAGATTCTCAGTGGGTAAGCCCTATTCAGGTTGTGCCTAAGAAGAGTGGTGTTACTTTTGTTAAAAATGATAAAGATGAGTTAGTTCCAATGCGGGT
Organism: Viscum album; assembly: GCA_963277665.1. NCBI lineage: Eukaryota > Viridiplantae > Streptophyta > Magnoliopsida > Santalales > Viscaceae > Viscum > Viscum album. Next base: position 1,451,568,332 of record OY728129.1, read on the forward strand.
GCAAAACAGTTGGCGTGTGTGTATTGATTATAGGAAACTAAATCAGTCCACTCGCAAGGACCATTTCCCCCTCCCATTTATTGATCAAATGCTTGAGAGATTAGCTGGGAAAACACACTGTTGTTTCTTGGATGGATTTTCTGGATATTTTCAGGTTCCTATAGCTCCAGAGGATCAGGAGAAGACTACATTCACCTGTCCCTTTGGCACATTTGCCTATCGAAGGATGCCATTTGGACTTTGCAACGCCCCAGGAACCTTCCAGAGATGCATGGTGAGTATTTTTTCTAATTTTATTGAGACCTACATGGAGGTATTTATGGATGATTTTACAGTGTATGGGTCTTCATTTGATGAATGTATAATTAGTTTGGTAAAGGTTTTGAATTTTTGTATTGAGAATAATCTGGTCCTGAACTTTGAAAAGTGTCATTTCATGGTAGAGCATGGCATTGTCTTAGGGAATGTAGTGTCAAAACATGGGATAGAGGTTGATAGATCAAAGGTAGATATTATTTCATCCTTACCATATCCTTCATGTGTGTGTGATGTTAGATCTTTCCTAGGACATGCAGGATTTTATCGACGCTTCATCAAAGATTTTAGTAAGATTGCTCTTCCTATGTCAAGATTACTTCAAAAGGATTCTGATTTTGTGTTTGAAGTTTCTTATAGGAATTCATTTGATGAGCTAAAAAAACGTCTGACCAATCCACCTATCATACAGCCCCCACAGTGGGAGATTCCTTTTGAGCTTATGTGTGACGCCTCCAACTTCGCGGTTGGAGCTATCTTATCTCAGAGGGTGGAAGGACGTTCACATGTGATTGCCTATGCATCAAGGAAATTGGATTCAACCTAATCAAACTACACTACCACAGAAAATGAGTTTCTTGCTGTCATATTTTCTTTAGATAAATTCCGTTCATATTTATTAGGCTCTAAAGTAGTTGTTTTTTTTGACCATGCAGCTCTAAGGTACCTCTTGAAGAAGCCAGATGCAAATCCACGACTTATCCGTTGGATGTTCCTTCTTCAAGAGTTTGACATCGAGATAAAGGACAAAAAGGGGTCAAAAAACTTGGTGGAGGACCACATGAGTAGGCTTACTCACACACTAGAGGATGACATCTTGGATCAGGTACCACTTCAGGACACTTTCCCCGATGAGCATCTTTATTCCATCTCAGGTACGCATCCTTGGTATGCAGATTTAGTTAACTATCTTGTTGCCTCTGAAATCCCTGCAAATTTAAAGAAACATCAAGTCCAAAAATTAAAGAGTGAGTCAAGATTTTATGTTTGGGATGATCCATACTTATGGCACATGTGTAGTGACCAAGTTATTAGGAGGTGTGTTCCTGATCATGAGTTTGAGTCTATTTTTCAATTCTATCATACAGTTGCATGTGGTGGACACTTTGGACGCCAACAGACAACAAGGAAAGTTTTAGACTCTGGATTATATTGTCCTAGCTTATTTCATGATTCCCATGTGTTTTGTAATTCATTCTCTCATTGCCAACACACTGGAAATATTTCAAGGAGACACGAGATGCACCAACAACCCATTTTATTATGTGAGATTTTTGATGTTTGGGGAATTGATTTTATGGGACCTTTTCCTATTTCCTTTGGTTTTTTGTACATTTTGGTTTCTGTTGATTATGTGAGTAAATGGGTGGAGGCTAAGGCCACTAGGACTGATGATTCTCATGTTGTTGTGGACTTTGTCAAAGCAATTTTTTTGCAGGTTTGGAGTACCAAAGGCCATCATGAATGACCAAGGGACACACTTTTGCAATAGGAATTTTAATTCCCTCCTTCGAAAGTATGAGGTGACACACAAAACATCAACACCATACCACCCCCAAACAAATGGCCAGGCTGAGGTTTCAAATCTTGAGTTGAAATAAATTTTGGAGAAAACTGTGCAGCCAAATAGGAAGGATTGGAGAAAGATCTTGGATGATGCATTGTGGGATTATAGGACAGCATACAAGACACCCATTGGTATGTCCCCATTTCTGATTGTTTTTGGGAAAGCATGTCATCTCCCAGTGGAAGTCGAGAATCGGGCATATTGGGCTATAAAGAAATGCAACATGGAATTAGACCAAGCTGGAATTCAAAGGAAGTTGCAAATTCGAGAGCTTGAGGAGATTCGACTGTCATCATATAAGAACTCAAGGCTCTACAAGGAAAGATCAAAAGCAGTTCATGATAAAATGATATAGAAAAGGGAGTTTCATGTTGGAGAGAAAGTCCTACTCTACAATTCACGACTGAAGTTGATGCCTGGTAAGTTGCGTTCCAGATGGTTAGGTCCTTATATTGTATCTAATGTTTTTCCTTATGGTGCAGTGGATATCACACAAGAGGACACTGGAAGGAGCTTTACAGTCAATGGGCAACGTTTGAAGAGATACATTGAGGGACGTCCTACTGATGCAGTAGATTTTATCACACTGCATGACCCCATCATCACTTGAGCACATCAGGCTTTTCCTAACCCTTTCACTTTTATATTATTTGTCCTATTTAAAAATTATGAATTTCATGTGCATATATCATCTCATGGGTTCACATTCAGGATAATGCAATATTTTAAGTGTGGGTGAGGGAACCTTTTAGTTTAGTAATTTCAATTGTTTTCCTGTTTAAAAAAAAATTGTGTGTTTTTCAAATTTTGTGTGTTTATTTTACAATTTTCTGTGTTGTTTTGAAACTTTTGAAGTGAAATGATTCTCATCACCATTTTTAAATCCATATCAATAAGTGAAACAATTTACCCCTTGAAACTAAGCTTAAATGAATGCTGAAATGACTTTGTTTCAAGTTCAAATATTTAGTAATTTCATGAAAAGTACACTGAATTTTGAATCCCATGCCACATCTCACTATATTTATATTTGAAATCACTTGAATGTGAGGCTTCTAAAACATTATTTTCATATTCTTTACATTCAACTCACTTCTTGAGAGAACCAAACCATGCTTTATTTAACCATAATTTGATCTATTCCTATCAAAACTTGAGGGTTTGAGGTACTTATGTTTAAATGATTGAGGAATTTGTTTGGTATTAAAGCCCCTATTTCAAATAATCCTTTTTTATAATGGCCTAACTTGAATATTTAATCCTTGTATCCCTTAGAAGACATTCACATCCTGTTAGGTTAGCCACATTACAAGCCAATTTTCCCTATCCAACCAACTCTTGAAGTGAAATTGCATAATCTAGTTGAGATTAAGTGTGGGGGAATCTATCTTGTGTTGTGCCACCACATTCTGTGATACTTTGGGTGGAAAATTAAATTCTGAAGAGATGTGTTTTCTACTGAATAAAGTCATTATATTGAAATCTGTGCCTTTTTTGGAGCTTTCATGATAAGTGAAGCTATGCCTTTTCTGGAGCTTCTAATTGAGGTGGAAAGCTGTTCCCATTTGGAGATTTCAAGAAAATCATGTTTGAGAAGATTGAAATTTTTGATGCTAAAATGATGAATGGTGTAAAACTTTCATGACTTTTCATGATGATGGAGCTGAATTGATACTATGGGGATTGACGAGAATACCATATTTAAGTGAAAATTAGATTAATGCAATTTTGCTTCAAAAAGAGTCAAGCCCTCCTCATTCAACCTCAGAATTTTTCACATCTAAATCCTACCAACCGAAAGCCACAGAACAACCATGAAAAGTCCTCATGACAAAAATATGTCCTTGACTCACATCGGGTAGCAATGTAGGAATCTATCAAGCCTATGGTGACCCTTGTATGAGTTTGGATGAGAAAGACATTGCAAAAAAATTGACATTTGTGTGATAAGAGAAAATTCAAGTGAGGTAAGTGTTTTGTGCATGGGAGGATAAATAAAGTGGAAATATATTGAATGATATAAATGAAGAACTTGAAATAATGGTTTTTTATGAGGCATGATATCTTTTGTTTCTTGGTGTGTAATTGTTTGATCTCAAGGATATGTGTTTTAAAATTGGTTTTGATTTGATATTGATGTTTACTTGATATAAGGTTTTGCTCAGGAGTGCAAAAGGGTAAGTGTGGGGGAGTTGATAAAACACTATTTTATTGAATATTTTATTGATAATAAATGATATAATTTCTCACATTGTGTTAAATATGTTTAATTAGAAAGTATTTGGGATTAGATCATTCATTTGAATATTTTGATGAAAATTCCAGTTTTACCCTTTATAGTTCACTGTAGTATTTCGAAGATAAATATTTTTATATTTATTATTTGAATTTGATATTTTGTAACCGTGTTCCTAAATTAATTATATACAACTTTTATGCAGGACACTAGAGCTAAAGAGCGCATTTGGTTGTTGAAAATGGGCCATGAAGTCAAAGTTGGGATGGACTCGCCAGAATGGAAAAGATTCTGTATTTCGGCCATAAATCCTTCATCTGGGACTGTATTAAGCCCAAATTTTTATAGGAGATAGAGGAACCATATTCGCACATATTATCCTTCTTAAAGGCCGGCCAATTAACGCGTTTTTGTGGTCAAATGGGCGGTGCAAGTTGGAGTAAAATATTTGGCCGAATTTCCACATTCACACTTGAAACCACTTGTAACCTCTACTCCCCTCCCCTCTATAAATTGGATTTTTTCTCATTTGGAGGGGTTGGGACGTGAATTGGGAAGTTTAGGGAAGAGGATAAGTGGATACAATCCAATTATACAACCATTTCAATAAGGGTAGCTCTTGAAGCAAGGATCTCTTCGACGAAGCCTTCTTCTTCTCCTTCATGTTGTAATGATTTTGTTTGTGTAATAAACTTCTTTGTTCTTGTTTTATTTCTTCTCTTTTCTTCTGTTTTGTTTAAATTTATTCTTCTCTTAATCTTCCTATTTGGGCTGGAATTCTTTAGTAGAAGCGTTATTGGGTTATACCCATTATAAACCTTTGCACATGCAAAACGCTTCTACGATGATTACGCCACCCATGGAAGAGTAGTTATTTTTAGTAATCGATCGACCTCTATCATTATTCATTCATTTATTTTGAATAAATGAGATAATTTAATTTACATAATATTATCCATGAATTTTGTTTTTAAATTACAAGAAACTAAGCAAGCAATTGAACAATTAATACAAAACACGCGAGGTCGAGATTTTGTGTAAATTGTGAGAGCGCGATCTTAATCGGTAATACAAGACCACACGAGATAAATTTGTAGAGTTCAAATATAATCCCTAAACACAATTAATCCTCATTTCCAGAATGGATATGTACTCTAATTAACCACTGACCATAAGCTATCCTTAGAACAACAATCAAAGCAGGGTGCTGCGATTGCGTGTTTCGAAGCTAGCCTAGGGTTTAAGTAATTTCATCTTTGTTGTTAAGTTAACTCTCATAGGGTTCGAGGGATAACAAATTAGGGTATCATAATTAAGTGAATATTGATTTATATGATAATTATTAATAATTAAATTAAGAGGTAGAGTTATATCGATTACGCCTTTTAAAATAGATTTATAAAAAAACATCTTCTTGTTGTGTCATTTTAATCGAAATCCATTTCAAAACAAAAAACAAAAAAATATACAATCTTCTTCCAGAAAACTTCTTCTAGATTCATAAACTATAACAAACCCAATACTTTAAAGTAGTTTTTTTATTCTATTCTATTTTATTTTTTTAGAATACCTTTAATAAGTTGTTAAATTCACTTCCTCCTTTGAGAGACGACCTTGGTCAGCCACTCTGCTGCACCTAAGTACCCCAAAATCACATTAATCATTTGAGGGCTCCCATGACTGTGCTCTATCAGAGTTCCTACAAGACTATTAATTTTATATTTTCTATAATTTAGGGAAGGGAAACATGGTATTAGATTCCCTTAGTAGGAAATCGTAGTCCCATTTAATGGATGAGTCTTTAGAGCTACTGAAATAGTTATGACTAACCTTGTTAGAGGAGAGAGGAATAAGATATCTATATTAAATGGTGGTTACTCCACCACTTCTACAAAATATGAGAGATTCTTAGTTGGAAGACATTTATTATAAAGTTCTGCATGACCAATTATTCTTTGGTGACACACTAAATGGATTCTCTAAAGGTGGGGAGCATGTCGTCCTATTTTGATGATGGATAGTGGTACTATACTCACAGTGTGAGGAATAACTATGAGAGTTCCATACCCCCCTTAACAATATATCTCAAAGTAGAAAAGTTGTACTAAGACCTTCAACATTAGTTTTGTTGGCCCAAGACAAAGTATACTATCAATGAGTTTTCTCTACATTCCTCACCTATTAATAGATAATGGTAGAGCACCAAGTTCTAGTAGGTTTGGATAAACCCCTCAAACTCCCTGATTAAAAATTTAATGAAATAATTATATACTTTTTGATAGGTAGTATTCTAGTGAAGAGAATCCATAACGCTATTTGGGAAATTTTTGATTGACTCACCAAGTTAGATCACATCCATTATAGCCAAGAGTATAGTTTAGCGGAGAGTTTGGGAATCTTGTGTATGCAAGAGGTTTTCCATCTTCCTGAGGCACCCTCAATGATTATCTCTGATCGTGATTATTGATTCAAATACTATTAATATAGAGTCTTTTAGGAGGATTTTGAGACCCAATTAAAGATGAAAATGAAATTACATACCTATAGCAATATCCAGAAAGAGAATAACATTATGGTTTTAGAGGATATACCAAGATCTTATGAGTTATATTTTGGATGGAGTTGGAAGAATCGCCTACCCCTGGTGGAGTTTGCTTATAATAACTACTACCACTCCAATATTGACATGAGACTATTAGAGTACTTATATATGCGACCCTATCAGTCACCCTTATACTAGGCTGATATTAAAAGGTTATATCTTATAGGGTCGGAGTTAGTGTAGGTGATGGAGAAGAAGGATCAGGTGATTCGAGAACATATGAGGACTGCTCAGAGATAAAAAAAATCTTAAAAAGACTGACATTATAGGCCCATAGAGTTTGATCAGGGAGACCATATCTTCTATAAATACTTTCCAAGATAAGGTTTTTTGAGGTTTGGATGGGGTGGAAAACTATCTCTGAGGTTCATTGGGATGTTCCAAATCCTATTTAGGGTTAGAAAGGTTGCATATTTCCTAGACTTACCCCTACAATTGGACTAGGTGCATGATATATTCAACATGTTTCAACTAAGTAGGTATCTGCACAATCCATTTCAATTCATTTATTAGGGTGATATAGACATAAAGGATGGAATTCCTTTTTAGATTACCCAATTGCGATTAAGGATTGGTAGGAGAGGAATTTTTGTGGGCATACCATTCCAGTTACTAGAATCATCCGACTGCACAAGATCCTCTAAAAGATCTCCTAAGAGTGTGGGAATCAGATGTAAGCTCAGTACCCTAACCTTTTTGAGTAGCTTGATCTTTTTTGTGAGTTTTTTTGAAGGTGGGGAGAATTTAGTGACTCTGATTTCTATGTTTAAACCCTTTGAATAATTTAAAATATTATCTTGGGTAGTTTTATGGAGTTAGAGAAGAGTTACAAGTGTTTCCAGACCCCAATATTTATATATTAAAAATATTAGATATATTTATACCATTGTGAACATAATTTTAGAATTAATGGAATTCCCTTTGCTTAGGGTTTTAGATGGGAAAACCCTAATCACGGTTGAGTCCAAAATATAGGGTTTACCCTAGGTGCTGCATAATTTTTTTAAGCATTAAGTTTCAAGAAGTTGTGCAGTAACCAATAGATTAGATGGGTTAAATGGATTGATTAAATAATTAATTATATTATAACATCTAATTAATTTTAACCATATGCAACATTTTTATTTAAACCACATTATGAAAAAATATCAAGGATAGAATAATAACCCATATAGATTCTCCAATGGAGGGATATCCACCATGGGGAAGAACCTTTTATGTCCAACTAATAGAAAATTGATGATTGAAAATCAGATTCATTGGATATCACCATCGATGATAGAATTCTTGGTTCTCACTGGTGACATTGACATGGAGTCATTTTTCCCCAAAATCATACCATTAATATCATTTAAGGATTTTTTATTTTTGGATTTTCTCATATTACTTTTTATTTCTAGAATCAATTAAATATCTCCTTATAATCCCTAGTTTATTTACTAACCCTTCAAATTTTATTATTTTATAGGCCCTAGATTAAATTCATTTCCCATGAAACTTTATTATTCAATGGTTTTTTAATTTTCAATTGATGGTTAAATTCAAATGACCATCAATATATCCGACTTTGATATTTATTTAGTTTTATACCACCGTTCTTCATGTTATTTACCATCGACCCCAAATCAAGTTATGTTTTGACTATTTCTTGTCTTTTTTGAACCATGATTGAATCCCAAAATTCATTTTTACATGCACATAGAAAAGCATGATGATCATGGTTCTTGGATATTTATGAATCAATGGAAAAAAACAAGATCTACAGAAGGATTGGGATGGTATTTACCTAGTTTTTAGAGGTAGAAAACAACAAGCTAAGGAAAAGGTTTCTGATTTGGTGAAGTGAAGGCTAGAGATTAGCCTTCGATTCTAGAGAATCCATGATTAACACATTTGGAGGCATATTGGGTATAATTTTTAGTGAAATCAAAAAATATAAGAAGATTTGGGAAGAAGACTTAACTATCTATGAAATTACCAACTATATGTGGTGCGTTTCTCAATAAGACTTGCCGTGTAGTCCATTTTCTACAATGAATAGGGTTTTCTAGCTAAGATAAGTATCACACACTATGTGGATGGGTCCATATTCCTTGTGGCCTTACCATGGTAGTCAATCCATATTTAAAGAGTACATGCCGAGGACCTCGAGTAGTCCCATACACTGTGTGCATAAATAGGCATACCGTGTTAGGCTACCCATCCGGTCAAGCCTTATTCGAGTGGTAAACTCCTGGGAATGAAGGTATCCCCACATGACATGTTTATCATACCACAAAATATGTATATGATTTTAATATGCTGAGTGGAATAATGGGGCATGACTAGGATTAGACTTAGGACTACACCCCATGTATCTAGGATGCACACTATATAATTTTCTTTAAATGATATACCTACCATATCTAATTCTTTGGGAATCAAAATTAGAACTGTTGGTATTTATTCCTAGGAATATTTCCATGTTGGACATGATGATATATTTTTTTGACATTAGAGATATTATGGGTGAAATAATGGCCAATTATCTTTTACCTAGATGATGGTTAACTAATTTTAGGGCCCAGGTGTGATCATCGATGTTTAACATGGGATCTTTAACACCCTTATGGAAGAAATTCCAATTAGGGACAAGGTCTCCAATTTCCTTTATACAGGTAGGTTTTTCACTCCCCATACACATCTGAGTGTGGGTCCTCTATCTATAGAGTTGGTAATCCCACATCATCGAGCTTTATTGGGAAGTGAGTCCTCTATTGAAGTTGGTATGACCTTTATTGAGGGATATTCTAGTGAGGCACATGTTCTCCATTATATTATCATAAGTTTATGTAGGAGTATGGTTTTTCTTGGGTATTTTTATAGTTGTAGGAAAACTTGAATTTTTTGTATTGCTATAGAGATCAAGATCTCTTTCCTTCTTCACCTCAATTTCTTGATGAGCATATCTATTCCCTATGGGTTTAATTATCTCACTAATTTGGGTTGATATGACTATCTTCTTGGTATTAATCCCTTATATTTTTTGGGATGTCCTATTAGGTATTAATATACTCACCCCTGCATGGGATCTTCCTGCACATGTCGTGTCTTATGTAGATGACATGTAGTTTGGCAGAAATTATAGTAGACCAAAAGTAGGTTGAGATTAGTTATAACTGGAGGTTATGACCATGTATGATGGTTAGTTCTGGAGATCATGAGTAGGGATCTCTCTTTAATCCTTATTCGTGTTTTTGGATACTTTACTTTTGTTGGGAATGTATTTTCCCTCTCTTTCATACATGGATTATTTTGATATACTTTAATGTTTACTTAGAGGTTGATGTGGTTTTAACATTTAATTTTATCCCTACACTATTTTATGGTGATGTGTTCATTTGTTCACGTACCTTAATTTGATTCCTACCATCATGTGAGATATGCTAACACGACACTTTTTTCCAGCCCCTAGCCTATTAAAGGTGGTACTGGGGTGGCACACTCAGCTTACCGTCGGTTTAAGAAGGATCTTAGTGGGTTGGTTCATGTTATTTAAGCTTTAAATTGATGTGTTAAATGATTTAATATGTGTTTAAAATAGAATATGGTTATAAATAAAAAAACAAAATGGATTTATAATGAACATTATACGAGAATGTGATATAATGAGGCTTAATTGGATTTATTTAAGGCATGAAAAACTTGTTGAGTTTGTGATATATGTAGATAAATGTGAAACTTTAAATTCTTTAAAGGGGTGATTGGATGGTAAAAGGTGAGGTAATGAACATTGGTTTGAAATATGGGATATTAATACCTTATTAGAGTCTCCTAATGTGTGTTTTCTTGATGAAATTATGTGATTTGATGATGGAAATGAATTTTTTATTCATATTGATTTTAAATTATATACAGGGAGAATGTAATGGTAATATGAATCAATATAGGATGGAATTGATATTTTATTATATGATTAAAGTGATGTATAAGATATTTATCACTAATCTTGTTATGTTATGTTAATCCATGATAATGGTCACATGTTGGTGGCCTATGGTGGTCCAAGATATGATATTCCATGATATGGAGTACTTATCCTCGAGGGGATGGATATATGTGATTCCATACGTGGCATAGTTGAATATGAGGGGATAAATATATGTGATAGAATGATATGGAACAATTGGTCCTAATGGGATGGATATATGATATTCCATGATATAACATGGTCAACCCTAAGGGGTGGATCACATATGATGCTATGGATCATGAGTGGTTGAGTGGATTTTTTCCATGTTCATGTTTGGCCTTAGGTGAGGATGAGATTTCATAATGAGCTATGAACATGATTCATAACACCAAAGGTACTAACATTTTCCAAAGTAGGTATAATTTTTTTAGGGTGACCTATTTGTGCCTATTCTATTATCACATTACTGAAATTGATAGTAATTAAATCATTTTGGTGTTATACTAATATATATATATATATATATATATATAAATTCATATACCGACTCCTTGAGTTGTTAGGGGTTGGAGTGGTTTGTATTTAGGATTATATTCTCACTTACTACACATACATACATTATGTGTATAAATATTATGTGAATTACATTTCTAATGAAGGCAATAGGCCTCTGTGCCTTGGGGATGGTGTTTGACGACACTTTATGGTTTAGTTCATTGGCTTGTAGAGACTTGTAGAGTGGTATTTCTACATTATATTTTATAAACTTTTTTAGTTATTTTTATTATGTTTTGGAATGTATGAATTAACTTTAAGTTATATTTGACTACATGTAATTTGTCATTATGTTGGGATATTATTTTGAGCATATTAAGTGGTTGTTTTTTTGATTTTTTGATGATTATTATTTGTTTATTTGATGCGATGGACCATTAAATGGAAAATATATTCCTAAGAGATATCTTAGACTCTCAACACTAGTTTCTATCCTTTGGTGATAAGGTAGTGTATTTGAGGTCATGAAACATTTCACCTTGATGGCATGGTAATACTAGTCCGTGATGTTACAAAATGGTATTATACCAATCCTCTTCTAGAGTCTTGATATTTGGGTTTTGGTAGAGTATATATTAGGAGTCATAAATTGGTAAAGAAGCCATGCACATGTGCCTGGAAAGAATAACCATAGTGGAAGTCCAAATATCTAGGAAAAAATGAGATTATATTTATGAGTTTTACCAACAAGATTTTGGGGTCTGATACTCACTCAGTTGAGGTTATGTAAAGGGGTATTGATGAATTATATTGGCACATAGGGACATGACATGCTTGTGAGTGTGTATATGGTTGTGAATACTTTATGAATTTATTGGTAATTTGATTTTTTAAATGATAATTTTTAATAAACCAATCAATATTTTATTAAATAGGTTATTAATATTGAGTTTCTTAACTAAAATCGAATAGGTTTTATTAAATGTGTTTTTAGAATTTTGTTTAAAATAAAGATTGATTTGTGATGATGTGATGCAAATTAGTTATCAAAATGAACTCCATGTTTCAGGTTGAGTAAATTGATAATGAAATTAAATAATCATATGATGAAGCATCCTGATATGGAACTTAAGGTAGTTTTTTAGGTGTTTAATTTATATGGGCAAGAAGTAAAGTTGATTATAGAATTTTAGAAAATAAAATGTTATGACTAAGAAAATTATAAAGGTTTAGCACATGAATAGTATGGTAAAGTAAAAATGAAGAAATTATTATAGAATACATACTTGATTGGTAAATTAAAATTGTTTCTCTTTATTTTGATAGAGTAATTATAATATTTAACTGATTAAAAAAAAATACTTGAGGCATGATTAAAATGGAATTAAAGTAAATTGGATGAATTTAATTAGTTCAAAATTTTGGGTTTATTGTTTTGGAATTTAGAGAAATTATTAGGAGCATGAAATTTTTAATTGTGTGTATTAATTACTGCATGATTTGAAATATAAACTATTGTAAATAATTTGTGTAAAGTTAGAAATGGATTTAAGAGTGATATTAATGGGATGAATAATGTAACTTAGAATGTATTATTTTTAATAATCATGAAGTAGGGGTGTAAAGGGATATTATGGAATGTGTAAAAAGTTTAATTTTCATGAACTACGAATTAATTATTATTTTGGGAATAATAAAAAAAAGTTATTTTTGGTTATATTAATGTATAAAGAGATTTTATTTTATATTTTTGGTTAATGGGATGCTTATTTACATGATATAATTCTTTTGTTAAAAATCATGTTGAAATAAATTGATTAATTTAGACATGGTAAGTGTTATTTATTTTTTAACTCTTATAAATAATATACAAGAATGGGTTTTTTAAAAGTTAAATTTAGAAATTTTCTAAGTTTTAGTATTATTTCTATGATCATGTTGGATTAAATGAAATGCGACTTTAATAAGAATTTAAAAGTTTTAATTTTTTTGTGATTATTTGGAATAATTCTTAAGGTTGAATAATTATTGAAACACAGTAAATGAAAAGAATGGTATGATAATTCTTGGTAATTAATATTGATTTTTTATTATGTTTAGTTAAAATACCCTAATCCTGATGGAATCATGTGAAAATAATTTGGAAAGATATTAATTTATAGAGATATTTTTATTGATTAAGCATGTTTTATGGAGGTTTTCCAACTTTTGTGACTAGAATTTTTTATATTGTTTCCATGCTATCACAACCCACCCTCATTGGGAATGATACCTAGGCCTACATTGAAGAGGAGGGTGGCCTCCAAATCCAAAATCCAATAGGAAAAGGCTTGTAGACTAGCACTAAAGGTATAGTCAAACATATGTTGGGGGAATTAACCTCATAAATACCAGTAACATATAAAGGAATCACCAATAAAATCCATAATTTAAAAATAAAATAGATATCCCATAATATGTCCCAATCCATGAAATGTTATACAATCAAGGTCTCATAATAAAATATAAAAAAACTTATTAAGAAGAATTTCAAATCATAAATCCAAGCCACATGCTAGTAATGTCTAGCTTGATCACCAAATCACCACTGGAAACCTAAAAATCATATTTTTATATAGGAGTGATGATACATGTATATTTAGTAAGATCCTTACGACCTATTGTGAAAATTTATAAGAAACATACTAATGCATCTGTGAATAAGAAATAAAAACAACACACACCTAAACCAGGTCAACTAACCCCAACCTCACAAAATCACTCCCTTGATAATGCATCAACGTATAAAAAATAGTATCAAAATAATATAGCAAGAAGGAACCCCATAACCAATTATCCACCAATTTTTTCTATCATTCCCCAATAGAAAATGTCCCATACTTTCATTACTTCTACAACCATGAAACCAGACATAATACCTCATATCATAACCACATTCCATAAACCGATACAACTATAATCACATATCCATAGTCACATATCTTATCGCCACATCACCACCACATTCTGGATCCTCATCATAATAGGGTATGTGAACATAATCAACCTCATGCCATCCTCCTACCATGAATGAACCCCACAAAGCATCATCATCACAACCACATAACCAAGTCAGGTGGTGTATCAAATATTATAAATTTAAGCTATCATAACCCATATTATTATATCCAATTTGATACATCACAACCATACTACACCTATAAGGGATAGTGGGGGAGAGTAAGTAGTTATTCATTTATTCCCTCACCAACTAGGATATTTGGGGAAAACACCTATAACTCAATAATTAGAAATAAATTATATGTAAAAAAATATAACCATTTAAAGAACATGTGATCAAACTTCCCCTTAAATCTACTTTAGTTAATTTCAATATATTTTTTAGGTTTGTACTTACCATCAATTCGAAGAAAAAATAAGCACGGTAATTACACAATTGTGCATAAATAAAAGTGGAAAGTCTTGAATACCATATCTAAACCAATGCTTCAATAATCACTATAAAGAGAGAGAGAGAGAGAGAGGAGAATGATCACAATTAAAAGAACATGGAGGTAAAACCTCAATAAACTAGATTAAAAAAACCTCCATCAAATCCATAATACAAGGATAACAAAACCCAAACCGCACCACTGCCACATACTTACTTGGGTAAAGTATATAGAGAAAAACCAAGATAAGTGACATGAAACTCACCACAAATAAAATATCCTTGAACCAATAGATCCAAAAATAAATGGTCATAAAAGAGGGATCAAGGATCTACAAGGAAGAGTCTTTGGCAGCTTAAATATTGAGGAAAATGAAGGAATAAGGAACAAATTGAGTGTGCTTATGAAATTATAATAAATATGATAATTTGAGGCATCATGGCGTGATTGTAATTATTACACAGTTATGGGGATAAATTAAACCAATCCAAAAAATCTAAGCTATGATATAATCCATTTTCACTCTGTAAAAATTCATTCAAACACCTAATTAATTATAACTAGGTAAGGGTCATACTATGAAAAGAACACTATAGAATTACAACCCTTAAAAATAAAAAATGTCAAAACTTGACCTTCGGGTCTCATGTCGAGATAATGGTGACCACACCATAATATATAATCATGGGAGAATAAAATAAAACCCCCAAAACTATTTAATATCTTGACCAAAACCACTTATGTAATGAAAGATACATACATAAGAGAAATAAATTTATACATATTGGTCTTCTTTTATATGTAAGGATCTATACTTTACCAAAATTCACTTCAAAATACTTCATGCCATGATATAAGAACACCATGTTGTGACCCCACTTGAACCTCAAAATAGCATGATGCCTAACTCTCATAGCCTAATCATATTACTATAACATAGGGAGATATTGTTACTCAACCCTTCATAGCATGACATAATAAGATTCAAAACTTCCCTCTCATCTACCCTTCCTTTCATGACATGGATGGAAAGGACACACCATGTCACAATCCCTCTTGATACTCTATATCCTTTCCTCAAACTTGATCTAAACACCTCAAACACCTAAAGGACATAAAGTAATTGGACAAGAAGGTTTGGGATGTTACATTAGATACCTCTCAAATTATTCTTGACCTCTAGAATAAAAACCAACCCAGAAGAAAAATAACAACTATGAAACCAAACACTCCCTAGGTTATACCCATCAAATAGAATAACACCATCACTCAAGCACATAAAAACAAAGGAAATAAAAAATCTAAATCAAAGTATCACAAATAATCACCTCAATAAATCTATTATTGAATAAAAAATATCAACAAGATGGAAATTTAGGGTTTAAAATAACTCAGGATACTGAGGAAACATATGAAACTCACATTCCCATGTACAATCGTCAAAACCACTATGCCTCTATAAATCACGAACCAATGGAATGACATGCCCGAGTAATACACTCTCTCATCGATAAAGAATCTCAAAAGGAAGATCCACAAATTCCACACATTTTTCTATATATAACTCTCCCTAGTTGAGGAAATGAAAATTATAATGATGATATTGATGAAGTTATGTCAAAAAAGAAAGCGTTTTGGATATAGTCTAGATGTAGGGAAGTTATAACTAATACACCAAATCACCAAACTAATCCAACACCTCAAAATGATCAATATATTAGGGAGAAATATTACTACCTTATCCAAATATATGCTTCCCATGATGAGTTGAAATGATTAATAACACAATATCACCGATTTTTAACTCTATAATCTCTTTATATAATCATCATAAGACTTTGGATGTTCTTAAAATGCCTTCAACCTATCTCAAATAATCTGTATATTCTCAGCCACACTAACCACATCTAGTCTAAGGACCACCAACTCCCAAACCACAATCCAAGAAAATAGATTTCTACAAGGCCACACATACGAATCCTTTAAAAGAGCCATACTAATAAAATAGTGGCATCTATTATTATAAGATAACTCAAACAAGGGAAGGTGATTTAACCACAATTAACTAAAATCCAAGAAAAATTCATACACCATATATTCTAGTGTTTGGATGGTCTACTTCATATGACCATAAAATTGAGGATAAAATGTGGTGCTAAGGCATAGATGAGATCTAAATGCTGGTTCATGAACTATCCAGACTTTTGAGGTAAAAATAATATCCTGATTATAGATGATGGTCCTTAGAACCCTATGGATATTTTCTATCTCAATAACATATAACCTCACTTAAACATTCACAATACTCAATTCATTGATTCATAATAATTTAATAGACTTTATAAAATGATCCAAAATTACCCATATAGTGTTACAAAATGCTTGAGTTCAAGAAAAAATGATAACTAAATCCATCAAAATATCCCCCAATTATACTTAGGGACATTCAATGGATGAAATAAAAAACCAGGAGAATGATGATCTAACTTCACCTACTAAAAAACCAAACATCACAGTATGAAATCCACTACACATTGTTTCATACCTAAGCATTATAATTGACACCTAAAGGCATGATACATCTTAGATATACCAATATTAAATATAATGGGTGATAAATGAAACTCAAGAAGAACCTCCTTACAAACCACAAAAAGAAAAAACAATATCCTTGAAAACAATATCTAATATTGGTCATCCTTTGATCATCCCTCCGGAGTATCACCATGGAAGATATGGTACCACATAAACTCTACCTCCAAGCCTCGATACCAAGATTCATTCACCTATTAAAATGGGGATGAATTCTCTATCATATAATATATGAAACCCCTACCACCGCTCTCCTATATATCAAAATGTATCACTAAAAGACCCCCCACCACTCTCCAAGCATCTTCAAACTCCCAAAAAAAATCTCATTGTGATTTCTTACTCAAATAATTAGACACTAAATTCCATTTACCTAAGGTGAAAGAGATCCTAAAGTCCTAACCATGATAGAAATTCATAAACATATACTAACATAGATTCAAATCCCACTAAGAGATGATATACCTCAACCTCTTTTGATCCTTGAAGACGAAAAAGTGTTTATCAATGAGGTAATGTCACCACAACGTCAAAGAAAACACCATTGATACAACTTGAGATCATTGTTGTCATAGTTATGATCATGGAATCATAGCTTCATAGAACCATATGAGATCACAACCTCATAATTCATTGAGATACAACCCAATCCAAGATGGTAATCATCATAGAAAATATCAAATATAATGCCCCAACCTAGATCACATGAACAATAACCAAGTGCAGGCACTACAAGACCTCACAAATGACTCCCCATACACAATAGGCTTTCGAACACTGGTAAGGACCCATGGGTGTAGTGGGGAGGCTATACCATTAGTAACAAAAAAAACTATATAAAAAAATTAAATAAAACAAACAGATAAAATATAAGGTAAAATATATGAAAAAACTTCATATAACCCAAACATATAATGTTAAGTAACATAGATCCCAAATATGGAAGGTTAAACCAAGTATGAAGAAATATAGATGTAAATAAATGTAGCTGCAATAGTCTAATTTATGTCCCAACATCACCTTAGACTCTAAGACTCTGTATCCTCATCTCTTTGTCACAAGACTCTTTCCATTTAATGGATCATTGGTCATGAAATTTTCATGCATTTCAATATGCCTATGCAGGGTGTGGGTATAACCTAGTAGGAAACCCCTAATTCATCCTTAACATAAGTTCACATGTATATAGTGGTGTATTCCATGGTTAAAAAATAAATGCACACAAAATCAAACAATACAATATTGAGTGTTCGTGCACTAACCAAGTAACCATGAACCCTAGACATACCCTCTTCATCTCGATATCAGAAGAATATATGACTGGTCATGAGAACATCAAAAGTGTAAGATCTACTTATAATTCTACTTAGTAGCAGTGCAAGTCTAAGGACATAGGTTAATCCACATATGTTGTTCATGCCTCGTCTCTAGATACAAGGCCATAAGTGAAGCCACATAAGAATATCATGATTTGTATCCACTACCACCCCTCAAGTTAGGCCACTGAAGACCATAATACCCCTAGGTTAGTCCACACATATCTATAATGCCCTATTGTCTAACTCGGTCTTGTCATCGTATCATATGTAGCGTCTGAACATGCCCCCCTCTAAGGACACTAAGCCATGACGAGTCCACCTATAAATTGATACCATTATTAGAACAAAAAATACAGAATATACCAAATACATCACATAAAAACAATTTTATAATACTAATAAAAAATATACAGAGGCATAAAAAAAATTATGGTTCTCACAATCCACACACACACACACAACCATACCATATCACACAATGGTTCTCTATGATAAGTTTACACATGGTCCAATATACCATGTCACAGAAAGAACCTATAACTATGTTACCATATATAATAGAATATTAAAATATAATCCATATCAAATACTTATATGACAATGACTTCCTACATTTAGCTCCTTGATGACAACCTCTGAGACCCAATGAGAGATAATACTCGAGTTAGACCCATGCACCAACCGAATCAATATTGTATGCCAAGGCCCCCTAGAACCAATATAAATTCAATCACATCCAAAGTTCTAGAATGATATTCAAGAAGATTATAAGTCCAAGGGATTATATCTATGCCAACATAACTACTAAGATCCACCAACATCACTATATTTTGGATTTATGAGAGGACCCGCCAACGCACAAGATCCATCATTGTTCTATCAATAATCTAAGAATTACTTATGAGATGGAATTATAATCCAAATATCTAGACATATTATATATATATATATATATGATTCTTAACAAGGTAATAATGGTATATCTAGAAGAAACTCAAATAGAAAAGGTTTTTAGATCACATAACTTAATTCCGCAATCAACAATACACTTAGATCCATTGAAATCAAGCTAAGAAGAGAAGGGAATTTATAAGATATACTATGGAGTGTCTATGTAACATCCCCAAATGATAAAGGGTTAAATGACTAAATGATATGACTCATGTCAACAAGGTGCACCTTCTTTTTTGGGAGCCTGTCTGATTAGAACTCCACAGTTAAACGTGCTTGGCATGGAGTAGTGATCAGGATGGGTGACCTCCTGGGAAGTTTCTCAGGGTGTGTGTGAGTGAGGAAAAAGCACACTGGAAAGGACAAGTGTTGGCCTGTGGGGACTGTCATTAGTCAGATGACCCGTTCAGGCATGTGGGTGGACCCTGGGGTGGGCCCCACGTGTCTGCGGGGGCAACTGGTGGTACCTGGTAGGCCAGGATCCGACGGCCTTGTTAAGGCGGGGTGTTTGTGCTGTCACCGGGACCCGGTTGTCACATTTGGTATTAGAGGGAGGTTCCCAGCCTTAAGTGCGGTGCACTGCCTGGGTTGAGATGTAGGGTCCACAATAAGGGTGTTGTGCTCTAGGGGGGGAGGGGGGTGATTGTAACATCCCCAAATGATAAAGGGTTAAATGACTAAATGATATGACTCATGTCAACAAGGTGCACCTTCCTTTTCGGGAGTCTGTCTGATTAGAACTCCACAGTTAAGCGTGCTTGGCCTGGAGTAGTGATCAGGATGAGTGACCTCCTGGGAAGTTTCTTAGGGTGTGTGTGAGTGAGGACAAAGCACACTGGAAAGGACAAGTGTTGACATATGGGGACTGTCATTAGTCAGATGACCCGTTCATGCATGTGGGTGGACCCTGGGGTGGGCCCCACGTGTTTGCGGGGGCAACTGGTGGTACCTGGTAGGCCAGGACCTGACGACCTTGTTAAGGCGGGGTGTTTGTGCTGTCACCGGGACCCGGTTGTCACAGTCTATGATCTAGATGATAAATGGTTAAATGACTAAATGATATGACTCATGTCAACAAGGTGCACCTTCCTTTTCGGGAGTCTGTCTGATTAGAACTCCACAGTTAAGCGTGCTTGGCCTGGAGTAGTGATCAGGATCGGTGACCTCCTGGGAAGTTTCTTAGGATGTGTGTGAGTGAGGACAAAGCACACTGGAAAGGACAAGTGTTGGCCTGTGGGAACTGTCATTAGTCAGATGACCCGTTCATGCATGTGGGTGGACCCTGGGGTGGGCCCCACGTGTTTGTGGGGGCAACTGGTGGTACCTGGTAGGCCAGGACCTGACGACCTTGTTAAGGCGGGGTGTTTGTGCTGTCACCGGGACCCGGTTGTCACAGTCTATGATCTAGAGGGATGTAATTAGAAAGAAAAATGAGTCAATTTATATGATTTATGTCCTCTAAATCATATTTTTGAATCATTAAATCATGTGAATATGGTTTGGTTTTATGGTTTTCCAAACTGTATGCTAACTTTGAAAGGGTTTCTACCTCTCATAGGAACCTGAATGGTTTAGCTGAACATTTTAGAAAATCTTGTGTCATCCACATCTATCTCCTATGATCCATGAATAATGGTTTTTGTGGAATGTTTAACTATTTTATCTAACCATCCACCACCCACATTTGGTATCAGAGGGAGGTTCCCAGCCTTAAGTGCGGTGCACTGCCTGAGTTGAGATGTAGGGTCCACAATGAGGGCGTTGTGCTCTAAAGGGGGGGGGGGGTGATTGTAACATCCCCAAATGATAAAGGGTTAAATGACTAAATGATATGAATCATGTTAACAAGGTGCACCTTTTTTTTTGGGAGTCTGTCTGATTAGAACTCCACAGTTAAGCGTGCTTGGCCTGGAGTAGTGATCAGGATGGGTGACCTCCTGGGAAGTTTCTCAGGGTGTGTGTGAGTGAGGACAAAGCACACTGGAAAGGACAAGTGTTGGCTTGTGGGGACTTTCATTAGTCAGATTACCCGTTCATGCATGTGGGTAGACCCTGGGGTGGGCCCCACGTGTTTGCGGGGGCAACTGGTGGTACCTGGTAGGCCAGGACCCGACGGCCTTGTTAAGGCGGGGTGTTTGTGCTGTCACCGGGACCCGGTTGTCACAGTCTATGATCTAGAGGGATGTTATTAGAAAGAAAAATGAGTCAATTTATATGATTTATGTCCTCTAAATCATATTTTTGAATCATTAAATCATGTGAATATGGTTTGGTTTTATGGTTTTCCAAACTGTATGCTAACTTTGAAAGGGTTTCTACCTCTCATAGGAACCTGAATGGTTTAGCTGAACGTTTTAGAAAATCTTGTGTCATCCACATCTATCTCCTATGATCCATGAATAAAGGTTTTTGTGGAATGTTTAACTATTTTATCTAACCATCCACCACCCACTATTTTTCTCCAAACAAGCCACATAGTTTTCTGGGAAGAACCACACAATTTCCCCTAACTGTGTGACAACCATTATCCCCCTTTAAGGCACCTAGAATATACAAAACTAACTAGAAAACACTATAACTAATCCAAAATAATTTATCATTCAAATAAATGTGAAGAAAGGTAGATTTTAACTCATAATTCCTAAAAAATAATAGGTCATTACATTAAAGATCACTCCTTACAATATTGAAGGAAAAGAGAACTAATCAACCTCTCCTTTAAGCAGTAAAAAGTTTCCTATCACTGATCATTCCATACAAAATCATTTTCCATCTTAGTAATGGTTGTTAATAGGGTTGTAATTCAATATAAATTTAAGATGAAACTTTAATAGTATCCTTTGAGACTGAGGAAACTATGGACCTTTGCTTTATTATTGGGTACTACCCAAGAAACAATCACCTTAAAATTTAAAGTAACAACTTGTACTCCCTACCAAGACATCATATGCATAAGAAAATTAAACACTCAAATCCAATTTTTTTACTCAGAAAACATCCCATAGAGATAGTTGTGCTGAAGGAATTATAAAATATCCTTAAGATTTATAAAATGATCATCAACCAACTTTGAGTATATGAGAATGTCACAAATCAAAAATTCCATGAATCGATCCATGAACTCATGGAACATGATATTCACGAGTCCCTTAGGAAAATATTGGGAATTTTTAACACAAAACAAAATAACTATGAACTAGAAGTGCCCAAAATGACAGATAGAAGTAGTATTCATGATATCCTCATCCTTCACTCTTATTCGATAACACTCAAACCATAAATCAATATTTTAAAAACATTTACCTCTATTAAACTGATTGAAAAATCATCTATCCCTAGAAGGGTATAATGGTTCTTGATCATCACCTGGTTAAACCATTGGTAGTCTATTCATAATATCAAACAACCATCTGTCTTCTTGGATAATAATACTGGAGCACCCCACAATGATATACTAGGTCATATGAAAACCTTATGTATTATATCATCGATCTAGATCCTAAAATCTCACAACTTGGAAGGTTTCATTTAATAAGGAAGCATAAAAAATCAGAGAGGCACTAGGACATAACTATACCCTGAAGTAAATATCACATTAAGGGTTTAAAATCAAAACCACTTCAAGAAAAACATCCAGAAACTACACAAAAACACTAGGAAAGTCCATTGACTGCAACTCAACCAAAACTAATGAAAAATATTCTAATAGGGAAAAAATTAGATCCATAGGCTATGAACCATCTAATTTCCATTCTCCAGAAATAATACCACATACTAGCCTTCCACACCATAGAAAGTAAATCTCCCATAGAAGCAATCGATGAGTACACACATAGAATACAAAAAATCCATGCCAAGGATGACATTTTATGGTTGTATATATAGAATGAAAATATACCATAATGACTAATGTTTTCCCATCATCATTAAAAAACCCTAGAAAACCTCGTGTAGATTCTATTTCCCACCAACTCTAATAGACAACACTTGGTTCACTAGGATAATTTCCACCGTAAGTCCCACAACTTAATTTTTTTAGTTTAATGAAGGAATTAAATAATACATAATCAAATAAAGAAACATATAGACTAAAATGTAAGTATATGGTACCTCAAATAATCTATAGCCTTTATAGAATCAACATCTTCATAGAGTGTAACTGACCATGCCCAACTCCTTTGCCTCACTAACCCTGCTGATGTACACCTCCATGGATGCACTTATCCATATGTTCCTAGGGAAGAGGGACATAATGGGGATACATTTCTATACCTATATACTCCCTTGGTAAAATAATTTTTTTTTGATATGGTCTCAGAGGCAACTACTACTAAGGTTGAAACATGAACTGGATGCCTACACTTCACAGGCCTCCGATAATGGTCTATCATTGAAACTGCTTGCAAGCATGACCTATAAAAGTGAAGAACTCAGAAAGTTCCATTTTTATGGATTCACATGAATTAAAATTTGTACAAAAATGTGAGGAATAATTATGAATCTGACTCCTACTAGTTCGAACCTTGACTGTCCCAATATCCAAGACCCTCCATCGATAAATCTTCTCCTTTAGAAGCTCTGATGACTCCTCTCCTGAGGTGATCTCAAGTGAAAATTCATCCTCTCTATCACTTATTAATTGTTATAAACCTCTCTATATATAATTAATCTAAATATGGTAATAAATTACTAAATAGATAAAGGAATTACCTCCACTAAGTGAAAAAATATGGATTTTTCATCTAGAAATATATACGAGGAACACTAAAGAAGGAACTTTAAGTTAATCCCAACTTACCACATGTTCAATATTCCCTAATAAATGGAGAGAAACTCCTATATATTTTCTTCCATTATCATAGATGCAAGGATATATATATAGAACTATATATAAAAATAATCCCATAAAACCTTCTGTTCTCTCTGTTGTCTAAGAAATAATACCCATTACTGGCACAAAAATCCTACCATTTGACTAATGGATAGTGGAAACCAATACTATTTCCTAGGATAGATCTATATGAAAGAGATCTATATCTCCTAAAATGAGTACTCCATCTCCAAAAAATATGTTTTCTCCTCATAATTTGATAATCCATGATGCTAAAACCCAAATAATTCCTTTCTCTAAGACTCATCCTCCTCAGTCAGGTTATCCATCCTACGGTCAACTGGATCTTCCTATCATAGCCCACTAATCCAAAATACATGTGGATGATGGTGATGATACATCTTTGAAAACAATAAAGAAAACTCCTAAGCATGATAATATATAATTTATTAATGAACATTTAATTAGATTTATTTTAAATTATCTAAAATCCCCACAATTCAATAAAAAGTAAAAAAAACCATGGTGCATGTACCTCTCTAATTTCTCTACCACATAATAAGTATTATACCACATAAAGTGTTCTATAAGATTAAGGTAACTATAATAGATCTTAGGGGGCCCTAATCACTAATGTATTAACCAATCTCCCTTGCTACATCACACACTATGTTTGAGTAACATTGTGTCTCTATCATTACCATAAAATCTTCAAAATTTCCTAACTATAGTATCCATCCCAACTCTAATCCATATATTTGATACCAATTTATCATAAATCATCCCCATTGGGAATCCCTCCAGTCTCATAGTGAAGATAAGGGAATCCCCTAAAGACCACCTCTAATATCCCACTAGTTGGAGACTAATAATGAGGGTACAATCACAAATATATGGGAGGCATTACCAATATAAATATCAAGATCATATAAAGAAACCCCCAGTAAAATTCACAATTTAAAAATAGAACTTCTATCCCATAATATGTAACAATGAATGTAATGTTATAAAATCAATGCCTCCATAAGAAAATACAAAAAAGAAACTCCTAAGGTAGTAACTCCAACTGAAAATCCAATCCATGAGCTAACAAAACCCAAATCAATCAATGCATCACTCCTAGAATCTAAAAAAAATTTCTATATAGGATTGATCATAAATCCATAATTAGTTGGATTCTCCTCAATAACTCTCAAGAAAATGTGGAAAATGGATATAATGTCTAAATTAATAAACTACTAAACCAACACACACCAAAACTAGGTCAACCAACACCAAAACTCACCAAGGATCACTTAAAAATAATGTATCCAAGTATAATAACATAATATAAAAATAATATATCATTAAGGAAGCCTAAAACCACTTCCCCACTAGTTTTTCACTCTCATTACCCAACAATAAAAGTCATGTTCTTCCATCCCTTCTGTATCTATGCAACCATACAATATACCTCATATAATAACCACATTCCATATACCACCATAAACATAATAAAATATTCATATCCATATACCAAACCACCACATCACTACCAAATTACACATCCTCATCATAATAGGACATTATAAACATGAAGGATATCAACCATATTCCCTCCTCCTAGCATACACAACCTCCATCATGTATCATTATCACAACCACATAACCAATTCATCTAGTATACCACATAATATAAGTTTAAGACATTAAAAACCATATGACTGTACCAAATTTGATCTATCACATCCCATACTACACCTCTAATAGAGAGCAAGGAAGGATTAGTCATCCATTCAGTCCCTCACCAAGCTAAGTGTTTGGGTAAAAAACCTGAAACCTAAAATATTTGGGTGTCGATAATGTTATCCATATCAAGTGAGATTTGAAGGAAATCATAATTGAAATACATCATATATATATATATATATATATTTCTAAAATTAATCCCAACTAAAGGGTTTCATACCATCACCACACCATCATTACCAATCACTAACAACATCCACTATTTATACAACACAACTAACTACACATCAAAAGAAAAATATCCACAACAATATTTAAAATTTTACATTTAGTCATACCAGTTATCCATTTCCAAAATTACTATTTACCAGGAACATTACGTTCATTATTCCATTCATTTATACATATTTAATGAAAAATCATTCATTATCAATTATCCAAGATAATCTTAGCCATTATTCATTCATTTTAATCATAATAGTTCATTAATAACCACTTAATATAAAATTACATCCCATACCATTTACCATATTCATTATTATTAGCTATATTCCAGACAACTAGGAAACTATAATACACCATTACAAAACACAACCAAAATTGCACATACCACCCCATAACACATTCCAATAGTCCCCACAACCATAAATAAAATCATTCCATGTCCACATCAGTAGTCATACCATTATTTTCATATCAATAACCACATCCAACATGACAAACGGGGAAACCCAGCTACAATAATACCGTGCATCTCATTCTAACACCATAATACCAGCTAAAAAAAATTCAAAACCCATAAACTTCCATCCTTATTAATGGAAACACAAATCGTAATAATAAACTATAAAAAATTTAATAAAAATCACTTCAATAAACCTATTTTTAATCATTCTTTCATAAAATGTAATTGTGGCCAATATGGTAATCAAAAGTGAATTTTCAGATTATCAAGAAAAAATTTTATTATCATATTGAAATTATTAATATTTTATATAAGATTATTCTAAAAATTAAATCACAAAAACAAACACATATATCATAATAGTAAACCACTCTCAGCAGCCACAAAAATTATAAATCAATTATATATAATAATATAAAATCATATAAACCACATGATAACCCATTATTACTAAATTTATATTTTCCATTTCATTATCTTATATAGTTTAACCCTTATCATCTACCCAAGGAAAGAAAGATCTTGGTAATTCTAAAAATTAACATAAATAAATTGGGGGAGTCTCAAATCCTGTACTTCAACCAATGCTTCAAAAATTTATACAAAAAATAAGGATAGGAGGATGATAATAAAGTTAATACCATGTGTGGAAAATCAGAACAACCAAGATAATAATTAAATCCATCAAATACATGAATCAAGTCCAATACAACCACATTCAAACCTTTTATATATCCTTCCTTATATGAAAGATAGGGATATAACCCAAGATAAGGGAAAAATAAACTCACATTTTATGAAAGATTCTTAATCCCACAAGGATAATAATATAGGACTACCAAATATGGATAAAAATAACCAAGTAATCATCTCTGGTATCCTAATATTGGGGGAAATAAAATAATAAGGAAAAAATTAGATAGGTTTTGAATTTATAATAAAAAAAGGAATTTAAAGTACCATGATGCGACATGTAACAATTAAAACGTGACAAGTATGAATCAGACTAATCCATAAAATACATATCATAATCTACCCTATATTCCTTAATTTGAAATTTAGTCAACAACTTAATTTGATATAATCTTGGAAGGGTTATTTTATTACAATATAACCAAGATCTGATGAAACCCAAAAAGTAAAAATCTCAAAGATCAAACTCCATGTCTGACACTGTGATAGAGGGGGGCACCCCACAATATTCACTCATGGAATAATAAACCCCCAAAAAAATTTCACACCATGAATGTCATCACTAACCCCAGGAAATATTCATATGTAATAGCTATAAATCTATATGTATGGGTCTTCCTGGATATTTAAATCTCTATAATTTCCCCAAATTTACTTAAAAAGTGTTCACAACATCACCAAAAATCACCACACTTTAACCCCACTTTATCCTTGAAATAGTACCATTCCTAAATCTGATAGTATACGCCCCATTCCATAATAGATGCTATATTCCTTAACTCAACCCTTCATATAATAACACACTGATCTATAAAACTACCCTCATATCCGGTCACCCCTTACTAGAGTAACATGTATGGCCATGGTGTGGCACACTTCTTTGAGATGAAATCTCAAATCTAACTCCATATCATTTCCTTCAACCGTGTCCTGATACCTCCAACACAAAAAGAAAAGAAAAGTAATTAGATGATAAGTTCTAGACCATCACACTTGATAAGTAGAAAATGGGGTTGATAGTGTTGAAAGTTAATATAAAAAATATAATGTTTATATGGTAAATTGATTATAATTTATTTAAAATGCTTTATTGAATTAATTTTCTGTCTGTTGGAATGTAAAAGATTATTTAAAAGGTGAATAATATTTTTTAATGTGGAAAAATTTGTGTGTATTATAGGATTTTTTAATCCCTATTGATAATAATTATTTTAATTAACTAAACCATAATAATACTGAGAGTGATGAAGTGAATTGTTAATTTGGCCTAAATAGCGATTTAATATTGAATTTAAGGAAGAAATTTTTTATATTCTAGTATCTACAAATTTGTGGTTTTTATCTTTTAATTTCATCAATATTTTATAAAATTACCTAATAATTTAATTATTGGATAAATTAATCATGTATTTAATATTGGAAAAAATAATATGGGGTTGGTAAAAAATTGATAACTAAATTGAATTTGATGTAGCTTATAAAATAAGTGATCATGTACTTAATGATTTTTTAAAATTTTTAATGGAAAAAATATCGTGTTTTATTAATTTTGGGTAAATGGGGTAGGTAAATGAAAATGATTGAATTGAATAAAAATGTGTGGTGTTTTCTGAATTAGTGTTTTTAAAATGGTGAAATTTGAAATCCATGTTCATGAATTTTATACCTTGAAAATGATAAAAAACTTGTAAAATAAAATTGGTTTTTTAAAATCTAATAAGGTACGATGTGAAACATAATTCTTGTGATAACATAATATTTTGATGAATTTATTGATATTTAAATGGAATTTATACTGAATTACATTAGAAATTATGTAATTTCTTGGAGTTTTTATACTATTTTGTCTAATTCACTTTCCAAATTTATTTTAAAAAGGGAATATAATTCGGTTAGAATATGAGGTAACCATTATATTGGTTATGTTTGTGTGATATTTGAAATGACTATGATGTGTTTATTTAGAATGGAATCAATTAATCATTCAAATGGATTTAGAATATTAAATCTATTATAAATTTTTTTCAAATGTTGGAGTGATATTTGAGAACATGGTAATTAAATGGAATTGTAGTTAATTGATAACTCTTGTGAGAAGGGTAACTATAGGGTGATTTTTTTCATTGAGTTATTATCGTGAACTTTTATTGTTATCTTATTTATAGAAAATCCATGTGAAAAAATTTGTGGAATTTTTATTATGAAATAATTCTTGGTAAATGAATTCCTGAGTTATGTGGGACTTAATTGAGTGGTGATGTTCATTGACGATGGGTTTTATTTTTGATATGTTATGTTTTTATCTGGGTGAAAAAATTATCTTGTGTTAAATTAACTATGATTAAAGTAATCATTGGTGAATTTATTTAACTCAAGTTAAATGTTTTATTTGGAGTATTAATGTGTAAGTTAAGTTTTGAGGATCCAATATAAGGATTTGTGTGGTGTGGGTGATATGAGATGCAATGGTGGCATCATGGGTTTGGGAAATGTTGGTCAAGAATTTAGAAATATGTGGGTGTAGACCAAGATTATTAATATGTATGAGAATTAAGTAATCTCATAAAATGTGGGAGGCATTATCCTTGAGTGTGGGATGATTTATTAGGAAACTATTATCACTTATTACTGTTGGGGATGATTGAGGTTCAATGTTCCATTGTATATGGATATTCATATGGACAAGATACTCATTTGTATAATATTGAGTTATGTAGGTTTTTCCCATTTTAAATGCCAGGAATGAGAAGAATACTGAGTTTTCAATGATGAAAGAGTTCACTTAAGAGACTAAATACACTTAATAGGGATAAAAAATCTTTTGGTGGAGAGTTTGTAATGACACTCATCATTAAGGTACGTTTTGAAATAATATTAATTACTATATGTGTTTAAGGATATATTTTTGGATATTTTTGGGTGTAGGGGATGATGGATAGAGAAAATAGGATGAAATGGGGGTGAATTTTTCTCAGATATCCCAAAAAAGGTTACCAAGTACCTTATTAAAGGGTACCAGGTACCCACTGGGGGAGATAGAGGTGAAGATATATTATATCATCCAGAAGGTTACCAATGAGGCATAGATAGATAATAAGTAGAATATGGGGTTTTTTTAATAGGGTATATCTTGTATTTTCATAGTCATTGGATTTGGATATTATTTATGGAATCCTCAAATTTAGGGGTCATTTTGATTGAACTTTAGAAACCTAATCCCATATTTTAATTATACATCTTTAAGCTTTGTTTTAGATCAGATTTGAGATATGATTGGTGTGTTGGATTCATCTTGATAAGTTATTCATATATACCAATTTTGTGTGAAGTTTATGAGGTCTCAATCACTATGTGAGTCCAATTATTTTTCATTTTCTACTAGTTTTAAGAAATATACATTTCTTGAGTTCATAGAGTTTCTAAAGGCTTGTTCCTTGAGAAGATTTATTATCTTCATTAAGATATGTGACCTATTAATTCCTCATGGATATGGAATGTGTTTATATATAGATTGTTGACTTATTGATGTTTAATTTTATTCTTTGAGACACTTGTCTTGGAAATGAAATGAATTATTGGGAAGTGAATTTATTATGATTTATTAAAAAGTAATTATGGAACTAGGATGGGGGATCATGGCTAGACTCAATATTTTATTTTATTTATAATATTAATTGGTAATATAAAAGACTAATATGATGTGTGGAGCTTAAATGAATAATAATGTGATCATTTAAAAAATATTAACATGGATCAAAAAGTAAGTAAGAATGGGATTATTGATTTTTTGTATTCTAAATTATATTTAGTAAATTTATATGAAGATATTATGGATTTCATTAAGACTTTATGTGAATTAAACAATATTTACCATGTTTTAAATTTTTTATTATTGCAGTAATGTGCACTTACACATGTGGAAATTAGGATTCAAGTGGGATATGAAAGTATAACCTACCTTAGAATATGACCTCGTTCTTAGGTGATAGTGTTAAGGTAGTATTTGGTGGATTTAGTAAATATGGGAATTGTATTTAAATGGTATAAATAGGTTATTAAGTTTGGAAAAGTACCTAGAGTGCTTGGGATGTTAGCCTTATGTATGAGTTACCCAAAGAGTAATTTTTTATTCTTTAAATTGAAGTGTTAAATGCCATGTTATGTGTTTAAAAGGTAATAAAATGATAAATAAAAAGGGAAATGATTTTTAATTAAAAATAGACCAAAGTTATAGATGAAAAGTATAGCATCCTTCCTTTTTATCACATAAACTTTCATTACATTACACAAAACTGAGGATCTTTAAGGTTTAGTGTCTTGGAAACCAGGAACATAATACATGAAAACAATGTAACAAATTCTTCTTAAACACTTGAAAGGCTTCTACTTAAGTTCATCCTAGGCTCATTACTTCATCTCATAATGTGGGGACATACATCAAAAGAAAGGGTGAGCAGAAGGCCCAGTAAGGGAAACAAGAGAAACATTTTACATGTGAACTTGAGATACTTCAATAAGGTCATGAAAAGAACTTTAAGGCATGAGAAAGAAATCATGAGATATATCATAATAAAAATAAAATTTTTCATAACTTGAAGATGTGGTTACAACATTTAATATTGACAATCATTTCATTTAACCAAGGTTCATCCCCAAGGTGTCATTAAAAATTACCAAGGTTATTCACCAAGGTATCAGTCTAAATGGTCATCTCTAGAGATTAAGTCTTTACCCAATGCATTGGAGCGCTATCTGGGTGCACCCTTGAAATGTATTTATTATCATGTGAGCCACATATATCATCATCAATCATTTCATAAAAAAACCATATAGCATAAAAAAATGGGTTTCATTTCATAATCATAACGTTTTAAAAACTGCTTTAAAGACATGATCTTTATGTCACTTTAAACCCACAGAAAGGGAAAGCGGGTTTCATGTATGTAAATCCCAGAATTTAAAATAGAACATTTTGATATATATGTGAATAACCCTATATAAATAAGAGCTTTGAGTATTCACTTAATAACATAAAATAATTTTGAGATAAAGAGGGATGCATTTTGAGACGAAAATTATGCAGCATAACGGCTATGATACATGGTTTTAGAAAACATTGAAAAGAGAGGGGGCATGGGTCAAACAATAATAAATGATCCATAAAACAGTAGGGGGACAGAATATAAAGGATTTTAGAACATGTTAATGAAATTTTAAAGATATACCATATGAAATGAAGAACATGAAAGGAAGACAAAAATAAGATTTCTCTTATGAAAATTCGGCAGCCTAACGATGTCACATAAAAAAATGAATTGAAGAGATCAAATGGGGTATCTCATAATATGATCATAAAAGTTCAGTATGATAGATATATATATCATACCCCAACATAATAAAAAGGAACTTGAAAGACTTTACATGAAAGTAGAACTTGAAAATGAGAAGGGTGAAAGAACCACTTAAACAATTCGGCAGCCTAACGGTGTCACTTAAAACTTCAAAATACTGAATTGAAGAGATCAAATGTGGTATCTCATAATATGATCATAAAAGATAAGTATGATATATATAGAGATCATACCCCAATATAATAAAAAGGAACTTTAAAGACTTGACATGAAAGTAGAACTTGAAAACGAGAAGGGTGAAAGAACCACTTAAAAATTCGACAGCCTAATGGTGTCACTTAAAACTTCAAAATACTGAATTGAAGAGATCAAATGGGGTATCTAATAATATGATCATAAAAGATAAGTATGATAGATATAGTGATCATACCCCAACATAATAAAAAGGAACTTGAAAGACTTGACATGAAAGTATAACTTGAAAATGAGAAGGGTGAAAGAACCACTTAAAAATTCGGCAGCCCAACGGCGTCACTTAAAACTTCAAAATATTGAATTGAAGAGATAAAATTGGGTCTCTCATAATATGATCATAAAATATCAGTATGATAGATATAGAGATCATACCCAAAAATAATAAAAAGGAACTTGAAAGACTTTACATGAAAATAGATCTTGAAAAATGAGAAGGGAGAAAGAATCCGTTACAAAAATTTCGGCAGCCTAACGGCGCCACTTAAAACTTCATAAAACGAAATAATGAGAGTAAGAGGGGATATCTCATTATATTAACATGAAAAGGAAATTAAGAGGAATATAAAATAACATCCTTTAACATAAGAACATGGATCATAAAAGAAATGACATAAAAGAGATTACTTGAAAAGAAAGAGAGAGGTCAGATCCCTTACCTTAAAACATAACTCTTAAAACTCAAAGGTTGGGACCTTGAGGGCTTGGGGGCACCTTGGGAGGACTCATTAGGAGGTAATTAGACCAAAACTTCGTTGGTGGAGAGTGAGGAGTCAAAATGGATGAGAGGATGACTTGGTATTTATAGGGAAAGTGAGGGGACAAGGCATTAATGGCCAAGGGACACCTCAAAAGTGGTTTTCTCAAAACCATGTGCTCTCCCATGGTATTTCCCATGGAGTTAGGCCACATGGGGCCTCCCATACAATAATTAATCAACTTTTGTCGGCCAACCCATAAAATATCTCATGAAATCATCATGACACATTTATGATGTCATTAAACATACCGAAACCCTAAAACTGTATTTTTACTATCTACTGAAAATTCAACTTTCTCAGAAAAATACCAAAATTTCACCTTAACCAAATATCAATGATCTGATTTCAAAAATGAACTCCATTTTATAAAAATAATTTTCTAAATATTTTTAATTTATTTTTTAAATAAATACATTATTCACCAAAAATTCATTTTTTTCAGAAAAATCCCCAAAAATTACCTTAACATAATATCGATGCTCTGAGTTCAAAAATGAAATCCATTTTATAAAAAATAATTTTCTAAATATTTTTAATTTAATTTTTAATTAAAAAACACTATTCACCTGAAAAAACTAATACTTGAATAATAATTTATGAAACCGTTATTTAACCATTTTATTGAATCACATTACTTAATCAAGGTGCCTAGATTATATTAATACTTTCATTAAGTGAGATTACTAATCCATTTGGTCACATTACTAATCCTAAGCATACAATCACTATTCATAATTTACTATTCATCAAAAATCAAGTTGATCTTATTAGACTCTAAATTTCATACTGAACATAATTGTAGAAGACCATTTTTCAAAAATCATTACACATTTTTAATTATTTAAGGTTTACATAAACATTTTTAAAATATCATTTTTCTAAAATTAATCAAAAATATGCATACTATATTTATCCAGTCATTTGAAAATTCATAAAATTCATCATAAGAAGAAATCCCAATTTTTTTTTTAAAACAAAGGATTACACAAGGTAGTTGCGGTCTCCTTAGATATCCCCTTATCACACCAGCATAAGACCTAAGTGTAAGGTGTGCTAAGGTGAGAGAATCTGAGGGAGGCTCGACCAACATCGCACGAGTAGTAATTTCTATCAGGTTGAACTTCTCGCGAAGGCGATTCCGTTCTAGCTTCACACGATGAAGCTCGGATTGGGTTTGGTCCAGAGCAAAGCCCAGTGGTGCTACCTCCTTTCCAAGTTCTGTTAGATGGGCTTCGATCGGTCTAAGACTACTGGGTGAGGCCATCAAATCTTCTTTCTATAATAATTAACCAATATTACTTGTATTTAGAGACAAAAATCAAAACGTTTAGTTTCCAACGGTCATATTGACCAATGGTCATATAACAGTCAAAATAAAATAAAATAACACATAAAATTAGGAAACACGATTTATTCAAAATTTTGGGTCGTTACAACAAGTATTAATCAAGTTTTTTTAATGTGTGAACTACTTGATGAGGTTTTTGAGCTATGAAGCTAAAAGTGAAACCATAAATTCCTTGAAAGGGTGATTGAGTGGGAAATGGAGAGGTAATGAACTATGATTAGAAATATAGGATATTGATACCTTTTTGGGTGATATTGACACACACTTTCTTATTGAAATTATGTTTTTTATACAAGAAATATATTTGTTTATTCATGTTGACTGTACATGATAAGCAAAGAGAATATTATTTTTGAGTTTTCATGGGATGGAATTGATATGTCAGCTTTTGATTAATGTGATGTATGAGGTGCTTATCAAAAACCATGTTGTTATGTATTGAGCCATGATAATTTTCAATTGATGGTGGCCTATGGGTGGCTGAGATATGACATAACATAATATGAGATATTTTTACCTTAGGGGATTGATATATGTGATGCAATGATGTGGCATAGTTGGATATACGAGAATGGATATATACAATGACTTGATAATTCATGATTATCCTTGAGGAGATGGATATATATTTTCTATGGTGACCTCAAGTGGTGTATTTAATATGATGATATCAACCATGAGTGAATAGATTGATTTATACCATGTTCACATTTGGCCTTGGGTGAGGTTGGGATTTCACAATGAGCTAGGAGAACACTTCTTGACCCATATTTATCAGTATTGGCCAAAGTAAGTATGACTTGTTTGGGTGAATTAGTTGCACATAATATATTATCACATTATTGAAATTGATAGTAATTGAATCATTTTAGAATTACACTGTTGTATATTTTTTCATATACATACTTGAGTTGGAAGGGGTTGTAGTGGTTTATATTGAGGATTATATTCTCATTTACTATTCATATAGATATTCGTTGTTTATAGATTAAATGCATGATGTTTTATGTAAAGTAAACAGGCCTATGTGACTGGGGGATGGTATCTAGAGACACTTTGGATTTTATTTCACAAGATTTAAAAATATTATTGAGTGGGATGTATACACTATATTTTATCTTCTTTTTCCTAATTTTTCTTATGTTTTTCCACGTATAACCTACCTTTGAGTGCTATTTGATTACATGGAATTGTTTTTCATGTTGTGATATTATTTTGAGATTATTGATTGAGTGTCATTGTCTTCTACTATTTTAAGATTTTGTGAAGATTATTATTATTTTATTTGATTCAATGGAACATTATAGGGAAAATAAATTATCAAGAGGTATCCTAGACCCTTAGAACTAGTCACTGCCTCTGGTGATCATGGAGTGCAA
This sequence comes from Viscum album, assembly GCA_963277665.1. NCBI lineage: Eukaryota > Viridiplantae > Streptophyta > Magnoliopsida > Santalales > Viscaceae > Viscum > Viscum album. The sequence goes on from OY728129.1 coordinate 1,451,604,820, forward strand.
TTTAGGCCATGTGGAATTTTTCCTCGGTGGTGTGGTCATAATGGGTAAATATGTTATATAAGGATAATCATATTTTCACAACACAAGCACTACCTCATATTTTTACCCCATTTTAAAAATGAAAACAATACATTTTACTCTGAAAAAATCCTATGAAGATTCTTATAGTTCTGAGGTCTGGTTATATAACCAAGAGGAGTAGGGGTGAATCACTGATCCATTTTATTTTTATATATTTGTATCCTTTAATTGAACCTATGTTACTAGTTAAAGTCTGATCTTATCTTTCTTATGTGTCTCATTCTTACTTGAGTGATGTAGTAGAAAAAGGCAAGAACACAAGAGATTTACATGGTTTAGACATAAAAGTATTCTCCTTTACTAGGTTTGGGTAGATTTATAAGACCTTTTTTATCCACTATAAATCAAATTAAGTACAATTAAAAATCATATCCCAAAAATTATGTCAAAAAATATCTAAGAATTACTAGTCCAAATTGATCATAACCACCACCTACTAATGGGTTCTTTATACTTTCCCCTTCTAGTTAATGATATCTCCCAAGAAGATTCTTGTAATATCTCGATAGGCCCATTATAATTCCTCCTAATAGTTTTTAAGGGTCCTCCCAAACTCCTCCTTGAAATGGTATTTGAATCACATCCTATTAAATGGTAAAAAGTTGATCTTATTATTCTCAATTCTTTAAGTCGGGATATCCTTTAATTCCTAGATCATTCAATCTTGATCACCTGTTCTCTTGGTGATATAATAGCACTGGTAGCAGGAATAGATTACTTGTTCTCAATTTCTTATTAGCTTTAACACTATACAAAAAATTTGATTCATTCTTCACCTTGTTCTTATATGCACATAAATTATTGGATGCAGTCAAATTTTCTCATTTGATACCAACATGTGTTCTTGTGGAACATGTATCAGATTCTCTGTAAAAATATTTTTGAATTCTTATTCTTCACCTATATTAGTATATTCATAAAATAATATCATGAATACTAGTTTTCAAAATTTAATTTTTGAAACTATATTATCATTAGCAATACAAATATCTTTTAATCAGTCAACATATTCTAGATTTAACTCATTCAAGATATTTTTCATGTCTTCTTAATTTATACTTCTTAAAGACTTAATAATGTAACATTCTTCCAAATTATTACGCAAAATTTAATTGAGAATACTAGTTTAAATATAATCCATGTATACAGGGAACTGTGATGTGGAAGTGTAGTTTAAGACATTGAAAAACTCATCTCCTCATAATATCACCATCAGTTTGATTCTTGATTCTCAGCATGCATCACGATTCATTTGAGTGATTGTGATATTTAGTTTCTATGAATATTTGATCGTGTATCATTTGAGTCAATATCAAAATTAAAAATTTAAATTATATCTCAGTAATAATGTAAGGATAAATAATCCCCTGACATGGATCTCCTTATATAGATCACCACCTCTGAATCCCCATATGTAGACCAACACACTATTATGGATTCCCTTAGATTGAGAAATCTATCATGGAACCCTTTACATGGTAGTAAAAGTTCTTAATCCCCTTACATGGTGGATAAATTTTTGAATACCTTTATATAGATCTATATACATGTATATACACACACCAAATCCCTTTACATGGTGATCTAATCCTAAATCCCCTTACTTGAGCACTCTTACATGAATTTAGACCTTTTTATTTTTCAAAATTTTACTCAATTCAAAGAAAAACTACATTAAGTCATTAGAAGGTATTCTCAAACACCTATTTCTTTCATGTGATACATTATATAGTGTTATTGGTGATCCATGGATGGTTCCTTAAGATTTAAAGCTAGATTCTCTTAATTTGATAATAGGTCTTAAACATATACACTTTATCCATCTTCTTTTAGACTAAACATAAAATATTGAAAAAAATATATTATTCACCAACAATTTTCTTTTATATTGACCATACACTCAAAAAAATAATCACTTTTTAGGTTTTTTCCTTGAATTAATCAATATAAGCTTAGCAAGGGTGTAACTCATCATCAGACTTTATTTTCCAGAAAATTCATGCACTCTCAATACTTATTGCATAGTATCATCTCACACCATATTCTTATTAATTTTATATTTGAAATGGAAAAAAGTCATAATTACTTATATACTCATCAAACACATATTGAAATACTTTCTTATTGGTAACATATATAATCCATTCATTGGCACTAAAATATTCCCCTTTATATTTTTGTCAATACCACTAAACCCCTATTATGTAAATATGTATGCTCATTTATTTTATACCCCTTACTGAATAATTTTTTTTAATGTATGGGTTTTTTACTTCAAGGAAATTATTTTAAAATTAACTTATTTTCACTCTTTATATTTGAATTATAGCATTTACATACAATTAATAGAAGGATGGAACCACACAAAACATATTCAAGATCCATCAGTTAAGTTACCCTACATATATATATGATAACCTGATATAGGAAACAAGAGAGTATTCACCAATAAATAAAGGCTACCCATAAATTCCAATGTGTGGTTATACTTTAAAACTTACCAATTTAGGGTCTTATCTTATAGTTGTAAAGGGATGCACAAATATTCTAGATTCAAAAAAATTCTATTTTTTTCATAAAATAGAATAGTATAGAAGCTTTTTGTTTATATATAATCCCTTTCAAGGGGTAAACTCATTATACCTTTATCTTGGTAGTTAGAATATTCCATAATATTGATATATTTATTTTTTTGTATAGTGTTTACAAAAACAAATATATATCCACCTTTTTGTTCAGATCCTTTAATTACATGTATGTTGGTATAAAAAAATAAAAAATGGAAGAAGGGGGGGGGGTTTAATTTATATTAAATGATGGTAGAAAGGTTGATAATTATCTATAAACCCAAGACTTTCATTTTTCCAACATTTATCCATGGTGAGATCTATATGCCCACTTTGATGAATTTTTGTCATGTATCTTCATATGAAACATTGTTTCCTAACTTTTTTTAACTCCTTCCTTATGTAGGTTATTCTACTTATTACAAGAAATAAATATAAAACTTTCTTTATATGACTTCTTCTTATTTTATGACTTATCTAGATAAGATGTTAAAACCAATTATTTATTTTCAGAATTTTTTTTCAACTTTATCAAGCCTCTCACACAAAATCTCATGTTATTCCTAGTTATCAAATTTTTATAGCCTTTCAACTTTTTTGGGACATTTTTTCTTTATTTATAACAATAGTCCCATTTTTCCATCTTTACCTTCATATTTTAAATGGAAAACTCCCTTTAATATAGTGTTAAAGTTTCTTCCTTACTATATTATCTTCCTTTCCTTTACTACCCTATAAATTTAATCTTTTAACTTTTAAAGGTTTAAAATTTTATGTTCTAAAAGTTGTTTCTTCTTCTAACAAAATTGCTTCTATTATTTTCAGTTTTCCCACAGATTCAATTCAATTTCTTAGAAATGAATTTTTATACCTGAAATTATAGGATTTGTTTCTAAATAACCCAAAATACTAGAATTATTCTTGAAACCTGATCTTTTATAATTAAAATTTACCTCTTGAAAATATGCTTTTTATCTAAATAAAATAACCTTTGTTCTTCTATTTTTTGGAGTTTTTTCTTTTATCAACTCATCTTCACGTATCATTTTTCTATAAGAGAATTTTTTATGACTTCATTCAACCCAAAATATTTTAGTTTGGATTTTATAATCTACAAAAATATAGAAAATAAATTTAGTATCACTTATGAAAATATAAATAGCTTATACCTTTTTCTTAGGGATTGTTTCACCTAGAGAGTTTGTGAAATATATATATATTTAAAATAAATTTAATCTTTTCAATATTTTTTATCACATTCAGGACCAGGTTTAGCATGTGTAACATATAATGCATAGTTTATCTTTCATTACATGAAACACTTAGTTTAACTTTCATTACACACATCACCGGGTGTAAATAAAATGTGACATATTATTAAAATATTATTATTACTTAATATGATAGCTATCACCTAGCCATTGGAATGATAGGTATGAATATGATTAAATAAATTATGATAATATATGGTTTACACATGTACATAAAATAAATTATTTTGTGACCAATTAATTATAAATGAAAATAAAAACTATTTAAAAATAAAGGAAATCTTTGTCAGAAAAATAATTTTATACGCACAAACTTGTTTTATATCAATAAATTAAACTAATAACTTTTGGTTAATGAATTTAATAAAATGTATATATTATATATTCAGTAAAATACTTAACATTTACCTTATTTTTTTTCTAGAGAATAGGTAACAATAAATCTAATTTTATGCTTAAAACTGTATTTTTCTAAAAAGTAGTTTTCTTGCCTTTTGTGCACTTATTTTAAAATTAATCTTTTCCAATTTTAGGAAATTTATATGAAAAAAATGAAATCCATTTTTTAATTCAAAATGTAAAATTTTTCTTAGGTTTAATTTTTGAGAATTTTATGTGAAGATAGATTTTTTGATGAATAGTGAAAAATATTATTTCTTATTAAGATTTTTCATTTATTTTAAAACATTTAAAAAACTTGAAATTTGATTTAATATTTTTTAAAAGTATTTTTTTAATTATATATCTATTAATACAATATAGGTAATTATAATCATTTTCATATTGAATTTTTATATAAATCGTTTTAAGATTTTGAACATTTTCTTATTGGAAAACCACTTTCGCATTGCCTATACGGGTTTAATTTTAAATTAAAATTTACCTATTTTGTGAATTAAATATAGAAAAATGGATTCAATATTTGGAATCAGTATATTTTATATTATATAATAATTTAAAATGAATTTTTTACCATAATTAATAGTAAAAACTGTAAAAATTATTTATTCCAATTAAGGTGAAAAATGGGTTTACCGGTGGGGGGGGGGGGTTAAAATAAAAATATAAGGGTTAAAAATAATCAAAAACTTTTACAACACATATTTTATGACCTTATTTCAACCTTATATCTTATATTCCTAAGAATTATCTATTTTAGTTTCTTGTAGAATGTGAAAAATGTTGGTACACCTTTTTCTTTTAAATAACCACAAGTGTGCCACTCACCTCACTTATAAAAGGCCACACACTCTCCTATCCAAATAATAATTTAAAAACCCATTGTTATTGAAAATAACTACCCAAATACCTTAATTAATTCCCTATTTTCAACCTAGAAGCCTTATTTTTCTCATATGTGCAACCTGAGAATCCTTTTGGTGCAAACCAATAGAAGTTGTCTGCAGAAGAGGCAACGTTCCTAATTGAGCATTTTATTTTATTTCTTCCTCCAAAATCCTTAAATTACTATTAAAACATGATTATATAATAAAATCAATATATTTCATATAATAATATGTTTTTATGTTATTGTAATTACTTATAACCATCTCCTCGTATATTGAATGAGTTATGAAATCATCATTCGTGTGTACAACATACTACCTCCCCACATAATAATGTTATACGTTTTCCATCACCACATCTCAAAGATGAATATAATGATGGATTTATTGTTTATATATGATATATATGATATTATTATGATATTTAAATAATTAAATCACAATTTACTTATTACTTTCCATTCCATGGGAATACGATAATGTTCATGCGTACGCACAACCTACCGTCTCCATGAACAATGTATTTCATTTTCTATCTCAACCCTTATTGATTACTATAAAAACATGTAAAAAGAATATATATGATATTTATATCATGGTTAAAATTCCTGATATTATGTAATACTCATCAAATTAATATAACAAAAAATAAAAAATTAAAACATACACGAAATACAAAGTAATTATTTCCTGAAATGTGAATTTAAAATAAAATTATTAATAAATGTTTAATAAAAGTTCATAAGTAAATAATAAATGGTATGATATATATATTCAATATTATTAAATATATTTATAACAAACTTATATTTATTATACAATTGGTTCGAATATGTAAGAAGGAAGTCGAGACTTATGGTAATGGATTTCTAGTCTCTCTTTTATTTTTGGGAGACATATACAAATTCACCACTCATTTATTTTTTGTGGTGTATATACTGAACCATTGAAATATTATATCACTAATATAATTATTTTAATTAAATTTTTATTTTTATTTTATGTTATGCTTTATTGGGTCTCACAATTTAAAATATTACTAAAGCGGTAAGGTATTTCCATCTCACTTTTATTTTTCTATGAGACACATACCATATTCACCAACTATTTATTTTATGTGGTGTATATACTGAACATGAATTTATTTTATGATTTTTATAATGAAATATATAGTGATTTAAATATCCATTATAGGATCTCTCTTTCACATTGTTTATGGTTCAAAAGATACCCAAGCGGTTGGGGATTTTTTCATAATTTTCCTTCTTTGAAACCTATGTCATGTTATGAACCTATCCTATTTTATGAGGTGTATATAAAAACCCCTTGAAAATTAATACCATTAATTTATTTATTATCATAATATTTTACGTTTCATTTAATTTAATTCTTTCATGCGTAATATTATTCAATGTCATGAAAGTGGTAAGAGTTTTATGATACAATCTCATATTTTATCGGGATTGTTTATGATTACATTTATGATGATGAAATATTATGATAAATATCTCAAGGAAATCATGAATTTTATTCTCATATATTTATTTAATTATAATAAATATTTTTCCTTAATTTTCTTCTCTTTATATACTCAAGAGTTCAAAAAAAGGTTTTTAAGAAAAATCGTCTTTATTTATCTATTCAGTAAAAAAACCATTTTCATCCAAAACCACATTTTCTAAAAATGGTTTCAAAAAAGATTTTATCATTATAAAAATTATTTATTAAATAAAATTTTTACCTTGTTTTACTTATTAATAAGTGTTTTAAAGGAATATTCATGTCATTTTTCAAACAATTCCCATTTTTATTTTATTAAAAATGTGAAAAGAAGCTTTGTTTTAATGTGTAAAACATAAAAAAAATTTCTCACCATCATGACCATTATTTTATTTGAATATTCCTTTATAATTTTTCAAAGTTACTTCCCAATAAAATAATTTTCCAAATATTTTATGTTTTAAAAATTATTTTGCAAAGAGGAAAGGATATTTTCCTTAAGAAATATTTTAAATAAATTTTAAATCTTCCATTATAAATTTTTAAGGTTATTTTTAAAGAAAAAGGATTCTAAAAATATTTTTTGATTTAAAAAGTGTTTTTTAAAGTGGAAAGGATATTTTCCTCAGGGATTTTTTAAAATAATTTTAAATCTTCCTTTTTAAGTTTTCTTGGCTATTTTTAAATATTTTTTTCAATTTTTTTTTATATTTTAACAAGTTTTTTTAAAATAAGAAAGGATATTTTATTCAATAAATGTTTTAAATGATTTTTAGGGATTTATTTATATGTTTTCAATCTTATTTTCCAAGAAAAAAATTTTCAAATTATTTTATATTTTAAAAAGTTTTTTTTCAAATCAAAAAAGATATTTTTCTTAATAAATATTTTAATTGATTTTTAGAGATTCCTTTATATGTTTTAATGGTTATTTTAAAATAAAAATATTTTTAAATTATATTATTAAATTTTTTAAAAAGTTATTTTCAAATAAATGTTATTTTCCTAAATAAATTTTCCAAGAGATTTTTCCAAATCATTTTCCATATAAGATGACATCATTTGATTCTATTTATTATTTATTGGGGATATTATCTAAGGACACTATTTTTATTCTATATCTCGATGGTTTATATTTATGATGAAAATATGTTTACAAAACCCATTTCTCTTCCATAGGTTATACCATGATAAAATTATTATAAAACTCACTTATCTTCATGGGTTATACTATGATGAAATGATGAAAAGATTATGAAACCTTTCACTTTTCCACCAGGTATGATATGATGAAATTTTTAAGAAACCCATTTCATTTCATGTGTTATGATGTGATGAATGTTTTATGATATTACAAAACACATATGTATGTTTTTCATGATGTGATGGGTGGGACCTATATCTCCCTCCAATGCATTGAGTAAGGATTTATATCTCCTAAGATATAATAGACTAAAATAGGGAGTGAATCAAGTTCCATAAGGGACTTTGTCCACTATGATGGCCTTGGGAGTGAACCATGACCACTATGATGCTTTGGGAAGTGAACCCATTCAACTATGATATCCTTTACAGTGAGTCTGCACTACCATGTATAAGATTTTCTATGTTTATGTGTATGAAACAATTCTATGTATTATTCCAATTTTATACTCTTAGGGATCATGTTCTCTTATTTCCTTATGATCCATGCCTTATGAACTATCAATCTTTATTCCATGACTCAAGATTATGATCTTTGATATGCAGGGTATGTTTTTTAAATGTTAATATCATGTTCTAATACCCTTATGTTCTTATATTTTATGTATTTCCCCTGTTTACAATTTGTTTGCATTGAAAAATTATCTCTAACTAAAAATGGATAGTTTTGGAAGAACTAGAAAATAAAACCACCAGAAAACAACATTCTAGTTCCAAGGAGTAGGCTATGCACAAGTTTTATTGGCTACGTGTAAAGATTTAGGTGTGCGTGAAAATGGATTGCATGCCAAAGGTGAAACTAAGTTCTGAAAATTCCCCTATTTTTGAAATGCTACCTAAGGCCCATGTATTCAAAAGAGAAAATTTTCAATAATTAATTCTAGTTGTGCAACTAAATAGTTTCATGTGAAAGGTGACATCATCTCCATAGGTTGCGCGGACAAGCCCCAACAGAAAAGTATGGAAGTGTATGAAACCCTATTCTGTTCCTAGTGATGTTACACAACCTAGGAAGAGGATTTAGGCTATAAATAGAACCTCACTCCCCACATTGTAGAGGATATCTGGAAGAAAAAAATTCCAATCTTATATGTACAACTTTCCTTCTTTTGCGATAGTGTGAGACACCAAAGACAATGGACCCTCACAGGTAGAGAACTTGTATGACATAACTCATATGGGGACAAACATGACTTGGAATGTGATTGAGTGATCCTTATGAAACAACTTATACAACCGGTTAGGTTTGTGAAGAGAGAATAATACTTTATGAAACTCTGATAAATGCATAACTCTAAATATTTCATGTGCCTATTCCATCAGAATCCATATGCTATCTTTATGCTGCATCCCCTTTCTCACACAACTCTTGTGTGTAACACAACAAAGTTGCATGAAACAAATTTCTGGTCCCAAAACTGAAATTACCTATGTTTTTATTAAATCCATTACCCTAAATATTTCTTCTAATAATAGGTTCCCTAATTACTTTTCTCCTAAGAATAGATACCATGTACCACCCAGAGGTGTATGAGCAGTGGTTACGAAATCCTTAGAGGTGGAATCTTTAAGGGAAATTTCCACCTGTCTTAGTAGAGGGTCTGTATACCATATATTCCTTTCAAATTGACATGGTTCCCCTCAAGGAGTGATCCCATAAATGTCTGAGATTATTAATGTAAAACTACCTAACTCCATGTCCTAGTCATATGATATTAAACTACACAACAACATCCTCATAACATGATGTAAAACTGTATACTTACCCTGTGTGATGAGCACATGATTTTCCATGTATAATCATCATGGGATGCCACTATCACCCTCACCATGGAATGATCCTCCACCCATGAGCAACTTCCACAAGTAAGCCCCATAATATTCCCAAAAGATTGATTCTCTTTCATAGGAAAGATTACTCAAGTAATCCATAACAACATCATCAGTTCTCCTTGTGCTACCTAGACATCTTCCATGCATAATCCCCACACCATCTTCCATTGAAGATCCTTATGTGACATGAGCATTTTTACTGTACAATGTTAATCTACATGGATTGGTCCTATCAAATGACCTTAAACTATGACATATAACTATGTGGGATTTGATCCCTATCTCTAAAGTAGGGAACTTAGGATACCTCTACATGGTTTAATCCTAAAAACCATCATCTAGGTTTGAAATATTTCCTCCTAGGGATACACCCCATCGATGCATCTCAAAAGGACATTTTGATCTATCCCCACAAGACATTAATCTTGTGACCCAATTCATCTCAAGAAGACATTCTTATCTTTCCCTACAAGATGTTAAACCTATGCTCTATTTTTCCCCACAATACATTAACCCTGTGCCTATCTCTATAAGATGTTAAAATCATGTCCATCTCCATAAAACATACCCCACACAATAAAAGTGGTATTCCTGAGGTAAAAAACCTCAGTAGACTTATTCTTCTAGCATCAACTACCTCATATCCAACTTGATATGTCTTAGGTTCCATGCCTAAGACTATTCACACATGGGATTCCATCCAAAATAAGAAGATTTTATAGGTGACCAATAGACTTAGTGTCCAGAAATGCCCATATGTACCCAACATGACTACCCATCCTGACTGTAGGTTTCTACCCTATTGATACATATGTAATGTAATTAACCAGTGTTCACCTTGAGATGGTGTTGGGAAAGAGTTCCACAAACATGAATTAATCAATGAGGGAGGCCCAAACTAGTAAATGAGCTCCAAGGAGGAATCCATGGAAGGAGGAACTGATATCACATCATCAAATTTCAATCAAGTAGAATATATCATCAATAAAGTTGATGAAAGCCACCTCCCTTTGGAAAGTAGGAATGTAGGGAAACAAAAAGTATCACATCGCCACCAGGTAGAGGGACAGTGCTGTGCTATGGAGAAACTAACAAAATAGAAATGGTAAACTCGATATGAAACTCTTATCCACAACCATGAGGACTAGTAGCATTTAAAACATCAATAGATTTTCATTTCACTAGATCCATATATTCAAAACCAGGTCCAACCAAGAAAATGGTGGTCTTATCATGAAACTCACCTGCAAATTGGGAAAATTAACATTGGACATCCTTGACCTGTGACATACTCAGCATGGATCCTTCTCTGATTAAAGAAGAATGGATGATGTTGGGTCAATGGGTATCACTTTCCTTGTTTTTATACTGATGGATGGAAATGTATTCCTTACAGGAGTCAAGATATAGGAATCTATAAAACCTATACTTATAAAAATCATGGTAAGAGGAAATTTTATGTAGAAATCTATCATAAATATACCTCCTCCATGACTTCCATATCTCCTTTAGTTTTCAGGTGCCCACATCTTGTCTTAGCCTATGAGATCATATAGAGGAGGGTGATTGAAACCCCGGTGCACTAGTATGAGCAGGTTTGGTCATTCCCACTATGTATATGGACCACTAGGACTTGTAGGAATCAACACCTTGTTGATACTACCACCATCTATATCCTCATAGGGGGAAACCCCCCTGTTCCAATGAAAAATTGATTTGGGAGCCTCTCCTTAGTGTGATCTGATAACTCACCCCCAACACCAAGAAGGTAGGGGACATTCGATCCACATCTATAGTGACTACCGCTTGAGAGCTGCCTTAGAGGGATCCCACTGGGCCTCATCAATGGAATCATTGACCAATCCTAAAGGCTAACAAATGGGTTGATTTTATCCCCACTATACTGAACCTGATCCAAAGTACCAGACTCCAATGTTAGGGGGTAGGCCCGAGACACCTCCTGACAAGGGGCATCTTCTACAGCTCCTATGTTCCCTTCCACCATTAGTGCACCCCACTAGATCCCTACAATAGTTGAATAGGGATCCCTCTTTTGGAACTTGATGCTAATACCAAAGATGCCTTACAGGCAGGTTGAGTTGAATCTATTAGTCACCAAAACCACTAACAACTATTACGGGCCATCTCCCGATGAGGAGAATCAATGCGAGTGTCCTCCAAGCACCATCACTATCTAGCAAGGAGGTCCTCCCCATGTTATCACCAACCAACATAGAGGTTCTCCCCATGTCCTCAAAAACCAATAAATAGGTCCTCCCAATGTTTCTACCAACCAACATGAAAGTCCTCCCCATGCAACCATCAACCAAAGTGAACATCCTCCATCCTCCATAAAAAACTAGCACATAGTTCCTCCTTGTTTTTCCATCCACCAAAGAATAGGTCCTCCACACTCCATCAACAACCATCACAGAGGTCCTCCCCATTCTATTATAAAACAAAGCAAATGTCCTCCCTGATCCACCACTAGCCCATAGGGAGGTCCTCCCCATGCCGAAGACAAACCCTACTATGAAGAACCATCCTAGGACAAGTGGGTGAACACCTTCCATTAGATGCAGAACCCTTAGAAGCATCATGTCAACATTGACCTCTCAGAGTCCAAGGATATGGAAAAATCAATGAAGGAATATTCACCCCAGCTTCCAGAGACTAGGTAAGAATCCCAATGATTGATACTAACTATTCCGGAATTTGAGTTCCACAAGATCCCCAAATGCCACTACAAGTATCTATAGGTGTAAGACATTATGTCCTGTTTACAAGGGCTCTAAGTGCATATATCTCAATAACCATTATTTTCACTCCTTTATACCTCCACAAAATAAGTGGGAGAGATGTCAAAGTTTGTGTTGATGCCCTTGGATGGTGAGCATTCCACTGAGCCATAGATGGATGATGCTTCCCTCTCCCATGATGCAGTGAAGTGAACCCCATACTATATGGACATGGTATTGAAGTTAGATTTAACTTTGAGAGACGTCCTAAAATGCAACAACTACTTGACCCATGCGATACTCTCTGTTCTATTAGAGTAGACAAAAAGTAGGTATACGTTGGTACCACCTAAAATATCTTGTCCTACATCGAGGCTTGAGGCAACCAAGATAAGGACCCTTTCTCTGAGTAAGAAGGATAGTGGGAGGTTCTAGCTGCCGACCAGCTATCAGTGGTTTTATGGTCGCCCATGAATTCAGAATTTATCATCCCAGAATCCCTTATAGAGTAATAGGTAGTGTGTTTCCACCATATTATCTTGGATACATATCACCACCTCCGTGATTGGAAGTTGACCTACCTAGGGATCCATGAGTACCTCGATGCCATCAACCAGCAGTGCAAAACGGTTGAGATCACAATTATTTAAATATATAAATGCCTTGAGTCTTATGGATACCACTGAATCTCTAGTACACTTTCATTAAGAGCTTAAATGTTCTCTACTAGGTCATGGAAGAGGTGTCTTTGCATGTATATAACAGAAGATGGGGATAGTATGATGCCCTCCACTTTATCCCTATTGTTCCATAGTCTTCCCTATCCATCGATGATGAAAGTTACCTTATAGCTACCTCCATGGTAAATATGGTCATTCCCAACCCACCATAGAATTAGAGGAAAAAGGGTGCTGACATAAGGAATGATAGGGAAGATCCACATCAAGGGTCCTTACAGTACCAGACAGGCCCCCCGACATGTGTCCTCACCCATCAATAGAGGTAGGAAATAGGCTTCATAAATCCCCTCAATGAGAATTTTCTTCCTAAATATCTGAATTTAGATAGGGGAAATGGGCATGTCAAACCTTTAGACTCATTGGATGTTGCACTGAAGGAAGAGACGAAACCCATGGCGACTGCCTTTCTCAAGAATTTTGAGGAGTACAAAAGGCTCACTGCTAATATCATTGTTTAGAGGTTCCTAGACTTCAACAATGCCTGAAGGAACTATATATATCCTACAGTGGGTCACCCAGTCCTCCTCATAAATATACCTTAATTAGAACTTATTGTCCTCACGTATCATATTAGGGAAAAATTAGGGGGATATGAAAAATAACCAAGGCGTGAGTCACCTACCCTTTCTAACCAGCATGAGTATCCACCTCAAAATCAGTATCGTGAATATCCTTGAGTTAATGAGCCTATCAAAGCATTTTTTTTCTAGAAACCCTTAAATAGATGATGTGATAACTGCTCTCATTTTTCATATTGAGGCCCTAGAAACATGATAGGTGACGATACTACCTGATGAAAATCCATACCCAGTATGTGTGGATAGTGTCTGAGCACATTTGGAGTTTGGTAATCCTAGATTCACCCCGTTTAATAGAATGGGTAACCCACTGTAGCCTTTGTACCTATTTTCCTCAAGGTTTAGACCAATTTTGGTAACTCCAGAACAATAAGAGGCCTCTATGCTCTGATGTTTCATCCAGACCTTAGGAGGGCCAACGTTCATTTGGTACAATCAGCTTCTGAGGGATCCCTTCCTAGATATAAGTAACAATACCTACTCCTTTAGGGATTTTTAGGTATCATGATACTTAATTTTAACTATGGAAAATGGAATTCTAAAATTTTCAGAGTGCAAGAGACCTCAGGAGGATGGACTCACTAGCCATCCCAACCACTACTTGTACCACAGTTAACTCAGACACACCATTAAGGAATGCTTCATGTTCAAATATTGGATCCAAGACTAGGTAGATTGTGGCCTAGTCAAGTTGGGTAAAATTTTTAAAAAGGTTTCACATGTCTCCACTGACTCCGACAGTTACAGTAAAGGCTCTAGTGAATGGCAGTAGAATCCTAGCCATGAGATGTAGAAATATGATGAATAATTAGATCGCAAGGAATTCAACCACACGTATGGTATTATCCATGCATTTATGATAAAGAAAAAATCTTCTATGGTTTTCATTCCCTTCAGTTCCCTACATCTACATCGGTGTTGAAACCTTCCACGTATCGGAAGAATAGGTGTCGATGGAATATGGGAAATCAGAGTCCCCCCGCCAATGTTAAAGTCATATCGCACTCTTGGTGAAGTCATGCCCCCTAAGTTAGGAGATACGCCCAGGGTATTCCCAATCCTAGACTACCCCATTGATAATGAGTAGGAGTACACCTCCATGAATTCCATCGAGTTAGTGGACCTCTTCACAGTTTCCAATAGTGATGAATTCCATGTAAAACCCTTGGGTGCTTCTAGATGATGCCATCGAAGGAAAGGAAGGGGATATATGAGCCACCATAATTATCAGGAAAGTTCATCAAACCTATTCATTCATTATATTGAGGCTCAGTAATAGGCTTTTCACATAGATCAACAAAAAATTTCCCCCCAATCCACTCCATCAAGTACACCTCCAAATATAACTGTGTCAGTTAACCGAGCAGCTCAGCTGCGATGATGCCATGATCATATGCATTCAACCATATCTTGAAGTCATCCAACAGTTGTTCAAATCCTGATATCTATTTAGTAGTAACATTTTTCTAGCACTAGCCAAACCTATGTGGTTCAGCCAATAGTATTGAATGCACCCCCTTCGAAGGAGAGAATCTCTACAAGAAAATGCATGCCATTATCTTAGAAATATGACATGTTGATGCAACTTTCTAGAATAACCATGGGGTTTTTGATACTCAAGACTCTCCACTTGTTGAAAGAAATTCATAAGTCCTTTTATGAATATTTGAAGAACCCCATATAGTTCGAACCTGAGGTATATAATACTAGGGCCTACTATGATGAGGAAGCCGAGAAAGAGGAGTGTTGAGCTATCATCTCATTTTCTAAGGAATACAAGAGTGTCATCATGAAAAGCACATACACCCACAATATATCACAATATAGTTTAATGTAATGGAAATCCACCACTTCCTAGTGGATACTGGATCTAGGATCAAACTTATCTCAACCCGGATTCTCCATAAACTGAGACTAATAGAAGTAGATCTGAATCCCTCCAATATGAATATTTAGGGGTATGTAAGAGTAAGCAGAAATAAAATACTAAGTTTCAGAAAAAGACCTAGTTTGGTGTCTTGATATCAAGAACCCAATTCATGGGAGTCTTGAAGGATACCACTTACAAATTTTTACTAGGAAGGCCCTGGATTCATTTTCATGTAGTGCTTCCTTCTTCGTATCACCAGTTCCTCAATTACTCCCTCAATGTTCAAGTAGGGGTACTATAAGGTGATGCATCCCCTTTGACTAATGTGAAACCCACTATCTGGATACTGACTACTATAAGAGAGATGGGAAGTAGTCTTAGACTGACGAGGTTGTGCATATAATTCACCTAATGATCAAACAACCACTATAGTCAATCCATGGGTAGAATTTAATGACAACTTCTTCCTCCTAATTCATTGGTTATATCCTACAATGCTAGAACCTAGGGGATGCATCATTGTATCCAAGAAGAAGATATTTGGAACCCCAAATTAAAATGAGCACCAGTAGATTACCTCTTACTCCTACACCAGATAAGCCTAACTGATACCAAAATCCACTACTCCTATGAAGTACTAAGAATTTTTCCCTATAAACAAAAATACATGGAATTCTCTCATGTTCCACAGGGTATGGATGACTTGATAAAAATAAAATAAAGATTCTATCACCATAGTTTCTACAAAATGTGAACCCATCAGCAAGGATTCCATTTCTTCCTATAATGGCACTAGTTCTTCCCCTAAGTAGGATGGACTAGAAGAGCTGCCCACTTCATATGATTCTACTATATTAAATGATAAAGTTGTCTTAGAAGACACCCATCCTACATTTAAAGTGGGTGTCCCCACCATCATTGATGAGTTAACCCAGGTGAACCTTGGTATCAAGGAAGATCTGAGGCCGATGCTGATCAGTGCAACCATGTCTCTAGAGGAGTAGTAGAAGTATGTAGCTTTCTTGAAACAACACAATGATGCATTCTTCTGAAGCTATGATGAGATGATAGTGATAGACCCTTAGGGTTACGTTCATCATCTTGGCCTCCATCAAGCCATGATGGGTTCAAGAAGCCTCAAAAAAGGAGAAACCTTATAAAAATTTGATGGTTGAGGCCAAAGTTTACAAGATTATCAAATATAACTTCAACAAGGAAGTCTAGTACCCATGATAACTAACTTAAATCATCCTAATAAGAAAGAAGAATAAGAATATTTGAGTTTGTATAGACTTCTAGGACCTCAATAACCACAACCCAAAGGATGATTTTCCCATTCTAGTGACAGAGTTGTTGATTGATGCTATGATAGGGTTTTAAGACCTCTCCTTCATGTACTAATATTCTGAGTATAATCAAATATAGATGACACCTGAGAATGAGGATTCCACCACATTTAGGGTGACCTAAGGTACTTTTATCTATTAGGTGATGCCTTTATGCTTGAAAAATGTATGATCTACTTATTAGTGATCCATGAACCGCATCTTCAAACTGATTCTAAGGACATTGGTTAAGTGCAATGTAAATGATTTGGTGGTCAAATCCTGCCATTTACAGGGCCATATAAAGGGTCTTGATAAAGTGTTTGTCTTAATATCCTATTTATATTCTAAGATTAACCCCTTGAAGTGCACATTCGGGGTTACCTTTTGGGAAGTTTCTCAGCTACATTTTCAGATACAAAGTCATCAAGATTAACCCATAAAAGATCAAGGCTACCATCCAGATGCCTCCCACGAGAAATATTAGGAAATTATGGGGCCTCCAAGTCCACTTAACATATATACACCAATTTATTATGAATCTGTATGGTAATTGTAATCCCTTAACAAGGATCGTAAATAAGGTAATCATTTACCAATGGGATGAGGATCACTAGACTATCTTTGAAGATATCAAGTAGTATCTGGTACAACCACCAGTGATGATGCCACCCGTATCAGGAAGACTTTGGTTCTCTATGTGATCACCCTGGAATGGTCTCTTGGTACACCTCTAGGGTATAAAAATAAAGAGTATAGGAAAAATTTCCTATACTATCATAGTTTCATGCTCTTTGACATGAAGACAAGATAATATCCCATCAAGAAGAGCAACCTTGTGCTAGTTTTTGCAGTGTATAAGTTATGAAATTATCTGAAGAATTATGAGATATAGATAGTTAATTAAGTGGACCAAATAAATTATATTCTTAATCAACTCATGATGAAGAGATGTTTGTCATGTTGGGAGGTGATCCTCTAGTAGTTTGACACTGGTTTATCCCACAAAAGTCTATCAAAGGTCATACATTGGAAAAATTATTTGCTGCACATCTAGAACCTGCAGAATTTACCCTAGATGTTTATATCATCTTAATGGATCAGGCTATGAAGTGTTATTAGTTTTATTTCAAGGGTGAATTCAAGATCTCGCCCAATAGAAGGCTCAACAACCCTAATCTTAATAGGGTAGGATTGGGAATCATCTTAATCACTCTGGAACAATCCATCTTTTCATACTCATTCCTTTTATGAGAAGGACGTACCAACAATGAGGTAGAGTAACCGACTCTCATTATTGGTATCCAATTGGCCCTCAAGATTGAAGTCCATATATTACATTTAAAGGGAGACATTGTAATATTCATCAAGAAAATAAAGGGTGATTACGCCGTCAAAACCAAGATCTCGTTACCATGTTGGAGCGTACCCACTAGCTAATAACCAATTTACCTTACCATCTAAAAGTGAATAATATCCCTCAATCATAGAATGGTTGAGATGATTACTTGGAAAGTTTAGCCATGCCACTTGTAGAGCCTGACTAGGATGATCTAGTTATTCATGTGGCACACTGGAGGGTTATCACTCTCACTGCTTCTGATGATGAAAGGCAATAGGTAAGCCAACTTTTTACTGGTAATTCTATTCCAAGGCCCCTCTACATCTAAATAAATACCCAATTAGACCACTCCATTTATTGAGTATCTTCATCCTAGAATTATACCATCAGAATGAGCTGAGTTTGAGTGAATCTGTTGGCATGTATCACAATTTACCCTCTAAAGTAGGCCTAACTTAGAAGAAACCCTTTACATGTGTGGGATTAATGAAATTATCCTCCATTGTATTCAATGAGACTAGATACCTCAAGTTATATAGGATGTACACACCAGATCCTATGGTGCCCATCATGAGGGATTTGAGCTCTCCCACCAAATCTGGAGTTTGGGATACTTATGAACCATCATGGCCCATGACTACATCGAGTTATACAAGAGGTTTCATGCATTTCAAATCCAGTCCAACTTTGTGCATCGACCACCAGAGTTTCTACACACCACCAAGTATTCTTGGCCCTTTGCAGTATGGGGACTTGATGTCATGGGGCCACACCCACCATCAATAGCTTACCAGTTCATGCTCATCTTGACCATAACTAACTTCTTCTCCAAATGGGAATAATATATTCCCCTCAAGGAAGTCAAAGCCTAGTCTCTGATTGAGTTCGTGAGCTCCCACATCATTCACTGATTTGGAGTTCCTCACATTATTCTTATAGACAATGAGACCAACGTTTTATCCCCTGAGTTAAAGAAATTGTACACTAAGTACAATATCTGGTTCAACCATACTTCTCACTACCTTGTGCAAGAAAATATATAAATTTAGGCATTAAAAAATACCCTCTCTAATATTTTATTGAGACTTGTGGTCTATAACAAAAAAAGATGGCCATAAAATCTCCCCAACACCCTTTGGGCCTATCGAAAGACAACTCAGAATTCCACCCAGGTGACCCCATACTCCTTGGTATATGGAACAAAGGTGGGTTTTCCCATATAGGTTTAGTTTTTTTCACCCAGAACAAATATCCATGATTAAAAGAAATTGTAAATAGTGGAAAAATTTCAGCTGGATAAGTCAGAATCCCTCAAAGAGAACATGAAATAGGCCTTGGACAATCTAGAGAGGTACCAGAATAGGGTAGAAAGAGCATTCAACAAGAAGGTTTTCCTCCAATCCTTCCTCCAGGGTGACATGATATTGGATCTCAGAACACCAATGATACTCAGAAAAAGGCCACAAAAGTTGGATATCAAATGGGAAGGACCTTATATCATCTAAAAGGTCTATTCTAATAGAGCATACTATTTGATCACCATGGATGAAGAGAATATAACACATCCCACCAACACCATGTTTTTGAAGAATTAATTCATGTGATGAGCCCTAGGGTTTAGAAAGTATGACCTTAAACTGTCTGCAATAGGTATGAGCTCTATGACCTTAAACTAACATTTCTATATGGTCTAAGAAGTTTGACCGAAAACTATTTTTAATTGGTCAAATCTATGGGACCTTAAACTACAATAATCATGATATAAACACTAAGACCTTAAACATGGAGTCATGGTTTCAACATTATGACCTTAAAATAGTTTCATCCTATATAGTATGAGATTATGACTTTAAACTAGTAGCATACATAGTTCAAGTTTTATAGATTTAAACTTCAAATCCCACCATAATTAGTGCTTAACTTTAAACTGTAGCCTTACCCTATGTAACAAATGCAAGATGCCTCATATAAAAAGTGTGAGATAAAAAAAAAGGAAAACTTCATCAGCACATGACATTAAATTATATCCTTACCTCATGTCATAAACACGGGATTCCCTCATCAGAGAGTATTTATCTCATTTCTAGTGTCAGTATTCTACCTCACCATGTCTCAAAACTATGTGTTGAATGATTCCCATTCCCATGGGATTCATATCAATTCCTAGACCTCCCATATATGGACCTAGCTGCAAATTTATCAACCCTTAAGATCATTTTCCTCATTTAAAGTCTTAGAATTACCACCTTAAATAACATGTAGTTCATCTCAATGTGTTCATGTGGTACATGAGCTTCCTTGTCTCCTTTCATGTCAAGTTATACCATCTTCATGATGTGAAAATACCCTCTAAATAAAAGTTCTCTTATTCCAAGTCTCATGAATTTATATTATGTTTTAATTGTCTAAGAATCATGACTTTATATTTCTTTCCATGGTCCAGGATATAAAACCTTAAACTATGTGAAATAATCTTCAAGATTGATTCATGTAGTGCAAGGCATCCTTGTCTCCTCTCATGTAATATTTTAACACTTATTCACTGCATGAACATCCTTGAAGCTGCTATCCCTACAACACAAGCTCTACGGACTTAAACTAGGATCCATGGTCTAAGTATTATGATAGTAAAATATGTGATTTTTCACCTAATTCACAATGTTAGTTTAATCCCTGGTGTTTTAGCAAGACTATTCCTTCACCTCTTTCCATAACTACATGTGTCTTGATTTCCATTTTCATGAGATAGATAATGACACCTAGACCTTCTTTCTCTAGGCCCAATCACAGATTCACCACAAGATCATTAGTAACCTATGGTGCTATCAACTCAAAATGATCCCACAGGTATAATTTTTAGGTATAATCTATATTCATTTTACTTGGCCCATTAACAATCATATATGGCTTCATAACTTGACATGAGGGTGAAAAAAATGGGTTGCTCGATGTGGAAGCCCCACCAAAATCCTTAGCACATGACGTTAAACTATAGACCTACCCCGTATAAAATCAGGATTCCACTTAATGTTATATGATTTATCCCATATAAAACTATTATGACCCATATGAAAAATATGGGAGGAACAAACACCAACATCCTCAGCACATGATGTTAAACTATATCCTTACCTTGTGAAAAAATGCAGGATTCCTCGCACGATAAGTATGATATGATGATAAAAAATTACCCCATATGAAACCGAATGCCTCATATGATGAATATGGGATGAACCAAAAACAAATTTCCCCAAAACAAAATGTTAAACTTCTATCTTACCCTATATAAAACCAGTATGCCTCCTAATATGATATGATTTGTTATCCTCTCCAGAGAGGATGTCACCTCTTTGGTGTTGGTCGCCTACCATGCAGTTTTCTGGAACCACATGTGACTTGATTCCCATAATCATGAGATATGTAGTGACACATGAATATTTATTCCTAGGCCTAGCCCTTCCATCAACTCAGTTTGGGGTATCTCCCCTCTGGAACATGCTTGATTCTCACCCATTGACATGTTCATCTAGCACATTTGAGCATATAGTGGAATGGATCCTAGGGAAATTCCCTCCAGGACATTCCCCATTTCCACTTACATTATTTTAAATTTATCCAATTAGGATAACCATTATTCTTTTGATATGAATGGGCTCCCTAGAAAATGGTATTATTCCATATTCTCTCACCTAACTTCCTAGGATCACACCTCAAAGGATATTTGGTAAAAAAAGTAGCTCCTGCATTTTGAACTTGTTCAAATGTCTATCTTGCATTTATTCACCCCATCCCAAACCGATGCAAGTATAAAAACTATGTTTTGAACATGGTAAACATTTGTTCCCTATTCATTGGTCAGCCCCATTTTAATCACCCATGATAGATTTGTTGGTCACTTTCTCCTATCACAGTGTTCTCCCCTGAAATTAATAAGAAACTCCATACCACTCCTTGTTTCTCACATTGATCATGTATCACATGGGATTAGGAGTAGGTAGGATGTTCTCATAAAAAAATTCCAAGGTGAATGTTCATCCTACGGTCCTAATTCTATAACCATAAACTGGGAGATCAATTCCATGAATCATGAATTTAATCTATGTGAAAGTGATCCTAGGAATGTGTCATGCGACATTAGGAATCTTTATCCCTAAATTCACATCAGGTCACCTCCTTTCCATGACATGAACACTCATTTAGTATAGGTTCCCACTCAGTCCAAGAATTATATCATTAAACTATTTAAAATTTGTCTGAACTCTATGACCTTAAACTAAGAGCTCAGGTTTAAGCATCATGGCCCTCAACTATGTGCAAGGTGTATCCAGGATGTTCTATATGGTAGGACCTCCTAGGTCCCTATATTCAGATCAATTTAACTTCTCTCTATACCACACATGTCCCCTTTGAGACACACAACCCTTGGTTTAAGTATTACAACCTTTAAACCATTTTCCTACTTTTTTGGTCTGATTCTTATGTCCTCATACTAAGAGATCAAGTCCAATAATCATGACTTTATTCTACATTTCAGTCCTCTTGGAAATTTATTGTGTGTCATTGGGTCCCTTTGGCCCTCAATTCACATCGAGTTGTTACTCCTCCATTCTACACATATCCTTTTTGGATGCTCACCCTATGTTCCATACTCTATGACATGAAACTAGAAACCATGGTCCAAACTCTATGAACTTAAACTAAGATCCCAACATCCTAATTACATGATGGTAAACTATGAAATAAACCTTCCTTACTGTATAAAATTAACCTTCATGTCTATCATCCCCATTGTATGACATAAAAATATAGATATTCTTAGGTCCTCACCCGAGAATCCCTTTCCTACAGTGTTGGTCACCTACTACATAATTTATGTTCTCTGACCATCACTCAACATCTAAGATGAATCTCACATTGGAATATGAGTTGAACCCTTTTTTAGACTTATATTCCTAATAATGTTATCAAAGAAACAATGGCATAATTCCATGAGTCTTGGATTCCATTCAAACATTCCATCACTTTATCTCCACACTTCATGTTTACCTCTATTTGGATCCCCAAACTCCTCAACATATGAATAGTCCCCCTTGATGCCATGGTCTAATGCCACATTGGATCTCTTACCATCCTAGGAACCTCGAAAGACATCAGACAATATTTTTAGATAGGCCTCATTTTTTGAACATGGTAAGCTATCGACCCTCAATTTTTCCCCCATACTTAGAAAAAAGATAATAGATGTTATGTTAAAAACATAGAAAATAGTTATCCTCCATCATCACACTACCCCCTTTGTGTTCCAAATGTTGGGAATCTTGATTCATGCTCTTCATTCCACTTTGTTCAATTAGAAATTAGATCCCCTGGCATTACCCCATTCATTCAATATCACACACTGGAAAAGAAAGTAAACTATTTCGAGGGCCCCTTCCTATAGTTGTAACCCTCCTCAACTTGGACACTCTTGGTGGTAAACCAACAAATTCATACCCTAATTATTCATACATTTCCAAAATCTCTCATATAAATGAGCAATCACATGGTTATCCCTTGTTTCTCACACTGAGTATAACTCACGTGGGTTTAGGGATTGGTCATTGGTTGTCTCGTTAGTGTGATTGAAGTGTGAAAATAAAGTGAAAAGAAAGAAATATGTCTATGCATGTGAGAAATAAAAAAAGTGAACTTTAGAAATTTGTGACTATCATCCACACATTTGAGCCTCTCTTAGATCCCATAAAAAATTCCCCATACAACTACACCCCAACGATCTAGTGCCCCATCCCATCTAGCCTTTGGCATGTGGCCTTAATGACCTATTGAAACCTAAATATATATTCCTCCTCCTCCTCCTCATCATCCATGGGGTGAAGATCATCAACCCTAATCCACACCCAGTCATGATCATCCTAGTACTCAACTATCTGAGATTCTGCTTGCCCCACTTGATCCTAGACCTCTAGCAGCTAGTACTTTAAAAAATTGATAATCTATTCATGAGTATTGATGAAGAATTAATTCTCATTCACCCACTACTCTAAGTGATTAAGTTCTAGATATTCCTCCTGAAGATTATTGGTGCCATTGGATTTCTCCTTATGTTAGGTGAGGTCAAACATTCCACTCTCTACATGCACCCTCTTAGTAAGAAAATTACAAAATATTGCATGGAGATCACAAGATTCTAACCCTCCGGTGCCCAGGTTGCATAGACAGTGATTGGGGGACCCCATTAAGCTTACTAGGTATAACACTAAAAATGGATGATAAAGTGTCATATGATCGTCCACATCCTTCTCCAAATAATGTTGTTCTCTTAAAAAACATCAAACCCAGAATCTTATAGTTCATCAGGTGGCATGGGATCATATTCTAGGAATGATGAAAAGAAAGCAGTGGAAGGGTCCTCCTTTAGGATTGTATCGGATAGGTTGGGATCCATGTCGAGGGGGAGGATATCTTCGTCTAACCCTTCATTGGCAGCACCACCTCTATCAGCCTCGTTATCCACCCCTCTAGAGGTTACACCTATGGATGTAGTAGGATTCCATCTCGGGATCAATATTGGGTTATATTGGATAACCAAATCCATAAGAGTTGTCAAAATTATTGAGGGTGGTTCCCCAAAACCCCCCAGCCATGGCTTCTTGCTGGGAGAACACACTCTAGAGAACTTATTGAAACAAAATCATTTTAGTCAGTTTTATCAATGATGACGAGTTGGGAAAAAATTTCTCATGCAAGGGAGAAAAACTTATAGAGATAAAGTGTTTCAGAAAGACTCGGTCTCAAATTTTTTACTAGAATTTACACCATGGGAGACCCCTCAACACTAGTTGATACTTTAATGGATGGAATTAGACCCTCTATAACTGGTTGAGCAAGAGTTTCATGAGAGAGAAAAAAACACATTGACACAAAAGCTCTGTGAATGTCTGAAAAGGACCAGGTGGATTGAGATTTAGTCTAAACATGAGGCATATGGATCTCAACAATGAGAAAACCTGGGAAATCTACATATCCAACTATAGAAACTTTTATTGGGATTCTAAGGTGCGGTCCCCCATAAATTATTGGGAGGAACAGGGGTGTCAAGGCTTCCACCATGACCTCCTTGATGAGTTCTATAGTTGAAAAAACATTTGTCATATGTTCCAAATAATTCTCTCTAATACCCAATAGAGCACCCTCATACCATCCAATAGGGACCCCTTGTCCACCTTTATCTTGATCCTACATAAGAAATCCTAGTTAGAGCCTTTGAATAAAAATAGGAGAGGGATTGGAAGAGAAAATTAAGTTAATAATATTACTATGAGAAGCTTGACCAAGTAAAGATCATCTATAGGAGTGACTTAACCATTCTTTAATAGACTCTCCTGATCAGCAGTTGACCCCCAATATGATCCATCACTGGATCCCTGTGTATCGTCACCAATCGATTCCACCTCAGTTGATTCTTTGGCAGGTGGTGTCTCCCCATGGTTAGGATCAAAATCTAAAATTACCCGTACTAGGCTGAAGGGAAGATCATGTACCCCATGTTCATGAAAAAAATTCATCCACAGATACCAGATATGTGAAATTATTAGGGAATTAAACCATGACAATGATCCTTGTGATCCCCACCTCTGGAATATTGACATCGTCCTAGTTTATCTATTACCAAAGCTAATATACCATCAGGTTCATCCCCAAGATCCCCAGGCCTCCCAAAGTGTGGGGAAAGCAACATAAAATGTTGGATCTAGGAGATATTACAAATTAATCCCAAGGGACTCTCCCTGTCTCTGCTGGTTCTAGCATGAGATCCATTTACCTACTCCCACCACTGCTTTTGGGGAAGAGAATCCTCTCCATGTGGTGGGGGTGAAATAGTTCCTTGATCTTCCCCCATTGCATATTTAACTTGAGCTACCCCCCAAAGCTTGGATATCCCCTCAAAGAGCATCCCACCTTCTACCTTACTACTCTGGAACCTCACTTGCACATGAAATTATCCTTGTGTTCTAGAGCAGAATCGCACCCAGGTATGCTGCTACCATGTTTCTAATATATGATAGGGAGATTCCAATTTCAACATTGGTTGGTGATAGTATAATGACCTCCCCCACTCCTTTTCCTTTAAACATACACCATATCTAACAAAGGATAAAGGGATGTTGTTCCTCATGAACCCCCACGTATATTCTCTTTATCAGTTGCTGGACACATCCAAACTACTAGACAAACCGAGATGGAATGTAAAAATCACAATATGTGTTTTTATCAATCTTTGAAACTAGTACTCTGGATCAGAATGTTTGTAGGTACTCCCACTACTCAAGTGTCACCTCCGAGTTGTCCAACATCTTGCCAACAAGGATTTTGAATGGGTGGAAGTTAAATTTTGAAACGTTTCCAAAGAGTATCTTGAACCTAACATCACTATGAATTGCTAGCCAAACCCTATAAATGTTGATAAGTGAGGGTCATAGACTAGAATTTGATAGGGTGATGGAATTCAGAAACTCGTAACCTCCCAGTGTGTTGTGATCCACCCATGAAGGAGTTTTAATGTACCACAGATCTGAATGGGAATACTCTCCCTCTCCACATGGACCAAATAGATATAGATATAGGCCAACAGAGATACCCCTAGATTTACTTGCTTACTAGAGTCCATCATCACCACTATCAAAATCATCCCTATCCACAGGACCATAGATGCATCTCTGAACAAAATCATCCACCCGTTGAGGAAGGTGGACATGAATATAATATTGAAGTCTATTGTATTATAGTCCTCCACCATGTTATAAACCCACTATATATATTTTCCACCATCTAGGATCTTCTAGTATGATATCCTATTCCTCCCATGTTGTGTCACTAGACACTGCTTTAACCACCCTGGAATTTTCATGACTAGATCCTTCTTCAAGAACATTACCAAAAATGTCTTAAATGATATGTCTCGATGGAAGGGGGGAGAATTAACCAACATTTTCTTTAGTTCATCCACAATAATTTATACCATGAGAGTGGAATTCTAGCTGTTTCCCCAAGTGTTCAGTACTAGAAGAAACTCATCATATTGGAACCTGGTTAGAGGAATACCACAAATGCAGTGGAGGTCCCACAGGCTAAATCCAACCTCCCTATGATGGAGGTGGAAGGTGTTGGTGTCTGGGGATCAATGAATAATTAAATCTAGAATTATCTCTTGTTGAAGGTATGCATGATACCAGGATATCCATATTGCCTCAAAAAATCAGATATGGAATTTCTTGGCCCTATACTCCTAGAATTTGAAGCATACCTAGTATGCATAGGCCCACTCATTGGTAGAGTTTCCACCAACATATATATCCCAATCCTTGTACTATCCCCTGCTATTTTCTTAGATGAAAAATTGGAATATGATCACATAACGAGTCAGGAACTCCTCATTATTTATTTGTTACCCAATAACTATTCTCATCCTTCCACTCAGGGTGTAA
Organism: Viscum album; assembly: GCA_963277665.1. Taxonomy (NCBI): domain Eukaryota; kingdom Viridiplantae; phylum Streptophyta; class Magnoliopsida; order Santalales; family Viscaceae; genus Viscum; species Viscum album. The sequence continues at coordinate 1,451,632,639 of OY728129.1, forward strand.
ATGGAAGTGTCCTTGTGATCCTGAGCAAGGTGATATGGAACAATGATATTTCAGTGGGAGAGCTCATCATGAAAACTGAACTAGAAGCATGGGTTGTTCACTTCGATGTCTAGGATAACCACCTCTACCATCATCCGAAAGTTGTACAATGATCAACGATTATTCAATAAATAATTTATCTAGGATTCAATCTGTAATCCTAGGTGTGCTTGGTTGTAATAAGTGACCCTCCTAGCTTGAGGAATCTCTAGGTTACCCACCATCTCATCCCTTTGGGTATAAACAGTGACAATAACAACATCAATCTCATCTTGGTTCACTTGGTTGTCCATTCCATGAATATATATGAGTTTTAAGTCTGATGTGCACAAGTATACATCGTGGATGTGAAAAGTAAGAAATGGAACAAAAATTTGGGAGAGTTTGTGAAAAACTATTCTTGAGTCATGTAAGTAGTTTCTAGAAGGAAAAAGTTCCTCAATAATAACAACTGAAGAATAAGAGTTCTTGAAAAGGATGAGTTCCATGCATGAGAGAAGGATTATTGAATGAGGAAGTCAAAGTACTATACAATGGCCCATACCACTCTTTATAGTATTCTCCTGTATTCTTGCATGAATCACACAACTCAGTTGTGTGACCCTATCTAAGAGTTGAAAAAAAAACAGAAATGCACCAATCTCTTCGTTGTTTCCCTCAGAACATGACCTTTCAGTCTCATGTTAGCTCTAATTAGGGGGGGGGGGTCAATTTATTGGAATTGAAAAATTATATTTCACTCAAAACAACTAGTTTTGTAAGAACCAAACACATGAACCACACTGAAACAACATTTTGGGGCCAAGAAGTAGGTCGGGGAAAAGTTTCAGCAGCTGCAAGAAAAGATACGGGTGCATATGCAAATGGCTGGCACAACAAATACAACATCGTGCTCTATAGATTACCGTGGTTATAAAATTTTTAAAAAGGCCCATGTGTGAAAAATAATTGGTTTGTGTGAAATATTTTTAGTTTCATGACCAAATGGTTTCACATGAAAGGCAACATTAGTTCTAAAGGTTGTGCAGCCAAGATCCAACAATAAAGGATAGAAGTGCGCACAACCCTGTTCCATTCCTAGTGAAGATGCACAACCAAGGCCCAAGATTTAATATATAAATAGAACCTCATCCCCACTATGGATAGGCTCTCCAAAATATGAAATTACACTCTCATGCACACAATTTACCTTCATCTGTGAGAGTGTGAAACATTAGAGACAATTGACCCCCATAGGTATATATCTTATGTGATAGACCTTATATGGGTACAAATATGACTTGGCCTATGGTTGAGTTATCCTCACACAACTACTCCTAAGTCTTGTTGGGTTTGAGTAAAGAGAAGCTACCTTTTCACAATCCTAATATGTGCATAACTAAAAATATTTCATGCACCTATTCCATCAGAATCCATGTGTTATCCTTATTCTAAAACCCATTTCTCATGCAACCCTTGCAATCTACATAAAAAAGTTGCACATAAATACTTTATAGTCCCCAATATAACATTTACTATTCTTCTATAGTATTCATTACTCTATATCGTTCTCCTAATAATAGGTACCCTAATGTCTATAGTTTTTAAACATAGGTACCCTAATGTCAGAACTTCTGATTTCCACTCCTCTATAGAAGTTACAATGCCACATACCATCCAGAGGCACATGAGAAATGGTTACATAGGACTTAGAGGTGGATTCTTCGAGGAAAACTACCCACCTTCCTTGGTAGGGGGTCCTTATTATGGATATTTCTTTAATCTTGACATAGTCCACCTTGATGAATAAGTCCAACCACATCCAAGCTGCATGATGTAAAACCACCTAACTACATGTAGTAGTCACATGACATTAAACTGCACGACAAAGTCCTTATCACATGATCTAAAACTGAAGCCTTACCCCATGTGATGAGAACACGATTCCCTATGTACGATCATATTGGGATTACACTATCACCCCACCATAAGATGATCCTCCACCCCTGGGAATCTTCCATGCAAAATCCCTATAAAATTCCACAAAGAGTGATACGCTTTCATAGGGAAGATTCCAATATAAGCCCCAATGACATCATCACTACTCATTGCAGCATCCGAGAATCTTCAATGCATAATCCCCACACTATCCCTTGGTGACTCTCCTTCCACGACCTGAGAATCCTTACCAAATGATGTTAAACTGCATGGATCAGTCCTATCACATGACCTTAAACTATGGCGTCAAACTATATGGGTTTTAATGTAACACCCCAAGCTTCCATGGTACATTTCCCTTTAAATAATGCAATAACATGCATTGTACGCAACTTCAAGATTCTAACACACTGCGACCAATCAAACAAGCCATTATGAATAGTAATACCCATTTTTCAAAATTTTATAAATTTTATTTTTCAAAATGGACTTTATTTTTTAATTCGGAATATCAAAATTAGCTTAGGGTGAATTTTTGGTATTTTTCTGAAAACTTTCAATTTTTGATGAATAGAGAAAAACACTGCGTTATTGGTCAAAACCGACTTTTTATTTAAATAATTATTTATTTTATTTAAAATTATTTTAGGTAAAAATAGATACATAATACCTATATAAGTTCAATTCAATTAATTGTAGTCATTTTATAATAAGTTTATATATATAATACTTTTATTGAACTTTTGACCGTCTTTTACCCACCTCCTAGGAGCATTTGCAAATTTGCATAAAGCATAATTTTACCACTTCTATGATTTGAATTTAAAAAATAAAAGAGACATGGTTAATATCAGTAAGTAAAATGTGGTTCAATAAGATGAAAATAATTTTTGGTGAATAGTAACTTTTGACTTTTATTTACCACGGTTAAGAGTAAATAGAGTAATTAAGGGTCAAAATGAAATCATAATTACCTTAAAACATGTACCAATTCTATTGGATAAGTATAATTCGACCCAAAAAAACCTTAGGAATAAAATATGACCCCCTTTGGTTCACTTGGATTAGATTAGGACATTTATTATTATTTTATTTAAAGAAGAGTTAAAAGAGTTAAATTCAAAGTTTAATAAATAAACCATTTTTAATATAGGGTTAAACACAATAAAAATTCGACTATAAATATTCATTATAAAGATTTAAATATTTTATACATAATGGTATTTTATTTATAATTTTTATACATTAAATAATTTAATTTATTTATGACACAATGATGATGCAGTAATTACATTAATAATGAAATATTAAAATAATTGATATTTTAAATATCCAAATAAATGTAAATTGATACTTATGATAAATTAAAATAATTTTATAGGTTAATATGACATTTTAGGGTTGGTTAAATAAATTTTATTTGAAGTGATAAAGTTTTAATGGCTTTCAAAAAATCAAATACTAAATAGTGTCAAAATTGACATAATTGAGTTTTTAAAACAAATACTAAATTATTAATTGATATAATATTCCTAAAAATATAAGGTTCGAATAAAGTACTTATATTAGGTTATATATATTAGTAATGAACCACATGGGGTTCTATTGGCTTGTTATAGTAAGTTTATTAACCAAATAATAAAAAAAATACAAGGAGACATGGTAAATGCCAAACTATTTAACTAAGAGTTAAATCTAAAAGATAAGTTTAATATGGTGACATAAACCTATAAAAAACCTATTTGTTGATATTTTTTAGACTCATACCAACCTTATCCTAGAAATAAATTATTTTTTAGCCATTAGAAACCGAAAATGATTTTATTATAAAATAATATTTCAAGCTTTTCCTAAAGTGACCCTCACCTCTCTTATAAAAGGGTACTTCCCATTTTCTTAATTTAACACCTCCAAAGCCATTTTGATCAGTCAAAACTTACCCAAATATCCTCCGAAATATCCTCCCTTAATCCTACATGCCTTCCTTTGGTCAGAAATCCTACCTATGGATCCCTTTTGATCAAATCAAAAGGAAGAACCCGAAGAAGAGGTAAATATTTCATCACCTCTTTCAAGTTATTTTCTTCTTCCACTTACTATTTCATTTTTGTTTCCATTATAAAATAATAACTCCAGTATATTATATATACTGTGATTTTATTATAAAAATGGTACAACCATATTAATTATTCTATCCATCATATGAATGATGAAGTCACCATACGTGCATACGTACAGCTTACCGTCTCCATGTCGTGGTGTAGTTTGTTATTCAAACACTTCATTATTTGGATGGGTATAATAATGAGTATAACTAATTTAAATAATAAATATAACATATTAATGATTCTTTATATATTATATACCATCCAATTACAAATGATTTCACCATCAATATAATGATTTTGTCGCTCGTGCGCACGTACAGATTACCGTCTCCACGACCGCGATGCGATTCATTCCCTATCATAATAATTCAAGAATAATTTTCATTTTATGATTAAAAATAATATTTAATAACTTAATATCATTTTTTATATTAATAGAATAAATCCTATCCATAAAAAACATTTCTTACGTAACCGAGCATATAAAGGAAAACGTATCAGTTAACACCCGAAACGATGATACTACTAAAATATTATTAACAAAGAAATATTATAAGATCATATATGATATCATATTTATGTATATTATTCTCATATAATTTAATAACAATGTTTTAACTATTATACATGAGGTTAACATACCATCGACTAAGGAAAAGTACAAGGTTAGGGTTAATTTCACAATCTCTTTATTATCTGGAGTTGCTTTTACGTAAGTATCTACTGGGACCTCTTTATCATCCACATCCATGTTTCTTAAAAATGTATTCCATAACATTTTTACTACTTACTATACTATGGGTTAAAGTCATTTATACCCTTGTTTTACATTTTATAAAATGGTTTGAAAGGAATATTTCTGTTGTTTTCCAAACAAGGTACTTTATGACCTTTTCGACAAAATTATGGTAAGAATGTTTTTTTAACTTATATGGAAGGTGTGAATATTTTCTACCATTATAACATCATAGAAGCTTCCCATATAAGATTATAAGAATATTTTCAAAATAAATGTTTTAATTTATAATTATATGTCTTTTAAATTATTTCAAAATAGACAGAGATATTTCTCTACAAAAAGTTTTGATTTCATCTATGTCAACATCCTTTGATGGATTTTAATCTTTTTTGAAGTTGATTTATTATGATACAAATCTTCCATATTGTATTGAATGTTTTGTGATATGTTTGACTATGGATGTGCTATTTTTACACCATTCATGGTTTATGGATAAAGTATTGACATTTCGTATGCAAGTTTTAATACGAATGTTTATGTTATGTTTAAACCTTTTAATATGAGGAATGCATTGGACTTAGTAAGTGATAGGTGGAGCCCGTTATAACTCCTCGATGAATCAGTCTGTCTCATGATACAAACTAGTGTATTGGCACAGGGCCTTGACAAAATCTTATTTTTAGTCTTGGCACAAGGCCTTGACTATGTGGTTATGAAGTCTGGCATTATACATTCCATCATTATGAAAGTGGCTATTGATATTTCATGTGATTATTATACTAGTAGAATATCCATGTGAATAAGTAAATGGAATTATTTTATTTTATGTTTTCCATATTATTATTAAGTTTAAGTTTAAAAGGATTTTGTTTTAGTCTTATGCATTGCCTTAAATGTTTATTCTTATTTATAAAAGTTTCTGCTATATTGTTATCCCTACTGAGCATCTAAGCTCACCCTTTTCTATGTTTTATTTTTACCAGGAGGTGAAGAAATATTTTATGGTTGAACTACAGGGATAGGATAAGGATATAAGTGTGGTCAATGGGAAAAAATTTTTGTTGATGTTTTTATTTCATGACGCAATGTAAAACTTATGAATGTATCTAGTACTTCCAAGGCCACTAAACTGATCAGTCTTTCAGGACATGATTCCTTATATCAAGACAATGTTATGTAATAATGCACCAACTCTAGGTAACTGAGGTCAGGGCATTATAGTTGGTATCAGAGGAAGTTTAGTACAAACCTTGGAAACTAGATTTAGATAAACTCTGATTAGAGCACATTACCCTAAAATAGACTTTGAGGATTGGTATAGAAGAACTTCCTATAATTTTGGTAATGTAGAGATTTTATGTATTTTCCAAGTAATAAATCCCTATTTGGATATGAGCAGGAAGAGGCAGCTCTGGAACATGTGTACCTAGGAGGGAAACATCTAACAAGGAGTTTCGGGCTTGACTCATGGTATCCTAATACACGACAAAGGGCCTTGTTTCACTCTTGGTTATGACACTCCCAGGGGATATGCTTAGGATAATTCACATTTTCTTTACAAACCATTATAAAGGATTTATGAGTATATACCTCCTCAAAGATTTTTTTTATGATTATGGATTATATCCATAAATTGTTCAATTTATGTCAAGCATTTTACAAGTTTATAATTATGTATTGCGATTTATAAACTAATCTAGTGCATTCCATTATTTAGAAATGGTGCCTAGTGGAAGGAATGGAAACTATATCAACACACATAATCCATGTAGGTATTTTCCTCATACTCAAGATAATTATAGTTGATCTGGTGATGAAACTGGTGCTGATCAGCTTATCACCATACTGGGATAACTCACTCATGTTATGAATAATAACCTTACCCGTATGGAGCACCCTGATCCACAACTTGGAGGATCAATGTTAGACCGCTTCATGAGGCAACAAACACCAACATTCAATGGGATTAAAAATCCATTAGTAGATGAGCAATGGATAAATTCCTTAGAAAAAATATTTCATGCTTTGGAAAGTTGCGAAAGGGAAAAAATTGTCAGGGAAGTTTATCGCCTCACGAGAGATGCAGATCAATGGTGGTCATTAATCCAAAACAAAAAGAAATATGTAAGAATTATCAAACATGGAATGGAGGGAGTTTAAAGAGATTTTCTTAGAAAAATACTTTCCTCGTGACCATCGAGCGGATATGGAAAGGAAATTTATGAGTCTGAGGAAAAAGGAGGATGAGAATGTCACAAAGTATGAGGCTAACTTTTCAAGGTTAGCAAGGCATGCAGTAGATTATATACATAAACCAAGGAGTAATATTGATCTATTATTTTATGGGTTAAAACTATTTCTCCGTCGAGCATTAGTCTCACAATACTTCTCTTCGTATGAAGATATTGTCTCATGCGCTATCAAGACAGAAAATGAATTCTCTAAGTCTTCTGACTTCAAAGAAAAGAAAGAGAAGAAGATATCTTCTAATCACTCTAGAAATAGAAATTAGGATAAGGGAAAAGTTGAATATCCATCATGCGATAAATGTGGGGAGAAACACCCTAGTACTTTCCTGAAGGAAATGACAGTCTATTACAAGTATGGTGAAAAAGGATACCAAGCTCGTGATTGCAAGGGAAAGAAATAGGCTATCAATGTTGAATGGTACAATTGTAGAGAAAAGGGAAATTATGCAAATGAATGTCCTATGTGCCAAGGGAACTTACCTTAGAAAAGTCCAAGGGAGCAAGGCCAAGATTATGCTATCACTACTGCTGAATTTGAAGCTTTGAAAGACGTGATGGTAGATAATTTAATGGTTTCCTCAAGTTCAGAAAATGATTTATTTGATTATGGAACATCGCATTGTTTTATATCTTCCCAGTTTGCTAAGAAAATTAGATATTTTCAATTTTACTTAACAAGGGAGTTGTCAGTCAAAACTCATAAGGGAAGTATCATCGCAACAATGTTTTTTGAATCAGTTCCCATTAGGGAATATAAATGTTCTTTATCTTCTGATCTCATCGTCATACCCATGTTTGAATTTGATATAATCCTCGTAATGTATTGGCTTTCAGACCATGATGCAAAAATTTATTATAAGAATAAGGAGGTTAAAATTTTCGACGATGATAAGGAGTAACTTATCTTTAGAGAAGAAATGTCACCACCTGATTCTTATCTAGATCCACCCCCAGAAGCTCTACTAAATTCAATTATTTGGGAGGAAGAGAATGAAATAATTATGGTTGAGGAAAATAATGTTTGAATAGAGGATGTGCCTATTGTGAAAGAATATATTGATGTGTTTCCAGAGGATTTACCTAGACATCCTCCAGAACAATAAATTGAGTTTTACATTGATTTAATTCCTGGTTCAAGACCCATATCGAAGACCCCTTATAGAATGGACACTATGGAATTAGTGGAACTAAAGAAACAACTAGAGTAATTGAGTAATAAGGTATTTATTCACCCTAGTGTTTCTCTATGGGGATCCCCTGTCCTTTTTGTTAAGAAGAAAGACGAATCTATGAGGTTGTGAATTGACTACAAGGAGATCAATGCTATAATAATAAAGGACAAGTATCACCTACCCTGCATTGATTATTTATTCGACCAACTTCATGGAGATCAATATTTTTCAAAGATTGACCTTCAATCTGGATATCATCAGTTGTGTGTGAATAGGGAAGACATTCTGAAAACAACATTTCGAACCAGGTACGGGAATTACGAGTTTACAGTAATGACTTTTGGATTGACTAATGCACCCTCTGTCTTCATAGATCTAATGAATAGAGTTTTCAAGGAATATCTTAATGAATTTTTAGTGGTAGTTATTGATGATATCTTGGTATACTCTAAAACCTATTAAGATCATGATAATCACTTATGCATTATTCTATATACTCTTAGAAGAAATGAATTATATGGGAACTTTAGAAAGTGTGAATTTTGGATTCAAGAGATTTCTTTTCTTAGACATATTGTCTCTAAGGATGGAATTTCTTTTGATCCTTTAAAGACCAAGGCAATCTAAGAATGGACAGCACCGACGAGTATAACTAAGGTACGTAGTTTTATTGGTTTAGTAGGTTATTATCGACATTTTTTCCAGAATTTTTCCCGGTTGGCTAACCCATTAACCAAGCTCACACGTAAAGGGGTTAAATTTGTTTGGAGTAAAGAGTGTGAAAAATGTTTTAAATAACTAAATAGAATATTATTCAATGCTCTTATCTTGACTCTACCATCAGGGAATGATAGATTTGTTATTTATAGTGATGCTTCAATGAATGGACTTGGTTGTGTCCTTATGTAGAATGATAGAGTTATTGCCTATTCATCACGATAGCTAAAAATTCATGAATAAAATTATCTCAATCATGATCTTGAGTTAGCAGCTATAATCTTTGCTCTGAAAATATGGAGACACTATATCTATGGTGAAAAAAATGTGAGATTTATACTGATCACAAGAGTTTGAAGTATATTTTCTCACAAAAAGAAATCAACATGAGGCAAAGGAGATGGCTTTAACTTCTAAAGGATTATGATTTCATAATACACTACCACCCTGGGAAGGAAAATAAAGTGGAAAATGCTTTGAGCAGAAAGGATCATGGAGTTTTGAATAAGATGAGTGTTGAAAGGGATCCTATTTTCATGGATCTAGTAAATATGAATATGAGAATAACCATGGAAGGTGAAACATCAATACTTTTTTCAAATATTTTCCAAACTATCTTTACTAGAAAGGATAAAATGTTCTTAGACTAATGATGAGGAGTTTCAAAAGAAGATTAAAGCTGTAAATGATGGGAGATTGAGTGACTTCATATATAAAGATGGAATTTTAAAATTTGGGAAGAGACTTTGTGTTCCCGATATAACTGATCTAAAAAGAGAATTTTTGGATGATGCTCATAGCTCCAATTTCTCTATACACCCTGGGAGAACCAAGATGTATAGAGATTTGAAGTAACATTTTTGGTGGGACAAAATGAAGAGGGAGATTGCTGATTTTGTGTCCAGATGTATGGTTTGTTAACAAGTGAAAGATAGAAGGCAACAGCCTGGAGGAGTCATTCAACCTCTTCCCATACCTGAGTAAAAATGGGATAATATTACGATGGAATTTGTCATGGGGCTACCAAAGACTCATAGAAGGAATGATGCAATATGAGTCATTATTGATCGCCTTACCAAGTCAGCACATTTTCTTGCTATAAGAGAAGATTTACCACTTGAACGTCTAGCAAGACTATATATTAATGAAGTTATAAGACTCCATGGTGTACCCCTATTGATTGTTTCTTATCGCGATCCCCATTTTACATCAAGATTTTGGAAAAGTCTTCAGAAGGCCTTGGATAATAAACTTTGTTTGAGCAATGCCTACCACCCTCAAACTGATGGAAAATCAGAATGGACTATTCAAACCTTATAAGACATGTTGAGATCTTTCTCACTTGACTTTCAAGGTATGTGGGATCAATATTTACCTCTAGTAGAATTTTCCTATAACAATAGCTTCTATTCAACTATTCAGATGGAACCATATGAAGCATTATATGGAAAGAGATGTCGTACACCAACTTGTTGGGATGATGTTGGTGAAAGAAAACTCACAGGCCCAGAACTTGTTGAGGAAATGATGGAAAAGGTGAAGGTTATCCAAACCCACATTAAAGCAGCTCAAAGTAGGCAGAAGAGCTATGCCGATAACCGAAGGGAGGATTTGGAATTTATGGTAGGAGATCATGTTTTCTTGAAGGTATCTCCATGGAAGGGAGTTATACAATTAGGTAAGAAGGGTAAACTAAGTCCCAGGTACATCGGACATTTCGAAATTCTAGAAAGAATTGGGGTTTTAGCTTACCATTTTGCAATGCTGCCAAGTGTCTCCAAAGTTCACGATGTGTTCCACATATCACTATTGAGAAAATACATGCCTGACCCAACACATGTACTAACCTATGAGAAAATTGAACTGGAACTTGATCTGTCTTATTGTGACGAGCCTGTCAAGATTATTGATACCAGGGAATAAGTGTTGAGAAACCGGACGACTTGTCTGGTAAAAGTTCTATGGAGAAACCATAAGATAGAAGAGGTAACGTGGGAACCAGAGGAACTTATGATGAAGAACCACCCAAATCTTTTTGTGCAGTAGTATTATAGAAATTTTGAGGACGAAATTATTTTAAGGAGGGAAGAATGTAACACCCCAAGATTCCATGGTACGTTTCCCTTTGAATAATGCAATAGCTTGCATTGTACACAACTTCGAGATTCTAACCCATCGCGACCAATCAAACTAGCCATTATGAATAGTAATACCCAATTTTTGAAATTTTATAAATTTTATTTTTCAAAATGGACTTCATTTTTGAATTCAGAATATCGAAATTAGCTTAGGGTGAATTTTTGGTATTTTTTTGAAAACTTTCAATTTTTGATGAATAGTGAAAAACACTACGTTATTGGTTAAAACAGACTTTTTATTAAAATAATTATTTATTTTATTTAAATTTATTTTAGGTCAAAATAGATACATAATACCTATATAAGTTTAATTTAATTCACTGGAGTCATTTTATAATAAGTTTAGATATATAAAAATTTTATTGAACTTTTTACCGTCTTTTACCCACCTCCTAGGAGCATTTGCAAATTTTCATAAAACTTAATTTTACCACTTCTATGAGTTGAATTTCAAAAATCTGAGAGACACAGTTAATATTAGTAAGTAAAATGTGGTTCAATAAGATGAAAATAATTTTTGGTGAATAGTAACTTTTGACTTTTATTTACCACAGTTAAAAGTAAATAGGGTAATTAAGGGTCAAAATGACATCATGATTACTATAAAACATGTCCTAATTATATTGGATAAGTATAATTCGACCAAAAAAAACCTTAGGAAAAAAATATGACCCCCCTTTTTCTACTTGTATTAGATTAGGACATTTATTATTATTTTATTTAAAGAAGAGTTAAAAGAGTTAAATTCAAAGTTTAATAACTAATCCATTTTTAATATAGGGTTACACACAATATAAATTCCACTATAAATATTCATTAGAAAGATAAAAATATTTCCTACATAATTGTATTTTATTTATAATTTTTATACATTAAATAATTTAATTTATTTATGAAACAATGATGATGCAGTAATTACCTTAATAATGAAATATTAAAATAATTGATACTATAAATATAAAAAAAATGTAAATTGAGACTTCTCATAAATTACACAAATTTTATAGGTTAATATGACATGTTAGGGTTGGTTAAATAAATTTTATTTGAAGTGATAAAGTTTTAATGGCTTTCAAAAAATTAAATACTAAATAGTGTCAAAATTGAAATAATTGAGTTTTTAAAACAAATACTATATTATTAATTGATATAACATTCCTAAAAATATAAGGTTCGGAAAAAAGACTTAGATAAGGTTATATATATTAATAATGAACCACATGGGGTTCTCTTGTCTTGTTATAGTAAGTTTATTAACCATATAATATAAAAATACAAAGAGACATGGTAAATGTCAAACTATTTAACTAAGAGTTAAATCTAAAAGATAAGGTTAATATGGTGACCTAAACCTGTCAAAAACCTATTGGTTGAGATTTTTGCGACCCATACCTACCTTATCCTCGAAATAAATCATTTTTATCCATTAGAAACAGAAAATGATTTTATTATAAAATAATATTTCAAGCTTTCCCTAAAGTGACCCTCACCTCTCTTATAAAAGGGCACTTCCCCTTCTCTTAATTTCACACCTCCAAAGCCATTTGGATCGGACAACCCCTGACCAAATATCCTCACAAATTTTCTACCTTCATCATAGAGGCCTTCCTTTGGTCAGAAATTCTACCTAAGGAGCTCTTTTGATCAAATCAAAAGGAAGAAATCGAAGAAGAGGTAAATATTTCATCACCTCTTTCAAGTTCTTTTCTTCTTCCACTTCCTCTTTATTTGTTGTTTCCATTATAAAATAATAACTACAGTATATTCTATATACTATGATGTTATTATAAAAATTTTACAACCATATTCATTATTCTATCCATCATATGAATGAAAAAGTCTCCATACGTGCGTACGTACGACTTATCGTCACCACGTCGTGGTGTAGTTTGTTATTCAAACACTTCATTATTTGGATGGATATAATAATGAGTATAACTAATTTAGATAATAAATATAACATTTTAATTATTCTTTATATATTATATACCATCCAATTACATATGATTTCACCATCAATATAATGATATTGTCGCTCGTGCGTACGTACGGATTACCGTTTTCACGAACGCGATGAGATTCATTTCCCATCATAATCATTCAAGAATAATTTTCATTTTATGATTAAAAATAATGTTTAAGAACTTAATATAATTCTGGATATGAATAAAATACACCCTATCCATAATAATCATGGCTTACATAACCGATCATATAAAGGAAAACAGATCAGTTAACACCCGAAACTATGATACTACTAAAATATTATTAACAAAGAAATATTATAAGATCATTTATGATATCATATTTATGTATATTATTCATTTAAAATTTAATAACAATTTTTTCACTATTATACAGGAGGTTAACTTTCCATCGACTAAGGAAAAGTACAAGGTAAGGGTTAATTTCACAATCTCTTTATTATTCGAGGTTGTTTTTACGTAAGTATTTACTAGGACCTCTTTATCATCCACATACATGTTTCTTAAAAATGTATTCCAATTTTTTTTTACTATTTAATTGACTACGGGTTAAAGTAATTTATACCATTTTTTTAATTTTTATAAAATGGGTTGAAAGGAATCTTTCTATTGTTTTCTGAATAAGGTACTTTATGATCTTTTCGACAAAATTAAGGTAAGAATGTCTTTTTTTAACTTATACAGCAGGTGTAGCTATTTTCTTCCATTATAACACCATAAAAGATTAACATACAAGCTTATAAGAATATTTTCAAAATAAATGTTTTCTTTTATAATTATATGTCTTTTAAATGATTTCAAAATAGAAAGAGATATTTATCAACAAAAAGTTTTGATTTCATCTATGTTAACTTCCTTTGATAGATTTTATGCTTGTTTGAAGTTGATTTTTATGATACAAATCTTCCATATTGTATTGAAGGTTTTGTGATAGTCTTGAATATGGATGTATTATTTTTACACCATTCATGGTTTATGTATAAAGTATTTAAATTTCTTATGAAAGTTTTAATATGAATGTTTATGTTATGTTTAAACCTTTTCATATGTGGAATGCATTGGTCTTAGTAAGTGACGGGTGGAGACCACTATAGCTCCTCGATGCATTGGTAGGTCTCATGAGACAAACTAGTGTCTTGGCACAAGGCCTTGATAAAATATTATTTGTAGTCTTGGAACAAGGCCTTGACTATGAGGTTATGAAGTCTAACATTATGCATTCCATCATTATAAAAGTGGCTATTGATATTGCATGTGATTATTCGACTAGTAGAATATTAATGTGAATAAGTAAATGGAATTATTTTATTTTATCTTTTCCATATTATGCTGAAGTTTAAGTTTAAAATTATTTTGTTTCAGTCTTATACCTTTCCTTAAATGTTTTGGCCTATTTATGAAAGTTTCTACTATATTCTTATCCTTACTAAGCATCTGAGCTCACCCCTTTCTATTTTTTATTTTTCCCAGGAGGTGAAGAATTATTTTATGGTTAACCTGTAGTGATAGTCTAAGGATATAAGTGTGGTCAATGGGGACAAAATGTTGTTGCTGTTTTTATTTCATGATGTAATGTAAAACTTATGAATGTATCTAATACTTCCTAGGCCACTAAACTGATTGGTATTTCGGGACATGATTCCTTGTATCATGCCAATGTTATATAATAATGCACCGAATCTAGGTAACTGGGGTCGGGGTGTTACATTTAATCATTATCTCTAATCCAGGGTATGTAAGACACTTCCATGATGTTAAATAAAAAAATAATCCATGTGTGAAATATTCCATCCTTAGGACACACCTCATCGATCCATCTTAATAAGATGTTTTGATCCATACCCACAAGATGTTATGCCTATGACCTGATCCATCTCAACATGGAATTTTGATATGTTCCTACAAGATGTTAAACCTACGCCCAATTTTTCCCCACAAGACATTAACCCTATGACCATCTCCATAAGATATTAAACTATTTCCTTGGTCTATAAAACCTACTTCACATAATAAACATGGGATGTCTAAGGTAAATAGAATTAGAATACTTATTCCCCTAGAATCAACTACCTCATGGATGACACGAGATGCCTTGGGTTCCATGCCTAAGATACCTCACACATGAGATTCCCTCCAAAAGAGGAAGACTTTATAGGTGCCCAAATACACAGTGTCTAGGCATGCCTAGACATTCCCAACATGACTACTCATCCTGACAAAAGGTTTATTCCTTTTCGAGACTGAAACAACATAATTTATAGGTTTACACCTCAAGATGTCACTAGGAATGAGTTCCAAAAACATGAATTAATCTATGATGGAGACCCATACTAGTAAATGAGCTCCAATTAAGAATCCATGTAATGAGGAACCAAAAAACTATCATCCCATTTTGATTAAGGAGTATACATCACTAATGAAAGTGATGAAATATTCCCACCTTTGTAAAGAGGGAATGTGGGGAAACATAAATTAGTGCATCACTTCCAAGAAGAGGGATGATATTGTGCCTCATTGAAAGCATTATAAACACCATTATTGAGCATATTATCTCACCCTTTCTTATGTTTTATTTCCCCAATTTATAAATAAAGGATTTAAGTAGGGTATATCTATGAAGAGTAGTATATGGAGAGATCTTTGTGGGAAACATTGAAGATCTATCACTAAATATGAAAATTATGTACCTAGTATCCAAAATAACTAAGCCATTATGATCCTTAGGAGTGTTTTTTGTGTAATTTATTTAATTTTCTTGTAAAAATATGTAATATCTATGTATTAAAATCTTAGGTCACTATAGGGATGGTCTTATCAGTAGGTTTGGATGATTTTTCTTAAGTATCCAAAACTTTATCATAATAATATCTCATGGTATTCAAGGCATTTTCATCTTTGAGACACTTATATTTTACATCACGAATTTCTTCATCCTTTGTATCCAATTTTTTGTTTAGATCTTTAATAATTTTATCTTATTCTATAATGTTCAATTTGGAAATTTTTATCTCTTTAATTAGATCACTCACCTACATATATTCAATTTTACTTTTTTTCCATGTAGATTTACTCTCTTATTGAGTTTGGAATTTTTCTCATGATAGGAAACAAGTTATGATGTCATCATGTATTTAGTGTATCTATATCCTTCTTCATCCTATTCTATGATTTAAGATGTATCATGATTCTTGATATGAGCTATAAAGGTTTTGTGATTTTGATAGTAACCATAATTATCTGACTAACTATTGAATGATGAGTTTTCAGAATCTTCCCCACTCATCATATTTCAACAAAATTTCTTAAAACAATATTATTTTTTTAGAGTCATTTTTTCAAGATTTTCCTGATCTTCTGTTAGAGAATTATTCTATCTCATTATGACTTTTAGTTTCATTAAATATTTCCTTTGGTGTTCAATTTTAAAATTCCCTATGACTCCACAACTATGGAATTTAAGTGGAAGAAAACCATTGTATGTTTCTTTCCCCCTTATGATTTTCTTGGAGATAAATAACATAATTTTCCTATACTCCTCACTCCTTTCATAATCCATTTATGAATTAAAATCATATTCAACCTTCCATTACTTGAGATTTTATTATTTATTTCTTGTTAATGACATATTATCCCTTTATTTTTTATACAATTTCTTTTATAATTTCATAATTAAGGATGGTATTGTAAATTTCATCATGAGAGGGGTCTCCAATATCCTCAAGCCCTAAAATATTTTAGTTTAATATATCTGATAAACTCTTCATAATATTATTTTAAATAGTTGAGTCTCATAGATTATCTTCAAATCCTTTAATATGAATTATAATATCATTAAACCTAGTAAAGTATTTATCTATTCCCTCATCATCAACCATTTGAATGTCATCCAAATTTTCCATCCAAATATGAGGTTTGGACTCCTTAATCTTTACATTTCTATCATACATATTCTATAACATCTTCCACATATCCTTAAAAGTTTTAAGTCCCATTATCTTGGTGTATATTTAATTTAATAGAGATGATAAAATGAAATTTATATATTTTAAATCCACTTCAATATTTCTATTATTAGCATAATTTATGGTATAATCTCTTCATAGTGAAGTAAATTTCACTTTTACAACGTGACTCACATAATGAACTTGTGATAATATATATGAGAGCATATGGTTCTTCCAATAATTAAAATTATTTCCATCAAAAATATTTACTCCACTTATATTTCTAGGGATGGTAATATTCATTCTACACTTTATATATTTTAGAGGCAACCTGGATGGGCTCTTATGAAACTTATAGTGCCGAAGTTTGGTGAGATCCCTGAGAGTGGTTGGGGTGAAAGAGTGATCCATTTGATTTTTATGAATTTTTCTATTTTAATTTGATATCTATGATTGGTTAAAGTATTATACTCTATTTTTTGTGTTTCTTATCCCAAATAGAGTTATATAGTAAGTTAATATGGGAACAAAAGTGATTTATAAGGTTTTTCTTTGAAATTAAACAATGTTTTAGTTTTATGTTGAGTTCCCAGACATAAATTCTATACTATCAATCTACCTGAGTAAAAGTAAAAAATATCTCTCAAACATTCAATATGAAAATATATTGAAATTAATGGTCTCAAGTGATCACAAAAACCACCTTCTAATGGGTTATTTATACTAGATTCTACTAGTGAAATATATCTCTAGAAAATATTTTTACCATCTCTTAATGGGGTCTTTATACTACCTTCAAACAGTTCATCACGGGTCCTCTCAAACTCCTCCTTGAATAGGTATTTTAATTATGTGTTCTTAAATTCTATACAATCAACCTTATTATTCTCAAGTCACCATTTATGGTTATCCTACTATTCCTGGATTGTTTTACCTTTCTCACACAATCTTCTAATGATGTGATATCATTGGTAGTAGGAATAAATTCATTCTTATCAATTTATCCCATAGATTCCACATGAAAACAAAAACATTGGTTTCCCTATTCTTCTTCTTTGAAACACTAGTATACATGGACATAATCAAATTTTATCCTTTGATTCCAACATGTGTTATAATGGAACCAGTATCAGAGTCTTTCTAAACATATTTTTTAAATTCTTCATCATCACATGAACAAATATATTTTCAAAATAATATCATGAATATTAGTTTCCAAAATGGAATTTCAAAAACCCATTTATATTTGATAGTAAAAATATCTTTATATTGGTTAATAGATTCCTAATTTATCTTATTCAAGATCTTGATACAGTCTTCCACATTTAAAATTCATATAGACTCGAGCCTACTTCCTTTATTTAATTCTTCTCGGAAATTTACTACAATAAATTAGTTTGAATTTAATACATGTGTACATGGAACTATGACATGAAAATATAGCATTAAAAAGGAAAAATTTATCTATTTAGAGCACCACTATTGGTTTAAATATTTATTTTCAGCACTCATCATAATTCATTCGAGTGTTTGTGATATTTAGTTTCCATGAATATTGGATTGTGCACCGTCTGAGTTAATATCCAAATTTAGAATATAAATTATTGAATTATCTATACCAATGTAAGGTTAAATAATTCCATTATGTGATATATTTATATTGATCTCTATATTGAATCCCTATACATTATCCACCGCACTATTATTAATCCCATTACATCGATGACTTTGATATGGATCACTTTACATGGCGGAACACGTATTAAATACTATTACATAATGGATCACCTTTTGAATCCCCTCACATTAATATCCATATGTGGATTTGTATATGCCAAATATCCTTACGTGGTTCTCTATATATAAATCCCCTTACACAATAACTCTTATATGGATACTGTAACATCCCGACCTAGATGCCACTATACAATTCCCCGATCTGATGGGTCACATAGCTTGAAGCACATCTCCCTAAATTCCAGAGAATGTCGACTTGTAGTGAAGGCCTATGATGTGTCTTTGGAGAGACTATACCCTTATTAAGAGAGTGTATAATAATAGATAAATAATAACAAGTAATTAGAGGAAAAATAAATAAATAGATGGAACAATGGAAAAAGATACTATAAACACTATATTAGTCACCCGACATAGAGGAAGTAGTATAGAAATGGATGAAAACTCAAGAAAGTGATATAAATACTCAAAATTTGGAAATTGAATCATATAAAAAATTATGATGATACATTTCATGCCTATAAAAATATAGAAAATAGGTATACAAGCATCCAAATACAATACATGTATCAAAATACCAAAAAGACCAAAAAGAGCTATTCCAGCTAGCACCATGAGGCTCAGATGGGTCCTGTTCTCCCCTTATCCTAAGCATAACACAAATTCAAGATTTGAAATGTGGGAACTTTCACCTATCCCTACCTCCATCCATATAGTCTATTCGAGCATCCAATGAAGGCCCAAACAGGGTGTGATATAACACTCAATAGGCCATCTCCAATGGTGTCTATAACAAATCCAGGTTTTGTAAAAAGCTAATGCAATGTGAAGTATATAACAAATATGACAATATTGAAAGTAAAGTGAGAAATTAAAGTGGTACTATCTAGCCTAACAAGTCTCCCAATAAGAAATAACCAAGACCCTATAATAAGGTAACTAAAAATATAAAATAAACAAGTTATATTATCCAGTATACTAACTGGAATCAGTTACCCATACCAGGGATATCTATAAAACCTACCAAAAGATCCACCACTACCATACCGTATAACCAAGAAAACATTTACCATGGCCATACTGTATAATGAAGTCATCCACACTGACCTCAATGTGTAATCATAAGTGTCATACCCCACATGACTGAATCCAAGGTATAACAGACCAAGCCATCCTCATCGAGTCCCATGATCATCTCAATGGAAACTCAATAATACTTAGGTGGGGTCTAAGGAACATTTCAATAGACCATGTCTAATAGGAACCTAATAAAGATGGATCCAAGGGGTAGTAAGGCCCAATGAATCCCATGGAATCAAGACCCAAAGAGCAATATCGTCCAGGGTATCCACTATCATTATCAATATCCTTGAGGTAACCATTGATAGAATCCAATAGAATAAAGATACATGGTATACCAATCAAGGAATAAACTACCATTCAATTAATCACATTCATTCATTAATTCACATTTCATAACTTCCCATGAGTCCATCCAACTAATATAATAATCCATATTTAAGAAGTTAAACAATTCACATCATGTATAACATGGAAAATAAGGGAAAACATATCCTAATCATCTTAAATAATTCAATTTAATTCATTAAGGGTTTCCTCTAATTAGGAAATCACACATGAACACCCCATGAGTGGTATAACCAGACGCAGAGTTAAAGGTACACCCCATGGGTTTCCTAGGTGGGGTAAACAACCTCCAACAAACCCAAAGGTATTAGTGGGCATCCCTAATAGGATCCAATATGTTCAATTCAATTATTAAATTCATTTTTAGGAAAATGTTAGAAAGTTAAGCATACCATCACATGTTATCTATAATTATAAAATACCAAACCATAAGGTAAAGTTATAGAAAACCTACTGTAGGTATGTAGTAGAGTTATCATCTAGTATCAACTTTTGATTTGGTCCAGATTAGAAGAAAAATGAAGAACTGATGAAAATCATGTCAATAGGGTATATTATCTTACAACTAAATAACATATTCAATAAAAATTCAAGAGAATAACAAAACAATATGATTGAAGAACATACCAGATTGAATCCAACAAGAAGATCAGTGCTCAAAATCGACTTTGGATAGAGAATTAGGATAAAAATATATCAAAATTACTTCAAAGGATCTCTCATATATGAGTTTTGTTCATAATAGGAGAAATGACAAAGGTTTTTTTGGTTATAAAACATTTAATTGAATTTTTTTAATTTTGATACAAAAAACTAGGCTGCATGATTTGGCCACACTGTTGGCCAAACCTTCCCCAACCATGAACCCTTCACTGCTTCAAGGGGAACCCTACACAGTTAGTGCACACGACTTTCCAAACCATGTGAAAACTGTGTTTAATCCACTGTAAAAAACTATAGTAGCCCTCTCATGGGTTTGAATCTCCTTATGCATAGTTTACTTAAACCATACAGTCTCTTGAAGATCGCTGCCCAGGCCTTGTACGATTTGGGTAACCATGCGACCTACCTTGTTTTCTCAAAATCTAGGTTTCGGGCTCCAAACAGGCCTTAGACACCTCTAAAACACCCATTATCACATTGGGAACTCACATTTGACCATAAATAATTATTTAAACTAAAAATAGGGATACATACCTCATAGTAAAACCTATGATCTTATAATATTCCCCCTTAAATCAATTAATCCAGGAATTTACCTCAGAAGGTGATTAAGAATCACCTGAGAATAACTCCAGCCACTGAGCATGTACATCGGCCTCCCACTCCCAAGTCTAATCCTGTAAACATCCATGATCCCATAGAACCCATACTAGAGGAACTGACCATCCTTGGATAACCTTCATGATCCTGTCAACAATATGGATATGATGCTCCTTAAAGGATGCATCTACCTATAACTCCACCACATTCAGATAAAGAGTGCGAGATGGGTATGAGTGATAATGGCATAGATGAGATGCATAAAATACATATTGCATGGCCTGATACCTATGAGTTAACTGAAACTGATAGGCCATCAGCCTAACTCACTCCAAAATCTCAAATGGATCGACACATCAGCATGAAAGGTTACCTTGTAAACCGATCTATCTATGTCCTAGCCTTAGTGAGATACGTAAAAAGACATGATATCTGACCTCAAACTCTAGAGGTCTTAAAATATGATAAACATATGATTTCTATTGATATTGCATAATATCCATCCTCTTTGTGATCAATCAGACCTGCACAGAAATCCCCTGAATGAGACATGGTCCCAATAAAGTTACCTCACCTACCTCTAACCATCACAAGGGAAATTGACATGTCCTATCTTAAAAATCCTTATAAGGTTACATCTTTATTGTTTCCTGAAAGCTATTATTTTAGGAGAAAACAAAAAGGGGTATATGCCTCTCCTAAGATCCCCTAAAATCAAGAAATCATGCACACAACATGTCCTCAATCACCTAAATTGTATTCTTTGAATGGACATCAGTCTAAGGGTGGTATGTCATGCTCAGAAGTAGCTGTGTACCCATCACCCTCTATAGACTCTTCCAGAAATGGTACATAAACTAGGAATCCCTATATGAAATGTTAATATAAGGGACCCCATGAAGTCTTACTATATCATGGATATAAAGCCTCCCAATATCATCAAATGAAAATGTTTTCAAGACCACCAGGAAATGAGAAACCTTCTTGATCTTATCAACAACTACAAAAATAGAATCACTACCTTGAGGTGACCTTAGAAAAACAGTCATGAAATCCATCAAAACATCAGAACATTCCCACTTAGGAATGGATAACTGCTGTAAAATTATAGCAGGTCACTGATGCTCTAACTTCACATACTAACAGGTGGAACACCTCATGAAAAAACCCAGCTACCTCACATTTTATACCTAGCCACCAATACTGGTGATATAAATATTGATACTTATTGGTAATACAATGATGTACTTCCCAAATTGAGGCATGAAACTCCTATATCATCTCATCAGAAATATTTAATAAAACACATATGTGACCATATATACGCATGATATCATTATTGCTTACAGTCCAACCAAGAGGTGGGTCCTCCCATGACACACTATCTCATAGGACCTGGCCATTAGAATATGATATCTACCTCATCCTTAATCTATCAAAAAGGGTAGAGGTCATGGTTAAGGATGAAAGGAAAGTATTTCCATGACCATCCTACACTTCTAAGCTCATATATGAAAAAAATGATTAAGTTTCCACTTGCTTATAACCTCTTGAACTGTCTGTATCTGAGTTATCCTACTTAGTGCACCGACCAATACATTGCCTTTCCTGGAATATATGAAAGCTCTAAGTCAAATTATTGTAGGTACTCAACCAACCCTCACTATTATAGATTCAAGTCACACTATGTAAATATATACTTGAGGCTTTTGTGGTTAGTGTACACCACAAAATACTTTCACAATTGATAATGTCCCCAACAATACAAAGCATGAACGACCATAACTAACTCAAGATCATGCATTGGGTAATTACTCCGTGTGGCCTCAAATGCTGAGTCCCATATTCCATGACTCTATACAACTCCATCAGAACTGCTCCAATCCCAATACCTAAGGTGTCATAATACATTGTGTAGTTCATGTTTGGATCTGGCAGAAGCAAGACCAACACTGAAGTCAATATTCCTATTAACTCCTGTAAGGATTTCTTGTAGGTATTTGACCACAAAAACTTCACACCCTTCTTACTAAATCCTGTTAGTAGATTTGATAAGTGTGAAAATTCTTGTATGAAATTATTGTAATATCCAACTATCCCCAAGAAACTATGTTTTGGAAAATACATTCTTGGGATCCTCCAAGAAAACTAAAACTCTCACCTTTTCTAGATCTAATTATATATATATCTATAAGATAATATGACCTAGGAAGTAAATCTTATCCATCTAGAAGTGACACTTTGTGAGATTAGCATAACTGATGCATTATTAATGTATCCAAAATGAACTCAAGATGTTAGGAATTTTCTTGTCGATTGTGAGAATACACCAAGATATCATCTATGAAAATAACCACAAATGAATCTAGATAAGGATGAAAAACTTGGTTCATCGGCTCGATGAAAACTGATGCACATTCATGAGGCTAAACATCATAATCTAATACTCATATAGACCATACCTACTATAAATTTTTTATGAGGTATGTCTTTAGGTCGAACACACACATGATGATATCCATATCTCAAATCAATTTTTGAGAACACCTAAGATCCTCGAAGTTGATAAAAAGTTCATCTATCTATGGTAAGGGATACCAGTTCTTAACCATTAAAATGTTCAATTTTCAATAATCTATGCAAATCCAAAGGGTACCATCCACCTTTTTTTTAAAAAAGGACCGGAAAACCCCATGGATAAGTATTGGGTCGAATAAACCCATTTTCCTCCATGTCCTCTAGCTACCTCATGAGCTCCTTCAAATCCATCATATCTATCCTACTAGGAGGAATGTATATTAGCACCTCTGTTTTAACTATCTCAATAGATAAATCCACCTCTCTCTCAGGTGGTAACCTAGAAAATTCTTCCAAGAAAATATCCCTGAAAGGATTAACCACTAGAGGGAAATATACCTAACACAATCCCTTATCATCTAAATACAAACTAGAAATATTAGCTGTTATCCCTCTTATTCCATGATTCTCTATTCTAGATCAGCTCTCCTCAAAATCCTATTAACCATTTTTAATTTAAAATCTACCCTACAGTGATGTGAAGGTCACCCTATAATGATAAAAATCAATGTAGGATTGACAAGAAATTGTCTAGTCCATCCCGAGTACAGTATCAAACCCAGTCATATAGAGGAAAAAATATCCCATATGAAGTGAAACCCACCAATCTCAAGGGGAACTCTCCATACTAGAATACACCCACCATTAACCCCTAAATGGAGTATCAAGCATCATCATGACATTATAAAACTAAATCACAAGCCCAAGGATCTCGACTATAGGTGTATATATGAAACTATGTGATGCACTTGTATCAAAAAGAGAAGATATAAGAGTATAGGATACTAAGATTTTAACAATCACTACAGATAAACTAGTTCTTTACTCATTAGGTGTAGGATATGTAGAATATATATAAACTGAACCACAACCTTGTGACATAACCTCACTACCTAGAGAAATCCCACTCTATTATCTAGGTAAAACTGGTGCCTAGAAGCCTTGACCATGGCCACCACCACAATCTGATTGACTGATACTGATCCATATCCTAACCTGAAACAAATATATGTAACCCACTACTAAGCCTATTTTCGAAGCTAATCCTTTTCCACTAACTATTGGAGGGACGGTCCTATAAAAATTATTCACATGGCCCATCCTTCCACAAGTTTGGCACTCGACTGGGTCCTGATCACACTGATTCCTCACATGTACCTATCTAACACACTAATGATAGAAAATACACTACCAATACTAACATATTGTTTGGTATTTATCTCATGGGAGGCCTCAAAATTCTGTTTCCTTCCACCTAAAGCTGAACCACCTAGAAAAGAGACTACAATGCTCTTCTTTGTACCCCCCAACTTTACTTAGTTTCCACTCTATAATAAGTTCCTAATTCACTATATAAGTAATATAGGTCAATATAAACATGTTTCACTATGATTGAGTGACATTTTTGAGACCTTCCTCAAAGAGTCTCAACCTCAATGCATCATCATCAAGATATGTTGGCAAAAAAGTTGTAGCTCTCTAAAGTGTTCCAAATATTCTATAAGTATCATAATGTTCTACTATAGACACATAAAATCACTAGCCTACTATGATCTTAGAGTATTAGGGTAAAATTAATCATAAAAAATAATTTTGAAATCATCCCTAATCATATCTCATAGCCTAAAATCCTGGTTCAAAACATCCCAATAGATCTTTTTTACTCCTCAAAGAATGTAAGTCGTGAGTTTAACTCTCCTCTAAGGAGGTGTCTCTAGATACTTAAAGATAAATGACATAGTCTCAAGACAAAAATCAATATGCTGTGGACCACTATCCCCATAAAATGTGGGTGGATTCTTATGTTGGAATACACATGTTATCTCAGCCATAAATGAGGTAGGATGCGGTGCTCCCTGAAAATTATTCATATAGGGTAGAATATCCTCAAAAAACTATTCCTCAACACCTATGTCTAGAAAAATAGCTAGTTACACAGATGGAAAAATAATAGGATTCAACGATATCCCATGACCTACCACCTCCAGATCATGGTTGTCACCTCCCTCCTAGTGTACGACTAGAGGTATTTATAGTGGAATGTATCTAAAATTCCAAACACATGACTTAGAAAGGATTGATAATAAGGTTCAGAACTAAAAGTGTAGGATAGGTAAAAAAATTCCTATAAATAGGTCGTACCCCTATGACCACACCAAAATCTAGGACTGGGTAAAAAGGAATAGTCATAAACATCTCTAGAGACACTGCCTAAATCCCACTCAAAAATTGGGTCATGGTCAAGTTCTCTATTTCATAGTTCAAATTCTCTCTGAAATTCATGTTCATTTCACATTTATATTTTAAAAGGTTGACCTAAAAAGTGTTTCACATATGATCCTTAAGGGTCCATACACCTCATGAACAAAAATATGGCATCCACATAATTCATACCATAGCACGTTCTAGTCCATCGGACCAATGGTCTATAACTCAATGTTCCACAATTGGCTGTTTTGGGTGTCTGCTGTAGCCTAATCAGGAAAAAACTACTTAGGTTACTGCAATAACACTAAGTACCAACCATGTTTCTAAATCTCCCACAAAATTAATTTATCAAAAAATAGGTATATCATGTAAGGAATATATCACAAATTCATGTAGTCAAGCAATGATCCCAATATGGAAAGGCATAATGCATGGCTTGTAAATCCTGAAAAGTATCTAAAAATGATGCATCAGAAATGATAAAAAATATCCTCAATAAAATCAATGATAAAATCACAATTTAGGTGCATCACTCAATAGTTAAATCCAAATCAACTGTGATAGGAAAAATCCAGTAAAAAAAAATTTCCATTTGTATCAATTTTGTCTTTTCCCTATACATGGGTTAGCTACTCACTGACACAGATCATTTCCAAATTCAAATTACTTTATAATACCCATTTATTTTCTCAAAATATTAAACCTAGAAAAGAAAATTATCTAATAGCACTTTGTAACATACCGACCTGGATGCCACCATCTAGTACCCTGATCCGGGAGGGTCACATGACCTCAAGCACATCTCCCTAAATGCCAGAGGCTACCGACTAATATCAAGGGCCTAGGGTGTGTCCTTGAGGAGACTATGCCCTCATTAACAGAGTATAGCATAGTTGATAAGTCATAATAGGTAAGTAGTGTAATCATAAGTAAACATATGGGACATTGGAAACATATACAATAAAAACTAGACATGTAACCTTTCATAGAGAAAGCAGTATAACAATGGATAAAAACTCAAGAAACTAAAAATATAGAAACTAAATCACATAAAAATTATGATGATACATTTAATTTATCTAAAAATCAAGAAAAAAGGTATACAATAATACAAATAAAATACATGTATCAAAATACCAAATGGAAAAAAAAGAGATACCCTATCTATAATTACAAGCCTCACCTTGGTCCTGTGCTACCATGCTCCTAAGAATAGGAAAAAGTAAAGATTAATTCTATGGATGCTTTCCCCTATACCTACCTACATCCATATTGTCTATTTTGGTACCCAAAGATGACCTAAAGTGGGTGTGATATAACACTCAGTTGGCCACCACCAACGGTGTCTATAACAAATCAAGGTTATGTAAATAAGATAATTCAATATGCAGTATATAACAGATATGAAAGCACTAAAAGGAAATTGAGCATGTCAATTGGTACTATCCATCCTAGTAAGGATCCTTAGAAGAAATAGTCAAGCTCCTATAATAAGGAAGCTGCAAATAGAAAATAAAAAAATGATACTATCCAGTATAGCCACTAGAGTCAGTTACCCGTACTAGGGTTATCTGTAAAACCTACCAAAACATCCACCATGACTATGATATATAACCAAGAAAACATTTACCATGACCATTCCATATAATCAAGTCATCCATAATTTCATTTCCATATAATCATAAGTGTCATACCCCATAGTGACAGATTTAAGGTATAACAGAATAAAGAATCCTCATCGAGTCCCATGAGTGTCTTAGTGGAAACTCAGTAGGACTTGAGTGGGGTCCAAGGATCTTTTTAATAGATCATGTCCAATGTGATTCCAATAAAGATAGATCCAAGGGGTAGTAATTCCCAATGCATCCTATTAAATCAAGACCCAAGGAGAAAACTCATCCAAGGTGTGCACTACTACTATCAAGATCCATGGGAGAAACATTTGTGAAGTCTAATGGAATCTGGATCCAAGGTATAGCAGTCTAGGAAACCACTACCATTAAATTCATCACATAAATTCATAAATTCACATTCCATAACATTACATGAGTTCATCCAACTCATATAACAATTCAAATTTTAAGAGTTAAACAATTTGGATCATGTATAACATGGAAAAGGAGGGAAAACATCTCTTAATAATCTCAAATAATTTAATTAAATTCATTAAGGGGTTATTAAAACTAATAAAGAACACATGAACACCCCATAAGTGGTATAATAAAGTTCACAGTCAAAGATACATCAAATGGGTGTCCTAGATTGAGTAAATAACCTCCAAAAAACTCAATGGTTCCGGTGGGAATCCCTAATAGGTTACAATATATTAAATTAAATTATTAAATTCATTTTTAGGGTAGCAATAGAATGTATTGAATTCCAAAAAATGTAAAATATTATTATAAAACACCAAAACACAAGGGAAATCTATAGACCACCTACCGTATGTCATTAGTAGAGCACTTGTCTAGTATCTTCTTTTGATTTAGTCCAGAGTAGAATAAAAAAAATAACGGACGAAAAGAATAAAAATAGGGTATAATATATTTCACCTAAATAATTACATTGATACAAAGTTAAATTAATAATGAAATAATAAGATTGAAGAACATACTAGTGTAAATTCAATGAGACGATTGATGCTAAAAAATGAGTTCATATGGGGAATTGAGATCAAAATATATCAAAAGGACTTCAAAGGAGGTCTTTTACATGAGTTCTATCCACCAAAGGAGAAATGAAAAATTATTTTTAGGTTATAAAAAATTTAAGGTCAAATTAGTTATATTTTCTTAGAAAATTGGGCTGTACAGTTTTTCCACATGGTAGGCCAAACCGTACACCAACCGTGCACTCTTCACTACTTCAAGGGGAACCCTGCATGGTTAGTACACATTGGTTTAAAAACCATGTGAGAACCATGTATCAACCAATATTAAAAACTAAAAGGCCCTCTCATGAGTTTGTGACTCATTCTATATAGTTTCCTTAAACTATGTGGGTTGCTGAATCCCACTGCCGAGGTCTCGCACAATTTGGGTAGCTGTATGGGATGTCCCGCATAGTTTCTCCTAATCATGCGGCCTTCATTGTTTCCCAAAAAATATGTGTTATAGGATCTGAAGAAGACCAATACACCCTCCAAATACCCATTATCACACTGGTCACTGACATTAGGCTATAAACAACCATTTATACTAAAAAAGGGGATTGGTACATCATAGGAAAAGCCAAGATCTTACATATATATACTTTTTTTTTCATATTTCACTCAATTAAAACTACATATCCTTCATCTCCTTCCAAAGACTTATAAAACGCATTAAACATTATACAAACATAATCTAAAGGTATTTATTTCACTTGATACATCAACTGCTATTTTTAGAGATCCATTGAAGGTTCCTTCAACTTCCATGATAGCTTATATTTCTTTAATAACCGGTCTTCAACATTTTTACCTTTTCTTGATTCTTCCAAAATAAATATAAATTATTATAGTAAATTTATTCTCTAATAGTACTTATCTTTTATATTAAAAATTAACTCACTATCAATCATCACATTTGAATTTGAATCCTTGAATCTGTGCAGTCAAGTTCTTCAAGGGAGAAACTCATCTTCCAAATAGGTTTTCCAAAAATATTCATGATTTCTATTTGATTTTTCCATGGAAGAAACTCATGAATTATCCTTATTAATTTTAAATTTTCAATTAGAACACTATATAATTACTTATATACTTATCCAACACATATAAAAAACCTTCCTTATTGACAACAAATACAATTCAAACAAGGGAACTTAAATTCTAAAATAGACTATGAAAAACTCTTATTTATTCTTACATATCATCAAAGTTACTCTTATGAAATATAGTTTATTATTCTAAACTTAAATTATCAAAAATATCAGTCATCATTTACCATTTTGGTCTACCACCAGTTCTAGACTTCACTAGTTCTATTGAAATGTCTTTATCTGGTTTTGGTATGGAACCTAAAGAACAATTCATTCTATAATTTTCAATACTTAGAAAAAAACAAAAAAAAAACAATATCACTTACCAACCTAATAATTTACAACCTGAGAATTGTTTTCTCAGTTTCTCAAAGTCCTTTGGATCACTTAGTAAATTATAATAATCCATCATTTCATAACATTAGCTAGTGAATCTCCATTAGTTTTTTCCCAATCTCCAAATAACCATTAAAGCATAATAATACCCCATAATTTCTTAAGATATGATATTTTTAGTACATATATTGGGTTTTGACTTCCATATATCTTATATAGCCCCAAAATTCTATCCTGTATAATATTTCAGATGAAGTGATACCTTATATTAATATGTTTTTTATTGAATGGAGCACCGAATTCTTTATAAGATGGATCATACTCTAATTATAAAAGAATAAAATTACATTCCCTTGATTCATTATATGTTCCTCCAAAAATCCCTTTAACCATAAAATCTCTTTCTTTATTTCAATTTACATTACATACTCTCTATCTGTGGTAGATTGTGTATCTTTCAGGTGTAGTCTATAAATAAAAATTATGGTAGTTCTTCTATAGGTAAACAAAAATCTATTAGTACTTATCTGAGTATCTGTATCCCCAATAAAGTGTCCATCAACATAACCTTAAAATGAATCATCCATTTTAAAACCTATGGTTAGTCCTTCTAAAACTTTGAGATACTAGATATCCACATTATCACTTCCCAGTGTTCCTTTCAAGGATTTTTAATAAACCTACTAAATACTCTCATAACTTTAGCAATATCCTACATTGTACAAATCAGGAAATAAATAAATCTTCTAACTACTAATTCATAATGAAAAATTTCTATGTACATAACCTCATCATTCATTAGTGGTGATTTATCAATGGACTGTTTGAAATTTATGGCTAGTAGGGACATAACATGTCTAGATCTGGGCATTCAAAACCTTTACAATTTCTTTTGGAGGTACTCTGATTGATTCAATATCAATGTTTCATGCTTTATGCCCTCTAAATTCTCATTCTCAAAATTTTGTTAGCTTCACTAAGATACTTCATCTCGAACCATCTAGAAAATTTTTCCTTCATCTCTTTAATACACTAAAATCATGTCATCCATGTATATGAGAAGTATAATTATGATTCCATCATTTAACACCTTCTGGTAATAGTAATTATCCATATTGTATTGGTCAAACTTTTATTTGGACATGAAATAATCAAACTTCTAGTTCCACTACCCAAGTACTTGGTTTAATCCACACAAACCCCACTTAAGTTTTTACACTATATTTATTTCAATTTTTTATGAATCAATTTAGTTTTCCTTGATTATTTCTTCCTTAAAATATCTTTTAAGAAAGAATATACTCATATCTAATTGTTCAATATGTAAGCCTTCTTGAAATACCACTCTAATAACCATTTATATTGTTATGTGCATGATAATTAAAGAAAACAGTTCACTAAAATATAAACCTCCAATTTTTTGAAATCCATTCACAACTAACTAGTCTTTATACCACTTCATACCATCCACTTATTCTTTAAAATTATAGACTCTTTTTTTATTCAACACTCTTTTCCACAATAAAGTTCCATTAGCTGACATTATTTTCTAACATATAAGGAGTATATATCATACTTCATTTATATATTCCATTATTCAAAGATGAATACAGTAAACTTATTTAAGGTTCTATGTTTCTCCACCATCCAGAAGAAGTAGATAATGAAAATTAGATCTAAAACTTTTCATTGGTATTCTGAATCAAATATACCTCCTATACTCCTAAGGTTCTGCTGATTTTGGTACTAAATTATTTATAAAGATACCCCAATATCTTGTAGTATTTGATATTTATATTAATCTAGGATTTGGATGAAAGTCTAGAATTAGAAATCCATCTAAAAATCCACCTTCTAGACTATTAGGTTCTTCTAGAACTTCAGTGAATTATTAACTGACTGGAATTACTAGACTTCAATTTAGATCAACCATGAAATTTTCAAATTATTCATTATTATTAGTTTCTTCTTTCATTAGGTTCCTATTTTTGCACATGATTCATTCATTAAAATAAACATTCCAACTTATGAAAAATCTCAATAGGTCATTATCCCATAACATAAATCCAAAGTCTTCATCACCATACTCAATGAGATAAATTTTTTGTTTAAATTTTCTATGAATATCAACGATAAAACCACTTTTACTTTTCTTTAAGGGAATATAAGATAGTGGTATTTTCAAACCCTCCACACCCAAAAACCCCCTCCCCACAAAGAGGTCATCTAGAGAAGCCCTAGCCGGGAAGGAGCCATTACCATCCATCAATGACAAACCCCCTTATTTAATATATTAATTAAAAATTAAAATAAATTTAGGTTTTTTATAATCAATTTATGTTTTTTGAAAAGTGGATTAACTATTTTTTTTCTAAATTATTCAATTTTGAATTTATTTGAAATAATTTAAATAATTAAATTTTGAGGATGATTGTTTTTTAGGTTGGCCATAGAAAATTCAAAAGAGGAAAATATTTTAGAAAGTATAAAAAATAGGCTCAACCTCATGAATTATTGATGGAATTTAAACCCATATAAAGGGGTAATCCCATGATGGGTGGGGTGATGGTGTTAAGTAGAAGTACTACATTAGACACCAGTAGGTTGTAGAGACTCTTTTCATTTTTAGTTGGTGTGTATCCCCAAGAAAAATCCAATGAGGGACTCATCCTAGTGTAGTGGCATGTTTGGGGGAGAATTGAAATATTAAGACAAAACCCTAATGACTTCACCTTCCCCACACATCTATCCAAAAAACACTTCCACATTTTATTATTCTTTATGTATGTAAAATTTTAAGACCACTATCACCCTTTTATATAATGAAAACTTTCTTTGACATTTACTCTTACCACATCTGTTCCTTCATCTATAATAACATCAAAACTCACCTCATTAATGGAACTTAGAAACTACCTATGGTGTTTTCAACATGAATCCACGCCATCATCGATTGATGAATCCACTATTATAACTTTTCACTAGTGTACCTTCATGACTATATGAATGTCGTACCAACTCCATACCCGAGATCCAAACATCATGTTCACCTCCACACCTCTATCTAGTTACTTGTAATGGGTGATTCTCAGGAATATGAGATTTCATTTTTATATACTCACATATCCAAAATAAAACATCCATTATGGAATGGATTCTACAGTTTTGGCAGCTCGAACCAGACCCCTCATCATGTGTATCCATGATGAGACACCTCCTACACATACAAACCATATCAGACCCACAATATAACTTATAATGGGCTATGAAGATGGGTGAGATAATTTGGGCCAACCATCAGGTTTAAAATGTGTATTTGGACATAGTTGTGGTGTAGGGGGTGTTAGTAGAGGCTAAAAATTAATTATATGGAGTTGGATTGGGAACTGGTCTTGGATTATGTAGTAGGAATAAAACCATGACATGATATTGGAAATCAAGACAAAGTGAGGTACAATGTCAGATTAGGAATTTGGTGTAGGCTGTTTGTTATGTTTTAGCCAAGTGTAATCATGGTTTGATGAGTAAATGGATTTTTTAGGATGGTTGATGACCATGACACATGATGTGCCCTTATTTTACATAGTTTTCCACATATTTTTAATTAATTATTATTGTTTTTAATTAATTATTTGTGCACTTGTTATTATATATTAACACTTTTTTATTTTTATAAATAAATTTATCAATTAATCATTTTTTATAATTATTAATGTATTTTAAGCTTTAAAATTTTTAATTTATAGTTTTATTTATTTTTATAGTCCTACAATTTTTTATTTATTTTAGTGTTTTAGCCATTATAATTAATAATTTTACTTTTTATGAAATAATTAATATCATTGATTTCATTTAAATGAATTAGTTTATAATTTGACACTTTATGTATTCAATATTAATTAATTTAAATAACATAATCCAATTTTTAGATTTATTTTATTAATTCATTAATTATAAATTTATTTTTTTTAACTTTATACATTAATTAAATCCTTTTAATTTTAAGTTTTAAATTCACTTAATTATATAATAACAAAATAACTAACTGCTTACCTTAAATTAATTTAATTCATTAAAGTAATTAATTTAAATAAATTAACTTTATTTTGTGTTTGTTTATTTTTTTTTAAAAAATCAAATTTCTTTTAACTTTTTAAGATGTAATGGTCT
The DNA here is from genome assembly GCA_963277665.1 of Viscum album. NCBI lineage: Eukaryota > Viridiplantae > Streptophyta > Magnoliopsida > Santalales > Viscaceae > Viscum > Viscum album. Next base: position 1,451,667,107 of record OY728129.1, read on the forward strand.
TCTAATTTAAGTTTTTTATTTAGTTCTAATTTAAATGTTTTATAATAATTTTTTTTATAATTTAATTAAAGAATTATTTGTTTCATTCATTTTATTTAAGTTTTTAAGTTGTTTATAATCGTTTTAATAATTTTTATTTTTTAATTAGTTATTAGTATGTATTTTAGTTTAAGTTTTTTATCTGCATATTATTAAATTTTATTTTTGAAAAAGTTCACGGGGACACCATTTCAGTCTTTACGGTGTTTCCTCACACCAGTTCCAGTCCTTTCCACTTCACACTTTCCATAATGGCATCGTAACCCCTGCCACTGTATCCCATTTACGATGCCACAACAAATATCCTTTACTATCTCACCCTGAAAACTCTAGAACCATTTAAATTATTATTTCACACCATTTCTCAAACGGATCTAGTACCACTGTTTCCCATTCATTGCTGTGCCACATCAATGGTGCCACCACTTCCTTTGCACTGCTTCAACCTTCCTTCGCGACACCACCATTCAATTGTCATACCCATGTCTTTCCCCTTACACATCCATTTCAATCAACATTTTTAAAGAATCAAACTAGGAATAAATTCTTTACAAATTAAATAAAGATCTTTGATCCGAAGCTGGAATCAAAAATCGATGAAGGAGATAGCCTTCAAGTCACCACATTTCCTCTAACAAGATCTGGATCTATGTGAGCCATTTTGGTCTGAGGTCAGATCTGTTATAGTGTTGCTAATTGAAGGTTTGCTCATGGTCCACAAGCAGAAGTCCTCTGTCGCTACGGGAATTAAAGGAGGTGGCTGAGTCAAGTCACACTGTTACTAGGAGGAGCCGAGGCCGAGCCATAGGTGAGGAGCTGTGTCGTCGAAAAAGATCAGATCTCACCAGACTGAAGAAGAAGACCACCACAGCTATGGGGAAGAGGTACACTGCCGAAGACTAGGTCGATGTCGAGTTGGGGACCGCCACTGCGATTTTCAGAGGAAGAGGCTGCCAGCACCTGTCTTTGGGAGGAAGACGAACTGACCCCCATAGGGTTGTGCCAATTGGGGGGGAGAAGAATTTTTTAAAAAAAAATTATAATAAAACAAAACTAAACTTAAAAATAAAATAGAAACTTAATTAAATATAATAACTTAACAAAATATATTAAACATTAATAATTATAAATAAATAATACATATAAGATAAATAATTTTAATTAAACAGAATTATTAATTTAATTAATATAAATTATACTATATTTAACTAAATTAGATAATCTTCTTAATTAAATTAAAATTAATTAACATTTAATGTTTCATATTAATTGAATTATAAAATTTATCAATAAAATAAATATTAATAAGAATTAAATTAGTATAAACTATTCTTAAATAGTAAATAATTTAATTTTCAAAATATTGATAAACTTTATAATTAACATTAATAACATTAAATTAATAACTTAATAATAATAACATTATTAAATTTTTATGAATTTTTATAAGCTAACGACTTTAATTTTTTATTTATTTCCTTCATGTGTTTAACTGTTTTGTATGTTTTATTTTTTTGTAGGTTCACATAGGAGCTGGAATCACATCCAAGTGCTTCCAACTAACTCATCAAGAGTTAGTTATGAGGGAATTTCTAATGCAACGTGTGGTTCGCGAAAAAATGAAAATGTATGGTGCACACGTGAAGGACACTTAAAATTAGTGGAAAGATTCGGTGTCCAACAGTAGGTGACAATTGATATATAAAACAGAGTAGCAGTGAAATTGAGAGAATGCCCATTATGATTCCACACGATAATTTTCATGAGTAGATTTTCCGAAGGGACATGAAAAGCAGTATTGGTGACTTGGAGTTGCAGGAGCAGGGCAGAAAATCATGATCATCATTCCCAGATGGATGAATCTTCTTCCTCTGCTCTGTTTTATTACAATGTATTTTATACTTTTGAATTGAAAATTTTCTTATCTTAATTTCTTGTTTCAGAAATTAGAGTTTCTATTGGTTTTATATTTTCTTCTTCTTCATTAAATTTCTTCAAATGTGAATCTGATTCTTTCGGTCAGATTGAATCCGATTCTCAAATCTAAAACTGAATCTACACCTCCTCACAATTAAAAATTCAATCCTTGATATTTTAGTGAGATTGATCTTAAATTATTTTTTTATCAAAGCTTTAAATTTCAAACTACATAAACTATTAGTAGATATCTTTCTGTTGACATCTTAAAATCAAAGTGCTGTATGTGTATTTTGAAGTGCAGAACCTCAAGAACAATAATACAGAGAGTTAATTCTTCCAGTGAGTAAGGATTACAAACTTATTTTGAGGTGTGAATTGAATCATATGAAGAGTCAATTGTTTTACCAGTAGATTTCAAATTTTCCAAGCTCATTCTGTGATCAATTCTCAGCACTCCTATTTATATTTCTTGTTATCTTTAGTTTATACTGTTACTTTTAGCTGTTTCATTTTCCATTTAAGTAAATAGGAGATTTATAGAACTAGTGTCATTTTTTTTCACTTCATCATAAGAAAATATAAAAAAAGTAAACTGTTGAAAAGTAAAAAGAGTTTCCCCACTCCTAACAATAGTGGGGGTTTCAAAAAAACCTTAAAGCACTCACCTAACTTCTCTGTGGATCGACCCTGCACCACTATTCTAGTGTATGAGTTATAAATAATATTTTGAGGGCTATGACATCCTACAGTCACATAAAAAATTTGGCATTATTTCTAGGGAAGGCATGTACTGAGAGTATATGGGTTTAATAAGGAAAATAAAAAAAATTCAAAAGGAAAAACGTAAAAAAACAAAAAAATAGCTTTAAACTGTATCTGCTGCATGTTCTATTTTTGAAAAATCTGTTTCTCTATGAACTGTTGTGTGTTTAATCTCTTTTTGTAAAATAAATGGAAGTTTATCAGAACTGTAATCAACCAGGGCCTCATTGTGTTTTTTGTGGCTGTTATGGGCACACTGCCTGGCGGTGTGTCGATAACCAACCGCAACAGATTGATTACATTGAATAAAATGAATATTTTGTGCCCATTACTAACACCCTAGCTAAAATTAACCTAAATGATTCTAAATTGGATGCTAGGGTGGAACTATGGAACATTGGTTAACTAAAACCCATGAAATTCAACTTAGAGATTCTCAAGAGCAAGATAAAAAATGAAAATATTAGAAAACATGCTTTTGGAATTACTACAAAAGGTTAAAGAATAAGAATAATATGAAGAAAAATAAAAATAAAATGTGTATAAAATATTCGAAAATCAAATTGAAGAGGAAAGCGATATTAAAATTGAGAAACAACACTTTATTTCTGAAAAATATAAATTTGATGAATTAATTTTGGAAACTATCAACTCACAAAATCAAGAACACATTATTGAAGACCCCAAAAATAACATTAATGATTTTGAGTTGGAAAATTCTGAAGATGAATTGAAACAGATTGAAAAATATTGCCCAATTCTTTTCATTATTCCTTCTTTCGATAAAATCATTGTTTTAGGAGTTTTGAAATGGAAGTCACTCGGGTTGAAGTCAAACTTGAAACTAAAAACTTGAATGTTAAAAACTCATCAACAATTTTTTCAAAATTTGTGAACAATGAGGTTGAACTTGATATTGGGTATAATCTGGATGAGAAATTAAACTGGATAATACAGCATCTGAAATTTTTGAAGTTCAATTGAAAACCTCTCTTCCATGTTTTGAACCTATAAACCCAGTAATTTCTAAAATATTGTTGGATAATGAGGATGAGGGAATGATATTTGAAGAAAGACTAACCGATGAGTTTTTATTTCCCTTTTCTCATAGTGATCACTTTTATGAAACTTTGTGTACTGAAATGGAAAGTAGTGTTGTCATTTACGGGGAAAACTGTTTGAATTTAAACAATATGGAAATTGAATTTATTGAAGTTGAATTAAACATTACTCCCCCTATTTTGATATTTCTGGAACACACTATATATTTTCTTTTTGAAAGTGATCATTTTGAACATGAACTTGAATTATAGGTTGAACATACACTAGTTGATGGTCAAAAAATTGATTTGATAGAAGCAGTAGATGTTTAGTGTGAGTTAACAGATGATGATCCTTTAGAATAGATTTAAAACATTGTTATACCTGAATCTGTTTGTGATAAAATAAATTCTCTTCCCCTTATATCACTTCCATCCTCAACTGTGAATGGTGAAAAAGATCATCATGATGATAATAGTAGTTTAGAAGTGGATTTATGCTTGAGTTCCATTGTACATGATTCTGTTCATCACTTTATTAAATCCCCTTTTGAACATACTAATCAAAATTTATCCATTTTCACCCTTGAATTTGAATATTCTTATGCTGAAGTTGATAAATATAGCTTTGAGGACAATGAAACACCCTTTTAAGAACCTACTTTTTCTTCCCTTCCTAAAAATGTTAAATGTATCAAATCTGAAACAATTATAGAAGTGGACAACACTATGCTCACAATTGTTAAAGGGAGCTACTTAGGGGTCATTTTAAGCTATGATAGTTTGGATTTTGTTTCCTTTATCTTTGGAACCCACACAATTCATCTTTCTATTTAAAAAAATGGAACAAACATATTTTGTGGTTCCTATTAAGGAAACAACATCCACCCAGTGACTACATTTAGTTGCTAGGTGAGTCTGGTTAGGGACTTTAAATCTAGCGCTGCATGGGAGGCAACCCATGGTTTTTATTTTCTTAATAAACAAAAAATTTGTATTTAAATAAAGTATAACTAAAGACTTTAAAACTCAATGATACATGGGAGTCAACCCATAGTTCTTCTTTTGTGTTTACTTTTGTTTCTGTATTGTTTTTTATTTGAATAAAGCTCTTCTTTGTTTTATTCTGTATGCTTTGTATCTGATGGATTTTTGTTTCTAGTTTTCATGATCTGTGTTTTTAGGATGCTGCTGCTGTGTTAATAAAGGAGTGGAATTCCCCTATTCAAGGATTAAGGAAAAAAAATCTTAAATCAGGGAAGTACCTTACTATTAATTTATATTTCATTATTCTCCTCCTTACTACTTTAAAAAAAATTTTGCATGTTTTTTTTGAGAAATTTTTCTTTATATGTTGCTGCTTTAAAAAAATTCTACGTGTATTAGAAAATTATGCTACATGTGTATTGAAACTTCTATTTCATGAATTGAACTGTATAAAATTATGCTGCATGTATTGCTAATGAAATTAAAAAATTCTGCATATGTTTAAAATTCTGCTTGTATTGGAATGAAATTCTGTTTTATGTCACTATGTAAATAAAAATTCTGCATGTACTTCACTACTGAAAACTGAATTTCATTGTCGTTAAAATCTTCTCACCACTTGGAACAAAGTGTGTGTGTGTGTTGGGGGGGGGGGGGGTACATACTGCTATTTTTTTGAATCTACTTTAAGTTGGGGTGTTTATCATGAACTTTTTCTACTGTATTGAATATCTAACTGAATAAATTCTATTAAATTTACTTTCACCCCAATACACAGTGAACTTACACCTCACATGCTAATTTTGGGATGTATTGAAAATTTTACACTGGACTAAAATGTTAATGCATGTACTTTCATGTGGACCTACTATTATGTTATTTATTGTGGAAAAGAATATTTTTGAACTTCAAAGAGACCCTTTATACATGTCATAAATCTTCTCTATTGAAAATCTATTTTGAACTATAACTGTAAATTTTTTCTTCTCCACCTTTGAAGTCAACTTTTGGGACAAAGTTGGGTTTTAAGTGTGGGAGAGGGGGTCAATTCATGATTGTACTAAACTATTATTAATTGAAATCCCATCAATTCCCACTTCCACTTATAATTTTTGTCAAAAAAAGGGTAATTTTTTTTCAAAATTCTTTCATAATTTTAGGATTTACTCTATACTCAGTAAGTTCTTTACTTTTAATGATGCCTGTTTGGTAGTTAATAGCTACTGTGAAACTGAAATTAATGTGGGTGGATGATTTCTGAGTGATCTTGTTTAGTGATTTAATGGAAATTTGGTTTAGGGACTATTTTTGAGAGTGATATGGGTAACCTGTTAGTGGAGTTATGATCATATCCCTTGGAATTGGATGTTTGATCTTGATCCTAGGGGATTCATTTTTCTTTTATTTATAAAGTAATTACCTCAATGAGCCAATGTAAATGGTTTTAATAGAAATCATTTGAATTGGAGTAATTTGGGCATCTGGGATCCCACAGTGATTTTCTGAGACCCCAGATGCTGGGTGCATTTCTGTTTACTATAATCCCTATATACACTTTGAATAAGTACATATGAAAAGTTCTTAGCACCTGATACATGGATTGGTAAAATTAAATAAAATGTCTAGCGTCAAAAATGAGTTCATTAATGTGAGGGGAATGATGAACTCTAGAGAAATAAGGGGTCAATTGGTTTATATGGGAGTCATTTTGGTTGTATCATTAGGTGATTCACAAAAAATATATTTATTTTTGGAATCTAGGATTGAGTCAAAGTACGAAGTTCCTCTGATTAAGTTTTTTATTCCACATAAATTTTACCCCTTTTCACTCTTGGAATTTGAAGTTTAGTTTATACTGAAATGAGTAACTAGGCAAGTTCACAAATGAGGCAGGTCACTTTCATTGCTTGGAAATTCATTTCTCACTTGACTACCAGTGAGAATTTGATTATTAGTAAGGATTCATTTGAACAATTCATTTTCTAAAATCCTTTTGACACTTCTTTCCTCTGTTCATAAGTGCTGGATATGTTATAGTTTGAGCTAAATCATAAACACAATTCCGTTTCTCAATGATAATAATGCATGAGATTGTTTGATGACACATAATGCTTAAGTGTGGGGGAATTTGATGTGGCCTTATTTTACATAGTTTTCCACATCTTTTTAATTAATTTTTATTGATTTTAATTAATTAATTGTGCACTTTTTATTATTTATCAACACTTTTGTATTTTTATAAATACATTTATCAATTAATCGTTATTTATAATTATTCATGTATTTAAAGCTTTAAAATAGTTAATTTATAGTTTTCTTTATTTTTATAGTCCTACAATTTATTATTTAGTTTAGTGCTTTAGCCATTATAATTAATAATTCTAATTTTTGTTAAATAATTAATATCATTGATTACATTTAAATGAAATAGTTAATAATTTAAAATTTCAAGTATTAAATATTAATTAATTTAAATATCATAATCCGATTTTTAGATTTATTTTATTAATTCATTAATAATAAATTTAGTTTTTTTTAAACTTTATACATCAATTAAGTCCTTTTAATTTTTAGTTTTAAATCCAATTAATTATATAATAACAAAATAACTAACTTCTTACCTTAAATTAATTTAATTTCATAAAATAATTAATTTAAATAAATTAACTTTATTTTGTGTTCATTTAATTTTTTTTAAAAAATCAATTTTATTTTAACTTTTTAAAATGTAATGGTATTCTAATTTAAGTTTTTTATTTAGTTCTAATTTAAATGTTTTATAATAATGTTTTTGATACTTTAATTAAAGAATTATTTGTTTCATTCATTTTATTTAAGTTTTTAAGTTTTTTAGAATCGTTTTAATAAATTTTAAATTTTAAATAGTTATCAGTATGTATTTTAGTTTAAGTTTTTTATCTTCATATTTCTAAATTTTATCTTTTCAAAAGTTCATGGTGACACCATTTCAGTCTTTACGGTGTTTCCTCACACCAGTTCCTGCCCCTGTCACTTCCCACTTTCCATAGTGGCACCGTAACCCCCATCACCGTATCCCCTTTACAGTGCCACAAAAAATATCCTTTACTGTCTCACCCTACAAACTCTAGAACCATTTAAATTATTCTTTCACACCGTTTCTCAAACATACCCTGTTCCACCATTTCCCATTCATTACTGTGCCACAACAATGGTACCACCACTTCTTTGGCACTGCTTCAACCTTCCTTCACGAAACCTCAATTCGATTGTCATACCCATCTCTTCTCCCTTCCACATCCATTTCAATCAACATTTTTACAGAATCAAACTAGGAATAAATTATTTAGAAATCAAATCAAGATCTTCGATTCAAAGCCAGAATAAAAAACCACTAAAGGAGATGGATTTCAAGTCCCCTTATTTCTTTTGAAAAGATCTGGATCTGTGCGAGTTGTTTTGGTCCGAAGTCAGAGCTATTGTAGTGTTTCTAATTGGAGGTGTCATCGTGGTACGCAAGTAGAATTCCGCCACTGCTATGGGAATATGAGGAGGAGGCTGAGCCGAGTCGTACCATTGCTAGGAGGAGCCTAGGCCGAGCTAGAGGTGGGGATCTATGTCACTGACGAAGCTCAGATCTCACAAGATTGAAGAAGAAGACTACCACTACTATTGGTAAGAGGTCCACCGCTGAAGACGAGGCCGATGTCGAGCTGGGGACCAATGCTATGATTTGCAGAGGAAGAGGCAACCGGTTCCTGTCTTCAGGAGGAAGACGAACTGACCCCCCCTAGGGTTGCACCTATTTGGGGGGGGGAGAAGAATAAATTCTTAAAAAAAATTATAATAAAAAACTAAACTTTAAAATAAAATAAAAACTTATTGAAATATAATAACTTAAATAAATATATTAAACATTAATAATTATAAATAAATAATACATATAGGATAAATAATTTTAATTAAAAATAATTTCTAATTTAATTAACTTAAATTATATTTTATTTAACTAAATTAAATAAAATTATAAATTAAATTAAAATTAATTAACATTTAATGTGGAATATTAATCTAATTATAAAATTTATCAATAAAATAAATATTAATAAGAATTAAATTAGTATAAACTATTTTGAAATTGTAAATAATTTAATTTTTAAAATATTAATAAACTTTATAATAAACATTAATAAATTTAAATAAATAACTTAATAAATAATAAAATTATTAAATCTTTTAGGAATTTTAATAAGCTAATGAATTTATTTTTTTTATTTATTTCCTTTATGTTTTAAACTATTTTTTATGTTTTATTTTTTTGTAGGCTCACGCAGGAGCTAGAAACACGTCCAAGTGCTTCCAACTAACTCATCAGGAGTTAGTTATGAGGGATTTTATAATGCGGTGACTTGGAGTTGCAGGAGCAGGGCAGAAAATCCTGATCAACATTCACAAAGGGAGGAATCTTCTTCCTCTTATCTGTTTTATTATAATGTATTTGCTACTTTTGAATTGAAAATGTTCTTAGCTTAATTTCTTGTTCTGGAAATTGGAGTTTCTATTGGTTCACATTTTATTCTTCTTAATTGAATTTCTTCCAATGGGAATCTAATTCTTTAGATGAGATTGAATCCTATTATCAAATCTAAAATTGAATATGCACCTCCTTGCAATTAAAAATTCAATCCTTGATCTTTTTATGAGATTTATCTTAGATTCTTTTTATCAAATATTTAAAGTTCAAACTACAGAAACTATCGGAGAGATAAATTTCTATTGACATCTTAAAATAAAATTGATGTATGTGGTTTTTGAAGTGGAAAACCTCAAGAACAATAATACAGAGTGTTAATTATTCTGGAGAGGAAGGATTATCAACTTATTTTTGAGGTGTGAATTTAATCATATGAAGAGCCATTCGTTTTACCAGTAGATTTCAAATTTTCTGAGATCATTCTGTGATCAATTCTCAACACTCCTGTTTATATTTCTTGTTATATTTAGTCTATACTATTACTTTTAGCTGTTTAATTTTATTTTTAAGTAAATAATAGATTTATATAATTAGTGTCATTTGTTTTCACTTCATCATAAACATTATATAAAAAAGTAAAAAGTTGAAAAGTAAAAAAATTTTCCCCACCACTAACAACAGTGGGGGTTTCAAAAAAACCTTAAAGCAATAACCTTCCTTCTATGTGGATCGACCCTGCACTACTATACTAGTGTTGGAGTTAAAAATAATATTTTGAGGGACCTGAAGACCTCCGGTTACATCAACACAACTAAGGTAATTGAGGCACGATGATTGTGCACATGGGATTAAAATGGTTGGTATATAAAATTAATTTTAGGGTTTATACTCACATATGGATGATCACGGTGAATATCAGACTAAAAGATTAGGATGTTAGTGAATCATGACATGGTGGAAGGGGGAAAATCATTATGGGGACACATAGGATAATGTTATATAGGGTTAATTCTAGATCTTCAAGTTATTAATTGTGATGGTCATATATGATTAATAATCTTACACTAGGGAAAGATAATCATGCCATGGAAGGTTTGGGTTTTTCTATGATTGGGGGGGGGGTTGTAATTGAGAGATACACTATAAATACCAATAAATGCAGGGTCTTCACACTGTGAAGATAAGGGTCATGATGTGATGTGACCTAAATTAGTGAATTTGAGGTTCTTCTTGGTTTGGTGGGAGGTGATCCATGCTGTGATAAAGGGGGAGACACACTGTGATGGGTTTATGGTAGTGGGAATCACACTATGAGGAAAGGATACACACTCTTATGTATCTTATATCCAATATTCTCTTAAAATGATTAATTAATTGGTTAAATTAGATATTGAAGAGGGATTATTCATTATACCTAGAAGTATGATGGATGCACCATAACATTCATTTCCCTCTCATTTTCTCTTCCCTCTTGAGAGATCCTCATCGATTATTGTTCATTATTTATTATGCTCACCATAGAGAGTAACCATGAGTAAGGGTAGCTATCCTTGAATATATATTTCTATATTCTATCACAATTTCCTCATTTTATATTCGTTCTACCTTAAATCTATATATTTTTTATAGATTATATAATTTATTCCATTTAGGATTGGATTCATAGATCACAATCTTACATCTAAGTGGTATGGGTAACTAGCTATTTTGGATGTTTATATATTTATATATACGTTTGTATTGTGAAATTGTGGGATAATATTGGGCTAGGTGAGAGATTTAAAATCAGGATCAATTTAGTTCATTGATATATTGGGGGTTTACCTAGGGTAATCTAGTGTGTAATTACATACATATGGTTGTTTTTTTCTTGAATTTGACATATGAGGATCAATTATCTAGTATATCATCTCTATGATTGGGTTGAATCTTAAAGTTTAAATGGGTGGTACATGGGTAATGATGGAAACATGGATTTCAGATAGAATATGTGGGGTGATGTTAGTCATTGGTGTATATACTAGTGGTAGGGGTTCTCTAGAATGTGGTTGTTGGTTTTTGGTGATGCGGCTCATTATGTGGGGTCATGTGCACATAGAACAAATCCCATGATGTGGTTTAACTGATCATTTCTTAGAAGTATCCTCTATATTTTACCAGCATAGTAGGTGATATTTATCACCAATATGGGGGTGTAATACACTTTAGGTTTCTATGGGAATTGGGTGGTGATCATGATCACTGGTTGTGGGATTAACAGGCTCTCTATGAATGGGAAGAATTGGGGTTGTTGAGTAGGGAATTAGAAATGATTATCAATAGGTTGTCAGAAAATTATTCAAGAATTAGTGTATATTATTTTGGTTTACTCATATATGTTTCATTTAATGTACATATATTATTGTGGGTGTTAATTTGGGACACCACTAGTGAGGCCTACTGAGTTTTTGTACTCACCACCTTGCACAAGCCCTTTGGGATGCATAGAGATTTTATATCTCATATATCATTTAAGTATAAATAAATATCTTTTAGAGCTTAGTGGATGAAGGTGTGGTGGATACATATGTATCTATTCATGTGTTAATATTGTGAAGATGGTCTGGGTTGATTTATAGTACCTTATGGTAAATGATTATTTTATATCTTTTTGGTATATATATATATATATATATCTGATTATCCCATGAGTGATCCAGTTCTTTTTTGTGACCGGTATGACTTATATATTTGATTTTTTTCAAGTAATATATTATGTTTGGTTTTATATTTTGTTATGTGTTATTTTGTTTCATTTATCACATCTCTTACAATTTTTTAGTTTAATTTAAGAGGGTATAATCTCCCCTTGATCACCTCATAGACCCTCACCTCTAGTCAGTAATCTCTAGAATATGGGGAGGCACACCTCAGTTCCTTGGAACCCCGTTTTGATCATGGGTTAAGTTGGAAATGTCAAGGGACACTAAAAAGTTATATTAAAGTGAGGTTTCCATAAGGTGGTACCAAGAAGTTTGAAGTCTTATTATTTGGGAATGGTAGATAGATTATTAGGATGGCAGGGGCTTGAAAAATGACTTCTTTAGGGATACAACTTACCTTTATATAAGGAATGGCCTAGTTTCCATGGGTTGGGATGTTTGTTTAGTTTTCACTATTATAATTTTTTGGTTTCTGAAATTTATGTATATTTGATGTTTATATGATATATGGTGTAATTATTAGACTAAATAGGAAATTAGTATCATGTATCATCCATTATCTCAGGATTTTAGGGCTCATATCACATGTGTATACTTGTCTTTGTTTAGTTACCCAGTCTTCGAAATTAAGGGTTTAGTTTTTTAAAGTGTCAACAATAGGATATATATAATTTTCCTACATAGTCTCTTTATGGAATTATACTTATCTGAACTAGAAATATTAGTGGTTTTTGTATTATCATTTATTTGGATCTTGTAAGTGTGTATGTGGTACTAAAACATTGTTAAATAGGTGGTGTACAAATAGTTAGATGGTATGAAACTTAGGAAGAGTGTAGGTGAATGCATGGGCTAATGTGTCAAATTTCTTTTTATGAATTTCCTTAGTTGTGATATTTGAGCTATGATATATAAGTTGATCATGTTATTTAAATTTCAATGATATACCACCTTAGTTACCACCATTGGAGTTCTATGAGGGTGGAGATTGGCATGTATCATGGCATGAGTCAGTTAGGTCACTTAATGGAAGATATGATCATGAATCATATATAGAGGTATAAAGACATTCATGGTGGAAAAAATGGGTGATGAAGCATGGGAAATGGTTTGATGATTTTCTCTAGGTGATATTGGTGTGAGTAATATGGGGCATAGACTGGGGGACTCAAGGAAACAATCCATCTATGGAATACCATATCAAATAGTCCCAGTAAAAGAATCTTCATTTCTTCTAGAGAAATGGAGTACCAAAAAAATTGGAGTATTTGATTGAGAAATTACATACTATATTTAATCAGATCAAGATTAATCTATGTTAGAGGGTGAAAAAAGTGATGTATATGCTTTGAGGAGTATAAAAATGATAGTGGGACATACATGTTCATGTTTGTAGGCATTAGGGTATGATGTGGAATAATTTGGAGTGATGTTCATTTAATACTTATTTTCCAAGACTTTGAGGGAAGATAGAACCTGGGAATTCATGCACCTGATGAAATATGAAGTATTGGTTATGTATTACACTTCTAGATTCATTAATTTATAGTTATTTACCCCAAATTTGGTAGGGTATGAGGCCCCTAAGTTATGAAATTATAAGGATGGAGTTTGGAATGCAATTAAGGGTCAAATATTTATATTATTTTTGAAAGTCATTTTCTGAGGTTGTAAACTGAACATTGATAGTGGATAAAAACTTGAGTAGTAGTGGTGCACCTAGACAGGAAGTTTCTAGTGGATTAAATGGGTGAGACATGGGTAACCAAAAGTAAGGATATGAAAAAACCATGAAATTTGTTCAATATAGGGTGTGATGTTGTCAACATTACATGGGTCATTAGTGAAATTTTTCTAGTTTGGGTAGATGTGGAATATTTGAGCTTAGTGAGTCTAAATATAAAAGGAGTGTCTAGAATATATACAAATGAGATATATATATAGGTTTTAAAATTATTACTTGTAGGAATTTGTAGGATGGGGGTTGGGTCAGACTCAGACATTTGGGGTAGGACAAGGAGATAGACTACCAGAAATTAGATGGAGTTCGTTTGCACCCATAGGATAGGGAGATGAGAAAGATGATCAATAGTGGGGATGGTGGTCACCACCAAGTATGATACCATATATTAGTCAAGAATTATGTGGTCATGGATTAGTTCAATTTCATGTGATTTATTCAACCTTCTCAGAGAAGGCTGATGAGATGGTGATAGTTAGAGGTATGATTTGAATGAAAGGTTTTGATTTTTTCTTGATGTATATTGGTTCAAAATGTGTGTTATCTATAGAAAGTATTGAATAGTTTATATTTTAGGTATATACATTTATTATGATATAGGATTATTATTTTTGATGATTGGAACATGTGTGTTTTGGAGTGATGGTCAACATAGTATCATTGTTGCATTATGTAGGTTTTTTGAAGCATGACTAGGTGGGTGATTCATATGGTTGAGAGTGCCACAAAATGAGTTGGATCACTTAATTTTTTAGATGATAAAATTAGTTATAGATAGATGTGTTTGTAATCTTATGGATATTTAGGGATGAGATAAGTGGGATGCTTGAGTTTTGGAAGGGTAAAATTAGTGTTGTGGACCAAGATATCCTGGGTATGATCTATCATATGGTGGGGTGGTTGTAATGGAATGGGCATTTTGGTAAGTTAATTTAATTCAAATATCAAGATTATCATTTGTATTTTTGACTTAGTTGTGGATTCAAGGTTGTTAAAGCAGGCTGAGAATTGAGTTTCATGAGTTGGTTTGGGCTCAGATTTGGAAATCTACATAAGATATAAAACCAATCTATGATGTAAGGAATAAAAAAAAGTGATGGTTTGTATATGATTAGGATTTTGGTGTAGGATATGGGTAACACCATAGCTAAGGGTAACCATTATGTGGAAAGTTCTATATAAAAAATTCATTTTTTAGGATGGTTGAGGACAACACCATAACCAATGGCAATGTGGCATGGTGACCATGTAGATGTGATTAAAATGGTGGTGTATAAGATTAATTTTAGGGTATTTACTCACATATGAATGATTTAGGGGTGTATAATATTAAATTATTTGGATACATGTGAATCAAACCATGACAATAGGGGATCACATCATGATGTGGCCACATGGGTTTAAGCTTTTTTGGGTTAACTATGGGTCTGTGTAAGTTTAAGTGTGATGGTCATGTAAGATTAGTAATATAATATGGGAAATCTGATCATGCCATGATTGGTGTGGGTTGTGTTGTGATAAGGGTGTTTTTATTAAGAGATACACTATGAATATCGATCTATGTAGGTTCATCATGCTATGAAGTGAAGGTTCATTCATGACATGACCTTAGGTAGTGAAGCTAGGGTTCTTCTTTATTTAGAGGGTGGTGAGACACATTGTGATGAAGTGGGAGTCATGGAATGAGGGGTTCCAGGAAAGGGGAAACGTGTTTTGAGGAAAGGGTTCATGATATGATGTGACTTATGTACAGTTTTTTAAAATTATTAATTAATTGGATAAATTAAATATTAAATTGGGTTTAGTCATTTCAACCATCAGTATAGGGGTTACACCCTAATTTTCCACTCCCACCCATTTTTCTTTCCTTCTTGAGAGATAATTGTATATTTTTTTCTTTTCTTCATCACATTCATCAAAGGAAGAATCTGTGGTAAGGAAATATATCCTCGATTATCCATTTATAGTTTGTCTCATTAAATAGTCTTTTTTGGTTATTTTCCCCCTAAATCATGGTGTTTTAAATATAGTCCAATTTATTCTATTTGTGATTGAAACATGTCATGAGATTCAATGAGAATAGTATTAAAACTAAAATTTTGAGATCACTAGATATATATATTGTTTATATATTTAAATACATCATATGATTGTAGGAATAGGTAGGATTATGTGAGAGATAAAGAATTATGATAGTCTTAGATCTATGATGTCTATAGGGGTTGACCTAGGGTAGTTGTTTCCAATGAATTTCCATGATCATGAATGTTTGAGTAATTTAAAACCTTCTTTCCAAGGGTAGGGTTCATTGAAAATATACCAGTGATGCTTTGAATATTTTTTGGTTGATAGGATGAGAGGTTGGGCTCATCACACCCTTTTGGGGGGAATTATTACTTACTCTAAGACTCTATTAGAGATATAAGATATGTCTATGAATCATTCTCAAATTTCAGTGTGAGACTAGTTTCCACCATGCTAATTATCCATTGAAACCATGTATTGAAATGAGAATATATATGTATTATTAGTTTTATATCATTATAAAATTAGTTAATGATTCTAAAATTTAAAATAACATGGGTTGTCACTCTAAATTTTGTTACTATCCTCGGAGGAAGTATGTGTTATGGAGTTAGAATTAGACCCAAAAGGGGATTCCTATGTATCCTTATGATGGAAATTAAAAATGAGATAGTTCAGTGTTAATTAATAGGACATGTCTTACCTTTTAGGGTCACATGGCACGGATAATTGTGGTGCTTTTTATGGTCATTCAACCATTAACAAGTGGAGTACCTTTTATAGTCATGCATCCATGAACGATTGGGTTTTTTTATTAAACCTCAGAGAGTTATCCCATGTATCCTAATTAATAAGAATAAAATCCCATGTATTTATTGTTTCATAGTTTAAGGGCATGTGATTAAACCATACTATGCTTCTTAACTTCACGTGAAAAGGATGGATGACATGTATTTTAAAGTTATACAGCTAGGAATACTAGGATAAAGGTTCCTAATAGTGGTTTTTGTGAGACTTATGCATGAGATTCCCATTTATCTCTATCCTATTTTTTGGTAACAAAACATGATATTATATGTTTGGGGATTATACCAAATAGTAGGCCCATATATAGTTGTCTACCTCTTAACCACTGGTAACTAGAATAGAGAGGATACTGTAAAAGCTTAGGGATTACACCTAGAATGATTCCCATGCTTATATGTCTACCTCCTATCTGTTGGTAACTAGATGAGGATGGGATACTTGAGAAGGTTGGGTCTTACACCTAGTAGGAGGCCCATCCCAGTGGAATATGGAAAGTGAGTTAGGTTGAGGTATTTTTGGGTGTTGAGATGAGTATCTCAACTCAAGGAATACTGGGAAACCAAGAGGAGTATCTTGAATCATAGAATATTAAAAAACCAAGAGGAGTATATTTACTTAAGGTTTATGAGGAAACTAAGAGGATTATATATAATCAAGGTTTATATGGTATGGATAGGTTCCCAAGTAGGCGACCTGGGTGAATTGTTACTTAGGTGTAATACTCAGGTTAATTAGAACCTATGTATTGGACCTGGGTGAAATGGTCCCTAGGTATAGGGACCTGTGTGAATTGGAGACCAATTATAGAGACCGAGACGAGTTAGATCCAAAGTATAGGGACCTGATGAATGAGATCCCAAGTACAAGACATGTTTGAATTGGATTATAGGTATACGACCTAGCTGAATTGGAACCCTTGTTATGTGGCTAGGGTGAAGTGGTGCTTAGGTTTTCTAATGGGTGCTCATGTGTTTGGGTTTCTGGGTGGTTGGTTCTTGAGTGGGGGATCTTAATTTAGAGACCTATAAGAAGGATCACCCTAGTGCAGCGGCTTGGGTGAAGGTTCACCCATGTATTGGGGTTCTAGGAGAAGGCCCAACCTAGTGTATAGACTTGTTAGAAGAGTCTACCAAGTATTAAGGATTGGGAGAAGGGTCACCCAATTATTGAGGATTGGGATAAGGTTCTTCAAAGTATTGGGACTTGGAAGAATGGTCACCAAAGTATAGGAGGAATGGTAAAAGGATTTTCCTAGTAGGAAGGATTGAGTTATGGTTTTCCCTAGTTAAGTGACTTGGGTAAAGTGGTCTCCCAAGTATGAGGCATGGTATAATGTTTTCCAATTTTTTAGGTTTAAGTGAAGTGTTTTCTAGGTGGTGACCTGGGTAAATTCATGATCAGTTGGGTATATCTAAAGATGACTAGGGAAGATGAAACCCTGGTAAATGATCCTTGGTACGAGTAAGGAGTATTCCACCAGTTTATAGGGGCTTTGGAAAGTCTATGGAGAAAAAATATAATACCATATTTTATCTTCTGAAAAATTTCATAAATGGTAGACATGGGGGGTCTATTTATGGACCTATGTGGACTATATTATGGTGATTCATATAGGGGACCTAGGTACAAAACATGGGAACACTAATGTATCTAACACTAAGATAACTTCACACACCATTCATAACTATATTGAACGATACCGGGGTTCCCATAACTAGGTATGCAGTTCTAGGTGTGCAAGACTACATCAAACAAGAAGAGTTCACCTTGGTGAAAAATTTTAATTTTTCATATATCCTTCTAACATAAAATGACCACAATTTTTTATTCATGTGTCCATTTTAGCTTTATTACATGTCATATAAAATATTGTAAAATTAACTATACCCCAAGATATTTATGAAAAAATATTCATTTTACAATGGAAAAAAGTTCCCAAAATACACTAAAAATGGGGGTTATGGATTCAAACCTCATTTTTATCTAAAATAGATAAAATACATGGATAAATCCCACTGGGATGTTCTTATCACCACATCACCAGGATGGAATTTTATTTAAGGAATATCCTTTCCTCAGTGTGTGAGAAATCACGCAGGACATGAATATCCCATTTTCACCTTCTGCATGATGGAAGATAATTTTCATCTCGCACTTTACTTGTGTTATCCATGTGAGGACCATATCATGCTGTATATGAAAATGTTAATGGAATATATATTTTTATTCTAATAGTAGTATATGGAGTAATTACATGGAGATGGTTGGTTTTGGTGTAGCTTCTGAATGGGTTGATGATTCATTTGTTTATGTGTATGCTTGGGATGGATCTTAAATTGGAAATGGATGGTAATTGGGACATGTTGATTATGTGGATTTATGATTGAAAATGCGGGGGTGATGTTTTTCACCAGTGTATATAAGGGCGATGGAGTTTCATTATATTGTGTTCATAGGGTGTTGGTGATGCCGCTCACCATGGGGTTGCAGTTGTTTAGGGTCATGTGCACACATGACATGGCCCATGAGGTGGTTTTACTAATTATTTATTGGATGTATAATCCATAGTTGAGAGACATAAGATAGTGATATTTATCACCAAAATAGAGAAGTGATACACTATTTTTGGCCATGAGAATTAGGTGGTGATTATGTTGACCGGTTGGGGGATTAATAGGCTCACGATGAATGGGGAGATTAGAGTTTCTAAGATATAAACTAGAAGGTTTTTGTGGTAGGTTGTTAAACTAGGATTTTTAAATCAATGTAAGTTGTTTTGGTTTACTCATACATTATTCATTTTATGCATAGATATACTTGTGTGTGTTAACTATGGACATTACTAGTATAGGCCTACTGAGTTTCATACTCACCATTCTACATAGGAACTTTCGGATAGTTGTAGATTTTATATATCAAATTCCAAGTATGGGTAATGTGTCATATTCTAGAGATTTGTAAATAGAGGTTCAAAAGATACACCAAGTATCTTATTGAGGGTTGGTATTAGAAAGATGGGATGAGTGGATTCTTGATAACTTGTGGCAGTTACTTCTATTTTTCTCTCATTTTGGTCTCTTTATATACTCAGTTAAACTGTAGGTGATATAGTTCTTCTATGTGACCAATATGACTAGTATATATTCATTTTATAGAGCATATAGTATGTTTAGTTTTACATGTTTTATTTCTTATTTCTTTTTATTTATCATATCTCTTATAGTTGTTTTGTTTAATTTTAGAGTGTGTAGCTCCCATGATAACCTCTTTGATCCTCATCTATAGTCAATAGCCTCTAAAGTATTAGAGGTGCACCAAAGATCTATGGAACCCTTTTTGGTAATGGAATATGTTGGTTGAGTTAGGAGATTCTACACAACTCACCATCCCATTACCATGTTTCCCAAAAAACATGTATATGGGGGAACCCTAAATCCCTTTCCTTCCACCACCTATTCATGAATGATAGCCCAAAAATTTCTATCGACTCCAAGTTAGAGAATTGGGTACATGATAACTTTAATATATCTATATGAGTTGGTCAAAACTAGTTCACATCCCTATAAGTCCCATGAAACACAATATAATAAGACTTAAATGTTATATTTATTTATGAAAGATCCTGTAATTTTTATCTGGCCACACACACTTAATGTTAAGGTCCATGAAAATTTAACAACCCATACACCCTAAGGCCTAATGTAACATCCTAGAAATTTAATCTTTTTAATAAATGTTTGTTAAATAGATTTTTATAATTAAAATAATAATAAAGTATAATTTAATATAAACTTGAAATTTTTCCATAATCATTTTAAATTTTTGTAAAATATTACTTTTATTTCCCAAGAAATAATATTTTTACCAAGCGAAATTTTACTAAAAATATATTAATATATCTATATTATTTTAATTAATATATTTTATTTAATCAAGATGAGATATATTTTAAGATGATATTTTGAATGGATGTGACATAATTTGTTAATTTTATAGAGTAATACCTTCTAAATTTATTACAATTCATTTTAATGAAAAAAAGTTATTATTAAATATTTAAAAGAACACTTAATACTATCTTACCTTTTTAAATTCTATCCTTTTAGTAATAAAAATGTATTTACAATTAATATGATTATGAATTTATTTAAAAGAAAAATAATTTTTTTATAGTTTCCAAACTATTATGTTTATAATACTAAATAACTTACTATTTTTAAGCTTATGATAATTCTAAGATTAAATTAATTTTTTTGACAAATAAAAAATATAATAATTATTTGAGTGATAATATCTTAAAATAATAATTTTTATTAAAATAATTATGTTAAAATGTTATAAAATGATGATTTAATAATTCTTTTGGCATTGATATTTTTTAAATAAAATAAATAATCAATTTGAAATTATAAGATTTAGTTAAAATGAAATTTACAAAGAAAAAATAAGTTAAAAGGAAATATTTTTTACCTAATTGTTTAAAATTTTGTAAGAAAACATTAAAACCACTAAGGCTAACCAAGGGACCCCTCAACACACATGTGAGACCCAATTGGGTTAACAACATGGAAGGGTAAACCCTGGCTAGCTCGAGTAGCTGAAGGGAAGGCTGATCGCCTCACATGGAGGTGGTATAACATAGGTCTGGTTAAGTGCTTGTTGGGCCATGCCGTGGGTTAGTTTCGTAGTGTATCCTAGAAGAGGACCCTGATTAATCACTTTTTCCAATCATGGGAGATTGGTTAGTTGATAAAACACCACTCAACTGGCCAATTCTCCGATATGGTATGCACAAAGTTGTTACTATTGAAACATTTCAAAAATAATGTCTAGATCATATCTGTCTGATTAAAATCATCTCATATATTTGATCTACCCACAGTTTTTATCTACCTTGTGACCCCCACTATTCACATAGATTCTCCAACATATCAGAATAATTCCACAACATCCATCATCAGATCTACCTTGTCTCCATTCATCTCAAGAAAATTCTGGCAAGGGAGACCTACATATATTGTGCTACCACTGTCAATATTTCCATGGGAAAAAGACCACACCCTCAAAATATTTTCATAGATTATCGATCTATATAAAACCTTGATCCAAAAGAGATAAACCTTGATTCTTGAAGAATCTTGGACAGACAGTACGCGTAAATTCATATACATAAATGTTTATCAAATCTGAAACCAGGTATGTTTTTTATTTAAAAATTCAATATTTTTTAAAATCCTATTACTATTAGGATAAATATAAATGAATCAATAGTTTTAAACACTGACTTGAGATTAATAGTATGTTGGTATACTGCTGTGTTGATATTGGGCACCCAATTCAAAAAACACCATCTTATATTGCAAGTAGATATCCAAAGATATATGTATATACACACTCACACTTACATAGGGGAACTTACCTCAATACTAGAAGAATCCCTTCCCAAGTTGAAACTCTCCCTCCATTTTCCTCTCTTACCCCTAGTTCACATACCTAATTCATAAGATGGAGTAGATATAGATTTAGTGTTCCAATTCATGTAAGAGGATTTCTAATTTTTTAAAAGGTATTATATGTAAGTATTATTTTATTTTTAAAACCATATAATTCATGTATAATTTTCCAAAAACCCACGTTTTTGTAAGGGTGAAAGATTTAAAAAATTACTATTTTCAAATTTATATTTATGTAAATGAAATAATTATTTTCAAAACAAAGTGTTTATGATTATTTATGTAAATACAAATCTATGTTTTTAAAGTATTATTTTATGTAAGGAATATTTTTAAAAATTATTATTATTTTATGTGATGAATTTGTATTACTTCAAGTTATTACTTATGTATGGAAATAAATTTTTAAAACACATAATTTAAAATTAAGAAACTCATTCAAAATGGGAATTGAATTTATTTATTAAAATGTAAAATTTTAAGATATTAACGTTTTTCATTTCATGTTCCTCTATTTTATATAATTATTTTCTAGTTCAAATGGGTGTTTAAAGTTATCATTTTATTCATGATTTGTTCACTAAAACATATAAATGTCAATAATGATCATAATTATGAAAATAAATTATATTAATTCATGAAATTTTATATTTAATCATGTGTATAAAATCAATTAATCCTTCTAAAGAATTATTTTTAATTTTTTTTTATAAATTATGGATTTATCCAATTTTTTTTAGAAATGGGTGTTTTCTAAAATTTTGATTTTAAAAAATTATATTTGATGTAATTTTTTTTATATTGAAGTTAATTTTTATATTTTTCAAAAGTATGTTTTTTATGGGAATTAAATGAGGAAATAAACCCTAACAAAAAAACATTTTTATAAAAACATGCCACTTGGGTATCAAATGAGATTATGATGAATGGGGAGTGAACCCATGAACTTAGGCCGACATTTTACAAAATTCATATATCAAGTGTCGATATGGATTTCTTAAGAGTTTCAAAGTATCTTTTTTTTTCAATAAAAAGTTATTATTTAAAAAAGGAAGGTTTTTAAACTTTAAAGAAGAAATACATGTATTTTCAAAGGATATTATGTTTTCAAAATAATGTTTTTAATATAGTATGTATTTTCAAAGGATTTTTAATAGTATTTTCCTAAGATATATTTTTAAGACCATGGTTGTTTATTTTATTATATCAAATGTTTTGATATAAATGAATAGTGTTTTAAAAATAATGTTTTCAAAGAAATAAGTACTTTCAATGGTTTTTTGAAAATTAATTTTCAATATATTTTGAAAACCCTATAATTATACTTTTAAAAATAATATATAAAATATTTATTTTTTACTTGAAGGATTTTTTTTTCAAACGAGTTTTTAAATATTATTTATAAAAAGGGTTTTCACTGATTTTTAAATCCCCTTACTGGGAAGTTTTTAGCTCACCCTATATTTAAAAAAATGATTTTTAGGATCATTTAGATGTTACAAAGGATTTTAGCTTTTTTAAGGATCTAGCATGAGAAAATTAAAAATAGATTTCTATTTTTTTTTTAAATTTTAAATTTTATAATGTTTAGTCTTTTTTTCCAAAGCCTAGGCCAGAAAATAACCTCTACTTTTTTTTATAAAGGAATGTATATTTTTCATTTTTAAATTTTTTCAAAAAATATATAATTATTTTGTACCAGAACTGGATGTGTGGGTATTAGGCCATCACAACTATTCCACTGATCTTAATATAATCAATCCATATTTCGTATGTAAAAATAGACAAAAAGAATCTTGATGAATTTGTATAGCTGTGGAGTGATCTATGTTTCACATAGATTCCATGAAAGGAAAGTGGAATAGATGTACAAAATTTCTATTTACACTTCATACACTTATCCACATAGCATAATATTATAGAATAAGAATAAGATACCATTAGTGAAAATATTTAGTGGTCCTTAGTGGTTAGTAGTGGAGGTGACATGGAGAAATACTGGAAGATTTCCTTGTAAAATGGAACAAATATAGAGAGAAAGATGGGGGGGTTCTATGCTTACAAAATAAGTAAGGAGGCTCATTAAATGTGGTTTGGTTCTCAGTGGGCAGCCATAGGCGGGGTTTCTGTTAAAAATAAATATCAGATTTTTTTAATTAATTAATTTTATAACATCAGTTTAATGTATCAATTAATTGAATCATTTTTTATGCATATATTAATTAATGTTTTTTTACTTTGAATTATACATTATTATATAATAATAAATTTACTCTTTTTATTTTACACAGTTATGAATATTAAATATTCTCGCTTAATTGAATGATACATGATGGATAGTTTCATTCATTTTTCCAATGAAGGGTCCCTATTCTCATCAAGTATTTCATATTTAGTTATTTACACCATATAATTGTTTTTTTTCATGGAATAACCCTAAATGGATTACTGATAAAATATTAGTACACCTTTATTTGTGTTTCATTATGTCTTCATCCATAATCCTTTGGAATAAAGTAACTTCATGCATTCAAAACAAGTGTCAGATGCACAAAGAATAATGTTATTTTACGTAATGTTCTTATTTTATAACATATCACTATTTCATATTTTTAATCCTTATTTAATTAAGGATAATTCATAATAAAAGTTTATAATAATTGGTATTAAATCCCTCACAGATTCATATATAAGTTATGATTGTTTTTTATTTTATTTTATTTCTACTCTGGTTGAAAAACAACTTGTTTGTTTTATTTTTTTTGAACAAACATGATTTTCATGAAACATGAATAAATTTATAGTCATTGAAACTTATGATAACATGTTTCACATATCATAAATTTTTTATCCATATTTCTTCGATTAAAATCCACAATCATTATTTTATATTATTTTCATAATTTGGTTTCAATTTTTTATGTCAACACACAATTCATGATGGGTTTGACTTATATAAAAGTTTATATATATATAAAATAATATATCATTTTTAGTTTGTGTATTTTTAAATATATTAAAATATTATGGAATTTATTTTAAATATAATCAATCAATTTTTTATAGGCATAAGAGAGTAGAAATATTTTATTCATTGAAAATATGTTTGATAATTTTTTATGGCATTAAAATATTTGAAATTATTCCTTTTTATAAATATATATATGGTATAAATAACCATATATATATATATATGATTTTTAGATATTTTTTGATTAATTATGAACACATCCATAGTGGGCACAATTGTGTAGAATTGTGTTTATGATAATTTCTGTTATCACATATGGATTAATTTATCATTTTTGTTTAAATATATATTTTGTTTAGTTATAAGATTACCTATCATGAGCATAATTATAAAAAGTTTTGTGAAATATAATTATCACATATGGTTTATTCAATCATTATATATATATATATAATTTGTATATATATTTTGTATAATTATAATCTCACATATCATGGGACTAATTATACAAAATTTCCCGAATGATTATTATTAAAATTTTATTACATAATGGAACTCTTGTTATTGTAATGTATTTATATTATATATTTTATGTCAATTTTTAATGTCCCATTGATATTACATTTTTTCTGACCTAAAAATACATACATCATAATATTGTAAATTTATTTTTAACTAGAACCATTAATAATATTCTTATTATGGTTTTTATGTTTTATAAATTTTGTAAAGATTTAATACCCATCAATATTTTATTTTATACATCATAAAAGTATCACATCATAATATTTTAATTTATTTATTATGATAGGTGATCCTTAGTATTATGATGGCGATGTATACATGTTTTGTAATGTACATCAATATCAAATACTCTATCAGCATTAGATTTTAGGTGACATATAATTCATACATTATCATATAATAATTTTATGATTTGGGACCCTAATAGAGAATAATAATAAATTAAATTTTTAGAAAATACATATTTGTTATTAATTTAGAATAATTTATTTTGAATACATATATATATATATTCAATAAATGACTGTTTTATTAATTAAATGTGAAAACATCATTGCACACCTCAGTCAAAATATCGATTGAGATTAATTTTGACGAATTAAAATAATTATTGGGTATTAATTTTTTTAAATACCACTATTTAGATTGGTACATTATAGGGGCCCTACCATTTTACATATATCATTACATGATATTAAGTATAATTAAAAATCAAATTACAAGCCAAGGATCATAAATTCTAGTGTCTTGGAAGACTAGGTACATAATCAAACATCATGATTTTTTATGTTATCTCCATAATGATCTTATAACTTCAATTGTGCTCATACATCTGCATAGGATAACCTAGGGATAACATGAGAAAAGTGATGAGCTAAAATCCCAATAAGGGATTAATCATAAGAATAAAGCTTTAGCACATTGGTTAGGAAACATGACATAATGATATAAAAAGGTATATAACACAATTTAACATATAGAACCATAACATGTATAACTTGGTATCATATAAACATAGAATAATAGTAATGTGGTAGTAACATAAAACATTAATTTAGCACGATTCAAGGCTCTTTTCACTTAGAGGAGTACAAGTCAAGGTTAACCACCAAGACCGTTGCACATGGTAGCACAAGTCAAGGCTAACCACGAAGACCGTTGCACAAAACTTCTCATGAGAATTAACTTTACACAATGAATTGAAGAACTATTTGGTCACACCCATCATAAATTGTTCATGAATATGCTTTCCACATATAGAATCATACATAATAAATAAACAAAATGGAACCCATGGAAAGAAATGGGTATCATAATCGTTTCATAAAGCATAATTTAAGGGGAGAATCATACAAGTGTCCATAAAATAAAGGAATTAGAACTTAAATGGAAATTAATAAGGGAAAATATTCATATCTCATGGTAATTTATGTCAAATAGAAGTGATAACATGTAAAGATACTGTTTAAGAAATTTTAGCATTAAAACATTTTAGTGCAGTTTTAAGAAAAATACTAAAGAGAATTTAAAATAGAAAAGGGGATAATATTTTATATAAATTAAAAATTTAAATAATAAGGTTTTCATAATAAATATACTGATTTTATAAAAACAATGGTGGCTTAAAACAAATGGTAGAGTGCACTTGAAATTGGGTAAAAATTTGAGAAGTTCCCTTAAAATGGGTTTGCTAATCGAGAAGTATTGAGGAGGGGATCACTTAAAAGAATATATATCCCCAAAAGAGAATGATTAATGGATATTTATACATGAGTTTGGTCATATAAATAGTAATTATAATATTTACATAAACATAATATATGATTTCATTTGGGTAAAAAGAGTGTAAGAATAACCTGAAGGAATAATGGATGTTCAGATAGAATTCCTTACCTTAAGTATGATGGTGTTATCCACTTGATATTAATTAAATGAATAATAAAATTAGGTTACTTAATTTATAATTAAAGAATCTATTTTACATTTAATTGATTTATTATCACCTTTTTGAGTTCATTCATAAACTTTTTGATTTTTTATGAGGTTAAATTTCATTGTTCAGGTCTATTTGTTTCATGATCAGTTTACTTATATACATGAATAAATAATCATGTAAAACAAAATTGTTTTCCAGAATTTGAGTTGTATTTTAATATTTAACATACAAAAAGTTACATGGTTTTGAATATCATTTGGTTACTTTGAGTAAATTTGAATCATTATATAAAACATTAGGGATAACATTTTGGGTTAATTGGCGGTGTTTTTATCACGATGAACACATTTTGTTTTATAAATAAAAACCATGTGTAAAAAAGATAATAGAACTAGAGATGAGACATAATATGTATATTATAGTCTGTTTCAACCATAATAATGGTATCATGACCAGAATTGAAGACGGTAATAGAATTTGAAAACCCATAATCCTTGAATGTGGTAAATTAACACATCTGAGATGGAATTTTTACTACTAATATAAAAAAAGGGTAAAGGAGAGATGATAATAACTTATTACATTATCATAAAAACATTACAGTACATTTAGCGTACTGGATTTTTCATAAAATTTGGATGAGAATAGGTAAGGATAGAAAATAAAACAAAGGAACTTGAAAGAAAAGTAAAAGAATTGAAAAGAGGAATTTACCTCTTAAGTTAATCTTCCTTGAGAGACACTTAAGGGGAGAGGATTTGGTCTTTTTAAGAGACCAAGGGATACTGGACGTGTTATATAAGCTTAGGGAGATATTTTATCTGAATTTAGCCAATTAACATGGCTTGAGAGGAGTGAAGAGAAGAGGGGAGTGTGGGTGGTTTTTATAATGGAGGGGGGAGGGTTTTCTTAATATTTTAACCATTAGTTTATTAGTTATCTATAAGAAAATAAATAGTTAAAATTTAATGACCAAAAATAGTAATAATTTTATGTGACTTATAATTAATGTCCATTTATATCATCCATGACTCAAGAATGATTCAGAAAATTAGTTTTTAGCACTTATCATAAATTATCGTATTTTACTATTCATAAAAATTCAAGTATTTCAAAAAAATCCCAAAAATTCACTCTAACCATTTTTCGATGTATAGAATCAAAAAAATTAACTTCATTTTATGAAAATAATTTTTAAAATTTGGGAAATTTAATTTTTAATTAAAATCACAATTTACTTGAAAAATACATATTTTAAAATTATAGTTGATTTTATAATACTTTGACAAATTAACAAAGGTATCCTAAAATTATCCTATAATCATAATACATGAAAACAATAATTTATGTATAAATTTTATGAAAATTAATTTTATTTTTTAATTATTAAATTATTTATAAAATTTTAATTAAATATTTATGACTTATAAAAATACTAACACTATCATATTTTCACTTATAAGATGGATAAATTTTATTTATACCTTCATTGTTAATGTTAGTATTTACTTATACAATTTAATATTCCTAATGGTAATATTAATATTCATAAGGGTAATAATACTATTCATAAGGATTAGTTACTATTCACCAAAAATTAAGTTTTCCTTATCGGACTCCCAACATCTTACTAATTGCAACTTATATGTTATATTTCGAAATTCAAATCACAAAAGTGACAATATTATATTTAAATGTCACATATTTTTTAGTAGTTCATTATTTTGCGATTTCATGTGATTATATGACATAATTATAATAAAGGAATTTCTATTGATTAAACTTTGGGTCATTACATTATCCCCCCTTATGAAATTTCACCCTTGAAATTTTATTTTAAATTAAAATCTTTAAACAGGTGTGGGTACTTTTCCATCATTTCCTCCTCTAGTTCTCTTGTTACCTCTTCGTACTTTTGGTTCCAGCATAGTACTTTGACTAGGTGAGTATTTTTGTTAAGTATAACTTTATCTCTATGATCCAAGATCTTCACTAGGTGCTCCTCATAAGAATGATTATTCTCCAACTGTACCACCTCTAAAGATAGTACACATGAAGGATCTGGTATGTACTTTCTTAAGATGGATATATAGAAGACATCATGTACTTTAGATATGGTAGGTGGAAGTGCTAGTTGATAATCCACAACTCCAACATGATCAAGAATTTAGAAGGGGCCGATGTACCTAGGACTTATCTGTACTTTCTTTCAGAACCTCATGACATTCTTCCATGGAGATATATAGAGGAATACTATGTCTACAACTTTTTACTCAAGGTCTCATCGATGATTATCTACCTAACTCTTTTTTCTACTTTGGGCTACATTGATTTTATGATGAATTGTTTTTACCTTATCCACCATTTCTTAGACTATTTTAAGTCCTAGCAGGTTACGCTCACTAACTTCATCCCAAAATACCGGTGCTCAGCACCTTTTCCCATAAAGGGATTCATATAGTGCCATTCAAATGTTGGAGTTGAAAATGTTGTTGTAAGAGAATTCAACCAATGGAATATGTTAGTCCCACCCTCCTTTGAAGTCCATAGAACACACACTCAACATGTATTCCAGTGTCTGAACAATTCAATCAGATTGGTCATCTATTTGAGGATAATAGTTTGTGCTGAAGTTCAACTCAGTGCTTAGAGAATTCTTGAGACTTTTCAAGAACTTCAAGGTGAATATCAGATCACTATCGGATACAATATATAGTGTTACTCCATGAAGCCTTAACACCTCTTTGATATATATATATATATATATATGTGTGTGTGTGTGAAAGTTGATACATTGATAAGTCCTCTCAAATTGCAATTAAGTGAGCTGTCTTTGTATGATGATCCATAATGACCCATATAGAATTGTTTTCTTTGGATGTCCTTAAAAGTCTAGTGACAAAGTCCATGGTGATGTTCTCCCACTTCCATTTTGGTATGGGTAGTTGTTGCATAATCCCCTTAGACTTCTATATTTCATCCTTAACTTTTTTACATACTAGTCAATTTGATGTATATTTAGCAATCTCTTTCTTTATATTGTCCCACCAAAAGTTCTCTCAGAGATCTTGATACATCTTTGGGCTCCCTGGGTGAATAGAGATGGTTGAGCTATGTGCATCATTCAATAGCTCCATATTTATCTCTTGATTGTATGGTACACATAATCATGAACCAAATCTTAGAACTCTTTCCTCATCAATCTTGAACTCATAGGATTTCCCATTTTTGATATCTTCCACCCTTTTTTGAATTTCCACATCCTTCCTTTGAAAATCATTTATTTTCTCCATGAGGGATGGTTGAGAAATAATTTGAGAAATAATTGATGATGTTCCTCCATTAATGATTCCCATGTCCATCCTATACAAATCTAAGAAGATCATATACTTTCCAATTCTCATCATTGATAAAGATGCATGATTCTTTCTACTTAAAGCTTCTACCACCTTATTTTCATTACCAAGATTGTAGTGGATTGAGAAGTCATAATCCTTGATGATATATAACCATCTTCAATGGAGAATATTAAACTATTTCTATGTGAATATATATTTGAGACTCTTGTGATCATTATATATCTCACACTTCTCCTCATAGAAATAATACTGCCATATTTTCAATGCAAAGACCACAATAGCCAATTCCAGATCATGTGTGGGATTGTTTTACTCATGGATTTTCAGATTCCTTGAGGCTTAGGCTATCAATTTATCATTTTTCATTATCACACAACCTAATCCTATCTTTTAAGAATCACTGTACACCACAAAGAGTTCTCTACTTGTTGGGAGTTTTTGAGTAAAGGTACAGTGATAGGCCTTGTTTTTAGATCCTTAAGGATTTCCTCACATTCTTGAGTCTAGAAAAACTTCACCCTTCCATTTAATCTTGGTCACTGGGTTTGAAAATCATGATAAGTTCTTCAAAATCCATTGATAATACCCAGCTAGAATCCGAAAGATACAGATCTCCATTACAGATGTTGTCCTAGGACACTCTTCAATTACCTTTTCCTTGGAAGGGTCCACAAATATTTATTTTCTAGTGATAACATTCCCCAAGAATGATACTTCCTCTATCCAAAAATCATATTTATTTTAATTTTCATAGATTTTCTCCCTTCGCAAATTCTTTATCATAGTATTCAAATGCTCTCCTTGCTCTTGGAGTATATCAGAATATCCTCGATAAATAATATCAAAAATTTGTTGAGGTAATATCTAAAAATTCTATTCATTAAATCCATGAAAATTGCTTGATAATTAATGATTCTAAAGGGAATCACTATAAACTCATAGTTTCCATATATCATTTGAAAGGTAGTCTTGGGAATATCTTCCTTAATTACCTTTAATTGGTGATATCCTGAACAAAGGTCCACCTTAGAGAAATAACTGATGCCACTAAGCTAATCTAACAAGTCATCTATCAATAGTAGGGGATACTTGTTCTCTATTGTGATTTTATTGAGCTCACGATAATCAATGCAAAGGGGAATTGATCCATCCTTCTTCTTGACGAAGAGGACTAATGCACCCCATGGTGAAGCACTCGGGCATATAAAACCCTTCTCCAGATTCTCTTGTAACTGCTTCTTCTGCTCTTCCAGATCTATGGTAGCCATTCTATAAGGTATATTTGATATAGGCATAGATCCAAGAATAAGTTCAGTTGATAACTCAACCTCTCAATTAGGAGGAAGTCCAGAAAATTCTTTAGGGAATACATCAGTGTAATCCCTCACAATATACATATCTTTGAGAAGTATCATATCCTTTGTCTCAATCATTTGAGATAGAAATGATTCCTCATAAGGAAGTAATACACACACATGAGATAATGATTCTAAAGGAGATTTATATACCTCCTTACACTTGTAAATAATTGGAAGATACTTTGGGATGTGAAGAGTGACTTTACTTTCCTGATAGTTGATGATGGATTTGTATAAAGAAATCCAATCCATGCCCAATATAACATCAAACTTCATTAAAGAATGACAAGATCTACTGGGAGGTTCAGTCCACAAACATTTACCAAGGAAGAGTTATAAACCTTGGATGTAATAATTTCCCCATTTTCTGTTCTCACAGATAACTTAACCTCCAAAGTTTTATGTGGTGGTTGAATAGTTCTACTAAAATTTCAAGATATGAAAGAATGCATAGAACCCCAATAAAATAATATGTTTTCTATTATCAAATTAATTACTAGTATACCTATCACCACATAATTTTCCGAGTCCACCTCAGTAGTAGTGATATCATAATCCCTTACTTGTTTCCTTGGAGGTTGTTGTTGATTTTCTACGACAACCCTTGGCTTAGAGATTTTTTTTACATAATGTAAATTATCCTTGAAGTTGTAACACTGTACTATAGGATGCGTGTTGATATGAACCTTCCTTTATTATTCCACATTAGTGTAATTCTTGATATCCCTTCATTAGTTTTTAGTTAGATTTTCCATTCTTCCATATTTAAAGAAATTCTGGGTTCCCATCAGATAGTTTCTAAGATGCTTCTTCCCGTAATTTGGACACATGGGATGTTCGATATTCTTTCCATCATGAGATTTATTTTTTGAACCCCCCATAGTAGACTCTATATTATGATTTTTTATCACTGGTCCCATGATACCACTGGGAGTCTACGATCTCCATTTAAACCTTGAGGGAACAACGAACAATCTCCTCATGACTGTCAAAGTCACGAATAAACAAATCTTTTTGTAGAGTTGATTAAGTCCACTAAAGAAGCGATCCACCTTGCTTTCGGTGTCCATGATGAAGATGGAGGTGTGTCTTCAAATCCTTGTGAATTTTTCTTCATATTCTCCAATGGAATCATCTTCCTTATACTTGAGTCTAAGGAACTATCTTTCCATATTGGGGCAGTGGGTTTGGGGAAAATATTTATCAGAAAATATTTTCTTTAATTCCTACTAATCAATGGAATAAATTTTCACTTGGGAATTTGTATTCTTAATTAGTGTCCTCCACTAATCAGATTCTCCATAAAAATGATATACCACTGGTATGACTTTCTATTATTCTGAGAACTAGAGTATATAGAATATCTTTTCAATAGAGTTAATTTACTGTTCTGTGAGGAGGGTATCGGAAGATCCACTAAACATGGGAGGCCTTTTCCACATGAAGGATTCAAGGTCAACTTTCTCTTTCCTTGGGGGATGAGGGCATTATACATGATTTAAGTTATTATTCATAACTTGATCCAGCTGAGAAAATACTATCATGAAGTTTTGAGTACCTGTTCCCATTATATTTTGCATATCATTAGAGAAATCTTTATATTCCCTATCACATTGATTATTTCCATGTGTTCTTCTATTTCCTGCCACTAACTAAGAAAAAGAACGTACAATTAAAGGGTTTGAATACTTAGCTATTAAGAATAAAAAGGAAACTTTGAACATAAAAGGATAAACTTTTAAAGGAGAAGTATATCCTAACTTCTGATTCCCTAGGTTTAAATCTAGGATATCCTTGATCTATTTCTTAACTTATATACTTATGGGATATTTTTTTATTCCCTTAATAATAGTTTGTACCAATATCATCAATTTAACAAATCATATCACCTAGGAGTGTCAAACAAAGAGTTAAACAAGGCCTGTTGTCGTGCACCAGTTCCCGTTCGAGTATAACTCAAAGTAGTGTTTTTGAGTTTTACCCCTAGATACATCTATTCCAGAGCTACCTATACCTGTTTGTGTCTAGACAAGGATGTATTTTTTTGATAAAACACTTACTCTATACTTACCAAAATTTAGGGATGTTTTCTTATACTTTGTCTCATCCTTATGGTTATTACTAAAGTTCTCTATTCCTAATCTCAAAAAATAACTAGACCATCCTATGATACCAAATATAGTGACCCTATCCTTTTACATATATCATTACATGATTTTAAGCATAATTAAATATCAAATTACAAGCCAAGTATTGTAAATTCTAGTGTCTTGGAATACTAGGTACATAATCAAACATCATAAAAACAACTTTTTATTTAATATCCATAATGATCTCCTAACTTCCATTGTTCTCATACATCTTCATAGTATAACCTAGGGATAACATGAACACAAGGATGATCTAAAAACCTAGTAAGGGATTAATCATAAGAATACAGCTTTAGCACATTGTTTAGGAAACATGACATAATGATATAAAAAGGAATATCACATAATTGAACATATGGAATCATAACATGTATAACTTGGGATCATATAAACATGGAATAATTGTAATGTGGTAGCAATGTAAAACATGAATTTATCACAAGTCAAGGTTTATTGCACTTAGAGGATCACAAGTCAAGGTTAACCACCAAGACCACTGAACATGGTAGCACAAGTCAAGGATAACTTCCAAGACCGTTGCACATATCATCTTATGATACTCAACTTTACCCAATGCATTGGAGTGCTATTTGGGAACACCCATCATAAAATGTTCATGAATATTCTTTCCACATATATAATCATACATAATCAATAAACATAAGGTAACCCATAGGAAGAAATGGGTATCATAATCATGTTATAAAGCATAATTTAATGAGTGTATCATACAAGTGTCCATGCAAGAAAGGAATTATAAAATTCATGGAAATTAATAAGGGAAAATATTCATATATCATGGTAAGTGATTTCAAATATAATTGATAACTTGTATAAAGATTATTTAAGAAATTTTGACATTAAAATTTTTTAGTGAGGTTTTAAGGAAAATACTAAAGAGAATTTAATATAGAAAAAGGCATAATATTTTATATAAAATGATAAGTTAAAAAATAATTCTTTCAAAATAAAAAGACTGATTTTATAAAAATAATGGAGGCTTAAAATAGATGGTATAATTCACTTGAAATTGCATAAAAATTCGTGAATTTCCCTTAAAACAGGTTTTCATATCGAGAAGTATTGAGGAGGGGATCGCTTAAAAGCATGTATATCCCCAAAATAGAATGATTAATTGACCCTGATAAATGAGTTTGTAAATATAAATATTAATTATAAGACATAAATAGACAGAATTTTGGACTTCATTTGGGTAAAAAGAGAGTAAGAATAACCTAAAGGAATAAGGGAGGTTTGAGTAGAATCCCTTACCTAAAGTCCAATGGTGTTCTCCACATGATATTAATGACATGAATAATCAAATTGGGTTCATTCATTAATAATTAAATAACTTATTTTACATGTAATTTATTTATTATATTATTTTTGAGTTCATTCATAACCTTTTTGATTGGTTATTAGGTTCAATTTCATTGTTTGGGTCCGTTTGTTTCAGGATTGGTTTACTTATATACATGAAGGGATAATCATGTAAAATGAATATGGTTTTCTAGAATTGGAGTTATATTTTATCATTTAACATAAATAATGTTTCATATTTGTAAATATAATTTGGTTACTTGAAGTGAATTTGAATCATTATATAAAACTTTTGTGATAACCGTTTGGGTTAATTGGCGTTTTTTTGATCATGACGAACACATTTTGTTTCATAAATAAAATACATGTGTAAAAAAATATTCCAGAAACATATATGAGACATAATAAATAAATTATATTCAGGTTTAACCATAATTATAGTTTCATGTCTAGAGTTTAAGATGGTAAATAAATTGAAAACCCATCGTCCTTGAATGTGGTAAATTAACACATCTCGGGTGGAGTTTTTACTACTACTATAAAACAAGGATAAATGAGAGATGATAATAACTTATTCCATTATAATAAAAAAATTAAAGTACATATAAGTTATTGGAGTTTTAATTACATTTGGATGAGAATAGGTAATGATAGAAAAGGAAACAAAGAAACTTGAATGGAAAGTAAAAGAATTGAAAAGAGGAATTTACCTCTTAAATTAATCTTATTTGAGAGCCTCTTAAGGGGAGTGGATTTGGCATTTTTAAGAAAAAAAGGGATTCTAGACGTGGTGGAGGATATTGGGAAGATATTTGAGCAGAATTTAGGCAAGGCTAAATGATTAAGAGGAGTGAAGAAAAGAGGAGAGTGTTGGTGTTTTTTATAGTGGAGGAGAGGAGGGTTTTCTTAATATTTAATCAATAGTTTATTATTTCTCCATAAGACGAGAAATAATGATGATTACATTAAAAAAATAGTAATAAGTTCATGTGAGTTCTAAAAAATGGACATTTACATCATCCATGACTCAGACATGATGCAGAAATTCCAGTTTTAGCACTTACCATAAATTATCGTATTTTACTATTCATAAAAAAATCAAGTATTTCAGAAAAATACCAAAAATTCGCCCTAACCATTTTTTTATGTTTATTATAAAAAAAATGAACTCCATTTAATGAAAATAATTTTCTAAATATAATAAATTTAATTTTTAAATAAAATCGTCATTACTTGAAAAATACATATTTTAAAATTCTAACTTTTTTTAATACATTGAAAAATTAACTAACATCTCATAAAATAATCATATAATCATAATAAATAAAAATTATAATTTATTAATAAATTTTATGGAAATAAATTTTCTTTTTTAATTATTAAATTATTCATAAAATTTTAATTAAATAATTATGACTTATAAAAATACCAACAATATCATATTGTCACTTATAAGATGGATAAATTTTATTTATAATTTTATTGGTATGGTTACCATTTACTTGGATGATTTAATATTCAAAAGGGTTATATTAATATTCGTACAGGTAACATTACTATTCATAAGGATTAATTACTATTCACAAAAAATATGTTTTTCTTATCAGACTCTAAACATCTTAGTAACTGCAACTGTTTATGTCAGATTTTTAAAATTAAAATCACAGAAGTGCCAATATTATGTTTAAAGGTAACATAATACTTAATAGTTCATTATGTTGTGATTTCATGTGATTATATGAAAAATTATATGAATGGAATTTCCATTATTTAAACTTTGGGTCGTTACATAATTTTTTTTTCAAAAATAGTGGGATTAGTTATATGTTTTGTATATTGATGAAATTTAGCCAATAATCATGTTTAACTTTTAATCAAGAAAAAATTAATGACCACTTTGATAAGTAAGACCTTGGTGATTTTG
Source organism: Viscum album (assembly GCA_963277665.1). Taxonomy (NCBI): domain Eukaryota; kingdom Viridiplantae; phylum Streptophyta; class Magnoliopsida; order Santalales; family Viscaceae; genus Viscum; species Viscum album. Next base: position 1,451,704,579 of record OY728129.1, read on the forward strand.
TTTTTTGTTTTTTAGGCATCAAAATTTATTTTGATAGGTCATGTGGTATACTTGTGTTATCTCAGAGAGGATATATTTAAAATATCCTAAAGTAGTTTAAAATAATTTTTTTACTCTAATTTCATTGAAAAGTTTTGTTATGGATAAAAACGGTATAAAGGATCTATCATATACTTCCAATTTGGAAAATTTTATATATTTTCTATTTTTTATTTTCCTTAATATTATTTTATGTTGTTAAAGTTTTATGTCTATACATGAGAAATTTATAATTGTATTTTTCTAAAGTATTTATAAAGGTCTTTAGATATTTTTAGGGAACTTAAGATTATGTATAGACCATTGATAAATCTCATAAACTTCAAGAAATTGATTATTTTGACTCTGATTTTAGAAGGTTCCTTGAAGACCAGAAATCTAAATTCAACATTATTTTTTTTATTGTAGTATGGACTATTATTTTGTAAGTGTGTCAAATGGACACTAATATTCACTTATACTATGTAATAAAAATGTGTCATTTTTTTGAAAACATGAGGGAAACATGTGATATATTGAGAAAATATTGCTTCTATTAAATTATCTAAAAAATAAGAGGGTTGATTAATGTTCGAAGTATTTTTAATATAAAATAATTTGATGTTAGATAGATAAAGTTCCAGAATCTTATACTTTAATTGAGAATATTTATATAAAAAAAGTTGTCTAACCCAATATATAAAAATATAAACATTTAGTTATATCAGAGTCATGTTATCCATATGGGTTTAGTTAAGTTCATTTGATGTTTTGGATTTTTGGGAGTTTGAAACACTCTATAAATGTATTTTTAAATTCAGAGATATTTTATTAATGATGTTTTTTGGAAGTTTCTATACCATTAAATATATTTTTTTATTCTTGTATTTTTTTTAAATACATACCATGTTTAATTTAATTGTTTAATTATGTATATGTTTTGGTTGTATGATTATTAACATTTGAAAAAATAGTCTCCTTATATGATATTAGTTCTACAGTTTTAATTTGATATAAATTATTCTATAATGTGATTTATTTTAAATGAAACACTTGTTAAAATTTTATCAATTAATTCATTAATGCAATCCAAATGGGAGAATGTTAAAAATAAATTTTGTGTTCGAATTAATTAATTTATTTGATAACATTAATTTAATGTATCAATTGAATTAATTAAGTTTTTCACATAAATGAATTAATGTATTGATTCTTTGACATCTAAATAATTATAGAATAATACATTAATTCTTATTATTCTATAAATTTATAGGTACTTAATATTGGAACATAGTTGAATGTTACATAATATATACATTCATTAAATTATCCAATAAAAGGTTCTTATTCTAATCTAATATTGTCTATTCTGAAAAATACATTTTTTAGCATAAAGTGAAATTGGAAAAAATGAATTTTTGAAAAGTATAAAAATTCATGATATATATAAATATAAATTTTTATTACATTTTTATATTACCCTAATTTATACTCACATATCCCCTTAGGATCTCTACATAAGACCTATACATTAGATAATCGCTGGTTACAATTTTGGGTAGCGGTTCAGCAGATATTGACAATCTATATGATCTTGAACTTCTTCCATATATGGGTTTTCTCAAATTATAATGAGTCATTTTCAACTTGGGAATGGTAATGAGAAAACACTATAAAAGCTACCAACCATTAGAGTTTGAAAAAATGAGCTTCATAAAAAAGTATTCCACTTCTGGATGCCATTTCTTCTTACTTTATTTATGGATTTTTTGAAATGGTTACTTAAATTTATACCAGGTAATGTAATGTATATGTTTTAAGGGTCATATTTAATATTGAAAATATATCATGGTTTATAATTTTCGTTTGGTTTTTTATGTGAAACACAATGTTGAAAAAATATTTATTTAAATATAATATATTGTGTAATATTGGGTTTTTATATCCCCCCTTAAATAAATTACATCCTGAAAATTTTAATTATTAATTTCTAACAAATTTATCTAAGGGTATTTATAAGGTGAATAAATATTTAATTTTATAATGAGTTATAAATCATGTCTATTTAGTTATAATAAGCACAATCCCAATATTTTTTTCTTCTTAACCATTTGAGTTAAATACATAACATGTTTTTGTTTTAATAACTATTTTATTTTTATTTTTTTTTAAATTTAAAACTATAATGAAAAATTATAATAAATTTATTTAAGGAATGAAATTTGATTCCCTAGATTAATAATACCTAAACTACACACACCTATCTTTCATCCCCCATGGTTCCTCAACTTGGAAGTGTTAGTGGAATTTTGTGGTTGAATAATTAAGTTAATGAAGGATGATCCTAATCCTTATAAGGATCATTAAGATCCATCTTTAGTCACCTCCCTCCCATTTTGAAGAATTCATATCCACTACACCATTATGAACCATCTCTATATAATCCTTCATACTCGTTTCCAGCTTTAATAGATACCCACCCATCCCTTTTCCCACTTGTTTCACTAGTCCCTTCACTGCCTGCTCCATAAAAACCCCTTTGCTAAAGGTTTGTGGGGGGATGGATTCCTCACCAAATCCACTCAGTGTGATTTTTTATGTGTCAAAAAAGGTCCCTCCAAGAACCAAATTTTTTCCTAAACTCACTATATTAGATTATGTTCTCTATGGAATTAAACTTGATTCTCAAATTGTTCCCAACCTAAATGTCACCAGGTGGTCCCCTTTTTCACTTGACCACCCTATCTTGCGGTGCTAGTGGTAGTATCAAGGTATTTTATTCTACTTCCACCACTGGAATTATAAAAACCCGACCTTAAACAATGAATAATCTTGAATTTAGTTAACAATTCACATTAGGGATATTTTCAGGTTTAGAGTTTTAGATAATTAGGGAATAACTATTGCATTACATCTTAAATAATACAAAGTAGACACTTCTAATCATTATAATTTTTTTTTTCAAAAAATAAAACTCTTGAAAAAAAGAGTCATGTTTAGTTCCATATTTTAGACAACATTCCTTTTCTATGATCCCATCCTTGAACCTATTCATATTTAAGTCATGTGAAAAACATTTAAAAAAACTTTGGATGGGCATAAAAAGATTAGTAAGGATTGTAAAATAAAGAAAGAAAACATTAGTGAATCAATACATAAAATTCAATGAAATCATACTTTTCAATATTTAATATACTACACTAGATCATAATATTTATGAATAACAAATTGAAATCATAAATCCTAAATGTAACCTATTTCATCCATAACATACTTACATTGTAGATTTCATAGTTACGTAGGGAGTTAAATTTGGAATTCCCATCATGATATAACATTTATGTTTACCTCCGTCACGTTACCCAATGCATTGGAGAGCTATCTCGGGCTCACCCAAGGCTTATCATAGAACCACCCGTATACGTAAACAATTCCCAAGAACCATGACATATTCATAACACATAAAACAAACATAAAGGAAAGATAAAATTTTCCCATTTCAATCTCAAAATATCATTTAAATAAATTGACATAAATAATCCATTATCAAAACCATTTTCAATCCCAAAATACGTAAAAGTGTATATGGTATTTATTTTCCATTTAAAAATATTATGGCTTGTTAAGGAAGCTAAAAATCAAATAACGCTCGCAGCGGCGGAAAGGTCATTGTCACCGCGTACATTAAGAAAAAGAAACATTAAATTTTTATTTTAGTACAATGATATGTATAAAAAGTATTCCCTTTTAATGAATTTAAAATTCAATGGGGTTTATAGACTATATAAAATAAAGTCGTGTATAAATCAAAATATTCCACAATGAAAGGTGATTGAGACAAAGTCCCTTATCTCATGTCCAACTTGACTCATTCATTCTTTAATCTCCTGAATAATAATCTAAAGTTAATTTATACTTGATTAAAAACCTTTTTCAAGTTTATTATTCCTTTTATATTACTTATTACCACGTTATAAACATTACGTAATCATTTAAGTTAATAACGGCTGTTTTGTCAATATTTGGTACTTGAGTCAAAAATGAACTTCCCATAATTAAAAGTTGTCCATGTAGTTAAAATACCATTATCTCCAGAATGATATTCATGATTTAGGTATCATATATATCATATATATTCAGTATATATATGTATTTATAATAGTATATAACATTTGGAGATAAGAAATGAAATGCACCGTTCATGGAGACGGTAAGCCGTACGTACGCATGAACGCTACTTACATTTCTATTTCATATTTAATGGAATGAAAAATTAATTATACATAAGTGTATTATAATTCCATTATAATATCATATATAATTTCAGTAACTCCATTCTTTACATGTTCCACATATGACATGAACAAGTCATATCACTTTGAGGGGGCGGTAGTCCGCATTTCCTCAAATGAAATCATCGTATTTAACTATTATGGAAACCATAACAGTATGATATAAATGAAAAATAAAAAAGCATAGAGACAGTATAAAAATAATATATATCACATATAAATATAGTTCCATCATAATGGCCACCATAAGATATGGTAGGATAAGATTGAACAATCATCGTTTCGTGAGGCAGTAGTTCGCCGTCCATAGAAACATTATTTTTCTATACCCATTAGATGGAGGTGTGTGTAAGTGTAGTTAGAATAATTATCATAACAAAAGCCTAGTATATTGAGGATACTTGGATTTTTATGTAAATAAAGAATAAGAATAGCATAGGGAGTGAATAAGTAAAATAAAAGAAGATAACTTGAGGGAAGACGTTACCTTTAAATCGGGTAACTCCCTTTGGTTTGAACCAAAAGACTTTCTCGAAGTGCTTTATGCCTACGGTAAGGCTTCTAGAAGGAATATAGGGATCTTGAGATCTTATTTGTATAGAGTTAGGATGATCCAAGGGGGATTGAGAGGTGTGAGTAAGGGTTAGAGGTGATGATTTTTTATAAGGGGGAGGAGGGGATCTTTAGAAAAGTTTGAAAATATTATTTTATTATATAATTATTTTCGGTTTTTAAAGGTCCAAAACTTATTTTATTCAAAGATAAGGTGTATATAAGTTGAAATAAAATCATCCAATAATAATTGGATAGGTTTTGAATATTTTCTAATACTTATATTTTTTATTTTTACCCTTTGTTAACTTATTTAACTTTTACCATTTTCTCTGATATATTTATACTATATGGTTAATATATTTACTATAAAATACCAAGAGACCAAAAATGGATCATTAATGATATTTTTAATATTATATATTTCATTTTTCTGAATCATAGTTTTTTAGTACTGTTTTATCATTTAATAAAATATTGATTGATTTAAAAACTCTTTTATGTCAATTTTAATACTATTCATATCACGACTTTTAAAAAAATACAAAACAACTTTATTATTTCAAAAAACCTTAATTAATTAAAATATAACAAGGAATAATAATCTATAAAATTAGTGGATGTCATAAAAAGGTTCAAAATAAATTTATTTTAATATTTATAATATCATTTATATGAATCCTTTATTAATAAAGCAGTTACAACATCACCATTGTGTCATAATTAAATTTGTTTATTTATGTCTAAAAATTAAAAATAAAATACCATGATTTAGGAAATAATTTTATATTTCCAAATAATATTTATAGTTAGATAGATAACTTATATAACCCCATATAAGTTTTTTTAGTAAAACGATTCATGTTTATGTTATTTTTGTCCTTACTTTAAATTAATTAATATAAAGTGTCATTATCACTCCCAAGTGGCTCCATGAGGTCCCAAAATCGACCCAAAGATGCCCATGGTCTGAAATGTATCATCCAATAGGGTTATTATAACTATAAGGGTAATTTAATATTATTATAATATTATTTTTCACCCTTATTTACCGGATTTACCCTTTAACCATGATAAATAAAATATTTACTGAAGTAAATATTCATAATGTCTAAAAATAAAAGTTACATATTTATAAAATTTGGACATCCTGATTACAAATATGGAATCAATTTTTCAAAATTCAAAACATAGAAGGGGTATAAATTAATTTAAAATTAATTCCTGTTGTCAAAAAAAGCATATTTTTAAGAAATAATAACTATCAAGATATTTACCTTTATTTATGTCCAAATTAAGAGTGAAATTACTTCCAATGACCAACATTAGATTAAATAGTAAAAATATAATCCAATTACACTTTAAAACCAATTAAAATAACAATCTAAATTTATAAATAAATTATATTAAAAGGCAGTTTTGAATTAAAATGCAGTATTTTTCACTCTTCATTAAAAAATAAACATTATAAAAAAATACAAAAATTTCATCCAAAGTAAATTTTGATGTCCCTATTCTAAGAAAAAATATTATTTTTTCAAATATAACATATAAAAGTGACAAAAACTAGATTTAAAAAGGGTTCTCCATCAAAAGGTGGTAAATCGACCTTTTAAAGAATATTAGAGTGTTTATGATTAAAATTGGATTCATTAACATTTTAAGCTTCTAACTTTTATTAGATAAATGTAAAATAATTTTAACAAAAATATATAATCATATTGTAGTTATTTCTATTCATTCCCACCAACATAATGGCTATGAGTTGACTACCATTTAAAACAATAATATTATTATATTATTTTTTGGTATAACTCAACGTTGTGTGCAATATAAGATTTCAAAGAAACTAATTGTTGCGTTTCAAGTATGACATCGAACATAGAATCCCATTTAAAGTAAAATTAATATTTAATTCATAAATATTAATAAATTTGAAAATGACATATTATTTATTTACCTGGGATGTTACATACTTCCCCGCCTTTTGGAAATTGCATCCTCACAATTTTATTAACTTATCAAATAAATGAGGGTATTTATACCTCATAGAATTCTCAGATTCCCATATTGCCTCTTCAGCCATATGGTTTTTCCAAAAAACCTTTACCTGATGAATTAGCTTATTCTGCAACACTTTCTCTCTTCAGTCAAGAATCTAGACTGGTTGTTCCTCATTAGAAAGATTATCTTCCAACTGAACTACCTCGGGACTCAAAGCATGAGATGAATCTGGCATATACTTTATCAACATTGAAACATTAAAAATATTATGTACCTAGGATAACTTGGATGTAAAGCAACTCTATACGCAATTGAAACAAATTTCTCTAGAATTTCATAGGGTCCAAAGAACCTCATACTCTGCTTTCCCTTGTTTCCAAAACACATCACACTTTTCCATGGAGAAACTTTGAGAAAGACATGATCACCTACCTCAAATTAAATATCCTTCCTACGGTTATCCGCATAACTTTTCTGCTTGCTCTGAGTTGTTCTCATGTGCTTCTGAATCAATTGAAAATTTTTCTACCATCTCTTCTACCAATTCTGGTCCCATCAGTTTCCTTTCACTGACGTCATGCTAAAAAAATTGGAGTTCGACATCTATTTACATACAATGCCTCAAATGGTGACATCTCTACACTAGAATGAAAACTTTTATTATAAGAAAATTCAACCAAAGAAAGGTGTTGGTCCCAACTTCCCTGGTAATCCATTGATCAAGCACGTAGAATATCTTCCAATTTTTGAATTGTTTATTCCGATTTCCCATCTGATTGAGAATGAAAATCTGTACTAAAATTTAATTCAGTACTCAATGAATTCTAAAGGCTTTTCCAAAAGTTATAAGTAAACTTGGGATCAGGATCAGATATAATGAAGAGGGGAACTCCATGCAACCTAAGTATCAATTTAACATTCTACCGAGAAATTTGATCTAGAGACAAAGTATATCAAATTGGAAGGAAATGAGCATATTTAGTCAATTGATGAACAATAACCTAGATTGAATTGTTACCTCGAGATGTTTTCAGTAATTTCACAATGAAGTCCATGGATATATTTTCCAATTCCCACTTTGGAACTGGTAAAGGATGATGCATCCCTTTCGGTAACTGCCGCTCTACTTTAACCTTTTGACAAGTCAAACACTTCATAATAAAGTCAATAATATCTATCTTCATTCCATCCCACTAGTAATACTCCCGAAGACCTCTTTACATCTTAGTAATACCAGGATGAACTAAAAACAAAGAACTATGAGCTTCACATAATAAATCTTTCCTCAACTTTGATTCACAGGGAAAACATAATCTCTTCCAAAACCTCAAAACACAATCATTATTAATGTTAAATTAAGTTAACTTACCCTTCAGAACCAACTCTAACCTTTTCTGCAACTCAAAATCTTCCTTCTATGCTTGCTTAATTCTGTCTGATTGAGATGATTTCACTGACACCTAACACAAAATAGACGAATTTCTTACACCAACAACTTCAATTCCAAATTTTATCTAATAATTAATCAAAGGATCTTATTCTAAACGTAAAATGGTTAATTTATCATTAATCTTTCCACTCAAATCATTAACCACTTTATTTGCCTTTCCCAGATGGTAATAGATCGTGCAATTATAATCCTTGATTAATTGCAGCCATCTCTTTTGTCTCATGTTCAATTTTTTCTGAGTATATATATACTTAAAACTTTTGTGTTCAGTATATATTTCACATTTTACTCCATAAAGATGATGCCTTAAAATTTTTAATGTAAAAACAACAGTATCAAATTCCAAATCATGTGTAGGGTAATTTAACTCATGAGGTTTTAACTGACGTGAAGCACAAGTAATTACCTGATCATTTTTCATTAGGAAACAACCAAGTCCTATCAATGATGCACTAGTGTAGATAAACAATTCACCATTTCTGGAAAGTAGTGCCAAAACTGGAGCATTCACCAATATTCTTTTCAATTCATGAAAACAATCATCACATTCTTTTGTCCAAATGAACTTAACACCTTCTTGAGTTAACCTAGTCATTAGGCTAGATAATTGTGAAAAAATTTCAACAAATCTTTGGAAATAACCTTATAAACCAAGAAAACTACGGATATTTGTGATATTGGTAGGTCTTGTCCATTCTTCAAAAACTTTTGTTTTAGCAAGATCAAGAGTTATACCATTTTTTGAAACAATGTGACCAAGGAAAGAATTTTTTTTAACCAAAAATCACACTTTCTGAATTTCCCATACAGTTTATTTTCTTTTAAGGTTTGTAAGGCAACCATTAAATGACTTTCGTGTTCCTATTTACTTTTGGAATAAACCAAAATATCACCAATGAACACAACCACAAAATTATCTAGGAACTCACAGAAAATTCTATTCATATGAACCATGAATATAGCAGGTGCATTGGTTAACCCAAAAGGCATAACTAAAAATTCATAATGTCTAAATCTAGTAAAAAACACGGTCTTAAGAATGTCTCCTTCCTTTACTTTCAACTGATGGTACCATGAACTCAAGCCAATCTTCGAAAAATACTGAGATCCCTGGATTTAATCAAACAAATCATCGATATGAGAAAAAGTATACTTGTTATTAACAGTGATGTTATTCAATTATCTATAATCAATTCAAAGTCTCATTGAACCATCTTTCTTTTTAACAAACATGATAGGAGCACCCAATGGTGATGTTCTAGGTCGAATGAAACCATACTCTAATAAATCCTAAAATTTCTTCTTTAACTCTAAAAGTTCAATTTGATACATTCGATCAGGGGGTATTGAAATTGGATTAGAATCAGGAACTAAGTCAATAGTAAATTCAACTTCCCGATTAGGTATTATAGCAGGAAACTCATCAGGAAAAACATCAAGATACTCATTTACCACTAGAACATCATTAATCTTAATAGTTCATTTGTTTTCAACAATATGTGAAAGGTAGTATTAATTTCTATATTTTAATAGTTTCTCATCTTCCTGATATGTTATCAAAAGTAAGGGTTCATTCTTGTACACAAACTGAAATTATTTCTGAAAAGAAACATCTTTAGCTCTATACTCAATCTTAGCACAGTAAACGGAAATCCAATCCATACCCAAAATAACATCAAACTTTACTAGAGGGAAAAAAAATAAGGTTTGTAGGTAGATTATATCCGCACACAAATGTATAAAGGTTCTTATAATTTCATTTCGTCTCAACATTTCCTCTTGGTGTTTTTACCATAAGTTCAGGATTCATATCTTGAGATGGAATTCCAAATTTACTAGAAAACTTATCATAAATGAATGAGTGTGTAGACCCCGAATCGAACAACACATTGGCATAATCTTAATAAACAAACAGTGTACCTGATACTACTTCATTTGATGTCCCAACATTTTCTAAAGTAGTTGCAAAGGATTTAACCACCCCTTTCTGCTTGTAGTCTGGCTGCTTTCCCTCAGTTTATTTCTTCATTGGACACTCATTTTCCTAATAACCCATTTCATTTCACTTAAAACATCATACCGTTGGCTATAAATTAGATTTTTTTTACCATTACCTTGATCTTTTTCAGTGAAATTACGAGCCTTATGTCCCATTTTACCACATCTGTAGAACTTACCAGAATTCAAAATACATTCCCCATTGTGCTTTTTACCAAAATTTTCCCAAAATGTAAACTTAAGTTTCTTACCATCAAACTTTTTTGAAGAGTTCTTCCCTTTTTTCTTCCACCTCGACCTCTAATTATTTTTTTTCAAAGAACACCTGATCATCAGCAAAATCCATTTCCACATTCTATGCACATCGAAAAAGTTTTTAATTAATTTTGAAATCATGAGAAGCTAAAGACCTTCGATACTTTGGATTTAATCCTAAGTAAAAATGTTTGATTTTACTATCAAGATATCATATGAAATTTGGAGCATACCTTGCTAGTTGAGTGAATTTTTATTTATAAGTAGCCACTGAGTCATCTTACTGCCCCAATTACAAGAATTGTTTTTCCATCCTAAGATGAAACACCTTAAAAAAATACTTCTCAAGAAACATACCTTTTAATTCATCATAATCAAGAGCATCAATCTCCTCACTATCCCTGATATTTTCCTCATCAACCACCACTGATCGTCTTCACCTTCAAAATGGTAAACCACAAGACTAACCTTTTGATGTTCTGAACACCCCATGACATCAAAAATCTTCTCCAGTGATTTAATATACCCTTATGTTAGCATAAGGTCAGATGATACTCTAAATTATGGGGAATTTTGCCCCATGAAATGCTCCACTACTAACATATTTCTCCGTGGTTGATCTGGATGATCTCGTTCATGGATACCACTACCATTTATAGCCTGAGTCTACTGTGACATCACTTCAACAAACTGTTCAGTTCTGATTATGACCATCTCAGGTTGCTGATTTGGAAGGTTATCTTCCTCCTCATTTCATCACATTATAGTTGCTCTATTTCTTCTATGGAAAACTGTTCTGAACACAGAAATATCTTAGGTGAAGAAACATGGTAATACATAAATGCTCTATCTTTTTAATATTAACATAAATTAATTTATGGATATTAATTTAACAATACCATAATTCCTAAAATTGTCTAAACCAACCTCTTATACCAACTATAAGAACTTGGCCTTAAATAATACATAATATTGATTTAAGTTAATAATTCACATTGGGGATATTTTTAGGTTTAGTGTTTTATAGAATTAGGCCATAACTATTACATTACATCTCAAATATTACAAAGTATACACTTCTACTCATTATCTATTTTTTTCATAAAATAAAAAATCTTGAAAAAGAGAGTCATGTATAGTTCCATATTTTAGATTGAATGACCTTTCCATGATCCCATCCTTGACCTTATTCATATTTAATTCCTGTGAAAAAAATTTCAAAAAAACTTGGGATGAGCATAAAAAGCTCAGTAAGGATTATAAAATAAATAAAGAAAACATTAGTCCATCAATACATACAAGTCAACGAAATCATACTTTTCAATCTTTAACAAAACACACTAGATCATAAGATTTATGAATAACAAATGGAAATCATAAATCATAACGGTAACTTGTGGCATCCATAACATAATTATGTAGTATCTTTCACAGCTACATAGGGAGTTACATTTGGAATAACCATCACATTATATTCCCTAAATCTATTTGGAGAAACTTTTACCTTTACCTCCATCATGTTACCCAATTATTTTGAGAGATATATCTAGATCAACCTCCCCATGTTTATCACAGAACCACCTATATACGTAAACAATTCCCAAGAACCATAACATATTCATAACACATAAAACAAACATAAAGGAAAGATAACATTTCCACATTTCAATCACAAAATATCATTTAAATATATTTACATAACCGATCCATTATCAAAACCATTTTCAATACCAAACTATGTAAAAGAGTATATGGTATATATTTTTCATTTAAAAACATTATGTCTTGTTAAGGAATCTAAAAATAAAATAAATCTCATGGCGGTGAAAAGGTCATTATCACCGTGTGAGTTAAAAAAAAGAAACATTCCCTTTTTCATTTAGAAAAACGCTACATAGAACGAAGATTCCCTTTAATGAAATGAAAATTCAATGGGGTTTAAACACCGTATAAAATAAAGTCGTGTATAAATCAAAATATTCCTCAATGAAAGGTGATTGAGATGAAGTCCCTTACCTCGTGTTCGAATTGACTCATTCGTTCTTTAATATCCTGAATAATAAACTAATGTTAATTTATAATTTCTTAATAAAATTTTTCAATTTTATTATTCCTTTTATATTACTTAATACCATGTTATAAACATCACATAATCATTTAAGTTAATAACCATCGTTTTGTTGATATTTGGTACTTGAGTCAAAAATGAACTTCCTATAATTAAAAGCTTTCTATGTGGTCAAAATTCCATTATCTTTTTAATGATATTCATGATTTAGATATCATATATATCATACATATCCAGTATATATATGTATTTTTAATAGTACATAACATTTTGAGATAAGAAATGTAATGCACCGTTCATGGAGACAGTAAGCCGTACGTACACATGAATGCTACTTTCATTTCTATTTCATATTTAATGGAATGAAAACTTAATGATACATAGTTATATTAAAATTATAGTATATTATCATATATAATTTCAGTAAATCCATCCTTTAAACAATCCATGTATGGCATGAATGAGTCATATCACTTTGAGGGGGCGGTAGTCCACACTTCCTCAAATTAAATTATCGTATTTACCCATTATGGAAACCATAAATTTATGCTATAAATGAAAAATATAGAAGCATAGAGACAATATAAATATAATATATGTCACATATAAATACGATTCCATAATAATGACCACCAGAAGAGGTGGTAGGAGAATATAGAACAATCATCGTTTTGTGAGGTAGTAGTTCACCGTCCACATAAACATTATGTTCTATACCTATTAGATTTAGGTGTGTGTAAGTGTAGTTTGAATACTTCTCATAAAAAAAACATATTATATTGAGGATACTGGTGTTATTATGTAAACAAAGGATAAGAAGATCATAGGGAGTAAATAAGTAAAATAAAAGAAGAGAACTTAAGAGAAGATGTTACCTTTAAATCACGTAACTCCCTTTGGTTTGAACCAATAGGATTTCTTTATAATCTTTTTGCCTAAGGTAAGGCTTCTAGGAGGAAAATAGGGATATGGAGAGATTATTTGGATAGAGTTTGGATGAGACAAAGTGGCTTGAGTGTTTTGAGTAAGGGTTAGAGGTGATAACTTTTTATAAGGGGTAGGAGGGTCTCTTTAGGAAAGTTTGAAAATATTATTTTATTATATAATTATTTTCGGTTTCTAAAGGTCAAAAACTTATTCAATTCAAAGATAAGGTGTATATAAGTCGAAATAAAATTATCCATTAAGAATTAGACAGGTTTTGGATATTTTATAATCCTTATATTGTTTATTTAACCCTTTGTTAACTTATTTAACTTTTACCATGTGCTCATATATATTTATACTATATGGTTAATATATTTACGATAAAATACCAATAGACCCAAAATAAATCATTAATGACATTTTTAACATCATATATATCATTTGGACGAATCTTGTATTTTTAGGACTATTTTATCATTTAATAAAATATAGATTGATTTAAAACTCTTTTATGTCAATTTTAATACTATTCATATCATGACTTTTAAAAAAATCCAAAATAACTTGATTATTTATAAAAAACATCATTAATTAAAATATAACAAGTCATCATAATCTATAAAATTATTGGATGGCATAAAAAGGTTCAAAATAAATTTATTTTAATATTTATAATATCATTTATTTGAATCCTTTATTAATGAAGAAATTATTGGATCACCATGGTGTCATAATTAAATTTGTTTATTTAATGTCTAAAAATTATAAATAAAATTTCATAACATAGGAAATCATTTTATCTTTACAAATAATATTTATAGTCGAAGATATAACTTATATAACTCTATATACAAATTTTTTAGTAAAAATATTTATGTTTATGTTATTTTTGTCCTTACTTTAAATTAATTAATATAAAGTGTCATTATCACTCCCAAGTGGCTCCATGGGATCCCAAAATTGACCCAAGGATGCCCATGGTCGGAAATGTATTAGGTAATATGGTTAGGAAAAGTGTAAGGGTATTTTAATATTATTATAATATTATTTTCACCCTTATTTACTAGATTCACCCTTTAACCCGGGTAAATAAAATATTTACTAAAATAAATATTCATAATGTCTAAAAATAAAAGTTACCTATTTACACAATTTGGACCCTTGATTCAAAATATGGAATCCATTTTTCTAAATTGAAAATACAGAAGTGGCAGAAATTAATTTAAAATTAATTCCTGTTGTCAAAACAAAAAGAATGTTTTTAAGAAATAATAACTATCAAAAGATTTACCTTTGGTTATGTCCAAATTACAAGTGAAATTAATTAGAATGACCAAAATTGGATTAAATGGTAAAAATATAATCTAATTAAATTTTAAAACCAATTAAAAGAACAATATTACTCTATAATTAAATTATATTAAACGACAGTTTTGAATTAAAATGCAGTATTTTTTACTATTCATTTAAAAATGAACACTATCAGAAAAATACCAAAATTTCATCCAAAGTAAAATTTGATGTCCCAGTTCTAAAGAATAATATTATTTAGTCAAATATAACCTATAAAAGTGGCAAAAACTAGATTTAAAAAGGGTTCTCCATCAAAAGGGGTTAAATCGACCTTTTAAAGAATATTAGAGTGTTTATGCTTAAAATTGGATTCATTCACATTTTAAGCGCCTAACTTTTATTGGATAAATGAAAAAACGTTTTAAATTTTTTTATAATCATATTTTAGTTAGTTTTGTTCATTCCCACCAATACAACGACTATGAGTTAACTACCATTTAAAATAATAATATTATTATATTATTTTTCGGTATAACTCAATGTTTTGTGCAACGTAAGATTTCAAAGAAACCCGTTGTTGCGTGTCAGGTACGCCATCGAAAATATAATCCCCTTTAAAGTAAAATTAATATTTAATTCAAAAATATTAATAAATATGAAAATGTTATATTATTTATTTACCTGGGATGTTACAAGAATATTGATTTCAACTTCTCTGGAAACATCGATGCCTACACACAATAATGATGTATTGATGGATGATGAATAAGTTAATTTGTTTATATAATTATTCATTTAAGTGACATTAAAATATCATTGTGGTGGATTCTGGTTTTGTTTCCACCCCCATTAATTTTCAATAGTGAGGATGTTGTGGGTAATGTGACCTTGATAAGTGAATATAGGTTTATGTTGAAATAGTTAGTCCATTACATCAAATACATCTAAAGGACCCATAATAATATTTATATTCTCATAAACATAAATTTAAAATACCAACCATCATATAACTACATATTTTATTTGATAAACAAACATCAAGTTGGTTTACATAGAAAATAATCTTGGAAAAGAGTTTCAATAATAAAAATTCCATATTCACAGTTCTATGGTGGAAGATTTTTTTATCACAATCCACCTTAGTATTAGTAATTAAACATGATCTGACTTATTATATTGGTTGTGAAAGTTATTCATTCCTATCATTATTTTCAACCATGAATTTACAACATCGAATTTGGTAATTTCTAAGATTTCCTTACTTAAGAAATTAAATAATTATTGTTTTTTGACACACATTTTCCACTCCCATCATTCTAACAAAAATCCTCATTTTCATGTGGATTTTGATACTTGATGACCCCCTATTCCATAAGTAAATCATCTTTGAGTACCCTTAAGGAAACTATTGTAATGATTCTTTCCACATTTTTTACATATAATAAATTGAACATATTTTACTTCACCATTTTCGTCACTTGATCTTTCATGAGACTTTAACCTTCTCTAATTTGTCATCATTATGTCTTCAACTATGTTTATATTTTTAATAATATTTATTGAGAGATAATTTTACATAATCATAAGGTTTTTTATTCTAGCTTCCATTCTGATAGGTTGTTCATTGAGGTGATATATTTATTTTCCCTTGTACCCATAGTTTTTTCTAGTTATAGTCATTTATAGAACAAAAAGGTTTGACATGAGTGATGGTGTAGTAATAATACAAGGAAATAATAATAAAAGGAATTCATCCTTTAAACATATTTATCTTTTATGTTATCTCATTGGCCTATAGTTCCTTTGGTTTGACCAATATAAACTATAGTTTGATCAGGGTTACTTTAATTTGAGTTATCTTACTTTTATCAACCAAATCCTTGAAATTAACTAGGAAATAAATCATTTATAGTGGTTTATAATGATCACATGATCAACTGAAGAATATACCTTGGGAGTTTTAAACTAGATGTGCAGTTATTCCACTTTCTGATTCACCAGGTGATGATTGAGTTAATACCCATCACACCCTTTTTTAGATATATTACACATAGGTATATCTGTACCCAATCCAACATCCACTTATAGTATCCATATAGGAATTTATTGTAAGGGAAAACCATCTAATCAATGCTTTACCAATATTTCAGGATATAATCATATACTCAGACCCATATCCAGGGTTTTCAATAAGGTTCTATAACCCTAACACAAAAGTTAACTAAACTAATTTCCAAAAATAAATAAAAACTTCTTTGATACCAACTAAAGTAACCCATGATAAAACATGAATTAAATAATATATAAATATGATGAATTAAACTGTATATCTTACAAATAGTTGGACAACTAAAGAACTAATTTTTTTGTGCCTTAGAGATTAGCTAGATAAAAAATCATTTTTATAACACTCATAAAAATTTATTCATCATCATGATCTTGTTGGCACGTTTTTTGACATATCACATAATGCAATCATCTTTAAATCATGGGGAATGGAAACATAAGAAAATAAGTGATCTCAAATGATCAGTAAGGAAGAAATGTATTGTAAAAAGAAAGATAACATGATGAAGACATATATATCATAAAAAAATTTCAAAAGACATTACATTGTACTTATAAAACATGTTATAGTTACATAAGATCATAATAATATCATTAAGGAAGCATAAAAGATATTGCATGGCTATAAAAACACATCTCAATAATAATAAAATAGGTTTTCAGAAAATAAAAGTATAAAATACTTTAAAAATAAAGCATAATCCTAGAAACATGTAATTTCATGGAAATGAAATGCATTATGAAAATTTGGCATAACTTGATAAAAAACTTGTAAATGTGGTACGACCATAATAATAGAAAAATTGATGTGATAAATCCCATTATTCCCATGTTTATGTGAATAAACTAATTATTCACACATCTAAAAATTTGAGCAAACCCGTCATGCCCATGACTTTGTGAAAAAATCCATTATATCCATTCCTGAATATCTCATGAGATATAAGCATAAACCAATTCCTTGGGGGGTGATATATGACCCCACACATCATCATCAATAAATATCCATGACACTTAAATCCAATCATCATTATATAATAAATAAACCATGGAAAAGGAATGAGTTTCTTAAACATCCAAATGTAAATCATTCACTTTTATAAATAACCCAATTTCAATAAAAATATGTGTAGAGAAAATATTACATGGGAATGGAGTCATATCAAAAACTCTTTTCCCTGAAAATAAAGAGAGAACATCATTCAAAATGGAAGGTCTTGGAAAGGAAAAATTCACTAAGAAATTATATATGTCAAAAAAATTATTCTCATTAAATGAGACCCATACCTTAAACCTTGATTTCCACGGAAGTTGTTTAATCTCATGCATCATAAACAAAAAAAATCTTAATTACCTATTTTATAACCTTATTCATACAGATTTCCATTTATGATTTCCATTAATAGAAATTCTATTAATTTATTAGATTATTGAAAAATATTTCCACCATCGAGTGTTAATAATCATGACTATTTTTAAATAGGTTTGTGAAAAACGTATAATTTTATAATTCCATTTTAAGATAGTTGTTGTCTCATTTCGTGTAGACAAATATGATTAAGAACAAGTTTCAGGTTATTTACCGATATTAATGGATTATCTCATAATCATTATTATCTAAAAAGATCCATATTAATGATATATATAAATTATATATATAATATAAACCCATAAAATATAGAATAAAATCATCCATCTTTGTAAGTGAAGTAAAACGAAACACATTTATTCATGGAGGTGGTATTCCGCAAAACATACGATCCATGTTTTATATTTTCTTAATGAAAAAGGGGAGGGTGGTTAATGATTCTACCATCATTATAATAACATAAAAATATAATTATTATAATTATTTTATCTTTTTGAGATGGTTAAATGATATTTTAGGAAGAATAAGAGCACATAAAGAAATATAAAAGAAAGAAAGAGAGGTTTGGAGCTTATACCTCACTTCCTATATTATCACCTTTGCAAAGGGAATTAAACCTTTTAAGGGGGTATTTTTTAGAAGAAAAGAACCTTATTAATGTGCATAAGAGTATGGAAAATAATTTTGGGTAGATTTTAGGCTGAACATAATGTGTTTTTGTGTGAGGATAAGTGAGGAGGGAAGTGACCCTTTTATAAGTGAAGCATAGTGTCATTTTTGTAAATACCTAAACATTTTCAATAATGGGAAGTAACTATCAATGAAAGTGGATCCAAAATTGAGAAATAAAGGATTTTATTAGGGATAAGTTCTAGAAACACCTCCCCCATTCAGTTAAAAATATTTTTTGAAAATTAATAGGCCCTTTAACTATAAGTTTACCCATTTTTACTTGTTCAGTTTTCTCTATGATAACTCATTTTTATTTGGGTAATTTATCCTTTATAACCAAAAATAAAATTTTCCTTATTGTATAAATTATATAAAATGGATAAAAATATGAAATCCATTTTTGGATTAAATTTTTAAAAGTTATAAAAATTAATTTTAAAATACCAAATATATAATATATTATAAACAATATTTTTGAAAAACATAACTTAAATTATAAAATGTAAAATATGGGTTTATAATTTAAAACAATTATTTTTAAATTATAAGTTCACTTGTAAAATACATATTTGTTCTTATAAAAATGTTTTATAAATTTAAAATTCAAACTTATATACTAATAATGTCCAAAAGTCATTTTATTTTTAAAAATGATATTTTTCACTATTCACTTAAAAATAAAGCTTCTTAGGAAAATCTCAAAAATTTATATTAAGATAATATGGACATGATAAATCCGAAAATTATCTTAATTTTTCTAAATTAAAATCCAAAAAATTGTGAATTTTTACTTTTAATTAAAATCATAAAATATAGAAAAAACTATTTTGTATAAAAAAATAATTTTTATATATTAACTATTTTTTTACTATAAATTACTAATTAATATAATGTTAATATATATTAATAGTATTTAATAAAATAAACTTATTTTTTGAAATAAAATTCAAATTTCTACAAAATACATTTTTAGCATGAAGTTAATTTAGAAAAAATGACTTTTCAAAAAGTATGAAACTTCATGATATATATATAAATATAAATACTTTATTTCATTTTGATATAATAGTTATTTTTTTATTTAAATAACACCTTATTATCTTCACATTTTACATAATCATCAGATAATCCCTGTTTGTTGTTTTGGGTGGTGGTTCAGCTAGAATGGATCTTGTGGCAATCTTAGCGAGCTTAAAATTCTCCCACATATGGTTTTACTCATACTATAATTGCTAAATTTTGGATTAGGCTTGGTCAAGGGTAAAACCTAATAGAACTTAATCCCATATGAGTTTATTCAAATGGGATTCATAACAATTAATTCTAATTCTGAATTCCATTTCTTCTTCCTCTCTTTATTGATTTTGTGACATGGTTACTTTAATTTATATTTGTTAATTTAATCGCTAAGTGTTAATTATAATATTTAATATTCAAAATAAATCAAGGTCTTTAATTTATTTTTGTTTTTAATGTGAAGAAAAATATTATAAAAATATTTATTTAATTATAATATATAGTGAAATGTTGGGTTCTTACACATATGCTTTATTTAGCTACCAAAACCGATCATCTATTGTACATTACAAAGTCTACACAACAACATCTTCTTCAGCCTGTGTGAAAATACCTATATCTATACATGAACCTATCACTTCCACTCTAATAGATTCACACTATGGGACACCTTTTTCATAGGTCAATGCATAACCACAACTGCCGCACCCCACGACATAGTGTAATATCTCATATCTACACATAGTGCTATATTGATAATCCTTAGGAAGGTCAGTAAGCTCAATTTCAAAATGATCCCATTGAATATAAATACCAAATTAATTAATTTTTTTTAACAATTTATATAAAATAAAAATACATTTTTACTAAATAATTTTCTTACCATAATGATGAAGACATCAAGATCACCTGCCTGATGAGTCCTTATTTATACCATTATTCGATCAGTGGGTCCACCTTGATGATGTGACTACAATATAGTTGAAAAAAAATTACCTATTTTTATTCATATAATACTATAATATTTTAAATATATGAATGATAAATTCACTATAAACTTATAATATATCTAATCTATGATATGTATTGAGTGCCAAGTCTGGAAGATAATGCATGAGCCAATAAAACCTGAAAATTATACACCATGAAAATGTTTTCTTGGTCATGGTGTGTTATAAATTTAACCTTGAAAATTATTTATGGTATTTTTATGTGTTCTCTATACCCATAAAATGACACATTATTTTTTATGAACATGTGTAGTTGAGAAAAAAAGTGTCCATGACAAAGGTTTTTCCACTTCAAACAGTTCTTAAAACATGTTGATTTCTTACTTTTAATACAACAAGGGTAGGATAATTATTATTGTTTACTCCAACCTAATAATTTAACATACAATAATAGGTCATTAATTATCTATAAAAAATGGTTAATAGTTTAAATATTTCATTATATACCAAATAAAAAATTATTAAACCATATTCCCAACTTTTTTACATCTCATAAATCAATATTTGTATATAATCATAGATTTTATCACCTGGTCCTCTTGGTTCATCAATTAGAGTGAAAAGTAAAAAAAAAAGGCCAATTCATGCATAACCACGGAGGAAGGTTTTATGGAAGAAAAAACATTGTATAAGTATTATGTGTCTCATTAACCATAGAACTAAATGGGTTAAAACCATATTTAACCAAACCTAGTTGAATACTAGGAATATATTGGGAAAAGTATGAGGGTCTTTGATCAAAATTATTTAATGATAATGAATATTCTAGGATATTTAAATTATAAAACTATTCCATTCTCTATAAATTCCACTTCACTAATTTATCAATTTTATATGAAATGGATAATCTATTCATCCATGGTTTCAGTGGGAAGTAACAAAATTGCTTAGCGATGATCTCTTTATCTCGATTCAACACCATTCAAAGAAGAATCAGATTTCATTGATTAATCTCATTATCATTACACCTAAATGTGTAATAAACAATACAAATAATGAGATAATTTTTTTTAATAATATATAGTTTTTGTGGCATGAATTAATGGTCTTATTTGTGAAACTAAGGGTTTAAATTTACTTGGGAGATTGATTATAAGACTTCAGAATTTTATCTCTATCAAAGAGAAAATTCTTCAACAATACTAATACCATATAAAAGGAGGTGTATATCCATTCATTAAAGGTCTTTAGGTCTATTCGTTCAATGATGAATGAAAATTTACTAAATTTATTTTATCAAATATATAATTTCGTATACACATCATAATAAATTTTAAATAATTTAAATGATTCTCTATTTGGATAATAAGGAGTATTACTTCTTCCAACATCATCACTCATGATGTTACTCTCTTTAGGTTGATACTGAAATATCATGTCATTGAGTATTACATTCATTTAATCAACTATTTTCAAATTAATATCCATTTAAATAATTTTTATCAGTGATAGGAAATATATTATTCCCCATGATGTGTCAATATCATATAGTTTTTCAAAAACTTGTATAGAAACAGATGTTATATAAAAATATATTATCTGAATAGATATATTTTTTACTTATTTTATATATGGAAAACTAATTAAATCACTCTGAAATACATTTATGAAATTGAAAGGACTAGTTTAGGATATTTCTAACACTGAGGGGGGGGGGATCAGTGTTGGGGACTTTTTTAAACATTTATCCATTTACCTCTTTGACCTATTAGGATATCGATTACATTATACTCTTTTTCCTATCACATGAAAGTATATAAAACTAGTAAGGAATGCACATGATGTTTCTATAAGGTTAACTTATCAATAAGAGTAACTAGTCATTGGCATGGTATGGAAATGATCCAACCACACAACCATTAGAAATTAATCCTTTATACATATTTACCACAATTAGGAAATACCCATCACTTTCAATGAACTATAGTCAATAGACAGGTCATTTTTTACATCACTTTTTTGGATTTTTATACACCCTTTAAAGACAATGGTATCCTTGTTGATAAGTTTATTTGTAACACTAGTAAAGTCTTCCACATTTTGAGACTAATTTTGGATGTTTCTATGATACATTGATCTTCCAATAACTTATTAATCAATTGGTTACTTGAAAAATAATAGGCAAGAGACCCTTCTTCTTCTTCATAACAAAACACTTAAATATTCACTTCTTATTATTCTATCAATCATAATAATATTGATGTTTTGTGAATTGATAAACACATAATTCTTCCTGAACTAAGTGATGACCAACTCATATCAACATAGGCACCAACAATTCTTATATCTCTAATTTTTTACATACTATAATATGAAATTGTGTATATGGATGTGTCTTTATATATTTCTTCTTTAATTAAAAATATACTTCACTAAAACTACTACTTTTTTTTCTTAAATCATAGAATTACTTTGTAATTTTTGAAACAATAAAGATCAACTCAGCTTAGAATCATCATAATTAATTCTTCTTCAATCAGAGGGATATATGAATATTTATATGGGAATAATTTTATGAATTCATTGATAAAAAATATTTAAAATTTATTATATTATCAATTTCCACTTAATGAAACTAAATATTTTGTAACCACTAGTCACATTTCAATGAAAATATCATATTATGTGTGTATTTTAATTATGCATGAAATTATCATCAAAAAATAAAATGAACATAAATCATTATCAATGCATGTTTTGATCCCGATTCATGAATGAATTATCATTCTTATTCCCTTTCATACACACTTCACTATTATTATTATTCTCTTTTTTATCTTCTCAAAAGTGAAACTGCACGAAACTGTCTTCTTTATGAAAATAAAAAAACCATATCACATCTATCAAATATTTCTCTAAATATTTTTTGGAATATTATTTTTTGGGTTATCTCTTGTACATTCATGTATTCATAATCATGTATGAGTTCCTTCATGATATATTCTATATTATCAATAAAACTTTTCATACAAGTGTAGGGTGTGAAAAAAAACCGACTTCTTGACACACACAAAGTCTACCTCAATTTTTTATTAATTCATGCACACTCACTTATGTATGGACAGATGTATGTATGTATCACTCACTTATTAGTGTACACAACCTTATTATAATCTTCAAACAAGATATAATAGATCTCCTTCATAAAATTAGGTAGTGAAAACCAAGGAGGAATAGAAAAAACTTCAGTGTCTATGTATTCTTCATGAAAAATAGTGTACATGAAACTGTCTCATAGTGAATCATATCATTCACATAAACTTATAAGATGCAAGTACAAATATAACACTCTTGAATGGATTCAAAAAACCATATTATTCATGAATATATTAAAGTGTTCTTTTAATAAGTTTAATAGTCCTAGAATCCACCTTCATGAATGTTAAATGATTTTCAGATCCACTCTACCCTTTGCATAATTAAATTTCATGGAGACACTATGTTTCATGAGATCTCATAAAAGACAAACAACAAAACACCTCCTGGTTGAGGGACCTCTTTTTTTATAGGAAAAAAGAACTACCCTACAATGAATCCTTCAATATTTAATTCCATATCAAACCTCCAAAAATAATTTCATACAAAGGCCTCCTTAACGAGCGAAACATATCATCATTTGAATTATTTAAAGTTGGTTATCTCAAATGATGTATGTCAAAAGACATGCATTATTTTATTCATGAACATGACTTATCATTTTTATAAATGAACCATCAAACCTACCACGATTCATCTATACATTATTATCTTCTTTCATAAGTAGAACATCCTTGAATAAATGTTTTCATATAAAGTTAAGCATGCATGCATATCAATCCATAAAAAAGATCAATCATACTGGTTTCAATCATCGGGCTTGATGCTTGATGCACATATTGATCATCGATGGTGGCTGATCATTGAAGGTATGTAGTTGAATATCCCTCACACCGGGAGGAAGAAGATAACTCTATTGATTCATGGTGGTCATTTGACCATCTGAGATTGGATGGATGCGATATATGTACAATTTTTTAGTTTCAAGAAAAGTAACCATGAGAATATATCCCAAATTGAACTCCCATAGTGGGTTACCTTTAGTATATCAACTAATCAGTGATATATGACCATTCAAACTATCATCGGGGTCATCACATGGATAACACTACAACTCATGACCACAAGGGCCACACCACATGTAGTACACAAGCTTTCATACAGGCCTCTGTCCCAAGATATGCATAGAATCAATCGTGTGATTCACTAGCTATATATACGGGAATTCATGCACTTTTAGGGAACTATAAACTTATTCTTCCACCTATTAGGTGTCTCTAGGTGACATCCCTATGCCGTGGTATACCTCTAGGTCCTACAAGTTCCACAGTTGAGGTTGGATTGGCTACTTGGTTGTTGTCCCATATTTTTAATATAATATTTTAAAAATTAACTTAGTAATATAATAAGTATGGAATAAAGTATAAAAAATACATGAAAACCTCTTATTCAACTTTTAATAATACTTCACGTAATAATAATAATATTTCATGGTTATCTTTCTTGAAAAATAATATTTTTCATTCTCTTCAAATCATCTCTTGGATGGTTCTCATGCAATAGATAAATATTGCATTATCTTCTTAAAATAATCATTCTTTATTATTCTAAATAATGTATCACCTTTGACACATGTATTTTGAACATAAAAACAGGTAAATAATAATCGAAGGTACTAGGAAAACTATTTAACCATGAAATATAATGTCATTTAATGAATCCATATCAATTCTTTAGGTATCACCTTTGAAACTCAATGTTATCAACTGATATTTCTTGAAATATCATCATCATCATAATCTACTTTTTTATTATAAGGAAGAAAAACATCCAAAAAAATAAGAAACAAAAAACCACAAAAGCTAAGAAGTCTAGGGGGGGCCTAAAATGGTGAAGGCTGAGGGCATCCCCTATAATCAAATTGACCCCATTGGGTTTCAAAGAGAAAATATCGTAGAGACAAATAGGGTTGTGGCCAAGGACTTCCAAAGATTCCAGGTAATCCGCCACTTTGTTACCTTCATTCCAATAATGAATAACATTGATGTGGTTGTTGTGGTTGTTGATCATGCTATTACACTTTATGATTATATATATGATCAACCATGGAGGAGGGAAAAAATCTTTCAGGGCATCATGGAGAATATTTGAATCCGTTTCCACTTCATATAAGATAAGACCTTGCTGGTGATAAAGGTTTATACCCATGAGCATAGCTTTGGATTCAGCCTGGAGAGAGGAACCATATCCCAAGTAGGAAGAGAATTCCAAGAGGACTGAACCCCTGGAGTCTCGTATATCCCCACCCACTCTCAAGACTCACGTCCTGCATGAACCATCAGTGTTGAGTTTAAGGCCCCTAGAGGGAGGAATCCATTGCACCCAGAGGTAGTGGGAGCTTCTGTCAGATGCCTATGCAAAGTATGAATTAGGGATCATCCACCGCAAGGAGGGGGAATCCCTCGAGTTTCCATATAGAAGATCCAAATAAAAAAGGGTGTTCTTGGTCCTAAAGATGATAGAATTGCTTGTGGGATAAACCCCCTCCTGTCTGAATTTATTTCTGGCTTTCCAGATAGACCAACACCCCACCAGAAGAATCACTGCGCACACCATCTTCTCCGGTCCTTTATCACCCGACCCATGGAACCACATATCCAAGAATGGAAGCTCCACAAGGTTAGAGTTATGAAGTCCTGGGAACTACCTAAAGGCACACCATATATCCCAAACCCATCCTCCCCTGAAAAAAAGGCGATCGACACTTTATTCCATGAAAATAGTACAGTAGAAACACCGAGAAGCCAGAGGGATGCCACATCGATTTATATTTTCATCCATGAGTATCGCCTGATACCTAATCCTCCATAACAGAAAAGTATATTTGGATGGGATCAGCTTGGGATAAAGAGTATCATTCCATCTATCATGCTCCTCTACAGAGACCTGAGACCTCCGATAGTCCCGATTAGAGAAAGTCCCCGAAGAAGAAAGGGTGAATACACAGTGGTCAGGTTCCCGCAATAAAGAAATGAGATTGAAAACCTCTTGTTTCTCCTCATCCAGAATAGCTTTAATGAATTCTGGGTGCAAATTGGCCTCCCTGAAAGAAATGGTGGTGGTGGGGAACCTCAGGAAGCCGAGCATAGTTCCATCCCAGTTGAGGTGCCAGAAAGAAAGGTCCCCCCTCCGGATGATCCATTGAGAGTGCAAAAGGAGCTCCAAAAACAAGTTAGCAATAGTGGGTAGTAAGGAGGAAACTCGACCTTCGATCGGGGGATAGATACTCAACAGGGGATGCATAATTTTCTCCTATAGCGTACTCTGTTCCAGTGCCTCCCAAGCCAGCTGAGCCGTGCATGCATACAACTGAGAGTTTCACTCAACCTGTGGACATTAGTGCCTCCCTCCCTAGTAGGATTTGCAACATTACCCCAATAAGACCAATGGTTCTTCCTTTCCTCTAGAGGATCCCCGAGAAATCTGGCCAGAAGCTTCTCAATAATTAAAATGACACCCTTTGGTACCTTGACAGTAGAGAGAGTGTGAATTGGAGTGGCCAGGAGAACACTATTAATAAGAGCAATGCGTCCTCCAAAGGGAAAAAACCTGTTTTTCTAGTTGTGAATGATGTCTAAAATCTTGCTATAAAGAAAGTCGAAGTCCCAAATCCTCAATCTACCAAGGGTGATGTGAGATCTAAGGTATTTCATGGGAAAGAATCCCCTTTTCATGGAAAGAGTGAGCTGAATATCAAAAGACCTTCTGGGGGAGCAGTTGTTTGGGATGAAGAAACAACTCATCTCCTTATTGATAAGTTGTCCACTCCAGTGGCAGTAACCTTCAAAAATGTTTTTCAGGCCTTAGATATATTTTTTACCCCATTGAGAATGACCAGGGTGTCATATGTAAACATTAAGTGAGAGATGGTCGTAGCCCTCATGCTCCTCTTATAAGGTAGAATCTCTCCATTTATAATGCTCCTATGAATGATCCGGCTGAGCACCTCTTGTGTTATGATGAAAATAATTGGGGAAAAAGGATCACCCTACCTTAGCCCATGAATATATTTGAAGAAAACAAAGGACTTCCCCAAGAATGAAATCGCCATCCACAGGGAGCTGAAACATATGAAAACAAGGTCAATAGTCCAGGAAGAGAAACCCATACATTCCATAACCTTTATGATGAATCCCCATTGCACTCGATCGTATACTTTATTCATGTCCATCTTGAGATCCACATTTGAACCTCAGTTTTTGAAGTTCAAATTTCTAATCATTTCTTGGGTAATAGATATAGCACCTTGGATGGACCTACCCCTCACAAAACCGTGCTGCTCTAAAGAAATCCACCTTGGAAGATGTATGGAAAACCTGGCATTGATAACACTTGAAAGAACTTTTTAAGGGAAGTTACAGATAGACACTAGTATATAGTGCATGATAGAATAGGACTTCATCCAAACTCCATTGAATTAATACAATCTCCATTAAATTTATAAATTCTTCATCATATTGAGATCTATGAAATATTACTATTTCATTGACCACAATTGACAACCAAATACTATCATTAAAAATAAATAAAACTCATACACCAAGTGGGATCTTCAATATCACCCATTGTATTTATTAGAATACCTTCAAAGTTATTTCAAAATTAATGTGTAAATATGTGGATAATTATATTCTCTATGCCATTTACTTTTCCATACTTTCATTTATATTTATATCCCCATTATTTACAAGAAATCAAAACTTCATGGGAAAAGGGTATCAGTCCATAGTTAAGAAATGTGTCATCCATCATTTTACTCTAAGTCTACTTGAGATATGAATGGTTTAAAGAAAAAGAGGATTTGATTTTTTAAAAAAATATATCAAATAACAACTAATAATGATAATTTTTTAATTGTAAACCATATACTTATATTCAGGAATTTTCCACATTCACTCCAGGCTTAGAATACTAAATGCAATGTGAAACTTTTTAAGAAAAATCAACCTGAAACTCTTGTACCCACTTAAAAAAATAGATCAAAAACATTCAATTGAAATAGGTAAGATAAGTTTCCTTGGGGTACTTATGTATTTCTTATTCCCTTTATTAATTCAATTAACCCCTTTGTAAAATGATCTTTATCTTGAGTAACTAAGGATGAGAGATTTAGAGAGACATACCTTTGCTAATAATTTGAACTTCAAGAAATTTCTAGAATTACCAGATTTGATACTAATTGAAATAATAATTATGAAAACTTATTTAATTGTCTCCCCCTAAAAGAAAAATATTATCATCATATTTATAATGGTGGATCTTATCAATAATAGGTTTTAAGAAATTCTATTATAGAGAATACACTAGAATGGAAAATCAATTTGTGACTGTCCAAAAAAGATGATATTATTGAACACTTTCTCTTAAGGATAAGAACAAACAAGACCAAACTAGGATGGTCTATCTTTATCCTGGTTTTCTATAAAAGTAAATCATATTCTTCAACTTCATCAAATATGATCCTCTATAACATTTATATTTGAATATCTAATTGGGGAATCATTCAAGGATGGTGATTTCTTCACCTTGGATCTCAAGAATTAATAGCCCTAATTTATCCTCAAGATATCCCAATGATAAATTTACTCACCTTAAATTCCCTTTATTATAATCACAAATACAATATACAAAGACTTAATGGAATAAATTGGATCCTCATTACTTTATCAAAATGAACAACATGGTTAAGATGTTTTTCTCAACCAAGTTGCTCCATTTACCATACTCTTCAAAATAGAACATTTTATCTTAAATTTTGATTGATGTTGTGTGGATATTATCACTTCTTAAATATCTTTATGTGTTAGCCTTTTCTTCTTAAAATCCTTCAAAGATGATACATTCTTTATCCTATTAATGTCTAAATCTTGTTCTGGTAGAATGGTAATTTTTTTTGCAATGTGAATGGATTTATTAAGTCTCTCATATAGAAATTATTTAAAATAAAAGTTTTTTTTTATTGAAAAAATATCATGAAAATTTTCACCATCATGTGGGATCATCTGTTTTCCTGTTTCACTAGCCTTATCTTGTGCATCTTGTAATTCCATCATTGTTTCCAAATCTTTTGGCCAGATAAAAATAATTAAATTTGGAACTATGGAAGAATGTTTGGATCTTCCACATGTATTATCCCGAGTACCATCTATACTATTAGTAGTTATTTTAGATAATGAAATTTTATACAATTTATTGGATTTAAAATCCAAGGCCTTCTCAAATTTCCTTCTTTAAATAATCTAGGGAGATTCTTTTTTCATAATGTTATTCTAATTTTTTCCCAAAGTTACTTTTTCATTCTTATATAGATTTTGTGGTTTTATTTTCTTATAAACATTGGAAATATATAGAGATGAGCATATACCAACCTTCTGACCACTTCCATTGCATACATCACAGATGTTATCAAGCTTCCCAATTTATTTTACAATATATAGATTATTTTGGACCTATAGATGTTTATTTTTAATCTTTATCTTGCTCCCCTTTAAGATGGGACCACTTTTTGATTTATAATTTTTGGAATTATACCAAAATTATCATTCAAAATCCCCAAATCTATTCTAGTACCAACATTGAACCACAAATATTGATTTACTGATATCTTATATATAAGGTTGCTGGGTCTTGTTCATGGATTTTTATTCACTTTTTGGGGAACCAAATTCCATATTATTTTTCCTATCTACCATATACATGGTTGTATGTTTTTTTAATGGCTTTATTCATCCATAATTGTTACAAATTTATTTTCCAAATTGTATTATTTAGGAAAATAAATTTAGAAACATTTTTACCGGATGATATGGATGATAATTTATTATTCACAGCTACTTGTGATAGATCATTGAATAAATTTATGATCTTTTTATCACATGTTGGAGTTCTTTAAACATTATAATCCTATAGTGATTATTGAGTAGTAAATAAAAAACTCTTCCCCTATTTTGTGAAGTCTCAATTTTTGTCTTCTCAAGATTTTCCAACTGAGCTTCCAATTCTAGACATTTCATATTGAGTATTATTTTCTGATCTTAAATCATAATCATATTCTCATCACAAGATTTATTCAATCTAACAACTTCATTTTCAGGAAGCTTAACTTTATTCTGAATCAAAGAGTCTTGTTTCTTGACCTTCTTGAATATTTCATCCAATTTTAAACCCTTAACATGGGTGCTGTTTTTAAATTTCTATTCAAGGGCATGAATATTTTCTTCTAGAGTTTTTTTGACTTCCTATTTCTCTTAAAATTATTTTATGAATTTTGAGGAACTTATTTCAATTTTCCTCTTTGTTTCTTAAAAATTTCCAATCTATCTGGGGAGATTTATAAATTATACATGTTTTTACTTGTAAGACCTTCTTTGAAACACCATATTTTCTTTTCAACTGGGTGATCTATTCCAACAAACATTTAAATACTCCACAAATAAGGGAGGATATTTATTTGGAAATACAAAGTATAAAAACTCTTAATCTATCAATTTATAGTTATTGAGAAGTTTTATATTGATCATCCTCACCACTTATTCTTGAATATTCATCCCGAGAAAAATTTTAAAATGTACAAACACATACATATTAATCACTAGAGGTAGGAAGGTTATCCATATTCTTGGTGGAAACCTGAACCATTTGATCATTAATTTCCAATAATTATATTTATTAATTTTTTCTAATTAATAGATAAATATATACTTCCTTTTCTTTAGATAAGAGGGGAGACTTCTTGAAATTTCTATTCTCTTTCCTTTTCATGTTTATCATGGTCTTGGTATATATATATAATTATTCTCAGATATAGATGAATCATCACTAAAACTGCACATCATTATTGACTCATGAAATAAACTAAAATCTTCAAAAGAGAATAGATTTACTATAGAGAATCTAAAAAAGTAATACCTCATTTTGATACCAATTGAAAGGAAAAGTTTTGTATTTTATAAAAATTGGGAGGGGGTGAATTAGTGTTGGGACCTTTTTAAACTGTTATCCATTTAGCTCTTTGACCTTTTGGGATCTCGATTATTTGATTTGGTTTTTCCTATCGCATGAAATTATGTGAAATGAGTAAATAACACCACACTATTTTTTACAAGGTTCACTACTAAATAAGAGTTGGCAGTCCTTAGCATGGTATAGAAATGACCCAACCACAAAACCACTATAAATTAATCCTTGGTATATTGTTACAACATATAGAAAATACCATTTCACTTGAAATTCACTATAGTCAGTTGAATGTGCATGTTTTACAGCACCTCGATGAAATTTTATACTACCTATGAAGACAATATTTTCCCTATTGATAAGTTTATTTATAAAACCAATAAAGTCTTATACATATTGAGACTAATTTTTGATTTCACTGTGCTTATTTTATCTTCCAATAACTTCTTTACTTGGTCACTTGAAAATAAGTAAAAAATAAACCCTTCTTCTTCTTCTTCTTCATAGAAGTGAAAAATGATTCACTTCTTATTCTTCTTCTATTCGTCACAATATTATGGATGTGTTATGGATTGATGATCAAAGAATTATTCCTGAACCAAGTGACGATTAGATGATATCAACCTGGAAACCAATTCTTATTCTATCTCTAATCTCTTACACACAATAATATGCAGTAGTGTATATGTAATTTATTGATCTCTATATTGTTTAATGAAATTTGTTTAACTAAAACTAATTATTCTTCTTTCTTTAATCATAAAATTCCATTGTTATTGTTGAAAGAATAATGATCAGATCATATTAACATAATCATAATCAATTCTTATTTAGTTAGAGTGATTTATGAATATTTCTGTACCTAGAATTCTCTGACTTCCTTGATACAAAATATTATCAGTTTAGTATAGTGTGACTTCCCTCTTAATGAAACTGAATATTTTTTAATCACTAATTACATTACACTATATATCTCATCTTATGTGTGTATCTTAATTATGCATTGAATTATAACTAAAACCTCACATGAGAATAATTCATTATCAATATATTTTTTTTCATGCTTTATACATTCACTATCATTATCATTACCATGAATTCAAACTTCACTTATCTTATTATTCTCTATTTTATTTTCATCTAAGTTAAAATGTGTGGAATTATCTTCTTCATGTAAATAAAAAATCTTTAGCACATATATAAAATATTTTTATTAATATTTTATGTGATTTTCTTCTATTTGGGTTATCTTTTTTGTAGACACATATGAATGATTGTGCATTAATTCATTCATGTGGTGTGATATATTTTCAAGTGAACCCTTCACACAAAGGTAAGGCATGGACACACACTTCCTTCTTCACAAACACATGGTTTTCCTCAATTATTTCTTAATGCATGCACACTCATGTGTGCATAAATGAATATATTTACTACTCACTGCCTTCTCAGTGCATACAACCTTCTCAAAATATTCTTGAAAGATGAAAAAGATATAATTCATGAAAATAGTTAGTACAAACCTAGGAGGCTTAAAAAAATCCCTCTCTTTGTATTTATTTCAAAACATAGTGTAGATGACACTATCTTGTGGTGACTCAGATTGTTCTTGTAAACCAGGAAGACATGCATACGTATAATAAACTATCGAATGGATTCATGGAACTTTGTTATTTGTAAATATATTCAAGTGTCTATTACATAAGTTTAATGATCATAGAATCCTCCTTCATGAAATCTAAATTCTTTTCAGATCCAATATTCTATTTGTATAGTGAAAGTGTGAAGAGTGACTCTGTTTCATGAGCTCTCAAAAAATATGAACAACAGAACACCTCTCATTTAAGGGACCTATTATTTTATAAGAAAAGATAACTGTCTTACATCAAGTCCTTCTTCCACATTTAATTCCACATAAAAATTCTAAAAATAATTCCATGCGAAGACCACTTCAAAAAGAAAAACATATCATAATTTTAATTCTTCAAACACACTTATATTAAATGAAGTACATTGAAAAGTGGTGCATTTTCTTTGAAAACCCATCTTCTCTATATAAATGAACCATCCAACTTACCTCAATTCATCTATACATTGTTATCTTCATTCAATAGTGGAACATCCCCAATAAAGTTTTTTCATGAAAATAGAATCATGCATGCATTTAAATCCATAAAAGAAGATCAATCATCCTTATTTAAATCATTAATTTTGATGCTCGGTGCATAGTTTGATGACCGATGATGGCTAATCATTGAAGGGATAGAGATGAGTAGCCCTAGTTTTGAGAGTAAGGGGATGACTCTGTGTATGCTTGATGTTAATTGGATAAGATAATATTAGATGAACTTGATAATTCTATAAGTTTTCTAATCATGATAATAGTAACCACAAGGATCCTTCCCGCATAGAACTCCCATAGTGTCTTCCATTAAATATATCAAATAAGTGGTGACTACTCCCCATTCGAGCTAGCGTTGGAGTAGGAACATAGATAACACTACACCTCAATCCCACATGGGTCATGAAAAACTTAGTCCATAGGATTCCCTATGGGCCTCTGGCCCAAGCTATGCATGAACTCATCCACGCACTCTGTGTGACTTATGCATGACCCTGTATTCAATTAACTGTCAATATACCCCTTACCTTAAAGCTTCTAGGTGTAAAATGATAACCTTCATATGGTGTGGTAGACCTTTGCATCCCACAAGTTCCATAGTTTAGGTTAGCTTGGGTACTTGGTGGCTTGGACCACATTTTTAATATAATCCCATAAACATTAAATTTGTAAAATACAAAGTATTTAATAGAATCCAATACATTCATGGCCATTGTAACACCCCAAAATGATAAAGGGTTTAATGAATAAATGATATGACTTATGTCCACAAGGTTCACCTTCCTTTTCTGGAGCCTACCTGATTAGAACTTCACAGTTAAGCATGTTTGGCATGGAGT
This sequence comes from Viscum album, assembly GCA_963277665.1. NCBI lineage: Eukaryota > Viridiplantae > Streptophyta > Magnoliopsida > Santalales > Viscaceae > Viscum > Viscum album. Next base: position 1,451,739,584 of record OY728129.1, read on the forward strand.
AATGATCAGGATGGGTGAACTTCTGGGAAGTTTTCTGGGGTGTGTGTGAGTGAGGAAAAAGCATATTAGAAAGGAAATGTGTTGGCCTATGGGGAAAATCATTAGTCAGATGACCCGTTCGGGCACGTGGGTGGGACCCAGGGTGGGGACCATGTGTCTGCGGGGCAATTGGGGTACCTGGCGGGCCGAGACCTGATGACCATATTAAGGCGGGCTGTCTGTGCTGTCACCAGGGCCCAGTTGTCACATTCTTTATCAGAGGTGGTACCCAGCCTTAAGTACAGTGCACTTCCTGGGTTGAGATGTAGGGCCCACAATGAGGAAGTTGTGCTCTAAAAGGGGGGGGGGAGTGATTGTAACACCCCAAAATGAATAAGGGATAAATGGATAAATTATATGACTCATGTCAACAAGGTGCACCTTCCTTTTCGGGAGACTACCTGATTAGAACTCCACAGTTAAGCATGCTTGGCCTGGAGTAGTGATTAGGATGGGTGACCTTTTGGGAAGTTTCCCAGGGTGTGCGTGAGTGAGGAAAAAAACACTTGAAAAGACATGTGTTAGCCTATAGGGAGAATCATTAGTTAGATGACCCGTTCTGGCACGTGGGTGGGCCCTAGGGTAGGGACCGCGTGTCTGCGGGGTAGCTGGGGTACCTGGAGGGCCGAGACCCGACAACCATGTTAAGGTGGGGTGTCTGTGCTATCACTGGGACACAGTTGCTACAACCATCTCTTCCTTTTTGGGATCCGACCTGATTAGAACTCCACAGTTAAGCGTGCTTGGCCTGGAGTAATGATCGGGATGGGTGACCCTTTGGGAAGTTTCCCAGGGTGTGCGTGAGTGAGGAAAAAGCACACTGGAAAGGACATGTGTTGGCCTGTAGGGACAATCATTAGTTAGATGACCCGTTCTGGAATGTGGGTGGGCCCTAGGGTGGGGACCACATGTCTGCGGGGTAGCTGGGGTACCTGGCAGGCCGGGACCCGACAACCATGTTAAGGTGGGGTGTCTATGCTATCACCGGGAAACAATTGTTACAACCATCTTATCTTCACCTTCTAATAACCCTTCATGCAATAATACTAATACTACATGATTTTCCTTCATAAAAAATAATATTCTTCTTTATCTTAAAATCATATCTCACAAGGTTCTCATGCAATAGATAAAGAACACTAAAAAGGTCATGTGTTGGCTTGTGGGGACAATCATTAGTCAGATGACCCGTTTGGGCATGTGGGTGGGCCCTAGGGTGGGGACCGCGTGTCTGCGGGGCAGCTGGGGTACCTGGCGGGCTGGGACCCGACAACCATGTTAAGGTGGGGTGTCTGTGATATCATCAGGATGCAGTTGTTACAACCATCTCTTCTTCACCTTCTAATAACTCTTCATGCAATAATACTAATACTACATGATTTTCCTTCATAAAAAATAATATTCTTCTTTATCTTAAAATCATCTCTCGCAAGGTTCTCATGCAATAGATAAAGCACACTGGAAAAAGCATGTGTTGGCCTGTAGGGACAATCATTAGTTAGATGACCCGTTCAGGCACGTGGGTGGTCCCTAGGGTGGGGACCGCATGTCTGCGGGGTATCTGGGGTACCTGGCGGGCCTCGACCCGATAGCCATATTAATGCGGGGTGTCTGTGCTATCATCGGGATGCAGTTTCTACAGCCATCTCTTTTTCACCTTCTAATAACCCTTTATGAAATAATACTAATACTACATGTTTTTTCTTCGTGAAAAATAATATTCTACTTTATCTTAAAATCATCTCTCGCATGGTTGTCGTGCAATAGATAAATATTTCATGACCTCCTTCAAATTATCCTTCATTATTGTTGTAAAAAATGTGTCACCTTTGAAAAATGAATTTTAAACTTATAATTAGTTCAAAAAAATATCAGAGTTATTAGGATAATTATTCAACCATAAAATCCAATGTCATTTAATTATTCCATAATAATTCTCCAGACATCACCTTTGTAAATCAAATTTTTCAATAGTGGTTTTTGTAAATATCAAGACTTGAGGAAATCACCCGAGCTCCATTAACTTTATCCAAGCTCCGTTAACTTTGGAACATCTTTGTCATTTTGAAATATATGAAATATTACTATTTCATAGTACACAATTTAAAACTTAAGATAATCATTTACAAAAAATAAACCTCATACACAAAGTGTGCTTTTCACAAATTAATAAATTTCTTAATCCCTTGATAATATTCAGTAGAAAATTTACATAGTAGATCAATACCACTCTTATAAATATCTCTATCTATAGAAAACAAATAATTGAAATATATAAAAATTATTTTATTAAAAACTAGAAAATTATTACATATATGTAAAAAACATGTTATTATGAAAAAACATACAATAAATTTTAAATATATTAATCACTAAATTTAATTAATTTTAAAATACATTATCTTATTACGTAATAAAAATAGAAATAATAAGGATAAATATTAAACCTTTGTAAAACATTTTTTTCTTTAAAAACTAAATAAAATATAATCAATTTTAACTCTTTTCAAATCAATAAAAATTTAAAACATGTGTTTTATAATAATATTTAACAATAAAATTATCACAAAATTTTATATTATCAAATATGATTATTAAAATCTTATATAATACCAATTATATATTTTTTATATTTTTTTTTCATAATTGTTCCCAAGATATGTAATTTCATTATTAAACAAAATATATTTCCAAAATATATTTCTTGAATATTATAAATTAATATATATATATATATTAATAAAAATTATCACACCCAAATTGTTTCATAAATATTTGTACGATATATGAGTTTATAATTAAAAAAAATATTAACTAAAAATAAATTTATAATAATATTTTTAATTTTAACATATATTTACAAAAGTACAATGTAAAATATTTTATGTAAAAAAATAATTTTATTAAATATATTTTCAATGAATAAAATGTTTCAAATCTCTTAATCTTATAATTTTTTTAAATTTTTTTTTGAAAATAAATTCAATTAGATTCAAATATGTTTAATAATACATGAATTTGAATATATATATATATATATTGAACTTTTATATTAGTCAAGACCATTGTGAAATGTGTGTTTAAAACTAAAGTATGATAAAAATATAAAAGAGGGATTATGGATTTTAATTATCTAAATATGGAAATTTTTTATTTATCTCTATTCTCATATGTAACATAATTTCCAATAAAAAATGTGTATATTTAAAAACTAATTATTACAATACCTATCATGAAATGTCTATAGAAAATACTATTTATCTTTTTAAAAAAATTACAAATTATTGAAATAATACCAACACACACAAAAAAAAACATATTTTATTTTTCATGCATGATATAAGAGAACAATATCATATTTTTTAATGATTATAAATTTATTAATCATTCATGAAAATAATTTTTGTCAAATAAAATTTTCTTCAATAAAATTGGAAGAATAAAATCAAAGGAAAAAATTCATAACTTTTAGTCATGTATGATGAAAACAAAGTTTTTACATGATAATAATAACTTATAATCTGGATAATCATCATTCATGACAATAATGATAATAAATTTTTCTTATAATAATAACATATATCTCTCTTTCATGATAATCATAACATAAAAATTTTATTAATGTGTCGTAGTGATCATGTTTTGCATGAGTCTTTTATCATTTAATTTTTTTTTTCATTTTTTTTGCATGATTCTATGTGTTTTTAATTTTTACTATGAGATTGTTACATTTTCTATTTATCATAATCATTGTAATCATAGTTTTTATTTTAAGAGTCTCTAATGATTACTGATCAACATAAAACACATTTTGTGCATGTATTCTTCCATTATAAAAATTATTTTTTATGTATGATCCAAGTTCAACATAAAAATATTTGTTTGACAAAATTTTTAGTCATTGTAAGCATGGAAAAATTACCCACTGAAAAAGAACATAAATATTCCTCTAACAGATAACACGTTCAAAAGAGAAAATTCATTAATATGATAATAATAAAACTTTTCTTTTTTATGTCCATATAATATTTAGAAATATTCATAATGATATTTATTCTAAAATAAAGTTTATTTTTCATAAAATTTTTAGGTTGAGATATATGTGTAACAATTTCACAAAAAAATCACGATTCTTCAGATCCATACAATAATTACTTGTATAGAACTTTAATTAGTATAAAAATTTAACGAATATCTATTAATAGAGAACTTATATAATCATGAATCATATATCATGTTCCCCATTAAAAAATTATCAACCATATAAGATTCATTAAATATATATTTATTTCTACAAAACATTCAAAATATACATATAGGAATCAATATATAAAAACTTTCAATGAATTTGTTTTTCATGCCTAGTTGTTTTTATTTTGAAACTATATTTCTTTAAATTATCTTCCATGAATCCCTAACTTCCTAATTACCTATAAAAAATTATTTTATAAAAAATATTCAATCAATACAATGATTTAACATAAAATATTGAATATTATATTGGGACAATAGGGAAGGGAAGGAATTTCAATCTGGGGGGAATGTATGTGCAACACTGTCAGATAAAGAGGACTAACATAATAAATATAGGGAGGTATCGAAAAGAGAGAGGGGGTTTTAGTGGAAATTACATGTATGGGGAGGGGTCATGTGGGTGCTATTCATGAGGGAGGATCCTAAATGGATGGAATTAAGGGTGTATCATGGTGGTGGGAGGATTAAGAATGTGCAAGGGATGTTTCATGGGGTGGGGGTGGGGTGGGAGAATCAGAGGTGTGGGAGTGAAAAGGAGGTATCACATAGAGGAGTGAATGGGGAGGAATATGCATAGGTGATGGATGTTGGTATAGGAGTGGTCCATTAATGGAATGAGTGTGGTTATTAGTATAGGGGGGTTCATTGACGATGAGATATGGTGAAAAGGGTTGTTAGTGGGAAGAATTGGGGAGGGGCACTGGGAATGAAATGGGTGTGTTGAGGCAGAATCAAGTGTGCCATGAAAATTTTGGGGTTTTTTTGAGAAATTTTAAAATTAATTCCATTTTCCACTATAAGTATTAATAGTGATATATAAATGTTAGAAAATTGTCAAAAACCAACACAAGTCCACCCCAAATCGATCACCAGAGCTTTCCCATGACAAGGCCCTAGAGGTGTTCCCGATCCTCATAGGCTGGAAACTAGTTCCAAACACCAGATATGACTTAATTAGGAATGATTTATCATATAAAATGCAGATATATATAAAAAAAATTATAACATTAAATTAAATACTATAAGGGGAGTGTAAATAAAAAACCAATACACATTTCTCCATGTGCCCTCATGGGTCGCCTTTATTTAAACCAATGTCACTCCATGGAGACTGAGACCAAGATAAGGGTGAAAAAGGAAGCTAAAAAAAGATATAAGTATAGGAATGCATGTTAAAACTTAGTAGGTGTTCCCAAGTAAAACCTTTCCCTATTAAATTACTTTAAACAAAATATTCATTTACGGTAAATTTGAAATAAATATATAAACATAGGTTTTTAATTCATTCAATTTCAAATAAAAACACAGTATATTTACCTATTTTTTTAAAAACATATTTTTCTTAAAAGTGGAGGATTTTACTTTTTAGAAAGACATAAAGAGAGAGAAGAAATGAAAAATTTGTTTTTGTAAATGGTGGAAAGAAGAATAAAAAAATTTTGAATTTTTTTTATCAAATATTTAAATACCAAAAATTCATTTGCACCAAAGAGACACATCATAAATAGGTAGAAGAATTAATGAAAACATAATTAGGGAAATGTGAAATCAGTACTCAAGAAACAATACCAAAATAGGTACCTAGATTATCCACCATAGATAAACAAGTGCTAGGAAACATGGGAATACCTAGGAGGTCAGGGGAAAATCTAGAACATACTGAACCAGATCCATTCTATTGGTGCGCATGATGAAACCAAATAGCCCTAACATGTGTTCATACCCTACCTAACCTAATAGAGGGTAATCATCCCTAGATTAGAGCATGTCTATATAAGGGGCTATAATCTAGTGTGTGATCCTATAGTAGTGTAGTAAGAGTTCTCAGAAAATCTACTAGCTATGCTAGGTTACCATTTTATGTCTAAATGAGGGTGATCCAATGATAAATAAACAATCGATCATACATAAAGAATAATCTCAATTCCTATAAATTCCACACACATGCATCAACCCCAAGAACCACCCAGGGAAGTCCCCTTGCTTTTAATCCATCAACCCAAAAGGGACATACCATACCATGGAAGTTCTCGTTCCTATAATAACGATATGATAAGAGAAACATACCAAGGAGAGTTTTTCGAAGAAAAACCATTTCAAAAGGTTCCAAACATGTTGTATATATTTTTTTGGGTAATAATAAATTTCAAATAGAGCCAAACTCACCACTTATAATTTCATAAAATTCGTTAAACAAATTTTTAAAGCTGAAAAATCCTTTAGAAATCAGAAAGGGGATCCTTACACATATTCTAATACTTATATATATGGTAGGCCACTCGAATCCTCCCAAAAAATTACATGCATATTCCCCCCCCACATATATAAGAACACCTAGCCCCAAATATATATATTTTCACCACCATGATATATTATATACATAGTGGGAACTTAAATATATATATATACACACACACACATATACCTACATATGAGCATACATGTAGGTCACCTCCGAAGAACCAAAAATAATCCTTAACAAAATGAAGGAAGCTAAAAATCACAAAATCCCCAAATATAATTGAAATAAAAAATAGGGTTCGAATAATACCTACTCAAATGGTGGATATAAAACCAAAATGAATATAAATGCTCCACATTTAAGAGAGGATATTGAAACTTTCATGAATTTGACCTGAGAGACCCATCACACACCCAAGGAAGAAGAAATGCATAAAAAATCATCCCACCAAAAAACCTAGTGGTTTTACAAAAAAGAAGGTGAAACGGGGAAGATAAAAATTCTACAATAATTAAATAAAGGATGAAGAAATAGAGAGAACACTCACATAATGATCTTAGAAATAATCAGTAGAAGAAATGACCAAAAATTAAGGCCATCAGAAGGGGGGTGTCATGCACGAGGGATTTCGAATGAGAGGGGGGAGGGTTGTCGTGTGAGGAGGGGGGAACCCATTTTGGGTATAATATAACTTAATAATAATAATAATAATAATAATAATAATAATAATAATAATAATAATAATAATAATAAAAATAATTAGATTAAAACCATTTATATATACATCTCTCTATTTTATAAGATCTAGAAGGCGACATAGTTTGGAAACATGGTCTGGCAGACCATGAACCAAATGTGAGGAACCTATATCTAAGAGAAAAAGGGTCCCACATGGTTTACCTAGAGAGGTACATTCCTTTGTATCTAACCATGTTCCTTGGACAATGCCACTATCTGGGCTGCATAGTTTTCACTAGGATGGAGCATGGTTTCTACTAACCACACACTTTCTTCAGTCCAACCAAAAACCATCATTTTTTTATTGTAACCACCTAATAAATCCCCCCAAAATGAAAGGAAATAAATAAATAAAATAACAGAGAATATTTTGGTCTAGTAATGACAATTCTTCCCTCAATTAACACTATATTCCCCCAAAAAGTCCCAAAAGACTCATTGATCAATGCATGAGTCAAGGATGCAACGTCATTAAAACCAAAACCTCAAACAACCAAGGACTGAAAATTAAGAAATCACTTTCACCAAAAACCTAAAACTTCAAGATCTCAAAAGAAGTTTTCTAGATAATTCTCATGGAACCGTCTCTTCGTCCAAATAAATAATTAATAAAGCTTAAGGAATCTAACTGAAAAACAAAGGGAAAAATATTTAGGGAATTATATCTCCAAACATAACCTCAAAACGAGGAAAAACCTAACCCCTAACATAATTGTCTCAAAAAGAAGAACACCATGGTATGTTTATAATTTACTTAAGCATCCATCACATAAACCAATATCTAGGCTAACCAACTACCATGATCAGGTTCAGGTGGGGTTTAAAAAAATAAATACTGGTGAAAATATTCAAAATTCCCAAAGTGAGAACAAGAAAATAGCATACTAATTTCACCATGATATTTTTAGAAGGTTTTATTCAAACCATTTTAGTAATATATCTATAAATTAATTTCCCAAGATGAAACGACTCACAAATCCATACAAAAACTTTAACACTGGTGTGACCTCTTAACTTCCAATGTCACATTTGACCACTTAAGTGAAGAAATAAACAGGGCCCATAGTGGGTGTCCACAACATGATGGAACTAACTAGTGAGGAGATTGCACTAAGAGAAAATATAAATGGACCACCATCCAATAAAGATAGGGCCCAACCAAGTAAACCCAAACTGGGCATGAAACCAGATCAAAATTCATAATTTCCCAAAATAGATCATTTACAAATAGGGACCACTAATAACCAAAACAACACCAAACTAAGGCTTACAATTAAAATGTTCACATCCAAAAGGTATAAACACAAAGATATAAAAATAAACAAGGACACCAAAATCTCCCATTAAGAATTTTCGAAAATGTAAAGCCACATCAAGGAGATATATAAATAGTTTCCATTCTGACATCAAAGATGACATGTTGTATGGAAATCCCCCACACCTAGAAACTACCACAATACGTGAAAAAATCACTCCGAGACATATGGATGGAGCCACGAGATCTTTAAGAATCTATTACACAACAATTAGGATCTGTTAATCCCCGATTTAAACTCTCTCTTTTAGTATCACAACCTAAAGTAGCCCTTTCCGGTGACCTAAGCAGCCACACCAAATGAGACATCTTCTTGTAATACAAATATGGATTAGGTACTCTTATATTTTTCATCCGATGAAGCTAGAAGACCACCAAAGAAGACCTGATTTTGGTCTAATGTATAGAGAGGATCCGTCCCCACCACTTGATTCGGAGTTTGGTTGGGGTCATCAGTGAGAATACCTAGTGAAACACTTATTCATAATTTTCTTAAAGAATCCAAACACCTCGATTTTTAGAATATTAAACCATTGAATGACGACCAAAAACAATTCCCAAAATGAATCTTTACTTATATAACCAAGTAATAATCCCCAGATACCAACCATCTACTCTTTATTCTGACCCTTCTGGGCCATACTAAAAAACAAAAAACAAAAACCCAAATCAGAACACATCACAAACTAAAAATCTAAACCTTGATCACAAATTAAAGATCCATACTCAAAATACCACTCTAACCACATTTTAATAATTTAAAATCCAAAATCCCATGAAAAATGACTCCAAATATAAAAATAAAGTAGGAAATAATTACTCAATCACCATTAAAAATATTGAAATACCCCTTTTTGGAAAAAAATTTCTAAAAAAATTACAAGCATTAAAAACCAAACACCCACCATTGGTATTACATGAAGCCCCACATATATAAATCACTTCTCGATCAATAACACCTCTACACGTACCCAAAACCATAAACTTACCACATGCATACATCCATACATGAGAGCATCCATAGGAATACCAAGGGTAAAAAAATCTCTTTCCAAACCATTATTTAAAACACACCCAATAATATTTTTTTCAAAAATATCCCTTATCATTTAAAAATAAAATATTTCCAAATTCCAAAGAAAATTACATCCCTCTTTTCAAAAAAAATTTCAAAATCATTGAATTTTTTTCCAAAATGATTACATGTCCAAAAAAAACAAATTTTACCCAATAAAACCCATTTAATTTTTAAACAACCCAAAATTTTCATTTTGTAAAACCAACTTTGATAAAATAGATGTAAATTTTAAAATCCAAAAGATACACCACAAAATAAACTTAAATAAATACCAAAAAATATAAAATCAACCCAACAGTTGATCACAAATCCCAAAATATAAATGGGATAACTGATACAAAATTTTTAGCTACACAGGTTGGAAAGTCGTGCCCCAAATAGGTGAGCACATTAGAGGCCATCATAGGATATTTCATGGTATGTGCATGGTTTTACAGACCATGTAAAAAAACCATGAACCCTTTTAATCCCTATCATAATGACCAAAAAATCCTCAAAACCAACCATAAATGGTTAAACAAAAATCCGAGGACCTTGAAAACACCTGAGTACCAAGATTGGATTTTGAGGCAAGACCACCTTTGACCACCATGGAAATTCAAGCATCCTTTTGAATAGGTGGTTATTGATAACCTAAATGCGACTGAACACTTGAATATAAAAAATAATACTCAAAAAACCATACATTCCCAAATATCAAGGAATAATTCATTTGATACCATTTTATCATGAACTAACCCAGGTCGACCCCAAACTGATTACACTAGCCAGCCTGCGACAAGCCCCGAGAGGTGTTTCTGATCCTTCCAGGCAAGGAACTAGTGCTAAGAATCAGATATGTATTAGTTGGGAATGATTTTTTGTAACACCCCGAAGTTTTCAAACCTCATAAATGAAAATTGGTCATTTTGTGCTTTTGAAGTTCTCTCTCTCTAAAACAATCAAAATGTAAAATATAAAAAACACGTAACTTTTATTTTATGAACTCAACACTGTAGGGTCTTACAATTTTCGGGTTACAAGAAAAGATCACTAACCAAATATCCCAACTAAGAACCCGATTACAATAATGGGAAGACTGCTTAAAACTACTAAGAGCCCGAGAATGCGGTAGGGGTTTCGAGCATCCATCATAAGGAACATAAGGATTGCTGAAGCCACCGCGACCGTGCTCAGCACCAAGGGGATCACGCGAACCATCTTCCTTTCTCCTTCGGTCACTTGGGGTAAGGGACACCCGAGACCAAACCTTTCTTTTTATAAGCACCTTAATATGACCGTTGGACCTCAAACGGCTATATTTTCGACCGTTGTTTGCCCAAAGTATCCAATGTTTTTTTTGACCATTATCTAGATAAAGTTTAATTCAGTTTTTGTCGATGTGTTAAGACTTATTAAATATAGTTTTTAAATAATTGATATGTTATATATATATATTTTTTATATATATAGTTGTAATTGTTATATATATATATATATATATATATATGGTTTTGGTCTATTATCATAAAATTTGATTAAAGTTAAATTGTTATAAAATTATCAATAAAACTAATGTTTTCATAAATTATATTTACGGTTAGATTCTCATAAAATTGTTAATGACGTATATTTACCCATTTACAAAATTAATTTATGACTTTATTTATATAATAATAATAAATGAATAAAACTACACACTTATGTTCTTATTAAAATCAAATAATTTTGTTGCTTAATTTTGACATTCTACATATTTAGATATAAACTTATTAATATTAAACACTTTTTATTTTTGTTTCAAAGTAATCCGAATGTAATTTTTTTAGTTATGATTTATGAAATCATAAGTATGTATTTTATTATACTTGAATTAACTTTTTTTTATTGTATGTATAAAATTTATATATGTGTATTTATATGTTTTAAAATAGGATTTTGCCTTTTTTATTTTAAAATTTTCTTGTCAAAATATTAACTAAATCCATCCTTTGTCTTAAATAAGGGGTTAACAGTTTAACATATGTGGGTATTAATAAATTTGACTAATCCTACCATAATAATAATAGATTAATAAATATTTTCCTTTATTTTTTGTTTAATAAGATAATAAAATAAAGATAATAGTATAACAATAAAAACATTAAAAAAAAATCGAGGCCGCGTTTTGAATCACTGCACTGCATATGGCCGTCTGATCTAGCCTATTTTAATCACGACCATCCATTCCTTTTTATTACCGCGTTGCGTCTGGGCCGTCCGATCAACCCGTGTCTTATCCTGGCCGTCCGTTTTGTTTCGCGTTTCTCTCCTACCTCGCGCCTGCGACTTCTTCTTCTTCCTGGTGTCGTCGGACCAGTAGAGTTAGGGAGCATCGTTTCCTCCGCCCGAGCCGTCAACGGTCATCCCCTCTCTTCTTCTTCCACAAAATCGGCGCCGCCCTCTTAATTACCAGCCTTGGTTCCCTCGACGTCTCCCCAGTTGTTGAGATTTTTTCTCCTTCTTTTTAAACTCCAAGTTGCACCGAAGGTGAACGTTGGCACCCGAGCCCTCTCGACCTCTCCGACCTCCGAGACCTCATCACTGCTCTGTTCCCTCCTCCTCCTTGTCGAACAGGTAAGGGTCAAGTTCTATAGTTTCTTTTTTTTTGTGTTTTCTTAAGATTCGGTTTGTATATATATATATATATGTTATATAGATATATATATTTTCTGGTTTGTAAACCTAGTTTTCCCTTGACCCCTTGCCGCATCTCCTCTCCTCCTCCCCAAGCTGTAAAGGATCTTCTTGTTTTCCTTGCTATGGTTCTTTTTTTTTGTTTGAGTTTTTATATATATATACATATATGCTTATATAAATAAACTTATGCATGTGTATGGGGCTTGCATACATCATGATCCAGGTATTAGGCCCTCCCCGTGTCTACTAACTTCTTTGGGGAAGGAAAAAGATTTTATCTTTTCACTTCGTTTTTTTGGGGGTTGAAGTATCTTATACACTTATATATACATATACATATATATATACTTATATATGTATTTATAACCAATATATGCACACCTCTATTTAACTACGTTCAAATAATTTCTTAATATATGATACAAGAGTATGGTCATTATGCCCTAACTCATCTTGGCTTAACATGATGTTTTGTAAAAAAAAATTTAGGTTACCCTTAAAGATTATTATTATTGTCCTTAGAACGATGTCAATATACATATATATATAATTTTTTTTATATATGTATATTTGAGGTTTACTTTATCAAAATAGTTCTTCCAATGGAAAATTGCATTTATCAGCGTTTTTGACAATGCATGCGTTTTTGTGAAAATGTGTGGCGTGAACCACTTAAACTTTTACATGTGGTCAGGTGAATGTGTATTTATAAGTTCAATTTTCGCAAAACCCTTTTTAATTAATAAGTATTAAGACTTAGTTTACACTTTGAGACATAAATATGAGTACGACTGAAACAATTCTAGTCCAGAGCTTGTGAACCAGGTTAGGTATGAATTGAGTATTATTTAAACACTGAGTCACATTTAAATTAATATGAATTTGGTTCCCATGTTTTGTAATTTATTACTTTATAACATGATGAAGTTTATCAAAAGGACATGCACATTTATATACATATGTTTTTCCCAAAGGTGGACTTGAATATCCACATTGTAACTTCAAACTGCCTGTATAAAACACCCATGACATCCAATTATCATCATATGTGATCGAACATGCTTTAATTGAATATCATGATGTATGGAATGTTAAAGTGTTATGCCTTTTTTTTAAAACCCAATATTTCAGATGTTAACTTCTTATGTGCACGAAGCTTTAGCATGCATGTCATAATGTTTTTAATGATAGAACAGTTCACATGTTATGAATATGTATGTGAAAATGGGGTTCAATTATGAATGTATGGAACCCCATGAATGCATGACCATGTCAAGATATGTGAGGGATGTATAGGACTTAAATGTTTATGGACGGGTGCGCCCAGAATTATATAGAGCTCCAATGCATTGGGTAAAGCAAGAGTCTCATGAGACGTCATGTGCAACGGTCTTGGCGAATAGCCTTGGCTCGTGCTATCATGTGCAACGGTCTAGGCGAATAGCCTTGGCTCGTGCTACCATGGGAAACGGGATTGGCGTTTGGCCTTGACCCGTACTAAAGTTATGTTTTACGGTCATGACGCGAGGTCTTGACAAAGTCCAGTATTATGCATCCCCTCTGCATGTAATGATAAAGGTTAACCAGGGGTTAGTTCAACTAACAGGACAACCCCTAGTTGAAAGCTCCCAAGATCATGAAAATGTACATTATGCAACAATAACTGTTTTCATATGGTAAACTGTTAGATGATCTGCATTTTTACTCATGAACCATGATATGCACGTCTTCCCTGCTTAGTCATAGAATTCTTTTAGAAGTAAAGTAACTTTGTTTTTAACATTATGCGTTATTTATTCTTCTTATATTGCGCACTCTGATCATGTTTATATTAAAGCTCATTTCAAGTACGTGTTTCTTTGTGCAAGTGGTTTTCAAAGAAAAATGGATCTCATGTTTTAAGAAAAGATAATGTTTTAGTTTTATCAAAGTGTTTTATTTTCTTCAAAAAGGTCTTCTTAGAGAAAGGATTTTCTTAAAATGTTTTTAAAACCCCTTACTGGGCATTTTTGCTCACCCTACGTTTTGTTTAAAATTTTCAGGCATGGAATGTACTAATGAAGTTTATCAGAGCAGCTGGTTTCCCAGAATCCTGAGCCTCCCGATCTTCTGTAGTCATGGGACATGATATAATTTTTGGTAAATGTTGTAATGAAATGCTAAGTATATCATGTCTCATGAGGCACCCTGGGTTTTGGGGTCTCTACAGTTGGTATCATAGGATAGGTTCAGGAAACTCTGGAAAACCAGGTGATATAAATATATTACTAAGACTAACTAAGTAAAAATGTTATAACTTTCAGATGGTTGATGTACCTACCGACCTTTTGTCACTCCCCACTGAGGCTCTAGAGAACATTATATCTCTAGCTAGACGTGAAAACTTCCTGAATTATGCACAAATTCGCATGACGTGTAAGAACTTGTACGATGTGTTAAACTCATCTAGGGTGCTTAGTCTCCACCAGGGAATGGGGATGGATTATCTCCTAATGATGATGACCCAGTTTCCCTCGTACGCACGTCGGGGAAGGTATCATGAAGGACTCTTCCAAGTGTTCACAACTGGCGAGGAATTTGGCACAATGCTAGATAACCCTTTTCAAGAAGCTGCTGCTGCTGGAGACCTCCGAGCGGCTTATCTGTGCCAAGTCCTACACTACGGATTCTGGGGCCAGTTAATGGACTTTGGAGCTTTGGAAAATGAGTCCACCCATGTGTCTCTTAGGCAAGAAGTGTACACCGATGTTTCCCAACTCCACACCCCTCACGCTAAACTCAGGAGGTGTTATAAATGTTCCCATGAGTTTAGTCATGTATGTTCATCTTGTGTGTGGTTTGAAGAGTTAGGAAGTTTTTCCACTCTTTGTGGCATACGTCTTGTGAAATCAGACTTTGCCGTGTAAACTTTTTCATAAATGGAAGTTTCTTGTTTCTTTTCATGTCTTCACCGTATCTTTGTTGTTAAGAGTTTCCCCTTGATGTTTGTTTTCAGATGGCTGGACAAATAAACTTCTCATCCCTACCCGATGAGCTAGTAGAAGTCATCTTGATAAAGGCATGCGTGGTGGATTACCCATCATTTCTCCACCTACGAGGGTCCTGCCAGCGTTTTCTCAATTTAGCAAACGGTCCAGAGATTCTTCGGCTATGTCGAGAGAATAATCGCATCTTTCAGCTCATCGCTGCTGCTCAACTCCCCTGCTATAGGCGAAGGGGAATGTACTTTGAGGGCCTGTTCCAATGTTTCACTCTGGCACAAAACTTTTCTGCCAGAGCGTGTTTCCTCGTGGCCGCCCAGGATGGCCAGCTCAGTGCAGCTTATATGTTCCAAGTCTTGAACATCAGTCTCCTCAACCGCATCATCCCTCTCGACTACCTCGAGTAGGATGTGGCCAGAAGAGTCGTCAAGGAGTTTATCTACTCGGACATATCCGAGCTTTGCATCGTAGGAGCCTCCCTTTAGAAGACCGTGTGCAGTACACACGACCAGGAGTTCAAGGAGCACTGTTCGAGGTGCATCTGGACTAGGGAAACTGAAGAGCTGTGTGCCAACTTTGGTGTCCCGTTTACCGAGCCAGATCCACTGTTTCGGTAGAGTTTTACGTTTGGAGTTTCAGTTTCTTTTTTATTATGATAGAACTGCGGGGACGCAATTCTTTGAAGGGGGAGATAATGTAACACCCCAAAGTTTTCAAACCTCATAAATGAAAATTGGGCATTTTGTGCTTTTGAAGTTCTTTATCTCTAAAACAATCAGAATGTAAAATATAAAAAACACGTTAACTTTTATTTTATGAACTCAACACTGTAGGGTCTTACAATTTTCGGGTTACAAGAAAAGATCACTAACCAAATATCCCAACTAAGAACCCGATTACAATAATGGGAAGACTTCTTAAAACGACTAAGAGCCCGAAAATGCGGTAGGGGTTTCGAGCATCCATCATAAGGAACATAAGGATTGCTGAAGCCACCGCGACCGTGCTCAGCACCAAGGGGATCACGCGAACCATCTTCCTTTCTCCTTCGGTCACTTGGGGTAAGGGACACCCGAGACCAAACCTTTCTTTTTATAAGCACCTTAATATGACCGTTGGACCTCAAACGGCTATATTTTCGACCGTTGTTTGCCCAAAGTATCCAATGTTTTTTTTGACCATTATCCAGATAAAGTTTAATTCAGTTTTTGTCGATGTGTTAAGACTTATTAAATATAGTTTTTAAATAATTGATATGTTATATATATATTTTTTTATATATATAGTTGTAATTGTTATATATATATATATATATATATGGTTTTGGTCTATTATCATAAAATTTGATTAAAGTTAAATTGTTATAAAATTATCAATAAAACTAATGTTTTCATAAATTATATTTACGGTTAGCTTCTCATAAAATTGTTAATGACGTATATTTACCCATTTACAAAATTAATTTATGACTTTATTTATATAATAATAATAAATGAATAAAACTACACACTTATGTTCTTATTAAAATCAAATAATTTTGTTGCTTAATTTTGGCATTCTACATATTTAGATATAAACTTATTAATATTAAACACTTTTTCTTTTTGTTTTAAAGTAATCCGAATGTAATTTTTTTAGTTATGATTTATGAAATCATAAGTATGTATTTTATTATACTTGAATTAACTTTTTTTTATTGTATGTATAAAATTTATATATGTGTATTTATATGTTTTAAAATAGGATTTTGCTTTTTTATTTTAAACTTTTCTTGTCAAAATATTAACTAAATCCATCCTTTGTCTTAAATAAGGGGTTAACAGTTTAACATATGTGGGTATTAATAAATTTGACTAATCTTACCATAATAATAATAGATTAATAAATATTTTCTTTTATTTTTTGTTTAATAAGATAATAAAATAAAGATAATAGTATAACGATAAAAACATTAAAAAAACAATCGAGGCCGCGTTTTGAATCACTGCACTGCATATGGCCGTCTGATCTAGCCTGTTTTAATCACGGCCATCCATTCCTTTTTATTACCGCGTTGCGTCTGGGCCGTCCGATCAACCCGTGTCTTATCCTGGCCGTCCGTTTTGTTTCGCGTTTCTCTCCTACCTCGCGCCTGTGACTTCTTCTTCTTCCTGGTGTCGTCGGACCAGTAGAGTTAGGGAGCCTCGTTTCCTCCGCCCGAGCCGTCAACGGCCATCCCCTCTCTTCTTCTTCCACAAAATCGGCACCGCCCTCTTAATTACCATCCTTGGTTCCATCGACGTCTCCCCAGTTGTTGAGACTTTTTCTCCTTCTTTTTAAACTCCAAGTTTCACCGAAGGTGAACGTTGGCACCCGGGCCCTCTCGACCTCTCCGACCTCCGAGACCTCATCACTGCTCTGTTCCCTCCTCCTCCTCATCGAATAGGTAAGGGTCAAGTTCTATAGTTTCTTTTTTTTGTGTTTTCTTAAGCTTCGGTTTGTATATATATATGTTATATAGATATATATATTTTCTGGTTTGTAAACCTAGTTTTCCCTTGACCCCTTGCCGCATCTCCTCTCCTCCTCCCCAAGCTGTAAAGGATCTTCTTGTTTTCCTTGCTATGGTTCTTTTTTTTTGTTTGAGTTTATATATATATATACATATATGCTTATATAAATAAACTTATGCATGTGTATGGGGCTTGCATACATCATGATCCAGGTATTAGGCCCTCCCCGTGTCTACTAACTTCTTTGGGGAAGGAAAAAGATTTTATCTTTTCACTTCATTTTTTTTGGGGGTTGAAGTATCTTATACACTTATATATACATATACATATATATATACTTATATATGTATTTATAACCAATATATGCACACCTCTATTTAACTACGTTCAAATAATTTCTTAATATATGATACAAGAGTATGGTCATTATGCCCTAACTCATCTTGGCTTAACATGATGTTTTGTAAAAAAAAAATTAGGTTACCCTTAAATATTATTATTATTGTCCTTAGAACGATGTCAATATACATATATATATATAATTTTTTTATATATGTATATTTTAGGTTTACTTTATCAAAATAGTTCTTCCAATGGAAAATTGCATTTATCAGCGTTTTTGACAATGCATGCGTTTTTGTGAAAATGTGTGGCGTGAACCACTTAAACTTTTACATGTGGTCAGGTGAATGTGTATTTATAAGTTCAATTTTCGCAAAACCCTTTTTAATTAATAAGTATTAAGACTTAGTTTACACTTTGAGACATAAATATGAGTACGACTGAAACAATTCTAGTCCAGAGCTTGTGAACCAGGTTAGGTATGAATTGAGTATTATTTAAACACTGAGTCACATTTAAATTAATATGAATTTGGTTCCCATGTTTTGTAATTTATTACTTTATATCATGATGAAGTTTATCAAAAGGACATGCACATTTATATACATATGTTTTTCCCAAAGGTGGACTTGAATATCCACATTGTAACTTCAAACTGCCTGTATAAAACACCCATGACATCCAATTATCATCATATGTGATCGAACATGCTTTAATTGAATATCATGATGTATGGAATGTTAAAGTGTTATGCCTTTTTTTTAAAACCCAAGATTTCAGATGTTAACTTCTTATGTGCACGAAGCTTTAGCATGCATGTCATAATGTTTTTAATGATAGAACAGTTCACATGTTATGAATATGTATGTGAAAATGGGGTTTAATTATGAATGTATGGAACCCCATGAATGAATGACCATGTCAAGATATGTGAGGGATGTATAGGACTTAAATGTTTATGGACGGGTGCGCCCGGAATTATACAGCGCTCCAATGCATTGGGTAAAGCAAGAGTCTCATGAGACGTCATGTGCAACGGTCTTGGCGAATAGCCTTGGCTCGTGCTATCATGTGCAACGGTCTTGGCGAATAGCCTTGGCTCATGCTACCATGGGAAACGGGATTGGCGTTTGGCCTTGACCCGTACTAAAGTTATGTTTTACGATCATGACGCGAGGTCTTGACAAAGTCCAGTATTATGCATCCCCTCTGCATGTAATGATAAAGGTTAACCAGGGGTTAGTTCAACTAACAGGACAACCCCTAGTTTAAAGCTCCCAAGATCATGAAAATGTACATTATGCAACAAGAACTGTTTTCATATGGTAAAGTTTTAGATGATCTGCATTTTTACTCATGAACCATGATATGCACGTCTTCCCTGCTTAGTCATAGAATTCTTTTAGAAGTAAAGTAACTTTGTTTTTAATATTATGCGTTATTTATTCTTCTTATATTGCGCACTCTGATCATGTTTATATTAAAGCTCATTTCAAGTACGTGTTTCTTTGTGCAAGTGGTTTTCAAAGAAAAATGGATCTCATGTTTTAAGAAAAGATAATGTTTTAGTTTTGTCAAAGTGTTTTATTTTCTTCAAAAAGGTCTTCTTAGAGAAAGGATTTTCTTAAAATGTTTTTAAAACCCCTTACTGGGCATTTTTGCTCACCCTACGTTTTGTTTAAAATTTTCAGGCATGGAATGTACTAATGAAGTTTATCAGAGCAGCTGGTTTCCCAGAATCCTGAGCCTCCCGATCTTCTGTAGTCATGGGACATGATATAATTTTTGGTAAATGTTGTAATGAAATGCTAAGTATATCATGTCTCATGAGGCACCCTGGGTTTTGGGGTCTCTACATTTATCCTGTAATTTATATATATATGGATAGATAGATAAATAAATAAATAAATAAATAAATAAAAATAGAATATTAAAATAAACACTAGCAGTGGAAAATAGATAATGAACTACTACACGTATCTCCATGTGACCTCCTAGGATTCCTCTATATAAACCAATTTCTCTCTATGCTGACTAAGATAGATCTAAAAGCTACACTAGAAGCTAAAAAAATAAAATTATTGGCTTGAGTATTAAAAAGTAGTTTGCATGCCCAAGTAAAAATATTCCATATGAAATTCCTTTAAAAAAAATATTAATTTACTTCAAGTTTGAAATACAATATATAAAAATAAGTTTTTTATTCATTTAGTTTCAAATAAAAAAATGTCCATTTCCCTCTTTATTTAAAATAGTTTTTTTCTTAAAACGCGAGGCTTGGGAATTTTAGAGAGAAAGATAGAGAGATAAAATAAAAAATGTGTTTGTGTAAATAGTGAAAAGAAGTATGAAATTTTTTCAAAAAATTTTCATGAAACATTTAAAAACAAAAAATCCATCTTTACCAAAGATACTCATCATAAATTAGTAGTATAAGAAATTAAAACATAATGAGGGTAGTAAGAAAGTATTACTCTAGTAACCATACCAAATAGGAACCTAGATTATCCATTGTAGATAAACAAGTTTAGGGAAACATGAGAATACCTAGGAGTATAGGGGAAAATATAGAACAGACTTAAAATGATCCATCCGATTGGTGCGCCTGATGAAATCAAAGATCCATAATTCTAGGTTGTACCATACTTGTCTTAATCAAGGGGAATCATCCCTAGATAAGAGCATATCCATACTAAGGGTATACTAGCCAGAGCGTGATCTTAAACCTATGTAGAAAGAATTATGTGACAATCCATTAGCTATTATTGGTTCCCATGTTATGACTAAATGGGGGTGAGATAAATAGAATAAAAAAATCAATTATACATAAAGAATAAGATCATGTTACACAGATTCCAAACACAAACATCACCCCCAAGAAACACCCCAAGTAAGTACCCTTGACTTTAATTCAACAACCCAAAAGGGATGTCCCATAATAAGAATCTTCCCATTCCTCTAATAATGCTAAGGTAATAAACACATCACAAGGAGAGTTTTTCAGTGAAAAACAATTTCTAAAAGTTCTAACCTGGACTAACATATTTTTTTTTTGGAAAAAAACCATTTCGAAGAGATCCAAAAAAACAACTTATAATTTCATTAAATATTTGAAACACATTTGCAAATCCAAAAAATAATTTAGAAACCAAAAACCATTTATAAAGGCCAATAGGGAATTTCATCAAATACTTGGTTAATAGGGCTTAATAAATCAATTTCACACAATTTAATTTAAAGATAAACCCACTTTATTTCAATATAATAATTATTTAAAATATTATATTTTAATAAATAGAAATTAAATATGGTATAAACATTAAGCAAACCAAGGATTCTTAATTATAATGGCTAATGAATAGGGAAACCTCCCCCAAAATAAAGATAACTTAGAAAAAACACCTCAACACTAAGGACTTCATCAGTGACCACTCAAATATTCCATTTCCAACTTCTATGAATTTGAAACTTCACATATGTATAAGGACACCTATCCCTAATATACATATTTATATTACCATAAATGAATATGTATGAGGGAATCCTTACACATATTCCAACACTTACATATATGGTAGACCACCTGAATCCACCCCTATAATTACACACATATTCCCACACACACACAGACACACACAGATATATATATATATATATATATATATATATATATATATTCACACCTAGCCCCCAATATATATATATATATACATATATATATATATATATTCACATCACTATGAGTGAATATATACAAAGGGGGAATATATATATATAAACATATATACCATTATATGCACATACGCATAGGTCACTTTGGAAGGAACACAAATCATCCTAGAAAAATTGAAGGTAGCTAAAAATAAAAACCCCTAATAAAATTGTAATAATAAAAAGAGGTAAAATAATACCTACTAAAATGGCAGTGGGTGAACCGAGATGGGCCGAAATGCTTCGCCTTTGACAGTGGATGCTAAAACATTCCAGAGCCGACTTGAGAGACCCATCACACGCCCTAAGATGAAGAAAAACATAAAAAATCGGCCCACATGGAACCCTAGGGTTCGAAAAAACAAGAATGGGAAACATGGAAGAGAAAAAATATGGAATAATGAAATAGATAATGAAATATGAGAGAAAACACTCACCGAAGATGATTGCATCAAGAATTAGTGGAAGAAATGAAAAAAAATCAAGGCCACCTGAAGGGGTCTGGAACGTTGAAGGGTGCCGGTTGGGAGGGGGAGGGGTGTCATGTGAGGAGGAGGGTGGGGGTAACCCCTATGAGTGTTTAATAAAACATAATAATAATAATAATAATAATAATAATAATAATAATTATTATTATTATTATAACATTTATAATGACAATAAGAAAATTTAATAATAATTATAATAACGATAATTATATTAAAACATTTTTTCTCTCTCTCTATTTTTTAATGATCTAGAAGGACACAGGGTTTGGCTGCATAGTCTTCCAGACCACGCACCAAAAGTACAGACCCTATATCTAATAGGAAAAGGGGGTCACACTGTTTATCAGGAGGGGAACATGCTTGTGCGCCTAGCCAGACACCCTAGACAGTGCCACTGTCTGGGTCACATAGTGTTCAATAGGTTAGTTCACAGTTTCTACAAAATGTGTACTAATTGTGAACCATCTTATATTATTCCAAAACCTTATTTTTCTCAAAAAACATAAAATAAATACATAGAAAAAAGTAAAACCCAAAATAAATAAAATAATAGAGAAGCATCGGGTCAGGGTGTGACACCACCCGTGTCCCCCAATCATGAATTGTGATTTATCTAGTAGTTTTACTCATTCCCCTATCTCTCTCGAACATGGTCATGATATTATAGATTCCTAGTTGATTAGTTGGGGGGAGTGTTTCCTAATTAGCATTATTATTCTAAATGTTTTCTAATTCTAGTGTGGTTGAAAATTATTTAATCCCATAACAGTGGTTATTTCCTATTGATTTTATTTTTCATGACCCACTTTATTCATTTTTAAATGATTTTATTTTCCCTTTTCAAACATTTCTAGACAAAAGGATCATCCAACTATGATGGGGGAAGAATAACTCACGAGATATAGTTAGCTGAGTGAGTATTGGAACACACTCATGAGATACATGTTTTCATTATTTCTTCAAAAAGAAATAAAGTTGTTGGTGTGGTTAGGGAAGATATCTATTTCATTATTCACTCACACATTAAGAAATTAGAATGATTCAAAGGGATGACATAGAATTTGTTTGATGAATTTAAATAAAATATATTTTTAAACAATGACAATACACCATCACCACTTATGAACCAACTTTTAACCACCCTACATTTTTTTTATTTTTGTTACATTTTATATTATTTAAATTTAATTTAAATGCATTATTTTTTAATTTAACATTTATTATTAAATTTAAACTTAAAGTTTTATTCTATCTTTTCCTTTAATTAATAAAAAAATTAAAAAATCCTTAAGTGGAAACAACTCATGAATGAAAATTAATTGAGACCCCTTCTAAAGAGACAAATCATGGTCCACCACAAGGTTTCATCGTTTGAGATCTAAAATTCCATTAACATATACCCCATAGAAAAGTCAACTTTTCAATTTTGTGATGTTTTTAAGGAAAATCACATGATTAGTTCTTACTTCACATCACATTTTTAAATACTTTCTTTCTTTCTTTTCATTATTTTATATTCTATTTTTTATAAACTATTTTCATGTATATTCTATTGTAATTTTTTTTAAACATTAAAGAGTGGTTCATTTTTTATAATGAATCAAAATATATTTAAATAGTTAAATAATTTGTAAAAACTCACTAAAATGGTTTTATAATTGTCTCTGAACAAACACTCTCAAATTAATTTGTCTCCCCATAGGTTCCTACACAAAAAATTCATTGGACGAAACACATAAAAAAAATATCATGTTCCCAAATGGATGGGAAGATGTATGATACTACAATAATTAGAACCATTCAAAAAATAAAATCCCCCAATGGAACCCGGATGAAGAGATCACTAAAACAAATATACTTTTGGAACTTGAAACTTATATGAAGCAACAAAAGAACATCAATGAGCTCCATAAAATGATAACAATGAGGAATGAAACCTCTAAACTATTCATGGATCTTGGAATATAACAAAAACATGAAGAATATGATAATGAACTAATCATAATGGTATTTGATTAGGATTACATAAAAGAGGTAGATGAACAACTTCAAAATACTTCACCGCTAAATCCTTCCAATATATTTTTTGAGGCCATTCATGGAAAATTTTTGATTATTTTTTAGAACTATAAGGGATTTGGACGTACTATGGATTAAATTAGTTTTGATATTTATCAAATTTAAAATATTAATAACTCCCTATAATTTTATTTTTTAGGTCTAACACAATTTATAGAAGACTTTTATAGTGATGACATGGCAATAAAGGTGATATGATTTGAAGATAAGACAAAGGATCCACTTCTAGCTTCTATTCATCCTTTATAATGACACATTAAAAAATAGATTATGGTTTAAAAATTTAAGGGAGTATATATTTCTTCAAATTCAATTTCATTTGATTTATCATTAGTTAAATCTCATCTCACTCTCCTTAAAAATTCCATGAAAAATAAATTAAACCATTTATTTATCTGTAAATTCATTATGAATAAGAAACCATAAAATAAGAAATAGTACCTGATTTTGAAGATGAAAAATATTCTACCATGGAAGAGGTGATTACATTTGAAAAACCTGATGAACTTGAATTGAATCCACTACTTCCTCAACAAAAACACATGAATAAAATGGAGGGGGATATAAAAACTCCCAATGAGAAGGCATTTTTTCTCTTCCATTCCCCAATATTATTTTCTCTATGAATTAATTTTGGAGATATAAAATTTTAATTTTTAATGGTTCACTCAAATATTTATTTATTTTTTAAACACTTGAGTAAATAATATGTAGTGATTCTTATTAAGGAAAGCAATCCCACTTTATAACTCATAATAACCAATGGTACTGATTAACTATATACAATTTGAATTTAGGACTTCTAAAGATGAAAATCTATGATTTATTTATTTTCCATACAATTTATTTTAGTTTTTTAGTTCAATAATAACTTATAAGTTTTGTTTGTTTTATATAATTTGGAGTGAGGAAGTAGATTAACTTAAACCTTTCCACAAGTAACTTAGTATTTATTGTTTTTTCCAAAATTTTATTATTTACTTTGTCATATCATTTTGTGCATGTCATATATATCAGATTTTTTATTTAATTAGTGATATTGTAATAATTAATTGATGGGGTAGAGGGACAGGGAGAATTTTTTTAGGAATTTTTGATTTTTATATGTTTTTCTATATTTGTTTCATTTTTATTTTTATGTTTTTTAAAATTTGAGATTAAAAGGATATTGCCCCATTTCATTGTGGTATTTAATATTATAATGTTTTTTGTTACTTTGAATTTTAAGTGGAGTTTTATTTTTTTTTATAATTCTATATTTTTTGGGACTATAATGATTGACACCATGGCATAGGTGGGTCACATCATGATGAGTGTTTTAGGTTTATTAGTTCTATATTTAGTAGGTCACACTGAAAAATTTATGGTCTGTTCTATATTGGGTGTTGGGTGTTTTCTATTTTTTTTCATGGATAGGGTCATTATATGAAAGGGGAGATCATTTCATGGCCATGAATTGGAAGTGGTGTCATTTTATGGGGATGAGTTAGGGCTATCTATCACACCATGAGGGGTCTGTAGCATAAGGGGCATCACACGGTGAAGGTAAGGCAGTGTCACAATGTGACCCTAGGTAGTTAGCCTATGATTTTTTCAGGAAGGAAGGTTTCCCTATGATGTTCCTATACCAAGTTTTAATTTTATTATCATTTAGATCTACCCATATTTGATTTATGGTATGGGGGGATGAGTGGGTTCAACCCTCCTTTCCCCCTATCATTTTAACCGACCATGGGATGCACTCGAGGGAGATATTCCTTTCTTCTCCTCCACATCTCCCATCCTCATTTACCATTTGATTTATTTTCTCCCTGATACCTTAAACATTTTTTTGGGTCAAATATAAGGTCCAATATGGGTATAATCATGTGGATTTGGTTAGTTAGGTTTGGTAGAGGCCATTTCCAGGATTGGTTTAACTTTCTCCATTGAAAGCAATTTGTTAAAACTTTTTTTCTTTAGTATTGAGGTAGGAATTTCTATAAAATTATTTTATTTCAAATATAATGAAATTATTGTATTTTTTGAAACCATTTTATTTTTAAGTTACATGTATAAATAATACTAATTAGGGTTTGTTAAACATTTCAAAGATTTTATTTACCCAATATAGAGGATTTAAATGAATTTATTATGTTTGTTTAGAATTAAAATGTTTATTCATGTGAAGTTTTTGTAAACATTCCGAATAGTATATTATAAATGAATTTTTAGTTTAATGAAGGAATGTTTCCATAATTTAATTTCTAAAGGGTATAACCCATACTTCAAGTTCTATTTTCCCATAAAGGAATCTTTTGGGTTTTTAGTTACTCATAATAAAGGGAAATCAGGTTTTTAAAGTGATAGAGACTCCTCAAAGTTATATTTTTATTTTAAAACAATTTTATTGAAGAAGTGTAAAACCACAAAGTTCAACAAGGCACATAAAAAACTATATCATATAACAAAGATATTGACATCCAAATTGAATCTATTAGATACATTCTCCCTATATAATTTTCAACAAAGGTCATTTACCTTTTTATTTGGTTCATCTTTGATAATGACTTTGAATTTATAGGACAATTTGTACGAAGATTTATTGAACTCCTTCACTCTTATATTCTTGTTGTCAAAGCATTTGGTCAGAATTAGATGTTTCTTGTCGATCCACTTTCCCTGCTCCTCATTTGTGTCCACTTGAATTAATATACCATTCATCATTTCTTCATCCTCATTAGAATCATGAATAACTAACACCTTCTCTATTATCTCTTCCTTAGAGTTCATAAAAAGTTCCCAGGGTTTTTCCATGGACATAACATCTGCTGCCCACTAAAACCGAGTCGTGGTCTCTAGTGAAGCATCACCAGCATCAACATCCTTACCTAACAGCCCCTGAGGAACTAGGGGATCATTAGTTGCCACAAGATCACCCTGTATCTGAGGCCTCTCTCCCACCATATCACCCATCTTGTTCATAACTTGATCATTAGAGTCACCACCTTCTACCCTTTCACTTTCACACTCCATCTCCATACTAAAATCATTCACCTATTCATTCTTTGATGGATCATCCTCTATTACCCTGGTCCAGACTTTTTTATCTGATCTATTATCCATTGGTATAGGAAGGTATGCGTAATCCTTACATCATTTTTAATTCCTACTCTTGATCACAATGAAAATACCAGGATCCCTAATTTCTTTTTTTCCCTTCTTACTCCTTGGGCTATGAAGACCTCTACCAGAACATATATTTGTATTTTCTTCTGAGAGTTTTCCATAACTCTCTCCCTATGACTCTGCCCCTGAGAAGCTCCCTAAACCATTTGTCTCCTCTTTTAGGTGTATCAGAACCCAAACCATCAAACCTAATACTGATGCTAATAGAGAACACGATCATTATCCTATTTGTTCTTCCCACAACATTAAACCCACTCCCCATCTCATCTAACATTTACTGTACTTGAAATTTATGGACCTTATTGTCCACTATCTTTGGTAAGGAGTTATTTAAAATCTGGGAAAATTCTTTGTAAGAAGGAACCATTTAAAAATGGCCTATAATTTTAGGTGACCAGTAATTCCAGTATCCCCTAACCCCAAAAGAACCTGCACAGTTGGATTTCAGTCAGATAAATCATTCCTCAAATTGTAGAAGATGTCCACCACCATAGGGTTAGAATTGTTCGGTCTAGACTATTTATTTATGGGAATAGAACCTGAATCTTCCATGCAATGTGAGTGGTCCATAGAGAGGGAATCCATAGTTTTTGACCAAATAGATTGTCCATTAATAAGAACCCTAGGCCGGTCCCTAATAGAATGACAAAAGAGTGTAAATAGTTCCCTAGGTGATTTCATACCAAGAAAAAGTCAGTCCAAGATTCAAACACCAGCTCATGTTTACATCTAAATTATTCCCCAAAATATATCCAAATCCACTCCACTGGGGGTCAAGAAACATCAACTTTAACACATATGTGTGGTTAATTTTTGTGAAAAATTGCATCAGTACTACTGTGAGAGTGCAAATAGAATCCTACCATGTTCCCAATCATGAATAACATAGAGGGGTTTTGGAAGAAAAGTGGGAGTTTAGGAAACCATACCCATAGGTCCATCATAGGAGAGTCTCGATTCATATTCAAATCATACTACCAATGGAATAGGTATAAGGGGAAGCTGTTTCAGACCCTCATAGCTCTAGACTATGATAGAATAAAATCATACTTCAAAACAAATCAAACCATCCTTTGATGCTTGTTGAGAAGTCCCACCACCGCATGATCCAGAAGACCCCATGATCCGAATACGAACCTATGAAAGGAATAAACAGAGGGAATTTTCGTGCTGAAATGAGACACCAAGGTGATATTAAGAAGGCCTGAAGCGTATGTAAACTTCGAAGTTAAGAGCGCTAGTTGCGGAAATCTATTGAATAGATCATGAACCTTTTAGATGAGAGTGATAGTAGGGAATTGTGGGAGATAATTCAGGTTGGAAAAGGGGAGAAAAGGAAGTATCTTAGGAGGGATATGGGGTTTATGAAAATCTTCCCGCCACTCCTAAGGAGGGGGGGGGGGAGGATAGCGGGACCACAACTATCCCGAACCAGGGAATCAAGAAGACAGAGTGTTGTGGTTGAGAGATCATGTGATAGAGAATTTTTTATATTTTAAAATATATCTTATGATAACTTGGTTTTATCTTACAAGTTTTGTTCTAATGTCTTGGTTTAAATTTTATAAAATGAGTTAATTTGATGACTATAAACCCTAATTATAAACCCATTGTTATTATATTTTGCATCTACACTTGTGCTCATTTTATGGGATGTGGATTTATTATTTATATATAATTAATAATTATTGATAAAGGGGTTGTTTCCAAAAATATCATGGTAGGTGAGAAAAGGTTTATTCTCCATGCATTTTTAGGTACGTGTTGATCATTTTTTTCTAGACTACTTCCAACCACTTTAGCATGTCATGGGAACTCGGGTAGCAAGTAAGTTATTTATTTTAGGCCTTGTTAATTTTGGTGTCTCAAATAGACTATTAAATCTAATTTCCATGAGATGATTAGACCATGGGATCTAATTGGCATGAACTAATAAGATTTTGGGAGATTACCAATAGAATAATTCTTTTGAGTGCATCTATAACTATCTCACATTAGAACCTAGGTATTCTCCCATGAAAATTACTCATTTACTAATAGTTTTATCTAGTAGATTCTAATTATTTACTTTATTTATATCCCCTTTTATTTGTCTTTTTTGAGTGGAACCATTTTAAATGTTACCTTTTATTTATGTTATACCTCTTAATATGATGGATCCCACTATTTATTTTTCTTATTTATTTTTGATGTGTTTAAATTTATATACATGTTTTGGAAAGTGGTATTTTTGAGAGAAGTTTTGAAAAAAGTATTTTTTAAGGTTTTCATCATAAATGTGTAACTACCCCATTTCTTATTTTTTAAAAGTGTTTCTATTTTAAATTGAAGATTCCACACCTTTATCTACAATAAGAGGATTTGAAATATATTTTTAATTGAAAGTTCACAATTCTTTATAAATTTGAAATCATTGGTTTTCAAGTGGATGTGTTTTTTTCCTATGAGGTTTTCCTATGGTTTTTTGGATATAGAAATACGTGTGGTACTTTTTATATATAATTTACTAGTATTAAAACTTATTTTTAATTGATTTTAAAAATATAATTTATGAATTTCATTATAAAGTCAATTAGCTATTTGATGAAATTCTACTGGGCATGTTTAGTTCACACCCCATATATATACAAGTGATTGTGTGTATGTAACAATTATTCATTCTTTTTTTGTTTTAGTTTTTTATCCCAGTTTGGTTGAATATATTGGGTTTATTGAGGAATTTATTGGATATAGTGAGTGATGTTGGATCATATAGATATCTTTGAGATGTGGTTTGAGTTGTTTATTTATTTTTATAATGTTGATGTATTAACCAATTCCTCCAACTATAGTGAGTTTTATTTCCTTTTCCATTTTGATTGTGTGATGTATTACATACGCTGCATATTTAAAAGAGATATGGGTGATTATTTCTCATTTGGATGTCTATTTTTTCATATATCTTGTTGTATTATTTATTTATTTTTATATATTTATCTCATTCTCTTGGTTGCCAAATTTATAGATATACATTACTGGATTCCTAGAATATTCCCCTTTCACCACCACCACCACCACCACCACCACCACCACCACCACCACCACCACCACCACCAGCATCATCATCATCATCATCATCATCATCATATTTTTATAAGATTGTGGAGATTGATAACATGATTTGGGCCTTGCAGATGATTAGTATAGGTGCTAGTTTGATGGTAGAATGAGAATGTTAATTATAAAACATTGCATCAAAGAACCATATTTTTATTTGGGTGTATATTGGAAGTATAAATATAAAACTATCATTAATAAAAAGGTGGGTCATGGGAAGCTGACTAATCACCACCTCTCATAAAGTGACTTGAGTTCTAATAGGTAGTTGGAAGTTGAGTCTTGAAGTTGTATTTTTGTTTTAATTATTTTGATGGTATTTTTATCTCCATTGAGATATATTATATGCTTTTAAGGTATTATTTTGTTTTTGGGTTGAAATAAAGATAATAAAAGCTTATTCACAAGAAAAATGGTCTAATAAACATTATGGATCATGTACACATTATCTTAAAAAATTCATGGAGGATTTTTCAAGGTTAGAACACAAGAGCCAAACCATGTAGAAAAATCATACCTAGAACTAAGACCCTATATTTATTTTTTTGAACTATTTCGATTCACGATGGTTCTTAATGTTGTTTCTAGTTGTTATAGATCGATCAAAGATGGTTTTGTGATGTGTGTATGTATTTTATAATTACATTTTAGAATAAATTTTTCCATAAAAAGGTATTCAATATAATTTTTTAATTTATAACTTGTTTTTTTCCTTAATTAATAATTAAATTTCATGGATGATTCATTTTTGAAACCAATTTTTATAGATTTTATGATACTAGGATATTCCTTTTATGTACTATTTTCAAAATTGGTTGATTTTAATATGGAATTTTATTTTTTGTGAAATAAAAGTTGGTTTCATGTAAAATTTTTGGATTCTACAGCATGAGTGTTGGTATTCTATCTCTTGATAGATTTTTGAAATGTATTTTTTTTTATATTTTTCAAGGAAGTGGGATGTTTTAAATTTTTTTGTTTTTTTGTAAAATTATTTTTAAACTATTTTGAAATGTAGTGATTTTAAAGAATGAAAATTTTTATAGTTTTGTTGTTTTGGTGAATTAGTATTTCTTGTTTAGTGTATGGATTTTAATGGGAGTATTGATTGTTATATTTAAGGTATGAAT
The DNA here is from genome assembly GCA_963277665.1 of Viscum album. Classification (NCBI taxonomy): domain Eukaryota; kingdom Viridiplantae; phylum Streptophyta; class Magnoliopsida; order Santalales; family Viscaceae; genus Viscum; species Viscum album. The sequence continues at coordinate 1,451,771,395 of OY728129.1, forward strand.
GAGTTAGAATCCTTATTCATGATTTTTGAAATTATATCCTTCGAAATATCTCAATGAAATGTGAAAATTTTGTATCTTAGGATGATTCCTAGTGTGATCACTCTTGTCATTATGGTGTGACTCTTTAGGTTTTTGAATCTGGTTTGAATTTTAATAAAGTGGTAAATACTTAAACTTTTATTTTATTGGACTACATGAGTAATAGTATTTCTATTTTATACAGTGGTTAAGATTATTTTTAGTCATCAATGACTTTTTGAATGATTATTTCTTTGAGATAGGTCTTCATCCGAACCTTGGATTAACTATTTTTGGATTTGGGTCAATTTTTATTAAAAATTATTGTGAGATCCATAGATGTAATTGAGACTTAGGTGATCATATATTTTTGGATTTATTCTCAATGATTTTAGGTCATGTTGTTCTTTTTGGTAATTCTTGAGTGAATCATTCTTGGGTAGTTTCTCCATCCTTATTCTAGAGAGATAATCGATTATCTTTGGTTATAATCAAGATATGTAAATCATTTTAATCTTTATGATTATATTTGATATTATCCATGGGTTGAGGTTTTTATTTTTTGGATTACTCAAGGTAAATAATTGGATATATGCTTGGGTGGATGAGATAAGTGTTATACCAATATTGTTTTTTCTTGATCTTGTACTTAGTTTGAGATTATAACTTGGTTGGTTTTTTGTATGGTTCACCATGATAGAGTGTTTCGATATCTTGTTCCCAAGTTATTTTACCCTTTTTTTCATTAACCATAGTTATATTCAATGTTGTTATGTAATGGGATATGTTTTTGATTGGTGTATCTTTTCAATCCTTGTTTTATGGGATGTTGGTGGATGGTGTGACCTTTATTGTGGTCATTTAGAGAATCCTTTGCAATTTGTACATTTTTCGGAACATTTATATAGTTTAATAGATGGTTTTTGGTTCTGATATATGATTATTTTCTCCATTGGATAATTTAAGAATATTTATTTAATTAGAAATTCTAATTTTTAGAAGTTTTTATCTCTTGTTTCATCATTTTTGATGAATTATAAATGGCGTGGAGACCTCTTTATGGTCATATTGATTTTTGAGCCTTATTTCTCCAGACACTAGTTTGGATTATGATTGGATACATTGATGATTTTGAGGGATAGTTCTATTTTATTTGGTAAGTTTTGTGGTTATTGATTTCTCTTTTCTTACTAGAAATCTTGATTTTTTCCCGAACCTCCCACCTCTCTTATTGGGTGTTCATGTTTTGATTTCATATTGCTACTAATTTTATTGTGATTTTATGGGGGAAAATGGGTGATATTGGGGATAAATTTAACATACCCACATCACTATGGTATTTAATATTATATAATATTTTATGTTTTTTAATTTTCAGAGGAGTTTTTGTTATTTTCTTATTCTACAGTTCTGTGACTATGGTGAGTCATGTCTCGAGATAGGTGGGGTGTTCAACAACAAGTGGTTTTGTTTTTTTGTAGTTTTATATATAGTTGGTCACACCACAATAGATATGGGTCAAACCTTGTTTTTTTTATTTTTCATTTTAGAGCGAGGATAGGGTCACCTTGTGGAAATAGAGATAATGTCTTGAGTAGACTCGGACAATGGGTCCGTTTCTTAGGGAGGTTCCATTATTATGTGTCACACCCTGAGGGTTTTCCCATGCCATGGGATTCATACTACAAAATTGGGGTTACACCATTATGGACCCCTAGGTAGTACACTCGAGGTTCTTCTTGGAAGGAAATTCATACAGTGACTGTGGAGCCATGCTGTAATGTCCATGTTTCCAATTTTGACTTTCTAAATTTCAATATCCACCCCTCTTTGATTTTATGTGGGTTCTACCATCCATTCCACACCTATAATTTTTCCAAATATGGTAAAGTCTTAAGGGAGGTATCCACTTATTTCTTATAGGATCTTATCTTCTCTTCCTTCAATTTTAAGTGTTTTGGAAAGCAACTCCCTAATTTCTTATTCACCTTCTCTCTCTTCCTCATTTCTAGTTGATTTTATTTTATTTAATTAACCCGAATCAATGCGTAGTTAAAGTAGATGGTTATATATGGATATAATAATAAGTATTTCGTTAGTTAGGGTACATATAATTATTTTTTATTCATGGTTTGGTCTCCTCCGCTGGGTGAAATGTGTTGCTACTTGTTTTTTCTTAGATCGAGGATTTCATTTTTTACATAGCTTTTTATTTCACATTTCATGAATTTTTTGGGTTTTGTAAAACCATTTTATTATTAAATTAAAAGTAAAAAATAACACCCATGATCATTTTTTTTAAATGTTTCGAATGTTTTATTTACTTTGAAATGCAGATTTAAATTTATTATGTTTACTTGGAACTTAAATTATTTTCCATGCCACATCTCTGTGATAAATCCAAAGTACATATTATAAATTAATTTAGAGTTTAGCAAAGTATTGTGTCATAGTTTTCACTTATATAGTGTATTAACCATATATATAAGGTCTTTTTTTGATCAAGTAAGATTTTTGTTTTTTATGTGACTCAGAAGGGAGGAAAATGATATTTTTTAAGTGATGGATATTTGTTTGGTTTTTAAAAGAAGTTTTATGTTAAAATAGTTTCATCTTCCAAGTATTATTTTAATGTTATAATATTAATTTCATAAAATTATTTAATTTGATAATTACGGACCCTGTGTATGATCTAATCATTATCATATTTTGTGTATAATTTTTTCCCTTTTTTATGTAATGTAGATTTATTATTATTTTATGATGCTTGATTATTGAGAATGGTATTATTTCATATGATGGTGTATGGGGTGATATGCGGTTTATTGTTTAATAGTTTTTATGTATGTGTTAGTAATTTTTTATTAAATTTTCTCCTCCACATTGACATGTCATTGAAACCTTGTTTTTTGAAGCGAGGGATTTGGTTGGGGCCATAATCACTTAGTTGACTTGATTAGATTTGGTGAGATAATATCCATGACCTAATCAAAATATAGAATAATATGGACATGATATGGTTGAAATTTGTTAGCCTACCAATTGATTTATTCCATTGAGAATTTATAAAATTGTCTCACATTATGAACTAGAGAGTTTACGAGGAACTTACTCATTTACTAATGGTGTTATCTTAATGAATCTCATTGAATATTTTATTTGTATCCTCATGTATTCATCATCTTTGAGGTGAAAAGTTTTCATTATTGTTGTTTATTTATATTATAACTGTTAATATAATGGTTTCTACTATTTATTTGAAATCTTTATATATGAGTTGGTTTAATTTACAAATGTTCTCTGAAAAGGTGTATTTTTAGTGAATATTTTAAAGAAGGAATTTTTTTATTTTTATCTCATAAAATTTGAAGTATATTATTTTTATTATTATTTTAATGTGTTTTACATTTTAAATAGTTGATTAAACCCCCTGATTGAGGGTAAAGGAATTTCAAAGAGAATTTAAAAGAAAATTTGTCAAATCCTTATAAATTAGAAATCATGGTTTGTAATTTGTATATGATTTTTCCCAAAATGATTTTATTTTGGTTTTTGGAAATAGATAAATGTGTGATACTTATGTTTCTATACATTATTGTTGGGAAGCATTACATTTATAAATGATGTTCAAACTATAATTTATGAACTTTTAAATAAAAGTAATTGTATAGACTCTTCATTGAAATACCACCATACCTGTTTAGCTCACACCCAATATACACACTGATGCTCGTGTGTATAAAGCCTTTATGATTTCATTTAGGTGACGAGTTTTTTATCTTGATTTGGATGTTTGTATTATGTCAATTAATGGACATCATGGATGTAGTGAGTGACCTCGGGTGACATTTAAATCTTTAGGAAGTGCTACATGTTGTTTATTTATTTTTGTGGGATTGATGTATCAACAAATTTAACCAACTAAATTGAGATTTGTTTCCTTCACTATTTTAGTTATGTTATGTATTATTTACACTGTAGGTTTAAAAATGATATGGATTGCTGTTTTTGGTTATTAATTATTAAGTTGTCTACTATTGTTTATTTCATGTTGAAATTTTTATTTATTTGTTTCTATTTATGCCATTTGCATGATATATTAATGTATAGATGTATCACACTAGATTCATGATAGTTTCCACTTCCTTTTCATCATCAACCAAAATAACAACAACACAAACATCATCACCATCATCATCATCATAATCATAATCATAATCATCATCGTCAATATCATCATTATCATCACAAGCACCATCACTATACATGGGTGAAAGTATTGCTACTGGTTGTTTATCCTGATTATTTAGTACTATTTTCCATATCATGATAGCCGATAAAATGCTTTGAGCCTGGTGGATATATAAAGGTTCCAATTCGATGATATCCCCCGGGGATTCATTACAGATAACCAAAATCCATTTTAAAATCTAGATACTTTGGTGTTGGAATTTTATTATTTTTATCATAAAATGTTTTATATAATTGTAGATATGTTATTAGTTTTTATTAGAAATTATTTTCAATCATTTACATGTTTTTTTGATTAGTAACTTAAGTTATAATTGATGAGTGAATAACTAAAATTCTATTTGCCATCCTAGGAGACTATTATGAAATCTTTTTCCTAATGCCCCTATATTTCATGAGAGAAAATTTTATTTTTATGGCAAGTAGAACTTGTCATTATTCTTTTTAAATGGTTTTTATTTAATTAAATTTTTTTAAAATGGGTGAGACATTTCTTTGGATATCCCACAAATTTACCCAGATACCCACCCGTTACATCATCCTTTGTTAAGCCTTTAGTTTACCATATATGAACTTATAGGATTAAGTCATATTTCATGAAAAATAACTATTACCTACCTATAATATTAATATATTTTCATGATTATTTCAAGTATGACTATGGGGGATACTCATTTCTTATATATATTTGGGTGGTGTTATATTGTATGAGTGACTATGAGGGTGGTATCATCATTTTTGGCATTGAAAAAGAAAATGGACATGAGTTACATTCATTTTAATTCTATTTATGTCACCTGATTATTATTGAAAAGAAATTTAATATGAAAAAAATGTACATAAAAAAATAAAAAAAATAAAACATTAAATTATATATGAAAAAAGTGAAAAAAAGAAATAAAGAGAATAATAAATTAAAATTTTGTTATATTTAACTTAAGTGGATCATATCCCAAATCCAAGAAATGGAAATGAGTGTCATTAAAGGGTAATTTAGAGTGGGGTATATATCATTGATTTACTTGATTAATCATGCTTTGTATTTAAGAGTCTAACATCCTCTTATTACCTTTGATTATAAATTCTTACCCACCTACCAAAATCCACTACACTTACCTTGAAAATTACACATGATTGAATATACATTTAATTTGTCTCCTTATATATAATTGGTTTTTCTAAAATATTATGGTGATATATATATTTTATAATTATGAGTGTTATAAATTATCCTGGGTTGATCTAACCTGTCACCCAATTTATCCAACGACAAGGCCTCAAGAGAACTTCCCTAAATTCCAAACTCTACTAAATAGGATTGAAATCCTAAAGAGTATATGGTAGGGATAATATTCCATCATATCATAGTTCATAAAAGTGGAAATAAACCAAATAAAAATACATATATGAAGATAATAGTAAACTTAATAAACAATCAATACAATGGTATGCTATAATAAATGGAATTCATCTTACGTAGTTATAGTCATTCTATACACGTAATTGATCACCCATTTATATCCCCACATTTATATAAAATAAATATTGATAAAAAATAATACTTGATCCATGCCGAAAAACTTTTATCTAAAATCAGTTGAACTACTCTTGCTCAAAAATCATACTCTACATGAGCGGAACTGCTCAATCATGCAATTCTAGAACCCCGCCCAATACACTATGTATCCTATGATGAACATGAATTCATGTATAAGGGTATACATGTGAAACAATTTTTACGTACATGGGGTGAGAAATAAATCTCCATAAGCTAACCTCAAAGGTGTTCCTAATATCTTTTTTCATAATGAGTGCATGCACAAATGATATACACACCCTAAATGAAAAAATATCATGAGAAATATACAAATGAAAAGAAATATATAATATAGAAGATAAAAAATCATATAATACCTCATGTTTTAAAGCTACCTGAGAGTAATGTACCCTACTATGGTTAAGGCCATAAGCCTTAGTACATGATACTCACTGAGACACATGATTCGTCTGGTGCATCCGCTAAACTAAAAAGGAATTATAGTGTGTCTAAAACACCAAAATGCATGAAATAAAATCCATAGGATCCAATCATATGTGAAAAAATAACATGAAATATGTGAACTTTATACTCTAATAGTATTATCTAAACTGGAGATAAGAACATTTAGTTGGAAAAACTAGAGAACCTCTCAAAGTATCAAGAGTCCTGAGAACCTGCCATAATTTTACACACTTGTTAACACATATTGGCTGACGAGGCCCAAACTCAATACATGTTCATTTACACATATATAATCTTTCCTAGGAGTTACATCACATCCAATGGTCCACAATCAAGATGCAGTGTGATACTAAACTAGGGGTAGGTTTTTATTCATCTAGAATGCCCATTAGCTCCATACACCCACCTACAACCATACAACAAATAGAGGAGATAATTAGATCAAACTTAGGGTTATTCTAGTAATATTACAAAGATCTACTATTACTTTCAAAACCTAAATAGGAACAACATTAAACAACCCAAGGTACAAGCCACATAAACTTAGGTTGACCAATGCCTAAACCCCTCATCAAACACTTTTGAAACCAACACTGACCACCTCATGGATAAAAAATCATGAGTCACACTCAGCGGTCCTCTGAACTATAATGAGAATGGTATACACTATTTGGTTCTCCCCTAGTACAAGAAAAGACATAAGATATTATCGTCACAAGAAACCTTAGTTGTTCTCTATAGTACTCAACCTAAATCTTGAAAACACCACACCCATAAAGGAAACCTCAAAAATCACCATGCCTAGAGGGAAATCCTTAACATGCCATGAAAATCAATAACATACTCTACTTAATGGAACCCATTTTTAAAAGATATCCCATAGTACTATCCAATCTCAAAGGCTCTAACTAAACTAAACCTTAAGAATATGACTAGTAAAACGCATCCAAGAATCCACTAGATCCCACCTTCTAATAGTCATTTGAAAGAACCTAAAGATATACCCCTTGGAATTCCAAATCCAAGTCAACTAGAAAGATCATAAAACTACCCCAGGCATCGTACCACATTTCCCTCATGATATTTTGAAATAAAAACTCAAAGGAATCCTCTTTCTAAACCACGAACCATCCCAAACCATCTCACAACGACCATTAAACATTATGAGGTCCTCACCATCTCAGTAAATGGAAAAATAGTTATGATAGACTATATAAATTTCCAATTTTGACACTAGGGAGAAAATAAAAGCAAAACACATCTAATGGGAGAGTACATGATGACATGTAGCTTAGGTACATGACATGTACCCTCAACAATCCACCCTAGTTGTGTACAACTGCCTAAATTGGTTTATACTTCCCAATTATAGAGTATATCTTCTACATACATGGAGTAAACTCTACATTGGTTCTTTTACATCTATCCCACATGTACACTATCTAAGTACCTCTCATAGTCTCTAGCCCTGTATTTTACATGTCCTATAGATATCTATTCTACATGGCCATGTACCCCCATCGGGTGTTTAGATGTGTAGTTGTCCATAACACGAGTGGCCCTATATAAAATATCCTGAACATACATGTTTTGTATCCATCATATTAATTCCATCACCCAAAAAAAAATGTGTGTTCTTTAATCTCACACTATGTGAATGGGATATCTAGAACAAAACCCCCTACAATCGACCCAAAACCACTGAATCTCCCAAAAATGATAAAATATGACCATTAGGGGACCCAAAAAATCTAAAAACAATTTTAGAACTTAAAAAACTAAACCTTTTGTATTTATTGATTAAAAAAACAACAACCAATATCAAGGAGTAAAACATTAAATCTTCGATACCAAATATATGACTAGAACCCACAGTAGCCTGATCAACCTCCTTGGATGAAGAGGATGAAAATACCCTCTCCCTACTTCCCTCTCTCTATTAGTTGAGAAAGAAAACCATAAGGGCTATAAAATACTTGATACTAAAAAATGGAAGGTGGAAAACAAAAGAAAAAAAATGAAAAAATAAACGAAAATGAAAAATAAACAAGAAAAACTGCCCTACCTCGGCCCTGGTACCCAAAATGAGTTAATAGCTCAACTAGGAAAACCCCCATTCAAAACACAATAGAGAAGTATGAATTAAAATATAATAATTTATTCAATTTATATCTCAATTCACACATAAAAGAACAATTAATATAAAATTAATTAAATATTATATAAATAAATGTTTGGATCATAAATCCACTAAACTCTTACCTTTAGTAAATAGCCTATTATTGGACAAAAGGATTATTCAAAAAATTATTTTGAGACCATATACATGGTAGAATTACCAATTTTTTACTTAAAAACCACCTAGGAACTAAATTTAAATATATCACTATTTTCTAATTCTATAATGATGGAGTTCCTCAAAAAATCTCCACCAAAACACTTCTCACCCTTAAGAAGCCTCAGTGGTCATCCTATTACTATGCTACACTCATAGCACTGGTAGAATCCTGACCCTTAAAAAAGGTTATTCATCCTTACTAGATAATATTATCCCTATCATAGGAGTATCCTCATCTACACTCAACAATCATCACACCGAACTAATTATCCCACACTCCATCCATCATTGAATGTAATGACCATACATGGGTGAATCACTCACACCCAAGAAATAAATTGAAATTGAAAAGACATATCATTCTTATCTCAACCAAAATAACATCACCTACACTCAAAAAAACCACTTATAATGATGATTTAATCCTCCAATGGACTATGGTAAAATCCCCTACATTATTGTTTCCTTAACCACTCCTTGAGTTTTGACCTCAAAATGTCCATCATGGATACACAACTGATCTAAAAACTAACTGAAGCTGCACACACCAACCTACTTGGACTCACCCAGAAAAAATGGTCACATGATATTACAAAACCCAAATTCACAACTAATATAATTCTCACACAATCCATACCCAAATGAATATATTATAACTTGCATAAACAAATGAACATGCTCTTATTTCTTATTTTATGTAAATTCAAAGAGGCTAGAGAACCTTCAACATTACTCTTTAAAAATAAAACTTCTTCCTCATGAAAAATTAGACCACAAAAAAACCATACACCTTGGTTTCATTCCAAAACCAAGAGTTCCAAATCACACTCGCACCACAACGCCATAAACACAACCTCAAACAATCCTACTTGGCATCAAACTAAACTATCCCTCTCAACTTATCCATGAATCCAAGATCACTCCAAAAACTCCAACTTTGAGACCACAACAACCTAAACCATAGGTAAACTCAATCCTAACCCAAATATATATTATGAATCCCACTAGAGAATCCAAATCCTACACTGAACCACTCAAGTATCCATGCATCCCTTAACAAAGGGACTTCATTTCCATCACCAAAATATATCCTTCCAAAATATTCACATGGATTGTCATTAGAAGAAAATTCTCATTGTTTGGTAGATTATAATTGAAGAAATAATCTATATGGGATAACACTATATGAGTTATTATTGACACTTTAAACAATTAAACATCTAATTTATGTGAAATTACACATGGAAATACATATTCCATGTGAATATTATGTTCCCCATGTAATGCATTAATGTTGGATTCTTTCCAATAGGCAATGATCTATAAAAGGATTAACTATAAATCCATAAAAAAGTGCATCACATGGGGTTAAATCATAAAAACGTAACATAAATAACCAAGAGAAACAATCTAATAACATTTATAACCTAGAATTATAAAAAAATGTATTTTTAATGGACTAATCTGGTATCCATCACATACACTAACACATTATTAGAACTTATATATACCATCCCCAAATAGTAATAAAAATAAAAATAAATGATCTGATGATATTTTTCATGAAGTGGAATGAGTCAACCTAACCCACCACTAAATCTGGCTCATTATAAGACTTCAAGTGCACCTTCTTATAAGCCAAAGATTTATGACTAACAGTGCGGGCCTAAAAAGAATACAATGTGGACACAATTTTATTAGATAATTGTGCAATAATAGTGGAAATAGACCATAAACATATAAATCCATAAACATTAGAGTAACTATAAAAAATAAACAAAGCAAAAACATGATATAATAAATTTAATGCAATATAGAGACTCACAATCATGTTGTACACATCAACTAATCACCCATTAGGCTATCCACATATATAGAAGTCAAATAAAAAAATAATATATGAGGGTGATACTACCATATTTAAGATGTACATTAAACCCAGTCTCTAACTTCATTCAAACCGATCCTACTCAAACCTCAGACTCTACATGAGCATCTTTGATAGATAATGTGATATCAGGCCACCACCCATTCTACTATGTATCCTATGCTCAAACTGAAAGATTAAATAAGGGTTTACACATGTACAAAAGATAACATATAGTGGTGAAAAATAAATCTTATTATTCTACCCAAATGGAGGTCCTAACATCTACTATCATAAAATGTTCATGAACATGTGATATGCCTATCCTAGATAAAAAAATAGGTGTAAGAAATAAAATGAAAAAGATAAGGGGGATAAAAGAAAAGATAAAAAACCCAAAAAATACCTAAATATCTAAAGCCACCCAAGATTTATCTACCCCACTCTGACCAAATCCTGAGGCCTTAGAGCATGATAATCATCATGTGATATAAACTGTTAAGTGAATCCACTAAATTAAAAATGATATCCAAGGTGTATAACACACCAACTTGAACAAAGTCAAAATATAATGATCTAATACTAGGGATAAAAAACAATGACATGCACTACCAAGATCCATAACTCCAACAGTATGATCAAAACTGGTGATAAGAAACTATAGGTTTAAAAAACTAGGGAAGTTTTCAAATCTAGAGAGTCCTACAGAATTAGTCGATATATAAAATAAAAATTAGAATTCACTATATGAATAGGCCCAAACTCAATCCATATATATGGTCACATTTATAATCTACACTATGAGTGACCCTCCATCTAGTGGTCCCCTACCTAGCTAGAGAGTAATGCTAAACTAGTGGGTAAGTGTGCACTCAACTAGATCACCCATTATCTCCATATCTTCTCTTAACCATATACAACAAATATAGGATAACATCATATCAAACTTAGGGCCAATGATTAGTCCAATAATATATAAAAGGTCTACTATCAAATCTAAAACCTAAATAGAAGTAGCCTCAAACAACTAAAGATATAAGCTACAAAAACCTACTTCTACCAACTCTAGAAACCCTGATCAATAATTACTAAAAATTTTATTGAACAATATAGCGTAAATAGATCACAATTTACACTTATCATTCCTCTAAAACTAAAAGAGAATGTGACACCCTACTAGGGTCTCCTCTAGAACCAAAAAAACCTATGGATAATATTATCATAAAAAACTTATTTAGCCTCTTCTGTACTGAACATAAACATCAAAAACACCCTTTAAATAAGGGAAATCTAAAATATTATCATTTCCACAAGGTTATTCTTGAAGTTTAACTTATATCAATATAAGCCTCTACTAAATAGAACCCAACCGCACTAGACATCCCACAATGATACCTCATCCTAGAGGCTCCAACTAAATTAACCCTCAAGATACTGACTAGAAAATCCCATCCAAGAAAATACTCAATTTCGAATTATAAGAATTATCTGAAAGAACATAAAGCTAAAACCCATATAATTCCTAAGACGATTCGATCAAAACTCCCCTGATCTTCACCCGATCTTCACACCTAACTTCCATCATTAGGATTCTAAAACACAACTTTGAAGGAATCCTCCTGTTATACCATGAACCATCCCAAACCATCTCACCATGGTTACTAATCACTATGAGGTCCTCACTATCGAGGTCTACAAGAAAAAACACTAAAATATACTATCTAAAATTCCAATTATGACCCCATTATGAAAGGAAAAGAAACACACATCTAAAGGGAGAGTGATTGGAATATAACTCAAGTATACAACATGTACCTTTAACAATCCACCCGGCTATGTACTATTACCCGACCTAGAGTGTACATAACAAGTACACAATGTGCACTCTATATGGGGTAATTGAAAATGTATCCCTCATGTCCCCTGACCAAGTACCCCACATGACCACTAACCATATACTATTTATAGGCTTTGGATGATTACTTTACATGGCCATGCCCCCCCCCACATGGGGTTCCTGGTAATGCAGCTCGCAAAACCCTGAGTGGACCTAGATGATGTGTCCCAAACACACATGTCATGTAACACCCATCATCAAACCCACAACCAAAATGAAGAATAATTTTTGTGTATTCTTGAATCACACACCGTGTGATATGTGTTTCCTGAGCATAACCCCCTACAATATTCCTGAAATCTGTGAATCTCCCAAAAATTATAAAACATGGCCATAAAAGGACCCCCAAAAAATATTAAAATATAAAAGTAACTAAAATAATTGTATTTTTGTATTAAAAATATAATATACTATGTAAGGGTGTAAAATGAAAAAGTTTCAATCCCAGATCCATGCTCTTCACCCATAGCATTGTGATCTACCTCCTTAGATGAAGATAGTGGTAATCACCTCTACCTACTTCCCTATATCCCCCTCTCTCACAACTAAGAACATGACACTTAGGTGAAGATAATATGTATGTGAGAAGACAAAGGGTAAGGATGAAATGAAAAGAAATAAAGGAAATAGAATTAAAAGAATAAAGAAAAAGAAAAATAAAGAAAGGATTTGGACTGGCCCTGAAACCCAAGATGAATTTATACCTCACCTAGAAAAAAACCTCATTCCAGAAAAAAAATGTAGTTAGAATTCCAATCCAGGACTCTATTTAGAATATATCACTATTCATTCATGTGTAAATTAATATTTAATTAATTAAATATTAAATATTCATTAAAAATATAAACATCTTATAATTCCACCAAACTTCTAACCTTGGGTAAACACACTAATCTAGGACTAATGGAGTAATCATAAAATTATTCTGAGATCATATATGAATATAAATAACCATTTTAACCCTTAAAAACAACCCAAGAACTAAAATTTAAATTTATATTGATTTTCTCAACTCATAATAGTGTTGTTCGTTATAGTAATCAACACTATATTTTCACATTATTTTCTTTAGAAAAGAGTAAAATTAAATTTCATATGTGGCAGGTTACAAAATATATTTTAATGGAGATTAAAAGATAAATTTAATGTGGATAGAATGGGCCATTAAATTTGTAAAAAAGTTCATAAATGAGTCATGATAAATCATTTTCGGTAAAAAAAATAGATAGAATCACTCATTTGATTTTAGTTGTTTAAATTTTATGAAGATATTTTTTTCCATGTGTAAAAAACAATGTGTGGGAGAGTGTCATACCCATGATGTCATGTTTAGGTATGAAATCAATTATTATTAATTTTATCCTTGCCATTCATTTTCAAGAATTTTTATTTTAAATTTGAAAAAATGATGTGTAGTTACCAAATCATTATTAGAACATATTTAGGGATAAATATAGAAATAATGAAAAACATCTGTTTTTTATCAGTGGAGATTTTCATAGTTGATGCATGTTTTCCCTAATCATGAGGCCAAACTATGTTAATTACCCAAGTGTGTATAATTATATATGAATAGTTCTTCATGGTTTGTAAAACTATGAATTTACAACTTTTACCTCCTAGATATAACTTTTCGTAACCCTATATTTTCTACCCTTTAGAACACCTAAAACCTCTCCCATTAAAAACAACCTTCTCCCTTACTTATTTGATTAATTTTGGGTGGTATTTCACCTAGTTATTTTAGGAATCACTTAGAATGTTTTTTCTTTCTATCTTATTGGTTAGTTTATTCTATACGATTAGGTTTCCTTTCCTCCCTAGGGAAATTGTATCCTAGGATTTTTTCTAACCAACTTTAATGTGGGGGGTTTTTTACAGGACTTATTCTTACATTTTTTGGATATCACTTATCCATTTTTTATGGTTTTCATCAGTTTCTAATAGTTTCAATTAACTTATGTATGTGGTGTTATATGTTTTCATTTTTTATAAACCTTGATTGTTTGGGTGGTTCTAAAGACTATATAAAACTATTTTAAATTGTGTTATACAACTTTTAAAGGATTTTATATGTGGTATGATTTTTGGAAATTACTCTAGTTACATTTGAAATTATTTTTTGTATAGTATATATTTTAAATAGTAATACGGGGTGCACACAATGAGTTTGATGAAATACCCATTTCAATGGAAAATACTGGTAGATGATGAAATATTGAATCTTTTAATTGGGATAACACATTGGAACTTTAGATAAATTGGTTAGAGGATTTGAAATAGCATATATAGATAGTAAACACACTCATTAGTATTTAATTTACTCCAAAACACAAAATAAACATCTTCATGATATGTATAGAGTGCTACTTTATAGGGTGATCCCTTTATATTAGGCATTGAGACTACTCTCCATAATGGTTTGTGTATAATTGATTATTATAGTTTGGTTAATAAGATAGTGTGAGTATCCTAGGATGACCTTAACCTTAAATATCTTCGGGCTTCCCCATGGTTATTGTTTAATTTTTTTATTCACATGGTATTTCTTTTTCATGTATAAATTGTTTCAAATATTGTTCTTGATTATTTACATTAAAATTTTAGACACATATTTCCATATTGGTTATTTTAAAACTATAAATATTAGATTTATCATAAAAAGGATGATTATAAAACTCTTAGTGGGATCCAACTAGGTTAATTGTGATCAAACCCTACATACACCCAATGGGTGTATATAGGATATTCTTTAGAATACATAGTTAGAAGAAATGCATTTCTTGGTGGTGGATGTTACTATTTTTTGAGGCACATGTGTTGGTGATGGTGATTTGGTTGGAACTAAGTCTTTGTGTCACACATAGACACATAGTGGTATTTCGAGTTCTTTTGGTTCACTTTTATAGAAATATACATATCGGTATTACATATTCAGCTTATTGTCCTTTCCCTTTTCTGTATGTATGTTGGATTGATAATTTCTTTTGGTTACGGTTGATATTGATATTGTTTCATTTCATTCCTAGTATTTTTATGTTTTATTTATTTCACTGTATATTGATTTATGTTTTTTAGTTATTTTATATTAGGGAGAATGAATAACCAAGTTATGGAAAGGTCATTCCATCTTCAAGGTTCAGAACTACTTAATAGATTTATTTATAGAAATAATTTACAAAGAATGTTATTTTTTACCATGTACTAAATTCTATCTCATGGTGATCAAGAATTACCTTAGATTCTAGCCAGGTATTTACTTGGGTGATTAATTTAGGGTTAACTTTGATTGGTTTATGAACAAATAGTATTAGGGAACCTTGGTTTTGATTTAAGATATTTGGGATGTACTAGTAGGTAGGATACTAGATCAATATGAATTAAGGGGGTTGTGAATGAGTTTCTGATCCACAATCATAATAGAAAGCCTTATGTTACTATGGGGATGTTGGGGAATGAGTATTTTGTATTTTATTTTGACTAGATTTTGTATTTTAATAATTTTTTGTTAAACATGGAAATTAGTAATTAAATATTAATGGAAAAAAGTTCAGGCACATAGGCTATAGGACATGTGTTAACCATGTGAAACAAATTGAAATTTCATTGTAGAGTGCCCACACAGTTGGAGCATAGTTTGGAACATTGTTCATCTAAACCACATGAGGTGGAAATTTTGGATTTTTTTTGTGTTTCTAAAATTATAAATGTTTTATTATGATTTATAAAGTTTATTAAGGGATATTTGTGATTTGAGTTGCTATTATTCACTTGTTTTGATGGTATTTTTTAATTTTATTTATTCTCATGTAGTGTCATACCCCCTTAAAGGGATAGAGGCTGCCGTGGATAATTTTTATGATCCAATACATTTTAAGATTAGAATTTTATTTAATGGTTTAATATATGTTTAAAGGATTGGTACCTAGACAAGATTTGGTTTAGGAAGAAGGTTTAGGATCAGGTGGAGGTATGGACCATGATCAAGAATTTCACCACCATAAGCCTCTATCCTTTAGAAGAAACAATGATCCTCAAGAAGTAGAGGATTGGATGGAGATAGAAAAATGGATTTTTTAATTTATTGAGATTCAAAATTCTACCAAGGTGAAATGTGTTTTAGTTATGCTGTAGAATACTAGCTATAAGTAGTTGAAGATGATGTTTCAATATAAAGAGCATGATAACTTAGAGTGGAAGGACTTCATTATTTTTTAACTCGATTTTTTAACCCTGATAACCTTGAACTAGAAAAATATTGGGAGTTTATGAGCCATCAAAAAGGGGATATATCATCCATGGATTATTTTAATAAATTCATTAACAACATACACTTCACTCTTGAGATGGTTTCTAACAAAGAGTTGAATTCCTTCCATTTTGAGATGGTATTGTGACTTGATATCTAATTAGAATCGTTATTTATCAATATTAGATCTTATTATGGGGTTATATTTACCCTTGATGGTAAAAATTTACAAGGAAGTCATTTTTTGTATTATTGGAGTTACTTCCATACCTCATGGGAGTAAAATTGACTCTTTAGAGAAGAAAAGGAAGTGAGATAAGGCTAAAAAGAGAAGTGGTAGTGGCTCCAAACTTATACATCAGTCTTCATCATATATAGCTTGGGTAAGTGGAACTATCATGTGATATAAATTCAGTATGATAAATAATATGTAATATTTATGATTAGTGGCCCCAAAGGATTGTCATTATTATGAGAACATAAGCTATATATAGATTTTTTTTAAATATGTCTCCTCTCCCTGAAGCGATGCAGGTTCTTTAACTCTGAAGAGATTCATAGTATAGTTAGATGTATCTAAGGTGGAAGTTTATTTAAATCATGAGGGGATTGGTAAGAAAGGTTTATCTTATAGGAATTTCTATCTTTGGATTGAGCACCATGCCATTGGTAGATCTTACGCCCACTCTATGGTGAGAAATCTTCATGATGTAGAGGAGGGTCTTGTGGATACTGAGGAGAGTGTAATGATTGTGATGGGTAATATTATTATTTCTCATATAAGGTGACTATTTTATTTTTTATAGGTTTTTTTCATTATTTTATATCTTCTCACTTCAGGGATTTTTTGAATGTCCTATCTGATCTCATACTATATCTTATAGGGATATCAACACCTCTCTAGAAGAAGAAAGAGGAAGGCTTTTGATACCCTTCTTATGCCATCTCGATTTCAAATGTGGAGCTAGTTTGGGATTTCTTCATCCTTGATTTAGATAATTTTTATAAAATTTTCTAGATAGATTAGATAACTACCTTCAAGGACCACATTGATTGTTTTCATTGTAAGGTGAACTTAAATGCCTTGAATAAAACTCTCATGTGTTTCATGGAGAGTGGGACCTGAATTCTAGTTAGGGGGCCTCTGTTTCATAATATTATTATATTAATATGTTATGTATCATCCTTTTTAATAGAGGATAATGAAGGAAACTTTTGGAATGAAAAATTTACAATTATAAGGGAGTTTCCTGAAGAAGGAATTCAATTTTTTTATTGGACTAGTATTTGTAATGTAGCCTATCACATTTCAATCATATCGTATGACACATTCAGAGTTTAAAGAACTGTAGGTTCAACTATATGTTTTAAAATCCAAAGGCTTCATTCATCTAAGTGTGTATCCTTGGGCCACCCGTGGTTTTTTTCTTAGAAAGGGGATAGAACTCATCACTTATGCATTGAATATGGAAATATGAACTAGGTTATTATTAAGAATAATTATACCTTAACCAAAACCAATGAAATATTTGACTAGTTAAAGGAGGAAAGATAGTTTTTAAAGATTTACCTTCAATTATTTTATCATCAACTTTGAGTGATAGATGTTGATGTCCCTAAGAATACTTTCTGAAGTAGGTATGAATATTATAAGAAACTCATGATGTAGTTTTGAGTTAACCAAAACTCACATAGTATTTATAGAACCAATGAATAATATATTATATGGATACCTTAATTTTTGTGTGTGTTATTTTTGGATGATATATTAGTATATTCCAGGTTTTAAAAGATCACTAACATGATCCAATGGTCATTTTGGGGACTCTTTGTGACCATTTCCTTTAGATAAGGTATCAATGTGCGGATTCTACATCAAATAAGTGAAGTTATTGAGACATTTTATTTTAGAAAAGTGCATATTAGGTGATAATAAAAATGAGATATCTGTTAGGTGTTGGTAAGAACCAAAAAACATCCTCAAGATATTGAGTTTCTTAGGTTCGGTAGGATATTATCAGAGTTTTTAAAAGAATTTATCTTGGATTTTATTAAATTTTATGGATATTACCTAGAAGTAGGTAATTGTTTGTGCAACCCAAAGTGCTAATATAACGACCCATACTTTACACACATTTTTATTACTTCAGAATTGAAGCACACTTATTACAACATATAACAAAACTAGGAAAGGACCGTATAGGTATAGAGTCTATAGAAACTAGGAAACATAAACAACTGGTTCATAAAGCATTTACTTTGCCTCCCATTTATTTCATCATATCTAGAGTCCCTTTTTGGCATATCCTACTTAATAACCTTCTTCCTGACTTGGGTAAATAAAACATACAAAAGGGTGAGCTCAAATTCTCAGTAAGGGTAAAAAAAAGAAATATCAATCACATCATATACATAAGAACATAACTTTTGGAAATCTTAACCTGCAAAAGAAATCATAATTTCATAACATGGGATAAATCATAGTAGTGAAATGTAATCCCAGTAATCATAACTTAAAACATGAAACTTTGTGACATACAAACATAATCATATAGAATCATTTTATATTAGTCAAGACTCATTTCCAAGACTATCTTAGTGGACAAAGTCCATTTCTGAACCGAGTTCACTCTTCATTTTAGTCCTGTTTCACTAAACCGGTTTAACCTACCGTTCCAGCCATGTCTATCTCATGAGATATAAAATCTTTACCGAATGCATTGGAGGGAGATATAGGTCCCACCCATCTCATAATTATACCATTCTTATGTGTGCCACAAAATCATAATTCATAGCATAACCCATGTAATAAAAATAGGTATCATAAAAAAATTCATATAAGATAAAGGAATTCATAAAAATAATTCCATCACAACATAATCAAATAAATGTGATAATAGGGATAAAAACAGAACCCTTTATTATCATATATGGAAAATAATTTTGATAAAACACTTGAACTCTATTCTTGAGGAAAATATCCTTTCTACTTCAAAAAAACTTTTCCTTTCTTAATATGTCATACAATTCTAAACTAAAAGAAGTTGATTAAAAATAAACTTGAAAACTTGTAAAGGAAGATTCTTGGATTTTTTTTAAAAATCCATTCATGCCGTATAAGTTAAAAAAACATTCTTCGCGTACTTTTGTCGGAAAAGTCAAAAAAGTACCTCGTACAAAAAACCACAAAAGATTCCATTCATATCTTTTACTAAAAACTCACCGAAGGGTAAAATGGGATTTAAAAAATTGTAGGTAGATGGAAATAATATTACATATTGGGGAAACATGGATGTGGATGATAAAATATACCCCAGTAAATTTCAAAGTATAAACAATCTCAGATAAAAATGAGATTGTGATATTCTCCCTTACCTTAGGTCCGATTTGCATTGTAAGTGTCCGAACCTCCTGTATAATGATTTAAATAATGTTATTGACTTATTCCATAATCATACTTATTTTTGTGATATCATATATGGTCATATTATTATCTTCTTATTAGTAATATTTCATTACTACTTGTTTATTCGGGTGTTTATTACTTTTTGTTCTTATGCGTGTTTTGTCGAATAAATTCTTATCCTTATTTTTAGGTTATAGATAATTCATGTCTAGAATGGCATTAGTTTAATATATATCATATTTATTCACTCAATTCATTTATATAATCATTATTCAATGAAGATCATGTAGAACGAGTCGCATTACATCGTGGAGATGGTATTCCGTACGTACGCACGAGCGATGATATTGTTCCCATGATCGTGGAATTGTATTGGAGTGTATTTATACTATTTCAGAATCAATATCAATTTAAAATAGTCATATATAGTCATTATTTACACCATTATACCCATCCAAGTAAGGTGGTGGTGGAAAATAGATTACACCACGGCGTGGAGACGGTATTCCGTACGTACGCACGCGCGGTGATTTCGTTTTCCGTAGGATTGATAGATGGTGAAATAGGGTTGTTTAATACTTATAATAACATATCAGTATATGAGTGATACTTATGTTATTAATTCATAATGAAACAACTAAATAAGAAGAAGTGGAAGAAGAAATAAAGTTGAAAGAATTGGTAACGGACAATACCTCTTCTTTGAAGCGCCTCTTTGAGATCTCCTTTTAGGGCACTAAATTGGTCTTTGAAGAAGACCATGAACTATAGGATGTCTCTAGGGAAGTGTAGAGGAGAAAGTGTCAGGGGTTGGCCGATCTTGAAGGCTCAAAGTGGTGTGAGTAAGAGGGGGAGGAGGTGCCCTTTTATAAGGGAGGAGAGGGGCTCCTTTGGAAAAACTAAAAATATTATTTTATTATAAAGCCAAATTTCGGTTTTAAATAGATCCAAATTGATTTAATTTAAATCTAAGGTGGGGATGGGTCGAAATCCTCTCATACAATAGAATTTAGACAAGTTTAGGTTCCTATTTTAACCTTATCATTTAGATTTAACATTAAGTTACATAATTTTACTTTTACCGTGTCTTCTTGTGTTCTTATACTATAAGGCTAATACACTTACTATAAGCATCCAAACGAACCCCAAGTTGTTTATTATTAATACATATAACCGTATCTAAGTCATTTGGTCGAACCTTAGATTTTTAGGAATAAAATAACAATTAATAATATAATATTTGTTTTAAAAACTATTTTATGTCAATTTTGAAACTATTTAGTAATTGATTTTTGTGAAAATCATAACAGAATGATTAGTTTAACCTAGAAAATTAGTGTAATTCATAAAAGGTCTCAAATTACATTTATTTGGGTATTTATAACATCAATTATGTCAATATTTTATTAATAAGATAATTACTGCATCATCTTTGTGTCATAAATAAATTAACTTATTTAAAGTCTAAAAATTACAAATAAAATATCATTATGTAGGAAATAGTTTTATCTTTCTAATGAATATTTATAGTCGAATTTATCTTATTTATAACCCTATATTAAAAATGATATACTTATTAAACTTTGATTTTAACTATTTTAACCCTTCTTTAAATAAATTAATAATAAATGTCCTAATCTAATCCAAGTGGGCCTAAATGGTCATATTTTATTCCTAAGGTTGTTTTTGGTCGAATTACGCTTGTCCAATAGAATTAGAACATGTTTTAGGGTAATAATAATATCATATTTACCCTTAATTACCCTATTTACTTTTAACCGTGGTAAATAAAAGTAAAAAGTTACTATTCACCAAAAATTATTTTCAACTCATTGAACCACATTTTACTTACTGACATCAACCGTGTCTCTCGGATTTTTGAAATTCCACTCACAGAAGCGGTAAAATTAAGTTTTATGAAAAATTCAGTATTTTTAACTACCACTTAGTGGTTTCACTATTCATCAAAAATTGAAAGTTTTCAGAAAAATACCAAAATTTCACCCTAGGCTAATTTCGATATTCCGAATCCAAAATTGAAGTCAATTTTGAAAAATAAAATTTTCAAAATTTCAAAATGTGGTTATTACTATTCATAACGGCTAGTTTTAATAATATTTTAATAGCATATCGTTGTTTAGTGAAACTCGGTATTGCGTACGACGCAAGCTATCGAGGAAGGTCGCGATTGCGTGTAAAGCAATCCGAGCAAGTGTTGTGTGTAGTAAAAGATTCCTTTGATGATTTATATAACATAAAAGTCTCGAGTGTTACATTTTACCCCCTTAAAATGAATTTCACCCTCAAAATTCGTCACTTTGTAACAAATAGATGAGGATACCTCTCCCTCATCATATCCTCAAGCTCCCATGTAGATTCTTCTAATTGGTGGTTCCTCCATAAAACTTTCACCAATCGAGTGGTCTTGTTTCGTAGGACTTTTTCGCTACGATCCAGAATCTCTATCGGCTGTTCTTCATAAGAAAGATCTTGCTCCAGCGGTACAACTTCTGAGCTGAGTAAATGTGAAGGATTAGGTATGTACTTTCTCAGGAGAGATACATGGAACACATCGTGAACTTGAGAGAGATTCAGTGGAAGCGCCAATTAGTAAGCTACCTTCCCAACACGATCTAGTATTTCAAAAGGACCGATATATCTAGGGCTCAACTTCCCCTTCTTTCCAAATCTCATGACCCTATTCCATGGAGATATTCGTAAGAACACTTTATCACCCACTTCAAACTCTAAGTCTTTTCTTCGGTTTTCGGCATAAATTTTCTATCAAGTCTGAGCTGTTCTTATGTGTTGTTGAATAGATCTGACCTTTTCTGCCATTTCATCAACGAGATCAGGTCCTAATAGCTTTCTTTCCCCAACTTCATCCCAGCAAGTTGGAGTCCTGCATTTCATTCCATAGAGAGCTTCATAAGGAGCCATCTGAATACTGGAGTGAAAGCTATTATTATAAGAAAATTCCACCAAAGGTAGGTGTTGACCCCAACCACCTTTGAAATCCATAGAGAAAGCTCTCAACATATCCTCTAGAGTTTGAATTGTTCTCTCAGACTGACCATCTATCTGAGGATGATAAACAGTGCTGAAACTCAACTCTATATCCAGAGTGTACTGAAGACTTCACCAGAACTTTGAGGTAAACCTCGGATCCCGATCAGATATAATATAAAGTGGTACTCCATGCAATCTTACCACTTCCTTCATATATATCCTGGCAAGCTGATCCAGAGAGAAATCCTCTCTAATAGCGATGAAGTGTGCATAATTTGTAAGACGATCAACTATGACCCATATAGAATTATTGCCTTTGGATGTTTTAGGAAGTCCGGTGACAAAGTCCATAGTGATGTTTTCCCATTTCCATTCGGGTATGGGTAATGGTTATAACATCCCCTTAGACTTCTGTCTCTCAGCTTTAACTTGCTGACAAACCAAGCATCGAGAGACATATTCAACAACATCTCTATTCATGCCATCCCACCAGAAGTACTCTTTCAGGTCCCTATACATCTTCGTGCTTCCAGGATGAATAGAGAATGAATAACTATGAGCCTCATCCAGCAGCTCCTTATTTAATCCGGGGATGGGAGGAACAAAAACCCGATTCCTAAACTTTATTATCCCGTCACAATCAAGGTTGAATTCAGGAACATTTATCACCTTCTTTTGTAACTCGACATCTTATTTATGTGCCTCTTTAATATTCACATGTATAGATGGTTGAACATTCATTTGAGAAAGATACGATTTTTCCCCTTTCATTATAATTCCAAGATCCATCCTTTGTAAATCCATAAATATTGGATATTTTGTTATCCTCATCATGGATAAACTGGCATGGTCTTGTCGACTTAAGCATCTTCCACCTTGTTTGCTTTCCCAGGGTGGTAATGGATTGAGCAGTCGTAATCCTTAATCATCTCCAACCACCTTCTTTAGCGCATATTCAGCTCCTTTTGTGTGAAAACATACTTTAAACTTTTATGATCAGTATAAATGTCACACCTTTCTCCATAATGATAATACCTCAAAATATTTAATGCAAATATTACTACAGCTAACTCCAAATCATGAGTTGGGTAATTTTGCTCATGGATTTTCAACTGTCGTGAGGCATAAGATATCACTATATCATTTTGCATAAGAACACACCCCAATCCCTTCTTGGATGAATCACTGTACATCACAAACCTTTCTCCACTACAAGGAAGTGTGAGCATAGGTGCACTGGATAACCTTCTTTTCAACTCCTTGAAATTATCTTCACATTCGTCCGTCCACACGAACTTAACTCCTTTTCGATTCAACATGGTGAGTGGATTAGATAATCGTGAGAAATCTTTCACAAAATGTCAATAATATCCAGCCAAACCAAGAAAACTTCGGATCTTAGTTACTGTTGTTGGTCTCGACCATCTTTTGATAACATCTGTTTTTGCTGGATCCATAGATATCCCCTCTTTTGAGATTATGTGACCCAAAAATGCAACTTTTTTAATCCAAAATTCACACTTGGTAAATTTGGCATAAATCTTCTCCTTTCTCCGGGTCTTCAATATATTTCTCAAGTGATCTTCATGTTCTTCCTTGATCTTTGAATATACCAGAATATCATCTATAAAGACTACCACAAACTAATCAAGATAGTCTCTAAAGACTCTATTCATCAGATCCCTGAATATAGCAGGGGCATTAGTAAGACCAAATGGTATCACTATAAATTCATAGTGTCCATACCTTGTACGGAAAGCCGTCTTTGGTATATCCTCCCTTTTGACCCTTAATTGATGATACCCTGAATGAAGATCAATCATGGAAAATTATTGAGCTCCGCGTAGTTGGTCAAATAAGTCATCAATGCATGGGAGATGATATTTGTTCTTGATAGCGATCTTGTTAAGTTCTCGATAATCAATGCAGAGTCTCATTGATCCATCTTTCTTCTTAACAAACAGAACATGTGCTCCCCAAGGTGACGCACTAGGGCGTATGAATCCCTTATGAAGATTTTCTTGGAGTTGCTTTTTCAATTCCTAGAACTCAATTGGGTCCATTCTATAAGGTGTCTTTGAAATAGGCAAAGCACCTGGTACGAGTTCTATTGAAAACTCAACTTCACGATTTAGTGGAAGACCCAGCAATTCCTCCAGAAAGACATCGTCAAACTCTCGTACAATGGGCATATTCTTAATCATGAGTTTCTCACCAACCATTTAAATTAAATAACCTTCATTTAGTGGAATCAAGACCCATAAGATGGAAGAAATTTCCACTGGATGGTTATGTTCATCCTTGCATCGATAGACGATCATAGATTGACTTGAAATATGAAATGTGACTTCCCTTCTTTGGAAATTGATATGATCTCCATGTAGAGAAAGCCAATCCATGCCACGAATAACATCAAATTCCACTATAGGAAGGATCACAAGATTTGCAGGAAGCACTTTCCCACAAACTTCAATCGGAGAATAATTATAAACTTTTGATGCGATTGTTGTGCCATTAGGGGTTGTCACAGCTAACTCAACATCTAATTGTTGAGGTAATACGGTGATATCCTTAGAAAATTATTCAGAAATAAAGGAGTGGGTGGATCCAGAATCAAATAAAACATTTGCTACTTTAGATTGGATGGTAAGTGTACCTTTCACCACATCGTTATCGTACTCCACATCGCTGATAGAAATTGCATGTGACTTTCCTTTGTCTTTAGCCTTAAGAGTTTGTTGACGTCGACCATCATCATCAACCCTTGGATTTGGGCATTGATTGGAATAATGCCCCATCTCCTTACACTTGAAACATTGAAGTGTAGTAGGTTCATTTTGTGTATCCATTCCTTTGTTTGCATCATTATACATCTTCTTCCCATCATTGCGGCATTAAAATGCCTGATGACCTTCCTTTCCACATTTGAAACATTTACTTGTCCCTTTAAGACAATTCCCTCCATGTTTCTTTCCACACTTTGAGCATAAGGGAAATCTCATCTTCTTTTCAGTGTGCTCTTTAGATTTTCCTTTGAATTCCATTTTCCTCTTCTTATCAAAACCATATGACTGATGGGTTACTCCAATCTCCATCTCAACTTTGAGAGCACATCAAATGATTTCCTCGTAGCTATTGAAGTCCCTTATGGATAACGCCCTTCGAAGACTTGGTTTTAAGCCACTAAAGAATTGACCGATCTTACTCTTAGGTTGGATAATAATACTAGAAGCGTACCTTGCAAGTCTTGTAAAAGTTTCTTCATATGTACCAACAGATTCATCATCCTTTTGCTTTAGTTCAAGAAACTCCTTCTCCATCTTTGTTCGGAGAATACGAGGGAAGTACTTATTGAAAAATAAGTTCTTGAACTCGTCCCATTCCATGGATTCAATTTCATCTCTTTGCCTCGTATTCTTGATAAGATTCCACCATTGATCAACATCACCTTCCAAACGATACACTGCTAAGATGACTTTATCATGTTCAGAACATTGAATAACTGAAAATATATTTTCAGTAGTACTAATCCATTTTTCAGCAATTAATGGATCAGTAGACTCGCTGAATGAAGGTGAACGCTGCCTCATGAAGGATTCAACAGAATGTTTCTCCTTCCTTTGTTAGTTTGGAAGTCCTGCATGATTCATAGCTTGAGAAAGTTGTGTGAGCATGGCTACAAGATTTTGCATTCTAGCTCCCATAACGTTTGGTTTCTCAGGGGGACAGTCATTGCATTGCCCGTCGCATTCCGCATTAACGCGGTTCCTTCGGGTTCCATCCATTGACTAAAACCAAGACGAATAGTGTGAGAAACACTAATTATAATAGTAAAACCACATAATCAAGAATAAAATTTCACACTTAAGGTCTTATCCTAGGTTATTCATGGCCATTTCTAAAACACTAAGATTGTGTTCTATGCTTAGACTTATCCTTAGGGTTCTTACTAAGGTTTTCACATCCTAGTTTCCAAAGGTTGACTATACCTTTCCTCTGATACCAACTAGAACGAACCATACTTTACATACATTATTATTACTTCAGAATTGAAGCACACTTATTACAACATATAACAAAACCAGGAAAGGACCGTATAGGTATAGAGTCTTTAGAAACTGGGAAACATAAACAACTGGTTCATAAATCATCTACTTTGCCTCCCATTTATTTCATCATATCTAGAGTCCCTTTTTGGCATATCCTACTTAATAACCTTCTTCCTGATCTGGGGAAATAAAACATACAAAAGGGTGAGCTCAAATGCTTAGTAAGGGTAAAAAAAAGAAATATCAATCACATCATATACATAAGAACATAACTTTTGGAAATCTTAACCTGCAAAAGAAATCATAATTTCATAACATGAGATAAATCATAGTAGTGAAATGTAATCCCAATAATCAAAACTTAAAACATGAAACTTTTTGGAATACACACATAATCATAGAGAATCATTTCTTATTAGTCAAGACTCATTTCCAAGACTATCTTAGTGGACAAAGTCCATTTCTGAACTGAGTTCACTCCTCGTTTCAGTCCTGTTTCACTGAACCGGTTTAACCTGCCGTTCCAGCCATGTCTATCTCATGAGATATAAAATATTTACCCAATGCATTTGAGGGAGAAATATGTCCCACCCATCTCATAATTATACCATTCTTATGTGTGCCACAAAATTTTAATTCATAGCATAACCCATGTAATAAAAATGGGCATCATAAAACAATTCATATAAGATAAAGGAATTCATAAAAATAATTCCATCACAACATAATCAAATAAATGTAATAAAAGGGATAAAAACAGAACCCTTTATTATCTTATATGGAAAATAATTTTGATAAAACACTTGAACTCCATTCTTGAGGAAAATATCCTTTCTACTTCAAAAACACTTTTCCTTTCTTAATATGTCATACAATTCTAAACTAAAAGAAGTTGATTAAAAATAAACTTGAAAACTTGTAAAGGAAGATTCTTGGAATTTTTTTTTAAAAATCCATTCATGTCGTATAAGTTAAAAAAAACATTCTTCTCGTACTTTTGTCAGAAAATTCAAAAAAGTACCTCGTACGAAAATCAACAAAAGATTCCTTTCATATCTTTTACTAAAAACTCACCGAAGGGTAAAATGGGATTTAAAAAATTTTAGGTGGATGGAAATAATATTACATATTGAGGAAACATGGATGTGGATGATAAAATACACCCCAGTAAATTTCATAGTGTAAACAATCTCGGATAAAAATGAGATTGTGATATTTTCCCTTACCTTAGGTCCGATTTTCATCATAAGTGTCTGAACCTCCTTTATAATGATTTAAATAATGTTATTGACTTATTCCAGAATCATACTTATTTTTATGATATCATATATGGTCATATTCTTATCTTCTTATTAGTAATATTTCATTACTACTTGTTTATTCAGGTGTTTATTACTTTTTGTTCTTATGCGTGTTTTGTCGAATAAATTCTTATCCTTATTTTTAGGTTATAGATAATTCATTTCCAGAATGGTATTAGTGTAATATATATCATATTTACTCAGTAAATTCATTTATATAATCATTATGCAATGAAGATCATGTAGAACAAGTTGCATCACATCATGGAGACGGTATTCCGTACGTACGCACGAGCGATGATATCGTTCCCATGATCGTGGAATTGTATTGGAGTGTATGTATACTATTTCAGAATCAATATCAATTTACAATAGTCATATATAGTCATTATTTACTCCATTATACCCATCCAAGTAAGGTGGTGGTGGAAAATAGATTACACCACGGCGTGGAGACAGTATTCCGTACGTACGCACACGCAGTGATTTCGTTTTCCGTAGGATGGATAGATGGTGAAATAGGGTTGTTTCATACTTATAATAACATATAAGTATATGATTGATACTGATTTTATTACTTTATAATGAAACAACTAAATAAGAAGAAGTGGAAGAAGAAATAAAGTTGAAAGAATTGGTAACGGACATTACCTCTTCTTTGAAATGCCTCTTTGAGATCTCCTTTTAGGGCACTAAAATTGGTCTTTGAAGAAGACCAGGACCTCTAGGATGTATCTAGGGAAGTGGAGAGGAGAAAATTTCAGGGGTTTTCAGAGCTTGAAGGCTCAAAGTGGTGTGAGGAAGAGGGGGAGGAGGTGCCCTTTTATAAGGGAGGAGAGGGGCTCCTTTGGAAAAACTAAAAATATTATTTTATTATAAAGCCAAATTTCGGTTTTAAATAGCTCCAAATTGATTTAATTATAAGATAAGGTGGGGATGGGTCTAAATCCTCTCATATAATAAAATTTAGAAATTTTTAGGTTCTTATTTTAACCTTATCATTTAGATTTAACATTAAGTTAAATAATTTTACTTTTACCGTGTCTTCTTGTGTTCTTATACTATAAGGTTAATACACTTACTATAAGCAGCCAAACTAACCCAAAGTTGTTTATTATTAATATATATAACCTTATCTATGTCATTTGGCCGAACCTTATATTTTTAGGAATAAAATAACAATTAATAATATAATATTTGTTTTAAAAACTATTTTATGTAAATTTTGACACTATTTAGTAATTGATTTTTTTGAAAATCATAACAGAATGATTAGTTCGAAAAACGTTAATTAAATTAATACTAACATGTCATATTAACCTATAAATTTAGTGTAATTCATAAAAAGTCTCAAATTATATTTATTTGGATATTTATGACATCAATTATGTCAATATTTCATTAATAAGATAATTACTGCATCATATTTTTGTCATAAATAAATTAACTTATTTAAAGTCTAAAAATTAAAAATAAAATATCATTATGTAGGAAATATTTTTATCTTTATAATTAATATTTATAGTCAAATTTATCTTATTTATAACCCTATATTAAAAATGATATACTTATTAAACTTTGATTTTAACTATTTTAACCCTTCTTTAAATAAATTAATAATAAATGTCCTAATCTAATCCAAGTGGGACTAAATGGTCATATATTATTCCTAAGGTTTTTTTGGTCGAATTACACTTGTCCAATAGAATTAGGAAATGTGTTATAGTAATAATAATATCATTTTTACCCTTAATTACCCTATTTACTTTTAACTGTGGTAAATAAAAGTAAAAAGTTACTATTCACCAAAAAATATTTTCATCTCATTGAACCACATTTTACTTACTGACATCAACCGTGTCTCTTGGATTTTTGAAATTCCACTCATAGAAGTGGTAAAATTATGTTTTATGAAAACCTCAGTTTTTTTAACTACCACTTAGTGGTTTCACTATTCATCAAAAATTGAATGTTTTCAGAAAAATACCAAAATTTAACCCTAGGCTAATTTCGATATTCCGAATCAAAAAATGAAGTCAATTTTGAAAAATAAAATTTACAAAATTTCAAAAAGTGGTTATTACTATTCATAATAGCTAGTTTTAATAATATTTAAATAGCATATCGTTGTTTAGTGAAACTCGGTATTGCGTACGACGCAAGCTATCGAGGAAGGTCGCGATTGTGTGTAAAGAAAGCCGAGAAAGTGTTGTGTGTAGTAAAAGATTACTTTGATGATTTATATAACATAAAAGTCTCGGGTGTTACAGGTAAGATTCCTTTGATGAACTAAAGTGGTGGTTGAACTCATATTATATTTTTATTCTACATGAGTTCGGTTATGGTTATGTCATTTATCACAATGCATCAAGAATGGATTTGGGAAGGTTAATTATATAAGGTGACCATGTGGTGGTGTATGGTTATTACTAAATCTAACCCCAAGAGAAGAATTACCTGACTCATAACCTTGATCTCATAGTGATCGTGCGTGCCCTTAAGTATTGGTGAAACTACCTTTTTGGTGATAGATTCATGGTTTACTATGACCATAATAGTTTAAGTTACATATTCTATAAAAAAGATGTGAATAATTGGAAATGGTTGTGGGTAGGGGACATTCAGGTATTCAAATTTTAAATAACCTATGTACCAATAAAAGAGAATGTGGTTGTTGATGATATCGCTAAGTAGCTTCCTTATAAATATTTATGGGAGTCTAGTGATGAGTGGAACCTTAGGGGTCTATTTTATCAGATGCATTTATATGTAAGGGATGAGAATGAGGAAGTGTTTGTTTCTAGAATTAATTTTTTAATGTCTCTCCTTGATCTCATCCACAAATAGTAGTAAGGGGATAATTTTTTTTATAGATTCAGAATATCTTTGATGGTGACGAGACCACAAGGGAGTGGTATTTTTATTTTAAGGGTGTTATTTTCATAATTATCCATTATATGGTTCCATGGTTGATGAGGGATGTTGTGATATAGAATTATCATCATTCTAAGTGGGTTTTCTAGAATATTACCTCTAATATGTATTAAAACATGAAGCAATGATACTAGTGAAACGGTATGAGAACTGATGTAGTGAATTTAATGTCATAATGCTTCACCTATCTCCTGGTTAATGATGAGAACCAAAATCCCTATGGGTTTTTTTCAGACACTTCAAATGAATACCAAGAATTCTAATGAGATATTCCATGGACATTATAATTGGATTGACTCATGAAACTTTGGGGAATAATTCTATCTTGTTTGTGATTGGTCAACTGAACAAATATTCTCACTTTTTCTCAATCAAGTATTCCACAAAGGTAGAAAATTTAGAAAGATATACATGGAAGAGATCACGAGGGAGCATAGGATTACAACTACTATAATTTTTGATATAGACCACTGATTCAATTATAGATTCTATAAAGCCCATTTAAGAGGATATAGGGTCCTAGTTTAATCTGAGTATGGACTACCCTTTATATAAAGATGACCATATAGAGTAGGTAGTCAATATTCTGGAAGAAATGATCTATTCCTGTATCATTTACTTTGTAGGTTTATGGTATGAACATTTTAGACAATTTCTATTCTCCTATAATAACAGTTATTATTCCTCTATCTTGATAGATCCCTTTAAAGTCTTGTATAGTCGACCATGTTAGTCTCCCCTCTGTTGGTCTGATATAGGTTATATTTATCTATTGGATCGAGTATCATCTTGGTGATGAAAAGTAAGATTCAAATGACCCAATATCAATTAGTGATGGCTTAATGTTTTCATAATTATTTTGAGAACCATTAACATTTCCCTTTAATGTTTTTTTGTTAGTGACAAGTTTTTCATAACGACTTCAATCTGGTTTGGTCACTAATCACATGATAGGTAGGGTAATCTTACTCCAAGGTATATAAGAACATTAAAGATCAATTAATGGATTAAAAGAGTTTCTTAGCAGTTGAAAAACAACCTAAATTAAAAAAAAAATTGAGTGGTTCAAGTGTTTTAGTTGAGGAATTATAACCTGGATCCCTCCAATGTTTTGTATTAAGAAGATCTAGAGCTAGAGTCCAATGTCTCAGTGAGTGAGAAGTTGGTTTGGATTGAGTAATCCCAAGAGATGGTGCTTCATAGGGACCTATCACATTGGTCTTAGTGTTATATAAACATAAGAGTTTGTAATGACCCAGACCCGACTAGCCACCCGAACAGTGTCGAACGGGTCAGGTGTCACTACCTTAGGTGCACCTCCCTTGAACGCCAAAGGCTGCCGACTAGCAGTGAGGGTCTGTTAGGTATAGTGGGAAGGATATACCCTCTCAGAGGATCATAATAAGAGTATTGGTCTGAGTATAAAAATAAAGATGCAGTAGAAATAAAGACTCAGAAGACTCAAACCAGACCCACAGAGCAGAAGCATAACCAATATAGATAAAACAGTCGAAAAAGTAATTATAACAACAAAAATGGAAATAAACACAATAGCATGCTGATAAAAAGTAACTACTACTGAACAGTAAAACATGCAACCAAAGTAGGTCATACACATCTGAATATAAAAAGGGCACCAATGGCTAACCAACAGTAGCTACAACAAGTAAGCATGCCGATACAGAAAGGAAAAAAACATTAAACCAAGCTAGGCATGACCTCAAGGTCCATACCATCTCCATGCAACAATTAACGCAACCCATCTCCTGAAGCTAGACTCTTTCCTGCACGTAAATCCATAAAGTTTGCACGCGTCCCGAAGGGCCCGTGCAGGGTGTGAGACAAATCTCAGTAGGATACCACCCAACGGTGCGTACCAAATATATGTGTTTAAGAAGTCATGCATTTACAAGGAAAGAAACAAATAGTAAAATGCATAATTAAACACAAACTTCACTGGTGCTCAACAGCCACCATGGAGCGTCACCTGCTTCGGTCAATGCCGGAATCTCTGTCGTGTAACCCGACACCACGTGCCACCTGACACCTTGTGTCTGAAGTACCGACGTCCCGAAGGCACACCCAAGAATAGTAACCCGGCACCCTGTGCCTCCTGACACCTCGTGTCTCAAGTACCGACGTCCCGAAGGCATGCCCAAGAATAGTAACCCGGAGGAACAACGATATCTACCCTCAAATCATGACGAGCCTCAGCCCCCAACCTGATAGTCTCAATGCTATCCCCTGAAGGCTCCTCACCTCCGATGTGTCTTTCTACGACAAGCACCCCCAACCAAAATACCTAACCGCAACTATGGGGGCCTCTACCCACACAAGTGGTAAAAACCACCTCATCACAAAGTATCTATGTGTGCACACTACTCAAAGTCCCAGGTGAGCGATAATCACCAAAGTAGTCCTAGTCCACCAACACATCTGACACCTTGTGTCCCTGTTACCATATATCTCAAGTCCGATAACCTCGCCATCGAAGTAACCCGGGCCATGCCCAACCTGACAGTCGTACTGCCTCAAGCCGACGTCCATGACGCCCAATCCCTTGGTCAAAACCACCCAAAGTAACCCAAGCCAAGCCCAACCTGTGATCCGCATCAATCAAGAATATACAGGACATGCCCAACACCACCCAAAGGGTCCAGCAGATGCAATTCAGCAATTTCATATATAACGTATTTAAACAGAAAACCCAAATCGGAAAAACAAACTAAACAGTAGAATTTCACTATGCAAGGTGCTGTCCCATACCAGCACTGAGGTCTTAAATTCCTCTAACAAATAAAACAGGCTTTAATAAATTAAACTAAACAGTTTAACACATTAATTTTTCAATTAAAACCATTTTGGCGTTCCCCGGCCAAAATGCCCCAATGATCCACGACCCCTCTCCTGGCCCGCTCACACAAACTGGTAACAAGGCAAACCCAAAGGCATCCCATAGGTCCGACAAGCAATTCAATTTGAAATAGCAGATAAAATGGGTCCTGCTCAAAATACCTGAAAACGCGCCGAAGGACGCATCATCCAAACAACCACGAAAACACAAAATGAAGTGTGCACCACCTACCTGAGACTCGTATGAATCTACTCCTCTGGTAACAGCTTCCAATTTGGTCTAAAACGGGGAAAATCTACAAAAGATACAATACAGTTTAAACCTCTATAACTTGTTCTAGAATGAAAATCAAATAAAACGGACAAAGAGGAATCGAGACCTTACTGAGGGGGTTACAACGCACTAATCAGAGCTCAAAACGAGTCTCGAACGGACGATTGGGAGAAGGAAATATGTTCGGCCAACTTGGTTTGTGAAACCAGGCGAAGGAATTGTGTTATGTCTCAAAAATGAGGCTACTGTCCATTTTAGCGAAAAAAGAAGGTACACGGCATGTACTTCATGACTACACGCCGTGTATATATCATTTAACTATTCATTTGGCGGCTGAGATTCCACCGACCTACCGACATGAGTACACGGCGTGTACCTATGGGTACACGGTGTGTACCAGGTTTCTCTTCTCTTCCTCGCTAACTTACCCACATGCCATGTATATCCCTCAAACACGGCTAAACGGAACAACATGTCCAAGGGGAACACGATGTGTCGTTGGTTCTACCTGACCAATAGGCCTACATGCCATGTATGGACACCACACAGTTGGGGTTACACAACGTGTTTAAAACTACACGCTGTGCAGTAAGAAAATTCTACACAGTCACCACACGACATGTACTTGGAGAGAACACGGCCGATACTCTTAACCTATACACGGCGTGTACTTAGAAGTACACGGCGTGTAGTCTGGAAATTTCTAGAAACTTCCCATTTTCTCCAGTTTCCCCAGAAACCAGTCAAAAATTCAAAATGGGTCTGGATTTTGACCCGTTCCAAAAACCCGGGTTCTTACAATCTCCCCACCTTAACATAGATCGTCCCTGAGCTATCAGATGAAACCTGAAGA
Source organism: Viscum album (assembly GCA_963277665.1). Classification (NCBI taxonomy): domain Eukaryota; kingdom Viridiplantae; phylum Streptophyta; class Magnoliopsida; order Santalales; family Viscaceae; genus Viscum; species Viscum album. The sequence continues at coordinate 1,451,806,696 of OY728129.1, forward strand.
TGGTACCAAACATACCACTCTGTTCAAAGTAACCCGGACTTCCCCGGTCTCAACGGTCCTAGATAAATTCCTCAAGGGGGCTCCCCACCTTAGGAATCACCTAACTTGGTATCAACCCAAAAAAACATAAAACAAACAAGGTTTTACTAACCTATTTCCCGGAAGCCTATTCCTACCATGACGTATCATCACCCCTGCACCTCATTAGTGCTCCTGTGTCGCTTTCGACACCCAACGTATCCCGCACCGCATCGGTGTCCCCCTCCGCGAGGTCCTAGTTCCTAGCACCTCAAGTAACCTACATCCTTGATGCCTGGATGCCCAAGGCACCTCAAGTAAGCCGCATCCTTGATGCCCCGATGCCCAAGGCACCTCAAGTAACCCGCATCCTCGATGCCCTGATGCTACGCATCTCATACATACACACACACACACACACACACACACACACACACACACACATATATATATATATATATATATATATATATATATCACGCACCAAATATGGTTCCAATCACATTGACTAGAATCTAGTTAGTCCACATAGATCCTGTGCACCACGTGCACTCAAAACAGACATTCCTCTGAAATTCATGCCAAAAAGGAAACATGGAGATCATGGCCACACCGCGGTGTACCTCTAACTATCGTCGGCTCACCGGCCTGCTCAGCCTCTGGCAGCTCCATGACGTGCACCTGGCCTGAAACATGGCTGCTTGATGCCTGACCTCCCTGCGATGCTGCTCCAGTCACCAGCAGCTGACCCCTCAGCTGGGTCCCACCATCTCTGTCACGAACTCCGCACATAGCTGAACCCCGACTACCCTCTCCAGGTACAGAACCTGAACCAACTCTAGACACTACAGTCTGTCCTGGTCCCTGCCTGCCGGCTATCTGAGAAGGCTGCCTGAAAAACCTCTCCAGATACCCGTCCTGTCCACATGCTCGGCACTCCTTCGGAGGCCTATCGCACTGCGCTCAAACATGTCCAGATTGTCCACACTGAAAAAAATCACCGAAGAACTACCACGAGATGGTATAACTGAATCCCTAGCCTAAATACCCTAATGGAACTCATCCAATCCTCACTTCCTATTGTCCGAACTATCACCTGAAGCTGTCGCCCTGACCAAGAGGGATTTCTCTCTCTCGTTTCCCTCGACTATGAGCACCTGATTCATTGCCTTGGAGAAATAACCCAGCCTGAAGATGTTCACCTGGACCCGAATGGCGTGTCATAAGCCATCCTCAAAGCGCCTCACCCTAGCTGCGTCATCACTTACCATACCATGTGAAAAGCGAGACAAGTATGTGAAGGTAGCTGCGTAGTCCATGAAAGACATCTCTCCCTGCTGAAGACTCAAGAACTCCCGATATCTCTCTGCCAATAGTGTCTTTGGATAGAAGTGCTCAAAGAACTTGTCCTCGAATTCCATCCAAGAAAGTCCCTCATGCCTACAAGCCTATACCTGTACATCCCACCAACGCTTCATCGGTCCTCTCAGCATGTACATCGCCAGATTGACCCTCCACCTTGGAGGCATCTCGAGCTGCTCGAAGATCATCTGTATGCTTTCTATCCAATTCTCTGATGCCTGTGGACCACCCTCACTCTGAAAAAGTGATGGGTGCTGCGACTGGAACTCCCGCATCAGATATTCCATAGAAGGATCTGTACCTTGCGCGCCTCTGTTAATCCCCTGTAAAACACATACCAGGCTAGCTCGAAGCTGTTCATCAAGCCATGGTACGAATGCTGCCAAACCCAGCTACTGCCCTGCCTGCACTGGATCCTGAGCCTGATCCAGTCCCTGATCCTGTACCTGCGGCTCATGATCTGCCTGCCCCAGATTCTGAACCTGATCCTACGACACTGTATCTTCTCCTTCCTGATGCTCCATCGAGTTGCGAAGGAGTAACCCACTGAATACCATAAATGGTCAGACAACCCATATATATATAACAATATATTCTACACAGATAAGGAAAGAAGTAAAGAGGCAGTGTATAACAACTACCCTTACTATCTCCTATCACAATCGGTGCCCTTGGTATCCCGGCCTCACAGCCTCCTTACCCTCCCTCAACAGAGACAAGTATCAATAGTACCTCAGGCCATGCCCGTCCTGACAACTCACATTGCCTCAAACCGACGACCGGGTCACCCAATCCTGACAGTTACACTGCCTCAACCATAATACCTGCCTGCTCTCATAAGAGCCAGGCCCAATTTCCTACAACATGCAATTCTAAAAATACAAAATTCATGGCATACATATTGCAATAAACAAGGAATTATATCAAGAGTTTCACCTATTCACATTTCAAAGAATACATAGCATGACAATTGATTTTATTCACATGGTATTATCACTTCACAAAGCATACATGCAGTTATGAAATTGAAATACCCTAAAATGTGCCTATCAAAATCCAAGAAAAGTAGCCTTTCCATACCGGGCCAAGGTCCAATTCTCCCTTACCACACTGGGTCAAGGGTAACATTTCAAAATCAATAACACCACACACCACGTGAGCCACCAAGGTGGAAATCATATAAACTGTAATCTGAGAAAAAGAAAACACTAATTCCCACCCATGGTAACTCGGTACACCCCTTGTACCTGGGGCTGCAGGCACCCAATCACAAGTTAGAAACCCAGTTCCAGTAACAAACTATCTCCAATCTACCATATCTCAAATAGTAAAACCAATAGAAATAAAAAGAGAAGTCTCAATATCACTAGTATCCAGAAAAACACTGCTACTAAATCCTTGTCAAGAACTCCTCTAATACCACTTTGTAACAACCCGGACCCGGCCAGCCACCCGAACAGTGCCGAACGGGTCGGGTGTCACTACCTTAGGCGCACCTCCCCTGAATTTCAAAGGCTTCCGACTAGCAGTGAGGGTTTGTTAGGTATAGTGGGGAGGCTATACCCTCTCGGAGGATTATAATAAGGGTACTTGTCCGAGTATAAAAATAAAGATGCAGCAGAAAGAAAGACTCAGCAGACTCAAACCAGACCCGCAGAGCGGAAGCATAACCAATATAGATAAAATATAACAAGCAGTAATTATAATTACAGTAGCGGAAATAAACACAACAACTTGTTGATAACATGTAACTACTACTGAACAGTAAAACATGCATCCAAAGCAGGTCATACACAACTGAATATAAAAAGGGCGCCAATAGCTAACCAACAGTAGCTACAACAAGTAAGCATGCCGATACAAAAATGAAAACAAATCAAAGTAAACCCAGCTAGGCATGACCTCAAGGTCCATACCATCTCCATGCAACAACTAACACAACCCATCTCCTGAAGATGGCCTCTTTCCTGCACATAAATCCATAAAGTCTGCACGCGTCCCGAATGGCCTGTGCAGGGTGTGAGACAAATCTCAGTAGGATACCAACCAACAGTGCGTACCAAATATATGTGTTTAAGCAGTCATGAATTTACAAGGAATGCAGTAAATAGTATAATGCACAATTAAACACAAACTCCACTGGTTCTCAAGATCCACCATGGAGCGTCACCTGCTTCGGCCAACGCCGGAATATCTGTCGTGTAACCCGAAACCACATGCCACCTAACACCTTGTGTCTCAAGTACCGACGTCCCAAAGGCACACCCAAGAATAGTAACCCGGCACCATGTGCCTCCTGACACCTCGTGTCTCAAGTACCGACGTCCTGGAGGCATGCCCAAGAATAGTAACCTGGAGGAACAACGATATCTTCCCTCAAAATAATGGCGAGCCTCTACCCCAACCCGATAGTCTCAATGCTATCCCCTAAAGGCTCCTCACCTCCCATGTGGCTTTCTACGACAATCACCCCCAACCAAAATACCTAACTACAACTACAGGGGCTTCTACCCACACGAGTGGTCAAAACCACCTCATCACGAAGTATCTCTGTGTGCACACTACTCAAAGTCCTGGGTGAGCGGTAATCACCAAAGTAGTCCTAAGCCACCAACACATCTGACACCTCGTGTCCCGTCGACCATGTCGCTCGAGTCTGATGACCTTGGCATCCAAGTAACCCAGGCCATGCCCAACCTGACAGTCGTACTACCTCAAGCCGACGTCCATGATGCCCAATCCCGTGGTCAAAACCACCCAAAGTAACCCGGGACAAGCCCAACCTGTGATCCCCAACACTCAAGAATATCGGGGCCATGCCCAACACCACCCAAAGGGTCCAGAAGATGAAATTCATCAATTTCATATATAACGTATTTAAACAGGAAACCCAAACCGGAAAAACAAACTAAACAGTTGAATTGCACTCTGCAAGGTGGTGTCCCATACCATCACTGAGGTCTTAAATTCCTCTAAAAAATACAGCAGGATTTAATAAATTAAACTAAACAGTTTAACACATTAATATTTCAATTAAAACCATTTTGACGTTCCCCGACCAAAATTCCCCGATGAGCCATAACCCCTCACCCGACCCGCTCACCCAAACTCGTAACAGGTCATACCCAAAGGCATCCCATAGGTCCCACAAGCAATTCAGTATGAAATAGCAGATAAAACGGGTCCCACTCAAAATATCCAAAAATGCACCGAAGGCCGCGTCACCCAAACAACCACGAAAACACAAAATGAAGTATGCACCACCTACCCGAGACTCATATGAAGCTACTCCTCCGGTAACAACTGCCAATTCGTTCTAAAACGCGGTAAATCTACAAAATATTCAATACCATTTAAACCTCTATAACTCGTTCTAGAACTAAAATCAAACAAAACAACCAAAGAAGAACTGAGGACTTACTGAGGGGGTTCCAATGCACTAATCAGAGCTTGAAACGGGTCTCGAACAGACGATTGGGAGAAGGAAATAGGTTCAGCCGGCTTGGTTCGCGAAACAGGGCGAAGGAATTGTGTTCTGCCTAAAAAATGAGGCTACTGCCCGTTTTAGCAAAAAAAAGAAAGTACATGGTGTGTACTTCATGACTAAACTCTGTGTATATATCATTTAATTGTTCATTTGGCGGCTGGGATTCCGCCGACCTGCCAACATGAGTACACAACATGTACCTATGGGTACACGGCGTGTACCCGGTTTCTCTTCTCTTCCTCTCCGACTTACCCACACACCATGTATATCCCTCATACATGGATAAACTACACGGCATGTCCAAGGGGAACACGGCGTGTCCCTGGTTATACCCAGTCAACAAGCCTACACGCCATGTATGGCCACCACATGGTCGGGGTTACACAGTGTGTTGAAAACTACACGCCGTGTAGTAAGAAAATTCTACACAGTCACCACACGACATGTACTTGGTGAGCACACGACCGAATATTGCTTAACCTATACATGGCGTGTACTTATAATTACACAACTTGTAGTCTTGAAATTTCCAGAAACATCTCGTTTTCTCCAGTTTCCTCAGAAACCAGTCAAAAATTCAAACCGGGTCGGGATTTTGTCCTGTTCTGAAAACCTGGGTTCTTACAGAGTTATTCTCCTAATACTTGGGAGTAAGAATCACTTATGGGGGACCAACGACATCATCCATTTATTGATAAAATATATTCAAAAATAATTTCTAGGGGAAAAGTGATAAAAAGGGGAGAAGTTTCACACCAAAAATATCATTTTAGGAAAAAAATATTATATTTTTTAGTTTTTTATCCTTAGATTTCATTTTTTGTTCTTTTTATTTTGAAATTTGCGAAAAATGGGTGGTAGTGATTGTCAAAAAGTTTACACATAGTCATAGAAAATCATAAATCAATAATAAAAGACATATAGTTTTATATTAATGGAATTTTCCATCGTTGGTGCATGGTTTCCCTAACTTTGTGGTGAAACCATTAATATTTTCTAGTTGTGTCCAATTCCATTTGCATAGTTGGTGCTTAGACCATATCAACCAATCTTGATGGAGAAAACTTAATGGAGATCAACTATAGATAATTAATAGACTCCCAAATCTAAAGGAATGTCATATAAAGAAACCTAATCATTTAAAATAATTTATTTGATGATTCTTAAAATAATTTTGAAAATAAAAATGCCAGATCCTAAAATTCATAGACGTATTTCCCTATGTAAATTTTGGATTCAATCTCTATTTTTTTTGTTAAAGAAATGGTTCTGGGGAGTATGTAGGGTCTTAGGGGTGTCTCAATGGTTCGAGACATGAGAAAGGGGAGAACCAAGCCAATCTATGTAAGGCGCACAGTTCGCACACAATTAAGGAAACTGTGTGAAATTCCTAGGTAATTGTGCAGCCTTGAAAAAAGGCTTAATTCACAATTGAAACATGGAATATCAAACTATGCGGCTTTTTTAGGTAACCATGTGAACTATATTTCCTTGGGTAGTGGCTTGTTCATGGTTTCTTAAACCGTTCGGGTAAACCGTGCACCCATGTAAAGTTGAGAAAAATTACAAAATTTCCAACTAGGTATTTTTAATTCTAACTGAGGATTTTCCTTCTCTCCTCCTCCAATAACCCTAGATTCAAGCTTGGTCGAACTAATCTTCTCAAGGGTGATTCTCCTTTGATCCTAGTCCATTTGGGGAACCTTTGGTTGTAGATAGAATCACCAGTGAGAATAATCTTCTCATTGTTTTCTTTTCTCGATTAGGGCTTGTATCTTTCTCCCCTCTCCTTCAAAAACCCTCAAAACATATTTTTTATGTGGGAACTATGTTGGGGATTTAAATTTTGTTTGATTAATGATATAAGGAAGCAATCAAGAGTTATTTAATTTCCATAATTGAGGTAGGTGGTCTACATGTTATATCCCATATTTTTGTTATAGATTTGTGCATGTGTGTTGGGATATTTCTTACCTATTATTTTTCATTTATCACACAAAGAAAGATTCTGTAATTTTTTTGGATAAATAAAGATTTAGACTCCTCAAAATACCCATGGGATGGGTTGAGGATGATTGGAATTATTTAGGGCCACCCAAGGGGTGCACCGAGATCCCCAGACCTAGGGACTAGTAAAGTTATGTGTAGAGTTGACTTACAATAACGTAGAGCCCATATTGAACATGTTATTACATTTAGTTGAGTAGAAATTGAATATTGATATTTGTGACTAGGATTTTATAATGGAAGAAGGGGTTTTTTATCAAGGATTTAAAGTGGGTTAGTTGGGTAAATTGAGATTGTATCAAATGGGTTATGAATTATGTTGAAATGTTTAAAGTAATAGTATATATGAAATGATGAACATGCTAAATTGGAAATATATTGTGATTTGAGAACATGAAACATGTAGAATACGGGAATTTATGAATATGTTGAATGGGTTAATACATGATAATTATAAGGTATACCTAATGGGATGAATTCGATAAGGTGGTTGTGCTATATGATATAATAATTGTACTTGAAACATAAGAGTGTGAAAAGGATTATGAAATGATAAATAGGATAAATGGGATAATGTATGGTAATTGGTGAATATTGTCTAATATATGATTTTTTGGAAATAATTAATGGTTTAAGGAATGAGAATGGGAATTGTGCTAATGACTATGTAAAGTAAAAGGAAAATGTGCTAATGGGTTACAGAATAGTGTTAATTTCCAGGTTTATGGTTATGGAATGTGATTTATATTTTTATTGGTTGTGTATGATTGTGATATGATATGTATGTGTTGGTTGGGCATATAATCATGTGAACATGTCTTGGTAGAGTGGGGTATTGACCTAAGGTTCTACACCCAGGGTTCGAATTAGACTGAGGCTCTAAAGTCCACCCCAAAATATAGGGGTTATGGAAGGGGATGGAGGATCTATTCCCATAATAGTTTCATTCCACCCGGACCGAGGCTTTGAGGTGAGGATACTATTTTGATGTGATGCGTTTATCCATAGTAAGATAGGGACTTAATTTATTCCCTTATTCATTGTGATTTATGGCCTTAGACCCATGTGTAGATGATGTATATTCCTAACCCATGGGCCACATAAGAAAAATGGTACTACTGTTGGAAATAGTTAAGGTAATGATTGTTAATATATGGAACTTGAGTTATATTTACTCACTATTTTAGTTAGTATTTTAATGAAATATCTTTTATACTGGATATTTTATAGACACCATTGGGGGTGGAATACTGAATTTTACTCACACCCTATTTAGGTCGATGTTGGCTACTTGAGAAGATGTTATGGTTGCATTCCAGGACAAGGGCAAGGGCCCCATGAAAGGGAGTTGAGTTGGGCTTGGTAAATGCATGATTGGGGATACAAACTTCGATTCAGGACCAATTTTGGGGATTCTACTATTGTATTTACTTTGGGTTTTTTTCCCACTTGGTACTGCTTAACATGACATTATATATTTTATTATTTTGGTTGTGGACTTATACCCAATTTGGTAAATGGTTTGTTATGCATGTTCATTGGATAATATCTATTATTTCCACAATTTCATTGTTATCCGTTGTGGATTACTCTAGTAAAGTGGGTATAGTCTACCCATGTCACTTATTTTACCCTCTCTGCTATTCGGTAACCTTTGGCATATGAGGAGGCAAACTTGAGGTCATTTGATGACCCAGATCAGGCACCAGTTAGTGGAACCTAGGTTGGGGACATTACAAAGTGGTATTAGAGGAGTTTTGTTTCACTTTTTTTAGTCTTACTATTTGGGGAATGTAAATTGGTGGCTAGGAAGTGTTAGGCCTTGGTAATGAGCTCGTTCTTTGGATTAGCTAACCCAAGTATGGGGGGAAAACCCAAGTTACCCTGGGTGGGAGTTGTTGTTTTCGATGTGTGTTGTTATAGTGGAATGATATTTCACTATTGGGCGATGCACATGTTGTGAGGTGTGATCGATTTATGATATTTTTATTATGGTCAGAATGACATGAGGTTGTTCATTCATGCATCATTTTAGGTACCTAAGGATATCACTTCCATAAATCATGATAAGCATAGACATGATAGATGTGCGGGGAATAGAGAGTGTAATGCATTTTTTCCTTGAATTTTTTTTGGAAAATGGTGTCTAATAATGGTAATGAAAGTGGGAAAATGAAAATAATGTAAATAAATAGTCTAGGTATAGTGTGTGTAACGAAACATATTGATCATGTTAAAATTTTAGGTTGTGATAAATTGTAAAGGCTGAATGGTGTCTAAAAGAGAACAATTTCATAGTGATGGTAAAATGGTTAATGAATTTTCCCAAATAAAATGTGTAAATGAGTTAAAATGAGGATTGTAACAAGTTTTCAAATAGGGAATTTGTCTATGATAAAATATTTGTGTTGTGAAAGAGTAAATTAGTTATAAGGGTTATTGAAGAAAGACTTGTGATTAATCAATTTGGTTTACGCCATGTTGACCATGAACTATGGTAGGGATAGAAGAGGGTATCATTTTAAGTGTGATTATGAATGTGGGAATAGTGAAGGTGGAGTGGGTTATTTAAGGCTGATAGTATAAGATCTTTTCCATATGTGATTTAAATTATGTAATTCATTCATCGAAGTGTTTGTTGAGGAAATTTTTTTAGATCCTTGTCATGAATAAGGTAGGTAATTTAAAATTTTGGGTGAATGGGGATTTTAAGATGTGAATGTTTGAATTTAAAAATGTTTAAGTTAATTATGAGGGATGTTTAATGATGGAAATTTGGGTGAACTAGGTTTCAGGTATTCCTTGTATTGTCAATTTGACCATTTTTTGGGTGGTTTGGGGCAGTAAGAGTTCCCTAGTTTGAGACCTTTGATTTTATTTGTGAGGAACTTTTAGTTATGGTGTGAAATAGGATATGTGATTAGGGAACCCTAGGTAGGGTTGTAACCTTTGGGTCATGAGGCATTGTTTGGTAATGCGAGTGTAGAAACCCTCATTGGTTGTGACCATACAGAGTGTATGCTAGACCTTAAAGATGATGTCTTGATTTTGGTGATATTATGAGTAGGGAACTTACAAGTTGTGTTTTGGACCAAGAGAGGGTGTTAGGATCATTGTTTCAATGTATGCGTATGGTTATCTTTGGTGGATAACTTCGAGTGAATGGTAACTTGGTGTGCTAGGCATAGTGTGTATGGAAATGGGGATGAGAGTTTCATCTGCCAACATTGATTTTTTCATAACATGATGTGCGTGGTTTGGAAATAGGACCAATGGATTTTTTTTATAATGACTCAACTTTAGGGAGTTAGTATTATTCGACCTTGAAGGTGACCTATGGGAGATGTCGGATGAGGTTACTAGTACTTTTGGGTTTGCGTCACTCACGTGATGTCTTGGAGTTTTTCAATGGGACACAGCGAGTGTTATTTGGTGCAAGTTTGGCCTAGATAGATAGATGAAATATTTGTAGTTGGTTATGCGAATCTAGTTGTGGTTACATGTTGAAAGATTTGGGAAAATCAAGGTAGACCTTATAGGAGGCTAACCTAGTGTTGTGGGTGCCTTGGAATAGGAAGTACAGGGGATTCTTTGAAGTTTTAATCGATGCATAATGAGTACTACCGGGTTTAAATAAGTGGTATGGTTGTGCCTTGTTTTGTTTTTCATAAGAGAACCTGAGTTCTTGTAGTTGGTTTTACGGTTTGTTTTGAAGGGCTGTATTAAACTAAAGTTAGTTAAGTGTGGTCGTATTTAAGTGAGAAATTTGAGGGCTACCAAGTGGCCTATATGTGGGTATGTGATGGTAATATGATATTTTGATCAGGATAAGTGTCTTTAGATCTTTGAGAAGAAAAAGTGGGAAGCTTGACTATGTGAAAGACCGTTGGTTTGGATTGGTGTGATAGACAATTGTGTTTGGTTAATATCCATCATGTTCATATGAGAATATCACTAGGGGTGTGGTAGAATTAGTTCCATAGGAAATGTTGGTTCAAAAATTCTTGGAAGATGGTTGTGGTGAGGTGGTGAGACTTCGTTGGCGCTCATGCATGAGTGGTGGTGGTTAAGTGCTGATGAGATGTGTGAAGTATGGATTCTTGAGCTCCATAGTTGGTTATGGTGTCTTATAGGAGAAGGTGACATCAGCAATTAATAAGTTGTTAGTGGTGTCCTTTTAAAAATTCTTATCATGCCTCAACTAGTGAATATCATTCCCAATATCTTGACATCATACCAGGTATATTGAGATGCTCTCGATTTACACTAAGCGACTTGAAGGTGTTTTGGTTGGAAGAGGGACATCATGGGATTTATGCTCATAGGGGTAGTATATATGGAGCTAGATGATGGGATTTAAACCATTAATGGATTTCAATTAAGGTCCTTGGGATGGACCAGGTGTCTCCAAACATAATGGGTGATGTTCGCGGAAGCTGGAATGGGCATTGGGTGACATTCATTTTCTCATCATGAAAAAATCTAGACAATAATGTCTATGTTTTGGGGTTCAACTTATGATGGTGTGTAATCCATGGGAGTTGGAATCCCTCATGGAGAGAAATGGTAACGAAAATCCTAAGGCGGGGAGTGATAAGTCAGTCCTAGATGTTGGGAGGAGAGCATTGAGTTGATTTAGTGGAACCAAGATACTAATGAGGAACCAGTGAGGTGCACGTTGGGTCTATCAGAGAGGCCGGGTGGCACAAGATTATGGTGGTTGATTGAGCCAAGAAATGGACTTAGTCTCAGGGTAGTTCTAAATGAATTTGATATGCCTGTGTTAATCTATATAAAGTGGTGTAAATATGTGACAATGGTTTGTGGAAAGAGGAGTTGGGTCTAATAACTCCAACAAAGATCGGGAGTAGACTTTGGGCATAGTGAGTTGGGAACAAGTTATCTATATTGTGAAAGTTGAGTTGAAATTCTAGCAGTCCTTCATCTATAGTGAGGGTTCCAAATGAGGGAAGATGTTGAAGAGAACCATAATAGGAAAATGTTTGGTTGAACACGCGATCAGGGTTTCAAGTTGGAGGGACTCGAGTGATCACTATTCAGTGAGTTGGCCCTAATAATGAGAATTGTCATGAGTTTAATCAGTTAAGTGCCCCAAGATTTTGGTTCACATTGTATTTATAGTTATGGAATGGGATCGTTGGCACATGAGTGGTGGATCAACATAAGTTGGGAAATGTGTTTGGAAATAATGTGTGTTTTCTTATGAGTGATATCAGGTATTGTTCACCGTTAGAGTTTGGAAAATAGATTAAAATGAAACTAAGTGATTTAGGTCAAGAGTTGGGAAGAGGATCAGACCAATGAGGTGCCGATTTTTTCCTCCCCAGTGATATGATAAAGTGTGAAAAGTTTTCGTGTGATGTGAATCAAGAACTATGGCCTATGTTTTCCCTAAAAAGTTCTAGTGGTTGATGTATATTTAAATTCTATATGCCATTCGAGGAGTGTCCATCTTTTGTGGTGGATTGTTGTGAGAAAGTATTATCAGGAAAGACCATTCCCTTGGTTCATGTTTTATGGAAGCACGATAATGTTCAAGAGGAACCATAGGAATGTGGAATGGACATGAAGTCCTAGTGGATTGGTCTCCTTATTTAGGAATCCCATTAATGCTTGGGAATGCGGTTTGAGGGTGAATCATTATAAGGTGGGGAGGGTGTAAGATCCCAAACATAGTGGAGGTATGTACCTATTTAAATTTTTGTTTCAATCACCTATTTTTGATTAATGAAATGGTTTCAATGATTATATCAGGTATTCATGGTGTTCCATTGGTTTCAGACATGAGAAAGGGGATAACCGGGCCAACCTGTGTGAGGCACACAGTTGGCGCATAGTTCAGAAAACCATGAAGACTTTATAGGTAATAATGAATCCTTGGATAGAGGCTTAACACATGATTGAAACATATTATTTCAAACCGTTCATCCTTCTTAGGTAATTGTGTGACCCAACTTTCTGTTTATAGTGGATAGTGTACATTTTTTCATGTTTTTTTTAAACCGTACGAGTAAACCGTGCACCCATGTAAAATTGGGATGATTTAAAAGATTTCCACCTTGATATTTTTAAGTCTAACTTGGAATTTTTCTCCTCTCCTCCTCCTAAAACCCTAGATGAAATCTTGGGAAACCCAATAATCCTAAGGATGATTCACTTTTGATCCAAGTATGTTTGGAGTGCTATTGGTTGCAGATTGAATCCCCGGGTGAGTCTAATATTCTCCCTATTTCCTTTTTTTCAATTATGGATTTTATCTTTCTACCATATCCTTATGAAACCCTCAAACACTCTTTTCTATTAGAACCTAGTTTGGGGATTCAAAGGTTTTTTGAATTCGAATCTAAGGCTATGATCAAGAGTGTCTTCATCGTCAGATTTGAGGTAGGTGGTCTACAAGTTATGTCCCATAGTTTTGTTATATATTTGTGCATATGTGTTGAGATATTGATTCCTCCATAGTGTGAATTTGTCACATTGAGTAAGATTCAGTAAAATGGTTGTATAAATAATTATTTATACCCCTCACAATCCCTGTGGGATGTGTTGAGGATGATTAGAATGATTTAGGACAACCAATGGGGTGGGCCGACATCCCCAGACCTAGGGACTAGTAAATTTAATTGTAGAGTTGACTTGTGATAATGTAGATCCCATATTGAACATGTTAATATGTTTTGTTGAGTTGAAATTTAATATTGATATTTGTTCCTAGGTTTAGATAATGTCATAAGGGGGTTGTTTGGAATGGATTAAAAGTGGGTTATTTGGGTAAATTATGATTGTATCAAATTAATTATGAATTATGTTGAAATGTTTAAAGGATTATTATATATGAAATGATGAACATGTTAAATTTAAAATGGCATGTGATTTGGGAACATGTAATCAGGTTTCATAATGGAATTTACAAATATGTTGAATGGGTTAATACATGGGAAATATGGGGTATACATAATGGGTTGAATTTAATAAGGTGGTTGTGCTATATGATATAAGAATTATACTTGAAACACTGAAGTAAGAAAATTATTGTGAAATGATAAATGAGCTAAATGGAAAAAATGTATGTTAGTCGGTGAATATTGGATAATGTATTAGAATTATAGAATATACTTAATGGGTTAAGGCACAAGAATGGGAATTGGGCTAACGACTGTGTACAGTTAAAGGAAAAATGTGACAATGGTTTAAGGAATACTATTAATTCCCATCTTTATGGACATGGAATGTGATTGATATTTTTATTGGTTGTGTATGATTATGATATGATATGTATGTGGTAGTTGGATATAAAATAATGTGCACATGGATATGTAAATTGGGGTATTGATGTGAGGTTCTATGCCCAAGAGTCGAGTTAGAATGAGGCTCTAAACTCCACTTCAAAATGCACGGGTTAGGGAAGGGGACAAAGGATCTATTCCCCTAATGATTTCATTCCACCCATACCAAGGCTTTGAGGTGAGGATAATGTGTTGACGTAATGTGTTTATACCTAGTGAGATAAGGACTTGATTTATTCCCTTATGCATTATGATTTATGGCTTTAGACCCATGTGTAGATGATGTATATGACCTAAACCATGGGGAATGTAATGAAAATGGTACTAATGTTGGAAATGGTTAAGGTAATGATTGTTAACATATAGAACTTGAGTTGCCTTTACTTACTATATTTTATTTAGTATTTTCATACACTATCTGTTAGACTGGATATTTTTTAGACAAAATTGGTGGTGGCCTACTGGGTTGTACTCACACCCTGCCCGGGCCATCATTGGATACCAGAGAAGATCTTATAGTTGCAGATCTGGAAAAGGGCAAGAACACCATGCTAGAGAGTTGAGTTTGGCTTCGGACATGCATAATTGGGGATCTAGACTTAGAGTTAGGACATATTTGGGGGGATTCAACTATTGTATTTACTTTGTGTTTCTGTTCACTTGACACTGCTTATAATGAAATTACATATTTTACTATTTGGTTATGGATTTGTACCATGTTTGGGAAATGTTTTATTTTGAATATTCATTGGATAATATCTATTGTTTCTGCTATTTCCTTGTTGTCTTCTATAGATTACTCTGGTAAAGATGAAATAATATCCCCACATGACTTATTTGACCCTTGCCGCTAATCGGAAGCCTCTGGTGTATGAATAGGTGCGTTTGAGGTCATGTGATGACCCATATCGAGGCACTAGTTAGTGGAACCCAGATTAGAGATGTTACAAAATGCATGCCAATGATAGAAATATCTAGTCTGTTTGGATGATTAGACACATAAATAAATCATCTTAAACATAAAAAAATTATCTTTATTTAGTACTCCACATAGTGCTTATAACTACCATATATCTTCTAATATTGTTTGGGATACCATGGGTAAAATACATAAGGAAATTATGATATAAAAATCCCACTAAGGGAGTAAATAGGGTAACAAATCATAACTTGAAATTCAAGAGGCATAACATGATATCATAAGTATGGTTATCATAAGCATAGAAACATAGATTAAAGTAATCACATTATAAGATCATGTAATTATAAAATATGTGGAAATAAAACATGACATGTATTTATAAATTTAAGTTAAGGGTTACTCACAATACCATAATAAAAATGTAGCTAAAACCCTATGGTGGATTGGGTTCACTCCCTATTCCCATAAACATAGTGGACAAAGTCCCATAGTGAATTGTGTTCTCTGTCTAATCCCTAACATAATATCTCATGAGATATAAATCTTTACCTAATTAATTAGGGATATATACAAATCTGGTCCCAACCTTAACCCAAATAAAAATCATACATATGTGTTCCATAATGGGAAAATAAAGATTACATAAATCAAAATCATGATCAAACCCATGAGAAGAAAGTGCGTTTCATAATTCCGATTCAAGGCATAACCAAATGATAAATGTAAGGATTCACAAGATAATTTGGAATTAAATAACTTGGGATGTTAATATTAAATAAATAAACATATTTATTTGATATTAAGTTCCAAAATATCATATTTATGAGTAGGATCTTGGAGAATAAAGAATAAAAATGTACTACTTGGGTGAATATTTATAAGTAATGGATATTTTTAAATAAGGAAATAACCTATTGTTTTCCATAAAACTAGAATTGAACCAAGAGGGTTCTTTATAATATCATTAGTGGTTTTAAAATCTATTAATGGGTTAAAAACATTTTATAGGGGTGATTATTGGAATTATATAAAAATATAAATGTTACCTTAAATCAAATTTACTTACAAGTTATAATTTTAGTGGGAAATAAAAACTTGTATATCCCCAAAAAACAAAATTATATTTAACTAGGTATATATGTAAGGAAAATATATACACAAATATAATAAGTACAAGGTAATAATATTTCATAAATTAGAGTAAAATAAATAGACTATGTAACCATAATGTAACGAAGGTGGTATGGAAGATCCCTTACCTTCATGTATAGATTCGCTATGCACTTGAGATTAACTTCTTGAATAACAATTTTTTTTATTAAATACATAATTAATAACCTTATTAATATATATTTCATATTACTATGTCCTTTTACTATCATATGCTGTTTATTTATAACATAGTGTTCTTGCCTATATTGGTTACTTGAGGTTGATTGGTCAATTGTTCTGTAACTCATTATCTATGTTTACAATAATAGAAATAATTTTAAAAAAGTTTCATAATATTCACAATATTAATATTTTTATGGAAATATTTTTTATATATTTAATACATTTTTAAAAAATCTATGATGAGTGTTGATGAGAAATTAAAATCATTTTTTATGGAGGTGGTAGTCCACACATACACACAATTAATGTTTCAATTTCTCAATGAATGAGAGAGAGTGATGTTATATGATGATCTTAACATTTCAAAATGATATTTATATTATGGATATCAAATTTATTTATCTATTACATCATATTTTCAAACCATAAATGACAGTGATGAGAAACAGAAGACATCGCTTTGTAGATGAGGCACAACATACTAAAGAAACTTTTATTTTTCTTATGGAATGTAGATGAATAAATAATGGTTATTATATTAATATAAAACATATATTTTTATCAATGATAATTATTTAGTTATATTTTGATGGATATAATATATTTTAAAGAGGAATATTAATTATAATATATTAAAATGAAGGAAATACTTACATTGGAGACTTGATCTTCTCTTTGAGATCTCTTTGGAATTGAATTCCTTAATATATATTCTATAAATTTGGGACTTAAGGATGATAAATTGAATTCTTGGATAATAATATTGGGTATATTTTCAAGGTACATTAAATTTGGATGTGTAACTATGGAGGGGTGGAAGTTATCCCCTTTTATAAGTAAAGAAAATGACACTTTTGGGAATACCCATTGCACTTCCGTGATATCATTAAATTATTCTTTGGTCAATGAATCCAAAATTTAAAAACAATGGAGTGTGGGGTGGTATTGGGTTGAGAAATCCTCAACCAAGAATTTTGATGTGACTGGAGGTCGTCACGACCCTCAAAATATTATTTATAAACCTACACTAGCACAATGGTGCAGGGTCGATCCATAGAGAAGATAGGTGAGTGAATTCTAAGGTTTTTATACTAAACACTTCACTATTGTCTACATTGAGGTAAACATATTTATAATTTTTTTTAATTTACAAATTTTACTTTTTAATTTTTTTTAAAGATAGTGAAGATTAAAACAAGATTTAAACTAAGAAACTAAATCTTAAACTAAGTAATGACGAACTAAATAAAATAGTGAAATGATGCATAGCCGTAAGATAATAAGCAAGATCAATTAAGTTCTCAGGAATTCTAAACTACTGGTATGAATGGATGTTCTCTCCATAGTTTACAATCAAAACACACCTCAAGAAAGACTTAAGAATTTCCCTCTCCATGAAACTCAACAGGCATAGGATTAAGTCCTGGAGTTCGCCACACCAAAACTTAATCAAAATGCAAAGAAGTTTTAAAATTTAACATTTGGAAAAGAAGTCTCCATAAATTCCCAAAGTTTAAGTTGTTAATGATTGAAAAAATGCATCCAAAATCAACCTTTCCAGTCAATTTTGAAGTTTGAAATTGAAAAAATTGAAGTGTGAACGATCAAGAAATTAGAAACAGAGTCAGTCTCACCAACTGATTCTAATTTCTTAAATAGATAAGCTAATGGAGGTTTATAGATCATAACTAGAAGGTTTTAAAATTCCTGATCTGAAAAAATTCAGCCTATGATCATATTGTTTTAAGGAGTGAAAAAACCCAAAAACAAAGTACAAATATTATGGACAGAGGGAAGGTAACTCCCCTAGCACTGCTCTGCCTTTGGGCTCCTTTGCCTCCAGCTCGTCTCTAGTGTTGCTCCTCGGAGTCTGCTCTCAGATGACTGTGATCATGGAATGAGAATGAGAGACTTTTAATCCCCCATCTCTTAATTCTTCTGTTCCTCTACTTTATATAACAACTGTCATCTGCCGCACGCCACCGCATGTCTTCCACCAACATAGTCTGTTTCTTTAATGCACACCAAACATGTGCGTTTTTTCATGATTGGAACATCGCTCTATCTTTACTCATGTAACTAACTCCTGCTGAGTTAGTTGTGTGAATCCAGATGTATACACATCCTTTGAATGAACCTGAACAACTAACATAAAATAAAAAGTTAAAACACAGAGATGTTTAAATAATAGTTATTTTTTAAAGACTAATGCTATAATACTTATTAGAAGTTAACTAAAGTTAATTAATAAATAATTAAATGATAATAATTATTATATAATAATTAATTATTAGTATTGTAGTTATTGATTTATTATTTAATCTTCAATTAAATGAAATTATTAAGTTTTTAATTTATTATTATTCATTAATTTATTTTATTAATATAAGTATAATTAAAAAAAGATAGTATAACTAATTGGATACTTAAATTAGATCCAATAAATTACTTTATTAATTTAATTATTTTATTTATTCTATTGAAATTGAATTATAATTATAATGTTAATAATTTAATAATATTAATCTTATTTATAAATTATTATTGTTTATATTTTAATACGAAAAATTCTTATTAGTTTGTCTTATATTTTATTTTATAACTTATTTATTTATTGCTATTATAAATGTTATATATAATATTATTATGTTGTATATTATATTTATTTGATTAATTTATTATTTTTTTACTTTTACTTTTATTATATTATTCTTATTATATATTATTTAATTATTTCACTTCCCCCCCCCCCAATTCGGCACTATAAGGGGAAAGATTTTTTTTTTCAATTCCTTCTCTTGGAAGGAGGTCCGCAGCTACCTTCTTTTTATCCCAGCGACGCAGCGATGATGGTTACACCCTAATCTAGCGGTTTCTCCTCACAAATACCTTCTTCAGCGGATTCCCATGGTAGATCAATCTCCTACAGCAATAGCAGCTCGACTTCCCTTCCTTCACAGCAGAAGTGTTACAACCTCAGAAGCTCTGGAACAGCGGTGGCAGACGGTCTTCAATCCAAATATGCAGTGGACAACCCTCCCCTACGAGGCTTTAACCAATGGTGGGTTTGACCGGTTCGGTTCTTCCTCTCCTCAACAAGTTCAAACATGTCCAAACATCTTCACAGTGAAACCCCCATCGGCTTCTTCGGATGAAAATATGGTTGAGGGTCTTCAACAACAGCGATTTGGTTAATCATCGGTGTAAGTGGTCTCATCCGATCTCATTAGGACCGATGAAATTTCGAGCATCTTCGACAGCACAGCTCCCCTCCCTTGATGTTCATCCCCAGTGGTGGTTCGGCTGGGTTAGATATCTGATATTTTAGTTTGATTTGCAAAATTGTCTGGTTCTGATCCTATTTCATAGCAAGATCTGGGGTTTCATATCTAAGTTAGAGTTTGTTTTGGGTCTGATTTTGTTGCTGTGTTTGTGTGTTTCGGGAGTGAAATAGATGTTGTGAATGGAAGGAAAGGGAAATTGAGGCAGTGAGAAATGGCTTGGAAGGGATACAGAGGCTGGAGTGATGGTGAGTCACAAGACACCGATAGAAGAAATAAATCGGTGTCACCGATAAAAACAACGAGGCACCAAAAGATAAAAATAAATAAGTATCAGTGATTCAAAAACATTGAAAACAGGGAAGAATCAATGAGTTGGATGACTCACTGATAGTTAAAAAAACAAGAGACCGATAATTTTAATAAATTGAGTCACCGAAAAAAACAAGACACTGATAGTTAAAATTGAGATACCGAAGCTGAAACGTAAGAGAGACCGAAACCAATGAAAAAGATTGGTGTGTTGTAATTGGTGTGAGGTGAGAGAATGATGATATTTCAAAGTAATCAGTGTGTCACGACTCACCTATAATTATAAAAAACTTCGATGTGACAAAAGATCAGTGTGACAAATGATCGGTGTAACGCAGCATCGGTGCGTCAACTCACCGATAGAACAAAATGAGATGTAGCCAATAAAAATTAATCTAAAGAAAATAATAAAATAAAGAAAATATTAATTAATTAAAAAAAATCAAAATAACTAAATTATTAAAGTCTAATTAGGCAACTGTAACTAAAATCTAACTAAGTTATTCAACAAACTATAAATAAAAGAGACTAAATTATTAACTAAGAATATAAAAATTAATATTAATTAATTATATGTATAAATAAACGTAGAACACCTACAAATAACTAAATACAAACATAAAATTAAAATAATTAGAATTAACTAGAGTTATTAAATGATAAAGTTAATTAGTTATATGATGAAATGAAAACATGAAATTAAAAACACATTACATTATTAAACTTTAACTTAAATTGTTAACTTATTTATTAAGAAAGATGGTTAAATATATTATTTAACAGAGTTAATTTATTCTAATAAATATTAATTAAAGGATAGAATATTAATTTTTTTTCTAAATTAATTAAAACAAAAATAAAGAAATTAAATAATTATTTATTATTAATGTCAAATTATTAAAATGTGAGCAGATTAAGATTAATAAACTAAAATTTAATTTAATATAAAAAAGAATAATTAGAAAGACTAAATAAAAAGACTAGAAACGCAAATTTAATTATAAAAAATGATTAATTAAAATATGTAGGGATAAAAATACAAAAGTTCCATTATTTATTAAAAAGTGTCAAAATGAGTAATTAAATTGATAAAAATTAAATAAAATATGTGAAAAAACTATGTAAAAATAAATACACATCAAATTGCCCCACACTTAAGCATTGTTTGTCCTCAAACAATCCCATGTATTATTTCCTTTTAAAAACATTAAAGTGTATTTATTATTAAGATTACACTGTAACATGTTCAACCATTTAAAAACAAAGGACTGAAAATTGATTTAGGCTTAATAATATAAATTTTCAGATCAATTATTGCCTAAAAAAAATACTCAAATGTAATTAATAAAGAAAATACCATCCATCAAAGAAGACGTCATGCCTCATATGTGAACCTACTTAATGATTTATTTCAATCCAGGATCAGCTTCTAAATCCAAAAATAAAAAATTGTAAAATATCAATGGAATTAAAACCTTAACCAAGGAACTTTGTACTTTTATTTTTCACCTAGGTTCCAAAAATAAATATATTTTTCCAAATCACCTTATTGATACAAACTAAATGATTTTTATATAAACAAATTGTCCCCTTATTCATTTGGTGTTCATCATTAACCTCACCTTAATGAACTCATTTTTGACCCTATACACTTTATTTTATTTTACCCAAGACATGTTTCATTGTGCTAAGAAATTTGCATAAGCACATATTCGAAGTGAACAAAGGGCTTATAGTAAATAGAAATGCACGTAGCTTCTAGGGTATCAGAGATTCCCCGTGGGATCCCAGATGCCCAAATTACTCCAGTTTTAAAAGTTTTTATAAAAACTATTTACATTGTCTCATTAAGATGATTACTTTAAATAATTAAAAGGTGAATGAGGCCCCTAGAATCAGAATTAAACTTCTAGTTCCAAGGCTATGATCATAACTCCACAAACTTGTAACCCAAATAATTTTTTCAAAAATAGTCCCTAAACCAAGATATCCATTAAACCACTAAGTGAATATCACTCAACAATCATCCATTATCAATAATTTCAGACTCAATACACAACTTAACTACCAAAGAAATATTTTCCATAGGAAAAAACCATTTGGAAAATAGTTATCAGCCTAAAATTGTGCAATATTTTTTTTATAAAAAAATTTACCCATTTTTTGACCAAAAGATTTAAGTTGTAGTGGGAATTGATGAGATCTCAATTAAGAATAGTTGCAAGCATAGTCAAGAATTTACCCCCTCCCCCACACTTAAATCCCAACTTTTCCCCCAAAGTTGACTTCCAAATTTGAAGAAGAACAAATTGATAATTAAGGTTCAAAACAAATTTTTAATTTAGCAGATTTATGACATGTATAAAGGTCACATTAAAGTTCAAAGATATCATTTGACACAATGAATAAATAATCAACAGTTTCGTTAGAAATTAATTTCATAATAATTTAAGTTTAGTGACAAATATTTTCCATTATAGCTCAAAACTATCATATAAGGTGTGGGTGAACAATTAATTGGGTGTAAGAATTTAAACAAAGTATGATTCAAATAGATGTTCAATATAGAAGAAAGATACATGATAAACACCCTATAGATTAATCTATTCCAATAAAAAACACAACTGCCAACAAGCATGTAACCCCCCCCCCCACACACTTAATTTCATGCAGTGAATGAGTTTAAAACAATGAATTTCAGTTAAAATCAAAAGCTACATGCATATTTTTTTTAATAAAAACAGACTTTTGTAGTGGCAACAAACATGTAACAAAATTCTTTAAGTAATCAGAATTTATTTTCATACAAGAAATGAAATATATTTTTTTCTAAAGCATTAAGGAGTATAATAATGAAATAAAAATTAACAGAAAGATACTTCCCTGACTAGATTTTCCATTACTACTTCAGCATGAGAATTCCACTCCTTAAATGACACATCAGCATCATCCTAGGAACACAGAGCATGTAAACTAGGAACAAAAATCAAGTAGACACAGTGCTCACGGGAGACAACCCGACATGACTTTATTCAAGTAAAACAAGAAAAAAAATAAAAGTAAACACAAAATAAAGAACATGGGTTGACACCTAAGAAGCACTGAATTTAAATTTTCCAGCCGAAATCACCTAGAAACTTATTGTAGTCACTCAGTGGATGTGGTTTTCTTAATAGGAACCACCACATGTGTTTGGACCAATTATTTTTAATATAAAGATGATATTTGTGGGAAACAAGACTCAACACATCAATAAATGAATTCTCATAGCCTAAAATAACCCCTAAGTAGCACTCTTTAATAGTAATGGTTGTAGTGCTTTCCACTTCCATAAAAAGTTTAGAAATTTCAAGATTTGAAAACACATGAAGGGACAACATAGATATAAGTGCTTAAAAGGGTGTAGCATTGACCTCAGAGCTATCTCTCTAAACCTCAACACTAACAGGTTGAAATTCAAGGGTGCATATAGTTGAATAATGAATAGTAGGTTCAAGAATAGATTCAATAGAGTGCTGAACATAATCATGTAAAATAGAACTCAAGTTTAATTCTCCCTCTAGACTTCTATCAATATCATGAGAAGGCTCATAACCCTTCATAGTTGTGGAACTAAGTGATAGACAGGGAAGATAATTTATTTTATCACAAATAGATTCATGTCTAACAATGTTATAAATATCTTTTAAAAGATCCTCATCTGTTAACTCACACTGAACATCTACTGCTTCTATCAAATAAATTCTGAAACCATCATCTAATGTGTGTTAAACCTCTCTTTAAAGTTCAAGTTCAAAACGTTCACTTTCTAAAACCATGTTATTTGAATGTTTCAATTCAATTTCAGGAGAAGAATTGTACAATTCAGTTTCAAAAAATCCAGTTTCTAGAATGTTAAAATTAAGACAATTCTCATCAAGTTGGTTAACACTACTTTCAATTTCATTACACAATGTTTCAGAAAAGTGATTACTATGAGAATAGGGAAATGAAAAATCATCAGTTAGTATTTCTTCAAATATCATTCCCTTATCCTCATCATCCAACAAAATTTCAGAAATTATTGGGTTTACATGTTCAAAATATGAAAGAGAAGTGTTCAGTTCAAGTTCAAAAATTTCAGATTCTATGTTTTCCAACTTAAGGTTCTCTTCCAAAGTGTTCCCAATATTTGGTTCAGACTCATTATTTACAAATTCAAAAAAGTTGGTTGAAGAGTTTTTATCATTAAAATTTTCATTCTCAAAAATTTCTTCTACCCGAGTGACTTCCTTTTAAAAACTCCTAAAACAATTATTTTTCTAAAGTGTAGGAATTATGAAGAGAACTGATCATTCCTTTTAAATATGTTTCAATTCATCTTCAAAATTTTCCAACTCAACAACATTAAAGTTCATTCTGGTGTCTTCATCAATGTTTTCTTGATTCAATGTGTTGGTTATTCCCATATTTAGTTCAATAGAATCAGATTTTTCAAAGAGGAGGGTTTCTTTCCCAGTGTCACTATCACTTTCCTCTTCCACTTGATTTTCAAATCTTCTATAAACATTTTATTTTTCATTTTCTTTAAATTATTCTTGTTCTTTAAACCTATGTTGTAAATCCAAGAGCATGTTTTGTAATCTTTTCATTCTTTTATCTTGATCCTGAGAATCTATAAGTTGAATTTCATGGGTTTTAGTTAACCAAGTGTTAATTAATTCCACCCTAGCATCCAATTTAGAATCAACTAGATAAATTTTATCTAAGGTGTCAAGACTAAAATCAATGTTCTCATTTTCTTCAATGTGATCAATCTTTTGTGGTTGGTTATAGACACACTAGCAGACAATATGCCCATAATAGCCACAACACACACAATGTGGCCCCTGTTGATCACATGTTTCATTAACTTCCATTTTTAAACTAAAACCAGGTTAGATTAAACACACAACAGTTCACAGTGAAAAGGATTTTTCAAAAACAACACAAACAGTAGGCTCCAGTTCAAAGTAGTTTTTTTAAAAAAGATTTTTTATAAGATTTTTTATTCTTTTTTTAATTTTTTTTAAAATTTTCCAAAACTTAGAACACTCAATGCTTGTCTTCCCAGAAAATATATCCAAATTTTGATGATACCGGAGGTCTTCATGGCCCTCAAAGTTACATTTAAAAACCTACACTATCACAATGGTATAGGGTCAATCCACAGATAAGGTAGGTGAGTGAATTCTAAGGTTTTTATAATAAAAACCTCACTGTTGTCAAAAATGAGGTAAACATATTTATAGTTTTTTTACTTTACAATTTTTTCTTTTTAATATTTTTTTTAAAGAAAGTGAAGATTAAAACAATATTTAAACTAAGAAACTAAATATTAAACTAAGTAATGAAGAACTAAAGAAAATAGTGAAATGACGCATAGCAGAAAGATAAGAAGCGAGATCAATTAAGTTCTCAGGAATTATAAACTACTGGTATGAATGGATGTTCTCTCCATAGCTTACAATCAAAACACACCTCAAGAAAGAGTGAAGAATTTCCCTTGCCAAGAAACTCAACAGGCATATGATTAAGTCGTGGAGTTCAACACACCAAAACTTAATCGAACTGCAAAGAAGTTTTAAAAGTTAACATTTGAAAAAGAACTCTCCATAAATTCCCAAAGTTTAAGTTGTTAAAGTTTTGAAAAAATGAATCCAAAATCAACCTTTCTATTCAATTTTGATTTTTAAAATTGAAAACATTGTAGTGTGAATGATCAAAATATTAGAAACATAGTCAGTCTCGCCAACTGATTCTAATTTCTTAAAAAGATAAGCTAATGGAGGTTTATAGATCATAACCAGAAGGTTTTAAAATTCCCAATCTGAGAAAATTCAGCCTGTGATCATATTTTTTTAAGCAGTGAAAACAACCAAAAAGAGTGTACAAAGATTATGGACAGAGGGAAGGTAACTCCCCTAGCACTGCTCTGCCTTCGGGCTCCTTAGCCTCCAGCTCGTCTCCAGTGTTGCTCCTCGGAGTCTGCTCTCAGATGATTATGATTTTGGAATGAGAATGAGAGTCTTTGAATCCCCCGTCTCTTAATTCTACTACTTCTCTTCTTTAAATAACAGCTGTTATCTACCACACGTCATCACACGCCTTCCACCAACATAATCTGTTTCTTTAATGCACACCTCACACATGAATTTTTTCATGACTGGGACATCGCGCTATCTTTCCCCACGTAACTAACTCCCGCTGAGTTAGTTGTGTGAATCTGAATGTATACACGTACTTTGAATGAAACTACACACCTAACATAAAATAAAAAGTTAAAATACAGAGAAGTTTAAATAATAATTACTTTTTTAAAGACTAATCCTATAATACTTATTAAAAGTTAACTAAAGTTAATTAATAAATATTTAAATGATAATAATTATTACATAATAATTAATTATTAGTATTATAGTTATTGATTTATTATTTAATCTTTAATTAAATGAAATTATTATGTTTTTAATTTATTATCATTCATTAAGTTATTTTATTAATATAATTATAATTAAAAAAAGATAGTATAACTAATTGGATACTTAAATTATATCCAATAAATTACTTTATTAATTTAATTAATTTATTTATTCTATTGAAATTGAATTATAATTAAAATGTTAATATTTTAATAATATTAATTTTATTTATAAATTATTAGTGTTTATATTTTAATATGAAAAATTATTATTAGTTAGTCTTATATTTTATTTTATAACTTATTTATTTATTACTGTTATAATTGTTATATATAAGATTATTATGTGGTATATTATAATTATTTGATTAATTTATTATTTTTTTACTTTTACTTTTATTATGTTACTATTATTATATATTTTTTAATTATTTCACTCCCCCCTAATTCAGCACTATAGGGGGAAAGATTTTTTTCAGTTCCTTCTCCAAGAAGGAGGTTTGTGGCTGCCTTCTCCTTATCCCAGCGACACAACAATGATGGTTACACCTGAATCCTGCGGTTTCTCCTCATGAAGACCTTCTTTAGTGGTTTCCCATGGCAGATCAGTCTCCTTCAACAACAGCAGCTCGACTTCCCTTCCTTCACAACAGAAGTGTTACAACCTCAGAAGCTCCGGAACAGCGGTGGCAGACGGTCCTCAATCCAGATATGCAGTGCACAACCCTCCCCCACAAGGATTAAACCAATATCGGGTTCAATCGCTTCGGTTATTCCTCTCCTCAACAAGTTCAAATAGGTCCAAACATCTTCACAGTGAAACCCCCATTGGCTTCTTCGGATGAAAATATGGTTACAGGTCTTCAACATCGGCGATTCGGTTAATCAAATACGTAAGTGGTCACATCCAAGCTCATCAGGACCAGCAACGGTTGGGGAATCATTGACAGCACAACTCCCCTCCCTCGCTCTTCATCCCCAGATGTGGTTTGGATGGATTTGAGATTTGAGATTGTAGTTTTATTTTCAACAATGGTCTGGTTCTGATCTGATTTCATAGCGAGATCTGGGGTTTCATATCTAAGTTAGAGTTTGTTTTGTGTCAGATTTTGTTGGTGTGTTTGTGTGTTGTGGGAGTGAAACAGATGTTGTGAAAAGAAGGAAAGCGAAATTGAGGCAGTGAGAAATGGCTTAGAAGGGATACAGACGCTGGAGTGATAGTGAGTCGCAAGACACTGATAAAAGAAATAAATCAGTGTCACCGATACAAATAACAAGACACCAAAAGATAAAAATAAGTAAGTATAAGTGGGTTAAAAAAGTTAAAAACAGGGAAGAATCAGTGAGTTGGATGACTCACCAATAGTTCAAAAAATGAGAGACTGATAATTTTAATAAATTGACTGACCGAAAAAAACAAGACACCGATAGTTAAAAATGAGATATTGAAGCCGATGCACAAGAGTGTCCGAAACCGATGAAAAGGATTGGTGCATTGAAATCGGCGTGAGGTGAGCGACCAATGATATTTCAATATAATCGGTGAGTCAAGACTCACCAATAATTATAAAAAACTTCTATGTGAAAAAAGATCAGTGTGACAAAAGATCAGTGTGACATGACATCGGTGCGTCAACTCACCGATAAGACAAAATGAGATGTAGCCAATAAAAATTAACTTAAATCAAATAATAAAATAAATAAAACATTAATTAATTAAAACAAAATTCAAAATAACTAAATTATTAAAGTCTAATTAATTAACTATAACTAAAATCTGACTAAGTTATTCAACAAACTATAAATAAAAGCGACTAAATTATTAACTAAGAATATAAAAATTAATATTAATTAATTATATTTCTAAATAAACATAGAACACCTATACATAAATAACTACAAACATAAAATTAAAATAATTAGAAATAACTAGAGTTATTAAATGAAAAAGTTAATTAGTTAGATGACAAAATGAAAACTTAAAATTAAAAACACATTACTTTATTAAACTTTAACTTAAATTGTTAACTTATTTATTACGAAAGATGGTTAAACATATTATTTAACAAAATTTAATTTATTCTAATAAATCTTAATTAAAGGATAGAATATTAATTTTTTTTCTAAATTAATTAAAACACAAATAAAGAAATTAAATGATTATTTATTATTAATGTCAAATTATTAAAAGGTGAGGAGATTAAGATTGATAAACTAAAAAGTAATATAATATAATTAAGAATAATTAGAAAGACTAAATAAAAAGACTAGAAACACAAATTTAATTATAAAAAAATTATTAATTGAAATATGTAGTGATAAAAATACAAAAGTGCCATTATTTATTAAAAAGTGTCAAAATAAGTAATTAAATTGATAAAAATTAAATAAAATATGTGTAAAAACTAGGTAAAAATAGATCCACATCAACTTTCTAGTTTCTTTAACATGTTTCAGGTTTTTACAATAGGTTTTTACATTTTTACATTTTTTACCTTGGTAACTGGTTTTTAAATAAACAATTTATATTTTATTTAAAAAATATAAGGCAACCCTTTCTACAGAACTATTATTCCTAGAACCTAATTTTTTTCTACATTTAGTCTAATTAAATTTATAAATATGATAAAATAAACCTTTAAATTAAAATATATAATATATAAAAAAGGATTCGGTAGAAAAATGAAATTTAACCATTATGTGTTCTTAATCTTATTTATTATTTATTAATGATTTAAAGAGTATTAATATAATTAAATATAAGATTAAAAAAATATATTATATTCATAATTAAAATTATATCAATTTAATTTATTCGATAAAAATTAAATAAAATTAATAAAACAATTCAATTTAAAAAACTATTTCACCATTATCATTGAAATTAAATTTCATAGTATTAATATTATCATTAGAGATAAAAACGAAATTAAACTTGTTAACTAATATTGAATTGTTTAACTCAAATAGAAAATAGATATTTTTATATTTAATTTCAAAAACTGATAAAATATAATTTTTAATATAAGAATGTTAAAAAAGATTTTAGTGTTAAATATTACTTTATTTTTATAAATTCAAAAAAATATTTCTAAATACACTATTTTAATTTATAAATATATATTTTGGGTATGAATATGGTTTTTGTAAGTATAATTTTTTAAAAGTGATATTTTTTTCAAAAATATTTTTTTGAATATCTGCCTAAAAATTAATTATTTTTAAAAACATCACGAATGTTTATCTTAATATAATTTAACATTTTAACCCTAAAAAAGTAGTTAATTTGGTCGAATAAAAATTCCAAATTTGTTATAAATTTTTTAATTCAAAATATAGTTACTAATATCTATTTCCATTAGTTTGACTTCTATAGTATCCATATTTAATAATTTAATTTTATTATAGTTTTTTTAGTTTTTGGTCTTTTAGGATATTAAATGTTACATAATATACTCAAAAAATATATATTTAGGAAAAATAATAACTAATATCTATGGTCATTACATTCTTTACCCCTTAAGAAAAATAACCATTGAAATTTGACTTCATACACTAAGGTGAATACAAATGAGGGTACGTTTGTTTGATGTTCTATTTGATTTCATATATTTCCTCTTCATACATAGGGGTTTTCCAAAGTACTTTGATAGGGAGAGTTGTCTTATTGAATGGAAATTTATCCCATATAGTCTAATATCTTCACCAGATGATTCTCATAATAGATATCATTTTCTAACTATGCCACCCCTAAATTTATTATATACGAGGCATGTAGTATGTACCTCCATATAAGGGATACAAGGAACACATAATATACTTTGAATTTGTTTGGTGGGAGTTCAAGATGATACACCATAAGTCTACTAGGATCAAGAATCTCAAAGGGTCCATTATATCACAGAATTAGCTTCTCCTTCTTCCCAAATACTATGACTCTCTTCCATGGATACATATAGGGGAAAAATATATTACAAAAATTAACCTTCATATCTCATTTATGGTCATCGACATATCTTTCCCATTTAATCTATACTAGTTTGATGTTTTTTTAAATAGTCTTGAACTTTTTTACCATTTATTTGACCATATAATTTAATAAAAACTTTAATTCACATACATTGTCACATAACATATGTGTTATAAATCTCTTCCCATTGAGGGATTCATATGGTCCCATTTTGATACTCAATTGGAATTTCTTTATAATAGAACTCAAACAAAGGAAAATGTTTGTCCGATCCTCCCTTGAAGTTTATAGAAAAATATTTCAACATATCCTAGTATGTTTGAATATTTCATTCATATAGGAAATATGTCTGGGGGTGATATGAAAAAATGATGTTTTACTCTATGTTTAGAGTATACTGAAGTCTCTTCCAAAATATTTAGGTGAACCTCATACGTCAATCAAATATAATTGATATTGGTGTTCCATGCTGCCTTACCACTTCCCTAATTTATTTCCTTGCAAGTTGATCAAGTGATAATTGGTATTGAATGGAAGTGAAGTGAGTAGTGTTTTTATGATGGTCCACCAAAATCCATATAGTATTATTCCTTTTTAAGTTCTCTGGAAGAGCCGTAAAAAATCTATAGCGATGTGTTCCCATTTCCAAGTAGTTATGGAAAATGATTTCATCTTTCCCCTAGATTTTTTCATTTTAACATTCACCTACTGACACACCATTTTAATTGATGTTTATTCCATAATCCCATTCATTATAATTCCCCACCAATAGTGTTCTTTTAAATCTCTATAAATTTTCACGTTTCTTGGTTAGATGGATAATGTTAAGATTTGAGCATTACTCAGTATTAGTAGTTCATTTTTTATTTTTGGCTCTAATGTAACCCAAATTTGTTTCCAAACTATAAAAAATCCCTCATCATAAAGGATAAAATCATAGGATTTAATTTTTCTCATAACATTAACCGCATTTTGTATCTCCACATCATGTCTTTGATATTTTTTTAATCTACTATAGTAGTGATGAATATGAAATCATTTGAGAAAGGTAGGATGATGTTATTTCATTTATGATTCCCATATCCATCCTTTTAATATCTAAACATTGGATTCTTCTCAATCCTTATCATATATAAGGTTGTATTATCTTTTATACTTAGTGAATATACCAATTTTTTCACCTTCCCCTGATGGTAATGGATTTAGAAATCATAATCCCTAATTAGCTCTAACCATCTTCATTAGTTCATGTTGATATCCTTTTATGTGAATATATATATTTCAGGATCTTGTGGTATATATATATATATAATTTACTTCCATAGAGGTAATTCCTCTAAATTTTAAATGAAAATATTACTACGGACAACTCAATATCATGTATTGGATAGTTTTGTTTATTCCCCTTCAACTATCTTGAGGCATAAGATATAACTTTATTATTCTTCCTGAACACAAAACCCATTCAATTTTTAATGCATCACTATGAATCACAAATCCTTCCCCCTTGTGGGTATAGTGAGTATAGGTGCTATGGTAATCCTATTATTTGGATACATGAATCTCTCTTAACATTCATCTATCCAGACATAATTCACCAACTTTCGAGTAATCTTGGTTAGCGGTTTTAACATTCTTTAGAATTTTCTCACAAACCACTAATAATAACCATGTAATCCATAGAAACTATGGATATACACCATATATGATTTTCTAGGAAAATCCTCAATCACCTTAGTCTTTTCAATGCTGCTAGATATCCCCTTACATGTGAGACCGTTCACCAAGAATGATAATTTCTCCATCCCAAAATCATATTTACTATACATTGTGTAAAAATTATCTGTCCTAAATTTCTCCATCACAACATTAAAATACTCCCCATGTTTCTCCTTACTTTTGGATTATATAATAATATTATCTATAAAGATTATAATAATTTTTTTTGAGGTATTCTCTAAAGACACTATTCATTTAGTCTATAAAGATCTCTAGATAATTCATGATTCTAAATGGGATTACTATGAACTTGTAGTGTGTATACCTTTTATAAAATATGACCATGGGAATATCCTCCTCCTTCACCTTTAAATGATGATATCCTGACCAAAGGTCTAGTTTATATAAGTATTAAGATCCATTTAACCGATCGAATAAGTCATCAATCCATGGAAGAAGATACTTATTCTTCATCATGATCTTATTAAGTTCACAATAATCAATTCATAGACACATAGACCCATATTGTTTTATTAAAAGTGCGAATTTATCATCCCATGGTGAAACAATCAGGCATATATAACCCATGTCTAGTTATTCTTGTAATTACTTCTTTTATTCAACTATCCAATATAGGTCATTTTATATGGAGTCTTAGATATCGATAGTGATCTAGGTAAAAGATAAATTGAGAACTAAACCCATTGATAAGAATAAATACCCAAAAATTCTTCCAGTAATACATTAATATATTTACTTAAAATGGGAATGTGCTCAAGAGTGTTCTTGTACTTTTCATTAAACATCTAATCTAGATATGGTTTCTCATATAAAAACAATATCAATGATTTTAAAGAAGATCCCAAAGGAGATTCATCCCCCTCCATACACATTTATTAAATCAAAGGGAAATTTGTGATAAGTAGGTGATTTTCTTCTCCCAATAGTTGATGTGGGATCTACAGTATGTGAGCCAATCCATTCCTAGTATAACATCAAATATTACTAATAGTATTATAACCTGGTTTTCTAGAAGTTCATCCCACATGTATATACTTGAGATATAAAAATCATTCCATTAATAGTATTCAATGATAATTTATCTTCTATATTTTTTGATAGTGATTGAATATATTTACTATAGTTTCATGATATTAAAGAGTCTGTAGAACCAGAATCAAATAATGCATTCACTATTATTTAATGAACAACTATTATACCTGTCAACACATCATTATATTGATCCAATTCTATTGTATTAAAAACATAATACCCCCTTTTGTCTAGGACTTAGGGTTTGTCAGAAATGGTTATATTTTACAAACCATGGATTAGTTAATTGGTTTTCTAAGTGTTCATATTAATTATATTTGAAACACTGGACAACATGCTAAGTATTGATCTGAACATTTGTTTCTTCTATCACATTAGAGAGATTATTCATGTCTCTTCTATATTCATTGTCTTTATGTACCTCCTTTATTAACTTGAAACATTTCTTGGCCCTATTGGTATAGTTTCCAGGATTCTTCTTTCCAAAAGTTTTTAATGTTGGAGGTTGTAATTTCTTATCACCATGAGTTTTATCTGATTATCCGCTAAGTTAAAATCCATTCTATAATTCTTATCTCTATCCTCACAAGACCACTAAAAATTAACTATTTCTATCAAAACATTGAGGTAATATCAAAAAACTTCTTCATAGATATCAAAGTCCAAAATTTCCAAATCTCTTCATGATTTGGATTTATCTCACTAAATAATTGTTTGATTTCACTTTCCAAGTTAATGATAAAACTATAGGCATATGTTGAAGGCCATATAAATTCCTCCTCATAAGATCTGATATATTACTATTCATTTTATTGAGTGCAAGGAATATCCTCCCCATTTTATGATAAAGATCACGATGGAAATATTTATCGATAGATAACCTCCTGAATTCATCCCACTCCAAAGATACAATTTCTTCCATGGGATTTGTATTCTTGATAAGTGTCAATAACTAACCAACTTCTACCTTAAGTTAGTAAACAAATAAAATGACCAAATATTTCTAAAATCATTGAAGGATAGATAATATATTCTCAATCGAGGTAATCATTTATTCAGAAATTATAAGATCATAATATCCACTAAATGTTAGAGGTCTCTACTATATAAAGGATTCAACTATAACTTTCTATCTCAAAGGGAGTTACATGATATTCATATTATTATTGATCACTTGATTTAGTTGTTCTAGTACTTACATGAGGTTATTAGATTTATCACCCATAGTGTTACGAAATTCATTAAGGTTGTCATCACATTTCCCATTACACCTACCATTAACACGATTCCTCCTATGTCGAATAATTTTCTAAAATAAATGATGGTTTGGAATTAGAATACTTTTATTAATATATATATATAATTTAAAGCATAATATTTAGGATAATTAACTCATACATAATTTTTAGAACCAAAATTTTGTATCTATGTGTTTCAATATACATTATCCTTGGTCATTTTTCAATTAGGTTCTCTAAGATAATTATATTCCACAAAAAATATATTAAAACCCTTCACAATGATTTGTAAAGAGAATATGAATTCACAAAATCTTATGCCCATATAGTGTTTGAATATGTGTGTAGTTCTAGTCCCAATCATCTTGCATCATAGTGATGTTCGAGTTAATGATCAACCAATGATTTTTATGGTGATTACCCCTAGGTACATATTTTCCACAATCGTACACACTTTCCAATATCCATATAGGGATGTAATTGATTATAAAATAATATAGTGTAAATTGTATCAAAATTTCAGGATTTTATCCTATATTAAGACTTTTATCTAGGGTTTTAACTAATGTTATCTCTTCCTAATCTCTAAAAATAAATACACCATGAAGTTTTTTTCGACCCAACCCATAAACATAATTTATTCCATGATTTTTGACATAAATTTCCAAAAAATAAAATCTATAGATTTATAGGTCTCATGTACTTGGATGATTAGCCACATAAATACATCATCATCAAAAATATTAATATCATTTTTATTTAAAACTACACATAGTTTTTCTAAATTCTCTATATCTTCTAAAAATGCATCAGATACAATTGAAAAAATACATAAGGAAAACAGCGAGATAAAAATATAATTAAGGGAATAATCATGGTAATAAATCATGACATGAGATCCATTACACACAACTTGATATCATGAATAGGATGATAATAAGAATAAAATCATGAAAAAATGGAATTAAATTATAATATCATGGAATCATCGAATATGTGGAAGAAACATAAGACATGAAATCATAAACATAAGTGAAGGTTAACTACCATGACCATCATCATAAAGTGGATAAAGTTTTATGGTATAGTTGGTTCACTTACCATTTTAGTAAACATGTTGGACAAATTCCCATGATTGATTATGTTCAATCCCTAATACCTTACATAACATATCATGAGATATAATGTATTGCCCAACTCATTAGAGGGATATTTAATTCTGGTACCACCCATCACCTAAATTAAAATCATACATAATAATTCTATAGGAGTAAAATAAACCATATATAAATCATAATCATGATATATCCCATGAGAAGGAAGTGGGTGTCATAAATATGGTTCGATGAATAATTGAAGGATGAATCTTAAGGATTCCCAAGAGAAGAGGTAATTAAATTATTTGGGATTTTTATATTTAAAAAATAATAACATGTTTAGAATATTGATTTATAATATAGAAATTTTTTTATAAGGATGTAGAAGAATAAAGAATAAAAATATAGCCCTTGGGTGGAGCTTTATAAATAAAACACTTCCTATAGTAGTAAAGACCTTATTAATTTCCATAAAACTAGAATTGAATCAATAGGTTTTTTCAAAAAATAATTATAGTTTTTAGAATCTATTAAAAGTTTAAAAAAAATTTATAGGGTGATTATTGACCTGAGATAAGAAATAAGAAATTCTATTAAATTAGATTTATTTATAAGTGGGAGTTTCAATGGGAACTAAAAACATATACAACCTCTTAAGTTAAAAGGATATTAAAATAGTTAAATATATAAGTGAAATATATATAAAAATTATTAGTAGTTCATGAGAATATTATTGTGTGAAATGAAGAAGAATAAATAGAACATGTAACCATAAAATAACGAATTTGGTAAAGAAGATCTGGTTGCCTCCATGTTTGGATTTACTCTAAAATTTCACTTAATTTACTAAATAACAAAATTATATTTATTAAATAATTACATAAGAACCTTATTCGCATATATTTCATATTTCAATGTCCTTTAATTAGCATATTTTATTTATTTATAATATAGTTTTCCCTTTTATGTCGATTACATATGGTTGTTCGATCAATATTTATGTAACTCATTATATATGTTGACGATGGTAGAAAGCATTGTAAAATAGTTAATATTATCCAGAATATTAATAGTTTTATATAAATAATTTTTATATATTATATATATTTTTAAATCCATATATTATGGGTGGTAATGGAAAATGAAACTCATTTTTCATAGAGGTAGTAGTCTGCATGTATGTATGAGTAATGTTTCCATTTCTCAATGAATGAGAGGGAATACAGGTAAATGATAGTTTTGAAATTTCATAAAAATATTAGTATTATATATATCATTTTTATTTATCCATTATATCCTATTGAACATCCATGAATGGTGGTGTTGAAAAATGAAATATGTCATTTTATAATGGCGATAGTCCACACAACTCACTAACAACACTCTTGTTATTATTGGTGAATGAAGTTGAATAAATAATGTTTATTAAATTAATAAAATAGCATATAAATATAAAATTGACCATTATTTAATCATATTATTATGGATATATGAAATTTGGAAGAGAAATAATAAGGGGAAAATATTAGGATTAAGGTAACACTTATGTTGGATAATTGATCACCTATTAGAGATATCATTGAAAGTTAAGGCCTTAAGATAACTTATTGAGATTGGATAATTAAGGATGATAAATGGAAAAATAATAGATATATATTTGGTATATTTTAATGGGAAATTATAATGGATAGTGTAACCATATAGGTGTATAAGTGATCTCCTTTTATAAGTGAAAAAGGGCACTTTTGGGAATTCCCTTTACACTTCCATGATATCAATACACTATTATTGGTCTATGGATCCAAAATTTAATAATAATATAGTGTGTGGTGTTATTTAGAAAATAAATACTCAACTAAAAATTTCCAAACATGTTTTAAACATTTTTTTGAGTCTTTTACCATATGTTTTAACCTTTTAATATTGAAAATTTTACCATGGTAACTAGTTTTTAACAAAGTAATTTATTTTTTATTTTAAAAAATAGACCTATTGGAAGGATGGTGGTTCCAAAGTTTACTATTTTAGATTTCATGTTGGGTCTATTTTGTCTATTCTATTGATTTCTTTTTCATCTTGGATGAGACTACCAAGCATGTGTGGTGCTGCCACGAGGTGGTGCTGAAAGGTACCACATTGATATGTGGTGCATGTAAAATATGAGATTAGTATGTTTGAAGTTGGGAAGACTTATAATAGGTTATTCCTTCAACGAATATGGAATCTAACTTCACTCAATATTCTAAGTATTCATTCTTCTATGGACTAATTGAACTATTGTAAGTGTGGAACTTGATTCACTATTCTAAGATCTGTGACTCTCCATTATCAATCAGGTAGAGAGAACCATGAGAATTGTGAACCCATATATAAACTCAATCTCTTGATGTTATTACATTCCTTCTAAAAAAATTAAGTAATGTGAACAAAAATAGAAAGAATAAATAATCAAAAGAAGAATAGTTTTGATGTGGGGGGATTGCTTTTCATAGCTTTGTTTCATACCCTTGCTATTCTACATTTCTACTTTAATAGAGAGAATTAGTTATGGTAAAATTTAATATAAAATTTATATTTTTTGAACCAAAACTAATTTTCAATTTATTATAATTCAATTTATAAATATCAGAAAAACAATTATTATATTGAAATATAAATTATATAAAAAACCATTTCTATAAAAATAAATTTTAACCATTTTGTGTTTTTAATAGTATTTATTATTGATTAATTATATAATGAGTGCTATTATATTTTATGTAAGTATAAATATAATATTATATTCATCATTTAAATTATATCAATGTAATTGATTAGATAAAAATTACACAATATCAATAAAATAATTCATTTTAAAAAATTGTTTCACCATTATCATGGAAATTAACTTTAATATTACTAATATTATCTCTATTACTGAGAATGAAATTGAAATTTTAACTAACATTGAAATGTTGAACTCAATTAGGAAATAATTTTTTAATATTTATTTTCTAAAAGTGATAAATTATAAATTTTAATATAAGTGCATAAAAATAGTTTTTAGTGTAAAATAGTACTTTAGTTTCAAAAATGTTAAAAATGTGTTTAACAAATTTAATATATTATTATTAGATTTATTATTTTAATTTATAAATATATATTTTATATCTCAATAATATATATTTTTAATTATATGTTTTAATAGCGATATTGTTTTTGCAAAATCTGTATTTTCACCATTCTCTTGAAATTTAATTATTTTTAAAAAATCTTGAAAATTCATATTAAGATAATATTCATATACTAAATCTAAAAATGAAGTTAATTTGATCAAATTAAAATTCTAAATTTATTATAAATAGGGGAATTTAAACTTTAGTTATTACTATTTATTCTCACTAGTTTATTGATGATAATGTTCATCTTTAATAATTTAATTTTATTAAAGTTTCATGGTTTTTGGTTTAGTATCATATTGAATTTAACCATGATAACCAAAAAAATATTTATTCAGGGGAAATTATCACTAATATCTTATCTTGTTTCATCACTGATCACTAGAATCCAGCAACACTATGATAGGATCCCATAAACACCTACAATTTTCTATCACCTTCTTTATAATAGATAAAAGGAGAACCATGAGGGTGAATATTTTCATCTAAGGACTAGTAGTGTCATTTTAACACACACTCACACCTAATAGGAGAATCACATCCTTATATGAGATCTTAGTTGGTGTTTTTTCCTTGGAATAAACTTTTTTTATACATTAAATAACATAGAAGTTGCTGATTTGGTCGTGGAAATCTTCCTCATGCACTCAGTTGTGACTCTAGCTTACAACAGATTTATGTTCGGTGATATTAGTAAGTGGTGGCACATTCTTATCTCATAGAAGACCGACTTCTTATTGGACTCTTCAATATACGATAATTTATGTGGTCATGGCTTGCGAGGTGGAAGCACATCAGGATGGGGTGATTTCCTCAAATCTAGATCTGGTTTAGAAGAACATATATGATTGGAATCTGGAATCACGATGGATGGTGGGTTGTGGTGGGAGTCTTGGAAGGTAGCAGTGGTAGAATCATGGAGGAAAATGGTGTGTGGCTCCCAAGATGTTGTCTCGGCATTGGAAATTTAGGTTAGTGGTTACTCTCTTCCCATATAGAAGATCTGGATACAACACTCCAGATCTGGGTTTTGTGGAGGGTGGCTATGCAATAGAGGCTCATCAGGCCGGTCTCGGGGTCGACGGATTATGATATCTCGTGCAGTGGAATGTGATCTAGATTCATTGGGTGGTGAGGTGGTGTTCACATGACCATATTCATCTTCAGAGTCTTTAGATATAGGAGTTGTGGAGGGAGAATGTGCGGCAAAGACTCTAAGGTTCCAAGGGTCCAGATCGACATTGGCGGTGATATGGTCGGCTGAGGGTGGTTTGGTGTTATGGGTTTGTCCCACTAGGAACTTTGGCCACTTATAATGGGATTATTGGGTATTGGGCCTTTGTTAAGTCTTGTTCTTGGGTCTATAAAACTTTGGGACTTGTTCATTGTAGTGGTTTTGGGCCATTGGGATTTTGGCCCATTGGATTTTGAGGCATTTATGCCTCTGGGTGGTTGGATTTCTAATGGGTACTCCCTTATCCCACAAAAGGGGTTGTGTGGTTTTTATCTTTTTAAATAAAGGGGATTTCTCCCAAATTTCCTAGTATACATTCAATTACTAAAATATCAATATTAACTAATATATTATCACATGATCATTTTTATTATATATAAAATTAATGACAAAATGTCCTTAGAGAATTTATTGCATCAACAGGTTATATATGTTCTTCATTATAATAAAAACCATTAAGTGCTATGATGGTATTATTATAGTTATGCCCGATGATCTAGATGAAATCTATCTAATCGGACATAGATGTTGTTTGAAAATCAAGTGATTTAATATCAAAAGTGGTTGAAACTTCTTCTCATGAAGTTTGAACTTGGTAATTTTTAATATTGGAGGTTATGTGGAATGACCCCCCAATTTAAATTATTAAAGTTATATTTGTCATTGGATATTAATATTTGTGGACATGTGAATTGGTACTTGGAATTGATATTATTATTAATGTATATCATGAATCACAAAATTTTATGTATCAATGAAAATAATAGTGGCATATGATCATAGAAATTTTGGTGCATCATAAGTGATTTTTCATTAGTTGAATAAGTTAATAAAATATTCTTCCTTACTCAGTTAATGAAAGAAGATATCCTTTTACATTTATTTGAGATGTAACTATCTGATTAAGTTAATGAACATGATAATATATCTATGAGTTCATTTCAAGGATTCAATGAAAAGTAACCAAGCATATAGGTCAATGACACAATTATGCAACAATATTGATTAGATATCATGGAAAAGAGTTTATATTACAAAGAGATTTGGACTCAGAGCGGAATCTCCCCCTTCCTCACGGCGGATAGGGTTTTTTCTCAGGCTTTGATTCCCCTTCCCCATCCAACCTGGATCAGTTCATGTTGGATTCCTCTGGATGATTCGGTGTAGGCGTGACTTGGAGACATCACAGCGCGGTGGGGTTCTGGCATGGTTCTGGTGGGGGAGTTTTGGCATGGTGTAGCAGTCTTCAACTCTTGGAGTCGTTGCGTCCTAGAAGAACACTGGCCTCTCACCTGGTTCAACGCAGCTCCACGTCGATGTCGACTTTGATCGGCACGACTTTGATTTTGTGGCGACGATGTGGAGATGTTGGATCTGTCTCCTCAGTTTTGTCCGGTGCAGTCAGGCGGTGTCTATGGAATGCATTCAGTGCGGGTTGGAATGGATTTGGCTTTTAGAGGGGTGGGGGGATATTTTTGTTTTCATAGGATAGAAGGGTTTATGTGGAGCCGACGCTGCTTGAGTTCCCATGCTCCTCCTTGTGGCTTACTGGATTCATGACCGTTTTAGGTCAGGGAGGCTCGGATATGATCATTGGTGTATCATCTTCGGGTTATTATGCGGATGGTTAGAGATTCTTGCGGATGGTAGCAGGGGGCTTCCCGGCGGTGGCTCCGCCAACTGGTGTAAAATTTTGGTGTCATTTTTGTGCTTCTTCTGGTGCTCCAATGGGTGGTTTGTTGAGCTGGATTGGTTTTTTAATGATGGAATGGTTGATTTCTGGATATCTGTTGTGTTTGATGTTGATGAAGTGATCTGATGTTGTGTTATGTCCGTATGAGATTTGTGGATGTTTTTATGAATCTGGTTCAATCTCGAAGGTGGGTAGTGCAGCTGGACTCGATTGCAAGAACAGACCCCAAAGGAGGATTCAGAGATATATGTTCATCTTTTCAGTGCTTTTCAGAATCGGTTGTTGAGAGGGTATGGCGTTAGCCATCGGATCGGGCCTGTGCTTTGACATGGGACACTTGCTAGCTGATTAGCCTTGCAACGATGACAGACTTCAACATGATCATTGGCTAGGGAGGGACATATTAAGTTGTCATTATGGTGGTACTCCTTTTTTCCTTCAAGTAGATTTGTATTAAGTCTATGATGTATTTTGTTTTCCCCCTTCTTCCTTTAAAATGGGGATTTATCAATAAAAGAATTAATGTCCTTCGGTCCATTGGATGGATGGAGTTTATATTACATAGTAAGTGTTTATATGAGGTTGTTATCATTATGAAACTGACTTATTTTTCAATAGGTTCTTTTTCCGTTGATATATAATGATCATAGACTTCGAATAAGTTTTCCTAATACGACTGAGAGAGGCATAGAGGGTCACATAGTAAGTGTATCCCAAATCTTAGTTAAAATCAATTTGAATTTAATATTAAGAATTAATAATATTCCCATCTTGTGGAGTAATAATTATTTAGGTTAAGTTAATTCTATATGTTTAATCGATAGTCATTCGAGTTTAGAATACATGGGAGTTGAATGTTTAAAATAAATATTTATTCCATAGTTTATTGAATATAATATTTATTTTTTGAAAGAATAATATAAATATTAGAATTAACTTAGGATCTATCTAGAAACCTAAGCACGAGGGTGGGGGGGGGGGGGTAAAAGAGATGTTTTTAATCTTTTACCGAGAATGAAATTTATCTCTTATAAACTTTTTATCCCATTAGGTTTGGAACTTTTATTTGCAGTTAACATAAGTAGTGGGTTTAGTTTTTTGTTTCACCCAGTCATGCACACAACATGCAATAAAGAATATAAAGAATGAGAAATAAATAATGTTCATACAATTTTTTTCCCCTCTCATGAAATTTACTCCTTGTAGTAATGGGTATCAAATGATTCAAATATTTTCCACAATAATATTTCTATATATTACTGGTGGATTTAGCTATATATTACCCGAAATCCATTCTCACCATATTACACAAGTGTGTGTTCATTATATGACACATATGAAAAGTTTTTTTCTCTCATGAGTTCTTTATACTACCTTCTACTACATCACAACTTCCGTCAGCATTTAAAGTAGATCTCCACTTAGTATATAATGTCACTATAT
Organism: Viscum album; assembly: GCA_963277665.1. Lineage (NCBI taxonomy): Eukaryota > Viridiplantae > Streptophyta > Magnoliopsida > Santalales > Viscaceae > Viscum > Viscum album. Next base: position 1,451,849,771 of record OY728129.1, read on the forward strand.
CACCATAATAAGTCCCACTTCCAAAATATAGATTCTAGGAATGATTTTGGATATTCATGAGAAATTTCATGAAAATATATCTCTAATTTCATCATTTCTCCAAAATTTTATTCAGAAAATGCGTGCAGGTCTTTTCTCAGCTAAAACCCCAAGGATCTCAATATCCAATGAATATTATACAGAACGTCCTATACATCAGCCTTCTATACTTCTTCCTATTCACTTTATTAGTTCTATAATAATTAAAATCATAGTAACTGGTATGAGAAAAAGTTTATTATTATTATTATTATTATTATTTGATACCAAAAATTTATTCTTCTTTAGTTTAGTATCAATTTATTGTTTCTTTCTCCCTTGTGAGTTCGTCTTTTACATGAATAGTGAGATTTTACTTGTTCATCTCACACTTTTTCTTCTTCTTCAAATTTTATATGTAAGTTACAAACAAATATTTTCTATATATATTAAATATAAAATTCATTAATGGATATTGGATGAATTATACTCTCTCTCATTCTCCTCTAACGAAACATATGGGTGTGCCCCCATGATCTCTTCAATTTTTCTCAAGGACAACAGATGGGTTTTTCCCTATGATCAAAAATATTCTTTATTCCTTAAACTATTATCTTTAATTGAATTCACGAAATACCCAAATCATTTCCTTCTCATTTTTTCTCTACCCAATAAGTTTTTCATTTAATTCAGATAGTAGGATTGAGAAGCTTGCTCTCAAAATATCTTCATAATTTTCCATAGAAAATAAAACTCCATTATAGTCTATAAGTTATATCATAAATACATTCGTTACGTGGGAATTTCCTTCATAGTATTACTAAATATAAAAATAATAGTGAATTTCAACTTCATTCATTAATAATATCTTATATTAATCCTCTCAATTCCATTATAATTCACATATTATTTTATGATGTTTTAATTAATGAATAATAAATTAATCATCATTTTATTTATTTTAGATCTTGATTACAAAAATTGATTTTAAAATATTCTAATTTTAAAATTAATTAATTAATAAAACCGTTATCACCTTATCTTCTAATTTTATATTCCTTAAATTAAATCTTGAATCATGGATTGAAAAATAATCCTGATTATTTAATGTTTATTAAAAACTATAACAACACCTATTATTATTTTATTCGGAATATATTAATTATGGAAATATTATCTTTTTCATACTTTTGAAATCTAAAATTTGAATGAACCATTATATTCATATAGTTTCCAACATTAATTTTTTGATGTACACTATCACCCATTTCTTAAGAATCTTCTTTTTCATTCCACTATTAATTTTTATCCAACATTTATATTTGATAATACTTAAAACTTATTTTGAATTTCCATTAAATCCATGCCTTTATTAAATATAGACTTACTAAGAAGTCTTATGAATTCGACTGAAGTCTAACAAACTCTCAAATACAAGTCTTACACACACATGATTTAGTTCATGCATTTATAATATTAGAGAACTCAAAAGTCTCATGTATAGAGTAATGTCTTATGTATTTCACATAAAATAATAAGAAGTTCCTTGAAGTCTTATTAAATCAAATTTAATGTCTTAAAAAGTAATTTACGTTCAAGGACTCTTCCATATTTCAATCTTTGAAATTCATAAGTATAGTGATGTAATATAATGTCATATTAATTAAAACATATAAATTTTCTTCTTAAACTCCAAAATTAAAAATTATTGAATTTAATTTAATGATCCTTTATTGAAACTCAATTCCTTCTCAAACTCTTCAAATCACCTCATATAAGATTCATTTATTTTTATAAATTACTAGAATAATTTCAATTCTCTTCATCTAATTTATAAGGCATTTTACAACATTTAAATACTTAAGTATAGTATTTTGAGTGTTTTCAATACCTCAATAACTCATTCTTCAAATGTAATCATTAAAATCTTCATAAAAGTTAGGTTTTATAACAATTACTATAACCATAATTAATATTTATCCGTGGATGTATTTTTAAAAATTCTTTACATCTCTTCATAAACCATTAAACTAGTTTTAATCCATTTAATCGTATTTATACAACCTGTCCAGAAATATTTCAACATCCAGTAGAAAATTATATATAATACTTCAAAGATATAATCACCTGTCTTTGGCATAAATATATGATATTTGTTTTCTAATTTAAGGTTATTATCATAGGAAATATTCATTATACTTTTCCATTTTTGATGGAAACGTCTTTATATTCAATCATCGAGTGGTTCCTTCCTCCATCAACCAATAGTTCAGGACATAAATGTTGAAACTTATTGAAAATTTATAAAACCAACCGAATCCATTAGAAATTTCAACCCCTTTTGTGTTTGTTATCTATTTCAATAACCACTTCACATTAATACATGTTAGTATGTATTCAACTATTAATTGTTTTTCATTACCCTTTATTGAAACTAAATAATATCATGGAATGGATTTAAACACATAATTAATAACATATATAGAAGATATTGTTTTCTATTACTTTTAAATTTCTTGTTGTTTAGAACTATATCCTAAACTTTTATTCATCCTTTTTCTTTGTACTCTTTATTATTGAGAAATTTGGTCAATTATATTTAAGAGAAGGGTGACACCCAATTTTTTCAGGAATATTCCATGAACAAATAATCTCCAAGTTGACATGGCCATAATCAGTATAGAACACAATACTAGTCAATTTTTTTAAAATATATATATATATTATTACAAAAAATGTCACACCACAAACAATTCAATTCTTAAGTGTTTTATAAACTGATTTTGAATAAATTTTATAAATCTACAATCAAATTCAAAAAACAAATAAAAAATCATTCAAGTGAATGTAAATTAATCCAATTTTTAACATTAAAACACCACTTTATATTTAGATTTATTATGTATAAAATTAGATGCATGAATTCAGTTATCACAACTGAATCTTAAGACTTTACATAGGACTACCAAATTCTATATTTAACCACGAAATGTCAAATACTATGGATTCTCATACTTTTAAGACCCCCCTAAAGAGATTATCTTCATTAGTATTATCTATGAGACAATTTATTAAGAAATAATATCCAATAATTTATTTTACCTATCAATTTATGATACAAATTGAGATATATAAAATGGTTTGTTAAAAGAATAAATGCTAATACCAATTAAAGTATTTTGTGATGTATAAATATTATTTATTAAACCAACATCAAAACATTAATCATTTATCAATTACTTAATACATCAAATTAAATTACATATTAATGAAGTACCCATAAAATGATACAGGAATAATGTGAGTTTTTATCATCTCTTTAATAAAATACACATGGATGTGACTTTTTTTGAACCTAGACACTCCCTACTTTGTACCCGTAAAATGTATAGATCCCTTCTTGCTTTCTTCACTGTTGAATCCAAATATGAACCTTATTGGATAGTATAGATTTCTTTCCCCTTGGACCTAACTATATGTTTGAATAACCTTTTCACTTTAGAAATGAGAGCACTTTCATTATTTTTAGGTTTTTGTATAAATTTATTTATTTCTAAATGGTTTATCCATATGATTAAACATTATTTTTTTCACATGGTTGGCCTTGGTTTTGTGTGTAGACCCCTTCACAATAACATTTTTAGTATTAGGAGTTTCTATTGATTTCCCATTTTTATTCAACACATTTTTTTATTAAGGAAACCAAATAATATGTTTAAAAGTTATATTTATAGCTTTAAAATACCTTAAAGACATAATTTCAGTTGCATTAGGATTATATTTTGTTATGAAGTCTTAAAAATTATTTTTTAGGAGTTTCAACCAGCACACTAATCCTTTAATCTCATTCCGGGGTTTATTTATTCCATGTTGATTCCATATTTCTCTATTCTTTATTATTATTAATATATTATTTATAATGGTACTTGATGTGGACTTTATTACCCAAGTAAAACATCTCTTTCCTATTGGTTTGGTATTCTATACAATTTTATTTATGGAATTGTTAAGAATGACTGATTCAGTTTTCTTATTTTGTTTACTCTTGAAGGAAATATTATCTTCATTATTTACTTTATTCTTAAATTTTATCACTTTTTATTCATGTTAATATATTATTTGGTATAGTTGTTCACCTAAAAAAAATTATCATAATAGTGGAAACTTTTATTTCAATAATCACAAAAGTCTCTAACTGATTCAAATTTTTTCTTAGTTGACAAATTTTTCTTTTTCTGTGAAGACCATTTCAGAACAGAATATTTTCTCTCAAATTTAACTTTTCTCCTCCTTTCTTTGGGGCTTATATAATTAATATATATTAAAATGTTGTTACAACACTCTATAGAATTATGTATGAAACAAAACATGACAAACAATGCCCAATGTATCTTTTTATTTTATCTTTATGAGTGGCCTCTTCAACTTTTTTTGCTTGCTATTTTTAGACACAATTTCATTTATTTTGAGATTTATTTGGAATGTGTATATTATTTCTCAAACCAAAGTACACCCTTAATGGTTTATTAGGTTTAAAAATATTTTTATTCACATATATTTTCCAATATTTTTATTTTAGTCATGTACTAGAAAGTGAATGAATACAAGTATTTAAAAAAGTTTATGGGTTATTTGTTTCCTTTCTCAGTGGACCATCATTTGATGTTTTCTAAAAATTCTAAGTTAATTTTTAAAACATTTTGAGTATTATTTTAAACTATATTCCTTACAAATTTTTTTAAAAGAAAACATATTAAATTATAAAATTATGAATATTTTTTATGGGTGATTGCCCAGGTTTTTCTCTTTATATCCCACTCAGGAAATCCAAGATTAATCATGTACTTATAGTCTTTAATAAATTTCACCCTTTCATCACATTCTATTTTAGTATTTCAAATTTTCTACACATACACTTTATTTTTATATATAAACTAATTATCCATATACCAAATTTTATTTTCTTTATCCTCTAACTAAGATTCTTTTATATTCATTGAGACTTTATGTAATTTCTCTAATATGTGGATCACCTTTGCGATAAAAATCCTAAAAAAAATCTTTTCACAAATAGTAATTTTTAATTAATCCTTATACAAAGAAATTTTTTTAATGTAAAGTGAAACATATATTACCTTAGCTTTAAATAGTTTTTTTTGGGTGGTATAATTGATCACCTTTTTAACAAATGCATCTTGTATTGCATCAGCTTCTAATTCCAGCTATGATTTATCATCATGAAATCCATAAATATATTAAAATATAGATGAAAAATATAGTGACCCATACTTTTAATATATATATATATATATATATATTAAATCTTAATAGATGAATATTAATTACATAACATTTTTATCCACTCCAGAATCATTTATGTATAATATATTTAGAAAATTGAAAATGAAAACAACTAGTTTGTAAAATTTCTACAATGTAACCCACATATTTCTTCATAATTATCACGCTTATTTTATATATCATACTCAATAAATTTATTCATAATATGGGTAAATAAAACATAAGAAAAGGCTGAGATTAGATGCTCAGTAAGGGTAAAAAAGGAATATATCAATAATTATATAATAATAACATGATCATAAGGGTATAAGGACATAAACATAATGTTTGAAAATCATAACCTGCATACTATAGATCATAATACTAATTCATGGCATAAATCATGGCAATTTGTATGACATGAATCATAAGGGAATCAAAGAACTATAATAATGTCAGATTTTCATATACATTTGACCTAGAATTTTACCAAAAACATAATTATAGAAAAATAAATTCCTTAGTTTTCAAGTCTCATTTCTAGGGCTATCATAGTTGAATGAGTTTACTCTATAAATCATCATAGTATTCAAGGTTCACTCCCAAGACTATAATAGTGGAAAACATACCTTATTGAACTAGGTTCACTCCCCATTATAGTATTATTTTTATCACGAGATATGAATATTTAACCAATGTAATTGAGGTAAATATAGGTCCCACCCATTACATAAATAAAATCATACATATGTCTTCCATAATATCATAAAACATTCTCTATATCAGAACCCATGAAAGGAAATGGGTTTCGTCAACATTTCACATTTTCATCATAAACATAAAACATGAAGACAAAGAATAAGGGTGGTATACTTGGATCATATTTCAATAAATAATAATTAAAATTATTGAATTTCATAATATATTGAAAATGATTTTTAAATATCACTTGGAATATTTCTTGAGGAAAAGAACCTTTCCATTTTGAAATTATTTCTTTTTTTTAGAATCCATGAAATTATTAAGTAAAAAATTTTCTTCTAAAAGAAAATATTAAACTTATAAAATAATATTTAAATAGAAAAATATTCCTAGTTATGGGAAAATATTTTTATTATTTTTTAGTTCAAAAATATTCCTTCCTTACTTTTTTCAGAAAAGTCACCAAGTACCTCTTTAGAAAATGATGAAAAGTTTCTTCTCAAACTTTTTTTAAAAGTAAAACATGGTTAAAAATGAATCTAAAAAATTATATTAGAATAGTAAAAATATGGATATGTAATCAAAATATTCCCCAATGGAGACTTAAATAAAGTCAATTCTTAATATTGATGATATTTTGAATTAAAACCATTACCCCAGGTCTGACTTACTTCGTACATGTTGAAAACTCATGTATAAGTAATATAGGTTTATCATAAATATATTAAAAAACAATAATTATATATATAATACTGTAAATGATTTACTTATAGCATTTTTTTACCTGTTTATTAAAAATTCTTCGTTAAAATCACATTTCGTGTGATAATTGATTTTTTTTATGTATGTTTTGATTTGTTTTTTTGGTCCTTTTAATTTGAACATGATTTAATTTTTTTTAAAATGACATTAATATCACATAAATATATATATTTATATAAATCCATTAAAGTTATAGATATAAAATGGATTACATCATTTTTAGAGTCGGTAGGCCATATGTACGCATGAACGTTGTTTTCATTTTTCGACGGATGTAAAGAAGGAATGGTATATATTAAATCACCTTTTTAGTATCATTATTATATCATATATATTAATAAAATTTTCCTCATTACCATCTAAGTAAAATATAAATGAAAAATGAATCACATCGCTTTGTGGGTGTGGTACCACATGTACGCTCGAACGACACTTTTGTTTTTCTAAAGATCGGATGGTAAGTAGGTAGAAGTGATATTATAATTATAGAAGTATAAAATTTTCATAAATATCATATATAAATATTAAATTCATCCTAATACCCATTCATAAAATATGGTGATGAAAAATTAATTGCATCACTACTTAGAGATGGTAAGCTGTACGTACGCACAAGCAAAACATTAATTTCCCATTTTATGCTAAAGAGTGTGTATAATGTTGTTTTAATAATAATAATAATAAAATTTAATACTATTTAGGATAATTAAATTATTATTTTATTATAAATAAAATATATTTATTGTAGCTAAACAAGATTAGAATAGAATGTGTTTGGTAAAGCTAATTACCTCTTCTTTGAAACGATTCAGTCATATCTCCTCTAAAGGGATCTTGGGATGGTATTATGGGAAGAAAAAAACCTATAAAATGTGTAGAGGGATGTTTATAAGTTAATTTTTAAGAATTTGTGGATATATAAGGATAAATTCTGTGTGAATAAGTGAGGTTGGAGGATCCCTTTTATAATTGAGGCGAGGGGTAGTATTGGAATTTTTCAAAATATTAAATTGTAATAAATTCATTATCATGAAATATGCCTCTAAAATGGCACATATTATAATACAAGGTAATACATGGTTTTAATCCCAGTTAAAAATATCATTTATACAAGTTTTAGTGAAATTTTATACCATATCATTTTTATCAACCATCAGTTATCAAATTTGGATTTTAACAATGGAAGCAACATTTTCAATATTAAAGGGTTATAAATATTACCAATAATGTATAAATTGGCACATAAATGGGGAATTTATTGAATTTTATACCATATAGTTTCCATATTTTCTTATTTAAATATTTTTATATTTTTTAATTAATATCATAAAATATTATTTTGATAAAATATCATTCTTGTCAATTTTGACACTATTCATTTAATTTAACTTTAAATACATCAATAAAAAGGGTTAATTTGAATAAAATTATTTCAAACCTCCCTGTTAATTTCCTTATAAGTATAAAATTTTTTGTTTTCATTAATGTTTACAAATTATATATCTTTTAATATTTTCAAAATCATTAATTATATATTTTTATTAAATAGAGAAATACTGCATTGGTGTTGAATAATAAATTAAGGTCATAAAATGATTAATAAAAATTGAAAATAAATTTATTTCAGGAAAATAATTATATTAAGCACAAAATAAACACTTATATTCATTAATAAATTAATTTAGTCCCTATTTCGATACATAAGACATATAAAAAATGAAGAAAGTGACATTTTATAATTTTATTTGATTTAAATAAAATATAAGTTCATTTTCATAGAAAAGTGTTCATTAAAAAAGTAAATTTAGGAAATAAGGTGTCAAGGTTAGAATTAAATTCATTATATAAGAATTAGGAATGAAAATTATGACCTTATCACATATTTTTAATCCAAATTAAACTGATTTACCCTTTACAAAAGTGATAAATTTTACCACAATTAATATTCACTTTGACCAAATATAAAAGGGGCATGATTTCAAAATTTGGACCTCATGATTCTAAATATGAAACTGATTTTATCTAATTTAATACCTATATATGTAAAATTTTAAATTAAGTACACACATTGGAACATAAAAATTACTTCAAAAAATACATTTTAAAGCATAAAACTGCATTTATTCTTATCTAATTTGTAGAAAACTATTTTTGACACTTTAAAAAATTTTATCAAGTAAATAATATATATATTTAATTAAAATAATTAAAAAATAGTGATTAATATAATTTATTTCTAAAAACTTATTGCATACATAAAAATAAATTTTCAGAAAACCAATACTAATATTTTCAAAAAAAAATTATTTTTTAATTATAATAATTTGATAACTAATGAATTAATTTTATAAAAATACATGACATATATATTTAAAAATTTAGTTATTAATATTCATTCCCACTAATCCAATAGCTAGATGATAATGAAAACATAATATTTTAATAATTTTACACAGTTTGTCTAAACTCATTGTTTTTCGTAACACATGATTTCAAAGAAATAAAATTATTTAAGGAGAACTATTTCATAAAAATATGGGATTGTTACAAAAAAACAATATGAAATTTATTCAAATGAACTTTAATTTTACAATTTAAATAACTAAATGAATTATTAAGTAAATCATTATCATATATTGAACTTGATTTATCATAAGAATAATTTTCTACATATTTATCCAAGCACACACCACTCTTATTACCTTCAAATAGTTATTGATCTAATTTTGTTTAGAAAATATTATCTTATTTTTGGATTCCATTTTCTTCCCATTTATTGAAGAAATCTTTATAAATTCCATTTTTGTTCTAAAATGGATAAAGATAAAAAATTCCATAAAAAAATCTTTTAAAAACTTTTCAAATATGTACTTAATATGTTTCAAGTAAAAGAGACAGGGAAATGTTTTTTTAGATACACATAAAGGTACCTTCGATACTATAAAAATTAAAATTCCCTTTTTATACATATTGATACATAAGAGGGAGGGTGTGTATGGTTCTTCTAATATTTTTTAAAAATATTATTTCCTTTTAATAATTTTTTTACACCATTTATATTTGAACCACTATATATGGTTTAGAAAAATAAAATATCATTTTCTTTTCACTCAATAATGCACATAAAATGTAATAAATGATATAAATATAGAGTATCACACAATATATTTTCAAGGTTTAGACCCGACATAGATACCTAATACTTTATGTGATTAGTATCATCTAATTCATATATTTTATAATATATCTTATCATAAACGTGAAGTGGGTTTATCTAGGTATCATCTTAAAACAATTCTAACTATATTACATGAGTGTGTGTTCTTCATATTACATTTATGAACTGTTGATTCCTACTATGGGTTCTTTATACAGGATCCCACTAGTTAATAATGCCATAATACTTTTTAATTAGATGTTCAATTAACATAGGATGTCACTGCATCGCCATAATAACATGTACATCCTCAGTCCAAAGACTTAAAATAATTATGGATCTTCAAGAGAAACTTCGTAAAACTCAATATCTTATTTCAGCCTTACTCAAAGTTCTTATTTATAAATTTCTCAATGATAATCTCTGTACTAATACTTTAATAATATTGAAATACAATTAATATCCAATATAAATTCCTATATATAGGCATTCCTCGCATCTTTGTCTTATATTTCTCGCTTATATGATAGTGGGTATCATAATTACTGGTATAAGAACTAGTTTATTCTTCTTGTTTATATTCTTATTATTCCTCGTTATTTAGCTAATTTTATACCCATAAGTTATTCTTATTTATTAAAATATAAACATTTTCTTTCCTTCTCCCTTGGGATTTCTTTTTTTTCACACATAGTACAGATCACTTGATCGACTCACACAATTTATTCTTCATCATATTTTAAATAAATGGAATAATATTATATTTTCCAAATATTTAATATATAAAATCCTTCAATGAATTATAGTTCTATTTCAATAACTCATTACCCTCCAAAAACCCACATGGGTGTATCCCAATGATCTCTTAAAAATGTTATAAGGATTGAATGTGGGATTATCCAAACAATCAAAAATGGTAAATTTTCCTTAAACTGTTATCTATAGTAGAAATCTAGGAATACCATTATTTTTTCCTTATCTTCTTTAACTTCTAAATAATTTTTCCATTTAATTAAACTAACTGAATTGAAAAAATTTCTACTCAAAATTTATATAGAGATGTTCAAATAAAATAAATCATCATTTTAGTAAAAAAAAATTAAATAAAAATATTTTTGAACAAAACATTTCCATCACTACATGAGTGCTTTTGTAAATAAAAACATACATATTCTATATTCAAAAATAGTATCAAGAATCAGAAGTAATTTAGAGATGTTTTAATTAATGAAGAAAAAAATTCAGAATTATTAGATATATTTTATTTTTGGAAGTAAATATTGATTTTATAATATTCTCATTTGAAAATATTTGAAATAATGAAGTATGATCTTCTCATCTTCTCATTTAAACTTTCCAAAATCAAATCTTGAATCATGGAACGATAAAACATCATGATTATTTGAACATAAATCACAAGTTCATCATAATTTGATCATATTTTTATCAGAATATATTAATTTTGGAAATTTCATCATTCATGAACTATTGTACTCAGATAGTTTTCAGAATAATTCTTACAATGTCTATAGTCAGTAATTTTGTAAGACTCTAAATTACCCTGATTTTGTTAATTTTTTTTCCAAAATTAATATTTTATAGGGCATGAAAAGTATTAAAAATTTCATGTAACTCCATGAATTTTATGAATTCTTCCTCATAGAGAAGTCTAATTAAGTCGAATTATTTTTAGAACATGTCACATATAAGTATTATGTTCATAGGATACATTTCATACCTTACAATATCTAAAAACTAAATTGTATGACATGCAGAGCATAGGCTTATGGAGTTCCCATAAATTTACCTAAATTATTATAAAGTCCCACAAAAGTATTATGTATTATAGTATGATCAGGTAATTTTATATATTTCCATATATAAACTTCAAAAGCGGTACAAAGTCATATAATTTCTTACCGAGTAATAATTAGCTATATTTTTTTAACCTCTAAAATCCATAATTCTTCAAATGAATTCTTGGATTATTTATAGAAACTATTGGAATTATCAATCACTTAAAATAACCTTATAATAGCTTCAATTAATTGTATTAATTATAAAAACAATTAAAAACATCTTTAGCTAATTTCCAAGGTATTTTTTCACTATTTAAATACTCAGGTAGAGCACTTAAAGTTTCATCACTACCTTAATAATTCTAGATTTTAAATAAATCAATCTTTCCTTCATCCAATTTATGTATCACACTAGTTACAATATACATCATAGTTATTAATCCTTGGATAGAATCTTCACAATTCAAACAATATCTTCACAAACATTAATCTTATATTAATTATTTTAATTATAATTATACAATTTTTCCACCAATTGTTCACCATCAGACTCACTTTTATATTCTACCCTCATTATATACTATTTTATATAGTACTTATATAACTTGAAAACTTTTACTTTACCTAAATATTGGGTAAAAAGTCATCTGTATTATGGGGCCATTCATAATGTAGATTCTTTTTCCTTTTCCATTTTTGATGGTGGTATATTCATATTTAATAATTGAATGGTTCCTTTCTCAAAGAACACTCCATGATATTCATATTTACACTTATTGATGATAAATACCACAAACATAAACCTTTGGAAACTATATATATATATATATATATATTATAAACATTTATTTTTCAAGTTTCCATAAATGCTAGAGGATAGATAGTCTGAGTTAAGGGTTCGATGAAAAATGAAATGTATTTTTAATATAAATTAAAAAAATATTTATTTATTTATTTGAAAAATGATATTTAAATATCCATGACTATAAATACACATGTAACATAAGAATAATAAAAATTTTATTTGACATGGGGACTTCATAGAATAAAAAAATTAGATAAAGGGTCTCTCTGTAATTATTAATTTCTTAAACATAAGTATATAATCCAAGTTATATATATATATATATATTGGATAGTGTGAATTATTGGCACGAAATATTCTCCAAAGAGAATTATCTTAACTCACTAGAGAGAACTTACAAAGAAATATCTATGGAATGAGATGCAATCCTTCTCAACTCTCTCAATAATGAGAGTACAAGAGCGAATTATCTCATGTCTGAGGGCATTTTGTTATTATTATTGGTGAATGATCTAAGGCACTTGGTTCTTTAGTGTTATCACCCACAATACCCACTATAATTGTCAAGATTCATGGATATTATATGGATACAACTAAAGGGATGCTTATTTGAATTATCCACCATAATGAAAAGAGTACAAGAGTGACTACCGATTTGATCTATGATAAATTAATTATCAAGTTGAGGTAATTATTGTTTTAAATTAATTATAAATTAAATGTGAAATGCTCCTTTATATGAATATTCTATGATTTCATTATCAAGTTCTTCAAATAATATCCATTAATACTAACAAAAACATTATTTAGCACTAATACAACTGATTTTGATTCATCTTGATTCCTTTTAGTGGTATCAATGTGTTCATATTATAATTTTTATTTATTTATTATTTGGATGTTCAATTTATGGATTTTTGTGAGATTTCATTTTCAGTTTTTTATTATTTAATTCAATAATTTTAGATAACATGTTACTTTGAATTCATATAACTATGAATAGTATTGGAACATATAAAAGAATTGTTGAAAATATATTATAGATGTATTGAGGATTCTATATATAGGATATTGTTACATGGAATACGAAAAAATTATGCACCACATAAAATTAATCAACCAAATAAGTTCAAGTCATATAAGTCATGACATGCCAAGTGGGGGTTGGTATGTAGGGTCATTAAATGCCAGGTAATGAATTCTAGTTGGCACATCTCTTGATATAGAGTACACAACATGTAGCTAGTGTACAAGCCATATAACCCCACATGGTTTTGACCCCACAAGAACCAAAAAAGCTACATGTTCAAAGTATGTGTTGTCATTAGACACCACACAATTTCTTCTAATTAAGATACATGACAACATATAACATACATGATGTTTAGAAGGATCTACATGATGTGTACCAAAATATAACCCATGTGAGATATATTTAGAGTCCCTAGGTGTGTTATATGAAAGTATAGTAATGGATTTCCTGACATGTAATTGGCCGTAAAATTTGTGGAACTCATCCCTACAAATTAAAGAAACACTGTAAGATATGAGTTTTTGTGTAAATAATATACAAGTAAATATTAAAGAGATAATGAACTACACAATGTGTTGTTTGATGTATATTCTACGTGGCAGGAAATTCCATAACAAGTACATGATGGATTTTATCATGTCATGTGGAATTAAATTCTTTAATAATTATTTTTAACATTATTCTTCTAATACACAATGTGTATGGTTTTTGTGAATACAGTGTACTTTATATACATCATCAGTGATACATGTCCTATATATTTGTGTAATCTCATGTGGTTATACACATCATAAAAATTAAACAACTTAACCCATTAAAAAACAAATTTTTTAATACCATGAAACATCATGCATGCATTAATATCATGTAAGTTCACAATATTTGAAAATGACCATACATGATATTATTCATACACCATTTCAAGTGAAAGTACACATTATGTGATTACTAGTCTCTAGAAGTGGGTTTAATCTATATCAAAATGATAAATTCTATATCACCTCCAATAAATTCCATGTATGTTAAATTCTTGGATGAATTTAATCTGGCTAGGAGGTTACACATTGTGTTCCCAGTCCATACATATTGTATTATTAATATTTTTAACATAAATCAATTTATTTAATTTATTTAAAATTAAAATGGTTGGTAATAGTAGGTAATATTTAAATAGATAATTAAGATGAAAGAATTACTTAATTAATACGATTATTAATTTAATAATTCAGGAGATTTATCTTAATAAAAACTAAAACTAAATGAATCATTGGATGTCTTATGTATAGTTGTTTCATGTTTTGAATGATCATTAGTTTCAATATCCTGTGTATGTGCTCAATTTCTATTTAATTAATTAATTTATTTCATAGGTTATTCAAATAAATTTATTATTAAAATAATTATGGTGATATATAGATCATCCCTTCCACATTTATTATGTATGGACCTTCGAGTCTAAGAAGTATTTTTTTAAACCTAAACTACTGGTTCCCCTCACCTATGTGTGATTAATAAATTTTAAAGGATAAATCTTCTACCAAGATTATATGGTTAAGGACCCTAGGTGAGGTGAAACAAACTAAGAATATTACCAACTTAATGGATGAATGCGAAAACTTTAGTGACATATTAGCTCAAGAAGTTATTTTTCCAAGGGTCAATGTTTGTCTTTCTTTTTCTTGATAAACTAGCCCATAATTAAAATATCATGAGCATGTCACTTATTTATTTTAATTATCAGATCAAGGTTATTTATTTTTTTATTTGATGAATACTTATTTTATGATCCAACATAATCACATAAAGTAAATAAAATAAGGAATATTATAAGGTGGAATAAAATAAACTATTATTTAGAATTTATTTTATCAGACATGGTTAATTAGTTATTCAAAGTACATAAAATATTAATAATCCTTTGAAGAATAAAATAAGGAATATTTACACTTATGTTAAAAAATACCCCTTAAAAAAATATTAAGTCAGATATTACCTTCCATATCTTGAGTTAGAATGCAACCATAAATCTATGTATTGGACTGGCCATCATTAGGATACTTTTTTTGATCCTAGCAGACAACTCAAGAGGGGTGAATTTGGATTCTAATATAAATTTCATTTTAAAAACTATTTATTACAAAATACACAATTTTGAAAACAACCTAGTAAAATAAAATAATAGTAATATATATTTTGATATTTTTTAAAGCTTCCTCAAAACCCTAAATCAAAACCTATATAAAACAATTTTAAAATCTCTTTATCTTTAGAAAAAAATATAACCACATAAAATACAATATAAAAAACATTTATTAAAAGTAACTATCAATGTGTTGTTTTTTCCAATGAATTTTGGAAAGTTAAAATTATTTTTAAAAATAACATAAGAGAAAAATAAATAAAACACAATGGAAATAGACATAATAGGTTTAATATCATACTATGACATTGTTTTCTCCACTTGATATTCACTTACTTCTAAGACTGTTTATTAAAAAAATAAAGATATCTACAACCTGTATTAGGTTTTTTACATACAAGTACACACAAGGTAGTCTAGGATATAACCAAAATCTTCCATTTTTATATGTGGGATATAATATGTAAAATAAATGAGATGATAGTTTCTATGTACTCTCTAGTTCGGTCTAGGATATTTTTCACAAAAATTAAACAAGAAAACACCCCTTAAACGTAAATTAAAAATATATAATCATATATAAAGAACACAAACTTTTTTGTGAAGTTATATTTTTTTATCAAGATTGATATAAATAAACATACATTCCATATATTCTCCCTATTTTGGTAATATCAAAAAGGAATAAAATTAAAGATTAACTAACAATAAAAGTATAACACATAGTAAACAAAGAATATAAGAGAACTGAATTTCAATTCATATCATTTTTAAAATTTTTCATAATAAAAAATAAAAATAGCCTTGTCATATCATAGTTAGTATATAAGTAATCCTTATCCTGAAGAGTGGAAAGATCAATGTGGGATTTAACTTTTCCATCAACTAAAGTAGAAAGAGGGAAGAGGTAGATAGAGGTTCTTGATGCTTGAAGACAATGTCTGATGACACTATTATGAGATGCCTCACTACCTCAAATAGTGTAAGGTGAAAATGGATAAAAACTATATAAGTAGTCTCAACTAGAGCTATAATAGGATTTGAAACTGATGTAGTTAAAGGTACAATAGTTGGAGCTATTAAAAAAGTCCTAGCTATATGAAGATAAGGTTTCACTATCTTAATAAACTAGAATATGAATCTACCACCATGATCCATTACATGATTGAATTTCATCTTTTCTTCCATAAACAACCTCAACAATGGATCTAGAACCTTAAATTAATACAGTTTCTCCTTAAAGGGATTTTAGATAAGAGGCCTTTTAATGTTCTTATCCAAAAAATTAAAATTGGAGTTGAGAAATTTTTGATGAAAATTTTATAAAAATAATACTTTATAGCTTCGGTAATGATAACCATATAATCCCTAACCTCAATATAGAATTACCTAATATGCTTGAGAAAATCATAACCATGTGAGTTTTTCTTCCATATTTATTCTTGATGAGAAGTGTATGAATATCAAAATACATTCATTTATTATTTTTATAAAATGATTATTATGAATTTTACATCAACAGGAGAAGGAATAGAAGGGTAGGAGGTCTTGAAGAAGAGGAACCAATTTTAGATGAAAGGGAATCAAGCTTCCCAAGTACTATCAAATGTATCTAAGTCCGGTCCACCCTTAGGTCCTCTAAATAATAGTGAATACCTTCTAATTCTACATATAAAAATTTCCAATCTCAAGAAACAACATAGGTTATAGATGTTATATAATTATAGACACTACCAAAGAGATATTATTTACTTTAGGATCGTTGTCGTGAGAGAAAAAAAATACTTGACCACATCACCAAGATCAGTTACAAAAGAATCCAAATCAACATGGGTCTGGAAAGAGGGATGATGAGGAGGAATTGGTGAATACCTCTCTTTTCTAGGTGAATGTGTAGTTTGGTTAGGATATGATCATTGACCAGTATCCTCAAAATTGACACCCATAATATACACTAAACTTTTAAGTTATCTATTATCTCTAGTTGATAGAAATGAAAGATAGTTATTGGGAAAATAATCCTGATTAATTATTTTTACCAAATATCCATTAGGATCATATTAAAGAATATGGATTGTAGGTCCAAAATTATTAGGACTTCCTCCATCACCACCATCAACATAAGAATATGAACAATTGAAACTTATAACTACTGATCTTGGTGGATTTTTTAATGTTCTGGGAAACATTCCACTAACCTAGTGACTTGAGATGGATCACTACTTGGACTCAATCAAAAATCCATATATTTTGGAGGATTTCGGCATGTAGCGGGGTTATAATGTGGTATGAGGGAAGAATATGAATTCTTTAACAGATTTATACAATAGTGAAAAAAATAATAAAAAATAACTAATGTAGTAATGATCAATAATCATGCTTGACGAAATCAATTCAAAAAACTGGGAAATATCCCATAACTAAATACATTATACATATCATATATTGATCGAGTCTTATGTCAAAGAAAATCAAAATGATTTTTTTTTAAAATCCTCAAAATGGGTTATGAAATATTTTTGGTTACCTCATCCAAGATCCAACCAAAATAACCAACTTATCTATCTATCATAGGGTCTTTACCTTTATCTTGACCTATAACCATGAAATCATCTCTGGTACCAACAACAGCCTGAGTAGGGTGTGAGACGAACTCATTTGGCCACCAACAATGGTGTCTAAATAAATATAAAGTATAATAATAGTGTATTCATAGTTATAATAATAATAAAGTAGGAAAAGATAAATCATGTTCTACCATTATTCAATGTTAAATTTATCCACACCAACCATCAGGTTCCAAGTGAATCCTAAACCCATCAAACTTACTTTTACCCTTCCTAATCATCTAAAACATATATATATAAGTGGTCAATTATTAATACATAAGTAGAATCAGTATGAGTATTCATATTGGGGAAACTGACTTCTGTGATTGAAAATCCAAAACTATGATGTGGACCATAATAAACAACATCATTACCATGGTGTAGAATTTCATGACCCAAACCAATTTCTAAATGTGGATCACTATTACCAACATCACCACCATGGTGTAGAAATTTCATGACCAACATCAATAACCACTACATTAACAACCAATTTATAAGTTCTAATACTTGAATCTTACAATACAAAAAAAAAACAATAAGGATGAACATATTTTGAATACCCAATATTCATGCGGTATACCATGTTAGTACCTTTTAATTTATCATCATTTATACAATCCATTACCTCTAAATTATTTAGCCAAATATCATAATCAATTTGTTTGACAAATAATTCATACAACACAACCATTGGATCTCTTTATAACAAATTATCAATATGAATTATTCCCCATTAATCTTTTCACCATTATCCCTTTATTATTTGATAAGTCATTAAATACTTGAATGAAGCCAAACAAATCCTTATACAATAATAATAAGCAATTAATAATGCCTAAATATTTTAAAAAACGTAAATGAATTTCTCTTGCCATTTATAACCCACGTAACTATTATCAATGGAGTTACACACCCCATGGGTTTCCATAGGCTCGGTCCTAGGACTATCAATGGACCTTATAGGGTCTATGAAGTGTCTCACACATCAATTAATGCCCCAAAATACTTTTCTTAGTTAAGAACATGAGTGTAAAATAAGGCAGTGCATTGGAATAAACAAATACACAATAATAATACGAAAAATTGAGAAGAAATCATATATTCCACCTACCTCAATATCCTAGACAAGTACTGACGTAACGTTAGACAATGATTTAAGATATAATAACAAAAAACATAAAGGAAAAGAATATCTTGGAAAAGGGTTCATAAGATTTGGTAGGATAGGAAATAATCTGCAATTACTGTTATGGAAAATATAAGTGATCATAGTTAGATACTTACCAGGAGATTTTATTTTTACTAAAGTCACTTAAAATTCATAAGAGTCAAGGGATAATCAGCCTTGAGGGATGAGGGAGCTCTAAGTTTATAAAAATTGCTATTAGAGAATAAATGGTGGAAAAATTGGGTGAAGATTATATAAATGGTTATGAGGGTAAAATAATCAATTTATTACTTTTTAATACTACATAGTGCGGCCACATGATTTTCCCAAACATGGTAAAATTGTTTATTTACCTATATTTAAGAAGAAACCAAGCCACAAGGAAATTTTAGACACCCACATAGTTTGAAAAATCATGTTGTAGTTGTGAAGTTTCTTGTGCATGAGAGGACGAAGGCACAAAGTTTTATTGGACATCTTCTCATGGTTTCCTAACTATGCACCACCCCCACCAGGATGCATAGTTATAGTGGGAGATTATCCCCAACCAAGCAACAACCATGCACAATGAACAATTTGACCAATTTCCCCCTAATTTCCATGTATCAAACCCCATGAAACTCTTGAGTCCTTCCCTATTCATGGGAGGCATTTCATGAACTAATTTAATGGGAGTTAAACAAAAATTAATGAAAAACATACCTCATCATAAGTTCATGATATTATGATCTCCCCACCTTATAAAAGAATATCCTCGAGTTTCTCTCTCAAATATCACTAAGCCTCAAAGGTAAAGTGTTTGGGACACTAGGCCCACAAATCAGCTTCCCTCTCCCACATTTCCTCCTAAAAATGACCATGTTACCACAACACTCAAACCAAAATCACAATATTACCCTAAAGAGTCTTCCCATTATATTCCAAAATACAAATCAGATGCTCCTGAAAAGAAACATAAACCTCTATCTCAACATCATAAATATCAATCACAAGAGAAGGGCCGAGGTGATAATTCCAAATCTATGAACCATGAAAAACATCATTCATATAAATGAATTTCTATTGATGATCCAACTGATATGTTACCTGTTCGATCCTCTCCAAAATCTCAAATAAACCCACATAACTAGGTACTAAATTTACATATTTTTAAATATGATGATAACCTAACCTTGAAGATACCCAAAGAATCACCCACTACAAAATTAAGGGAATGATGAGATCAATTATATTATGTCTTCTTTCTATATTGGGTTGTGTCCATATGCTTATGTACCAACTAAAAAATCTTGGATGTCTCCTACATGAGACTCGACCACAATAAATCTAACTCTCCCACTTCCATCCACCAAAATGGTGATCTATCTGGCCTACCATAGAGTTACTCATATGGTTCCATTTAAATTGGATCCTAATAACTACTCTTATAAGTGAACACAACAAGCACCAAGTGCTTCTTATAGGTTCCATCAAAATATAAGACGCATAATGACACCATATCCTCTAATACAATGAGATTACATTCTACCCACATTTTTTTGGGAGGAAACCTTTACTAAAAAAATACCTGAGTACCCAGTTTCTTCTAGAAACCATTCCAAAATAATGATGTAGAACTAGGTTACCTATCTAAAACAATTCTCCTAGGCACCCCATGTAAATTCACTATATTATTAATACACAAGTCACCTAACTGGTCAATTTTGAAAGTCGCATGTATTGGTAAGAAATGTGCTACCTCTTTGAATCTTTCCAAAAATACCCATATCAATTCGTTATTGTAATCCATTATCAAATGAAAAAAATCAATGGCAACATCATTCAATTTTCTCTTCGGAATATAAAATGAGTGTAATAGATCAACATGCCTCTGATTCTCGATATCCACTTACTGATAGGTATAGCATCATATTACAAAACCTATAATATCCTTTTTATTCCTAACCACCAATACTATATAAACTTTTCATGGTACAACTTAGTTGAACCTGGGTGTACTTACCACTTAGAATCATGAAACCCACACATTAGATCCTCTTACATACATGTGGGAACAACTACATGGACACCGATGTGAATAATCTCATCATTATAGATGGTACAATTAAGAGGGAACTCACTACCTTTAAGGATACACCAAAACAATATGAACTTTTAATACTCATACTACTTTATATTTACCCAGTTCATGAGAGAGGGCTTGATAGACAAGGACATAACTGTCTTTTTTCCCCATTCCTCTTAAATACCCATATGAATCTTAGAGAACAAGGCTATCACCTTCCTCTCGAAACTCGAATTTTGAACAAACTGACTTTTTGACATTTGACTCAATGCATTAGAAACATTATTTTCCTTACTGATAATATAGTCTACCTCAAAGTCAATGTTTTATATGTACTTAACCCATATCTACTAATGAAGATTCAAATAATTCTGGGAGATGATATATTTGAGGCTCATATGATAAATTTAGATAGTAAACTTATCACCCATTAGATATTTCTACCTACAATTCAAGGAATAACCCACTATAGATTACTTGATATTGTGAATATTCTAGTTTCATTTATGTGGCTTCAGTTTTTAGGATCCATATGCTACTACTTGGCCTCTGTATATCAACATATCCTTAAGTTTGATGCCAAATGTATCAAAAAATAGTGTGTACTCCTTACACGGGCTAGGTAATATAAAATCAATGTAATGGTTAAATTCCTCTTTATCTCCTAGAGAGAATATTCACATTCCCCAGATGAAAAAAACATTACACCCTTCTTGGTTAGGTCTAAGTGTGGAAATTAAAAGTGTGATTTTTTTTATTGTCCTTCAGTAATATCCCACTAAACCCAAAATGATTCAAATATCAAAAAAAATCTTGGGGTCATCCCAATAAACTGATAATTTAACCTTATAAGGTTCCACTGATACACCATATTATTTGATGATTTAACCCAATATATGTACCATATAAATCTCGAAATTACACTTAGATACATTGATGTATATCTAATACTCTCTCAATGTCTTCAGAATGATTTCAAGATGTTGGGTGTGATCATCATGATTCTGTGAGTATATAAAGTTGTCATCAACAATAATGGGAACATACTAATCAAAGTATTGGTAAAATATTTGGTTCATCATGTCCATAAACACAGTAGGAGAATTATTTATCTTGAACAACATCATAATGAACTCATACAATCCAAAAATTCTTCTAAAAGTATTTTGTTGTATATTAAAAGGTCTCACTATCAACTGATGAAACCATGATATAAAATCAATCTTAGAGAACAAATAGGGTCTCGTCAAATGGTTAGAAAGTTCATAGATTCATGGAAGTGGATGCATATTCTTGATCGTCATTCGGTTCAATTTTTTATAATCGTCACAAAACTGCAATGTTTTATTATCCTTCTTAGTAAAAAAACTAGAGAACACCAAGATGACGATACTGAGACTGATAAACCCTTTTATCCTCCAACTAGTCTAACTAAGACCTAGTCTATTGATTATCTATTGGTTCCATTATTATGGTGGAATAAAAAATATAATCCCCAGGAATCAGCTCAATAGTAAACTAAATTTCTCTATTAGGTGGAAAACCTAAGAACTCCTTAGGGAAAAAATATTAAAATTGATCCTGTAATGGTGGGAAGTCAACAATATCCACTCTCCCATAATCA
The DNA here is from genome assembly GCA_963277665.1 of Viscum album. Lineage (NCBI taxonomy): Eukaryota > Viridiplantae > Streptophyta > Magnoliopsida > Santalales > Viscaceae > Viscum > Viscum album. The sequence goes on from OY728129.1 coordinate 1,451,872,936, forward strand.
ATCAAAAGACTAATAACACGATTTGTGAGATTACTCAGTTAATGAAGAACTGTATATTGATTCCCTTCCAAGATACCACGTTCCCCATGAAAGGTATATGTGTTACCCTCAGAAGATGTAAAGAACACTCTTCTATGTTAAAAATTAATTTGATCTTGATATAATATAAATCATTCTATTCCCTATATAAATTTAAAATCTAACACTTCAAACATGAAGAAGTTACAAATAAAGTGATACTCACCAACCTCTATTGAACAACCCTATCAAAGATAGATGCCCTCTGATCTCACTACCAATGGCCTGTCAATTAACATAAACCCATTTAAATTTTGTACAGTTAAACCCAAACCATTTACCAACTGAGAAGAAATAAAATAATGTGAATACCTAGTATCAAATAATACATTAGAATGCAAAGAATCTATAAGAATCATACATCTAACAGTTGACAGTCCAACCTCACCTCCCGTAGGTGCTGGTTGAACTGGATGAAGCTGAACTGTTCCTATACCTTGGGTTACTATCTGAGTCCCATGCACTATGATGCTATACTGATATGAAATATTTTTCCTTAAAGTTCCACATCCACCTCCCTGACTGGTATGGCTTGTGGAACTCCAACTTCCTGACTAATATGAGGTAGTTGATCCACTATTGGCACTCTACATCATCTTAGGACCACTATCAATGACCATATGTTGAGGTTTCCTACAAAACCTCTATAGGTGACCCATTAGACTGTGATCTTGACACTCCACTGGTGGTCAAAGTCACTAACCTAACATGTTACCTATCTTTACACACTAATAAAAGATCACATAAATGTTTCCCTGAAAGGCTAGTCTAATCCCTAATTTCCCTATTTGCCTCTAACTTGATGACTATACTCATAACAAAACATACAACCATTAGATGATTCAACACAAAAAAATCAAATGAAACTATCTTTTCACCATGATAATAATCCTTCAGGTTCCCCTCATAAATGATAACATGATTTTCTACCACATCTATCTTTTTTAATTGAAATATATTCACCTGGTACTTGATTTCACATATAAGTCCATCCTAATAGAATTTTTCCATAGCTACATCATCTCCTATTAAAGTCAAGACAAAACACTACCAATTTTATAAGAGGTCAGTATAATCCATCACTGATATCGTCCCCTTGGTGAAGAATATAAACTTCATATCTTTTAGTTTCCTCAGGGTAACAATGTAAAAGTATTCCATGGAATTCTCCTGAAAATATTTCCACACCATTGCCTCAAATTTCTCATTACAAACTAAAATATCCCACTAGAACTTTTTGGGAAACCTTAACATATAATAATTTATCTTGAATATATTCTTTGTAGGAGTATATAATTGATCTAGAATCATCATGATAGACTCCACCCAAAAATCCATATCCTCAGGTCCACCATATTTGGAAAACATTAAAGGATGTTGTAGCTAAAACTATATCATCAAATAAAACATACTCAGTGTATCCCACACAAGATATATTTTCATAAACTACATAAAATGTTTGAAATTTTCCTGGAACTTCCCTTATACCCCATCCCTTAGAACCAATGGGGGCTCCAGTCCAGTTACTATAGGCACATTCTTAGAAATGTCCTCCTACCGTCCTATTAAAAATCATCCCCAGGATGAAATACCTCCTTAATTAAAGAAACATATCTTAGGGATCATAACATATATTTTTCATAGTAATAAAAATAGGGATCACAAATAGATCTATAAAAGTAACCCAATATAAATTATTAGTATGTCCATGACCAAAACACTATCACTACCTGCAACCATCCCTATCTTGGGTCATGCTTAACTCAGGGTAAACTGAACATTCAGATTCCAATCTTTCCAGTTGACAAGATTTTTACATCTTAATCTTTAAAAACAATTATAACACCCCTATAAACCATTTGAACTATTCCCCTCAACATATTTCAATTTAAACAATCGATAATTCTTTATTGGGGAATTTATTTTAAAACCATATTGAAATAGAAAACCATTTTCATTTTTCACATCCCAAACATAACATGCTTTCCCATGTGTGACTTACATTATGCATGTCACATAAATCCCTAAGTGACTCAAACAATGAATGAATATATGACTCTAATGACATACCGACACAAAAGTAAAATATTAGAAAAAACAAACACCATATGTGTATCACATAAGGTGAAATAACATCTAACTGTAACAATGAACAACAAGAACAAAAATCCCACCTTGGGGTATTTGATTTTACCCTTCACATGGGTAATATACTACCATGCATGAGCTTATTCACAAGGCTTGAAACATCCTAGTATCATGTCTACCATTCCAAAATAAAAATTAAATAGAAAATAAAATTCTTTTATACTATTTTGTTAAATACTAACCTAGGTGACATTAAATAGTTGCTTCGAGATGGATCACTACATGGACTCAGGTTTGCCTCCTCATATTTTAGAGGCTTCTGATTAGTAGAGGGGGTATAATGTGGTATGTGGGGTTACTATACCATATTTACTAGAGTAATTAAATAGTTAAAATCAAAATAAAAAATAACTAAACTAGTAATGACCAATAGTCATGCATCATGTAATAAACTCCCAATATTGGGAAAATTCCCACAATGAAATACCGTGATCATATCATGTCATTCTATAGTCATGTGTTAAAGAAACTCAAAATGAAAACACACTATCAGTCCCTAAAAATTATCTTTACAACTATTTGATTTCCTCATCCATGATTTATCCCAAAATCCCATCTCAACCATCTATCTTAGGATCGTTTCCCTTATCCTGACCTGAAACTGTAGAATCTGGTCGGGTACCAATGATGGAATGAGGTGGGTGTGAGTAAAACTCATTATTCCACCACCAATGGTTTCTAAAGAAATACCCAGTCTAATAATAATGAATTCATAAGTATAGTGACAATATACAAGAAAAAAATAAAAGAAATTCTACCATTAAGAAAAGATTAATTTTATCTACAACTACCCCTAGGTTCCAAGTGACACCTGAACCCATCAAATATGATTCAAACCATATCAGTTTTCTGAACCATATATAGTAGTGGTTTCAAGTTTAGAGATTCATTCTAAGTCTTCAAATCAGAGATGCAGAAATCTGTGACCAACAAGACGAAACTAGTATGTGGACTACCATGACCAAAATCATTACCATATTGTTAAATGCTATGAACAAACCCCATTCCTTGATCTGGTATACCATGACCAACATCACTACTATGGTGTGGAAGGCCATGACCAACACCCACAACCATAAAATTAACAACCCATTTAAAATGTCCAACACTTGACCTTTTTGTCTTATAAAACAATAACAGTGAACCTCTTTTCAATACTAACTATTCATGTGGTATACCATATTAAAAACTTTTTACTCTTCATCAGTTTTATTATCTATTACTTCCAAAGTCTTAACAAAATCTAATAATAAATTCATTTAAGAAATAATTAATGCAACATAACAGTTGAGGCTCTTTAAAACTAATTATCCACATGAATTATGACCCTTTAATCCTTTTCCCCCTTCTCCCTTTATTATGTTAGAATCCATTAAATTTTTAAATAAATAAAAACATATCCTTATACTATAATTACAAACTATTACTCATGTATATCTGGTTTTACAATCATAAACCCCTTTATCCAACAATTTATGACCCATTTTACCATTATCAAGTGTGTAAAACACCCCATGGGTGTCAACAAGCTCAGTCTTAAGATAATCAACAGATCCAATGAGGTCTATGAAGGGACTCTCACATCAATCCAGGCCCCAAAATATGATTATTATTCAGGAAAAAATTGTGAAAAAGGAATTACATGGGAACAACCACATGAAAAATAATAATAACAATACTTTGTGATAAAGAATATATACCACATACCTTAATCATGTAAACATTTATTCCCCCAGAAATGTCCCATGATTCAAGTTATAATCACTAAAAAAACAATGTCAAGAATCTCTTCGAAATAGGGTTCATAATCCTTATAAGGAGGGGAAATAATCCACAATGATTTTATAGTAAAATAAATGGAAACCGAGTCAAAGAATTACTGGTACCTTCAATTAAGAATAAAAAATACTCCAATTTCCTTATAATAATGGGATAATAAACCATGAAAAAGAAGGTATCTTTATGTTTATACCCCTTAATACTAGAGAAGAAATTAGGGAGAAATGAGGTGAAATAATATTATAATTTTAGGAAAAATCATCATTCTATCACTTTTTAAGATGTGTATAGTTTGGCCACATAATTTTCCAAACCATGCACCAACTGTGTGGTTCCCTACATCCAAGAGAAAATTGAGTAGCATGGTTAGTCTTTCCAGATGCATCGTCTGAAAATTGGGCAATGACAATAAAGTTTCCTATGTCTGAGGGTCTCATTGCGCATGGTTTATCTGGAACACCTCACATAGTTTCCTAATCATGAGCCATTTGTTCACCAGGCAACATGGTTATGGTGCACAGTTATCACTAACCATGTTCTAACTATGCACTATACACTTGGTTACTAATTTTCCACCATTTTTGTTTCCCACACCCTTGAGACCCTCTTGATGAATTCCATATTACTAGGAGGCATTTTATTAACCAATTTAAAGAGATTTAAGGAAACATTAAAGCAAAAAAATTACATCTTCAGATATTTTGGATCTTATAAATTCTCCCATTTTGTTATTGTATCCCCTATATACAATATTAATGGGCTTATAGAAACTTATATCACAGAGTGATAGTGGGAGTCAGTTTCCCATGCACTACCTAAAATGTTTCTAGGATCAGAGATAGATGTGAAGATAATAGTATCTTCATCCTCATCTTCTCCATCATCATAATGTAAAAGATCATCTTCCAACATAATCAAATATTATAGACATTTAAAATCAATTCCCTCAAAATAAAAATAAAAGGAAACCTCTATATATGATAATTAATCATCTTCTAAATATATTTAATTATAAGGTAAAGTAATAGGAACACTAGGTGGTCCATAAGATACATTCTATCTTCTCACTATATGAGGATCACTCATAGCTTCAATAGATACTACAACTGATTATTTTTCCTCAACCTTAATATTGGATTCACACATTTCTTAATATGAATATTAGGCCATAACATCATCAAGTTATACATTTTTATTGAAATAATTATATATATCTGGTGGGGTTAGTCACTAGATTGAAATTTTTATAAATTCATTCACTATACACAACACATTTCATTATCTAGGTATTCCAATTAACCATTATCCACCTACAAGTATATTGGATTAAACAGAATCCATCACACCAAATAACCTTTCTTTCTCCTTAAAGAACAAGTATTATTTCCGCCAACATGTTTGAAATCAAATTTGGATAAACTAAGAAATTTTATATAGATATAGGCTTACACAACTCAACCATATAAACCAAAATTTATCTTCCAGGTTTTATCTTAGACACTCTCTTCATGAGATGTAGAAGGAAATAATCTTGGAATATCAGAACAGAAAAATTCCCCTTAATGGGGAATAACATATGTTGTATGAAACTGAATAGAAATCTACATTCTCCATCAAGTTCAAAAATAACTTGCCTTATTTGGTCACCAACACAAGTTATCTCCTAATGAGCTTCCTCAAAAATGAAACTCAATATGGATCATAGGATAAAAACTTAGTAATCCTAATAAAATATTTCATGGAGAACTCCAATTTTTTACCCAATTCTTCAAATATAACACATGCTATTTCACAATAACCAATGTATTTTTGTAATCATTATTTTATCAAAACTCAAATTTGACATTTAAGATGAAACCATGAACCAATATGGTGTAGAATGGTTATTCACTTCTGGAGAACCATGTTTTCTAACCCTAATATTGAACCAATATCCACGCTGGAATATTTTAAGATTCTAACCAAACTGAATGCATTTATTTATTAGCAAAAACTACTCAAGATGATATAATTGGATTCTATAGATCAACTGATAGAATATATTTACCATTGGAATTTTTATGTACTCATGATTCATTTAGAGAACTATAAATGTTATAAAATTTCATCTTGAACATTATAGTAGAGACTCATAGGTTTGAAGGCTAAAGGATGGGTTTTAGAGAGAATGAGGGAGGAATTTTAAAAGGTGTGCGAGAGAATATGGTTGATTTAGACTCAAAATAGAGATTTAAATCATATAAGTAATAAATATATGATCAAATATAATGGTTTTTTTTAATTTAAGTAAAATTATAGAATTAAGATTTAATATAGTAAAATTAGGCATTGTTTCATGAATTGGTGTCCATAGTAGCACTTAATGGTACAATATGATGGAAGATACCATCAGTAGCACCTACCAATATCATTAGATGATATCACATTATGGTATAATTAGAATGGTATCACCCATAAATTGCACATGAAAGATAGTACTCACTAGTAGAATACAAATTCTATTACCCACTGATAGGACCCTAATGGTAGTACTTACCAGTAATATACAATGATCAAACATACATCGGTAAAAAACCTTCATGGTAGAAAACTAATGGTATAACATAACCTATTAATTAACTCTTACAAATTAATAATAACTGAGGAAATAAATGATTAAAAGGAATTTATCATACCAATCCCATGTATGATATAGATTAACCACTAAATATTCAATGGCTTCATAAAACTATTAAAAAGTTAATGTTTGGTGCCAATGAATTCAAGAGTTATAACACCCTTTTTAAAAATGATTCCTAAAAACGTTATGTCTTAATCATTATGATTTTTCCATGAATGTGATACACTATTCTTAGAAATTTTTGTAGCACTTGTGGTGTTATATTTTATAGGGAAACTTTTCAACTAATATCCAAAGTCTAGTAATATGTGTTTTATCTACCAAATAAATTTATAAAAACTACCCACTACTATGTATTTAGCTTTAGCAGTGGATACTATAATAGAATTACTAATTCTTCTACACCATGATACTATATATTTTCCTAAAAAGTGATAGGTTACATAGGTTTTATTTCTATCTAAATTTTAACAACCAAAACTGCATCTGAATAATTAACTTTCTCAAAGACTTTTCTTTTAGAGTAAAAAATTACAAAATTAATTTAATTGTTGAGGTATTTATAAATGATTTTGATGAAATTTAAATAATATTCAATGGTTACTGATTGAAAATGGGTGAACACACACAAAAACCCATACTATACATAATATTTGGTTGGATAGCTGTTGAGTAATGTAAAATTTTAATCATAACTCTCTAAATGGTTTGTATAACTGGTTTTCTAGATTCATAAAGATACAATTTATAGGTGGTTATCATTGGATTATCACTTCCTTTATAACTGTCCATGCCAAAAAATTTAAAATATCCTTAGTTTATACAGTTTAGTTTAAAATTATTACTTATTTTTAAAAAAATTGAAAACTAAGAAATAATTTTAGTTCACCAATCAATATCATTTAAAATTAATTTTTCAATAGTTTTGAAAATTATGTACCTAAATAATTTCTTGGAGAAGGAAAAATAATATCATCAACATATATTTTTTTATCCATAACATCTTGTGAAGTTATTTTCCAAAATAAGGTAGGATAAACAATATCTTTTGTAAATACATTTGAAATAACAATAATCTTGAGCCTATCATACCAAGCTATGAGTGCTTATTTTAGACCATAAAGTAGTTTTTAAATTTGGAAACAATATTTAGGATATAATAATTTAAAAATATGGGTGGTTGTTCTATAAAAAGCATCCTAAACAATAAAACTATTAATAAAATAACTCTTGAGATCCATTTTATAAAGTTTTAAATTGAAATGAACTGCATAAGTAAGCAATATAATAATAGATTCAAGTATAACTATAGGGGAAAATGATCCCTCTTAGTAAATCCATTATTATTGACTATAACCTTATGCCACCAATCTATCCTTATTTTTAATAATATTTCAAGATTCATAAACATTGTTTCAATATACCCATTTAGTTAAAAAGGTCACAAAGTGTTTGGGTCTCTAAACTAGTTCATAGACTCTATTCCTTTCAAAATGATTTATTTATTCTAGTATATCCAGTACACAATGTTCATCAATGATTGCCTCATTAATGTTATTGGTTTCAATATACAATAAATCCATAATGTTTAACCTAGTTTCTATTTGATTATTGAGTCTAAGTTCTTTTTTAGATAACTAACAATATCTTTTAAAGGATGATCTATATGGGTTTTAATAGTTATGTGTATTGAGATAGTAGTTTCTTCTATCTTTTCATTAGATTATGGTCCCTCTAAATGGTAATTTCTAGGATATTTTTCAATTAAATATGTAGCAAGGTCATTAGTCTTTGAGGTATAATTGTTCTTTAAATAGTATATACCATCCTTAAGGTTTTCTAAGTAACTTTTAGGTCTATATTGATCTATCTCATCAAATGTGTCATGACTATATTATTCCACCCACCTTTTTTATTTTATTAAAGAATCTATATGATTTTTTGGATATAGAATAACTAATTAAAATTACATCATTGCTCATAGTTGAGAAGTTATCTAAATTATCCTTCATATGGATAATATAAACTTTATTACCAATTTTTTTGAAATAATTTACCTTAAGATTACTCCCATTATATAATTCTTATGGAATTTTTTTTAAAAGAGGTATTATTAAGGATATTTTAATTATAAAATAATATTTATTTACAACTTTAACACAAAAGTAGACAGGTAGGTTATATTTACTATGCATGGTCCAAGATATTTCTTGAAGTGTCAAATTTCTTCATTCAACCACCCCATTTTTCTGAGGAGTTCAAGGAGTATAGAAATTCTGATTATAACCTTGTTTTGAGAATATGATTATAGAATATTGATTTTCAAACTCTTGATAATGATCACTTCTTAAAATCTTATTGTTAAGTCCACTTAGTTTCCCTATATATTTTTCAAAATTTGAAAACATTTACAAGCCTCGCTTTTGTGATTAAGGAAATAAAACCACATAAACAATGATTAATAATCAATAATTACAAAGGAATAGTGTGTTCCAGCTAAACATGAAACTCAAGATGGTACAAAAAGTATATTTAAACTATTTATAGTGGTTTAGGGGTAGATACCTATTTTGTTGGTATGAAATAAAATTTATGTTTATTTCTATTTTTATAGGGATTACACACATTGTATTTTAAGAAATATAGATTATGTAGATCCTTGACTCAACCACTTTTGAAAAGATTTCCAATAGAGTATTTATTACAGTGGCCAAATCTCCTATGGCACAACCAAGATTCATAGTGAAATTATTTTTTTTAAAATAACTAATTTCAATAAAATACATAAACATGTTAATTTCTAATAGTAGTAAATAGTAAATATATCTTAGAATAAAAAAATTTATATGCTTTATTCTCAAAATTGACAAGGAAACCATCATTTCTTAGATAATATATGCTTAATAGATTATATTTTTTTCCACAAAATGGAAATTAAACAGGTCATTGAATTATAAACTTTACCAATGCCAATAAGTTGCACCTTTTAATTTTTCATAAAGGTGACATATCAAAAATACACTATGGTCAAATTTTGGAATCTTGAGTAGTCCCCTATCATATATATAGAATAACCACAATCTAGATATCATAATATTTTATAAGAAATTTTTAAAAAGGTTTCCTATAATAAATCAAATACCAAATGAATTTGTTACCCAAATAAATTTGGGTTTAAAGAGGTTAGAAATTATGGATTTCTTTATCCACATTTATTAGGAAAGTTTATTTATAGATTTATGAAAAAATGTGAATGAATTATAAAAATAATCTCTTTTCTCCCAAACTAGATGGATCTAAATTTATATGTTCTATCTTTGTTATCTAGTTTATATTTATTAAAGATATTTTACCTAGGAGTAAGGTAATTTAAAATGATATTTCATTCCTATCAAGGATGATAACTAAAAACTACTCTCTATTTAGGTAAAAAAAATTCTTATAATTTTATCGACAGTTTCAGTGATTTCTAAAAAAAATTCAATATATTTCTTTAGGTCATTTACTAATTTTAAGACATTATTTTCCATAAGAATAATTTTTTTTCTTCTAATTTCAATATAAATATATTAATTAACATTTGAAAATAAAGAATGCAGTTTATTTAAATTTTTATATTTATCTTTTTTTTCTCATTAATGGATTTTTACAACATATTAAATTATTCAAATAGATCTTTACAATGCATATCATTTTCATCCTAATTTACATTTTTATTGAGATTAGAAACAATATTTGTTACTTAAGGTGAAATTTTCATAAATAATAAATTTTCTTTATCATCACAACTAAACAATTGACCTATGACCATAGATCTATAGACAATGTTTTCAAAACTATGGTTATAGATATCCTACATCCACGGTTTAATATAAACTATGTCTATAGATCACCTTGGGTTAGCCTATTTACATGGTTTATGTAAACCATGGATATAGGCCCACATACCACCATAAGTATCTGGAACTATGGTGGTAGAGAAATGTGGGAAAATAACAGGAAGCACCATTTTTTCTCAGGTGAATGTTTTGAAGGTGTATTTCCTTAGTTTAAAAAAAACCACAGTATTAGAGAGGGGAATTTCCATGATTTTCAAAAATTGTGACAATTGAAATATTTTTAATGTCTTACAACCAAAGTTCTAGAAAACCATTTCTATAGAGAAAGATATTGACCCAGTTTTTTAAAACCTTGAAAATAGATATTCTGGGATTGTCCTATAGCCACAGTTTCATAAAAACAAGGAAATTAGATTTTGATAAAATATATATATTTTTTAGTATATAAATTATTTAAAATTATAATTAAATATAATTATATAGAAATATATATATAGACACACGCACACACACACACATTTACACCAGTACAATATGTATTTATCACATCGGCCTTTTTCAGGTCAGTTATTTATAACCAACATAAAAATTCATGGATATTTATTTATCACATTGGTTATAGGATACACGATGTGATAAATGGAGTATCCAGTTTTATCAATTTTGTTATAGAATAAACGACGTGATAAATTGTGTTTTTATGTTGGTTATATATAATAATCTGTATTATAAATCAAATTTCATTATTTTATAACATCGATTATAAAATAACTGACATAGTAAATCAATTTATCATGTAAGTTTTTTATATAACTAATGTGATAAATAAATAAAAATTTCTTTATAATGTCAGTTATATATTAACCAATGTGATAAATCATTTATAATTTTATTAATTTCTGTTTTGATTCATTTTAGTGTTTTTCAATCGAGTGAAAGAAAACTTGGTTCTCTATCACACTGAAGCCCTAAATTCATTTCTTTGATATAGTGGCCTTGAACCTTGTTTTCCAGCTTCATATATCCTCATTTTCATTGGTGCATTTTATATAGTCATCTCTCATCCCTCAACTAATCTTCACACACTTCTCTTTCGATCATTCAATGTCACTGATTCCTTAAGTCTCATTTTTTTCAATTGCATCTACTAAAATATTCCATTTCCATATTTGATAATCTCCTAATGTAATCTTATATATTCACTTTACATGTATCCCTGATTCTAATGATAATATTTCATCTCTTTTCATCATGGTGTATTATTTCCCATGGGCCATAATTTACCTCACTTCACTGAATAGAGGAGATATCTCACCATACATGCAGTGTAATTTGAAAAGGGTTGAGTTGAAAATAGATTATCATACATTATTATTCAACCACGATGTGATTTATTTCTACATCAAGTAAGTAAACTAATAAATATATTTAATTTTTTTTTTAATATTTTCATAGATTATAAAATATTAAAATGTTCATATTTGTAGGGAACATATGAAAATTATAAAAAGAACACCTCATTTTATATTTATTAAGACGAGGGAGTAATTGGAAAATTATTAATTCCCTATTTGATTAAATTCAAAAGTAATATAATTATTATTTTTTATATATGAACAAATAATAGGTACCTATTTAATATTTTATGTTTATATATATAAAATTAAATGTTTACCACTAGATTATATATCTTCTAAAATAAGTTCAATTTCATTTTGTCTTCATAATATGGCATGTGATTGTAAATAAATAAATTCCAATGATTTTAAATTAGTGATAATTTTTTTTAGAAAGCAAGGGAAAATATAATGATAGTTTAATGATAATCTCAAAAAAATATTTTTATACTAGTTCACCAGATATAGAACTACAATATGAAAATATTTTTTATTATGGGAATATTGAAATAATAATTTTATTAGATTACTATACACATGGTTGGGTCACAATGATGAAATTAAAGTGGTTTGATTCAATAAAATGACAATTAATGCATATAGATAGTTGTAAATTTATAGTTATTGATATGAAATTTAATCTTCATACAAATGATATTTAACTTTTACATGAAAAACTAGAGAAGTGTTTTATGTAAATTTCCATTTAAACCAACAATTTTTTGTTATTTTTGATGTTATTATAAGATATACTTTTTATGAGGTAATGGATGATACTGGTGTATTAGATAAACCTATAAGTATTCACTCAAATTTTTCCTTCGATGACATAGATGATTTAACTATTAAAACATATTATAAACCAGAAATTGTAACAAAGAATACACAACATTTAAACATTTAGAAGTATTTAGTTTATATTATTATAAGATGGAATAATTTTTTAATCTCTTATACATAGTGCATAATTAATTTTATTAATTTTATTATACATATTTGTTTGTTTAATCAAAACATAATTACTATAGAAAGTAAAATCATATCAAAAATACTTATTTTTATACATGATACCTAATTAATTTTTTTCATTCCATATGGTTCCCTAATTGAATCCATCATTAAAAAAACAACTTACAAACTTGATGAATGTGCATAACTAATATCCCAATAAGTGTATATATTAGATTCCAAAATTCAAAGTATAACTAAATTTTCTTTTGTAAATTACTTCCTTGTATATATTTTTATGATTTACCATTTATATTTAAACTCATATTCCATTATTGTAAATAATTTATAGTTATATTTTTCAAATATACATATTTTTTTTAAAAATTGTGTTAGTTTCAAATTATGGAATATTTTAAATAAATTTATAATTGTCTTATCTTAAAAAGATATATATATTTTTTTATTTGTTATAGATAATAATTAGTCAAAGTTGGATTAAATAACATTGAATTAGTGATGAATTTAAGGAAGGTTTTAATGATTTTTTTGGAATTTTATAAAAGAAATGTTCCAAAAAATGACTTTTTTTTATATCAATGCCTTAAATGTTTGAAATTTAAGAAGTTGAAAAGTATAGAGATAAAAGATCATTTAATGTTTCATGGTTTTAATATGATTTATAGCCCTTGGATTTGGGATGGTGAAAATGGTAAGAATTTTGGATATCTTGATAATGATGCTTTATAAGATGATAAGTCTGATAAAATTAAAGAAATGATTCTAGATATTAAAGTAGAGGAAATTGAGAAAGAATTGACAATTGATCATCTATATGGAGATTCTAAAAAACCATTGTATCTAGGCTGTACGGACATTATAGTTTTATCTAAGGTATTAAGAATTATTAACTTGAATATGAAACATGGATGGAGTGATAAGAGTTTTATATAGTTTCTACAATTTTTGAAATATATTATTCACAAAGATAATGATCTTCCATATTCACAATATAAAGAGAAGAAAACACTATTCTTGATTGGGATTAGCGTAAAAAAAATACATGATTTCCTGAATTATTATGTTCTATATAGGAAATAATTAAAATTATATTAAGGGTGTTCAAATTGTGGGACCTCACAGTATAAGTTGAAATAAAAATCATAGACTGATTTAGAAGTTACAGAGACTCGAACCAAGAAATTTTGGAGTCCTCATATAATTCTTCATTTGAAAAGTTTATTTTCAAATAATTTTTTTGAAAAAAGGTTAATATTGAATGATAATGAGCAAATAAGTGATGAAAAATAAGTCATTCAACTGATTTTCCACAATGGAAGAATATTGATCACTAGTTTCCTATATCAGAAATGAAATTAAAAATCTCACACTCGGACTGTGCATGAATGGAATGAATCCATATCAAAGACTTAGTAGCACAAATGAGTTAATATAATATTTTATTGGTAATTTATAAATTATATCTTGAATTTTGTATGAAGTAATAATATTTCATGTGGAGTTTAATGATCTATAGAATAAAATAGCCCAGAAATTATACTGATGTTTTCTTGTTACCATTAGTTGATGATTTGAAATTGTTATGAGTGAAAGGTATATAGGTTTATGATTATTATAAAATGGAATATTTTTAACTACATGAATTTATTATGTTCACAAGAAATTAATTCCCAACATATGGAAATTTTTCTGGATATTATGTTAAGGGGCATAAAGCTTGTCCAATTTGTGAATAATAGACTTCATATTATTAGCATCATCATGGGAGAAAAATAGTATACATGGTTCATAGATTTTTTCCCTATGGATCACTATTATAGATGATAAAAACATTATTTCATTGGCTCACATGAATTTGATATTTATCCAAAAAAATTATCCACTGATCTGTATTTTGAAGGGGTGAAAAACATTGATGAGACATTCAGAAAGACACTTAAATCTAATAGTGATAGAAATGTTTGGAATAAACAGTCAATAATTTTTGAGCTAACATATTTGAGATATCATGAGGTTAAACATAACATTTATGTCATGCACATGGACAATAATATCTGTGAAATTTTGATTTGGAAATTTTTATACATTAAAGGAAAGACTAAACATGTGATGAATGAAATATGAGACTCTCTCTAAATGGGAATACATCTGGAGTTATCTCCCACTCCCAATGGATAAAGAATATTTCTGCCCTTGGCTTATAATACCATATCCAAGAGGTGGAAAATTATATATTTTCAATGTCTTCGTGATGTCAAAGTGCCACATGTTTTTTATTAAAATATAATTTTTTTTGTGTCTTTAAAGTATTTGATGTTAAAAGGTATAAAATCTCATAAGTGTCACATCATGATACAATAACTCCCTCTAGTTTCATTGTATGGAATATTTCCCACCCATGTCAGAATGACTATCATACAGGTGCGTTAATTTTTTAATTTAATTTTTAATATGGTGATTTATTTGAATGATTGGAACACTTTGGCTAATGAATAGGTTTTTATACTTTGTACATTTGAAATTTATTTTCCTTTATCTTTATTTTGATATCATAGTGAATTTAATGGTTCATTTTATGCGATAAATAAAGCTTTATAGACTTGTATTTCTACATTGGGAGTATCTTTTCGAAAGTTATATAAATATATTGAAGGGGTATATTAAGAATAAATATCTCCCTAAAGCATAAATTGTTATGAAATATATTTATAAGGAGGTTGTAGAGTTTTTTACAAGCTATTTGTCTGGATTGGAGCACATTGTTTTGCCAACATCTCACCATGAAAGAGTTAATTGTGTTGGAACAAGGATTCATGGATTGAAATTAAAATCATTGATAGGTTAATAGATAAATAAGTTAAATTTATACATCTTGAATAACCTAGATGATGCTCAACTATATATAACATTTCGTATTAGTGTGCTGAAACAAATTCATCCAAAGAAGAAAGACATGTGGATTTTGAATGAGAAAAACAAAACTTTTTTCCATGGTTTAAAGAGGCCATGCTTGGTTAACCAGATGCGTCAAAAAAATTGAGATGGTTAGTGGACGGTCAAAATTTAAATTTGATAACATGGTCCGAGTGTGACATTAATGGCTGTACTTTTCATACGAAATAGTAGGACAACATAAGTGTGGTTTAGAATAGTAGTGTGTTGGTGTTTGTATAAGTAATGCATTTTCAATTGAAAAAGACAAAAACCCAACACATAAAATTCATATTATAGATTCATTTAATAAATATGGGAGATTGGTTACATTAAATTTAAAGTTATAGTGTTTAAGTGTAAATGGATTATCAATAACAACAGTGTCCAATATGATGAATT
The DNA here is from genome assembly GCA_963277665.1 of Viscum album. NCBI lineage: Eukaryota > Viridiplantae > Streptophyta > Magnoliopsida > Santalales > Viscaceae > Viscum > Viscum album. The sequence continues at coordinate 1,451,889,099 of OY728129.1, forward strand.
TGGAATGACACTAGTTAATATGAATAAATTTGCATAAACCAATGATCCTTTTATCATGAAACACATGAATTTTTTTATGGATTCTTGATCAATCCGATATGTAGTGGTCTATTACTTTACAAGGAAAAAAATAGAATGTTGGTGATGATAAACTTGATGAAGATTCTGATTTATGTGAGATCCCTACTTCCATGGTATTTTAACAAATAATATTTATGAGCACGTCATATACATGGTTTGTGCCATAAAAAATGATTACGATGATGAAATTTTCGAAACAATCCTTTAGTAAATTCCAAATATTATAGGTAGTATATGTTTAATTATGGTTTATTTTTTAAAATTTCATAATTTAGATATTGTAATTTAATATTATTTATTAAAAAATGTACTATAACTAATATGTTAAATTTTTTGTTTATATTAGTTTAGTTTTTCCTAGATTTCAAGTTTACCATAACGCAGGTTATATATCAACTTATTTTGTTGAAAACTAGTCATTTAAAATTTAAAATTTTAAATAAAAACATAAAATATTGTGTATTATAAAAAAATTATTTTTTATGTAAAAATGATTTATCAGGTTGGTGATTTTTTACTATGTCATTTCATATCTCATTAATATTGTGTAGTTTTCATTCATTTATTTCAACTCATGTCACATTATAATATTATTATCATTTTAGATAACTATAATAAATATGACAAAAATGTGTTACTTTTAGTTTACTTTACTTTTTGTTTTATAATTGTTAATTTTATAATTACATTTGTATGTAATTATTGGATTTGTATATTTTTTACTAATTGAAGTTGTTTTGATTTGTAGGATATTAACATATAAATCCTATGATCTACCACATATTTGTGGAGATAATCATACTCATACCTCTAGAGAGGAATGTATAAATTCTCCTATTGATTAACCTCCTCATCCTTCTTTACATGAGACATCTACATCCAGGGGGTAAAAAAGAGTTCGAGGGTTGGTAAAAATGGAACCACACATTTAAAAAAATTATCAGTTTCTAGTATCTAAGAATAGAGGATACAAATAGAATTTAATGCAAATTATATTCCAAGAGATCCAAATTCAAAACAATTCAAGACTTCTGTATTAGTACAAGATAAAAGCAAAGTTAATATTTTGTCTAATGATTGGTGATATGTTGAAAAAGGAACATTATCATAATTATGGGAGACTATTTTGGTAATATTGTTTGTTATTATATTACTTTTCTTGAAATGTTTACAATACTCTATGTTTTTTCACTTCTTATCTGATGACATATGATATACTTGATATTGGAGGAGTCAAGATGAACTGTTTTTCATTAGCTTCTAGAAGATGGAAGGATTTTAAGTCATCCCTAAAATAACGGTTTATTTTTAAGAATAGACATTATGAAAATATATGTGATATATATCAATTTATAGATTAAGATACATGGAAGAAATTTGTTGAAAGTAGATAATGAGAAGAGTTTTTGGTAATTTGAATGTTACCTTTTAGGATATTGTTTTATATTAATGATCATGTTAATGATTTCTTTATTCATAATTATTAATTTACATCCATCTTAGAGATATCATCCGAATATTAAAGATAGAAATGTATACCATCATAGGTTATCTTGGGGAGGGTATATGTTATTGGAAGAACACATGCTATAAGAAAAACATTCAAAAGCTGAGAGTTGAGTCATCAAGGTCTGTAGAGGTTTCCCCTCCTCCCCCCTACTAGATTTGAAAAAAAGAAGATGTCTTGGATGAACTAAAAAGGATAATATCTTATAGAAGATTCATGAGTTGTAAATGATATTATTTTAATCTATTTATTTGTTTATTAAAGTTAAATAAACTATTTATATATTGTGATCCATTACATATTTTTTCAAATATTACATACAAGATTCTCTTGAGGACCAGAGCACGAAGGTGGTATTTATTACTAAGGGTAGAATGATTATTTTAGACACAACATTGAGAAATATTGAATACCCAAGTCATGTATGAGGATACCCAACATGTGTATCAGTAAGAAACTTTTTTCCACATATAGAAGCTTATTCAAAGAAGCATGCTTATAGAAAAATAGAATCATTGGAAGCCAAATTTTAGGATATTCAAATAATTATGGATGATGTGATAAGATCTTTAGTATAATTGATATTTACAGACATGAAAGTATATTATCTTCCTACTAATCTGACTATTCTACCTCCATTATAAGATCCCACTACTCCCACTCATCCTACTCTAACATCTCTACCTACAAAACCCACTCTGTCTTATCATATCCCAATACCCCTCCTCCATAGGTTCCAAGTTACTATGTGTTATATATTGATGAACCTCATCATATTGTTGCATATGAGATGATATATTATATTAGTGATACCAATCATCTTCAGTAGATTGAGATAGAGAATCATAGGGTCATTGTACCAGATATTATAAATAGATAGAAAAATACCATGTCCTACAGATGAGGTGAGTAAAATGGTTTAAACTATGAGACTTTTTTTAATTTTACCATCTAGACTAGTCCAACTTATTTCCATAGATGTATGTATATATGTTATATTTTATTTCATTTTTTTATTAATTTTTTTCTTATTTGAAAGATTAATATTTATCTAAATTTTTATGGAATAATTGAAATGTAAAGAAATACTATATAAACAATAACATATTCAAAGTGTCATGACTTTAAGTATATATTCTACTAGTCTTAACAGATTTTTAGTGTACTCAAATTTATAATTGGGAGTATATGAGATTCGAATTGATGATTTTGTTTGTGAGAATGTAATGATTGTAGGGTTTTTGAAAACTGATATCATGGATCTTGTAGCTGGAGATCAACTGGGCACCAATACGATGATTTTTTTCCATGTAAGTTGATTAACAAAAGTTTTCCATTCCTCTAATTTATTGAAAAATTATAATTATGTATGATATATATTATATATCTATATAAAAGTTGTACAGAGTATAAAGAAGGCAGATTTAAATAGATTTTTGGACCCATATTTTATTTCTCTTATAGCTTTGATAATGACCAATACTGAAAGAACAATTTATCTAGCTGAAATATTTCAGAAGAATGTCATCATTCAATTTTTGATGTTTATATATCTTGAAGAGTATGGATCATTTTTTCTCAAAAAATTTTATATATAACTTAACTTATTAAAAATAATATTATATTTTCTTTGATATCAATGGTCATTGGATGTTGGGAGTTTTTTGACCAAGAGAGAAGAAATTGTACTCGCTATGCTCTATCCACGATGAAGTGAGAGAAAATTTTATGAATGTATTGACCATATAAGTTTGATTATTTTAATACATATTTATATTATAATGAATAAAATATATTTTATTCATTTTTTTTTGAAATATGTAAGGGAATTTATTTATTTAGACAACAAGAAAGAAGATATCCATGATCAAATTTTTAAAATCGATGTTGAATTTTCATTTACAATTACTATATTTTTGATATATTACATTAATATGTTATTTTGATTTAAAATCTCTTGGAAATAGTGTCATAAAAAATAATGTTTAAAGGAATGTAGATATTATGTTTTAAGATTCTTGTATGAAATAATTTCAAATGGGATAGTTACAAAGTTTCATAAGGTTAGATTTATTTATAAATCGTTCCTTAATATTTCATATGTGTTATTCAAAATTCAAGTCAAATGATTTATATATTATTTTGTATATTTTTGATGACCCATAACCATATAGTTAAGGGGATTAGAGAGATTTAAAAATTGAATGGGTTAATTATTTTATAGTTTTGATTGATTTTTAGTTTATTTGTAATATAATTTATAAATTTGAATGCCTATTTGTATGTTTCTTGGTGGTGGTCTGCTTTCTCTATTTCATTTGGCTATTATGGGTGGAGGTTGAATTAGTGTATAATTTTTTTAAAAAAAATCATTTTTCATATCGATTTTTAAATAACCAACGTGAAAAACTAATTAGAATTTGTTTTCCACATTGGTTATCGAATAACTGAAGTGAAAAAACTTTTATCACATTGGTTTTTAAATATAATTGACATGATAATTTTTTTTCATATCAGTTATTAGATAATTGACACTAAAAACTTGATCTAATTAGTTTTTCTGGTTTTTTATGAAATAACCAGTGTGGAAACTGGTTTTTCACATCAGTTATAGGATAAATGATGTGAGAAACTAATAATAAAATTTAATTTACATTCTTGGTTTTGATTAACCGATGTGAAAATATTATTTACAACATTACCTCTAATAACATATCTTAAAAAATAACATGAAATGGTATAAAAAAACTACTTTGAAAACTATTTATTCACTAGTTCTATGAGATCTCAACATAGTGGTAAAGTGTTAGGACCATCCATGAAGTGAGGGTGGGATCAAAAATAGGCATTGTCATATTATATTCTAAAGTCTATAGTCATGATTTTTGTAATCATGGAAATAACTAACCTATTACTAAAATTTATACAATGGCCATAGGTAAGGCATGTTGACATATCCTTTGGAAATAGTTTTTGAAAATGTGAAAATATCCACCCGATGGCCACATCTTAAACCATGTCCATAGGTAAGACACATTGGCATATCCTTCTTCTTTGGATTTGGAACTATGGAAATAGCTACCCTATTATAATGATTTAAACTGTATCCATAATTTAGACACCTATGAAATTGGTTTTGACAGCCACAGTTTTGGAAACCAGAGCAGTACCATACGACCATGGTTTTGGAACTTATCACCATGGTTTTAAATTGTGGTAATAGGTGAATTTTCAAGTTGCGCATGAGAATCATCTTTGGATGAGTATAAATAACTTGAACTATCCTCCAAATCACTCTTTATTTACCTTATATACTTCTTATGTTTCTTTATTTGATAATCATTTTTATTTTTCTACATTAATTTTTTGAAATCTATTTTAATGTCTACTTTTCTCTTACACTCATTATAGGTAACTTCAACAAGGTTTTCATATTTATTCTAGTTTCATTTTCTAATATACTTTACCTTTAAATTAAATTTCTTGAATAATTTACTTTTTATGTATATTTTTAATCTTAGTTCCAAATGGGTCATTTCCTCGTAACTATAAGACTCATTATTACTTACACTATTTATCTATTATCTTTTAACGAAATTGATTTTTTTGGTTTCATAACTTCATTATTCATTTTATGATCTTCCTCATATATCATCAGTTTTTCTGTCAACTCCATTATTGGTAGATTTCTCAAATCACATGATTAAAAAATAGATATATAAATGCCTTTCCATTTATTAGGTAATCATATTAGAATCCTCATTACTTGATACTTTTCATAAATTTCCCCCAAGTACATGCATCGTGGTTACAATATTACTAAAATTGAGATACATATCATAAATAGACTCATTAGGCTTAATCTTAAATGTATCATACTTAATAGAGTATGTATTTAATATAATTTATTTAATATTGTATATGCCTTAATATGAGACAAAAAGGGTATCTCAAATTTTATAAGAATTATAACTTGAAGATATTATATTAAATTCATCCCCTCTCATGAATTTTCAATTAGAATAATTTTAAGATTTAGTTGTTTCAAAAATTATTTTCTAGTTGTTTAGGGGTTTTCATATTTATCATCAACAGTTCCTAAGATGTCAAAACCATTCTCTTAATATGAATTTTCATTTTTATTTCCCAATATGCATAATTTTGGATTTAAAACTAGTGATGTAAATTTGTATTATATCCTTTAAACATAGAATACATATTAACACATTATTTGAAAAATACAAATTAAAAATACCTTGTTAATAACTTGATAAAGGTCAATTAAAATCAAAGAAAAACCAAAAGTTTTTCATTATTAAATATTGATCCTAGCGGATTAATCTGGGTGGGGGTGAATTAAGCTTCCAATAAAAATTTCTATGTAAAATAAATTTAATATAAAAACCCCAATTTAGAAAACATCCTAGTTAACAGAAATATTAGAAAAATATAATTTGACATTTTATAAAGGTTTTTAAAAAGATTGATTATAAAAAAGTTAAAAAAATTAAAAATTAATTTATATTTTGAAAGAATATTATAAAATAAAATAAAATATTTAAAACATAGATTAAAGCTAACTATCCGAGTATTGTTTTTCTTAATTTTTTTATAAAGATATACTATTTTTTAAAACAATGTTATAAAAAGCTAAATAATTCACAATGAAAATAAATACAAGAGGTTTATCCGAGACTTAATCCTCTGCACTTGATAGTCACTCACTATCAAGAATGTTTACTAAAAAAAATATTGATAACCAAGATTGGGTTTTATAAATAAAATTTCACAAAATTAATTCTAGGCTATAAAAAAACTCTCCTACTATTATCCATGGGATGAGAAATTTAAAATTAAATTGATGATTGTTTTTTATTACACTATAGTACAATACAGAAGATTGTGATCATAATATGAATAATCAATTAAAGAAAAACAGGAAAGAAATAAAAAAAGAGAATAAGCAAGAAATAATATTAATGTTTTTATGAAGTTATATTTCTTTGATCAAGATAAATATGTTCAATAATGATATTCTTCTTCTTCTATTGGATTGTGTTTAAATATATCCTTGATTTCACTTAAAATTACCTCCACAACGATTTCACAAGGTTTCTATTTTTTATGAAAAACAGAGTAGTTTATACCAAACATACAATCCTATTTCTTTTTGAGTAGAAACACATTAGAACACAGACCCACTTATCAGAAAATCTGACCAATTATATTTTTTCCAGGTAGCCCACCAATGTACATGAGTGGTTATTTGGATTTATAATTTTATAAAATATCCAATTATCTCAATCAATATAATTATAAAATAAATCCTCATACCAAACCAACAATGTGGTAATATATTCAACTTTATTTTTAATGCTTATAAGTAATGATTTAAGAAAAAATTGATTCTTAAAACGTCACGCCGAATGAATATTTTAATGAAATTAAAATAAATATTCTGGATATTTGAATTTTATTTAATTTGAATTTAAATTTTGTGTGAAAGTAGAAACCTAAATGGAAGCAGACATCAATGGAATGAGATGCCTCAATGGAAGAAGACCTGACTCCACAGTAGTATATTATTCTTCAAAGTAGAATACCCTAAAAATAGATTCTAAAATTACTAGAGGGTAGAAAACCTAAAATGATAGTAGAAAAATTCATTTTATAGTATTAAAATTGTTTTTATGGAAGTTTATTTATTATGATTGTAGGAAAAGTGTTTTGACAGTATCATAAGTCTTCTAGAATTAGCATAATTCAACCCACGGTAAAAGGGATCTTTTGATAGTAGTATACTTTCTACAGAGGTAGCAAAACTTCTTATAATGGAAGAATTATTCTATTTTTCATTGAAAGAATTATTATAATGGTGGATAGTATCTTTTAATGGTAGCAGGGTTCTTCTAGTAGTAGTATAATTTCTTCAAACTATAATACAGTTTGTCTCACACAAACAATAATCTTCTAATAGAAGAAAAATTCTTTTCACATAAGCATACATGTTCTGGATGTAGCAAGTGTAAACTCATGGTAGTAGTTTTTAATTATACAAATTTTATATAATATATATAATTATGAAGTTCTATAATTCAACACATAAAAATTTATTAATGAAGTTGGTATGACTTGCGATGATTACAAAAGGAATTTATGAATTTATTGACCAAATTTGATATATCGGGGTGTTAAAATGAAATTTTCAATATGATTTATCGATGTTAGTATCAATAATAGTTTTCCATACAATAATTTTTCTGAAATGGATGAAAGAGAATAGAAAATTGTATATTAGGATTTTCAATTGGGTTTTCACTCAACAACCATTAGATTATGAGTTACTATAGCTCGAAAATCCCCATACAAAAATACCTTCGAGTAGTTTGACCAACCCCTCATCTGTGTTACGAGAAGTGAAATATAGATCCTAACCACTAGAATATCCATGAAATTGGATATTTTGAATCTAATAGAAAGGGATATGAGATTTGATAAAATATCAGACGACTAGTAATATTAATTTATTCAATCACACATGGTAGTCAATACGTAGTACTAAGTTTTTTATTTGTTATAAAAAAGGAAAGAAATTAAAATTTAATATTGTCCCTAAAATTTTTATTATATAAATGAAATATGATGACTGGTGATAAATTCAAAGAGTGGTATAGGTGACTGCAAAGTATACTATGCGAGGAAAGGAATTTTTAAATTTTGGAGTCCCCAGTTCTTTCTGAACCTAATATGAAGGTAAGTTAAGAATAACATTCTGTCTTCTAGAAACAGGTGGATGATGCATTTGATTTCCAATGCCTCATTTTATGATCTATGACTAGTGATATTCCTATGATTCCTGAATATATGGATGAATACACAATGTGGTATGATATTTTTTGTCTTTATCATGGGAGAACAAGAAAAGAGTAGTTTGAGATCCCCAAGGACTCTTTACATTAAGACATAGATAAATTTAAAAAATTGGACCTCATACAGTTAAGATTATTTAATATGTTGAGAATTTTAGAAATTTTGTGTTTCATGATTCCCATGAAATTGTGCACGTACCTAATTATAACCTCACATTCTTAAATATTATCTAGTTTTGTTATAAAATATAATATCTAAAAAACATAGAAGAAACTTATAGATATCTTAAATATGATTCATGAGACAAATAAGGGAATAAAGCATAAAAATATTCGGTTCTTATCATGAATAATAGGAATAGAAGATAGAAAATTCTTAAGACTATCTGTATGTATAAAGAACCATCATACAACCCTTATATGAGGAGAATGATCTATGTGTTGGATAGAGAAAAGGATATTATGTGTTTTTGTTATGGTAATAAAGGTCACAAGATGAAGCACCACACCCCAGTGAAAAATAAATTGTAAGATTCAATGGAATTCATTATTGACTATAATCTCACCATTTATAAAAATTGATTATTAAATAAAAGTTTTGGTTCTCATATTTATATATACATATAGTAACTAAGTAGATTATGGATGGTTATTAGAGGTGGGTTGGATCTTTGAGTTACCATTAAAGAAAGCATAACTGCACTAAAAATTATATACAAACATATCATATTTATGGAAACAATTGGTTCTAGTTTAGAGAGTTTTTATTATGTTCTTAGTATAACCAAGAACATAGTATCAATGCATATATTATATATGTATAGATTTATTTTAATATTTGTAATTAAGATTTGATACTTTTATAAAGATAACATTTATTATGGGATTTCACATTTGAATAATAGTTTTTAAATACTATAATATGAATATCAAGTTTTTTTAATTGATAAAGAATCATGTTTAAATGAATTATATCACACCTAGATGTGGAATCATCATATTTTTCATGTAAAAGATAAACATTTATAAAATCTATATCAAGAATGCTATTTAGATTTTCTTAAACTAAAACTCAGGGGTATACATCAAAATTATTTTATAAGAAAAATTATTAAAGAGTCCATTTAATTTAATGGGTGAAAGAGTTATATGTCTTCAAGAACTAGTTTATATTTGTGCGTGTAGACTTTTTTAGTCAAAGCTAAATATGTATACTCTTACTTTACAAATTATAATGATGAATTTAGTATATATGGATATGTATAATTAATGTTCTGTAAAATTTATTTTTTTAGAAATTTATGGAATAAAAGAATGAATTAGAGAATTATATTTGGTTATAAGATAAATAAAATTATCATTGACCATCATTGGGAGTATCATAAACAAGATTTTATTAATTATATAAAATTTTATGGGATAATTTCTCAACTCACACCTCTTTATGCACTATAGTGGAATGGTTTCAATAGAAGGATAAACCACACCTTATTGGACATGGTGAGATCAATGATGATTCTTGGATGTATTATATTATCCTTTTGAAGATACAAATTAAAAATTATAGTACATACTGTAAATAAAGTTCAAACTAAAGAAGTAAGAGACATACTATATGTTTTATGGTGTGGAAGTAAATACATTTTATTTAATATACATGCTTGTGGATGCGAAGAATTTTTTAAGGCTATCTCTAGAAATAAAATGAAATCTTGAGGCGTAAATTGTATCTTTATAATGAATACCAATGAAAAAGTGGGTTTTATTTATAGATATTTTGGGAAAAAGATAATAGTGTTAAGACATTAAATGTACCATAAGAGAGAATTTTTTTTAGAAAATAGATAATTAGATCTAGATTAGCTTCTATGAAGTTGGTGCTAAATATAAAAAACATTTGGAATAAGAAAAAGTTACACAAATCTTAGTTCAATAAGTTTTTCAAAAAATATATGTACTATGTATGATCACTAGAGTGGTTAGAGAATCATATATATATATATATGGTTTATTATTCATTGAGGATGGAGATAAATTATTTTATAAGAACAATAAACCAAAATCTTGTAAGGAACCGGAAAACTTCATAGAAAGGACTAGTTGTTAAGGGGTTTAAGAAACATCATGGAATAAAATATTATGAAACCTTTTCAACAGTTTTTATGTAGAAATAAATTAGAATTATTTTTTTCATAGTATTTTATCATAATTATAAAATTTTAAAAAATATATTTCAAGATAGATATACTTAGTGGAAGACATATATAAGATGTCATTATGACACAACCAGATGGGTTTGTAGACCTAAATGATTCCAATAGTGCATGAATGTTGTAAAGATCCATTTATGGGTTAAAGAAAGCATCAAGATAATGGAATATAATTTTTAGGAACCTATTTGGGAATTTGGTTTGATAATGATTGAACGTGATACATGTGTCTCAAATTGGTTTAGTGGTGCTGTAGTTTTTATTTCTAAATGTACTTGTTGATGATATATTACTGATGGGATATGAGATTCAAGTATTATAGTCATTTATGATACGGTTAAACAAATTATTATCCATGAAATAATTAGGTGAAGAAACCTATATTTTAGAGATCAAGATCCATCATGATGGATCTATGATACTTATTTTCCTAAGTCAAGGTGTATACATTAACATGGAAATAGTGAGATTTAATATTGAATAGTTCAAGAGGGTATTGTTACCATGTCACATGGTTGAAATATCACCAAGAAAATGCATACTCGGTCACAATAGAAGAGAGTGAAAATGAGTATAATCTCTTACTATTATACAATTTTATATATCATGTATGACATGATATATACCAAATATGATGTTTCTTATAACTTCATAATAATATAAAAATATTGTGAATCCTCAAGTGATCTAAATTGGGTGACTATTAAAACTATAATGAAGTATATGAGGCATACACATGATATATTTATTGTTTGGGGAGGATATGAAAAAATATTTTTTGGGGAAACACATATGCTAGTTTCTAGAAAAAATATATTGATATGAAACCATAATCATGATATGTGTTCTACCTTATTAGAGGATCTATGAACTAGAATAGTTAAAAGTAGCCAGTGGTCACAAATTCTATAGTCGAGTCTGAGTATATTACAAGTTTTGATATAGCTAAATTAGTAGTGTATATGTGAAAATTAATCTAGGATATTGATGTGATTAGTGTTAGAAAATATAGTATCACACAGTGATACGATAATACTATAGTAGTGGTCATATCTAAGGAGTTAAGGTCACATCAATAGGTACATCATAAACTTTGCAAGATTTTTTTCTCAGATGGGTGAGGTTGTAGTAAGTATAATTTCTGAAAAAGAAAATATGGTAGACCGAATGATTAAACCCTTATCTCAAAAAAATATAAATAAGTTAGAGCTAGTATACTAAAAGTTATTAGCAAATTTTTTCCAATTAAAGTGGGTGTCAATTGTAGTTGTTTCCCTTTAACCAACTTACATTGTTTTACTTTTTATATATATAACATTAACATTAATTAATATCTGACAGCATGATGATTATTAAACTATATTAAATTAATGTGATAATGTCCTTAGATAATCTATCACATTGAATGATTATAAAATTTCCTGACTACAATGATAAACCTTAGGTGTTATGAAAATAATTTTAAAATATGTCATGTTGTCTAGATGACATCTATTTGACAGGATGAAGATGATGTTTAACTATCTAGATCTTGATATTTAAAACTGATTGAGGATTTTTCTCTTGAAGTTCACACATGATAATCTCCTCGAATAAAGGTTATAATATCCCAATAGGAATTCTATTTGTTATATGTGTCATTAGATATTTCTATATATGTATGTGTGTATTATCTTTGAATGAGAATATTTATTCAGTTAATAGTATAAAGACAACTCGATACCAATATTCCATACATAACTTATCATTATGTGTGGAGTGTATAATAGGAATCTCTCTAGAAGATGAAATGGAGTTTAGATGATGATACCATCTAAGGGTGTGTTCATATGTGATAGTCTAAATAGTTTTTAATGGATTTTATTAACAAAATTATAACTTGGGTTGTTCCTCAGGATAACAAAAAATGTCCAAGAATTCTACTGGATATCATTAGTCAATATTTTAAATGGAGGGACATCTTTGAATATAGGAGTCCGGTGAGACTACATTGACCAATTTGAATCTTTAATAAAAAGGTATGTAGGGACCTCGGGAATAATAACCCAGATAATTGATTCTAATTTAATACGGACAAAATAATTATAGAAGCTTTAATTCCTATAATTACACCATACTTATATGTTTTTTAATTGAAATTATTGATTTTTTAAATTTTGATTGTAATGAAAAGATCATAAACATTTCTCCCAATGATATAGGATACATTTTCTAAACCATGTAAATCATAATTCCATTTCCTTTGTTTTTTCTATTTTAATGTCTATGAGGTTTGGAGTTTTATTAAGTGTTTATTATTATCATAATGATGTGGTGAATAGAGTGCCTAGAATTTTATCTTCCAATACAAAAATCTAAGGGAGTTCTCTAAATGACCAGACTCTATTGAATGATTTGTTTAGTATATATCATCCATGAATTAGATAGTGAGGTAGATTTTCAATTACTAGTACCTGATTTTGTGGTTTGGTTTAGCTATCTCATCAATATAATAAGAGTTAGATTAATTAACACTCACTCTTAGATTGAAGTTTTTTCATTATTAGTAAGAGTTAATTCAAATTGGATGGCATGGTATTATATGAAGGTATGTTCAGATAGATAAGTTTGAAAAAAAAATTCTTTTAGAGAATAAAGATAGAGGATCAGGTCATTTAAAAGAATGTGGATATTTAATTTGAAGGAGTTATATATAGGATATGAAAAGGTAGAATGATATCATTTTTGTGGGAATACACTTGGTTTGGTGAGGATATCATTATAAAGGAACAATTTGTTTAATATGAAATAAGTGGATACTAAGGTTGAGTTAATGAAATATCTAGAAGATATTTATAGGAGACCTATAGAACATAATAATTTTTTCAATGCATTTGTTTTTAAGCATGAGGTTGTCTGATGGACCAATAATGGAAAATCAAGTAAATTATTTTAATATGATTTGAAGGAATCTTGAAACTATGAAGGTAAAATTCATAGATGATGCTTCAAAACAAATATTATTATTATCACTACATGATTAATAGGATATGATGGTAAAAAATGAATAATTATTTTGAGAAAACCGATTTTTCATTTGAAGATGTTTTGAATATGATCCTAAATAAAGAACTATAGTAGAAGAATTTATAGGTACCATTTAGTAGTACACTAATTTTCAATGTATGAGGATGACCACCCTTGAGAAGACATCAGATCATAAGACATGAAAGGAAAACTAAAGAAATTTGGTAGGTCTTACTCTTACATTCTTGAGTTGCAATATGAAATTTAATCTCAAGAAAGATTTATTATGTTATAAGGAATAATTTTAAATATAAAATTTTAAAATATCGAATTCCAATAATTTAGTTATGGGAAATTGATTTTTTTACTATCTTTTAATTTTCCATTGGATACATGGGTGATTGACATAGAAATATTATTACACTAAATGTAATATTGAGGGTGCATGGAGAATCACGTGTTCATATGGTTTGAAAAAGTACATATGATGTATTTTTATTATCTAGAAATCATGAGGAAATGATATTTTAATATCTCGATAAAGAATGAAATTTTTTCCAACTAAAAGAAATTAGGAACATCCTAGGGATATTGAAAAACCTTACTTACATAGGTCAGATTGATGAGGTAGTCTATGGTACGAGATTTGATAATAGAGTTTGGATAGTGACTCGAGATTCTATAGTGGTTTCACAAGGATAAAGGATGGGACCCTAATCAGTTAGAGTGATAATTTATAGTGTATTAGTGTACAGTTGTATGGAGTTGTGGCATTGTAGGATTAGGAATTTCAGTGAGAATAATAGGAAAGTTCTAATGAAAAGATGCATGCTGAATATTGATTAAATTGATATTAAATGTTATGACAATTTCATGCTATTATAAAAGAAAATAATTTCATTCAACTTGAATGGATAAAAAACTAGAGCGTAGATATTTGAAATAATTCACTCAAATGTTTGGGGACCTACCCTAGTCTGATCACACTACAGATTTATTTACTTTGTGAAATTCATGTATGATGATACTAGGGATTTATGTAGTTACTTCCCAAATCATAATTCTGATTTTTTTATTCATTCAATGTAAGTCCACGGTTAATTAGAAAAATGTTTCAGGTTAAAATATCTATGGTTTGAAAATGCTGCTGAATATAACTGATGAAACTTAAAAAACATATTTTGAAAGATCAGTGTCACGATCTATCCTCGGGGCCCGTGTCATGACTACCCCAAGCCAGCCTTCCATAGGCTAGGGGCTGGCGACTAGCACCAAAGGTGTAAATCCCGATAAAAAGGGAAGGCATTGCCTTTATAAAACGTAATCACACACAAAAACATAGTACAAGCGGAAACAAACACTAAGTAAAGTAGTAACAGGTGTGCTGAAAGTACAAAGGGGCCAGATATAAAAGCCCAATGGAAAGGTATTGCTACAACTGAAATAAATTACAACTGAAAAGACAAACAACCGAATGGTGACGCAGCTCCTGGATCGTCCTCCGGGTTCCTACCTGAATGGTAGGTACATATTTCCTCCTTAGCACTCCATGTCCTTCTGTCTCCTCCAGGTACCGACTCGTCGTGAGATCCACCTCCGGGTACCGTCCAGCTTTACAAGCCTCAACCACAATCAGTGTTGTCTGTCGTCTGCAACCAACACAATGAGATGCAGGCATAGCCTGTGCATGGGTGAGTATAACGATACTCAGTAGGGACCCCAAGACCCTCAAGGTCTCACTAAAACCAACAAGGAAAAACCACAAAGAAATATCTCAACAGATAACCTTTACTTAGGTATATGCCCATACATATACCTAAGTTATCAAGTAACCCATCTCAATCATGAGGTAAACACAAAGTTCATTGACTCAGCTCAAACCAGGATTTTTATTCACGATGACGAAACATGGTTGCTAGAGATCTCCTCCTCTATCGAGCGCAATAGTCCTTCCACAACACTGAGGTGCCACTCACTAACCTTAGACTGCTGAGGTACTCCTCCTGTCGAGTACTGCGGATCTACCACCTCAAAAGGTAGTGCTCCTCCGCCATGGGTTGCCACCTCACAAAGTAGTGCTCCCCCTTATAGCCTACAGAGGTACTCCTCCTATCGAGTACTTCGGGTCTGCCACCTCACAAACTAGTGATCTTCCGCCATGGGTCTGCCACCTCACAAAGTAGTCCTCCCCACTGGGCAATACAAGTCACTCTCAATCGAATAGGACAAGAAGTCATCAGGTCTCAGCCAGCTACAAGGTCACCGTACTCTGTATGCTCGTCTCCGGGAGGATCCTCTCCATGAGCCACTGGTCGATACTTCCAAGTGTTACGTAATCTTACGTGGGAGTATCTCAAAGGACCTCCTCATCATAGGGGTCTCAACGCAACAGACTATGCGTCAATCAGACGCCCGGTCTGTGAGTTATTTGCATTTCCATCCCGGGGGCCCGGTTGGTTTTGTGTACGAACCAAACTGACCATATCTCAACTATACCCTGAACTCCCATGGGTTATAATCAAAGAAACCATTTCTCAATGAGATTACCAATGTCGCTGACGATTCATCAAACAGACATCCGGTCTGAGAGTTATTGGATTTTCCGTTCCAGGGGCCCGGTTGGTTTTAAGCTAAACCAACCTGACCGTATGCCAAAAGCATCCAAACCTCAGGTGGAGTATTCCAAAATAACCTTCCCATCAAGAGGAATCTAACATAGTCGACGGCACGTCAATTGGATATCCGGTCCTCAAGTTATAAGTGTTTCCACTCTGAGGGCCCGGTTGGTTTCGGGTTCGAACCAACCCGGCCGTACCCAAACTTTACTAAAAACTTGAGTGTAATATACCGAAAATTCCATCTCGATCCAAGGAATCCTACGCAACTGATGGTGCGTCTATTGGAGGTCCGTAGATCAAGATATGTTCGTTTAACAAAAAACTTTCCGAAAATAGGGGGTTTGGGCCCGGTCCGACCCAGCCCAACACCCCCTGGGTCAGCCTGACCAGGGTCCGGGTCCGGCCCGGCTGGCCGTGGCCTGGCCGGCGCGGCTCGACCCACGTGGCCCATGCGGCTGGCCGCGTGGCTGGCCGACCAGGGGTGTGGTGGCGCCTAGTGGGGCCCACCCTAGTCGCTGATCTGGGTGGGGGGGGGGAGGGTTACACCCCCCCGGTTCTTCGAAATGGCCAGCCATGAAGGCCGGCCCTTAGGTACCTATGGGACCCCCTCGGGTCCCGCCTCTTGGTGGCACCGGCAGCCGGCACAGCCGGCCGGCCTTCGAGGTCCACCGCAGCCTTAGGCCGCGGCTTTGTTCAACCGGCACTGCGCGACGGTTCCGCGCCCCACCACCACGGCCCA
Source organism: Viscum album (assembly GCA_963277665.1). Lineage (NCBI taxonomy): Eukaryota > Viridiplantae > Streptophyta > Magnoliopsida > Santalales > Viscaceae > Viscum > Viscum album. Next base: position 1,451,906,129 of record OY728129.1, read on the forward strand.
CCCCGGCCGTGGCCCCTATAGCTCTGGCGCGGCGCGACGGCGCCACGCCTCTCCACCGTGGCCGACTTCGATCGCAACCCCTGTCGCTCCGGCGCGACATGACGGCACCGCGCCCCTTCTTCGTGGCTTGGCTAGGCCGCAGTCTGGCTCTACTCCACGAGGCACGATGGTGCCGCACCGTTGCGGCGACCCGACAATCAAGCACTGACGATCCGCTCGTGGTCGGCCCGACGTCGGACGGTTCTTCGCAGTCCACCTCCATCGTCCACAAACAAAAAACGAGAGGGGATTGGTCGAACCATGTTCTTGCGGTCCGAGCCCTTCCTCATCAATATGGTATCATGCAGCCAAACAAAACTCAAGAATTGAAGAACGATGATGAACGATATTAAAACTTGAACATAACAACCCCTACCTCTATTATCATTCATTCATCATAGAAGCAAAAAGCGTTGTTTCTTCGTCAACGCTCGGAAAGAACAGTCATCATTGGTGATTTCACCGCAGTTGTATTTCCTCCCTTGATGCGGAGGAAGAAGAAGAGAAGGCACGTCATTGGTGACTTCATGTTCTTCATCGGAGTCGTTCTTCACCGAGAGTGGACGTTGTTCTTCGTTGAGAGAAGAACACCAATATTTATTTCTCCATAGTTTCCCCCCAAAAAATATTTGCTAACCGAATAATAAAAATAATCTCTCCCAATTTATAGAAGTGTCATGCCGTTTCAAAATAAATCAAACTCTTTAATTAAATAAAGGAGTGTGGAGTTTAATTAATTAATGAATAGTGTTGTCATAATAATGACACAAATGGGAGGTGGAGAGTTGAACATTAAGAAGAAGAGAGAGAAGTTAACATTTAATGAAGGGGTGTTAAAGGGGGTTTAAGAGAGTTATGGGGAGATGAAGGGGTTAGGGCTCGTGTGGGCCCCATATCTAACTCTCCTTGGGAGAAAATAACCAACCTCCCTAAATAAAATTTGTACACAACAAATTTTATTTCTTTTATTTTGAATCCCCAAATATTAACTCTCAATCCGCATAAAATGAAACTGTGGTAAAGGTCCCCTTAGGTGAATACCAGTGCTGCGAGTTCATCAGTGCACTCAGATTTCAGTTCAGAGCACCAGTTTAATAGATAGAAACCCCACTTTTTCATTCACTAAACTTACCCGAGCTAAACTTCAGAAAATTATTCCGGGCACACCGGGACTTGGAATCAGGTGCCGTCAGAAACTGCGTACTCGTAAAATTCAAAAAATTTATGAAAAAATATTCCTTGAAATTTCCGGGTCTCTAAATTACCCCCACCTCAGTGCTTTACGTCCCCGTAAAGCTACTACACAAACTAGGGAAACTAAAGGAGTTGCCGAGCACGCATCTGATACTCCCGCTGCAATGTGCTCACCTAGAGGATACCGTGCTGCCAGCGAATGCACACCTGAGGAATCAACCATCCATGCAGGGCCCACTCATTTCGATCCTCGATCTCCACCAGGACCTCTATGAATGTCTCCTCGTCATCGATGTCCAGCTCTCCGTGGTCGATGATGACAGATAGGTCGTGCACACATCTCCTCAACTGAGATACGTGGATGACGTTGTGCACCCAGTGCAACAAAGGTGGAAGGGCCAGGCAGTAAGCCATCTCGCATACTCTGCTGAGGTCCTGGTAAGGTCCGATGAATCATGGAGATAACCTGCCACCTCGGCCAAATCTCCTTAGAACTTGTCGAGGTGAGACCCGTAAGAATACATGGTCGCCATCCTCGAAATCAGGTGGCCTCCTTCTCTTATCAACATAGGACCTCTATCTTCTCTATGCAGTCTCAAATGCCATGAACCATCTCTGCCTCAGCTCCAGAAAGCTCTGCTGGCATCTAACTGACCACATGAAGGGTTTCCCTTTCTTTGTCATTGCTGGAAGTGGTGCTGCAACTCTGGAGAGTTTTGACACAAAGGTAAGACTGGCCAACTCATGAGTGATTGACTGCACCCTCTTATGCATGATTCCATCCTGTGCTTCCTGGGTTTTCATTTTTACTGACCAAGGAAAACCCTATCCCAACATTGTAGATAAAATACAACCTTTTTTCCTAATACCATCAATTTGTGTATAAAATGTGGTTGCCCATTCCAGACTCAAACTAACGTCGTAAAGCCTCGACGCTACCACCAAGAGGTTCCAATCGAAACTCTCACCTCAAGGGTCAGATCACACTATCGGCGTACGTGTGATTATTGAGTCTCCTCCCAAAGGTATCTCCAGATGTGGGGGTCAAGTAAATGGCTTAACTGAAAGCTCTAGGTCTGGGACAAGATTCGTTGAAGGAAGGGATGATTCGTATCAATGTCTGTTGTTACGGCAGTGAGTAGTAGACACAGACCGTACTTTGAATCATTCATAGAGCCCTTGGGTCACACTACTTTACCGCAAGCAGCTACTATCTTTCCCTTTCCTCCTGCTCCCTGGGCCTGGAGGAAACTACAAAGGCGGGTGGTTGTAACATGTCGAAATGTAAACCACCTCATGCTGCTCTCCCAACTCTGCTTCCACATCTGCTGCTCTGCAGATTCATATGTCCTTAACACTTTATCTTCTTGAAAAATTTTACACGCCCAAGTCTCTAAGACTGGCTCTAGTTTCCTATTTTCCCACTGCTAACATTCACTGGCTGTATCCACTCAGCCAAAAAACATTCAACCACAAAGGTTCTCTCTAGAACCCTAACATAAGTAGGAACACTTAGGGGAAAAGTGAGGGCTCAGATGTATTTTAAAAAAACCTTGCTCTGAGGTCCGAGCTCTAAAGCACTGATCGTATCGTAGTCATCAAGTACAAGGAACAATCGGTACACCTCGATGAATACTCAACCACCAAAATGTCATCCTACCGAAGCTGTATAAGCTCCAGAAAACTCTCAGCCACCTCCTCAAGCCACTCCTCAGCCGCCTATGAGTCGGGCTCGCCTCGGAACCTGAGGGGTATCAGATGATGAAACATGTGAAAGGAACTAAGCCTACATGTGTCATCTACTGGTACTGCCGGTTATAATTGCTGACTAACATGTAGTGATATATCTAGCACACTACCTGGAGGTACTATCTCAGGCATCGGTCCATGTATCGAAGCCTCATCACTATACGGACCAACCTCATGGTCACTCACTGGGAAACACCAGTAGCTAAGATCACCATCTGCTCTACTAGTGTCTCAACTAGGCAGAAAACTCTAGAAATCGGCTCCATCCAGTCCTCTGATGCATGGGAATCTGTCTCGCCTCGTAACCTCAGAGGCCTCTACTACTGGAACTCATGCAACGGGCTCTGTCAGCGTGCACCTTCTGCTAGTATGGCTGGTGGAATCTGCTACCTAATGGGTGGTGATACTGCTGTTACACCACCTGAAGGTGCCAACATAGAAATGGGTCCCTGCACCGGAGCCTCATCGCTCGGTGGGCCATCATTGTGTACTCTATTGGAACTCCAACTGACTGTCTGCATGGATTCATCCTGAACAGATAAGACATAGTCAAATGATTTAAACCTAGTGAGCTGACCTGGTTGAGCTGAATTAAAGTAAAATTTTGGAAACACACACAAAATCAGTGTTTTCGTGCACTATGTCGAAAATCAGTTGTCAGGGTCCTGGTGTATGGATATGTCGACCGCCGCACCAACACTCGACTCCCTTAAGTGAAAACCACTCTCGGTACCCTTAACACTATTGCTTCACAGAAAGGAAATATCAAAGTTCTAAGTTCTGCGATAGAACTGAATCCTTTGATACCAATTTTCACGACCCATCCCTAGGGCTTGTGTCGTGACTACCCCAAGCCCGCCTTCCACAGGCTAGGGGATGGCGACTAGCACCAAAGGCGAAAATCCCAATAAAAAGGGAAGGCATTGCCTTTGTAAAATGTAATCACACACACAACTAGAGTACAAGCGGAAACAAACATTAAGTAAAGTTGTAACAGGTGTGCTGAAAGTACAAAGGGCCGGAAATACAAGCCCAACGGAAAGGTACAACTAACAACTGAAAGAAAGTACAACTAAATAGACAAAGAGCTGAATGGTGAAGCAGCTCCTGGATCATCCTCTAAGTTCCTACCTGAAGGGTAGGTACAGATGTCCTCCTCAGCACTCCATGTCCGTCTGTCTCCTTTGGGTACCGACTTGTCATGAGATCCACCTCTGGGTACCATCCAGCTCTACAAGCCTCAACCACGATCAGTGTTGTACGTCTTCTACAACCAACAAAACGAGGTGTGGGCATAACTCGTGCAGGGGTGAGTATAATGATACTTAGAAGGGACCTCGAGACCCTCAAGGTATCACTAAAACCAACAAGGATAAACCACAAATAAATATCTCAATAGATAACCTTTACATAGGTATATTCCCAAACATATACCTAAGTTATCAAGTAACCCATATCAATCATGAGGTAAACACAAAGGTCATTAACTCAGCTCAAACCAGGATTTTTATTCACGATGAAAAAAACACGGCTGCTGGAGAAATCCTCCTCTGTCGAGTGCAGTAGTCCTGCCATGACTCAGAGGTTCCACTCACTAACCTTAAACTACTAAGGTACTCCTCCTATCGAGTACCACAGGTCTTCCACCACACAATGTAGTGCTCCTCCTCCATGGTTCTGCCACCTCACAAAGTAGTGCTCCCCCTCATAGCCTATAGAGGTACTCCTCCTGTCGAGTACCGAGGTTCTTCCACCTTACAAAGTAGTGCTCCTCCACCATGGGTCTTCCACCTCAAAAATTAGTGCTCCCCACTGGGAAATACAAGTCACTCCGAATTGAATCAGACAAGCAATCATCATGTCTCAGCCAGCTACAAGTTCACCGTACTCCGTATGCTCATCTTCGGGAGGATCTTCTCCATGAGCCACTGGTTGATACTTCCAAGTGTTACGTAATCTCACGTGGTAGTATCTCAATGGACCGCCTCATCATAGGGGTCTCAAAGCAACAGAGGACATGTCAATTGGACGCTCGGTCTGTGAGTTATTAGCATTTCCGTCCCAGAGGCCCGGTTGGTTTTTTGAACGAACCAACCCGACCGTATCTCAACTGTACCCCGAACTCCCATGGGGTATACTCAAAGGAACCGTTTCTCAACGAGATTACCAACACCACTGACGATTCGTGAAACAGACATCCGGTCTGAGAGTTATTGGCTTTTCCGTTCGAGGGGCTCAGTTCGTTTATAAGCTAAACCAACCCGACCATACTCCAATATCATCCAAACCTTAGATGGAGTATTCCTAAAGAACCATCTCATCAAGAAGAATCCAACCTAGTTAACGGAACGTCAATTAGACGTCCGATCCAGAAGTTATAAGCGTTTCCCCTTAGAGGGCCTGGTTGGTTTCAGGTTCGAACCAACCCGGCTATGCCCAAAATTTTCCGAACCCTTGAGTGTAATATATAGAAACAACCGTCGCGATCCAAGGAATCCTACGCAACTAACAGTGCATCGATCAGAGGTCCATAGCTCAAGATATGTCCGTTTAACCGAAAATGGTTCGAAAATAGGGGGTCCGGGCTCGGTCCGACCCTGCCCAACACCCCCGGGGTCGGCCCGAATTGGGTCGACCCAACCCGGGTCCAGGTCTGGCCTGGTTGGGTGCAGCCCAGCCAAGATGGCGCTGTCCGACCCAACTGGCACGGCCCGAACCACGTGGCCCACGTGGCTGGCCGACCAGGGGGTGGTGGTGCCCAATGGGGCCTACCCTAGCCGCTGATCTGGGGGGGGGGGGGGGGTTGCACCCCCCAGTTCTTCGAAACGACCTTCCATTAAGGCTGGCTCTTGGATAACCGCGGGATCCCCTTGGGTTCTGCCTCTTGGTGGCACCGGCGGCTCGCACAGCCGGCCGCCCTTCCAGGTCCGCCACGGCCTAAGGTCGCGACTCTGTTCAACCGGCGCGGCGCGACGACGCCGCGGCCCACCCCGGTCGTGGCCCCTTTAGCTCTGGCACGGTGCGACGGCGCCACACCCATTCTCCATGACTCGGCTAGGCTACGGTCTGGTTCTACTCCGCGCAGCACGATGGTGTCGCGCCATTGCGGCAACCCGACAATCAAGCGCTGACGATCCGCTCGTGGTCGGCCTGACGCCGGCCAGTTCTTTGCAGTCCGCCTCTATTGTCCACAAACAAAAAACGAGAGGGGAAGGGTCAGACTGTGTTCGAGCGGTCTGAGGCCTTCCTCGTCAATATGGTATCATGTGGCCAAATGAAACTCAAGAATTGAAGAACAATGATGAATGGTATTAAAACTTGAACATAACAACCCCTACCTTGATTATGGTTCGTTCGTCGTAGACGTGAAAAGCATTGTTGATCCGTCAATGCCCGAAAAGAACCGTCATCATTGGTGAGTTCCCCGCGGTTGTATTTCATCCCTTGATGCAGAGGAAGAAGAAGAGAAGACACATCATTGGTGACTTCACGTTCTTCGTCAAAGTCGTTCTTCACCAGGAGTGGATGATGTTCTTCGTTGAGAGAAGAACACCAATCTTTATTTCTCCATAGTTTCCCCCCACAAAATATTTTCTAACCCAATAGTAAAAATATGCTCTCCCAATATAAAGAAGTTTCATTCCATTTCAAAATAAATCAAACTCTTTAATTAAATAAAGGAGTGTGGAGTTTAATTAATTAATGAATGGTGTTGTCATAATAATGACACAAATCTGAGGTGGAGAGTTGAACATTAAGAGGGAGAGATAGAAGTTAACATTTAATGAAGGGGGTGTTAAAAGGTGTTTAAGAGAGTTATGGGGAGATAAAGGGGTTAGGGCTCGTGTGGGCCCCACCTCTAACTCCCCTTGGGAGAAAATAACCAACCTCCCTAAATAAAATTTGTACACAACAAATTTTATTTCTTTTATTTTGAATCCCTAAATATTATCTCTCAATCTGCATAAAACGCAATTGCGGTAAAGGTCCCCTTAGGCGAATACCGGTGCTGAAAGTTCATCGGTGTGCTCAGATTTCAATTCCGAGCACCGGTTCAAAAGATAGAAAAACCCGGTCGTTCATTCACTGACCGTACCCGAGCTAAACTTCCGGAAATTATTCTGAGCACACCGGGCCTCAGAATCAGGTGCCGTCAGAAACTGCGTACTCGTAAAATTCCAAAGAATTTAAGAAAAAAAATTCCATGAAATTTACGGGTCTTTACAATCACGATCAAGTGGATGAGAACTATTCCCAACCTACTATTATAATTGTGTGGTAGGAAGGATTATATTGGAATTGATAAAAAATCCTCAAAGTATTTGTGTACACTCATTAATGTTCAAGTAAATTGGTGTAAAAAATGAACCTGAAAACATACTTGGTCAACCAAAATCGATTCACCCCTATGGGTTTGAAAGTTCCATAACTACTATTCCTTAGTGAACAACCAAAATTTCACAACCTCAAAATTCTCTGAATATTTTCATATGTTCTTATGGATGATAACGAGATATCCCTAAAACCTATACATTTGGATCAAATGAAAAAAATTATCTTTACATACTTTCTTAGATTCAAACTAAAGAGGCCTAATTTTAACTTTACATAATTACAATATCAAAATCCAATATTGAGTCACTTATGTTCCCATGATATTTTTAGGTTTATAGTTTTTAAGAATTAGAAAAAACCTCTTTATGTAACAAAACCCATTTCTTTCTCATCAAATGGTCTTTCTTGCTTCTATACCCAGATTTTATTGTTCCACAAAAAGACTTCGACATCTCCCACAAAATCCTTCTCACATGACACCCTTATAGGCATATCTTACATATTATATGTATTTATAACCTTGGAAAAAGGCAGAATAAGAAATGGTGAGTTCATATTTTTGAAAGGGAAAATATGAGACATATCAATCAGTGATCATATATAAGCAAAAGTTAAGCCTAAGGGTATACTAACATGATCATAAATTAAATGTGTATTAGTCAATCAGTTAATGATCATTAATAATTTTTCATGGAATAAGTATTTTGAAAAAAATGCACAGGTAATAAGTTTCAAGAATAGTCAATAATTAATCACGATCCATGTGAACATATCATAAGAATTATAAATTAGTTTGTGGCTTAAAAATAAGCATAAAAATTAAATACCTTAGTTAAGGATCAATAATAAGACTATCATAGTGGATAGAGTCCCATTGTGGAGTGGGTTTAATCCCCATTACATAATTTATTTAGTCAAGTCTTACTACCAAGAATATCATAGTTGAAATATTCCCTTAGTGAAATGAATTTTCTCCATATTCCAATTCATATTATATAATGAGATATTATTTTTTAAATAATGAAATTAAGGTATATCTAATGTTTTACTTTCCCATAAAATAATTAATACCATACATAAGTGTGAAAGAATATCAAAAAAATACTTATCATTTCATTACTCTATAAAAATAAATAGGTTTCAAAAATATTTCATTACAACTTAATTAACCTATTAAAAATTAACAGATTTCATAGAATCTTCCTCAAAACAACATAATAATATTCCATCCAGAGAAATAAAATGGATGGTATCTTAAAATTATATAACCATTTATTTATAAAAATACTAAAATGATATTTATATTGATTAATAATACCTTTTAAAGGGCATTTGATCAATTTTTTGAAAATTGGGGAAACCCCTTTTATTTTGGTATCTTTAAAAATAAAAAATCCCCAAATATTGAGAAAAGTATTTTCTTTTAAAATATTCATGGGGTCATGTAATGGAAGCTTAAAATCAAAGAAAGACCATGATGGAGGGAAAATCCATTCATTTAGTAAATGTTAAAATAAGGATTCATTTCACACCTTTTTGTTCAGAGTAAAAAATAACATGTTTATTTTTTAAAAAGTTCATTTTTAAATAAATGAAAAGATAGTTAAATATAGTTTAATATGAATTTAAAAAAATTAATGTATCATAGAAAAAATCAATCTTTTAAAACATTTAATGAACATGGACATGGAAGAAAAATATTCCGAACCAAAAGGAGAAACAATGCTGGCTTTTCTTAAAAATACTTTATTGATCTTTTTGAGTACTAAAGAGACGAAAAATGGAAATTATACTTTTAAACAAAAAAATAACTTTTTAATAACAAAATATATGGGGTATAAATATAAAGATCATATAAGTTCCCTTATCAGAAACTTAACATAGACAATCCCCAAAATAAATGTGATTATAAAGTAAACCCTTACCAATTACATAAAATTTAAATCATAACCCTATTGAAATAAATAAAATAAAATAAAAATTTATATAACATAAATTTAAATATACAATGATATAATATATCATAGGGGAACTATATACACTATATAAACACAAATAATTTCATAACACGAAACATGACTCAAAGAAACTATATTGAGATGAAGGACCATTACAATTTTTATAATATACATATCAAAAAATAATGAAAGGGAGAACCTTAGTTTTTTTAATCCCAATAATTTTCATGAAAATAATTGTTAAATATATTAAATTTTAATATGTAAACAAAAAACTAGTGGTTAATATGGAATATGCCTTACAGAAAAAAAATTGAGATGAGAAACTCTTACCATTGTTCCTGAATTTCTTTATACATGATCTTAAAATACAATATAGTAAATTTAAATTTATTAAAAGTTTATAATAGATCCATATTAATATTTATATTACAAAATATTATTTATTTGTAATTTCTAATGACCCCTTTTTTAGTAATTCCTCCTTAAAATCATCATTATGGGTGTTCACTATTCCATTTTGATACATGTTTTTATTTAGAAGTTCTAGTCCATGGACCTTGGTCATGGATTCATCATATAAAGAATATTATTTATTTCATAAGTATTATACTGATTAAATTTATACACTTTTATAAAATATCATATAGGATGGTGATGAAAAATTAATTACATCACTTTATAGTGACAATAATACATACGTACACAGGAGTGGTGTTTTCATTTTCTAGATAGTGGAAAGAAATAATGGTAAATAAAAATATAAATTTTTAGGGTAATAATAATACCATAAATACCATATATATTCATTAAATTTATCCTTATTACCATCCATTTTAATTATAAATGAAAAATGAACCACTTCACTTTGTGGAGGTGGTAGTCCACACATACGGACTTCTAATATTATCACTTTCCAATGGATGAGAGGTTGATAAAATTTATTATATTTTATCTTTATTGATTCATAAATATATGAAAATAAAAAAATTCAATTAAATACATCTATATAATCATGAATGATATATGGTGATGAAAAATAAAATACATCAGTTAAGGAGAAGTTAGTCTATACGTACAAACAATGGTGTTTTCATATTACATTGGGATGGATAATAAAATGATAATAGATATTCTATTAAAATAATAAAATTTCTAAAATAAAATTCTTCTGATGTAACTATGTCACTATGGTTAAATAATATTTTTAGTTGGTAGAAAAATAAATAAACTAGAAGGATTTAGTGAATATGATTACCTCTTCTTTCAGAAACCTCATCCAAAACTCTTCTGAAATACCATTAGGATGGTATTTTGACGAAAAAACTTCTACAACGTGTATAGGGAAGTTTATAAGGTAATTTTTAGGGTTTTTTTACGTAAGTGTCTAAAAAAGTGTGAATAAGAGAGGATTAGAGTTTTATTTTTATAAGTTAGGGGAGTGACACACTTGTAATTATTCTAAAATTTGGAATTATATAATGTCACTTTTTTGGACAAGTGGATCCAAATTTTATAAATTTTGAGATTAGATAATATAGGGTCTAAATGAATTCAATAAATATAATTTAGAAAGATATTTTGGTTTTTTTTACTATTATATCTTTAGTTTAACACCTCATTTACCCTTTTAACCCATTCTATGGTAACAAATACTTAGTCTTTAATGGACAATAATGTCAATATAAAAGAGAAAGTGGTCCATAACTATAACATGGTTTATATTTTTGATCATTTCCAATTAATTTAAAATATTAGTTGATTATTTTTTTTAAAATATTTAATTAAAAAAATTTATCATAAAATATCCTCAATGCCATTTTCAAGACTATGCACATAAAATGAATTAAAAAAACATCATTATTTCCTTGGAGTAAAATTTTGGATGTTTAAAAAATTAACTAAATTTCATTATGTTCCAAAAAATAAATGAAATTCTTTAGGTTATTTACATAACATACCTTTTAATATTTTAAAATTATGTACTTTTATTTTTCACCTTCTTGAACAATAATTTCTTTTGTTGTGAGTAAGCATTTTGGGTAATTATACCATTTCTGAAAATTAAAAAATTAAATTAATTTAAATAAATTATTCATTTGAAAAATAATTTGTAACTTTTAATAACCTGTTCTTATTATTATAAAAACATATTATAGATATTAAAATATAAAGTTTCACATTTTCTACTTATTCTTTAGTTTAAATAAAATAAAATCCATTATCAAAGGAAAATGGAATGAAATTAACATATTTTGGAATATAGGATGTTTTTGGTAGAATTAAATTAATTTAATGAAATAAACAAAAGTGTTTAAGATATTTTGTGACCTCATTTAATATTTTTAACCCTAATTAACCCATTTTTCTATTTTCTATGGGGAGAAACTTTTACCATGACTAGTATTATTTATGAATAATAATGAAATAAAACTCATTACCAAATCAGAACATAATGACACAAAAAATGGAATAAATTTTGAGGACATAATTTATAAAAATATTATAAATTAATTTTAATATAAGTTCACAAAAAACGATGAAAATCCATTTTTTCCAAAATACCAATTTTAAACATAAAAAATAAAAGAAAATATTTTATACAGAAATCATTTATAATATTGATTTAAATTGATTAATTAAATTAAATTAACTAAAATTAGAATTAATTTATTTAAAACAAAACTAAAATTTAATGAAATATTTTGAAAAATTGATTAAAATGTTGCGTGTTGAAAATACTTTTTATTTGAATAAAACCATTACTTAGAGTTCCAAAATTTCTAACAAATAATTATAATTTCAAAATTATATTTTAAAATGAATTATATTAATTTTTAATTATTTTTTTTATCTATAAAAATGGTTTAAAAAACTTCAAAGTCATTGTTATATCATGATAATTTCATAAAAGTCTCATTATTTGTAAAATCATTATTTTTCACCATTCACCTAAAAATAGACTATTTCTGAAAAATCCAAAAAATCCACTCTAATATATTTTTCATATCCTGAATCCAAATATTAAACTCTTTTAATTTCATCAAATTCAAATTCTAAAATTCTTATATTTTTATTTTAAGAGAAAAATAACAAAATAAAGAAGCCCTACTTTTATAGAAAAATGACCCTTTTATACATTAATTATTCACAACCATGTATGATTTAATTATTATCATTCAAAACTGAGTACTTTTCTCCTATGAAATAAACAATAAATTAATATAATTAAAACTTTTCAACATGTATTTCATAATGAGTTTACTCATATTCACACTCGTCCAACCAAAGACCTGGTTATAATAGTCATTTTTAAGTAATAATATTTTAATTTATATCATAGTTCTTTTAGGCTCAGTGTTATATCTGGTACATACTATCAAACATATTAATATTTAAAACATAATAAATTATAAAATTTTGGGGTGTTATATTCTACCCTTTAAAGTAATTATATCCACATAATTTTATGTCATGTAAAATAAAAAGGGTTTAAAACATTTATAGAACCGATTATAAGGAGTAGAAGACAAATATATATAAGTGAAAATACATTTTAACCCTCAATGATTAAATTTCTTTTGGAAATGGCTTTTAATGTCCATGTTTAGATAATGAAACTTATTATTTCATTAAATATTTCATAAACCATTCATTTAACTTTTATGAGGCTCATAATTGTGAATGCATTTCATAAGGTATGCCTCCATAGTTTAGAAATAGTTTCTACATTAAACATGATAAATTTATCTTTACATTTCTTTAGTTTAATGAATTATTTTACCATAAATATTGTGAATGTGATGTAATATACTTACATTATTTCCTTCCACAAATTCATCCTTTGGTTGTGTTTTGAACAACTTTCCACCTATGATTTATGTTATAAGATAAATAACCATAATGACTATTTTATGACTAAAGCACTTAAAATTATATTTTAATGGATAACTAGATTCCTAAAAGGGTAGAAAATTATTCCTCCTCTTTATACCCTTTAAAAAATACAAAATTGGTAATCCCAAGTTAAGATAATACAAAATATGATGAATACTAAATTAATCTCAAAAGACTCAAAAAATAACACCCAAAGTTCATCTTAAATCATTATATAAATAAATAACCATAAAAATATTCCAAAATATGTTCAAAAAAATTCAAAACTAAAAAATTCAAAATATTTGATCACATAGTTTTCGAGCATCAACTTAACATTTATCCACAAAACCAATAATAAATCATAATATCACATATCAAAAATGTATATTCAATTTTTAAATATTCTCCAAAATATAATTATCATTTCCTAAAATTACCTAAATCACCATAAAACCATAACAAAAATATATATACATCCATAAGTAAACTCAATATTTATTCCTTAAATAAAATTCCCTCTAAGAAAACAACATTATTTTTACCTTAATCATACAATTTTCCCAATATAGTGGACTTACTCATTAATAAATTCAATCATATAGTCACCATATCCTTATTAAATATCAAGGTTATATAAACATATATTCCCAAAATATTATAACCCCTTTATTCCAATTAACCATAATTACCTCATCATAAAATAATGTATTAAACTTAAATGTTATGTGTTCATTTGAACTTATGTTTGTGTCAAAATATTACTCAATAATTTCACACTAAATCACATGTTAAATCAGAGGGGTACATATTCCACATTCATCTATTACATCTTGGAATATATCATTAATCACATTAATATCCCATTTAAAACCATGAATGGGTCCTTATTACATAAACTATTGATCATACTTAAACATATCAACCCATAAGGGTATCATTAATAATTAAATTATCCTATATTATAACTTATTATCCTCTAATTTTATTTAAACCCTTATTAAATACCAATACATACAACCTAAGATCAGTACACTCAGAGCCAGTGCTGAAAGATTAATCTTTAAATATTGGATTAGATATCAATTGAAGTGACCAAATTTTAACTATCCATAATTAAAACCCATTTATGTAACAAAAACAAAATCTTTCCCATCAAATGGACTTTCCTTCAATTATACCTACAATTTCTCATTCCATAATAAGTCTTAAAAATTTCCAAAAAATTATCCACACATTGTACCCTTCCAAACATATATAACATAATATAATTATTCAAAATATAAGGAAATGGAAAAATAATAAAAGGAAATCTTAGATTATCATTATGGGTAGATGTGAGAGATATCAACTAATGATCTCATATAAGAATAATACTAGAATATGTGTGTAATAACATGATCACAAATTTTGATAGTCATACCCTATTAGTCTAGGTCCCTTAATCATGAGTAATATAATAATGTAATTAAGTATTAATGATAATTGTTGAATGGTCAAGTGGAGGGATTAACCTTTTTAAATATTTTAACAAATCATAACATTTACTTTAATGATGTGGATATATAAAGATAAATAAAAAGAGTGATTTTTATAGTATTTTGTATCTAAATGATCATAATATACTCTTCACCCAATCTCAAATGTATAGAGATATATAACCCATTATAAAACACTCTGAATTTTGAATGACATCACAACCCTTTACAACTACATTTTTAAACCCTAGAGGCACAAAAAAAATATTTTCCATATTTCACACCAAGATTCACAACCAAAATATCATATATTTTTCAACCTAGAGGAATAACCTGAAATGTCCTTACTTTTTTTACCTAGGGGAACAACCAAAAAGACACTGCCATTTTCTATATGGTGGACCAACAAAAACATATTTTCCTTTTTTGACCTAAGGCCTAACCCAAAAGTTTCCTTTTCTGGGTAGTATAACCTAAAACAATTATGTACATAAAATAATTGAAATAAGTTGAAATTATAATAAATTAGATGGATAAGAAAGGATCTGAATAAAATTACATCACGTTTTCTCTATCATCAACATATTGAATGATTGAATAATAAAAGAGAGAAATACTTCATCACCAAGGTGTTTCACATAGTATAGTTCAAGAAAATCCTATACATTTTTATCTTGATCTATTTTTATAAAAAACGTATATAAAGATTTGGTTCATGTATTTACATTTTAAAACTTATTTTCCAATGCATCCAAACTTTTCTCTTTCTTTGATAATGATCAACTTTATAGTTGTTTGATGTTTCTATATCTCCATTTAACATTTATAAAATATATTTTCAGGTGGGATATCTAAAATAATCTTTAAAAATGAAAATAATATACAATATAGTATGTTGTAAAATTTAATTAAACACTTAATTTCCATCAATATAAAATAACATGGGAAAAATTCTATAGAACATGTGAAAAAAAACACTTCATATTTAATATAATTAAAATTTTAATGGTTAAAAATCTGAGAAAGTAGCTCATGTATGATCATATTTAATATATTTTTAATATAGGATAAATTATCTATAAATAAACTTATATATAATTATAATAATTAATGAGTAATTAAGGTTTAATTAAACAAAGGAAAAAATGTGAAATAAAATTCATTAATTCAAAATATAAAAGCGCATTAAAAACTACTAATTTTTTAAAATAAAAATATCAGAAACTAAATAAGTGACTACAAAATTCAATGAATATAATTCATGGAAGCACTGGAATTCTCCATATACAATCCCTATTTCTCCTCATAGAATCTTCATTATGGAATAACCATTTCTTATCACAGAAGCTCAAACTCTTCCCAAGAAAACAAAATTTCTTCTTATGAAGGATCCATATAATTCATAGAGGAATAATATATCTATTATAAGTTACATTTTACTCAGGGAAGAATCATTACTTATTTTGAATGATTAAGAAATTTCATAAAAGATCACTAAATAATGAATATTAAAACTCACCAAAGAAAATAAATCTATCACTAAAGCATACTCATAAGAGAACATGATATCTTATATAAGAAAATAAAAAACTCACAGAAGAAGAAAAGATATCACAGAAGAATACTCAAATAAGATTAATATAACTCATGGAAGAACATGATATCTCATGAAAGATCCAATATATCCCAAATAATATTATTATAACATGTGTTAGAATACTCACAGAAGCTAGAATACACAATAAATATCCATTACACTTTGGGTAGATTATGGTTAAAAAATTTTCCATCATAGAAGGTTCAATAATTTTCAAGAAAGATAAATAATTTTCTAAAATTTTACTTAGTATGGTTTATTTCATATCATAGAAGCTCAAAAATTTTCTAATTTTTTAGATAAACTAAAATGTACTAATAACAGACTCACTTTAACTAATTTTAGACTGAATAAATGATTTAACTATTATTTTTGAGAAATTTTAATTATGAAATAAAAAACATTGTAATTATAAAATTCATAAATAGGAAGAATGGATCATGATGCCACTTCAATATTTCCCACTTTTTTAATTACATAATAATTATAAGTTACAACATTTATTCTCATTTTTTAAATTGATTAAAATGATTAATGAAATGTATCATTATTTATTGTACCAATTGTTTAAGATATATTAATAGGGAATAAAATAACATTTATATTGTTAACATAGAACATGTAAATATCCTGTTAAATGATTACTGATAAAAAAACCCTAAACGTTAACATCAAACATGAAATAGGGCATCTACTAAATTTATTTATCTTCATATAGTGTGTGAAAAATTAAGAAGATACTTGTATATAATATTATAAATTATTTTATAAAATTATTTTATAATATTGAAGAATCCATGAAAAACTTTCATGATTTTAATAGAATTATTTTCAATTAATTAAATTTTATCTAACTATTATATCATAAGATTTTAAGAAATATTAATGTTTATCATGTATACCAACAAAATTAATAATATCTTAAAAAATAATTATATCCCCCCTAAATATATTCTTAATATTTCCATTTCAATTATACGAAGATAAAATTTTATTTTATCAAACCTAGATAAATCCAAGTTTTTAACAAAAATGTTAGCGTATTGATGTTTAATATAAATAATTACTAAAATAATATTTCATTTTTAAATACAATCTCTAAGAAAATGATATCTAAAATCAATGTATTTATCATTAGAGTATTTAATAGGATATTTAGAGATAAAAATTTTAGAAGTATTATCACTGTAAATTATTACCTTCTTTAAAGTTAAAATAAGTATTTGTAATTTTTTCATTAACCTATAGAGACTTTTACCAATAAGAAGAAAAAACATCAAACACACTCTCAAAATTTGATAAAGCAAATAACTTTTTTTCTTAAAGCAACATGATAATAATTAATTATCATGACGTTGAAAAATACCTATTGTTTTTTATATCTATTTTTCAACCACCCAAATCAGAATTTAAAAAACTTGTTAATTTAAAATATGTATGTGATGGATTAAATAATATGAGATTACCATATCCTTTACCATAATTAATTACTCTATTAAACTCATTTAAATGAAATTACCCATGAGTATATTATAATATTGGACATATACAAAAAAACAAATAAGTTGTTTTATATGATTTCAAAAAAAGTAAAATTTTAATAATTTATCTAAACATATTAATATCAACACGTTTTCCAACTTTTTTATAATAAAGATTACAATAAGTAATCATTATAATATTTGAGATTTTATAACAATAAAGGGAAAACCATATAACCAATTCTTTATCATTTTTTTATTTAGTAATAAAGATACCATATTTCCTTTTTTACTATTTATAACAGAAAAAGTAACGTAAGTTCACCCATAAGAATCATGCCAAACTTTGTAGAAATTATATTTGAGTATATATTACCATGAAAATAACTCATGGATCCAGATATTTTATAATAATTTTTTTTAATAAATTAAACTATATTTAAATATATTTAAATAAATAATGTTAGATCAACACTTCCTTTTTCAAAATCATTATTCAGAAAAATGGAAACCTCTAGTACTAAGGTCTAGGAACTTGTTTCAAACTATAAAGATATTTTTAAAGTTTCAAAACATGGTTAGGTTTAGATTCATTCTCAAAACCATGGGGATATTTTTTAAAAACATTTTTAGAAATATATCCATTCAAAAATGAAATTTTTAAATCCATTTGAAAGAGTTTAATTCTTTAATGAGTAAAATAATCAAAAAGAATTCTTATATATTGTAATCGAGTAACAAGGGAAAATGATTCCAAAAAATGAATTCCATATTTCTAATTTCAACCTGCAGCCGCTTTCCTAGCCATGTTTCTAATTGTTTTTATGGTTCCATCAAACTTATTTCTAAATATTATTTTGGTTCCAATAATATTTTAATCCTTATTTGATTATACTAAGGTCCATAATTTATTCCTATCAAATAGATTGAATTCTTCATGCATTTACACAATCTATTTTTAACTATATAAGTCATAATTAATATATGGTGGAACAAAATCAGAGATAATAGTCTAATTAGTACAATTATTTCTTAAGTATATTCGAGTTTTAACACCAATTGTAATATCCCCAATTACTTTATCTACTAGATTATATTTATAGATTTTTCATGTTTTTTCATGGGAGAGAATCTCCACCTCAATAAATATATACAATTCTATATTTTCAAGATTGCCAAATATAATGTCTCTAAACTCTTCTTCAAACTATACCAAATCATATTTTATATTCTATAAATTGTTTTCATCAAATTTACATGGAAATATTATTTAATAACTAATTTTATTTTTTAAACTCTTATTTACTTACTCGTATTATAATAACCTTAAAAAATTTCAAGATTTTATTTTTAATATTTTTTCAGAGGATATCTATTGTTATTATTATAGAATTTACATCCATTCGCTATAAAATAACAAATTATAGGCATTCTTTCCTTCCTTATTTCATAAAGTTTTTTCATTAAGAATTTTAATAGAAAATTATATTAGGAACATGATACAATGATTTAACATCTTCTGCATAGAAATATCTTGGAAAATAGTCCTCATTAAACATTAACCTAGTGATTTATTATAAATTTCTATTTTTACTTCCAACTACACCATTTTATTATGTATTCTTTGGGGATGAAAAATTATTATTATATCCATTATCTTAATATAATTTATCAAATTACATAATTGAGATCTCATCACCTCTATCACTTTTAATTGAAAAAATTAGATACCAATTTTCAATTTTAATGAATTTAAAATATAAAAAACATTTACATTATGTATCACATTTTCATATTAGAAAATAATTCCATGTAAATCAATTATAGCCATCATAAATAGAAAACACATAACTTCTTAAAAAAAGACTAGTAGTTTTTATTGGGCCAACTAAATCCAAATGTAAAATCTAAAATAATATATATATGTTTGGTAAAAAATTATAATACTCTAGATGAATTTTATTTTAGTTAATTTTATTTAAACTTTTTATTTTATCATAACCTCATCTTCCTTGAGAAAAACTGGATAGATCTTCCGTCAAACTTTTAATTGAAATTATATATTTGATATTTGTTTCTAAAATAAAATAAAATAAAATAATTTTAGTTTTTAATATTTATACTAATAATATTTATTTCTAATATTTTTGTGTTGAACACTTTTCATATCAAAACATAATTTATCATTTGATCTCAAAGAATAATTTCTCAATTTTTCAATTTCAACATGAATATCCTTATGTTTAATCTTATGATTTTTTAATAATTTGATAATCATGTTAAATTTATTATTCACTATATCAATCACTTAATAAAACTCATATATAGTGGAATCATAATTATATGTAGAAGATAAAGAGAAAACAGATTCCATAACTTGTTTTTATGAATCCCTTATACCTATATCTGCTGACTGTTTTCTTGTACAAGATTCATCACTTGAATATAAATATAAATTTAAAATAAAACTATATTCGATTAATTTACTTTAGTTTTCATACAATTCTCTCTTATTCTTATCAATATTAAGTCTTGGGAAGTTGGTTATGATATGACTGCTATCTCTACATTCATAATAAATAAATTCATCATCATTATTAAATTTATTATTCTATTTACTTAGATGGTTATTATTTTTTCTTTTCCATGAGTAGGATTCCATTTTTATCCCTTGTGAAACCTATATAACTTGGTTTGTTTTACTATTTTCCAATTCAAAATCAGATGAGTAAGGGGTAACTTGAATTTTTATTTAAAACCAATAAATTTATTTTTAGAATTATTCAATTGAGTAATAATTTTCATTTCTAATTAATATTGATGAAAATATAAAATAACCAAATATAAATTATATTATTTTAAATTCATACTTTTATTAATTACTTCCTTTTAGAATGGGAATTTCTTTTTATGTATCTTAATAATATTTCTTCCAAAATAGAATTATCTAATATTACTTCCAAATCACTCATTCAATTTATAATACATGTAAATATATGAAACATTTGATAACATATATATTATTCTCCAATACTAAATTCCTAATACTCATCCCTTAAATAGTACTAAACTAAAAATAACTTAAATAATACATGAATTTCCATATTTAAATAATAAACCATTCAAACTATTTTATAACCTGAGGGATGAAAGTTTTAGTGTCTTGGAGATTAGTTACATAAACACATTATTTTATAAAACATGAAAATAGTACCCTATAATTGTGATACTCAAAACAAATTCTATAAATCTCAAATTATATACTCATCTTTCTATCCTAGGGTCTAAAATCTTAAGAGTGGGCGGAGATTATATTGTGAGAATGGTAAAACATATCATAGTGTATTAGGTCATAAAAATGAAATATAATATGTGTAGGAGGATATATATATTATCAAAAGACTATAAAACCATATATTCTAATCATAAAACATGTTAAAGAAACAAAATATCATAAAAATATCATTACATAATACATAAAGTTATTACATGGCTCAAAATACCTCTTAATAATCATAAAACATGTGAGTATGTCACAAACGTTTGAAATACATTAAAAATTAACGTTTAATCATAAAAAGATTGTATTTGATATAAATAATGTGTATTTTGATAATTCTGCATAACATTATAAAAAATGGAATTGTGGTACAACCATAATAAATGGAAAACATTTTTGAGAAACTCATGCCCATTCCGATGTGAGAAAACTCATTATGTCCATGCTTTTAAATGTGAGAAAACAAACTATTCCAATGCCTATTTGAAAAAACCTTTTATTACTATGATTTATTATTTAATGATTTATAAACATTAACGAATAAATTGGATGGTGATATAAGACCCCACTTTTCATCATCAATATGTTTTGTATTACTTAAAATCAATTATCATCATATCTTAAAGAACCTGTGAAAAAATTAATGTGATTATTAAAATTTAAAACAATCATGTAACATGAACTTAAGAAATAATTGGGTATCATATTTTAAAGTGAATAATATCATAATAATATATATAGTGTGATAAAAACATCACTTCAGAAAGGATAAACCGTGTATGGAAAATATAATTGAAAATGAAAAAGTTTTCACAAAACATTTTAAACATTTTTATGAAAGATAAATGGAAAAGTAAATTTTTTTAAAGAAAGAGCATAATTCTTAAAACCATATGAAAAATATTTCCCAATAAATTATATCTAAAAATAAATAAAAAATCTTAAAAATCTTGAGTGGAAATAAATGAAAAAATATACCTTTATTATGATTTTTGGTTGTTTAAAAAATACAGCAGATAAAAATTAAGAGAATTTAATTTAATAAAAAGAGGAAAGGAAAATTTAAATAATATTAATAAAAATAAATTATTGGATTTTTTTAAAAAACCAATTTTATTAGAAAAACATGGACATGAAAGGTTATATTCATTGGTTAGAATAGGATTTATTCTTACAAATGTGACACTCTTATTTTGGAAATAAATTTATAAAAGAGTTGGTAATCTGAGATTTGAAGTAATTTAACCATATAATAAGAGTATATACTATATAATGTAGGGGAATGTTAATTTTAAAGAAAACTAATGGTGAAAATTATGAATGACTATGCCATAATGAATCATAAATTGAATCGATCAAACCCTTACCTTGAATTCTCATTTAGTTGATCGCACTCTAAACTCTAGTATAACAAAAATAACTATCTTAATCACCTATTGAATAAAATTATTCATATACATAAAATTTTATAAACCTAATTTATAATTATTTTCTACTTTTACATTAATAATCTATTATCTATTTTAAATATTAGGTGTTGCTAATATTTATTATTTTGAACTAGTTTCATAATTATCTACGTAGTTCTTTCATATTTTCCCAAATTTCCTCATTAAAAGATTGTAAATATTAATAGAATTTATTTTTAGGATATTTTATAATTTTATAGTTTCATTCTTATGGAATGTTAGTTATATATCCTATAGATGAAATTTTCAATTAACATGTTTTAGTGTTTAAAAAAAATAAATGGTGGTATCTTCATTAATGAGTTAAATGTTAATATTACCAATACAATACCAAAAAATAATTAATTACTTATTAATCTAGAATATTATTTTCTTAAATCAATTAATTATATAAATTTAAAGATTTGTTCATGTAGGCTGTAAAACCGATCGAACACGAACAAGGTTAAATCTTATGGAGAGTATAGATACCAAAGAGATTCATTTGTCACAATTTCATTATAAAAAAATTATGATGAAATTATTTATTTTTTATTATTTTTATTAATAATAATTTAACAAGTTATAATAAGAAGGTAAATGAAAAATAAGTATTCACTTATAAATAAACAAATTTTCCTATTTGTTTTTTCATTTCAATAAACTACTTTTGCGATGATAATTTAATGATAATGTTACTTATATAATTCATATTTTATATTTAAATAATATTAAAAATTAAAAAAAATAAGATACCTATTCAATAAAATCATTTCTATAACCATCCCTCAAAAAGTTTTGATGAAATATAAAACGTGTTGTTCATGAAGATGGATGTTCACACACATACATGAGAAACACTTTCATTTTTTGATGGAATGAGATGGGAATAAATAATTGTACTACCATGAATATGGTGTGACTATGTTGGATGGAGAATGTTTTCAAAGACTTAAAGAATTTTTTGTTGAAATTGTGTTGTCTTTTTTTTTTGTAAAGGAATGGTTTAAGAAGAAATAAGTCACCCCACTTTGTAAAATATACTGATTAGACTCACAATTGTAATCAGGGAACCATATTAAAAATTCTCAAGAACGTACATCAGATTAAGGAGATGTTTTCTAAAAGAAAAGGTTAACCAAATCACCTTGTGGCCAAAATGAATGGATAATCATAATGAGAAGCTGCTTCAATGTCTTCCCAACTCTGATGAAAATCTGACAACACTTTTCTGATTTCTAATTCTCACAAATCATTAGTTGTCTTAAAAATGTTATGTTATAATTATGAAGTAATGGGGGAGTAATAATAATCATAACGAGGCTCATATTTTGGAGAGAAAGATGTTTCTGAAATAAAGGGAATTTATAATAATTCTCAATATAAGTTATATAATAAAGAATTAATTCTTAAAAGTAATCAAATACTTGAGGAAGTAACGAGACAAGCTAAAGCTTGTAGAAGAAGAAAGTTTGTGAAGTTTTGTTGGAAAGGTGACAACATGAAGATTCTAGTTATTATTTAAAGCAATAATCCAAAATATTTAAATCATTAGAGAAATAATTTATGTTTTGGAATTTAATTTCTATCGTAATTAGAAAGAAAAGATGTTTCTAAAGTCGAAGATGTTGGAATAGGTTCATCTAGTGTGGTGTGCCACTAATCATCTGTGGTAGAAAGGTTTTTCAAAGGAAATTGTTTTCATGGAGTGTTTTTGGGGATAATGAAAAGGGAAAATAAAGTCGAAGTTTTTTAATATTGATGTAAGTAATAAAGATAGATAATGATCGATTAAGAATGTAGTAAATCATTTTCATCACGATGAATTGTTTGTTGAATTACTTTGGATCTCTGATATGTTTTTCAAATTTGATCATAAGAGAAAGAAAATCCTTTGAGTTGTTTTTGTATCAATTCCGTTAGGACTATCAGACTAGAACTAACACTAATTGGTAGAGTGAATAAGATATTAGATGAATCCTGATGTCGATAACATCATTAGGTGTAGGTTCATTGGATTGAGGAAAAAAATAAAAAAATAATTTCTTGATCCTCGTAAAAACGTTTTCAAGGTGAATCGTTAAAGTGATTAAAGAAGGTTGAATAGTGGTTTTCAATGTGTATACATATCAGTAGATATAGAGCATCATAATGAGAATACATGTGTTTTCCATTTTCTTATCTTTTATTACAGAGAAATTTCATAATGAAATTACTATCTTTATTATAATGAAGAAAATCAGAATGGGTAGAATTGTCTTTCAATTTACATGAAGAATTGTAATAGGAAAATCATAATTGTGATCGAAATCAAAATTAGACTAAATAATTTTAAGAAGTCTGAAGCGTGTTGAAATTGTGAGATGATTTGAAAAGATTTGAGAAGAGTTCAAAAGCATTGAAGAAGTCAAAAATGTTTCCAAAATTCAAATGAAATTTAAGATTTGTGGAATTCATTTTAGAATTAAATATTTTAAGAATTCCACCCAAATTTTTTTTTCTCACCAATATATAGAGGAAGTACATTATACTTTCATACCAAAAGTACTATTCATGGAAGAAGAGAGGGAAAAAAGAAATGTTTAGGGAGAATAAGTCTCCAGACTATGATTTCCTGAGTAAGTTTGTTGGATAGAAGAAGGAAAGGATAAGAGATTACTTCATATTCAGATTTTCCATATCAGAATGAGTAATAATAATGGGTTTTCAAAACTGATATATAAGTGGTTTGGATTTGTTTCATCCATATTCACATATAGTTATATAATCTGACTAAGCAATTATAATGGGGAATTGGACTGGTTATCCTACTGAGTATCATTATGAAGTCCAAAAGAACTTATTTCCTACTGCTATTTAAAGAAGTGAAGAACTATTTTGAAGATATTATTTGTAAATGTTGATCAAGTATCACAGTAATATTTCTGTTACACAAACTCTATTTCATCATTCTATGGTACTTTAATCACATGCACAGTTGTATTGAACATAGTGATACATGAGTGTAAGGGAATATCATTCTCATTGTATTTCACACAAAAGAATTGTTTTATAGTGGATTGTGTGGTATCCAATTGTTTTTATAATATTCCATGGATATATTTAGTCTTTTTTAGTAGTAAACCTTGTAAATATTTGTGTTCATGTGGATGTGTGTTTGTTTGGTGTTCAGTAAGGTAACAACTCTTTAATAAGAGAAGTAAGGAAACATAAAAGAAAAATATATCACGGATTTGACCAATCCCAATCTCAGTGATACTTGGATCATAGTTTCTAAATCTCAATTGGTGTTAATGATAATGTTCGCCTAGTTTGATATTTTATAAATTTTTGAAGAGATGTTGATGGAGAATAAAAATTGTGTCAAAAATAAAGGGATTAGGGTCTTCGATCGTAATAACTATCATTTATGGAAACATATAATGTTTCATTATCTTATATGTCTTGGTTATGATGTTCTTGAAACTGAAACTGATGGATTTCCTCCAATTTTTGATAAAGTTACTCTTATATATATTGATAAGAAGAATATTGAGTATGAAGGAAGATCTAAGAACACATTACTCTAATCACTTTTTGAAAGTGATTTTTTAAGAGTAATGGGTGTTCCCACTTCCCAGTGTATATGGGATAAATTGAAAATATATATGAAATAAATTAAAACGTCAAGAAGGAAAATTTGAAAATTTGGAGGTTAAACTATGAAGATCTAAATATGGATGAGTGTGAATCTTTTGGGGATTTTTTTACTGGGGTAAATGAAATTTTAAGCACTATCATATGTCTTTGGGAAAAGTTGTAAGATTATAAATTAGTTGAAAAGATCTTAATAATTCTTCCCAAAAATGTTTAGGCTAAAGTATCCTCACTATAAAATAGATATCATGAAACTCTATCTATGGATGATCATAATAGTATTATAATTACCTATTAAATGAAAAGGGAGAAAGTTATGAATGAAAAAGGTGGATTGAAAAATTTCTCTCAAATATACCAAGAAAGAATAGCTTAAAAATATTCTTGAGGAAGATGATGTTACTGGATCTAATTCTTAAAATAATGCATGTAAAAATTTTGATCAAATTTTATCCCTATTTTTTAAAATATAAAAATTGGTAAAGGAAATTATAATTATAAACTTCTCTTGAATTTTTTTTAATATGGATCCACTGGGAACTTTTTAGATAATTTTCCTTAGAGAAGGAAATTATAGGATATTGATGAAGAATAAAGAAGGCCATGAAGGCCATGAAGGCCATGGAAGAAACATGGAAATAAGGTTAAACATTTTTCTAGAATGAAAGATAAAATTTTCTCCAAATATAAAAGGAGAAACTTCTTATCAAATTTGATGAAGAATATTATAGTAAATCTGATTTTGAAAAATTTACTAAGAATATATGTGAGGATACCTTAATTGCCACAACTAACAATGAAGAGTTCAGAAGTAGGAAAACTAAAGAATATAAAACTCAATTAGATATTCATCTTAATGAAGAAATGAAATAATGTATAAGGAAGATTGGGAGGCTTGAAAAAAAATTAAGAAGTTTAAAAGTGATAAATATTCAACCAATTTTCAAGAATATGTTTCTAATGATAAATTTAATCTACTAGAAGAGTTTGATGAATTTATGAAATATCGTGAAAAATAAAATAATTGTGATGAGAATCTAGATATAAAAATTATTGAAAAGAAAGAAGAGTTGGGACTTTTCCTATAAAAAATTTCTAAATATTAACAAAGAGATATAAGTTTAAAAAAATATACTTATGAATTTGATGAAAACCCTAGAAGGGGTAAACATGATACAAATCAAAAATTGCCTTCCAAGATTGAGAAGAAATATGCAGGTGTTTCTAAGAAGATGAGATATAGGAAACATATATATATAGATGAGACCAATAGAGTTATGAATTATGAAGTTTATATAAAATCTTATTTCGAAATATTTTCTATTACTTTTTGTTATAATAAGGATAAAAATAAATCCAAGATGAAAATTAATATTTTGGTTGATAACAGAATTGTTGGTGGTCAAAATAATTTTGATAATAAAGATAAGAAGACTACAAAACAACTTGCTCACAACTCCAGTCAGTATAAAATTTTTAGAGGAAAATATTTTATTTATGGATACTTTTGGTACTATGGTGGATTTTTACATATAAAAATATGTGTTGGGTTAATTTCCAACATTAATACTATTCTAAAACAATAGAAGGAATAGTTTGAGGGGGAGTTAACCTCATCAATGTAAGAAGTCTGAGGATGATGTTGGGAAGAAACCTGAGAAGGATAGTGTAAAAGTTAAAAATAAGTAAAACCATTGTAATATAATTATAAAATATGTGAACAAACAAGACATTTTTTAAAAGGATGTCTTGTTTTGTTACCGTTATGACAAATGTTTTTTGATAATTCTCAGAAGTGGAATGTGAATAAAGATAAAGGGAAACAAAAAGATCTTATTAATGAAATTGCTTTTAAAGATACAAAAGGGGAACATCCTTGGATATTGGATAATGAGTTTTCTTCTTATAATATAGGAGACTTAAAATTTTTAAATAAGGTGAAATATTTCAAATAAGAAATGGTAAAATTAAACAATAATGATTCTCTCATAATAAAATGTGTTGGATAAACCATTATTTGGAAGGAAATGTTGAAATCATGGAACGGTTGGTATGTTTATTGGCTGAAACACAAATTTCTAAGTGTTTCATAAATTTTTTAGGAAGTAAACTAACTTTGTTTTCAGAATAGTTGGGTTTGTTGTGTTATGTGAGGAAGATTGAGAAATATTCAAAAGAGGCCAACATATAAAATGAAACTTGTTTCAAGATAGTAAGGCTCAAAACACTTTTTAATTATGAATAGTAAAATCAAATTAATTTTGGAAGAAAATGATGTGACACATGTCACAAAGGAACATAATAAAGTTATCAAAGTGTGTCAGTGTTTGGGGAATTTTGGATATGTCCAGAAGAAGAGACTAGTGCGACACTATTTTACATAATGAAAAAATTAGAAGCTCAGTGCAGAAGAAAGTTTATATTTGTTCAAAATGACCCCTATAACTTATTCGTTCTGATATATATGGTCTAATGAACAATCTATCAACTAATTTAGATAATTACTTCATCAATTTCATTAATGAATTTACTCATATTACTTGTTTTATGTATATGAAACATATGTAATATTCTCTAAAAATGTTAAAACATTTTAGGAGGAAAGCTAAGAAAGAATGTCACTATTCAGTTAAGAAGTTAAGAATATGCAATGGTTGTGAATAAAAAAATAAAAATTTAAAAGTTATATTGAGAAACATGGAATTCATCATGAGTTTAGTACACCATAAACTCCTCAACTAAATGGTTTTACTAAATCAAAGAATGGAATTCTGGTTGAAATTGGAAGAACTATGTTACTTGAACAAGATATTTCTCATTAATTTTGGAGGGAATCCAAGAGAAATTTTGTTTATATTCAAAACCAATGCCTCTATATACCCAGTTAATATATGAATCAATATGAAATGTTTTGTGAAAAAAACTCTGTTTAAAACACTTAAGAATATTTGGTGGTCCATTCACTATAAAGAATAAAAGTGTAACATTTGGACAGTTTTGGTAGAGAGGTAAAGATATAATTTTTCTTAGCTATGCTCTGGATGGAATTGGATATAGATGATTCAAAAAAGAGTCAGGAATATTGGAATACTCTGTTGATGTGAAAGTTATTTAAAAATATTAAGAAGATAAATATACACATGCAGTTAAGGATGTTAAAGAGGAAGAAAGAACTTCTGATAAGGATTCTGATAAAGATGAAAATATTTTTTCCTTTACAAGAAGAAGAGTTGAACTTAGCTATTTCTAGTGATGAGGAAGAATATTGAAAATATCATCATAGGTTGAGGAAGAAAGTGAATGTTCAAAATATTATTGGTGATCAACATGAAAGGTTTAAAATAGGAAGAACAATTTCACAATACTTCACTACATTTAAAATTTGATCTAAAATATGTGAATGATGATTCTGAGCATCCAGAATGGGTTCAGGATATAAATAAAGAGATTGATTATATTGAAATGAATGATACTTAAGAACACATACGTAAACCAGATACCAAAAATATTATTAGTAAATAATGGGTTTTCTGGAAAAATTTGAATGCATATGAAAATGTGATAAGAAACAAAGCAAGATCCATATGAAAAGGTTACTCAAAGATATAGGGAATTTATTTTAATGAAACTTTTTCTCTAGTGGAAATGAAAAAAACAATGTAAATCTTTCTTTCTAATTCTGCACAATGAATATAATTTTTTTTCAATCTGATTTGAAATTTGAACTTTTAAATAGTGATCTTGATGAGGAAGTTTATATTGAAAAATTATGTGGCTATGTTGTTGGGAAGGATGGAAGTTATGTGTGTAGTTTAAATAAGGTGTTCTATGGGTTAAATTAAGAATGAAGGTAATGGTATTCAAAATTTGTTTCTTGCTTAAGGAATATGGGATTTAATAAAGGAAGATTTGAAAACAATATTTATATCAAATAAAGTCAAGAGTTTCCCTTTATCATAATTGTTAAGAACAAGATGATAATGAAGAGTATCGTCTTCCGGTCTTGTCTTTTTTTTGTCAAGGAATTATAAGAAGAAAGGAAATCACTTAACTTTGTATAATTATATGAGGGAATACATGGATGTTATAATACTTTCCATGATAAATCTGATGATGCTTTGCAGGTATGCATTTCCAAAATATCATATGTATTTTGGAGAACTTGTGATTAAAGATTTATAAAGTAAATGGGGAGAAATGATGTCATCAATCATCATGGTTCGTTTTACAGAAGTAGGTGTATAAGGTGGAACAATTTTACAGTGTTTTTCAAACATTGGGGGTCCAAAATTTAGATTTGGGGTATCATTTATAAAAGTATATTTCCTTGAATATATTATCAAAATATGGAAAAGGAATTATTTTTTCAAAGATTGGATTCATGAAGAGTGTTTCATAGAGGAAAAAAGAATGCTAACAATGATCTCTACGACAATGAAAATCTTTGTGAATAGAAGAGGTAAAGATCTTTTCAAGTGACCATTACAGAATTGAAGATAATTGGGAGTGGAAAATTTTAGTAGTGTAAAGGTTTGGACGTAATGATATGTGATTACAACAAGCTTTGCGACAAAGGAAAATTGAATAGGTGCTTCATGAATAAGAGATAATTTCAGTCAAAATTTTGGAGATTTTTAATATGGTATTATGTGGTGATGACTTGGTATGAAAGGTTATAGAGTCAATGGTAATCACCTATAAATAGGCCTAGAACCCCTTTAGAAGAGTAGAGAGACTCAATGATAATTCTAAAACTCTCTAATTGCGAAGAAGGTTTATGAAGGCAGTGTGCTCTATGATGGAAAGAAGCTCTGCGAAGGGGGGGGGGGCTTCATGGATAGTCATTGATCTTTTCAAAAGAAGTGATCATGGAAAATACCCCATTGAGATTTTTGAAATAGTGAGCTTTGCAAACTAGTGACCTCTATGAACTAGAGTGCTCTATAAAGTTGGGAGCTTCGTGAAGGAGCTCTACGAGTTGAAGATTTGAGTACCCAATTTAATTGAAAAGTTCTTTCTAAGTGCATCAAGATATTTCTGGGGTATATGAATATGTATCATTATTGTGTTTATGAAGTTCCTATCAACTTCTGGTTAGGAAAGAGAATAATTGTTTTAAGAGATCATATTTTTGAAAGTTTGTCAAGAAGCACATAAACATTGATTTACCCTACTTTTTATATGAGGGTGCAGATAAACTTGTAGATTGTTTTCCAAGTGATACATGAGTGAAAGGTTATATACTACTCATTGTATTCCACATAAAGTGATTGTTTTCTAGTGGATTTTTTGGTACTATATTGTTTTTGTACTATACCAAGGATGTAGCTACTCTTGTTGAGTAGTGAACCATGTAAATCTTTTGTTCTTATGGATGTGTGTTTTGATTGTGCTCAGTAGGCAACAAACTCTTTAACTAGAGGAAAAAGTTGTTTCAAAAATAAGGAAACATAAAAGGAAAATATATCACTAATTCAACCCTCTCCCTCTCAGTGATACATGGATCCCGACTGGGAAACTCCAACTGGTATCATAGGGACATGTTCCCTTCGTTTGTTATTTGCTGAAGATTTGAAGATAAGTTATGATGGAGAATCTAAATTACATGAATAGTATGGATATTGTAATATTTTATGGGAAAAATTTTCATATATGGAAATATAGAATGATTCCTTATCTTATGTCTCTTGGGTATGATGTTCTTGAGGCTACAACAGATGAGTTTCCTACTATTGATGACAAGGTTCCTCTTATAACTATTGATAAGAAGAATCTTGAGGACAATGGAATGGATAAAACTGAATTAATCTCATCTCTTTCTGGGAGTGAGTTTTTAACAGTGAAAGGTGTTGTTATAACTAAAGGAATATGGGATAAGTTTAAGAACACCTATGAAAGAAATACAAAAGTGGAGAAGGTAAAACTATAAATCTAGAGACTAAAATTTGAAGACTTGAAAATAGGTGAGTCTGAATCTGTTGGGGACATCTTTACCAGGTTAAAAAAAATTGTCAGTACAATCAAATGTCTTGGTGAAAATTTGGAGGATTTTATAGTAGTGGAAAAAATCTTGAGAGTTCTGCCCAACAATTTTGATGATAAAGTTTCATCATTGGAAGACAAAGGCCCTGAAACACTATCTCAAGATTATTTTCATAGCACTATCATATCTTATGAATTGATAAGGGAGAAGACTATGCAGAGAAAAACAAGAACTGATAGATAAATGTTTTTCCAGAGTGCAGAGAAAGAGAAGTGAAAGAATATTTTCATTGAAGATGAAGTTGGTGAATCCAATTCTGAAATTGAGGTATGTAAAATTTTTGAAGAAATTTTATCCTTATTTTCTAAGAATGTGAAAAGTGTTATTGGGAAATACAATGGGAAACTTCCCTTGAATTGTTTTGAATGTGGAGTTGTTGGATACTTTGTGGTTAATTACCCTCAAAGGGTCAATGATGAAGATAATTATGAAGAAGACATAAGGACAAGAATGTCATGGATGAAACAGGATAGTAAAGATAAATATTATTCTATAAGGAAATATAAAAAGTTATTGAAATCCAAAAGAAGAATCCTTTTGTCCAAAGATGAAGAAGAAGAGTATAGTAAAGCTAAATCAAGAAAAAAAAATCTAAGAAAGCTAGATAGAATTCATTTATTGCGGTTGTGAATAATGAAGATTATGGGTGTAGCAGTTCTGAAGAAGAAGAAACTCAACTTGAATATCATCTGAAAGTAGGGTTTAAACAGTGTTTGAGAAATATCAGAAGGATTGAGAAGGAAAAAAAGAAGTTGGTAAATGAATATTACCCATTAAACAATAATGAAAGTTTTACTGATGATAAAGTCAAGTTGGAAAAGGATATTGATAATATGATTAATTCTTTTAAGAGTGAAAAGAATCGTAATGAACATCTAGAAGTAAAGATGAAGGAAAATGAAATAAAGTTTAAAATTTTCTAACTGAAAATTTATAAAGCTAAAGAAAGGAATATAAGTTTCAAAAAACATATTTATAAGGTTGGTGAAAGTTCTAGTAAGAATGAATCAAATAAGGATAAAAAAGACACCTTCAATGGTTGAGAAGAAAGATGGAACTGGTTCTGATAAGAATGAAGATGGAAAGGCTTTGTATGGGGAAAACATTATCAATTATGAAAAATTAAAAGTACCAAAAAATCCTAATTCTAGAAATATTTCTAATACTTATGGTTCTAAAAAGTCTGAACAGATATTTGAGTTGAAGAAGAAAGTTACGATTGAAAACAATATGGTTGATGGTTAGTAGAGTTATGTTAAGAAGAGTGTTGAGAACCATGTTCACAACTCCGGTCAGTATGGAAGTTTCAGAGGGAAATATTCATTCAATGACTCTTGCTTTTATTATGGTGGATTTGGAAACATGGAAAATATGTGTTGGTTCAACCAGTTACATTATTAATATTCCAAAAGTTATATAAGACAAGGTTTGAGGGGGAGTCAATCCTCTCAAAAGAAGAAGTATGAGAAGGAAGTTCGGAATAAATATGAGAAGGTAGGTTTGAAAGTCAAAAATATGTTCTAGTCATTGCAATATATTTTTGAATGATGTGAACAACCTAGAAATCTTGATAAGGGGTGTCTTGTATTGTTTCTATCACAACAAAAGGTTCTTAATAAATCTCAGAATCTATTGGTGAATAATGAAAAGTAATAATAGAAAGACCTTGTTGTTGAAACTGCTTTGATAGCTACAAATAGAGAATGTGCATTAATTCTTGATAGTATGTTTTATTCTCATATGATAGGATACTTAATGTTTCTGAACAATGTGAAATAATTCATAGAAAGAATAATGACATTTGGAAACGATTAATCTCGAAGGATCAAAGGTGTCAGATCATCCATCATTCGGAAAGAGAAAATAAAATCTATGAAAAAATTATATGTCAATGGGATGAAACATAATCTACTGAGTTTTTCACAACTCTATATGATAGTAACAATGTTATCTTCATAAAATATGTGTTTTTTTGTGAAAAGTAAAAATGATGGAAAGAGAGTTACAAGAGGCGAACGTAAAAAAAAGGTAACTCCTTCCAAGTTGGGGAAGTACATAACTCTTGTAACATTTGTATGATGGATGAAAATCAGTCATGAGATAAAAGGCTGGGACATATGTGTCAGAGAAACATGTTCATGTTATCAATGCGAGATAGTGTCTGAGATATGCCTAATTTATCAAGAAGAATAGATTAGTGTTGCACTATTTTTGAGAAAGGGAAGATTACAAGCTCTATGCATAAGAGAGTTGATATTCGTTCAAAACAACCCTTGGAACTTATAAATTATAATATTTTTGGATCAATGAGAATGAAATCAAAAAATATAGATAAGTATTTCATTACTTTCATTGATTACTTCACTCTCATTACTTGTGTTATGTACATGAGACATTAGTCAGATTCTCTGAAAATGTTTAATTTTTTCATGAGGAAAGAAGAGAAGGAATCTGATTATTCGGTAAATAAGTTGAGAACTGATAATGGTAAAGAGTATAAGAATGAAGAGTTTGAATGTTACCTTGAGAAAAATGTAATTTGGCATGAGTTCAATCTACCATACGCACCTCAACAAAATGGGGTTGCAAAAAGAAAGAATAGAAATCTCGCGGAAAAGGGGAGAACTATGTTACATGAGCATAGTATTTCTCATTATTATTGGAGGAAATACATGAGAAAAATTATGTATATTCATAATTGATGTTTTTATAGTCCAAATTTAGATATGACTCCATACGACATGTTTTATTGAAAAAATCCATGTCTGGAACACTTAAGAGTTTTTGGAAGTCTGTGCATTATAAAGAAGAAAGGTGGAAACCTTGGGATTTTTGAGAAAAGAGGAGTGGCTGGAATTTATCTTGGTTATTCTTGAGAAGGAAGAGGATATATATTTTTCAATAAATAAATAAAGAGAATTATTGATTCTACTGATGTTAATGTTATTGAAAATATTGAAAAAGAAAAGCAGTCTTATGATGATGTGGAATATGAGAAAGATAATGATAGTTTTGTTAACAATTATGACAATTCTATAGATAGTGGTAATCCCACTCAAGAAGATGAATCAGACTCAACAATTTCTAATGATGGGAAAAAATTTCCAACATCTCATCCTATGCTGAGGAAGCAAGTGGAATATCAGAACATTATTAGTGACCAACATTAGAAGGTTCAAACAAGAAGAATGTAAAATGTTATGATGCATAATTCTTTGTATTCAAAAGTCAATCCAAATGATGTGAATGAATATTTTGAGAATCTAGAAAGGGTTCAATATATGAATTAAGATCTTGGAAATATATAAAAGAATGATTCTTGGGAACTTATACCCAAGCCGGAAAATAAGAGCATTATTTACACAAAGTCGGTTTTTTGGAATAAAATGAATGAATAAGGTGAAGTGATTAGAAAAAAATCAATATTGGTTTGGAAAGGGTATTCACAAAATTAAGGCATTGATTTTTATGAAACCTTTGCTCTAGTAAAATGGATATAAACAATCAGAATCTTTATTGATACTACTGTGAAATGAGGTTACAAAATCTTTCAAATGGATTTAAAATAGACATTCTGGAATGGTTATCTCTTTGGGGAAGTTTACATTGATCAACCTCGTTTATTTATTATTGGGAAGGATGAAATTTATGTGTATAGTATGAAAAAGGATTTTTATGGACTAAAACATGCTATAAGGGCATGGTATTCTAAATTGGGTACTTTCTTGAGGAAGATGAATATCAACAAAGGTAGAGTTGACATCAATGTTTATGTCAAGAAATATTAAGAGTGTTCTCTCATCATAATTGTTTATGTCGATAACATTATCTTTGTTGGAAGTGATGAACGATCATGTAAAAGATTTTATGAAGATATGGAGACTTCATTTGATATGTCCATGCTAGAAAAAATGAAATACTTTCCTGGGACGAAAATTATACAGAAGAAAAACCAAAATTTTCTTTTTCAATGAAACTATGCTAGGGAACTTCTAAAGAGGATTTAAATGTAAAATTAAAAACCAATTTCCACACCTAATTTAGTGGGAACTATGTTTTCTAAATATAGAAAAGGTAAATAAGTTGATCAGAAGTAATTTTGAAAGCTAATTGGAAGTCTGTTATATTTGACTACATCAAGACCTAACATCATCTATGTTGTTACCTTATGAGAAATATTTCATATTTCTCCTAAAAATCACATTTTATTACTGTAAAAAGAATTATAAAATATATCAAAGGCATAAAAAAATTGGAACCAGGTATGATGGCTTAGAAAATATTGACATGTTCTGGTATTCAGATGCTGATTGGGTAGGAAATATTGATGATGGAAGATCCACATCTGGTGGAGTTTTATTTTTGAGGAATAGTTTTTTTAGTTGGCATACAAAAAAAAAATTCAGCGAATCTTAACACGATTGAAGATGAGTATTTTTTTTCCACTCAATATGCTACTCAACTAATGTTGACTCAGTTAGAATGTATACTTTTTTAAGTAAAGTTAACCTTTCTCTTTGGTTAAGAAAATCAAAGTGTTATCAATCTTACATGGAATCCAGTACAACACTCTCATTAAAATCATATTGACATCAAGTACCACTTCATCAAATAGAATGTGGTGACTAATGAGTTAAATATGGAGTATGTTCTCACATCATAACAAGTTGCTGACATTTTAATGAAACCTTTACCAAAGGAACCATTTTCTGAATTGAGGTTAAACATGGGAGTCTAATCTCCTTCTCATCAAGGTTGAGGTATTTTTTCTGTCCCCTATCCCATATTACCTTTGGATAGTGTTTTCAATGGGGATAATGGGTTCATATATCTATCCATATAGAAGTATGAATAAGGGGGGGGGGGTTGTGGGTAAGTTGTGAATCTAGCATGTAAGTGTGTAAACTAATCTCACTATTTGTTGGAGTGGTTGTAGGAAACAATTTTTTTAGTTTTCTAGGAAAGTTAAAGAAGTGGAGAAATATAAGGAATAAATGATGATGAAATTTCATATTTACTACTTTTGTAAATCATGCTCTTCCTATCAATAATTCTTGTTTACTACAATGAGTTATCTCACATAGGCTTAGAATTATTGTTAAGTAATTAATTTCTTGAGGTTTTAATGTTTAGTGATTTATGAATCTTTGATGATAAAAAAATACAAAGGGGAATATTATCAGGACCAAGCTAATAATGAAGAGTATCTTTTTCAAGTATTGTCTTTTTTTGTCATGGAATTTTGAGATGAAAGGAAATCACTTCACTTTGAATAAGTTGATGAGGTAAGATAAAGAAGTTACAATACTTTCCTTGATGAATCTGACGTTAATTTTCTAGTTTGTATTTTTCAAATATCATAAGTAGTTTGGAGAACATGTGATGAAATATTTATAATGGAAATGGGGAGAAAATATTCTTTCAATCAGTATGGTTGGTTTTTCAGAATTAGGTGTCTATAGTGGCGCATATTTCCAGTGTTTTCCCAATTTTTGGGGTCCAAAATTTGGAGTTTCTCTAGAATTACAAAAAGTGGATTTCCTTAAAGATCTCATAAAAATATGGAAAAGTAATAAGTTTCTCAATGATAGGCTCGATGATGAGTGTTTCGTAGAGGAACAAGTAATGCTAACAGGGATCTCTACGACCAAGATAAGATTTGTGAATGGAATAGGTGAAGAGCATTACAAGTGAGAATTGATGTGACAAAGAGCATTTTGAGTGGAGAATTTTGTAAGAGAAAAGGTTTTGACAGAATGATATGTGATTATGACAATATTTCCGATATAAGAAAAATTGAAGAGGAGATTCGTGAATAATAGAGAATTTTGGTGGAAATTTTGGAGCTTTGTGAAATGGGATTACGTGGTGCCGACGTGGCATGGATGGTTTTAGAATCAGATGGAATTAATTATAAATAGGCCTCGACCCACTTTACAATAGTATAGAGAATGAAAAACAATTTTAGATCTCCCCAATTGTGAATAAGGTTCACGAAGGAAGTAAACTATATAAAGGGAAGGAGACTTGCAGTGGGAAATTAAGCTTTGTGAAAGAAGTGAACTTCAAAAAGACCGACTTGAGATATGTGAACTAGTGATCTCTGTAAACTAGTGAGCTTCAAAAACTAGATTGATCTGCAAAGTTGGGAGCTTCATGAAGGAGCTCTATGAATGAGCTATGCGAATTGAAGATTTCAATACCCAATTAAAATGGGAAGTGCTTTCAAAGTGCATCAAGATATGACTGGGGTATTAAAATAAGTATCATTAAGAAGTCTAGGAAGTTCCTATCATCTTATGGGTATGAAAGAGAAGAATTCTTTTAACAGATTTGATTTTTAAATGTTTTTCAAGATGCAAAGAAACATTGATTTATGAAATTTGTGCTAAGAGGGGGAACATGTGCTTGCAGATTGTTTTCCAAGTGCTATATGAGTGAAAGGGCATATCCTACTCATTATATTTTGTATCAAAGGATTGTTTTATAGTGGATTGTTTGGTACTGTATTGTTTTTGAACCATAATAAGGACGTAGCTACTCTTGTTGAGTAGGGATCCTTGTAAATATTGAGATTCTATGGATGTATGGTTTGATTGTGTTCAGTGGGGAATGAACTCTTTAATAGGAGGATAAGGTTGTTTCAAAAATAAGGAAACATAAAATAATAATATATCACTGATTCTCCCCCTTCCCCTCTTAGTGATACTTGGATCCTGACTGTGCAATTGCAATAATTGTTTTTTTTATGACATTATATTTGATGAAAATGATTAATGAACTTGTGAAATATTTGTTGAAGAATTGAAAAAGTTGTTTTAGATGTCCAATATAGGTAAAAGTAAATACTATATTGGACTAAAAATCATAAAAAAGATGAATTTGTTTTTATTTCTCAAGAAAAGTATGCTAAGGAGCTTATTAAAAACCTCAACATAGTCATTCAAAACCAATTTCCACACTAATTTTAGTGGGAACCAAGTTTTTTAAAGATGGACAATGCAAGGAAGATGATCTAAAATAGTTTTAGAAGCTAATTTTAAGTTTTTTATATTTTTCTACCTCAATACCTGACATTTTTTATGTTTTTACCTCATGAGAAAGATTTTATATTCCTCGAAAATAATCACATTTATTATCTAGATAAATAATTCTCAAATATATCAAAGGCACCTAAAATTTTAGAATTAGGTATGATAACTCAGAACATTTTGACTTATTTGGGTATTCAAATGTTGATTGGGGAGGAAATTTTGATGATCGAATATCCACATGTGGTGGAGTTTTCTTTGTGGGGGAAAGTTGTTCTATTTGAAAATATAAAGAAATAGAATTAAGTAACTCTTAGAATTTTGGAAGATGAGTTTGTTGCTTTCACTCAAGCTTCTACCCAACTTATGTGGATTAAGAATTTGTTAAAATATTTTCTTATTAAGGTGGAGTTACCCTTTTTTTGGGTTGTGATAATCAATGTGAAGTCAACCTTATGAGGAATCTGGTACAACATTATCATTCAAAACATATTGAAATAAAGTACCACTTTATCAAATAGAATTTTGATAAGAATGAATTGATGTTGTAGTATGTTCTTACGTGAGAAAAAGTTGTTGAAATTTTCACAAAACCTTTACCAAAGGAATATTTCTATAAATTTAGGTAGAACATGGTGATCCAAACTCTTTCTCATCAAGGATGAGGTATTGTTTTCATCATATCTAGCATATTTATCTTTGGATAGTGTTTTCAAGGGGGAGAATTGTTTCATAAATCTATCGATTATTTTGTGCTAAACCTTTTACGAAAGCTTTTAAAAAGGGTCATTTGTAAGAAAGCTGTGAATCCTACATGTAAGTGTGTGAACTATTCTAACTTTTTATTGGATTGGTTATAGAAAACATTTCTTTACATGTAAATGAAATAATAAAATAAACCTATGAAGAAAATATGAAGATGTTTCACAAGTCATTACTTTTCGATGACATTATTTTTCTATCACTAATTCTTGTTTACTATAATGAGTTAGATCATGTTGGATTGGAATGGTTGATAAGTAATCCATATCTTAGGGTTATAAGGTTTTCTAATTTTTGACTTTGATTGAAAATAAAATCCAAAGGGGGTTATTATTAGAAACAGGTAGCCATGAGAAGGTTTTCAAAGGATGAAAGAAGATTTTTTTCAAATGTGTTGTCTTTTGTTCTTAAGTAAATGTTTAAGAAGAAAGAAACAACATCACTTTTTAAAATTTGTTGATCGAAATCTCAATAATAATCAGGAGATTAGACTCAAAATTCTCAACAAGTTCCACTGTATTGGTTGAGATGTTTTTTAAAAGAAAAGGTTAATCAAACTCACCAGGGGTCTATATTGAAAGGAAGATTACAAAAAGAAGATGATTTAGAGTCTTCCTGGCTTTGATGAAAATATAAAAAAGAATTATATGATTTATAATTCTCATAAAAAATAATTTTTCTGTAAATTTTGTATGCTATCCTTATGATGTAATGGGGGTGTAATAAACCACTAATTCGCATTGTCTTGAGAGTACAACGATTCATTACTTTGCATTAAGAGACATATATAATATGCCAAATGATGAAAGTAAATATGGAAGGGTTTAAAATAAAAGTTGGGGGCTGTTTACCCTTTAATAATAAAACATATACCTTACAATCATAACCAAACAACCACTAAAAGATGCATGAATAAGAGAAAGAATACTCAACTACACTATTCATATAAAAACCACTCCAAAGTGTGAAACAATGGAAGAAGAAACAAGTATAAAAGTAAACACGAGACAAATGACTAAATACTCTAAGAATACCATAAAATTCCATACTCCCCTAACACCATGCTCTAAGGTCACCAAATATCCCATGTATTATGAAGTAGTGATTAAAATGTGAAGTACGTTACCTTTTCCCCTGTCTCAGAAGATAATATCTGCAAAAGAACCAAAGTTCCAAAGAAAGGGTGAGTATAAAACTCAATAGGATTTCCCCAATGAATTACCTATTATATTTACTAGTATATAAGATTTATAAATATTTATATAAAATAGTTTTTATAAAACAATTTTCTAAAACAGTTTGTAACTAAATATAAGCCGGTTACAAAACCATTTGTTACCAAAAGTAACCAAGTGAAATTGAAACCAATTTTATAGAAATATGTTTTACATAAAAATAACTAAAAAAATATTTCAAACCATTTCCCAATATTCATTTGACATACCCAAACCATTCTATATATCCATGCTACCAACCATGTACACTTCATTTAGACAGTTCCCTACTCATGAGAGGTTTCTCGCAGATCTACCAAGTCGTCACACTGTAATTATATCCCATGTGCCATTATCCATTTGGAACCTAGCACAAGGTCATATTTCAACCAATCCCCTTACATACAATATCAAATCATACACCAATATTCCCAATGATCATGCCAAAACACCTTTTCAATAAAACCACATATTTAATGAAAACAATTTTCCCATAGAAACCATTTCTAACCAAACCATTTCAATAAAAAACCCTTTTTATTGATAATGTTTTTACAAAAACCCATTTATATATTCCAGAAAATCAAATATTGAAAATTACCAGTTTAAATTCAAGAATCTAAAACAATTACCACAATATTTTTCCAAGATTACACAATTCCACAAAAAATGATAAATCATCAATATAGAATATTTATTCCATGAATTGATCCTAGATTTCACAATAAATTTCATTAAATATAATCAATTTTAAATTATTTCAATATATTTTAGCAAGAGGAGACGAGAGTTAATCCACCTACCTTGAAGGTTTTAATTAAAACCGACAACGAGAGAAGAATGCTCTAGAAATCAAGTTGATTCTCCAAACAAATGAACTTAGATCCTTTATCTTATCACAAACAAGACCAAATATCATCATATTTGGAATATAACTTATTAGATATACCCATAACAAACATATATCTGAGAAATAAAGAGAAGGGGATAGTTAGATCTAAGTATACCTAAGGAAAAGTGGTGAGAACAAAGAAGAACGTCACTTACTGTGAGAATCAGACTTGAAAACGACAAGGGAGTACTCTAGATAGGTTCCTCAACACTTGGGAGAGGTTAGAAATACTTAAATAGAGATAAATATAGAATTAATTCCATTTAGGAGAAAAAATGATCAATTATGAGTAAAAATGAGTAAGATCTAAATAAAATAGGATCTTACTTTTTCCTTGCACATGGTTAGTATGCACCGTTTGAAAACATGTTCCCTAACCGTGTGCTAGCTGCTGCTTTAAGGTAGCACTCACATGGCCTCTCTAGAAGTGTAAATATCATGTTGTAGCTATTGTCCATAATCTACAACTTTTCATGATTTCTATTGGGCTTATCGTATGGTTTGGACAAACTGTGCGGAGCCTATTCACATCTCATTTAAACCCAAAATGTTGTTTAAAGTTTACCCAACTATCCCATCCTTAACCCTCAAAATTTATAACCATAAAAATAATAAATTAAGGGTTACATACTAGAATCCATGGGTACTATATTCTCCCCACCATTGGTCTTTATGTCCTCAAAAAGTAGAACCTCTCAGTACCCTGAAACAGTTCTATCCATTCTTTTATCATTTCCATCTCACGTTCTGAAGTATCTTCTTGAATATGACCATGCTACCACAAAACCCTCACTAGACCGATGCTTTTTCCACACAATACTTTCACTTTCCTATCCACAATCCACACTGGGATATGTTCTAATGAAGCATCCAGCTCTAGGTCAACATGATCCCATCTGATCACATGGTTAGGATTAGGATGATATTTTTTCAACTGAGATACGTGGTACACATTTTGCCTAGAAATGAACCATGGTGGTAATTCCAGTCAATATTCCACCTCTGTAACCCATTCTAGTATCTCAAAATGGATTATGTATCGAGGAGATAATTTTCAACACTTCCCAAAACAATGATGCACAAGCCTTGGAGAAATCCTCAAGAACACCTGATCACTCACGACAAATGAAAATAGTCATCAAAGAATATCCGAATAAGATTTCTAATGACTCTAAGCCATATAAATCTTATTTTTTATTAACTAAATCTTATCCATTGGTTTTTTGGACAATACTAGTCCCAACTATTGAAGTTTCCCCGGTTTGTATCCAACACAATAGATAACAACAAGGATTCCCATACAATGCTTCAAACTGAGCCATATGTATCGAGGCTTGATAGATGTTATTATAAGAGAACTGCAAGAAGGGTATATTCTATTCCCATGATCCACCAAAATCCATTACAGAATCCCACATCTTGTCTTCTAATGTATGTATCTTCCTTTCATATTTCCTATATGTCTAAGGATGATACATGGAGCTCATAGTCAACTAAGTCACAAGGGATTTCTCTTAGGATTTTCAGAAATGAGACGCGAACCTCAGATATTTTTCTAACATGAGATAAAATAGTACACCATATCTATTTACCACTTCTTGGATACAAATTTTAGATAGATCCTCCACCATATGAGTTTCCTGAATAGGAATGAAATGTGACATCCTTGTGAGCTGATCCACAATCACCCATATGGAATTGGGTTTTCAGACCATTCTTGGTAGACCTGTAACCAAATCCATCACTATCTTCTCCCATTTCCACATTGGAATAGGTAAAGAATGAAATATACCTATTGGTCGCTGATGTTATTGCTTAACATGGTAACTAGTTAAGTATCATGAGACAAACTTAACCCCCTTCTTTTTCATGCCGCTCCACCAAAATTGCACCTTCAACACCCTATACATCTTCTGT
The DNA here is from genome assembly GCA_963277665.1 of Viscum album. Taxonomy (NCBI): domain Eukaryota; kingdom Viridiplantae; phylum Streptophyta; class Magnoliopsida; order Santalales; family Viscaceae; genus Viscum; species Viscum album. Next base: position 1,451,950,059 of record OY728129.1, read on the forward strand.
GTGCCTAGATGTACAAACCATCTTTAATGGAGGTAAGAATTATCCATCCTACCTTTTTATTACATAACTTTTCATTACATTTTACAAATAGAGGATCTTTAAAGTCTATTGTCTTGGAAATGAGGAACATAAAACATGAAAACAACATAAAAAATTCTTCTAATACACTTGTAAGGATTGATCATAAGTTCATCCTAAGTACAATTTCATCATCTCATAACCTGGAGACATACATCAAAGGAATGGGTGAGCAGAAGGCATAATAAAAAAATCAAAGGAATCTGTTTACTTGTGATATCAATAAGAACTTGATGAAAACCACAAGACATGAGCAATGGAAAAAGAATAATATCATAATAAAAAAACATGAATCAGAAATTCAATATGTGGCTACAAAATTTCATTTAGACATTCATGAACATATCACCATGGTTCATTGCCAAGGTTTCATAATAATTACCAAGGTTATTCACTAAGGTATCGTGAAACTTGTCATCTCTAGAGATTAATTCCTTACCCAATGAATTAGAGAACTATCATGGCACACCCTTAATATGTCTTTATTTTCTTGCGATCCGCATAGATCATAATCAAACATTTCATAAAGAACCCAAATAGAGTCAAATAAATTGATTTCATTTTCAAAATTGTGACGTATAAAAAGTACTTAAAAATAAGATCAATATGTCATTTATAACCCATAGAAAGGGAGTAAGGGTTATATATATGTCAATTCCAGAAAAAAATAGATCAATTATGTATTGATGATTACCCCTTTAAATGAAAATAGATTTTGGTATCCACATAAATGACATATGAGAATTTCTTGAGGAAAAGAGAGATATTTTGAGATGAAAATTCTATAGCAAAACGGCTACATAACATCATTTTAGAAAACATTGAAAAGAGTGGGGAAAAGAGTCACCTACTCATAAATAACTCATAATACAGAATGGGTATAGAATAAAAAGAAATAAGATCATTGTATGTATATTTTAAGGAAATACCATATGAAAATAAAACTATAAGGAAAGGAGAATATGTGATTTCTTTTACAAAAATTCTGCAGCCTAATGGCGTCACTTAAAAATTCATAAAAATTAGTTGATGAGAGCGGTACCCTTACCTTGAAGAGTAACTTCAAAATCTCGAAGGTTGGGAACTTTGGGGGATTGAGGACACTTTGGGAGAACTCCTTGGGAGTTAGAATGAACAGAGCTTCACTGAGGATGATTTTGGATTGAAAAGAATAAGGGAGTGTCTTGGTATTTTTAGAAAAGGTGAGGGAATATTTAATTAATTTCCAAGGGACACCTTATCAGTGGTATTTGAAAAAACATGGGATTTCCCGTGGTATTTTCCCATGTTATTGGCCATTTGGGATACCTCATAGCATATATTACTATTCACAACTCGACTAGATTGATTAAATCATGAATACATCATCAATGATGTCATTAAACACCTGAAACTCAAAATTGTATTTTTACTATTCACTGAAAATTCAACTATTTTAGAAAAATCCTAGAAGTTTTCCCTAACCTAATATCGTTTCTCTAAATTCAAAAATGAACTCCAATTTTTGAAAATGATTTTTTATAATATTTTTAATTTATTTTTTAAATAAAATCATTATTTATTCATAAAAAACAACTCTAAATCTATAACTTATTTTTTAACACATTGAAAAAGTAATCATGGTCCCATCAAGTTATAGTATAACCATAAAACAATTAAGAAACAATTTATGATTAAATTTTATGAAAATAAATTTTCATTTTAAATTATTAAATTAATTATAAAATTGTTAATAAAATATTTATGACATATAAAAATACCAAAACATAAACTATGATAATTTTTTCACTTTTAAGATGTCTAAATTATATTTGTACATTCATGGGTGATGTTTCTTTTTTTTGGCTGATTTACTATTCATAACTATTTATAAGGGTATGTTACTATTCATACTTTACTATTCACTAAAAAAACAAGTTGAACTTATTAAACTCAAAATTTCTTACTGATTACAACTATAAAAGACATTTTATTAAATTATTTAACATTATTAATTATTTAAAGTTTACATGAATATTTTAAAATACCCTTTTTCCAAAATTCATCAATAATATTCATCCTATATTTATCTGAACATTTGAAAATAAAAAATTTACCATAATAAGAAATAAAAATTTTATTTATAATAAGGGATTAAAGAAATTATCTAAGGCCTCATTACATAGACCCTTATAACACCTATATAGGATCTAAGTGTAAGTTGTGATATGGTGATAGAAGCTTGGGGTGGCTCAGACAGCATTTCCCGAGTGGTGATTTCTATCAGTTTGAACTTCTACCTTAGGCAATTCTGTTCAAGATTCACATGTTGAGACTTAGCTTGGGCTTGGTACAGAGCAAAGCCCAAAGATTCTACCTCCTTCCAAAGATCTGACAGATAGTTTCGTACGACATGAGTCTACTGGATGAGGACATCAAATCTTATTTCTCTATTAACCAAAATCACTTGTATTTATAAACAATAATTATAACGTAAAGAGTTTAGTTTCCAAAAGTCATATTGACCAACTGTAATATAATAGTTGAAACCCAACGAGCTCATTTAATCATACTCACTTCATTAATTAAAGGATATAGTTTTGTGGATTATAAAATTAAATAACACACAAATTAAGAAAAAAAATATTATTAAAAAGTTTGGGTCATTACATTCTTCACCCCCTTAAGAAATTTCATCCCCGAAATTTTAACTCTTACCCTAATAAGAGAAAAGGTTTGGGTACTTCTACCTCATAGACTCCTTTGGTTCCCACGTGGCTTCTTCACATTTGTGGTTCCTCCACAACACCTTAACATGGTGGGTAGTCTTTTTGCGTAGAACCTTGTCTCCATGATCCAAGATCTCTAACGGTTGATCCTCATAAGATAGGTCATGTTCCAGTTGTACCAATTCTGGATTTAGTACATATGAAGGGTTAGGTATGTACTTGTTCAATAGGGATACATGGAAGACATCATGAACTTGTGCTATATTTGGAGCAAGTGCAAGCTGATAGGCCACTACTCCTACATGATCAAGGATTTCATAGGGGCCAATGTACCTAGGGTTGAGCTTCCCTTTTTTCCCAAACCTCATGACTCTCTTCCAAGGTGAAATTCAAAGAAAGTATTTGTTACCAACATCAAACTCCAATTACCTTCAACGGTTGTTGGCATATCTCATTTTCCGACTCTGAGCATCCATAATGTGTTGTTGGATGGAATGAACTTTTTCTGTCATCTTTCGCACAAGATCAGGCCTAAGAAGATTTCTCTCACCAGCTACAGTTCAACATGTAGGAGTTCTACACTCCTTACCATATAGAGCTTCATAGGGTGCCATTTGAATGCTCGAGTGGAAGCTTTTGTTGTAAGAGAACTCAGCTATAGGGATATGTTGATCCCATCCACCTTTAAATTTTATTGAGCATTTTTTCAGCATATCATCAAGTGTTTGAATAGTCTATTAAGATTGGCCATCAGTTTGGGGGTGATATTCCATACTAAAATTCAATTCAGTGCTCAGATCATGTTGAAGACTTCTCTAAAATTTTGATGTGAACCTTGGATCATGATCAGATATCATAAAAAGTGGAACTCCATGCAACCTTGCCACTTCACGTAAATCTTGGAAAGTTGATCAAGAGAGAAATCTTCCCGAATAGAGATAAAATGAGAAGTCTTTGTGAGATGGTCCATAATAACCCATATCACATTGTTTCCCTTGGAAGTTATCAGGAGACCAGAGACAAAGTCCATAATGACATTGTCCCACTTCCTTGCTGGTATGGGTAGTGGTTGGAATACCCCTTTAAGAATTTGTCACGCTGCCTTTACTTGCTGACATACCAGGCACCTTGAAGTGTAGTAAGCAATCTCCCTTTTCATATTATCCTTCCAATAATGATCATGAAGGTCCCTATACATTTTTGTGCTTCCAAGATGTATAGATAAAGTAGAGATATGAGTGTAACATCCCGGTTTTGGAAGCTGCCCAGAGGTGCCCCGTACCTAGTTAGTCACATGGCCTCAAGCACATTTCCCCTAATGTCAGAGGCTGCCGACTAGGAGTGAGGGCCTTGGGTGTGATTGTGGGGAAACTGTGCCCTCATTGGCAGTATAACATAGCGAAAGATAAACAGATATCAATAGTGGAAGTAGTAATAATGCCAAACCACAAGAAACATCGGAAGACTGAAGAAATAAACAGCTGGAGCATATATAAAAAATGATGCACAATACATATTTCTAGGAAATCATCCAAACAAGTCACAATGCTGAAAATACAATACTAAACCAAAGTATAATAAAAATAGTAAACAACTCTACAACATCTCAAGCCTCAGCTTGGTCCCATGATCTCCAACTCCAAGCAGTCAAGTACCAAAAGTAGAAGGGCACATTCCCTTATCTAAACCCACAAAAATATAATCTGTTTGGGCCCAAAAGCATGACCCAAACCGGGTGTGAGACTAAATCCCAGTAGACAACCACCAAGAGATATGTGCCTAATAGTTAGTGAATATATATAGCAGGCAATAAACAAAACAATCAGTAAAAAAGGAATTACTCAACAGTAACAATTCCACAGTTCAAAGTATTCAGTTCCACATAACAAGTAAACAGATAATCACAAACAGGTAACCCTCTATGATGTACTCACATCTTAATCCCCTCTGGTCGTACCTAGAAAACACATGCAACACCTGGGAAGTATACACAGTATAACCCCTCTGGTTAATATTTTGTAAAGGCTCTCTGAGGAAGAACTCAATGAAAATTACCCATATAGCCGAAAAAGATTAAAGACTCTCTGAGGAAGAACTCACCGTCAATTCCCCCTATAGTCTTTTAACAGAAACTACATGCACTATGAGGGAGCACTCAATGTCAATTCCCGATGTGGACTCGTAACGTAACTATAGACCCTCTGAGGGAGCACTCAACGTCAATCCCCCCTATTGTATCGCAACGTGATAAAATAACAGACACTCTGGAAAAGCCCTTACGTCTATTCTCCCTATGGCCCACTACACCAGGTTCTCATGGCCCGGTGTAATTCAATAAGAATAGCAATGCAAAGCGGCCAAACTAAACCGCAAGAACTACTTAGATAACAATCTATAGCATAATATCATGGCAGAAAAAAATCACTCCATCCTATAATACTAGGCAGGGAAATCAAAAAAAAATCCTAACAAGAAACTATACTAAACATTCATAAACAAAATAAGAATCAGAAACACTTACAAATCATAGCAATTAACCCTATTCACATTCAATTAACCTATATTCAAGAATACTATCATAACAAGCAATTAACAGGGCTAAAATAGCAACACATAATACCCCATTCAAGAGTATTGGGAACTTTTGCACATATAACTCAAAGCCTTTCCACAGAAAGGCACAAACCACCTAGCTCAGTGTTGTAGGATCAATATAATTGAACCACAAGCCTTGAATCTCCCAAGAACACCATAGATCTATAAAAACCTTAAAAAATCAACCAATGATAACTTGAGAAAGAGGTGGAATTAGAAAAAGAAGAACTAGGAGAAGGAAGAGATTACTGAGGCAATCCCAACCCAATCAATGATGGTTGATTCGGAGAATGGATGCTCGATCAGGGGCTTAGAGGAATATCGTGGCCGTTTGGGTTCTCTCGGATGAACTAGGTCGAGAAGTAGATGGTTCTGTCTGTCACACGCGACCCCAGTACGTTTAATGAAAAAAAATATCATGCACTTTAGAAGTACATGTTGTGTACTTGCCTTCAACAACCCTCACATTAGGAGGTCTCTCGGTCACCACACACGGCCGTGTGCATGGATGCTACACAGCCAGCACCCGGCTACCCATGATAACCGATTACATGGCGTGTAATTATAAAGTACAAGGTGTGTAATTAAAAAATATCTAGAAACTCCTATTTTTTTTCTAAAAAACACTAGAAAAAGGAAAAAATACCTGAAAAGAAGATTCGGGTTCATAAAAACTTCTCCCCCCTAAAGAAATTCGTCCCCAAATTTTCCTAGCAAGGTGACGTAGAAGAAGAATCTTCAAACAGCTCTAGCCACTATGATCATACATCGGCCTCCCTCTCCCTGGTCTCATCATGTACCTACCCATGCTACTATATCACTCATACAAGAGGAACCGACCGGCCATAGAGAACCTTCGTACTATGATCAACAATCCAGATAGGATTCTCCTTGAACAAGGCATCCACCTCCAACTCAACCTCCTCAGGTTGAAAAGAATGAGACAAGTCTGAGAACTAACATCAGAGCATAGAAACATGGAAAACTTCATGCATAGCCCGATACCTCTGAGGTAACTGCAACTGATAGGCAACCAGTGCAACTCTCTCCAAAACCTCAAACGGCCCAAAGTACCTTAGCGAAAGCTTACCCTATCTCTTAATCCTCCTATGTCCCAACCTCAGTGTGACATGTAGAAAAACCTTATCCCTGACCTTGAATTCCAGAGGTCGTCTCCGCTAATCAGCATAAGACTTCAGTCAAGACCGCGCAATAGCTATCTTCTTCCGAATCAACTCTATCTGCTACGTGGTCTCCTGGACAAGACGAGGTCCCAACAAAGCTGTCTCTCCTGCCTCCAGCCAATATAAGGGTTATTTACATGGCCTATCGTACAAAGCCTCATAAGGTGCCATATAAATAGTTTCTTGAAAACTATTATTATAGGGGAACTCCACAAGAGGTATGTGCTTCTCCCAAGAAACACAAAAATTCAGGATACATGTTCGAAGCATGTCCTCAATCACCTGAATCGTGTGCTTAGACTGGCCATCTGTCTGAGGGTGGTAAGCTATACTCAAAAGTACCTATGTACCCAAGGCCTTCTTCAATCCCTGACAGACCCAAGAAGTAAAACGGGCATCCTTGTCTGACACAATGGAGTGTGTAACTTCATGAAAATGTACAATATATCGGATGTACAAACTTCATAGTTCATCAAAACTAAAGGCCTCCTTGATCGTCAAGAAGTGAGAAACCTTCTTGAGCCTATCAACAACAACCCATACAACGTAATTCCCTCTAGGAGACCTCAGAAAACCTATCATGAAATCCATCAAGACATCATTCCACTTCCACTTGGGAATGGGTAACTACTGTAAAAGCCCTGCTGGTCACTAATGATCTGAATTCACCAGCTGATTGGTGGAACACCTCATGATGAACCGAGCAACATCTATCATCATACCTGGCCACCAATACTGATGGTGTAGATCATGATACATCTTGGTGACACAAGGATGAACTTCCCAAACTGAGGAATGAAAGTCCCGCATCAGTTCTTCTAGTATGTCTGTCGATACCCATACATGCCCCTGGAAACACAAGATCTCATCCTTGCCTATGGTCCATCAAGAAATAGTGTCCTCTCCTGACACACTTTCCCATAGGACTAGGCCTTCAGAACCTGACAGTTGCCTCATTCTCACTCAATCGAGAGGAGTAGAGGTAATAGCTACACAAGAAAGAAATGTTTTCCCCTGTCTGTCGTGCACCTCCAAATGAATCTTAGAGAATAGATCCATAAGCTTCCACTCACTACTGGCCTCCTGAACTGCCTGTATCTGAGCCCTCCAGCTTAACACATCAGACATTGTGTTGCCTTTCCCCGGTATGTAGGCAAGCTCAAAGTCAAAAGACTGAGGGTACTCAACCCACATTCTCCATCTCAAAATCAAGGCATGTTGAGTAAAGATATACTTGAGACTTTAGTGGTCCGTGAAAACCACAAAATACTCTCCCACCAAATAATGTCTCCAACAACGTAAGGAATGAACTACTGCACCCAACTCAAGAGCACGCATCAGTTAATTCCTCTCATGTGGCGTCAACTGCTGAGACTCATACACAATGACTTTTTTCTTCCTACATAAAAAAAATCCCAGCCTGATACCTGAAGCATCATAGTAAACAGTGTAGCTCTTTCATGGATCTGAAAAAACTAGTATCGGTACTGAAGTCAACCTCCCTTTCATCTCTTCAAAGATGACTCATAGGAATCTGACCACAATAAAATTTCTCCCATCTTAGTCAGGACAATCAGTGGCACTGTTAAGCCTAAAAATTCTTGTATGAAACATCTATAGTATCCATCCAACCTTAGAAAACTTCGTACCTCAAAGAAGTTCTTCGAATACTCCCAGGAAACTACTTCTCTCACTTTCTCTGGGTCTACTGATACTCCTGTCTTCAAGATAACATAACCCAAGAAGTGAATTTAATCCATCCAAAAGTGGCATTTTGAGATCTTAGCATATAATTGATTCTCTCTCAGTGTACTCAAAATGATCACAAGATGGGTAGGATGGTCATGTCGAGTAAGAGAGTACACCAAGATATCATCCATGGAGACTACCATGAAAGTATACAAGTATGGATGGAACACTCAGTTCATCAGTGCCATGAAACCTATAGGTGCATTTGTGAGACCGGATGACATAACCATATACTCATATAGACCATACCTACTTCGGAAAGCTATAAGAGGTATATAAGATAGTCTAACACGCAACTGATGATAAACAAATCTCAAGTAAATATTCGAGAACACACAGGCTCCTCAAAGCTGAACAAAGAGATCATAAATTCTTGTAAGGGGATATTGGTTCTTGATCGTCAATAGGTTCCGTTTTCGATAATCCACACAAATTCTGAGGGTACCATCTGCCTTCTTCAAAAACAGGACAGGTGAACCCCAAGGAGAAGTACTGGGTCAGATGAAACCCTTAGCCTCTAATTCCTCCAACTGCTTCTTGAGTTCCTATAACTCTGGTGTAGCTATCCTCTAAAGAGGAATGGATACTGGTGCCACTCCTAGAACAAGCTTAATAGAAAAGTCTACCTTTTCTCTGGAGGAAAACTTGAAATGTCCTCTAGAAACACATCGCTGAAACGATCCACCACTAGAGGAAAGTCCATATGAGAAGTACCCTGGTCTTCCAGATATAGACTATCAATATGGGATGTAACTCCTATCAACCCATGATGCTCGGGTCCTGCTCTGCTCGCATGGACATCCCATTCTCCCTTATGAAGAAACGATCTGGCCTTCAGTGATGTGAAAATCACCCTAAGGAGATCGCAATAGACTAACTCCTGGAAGGGAACTAACCTGTCCATTCTGAGAATGACATCATAGCCTATCATCTCTAGGATATAAAGGTCCCATAAGAAGTGACACCCACCAACCTCAAGTGGGAACTCCTTGTACTGACATACACCAGCCTTTTTAGTCCCCAATGATGTGTCTAACACCAAGACATCAGAAGAAGTAAATTTACAGAGCCCAAGGCTCTCCACAACTACAACAGATATAAATCTATAGGAAGCCCTTGTATTGAAAAGATAAGAAGCTAAAACAAAGGAAACTAAGATCATACCTTGAACTCTAGAGGGATCGGGATCCTGTTCCTACTAGGTATTCTCCAACGCAAAAGTATGACCTGCACCTCAACCCTGTGACCCTGCCTGACCACTTTGAGCTAATCCACCCTACTTACACTAAAATCCTGGTGACTGACTAAAATGGCCATGACCTCCACCTCAGCATGAATAGCTATAAGAACTCCATTTCCTAGACTGATTAGAAACTGGTGGTGCTGCAGCTCAGTGAAGTGAGAAGCGTATTCCATAACAGAAAGAGTACCCTCCTCCAAACTCACAAACTCTCAGCCTCGATCGGCCCTCAAAGTCTCTGGATAGAAGTAATCATAGAAGGTACACTGAAACTCCTCCCATGCCATATCATACTGGCGTCCCACCTGTGAGATCACATCCCACCATCTCTTGGTAGAATCCTAAAGTATATATGTATCGAGCTTCACCCTCCTCTCTGGGAAATTCCCTAGATGTTCAAAGATCATCATCATGGATTCTAACCATGAATTCATAGCATGAGGTCCTCATTCCTCGGTGAAAGTGGGAGGATGTTGTTGCTGAAAGACCCAAGTCAATTCTGCCATAGATGGGGCAGGATGCGGTACTCCTCGGAAGGTCTGCATGAACCTCATAAAGTCCTCTTAGAACTGTGTATCAGCACCTGTGTCCGGAATGACGGCCAGTTCCAAGACTAGCATAACTAGAGTATCTGCTAGAAGTCCTTGATCAACCATTTCTAGTGTTTGATTGTTGCCCTGCAACTAGCATACAACCGGAGGACGTCTCAGTGGCCTAACTCAGCATGGTCAAGGGCAAACCTTAGACCAATATTATCAAGTACTAAAAACTAGAAGAGTAAGGAGATAACCTGAGAAAGAAAGCATTCAAGTTCTTCAAATCATGGATACCTGAAGTGTATATTCAACTACACAATGTTTTCCTTTAAGACATTCACATGGGCATGTACTTCTTCCAAAACTGGTCGCGTAACACCCCATACATGGCATGTTGTCCTTACACATGGCATGTACTTGAATCCTCTTTCCTAGCCCGAGTTCCCTTACATGTCTAGGCCACATGGATATCCTAGAACAAGACTACATGATGTGTTTGTGCCAGACACGACATGTACTAGACGAGCTTCACCGAACCATGTTGTTAGTGATACGAACGAAAAAATGGATCACACTACATGGCATGTTTCAGATGGACACGACATGTACTAGGAAGATTCAACTGACCCATGTTGTTAGTGACACGGCCGGTTTCATAGTTCTATAACACGTTGTGTACATCAGGTACACAACGTGTCCTACCAAAGATTACAAACATTGTGTCTCTGCCCACACAGTCTAAGACATGGTTATAGACTACATGACGTGTTTATACGGTACATGGAGTATACTGAAGAAAAACAGTTTATTACCGAATAGAAGAAAACATGGTTTGTATTCAACCATACATGAAATTTATTCTGGGGTTTTCCTAAGAGTAAGCCTCAAAAACTACACTAGAGCCCATAAAAACACGGAAACAAACATTAAAGTGCCAAATTCCGATCTGTGAGGGCCAATACTCCCCACGAATCAAATCTTGGAAACTTAAAAATCTCATAAACAAGCATAATATATCAATGATCCACCAAATTCTGATCCATGAGGGCACATAACACCTCAAGAACCAAAGTATAGAATTCATTCAAACAAAACCTTACAAAAACAATACCCTATCAAATAGCTGGTATTTTCATCAAGGCATCTATCACAACAACATGCATATCTAGCACAACACCTATCACAACCACATTCAATTGTTAATGCACCCTATATGGCATGGAAAGAATGCATGACATGTGATCCCTATCAAGTGCCTATATGATACATGAGATGTAATACCATTTTCTCATCAGGTTGAAATATAAATAGAACCTCAATAACATCAAAAATAACATCACAAAACATGTGAATCACCCAACGGTGAAAATCAAATCAACTGTAAAATTTCAAAACCAGAAAACATGCAATTAACGAGGTAGATTGGATTTTCCATGTACATGGGTTAGATACTCCTGAGAATAGCTTATTACCAAGTACCTATTCCTTTCTATCCCTATATATAGGAACCAAATAGTAAGTCAAGAGAAAAGAATTCCTCTGATACCACTTTGTAACATCTCGGTTCTGGAAGCCGCCCAGAGGCACCCCATACCCGGTTGGTCACATGGCCTCAAGCACATTTCTCCTAACACCAGAGGCTGTTGAATAGAAAGGAGGGCCTTGGGTGTGATAGTGGGGAAACTATGCCCTCATTAGAAGAGTAACACAATGGAAGACAAACAGATAAAAATAGTGGAAGCAGTAATAATTCAAAACCACAAGAAATAGCAGAAGACTAAAGAAATAAACAACTGGAGCATATATATAAAAATGATGCCTGATACATATGTCTAGGAAAGTATCCAAACAAGTCCTAATGAGGAAAATATAGTACTAAACCAAAGTACAAGAAAAATAGTAAATAGATCCACAGTATCACAAGCCTTATCTTGGTCCCATGCTCTCCTGCTCGAAGCAGTCAAGTACCAGAAGTAGAAGGGCGCTTGCCCTTATCTAAACCTGCAACAATATAATCTATTTGGGACCAAAATCATGACCCAAATAGGGTGTGAGACTAAATCACATTAGGAAACCACCCAGAGATCTATTCCTAATAGTCAGTGAATATATATGGAAGGCAATAAAAAAAGAAGCAGTAAACAAGGAAGTACTCAATAGTAACAATTCCATAGTTCAAAGCATTTAGTTCCACATAGAAAGTAAATAGATAATCACAAATAAGTAACCATCTGGGATGTACTTACAGCCTAATCCCCTCTGGTACTACTTAGAAAATACAAGCCACCCTCTAGGAAGTACACACAGTCTAACCCCTCTGGTTCAGCTTTTGTAAAGGTTCTCTGAGGAAGCAATCAACTTCAATTCCCCTTATAGAGAAAAATGATTTAAGACTCTATGAGGAAGCACTCACCGTCAATTACCCCTATAGTATTTTAATGGAAACTACAAGTACTATAAGTAAGAACTCAAATTAAATTCCCCCTATGGCCTTATAATGTAACTATAGACCCTCTGAGGGAGCACTCAACATCAATCCCCACTATGGCCTTGTAGCGTGATAAAATAATGGAAACTCTAGAGAAGCCCTTACATATTTTTTCCCTATGGTCCACTACACTAGGTTCTAAAGTCTCTATGTAATTCAACAAGGAAAGTAATGCAAAGTGACCAAAGTAAGCCTTAAGAAATACTTGGCTAACAATCTACAGTATAACAGCATCGCAGATAAACAAAATCACTCCATCCTATAATACTAGGTATGGAAGGTAAACAACAACCTAACAGACAACTATAAAAAACAGTCATAAAAAAAATATGCATGGGAAAAAACTTTAAAATCATATAAATTAACCCTATTCACACTCTATTAACCTCTATTCCATCATACAAGCATAGTAGGCAATTAACAGGGCTAAAAAAGTAACACGCAATACCCCATTCAAGGGTATTGGACACTTTTTCCCATATAACTCAAAGAATTTCAATGGAAAGGCACAAACCACCTACCTCCATGTTGTAGTATCGATATAAGTGAACCTAAAGCCTTTAATTACCCAAGAACATCATAGATCTAAGAAAATGTTAAAAATGCTCAAATGATGATAACTTGAGAAAGAAGAGGAATCTGGAAACGAAGCTCTAGGATAAGGAAGAGATTACTAAGGAGATGCAATTGCAATTGACGATGGTCGATTCAGATAACAGGCACTTGAGCAGGGACTTAGAGGAAGATCACAGCCGTATGGGTTCTCTCGGACGAACTAGTTTGAGAAGTAGACAATTCTTCCCATCAGACGCGACCCCAGTGCATTTAATGAAAAAAAAAAAGAAAATATGCAGCCTGTAATTTCCTTCACCGGCCTCCACATAAGGCGGTCTCCAGGTCACCACACACGACCGTTTGTAGGGCCGTTACACGTCCAACACATGGCTACCTGCGGTAACTGAGTACACGGTGTGTACTTATAAAGTACACGGCGTGCACTTCAAAATTTTCCTAAAACTACTCTTTTTCTAAATAACACCAGAAAAGGGAAAACATACCTCAAAAGAAGATCTGGGTTCTTACAAACTTCCCCCTTAATGAAATTCATTCCTGAATTTCCCTAGAAAGTGATGTAGAAGAAGTATCCTTCAACAGATCTGATCACTATGATCATACATCAGCCTCCCTCTCCTAGGTCTTGTCATGTACCTACCCGTGCTTCCACAACATTCATACCAGAGGAACATACCTGTCACAAAGAACCTTTGTACTATGATCAACCATCCGGATAGGATTCTCCTCGTATGACGTGTCCACCTCAAACTCAATCTCCTCGAGTTGAAAAGCATGAGAGGGATCTGAGAAGTAACGTCGGAGCTGAGAAACTTGGAAAACATTGTGCATAGCCTGGTACCTCTGAGGTAACTGCAACTAATAGGCAACCAGTACAACTATGTCCAAAACCTCAAATGGCCTGACGTACCTCAGAAAAAGCTTACCATGTCTCCTAATCCTCCTGTGTACCAACCTCAATGTGACATGCCAGAAAACCTGATCCCCAACCTCGAACTCTAGAGGTCATCTCTGCTGATCAGCAAAAGACTTCTTTCGAGACTATGCAGTAGCCATCCTATTCCGAATCAACTCTATCTGATATGTGGTCTTCTGAAAAAGACAAGGTCCCAACATAGCTTCCTCTCCTGCCTCCAACCAATATATGGGTGATCAGCATGGACTACAGTACAAAGCCTCATAAGGTGTCATCTGAATAGTTTCTTGAAAACTATTATTGTAGGAAAACTCCATAAGAGTTATGTGATTTTCCCAAGAACCTCCAAAATCCAGGATACATGATTGAAAAATTTCCTCAAGTACCTGAATCGTATTCTCGGATCGGCCATCTATCTGGGGGTGGTAAGTTGTACTCAAAAGTAAAAGTGTACCCAATGCCTTATGCTATCCCTACCAGACCCGAGAAGTAAAACTAGCATCCCTATTGGACACAATGGAGTGTGGAACTCCATGAAAATGTATAATATCTTGGATGTAAAACCATCCCAGTTCATCGACACTGAAGGTCTCCTTGATCAGAAAGAAGTGAGCAACCTTCATGATTCTGTCAACGACAACCCATACAACATCATTCCCTCGAGGCAACCTCGACAAATTAGTCACTAAATCCATTGAGACATCATTCCACTTCCACCCGGGAATGAGTAACTGCTATAAAAACTCTACTGGTCACTAATTCTATGCCTTCACCTACTGACATGTGGAACACCTCATGACAGACCCAACAACATCTCTCTTCATACCTGGCCACCAATACTAACGGTGTAGATCATGATACATCTTAGTGATGCAGGGATGAACTATCCAAATTTAGGAGTGAAAGTCCCACATTTGCTCCTCGCGTATGTCTGCTGACACCCATAAACGCCCATGAAAACAAAAGATCTCATCCTTAACTAGGGTCCATCCAGGAATAGGGTCATCTCCTGACACACTTTCCCATAAAGATAAGCCTTCAGAATCTGATAGCTGCCTCATTCTCACTCGATCAAGAAGAGTAGAGGTAACAAATATAGAAGAAAGAAACGTTTTCCCCTGTCTGTCGTGCACCTCCAAATCCATCTCAGAGAACAGAGACATAAGCTGCCACTCACTGTTGTCCTTCTGAACTGCCTGTATCTGATCCCTCTTAATTAATGCCTTAGCCACTGCATTTCCTCTCCCCGGCGTGTAGGCAAGCTCAAAGTCAAAATACTGAAGGTTCTCAACCCACCTTCGCTATCTCAAATTCAAGTCACACTGAGTGAATATGTACTTCAAAATTTTTTGGTCCGTGAAAACCACAAAATTCTCTCCCAACAAATAATGTATCCAACATCGTAAGGAATGAACAACTGCATCCAACTCAAGATCTTATGTCTGGTAATTCCTCTCATGTGGCCTCAATTATCGAGACCCATACACAATGAATTTTTCTTGATACATAATCATAGCTCCCATCCCGATACCCGAAGCATCACAGTAAACAATGTAGCACCTGTCAAGCTCTTTAAAAACTAGTATTGTTGCTGATGTCAACCTCCCTTTCAATTCCTGAAAGGATGACTCACAAAAATCTGACCACAAGAACTTTTCACCCTTCTGAGTCAGGTCCATTAGTGGCACTACTAAGCGTGAAAATTCCTGTATGAAACATCTGTAGTATCCATCCAGCCCTTGAAAACTTTTTACCTTAAAGACGTCCTTCGACTACTCCTAGAAAACAACTGCTATCACTTTCTATGGGTCTATTGATACTCCTGTTTCTGAGATAACATGACCCAAGAAGTGAATTTGATCCATCCAAAAGTGGCATTTTGATATCTTAGCATATAAATGATTCTCTCTCAGTGTACTCGAAACGATCGAAAGATGAGTAGCATGATCATGTTGAGTGCGAGAGTACACCAAGATATATTCCACGAAGACTACCATGAAATAATCCAAGTATGGATGGAACACTTGGTTCAATAGTACCATGCAAACTTCAGGCACGTTCATGAGACCGAATATAATAACCATAGACTCGAATAGACCATACCTACTTCTGAAAGCTATAAGAGGTATATCAGATGGTCTAACACGAAACTGATGATAACTGAATCTCAAGTCAATCTTCAAGAACACCCGTGCACCTCGAAGCTGATCAAAGAGATCATCAATACTTGGAAAGGGATATCGGTTCTTGACGGTCAACTGGTTTAGTTTCAGATAATGTGCAAAAATTATGAGGTTACAATATGACTTCTTATAAAATAGGACAAGAGAACCCCAAGGAGAAGTACTGGGTTAGATGAAACCTTTACCCTATAATTCCTCCAACTGCTTCTTGAGCTCCTGTAACGCTGGTGTAGCCATCCTATAAGGAGGAATGGACACCGATGTTTCTCCTGGCACAACCTCAATAGAAAAGTCTACCTCTCGCTACGGAGGCAAACCATAAAGGTTCTCTAGAAAGGCATCCTTGAAATGATCCAAAACTGGAGGAAAGTCTATCTAATATGTCCCCTGGTCATTTATATATAGACTAGAAACCTGGGTTGTAACTCCTCTCAACCCATGATACACAGGTCCTTCTCTGCTTTCCTGGACATCTCATTTTCCCTTATGAAGAAACTATCCACCTTTTGATGATGTGAAACTCACCCTACAGTGATAGCAATTGACAAATTTCTGTAGGGGAACTAACCAGTCCATTATGAGAATGACATCACAGCTTGTCATCTATAGGACATAAAGGTCCCATAAAAAGTGACACCCACCAACCTCAAGAGAGAACTCCTTGCACTGACGTACACCATCTGTTCTATTCCCCAACGATGTGTCCAATGTCATGACATTAGCAGAAGTAAAGATATAGAGACCAAGGCTCTCCACAACAAGAACAGATATAAAGCTATGGGAAGCCCCTATATCCAAAAGAGCTAAAGCTAAAACTAAGGAAACTAAGATCGTACCTCAAACTTTAGAGGGTCCATAATCCTACTCCTGCTGAGTCTACTCCACTGAAAAAGTATGACCTGCACCGTGGCTCTATGACCCTGCCTGACCAATCTGAGCTGATCCACCGTACTATCACTAAAATCCTTGCAACTGACTACCACAACCGCGACCTCCACTTTGGCCTGAATGTCCGGAATAACTCCAGTTCACAGACTGATGAAAAACTAGTGGCACTACATCTCGGTGAAGCGAGAATAGTACACCATAACAGAAAGAGTACCCTGCTCCAAACTCATAAACTCTCGGGATCGATCAGCCCTCAAAGTCTCCGTATAGAAGTAATCGTACAAGGTATTCTGAAATTCCTCCCAAGCCATATCTTGATGGCATCCTGCCTGTGATATCACATCCCACCATATCTTGGAGGAATCTAGAATCATATATGTAGCGAGCTTCACCCTCCTCTTTGGAGGAGTCTATAGATGTTCGAAGATCGTCAGCATGGCTTCTAACCACAAGAAACAGCAGAAGACTGAAGAAATTAACAGCTGAGCATACATATAAAAATGATGCATGATACATATGTCTAGTAAAGCAGCCAAACAAGTCACAATGCAAAAAATATAGTACTAAACCAAAGTATAAGAAAAATAGTAAATAGCTCCACAACATCGCAAGCCTAAGCTTGGTCCCATGCTCTCCAACTCCAAGCAGTCAAGTACCAGAAGTAGAAGGGTGATTTCCCTTATCTAAATGTACAAGAATATAATTTATTTGGGCCCAAAAGCATTACCCAAATAGTGCGTGAGTCTAAATCCTAGTAGGCAACCCCCAAGAGATCTATGCCTAACAATCAGTGAATATATATAGAAGGTAATATACAAAAGAATCAGTAAAAAATGAAGTACTCAACAGTAACAATTTCACAGTTCAAAGCATTCAGTTCCACATAGAAAGTAAATATATAATCACAAACATCTAACCCTATGGGATATACTCATAGCTTAATCCCCTCTGGTCCTACCTAGAAAACACAAGTAACCCTATGGAAAGTACACACAGTCTAACCCCTATGGTTCAGCTTTTGTAATGTCTCTCTAAGGAAACACTCAACTTAAATTCCCCTTATAGCCAAAAATGATTAAAGAATCTATGAAGAAACACTCACCATCAATTTCCCCTATAGTATTTTAATGGAAACTACATGCACTCTGAGGAAGAATTCAACATCAATTTCCCATGTGTCTTCTTAACGTAACTATAGACCCTCTGAGGGACCACTCAACGTCAATCCCCCCCTATGGTCTCATAGCGTGATAAAATAATAGATAATCTAGCGAATACCTTACGTATATTCTCCCTATGGTCCACTGCACCAGGTTCTCATGGCCGTGTGTAAGTCAACAAGCAAAGAAATGCAAAGCAGCCAAAGTAAACCTCAAGAACTACTTGGCTAACAGTCTATAGAATAATAGCATGGAAGATAAACAAAATCACTCCATCCTATAATACTAATCATGGAAAACAAACAACAGCCTAATAGGCATCAATACCACATATTCATAAACAAAATATGCATGGGAACAGACTTCCAAATAATATCAATTAACTTCTATTCCAGCATACAATCATAGAAGGCAATTAATAGGGCTAAAATAGTAACACGCAATACCCCATTCAAGGGTATTGGGAACTTTTTCACATATAACTCAAATAATTTCAACAGAAAGGCACAAACCACCTACCTCGGTGTTTTAGGATCAATATAAATTAACCTTAAGCCTTGAATCGCCCAAGAACACCGTATGTCTACAAAAATGTTAAAAACGCTCAACCGACAATAACTTGAGAAAGAGGGGGAATCAGGAAATGAAGCTCTATGAGAAGGAAGAGCTTATCGAGGTGATCCCAACACAATCAACAACATTAAATTCAAAGAATGGACACTTGATTAGGGGCTTGGTGGAATATCTCGGCCATATGGGTTCTCTGAGATGAACTAGGTCGAGTAGTAGACGGTTTTGTTCGTCAAACGTGACCCCAATATGTTTAATGAAAAAAATACATAGTGTGTACTATAGAAGTACACGACGTGTACTTTCCTTCTCCAACCCCCGCATTAGGTGGTTTTCAGGTCACCACACACGACCGTGTGGATGGCCGCAACACGGCCAGCACCTAGCTACCTGCGGTAACCGAGTACATGACATGTACTTCAAAAATTTATAGAAACTCCTCATTTTCTAAGAATCACAAGAAAAGGGAAAACGTACCTGAAAAGAAGATATGGGTTCTTAAAATGAGATTCATTCATCATCTCCTTATTTATTTCTGGAATAGATGGAACACATAGTTTTGTATGAAATTTTATTACACCTTCTTGATCAATATTGAACTTAGGAAACTCCCAATCCTTCACAGCCTCAAACTTCTTCTGTAACAAAGGATCTTATTTTTGAGATTTCTTGATCTTCTCTAGTAATAACGGTTGAGAAATCATTTGGTTTATGTTTGATGATATCCATTCCCTTATAATTCCCATGACCAACTTTACTAGGTCATTGATCAAAGGATATCTTTGAATCCTTATCATGGAAAGAATAACTGGGTCTTTCCTGATTAATGTATCAGCTGCTTTGTTTTCTCTTCTAAGATGATAATGAATTGAATAATCATAGTCATTGACAAGTTTCAACCATCTCCTCTATCTCATGTTCAATTCCTTTTGTGTGAAAATATACTTCAAACTTTTATGGTTTGTGTATATATCACATTTCACCCCATCAAGATAGTGCCTCTATATCTCTAGAGCAAAAACGACCACAACTAGCTCTAGATCGCGCATAGGATAGTTCTACTCATGAGTCTTCAATTGTTGAGATAAATAATTAATGACTTTTTCATTTTTCATGAGGATGCACCCAAACACTTTTAGAGATGCATCACTAAAAATAATGAATCCTTCTCCACTTGAGGGTAGAGTTAACATGGGTGCAGTAACCAATCTCTTCATCAGATCTTGGAAACTTTCCTCACACTCCTTTTTCCAGATGAACTTGACCCCTTTTTGAGTTAACTTGGTTAATGGATTAGAAAGTAATGAAAAGTTTTTCACAAACCTCCTATTATATCCTACTAATCCAAGGAAACTACGAATCTTAGTTATTGTTGTCGGATGAGGCCACTCCTCTATAACTTTTGTCTTTGCAGGGTCAACTGTGATTCCTTCATTGGTTACAATGTTCCCTAAGAAAGCAACTTTCTGTAAACAAAATTCTCATTTTATAAACTTCCCAAAATGCCTCTCCTTCTGTAAAGTTTGAAAAATACCCCTTAGATGATCCTCATGCTCCTCGTAACTTTTGGAATATACCAGAATATCATCAATAAAAACTACCAAAAAGTTATCAAGGCAGTCTTTAAAGATTCTATTCATCAAATCCATAAAAATAACAGGTGCATTAGTCAATCCAAAGGGTATAACAACCAATTAATATTGCCCATATCTTGATCGGAAGGCATTTTTTGGAATATATTCTTTCTTCACCCTCAGTGGATGATAACTAGGTCAAAGATCAATCTTAGAGAAGAATTAAGCCCCACAATATTGGTCAAATAAGTCATAAATTCTTGGAAAAGGGTATTTGTTCTTCACTGTGATCCCATTCGATTCTCTATAATCAATGCATAGCCACATCGATCAATCCTTCTTCTTCAAAAAGAGAACAGTTGGTCCCTAAGGAGACACACTTGGTCGGATAAACCCCTTCTCCAAAAGGTCTCAGAGTTGTTTCTTTAACTCATCCAGCTCCACATTTTCCATCCTATATGGGGTCTTTGATATCGAATGGGATCCTGGTAAGAGTTTAATGGCTAACTCTACCTCTCTTTCTGGGGGAGGTCCGGGTAACTCCTCATGAAATACGTAAACGTATTCCTGGATGATGGGGAAATTTTCTTTCCTCAAACTCTCATTTCTTTCTTCTTCTTCACTGATCAAATCCATAAAGAAGGATATAAGAGGTTCTTCTAGAAAAATATCAGGTTGATATATCTCTCCTTGGAAGATATCTGTAGGTTTTCTATTCAAGACAATTGAGATTTCCTTGATTCTGTATTTGATCATGGAATTATACTTTGAGATCCAGTCCATCCCTAGTATAATGCCTATTCCAGAATGGGAATGAATACTAGATTTGTGATAATATTGTGATCACTAAAGTAAATACTAGAGTTTCTAAACACTGATGATGCATGGATAATCCCACCAGGAGTCTTAACTGATATCTCTACTTTTAGAAAATCGCTGGACGATTCTAAGTTATTTGCAAACTTGGAGGAAATAAAGGAATGCAAAGAACCAGAATCAAACAAAGTACTTGCTATCTTTTAGAAAACAACAAGAGTACCATCCAGCACATCATTTGGTGCTTCAAATTCAGTCATAGTGATTTCAAAATTAAGAACTTTTTCCCTTGGCCGTTGCTAAGTTTGATTATGATTCCCCTCCACTGCCCTCAGATTTGGACAGTGATTGGAAAAGTTCCTAAGTTGTACAAACTTATAGCATTGGACATCTGGTAGGGCCTAAAATATCTTCCCCTTTTCAGTAGGGTTTGGAATTTGAGTCTTAACCTCACTACTATAATTCCACGCGATATGGCCATCTCTTCCACACCTGTAGCATTTCCCGCTCCTGAGCAGGAAGTTCCCCGAGTGCTTCTTCCCACATTTATTACACATGGGACGTTGAACTTGCTTTCCTCCTCTTCCCTGATTGAATCTACTCCATAATATTGGCTCTATAGATATTTTATTTTCATTGGATTTTGGAGACCATTGCATCTCACAAAACTCCAGTTCGACATTCATCGTATTTCACACAATCTTCTCATAACTATCATAATCTCTTTTGGATAGATTCTTTAGTAGATGAGGTCTCAGACCACTGAAGAATCTATCAACCTTACCATTTGGATCCATGAAAAAGCTAGAGGTGTAACGTGAAATCCTTGTGAATTTCATCTCATAGCATTCCACATATTCATTCTCCTTCTACTTCAGCTCGAGAGACTCCGTATCCATTCGTATTCTCATCGATCGAGGGAAATACTTGTTGAAGAAGATCCCTCTGATATCTTCCCATTCCATAGCTATAACCTCCACTCTTGGCCTCATGTTTTTAATCATTTCTCACCACTGATCTACTTCTCCCTCTAAGCGATAGAAATACAGGGTGGCCTTCTCTTTCTCTGAACAACAGAGCATAGAAAAGATCTTCTCTATAGAGCTAATCCACTATTCAGTAATCAATGGTTCGGTAGATCCATTGAATGCTGGTGGTCATTAACACATAAAGGATTCAGAAAAGTTTTTCCCTTCGTGGTGAGATTGGTCTCTCATCTTGATTCTTGTTATTTCCCATAACTTGAGTGATTTGGTTTATCATTCACATGAAAGTTTCCATTCTAGCTTCCATCATACGGTTGTCAGTGCATGGTCCATTGTGGTCACCATTTTTACGGTTCCTCCAATTTATCGCCATTTTATAAAAGAAAAAAACCTTAGTGAGAATATTATTTCATTTATGAATCTTTTAACTATAAATGATTTTATGTCTTATAAATTCATTATTTAAACAATTACATTTCTCTATAAATTCTTCATAATGATTCATAAAAAGATTATAATTAACCAAACATATCCCCCGAGGGTGTCATAACCAAGAGTACAACAAGTACCTTTTTAATTAACTAGGATATCCTAGGTCAAATATGAAACTCCTTTTTGATTTTTTACTCTTAGGTACATATATTCCAGAGCTGCCTCTACCTGCTCGTATCCAGATAGGGATGTATTTTCTGTATAAACCAATTACTCTATACTCATCAAAATACCATGAAGTTTTCCTATATTTAAAATTTTTAATAGGGTTCTTCCTAATGTTTTCATAGCCTAATTTCCATAAATAACTAAACCTCAATTTGATACCAACAATTGAATCATGCCTTTTTATTACATAACTTTTCATTACATTTTACAAATAGATGATCTTTAAAGTCTAGTGTCTTGGAAATAAAGAACATAAAACCTGAAAAAAAACATAAAACATTCTTCTAATACACTTTTAAGGATTCATTATAAGTTAATCCTAAGTAAAATTGCTTCATCTCATAACCTGGAGACATACATCAAAGGAAAGGGTGAGCAGAAGGCCCAGTAAGAAAATTAAGGGAATCAGTTTACTTGTGATATCAATAAGAACTTGATGAAAACCACAAGATATGTGGAACGAAAAAAGAAGAATATCATAATAAAAAGAACATGAATCAAAAAATGAATATGTGGTCACAACATTTCATTTATAAATTCATGAAAATATCACTACGGTTCATTCGCAAGGTGTCATAAAAATTACCAAGGTTATTCACCAAGGTATCTTGAAACTTGTCATATGTGGAGATTAATTCTTTACTCAATGTATTGAAGTGATATCAGGGATCATCCTTAATAGGTATTTATTTTCATGTGATCTACATATATCATAATAAAAAATTTCACAAATAACCCACATAGAATCAAACAAATGGGTTTCATGTCAATATCATGATGTATAAAAAGTACTAAAAAATAAGATCATTATGTCATTTATAACCCATGGAAAGGGAGTGTGGGTTATATGTATGTCAATTCCAGAATCAAATATATCAATTATGTATTTATTATTACCCCTGGTAATGAAAATAAATTTTGGTATCCACATAAATAATACAAGAGAATTTCTTGAGAAAACGAGAGAGATTTTGAGATGAAAATTCGGCAGCATAACAGATAGATAACATCATTTTAGAAAACGTTGAAAAGAGAATGGAAAAGAGTCACCCACTAAAAAATAACTCATAATAAAGTATGGGTATAGAATAAAAATAAATAAGATCATGGTATGTATATTTGAAGGAAATACCATATGAAAATGAAACTCGAAGGAAAAGAGAAGATGTGATTTCTTTTAAGAAAATTCAGCAGCCTAACAACATCACTTAAAAATTAAGAAAATCAGTTGATGAGAGTGAAAAGGGTATATCATCAATTGAAAATCAAATGGACAGTAATTATGATATATAAGAACATAAAAAAACATAAACAAATGAAAACTAGAAGACAAAACATAAAGTAAGTCATGACTTAAAAGAGGAGGGTGAACAATTCTCTTACATTGAACAGTAACTTCAAAAGCTTGATGTTCTAGACCTTGGGGGGCTTGATGGCACATTGTGAGGACTCTATGGGAGTTATAAAGACCATATATTCATTGAGGATGATTTTAGAATGAAAATAATGAGGGAATGTCTTGGTATTTATTGGAAAAGTGAGGGAATATTTAATTAATTTCCAAGGGACACATCATCAGTGGTATTTGCAAAACCATGGGCTTGCCCATGGTATTTTCCCATGGTGTTGGCCAATTGGGACATCTCATAGCATATATTACTCTTAAAAAGTCTAATAGATTGATTAAATCATGATTACATCATCAATGAGGTCATTAAACACCCGAAACTCAAAACTGTATTTTTACTATTCACCGAAAATTCAATTATTTCAGAAAAATCCCAAACCTTTACCCAAACATAATTTATATTCATTGAATTTAAAAGTGAACTCCATTTTATAAAAATATTTTTTTAAATAGTTTTAATTTAATTTTTAATTAAAACCATTATTTATTTATAAATAGCAACTCTAAAACTATAACTTATTTTGTAACACCTTGAAAAAGTATTAAAGGTCCCATAAAATTATCGTATAACCATAAGAAAATAAACTAACAATTTATGATTAAATTTTATGAAAATAAATTTTCATTTTAAGTTATTAAATTAATTATAAAATTGTAAATAAAATATTTATGACATGCAAAAATGCCAAAAATTATAATATGATCGTTTTTTTCATTTTAAGATGTCAAAATTGTATTTATGCGTTCATGGGTGATGTTTCTATTTTTCTGGCCAATTTACTATTCATTACTATTCATAAGGGTATGTTACTATTCATACTTTACTATTCACTGAAAAGTAATTTGATCTTATTAGACTCTAAATTTCTTACTTATCACAACTGTAGAAGACCTTTCTTAAAAAATCATTTCACATTATTAATTATTTAAAGTTTACATGAATATTTTAAAATAACCTTTTTCCAAAATTCATTAATAATATTCATCCTATATTTATCAGGTCATTTGAAAATCACAAATTTTACCATAATAAGAAATAAAAATTTTATTTAAACCAAGGTATTTCCAAAAGTATCTAAGGCCTCATTACATAGCCCCTTATAACAACTGAATATGACCTAAGTGAAAGGTGTGCTATGGTGATAAAATCTTGGGGAGGCTTGGACAACATTGCCCAAGTTGTGATTTCTATAAGCTTGAACTTCTCCCTTGGGAGATTCCGTTCAAGATTCACATTTTGAAGATCATCTTGTGCTTGGTACAGAGAAAAGCCCATAGATGCTACCTCCTTCCCAAGCTCTGACAGATGGGCTTCGTACAACCCAAGTTTACTGGATGAGGCAATCGACTCTTATTTCTATATTAACTAAGATCTCTTGTATTTATAAACAATAATTGTAACGTAAAGAGTTTAGTTTCAAATGATGATATTGAACAAAAATCATATAATAGTCGAAAACCAATGGTCTCATTTAACTATACTTAGTTCATTAATTAAAGGATATAGTTTTGTGGAGTATAAAATGAAATAACACACAAAATTTGGAAAAAAATATTATTAAAAAGTTCGGGCCGTTACAAGAATGAAGAATTTGTTCTTAATATGCTATAGGTAAATCCATCCATCCTCATAACCAAAACATTGAACTCTCATAAGGTTTCAATCCCTCAGTGGTCTACCCACTATTGAGTTTTTAACTCATAATTATTAATTCTGCATTGGAAATTTGGGCCTTTAACCATCTTTAACAAATTAGGAACCATAGAAACTGAAAAGAAAAATGCAACATCACCTTGGTCTTCACATTCTACATGTATGTCGACTAGGACCAACTTCAATTGCAACTCATCTGAAGAATATTTTTCCAATTAAGCATATGACTTTATGCTCAATGCATCTTCCACCATATTTCCTTTACCTGTTGTATACATCATGTCAAAGTCAAACATCTAGAGATACTCCCTCCATCTCTTATTCCTCCGATTCAAATATCACTATAAGAAAATGTGTTTCTATATTTTTTGGTATGTGAACATAGTAAATTTCTCACCAAAGAGATAATGATTCCAAGTCTTCAATGTATGGATGACTACAGCTAACTAAAAATCATGTGTGGGATAATTCTTCTCATACACTCTCAACTGCCTTGAACCATAAACAACCACATAGTCTCCTTGCATGAGAAACATCCCAGCCCATATCCCAAAGTATAATAGTACACCATGTACCCCTATCCAGATTATGGAAAAATAACGATAGGTGCCAATGTAAGAAGAACTATCATCTCCTAGAAATAATTCCACAATTCTTCAGCCCATTTGAATGGAGAATTCTTCTTTTTCAGAGCTGTCATTAGCGAGGCTAGTAATAAGAATTCATGAACAAAGCATCGGTAGTAGCCAGCTAGATAAATAAAATATCATATCTCAAAGACATACTTTGGTGGTTTCTTTGAGATAAATACTTCTACTTTTTCAGGATCCACTTAAACATATTTTTCCAAAATCACATGGCCAAGAAAGCATAGATCTTGTATCCAAAAATGACACTTAGATATTTTTTCATACAAATGATGATCTCTAAAGATTACCAACAATATATCCAATTATTTCTCATGTTCATACCCTATCTTTTAATACACCAAGATGTCATCCGCAAACACCACAACAAAGGAATCCAGATATCACAAAAATATATGATTCATTAAATCCATGAAGACAGATGGTGCATCTGTTAGACCGAAGGGCATGAATATATATTTGTAATGGCCATATCTACTTCTGAATACTTTCTTCAGAATATATTCCTTTTGAAGTCATAATTAGTGATATCCAGATCGAAAATCCTTTTTTGAGAACCATTGGGCTCCCCTCGTTTGATCGAACAGTTCATCAATGTGTGTAAGTGGATACCTGTTCATTATTGTAACTTGGTTAAGCTTATGATAATCAATGCACAATCGAAGTGTTCCAACAGATATCATTATGAACAAGACTGGTACTACCCACATAGACGTACTTTGTTTAATGAAACCTTTTCTTTCCAGCTCCTCCAACTACATGTTCAATTACCTTAATTCTGTTTGTTCCATCCTATTAGAAGGAAGGGAAATATGATTGGTCCCCTCCGAAGGAGATCAATTGTAAATTTCACTTCCTTTATAGGTAGTAACCCCGAGATGTTGTTGAGAAATACATTTGAAAAAAAATCCATGATTACTGGAAAACTGATATTCTCAATCTCTTCCATCGATTCAAAAGTCAACATCAGCAATTGATGAGATGTTGTTCCCAATACAGGTGGTAACAATCCTGTTTCACCTGCCTTCACAACCTATTCTCCTTTAAATAGATTCTCAATGTTGTCCTTAGTCGCAGAAGTAATTGTACTTATATAATAGTCGATGTGATCCTCGAATGTTGTCAACCAATCCACATCCTGGATTACATAATAGAAATCCATTTTTAACACCAAGAACATACACTTCATCTCAACTCCATCAAGAGTTATAGAACAAGCTATACACATGAAGTCTAGACATTCTCTTTCATTGAGAGGAGTTTGATGTTTTATCACGAAAGATATCATCTCAATTTTTAAACTTAGAAAGTCAAAATCAGTATAAGAAATGAAGAAATGTGATGCACCAGTATCAAACAGCACTTTCATAGGGGTATAATTAAAAAAATCATACATCTCACTATAGATAGTCCATCCAGATCATCAAAAATAAACTGCTCAACTCCATAAAATTGATTCATTACTACACCCTACTCTTTATTCCCCTCCTATGAATTCCCTTGATAAGGATTCATGGTATTACGAGAATCATCATGGCTAGCTCTGCTCTATTGAAAAGTTTGGTTATGCTTTCCTTACCCTTTCAAAGCATACGATGCTTGTGACACCTGAGAAGTGTCTCGAGCACCCAACCTCAGAGCACTGTGACAAAATTGATTATGGTGTCCCAATTTTTTTCAATTATGGCATGTTATTGGTGGTGTGGTACACTCCCACTTCACGTGGTAAAAGGATCCACATTGGTAGAATCCTTCTTGACTCTTTGGTAGTGGAGGAAGATTTACTGATCCAACTATCTAATTTTGATTCCCGCTCCCACTACAGAAATATGTGTCCCTCTTTCTCTTTCTCCCAGCATTGGTGTTACCACTATTTCTGATAGGTATCATTATACTTCCTCTTCCTATATATCTTGAGATATCACGTTTATCCACTATTGATATGTTTACCATATCTGTATAATCCATAATATTGAGAATTGTAATCTTTAAGAGAATATCGTATCTCAACCCTGATTTGAATATGCGTTCCTTTAAGGCCACACTCACTGCAGCTTCAAGTTAAAAGTGCACCAAATTAATTAATTTATCTAAATATTCTATAATAGATAGATTCTCATGCCTCATGCTGAAGAAGCAAGTGATCCTAGAGATCTTGAATGTGTGAGGATAGAATTTTTTGTTAAAAAATTCCTCAAAATAATCCCAATAAATGCCTTGATCCTCTTTAGCATATAGAACTAGTTTCCACAATTGGCATGAAAGATCCTTGAGCATGTATGTGGCTAGCTTAATATTAACCAATGATAGTGTGCTGGTGAAATTGAAGATACAATTCATGCTATTATAACACACCTCTATCTATTTAGGTTCAAAATCACCCTAGAAGATGGGTGGATTCGAATTCATGATCCAAATGAAATGATCAACATTTCTTGGCTCATCCCTCTGGTTTCCCATATCCCCAGATTGAAATTCTTGGACGATACTTTTAAGCATATATTATTTCAACTGTGGTCTAGGTACAACCACATACTCCATAGATTCATTCAGTTAGTTTCTATAATTCCTACTGGGTTCCATTTATGTCACGAACCATCCTTGGGGCCCCTGCCATGACTACCCTAGCCTGCCTTCCATAGGCCAGAGGCTGGCGACTAGCACCAAAGGCGTAAAATCCCGTTAACTGGGAAGGCATTGCCTTTATAAAAGAAAACAAGCACCACAGAGTAAAAGCGGAAGCAAAACACTAAGTAAAAAAGAAATGCTGAAAAGTAAATGGGCCAGAATACAAACCCAAAAGAAAGTACGACTACAACCGAACAAGGTACAACAGAAAAAAGACAAACAACTGGAAGAAGGAAGCAGCTCCTGGGTCTTCCTCCTCGGATCCTACCTGAAGGGTAGGTACAGATAGCCTCCTCCACGCTCTCGTCCTTCAACCTCCTCTGAGTGCCGTCTCATCGTGTAGTCCACCTCCGGGTACTGACTCGTCGTGTAGTCCACCTCCGGGTACTGACTCGTCGTGTAGTCCACCTCCGGGTACTGACTCGTCCTCGAACACTCGGCCTCCGTCAGCACTTCCCGTCGTCTGCAACCAACACAATGAGGTGAGGGCATAGCCCGTGTAGGGGTGAGTATAACGATAATCAGTAGGGAACCCGAGACCCTCAAGGTCTCACTGAAACCAACAAGGATAACCACAAAGAAGATCTCAACAGATAACCTCTACTTAGTTATATGCCCATACCTATACCTAAGTTATCAAGTAACCCATCTCAATCCTGAGGAAACACAAGGATTGTGAATCAACGGATAACCACTACCCAGGTATATTCCCATACATATACCTAATTTATCAAGTAACCCATCTCAATCATGAGTAAACACAAAGGCCATAGACTCAGCTCAAACCAGGATTTTCATTATCGAAACTGCAACTACTGAAGAGCTCCGTCTCTGGAGTGTACAGTGGTCCTGTCATGACTCCGAAGTACTGCTCACTAACCTAAGACTGCTGAAGAACTCCACCCATCGAGTACTGCGGGCCATCTGCTACAACCAAGCGCTCCAATGTTCCGCTACAACCAAGCGCACCTCTGTCGTGGGTCTGCCGCTACAACCAAGCGCTCCCATGTGCCGCTACAACCAAACGCACCTCTGTCGTGGGTCTGCCGCTACAACCAAGCGCTCCAATGTGCCGCTACAACCAAGTGAACCTCTGTTGTGGGTATGCCGCTACAACCAAGCGCTCTCATGTGCCGCTACAACCAAGCGCACCTCTGTAACACACAGAGTCGTTCGATCAGCAGTCGTCGGGTCTCAGCCAGCTACACGGTCTCCGTACTCTGCACGCTCGTCACTGGGAGGGTCCGCTCCACGAGCTACAGGTCGATACTCCAAGTATCTCAAAGGACCGCCTCGTCATAGGGGTCTCAACGCAACAGACGGCGTGTCAATCGGACTCCCGGTCTGTGAGTTACTAGCCTTTTCGTCCCAGGGGCCCGGTTGGTTTCGTGTGCGAACCAACCCGGCCGTATCTCAACTGCACCCCAAACTCTCATAGTTTATACTCATAGGGGTCGTTTCTCAACGTGATCACCAACGCCGCTGACGGTTCGTCAAACG
The DNA here is from genome assembly GCA_963277665.1 of Viscum album. Classification (NCBI taxonomy): domain Eukaryota; kingdom Viridiplantae; phylum Streptophyta; class Magnoliopsida; order Santalales; family Viscaceae; genus Viscum; species Viscum album. The sequence goes on from OY728129.1 coordinate 1,451,980,800, forward strand.
GACGTCCGGTCTAAAAGATATAAGCTTTTCCGTTCCAGGGGCCCGGTTGGATTTCGGTGCGATCCAACCCGGCCACTATCCATCTGCATCCAAATCTCGGGCGGAGGATGCCAAAAGTTCCGGATCGTCAACCGGAACTCAACGCAACAGACGGCGCGTCAGTCGGACACCCGGTCTGAGAGTTATTGGCTTTTTCGTTCCAGGGGCCCGGTTGGTTTTTAAGGCAAAACCAACCCGACCGTACTCCACCTGCGTCCAAACCTCGGGCGGAGTATGTCAAAAGATCCGTCTCACCAAGAGGAACTCAACAAAGCTGACGGAACGTCATTCGGACGTCCGTAGCTCAAGATATGAGTGTTTTCGCTCCGAGGGCCCGGTTGGTATCGTGTACGAACCAACCTGGCCGAACTCAAAGTAATCTGAAACCTTGAGTGCGTTATACCGAAACGACCGTCTCGATCCAAGGATCACTTTGCCGCTGACGGCGAGTCGTTTGAAGGCTCGTAGCCCATGTTACGGGCATTTGACCGAAAGTTGTCCGAAACTGGGGGGTCTGGGCACGGGCTAACCTGGCCCGACCCCCCCCCCCCCCCTGGGTCGGCCGAACCGGGTTGACCCAGCCCGGGCGGCGACCCGGCCCGATGACCAAGCCCGGCTCGGAAAATCCGGCCCGGCAGGCGGCGCGGGCCGGCGTAGCGGCGCGGTTCGGCGCGGGCCGGCACGGCAGCGCGGCCTGGGCGCCGCATATGCACCGTGCGCGGGGGGCAAAGCCCCCCCCCCCCCCCCTTGTGAAACTGCGACCCCCCTCATTATGGGGGGCCATTTATGCTGTCGGGGGAATTTAATTCCCCCCGGTTTCCTCCTTTCCGGTCGGCCCGACTTGCCCGACCGGCTTCTTCTCAACAGGACCGGCATAGGCCGGTCCTCTTCCGGCTCCCAACACCGGCGGCCCTGCTGGCCGCCGGTCACCTTGTTCCGCCGCGGCCTGGAACCGGCCACGGCCTATGCCGTCCGGCGTGGTGCGACGACACCGCTTCCCTCTGCCGCAGCCCCGCTCCGGCCGTGGCGCCTTCGACTTCCTTCGACGCGATGCGACGGCGTCGCATTCTTGGATTTCTTTCCATGGCGCGGCGCGACGGCGCCGTGCATATCCTCCGCATGAAACCGTGTGGTGCGACGGCACCACGCTTTCTCGTACCAACCATAAGAAACCAACACGAAAATAAGGAGGAGGGTCGGCCGTGTTTGTGCGGTCCGACCCCCTCGCGTTATTCGTTATCATTTGGTTTCAAACCACAAAGTTCAAATTCTATAACAAATGGTTTTTAACCACGACGATCATCAAGTCGGAAATCTCGAACAAAAATAAATGATAACCCTCATCTTCACGAACAATTAAATAAATAAAAACCCTCAACATCAAACCGCTTGATCGGACGATCCACGGATCAACCCGGTATTGGTTGGTCCGTGCTCGTCGTTCTTTTCTCAAAAGATAAGAGAATTCCAAAATAAATTCCCCTACCTTGAAAATTGACGTCGCACGTCGGGTATCGCGAAGAATGGCGTCGCGGCATCAGACGTAGATTCCGTGGACGTCGGGGTGCGTCCGTGGAGGAAACGACGTCTCCTCACTTGTCGCTATGATGAATAAGAGAGGTACATTGTCGTTGGCGATGATCACCACGGTCGGCGACTTCTCCCTTGTCGAGGAGGAAGATGAAGACGGAATAATCCGGGAGGCCGAGTCTTGTAGGTCGTGGGGTCGATGTTCTTCGTCGGAGAAGAACCGTTCTTCACGTTCTTCTTCGAAGACGAAGAAGATCTTCAAGTCTCTCAACGATTCTCCCAAACCTCTCAAGCAACAAAGAAACTAACCAAAAATAAATTAAGCCCACACTTAATTTATTAACACAACACCAACCTTTGAAATTCAAGATTTTGAATTTCAAAAACTCAAATTAAACTCACTTATTAATGTCATAAGTTATAACTCAAGTTCACATCATTAATTGTGATTTGGGGGGTTAGAGGATATGAAGGGGTGGGGTTCGTGTGGGCCCCACCACCCTCTTAACCTCCCAAGGGAAGTTGGGTAGTTACCCAACTTCCATCCAATGGATAAAAACACTTAAGGAAAAATAAAAAATGAAGTTAAATTTTTATTTTAACATTCACATTTTTTTTACAACTTCCCTCGTGTAAACGCAACTCCGGAATAGGTGTTCTTAAGCAAATACCGGCGCTGTGGTTCCATCAGTGCCCTCAGAATTTGATTCCGGTCACCGGTTCAAAAGTTAGAAATTCCCGCTCGTTCGTTCACTGAATGTACCCGAGCTAAACTTAATAAATTGATTCCGGGCACACCGGGCCTCAGAATCAGGCGCCGTCAGAAATTGCATTCTTGTTCCAAAGAAAATTAACGAAAAAATTTTCCTTGAAATTTCCGGGTCTTTACATTACTACCACCTCAGGGCTTTACGTCCCAGTAAAGCTTCAACACAAACCAGAATCCCAAAATCAGTACAGAGTACGCACCTTGAGGCTTCCGCTCCCATGTGCTCACCTGGAAGTTTCTGTGCTGCCTACGGAAATGCACAAGAGGAATCGACCATCCTCGTAGGACCTACTCCGGTCGATCCTCAAACTCCACTGGAACCTCCGTGCATGATGCCCTATCATCGACGTCCAACTCCCTGAGGTTGACGATGTGTGAAGGATCAAGCACGTATCTCCTCAGTTGAGATACGTGGAAAACGTTGTACACCTAGTGCAACTGAGGTGGATGGGTCAAGCGGTAAACTACCTCGCCTACCCAGCTGAGGACCTAGAAAGGTCTGTTGAACCTCGAAGATAACTTGCCGCCTTGGTCACATCTCCATAAACCTCGTCGAGGTGAGACCCGTATAAGGACATGATCATCATCCTCGAACTCTAGAGGTTTCCAATTCCTGTTAGAACTGGAACTCAAATGACTGTTGCCACAAGGGTAAGGTTGGCCGACTTAAGATTGATCGGTCGCACCCTCCCGTGCAAGAGTTTAACTTGTGCTTCCTAGGGTTTCCTTTCCGCCGACCAAGGAAAACCCAACCCGACGCTTTCCTAATACCGTCAATTTGAGTATGAACAGTGATTGCCAATCCATACTCAAACTAACGTCGTAAGGCCTCGACGCTGCCACCAAGAGGTCCCAACCGAGACTCTCACCTCAAGGGTCAGATCACACCGTCAGCGTAAGTGCGATTATCGAGTCTCCTCCAAAGGTATCTCCAGACGTGAGGGTCAAGTTCACGGCTTACCAGAAACTCTAGGTCTAGGACTAGATCCATGGAAGGAAGGGATGATTTGTATCGATGTTTGTGGCTACGACAGCTAGTAGAAGACAAAGTCCACACTTCAAATCATCCTTAGAGCCCTTTTTGGTCGCACTCCATGACCGAAAGTAGCTAATATATTCCCCTGCTCTCCAATTCCCTGAGTCTAGTGGGGACTAAAAAGGCGGGTGATGGTAACATGTTGAAATGTACACCACCACAAGCTGCTCTCCTAGCTCTTCCTCCATGTCTGCTGCTCTGCAGATTCATCTGTTCTTAACATTTCCTCTTCTTGAAACATTTTACACACCCAAGTCCCCGAGACTGGCACCAGTTTCCTGCTTTCCAAACTTCTATCATTCTCTGGCTGTATTTGTTCAGTAAAGAATTCTAAACCACAAAGGTTCCTTCTACCACCCTAGCCTAAATAGTAATGCATAGAGAAAAGGTGATAGCTCAGAAGCCCTTAAACATTCCATGATCAGAGTTTTGACCTCTATTGCACTGATTGAAACGCATCCATCGAGTACCCGGTATGTTCGGTATGCCTCGATGAACTCTCAGCTATCAACACGTCATTCCGCCGAAACTGTATAAGCTCTAGAAAAATCTCTACCACCACCTCAAGCCAGTCCTCTGCAGCCTGTGAGTCAGGTTCGCCTCGGAACTTGAGGGTATCTGATGTTAGAACACGTATAAGGCAGTAAGCCTACATGTGTCACCTACCGGTACCGCCGGTTGTAACATCTGACCAATAGGTAGTGATGTATAGCTGACACACTACCCCAAGGTACTATCTTAGGCATCGGTCCACGTACCGAAGCCTCATCACTAAACAGACCATCCTCACGGTCATTCACTGGAAAACATTAGTGGCTAAGTCCACCATCCACTCTACTGATGTCTCAGCTAGGCGGAAAAACTCTAGCAATCGCCTCCAGCCACTGCTCTGCTGTCTGGGAATCTATCTCGCCTCGTAACCTCGGAGGCCGCTGCTGCTGGAACTCGTGCAACGTGCTCTGCCAGCATGCACGGTTTGCTAGTAAAGCTGTTGGTATCTCCTGCCCAACTGGTGGTGGTGCTGCTGGTACACCACCCGAGGGTTCCAATATAGCAAAAATGCCTTGCACCAGAGCCTTGTCGCTCGATGAGCCGTCATCAAGTACTCTCTCGGAACTCCAAATGACTGTCTGCGTGGAGACATCATGAACAAATGCGACATGGTCAATGTTTATACCTGGTGAGCTGACCTAGTTTGAGCTGACTTTAATACTTTGGAATCACACACTCAATCAGTGTCTTCGTGTACAAAGTCGTAAATCAGTAGTCAGGGTCCTGGTGTACGGATACGTCGGCTGCCGCACCAACACTGGACTCCCTGAACTGAAGACCACACTCGGTACCCTTAACACTATTGCTTCACATAGAGAAAGATCAGAGTCCTGAGTTCTGCGGTATAACCGAACTCCTTTGATACCAATTTGTCATGACCCGTCCTCGGGGCCCGTGCCGTGACTACCCCAAGCCCGCCTTCCATAGGCCAGGGGCTGGCGACTAGCACCAAAGGCGTAAAATCCCGTTAACTGGGAAGGAATTTCCTTTATAAAAGAAAACAAGCACCACAGAGTACAAGCGGAAGAAAAACACTAAGTACAAAAGAAATGCTGAAAAGTAAATGGGCCAGAATACAAACCCAAAAGAAAGTACGACTACAACCGAACAAGGTACAACAGCAAAAAGACAAACAGCTGGAAGAAGGAAGCAGCTCCTAGGTTGTCCTCCTCGGATCCTACTTGAAGGGTAGGTACAGATAGCGTCCTCCACGCTCTCGTCCGTCAACCTCCTCTGATTGTCGTCTCATCGTGTAGTCCACCTCCGGGTACTGACTCGTCGTGTAGTCCACCTCCGGGTACTGACTCGTCGTGTAGTCCACCTCCGGGTACTGACTCGTCCTCAAACACTCGACCTCTGTCAGCACTGCCCGTCGTCTGCAACCAACACAATGAGGTGCGGACATAGCCCGTGCAGGGGTGAGTATAACGATACTCAGTAGAGACCCCGAGACCCTCAAGGTCTCACTAAAACCAACAAGGATAACCACAAAGAAGATCTCAATAGATAACCTCTACTTAGGTATATGCCCATACATATACATAAGTTATCAAGTAACCCATCTCAATCCTGAGGAAACACAAGGATTTTGAATCAACGGATAACCACTACCCATGTATATGCCCATACATATACCTAAGTTATCAAGTAACCCATCTAAATCATGAGTAAACACAAAGGTCATAGACTCATCTCAAACCAGGATTTTCATTATCGAAACTGTAACTGCTGAAGAGCTCTATCTCTGGAGTGTACAGTGGTCCTGTCACGACTCCGAGGTACTGCTCACTAACCTAAGACTGCTGAAGAAATCCACCCATCGAGTACTGCGGGCCAGCTGCTACAACCAAGCGCTCACATGTGCCGCTACAACCAAGTGCACCTCTGTCGTGGGTCTGCCGCTACAACCAAGCGCTCTCATGTGCCGCTACAACCAAGCGCACCTCTGTCGTGGGTCTGCCGCTACAACCAAGCGCTCCCATGTGCCGCTACAACCAAGAGCACCTCTGTCGTGGGTCTACCGCTACAACCAAGAGCTCTCATGTGCCGCTACAACCAAGCACACCTCTGTAACACACCGAGTCGTTCGATCAGCAGTCGTCGGGTCTCAGCCAGCTACATGGTCTCCGTACTCCGCACGATCGTCACTGGGAGGGTCCGCTCCATGAGCTACAGGTCGATACTCCAAATATCTCAAAGGACTGCCTCGTCATAGGGGTCTCAACGCAACAGACGGTGCGTCAATCGGACGCCCGGTCTGTGAGTTACTAGCCTTTTCGTCCCAGGGGCCCGGTTGGTTTCGTGTGCGAACCAACCCAGTCGTATCTCAACTGCACCCCAAACTCTCATAGGGTATACCCATAGGGACCGTTTCTCAACGTGATCACCAACGCCGCTGACGGTTCGTCAAACGGACGTCCGGTCTAAAAGATATCAGCTTTTCCGTTCCAGGGGCCCGGTTGGATTTCGGTGCGATCCAACCCGGCCACTATCCATCTACATCCAAATCTCGGGCGAAGGATGTCAAAAGTTCCGTATCGTCAACCGAAACTCAACGCAACAGACGGCGCGTCAGTCGGAGGCCCGGTCTGAGAGTTATTGGCTTTTTCGTTCCAGGGCCCCGGTTGGTTTTTAAGGAAAAACCAACCCGACCGTACTCCACCTACATCCAAACCTCGGGCGGAGTATGCCAAAAGATCTGTCTCACCAAGAGGAACTCAAAAAAGCTGACGGAACGTCATTCGGACGTCCGTAGCTCAAGATATGAGCGTTTCCGCTCCGAGGGCCCGGTTGGTTTCGTGTACGAACCAACCTGGCCGAACTTAAAGTAATCCAAAACCTTGAGTGCGTTATACCGAAACGACCATCTCGATCCAAGGATCGCGTTGCCGCTGACGATGAGTCGTTTGGAGGCCCGTAGCCCATGTAACGGGCATTTGACCGAAAGTGGTCCGAAACTGAGGGGTCTGGGCCCGGGCCGACCCGGCCCGACCCCCCCCCCCCCTGGGTCGGCCGAACCGGGTCGACCCGGCCCGGGCGGCCACCCGGCCCGACGACCCGGCCCGGCTTGGAAAATCCGGCCCGGCCGACGGCGCGGGCCGGCGCGGCGGTGCGGTTCGGCGCAGCGGCGTGGGCCGGCACGGCGGCGCGGCCTGGGCGCCACATATGCGCCGCGCGCGGGGGGCAAAGCCCCCCCCCCCCTTGTGAAACCGCGGCCCCCCTCATTATGGGGGGCCATTTATACTGCCGGGGGAATTTAATTCCCCCCGGTTTCCTCCTTTCCGGCCGGCCCGACTTGGCCGGCCGACTTCTTCTCAACAGGACCGGCATTGGCCGGTCCTCTTTCGGCTCCCAACACCGGTGGCCCGGCTGGCCGCCGGTCACCTTGTTCCGCCGCGGCCCGGAACCGACCGCAGCCTATGCCGTCCGGCGCGGTGCGACGACACCGCTTCCCTCTGCCGCGGCCCCGCTCCGGTCGCAGCGCCTTCGACTTCCTTCGACGTGATGCGACGACATCGCATTCTTGGATTTCTTTCCACGGCGCGGCGCGACGGCGCCACGCATATCCTCCGCATGAAACCATGTGGTGCGACGACACCACGCTTTCTCGTACCAACCATAAGAAACCAACACGAAAATAAGGAGGAGGTTCGGTCGTGTTTGTGCGGTCCGACCCCCTCGCGTTATTCGTTATCATTTGGTTTCAAACCAAAAAGTTCAAATTCTATAACAAATGGTTTTTAACCACGACGATCATCAAGTCGGAAATCTCGAACAAAAATAAATGATAACCCTCATCTTCACGAACAATTAAATAAATAAAAACCCTCAACATCAAACCACTTGATCGGACGATCCGCGGATCAACCCGGTATTGGTTGGTCCGCGCTCGTCGTTCTTTTCTCAAAAGATAAGAGAATTCCAAAATAAATTCCCCTACCTTGAAAATTGATGTCGCACGTCGGGTATCGCAGAGAATGGCGTCGCGGCGTCGGACGTAGATTCCGTGGACGTCGGGGTGTGTCCGAGGAGGAAACGACGTCTCCTCTTTTGTCGCTATGATGAAGAAGGGAGGTACATTGTCGTTGGTGATGATCACAACGGTCGGCGACTTCTCCCTTGTCGAGGAGGAAGATGAAGATAGAAGAATCTGGGACGCTGAGTCTTTTAGGTCGTGGGGTCGATGTTCTTCATCGGAGAAGAACCGTTCTTCACGTTCTTCGTCGAAGACGAAGAAGATCTTCAAGTCTCTCAACGATTCTCCCAAACCTCTCAAGCAACAAAGAAACTAACCAAAAATAAATTAAGCCCACACTTAATTTATTAAAACAACACCAACCTTTGAAATTCAAGAGTTTGAATTTCTAAAACTCAAATTAAACTCACTTATTAATGTGATAAGTTATAACTCAAGTTCACATCATTAATTGTGAGTTGGGGGGTTAGATGATATGAAGGGGTGGGGTTCGTGTGGGCCCCACCACCCTCTTAACCTCCCAAGGAAAGTTGGGTAGTTACCCAAATTCCATCCAATGGATAAAAACACTTAAAGAAAAAATAAAAATTGAAGTTTAATTTTTATTTTAACATTCACAATTTTTTTTACAACTTCCCCCGTGTAAACACAACTCCGGAATATGCGTTCTTAATCAAATACCGGTGTTGCGGTTCCATCGGTGCCCTCGGAATGTGATTCCGGTCACCGGTTCAAAAGTTAGAAATTCCCGCTCGTTCGTTCACTGAACGTACCCGAGCTAAACATCAGAAATTGATTCCGGGCACACCGGGCCTCGGAATCAGGCACCGTCAGAAACTACGTTCTTGTAAAATTCCAAAGAAAATTAACGAAAAAAATTTCCTTGAAATTTACGGGTCTTTACAATTTACTAAGCAATAACTCAGTAAGTCTCACTCCCTAGAAACTGTTTAGCTTATCATTTCAAATTCTATCACATAAAGTCTCAAAAAATTGTTTTCAAAAAATAATATTTTCCTTGTTCAACCATTTTTCTTAAAAATAAACCCCTTTTAACTTTTGAAAATCAAAGAATTTTCAAAATACATCTATGACTCTCTTTTCAAAATATTTCATTTCAATGAAAATTCATCATTTTTCAAATATTTATAGCTTTAAAAAAATCATAAATCATTTATCCAAATGCAGTATGAAATCATAGTGGGAAGTCATTCCTCTACAATGCATTTCATGATAATCTCATTGGCTAAACTCGTGACAATGAGATTCCAAAATCCAATAAGTGTCTCCAAAATACTTATGTACCCACCACCCTGGTAAATTGAAGTTCAACATAAAAAGGTTAGCTACATATTTTTACGATCTATATTTCATGTCCCAAAAAATCCTTCTCCTTTCAAAGATTACAACTGATGGAATAGACAATAACTAATTTAAATCATAGACCAAGAAATTTAAAACTACTTGTTAGGCGAGGACCGAAAAGTTTGATACCATTTGTAATGACCTGCTAATTCTTATCACCTTGAGAGTACAACGAGTCATTACATGGCCTTAAGCAACATACCCAAGATTCCAAAGGTAAAAAATAAATGCCGAATGGTTTCAAATACAATTGGGTGATGATTTATCCTTTAAGAAAGAAACCAATATCTCAAAACTGTAACCAAACAACCACCAAACGATTCGGGAATAAGAGTAATACAACTCAACTACATTATTCATATCAAAACAACTCCAAAGTGTGTAACAAAGGAAGACTATAAAAGTATCAAAGTAAAAAGAGGATAAATGACTAAATACTTCAAGAATACTAGAAGACTCCATTATCCTCTAGCTCTATGCTCCAAGATCACCAAATATCCCATGTATCAAGAAGTGGTGAAAAAAAAAGTGTAATGCGTTACCTTTTCCCCTGTCACAGAAGATAAAATCTAAATAGCCCCAAAGTTCCAAATAAGGGGTGGGTATAAAACTCAATAGGCTTTCCCCAATGACTACCCGACTCTCACCACTAGGATATTAAAGTTAGAAACATTTATATAAAATATCTTATATAAAGAAATTTCCAATAACAATTTATAACTATATATAAATAGGTTCTAAAACCATTTATAACCAAAAGTAACCAAGTACAATTGAAAAAAAATTTATAGAAAGTTATTTTTCTAGAAAAATAAATTAATAAATCTTTAAATACATTTCTCAATATTCATTTGGCATACCCAAACCATTCCACATATCCATTCTTCCAACCATGCATGCTTTGTTTTGACAGTTCCCTACTGAAGAGCAGTTTCTCGTTGTTCTACCATGTCATCACAAGGTAATTATATCCCATTTTCCATTTACTATTTAGAACTGAGAACAAGGTCATATTTCTACCATGCCCTATATGTGAAATATGAACTCACACACCAATATGTTGAAGGATCATGCAAAAACTCCTTTTAAAAATCCCACTTTTTTATTGAAAACCATTTTTCCAGCAAAACCATTTCAAGAACAAAAATTCAAAAAAATTCCTTTTGTTGATTTTTTTCCAACAAACCATTTAGATATTTCATAATATCCACAATTTAAAATCACCATTTAAAATTCAATAAACTAAAACAATCTTCACAACAATTCACATAGATTACGCAATTCCAAAAAAATGATAAATCATCGCTAAAGAATATTTATTCCATGAATTGAACCAAGATTTAACAATAAATTTCATTAAATTTTATCAATTTGAAACTAATAAAATCAATTCTAGTAAGAGGAAATGAGTCTAAAGCCACATACCTTAATGGTTTGATGAAAACCAACAACATATAAAGAACGCTCTAGCAACCATGTGGATTCTCCACAAAACATCCTTAGATCCCTTCATCTATCACAACCAAGACCAAATATCATAATATTTGGGATCCTACATCTTATACCTAACCATAAATAGTGTAGATATGAGAAATAAAGAGAGTAGTAGAAGTTGATCTAAGTAGATCGAAAGAAACGTGACGAGAACGAAGAAGAATGCCACTTATTGTGAGTATCAGGCTTGAAAATGATAAGGGGGTGTCTCCAGATCGGTTCCTCAATGCTTGGGAGAGGGTACCCAACCTTAAATTGAGAGAAATCTCAAATTAGGGATGTATAGGAGAAAAAAAATCAATTATAATAAAAAATGAGTAATATCCTAAAAAATAGGATCTTACCTTTTCCCTGCACACGTTCAGTCTGCATGGTTAGAAAAACTGTGTACTAACCATGTGTTAGCTACTGATTTAAGGGGGAAATACTCATGAACTCCTTCAATGGCCTCTCTAACTTTACGCACACCATGCCAAAGATACTATCAAAAATATGTAACTTCGTACAAGTTTTTATAGGATTACTGCACGGTTTGGATAGACCGTGCACAACCCGTGCACATCTCCTTTATCCCCAAAACATGTTTATTGTTCACCTAACTCAAATATACTTCACCCTTAAACTTTATGACCATAAAAATAATCATTTATTGGTTACATACTTGAAACTGAGGGTACTTCAGGGGTAGTTTTGTCAATCGTATTAAGGTTTAGATTTTGGAATGAAAGAAGTTGATGGAAGAATGGGAAGTTGTAATAATTCCCAATATAAGTCAGAAAATGTGAAAGTCAATCTTAAATATTATCAAAGTAATGAGGAAGTCATTATACATGATTAATTTTTTAGAAGAGTAATTCTTCTGATGTTTTTTTGGAAATGTGACAATATAAAGATATTAGTTTTCAGTCAGACCAATAATCCATTATATTTATATCTTTAGAGAAAAAATTTGAGCTTTTTACATTCATTAGTTCCATAATAAAACATTAAATAAGCTGTTGAAGTCAAAGAAGTAGGAACTAGTCTTCGGATATGGTGTTACACCGATCGTTGGAAGTAGAAAAGTTTATCAATGGAAATTTCTTTCTTTGGGGAGTTTTTGGGAACAATGAAAATGGAAAATGAAGTTGAAGTTTTTTGGGGCTGATGTAAGTAAGAAAGGCAAAGAACAATCAATCAATATTATAGTAAAACATTTTAGTGACAATGAATTATTTGTTGAATTACTTTGTTTATCTCATATGTTTTTGAAATTAGGTCAAGAGAGAAAGATAATCTATTTAATTTTTTTGGTATTAATTAGGTTAAGTCTATTAGACCGGAGCTAACACAGATTTTCAAAGTGAAGTAGAGATTAGATACATCTTGATTTTGATAACATTATGGGATACAGGTTCATCAAAATGAGGAAAAAAATAAAAAATGATTTATTTAATCTTTTTGAAGTGTTTTCAAGGGGAAATAAAAAAAGTTATTGAAGATGTTGGAATAATTTTTTTCAATGTTTATATCTTATTAGTTGATATGGTTCATTATAAGTATAAGACATGTGTTTTCCATTTTTTTATCATTTGGTGTAGAAAATTGTAATGAATAAATTTATATCTTCGTCATAATGATAAAAATTAAAATAGGAATAATTATCTTTCAATTTATGTGGAAAATTGTAATATGGATATCATAGCAGTGATCAAAATCAAAATCAGACTGAAGAATGTTAAGAATTCTGAAGAGAGATGAAGTTGTGAGAACATTCGAGAAGATTCGAGAAGGGTTGGGATGTTTTTAACAAGTAAAAAATGAATCCAAAATTGAAGGAAAATTTAAGATTCAGAGAATTTGGTTTTGTGGGAAGGATTTTTAGAATCCCTACAAACAATTTTTGGTGTCTCTTTTAAATAGGGGAAGTAATTTTTACTTTTCTATTAGAAGTACTATGCACAGAAGAAGAAAGGGTAGCTCTAAATATGTATAGAGAAGAAGTTTCTAGATTTTTATTCTTTGAGGAAGTTTTCCTAATATAATAAGGAAAGGAGAAGTGACAAGATCATTTTCAAAGTTTCCAGATCAAACTGGGAAATTGGACTGGCTTTTATAGGCTAAGACAGAAGTGGTTCAGTTTTATTTCAACCACATTTAGACAGAGTTATTGTAACATCCCGACATTAATCAGGTATGAACCATTTTTAATTTAATGTAGTCTAATTAATTAGGTGACCTGGGGAGCATGCCTCTGCACCTCATTGCAAGTCCCAGATATCTTTTTAATTAATTTAAATAACTGCCGACATTTAATGAAAAATGTTATGTCACGCGTTAACGCGATGTTCGGGATTTAAAATAATTAATTAAGGATTGTAAATGAGTTATAAGAGATTTAAAAAAAATATTTCAAATAAATATTCAATGGATAAAAAGAAATTTTGAAATAAAATAGAAAGGGGGTTATGGGAAAAATAAAAATAATTAAAAGGAAAGATTTCCATTTTTAATTATTTTTATCATTTTCCCTTTCCATACTTTTATTCTAATTTATTATTTCTTTTATTTTCCTTTTTTCTTTTCATTTATTTTTTCTCTTATTTTTTATTTTATTTTCTTTTTCTTTCTTTTCTTTATTTCTTTTTTTCCCTCTCCTCTCTTCCTCTCCTCTCTTCACGTCACATCCCCCTCTCCCCTAAGTGGTGCACCCCTCTCACCCTCCTTCAGAAGGTTGTATCTCCCCCGTCCATTGTCCAATTTCTTCGCCGTTGGGTGTGTAGAAAACCTTAGGGAAAGGATAACCTTGAGCAATTGGAATCGTATGATATCGTTGAGTATTCTATGCGTAGTTCGTCACAGAAGATATTTACCTTATTTTGGGGGTGTTCTAAAATCCCTCGTTTTCTTCCATTTTAGGTCAAATAAAAGCCTAATGTAGATCTTAGAGTCATCTATGACAATAAGGTAGAGTGTCTACTATCTTTCCCTCTGGTTTATTGTGGTTTATAAAAGCGCACCGTTGTGCTGTTAGTAGATGCCTACTGGATTTATTCAATTTTACCCAATTTAATTACCTTAATTGTTTTTCCTAATTTTTTCAGCCTTAATAATCTTAAATTATTATTTTTGATTTGTTGCAAAAAGTTAGGACACTCTTTTGGGTGTGCCGACATGTTCTGTGTATTTTTATGTTAGTCGAGTTTATAATTTAATGAACTTTGGTATTGCACAGCCCCTTTATATTATTTTAAATTAAATAAATAGTAGTTTGAATTGTTGCAACAAGGTCAGACACCCCTTTGGGCATCCTAACATGGTCGATGTATTTGTCCATTAGTCGGGTTTATAGTTAGATTAATTGTAGGTGTTGGGAAGCCCCTTTTTATTGTAATTAAATTAATTAAATAGTTTTCTTTGAACACGAACTTGAATTGTCGGATCATTGGTACTTGTTTTGGTGAGTTGTTTATTTATTTAAAAAAGTGTATTATCTACTGATGTTGATACGATTTATTGCCTTATTAAGTTTCCATGTTTTAATGTTAAATTTATAACTTGTGATGCATGGGTGTATCTGGTTAGTTTTCATGTTGTGATTTAATATACTGATTATTTCATATCTGCTGCTATGAAAAAATTAATTATTTTATTAGTGGGGAATGTAGGTGGGTGATGTATTAAGGGCCATGCTTAGACCCTCCATTCCTGACTGATTACCTCTATGTACCGGGGGATTGTGTCATTGGCTTTGTTGGACCAAGACTTCTCGGGATTTTTAATACTTATGAGTGATACCAGTTTCAAAAGGCCCCATTGTGACAGATCCATTAGCAATGTTGCTAATATATCCCTGGATGACACTCGACCCCTTTTTGCAAGATCTGGACGGACTCAGGGCAAAGCTTTGCCTCGAGCAATAATTGGTCTTTCGAAAGATTGCCTTGGATGGGCTCGGTTGTATTGGATAAATTTTCATATGTTCCGTAGCGATACCTTCGGGACGGGCTCGGAATCTAACTCTACACTTGATCCTTAATAATGATGCACTTAAGGTTTATATTATTTCCATTGGAGTCTCTTGAGAATTGAAATGTTCTTATGATATGTTGAAGTGCACCTAGTTGACTTTTGACTTAGACCCCAAGTTAAAGAACAATCTTGGGGTATACATCTTCCATGTTTTACCTTTATTTGTAGGTTTTATATATATACGTGTACGTGTATTATGCTAACATGTACCCTTCACTACTACAAACACGGCCTTTATCAGCGCTAAACATAGCCTTTATCAGCGCTAGAAAAGCACTGATAAAGCCAGCGTAGATAAAGGGGTGGTCCCCTTTATCAGCGCTTCCTTTATCAGCGCTTTAGTTTTAGCACTGATAAAGGACCCTTTTATCAACGCTTTTAAAAAAGCGCTGATAAAAGTTAAAAAAATTTAAAAAAATTAAAAAATATTGCCAATCGGTGGGATTTTATAGCGCTTGAACCCCCCCTTTTACAGCTCTTTTTGGACCCTATACAACACCCTACGCACCCCCCTCCACCCTTTAACAGCGCTTGCTCCAATATTCCCCATGCGCGCGCACCCCTGCCTCCACCAGGATTTGAACTCGAGACCTCCCCCCTGCGCACCTAAGCCCTTACCACTACTCTATTTTGATTTGCTTTCCAATTCATGATATCTCTATATATATATATATATTTATATATTTAGTTATATTTATTCGTATAGTAATATATATTTATATTAATATATATATAGTTATATTATAATATATATTTATATAGTTATATTATAATATATATAGTAATATTAATATATATATAGTGGTATTAATATATATCTATATCTATATATATATATAGTTATATTTATTCGTATAGTAATATATATTTATATTAATATATATATATAGTTATATTAACATATATATAGTTATATTAACATATATATATTTATATTAATATATATATATAGTTATATTAACATATATATAGTTATATTAACATATATATAGTTATATTAACATATATATAGTTATATGAATATATATTTATATAGTTATATTAATATATATATAGTGATATTAATATATATATTTATGGTGATATTAATATATATATTTATAGTAATACTAATATATATATATATGTAGTTATATTAATATATATATTGTTATTAGATTAATATATATATAGTTAGATTAATATATATAGTTAGATTAATATATAGGTATATAAATATTCATATATTGGTATTTTAAATAAAATGGATATTAGTTATTATTTAGATAAAGCTAATATATTTTATATGTAAATATGTTTAATTATTTATTTAAAAAATTTAATTTTTAGGTGCGAATATATAAAAAATATGTACATATAGTTATATATTTGATTATAAATAGCAGTTCATTATAAAAAAGGATGAATTTTCAAAGGCATAATATCAATATGAATGTAATACCTTGTAATAAATTCAGTCCCCGTCAAGAAAAGCCAATAATACCCCCTTAAACGAGTTTGAAAATCCACAAAATGTTAAAAAATCTGGGTACCCCGACACAAAACTCAGCTTTGGAGGCCTTCTGGGCCTCTTTTGGCCTCGGAATATGCTTGACCGGGGTGCCCCTAGTCGTAGTGACGTAGAGCTCGTCACAGGCTTCGATTTGATATGTGGTAGAGCTCAAACGGACACCCGGATCAAAAGTTATGTCCGTTTGAAGTTTGAGTTGCGTTTTCAACATATTTTGGATCTTTTTTTAATTTTTTGAATTTTTTTAGTCCTCAAATTGTTATTAAATGACTATTACTCCATAATTATTATCAAAATATTAATTAAAAATATTTTTTTAAATTTTTT
Organism: Viscum album; assembly: GCA_963277665.1. Classification (NCBI taxonomy): domain Eukaryota; kingdom Viridiplantae; phylum Streptophyta; class Magnoliopsida; order Santalales; family Viscaceae; genus Viscum; species Viscum album. The sequence goes on from OY728129.1 coordinate 1,451,997,409, forward strand.
AAGAAGTCATTTTCACTAAATATATTATATATTAAGTATAATAAGTGTAAATGTACATTTATACTTATCTAAAATATATTTAAAAATTATATATTATATTTATATAACAATATAACTATATTTATATATTAATATATTAAGCTATTTTTAATTTTTTTTTTGAAGCCGACCCTTTATCAGCGCTAAAAAAAGCGCTGATAAAGGCCCCCCTTTATCAGCGCTTCTAAGCAAGCGCTGATAAAGGGGGGCGCTGCGAAAAACTGTTTTTTGTGGTAGTGCTTTCAGACTATCGAATTATGATGAAGTAGGATATTAGGCATTGGTGCTGTTTGGAACCCAAGTCGACTTATTTTTTTCATTGCACATAAATTAATTTTCTGAAATTTTTATGTAATGGAACACTGCATTTTTATTGTTTCATGAAATGGAAAGGTTTAGACATCGTGGGTGCCAGACTACTGGGATTTTATCTCACACCCTGCTCAGGCGTCGTTGACACCAAAGTAGATTACATGCTTGTAGGTATTTACAAGGGGAAGAGTGTTGCTTCCGATGCTTGATTGTTCTTTACGTCTTCAGATGGAGATTGGGGTACAGGACCAGGCCTTTCTCCTGATGCAGCTGCTACTTTGTGCCTTTTATTTTAGTTGACTATGTGTTTGAGTTCTGTTTTCTGTACTTTCAGTTTATACCTCTATCAGGGAAAGACATATTTTTGTGAGCTTCTGCACTTGATTATTATTATTCAGTTGGATTATTTATATTGCTTCTACTGCATTTTATTCATTCACATGCTTCCATTATTTATTATTTTTTATTGTTTACTTCCTATATGATATTATCTATTACCTATGGGCGTATAGTCTCCCCCAAAAACACAAAATGTCCCTCGCTGCTAGTTGGTAGCCTCTGGCATTTGGGGAGATGCGCTTGAGGTCATGTGACCCACTGGTTCAGCCACCGTCTTTGAGGCAAGCCGGGTCGAGATGGTACAAAATGGTATCAGAGCTAGTTTTTTCTTTTGTCTTACTATTTGGGATAGGAAGTAGACTAGGATATAGGGATTTGGGATGTAGACTACATTTGGACGTAGCTAACCCATGTACATGGGAAAACTCAAATTCTATGGTTGGGATTGCAGTTATTGATTATGCTGGTTACTATTGATATGATTTCACCATTGGGTGACACACTTGTATTGCATTGTTATTGTGTTGTTATTGTTGAGATAATGGGTTTAACATTGTAGCCTAATGATATGAGGGCAACACATTCCATGCATCATAATAAGCACTATAGGATTTAAAATCCATGCATATTTTCATTCCATATCTACTTTTAGTGTGCATTTTCCTGTTTGCATGTGAGTGTTGTTGTCCCTAGTGGTAAAATTTTGAAATGCTCGTTTTCTGAATATAAAGTTGTGATTGGCCGTTAGATGTTAGCCTAACTTAACTGAGGAGTGGACTGTAGAACATGTTTAGTAATCCTTTTGAGTTGTATCTTCTATATCTAAACCCAACTCTTGAGGTGGGTTGTCTGTTGTTTAGTGCTCAAAGGTAGGCTATGTACCAAACCTATTTTTGTGCCTTACTTGTATTTCCAACCTTCTTTACTACTTGTCTAAAGGTGTGTGTGTGGATGTTGTAGAAAAATTCCTCCATAACATCTTCGTGGTGTGCCTCAGGAGAGTGGAAATGAGCACATTCCAGAGAAGGTGGGTCCTGAACCACTAGTGGCACCTCTCATAGTGCCTCTTGTGGAACTACCTCTTGTTGATCTTTCATGGGACCCTGACGCTCAGTTCATGTATAGTCTCCTCAAGTTTATGAAGTTGGTTTAGAATGGCCCCAGACCTTCCCCATATATGGAAGACCTCACGTGGAACTTTCTATAGCAACACCCTACCACCTTCTTGGTGATTGGCGAACCTCATGCTGTAGAGTCATAGATAGAAACTATAAGTTCTATCTTCGACCACCTTTAGAAGCTTCTAGAGTGGAGGGTCAAGCTTGCAGTCTACATGATCCGTGACTCATCCAAGCTCTGGTGGGACATTGTTTCTCAGGAAGAGCAGACCAATGACATGGCTTGGGTAGACTTCCATGCATCTTTCTATGACCACTTTTTCCCAAAGACTCTGATAATTGATCGTGCGCCAGAGTTCCTACATCTTCAGTAGGGCTCTATGACTGTGTTAGAGTATTCTACTCGTTTCACATAACTTCAATGTTTTCCCCATCTCTAACTGGCAACGTGCAGACTACTATGAGGAATTTTGAGGAAAAAATTGATTATACTATCTGCTTGCAGGTGAATGTTTTTAGTTTTACCATTGTTACAAAGATCGTAAATCGGGATCTAATCTCCGAGCGAAATGTCAGGGAAGCTAAACGAGTGATCCAGTGCGGTTCAGTTCTAAGACAGGGTGGTGCCTCTTCTGGAAAGCACGAAACTCCATTTTTAAAGTGCATGTGGGGGGAAATCTTTGACAAACAGAACGTCTTGATTGCTCTGTCACATGTTATCAGTGCGGCAGGGATGGTCACAAGAAGCCGTAATGAACGAGAGATCTGAAGGAGTGCCGAAGTTGCAGCAAGATGGGGAACCTTCATCATTTCTGTTGTTCCTTCCCTTCAGCATCTATTGGTTGAGGATATGAACTTAAAAATCCATCAGGTATGGGATCTATGACTCCATAGTAGGCTAGAAGTTCTTTTTCCACCACTCGATCATGTCGAGGAAATGGTGGAGGTCGTGGATGAAGAAATCAAGTTCCAAATTATCAATGTCAGTAGAGTGGACCTGCTCAGGCTAACCAGGCAGTGTATTAGGGTCATGGATCAGGTCTCATGTATGTAGTGCAATCAGCACCAGAGGAATAGAGTCTAGGATCATCTACAGTGAGAGGTACTATTCTAGTATCCTCTACCTTATTTTCTACTCTTTTTGATTCTGGTACATCACACTCCTTCATATCAGGTGCTATTGTTTAAAGTCTTGGTTTTCCAATTGAGTACCATTGCAGCATCATGGCTCTCGACACTCTACTTAGGGTCAGGACAGAGGGCATACACCAGTTCTAAGAGTGCCCCCTCAAGATAGGCGGGTACTGTTTTGTTTGGAATTTCTATATCCTCAATATGTATGGCATCAAAGTCATTCTTCGTAGAACTTTCATTATTCTTATCGTGACCAAGTGTATTTATATCACCCCAAGGTGTCCTTTACATCCCCTAAGGGTGACACATATCTTCGCAAAGGAGAATGGGATATGCAGGCAAACTGATCTAAGCCTAAATATGCAGGGTTGGGCAGAGTGACAACCCAGTTGTCAAGTCTCTTCATGAGGGACCAGGGAACACACCTAGTTGAATTATCTCCAGTGGTGGATCTTTTCAAGGACGTATTCCCTGACAATTTCTCTGGCTTACATCCTATGAAAGACATGGAGTTCATAATAGATCTCATGCTAGGTGGAGAACCAGTGTCTATTCCTCCTTATAGGAGGGAACCAACAGAGCTATAGGAACTCAAAAAGCAGATTGAAGACCTTCAGGATAAGGGTTTAATTAGACCTAGAACATCATTGTGGGGTTCACCTGTCCTTTTTTCCAAGAAGGCATATGGTACCCTCAGGTTATGCATGGATTATCGTCGAATCAACTAGCTCACGGTAAGGAATTGATATCCATTTCCTTGTATATATGAGCTCTTTGACCAGATCTGAGGAGAAACTATTTTCTCCAAGATTGATCTAAGGTCGGGATATCACCAGGAGCATGTGGGACCATCTGACATCCCACGTAGAACATTCCAAAGTAAGTACAACTTGTACGAGCATCTGGTTATGCCTTTCAGCCTCACGAATGTGCCAACAGTCTTCATGTATCTGATGAACTAGGTTTTTCATCCGTATCTTGATTCCTTTGTGGTAGTCTTCATGGATGACATCTTATTGTATTATCATCCCATACACGACCATGAAACCTATATTGAGATCGTACTGAGTACACTGAGAGAGCACCAACAATACACTTTTCTCAGTAAAGGCCACTTCTGGATTGATAATGTACACTTCTTGGGTCATATTATATCTAAATCATGGGTATCAGTTGACCCAAAAAAGGTGAGTCTCATGGTTTCATAGGAGCATCCCAAGAGTTTCTTCGACATCCGCTGTTTCATGGGGCTTGCTGGCTATTACAGGAGTTTCATCCAGGATTTCTCCTGCTTGGATTATCCTCTTATGGCCTTGACTAAGAAAGGTGTACAAATCATATGGTCAGAATCTTGTGAAAAGAATTCTTAGGAATTGAAAGAAAGACTAACCTCAACCCCGATCCTAATTATTCTTATACTTAATAAGAGCTATTCAGTTTATTGTGATGATTCAGGAATCGGATTTTGTTATGTTTTGATGTAGGGTGATCGATTTGTGGCTTATGGATCCTACCAAATGAGACCTCATGAGTAGAACTAACCTACCCATGACCTTGAGTTGGTAGCTATGGTTCATGCTCTATGCTGTTGGAAACACTATTTATTGGGAGAGAGATTTCAGTGTTTACATGGATCATAAAATCATAAAATATATCTCCACTCAATGAGACTTGAACATAAGGAAATGTGGGTGGTTAGAATACTTTCATTCATTTGACGTTGATATTTCTTATACCCTTGGTAAGGGTAATGCTGTGGAAGACTCTTTAATCCACAAGAAACAGACACAGGTCATGCAGGTAGCTAGTAGTGAGGGGCAGATGATGGCCTTATTTTCAGAGATTCATCTGGTGGTTCAGGAGCAGAGTGGACAACTGGTTCTAGAAGCTCTTAAAATGACGTCATCTCTTTTGGAGAAAGTCTGCATGAAATAGTTGACTGATCCTGATGGTATCGTTTTTAGGGAAATCATTATAGTAGAGAACCCACCTCTTGGTTGGGTTTTTGACGGCAGTGAAACTCTCCTTTACTATGGTCTTGTATGGGTACCTTCAGGTATACGGGAAGAGCTAAAGAAGGAATCTCACACCTCCATTTGGGCAGTTTATCCTGGGATAAACAAGATGTACAGAGACACGCATTGATAGTATTGGTGGCCAGGTATGAAGAATAAGATAGTAGGTTTCATCCCTCAATGCTCCACCTTCCAATAGGAGAAGGCAGAGCACCAATGACCTGCTGGACTCCTACAACCTCCATCCATTCCTTAATGGAAATGGAATGACATCCCCATGGATTTCGTTATAGGATTACCAATATCTCCTCGAGTCAGTGATGTAGTATGGGTGGTTTTCGATAGGTTGACCAATGTTGCACACTTCTTACCTATCCGAGAGACCTTTACGATTGATGAGTTGTGAAGGTTGTATATCCGAGAGATTGTGAGACTTATGGTTTACCTCATTCTATTCTCCCAAAAAGGGATGTCTTCTTTACTTCACTGTTCTGGAAAGGGTTGCAAAAGGCACTGGGTTCATAGGTACTTCTTAGTACTTCATATCACCCTCATACCGATGGGCAATCCGAGAGAACTATACAAGTGTTAGAGGATATGTTACAGGACTGTATCCTTGATTTTGGAGGTTCCTAGGAGAATAATATACATCTTATTGAGTTTACCTATAATAAAATCATCAAGGAGACACTTAAAATGGATCCTTAAGAGGATTTCTATGGTAGATCGTGCTATTCGCCTTTATGTTGGCTCGAAGCAGGTGAGATAGCTATGTTGGGTCCTGACTCGTTCAGGAGACTTCTGAGCAAGTTCAGCTGATTCAGAAGCGTAAGACTGTAGTTTAGTCTAGAAAAAATATATATAATGGTCTTCACCACATACCTCTAGAGTTTGAGGTGGGACATGGAGTCTTTCTACATGTTTCTCTGAGGTTTGGTCACATGCGGATCAAAAGACAGGGGAAGTTATCACTGAGATATTTCGGGCCATTAGAGATAGTGGGGAGAGTTGGGCCGGTAGACTATCGGTTAATTATACCTCAGAGGTATTTTTCCTTGAACAATGTTTTCCATGTATCTCAGGTCCAAAAATATCACCCAGACCCGTCACATTCTTTTGACCCTGGTGACATCGAGCTTGACGCTGATGCACCCTTTGCAGAGCATCCTATATGTATCATCGACCATAGCATGAAAGTCCTCTAACGAATGTCAGTCCCTCTGGTCTGGGTGTTATGGAGACATGGATTCATTCAGGATGAGACCTGGGATTGAGAGACGAATGTACATGCGCAGTGGCCATAACTTTTCTCTCGCGATGTTCCATTACCCTCAGAAGGGAAACTCAGGGACGAGTTTTCTTAAGGAGGGGAGGTTGTAATGTCCTGAACTTAATCAAGTATGGAACATTTTTAATTTATTACAGTATAATTAATTAATAAACCCAGGGCACATACCTCCACACCTTTCTGTGGGTCACTGGAAACTTTTTAATTAATTTAAATAACTGTATACATTTAATGAAAAATGTTATGTCGCATGTTAGCGCGGTGTTCTAGATTTAAAATAATTAATTAAGGATTGGAAAAGAGTGTTATGTTATTTAAAGAAGATTTAAAATAAAGCACGAAAGGATAAAAAAAATTAGAAATTAAATAGAAAGGGGGTTATGGGAAAAATAAAAATAATTACAGTGGGAGATTTCCATTTTTAATTATTTTTATCATTTTCCCTTTCCATCCTTTTATTGTATTTTATTTTTTCTTTTATTTTCCTTTTACCTTTTCTTTTATTTTTTCTTTTATTTTTTTTTATTTTTCTATCTTTCTTTATTTTCCTCCCCTCCCTTCATCTCCTCTATTCTAGTCGCACCCCCATCTCCCCCAGGTGGTGCACCCCTCTCATCCTCATTCAGAAGGCCATAACTCCTCCTTCCATCGTCTGATTTCTTCTCTGTTAGGTGTGACGTAATCCTTAGGGAAATTATAACATTGCACTAGTGTAATTGTACTATTTTGTTGAGTATTCTATACGTAGTTTTTTTGTGGAATAATTTAACCCTATTTTGGTGATTTTTCTAAAATCCTTTATTTTCTTCCATTTTAGGTCAAATAAAAGCCTACCACAGATCTTAGAGTCATACAAGAATACAAGGTAGGGTTCTTACTCACTTTTCCTCCCTTCAGTTGTGGTTTATAAAAACTCACCATTTTGCCGTTAAATTGGTGCCTACCAACTTTGTGCAATTTCACCCAATTTAATTATCTTAATGGTTGTGACTAATTGTTTCAGCCTTAATCATCTTAAATTAATTTTTTTTATTTATTTAAACAATTTCAGACACTGATTTTGTCATTCTGACATGGTCGGTGTATTTTTATGTTATTTAGGTTTATAATTTAATGAACTGTGGTATTGCGCATCACCTTTATATTGTTTTTAAAGTAAATAAATAGTTGTTTGAATTGTTGCAGTAAGGTCAGACACCCCTTTTGGTCATGAATAAATGGTCATTATATTTTTACGTTATGCAAGATTATAATTTGATTAATTGCAAGGGTTGCGTAACCCCTTTTTGTTGTAATTAAATTAAATAAATAGTTTTCTTTGCACACGAACGTGAATTGTTGGATCATTGGTACTTGTTTTGCTAAATTGATTATTTATTTAAAAAGTGAATTATCTGCTGATGTTAATACAATATATTACCTTATTAAGTTTCCATGTTGTAATGTTAAATTTATACCCTGTGATGCATGAGTGTATCTGGTTAGTTTTCAAGCTGCGATTTTATATACTGATTATCTCATATCTGCTTCTGTGAAAACTTTTATAAAATTTAGGGTGGGGAAAGAAAGTGGGTCCCGTATAAAGGTCTATGATTAGACCCTCCATTCTTGACTGGTTACCTCTATGTGTCGGGGGATGGTGTCATTGTCTTTACCGGACCGAGACTTCCCTGGGCTTTCTAATACTTATAATTGATACCGGTTCCAAAAGGGCCCATCGAGATGGATCCTTCAGAAATGTGGCTAAGACAGCCTCAGATGACACTCGACCCCTTTTTGCGATATCGGGACAGACTCAGGGTAAATCCATGCCTCGAGCGATACTTGGTCTTTAGAAAGATTCCCTTGGATGGGCTTAGTGGTGTTGGATAAATTGGTGGATGTTACGTAGTGATACCTTCGGGATGGGATCAGACTCCAACTCTCAACTTGAACCTTAATAATGTTTCACTTAATGTTTTTATTATTTCTTTTTGAGTCTCTTGAGAATTGAAATGTTCTTATGATATGTTGAAGTGGACTTGGTTTACTTATGACTTAGACCCCAAGTTAAAGCACAAGCTTGGGTTATACCTCTTCTTTGTTTTACCTTGATTTCTGGGTTTTATATATATACATGTACATGAATTATGCTGATGAGTACCCTTTAAGACTACTGGCTTAGGTTGAAGCAGGCGATTAGGCACATGTTTCATTTGGAACCCAAGCCGACTTATTTATTTCATTGCACTTAAATTAATTATCTAAAATTGTTATGTAATGGCACAATGCATTTTTATTGTTGAACGAAATGGAAAGGTTTAGACACCATGGGTGAAGACCTTTTGGGATTTTATCTCACACCCTGCTCGAGCGTTGTTGACACCCGAGTAGATTACATGCTCATAGGTATTGACAAGGGGAAGCGTGCTTCTTCAGATGATTGATTGTTGTTTACTACTTAGGATGGATACTGGGGTAGAGGATTGGGCCTTGCTCGTTATGTAGCTGCTGCTTTGTGCTTTTTTTTAGTTTACTGTGTGTTTGAGGTCTATTTTCTGTACTTTCAGTTTAGACCTACATCATGGCATGACATCTTTCTGTGAGCTCCTGCAATTGATTATTATTATTAAGTTTGATTATTTATATCACTTCTGCTGCAGTTAATTCCTTCACATGCTTCTGATATTTTTTATTTGTTTTTGTTTACATCTGCTATGATACTATATATTACCTATGAGGGAATAGTCTCTGCCATATACACAAAAGGTCCCTCTCAACTAGTCGGCAGCCTCTAGAATTCGGGGAGACTCGCATAAGGTCATGTGACCCACCGGTCCAACCACCATCTTAGAGGTGAGCCGAGTTGGGATGTTACCATTATATAATTAAAATGCGAAATCAAATTGGGGAATTAGATTAACAATCAGGACTAGCATCATTAGGAATTCTACAATAAGTTATTTCCTGCAGCTGGGTAAGGAGGAGAAGAATTGTTTTGAATATCTTATTTGTGAAAGTTAATCAATGAGAACTGTAACATGTTTGTTACAAATATTTAATTTCATCATTTTGTGCAACTTGAAGCACATACACTATTTTATGGAACATACTCCTACATGATTGTAATGTAATTTCCTACTCATTGTATTCTACACAATGTGACTATTTTCTAGTCGGTTGTGTTGTATCAGACTTCTTCCATACAATAATAAGGATATCAGTAATCTTGTTGAGTTGTAAACCTTGTAAATTCTTGTGTTCTTGTGGATGTGTGTTTTTTTGTTTTAAGTGAGCTAAAACCCCTTTAAAATGAGGACAAGTTTTTCTCTTAAGTAAGGAAACTTAAAAGAAAATGATATCACTGATTCAAACCTCCCCTACCAGTGATACTTGGTTCTAGGATGGGAAATCTCACAATATAATAACATTTTAATATATTATTTATACTTATGTAATTATATAAATTTGGTAATAATGGGTTTGGTGTAGGGTAAATGATGAGGATAAAAAAATAAGTCAAAGGGTAAGTAATAATTACATTGATAATTTGAATGTTCTTTTAAGGTATCATTTATAAATGAAGGACTAGAGGATCTTTGTTTTGTATATAGTCTGAAAACATGTATAAGGGATCTATAATAGGTAATTTTAGTATATTTTATTGTAATTTATATCTAGAGGTGTGTATTAAAAAGGGTGGAAGTGAGATCCTTTGATGGGTAATAAAGAGGGACAAAAATTTGGAAAAGAATGTTTGGTTAGGGTTAATAATGTAATTTCATTAGAGATAAGTGATTTGGGTGGGGAAATTATGATGAGAAATGTAGGTATTAATTTCTAATATAAAAAAGGTATTCAAAAAGGTATGAATGAGAAATTTATTTAGTAAAATTCAGTCCAAATTAGATTACCTATTTTTTTCAATTATTAATCTTGATTAAAATTTTACCATGGAAATTGATTTATCACCAAAAATATAAGTTGAACCTTCATACCAAATTTCAAAATGATGAATATGAATTTTGAATCCATTTAATCTAATTAAATATATAAATATAAGAAAAATTACATTAAAATTAAAACATATATTTTGTGGAAAACTATTTTTTAAGAAATTTCATTTTAAACATTATGTTTATTTAACAATGGTTACTAATCGAATGACTGTTAATTAATTTTTTATATGGTTAAACATTATATTACAGCGTTAACTGAAAATATATCCATTTATGTTTTTTAAAAATGTAAAATATTTATAAAATTTCAATTTTTTGAAAAACATACATGTTTTACCATCATATTTAATATTTACCTTGACAACTTAATTTTATGACTATATAAGATATTGAACCCATTAGTTAATTTTATCTTTGTAAATAAAAATCTAAAAATCCATATATATGATTCAATTTATAAAAGTGGTAGAAATTAATTTTTACATAAGCACACATAACTCATAATTTTTTTAAGAACCCTGTTTCTTTTTAGAATTAGATGATATTTTTATTATACCCTTTTATAATGTTTTTATAAATTGGTTAATTATATTGATACCCTCTAATTTAATAGATACACTTTAATGATAATATCAAAAAAATTGTAAGGTATAACAATTTTTCATTCTAGTCCAGCCATTTGTGAATGATAATATACTCATACTGTATTTATTTAAGGAAAATTAATTACTAAAATTATGGGTCATTACATTAAAACTCTCCTAAAAATAATTCCATCATTGTAATTTAATTATGTTGAGAAAACAATTAGGGTTACTTCACTCATATCACATCCTAAGGATCCCATATAGCCTCCTCAAATTGATGATTCTACCACATATTTTTGACTATATGGGTGATTTTATTCCTTATAACCTTCTCTCTTTGATCTAGTATTTTCCTAGGTTTTTCCTTATATTAATGACCATGTTCAAATTATAGATCTTTTTATCTTCATGCATTTGATGGATATGGTATATATTTATTCAAAATAGACATGTGGACTATATAAAGTACTTGATAGAGGTGTGTGGGGAGAGATAAGTGATAAGTTATGACCTTGACACAATCATGGATCTTGAAAGTACCATTGTATCTTGGGATTATCATCCATTTATATACAAATTTCATAACTTTTTCCCATATAGATGTTCAAATGAACACCTTTTCACTAACTTCAAATTCTAGATCTTTTCAAATATTATCTATATTACTCCTCTATTTAATTTGTGTTACTTTTATCTACCATTCAATGGTTTGAAAATTCTTTATAATTTCTTAGATAATGTATATATATATATATCATATTATTTTATATATCTTTATCCTAACATGTTTGAGTCCCACATATCTTCCTATAAAGAGATTCATTTGGTACCATCTGAATTCCAGAATGTATTCATTTCTTATATGAGAACTCTGCTGTAGGGATGTTTTAATACCAACATGATTTACAATTTATAGAACAATATCTGAACATATCCCGCAGAGCTTTAATGTCCCACATAGATTGATATATATCTAGGGATAATTATTAGTGATGTATCTCACCTCTATCTCCAATTATTTCATAAGAGTTTTCCAAAACCATAAGGTAATGCTTAGTACCCGATCTAATATAATAGATAGTGGTAATCGATGTAGTGTTACCACATCCATAACATATATATTGGAAAGTTTTGGAATGGGTTAAATATTATTTGATTTTCATAAAATGCACTGAATTTATAAAGTGATAAACTACAACCCAAAGAACATATGAGATTTGGAATTTTTGGAGTCTTATGATCAAATCCATGATGATGTTTTCCCATTTCTATATTAAGGTGGGTAATGGTTTCTACATACCCAAATAATTTAATGGATTGAACTTAACTTTATAGTATACTAATTATCATGATACATATTCTAAAATTTCTCTCTTCATGCTATCCAACTAAAAGTTTTGTTTTATAACTCTATACATCGTCGTACATCCTAGATGTATAGAGAGGGATGAAATATCTACATCATCGAAGAGTTCATTATTCAATACCAGATTTTATGGGACACATATCTAGGTTTTAACCTTATTACTCCAGAATTATAAAAGATAAACACTATGATATTTATTAATTTTTTTATAGTTATACATAATCTTTATGGGCTTCTCTGATATTCATATTGATGGAAGGTTTGGTTTTCTGCTGGAAAAGGTAGGATTTATCTCCTACCATTTTGACTACAATATCAATCCTCTATAAATCCATGAGTATTGGGTCATTTTCAATCCTCATCATGGATAGTGTAGCATGATATATCCTACTCAGAGAACCAACCACATTATTTTCATTCCACTAGGAAAAAATGTATTGATATGTCATAATCATATATCAATTCAAACTACATAATTTGAAAAATATTAAATTTTTTCAATGTGGATATATATTTAAAAATATTATGACTAGTATATATATCACACTTTCCTTTAAAAAATAACTTTCAAAAAATATTTAATACAAAGATCATTGCTACCAGCTTTAAATCAAGTTTTTGGTTATATTTCTCATGAGTTGTTAATTCATGTAAGGAATAAGAAATTAACTTATCATTCTAAATGAGGAAGTATCCCAAGACCATTTTCAAAGAATTACTATAACACCGGAGACTTTTATGTTATATAAATCATCAAAGGAATCTTTTACTATACACAACACTTGCTCGGCTTTCTTTACAAGCAATCGCGACCTTCCTTGATAGCTTGCGTCATACGCAATACCGAGTTTCACTAAACAACGATATGCTATTAAAATATTATTAAAACTAGCCGTTATGAATAGTAATAACCACTTTTTAAAATTTTGTAAATTTTATTTTTCAAAATTGACTTCATTTTTGGATTCAGAATATCGAAATTAGCCTAGGGTGAAATTTTGGTATTTTTCTGAAAACTTTCAATTTTTGATGAATAGTGAAACCACTAAGTGGTAGTTAAAAAAACTGAATTTTTCATAAAATTTAATTTTACCGCTTCTGTGAGTGTAATTTCAAAAATTCGAGAGACACGGTTGATGTAAGTAAGTAAAATGTGGTTCAATGAGATAAAAATAATTTTTGGTGAATAGTTACTTTTTACTTTTATTTACCACGGTTAAAAGTAAATAGGGTAATTAAGGGTAAAAATGATATTATTATTACCCTAACACATGTACTAATGCTATTGGACAAGTGTAATTCGACCAAAAACAACCTTAGGAATAAAATATGACCATTTAGGCCCACTTGGATTAGATTAGGACATTTATTATTAATTTATTTAAAGGGTTAAAATAGTTAAAATCAAAGTTTAATAAGTATATAATTTTTAATATAGGGTTATACATAAGATAAATTCGACTATAAATATTCATTAGAAATATAAAAATATTTCCTACATAATGATATTTTTTTTTGTAATTTTTAGACTTTAAATAAGTTAATTTATTTATGACACAAAGATGATGCAATAATTATCTTATTAATGAAATATTGACATAATTGATGTTATAAATACCCAAATAAATGTAATTTGAGACTTTTTATGAATTAAACTAATTTTCTAGGTTAATATGACATGTTAGTATTGATTTAAGTAACTTTTTTTGAACTAATCGTTCTGTTATGACTTTCACAAAAATCAATAACTAAATAGTGTCAAAATTGACATAAAATAGTTTTTAAAACAAATATTATATTATTAATTGTTATTTTATTCCTAAAAATATAAGGTTCGGCCAAATGACATAGATAAGGTTATATATATTAATAATAAACAACTTGGGGTTCGTTTGGCTGATTATAGTAAGTTTATTAACCTTATAGTATAAGAACACAAGAAGACACGGTAAAAGTAAAGTTATTTAACTTAATGTTAAATCTATATGATAAGGTTACAATAGGAACCTAAACTTCTCTAAATTCTATTGGATGAGAGGATTTATACCCATCCCCACCTCATCTTAGAATTAAATCAATTTGGAGCTATTTAAAACCGAATTTGGATTTATAATAAAATAATATTTTTAGTTTTTCCAAAGGAGCCCCTCTCCTCTCTTATAAAAGGGCACCTCCTCCCGCTCTTCCTCACACCACTTTGAGCCTTAAATCTCGGCCAAACCCTGACATGTTCTCCTCTACACTTCCCTAGAGACATCCTAGAGGTCCTGGTCTTCTTCAAAGACCAATTTTAGTGCCCTAAAAGGATATCTCAAAGATGCGCTTCAAAGAAGAGGTAATGTCCGTTACCAATTCTTTCAACTTTATTTCTTCTTCCACTTCTTCTTATTTAGTTGTTTCATTATGAAGTAATAACATCAGTATCACCTATATACTGATATGTTATTATAAGTATGAAACAACCCTATTTCACCATCTATCCATCCTACGGAAAATGAAATCACCGCGCGTGCGTACGTACAGAACACCATCTCCACGTCGTGGTGTAATCTTTTTTCCACCACCACCTTACTTGGATGGGTATAATGGTGTAAATAATGACTATATATGACTATTGTAAAGTTATATTGATGCTGAAATAGTATACATACACTCCAATACAACTCCACGATCATGGGAATGATATCATCGCTCGTGCGTACGTACGGAATACCGTCTCCACAATGTGATGCGACTCGTTCTACATGATCTTCATTGCATAATGATTATATAAATGAATTTAGTGAATAAATATGATATATATTACACTAATACAATTCCGTAAATTAAGTATCTATAACCTAAAAAGAAGGATAAAAATTTATTCGACAAAACACGCATAAGAACAAAAAGTAATAAACACCCAAATAAACAAGTAGTAATGGAATATTACTAATAAGAAGCTAAGAATATGACCATATATGATATCATAAAAATAATTATGATTCTGGAATAAGTCAATAACATTATTTAAATCATTATATAGGAGGTTCGGACACTTACGAAGCAAATCGGACCTAAGGTAAGGGAAAATATCACAATCTCATTTTTATTCGAGATTGTTTATACTTTGAAATTTACTGGGGTGTATTTTATCATACACATCCATGTTTCCTCAATATGTAATATTATTTCCATCCACCTACAATTTTTTAAATCCCATTTTACCCTTTGGTGAGTTTTTAGTAAAAGATATGAAAGGAATCTTTTGTCGTTTTTCATATGACGTACTTTTTTTACTTTTCCGAAAAAAGTACGAGGAGAATATTTTTTTAACTTATACGGCATAAATGGATTTTTAAAACATTATTTCCAAGAATATTCCTTTAAAAGTTTTCAAGTTTATTTTTAATCAACTTATTTTAGTTTAAAATTGTATGACATGTTAAGAAAGGAAAATGTTTTTGAAAGGATATTTTCTTCAAGAATGGAGTTCAAGTGTTTTATCAAAATTATTTTCCATCTAAGATAATACTGGGTTATGTTTCTATCCCTATTATTACATAGATTTGATTATGTTGTGATGGAATTATTTTTATGAATTGTTTTATCTTATAAGAATTTTTTTATGATGTCATGTTGTTTAAGAATCCCATTTTTATTACATGGGTCATGCAATGATGTATGATTTATGATTTTGTGGCACACATAAGAATGGTATCATTATGAGATGGGTGGGACCTATATCTTCCTCCAATGCATTGGGTAATGATTTTATATCTCATGAGATAGACATGGCTGGAATGGCAGGTTAAACCGGTTCAATGAAACAGGACTGAAACGAGGAGTGAACTCAATTCAGAAATGGACTTTGTCTACTAAGATAGTCTTGGCAATGAGCCTTGACTAATAGGAAATGATTCTCTATGATTATGTGTGTATGCCAAAAAGTTTCATGTTTTAAGTTATGATTATTGGGATTACATTTCACTACTATGATTTATCCCATGTTATGAAATTATGATTTCTTTTGTAGGTTAAGATTTCCAAAAGTTATGTTCTTATGTATTTGATGTGATTGATATTTCTTTTGTTTACCCTTACTGAGAATTTGAGCTCACCCTTTTGTATGTTTTATTTCCCCAGGTCAGGAAGAAGGTTATTAAGTAGGATATGCCAAAAAGGGACTCTAGATATGATGAACTAAATGGGAGGCAATGTAGATGCTTTATGAACCAATTGTTTATGTTTCCTAGTTTCTAAAGACTTTATACCTATACGGTCCTTTCCTCGTTTTGTTATATGTTGTAATAAGTGTGATTCAATTCTGAAGTAATAACAATGTATGTAAAGTATGGGTCGTTATAGTTGGTATCAGAGGAAAAGGAGGTAGGAATGTATCCAATCCTTGGTAACTCTCACATGTGAGTGTTGGACGAAGCATGGCTCTCCGCCCAAGGGCTTCATGAGAAAATTGATGCCACTGGGGATTGTGGTGTGTCCCGCCCAGGGGGTGTAGCCGCCCATGGAGTGCCCTGATAGGTATCAGTTATAGTCCACTGGAAGTAATTCCAGACCGTTATAGTTCGTATCAGGGGAAAGGTATAGTCAACCTTTGGAAACTAGGATGTGAAAGCCTTAGTAAGAACCCTAAGGATAAGTCTAAGCATAGAACACAATCTTAGTGTTTTAGAAATGGCCATGAATAACCTAGGATAAGACCTTAAGTGTGAAATTTTATTCTTGATTATGTGGTTTTCCTATTATAATTAGTGTTGCTCACACTATTCTTCTTGGTTTTAGTCAATGGATGGAACCCAAAGGAACCGCGTTAATGTGGAATGCGTTGGGCAATGCAATGATTGTCCCCCCTGAGCAACCAAACGTTATGGGAGCTAGAATGAAAAATCTTATAGCCATGATCACACAACTTTCTCAAGCTATGAATCATGCAGGACTTCCAAACGAGCAAAGGAAGGAGCAACATTCTGTTGAATCCTTCATGAGGCAGCATCCACCTTGATTCAGTGGGTCTACTGATCCATTAGCTTCTGAACAATGGATTAGTACTACTGAAAAGATATTTTCAGTTTTTCAATGTTCTGAACATGATAAAGTCATCTTAGCAGTGTATCGTTTGGAAGGTGATGCTGATCAATGGTGGAATCTTTTCAAGAATATGAGGCAAAGAGATGAAATTGAGTCCATGGAATGGGACGAGTTCAAGAACTTATTTTTCAATAAGTACTTCCCTCATATTCTCCAAACAAATATGGAGAAGGAGTTTCTTGAACTGAAGCAAAAGGAAGATGAATCTGTTGGTACCTATGAAGAAAATTTTACAAGACTTGCAAGGTACGCTTCTCGTATTATTATCCAACCTGGGAGTAAGATCGATCGATTCTTTAGTGGCTTAAAACAAAGTCTTCGAAGGGCGTTAGCCATAAGGGACTTCAATAGCTACGAGGAAATCGTTCGATGTGCTCTCAAAGTCGAGATGGAGATTGGAGTAACCCATCAGTCATATGGGTTTGATAAGAAGAGGAAAATGGAATTCAAAGGAAAATCTAAAGAGCACGCTGAAAAGAATATGAGCTTTCCCTTATTCTCAAATTGTGGAAAGAAACATGGAGGGAGTTTTCTTAAAAGGACAAGTAAATGTTTCAAATGTGGAAATGAAGGTCATCGGGCATTTGAATCCCTCAATGATGGGAAGAAGATGTCTAATGATGCAAACAAAGGAATGGATACACAAAATGAACCTACTACACTTCAATGTTTCAAGTGCAAGGAGATGGGGCATTATGCCAATCAATGCCCAAATCCAAGGGTTGATGATGATGGTCAACATCAACAAACTCTTAAGGCTAAAGACAAAGGAAAGTCACATGCAATTTCTATCAGTTATGTGGAGTAAGATAACAATGTAGTGAAATATACACTTACCATCCACTCTAAAGTAGAAAATGTTTTATTTGATTCTAGATCCACCCACTCCTTTATTTCTGAAGAATTTTCTAAGGATATCACCATATTACCTCAACAATTAGACGTTGAGTTAGCTGTGACAACCCCTAATGGCATAACAGTCGCATCAAAAGTTTATAATTCTTCTCCAATTGAAGTTTGTGGGAAAGTGTTTCCTGCAAATCTTGTGATCCTTCCTATAGTGGAATTTAATGTGATTCTTGGCATGGATTGGCTTTCTCTATATGGAGCTCATATCAATTTCAAAAGAAGGGAAGTCACATTTCATATTCCAGATCAATCTATGATCGTCTATCGATGCAAGGATGAACATAACCTTCCAGTGGAAATTTCTTCCATCTTATGGGTCTTGATTCCACTAAATTAAGGTTATTTATCTCAAATGGTTGGTGGGAAACTCATGATTAAGAATATTCCCATTGTACGAGAGTTTGACAATGTCTTTCCGGAGGAATTTCCAGGTCTACAACCAAATCGTGAAGTTGATTTTTCAATAGAACTCGTACCGGGTGCTTTGCCTATTTCAAAGACACCTTATAGAATGGCCCCAATTGAGTTGCAGGAATTGAAGAAGCAACTCCAAGAGAATCTTGATAAGGGATTCATACGCCCTAGTGCGTCACCTTGGGGATCACATGTTCTGTTTGTTAAGAAGAAAGATGGATCAATGAGACTCTGCATTGATTATCGAGAACTTAACAAGATCACTATCAAGAACAAATATCCTCTCCCACGCATTGATGACATATTTGACCAACTACGCGGAGCTCAATACTTTTCCAAGATTGATCTTCATTCAGGGTATCATCAATTAAGGGTAAAAAGGGAGGATATAACAAAGACGGATTTCCGTACAAGGTATGGACACTATGAATTTATAGTGATGCAATTTGGTCTTAATAATTCCCCTGCTATCTTCATTGATCTGATGAATAGAGTCTTTAGAGACTATCTTGATCAGTTTGTGGTAGTCTTTATAGACGATATTCTGGTATATTCAAAGAGCAAGGAAGAACATGAAGATCACTTGAGAATTATATTGAAGACCCTGAGAAAGGAGAAGATTTATGCCAAATTTACCAAGTGTGAATTTTGGCTTCAAAAAGTTTCAATTTTGGGTCACATAATCTCAAAAGAGGGGATATCTGTGGATCCAGCAAAAACAGAGGTTATCGAAAGATGGTCGAGACCAACAACAGTAACTGAGATCCGAGGTTTTCTTGGTTTGGCTGGATATTATCAACGTTTTGTGAAATATTTCTCACGAATATCTAATCCACTCACCAAGTTGACTCAAAAAGTAGTTAAGTTTGTGTGGACGGAGGAATGTGATGATAATTTCAAGGAGTTGAAAAGAAGGTTATCCAGTGCACCTGTGCTCACACTGCCATGTAGTGGAGAAAGGTTTGTGATCTATAGTGATGCATCCAAGAAGGGATTGGGTTGTGTTCTTATGCAAAATGATATGGTGATAGCTTATGCCTCACGACAGTTGAAAATCCATTAGCAAAATTACCCAACTCATGATTTGGAGTTAGCTACAGTAATATTTGCATTAAAGATTTGGAGGCATTATCTTTATAGAGAAAGTTGTGACATTTATACTGATCATAAAAGTTTAAATTATATTTTCACACAAAAGGAGCTGAATATGTGCCAAAGAAGATGGTTGGAGCTGATTAAGGATTACGACTGCTCAATCCATTACCACCCTGGGAAAGAAAACAAGGTGGCAGATGCATTAAGTCGACAAGACCATGCCAGTTTATCCATGATGAGGATCACAAAAGATCCAATATTTATGGATTTACAAAGGATGGATCTTGGAATTATAATGAAAGGGGAAAAATCGTATCTTTCTCAAATGAATGTTCAACCATCTATACATGTGAAGATTAAAGAGGCACATAAAGAAGATGTCGAGTTACAAAAGAAGGTGAGAAATGTTCCTGAATTAAACCTTGATTGTGATGGGATAATAAAGTTCAGGAATCGGGTTTGTGTTCCTCCCATCCCTGAATTAAAGAAGGAACTGCTGGATGAGTCTCATAGTTCTTCATTCTATATTCATCCTGGAAGCACGAAGATGTATAGGGACCTGAAAGAGTACTTCTGGTGGGATGTCATGAAAAGAGATGTTGCTGAATATGTCTCTCTATGCTTGGTTTGTCTGCAAGTTAAAGCAGAGAGACAGAAGTCTAAGGGGATGTTATAACCATTACCCATACTCAAATGGAAATGGGAAAACATCACTATAGACTTTATCACCGGACTTCCTAAAACATCTAAAGACAATAATGCTATCTAGGTCATAGTTGATCATCTTACAAAGTCTGCACACTTCATCGCTATTAGAGAGGATTTCTCTCTAGATCAGCTTGCCATGATATATGTGAAGGAAGTGGTAAGATTGCATGGAGTACCAATTTCTATTATATCTGATTAGGATCTGAGGTTTACCTCAAAGTTCTGGTGAAGTCTTCAGCATACTCTGGATACAGAGTAGAGTTTCATCACTGCTTATCATCCTCAAATAGATGGTCAGTCTGAGACAACAATTCAAACTCTAGAGGATATGTTGAGAGATTTCTCTATGGATTTCAAAGGTGGTTGGGATCGACACCTACATTTGGTGGAATTTTCTTATAATAATAGCTTTCACTCCAGTATTCTGATGGCTCCTTATGAAGCTCTCTATGGAAATAAATGTAGGACTCCAACATGCTGGGATGAATTTGGGGAAAGAAAGCTTTTAGGACCTGATCTCGTTGATGAAATGGCAGAAAAGGTCAGATCTATTCAACATCACATTAGAGCAGCTCAGAGTCGATAGAAAAGTTATGCCGACAACCGAAGAAAAGACTTAGAGTTTGAAGTGGGTGATAAAGTGTTCTTACGAATATCTCCCTGGAAGAGGGTCATGAGATTTGGAAAGAAGGGGAAGTTGAGCCCTAGATATATCGGTCCTTTCGAAATACTGGATCGTGTTGGGAAGGTAGCTTACCGATTAGCACTTCCACCGAATCTCTCTCAAGTTAACGATGTGTTCCATGTATCTCTCCTGAGAAAGTACATGCCTGATCCTTCACATGTACTCAGCTTAGAAGTTGTACCGCTGGAGAAAGATCTTTCTTATGAAGAACAGCCGATAGAGATTCTGGATCGTAGCGAAAAAGTCCTACGAAACAAGACCACTCGATTAGTGAAAGTTTTATAGAGGAACAACCAATTAGAAGAAGATAAATGGGATCATGAGTGTAGAGACCCGTAGCTTGACGTACATGGACATTACATTACTTTTGCGGAATACTTAGTACATAACAAAAAAACACACACAAGGATCGTAATAGTTTAGTGTCTTTGGAAACTCGGAACATAATCTTCTAATCGTGGTGAAAGATCTTCAATATCTCCCATAAAGATCTTCCCTTTTTTTACCTAAAACCTTTATTTATATCCTGGGGAAAAGAAAACATAAAAGGGTGAGCTCAAATGCTCAGTAAGGGTAAACTAAAGAAATATCAATCACATCATATACATAAGAACATAGCTTTTGGAAATCTTAACCTGCAAAAGAGCTCATAATATCATAACATGGGATAAATCATATAAGTGAAATGTAATCCCAATAATCATAACATAAAACATGAAACTTTGTGGCATACACACATAATCATAGAGAATCATTTCTTGTTAGTCAAGACTCATTTCCAAGACTATCTTAGTGGACAAAGTCCCTTTCTGAATCGAGTAGCCCTCGTTTCAGTCCTGTTTCACTGAACCGGTATAACCTACCATTTCATCCATGTCTATCTCATGAGATATAAAATCTTTACCCAATACATTCGAGGGAGATATAGGTCCCACCCATCTTATAATGAATCCTTTCTTATGTGTTCCACATAATCATAAATCATACATCATCGCATAACACATGTAACAAAAATGGGATTCTTGAAACATCATGACATCATAAAACAAACCATATAAGATAAAGGAATTCATAAAAATATTTCCATCACAACATAATCAAACCAATGCAATAATAGGGATAAAAATAGAATCCTTTTATTATCTTAGATGGAAAATAATTTTGATAAAATACTTGAACTACATTCTTGAGGAAAATATCCTTTCTACTTCAAAAACATTTTTCCTTTCTTAACATGTCATACAAATTTAAACTAAAATAAGTTGATTAAAAATAAACTTGAAAACTTGTAAAGGAAGCTTCTTGGAAATAATGTTTTAAAAATCCATTCATGCCGTATAAGTTAAAAAAAACATTCTTCGTACTTTTGTCGGAAAAGTCAAAAAGTACCTCGTACGAAAAACGACAAAAGATTCCTTTCTTATCTTTTACTAGAATTCACCGAAGGGTAAAATTGAATTTAAACAATTTTAGGTGGATGGAAATAATATTACATATTGAGGAAACATGGATGTTGATGATAAAATACACCCCAGTAAATGGCAAAGTAAAAACAATCTCGGATAAAAATGAGATTGTGATATTTTCCCTTACCTTAGGTCCGACTTGATTTGTGAGTGTCCGAACCTCCTGTATATGATTGAAATCATGTTATTGAATTATTCCAGAATCATATTCATTGTTATTATATCATATATGGTCCACTTATGACTTTATATTACCCTTTCTTTTGTAAATTCATGTTAAAGTAGCGTTTTGGGTAAAATCGTCTCATTTGTCGTTCGTGTTTTTAACTTGTAATTATTCATATGATTACTTAGATCATGATTACTTAATTCTAGAATATAAAACATGATTTATATATATATATTCATAATACACATATATAATAAATCAGTAAATGGAAAGAAATACACCGTTCATGGAGACGGTAGTCCGTACGTACGCATGAATGCTGTTTTCGTTTCCTTATTGAATTGAATGGAATTAAGTAGATGAAATAAATATAAATATAAATAATTCCATTATAATGATTAGGTCATATATTGCATTATTACTTATTATATATACTTTATAATCATTCATGAATGGTTAATCATTGAGAATGAATCTCATCGCGTCGTGGAGACGGTAGTCCGTACGTACGCACGAGCGATGATATCGTTCCCATGGTCGTGGAATTGTGTTGAAGTGTATGTATACTATTTCAGTACCAATATCACTTTATAATAATCATATATAGTTACTCATTACACCTCTATACCCATCCAATTAATGTGGTGGCGGAAAATAGATTACACCACGGCGTGGAGACGGTATTCCGTACGTACGCACGCGCGGTGATTTCCTTTTTCCGTAGGATGGATAGAAGGTTAATTAGAGTTGTTTAATATTTATAATAACATATCAGTATATAAAAAATACTGATGTTATTAATTTATCATGAAACAACTAAAGAAGAAGAAGTTGAAGAATAAAGAAATTGAAAAAGATCGGTAATGGATATTACCTCTTTTTGACGCGCCTTTTCTTAGCCTCCACTTAAAGAACTAAGGATGGTCTTTGAAGAAGACCAGGACCTCTATGATGATACTAGGGAAATGGAGAAGGTATTTTGGCAGGGTTTGGCCGAGCTTGAGTGCTCAAATTGGTGTGAGGAGGAGGGGGAGGAGGTTCCCTTTTATAAGGGAGGAGAGGGGCACCTTAGGAATATCTCAAAATATTATTTTATATTAAAGTCAAAATCGGTTTATAATGGTTCCAAAGGGTATTATTTCAAAGATAAAGTGGGGATGGGTCGAAATAATGTCAACCAATAGGATTTAGACAAGTTTAGGTTATTATTTTAACCTTATCAATTAGATTTAACTCTAAGTTAAATAATTTAACTTTTACCGTGTCTTTTTGTTTTCTTACACTATATGGTTAATACACTTACTATAACATGCCAAACGAACCCCAAATAGTTTATTATAAATATATATATCCTTATCTAAATCATTTTGCCAAACCTTATATTTTTAGGAATAAAATAACAATTAATAATATAATATTTGATTTAAAAACTATTTTGTGTCAATTTTGACACTATTTGATATATGATTTTTGTGAAAGTCATAACAGAATTATATGTTCAAAAAACGTTGATTAAATCAACACTAATATATCATAGTAACCTAGAAAATTAGTGGGATTCATAAAAAGTCTCAAATTACATTTAATCTGGTGTTTATAACATCAATTCTGTCAATATTTCATTAATAAGATAATTACTGCATCATCATTGTGTCATATATAAATTAAATTATTTAATGTCTAAAAATTATAAATAAAATACCATTATGTAGGAAATCTTTTTATATTTCTAATGAATATTTATAATCGAATTTATCTTATGTATAACCCTATATTAAAAATGTTTTAGTAAATAAACTTTGATTTTAACTCTTTTAACTCTTCTTTGAATTAAATAATAATAAATGTCCTAATCTAATCCAAGTGGGCCTAAATGATAATATTTTACACTTAAGGTTGCTTTTGGTCGAGATAAACTTGTCCAATAGGATTAGGACATGTGTTAGGGTAATATTAATATCATTTTTACCCTTAATTACCCTATTTACTTTTAACCGTGGTAAATAAAAGTAAAAAGTTACTATTCACCAAAAATTATTTTCATCTCATTGAACCACATTTTACTTACTGACATCAACCGTGTCTCTCGGATTTTTGAAATTCCATTCACAGAAACGGTAAAATTAAGTTTTATGAAAAATTCAGTTTTTTAACTACCACTTAGTAGTTTCACTATTCATCAAAAATTGAAGGTTTTCAGAAAAATGCCAAAATTGCATCCTAAGTTATATTTAATATTCCGAATTCAAAAATGAAGTCTATTTTACCAAATTCATAACATAGAAGTTGCATTAATTAATTTTATAATTAAATCCCGCTGTTAAAACAAATAGCGTGTTTTTAAGAAATAATATCTATCAAAAGATTGACACTTGATTATGTCTGGTTTAAATGTGAAATTACAACCAATGACCAACATTGTATTAAATTGCAAAAATATATTCTAAATATACTTTAAAACCACTCAAATTAATAATTTATCACTATTAATTATTTCGATTAAAAAAGTTGTTTTTAATTATAATTTAGTAATTTTCACTATTCATCAGAATATGAAAGTTATCCGAAAAGTACCAAAATTTAACCTTAGGCTAAATTCGATACTCCGAATCCAAAAATGAAGTCCATTTTGAGAGCTAAATTTTCTAAAATTTAAAAAGTGGTTATTACTATTCATAACGGCTAGTTTTAATAATATTTTAATAGCATATCGTTGTTTCGTGAAACTCAGTATTGCGTACTACACACGCTATCGAGGAAGGTTGCGATTGCGTGTAATGCAAGACAAGTCAAAGATGCGTGTTGTGCAAGCTCCTTTTGCTGTAGCGTACAACACAAGACATTAATAAAATTAAAAAGAATATTTTTCATAAAATCTCGGGCTGTTACATTCTACCCCCCTTAAAATGAATTTCGCCCTCGAAATTCGTCGGGGTTATAAATGGTTTACTATTCGAAAGTTTCTTTAATAGAAACCCACATCGTAAAAAGGAATATCAAAACCAATATTTAAAAACAAAAGTATGAAACGTAACGGTTACCCAAATAAACTAATCACTGGGTTTCCACGTAGGTGAAAATATGGATATGGAAGAGAAATCTAACCATCATGTTCTGATGGAGAGTGGTAGAGAACATGGCTATGAAATAGCCAACAATCACAAAGCCATAGATTTGTGACAATATAAGGTACCATCTGATTTATCAGATATAAGAGCACTAGGACAACATTTTTGGTTTTCAAGATCGTTTCCCTAAAGTTAAAGAATTTGAATTAGAATAAATACTTACTTTATTTTGGTACAATCTCACTGTTGTTCGTGCCTTTAACAATTTCCACTTCATCTCTTAAATAAATGAAGTTGAATTTGTTATTCGTGAAGTGTTAGCAGATCATGTGATAGAATGACGGGTCATTCCATCTGTCTCAAAAGGTTAGCAAAATTTATATACATAAGTCGATCTATAGTGGGATTAATCATATATGGTTCCTAAAATGGGCTTATACTTCATATATCATACTGCTTAATATAATAAAACTAGTTTATACTAAACAGGGACTTCCTGTAGGCCAGTGGTAGGCAATAAAGGCCAGTCGCACTTCGGTTGTGGGTTTGATTCCCACAGCCTTGTCCGACGCGATGGGCTGTCGCCCGTCCTGCAGGTTGTCCTTTTTCTAAAACTATATTACTATAACATCCCATCAATAATATCGAAAAAAAACTTCTATCCTTAAACAATACTAACTTATGTCCAACATAATCCATTGTAATCTTTAGGCTTATCCATAATACTGCAGTCCACTCTCATAATATAGTGAAAACGATTACCAGAGATTTAATACTGTCGTTGATCCCCATATATCATAAGATATTTCTTGTTGGTCACATTCCAAACATTCAAAGGCCTTAATCATGTATTCTCTTGAAGAATGAATACCCATTGAACCTTAGTGAAATCATGAATATTGTTAAAAGTTAACACTTTCCACATACCAAAATCCAAAAACTCTATATACTCAAACCATAATATAACCTTCTCCTTATATCAGTCATGAGCTCATGAATACTATCAAACATTTAATTTTCTCCTTATCCCTACATTATGCGCATATCATCTACATTCCAAAAATATCTGAATAACCTTCCATGGATACTGGTAACATTAATCATACACTTTCAAAACTCAAGGAAAGACAATAGTGTAACAATCCTTAGATGTCTCGTTATTCCAACATTACACATGATTAACATGTAATCATTCCACTACATTCTTAAACCATTGTCCAAGATTCAACAATTCTTTCATCTCACATATCATTTGTAGTCTCTTCATCATCATCAACATAAATACTTCCCATACGACCATACTGATTCTCTTCATGAGACTTTCCCTTAGGGCATTGGTTTGCATAATGCCCGTACATTCCACATTTAAAACATTTAACCAGTGTTGATGTCGTAGCAATACCATTATCCTCATCCCTGGTGTTAACCGAACCTTTTCCTTTGAACTTACTGGCTTTGTGTCCTTCTTTTCCACACACAAAGCATCTTCCAGTTCCTTTGAAACATTCTCCTTGATGCCTCTTCCCACACGAATTACATAGGGGAAATTAAACTTTCTTTCCTCTATGATCATCATGAAACTCCATCTTTCTCTTATTAGCCGAGTCAGGAAACTTACCAAATTTTACTTTATTGATCATATTATGAGATTGCTGATTCGGAATAATAATTATGTTTGGACTTCCAAATCCCATTTCATTATGAAGAATATCATTCCATTGTCCATCATATCCTCCATTATCGTGAATCATCTTGTTTCCAGCCATTTTCTAAAACCCAAAAAGAATAGTGTGAGAGGCAAAAATCATGCTAGGGAAAACAACATAATAAAGGGGAAGTACCTTCAATATCTAACATCTTAGGTTTAATTCTATGATCGTTAGCGTAATTCTAGTACTATAACCTATACATATACTTAACCTTAGGGACATCCCTAGACATACCTTAGAAATATCTCTAGGGATCTCACTAAAGTTCTCGCATCCTAGTTTCCAAAGGTTGACTAAACCTTTCCTCTGATACCAACAGTAGAGACCCGTAGCTTGACGTACATGGACATTACATTACTTTTGTGGAATACTTAGTACATAACAAAAACACACACACAAGGATCATAATAGTTTAGTGTCTTTGGAAACTCGGAACGTAATCTTCTAATCGTGGTGAAAGATCTTCAATATATCCCATAAAGATCTTCCCTTTTTTTTACCAAAAACCTTTCTTTATATCCTGGGGAAAAGAAAACATAAAAGGGTGAGCTCAAATGCTCAGTAAGGGTAAACAAAATAAATATCAATCACATCATATACATAAGAACATAGCTTTTGGAAATCTTAACCTGCAAAAGAGCTCATAATATCAAAACCTGGGATAAATCATAGAAGTGAAATGTAATCCCAATAATCATAACTTAAAACATGAAACTTTGTGGCATACACACATAATCATAGAGAATGATTTCTTGTTAGTAAAGACTCATTGCCAAGACTATCTTAGTGGAAAAAGTCCCTTTCTGAATCGAGTAGCCCTCGTTTCAGTCCTGTTTCACTGAACCGGTATAACCTACCATTTCAGCCATGTCTATCTCATGAGATATAAAATCTTTACCCAATGCATTGGAGGGAGATATAGGTCCCACCCATCTTATAATGAATCCTTTCTTATGTGTGCCACATAATCATAAATCATACATCATCGCATAACACATGTAACAAAAATGGGATTCTTGAAACATCATGACATCATAAAACAAACCATATAAGATAAAGGAATTCATAAAAATATTTCCATCACAACATAATCAAACCAATGTAATAATAGGGATAAAAACAGAACCCTTTTATTATCTTAGATGGAAAATAATTTTGATAAAATACTTAAACTACATTCTTGAGGAAAATATCCTTTCTACTTCAAAAACATTTTTCCTTTCTTAACATGTCATACAAATTTAAACTAAAAGAAGTTGATTAAAAATAAACTTGAAAACTTGTAAAGGAAGCTTCTTGGAAATAATGTTTTAAAAATCCATTCATGCCGTATAAGTTAAAAAAAACATTCTTCGTACTTTTGTCAGAAAAGTCAAAAAGTACCTCGTACGAAAAACGACAAAAGATTCCTTTCTTATCTTTTACTAAAATTCACCGAAGGGTAAAATTGAATTTAAACAATTTTGGGTGGATGGAAATAATATTACATATTGAGGAAACATGGATGTTGATGATAAAATACACCCCATTAAATGGCAAAGTAAAAACAATCTCGGATAAAAATGAGATTGTGATATTTTCCCTTACCTTAGGTCCGACTTGCTTTGTGAGTGTCCGAACCTCCTGTATATGATTTAAATCATGTTATTGACTTATTCCAGAATCATATTCATTGTTATTATATCATATATGGTCCACTTATGACTTTATATTACCCGTTCTTTTGTAAATTCATGTTAAAGTAGCGTTTTGGGTAAAATCGTCTCATTTGTCGTTCGTGTTTTTAACTTGTAATTATTCATATGATTAGTTAGATCATGATTACTTAATTCCAGAATATAAAACATGATTTATATATATATATTCATAATACACATATATAATAAATCAGTAAATGGAAAGAAATACACCGTTCATGGAGACGGTAGTCCGTACGTACGCATGAACGCTGTTTTCATTTCCTTATTGAATTGAATGGAATTAAGTAGATGACATACATATAAATATAAATAATTCCAGTATCATTATTAGGTCATATATTGCATTATTACTTATTATATATACTTTATAATCATTCATGAATGGTTAATCATTGAGAATGAATCTCATCACGTCGTGGAGACGGTAGTCCGTACGTACGCACGAGCGATGATATCGTTCCCATGGTCGTGGAATTGTGTTGAAGTGTATGTATACTATTTCAGTATCAATATCACTTTATAATAATCATATATAGTTACTCATTACATCTTTATACCCATCCAATTAATGTGGTGGCGGAAAATAGATTACACCACGACGTGGAGACGGTATTCCGTACGTACGCACGTGCGGTGATTTCCTTTTTCCGTAGGATGGATATAAGGTTAATTAGAGTTGTTTCATATTTATAATAACATATTAGTATATAAGAAATACTGATGTTATTACTTTATCATGAAACAACTAAAGAAGAAGAAGTTGAAGAAGAAAAAAATTGAAAAAGATCGGTAATGGATATTACCTCTTTTTGACGCGCCTTTTCTTAGCCTCCACTTAAAGAACTAAGAATGGTCTTTGAAGAATACCAGGACCTCTATGATGATACTATGGAAGTGGAGAAGGGATTTTGGCAGGGGTTGTCCGAGCTTGAGTGCTCAAATTGGTGTGAGGAGGAGGGGGAGGAGGTGCCCTTTTATAAGGGAGGAGAGGGGCACCTTAGGAATATCTCAAAATATTATTTTATATTAAAGTCAAAATCGGTTTATAATGGTTCCAAAGGGTATTATTTCGAAGCTAAATTGGGGATGGGTCGAAATCCTATCAACCAATAGGATTTAGACAAGTTTAGGTTATTATATTAACCTTATCAATTAGATTTAACTCTAAGTTATATAATTTAACTTTTACCGTGTCTTTTTGTTTTCTTACACTATATGGTTAATACACTTACTATAACATGCCAAACGAACCCCAAATTGTTTATTATCAATATATATATCCTTATCTAAATCATTTGTCCGAACATTAGATTTTTAGGAATAAAATAACAATTAATAATATAATATTTGATTTAAAAACTATTTTGTGTCAAATTTGACACTATTTGATATATGATTTTTGTGAAAGTCATAACAGAATTATATGTTCAAAAAAAGTTTATTAAATCAACACTAATATATCATAGTAACCTAGAAAATTAGTAGGATTCATAAAAAGTCTCAAATTACATTTAATTTGGTGTTTATAACATCAATTCTTTCAATATTTCATTAATAAGATAATTACTACATCATCATTGTGTCATAAATAAATTAAATTATTTAATGTCTAAAAATTATAAATAAAATACCATTATGTAGTAAATCTTTTTATCTTTCTAATTAATATTTATAATCGAATTTATCTTATGTATAACCCTATATTAAAAATGTTTTAGTAAATAAACTTTGATTTAAACTCTTTTAACTCTTCTTTGAATTAAATAATAATAAATGTCCTAATCTAATCCAATTGGGCCTAAATGATAATATTTTACACTTAAGGTTGCTTTTGGTCGAGATAAACTTGTCCAATAGGATTAGGACATATGTTAGGGTAATATTAATATCATTTTTACCCTTAATAACCCTATTTACTTTTAACCGTGGTAAATAAAAGAAAAAAGTTACTATTCACCAAAAATTATTTTCATCTCATTGAACCACATTTTACTTACTGACATCAACCGTGTCTCTCGGATTTTTGAAATTCCATTCACAGAAACGGTAAAATTAAGTTTTATGAAAAATTTAGTTTTTTAACTACCACTTAGTAGTTTCACTATTCATCAAAAATTGAAGGTTTTCAGAAAAATGCCAAAATTTCATCCTAAGCTATATTTCATATTCCGAATTCAAAAATGAAGTCTATTTTACCAAATTCATAACATAGAATTTGCATTAATTAATTTTATAATTAAATCCCGCTGTTAAAACAAATAACGTGTTTTTAAGAAACAATATCTATCAAAAGATTGACACTTGATTATGTCTGGTTTAAATGTGAAATTACAACCAATGACCAACATTGTATTAAATTGTAAAAATATATTCTAAATATACTTTAAAACCACTCAAATTAATAATTTATCACTATTAATTATTTCGATTAAAAAAGTTGTTTTTAATTATAATTTAGTAATTTTCACTATTCATCAGAATATGAAAGTTATCCGAAAAGTACCAAAATTTCACCTTAGGCTAAATTTGATACTCTGAATCCAAAAATGATGTCCATTTTGAGAGCTAAATTTTCTAAAATTTAAAAAGTGGTTATTACTATTCATAACGGCTAGTTTTAATAATATTTTAATAGCATATCGTTGTTTCGTGAAACTCAGTATTGCGTACTACACACGCTATCGAGTAAGGTTGCGATTGCGTGTAATGCAAGGCAAGTCAAAGATGCATGTTGTTCAAGCTCCTTTTGGTGTAGCGTACAACACAAGACATTAATAAAATTAAAAAGAATATTTTTCATAAAATCTTGGGCTGTTACAATGAGGATTTGATGAGGGAGAGGTATCCTTATCTGTTTGTTACAAAGTGACGAATTTCGAGGGAGAAATTCATTTTAAGGGGGGTAGAATGTAACACCCGAGACTTTTATGTTATATAAATCATCAAAGAAATATTTTACTACACACAACACTTGCTCGGCTTGCTCTACACGCAATTGCGACCTTCCTCGATAGCTTGCGTCATACGCAATACCGAGTTTCACTAAACAATGATATGCTATTAAAATATTATTAAAACTAGCCGTTATGAATAGTAATAACCACTTTTTGAAATTTTTTAAATTTTATTTTTCAAAATTGACTTCATTTTTGGATTCGGAATATCGAAATTAGCCTAGGGTGAAATTTTGGTATTTTTCTTAAAACTTTCAATTTTTAATTAATAGTGAAACCACTAAGCGGTAGTTAAAAAAACTGAATTTTTCATAAAACTTAATTTTACCGCTTCTGTGAGTGGAATTTCAAAAATCCGAGAGACACAGTTGATGTCAGTAAGTAAAATGTGGTTCAATGAGATGAAAATAAATTTTGGTGAATAGTAACTTTTTACTTTTATTTACCACGGTTAAAAGTAAATAGGGTAATTAAGGGTACAAAAGATATTATTATTACCCTAAAACAAGTTTTAATTCTATTGGACAAGTGTAATTCGACCAAGAACAACCTTAGGAATAAAATATGACCATTTAGGCCCACTTGGATTAGATTAGGACATTTATTATTAATTTATTTAAAGAAGGGTTAAAATAGTTAAAATCAAAGTTTAATAAGTATATCATTTTTAATATAGGGTTATACATAAGATAAATTCGACTATAAATATTCATTAGAAATATAAAAAGAGTTCCTACATAATGATATTTTATTTGTAATTTTTAGACTTTAAATAAGTTAATTTATTTATGACACAAAGATGATGAAGTAATTATCTTATTAATAAAATATTGACATAATTGATGTTATAAATACCCAAATAAATGTAATTTGAGACTTTTTATTAATTCCACTAATTTTCTAGGTTAATATAACATGTTAGTATTGATATAAGTAACTATTTTCGAACTAATCATTATGTTATGATTTTCAAAAAAATCAATTACTAAATAGAGTCAAAATTGACATAAAATAGTTTTTAAAACAAATATTATATTATTAATTGTTATTTTATTCCTAAAAATCTATGGTTCGGCCAAATTACTTATATAAGGTTATATATATTAATAATAAACAACTTGGGGTTCGTTTGGCTGCTTATAGTAAGTTTATTAACCTTATAGTATAAGAACACAAGAAGACACAGTAAAAGTAAAATTATTTATCTTAATGTTAAATCTAAATGATAAGGTTAAAATAGGAACCTAAACTTGTATAAATTCTATTGGATGAGAGGATTTCCACCCATCCCCACCTTATCTTAGAATTAAATAAATTTTGAACTATTTAAAACCGAATTTGTCTTTATAATAAAATAATAATTTTAGTTTTTCCAAAGGAGCCCCTCTCCTCCCTTATAAAAGGGCACCTCCTCCCCCTCTTCCTCACACCACTTTGAGCCTTCAAGCTCGGCCAAACCCTGCCACTTTCTCCTATCCACTTCCCTAGAGACATCCTAGAGGTCCTGGTCTTCTCCAAAGACCAATTGTAGTGCCCTAAAAGGAGATCTCAAAGAGGCGCTTCAAAGAAGAGGTAATGTCTGTTACCAATTCTTTCAACTTTATTTCTTCTTCCACTTATTCTTATTTAGTTGTTTCATTATGAAGTAATAACATAAGTATCACTCATATAGTGATATGTTATTATAAGTATGAAACAACTCTATTTCACCATCTATCCATCCTACGAAAAACGAAATCACCGCGCGTGCGTACGTACGGAATACCGTCTCCACGCCGTGGTGTAATCTATTTTCCACCACCACCTTAATTGGATGGGTATAATGGTGTAAATAATGACTATATATGAATATTGTAAAGTGATATTGATTCTTAAATAGTATACATAAACTCCAATACAATTCCACGATCATGGGAACGATACCATCGCTCGTGCGTACGTACGCAATACCGTCTCCACGATGTGATGCGACTCGTTCTACATGATCTTCATTGAATAATGATTATATAAATGAATTGAGTGAATAAATATGATATATATTACACTAATACCATTTTGGAAATGAAGTATCTATAACCTAAAAAGAAGGATAAGAATTTATTCGACAAAACACGCATAAGAACAAAAAGTAATAAACACCCGAATAAACAAGTAGTAATGAAATATTACTAATAAGAAGCTAAGAATATGACCATATATGATATCATAAAAATAATTATTATTCTGGAATAAGTCAATAACATTATTTAAATCACTATACAGGAGGTTCGGACACTTACGAAGCAAATCGGACCTAAGGTAAGGGAAAATATCACAATATCATTTTTATCCGAGATTGTTTATACTTTGAAATTTACTGGGGTGTATTTTATCATCCACATCCATGTTTCCTCAATATGTAATATTATTTCCATCCACCTACAATTTTTTAAATCCCATTTTACCCTTCGGTGAGTTTTTAGTAAAAGATATGAAAGGAATCTTTTGTCGTTTTTCATACGAGGTACTTTTTTGACTTTTTCGACAAAAGTACGAGAAGAATGTTTTTTTTAACTTCTACGACATAAATGGATTTTTAAAACATTATTTCCAAAAATCTTCCTTTACAAGTTTTCAAGTTTATTTTTAATCAACTTATTTTATTTTAAAATTGTATGACATGTTAAGAAAGGAAAATGTTTTTGAATGGATATTTTCTTCAAGAATGGAGTTCAAGTGTTTTATTAAAATTATTTTCCATCTAAGATAATATTGGTTTCTGTTTCTATCACTATTATTACATTGATTTGATTATATTGTGATGGAATTATTTTTATGAATTTCTTTATCTTATATGAATTGTTTTATGATGTCATGATGTTTAAGAATCCCATTTTTATTACATGGGTTATGCAATGATGTATGATTTATGATTTTGTGGCACACATAAGAATGGTATCATTATGAGATGGGTGGGACCTATATCTCCCTCCAATTCATTGGGTAAAGATTTTATATATCATGAGATAGACATGGCTGGACTGGCAGGTTAAACCGGTTTAGTGAAATAGGACTGAAATGAGGAGTGAACTCAGTTCAGAAATGGACTTTGTCCACTAAGATAGTCTTGGCAATGAGTCTTGACTAATAAGAAATGATTGTCTATGATTATATGTGTATGCCACAAAGTTTCATGTTTTAAGTTATGATTATTGGGATTAAATTTCACTAGTATGATTTATCCCATGTTATGAAATTATGATTTCTTTTGCAGGTTAAGATTTCCAAAAGTTATGTTCTTATGTATATGATGTGATTGATATTTATTTTGTTTACCCTTACTGAGAATTTGAGCTCACCCTTTTGTATGTTTTATTTCCCCAGGTCAGGAAGAAGGTTATTAAGTAGGATATGCCAAAAAGGGACTCTAGATATGATGAAATAAATCGGAGGCAAAGTAGATGCTTTATGAACCAGTTTTTTGTGTTTCCCAGTTTCTAAAGACTCTATACCTATAAGGTCCTTTCCTGGTTTTGTTATATGTTGTAATAAGTGTGCTTCAATTCTGAAGTAATAACAATGTATGTAAAGTATGGGTCATTATAATTACTTTAAATTAAAATCCATTCCAACTTGTAGGGTAATATATGTATAGGAGTAGTGACCTACCTTTTATTAGTTCTATAAAACTTTATCCACATTTCATACTCTAAATGAACTTCACTTTATCTACTGTTATATTGGTTAGTAGATTTTATAGACCAGAAAAAGTTCTCAAAAAGTTTTAGTAACACCTTGATAACCCAATAAAATTATGTATCTTGGTTAGTGGATTTTATAGACCTAAAAAACTTCTCACAATGTTTTAGTAACACCCCGCTAACCCAATAAAATTATATATCTCAGTTATAGTGGTCAGTCTAAACTACAACTCGATAACTTCCATATTTTATGGATATTATAATTTTACATTTATTATGATTATATTTCACAAGAACGATACTTTCTATAGTTATAATTCACACATGAAAAATATTCCATAAAGATTATTTTTTCTCAAGGTCTTTAACATAATCTA
Organism: Viscum album; assembly: GCA_963277665.1. Lineage (NCBI taxonomy): Eukaryota > Viridiplantae > Streptophyta > Magnoliopsida > Santalales > Viscaceae > Viscum > Viscum album. Next base: position 1,452,033,567 of record OY728129.1, read on the forward strand.
AAAATTATTTTTTTCTCTTCATTTATCTTTTAATATATTAGAATATATTAAATAAAGACAATCAAAAATTGATCAAGGTAGTCTATAAAGGATCTATTAATTAGATCCATGAAGATAACATGATCATCTGTAAATCCAAATGGAATCACTATACATTTTTAGTATCCATACCTCATATATAAAGTTATCTTGTTAATATACACCCTTTTAACCCTTAATTGATGATATCCAAATCAAAGGTTAATCTTCAAGAAGTATTTAGATTCTTATATTTGATCAAATAGATAATTGATATGAGGAATATGAGAATATTTCATGATCATAATTTTATTAACATTATGATAATAAATTTAGAGTATCATTTATCTGTCCTACTTTTTGAAAAATAATAATTGATTAACCCCATAGAGAAGCACTAAGGTGGATAAAACCCTTTCGTATATTTTCATATAACTAAATTTTTAATTCTTATAATTATGTTGAATCCATTATATATAGATTCCTTAAGATAGGCATTGATCAAGGTATGAGTTTTATTGAAAACTAAACCTCATGATTTTGTGGAATACTACAGAGTTCATCTAGAAATACAATAGTATACTCCCATAAAATATCCACATCATCAATGTTGATTTCCTCCCATATCATTTGAGCAAAGAGTCCCTCATTATATACTATCATAACCTATATTATAGAATTTTCTTTCCTAGGGATTTCATAATAATTCTTGTTTTGAATCTTGATAATAATGATGATTTGGGATAAGAAATGGGATTTACTTATCGGGATAGTATTTATTTTATTTTTTAGAAAAATCCAATCTATACTTAAAATTATATCACATTCAACTAAAGAAATTAGTATTTGATTTGAATAGAGTATATTCCCACAAATATTAATCAAATAATATTTATATATGTTATAAGAAATCAATATGACACCAGGTGCCTTAATGCATAGTTAAATATCTATTAATTGGGGTGTTAGTTCAACATTCCTATAAATATTGTGTGATATAAAAGAATACAACGAACTAGAATCAAATAATGTAATTATAGATCTAAAAAAGAGATCTAGTGTACCTCTCATTAATTTTTTTTATCTACCTCAACAATAGTGATCGTGAATTCCCATCCTTGTTCCCTCTATGTGGGAGGTTATTGTGGCCTATTTTATTTATTAGAATAAGGGATGGGCAATTTAATCACATAATATCTGAACTCCTTACACATGAAACTTTATAGTGTAGTTAGATCATTAGATATGACCTTATTCTATTCTATTTCACTAATCACCCCCTTATCCTTCATTTGATAGTTGTGAGCATATTTTTTGTTTTACCAAACATAAAAGAAATATCATGATCTTGTGAGGAAATTACCAGGGTCATTTCTACTACATTTATTACCTATAAAAAAATTGAATTTCTTCTCACCATGTTTCTTGTCATAGGTGATTCCATAATAATTTACTATCATTTTTCTTTTCCCTAGAATATTGAGAGGTTCCTATTTTCATCTCTTCTTTAAGAGAGCATAGAGAAATATCTTCACAGCTTCCAAAGTATCTTGTGGATAACACAATTCACATACTAGTATTTAAGCTTGTAAATATTCACATACTTGGATTTAATCCAGTAAATAAGTGATCATTTTTTCACACAACATTATAGATAAAAATGGAGGAATACCTTATTAGTCTTATAAAATTTAAATTATAAGACCCAATAGATTCATCCATTTTTTCCATCAATTATAAGAATTGATTCTCTATTTTTTGTGAAGATTATGATAAAAATACTTAGTGAAAAATATTTTCTAGAACTCTTCTTATTCCCAAGAGTCTAATTAATTAATTTAAATAGAATTCTTAATTAGAAACCACCACTAGTTAGCATCATCTTATAAATTTTAGTAATCCAAAATGACTTTCTCATGGTCTAAGCACTAGAGAATAAAAAATAACATTTCCATTACATTGACCCACCACTCAACAAATAGTACATTAAAGTAACCCCTAAAAAGAATGGATGTTTCCAAATTAATAACTTGATAATGATTTGATATTTCATTGATTCATTTAGGATATAAACATGATTTGATTTGTTTCTCAATACTTGAGACAGTTGGGTTAGCATTTCCATGAGGTTTTTGATTCCATCTCAAATCTCATTAAGATTCCCATTTAGATAATATTTACAGTTTCCATTGTAGACATTATTAAATCGGGTCTCTTAGGTTCCCTCAATTACATTGAATAAATGAAAATTATGAATGGGTATACATAAATTAATTAATGTACATATAAGGAAACCATAAACATAGAAAGATGATTTTATAAATGAAATTCATACATTATCCTAAAAATATATAGGTTATGGTCGGGGTCATACTGGGATAGTTTTATTTCTAAACTAGTTATATATATATATATATTCAAGTCCTTAATTATGGTTCATAAAGAAAATATGAATTAACCAAAGTATATATTCTTAGAGAGACAAACTAAGTGTGCAGTTAAGCCACTTAGTTGTGAACTAGTTGATGATCGAGCTAATACCAAATTCACCGATTTCGTGGTTATTAACCCTATATGAATTTGTGCTAGATCCTATATCCATTTTTAATATCTATACATAGATGTAAGTATTATGAGAATAAAAAAAATATCCACTTTACCAAAAAAATTAGTATGTTATCCTATACATGCACTCATCCACTATAAATTTCCCAAGGGGTTTCCCTAAATTTTTATAAATTAATATCTAAAAATTACTAAACTCTTATCTGATATGAACCAAATAAATTTAAGATATACATAATATAATAAATACACTAATTTTATGATTGAAATTATATATCAGTCAAACAGTATCAAAACCTGAAGACTAATATGTGTAGTGTCTTGGAGATCAGCTACAAAAATATCTTATTTTATGAAACTTCAAAACATTATTCCATATTAATTATACATTAGATAATTTTTATACATATAAAATGATATAATCATCTTAATAACCTAGGTATTGTAAATATAATAAATGGGTGAGATAAAACACTCAGTAATGTAAAAACATATCATAATATATGAGGTCATAAACTTGAAGGAGAGCATGAGAAAAAGGATAAATATCATTTTAAAAGATCATAAGTCTCTTTATGACAATTATAAAAACTCTCAAAATAATATAAGATCTAAAAAATATCATTTATATAGTATAAAAATAATTATATGGATCAAAATAAATCTTCATAATCATAAAATAGGTGAGTATGAAATAAATGTGTGTAATACTAAAAATATTGGGGGAAAACCCCATTATTAACAAAAAAAGGAATCCTTTTAAACTGGATAAGGGTGGACCCAATATAAAACCTTCCCAAAGGCTGACAGGCATATAGCCTTTAAAAAAATGGCTTGAAGGCTCAGAAGGACAAAACACATTAAAAATAATCCCATAAAGTCCAATCAAGACAGAATGATAAATATTATCCCAACCATTCCACTGCCACCAGCCGATCGTCTACTAGCCAAAGACCCCAGCCGCTGCACCAAAACAGACCGCACCATTATGACCCCCACAAGATTTGTCGGCTTTGAAAACCATACCACCATCAGGACTGATGAACCTCTTCCCCACAGGCCGCCCACTCTCACACCAAGATCTTGACTCTGAAATTATCTTGAGTCCCCGCCGAAGTGTGTCCTGTGTCGCTGCCAACCTGAGTGAAGTCGCACCACTCGCATGGCCCAAACATAGAGGTCCCACAGAATCCCAGACCTGACCATAGAGATTGTGCACTAACCTCACCCTCCCTGCTCCATTGTGATTCTTGAAACCCCTGGTATGCAGACGGTCAGAGCTGACACACACCACCACCAACGTCTCTACTACACTGTCATGACACTAGACCAAGATCTTGCCGCCATATCCAGATCTAAATATGATGCTACCACACCGCACCATTATAGCCAAATCACATCCTCACACATCATAATCCGACTTCACCACAATTTCCATGACTAGATCTACACTTACCCATATCTGATCGTGCATCCGTCACTGAGGCGCATCGCTCCTCTGCTCATCACAACCAGCACACCACCGGGGTTCAAAACCCTAAATTACTAGGGAGCTCTCCACCGAGGCGGAGATCCCCACCACAATTTAAACCACATAAATGTGTGTAATAATTTAAAAATAAATTATAATCATGAAAATATTTAAAACTCATTATGTGATCTATTATAAGAACAAATTTATCTTTTCCATGCTTAGAAATGTGAGAATACCTATTATACCAAATCAAATTTGAACAAACTAACTAAGTCCACATCTACCTATATCCTGAGATATAAATATAAACTAATTAATTTGAGAAAAATATAGGACCCCACCTATCATTATCTATATATATGTGTTCTAATTAAAATCATTCATCATCATATCTTAAATAACCCCTAGAAGAAGAATGGGTTTCTTGAAATTTTAAAAAACACAACATAAAATTTATATAAGAAATAATAGGACACAAAAAAGTATAATTTTCCAAAAGGAATCATATCATGATTTCTTATAGAGGGTGATCAAAAAATCACTTCATGAGAGATAAAACTTGGAGTAAAAATGTAATGAAATAAAAATGGTTTTCACAAAACATCTATACATTGTTATAAAAGTTGAGTTGAAAATTACTAACCAAAACAAATAATAAAGAAAAAGAATAAATTCCAAAACCATATTATAAAGAGTTCAAAATAATATATTCTTGATGATAAAAAAATCAAGCTAATAAATAAAAAGTGGTAAACAATTAAATAAATGTCATTATTAATATTTTTCGGATGTTTTTAAAAAAGACCAAATTGGAAAAAAAAATTAAAGGGATTACTTTCATGAAATGTGTAAATAAAAATTTGAATAATAGAAAATATAATATATACTTGTATTTACTTAAATAAACCACTTTTTAAATAAAAAACAAAGACATTAAATAAAAGATTCATTGGTAAGAATGAGTGTTTTTATTACCAATGTTATATTTTAATTTAGGAAATTTTTTTATCAAATAAGTGGCTATTTAATATGAGTAGTGATTTCCCTTGAGAAAAAGAGAAAATATCATATAAATAAGGTAATATTTGGTTAAAAACATTAAGAGTATAATTAAGAAATACCATAACCAGTTAATTGGAAATTGATTTGATGATACTGTTACCTTGAATTACCATTTATTTGATTGAAATCTAACCTTCTAAATTACAAATATTAATAAATTAATCACAAATTATTGAACAAAATTTATTTCCATAACATTTTATATACATAATTTATAATTATTCTCAATAATAATATTAATTAGTTATAATATATTTTCAATTTTGGGTATGAGGTATCTAGATTATTTTGAATTAGTTTCGTAATTATCTATGTTATTCTTTATTATTATCCCATCCTTCATCATTACCAGAACATACAAGGTAATAAAATTGAATTTTTTTCATTTCTTTATAATATATAGTTCCATTATATGAGTGGTTTATATACTATTCATTGAGATGAAATTAGTAATACACATGTTTCAGTGGTTTGTAACAAATGAACTATAGTGCCTTAATTAATGTGTTAAATGTTTATATTACCAATCCAAAGAAGAATAATTTGTTAGTTATTAATTTATAATATTATATTTTTATATCCATTGTTAATATAAATTTATAACATTGTTAATGTAGGTGGTTAAACCATCCTAATAAGAACATTCTAAAATCTATATGTGAGTATGTCTATGGATGAGGTTATTTTATTTTAATTTCATTATGTTGAAATTTAAATAAAATTATTTATATAATATTAAATTGATGAATCTTAATTCTGAATATTTATAAGAATAATAAAATGAAAATATTTTTTCACATATAAATAAACCTATTTTACTCTTTGTATGTTAGTTATAGGTGGTTAGGTTTACAAAGATCATTTATTCATAATATTTAATATAGAATAATTGATATATATTTAAATAATTTAAATGATGATATAAATAAAATATTTATTCTGTAAACATATTTCTCGAACCTTTTCTAAATTTTGGTGATGAAAAATGAAACATGACATTCTGGGAGGCGGTAGTCTGCACACACAGATGAACAAAATTTTTATTTTTCTGATTGAATGTGATGGGAATAAAAAACAGTTATACCATAAATATAATAACTTTTTAGTATATTATTTACAGTTATTGATATATATATATATATTATGGTTTTTGGTGAGGGGGGATAATAAGGATAAAGTAAAAAGTAAAATGGTATATAATTCATACTTTGAGAATTTAGACCTTATTTTGAACTATCCTTTAGAAATGTAGTATTGTGGCACATTGGGGAGGATAGAGGATGAAAACTATTTAGAGGTGCTATAAAAGAATAAATTTGGTTAGAGTTTTTTAATTTCAAACTGGAGTTTTTTAAAAGGAGTTTATGTGAGATTTTTTATAAGTGAAAAAATGGGATAAATATTTGGAAAATAATGTTATGTAAAGGGAAATAATGGGATATCCTGAGTTTTAGATGATCTTGGTGGGGAAATTTCGGTGAAAAATGTAGGTATGAATTTACAACTGAAAAAAGGTATTACAAAAGGTAAAAAATTCTATTTGATTTTGCAAAATTCAAGCCAAATTAGATTACCCATTTTAACACTAATTACTCTCAATTAAAAATTAACTATGGCAATTATTTTATCAATAAAAATATAAATAAAACTAATAATAGAATTAATATATGATTAGTCTAAATTTATACTCCCTTTAATTTAATACAATTTATAAATATAATAAAATTCACATTTATAATCAAGAAAATATAATGTATTGAAAATCAATTTTTTTTAAATGACATTTTAATGATTAATATTATTTAACTTTTATTACCAATTAAACAAGTACTAATTAATTTTTATATATTTTAAGCATAATATTGGTGTATTAATTTAAAAGTATATCCATTTTTAAAAAACAAAATACACAATATTTTAAAAAGTATCACTATTTAAAAAAATATGTGTTTTAACATAGTGACTAATATTTACCATGGAAACCTAATTTTATGCCTAAAATGAAATTTGCCCAATTACATAATTTTATCATGAAGATTGAAAATATGCAAACATTTTTATCCGATTCAATTTCAAAAATTGTTAAAAAAGATTTTTAATATAAGCATGCATAATGTATAAAAAAATTTAAGTGTTTTGGATAGAAGGTTGAGTTATTAGTTTGGAAATATATAATTTATGTCCTATAATTATGGCTTCAAGATTAATCCAATACAAATCAACATGGTTTGGTCTTTTTTTATCCCTACTATGGGTAGAGTATCATGGTCTTTCCTCATCCGAGCATCATCCATGTTATTTTTCTTCCCAAGGTGGTAATGTATTGAGCTATCATAATATTATATCATTTCCAACCATATCCTTTGGTGAATATTCAATTTCTTATATATGAATATATATTTAAATATCTTATAATTAGTATATATATCACACTTTTCTCTATAGAGATAATCTCATAAAGAATTAATGTAATGATCACTATTGCCAACTATAAATCAAGAGTGGGGAAAATTTTCTCATGAGTCTTTAATTAGTTTAAGGAATAACCAATTAACTCATCATTATACATGTGTATATAACTGTATAAACTTTTTCAAAGTATCACAATATATTTAAAACCCTTCAAAACAATAGGGTAATGTAAGTATAGAAGAAATAACCAACCTCCTTTTATGTTCCTTGAAACATTTTTCACATTTATTTGTCTAATATAACATCAAGTCCTTTCAATATAACTTGGTTAGTGGATTTTATAGACGCGATAAATTTATCACATAGTGTCAATAATATCCTCCTAGCCAAATAAAACTATGGATCTCAGTTAGAGTTGTTATAATGGGTCAATTCTTGATAAATTTCATCTTTGATGCATCTATTAATATGCCCGGGATTGATATTACATTTACCAAGAATGGTAATTTATATAACTATAATTAACACTTTCTAAATTTGGCATAAAATTTATCCTTTATCAAGGTCCTTAACAAAATAAACAAATTATCTTCATTCTCTTCCTTTCTCTTTGAATATATATGAATACCATCTATAAAGACAACAAAAAATTACTCGAGTTTATCTCTAAGGACTCTATTCATTATATATATTAATATAACAGTATAATAAATAATTATCAAGGGAATAAATATAAATTATTAGTGTCCATAACACATATTTAATGTTTTCATAAACATATCCACCCTTATAACCATTAATAGATGATATAAATACCAAAGGTCAATATTATAAAAGTATCTAGCTCCTCTAAGTTGATTGAATAGATCATAAGTATGGGGAATATGATATGATTTATTGATAATGATTTTATTATGATTTAATTAATTAATGCAAAGAAACATATATCCATCCTTTTTTTTGGAATAGTGGACCGGCTCACCCCATGGTGAAGCACTTGGGTGGATAAAACCCTGGTCTAGATTTTCTTATAACTACTTATTTAATTATTCCAATTCAATGCTATCCATTCTATTTGTACCGCTTAAGATATCCATAGATCCATGTATGGGTTCAATTGAAACTATTACTCACACTATATGAGAATACTAGGAAGTTTATCCATAAATAAAGCTATTAACTCTCATACAATATAAATGTCATCAATTTTGACTTCATCCATGATTATTTCAGTCAAGAATCCCTCATTATTTTGTATCATAAAATATATTAGAGTATTTTCTAACATATTGATATCATAATCATACTTATGTTGATACTTAATAATATGATGATTTTGGATATGAAATGATATTTACTTATCCTTTCATATTATATGTGGTTTATGGATGGAAATCCAATCCATACCCAAAATTTATCATATTTAACCAGTGTGAGAATAATTATATTTGAAGGGTGTATCCTTCCACAAATATCAATCACTGGTGATTTATATATATTATAATAAATCATTGTTCCATAAAGGTTTTTTTTATATATTTAAAAATCCATTTCTTAGGGTTTCAATTCCAAATTCTCTGGAATTTTTTTATATAAAGTAGTACGATTAAAAAGAACCAAATAAGGTATCGGTTCAGTTAGAAAATAAATCTAGTGTTCCCATCATCACTATATTATTATGATACACCTCTACAATAGTGATCATGAATATCCTTCCTTGTTCCATCAGTTTTAGAGGTTTTTGGGGGCCATTTTCTTTAAAGGTATGAGGGTTGCAGAATTTCTTCAAAAAATGTTTGAACTCCTTACACTTGAATAATTGTAGTGTGGGTGGATCATTAGTTGGAAACTTCTTCTATTCTATTACGTTAATCAAAATATTAACCTTAGTTCAACTATAATTAGATTTCTATTTTTATTTATCAGACAAACTATACTTCCCTCATCCCATATAGAAATTAACCCGAAGCTTTCTCCCACATTTATTTAATGTAAAAAAATTTAATTTCTTCCCACCATGTGTCTTATCCTTATTTATTTCATGATACTCATTATTTATTTTCCCCTACAATATTGAGAGGTTCCATTTTCTATCTATACCATTAGATAACATCGATCAATATCTTAATAGCTACAAATTTCTCTTATAAAAAACACCCCAATAACACAAGTATTTAAGCCGGTATGGAAGTTATAAATTTTTCTCTCTACATTAGAGATAAAAATAAAAGCGCACATTATAAGTATTGAGAAATTTAATTCAAAATATCTTCTAGATTCATCATCTTTTTTATTCAATTCCAATAATAATTACTCTATTTATGTATGAAGAGTCCAAGGAAAATACTATCTGGAAAATATTTTCTTGAACTCTTACAATTCCATAGATTCTACTTTTTCTCTTTCTATGAAATTATTAATGAGACTCCACCACTGATAAACATCAACTTATAAATGAGAAAATTCCAAAATGAACTTATCGTAGTTTGATCAATGGATAATGGAAAATATCTTTTTAATTTCATTGAACCACCACCAATCACAATACTGGATTAGAAGACCCATTGAAATTTTGTGGATGTGGCCTAAAAAATGACTCAATATTGAGTTTCAATTTTCTTTGTGTGTTTGGGAGATGAATATTATTTAATTTGTTTCCCGTAGCTTGATATTTTTGGGAGAGAATTTCTATAAGGTTTTTCTCTATAACTCCAATATCATTAGGTTTATCATTAGGAAAATAACCACATTTTCCATTACACCCACTATTAAGATAGTTCTTTTGGGTTCTCACCATTACCTTAACTAAATGAAAATTTTAAATGATTTTACTTAAATTAATGAATGTACATATAATTAAGCTATAAAAAACATGAAGGATTTGAAAAATTACATTCATAATTTACCCTATGAATATTTAGGTTTTAGTCTAGGTTAATCATAGTAAGACTTTTTAATAAAATATTTATATATACTAAATTCTTTCATATTGGTTTATAAAAATAATGTGAATTAACAAAATCATGCCCTCAGGATGGTCAAACAAGGTGTGTAGTTAGGTCTCTTTGTCTTGCACCAAGTAATGACTGAGTTGTATCCCAATTCACTCATTTTTTGGGTTATTATCCCTAGATACATCTATTCTAGAGCTTATATCCACCATTAGTATCTGTATAGGGATTAAATTTCTAGGATGATTACAAATTCTCTACTTTACCAAAATTTTGAGGATGTTATCATACACTTAGAATTATCCATTATACTACTACCTATGGTTTTTTTCTAAATTTATATAAACAAATGTATAAAAATAACTAAACCCTTGAATGATACCAAATAAAGCATCCCATGATAATCAAAACAAAAATAATACATTGATTTTATGATTTGAATAATACATCGTAAAGAAAACTGCATAACCTAAGCAAAGAAAGATTCAATTTTTTGGAAATTAGTTACATAAACATCTTCATTAATAAAACATGAAAACATTACTCCTTATTCATGCTCCTATGGAATATTTTCTAGACATCACAACTGATATAAAAAATTTTATAACTTAGGGATTTGAGACATAAGAAATGGGTGAGCATCGATTCTTAATAAGGGAAAACATTTTATAATGTGTCTAGTTATAAAAATAAAAGATAACATGAGAAAGAGGATAAATATATTATTAAAAGATAAACAGACCATAGTTGATAATCATAAAATTTTTTGTGTAACATAATATCACAAAAAAGATCTTTAAGGAATAAAAATAGTTATTACATGTCTTAAAATACATCTCAATAATCATAAAATTTTGAGTGTGACATAAAAGTGAAGAATAAATTAAAAATAAGGAATAATGATGAATTAATGGAATTTCATGAAAATTAAATTGATCATGATTGTTTTTTATAAATTGATAAATAAATTTTAAATGTGTTATAAACATAGATATATTAAAACCATTGAAATCAAACTCATTATTCCCACACCTATGTGAATAAACTCTTTAGGTCCAAGCCTATAAATTTAAGCAACATCATTATTCCCAGGCCTATGTGAACAAACTCATTTTGTACAGGACTAATTATCTCATAATATATAAGCTAAAACCAAGGCATTGTGGGACAATATATGAGCCACCTTCATCATCCATACATATGTGTTCCACTTAAATTAAATCATCATCATGTCATAAAGAACCCCGGAAAAAGTGTAGATTTTAAAAATATTTTTTTAAAAACCCCATTACATAATCATATGAAATAATATGATATAAAAAATATAAATTTTGAGAAGGAATCATATCATAATAAAACATATAGGGTGATTAAAACATCAAATTAGGAGATTTATGCATTGGATGAAAATATAAGTGATAATTCATGATTTGTCCAAAAATATTTTCAACAATTTTATTAAAGATAAAGTGAAAATTATTATGAAGAATATTTTGGCAAGGAAAGAGTATAACATTGATAACAATATTATAAAGAGTTATAAATAATATATGCATGAAAAGAATAAAAAAACAAGCTAATAAATCTGGATTGGTAAACAATGAATGAAATTCATTTTATTAATCTTTTTATTTCATTTGAAAAAATAACACATAATAGAAACATTGAAATAATTTTATTTTATAAAATATTTAAATTAAAATTTTAAGGATATGAAAAAAATGAATACATGTATGTCCTTAAATAAAACAATTTTGATAGGAAATACATGGACACGAAAGATAAGATACCTTGGAAAGAAATGGAATTATTCTTACCTATGAAAAACTTATATTTGGAAAAAAAATTATCTAAAAAGTGGTTGTTAATGATGGGAATTAATTTCCCCATATAAAAACATGAAATACCATATAAAATATTATAATGGTAGGATCAATAAAAACTTTAATAATATAAGTAATAATGATTATGACATAAGAACTCAGAAATTGAGTCAATGAAACCATTACCTTGATTTACCACATAATTGATCAAAAAGTAACATACTATATAAAAAAATAACTACCTTAATAAACTATTTGAATTAATAATTCATATCCATCACATTTTATAAAATTCATTAATAATTATATTACAAATTTATATTACTTAGTTATTATCGATATTAAATATCGAGTGTGAGTAATCTTGATTCTTTTGAACTAGTTTCATAATTAGATTTATTATTATTAATTATTATCCAAAATTAATTATTAATAGACCATTTAAGGTAATAAAATTAATGTTTTAACATATTTTATTAAGATATATTTTTTATTCTATGATAGTTGTAGTTGTGGTTCTTATTGATGAAATTGGAGACAAAAATGTTTCAATAAATTGTAACAAAGGAATAATGTAATCTATATTAATGAGTTAAAAAGTTATATTTCCCTTATAAAAAAAATAATTAGTTAGTTTTTAATATACAATATAATTTTTTTAAATCCATCCTTCAAATAAATTTATAGAATTGTTCAAGTATGTGATTAAACTGACCCTACAAAAACACAGTATGATCTACCTATGAGTATAGCTATGGAAGGGATAATTTCGTATTGATATCATTATTAAAAAAGTATAATGAAATTATTAAGATTTTATTAATGTGATTAATCATAATTTCTATGATTTATAAGAATAAGTTAAATGAAAAATAATCCATTTATTATAAATAAAACACTATTCTTATTGGTATGTTTCTTAGGTGGTTTGTTTTACAATGATCATTTATTGATAATATTTATTATAGGATAGATAACTTATATTTCGTGAATTTAAATAATTATACTGATAACATATCTATTCATTAAATGAATTTATATAACCATACTTTAGTGGTGGTGATGAAAATGGAAATGTGTCTTTCATGGAGGTGGTATTCCACACACACATGAGAAACACCCATATTTTCTTGTTTGAATGGGAGGAGAATAGTTAATGGTTATACCATTAATATAATAAAATATTATTATATTATTTTTATTTATTTTATTATATATATAATTCTATATATTTTTTGGAGGAGGGTGGAGAATATGGATAAATAAAAGAAGTAAAATGGAAAGTAATACCTTCTTTTATAATTTATATATTCTCTAGAAGTATCCTTTTTAGATGAAGTAATTGAGGTACGCTTATTAGGATATATACTTATAAGAGTTTAGAGGGTACCTATAAGAGTAATTTCTCAAATATCTCCCATTGGAATTTTTAACAGGATTGTGGCTTGAAAATAAAGGAAGTGAGCCCAATTTATATGTGAAAAAGTGGGACAAGAATTAGGAAAAGAATTTTGGTAAGGGGTAAGAATGAAATTTCATAAGATTTAGGTTAGTTAGGTGGGGAAATATTAGTGAGACATTTTAGTATGAATTAAAAAATTAAAATTTTATTATATAAATTATAATTCTCAAATTGATACAATTAAATTCATGTCGTATTAGATTACCCATTTTAACACTTATTAATCTTGGATAAAATTTAACTATGAATTTTTTTTATCAATAAAAATATAATATGATACTAGTTATAAAATTGAAATGTTCTAAATAATTTTTTTGAATCCATTTAATCTAATTCAATTTATTAATATAATAAACTTATCTTAAAAAACATGTAATGCGTTGAATTGTTTTTCGTAGAAAAATACCATTTTAATTATTTTGAATATTTAACAATCAATACAAATAAAAAAGTGATAAATAATTTTTATATATGTTTAAACTCCCTATTATATTATTTATTTAAAATTTATATGTTCAATTTTTCAAAATAAACAATATTTGTAAAAGTATTATACTTTGAATAAATTATTGTTTACCACAGTTACTAATATCTAACATGGTAAATTAATTTTATGATATAAAATTATATTAACCCCATGAATTAATTTTATCATTGTGATTAAAAAAATGAAAATAATTTAAGGCGATTCAATTTCTATAAGTGATAAAATTTAATTTTAATATAAGCCCACATAACACATAAAAACAATATTAATAAACATGTATCTTATAAGCCTAAAATGATGTTTGTTTTATTATACCTTTTTATGAAGCCTTATTTAAGTGGTTATTTATATTAATACAGACCAATTTAATAGATATAATTGAATATTAATATATAATAATTTTATTAATGTAACATGATTTTCATGTTCATTCGGTGTTGCATGAAAGGCAAGCTATGTGCATGGTATTTAACTATGGTAAAGTAATTACTAAAATCATGGTTAATTAAAGATCTTAAAAGGCTAAATTTATTTCTTATAAATTTATCTGAACCTAGAAGCATAACTTGATTTATTGTGTAAATTTCATGTTACTTGTTTTATGAAAAATTATGAATTTATAAATTCCTATTAATTTTAAAATAGATAATATTTATCATTATGTAATTTGATACATACTATATCTCATTATGACTAAATAATGGTTTCAGATCAACATCATGAAGATTTAATGGTTTCACTATGATTATAAAACTTTTAATGATCATGTTTTAAGGAAAGATAACATATGAGACTTCCAATAACCATTATTAGTTCCAATAAAGAGTAGGGATTTTAAGGTGTCCCAACATTATTCTAATTCGTTCATATCATCTCAATATAGATCTTTACCCTGAGCCATATAGGTAAGGATTTGATTAAAAAATTTATATAAATATGGAAATGTTAAAGATCCAACTTTGAAACTAATTTTTATGTTGTAATGAGATTGGTATAAGTTCGATATGGGGGTGTATTTGTAAAACCTCAATATTTTATGATATATCCCTCTTTAAATAAATTTAGTTTCTTTAATAGATTTCGATACATGCAACCCCAAGTCTAAAGGAATAGTAATATTGTAAACTATTATAAACTAGAATTTAAATTTAAAAAGTGAATATAAATAACCAAATTTTGAGAAATATATAATTGAAGCTTTTATATAAATTAAATATATTGATAAATAATCACTCATTTTTTAGTGAAATCATTATATGATTTAAAAATATATTATTCATAAAAAATGATTTTTATTAATATTTAAGAGTGAATAATAAAATTAATTACCTCTAATTTAAGATAATTTATTAAATAAAATAATCTTTATTTTTAAAATCATCATGTCAACATTTTATTTTATTTATTTTTTATAATTTTCTGAAAGGATTGATATTTCGATAAACAGTGAAAAATGCAAAAAATTTTATTAGAACAAAATATTTTCATTTAGAGAATATAAAGAGATTAATTTTATTTTAAAATATTTTTTAAAGTTAAATTAATTAATTTTTATTATTAATAATTTAATTTATGTCATTTTAATTAATTTTATATTGTAGTTTGACATAAAATCATTTTATACATAAGAAAATATTTTTTTTCTGAAAAAATTATTACGATCGTGTTTTTTTAGATTAATTATAAAATGAATTATGACACATTTATAAAGTAAATTTGAAAAAAATTGATTTACATTTTTTAAATTTCATTTCTAATTTTTTTTAATAATTCCACATTCATGATTTTTCATAATGAATAGTAAAAAAGATAAAATTTATCACCACTGTTATGGTTAAAACAGGTTTACCTAGGATTAAACCTAGAGACAAGTATATTTTTTCCAATTAAAATTGTCTAAATCCAAATGTATGGCCATATTTATACCTCATAACATCTTACCATAGAATATTTATCTATTTTAAATCATTTTTCTTGAGTGAGACTTTTTTATATTTTAAACTTCTATGAAATTCCAAGTGTTTCATCACTTATAATTATAAAGGGAAACCAATACTTAATATTATTTACACCACATTGATCAATATATATTGAAACAAATTCCTAATTATATTCTAAAATTTGATATCCATGATTTATATATACTATCATTCTTACAATACCATTTCTAGGGTCCTTTTGGAAGGATCCAAATGAGGCCTAATGAAGGGGAGATAATCATCCTACTAAACCTCTTTGAAATTATTTTTTCTTATACCTCCTATATATATTTATTATTAATCATAAAATAACAACATAGGTATCCTAAATATATATAAATTTTATTATGATTAATTAACAAACATTTTCACCCCCTTTTCCATAAAATAGAAAGTAAAACTTTCACTCATGCATACGTGTGGACTACCACTTCCACATAGAGATATAATTAATTTACCATAAAAATATTTCATGGATGGTTTTTATGATTGGTTTAAAGTTTATATATTATATTAATTACATATTTATTTTTATATAATTGTAATATCAATTCTACCTTTGTACCTTCCCTTCTGTCGGAAAGTGATAATGTCTCTCGTGCGTACCTATAGACCACGACCTCCGTAAAGTGATATGATTTATTTTTCATTTCCACATTACATGGATGGTAAAAAAAAGATATATTTTTTGAATATATATGATATATATTATATAATAATGGTTCTATAAATCTGATTTATTATTTCACTCTATTTCATCTCATCCTTAGAAAAGTGAAAATGTTGATCATGTGTACGTATGGCCTATCATCTCCATAAATAGTGTAATTTATTTTTATATCTCCAATTTTTATTAGTGAACCTAAATATATATAAATATAATGAATATATATTATATTTATATCATTTTTAATATTATGGATACTATGGAACCATGACCAGAGAACAAGTATTGGAACTACTGAACTAAAATTCACTTAAAGAATGAAATATTTTACATGCAGAACCATCTTACACCCATGAGTTGATAGAATAAATAATAAATATATGGAAGAGGATAGCGATTATTCACTATCACTTTATTTAAGTGACCATAATTGATACACAACCACAAAGTGTTATGAGCCATCTTTACATACAAAACTGTTGCACCACACGGTGACATAGTTGGTCGAACAAAACTACACTGTAACAGACCATCAGGATGTATAAATAGCTCTCATAACTTATAAGGAGCCATTATATATGGAGACATAGAGATAAGAGATGCTCCTGGTTGTAGTTCAATCCCAAACTCGATCTCTTGTTGAGGGGGTAGTGCTACAACCTCCTCTAGAAAAACAATCAGGGTACTCTTCTACGACCCTAGGAAATTCCAACTACTGAACCTATGAAGAACTCAACCTCAGCTCTGCCATCGTGGATGATTAGGATGAAACATTCCACTGACCCATCTGGGGGTCTTGCTCACCAAAAAACACCACTGGCTCTCCATTTTCATCGAAGAACAAAATCTCCCTCCTCAAGAAATCTACTATATCTTGCACTGAATACAAACAATCCATTCCAAGGATGACATAATATGGTTGTATCCATAAACATAGAAAATCTACTTAAGAGCGGTGTTTCCCCAGCACTATCTCACATTCTCTACATACTTCAAACAAGTCAGCTCAACCTCCAACTAGCATAGTCAACGCCAAGGGAACTAGAATCCTCTCTACCTCAAGTCCCAAATCACATAAAAGGGTAGGTGATATGAAGGAGTGTGTCTCTTATGAATCAAACACGGTATACAACAATGTAGAAAACAAGCAAAGGGTACCTCAAACAACATTTGGTTCACCTAACACTGGCAATGCTAAAGCATGAAGCTGACCATGAACTCCTCCATATCCTTTAAGACCTTGATGAAGACCTCCACCATGGACACACTCTACAATCTGAAAAAGGGGAGTGTCACAGGGTTGTCCTCTACCTGCCCCATCCACCCTCTGTAAATCTAAAGTTGGTGCAACCTGCTGCTGCTACCTCAACTGGAACTGCCTCAATGGAGGAACTTGGAGTGGGACACCTAGTGCACGATGAATAATTTGAAAGGTTGGTCACTCTATATATTGATTACCTCGACCACCACAAGAAAAATAAGCTCCCGATCCCTTGGAATAGGCTCGAGAGCCCCGCCCTTGGAGAAATGAGATGCTAAGGGATGGGACTTTACCCTGGCTGAACGAAAATTCTTCTACCCTGAAAATTGGGAACCCCGAACCACAGATCTACTTCATGAGTAATCATGATGACTCACCTCTCGTGATGATTCAGTTCAGGCCAATGTCCTCTTGATGACCTCTTCCCTCGCTAGCACCTCAAGATATGTCTTAAACATAAATGGGGTGACCTGGCGTTGGATCTTTGGATGAAAAGCCTCCTCAAAATCCCTCACCCTGGACTCCTCATTTGAAAATAGGTTTGAAGGATATCTTAAATGGTTTTTGAAGTGGATTCTAAACTCTCGCACACTAGAGCCCCCTATCAAAGGGTAAGAAACTCTTGGTTATTGGACACCTTCACGTTCGAAGAAAGAAACTCAAGTCTAAACTTGTCTCAAAACTCCTTCCATGAGATCACTGACTCCTCGCGATCTATGAGGAACAAGAACCACTAATGCCTCACTTCTCAATGCAGCATTTTCACAACCATTGAAAATCAGTTCCCCTTTTGATAATGGATCTAATGGAAGATTATCTCGAGCTCCACTGACCTGTCTTCCATGACTACATATGAAATGAATCCCTCTTACTTTTGTAGACACTAGTGCTATAACTCTTAGAGTGTCCTCTTCCATGTGTCATCATCATCAACCTCTACCATGTAGTGATCGGTTAGCAGAACCTGCTAGACATATTATGTGCAAACCTGATGAGGATGTCGACCTGGATCTGTACCTGAAATATAACTAACAATTAGAGCTCTTAAACCCGGAATATGGAATAATCACCATTAATTAATTAATTGTTTTTTTATTAATTTTAGTTTAACATATCCCTAGGTCTACCCATTAAAACACAGGAACAAAGAAGAATGATGGATGATCCTTTCCTAGGCCTATGCCCTACAACAAGTATCACCTTATTTTGTAGCCATTGTAAACTTAAAGGTTTGTGCATTAGATCAGAGAGGGGCCTAAATGCCTATGTCTATGTCGGTCTCCAGTGTTTACATCACTTGTCAAACATTACTGACATTGTTCCTCTACCAACCCATGAAACCTCACATGTTCCTAACACCAAACTCCATACTATCCCTAAACCTATCTCTGATACCACTCTATCATGACCCGCTCCCCACAAGGTGTACCCCTCCTAGTCTAAAAATGTGAGAAGAGAGATAATGACCTCGAGTCCCACCACTAGTAGGCCCTGGGTTAGCGACTAGCACTGAGGGTATAGTAAACACCCAAATGGGAGGCATTGCCCTCTAAGAGAACACATGAAAAAGTGAGAGATATGAAAACACAAACTAAATCCATATCAGACAACAATATAAAAGAAATCCCAAGAACACATATATAGTGTCATGAAAAACTACTACATCTTAAAGGAGAAAACTGCAAGTACTTAGAAGAAAGTAAAAACAGTAGCAACTATGAAGTCCAAACAGCTCCTGCAACCCTAAGATAATAGTAACCAGCCTCATCTTCAACCTACTCCAAGTGACCTGAAAAATAGTTTATAAATACATAGGGTGAGTATAAAAGTATACTCAGTAGGATCCTCCCTAGAGCCTCTCGTGCAAAAGTATAGAAATCATGCTAGAGCACAGTGAACAACAAGTGAAACTAACTCGTTGCCTAAACCATTATACTATGTTCCTAGCCTCACCATGGATACTCTCACCAAGTATCAAATACAAGAGTATATAACATAATAAAGAATAAAAAGGGTACTCTAATACTACTTCCCCACTCATTTACCTCTTTTCCCCAACATTGCACGTCCTAATCCATCTCTCTCCAAAAAAGATTTCCCAAAGGCACTTGGTCGAAGCACCACAACATACACCTTGTGCAAAAAAAACCACTACTTCCATGTAATAAAAGTAAATAGGTAGTTTCTGAGAGCCACCATAGCTCGCATAACATGAATCATAGGTCGAGAATTATACCTCAATCCATTACATCCCACACACCTTGTAAGGATCCTCAAGCCATCACAGCCTATACACATTACACTTGTCGTAGTCTATAAGAAACTATATCTAGAATATGTGTTTGTGTACAGCCACAAGCCATTATAGCCCTCTACACACATATATGGTGAAAACTAACCGATTTTCCTACCAGCACATGTAACTACCAAAAGAAGAGAGTGGGGATAAATGGGGTAGTCATCCATCCATCCTCCCACAAGAATATTGGGGAAAACACCCTTAGGGCTCAGAATCCATGAGGTTTCAATTTTCCTAACTGATGGGGTGGAGTATAGTATAGAAACACAAAAATATAGAATATATTATAGCTCACAACCATACTATGGGCATAACCTAGTCTTAGAGTCAAATGTAGCTAACATCTCTGGGTCACCCAACTACCACTTCTAAGACTATGTATCCAATAAGAACACAACCATTTTAAGAAATTTATTAAATTACTTTATTCCATTTTTATTAGTTCCATTTTACATTAATTAATTCTTTAAACATTAATTAACCATTAACAATTTCCACATTTTATTTCATCAGCATCACACCCAAAGTCCATTGTTCCTTTAAATTGAAACCTCAACATTGCATCCCAAAAAGTTACAAACCCTTTGGTTAACATAATTTATTCAATAATTTATTAAAATCATTTATTTCCCATATCCCCCAGAATTCTAGAAAAACATTATGAGCTTCTAAACACAAGGGGATCAACACAATGAGCAGGTGAACTATTCGTCGAGTCTTCACCACCTATAGAAAGAGGGTAGAGCCATCCTCCCTCAAGAAAATAAACATAGAAAGCACGTTGCATACCCCGTGCATCTTCAACCCTTTTTGGAAGAAGGTTAAGCAATACTAGATGCCTTGAGAAGTAGGGGAAGTAAAGCAGATAAACAAACAAAAAGAATCAGCAAGCATCCAAACATTTACATCCAACCTGTTGCATCATCTTTAGTGTCCTCCCTAACACCCATATGCATAAATTGATGCATCTATCTACTGTAGGAATCAACTGCTGCCACAACCAACAGGCCTCCCTACCCCCCACATATCACAGCAGGCTTCTAGGATCACATCACAACACAAGAAGTAGGAAAACAAACATCATATCAACTAGGATATTGTGCCTTAAACCAGAAAGAGGGTAACTACGAACCCTAAAAGGAATAATCTTTTATCAAACAACCAATTCTTTAAACCATATTGAATTAACCGATTTTGTATTCGTAGGTTCCAACTTTGGGAAACCTAAACAGTAATCTATCAAAAATTTATTAAACATGCTTACTGCATCAATTTGGTTAACACTAGATTACAACAAAAAAAACCAGATTCATTTTCATGCCTCTTTATCTTTAGAAAAACTATTATTAATTAATTCTATATTTACGTTCGTTAAAAATTTCCATCAAGAAAGAAAATCTAACAAAGAAAACATAGATATCACACTATCTATAAAAATAAAAGGTAATAAAATAATATCGATATCAATTTATTTATCTGGTTCAAATATTTAATATGTCAATTACATTGTGATCCAGTGGGATAAAACATGATTACTATGTATTTGCATGTAAAATAAAAGATAAGCAACAAATCCCCTACCTCAAATGGCTCATGACATTCTTCATACGAGAATGAGCCACACAATGGGTTACGATTACCTCCTCCTGTGAAAAATGCATCCACCCGAGGATTATGTGGTACGACCACACCCAATGAAACCCAAGAAAAGTCCATTAGAAGCATAGAGATCACATACCATAACATGTAAAGGAGATTCCAGAGAAGATGAACCCAACGAATGATGAAAAAACATAACTTATATCGATGAAGGATCGACAACTGCTGTTTGCACTAAAATAGGGGTGCGTATACAGCAGGAGGAAACTTCAAGGGAAACGATCTAAGGATTAAGGTTTGATCACAACAATCCTATGAGAATAAGGAAAGGTTCGAGTGTCTCTCACCAGAGAACAAGAAGGTAGAACAAGGGAGGAAAATATCTTGTCCCTTTAGAAGATTTACAGAGTAGTGTTCTAAGATATGCTGAATTTTACATTAAAACGGATCACATTAAACCACATGGTTTGACCAAGTATAGACCTCTCGGGCATTAGGAATATAAATATAAGAGTTATGGAATTTTTTTTGGCCTTAAAACCCTTAAAATAAGGCCTTAAATGTGTTTTATGTCAAAAAAATGTCAAAGGGGAGAACTGTAGGAAGCTAGAAACACTTTTCATGGTCCTAGAAACATTGTACAACTACCAATACTTGAAACACTGTTCACAGAAAGACTCAATGATCCTAGAATCACTAATCCTAGAAAAAATGGTCACAAAATGACTCACTGAACCTGTAATCACTGATTTTGGAAACACTTTTCACAGAATGACTCACTGATCCTAGAAGCACTGTTCACAGAATGACTCACCGATCTAGGACTCACCGATCCGAGAAACACTGTTCACAGAA
The DNA here is from genome assembly GCA_963277665.1 of Viscum album. Taxonomy (NCBI): domain Eukaryota; kingdom Viridiplantae; phylum Streptophyta; class Magnoliopsida; order Santalales; family Viscaceae; genus Viscum; species Viscum album. The sequence continues at coordinate 1,452,056,481 of OY728129.1, forward strand.
TGACACAATGATTCAATGGTACTGTTCACAAAATGACTTTCCGATCTGATGGTACTATTCACAAAATGACTCACCAATCTGATGGTAATATTCACAGAACAACTCATTGATCTGATGGTACTATTCACCTAACGAATCACAGATCTGGTGGTACTGTTCATAAAATGACTCATGGATATAAATATTCACATTAATCGCAGTGATGGAACTGTTCACATCAGTCTCAGTGATGGAACTATTCCCATCGGTCTCATCAATGGAACTGTTCAACCAATCTCACTGATGAAACTTTTCACATTCGTCTCACGGGTGGAACTGTTCAGATCGGTCTCACCGATGGAACTGTTCACATCGGTCTCACCAATGGAATTGTTCACATCTGTATCACCAATGAAACTATTCACATCAGTTTCAATGATGGAACTGTTCACATCGGTCTCACCGATGGAACTTTTCACAATGGTGTCATCGATGGAACGGTTCACATCGGTCTCACCGATGGAACTGTTCGTAGAATTGGAAATTAAGAAAAGTGTTGGGGATAAGTCACCTTGACCTCCCTAAACACCTCAAACACCAGATTTTTGTAGGGGAATGGACCAGAGAGGTCCGAGCAATTACAACTATAATTGGCATTATAAAAAGGTTTAATTCCCTTTTTAAACAAGGATGTGAAAAGCATAGTGATAACCCTTAGGGTAATCATATGTATATGAGAAAGTCTAATGTCATGGTAAAGAAATGAGTGTGTTTTTCCTAGAAAAAAATCCATATCTAGATACTATAAGTGGACATGGTATTTGAATAGATGCATCTAGGGATAAAAACCCAAGAAATAATGGTCCAATTATATATTTTCTATCATTTGGTTCATGGTGAGTGTGTAGGATTGAAGAGTAATAAAATTGATACAAGAGAGGGTGGGTGGGTGTGAATTTTTATTATATGAAAAAATACATACAAAATTCATTAAACTCTTTAACTAAAAATACCAGATACAATTTTCATCCTAACATAATATTATAATTTGGATATACAATTCATCCAAACTTCAGATTAAAAATTGGATAGATAGTTCAACTAAATATCAAGGTTTATAGAAGTTTATAATAAGTAAAACTTTCTCGTACAAATTAAAAATATAAAATATAACTTATAAAAATATGAAAATTAATACTTCATAAGTTTATAAATAAAAACTTACATAACTTTATAAAATATTTATCTATGGATTAACCATCAATGTCAAAGAATTATTTAGCCCATAATTTAGGTATCCATAGTTATAACTAAACTGTAAAGGTATGCTTTCCTCAACAAAGTAAATCATCAATACTAGGATTAGAAGAACTCTATTACCTAGACATTGAAACACTCAATCAAAAAAATATATCAAGCCACCATCCTCTTATCCCTAGGTTCCTCCATTCAAACATAATCACACAGATAGCTAAAAAACAAAAAAAAATATCTTAAGGAATTTACAAATTATTCTCTCAAAATTTCCTTAATAAAATGACTCTCAAAAGATATAGTAAAGTGGTCTCAAAGTAAAAATTTGTTACAAAATCTTTACATAAACTATTTATATTTGTATATGGAAAACCTTCCACCTTCTTGTTCACTATATATATTTATATAAAAATATTTAATGGTAATATTTTATGAATCATAGAGGTGGTTGAAACAGCCTCTAAACATACTTTTTCTTGATAGCTCAACATGTTCATCTGATGATTGTTAGTTTATACACCACAAAATTGTATCTATATTTTATATAGTGGAATGAATACATTAATTTTTTAAAAAATTATATCTTCATATTGGTGATTTAAAGAAAAATCCATCCTGAAAATATATCGTCTTCCATTCTGATTTTTTGTCTAAAATTATTTATATGATATCTTCAATTTTGACTTAGTAATATTATGGATTTTGTGATTTTATAAATATTTATCTAGAAATACATACAATAGTCTCTCTAATATTTTTATAATGTTCATTACAATATAGTGATTTATTCAATTCAATAAAGTGATATTCATATTTCTAGAGAAATATATTTACTGAAAACATTCTTAAAACTAGGGAAGTATAAATTTTATTTAAACCTATATTTTATGGAAATGTGTTTTGACTTTACAAAAGGTTAGAAAGTGTTTAACGAAATTTTAACTTAATAATACCCCCCTTTGTGAAAAGAAAAAAACATAACATTAAAAAACTAAATAATATTTAAATAGAAAAACTTACCCCATTGTGTTATACAACTTCCATTTTTATCTTTATAATTTCTCCCCCATTATTTTAGCATCCTACTTTTTCTCTAAAAATTTTATAACTTTTTCTTCACAGAAGTTTTAAAATATTCTCCTCCTTTGTGATGTTAAATATAAGGGTTTTATATAACTTCTAAAGTGTACCTAAAATGTCCGGGAAAGAAATTTCTACCAAAAAACTGTACTAGAAAAAAGATATTTATTCATAAATAATGGAATGATACAACCAACAAAATAAGAAAAAACAATGAAAATTAATCAAAGTGAACATTCATTTAAATATATATACACCCATTCAAAAAAATTGTGTTATTATATAAAGAAGCTCCTAAGAGTTTAGGGAAAATATATCATGATTTCATCATAATATTTGGGATGATAATATTTATCGTTTTCACATCCTAATGATATTTATTTGATTCATCTAGAGAGGATTTCAACCATTCAGCATCATCTTTTAGAAATTTTATATTCATGTTTTCATCTTTCAAAAATAATATTCATCGTCAAAATATCAAAAATTTGTACTTTCAATGTGAAATTATTGATGCATTTCCAAATATTTCTCTAAATATTCAACTTATTCTTAAAAAGATAATACTTTAGAAATTTTAGATTAATAATTCCTTAAACTACATATACTTTTCCAAATTTAAAACTTCTTCATTCAAATAATAAAAATTCCTAAGTGAATTTAAAAATTCATCATATTAATTCATAAAAAAAATAAGGTTTTTAATGGATATTGTGTTATAGAAACCTTCTACATTCATCGCTATTACACCCTTAGATGTGGTTTTTGTTGATCCCTTCATATCATCATATAATTTAAAATAATTTTCACAATTATTCATATTTCTAATGAATTTTTTCAAAATTCTTATATCAGCATTAACTTTTCCTATAAAGATTTTAAATTAACCATCATTATGGATAACCAATTATAAAATATTTTTTTACTAAATTTGAATTTTAAAAAATATCAAACTTACCTAGAAAATGATTTCATATTAAATGAATTTTGAGAAAATATCTATGATATCATTAAAACTTTGAATAAATTCATTTATGTTGTTAAGTTTCATTTCCATTCTTTGGAAAGTGTTGGAAGGAAGATAATTTGTGGAATTAGGTAAAGCTATTCAAAGTTGACACCTCAAAGGTAACAATATTTTAGATTTCATAGAAACTTCTTTATTGCTTTTTTATTAGAAATTTATAACACCTTTCTTTATTCTTCTTCCCTATCATTTCCACCATAAAATGATCTTCGACATCAACATTATTTTATTCAAACATTAGAATCATTATAGTGATTTCCAAAAATATCATCACATCATCTATCTATAATTTGAACTCTACAATTCTTTAGAAATTTTACAGATCCTTGTCTATCTATAATATTCAAATAAACACTATTCATTGAATTCGTAAATAAGGAAACCGATTGAGATCCTGATAATTCATCAAGGTTTTAGTGCTCTTTCAATTTTTGAATATTTTTCTATTTCTTACTTAACCTCTTATTTTATAAAAATGTATTCAAAGAAATATATTGTGATTTTTGATATTTCACTTGAGAACTAACTTCATCAAATATGTTTGATTTATCCATATCCAAAGTTGGAATTGTTAAAGTTTTAGATTTTACTTTTGGAATTATAGAATGATGAAATTTTATAAAATGGAAAAAATAACTTTACCTTTAGTAATAACCTATACTATTTATTGAATAACATCTATTTATTTAAATAAATATCTATGAATTTTTTTTCTATTTTTTTCATTCATATTTTTCTTCTCTAATTCTATGAGATTTTCATATGTTTTTCCTTTAAATATTAATCCTCTACTTTATCTAACCCAAAAAAATTGATCATCAGGATCCTTATCCTCTTTCCTTTTCAGAAAAGATAATAATAATTATCTAAAATTTCTTAGGTTTATTTCATGGAAAGGGGGTAGACTTATCAACTTATTTACTCTTAACAAGATTTTATTTTAACTTCACTAATAATTTTCATTGAATAAAATTTTCAAGATTATTCAATAAATATATTTTGATTAGAATCATAAACCAATTTAATCTTTAAAATTGGTTCTTTTCTAATCAATGAAATATTATCTCTCATAATAGTGGGAAAATTTCTAATTTTAAAAAAATCATAAATTTTACCTAAAACCTTTTGAAAAAAATCAGATACCAAAGAAAACATAGTTCTAAAGAACCTACTATCATAGCCTCGATCGTATTCAAAACACACTACACTGTATTAAACTTCCTTATATTATAAATGTAATATATGAAATTTATATCTTTGAATTTTTTGGTTTTCGTACCACCTTTCATAGTGATCATGAAATTTTGAATCAAAATTGTGAAAGTACATTTTTTTGAAGTTAGATGAAATACCTTTCGAATAATTCAATTAAAATTAAACATAGAAGCTTTAACCTTATACTTCTCAAAAGTTCCTAACTTTTTGTCCAACTTATATGTAACAATGTTAGCTTAACCATACAAATTAATTTATAATAAATAAACTTTCTTCTTGACCTTCAATTTTTACTCAGTAACAAACTAATCAAATATTACAAGTTTTAATCCATCTTCTTTTGAAAAATCAAGAGGTGAACCAAATTCACTTACCAACTCTGGATAATGTAGGTTAAAATATTATTTCTAAAAATATAAATATTCCATGACTTTTAAAATAATTACCCAATTTAGTAGTGATTTATATTTATCAAACCATAACATTTCAATTATCCTATCTTTCAATTGAATTTGAAAAGATATATAACATGATAAATTTACAATTTCTGATAGAGAGTTAAATGAAACAAAAACGATTGGATGGAGAAGAATTAGAGAGGTAAGATCTATTATTTGGAAAAAGTTTCAATGGATAAGAGGCAAACGAACCCCCATATATATAGCCTCTTGGGAGTGATGATTCATATACCTCTAATCAAACGGTTGAGATAAAACTCATAATTTTGAAGAATGACTTGTAGAATTTGAAAAAATATTTTTATGAAATATTTTTTTCTTAGAGTTGTTATAAATATTTTATCAATTGATGATTTTAACCAATTAAATCTAAACTTTAAAAAAATTAAAATAGTAAAATCAACAAAAAATCATACAATAGATAGATTTAAAAATTAAATATTATGAAATTTACTTATTGGAGATAAAATTATAAAATTTATATCAAAATAATATTTTGGAATATGAACTTATTTGAATTTTTAAAAACTAAAGAAAATTTTGAAGAAAAAAATACTAAATGAATTCGTAATAATAATTCCATTCAGAACTTTTTTTAATAAAAATTTGGTAAGGAAACTTTTACAACAAAAAAATTTATAAGGGAATTTTATTTAAAAACATTGAATAGAAAAATTTTTAATGAATAATTTTGTATGAATTTTTTTAACAAAAAAAATTACAAAACATTGTACAAATTATTTCCTAATTGAATTTTGTACAAAAGAAAAAATATTTGAAACCCCAAAAATATGCACATCCCTTTTTTAAGGATTTGATTACTGCAAGGAGATATTTTTAACAAGAAGTATATATGAATTTTTTTTTGACTATTTCCTACTTTTTTGTAATGTATTCAAATCTATAAGAATTAAGGGGAATTTTTAAAATATTAGTATATTGTTCTTGTGTTTTGATGAATTATTAAATGATATATCCATTTTTTGTGTGATTCCAAAGGAAAGGGTTTCTTATATCTATATTCTTGAATTTTGAGTGATGTAATGGGGTTTAACATAATGAAATTAAAATTTTTTTTTCAAACAAAATTAAAGTTTTACTAAAACTCAAACCTAAATTAGTTAGTGAGTCTTTCATCTAGAACACTTGATCCCAACAACTTTTAGTTTACACGTATTTGGTTTCAGCAGTGGACAATGATACAGAATGTTGTTTTTGACAAGTCCAAGAAAATAAAACTTCTATTAACAAATGAATAGGTCCTAGTAAACATTCCCTATCAATTTGAAATCCACCAAAATCAACATCTGAAAACATTTTACGTTCAAAATTATTTCCAGAGGAATAAAATAATCCATGATCTATAGTTCCATTAAGATTTTACTTCTTTTATATGGTAATATTTTTGATTTTTTACATATTAAACATATTCATAAATAAAACATTAATTCCAGATAACTAGCTAATAATAATAGTAAACTACCAATCAATCCTCTAAAAGGATTTTGGTCAACTGGTTTCCCAGATTCATCAAGATCCAAAATATTTGAGGTTTTAATATATGAGTAGTATTTATTTTTTTTATTATCATATACAAACATTTTAAGTTGATATTTTGTATACTTATGTTGAGATATGAAAATTTCTTATAGTTTTCTTGATATTTGAAAACAAAAAAATTAGCATGTTCACCCACCATTCTCATCTCAATATTAGATTTACTATTACCCACAAATGAATCTATATTAGATTTTTGAGTTTATCCAAATGTGTTTCATCAACCTAAATTTTAATATTAGTAGAATACTTAATTTTTTTTAATAAAAAGTGTTGGATCCATAGCTCCCTTAATGAAATTTGTTTGTAACAAAAAACCTGTTAATCTATCATAATAGGATCTAGAGTTATGTCAAAGTATTTAAATTGCCTTAGTATGTGTAAATACATGATCTATAAATTTTTTTGTTTCAAAAAATTATGGGATCTTCGACATAAACTTCATCCTATGCATTTCATTTAACGAAAGAAAAAATCGCATCCATTTAAAAAAATTGGAAATTTATAAATTCTATATAAGTAAAGAAGTATATTGATAGATTCGAGTCTTGGTTATGATTTATAATTTTATTTATAGTCCATTACTTCTTGTTGATTATAACCTTTAGAAACAATTTTATATTTATGTCTAACTTTTATTCTAATTTCATTATATTTATTTCGAAAAACCCATTTTCACCAATTATAGGTAAATAATTATTTTGTTCAACCAATGTCTAAACATGAATAATTTCAAATTCTTTGATTTTATCATGCATATATTTTACCAAATCTAGATCACATAAATCCTCATCATGAGTCTTTAGTTCAAATTTTGATAAAATGCACAATGTTAAACTTCATTTCTTAAGGAATTTCATGTTTTATATATTTTATGTACATACCAAATGATAATATCACTCTCATTATTCCTAAAGATTAACTAATATATTGGGATTGTAAAACTGTGTTATTTAAGAGAAGGTTGAATTTTTTCTAGAGGTAGAACTTTTGAAAATTTTTCATCTGTTGTTCTCATAAGATGAACTTTCCCCCATGGGTTGAAAATCTAATTTGGAAATAACATCTGAGGATTTTTTTGAGTTTTTTGAAGAAAAAAATTAAATATTCATCAAATTGAACATGAACTATTTCCTCAATAGTAGTTTTATTTTTATAAAAAACTTTATAAGCATTACTTTTTATTAAATGACCTAAAAATATTCTATTTTTAAATTTTAGAGAAAATATTTTTAAATTATTTTTAATATTCAAAATGAATACATTGATATAAAAAACATTTAAGAAAGAATTTTTTGATTTTCTTACCAAACACAACTTACAATGAGTATTATTAATAAAAGGACTTATGAAAACATGATTTATAGTATAGAAGGTAGTAATAACTAATTCAACCCCAATTTTTTAGCAATTGAGTATTCAATCAAAATTTTCTAGTTATTTATAAACGAATTCAGGTTTTTATTTACGCTAAACCATTTTTATTTGGAGTTATAGGTGATAATAATTTAGGTATTTTACCTTTTTACTACAAAAGGTTGAAATTCAAAATTTAAAATTTATCTATCATGATCAAAACTAATAATTACAAAACGTATATTTTTCTCATTTTTGACATGTGATAAAAAAGTTTTAAAATATAAAAAGGGTTCGAAATTTTTTTCTATAAAATAAACCCATTTATATCTAGTGTATTAATCAACTAAATACTATACCTAGTATTTTCAACTAATATATCTATTTTTTGTAAGTCTAAATAAATCCATGTGCACTAACTGTAAATAAAGATAAGTTAAAACTTCAATAATTTATTTATAACTAAACTTATGTTGTGTTCCAAATTTTAAAGGATCACAAACATTAGAAAAATTAAACTTAAGCTCTAGTAGATCTATAACTAGTGTTTTTATAGAGAGTTTGGATAAATTTACGAAATAAAAATGTCATCAACTTCTATTTCATAACCAAGATAGATCTTCCCTTTCACTAAGGTAAGGTAGATCATGGCCTAAGGTCCTCTAATTTAAGTGTGTATACATTCTCATGCATGTGGCAATAAATTATAAACTTATCTTCTGAACTATGAACAATAAATTTATACTTCCCGAAGTTCACTAGGTAAACCTCATCACATCATTGGATTTTTCTAATAATTTTTAATTAATTCCTATATAAAATACAATATTTTAAATTAATTAATTAACAAGGAGAAGATTATTAACTATTCCAATAATTTCACCTTTCTTATTGTCATAAAAAGTGACTTTACAACTTTTAATATTCATAATTGTCTTGAAAAAATCATTGTTCATAGTCATATGTCTAGAAAATCCACTATACATGAACCAAATATCATTTTTGGAACACTTCTTATTTTGCTAAAAGTAAAATGATTTTTATTTAGGATCCAAAACCTTCTTGGGTCAAGAAGTATTTGAAAATAAAAATTTCAGAATCAATATCACTCCAACATTATTATGTTTATTAGCTGTCAATTATTTAGAAAAATAAAATTTTTGAAAGCCTAAATATTTCACTTTATTTGAAGAACATATGTTTTTTCAATATCCACCTATTTGACATTTAGTGTATAATGGTGCACCTTTTGGAAAAAATATTGATTTTAAAAATTTACTTTTATTATTAGAAAACACAATTCTAGGTATAATCCTATGAGGTTTTATTTTTCTATAAATCTAACTAAAAATATTATTTACCATTTGTATAAATTTATTGTAACTTTTTTAAACATAAAATTTTTTAATTTAGTTTAGCTACTATATTTTGATTATCAAAAAATATAGTACTAAAATTATTTTTTTCGATATATTTTTATAAAATTAGTTATCTAAACCTTATGTTTCTATAATTATTTTGAAGGATTTGAAATTTTTATAGTGATTCATGAAATTATAAAATTTTATTTAGAAATTTTTCCTTAAAATAATCAAAAGTTTTCAAAATTTTACTGGTTTTATTTTATAAAATTTTAAAAAAAATAAGAAACTTCTTCAAATAAATGTAATGTATTACTCTCTTTTAATATAGATTCTTCATCTAAAGATACATAATTATTATTAACTTTACTATATAATTAATTAGAATTTAATGTAAGAATATTTAAGCCTTTTGAGGATAAAATATCCATTAATTAACTATTACTCTTTGGAATTACATCAAAGAAACCTATATTCTTTAGATCATCACTTTTACAGTCTGGAGAATAATTTGAAGAGATTTAACATCCAATTTCACTCTAAGTTTCTAAGGATTTTAGAGTTTTTGTATGCTTATTTTGGTAAAAATTATTCGAATTCCAATATGGATTTCAAGAATTATTATTTTTTATCTTATTCTTGGAAAAATTTGGCCTTATATGACCACACTTCTTGGACTCATAACATATCATTTCAGAGGAATTTTTATTTTTTCTATTGTAATTAAAAAAATTCTTATACATATATCTAAAATATTTCTTCCCATAAACCATGTTAATTCTTTTTTAAATATTAGCTAACTAATTCTTAGACTAGTTAGAAGAATAAATATTTATTTAAACTTGATATTTATTTTTATTTAAAGACTTAAAAACTTCCTATGGAAATATTAATTTATTATCAACAAATGAATTAGAAAAAAAAAGAAACTACATTTATATTTTTTCCTTTATCAACATCCCTTTTAAATTTTAACTAATATTTCATAATATTTCCAATTAAATCATATAATCTCAACTTAACAAACTGTTTTGTATCATTGATAATTTTTCTCTTGGATTCCCACTCTCTTGAAATAATTTCAATGATCTTTTCATCCAAAATTTGATATGTAAGATCTTTATCACCCATAGAATGTAAACTATTAATTTTTTTTCATAAATATAAGATGTATCCCTCAAATATATTATCTAGGTACGAAATCAAATTCTTTGTGGTAATATATAATAATTTCTTATCTAGTTTCTATAAAATTGGATGTTCCAAAATGATTAATTTATAACTTTTTATAAATACTTATTTTATATTCATGGGATGATTTATGACTATAGATATTTATTATCATAGAATATATAAAAGTATGTTTATCTCCTTAATTAATTAATATTCTAACTTCTATTTATTAATAAAACTATAAAAAATTCCATTAATCTGGTAACTTTTAGTTAGCTTAACCAAATAATCTAACCTAGTATTGAAACAATGGTTTTCATAAAATTTCTCCAATATTCATAATAAACATTATCAAATATTGGTGGTCTTGTAGGTTTAAAATTTTCAAGAGTTAAAATAATCAAACATTCATCTTTGTATATAAAAAATATACTCTTTCTACAAGTACATGTTTAAAAAAATCATATACAAAATAGAAAAATTAGTTCAAAAAAATGAAAATATATAAGAACTACATTAATTTAAAAGAGTAAAAAATATCATGTTAAGCAGTATAATCTGCTCTGATACCAAATTTTGGAACAAAGTGTAATATAATATCTATAATAGGGGTGAATTATCATTTATAAAATAAAGAATACAAAATAAATTGACCTATATAAGTAAAAATATCAAACATAAATTTCATCCAAACTTCGTATTATCAATTAAGATTGTACATTAAAATATCTAAGTTCATAAAATCCTATAATAAGTTATTTTTTTATTAAAATTACCAATAGAAAATTTAATTTCTAAAAAATTAAAATTAAGTCATTATAAAGTTAAAAAAAATGTGAGGAACATTTTAAAATTTTTATCTACACATTAACCATTATAATTAAGGATATATATAAACCATAATTTAGGTATCCATAGTTTTAACCAAACAATAATGTAATTTTTTCCTTACATAAGAAAACCCTTGATACTAAGATTTAAAAGACTCTATTTCCCAAGCCATGGGAACCCTTGATCATCCAGATCAGACAATACATTGTCTTCCTATCCCTAAAATCCATTTTTCTTACTCAATTAGACTGATTATTACAAAACACAAAAGATCTTAAGGAATTTTTAAACGATCATCTCATAGATTCATTAATACAAATTATCTAAAAATATTGTAGTAATGTTATTTTAAAGTAAAAAACTTAATAAAAAATCTATATATAAACTCTTAATATTATGGGATGAAAAAAATTTCTCCTCCAAGATAACATTCCATATATATATGTGTGTGAAAATCTAAAACGTTCATATTTTATGAATCTTAGAGGTGGTTGTAATAGAATTAGAGAAAAATTCATCTTGATATCTCATCACATTCTTTTTATTATCATTATTTTAGACCCCGCCATAGTTTAAATATATTTCATAAAGGGGAAAGAATTTTATGGTTGAGAAAAATTGTATATCACTATCTTGAATATTTAAGTAAAATCCTTCTGAAAAAAATATATGCTTCCATCCAAAAAATGTTTTCCAAAAGTCTTAATATTACATCATCAATTTAGAATTAGTTATTTTCTAACTTATTCAATTTAATAAATCATTTTCCAGAAATATATTTAATGATATTTATAAATGTAACACCTCAAGCTTCCATGGTACGTTTTCTCTTTCAATAATGCAATATCTTGCATTGTACGCAACTTCGACATTCTAACACACTACGGCCAATCAAAGTAGCCATTATGAATAGTAATACCCAGTTTTTGAAATTTTATAAATTTTATTTTTCAAAATAGGCTTCCTTTTTTAATTCAAGATATAAAAATTAGCTTAGGGTTAATTTTTGGTATTTTTCTGAAAACTTTCAAATTGTTATGAATGGTGAAAAATAATAAATTTTAATTAAAAACAATTTTTTAATCAAAATATTTTATAGTGATAAATTATACTATTCAGTAGTTTTAAAGTATAATTAGATTATATTTTTACCATTTAATAAAATACTGTTTATTGGATGTAATTTCACATTTAAACTGTACATAAACAAGTGTCAATCTTTGGATAGTTATTATTTCTTAAAAACCTGCTTTTTTGTTTTGACAGCGGGAATTAATTTTAAATTAATTTCTGCCACTTCTATGTTCTGAATTTGGAAAAATGGATTCCATATTTGTAATCAGTAGGTCTAAATTATGTAAATAGGTAACTTTTATTTTTAGGCATTTTAAATATTTACATCAGTAAATATTTTATTTACCATGATTAAAGGGTAAATATAATAAATAAGGGTAAAATATAATATTATAATAATTTTAAATTACCCTAAAATGTGTCATAATCCTATTATAATATACATAGCCAACCATGGGAATCCTTGGGTTTAATTTGGGACCCCATGGATCTACATGGGAATAATAATGACATTTTATATTAATTAATTTAAAGTAAAGACAAATATGACATAAACAAATATCTTTTAGTATATAAATTTTTACATGGGTTTATATAAGTTATATTTTCGACTATAAATATTATTTGGAAATAAAAAACTATATCCTACATCATGGTATTTTTTTTATAATTTTTGGTCATCAAATAAATTAAATTATTTGTGACACAATAATGATGCAATATTTACCTCATTAATAAATGATTTAAATAAATAAGATTATAAATATTAAAATAATATCCAAAACCTATCCAATTCTTATTGAATTATTTTATTTCGACCATGAGTCATCTTAAATTTGTTATTAATTAATATTTGTCCTTTCTAAACCAAATATGCGGTTATAATAAAATAATTGTTTCAAACTTTCATAAAGAGCCCCTCCTCTCCCTTATAAAAATCCCTCACTTCCTACCTATTTCTCACACTTCTCAAGCATTTTTGTCGTACAGAACCTACCCAAATATCCTCCCAACATCCCTCGATTCATTCTAGAGGTCTTACTTTAGTCAGAAAGCTAACCTAAGGAGCCCTTTTGATCAAATCAAAAGGAAGAACCCGAAGAAGAGGTAATAATTTCACCACCCTCTTTCAAGTCCTTTCCTTCTTCCACTTCCTTTTTCTTTGTTGTTTCCATTATAAAATAATAACTCCAGTATCTTCTATATATGGTAATTTTATTATAAATATGGTACAACCATATTCATTATTCTATCCATCCTATGAATGACATGTCACCATACGTGCGTACGTACGACTTACAGTCTCCACGTCGTGGTGTAGTTGTTATTCAAATACACTATTATTTGGATGGGTATAATAATGATGTACAATTGATTTAAATAATAAATGTAACATGTTAATGATTCTTTATATATGATATAAAATCTATTTACATACATTTTTAAATCAAAATAATGATATTGTTGCTCGTGCGTACGTACAGATTACCGTCTCCATGAACGCGATGAGATTCATTTCCCCATCGTAACCATTAAAGAATAATTTTCATTTGGTTATAAAAAATAATGATTAATAATATAATATCATTCGGGATATGAATCAAATACATACTATCCATAAAAAATACGGCCTATGTATCAAAACATATAAACAAAAACGAATCAGTTAACACCCGAAACGATGATACTACTGAAATATCATTATCAAAGAAATAATATAAGATCATATATGATATCATATTAATGTATATGGTTCTTTAATAATTTAATAACAATTATTTCACCATTATACAGGAGTTTAACCTACCCTTGAAAAAGGAAAGGAACAAGGTAAGGGTTAATTTCACAATCTCCTTATTATCCGAGGTTGTTTTATACGTGAGTATCTACTGGTATATCTTTACCATCCATATCCGTGTTTTCTTAAAAATGTATTTCAAAACATTTTTTAATATTTAATAGAAAATGGTTTAAATTAATTTATACCCTTATTTTACATTATATTGTTTTTAATGGAATCTTTCTGTCATTTTCCAAACAAGGTACTTTATAACCTTTTAAAAAAATTAAGGTAAAAATGTTTTTTTAACTTATACGGTGGGTGCAACTATTTTCGCCTTTATAACATCGTCTAATCTTCCCTTACAATATTATAAGAATATTTTCAAAATAAATTTTTTCTTTTATAATTATGTGACTTTAAATTATTTAAAAAGAGAGAGATATTTCTGTCAAATAGTTTTGATTTCATCTATGTCAACATCCTTTGATGGACTTTATACTTGTTTGAAGTCGATTCATTATGATACAAATATTCCATATTTTATTGAAGGTTTTTTGATATGTTTGGTTGTGGATTTGTTATTTTTATACCATTCATGGTTTATGGTTAAAGTATTGACATTTCATATGCTAGTTTTAATATGAATGTTTGTGTTATGTTTCAACCTTTTCAAATGAGGAATGTATTGGACTTAGTATGTGACGGGTGGAGCCCGCTATAGCTCCTCAGTGCATCGGTAGGTCTCATGAAAAAATTATACATGGAATTGGCCGAGGCCTTTCCCAATTTTATTTATGGTTTTGGCCGAGGCCTCAATCATTTTTAAACGTCTTGGCCAAGGCCTTGACAAGATGTTTTAGAATGTCTGACATTATACATTCCATCATTATGATAATAATATTGATGGTTCATGTGGTTATTCTACTAGTAGAATACCCATGAATATGTTTTATTATGGAATTATTTACTTAGTTCATATTCCTGGCATAAAAGTGTTCATTTCTATTATTTGTAAAGGCATGTGTTTTAAATTTTTCACAATGCCTAATATTTATGTTATCTTCCGATGTATTGCTTACCCTTACTGAGCGTTTGATCTCACCCCTTTCTTATGTTTCATTTTCCCAAGATATGAAGATGTTAGATTTGAGTGACTTGCAGGAATAATCTAGGATGCTTGGATGTTTCTAATGGAATAAATTAGTGTTGTATTTATTTTCAAGTTTTAAAGTTGAACTTATGTATGAATATCTTTTCCAACAATACTAAACTGATCGGTCTTTCGGGATATGATTTCCTTGTGATCATGCTAATGTTATGTAATAATGCACCGACTTTGGGTAACTGGGGTCGGGGCGTTACAGTTGGTATCTGTGGAAGTGTAGTACAAACCTTGGAATCTAGATCTAGATAAAATCTAATTAGAGAACATTACCCTAAGATAGACTTTGAGGATTAGTATAGAAAAACTTCATAGAGTTTTGGTAATGTAGAGATTTTTTTTTAGTTTTCCAAGAAATACATCCCTGTATAGATACGAGAAGGTAGAGGCGGCTCTGGCATATATGTACCTAGGGGTAAAACCCAAAAACACCACTTTGAGCTAGACTCGAACGGGAACTGGTGCACGACAACGGGTCTTGCTGCACTCTTGGTTATGACACTCCCAGGGGATATGCTGAGGATAATTTTCATTTTCCTTATAAACCATTATGAACAGTTTATGAGTATATACTTCCTCAAATAAAACATTTTTTATGATTATAGATTATATCCATAAATTGTTCAATTAATGTTAAGTGTTTTACCAGTATGGAATTATGTATTTCGATTCATACTCTAATCTAGTTTATGCCATTGTTTAGAAATGGAGACTAGTGGAAGGAATGGAAACCATATCAATGCACGTAATCCATGTAGGTATTTCCCTCCTACTGAAGAAAATTATACTGGTGGTGGTGATAGAACTAGTGATGATCATCTAATCACCATACTGGGATAACTCAATCAGGTTATAAATAATAGCCTTACCCGTATGGAGCACCCTGATCCACAACACGGAAGATCAATGTTAGATCGCTTCATGAGGCAACAACCACCAACATTCAATGGGACTACAAATCCATTTGTAGCTGAGCAATGGATATGTTCCTTAGATAAAATATTCCACACCTTGGAGAGTAGTGAAAGGGAAAAAGTTGTCATGGTAGTTTACCGCCTCACTAGAGATGCTGATCAATGGTGGTCATTGATTAAAAACACAAAGGAAGATGATAAAGTATCAAATATGGAATGGATGGGGTTTAAAGATCTTTTCTTAGAAAAATACTTTTCTCGTGATCATCAAGAGGATATTGAAAGACAATTTCTGAGTCTGAGGCAAAAAGAGGATGAGAATGTCACAAAGTATGAGGCTAACTTTACAAGGTTAGCAAGGCATGTAGAATATTATATACATAACCCAAGGAGTAAGATTTATCATTTATTTTATACGTTAAAACCGTTTCTCCATCTATAATTAGTCTCACAATCCTTCTCAACGTACGAAGATATAGTCTCATGTGCTATCAAGACAGAAAAGGAATTCTATAAATCTTATGACAATAAAGTAAAGCAAGAGAAGAAGAGAATGGTGGAGTAAGAGATAGATAAAGGGAAAACGTGAAATAAGGATTTTCTATTATGTGATAATTGTGGGAAGAAACACCTCAGTACTTGCATAAAATGAATGGGAGTTTGTTACAAATGTGGATAAAAAGGTCACCAGGCTCTTAACTACAAAGGAAAGAAACAAGCTTTCAATGTTGAATGCAACAATTGTAGAGAAATGGGGCATTATGAAAATGAATTTCCTATGCATCAGGGAAACCTACCTCAAAAAACACCAAGGGATCAAGGCCAATATTATTCTATTACTATAGTTAAAGTGGAATAATTATGTATTTGTGTTTTTGGACTCAAGTATTATATTCTATTTATAAGAATAATGTGATATATATAAGGATTGTACTGTAGTACTTTTGGTTATCATTATATTTTAAATATGACTATGGTAATCATATTTTCAGTATGCGACAATAAGAGAAACATTACTTTGTTTGGGGAATATGATGTTACAATTGATTTTGGAATTTAGATACCTTTTACAGAGAGTCTGGACAGAGGTATTTTGGATAACTATAAAGGTTAGAATGGATTAATTTGAACTTTGGATAGTATTTTTTAAGGTTAAATCATTTATTATGATTATTTTTAGAATATATTATAATTCTATAGCTTTAGGAAAAGGACAACCTACAGGTCGGGCGATAACCCATCGCGTCAGACAAAGCTGCAGGAATCGAACCCACAACCATAGTGTGACAGGCCTTAATTACCGACCACTAGCCTAAAGGAAGTCCATGGTTATTACAAAATATTTTTCTCCATTGAAATGGTATGTGTTAATATTTGGAACCTTATACAATTAGGATAAATATAATATTTTTGAGTTCTATTATCTTTTGGATTGAAAGATGAGTTTGCAGTAGAAATTAGTTGAAGGATGTAACTCTACTTGTCAAGTATATATATATATATATATATATATTATTCTATGAAGAAATTAATTCTTAAACTTTAGGGAAGGGAAATTAAAACCAAAAATATGTTATCCTAATACTGTATGTTTTGTTGAATAGATGATATTTTAAATCATCATAGATCGATGGCTTTGAGGCCCTAAAGTGTACACTTGTTTGTGATTGATGACTTCAATCACTCTCTATAAATATTTACATTTTCCTCCAATTATATGTCTGTAATTTCCACCAATTTTATTCTATTCAAGATCATAATTTGGTGGTGAACTTTTCATTTCTCTTTTGTGTTATTAAGTCTAAATTTTATTAACCCTATTTCCATTGTGGGTTTTCCACAAAGGTATTTTCTATTTTCAACCTTTTATTTTCAAAGAACAATTTCAAATTGCGAGAATAAAATTTATTGAATGAGTGTATTATGTCACACCCCATTCTTCTATGGTACGTTTCCCTTTGAATAATGCAATAGCTTGCATTGTACGCAACTTCGAGATTCTAACACACCGCGACCAATCAAAGTAGCTGTTATGAATAGTAATACCCAATTTTTGAAATTTTATAAATTTTTTATTTCAAAATAGACTCCCTTTTTGAATTCAGAATATCAAAATTATCTTAGGGTGAATTTTTGGTATTTTCTAAAAACTTTCAGTTTGTGATGAATAGTGAAAATACTAAATTTTAATTGAAAACAAATTTTTTAATCAAAATAATTTATAGTGATAAATTATACTATTGAGTAGTTATAAAATATAATTATATTATATTTTTACCATTTAATCCAATTCTGATCATTGGATGTAATTTCACATTTAAACTGGACATAAACAAGTGTCAATCTTTTGATAGTTATTATTTCTTAAAAACACACTTTTTTGTTTTGACAGCTGGAATTAATTTTAAATTAATTTCTGCCACTTATGAGTTTTGAATTTGGAAAAATGGATTATATATTTGGAATCAGTAGGTCCAAATTTTGTAAATAGGTAACTTTTATTTTTAGACATTTTAAATATTTACTTCAGTAAATATTTTATTTACCATGATTAATGGGTAAATATAATAAGGGTAAAATATAATATTATAATAATATTAAATTACCCTAACATGTGTCCTAATACTATTTTATGATAAATATATGACCATGGTAATCCTTGTGTTGAATTGTGGACCCCATGGAGCCACATGGGAGTAATAATGACATTTTATATTAATTAATTTAAAGTAATGACAAAAATGGCACAAACAAATATCTTTTAGTAAATAAATTTTTACATGGAATTATATAAGTTATCTTTTCAACTATAAATATTATTTGGAATGCTAAAAATATTTCCTACATCATGGTATTTGTTTATAATTTTTGTACATCAAATAAATTAAATTATTTATGACATAATAATGTTTCAATATTTAAATAATTAATAAATTATTTAAATAAATAAGATTGTAAATATTAAAAAAATATGCAAAACCTGTCTAATTATTATTGAATTATTTTATTTCGACCATGATTTATCATAACATTGTTATTAATGAATAGTTCATTTTTTGAAACCGAAGATGAGGTTATAATAAAATAATTTTTTCAAACATTCCTAAAGAGCCCCTCCTCTCCCTTATAAAAAGAGTTCACTTCCTACCCATTTCTCACACTTCTCAAGCCTTTGCCTCATACAAACCCTACCCAAATATCCTCCCAACATCCATCACTTCATTCTAGAATCCTTACTTTAGTCATAAAGCCAACCTAATGAGCCCTTTTGATCAAATCAAAAGGAAGAACCTGAAGAAGAGGTAACAATTTCACCACCCTCTTTCAAGTTCTTTTCTTCTTCTCCTTCTTTTTTCTTTGTTCTTTCCATTCTAAAATAATAACTCCAATATCTTCTATATACAGTGATGTTATTTTAAATTTGTACAACCATATTCATTATTCTATCCATCCTATGAATTACAGGTCACCATACGTGCGTACGTACGGCTTACTGTCTCCACGCCGTGGTGTATTTGTTTTTCAAATACACTATTATATGGATGGGTATAATAATGATCTATAATTGATGTAAATAATAAATTTAACAAGTTAATTATTATGTATATATGATATACCATCTATTTACATATGTTTTCAAATCAAAATAATGATATTTTTTATCATGCGTACGTATGGATTACCGTCTCCACGAACGCGATGAGATTAATTTCCCCATTGTAACCATTAAAAAATAATTCTCATTTGGTTATTAAAAATAATGATTAAGAACATAATATCATTCTGGATATGAATCAAATACATCCTATCCATAAAAAATATGGCCTATCTATTAAAACATATAAAGGAAAACGAATCAGTTAACACCTGAAACGATGATACTACTGAAATATCATTATCAAAGCAGTATTAGAAGATCATATATGATATCATATTAATGTATATAGTTCTTGTATAATTTAATAACAATTATTTCACCATTATATAGGAGATTAACCTACCCTCGACTAAGGAAATAAACAAGGTAAGGGTTAATTTCACAATCTATTTATTATCCAAGGTTGTTTTATACGTGAGTATCTAATGGGACCTCTTTATCATCCACATCCATGTTTTCATAAAAATGTATTTCAAAACATTTTTTACTATTTAATAGAAAATGGGTTAAATTCATTTATACCCTTATTTGACCTTATATGTTTTTTAGTGGAATCTTTCCATTGTTTTCCAAACAAGGTACTTTATGACCTTTTCGACAAAATTAAGGTAAAAATGGTTTTTTAAATTATACGGTGGGAGAAGCTATTTTCCACCGTTATAACATCGTCAAAGCTTCCATTACAATATTATAAGAATATTTTCAAAATAAATTTTTTCTTTTATAATTATGTGACTTTAAATGATTTCAAAAAAAGAATGAGATATTTCTGTCAAATAGTTTTGATTTCATCTATTTCAACATCCTTTGATGGATTTTATACTTGTTTGAAGTCTATTCTTTATGATTAAAATCTTCCATATTTTATTGAAGGTTTTGTGATATGTTTGATTGTGGATGTTTTATTTTTATACCATTCATGGGTTATGGTTGAAGTATTTACATTTCTTATGCTAGTTTTAATATGAATGTTTGTGTTATGTTTCAAACTTTTTATATAAGGAATGTATTGGACTTAGTATGTGACGGGTGGAGCCCGCTATAGCTCCTCGGTGCATCGTTAGGTCTCAAGAGACAATTAGACATTGAATTGGTTGAGGCCTTTCCAAATTTTTTATATGGTTTTGGCCGAGTCCTCAATCATTTTTAGACGTCTTGGTTGAGGCCTTAAAAAGATGTTTCAGAATGTCTGGTGTTATACATTCCCTCATTATGAAAATAATATTGATGGTTCTTGTGGTTATTCAACAAGTATAATACTCATGACTATGTGTTATTATGGCATTATTTACTTAGCTCATATTCCTTCCATAAAAGTGTTCATGTCTATTATTTGTAAAGGCATGTGTTTTCAATTAGTCACCATGCCTAATATTTATGTTATCTTCCGCTATGTTGCTTACCCTTACTAAGTTTTTGATCTCACCCCTTCCTTATGTTTCATTTTCCCAGGATATGAAGAAGTTAGTTTTGAGTGACTTTTAGGCATAATCTAGGAGGCTTGGGTGTTTCTAATGGAATAAATTAGTGTTGTATTTCTTTTCAAGTTGTAAAGTTGAACTTATGTATGAATCTTGATTCCAATAATACTAAACTGGTCTGTCTTTCCAAACACGATTTCCTTGTGATCATTCTAATGTTATGTAATAATGCACCGACTCTGGGTAAATGGGGTCGGGGCGTTACACTAAACATTAGAACAAGTTCATCCAAATACAGGTGATTTGTACATCTCCTAAATTAACATTCCTCTATCCGGAAAAAATATATTTACTGGAAGGAATTCTTAAAAATATATAAGAGGAAAATTTATTAAAAATATAATTTAAGGAAATGAATTACGATTTTCAAAAAAATAGGTTATACAATGTTGAAAGTAGTTTTTACTCAACAGAGTGTACCCTTGATATACATATTGTTTGACACTGTCAAGGGACATGTTTGGGTTAATTCGTAGTTTATTTATAAACAATTATGAATGATTTGTATTTATAATTACTATAAATATCCTTGGATAAAAATAAGTAATAATAGAATGAAAAGTGGGTGTCATGATTTAGAAATACTGTAAGTGATATTTTTGATAATATAAATTCTCACTTTGATGTTTTATGCTCACACAAACCATTTTTGTTTATTGAAGGAATATATATAGAATGATGAAGGTGAGGTCATGATAGGAATATTAAAATATTGAAGTATATTATTTGAGTTCAGTCATATGAATTCCTTTATATTAAGAAAAGTCCCTACGAATGTTAATTATTATACTCAATGATTAGATATTAAATTATTATTGAAACCCCCAAATGGTAGGAGGATCTCATCTCATGCCTTTTTATTCTTTTCCAATTTACATTTGTGAGAATCTACTTCCTAAAAATCTCATTATTCTCTTTGTAATAGGATTTTATGTTATCTTTGGCATACATTGGATTTATTTACATTAATACTAGATAAAGTTTTGGAGAATTAATGTCACATTTTATATTCTAAACGAACATATGATTGTGTATTATTGAACAATGAACATGAACATCCAATTGGAATTGAATCCATTATATGAATCTTGATACCTATCCAAAAGGGGCATTTATCTAAAATGGTTGGGAGGAAACTTGACATTGAAAATAATCCTATTGTTCAAGAGTTTTTTGAAGTATTTCAAGAATATTTTCTTATACTTTCACAAAATTGAGAAGTCGAGTTTTCAAAACAACTCATACATGGTGCTACACCTACTTCAAGGACTCTATATAAAATAGCAACTATTGAGTTGTTGGAATTGGTGAAGAAACTTTTGGATCATCTTGAAAAGGGATTCATTCGTCCGATTGTGTCACCATGGGATGCACCTATTATTTTTGTTAATAATATAGCATGAATCTGCATTAATTATCAATAAATTAAGAATATCACAATCAAGAATAAGTATCATCTACCCCATATTGATGATTATTTCATTTAATTATGAGTATCTCAATATTTTCTCAGTATTGAAATTTGATACAGATATTCTCAATTGGGGGTCAAAAGTAAATACATACCCAAGACATACTTTCAAATAAAATATGTACACTATTAATTTCTAATGTTTCTTTTTGGACTTACTAATTCCCCTCATTTATTCATTGATTTGATGAATATATTCTTTTCATTTTACCCTGAGCTATTTGTGGTAGTACTTATACAAGAAATTTTAATATATTACAAGAGTAAGGGAGAGCCTAAAACCACTTTGAGATTATACTAATTACCCTAATAAAAGAGAATCTATACAGAAAATTTACCATGTGAGAATTTTTTAATATAAATCTTTATTTATGGGTTATATAATCTCAATCAAGGGAATATCTATGTATCCATAAAATAAAAAGGATATTTAGCATTTTCCCAGACCAACCAGTGTGAATGAGATCCATAATTTTATTTGTTTTACTGGATATCATAAATGCTTTGTGGATAGTTTCTCATGGATATCTAATCCAATCACCATGTTAACTCATAAGGGGTTCATTTTTATTTAGACAGACGAATGTGAATAAAATTTCAAGGAACCAAAGAGATAGTTGTTCAGTGCATCTATACCCACATTTCTATATAGTGGATAATTGTTTTGTTCTATAGTAGTGTATCAAATAAGGGATTAATATTTTTCCCCATATATAATAATATGGTTATATATTATACATCATGATAATTGAAGGCTCATATGAAAAATTACCCAAATCAATATTTTGAGTTTTCTAAGTTTTTTCATTAAAGATAAGGAGGATTTACCTTTATTTTAAGAGTTTCATATGTATGATTATCATAAATGTTTAAATTATATATTAACTCAAAAATAGATGAATATGAACCAGAGAATATGGTTGGAGTTGATTTATTATTATAATTGATCAATACATTTCCACCCTAAGAAAGGGAACAAGTTGCTCGATGCTTTGAGTCAAAAGATTAATGTATTCTTATCTATGATAAGGATAAAAGAATATCCAATATTTCATGATTTAAAAGGGTGAATTTTTAAGGTCTTGATAAAAGGCGATAAATCTTATCTTTCTCAAATGAGTGTTGAACCATCAATCCAAACGAGGATTAAAGAGGCACAGAATAATTATGTAGAGTTATAGAGAAGGGTGAGAAATGTTCCTAATTAAAAAAATGATTGTGATGGAATGATAAGGTTTAAAAATATTTTATGTGTCTCTTCCATACAATATTTAAATAAGTATATTTTGTAAATTTCTCATAGCTCATCATTATCTATTCTTCCCATAAGTATAAATATGTATTGGGATCTAAAAGATAATTTCTAGTTGGAAACATTAATGAGACATATTGCAGAGTATGTCTCGATATGCATGGGATGTCATCAAGTTAAGTATAAGAGACAAAATTATAAGTGGATGTAACAACCATTAACTATACCAGAATGTAGATAAAAAAATATCACCATTGACATTGTCATCAGACTCACCAAAATGTCTAAATGACATAATTTTATTTGGGTTGTATTTTATCACCATAATATGTTAACACACTTGATTAACATCTAATAATATTTCTATCTTGATCATATTTCATGAATATAAATAAAGGAAATTGTAAGGTTTCATGGAGTGCCACATTATATTAAATCTGATCTAAATCTGAGGGTTACCTTGAAGATTTGGAGAATTCTTCAACCAAATATGGATTAAGAGTCATCTATTAGTAATTATTATCATCCTTATACACATGGTATGTGTGATTGAATTATCCAAACGATATAGGATTTTTTTATGTCTTGTTCTATAGATTTCAATTTTGTTTAAGATCAACACATTAATATTGTGGTGTTTTCTTACAATAATAGTTTTCACTCGAGAAATCAAATGGCTCATTATGCTGACCTCTATAGAAAAAGTGTAGAACCTTAATGTGATAATATTAATTTGGATAAATAAATATATTTAGACTTGATAAAAAATTTCCAATAAATTAAAATTCATTCTATAATATATCAAGGAAGATCATAATTTACAAAAACAATATACTAAAAATCATCAATGAAAACTGGAAGTTTATGTTGGTGTGATGGTATTCTAATAAATTTCATCATGGGAGAAGGTTATGAGATTTAGATACTTCTGAAATATGATCCCTATGTATATTTTCCACTTTAATATTCCTGATCTAGTAGGGATGGTATCTTATCCTTTAGTGTTTCAACTAAACCTTTCTCAAGTTCACAATGTGTTCCATGTATCTCTACTCAGAAAGTACAAAAAAAACCCATCATAAGTACTAAACTGAGATGTTGTACCACCAGAGAATGATCCTTTAAATTAATAAATATGTTATATATATTGGATCGTATAAATAAATTATTACAGAATAAGACTACTCACATTGTTAAATTTCTCTTGAGGAATAAAAAATTAGAAGAAGTTTCAATGGAACCTGAGGATGTGATGAAACAGAGATATCATAATTTTTTTGTATCATAGTGATGTAATTTGAAGGAAAAAAATACATTTTAAGGGGTGTAAAATGTAACACCATGAGATCTTATTATATATTTCTTTTTAAATAAATTTAATGTGTTCAATAGCATGTGATACATGGAACCCTGAGTCTAAATGAACTGTAAAATACTATATCATTATAATCTAGAAACTAAATTGAGTAAGTGAATATGAAGAACCAAATTTTAATACAAATGTATTTAACTTTTTAGATAAAGAAAATATATTGATAAATAAGTAATCAATTTTTAGTAAATTTATTATATTATTCAAAAATACATATTTCCCCATAAATGGTTTTTTATTTTTTTGTGAGAAATTAAAATAATTAATTTAAAAAAAATTTAGAAACCTTATTTAATATAATAAAATTCATCTTTTAAATCATCATGTCAATATTATCTTACAATGAATTTTTCATATTGTTTGGAAAAGATTAATTTTTTGATGAATAATTAAAAATAAATATTTTTTTTGAAAACCATTATTCTATTTAAAGAATTTATAGGGTTATATATATTTTTTAAAATATTTTTATTGGTAAAATTATATCAATTTTATTATGAATAATCTAATTTCTGTCACTTGGAATTAATTTTTTGTAGGATTTTGGTATAAAAAAACTCTTATATGTAAGAGAACATTTCTCCAAGAAAACTGATTCTCAAAACATTTTGAGAGATTAATTTTAATTTAAAATGTCTTTTTATTTGAATTAAATTTGAAAAAATGGATTCTATATTTTTATTTATAATTTATAAATTTGGTAATTATTCATCATTCATTTTTTGTCATAATGAAAGTAAAAATAGTAAAAAAATCACTACATTTAAGGTTAAAAAAGGTTTTACTAGGTTTTAAACTAAGAGATAAGGGAATATTTTCCAGTTAAAATTTATAAATCATGTTTTATGAACATATATTTACCTCCTCAAATCTCACCTTTGAATATATTTCCATTTGGAGTCATTTTACTTGAGTAAGAATTTATGATATTTTCAACTTCTAAGAAATTCCAAGTGTATCCAATCCCCCAATTATAAAAGGAAACCCATCATTTATATTATTTATATCTAAATGATCCATCTATATTAAAAAACCTACATAAATATTTTATAAAATTTCATATCTATTATTTATAGGTCCTGATATTTTTAATGGACTATTAAAAGGGTTTTTTAGAAATGATCTAAAGGAGGTGTACAAAATGAAAGGTAATCATCCAACCCGATCTCGTTAAAATTATTTATTCTTATACCTCTAATAAATATGTGGTATTTATCATAACATAATAATTTAATTAAATTTAATATAATAAAATATGTATATGACTATGTACCACTATTATTCACCCTCATTTCTATTAAATGGTAAGTGAAAGTATCACTTGTGTGTACGTGTGGATTTCGGTCTCTACGTAGCTATACAATTACTTTTCCATATCCATCTTTCATGAATGGTTATTGTGATGTGTTTGATGTTCATATATGATATTTAAGAAAAAAATATTCTTATTCAATAATAATATCATATATACATTCATACCTTCCCATCCTTTGGAAAATAATAATGTCAGTCATGTATACTTATGGGGTACCACCACCACAAAACGATGTGATTTTTCTCCTTACTATATTAAATGAATGGTAATAAGAATATACATAATTAATATAAATTATATAATGATGATTTTTTTAAGATTAATTATTATTTACCTTTCTTTCATTCAATCGGTCGAAAAATGAAAGCCACGTTCAAGATTACGTTAAACCTACTGTCTCTATGAATAGTGCAATTCATTTTTATAACTCAATATTTTTTTATGAAACTATATATATATATATATATAAATAATAAATATTTTATTTATATTAATATTAATATTTTTTATATTATTGGAAAATGATCAAAGTACAAGGACAAGAACCATCAAACTGAAAGTCACATGAAAAATGAAACGGTTTACACCTGGAAACGATAACTTTAATAATGAATTATTAAAAAATTGGAATTGAAATTTAATAAAAGGAACATATATAATATTATAATTAGATAAAATATTATTTTATATATGTATAAAAATTCTAAATATTTTATACTGGAGGTTGGAGAACTTTCATGCAAGTCTAACGTTAGGTAAGATATTTTCATCTCACTTTTATTTATATGTGAAACATGCCGTATTCGTCACTTTCTTTTGTTGCATGAATACTTCCCATGAGATCATTTTATGTTTCATGTAATCAAAATTATAGAAATTGTTTTATCTATTATTTTTTCCTTCTTTCATGAGGGTTTTATTTGACATTTACCATAGTGTTAAGAGATATATGTTACTATCTATTTGTTTACCAAGATTATTTATGATGAAGCTTTGGATGATGAAATATTTTGACCAATATTTGAAGAATATGATAATTTTTATTCTACATTTTTTATTTATAGAAATTAAATTTTTTTCCTTTAATTTTAATCTCTTTAATAACTTTACACACCAAAATAATGTTTTAAAGGAAAAACTACTTCATTTCTCTCTTTGGTTAAAAATACATTTTCTCTCATATCCCTAAAATAAAAAATGTTTTAAAAAATGTTCTAACTAACTGAAAATGATTTTTTATATTATATTTTACCCATTTTTTAATATTTACTAATTTTTTTAAAGGAATCTTTTTATCATCTTTCCATTGTGGGAATTTTTAATTTTTAATAAAAATATAAAATTATTCTTTATTTCAACATAGATGACATGAATGGAATTTATTTCTATCATGAAAATCATGTTAATTGAATCTTCCTTTATAGGTTGACATTATTATATTAAAATAAATTTATTTCTTTAATATTTTAGAAATTTTTTTATATTTGAAACAATTTATTTCAAAGTGAAATGTGTTTTTTCCACAAGAAATGTTCTAGTGAAATTTTAATGGAATTTTTCATATATGATAACATCAGTTGATTGTTATTATTATTTATTAGATAAATGATCCAATTATTCCACAAAATTTCATTCTTATGATGGATTATAATGATGGTGATTCGAGTATTATTCTATGAATTTTTTTTTTCATTCCCATAGGTAAATTATTTTATAAAGAAACCTTTTTGAAAAATGTTTCTTTTCGATAGGTTATCCAATTATGAGATGATAAAATATTTATGAATCCCATTTCCTTTACATTTTTTTTTTTGTGATTAATATTTTATTACATTTTCACATAAAAATTTATGATTATTATTTTTATGTGATAAGTGGTCCCGTAATTATATATCCCTCTAATTAATTGGTTAAATATGGATATCTCATTAGAAATTAAGAAAGAGAATGCGGGGTAAACCCAATTTAGTAAGGGGTAATTTCCACAATGATATTGTTTAGATTTATCCTTTACTAAGGATATGATGGAATGAGGAGTGAACCCAATCCACTATGATAGTCCTAGTAGTGATCCTTGACCAGGGAAATGATTTTCTATACTTATGTTCATGACAAAAACTTTTATCTTATTCTAATGTGATGTTCTCATGGATCATGTTATTTGATTCCATTATGATTAATTTATTATAAACTATCATGATATATTCCATGACTCAAAATTATGATCTATGATATGTGGGGTTTTGTTTTAAAATGTTATTGTCATTCTATCATACCAATATACTCATGTTATGATTTAGTGATCATTTATATCATCGTTTTTTACCCTAATTAAGAATATGAGGTCCCCCTTTCTTGTGTTTAATTTTATTTAATTTATGAAGAATAGTTTTATGTATAATTTTTCTTGGAAGGGGGATATTTATGAATAACTTTATGGAAGATTATGTAGATCTCTTCTGGAAATTCTATTTTTTGTATCCATATTTCCAAAGACAGTAAACCTTTACTATTTTGGATTTGATCATCATGTTTTGTATTGAATATTCATATAATAAGATGTGATATTTATGTATGAAAACTATAGTTCACTATATCATTTAAAACTTTAAATATATATTAATCACTTATATAATTTATGTTAATAAATTATAAATATAAAGAGAAATAATAATTATTATTTTTATAATTGGTCAGATATAAATGATCCTACTCTACTCTATCCCTCTCAAATTTAGAGGGAGATAAAATCCACTATAATTGTTTGAAATACTTTTTGAGGGAGTAAGAACCCATTACTAATACATTTCTAAACATTGGAGGAATAACCCAAGACTTATGTTTTCACAAAATGAATAACAAGTCGGCTATCATACCATTTCTTACCTTGGGACACAACCCCAAAAATCTTTTGTTTTTATACTAGGAACCAAAAACCAAAATACATAGGCTTTTTCGAATTGAAGGTAAAACCAAAAATACACTGCCTTTTTTCACTAGGAGTCATAACATAAAACTTACTTTTTTGGTTTTTATATCCAGACATGATTATGTTAAAAAAATAATACAAGGAATTCGGAACTATAGATAAAAATTGAATGAGAAATAATATCAGTGACGGGGCAATGAGTTTTTTATTGACCTCTAAAATATTAAATGAACTATGTTGGTAGATAGTATTATTTGATTACTGATATGTATTGAAATATATAGTTTTAGAATATACTCAACCTCATTGACTTGATATAGTGATATACAACTCTTATATAAAGAGAGTCTTCTAGCATAGTCATTTCAAAACTTATTTTCCAATGAATCCACACTTTTCTCTTTATTTGGAAATGAAATACTTCAGAGTTTTTTAATATTTTTATATCTCCTTTTAATGTGCTTGAAAAACAAGTTCATGTGGAATCCCTATGATAATATATAAAATAGAATTGGCTATACACCACCACTTTTTTTAAAATTTACTACAACCTGTAGTGTCCATAAATACTAAAAAACATTGGAACAAACCCATAAAGTGTGTGAGGAAAAATAATTATATTTAACATTATTCAAATTGAAATGGTTCAACATATAATAAATTAGTTCACAATGATCATATTTAATTTCGTTTTAATATAACATAAATTATCTAATAATTAATTTATATATAATCAGAATAAGTAATGAATAATTAAAAAAATAAAACATCTGAATTACACATGTTGTAACTCCAAATATAAGATTATAAAAACCAGATCATGTACTGAACTTAAATAATAAGCTAGTAAATATGATAACATGAAATTAATAGAATATTATTCATGGAAGCTATCAAAATATCCTCACAGAGTCTCTATTACCCCTCATGGAAGTTTCATTATTGAATAACCATTTTTTAATGAATTATTAACCCATTCTAATTGAAACATAATATTTGTCTTATAAGAAATCCATCATTTTCTTAGAAGAATAAGATATTTTGTGAAAGGTCTATTTAACTAATATAATAATGATTAATTTTAATCTAATATCAAGATATATCATATAATATAACTCATAAAATAAGAGTGAATCTCACAAAAGACAAGAATCTCTTACAAAATTATACTCAGTGAAAACATGATATTTCATGGAAGAACATGATATATAAATGAAGAACATGAAAACTCTTGGAAGAAAAAAGTATCTCACAGAATAATAATAATAGAAGATTAATATAACTCATAAAAGGATATGATATCTCAAATAATATCTTTATAACAAGCGTTAGGATACTCACAAAATCTATAATATGCACAAAATATCTAGTGCACTCATATAAGCTTAAAACTAAAAAACATTCCCCACAAAGATTGTTCATTACTTCTCATTAAATCTTAATAATTCCCAAAATGTTTACTCATATAAGGTTCATTACTTCTCATGGAATATGAAGACATTTCCAAATATTTAATAACATGCTATAAATAGACTAATAATAAAATTAATGTAACTCATGATAAGGGGAATAAAAGACTAAAATAAAATATATGAGAAATTATAATTAATAAGTAAAAAAATAATTTTAATTATTAAAACATAAATAAAGTTGTGAATGATGGATAATCTTAAAAAATTGTGTTTTCATGATAAAATACAAAAGTTATAATAGTGTGAAATTGTTAATAATAAATCATGATTCATTTGAACATATCAAAAGAATTATACATAAGTTTATGGAATACATGTAAGAATATAATATTATTTCCTTAGTAAAGGATCACTTAAAAGATTATCATAGTGAAAAGAGTCCAACAGTAGATTTGGTTAACTCCCTACTCCGTCATTTCCTTAGTCAAAACTCGCCTCCTAGAATATCATTATGGATAAATTCTCTTATATAACTAGTTTCACCCCACATTCTAGTTCATATTATCTCAAAACATATCATTTAGATCCTAAATAATTAGAGGGATCTATAATTCTAGTCTAACCAATCACATAATTAAAACCATAAAAAAGAGTTCCACAAGATCAGAAATGTTTTTCCAATGCATAACCCATGAAAATGAAATAGGTTTCAAAAATATTTCATCATAAATTAATTAACTAGTGTAAAAGTAATGGGTTTCATAAAATTATCCTTAAAATATCATTATTATAACACATAAAGAGAATGAGATTGGTTGTTATCATAATATTATATTCCTAGAGATGGATAAAAATTCATAAAGGACGTTGAACTAGTTGAAAATTCCTTTAAAAGAGAATTGGAAGAATTCATTTAAAATAAGAAAAATATACTTTTCTTTTAGTAACTATTAAAATTAAATTTTTTAATAAATTGGGAAAATATTTTCTTCAAAAATATCCATGGAGCCTTCTGATGTAAAATTAAAATAAAAGAACAATCATAATGGTGGTAAAATATATTCATTTGATAAATGTTAAAACAATGTTTCCTTTACACATTTTGTAATAATTATTAAATAGGATGTTCGAAAAACATTGTAAAAAATTAATTTATATCCTTTTAAATGAATTTAAATCATGTATTAAGATAAATTTAATCAATAATTTTATCATAGAAAATATCACTCTTTGATTATATTTTAATGAACATGTAAATGGAAAAAAATACCTAACCAAAAATAGAAATATGGTTGACTTTTCTTGAAAACATATTCTCATTATTTATGAGTACCAATGAGTGAAAAAAGGAAATTATATGGAAAAATAGAATAAATATCCATTAGAAAATAAAATATATGGGGTTTAAATTATAATTAATATATAATTTTCAGCATTTTAAATTTAATATTAAAAACCCTGAAAATAAAAGATAATGTAATATTAACCCTTACTACTTTTGTAACATTGGAATCATAATTATCATGAAAAAAATTATATCATCCTGGATTTTTAGATAGGTATAGACACTTATATTACTATTAAAAAGACACTTTTTATTTTAATATATTACTCTCAGGGATAAGGAAAATTACAAGACAATCTGAG
This sequence comes from Viscum album, assembly GCA_963277665.1. Lineage (NCBI taxonomy): Eukaryota > Viridiplantae > Streptophyta > Magnoliopsida > Santalales > Viscaceae > Viscum > Viscum album. The sequence continues at coordinate 1,452,089,242 of OY728129.1, forward strand.
TCTCGTTTCGATCTTAGAGCTCCATAATTTAAGGATATGTATTATGCCACATGGTTAGGACACATTTAGTGCTAACCTTAAAAATCAAACACGTGGGAACCCCTTGCACAATAAGAGGATGCATGGTTTGATTGAAATTGTGTGATCCAAGCCACACACCCATACGATATTTCACATGGTCTGTGTATAGTTAGGGAAATCTTGTGCCTAGCCCATTTGAGGTGTCTCCTTGGGTAGTGAAGATCACTTATTTAGAACATTATTTCACTAATCATATGGAAAACCATGAAAAAATATATTTGCGGGTGATTTTATATTTTTCCTATAAATTTCATAAATACTTTTGGAACCAAGGTTGTTCTTTTTTGGAAATGGGGCATGGTTTTTGTTTTTTTTTCATTCCTTACATGGAATATCAGTGAGTTTTCAAAGAATGGGATCTTATAGTTCATGTTTAAAATAGTATTGAAGGTGATATTATTTTCCAGTGTTTTCCAATATTTTTTGGTCCAAAATTTGGATAATGTATTGCTTCATGAAGAGTGAATTTTTTTAAGGCAATATGAAAATATGATGAAGGTGTGATTTTCGTAAAGATGGGCTATGAGAATGGTGTTTTTTGAAGAATCAAGGAAAGTTGATAGTGATCTATAAGACAATGAAGAGCATTGAAAGCAATGAAGAACTGGAGCATCGTGAAAAGTGATAGTGTACTCTGAAATTATGAGAATTAGAGCATCGTGGCATGTGATGGTTTGATGGAAATATTTGCAATAATGTCAAATCACAATAGTGCATCGTGAATGGAGGAACTTTGCGAAGGAGATTTTTATAGTTCCAAAAAATCCTCTAAGAAGTAGTGTATTATCATGAATGTTCAAGCCTATAAATATAAGGATATGACTCTTCATTTGATATGTATTTTTCTAAGGAACCTATGAAATCACACTGATTTCATGAATCCATCGGAGCTCCATGAAACTGAAATTTGATGCAAGCTTGTGCATCTTGAAAATACTTGTTGAGTCTTAACTGGTATCATTGTTTGTTATTAATGAGTGCTTCGATGTGATGGGTATTCAATGTTGAATTAGTGAGTTGCATGAAGGTATTTTGTTCAGTAAAGGAAATTATCTTCACAAAGGTAGTGAGCTTCCTAATGGGGCTTCGTGAAAGGCAGTTCTAAAAATAATTTTTTTTGAGCAGTGCTGTAAGAACCTAAACCTTCTTTTTAGGTATTTTTTTTATTTTCAGGTCATTTTTTAGAAAAAAGAGGAATTTTTTTAATTTTTTTAAGTACACGCCATGTACTTTATGAGTACACGTTGTGTACTTCCTTGCCACAGCAGACCATATACTGGCCGTGTAGTGGCCACACACATGACCGTGTGGGAGTGACTTGGATGCTGCCTAATCTGGAGTATGGAAACAGCAATTACACGTCATGTACTCCAAAATTACATTCAGTGTGTTTTGTTTTTTTCATTAAATGCACCGGGGTCACGTCTGGCGAAAAGAACACCCTCCTTTTGGGTTTCGTTCATCTGAGAGAACCTGTACGGCTGCGGAACTTCGATAAGCCCCCGAGCCTCCATCCTTCCTCCGATTTGAACAATGTTGATTATGTTGGAATGGAATCAGTGAGTTCTCTCTTCTCCTAGAGAACCATCTTCTGATTCCACTTATTTTACAAGTTATCATGGGTTGAATTTTTTATACATTTTCTTAGATCTACGAAGTTCCAAGGAGATTCAGGCTTCGAGGTTCACGTATATCGATCTCATAACCCCTAGGTAGGTGGTTTGTGCCTTTCCGTTCGTAGTCTTTGATTATTATGAGAAAATTACACCAATACCCTTTAACGGTGTATTACGTGTTTACCGTTTTACCCTTATTTATTTCCTTCCATGATTTTATGCTTGTTTAGAGGTAATTTTGATATTAATAGGTTTGATTGTTATGCCTGGATGTTTTTCCCATGCTTGTTCTGTTTATGACTGTTTGGTCCCATTTAGCCTTTGGCTGCCTTGCCTGTTTTCCATGACTGTTGCTGTAGGATGGAGAGTTTGTATTTTAACATTCTTGTTATACTGTATAATAGTTATCCAAGTAGTTCTGTAGGTTTACTTTGGCCATATTATACTACTATTCTCGTGGACCTACACAGGGCCATAAGAACCTGGTGTAGTGGTCTATTAGGGGAATTGATTGGGTGAGCTTCCTCAGAGAGTCTTTAAGCACTTTATGTATAAGGGGGATTGACCGAGTGAGCATCCTCAGAGATCTTTGAAGCACTTGGGGATATAAGGGGAATTGACCGAGTGAGCTTTCTCAGAGAGTCCTTGTTTGCTTTAGACTATAAGGGGATTGACCATGTGAACTTTCTCAGAGTCTTTGTTAGAATTTTATGACCTAAGGTATAAGGGAAATTGACCGAGTGAGCTTCCTCAGAGATTTCTAGACCTTGGGGAAATAAGGGGAATTGACCGTGTGAGCTTCCTCATAGAGTTCATGACTACCCTAGACTATAAGGGGAAGGGACTGTGTGAGCTTCCTTAGAGAGTCTTGCTTTACCTTTAACTATAAGGGGAATGGACTATGAGTGCTTCTTTAGAGAGTCTTATTATATTCCTATGACTTAACCAGAGGGGTTAGGCTGAGTGTAATACCCAGAAGGTTTTCTATACTTCTTAGGTAGCAACAACGGGGATGGATGTGAGTACTTCCTAGAGGGTTACCTTCTTGAGGTTTAGCTGTTTGTCTCACTATTTCTTGATTTTAAAAATGTGGATTGTTTACTGCTTAGTACTTTAATGTTTACTTCTTTCTGTACTTTTACCTGCCATATACTCATTGACTATTAGGAACAGATCTTCGGGTGTTTTCCTACTAGGATTTAGTCTCACACCCTCTTTGGTCAATGCTTTTGGGCCCAAATAGATTATATTGTTGCAGGTATAGATAAGGGCAAGCGCCCTTCTACTTCTAGTACTTGATTTGATGTGGAGTTGGAGAGCATGGGACCAAACTATGGCTTGCGATGTTAAAGAGTTTATCTGCTTTCTCTTACATTTTGGTTTAGAACTGTTGTATTCCAGCATTTTGACTGGTTTGGTTGTTTTCCGAGACAAATGTATCAAGCATAATTTTACATATATGTTCTCCAGTTTATACTTTCAGTCTTCTGTTATTACTGTTGTATTTCATTGTTACTGCTTCCACTCTTGTATGTATTTTATGACTTCTATTGTGTACTCTGCCAATGCGGGCATAGTTTCCCCACTATCACACTCAAGGCCCTCGCTTCTAGTCGGCAACCTCTAGTGTTCAGGGAATGTGCTTGAGGCCATGTGACCAACCAGGTATGGGGTGCCTCAGGGTGGCTTCCGGAACTAGGAAGTTACAAAGTGGTATCATAGGTTTTATTTTCTCTTGACTTACTGTTTAGAGCCTTATCTAGGGATAGAAAGTAATAGGTACATGGTAATAAGTTGTGCCCGGGAGTATCTAGCCCATATACTGGGAAAATCCAATCTACCACGTTTAATTGCAATTTTTCTGGTTTTTCTTTTATTACAGTTGATTCAATTTCACCTAGAGTGATTCGCATGATTTTTTCTATTATTGTTGATGTTATTAGGGTTTTATTTCTATTTCAACCTGATGAGATGAGGGTATTCCATCTCATGCATCATATAGGCACTTGCTAGAAATCATATGTCATGCATTTTTTCCAGGCCATATAGGATGCATTAGAGATTTCATGTTGTTGTGATAGCTGATGTGTAAAACATGCAAGCTGTTGTGATAGTTTATTTGATAGAAATACCTGATGTTTTATAGGGTATTGTTTTTGTAGATATTTTCTTGAATAAATGCCAAACTTTGGTTCTTGAGGTTTTATGGGCCCTCATAGATTAGAATTTGGTGGATCATTGGTTTTTTTTCCTTGCTATAACTTGTATAAGATGCCAAACTTTGATTCTCAGGGAGTATGGGCCCTCATGGATCGTAATTTGGAACTTTCAATGCTTGTTTCAGTGTTTTCTGGGTTCTAGAGTAGTTTCTGAGGCTTACTGTCTGGAAAAACTCAGAATACATGTCATGTAATGTCAAGTACACGCCATGTGTTCTTCTATTCGAGAAGAAACAATTTTTCTTAAGTACATGCCATTTACTTTATGTACACGCCGTGTAGTCTCTAACCATGTCATATGCTGTGTGGGCAGAGACATAGGATGGGGAAAACCTGGGGTGAACACATCGTGTATCATCCATGCACGTTGTGTCGTGTTGACCCCGCGCCCACTCGTGTCACTAACAACATAGGTTGGCTGAGTCGTGTCTAATACACACCATGTTCCGTCTAAAAACACCGTGTAGTCTGAACCAGGTACCCATCCGTGTCACGAACAACACGGGTTGGTGTTACCCTTTCACCTACATGCTAGGTTAGCCTTGAACACGTCGTGTAGTCTAACCCAAGTACTCGGCCGTGTCCCAAACCACACAGGATGGTGTTATCCTTTCTCATACATGCCATGTCCATCTAGAACATGTCGTGTAGTGTGATCTGTGTGTTAGGATGTGTCACTAACAACACAGGCCAGGTGATGCTTGTCTAGTACACGTCGTGTTGGTATTGTACACATCGTGTAATCTTGCCTTAGGAGATCCATTTGTCTTAACCGTGTAGAAGGACTCGGACAGGGGAAGAGGATTCAAGTATACTTCATGTGTTAAGACAACACTTCATTCATCTTGGGTGTTAAAAAACTAGTTAGGTCCGGAGTACACACCCATGTAAATCACTTTAGGGAACACATCATGTAGGAAATGTACACACCATGTAGGCATGTTTTGTGAAACTTGGGTGTTTCTTTCTCTTGTTCCATTCATACACCTGTTGTTTTCAGTCCTTGATAATCTTGATCTAAGGTGTGTTCTTGAACTTTCAAAGTCATGCCACTGATATGTCCTCTGGTTGTGAACCAGTTTCCAGATGCTGAACAGACACTAGACATGGTCGATCAGGGACTAACTGCAGATCCTCTAGTTGTGCCAGCCTTGGCACCAGCCGTTGTACCTAACACTGGTGCTGATGTATAGTTCAGGGAGGTATTTATGAGGTTGAGGTAGTCCTTTCAGGGAGTGTCACCTCATGCCCCATCGATGGATGATTTGACACAGGTCTTCTAGCAGAAATATCTTCCTATTTTCTCAAGGGATGGATGAAACTAGGCTGCAGAGTCATGGATAGAAGCCACGCTGACAATTTTTGAGCATCTAGAGATACCTCTAGAGAAGAGGGTGAATCTCTCTACCTACATGCTCCTAGAAACCACCAAGAGGTGGTGGGATGTGATCTCACAAGCGGTCCGCCAGCAGAATATGGCTTGAGATGAGTTCCAGTTCATCTTCTACGATTACTTCTATATGGAGACCTCAAGGGCTGATCGAGACCGAGAGCTCACAAGTATGGATCAGGGTAATCTTACTGTTATGGATTATTCCTCTCGCATCACTAAGTTGTGGTGTTTTATTCCTATTCCAAGAGGTGATGAGTTGTTCCTTTCATGGAAGTTGGAGGATGGTCTGAGTTATGACATCTGATCATAGTGATCATCTTCAGGTTGACTTCAATATCTTCTATTGTCAACCAGGTGATGATCACAGAGCGCAATATGAGGGATTATGGAGCTATGATCCCAGGTGGTTCGGCATCCAGAGTTAGTGCTCTGCCAGCTGATAGTAGTAAGCGTTGCAAGGAGGCTTCACGAAAAGATCAGAGTAGGTAGGATGCATCTTCCGGTATCCATGTGGTGTGCTACTAGTGTGGGAGAAGTGGGCGTATGAGGCCACATTTACTGAGGGACCCGGTGGAGTGTCGATCGTGCGGCAAGATGGGTCACCTTCAGTTCATTTGTCAGTTATTCTCACCAGCAGCTGGTGATAGAGGTTCTTCTATGACTCCTCATTCAGGAGAAGCGCCACCAGTTTCTCACCATTCTAGGAACTAGAGTTCTTATGGCCATTCGGGCCGAGGTGGAGGTCATGGACGTGGTAGCCAGTCACCTGGTTTTCAGCGACATCAGTGTGGATCAGCTCAGACTGTTCTGGAAGGGTCATAGGGCTGCAGTATAGGCCATAATTTTGTAGTGGAGTAGACCCAGCAGGAGAAAGATCCCAGACCTTCTACTGTTAGGGGTATGATCTTAGTAGCCTTAGTCTTGGCATTTTCTCTTTTTGATATAGGGGATTCCCATATATTTATATTTTTTGTTTTCGTGGATAGCCTTCGGCTCTGCATCATTTTTTTCTATTGACATCTTGACCCTAGACACATTTTTGAGGACTAGAACAGCTAGTTTGCGTAAGTGCAGAGAGTGCCCTCTACAGTTTAGTGGATGTCACAGTCTGTGGGACCACTATGTCCTAGAGATGATAGGCTATGATTTCATTCTTATGATGGATGGATTAGTTCCATTCCAGGTAGTCTTTGATGTTAGCGTTGCAGGGTGAGTTTCATATCACCAGAGGGTGGATCTTTTCTTCATAGGGGTGAATGGATTGTCCAAGTGCGCAGAGCGGGTCCAGAGCATCATGGGTTTAGAGGAGTTACAACCAAGATTTCTAGTCTATATCTGGATTACTAGGGGAATTCACAGTTATACTTCCCTCTAGTGGTGGATCGTTTTAGGGATGTCATTCCAGAGGACTTTTCAGGTTTTCCTCCAGAGCGCGAGGTAGACTTATCGATTGAGATTGTGCCAGGAGCGACATCGGTGTCCATTCCTCCTTATAGGATGACCACACCTGAGTTGCAGGATCTCAAGAAGCAGTAGGAGGAGTTGCTGGAAAAGTGTTTCATCTGACCTAGTACTTCTCCTTGGGGTTCGCCTATCCTGTTTGCAAAGAAGGAAGACGCTACCCTCAGGATTTGTGTGGACTATCGGAAGTCGAAATAGTTGATGGTCAAGAACTGATATCACTTTCCTAGGATTGAGGATCTCTTTGATTATCTTCAAGGAGCTCGGGTGTTCTCGAATATTGACTTGAGATCTGGTTATCATCAGTTGCGTGTTAGACCATCTGATATACCTCTTACAGCCTTCTAGAGCAGGTATGGTCTATATGAGTATGTGGTAATGTCATTCGGTCTCACAAACACACCTATAGTTTTCATGGCACTGATGAACCGAGTGTTTTATCCATACTTGGATTCCTTTTTTGTTGTTTTCATAGACGATATCTTGGTGTACTCTCACACTCGACACGACCATGATACCCATTTTGAGATCATTTTGAGTACACTGAGGGAGCATCAGCTTTATGCTAAGCTCTCAAAGTGCTACTTTTGGATGGATCAGATTCACTTCCTGGGTCATATTATCTCAGAGGCAGGAGTATCAGTAGACTCAGAGAAAGTGAGAGATATAGTATCCTGGGATCATCTAAAGAACATCTTTGAGATGCGGAGTTTTCTAGGGCTGGCTAGATAATACATACATTTCATACATGACTTTTCACACTTAGCAGCACCACTGGCAGGTATGACCGAGAAGGGTGTGAAGTTCTTATGGTTATATTCTTGTGAGTCGGCCTTTTCAGAGCTGAAGGGGAGGTTGACATAAGCCTCGATACTAGTCTTTCCAGAGCCGGGAAAGAGCTATAATATTTACTGTGATACGTTAGGTATCGATCTGGGATCTGTGCTTATGTAATGTGATGGAGTCGTTGTATACGGGTCTCGGAAGTTGAGGCCACATGAGAGGAATTACCCGACGCACGATCTGGAGTTGGCAGCTATTGTTAATGCCTTACACTATTGGAGACATTATCTTCTGGGAGAGAATTTTGTGGTTTTCACCAACCAAAAAAGTCTCAAGTGCATCTTCACTCAGCGTGATCTGAATTTGAGACAGTGCAGGTGGGTTGAGTACCTCCAATCCTTTGACTTTGAGCTTGCCTATACACATGGGAAAGGAAATGTAGTGGCTGATACATTGAGAATGAGGACTCAGATATAGGTAGTTTGGGAGGCCAGTTGGGACTGGAAGCTTATGGCTCTATTCTCTGAGATTCATTTGGAGGTGCACGACAGACAGGGGTAGACTTTTCTATCTTCTAAAGATATTATCTCTACTCTTCTGGATCAAGTTCGAATGAGGCATCTATCAGATTCTGAAGGCCTAGTCTTAAGGGAAATCATGTCAGGAGAGGAACCTATTTCTGGATAGACCATAGGTGAGGATGAGATCTTAATTTTCCAGGGGTGCGTATGGGTTCCAACAGACATACGTGAGGATCTGATGTAGGATTTTCATTCCTCTGTTTGGGAAGTTCATCCTGGGGTCACCAAGATGTATCGTGATCTACGCCGTTTGTACTGGTGGCCAGGTATGAATAGGGACGTTGCTAGTTTCTTTATGATCTTTTGTACTTATCAACTGGTGAAGGCAGAGCATCAGCGACCATCATGGATTTTACAGCAGTTACCCATTCCAGAGTGGAAGTGGAATGACGTCGCGATAGAATTTCTGACTGGTTTTTTGAGGTTTCCTTGAGGGAATGATGCAGTTTGGGTTGTCATTGACAGACTCATGAAGGTTTATCACTTCATTCCAATCAAGGAGACCTTCAGTGTTGATGAGATGGGATAGTTGTACATCCTATAGATTATACATTTTCATGGAGTTCCAAAATCCATTGTTTTAGATAGGGATGCACGTTTTAATTGTTGGGTCTGGAAGGGGCTTTAGAATTCTTTGGGTACACAGGTACTTTTGAGTACAACTTACCACCCCAAGACAGATGGCCAGTCCAAGCGTACAATTCAGGTGCTTGAGGACATGCTCTGAGCATGCATTCTTAATTTTTGAGGTTCTTGGGAGAAATATATACCTCTTTTGGAGTTTTACTAAAAAAATAACTTTCAAGAAACTATTCAGATGGCACATTATGAGGCTTTGTACGGTAGGCCATTCCAATCACCTTTATGTTGGCTAGAAGTAGGAGAGGCAGCTTTTCTAGGACATCGTCTGGTTTAGGAGACCATAGAGCAGATAGAGTTGATTCAGAAGAGGATGGCTACTGCATAGTCTCGACAGAAGTCTTATGCTGATTAGCAGAGACAACCTCTAGAGTTTGAGGTCGGGGATTAGGTTTTCCTGCATGTCACACCGAGGTTGGCACACAGGAGTATTAGGAGATATGGTAAGCTTTCACCGAGGTACGTCAGGCCGTTTGATGTGTTGGAGAGAGTTGGGCCGGTTGCCTATCTGTTGTAGTTACCTTAGAGGTACCAAGATATGCACAAAGTCTTCCACATTTCTCAACTTCGACATTACTTTTCAGACCCGTATCACGTCTTTCAACCCGAGGAGGTTGAACTCGAAGTGGATGCATCATTTGAAGAGCATCTTATATGGGTTGTGGATCGCAGTACAAACGTTCTCCATGGCCAGTCTGTTCCTATGGTATGAGTGTTGTGGCAGTATGGGCGGCTGCAGGACGAGACTTAAGAGAGGGAGGTCGATGTACGAGCATAGAGGCCGAAACTGTTCTATGTTTCTTCTTCTACGCCACTATAGGGAAATTCGGGGATTAATTTCTTTAAGTGGGGAAGTTTGTAAGAACCTGGAACTTCTTTTCAGGTATGTTTTTCCTTTTCTGGTCGTTTTTTAGAAATAGAGGAAATTCTAGAAATTTTCTAAGTACACACCGTAAACTTTATGATTACATGTCGTGTACTTCCTTGCCGCAACAGGCCATGTGCTGGTCATGTAGTATCCACACACAAGACCGTGTTGGAGTGACTTGGAGTACGCCTAGTGGGGAGTAGGGAAATATCAAGGACACATCGTGTACTCCAAAAGTACATGTCGTGTATTTTGTTTTTTTTTCATTAAACACAATAGGGTCGCGTCTGATATACAGAACACCCTCTTTCTAGGTTTCATTCATCTGAGAGAATCTGTATGACCACATAACTTCAATGAGCCCCCAATCCTCCATCCTTCCTCCGATTCAAACACCATTGATTGTGTTGTAATTGCATCAGTGAGTTCTCTCTTCTCCTAGAGCATCATCTTCTCATTCCTATTATTTTCCAAGTTATCATGGGTTGACCATTCTATACATTTTTTATATCTACAGCATTCTAAGGAGATTCAAGCTTCGAGGTTCACATATAGATATCTTTTAACCCTGAGGTAGGTGGTTTGTGCCTTTCTGTTCGAAGTCTATTATTATTATTTGAAAATTCCACCAATACCCTTGAACGGGGTATTGCGTGTTTACCGTTTTACCCCTGTTGATATCCTTCCATGATTTTATGGTTATCTAGAAGTAATATGGATATGACTAGGGTTTATTTATAAGCTTGGATGTTTTTCCCATGCTTGTTCTGGTTGCGACCATTTGGTCCCATTTAGTCATTGGAAGCCTTTCCGGTTTTCCATGCCTGTTGCTGTAGGATAGAGAGTTTGTATTATGACATGATTGTTATGTTGTAGACTGGTTATCCGAGTAGTTCTATAGGTTTACTTTATCTATATTATATTTCTAAGCTCATTGACCTACATAGGGCTGTGAGAACTTGGTGTAGTAGACTATAAGGGGAATTGACCGGGTGAGCTTCCTCAGAGAGTATATGAGCACTTTAGGCTATAAGGGGGATTGAAAAAGTGAGCATCCTCAGAGAGCCTTGAACCACTTAGGGATATTAGTGGAATTGATCGAGTGAGATTCCTTAGATATTCCTTGTTTTCTTTAGACTATAAGGGGATTGACCATGTGCGCTTCCTCAGAGAGACTTTTTTTTTGAATTGTAAGATCTGGTCTATAAGAGGAATTGACCAAGTGAGCTTCCTCAGAGAGTCCTAGACCTTGGGGCTATAAGGGTAATTGACCGTGTGAGCTTCCTCAGAGATTCCTTGACTACCCTAGACTATACAGTGAATGGAATGTGTACGCTTCCTAAGTGGTTCTTACTTTACCTTTGACTATAAGGGGAATACACTGTGAGCGCTTCCTCAGAGAGTCTTATTATATTCCTATGACTGAACCAGAGGGGTTAGGCTGAGTGTACTACCTAGAGGTTTGTCTGTACTTCTTAGGTAGGACCAGAGGGGATGGCTTTGAGTACTTCCTTGAGGGTTACCTGCTTGAGGTTTAGCTGTTTGTTTCACTGTTGATTGATTTTGAAATTGTTGATTGTTTACTTCTTATTACTTTCATGTTTACTACTTTCTGTACTTTTACCTTCCATATACTCACTGACTATTAGGAACAGATCTTCAGGTGGTTTTGTACTGGGATTTAGTCTCACACCCTGTTTGGGACATGATTTTGGTCCCAAATAGATTATATTGTTGCAGGTATAGATAAGGGCAAGCTCCCATCTACTTCTAGTACTTGATTTGCTGTGGAGCTGGAGAGCATGAGACCAAGCCATGGCGTGTAATGCTGAGGAGTTTTTCTGCTTTATTTTTCACTTTGGTTTAGCATTTTTTTATTCCAACATTGTGACTTGTTTTCCTGTTTTCCTAGACATATGTATCATGCATCATTTTTCATATATGTTTTTCAGTTTATACTTTCACTCTTCTACTATTACTGCTATATGTCATTATTACTACTTACGCTCTTGTATGTATTTGTTTACATTCACTGTGTACTCTGTAAATGAGGGCATATTTCCCCCACTATCATACCCAAGTCCCTCGCTTCTAGTTGGAAGCCTCTGGCGTTCGGGGAAATGTGCTTGAGGCCATGTGACCAACTGGGAACGGGGCGCCTCTGGGTGGCTTTCGGAACCAGGAAGTTACAAGTGCTTTCAGAGTGAATCAACTCAGATCTATATTGAAAGAATATTCTCATTCTATTTAAGTACAAAGACTTTATTTCCAATCCATTTAAGTGACAGTCAAGTTAATAAACTGAGTTATACTTCTCTTAATGCAGCGATCTAGGGGGAGTCGACCGAAGTGTTCTAAGGGATGCAATGATCTATCCCTGAAATCTTATAATGGGTATGTTATTGGCATAGAGTGATTGTATCTGAACTCTTTTATTCCAAAACTAGTGAATATTAGTTTGTTTTAGTTTGAAAGAAACACTATCGGCGTATGCTACTTGTACTAGCCCTTAATGGTTAACCAAGTAAAACTATTGTGTTTCCTTTACGCATGTGAATGTTTTACTGTTGATCGAATCCATCATACAAGTTTATTGATTTCCTACCAACATGGGAATAGGATCCATCAGTTGAAAAGAAAAATTTGACACTTCGATTCACCCTCCCCTCTCAGGGTGTTTTAGGGTCCTATAAGTGGTATCAAAGGGAATGTTCATATATGTTGGATAGTATATAGTAAAGTTATACTCTTTTGAATATTTTAGTTTCATTCATGAGTTAACAATGAAGTGCAGTTTTGATGGAGACTGGGTAATCTTTGATCATAACTTTATATCCACCAATACCTTGATTAATAGGAAAAAATAAAGAGAATAGACAGTTGAAGAAGTCCCTATTATCTAAAGAAGTGGTAGAATCTGGTTCTCTATGCATTTATGACAATGAAAATATATCATACTTGGAATATAAAGTGGAGGTGGATTAATTTTCTTCCAAAGAAAATGAAAAAACTTCTACCCCATTTAAATCAAAATCTCCTAGTGATCATGAGGTTTGTGTTAGCACCTTTGAAGTTTTCCTCAAAATAAATATACTAGCACAAGTGGTGATATTGACCAATCTACAATCGCACAACAATAAAGAGATTAGTAAATTACCTTCATGATATTCTCGAAGAAACTTCTTATATTCTTTTTATAGTATTTAAATGTATGCTAGTAGAGATCACCTAGTTGGAATATGAAGCTGATGCTTTGGAAAAGGGATTGTAAGTAAGAATTATTGATTGTTTAAAGATCTCTAGAGAGGTTAGAACCTATGAAGATGTAAATAGAGATCTTGAAATAATTTCCCCCAAATATATCAAAGATGTTTAAGAGAAAGAGGTATTAAAAGATACTATTGATGAAAATATAAATGTTCTTGAAGACAAATTGAAAAATAGCACTGATGTCAAGGGTTTACAATTGGAAGAAATATCCAATAAGATCAAGGAACATAACTACTTGATTCAGAATAAATTTAAGTTTCATGAAAATGTTTTTTGGGATTAAGAAGTCTTGTAATTAAAAGATTACTATGATTGAAGATCAAAAAATAATCCTAAATAGGAAATGTGTTTATTTGGAAGCTTAGTTGTCCAATCTTGGGATGAAATATATTGAGAATTCAAAAAACAATGGAACAGTTGCTACCACTACTGAATGTTCACTAGAGGATATAAAGTTGAGAGACCACCAACATGTGTTAATAAGATCATGACATCATTTTATTATCAATCTCAAGCAGCTGAGAAGAAATAGGTACCATCCATAACTACTTGTATTAATACTTCAGAAACAATTATCACGAAGAGTGTAGGTTGTAAGACAAATACCAAATAGGTATGGATGAAGAAATGTGATAAGAAACCTACCACCATGAATGTAGTGGATAAGAAAAATGGTATGGAATATGGTAACCCACAAAAATCACAACAAGAAATTAAGAAGGTATATCAACCTTATAGAGAGGATATTAGGAGATCAAGGTTTGTGGTTCAATGTTGGTGCTGCAACAAATTTTGGAATTGTGCATTAAATTGGTGGTAGAATCCTCAAAATGTAAAAACAAAAAGGAAGAATATATCATGGGGGATAAATCTAGATATAAAGAAGAAACATACACAGATCCATAAGAGTCTATTTACTACAAATAGATTTTGAATTATTGATTAAATATGTGAGGTGTGAAATGGAGGCGGTCATAATTTTGGTACATGCTCATCTCAACATGTATCCATAGCTGATAAGATAAGAGGATCACAAAATCAGGCTATGAATGAAGAAGAAAACTTTGGAATAAATCAGAAGAATATTGTGAACATAAATCCTCCCAAGAAGGTATCAATAAAGTATTGTGAGAAGACCTTGAATTCTAAATGAAAGAAGATGAAGGCTAGTTCATCTGAGATAACTAAAAGATGGATAAAACTCAGATGAAACCATGTGGAATATCCAAACTTGTTACAACAGCTCCTAATTAAATGTTAGTTATTGGGCTAGAATATTTTTAAATAATAAAGAATCATGAAGATTCATTGGATAAGGCAAGTGGGAAAGGAAGATAAAATATTCCACATGATGAAGAAAAGGTTCATGAGAATATTCAAACCAAATGAAATGATTGTGTTAAAGAATTTCTATGTGAGATATGCAATAAATCTAGTCACATTGCAAAAGGTTGTTTAACTTTACTACCAGAATAAGAAGAAGTCCTTAAGAGGAGTCATAATTTATCATCTATGGAGTATATTAAGAAGAAAAATTATCCACAAAATGTATAATAATATGTGAATAGATCTATGCTACCTCAACATAAAACTAAACAGATGTTCATATGTGCAAGAATGAAGACTATAGTAAATGGAGAAACTTGGTTGAGAAAAAAATCTCAACTATGTAGTTGATATTGATGAAGTAATGAGGAACCACATTATTTCCTTAATATTTTTTATATTTTATTTGTGCTTACAGTGTAGGGAATTGAAGGAGAAGTTCTCAGATGGAGAACCTAAGAAAGAGATATGAATGTCAATTATTGATAGTCCTGCTGAAGAATTCACCATATTTAAATGATTCCACAATTTGATATTAAAATATAGATATGATGGAGGATAATTTTATGATGAAGATAAATATGTTCTATTCTGGAAAATTATTATAAATAAGGTACCATCAAGGCTAGATCTTATTTGTGGTATCTTGTAGACCACATGTTGAAGAATATTATCCCTTATCATGTTGTGAATGTTATCCAATGGGGATAGTCCCAAGATGAAGAACCATACTGTTGTATTATCCATATAGAAATTTTATAAAATACATTCTTGATGATATTCACCATTATAAAGATACTAAGAAGTATATCCCTTGAGGGGGAGAGAAATGAAAAATGATAAAAAAATATTCCAGAATCATTATTTTAATTTTTTCTATCCAAACTATTATGGAAATTGCTTGAAGATCATGTCATTGGAAAGTGATTTTCCTGTATCATGATCATCATTCAAGAGAAAAATTCATATTCTTAAATAATGGAAGGATTATAAATATTATGGGAGGACACAAAGAATATTATTCAAATGAATAATCATAAGAAGAAATGATGTCTGAAGGAACATCATCTGAACGTCAAAGGAGAAATAGAAGATTATAAATTGATCAATCCAATATCATTAGGAATTGTAAAGATCCTATGTAGACAAGGAGAGTGAGGAGTGAATCCCATTATGAATTTATATAAATTGAGGAACCAACGAACACTGAATCATGGGTTAAGGCCATGAAGGAGGAATTGGACCAAATTGACAAGAACCAAACATGGGATATTGTTAAGAGGCCTGAAAATCACAATGAGATTATAAAATAATGGATTTTCAAAAACAAATTTGATGAGCATGTAAATATGATCATAAATAACTTTTTCTTGGTGTGTAAAGGCTATGTATAGATTGAAATAGTTGATGTTGATGAATTGTTTTCTATAGTAGTGGGACTAGAGTCGATCAGTATTTTCCTTGCATTGGAAATCCAAAAAGGATACAATGTTTATCAGATGGATATAAAAATAAATTTATTAAATGGAGTTCTTTTTAAAGAAGTATACATTGAAAAACTAGTTGGATATTTTTTTGAAATGTTGAAGTAAAAGTTTAAAGATTAAAGAATTCCCTTTATGGTCTAAATCATTAACCAAATGCATGGTATTCTGGACTCGATTCTTATTTGAATAAAATAAAATTAAAAATAACATGTTTTGATCATAATATCTATGTGAAGAATTAAAATAATGATCAATTTATTGTGTTCATTTACATGTATGATATTACAGTTGGTGGAAGAATCTAGAGATCAGTTGAAGAATTTGTGAATCACATGAAATAAGAATTTTAAATGTATATGATTAGTGAACTCACATACTTCATAGGTCTGTAAGTGATTTATAGGGAAGACCACACTTTTATTTCTTTGGAAAAGTTTTCTAGAGAGTTTGTGGATAAATTTAATATGCATGACTTCAAATTATTGTCAACTCTAATTGCGGTTGGGAAAAAACTAGGAAATCAGGAGGATGAGACATTTGTATATCACACATTGTACTGGAGAATCAATGGAAGCTTATTGTACCTGATAGTGAAAAGGATAGATATTTTATTTTCAACATGATTATCTACCCACATTCAATGTATTATTAAGGAAGAATATATGGCGTCAGTAAATATAATCATGATGTAAATTCAAGATAATGACAATCATGGATTATATTTTACTAAAGGAAGTGATAATGAACGATATTCATTTTTTGATACTGATTGGGATGGATATGTTGTTTATAAAAAGTCCAAAAGTGGTGGACTGTTCATTATTGGAAAGAAATGTGTGGTCTGGTTGAGTAAGAAACTAGAAAGTACTTCTCTTAGTTCTGCTGAAGTTGAGTAAATCTTTACTATAAAGGATTTCACTCGGGTATTATGGATGAAGCAATGACTGAATGGTATTGGTGATGAGGTGAAACAAAAAATGGATATTCTCTATGATAACATGAGTTTCATAGATCTTATGAAGTAACCCCTTCATCATTATCATATGAAACATATTGAAATCAAATATCACTTCATCTAGGAAAAAGTTGATCAAGGAATGATTAAAATGAATCATGTTGGAACTAATGACCAAGTGGCTAACATTCTGACCAAGCCATTGGTAGCACATGTGTTCGAGAAACATCGGTTGAACCTAGATCTTTATCTACCTCCCAGTATATGAGGAGGTTATGAGTAGCTCCCCTCTCCCTATTTGTGTTAACTATTCTAATCTTTTTATAGAAAATGTGTAGGTATATGGGGGAGATACGATCTAGGGTGAGTGTTTTTTTATCTCTACAAGTAAAAATCAATTTCTTTCAGTTTACTTCCAAAGGGGGAGAATGGAGAAATTCAATGGGTTAAAAAGTTGGAGAAAGATAATGGAGAAAATAATTTAGTGTTATGAGGTAATAGTTAGATCTTAGATTGGACATCTTTAAGCATTCCAAAACATGTGAACCAAATTCATGATTCCATTCTTTTTTTCTACACTGAAAATTTCTCACGTAGACTTTGTGTGTTGGATAATTTGTCTCTTATATATCAAGTTAAAATAGTGGTGGTGATTCCCTGAATTTATTGGATTATTGAAAACAAACCCAAAGGGGTATATTATTGAAACCAAGGTTTTTGTTTAATGGAAATGAAGTATGGTTTGTGTTTTTATCCAATCCCCACATAGAAAATCAATGAATTTTCATGGAAAGGGATCTTATAGTTTAAGATGAAAACAATATTAAAGGTGGCATTATTTCATTGTTTTTTCCAAATTTTTGGGTCCAAAATTTAGAGGATGGAGTGTATCGGATAAAGTGTATTACTTTAAAGGTCATATGAAAATATGGAAAAGGAAGGAGTTTCATGAAGATGGTACATGCCAACAGTGTTTCGCAAAGAATCAAGGAAAGTTGATGGTGATCTATGAGACATTGAAGAGAATATCTAATGAATAAGAATTGGAGTATCAAGAATTGTGATGGTGATATACATGATTATTATAATTGGAGCATCTTAGTATGTGATGGTTTGATGATAAGATTTTTGAAAACATTAATTCAAATTGGAGCATCACAATTCGAGGAGCTTTGTAAAGGAGGTTTGGAAAGATTTGAAAAAATTTCTAAGAAGTGGTGGAACTTTGTGAATAGTCAAGCCTATAAATATAATTCTACTCATCTTCATTTTATATGATTTTTTCCAAGGAAAATCTAGAATCTCTCTAATTTCATGAAGCTAAGGGAGCACCACAAAACTGTCATTCCATGAAGTCTTGAGCATCATGAAAAGACCTTTTGAGTCATAACTGATGACAATGATTTTGATTAATGAGTGCTTTATGATTATGGGTATTCCACATTGATATAGTGAGATTTATGAAGTTAGTTTGTTAGAAAAATATGATTAGCTTTATGAAGGTAGTGAGCTTCGCGACAGAGTTTCATGAAGGGCAGTTTTAAAAATCACTCTTTCATGAGCAGTGATTTTTTAGTGTATCAACTCAGGTCTATGGTAAAAGAAGAGTCTCATTCTTAATAGGGAAAACTAAATTAATTTCAATCCATTTAAGTGACCTTAAATTTGATAAAGTGAGTTAGACTTCTCTCAAAGTAGCGAGTTAAGGATATTTGATGGAAGTGTTTAGAGGGACATAGTGAGATACCATAAAATATTTCAATGGAAATGTGCCTGTAATAGAGTGACTGTGTCTGAACTCTTATATGGCATAACTAGTGATGATTTGTAGATTTTAGTATGACAAGCACATTGCTGGTGTATTCTCCATGAACTATCCCTTAGTGGGGAACATAGTAAAACTGATGTGTTCCCTTTCTTCATGTGATTGTTTGATTATTGATCAAATCCATCATATAGGTTTAATGATATACTACCAACATAGGAATAATGACCATCACATTAGAAGAAAAAGTTGACACCCTGATTCACCCTCCCCTCTCAGGGTATTCAGGGGTCCTAAAAGACCCATAATCCCTTCTTCCACCCTTGTTTTCTTCTCCAGAAGATGCCCAAAACTCTCAATCTCTTATAAGGTAGAGATTTTGATTTCAGCATCATCTAATCTCCTCTTCCATCTTCGCGGAGTGAATTGGATCACTATCAGTGAGTTTACACTCATATTATTTCTTTCATTAGTTTATCTTCTCATCTGTTGTGTTATGTTGGTACGATATCATTTCCCCCATTTTTAAGGAATTGATATGTTCTTCTATTATTTATCATTGTATTTAGATTCAAGGGCTGACACTAGATGAGGAGAGTGGTACGAATCTATGGTATGTTCTCTAGTTTCATTCCCATATGTTTAGTTGAAAATATATTGTGCGCCATTATTCAGTACGCCGAATCTTTCTTATGATACCTCAAAATGAATAGTAAATTAATTTTAATGGTTTCTCATGATTATTGTTATCCTAGATGGAAGTGAATCTCCTCTTAGGTCATTTTATTTGACATTATCCACCCAAATGGTATTTCCCTTCATCGTATGATTTTTTTACCATTTCCATAATTTTTAAAACCATCCTAGAGGTGTGTGTAGTGACATAATAAACAAATTTTAATTATGAATTGAATCAAGAAAAATTGTAAGACATGAGTTAGGCCCCAACACTTCATTCCATAATTGAATTTCTTGAAAATATTATTGTATAGCTCAATTAAAGCATCATAAATTTTATGTATTTCTAAATAAATTAAATTGTAATAGCTAATACATACCTATTTTCATGTCGAGAGAAACAAATGGATCCCCATGGGATTCCTTGGATAAATTCATCAAGATTTATAATTATAATTGTTACATGGAATGCATACATTCCATGAGTGATACCGGTTATGCCTGGGATGGGATCACTGTGCAGTTTCCTTACCTCCATTTGAATGATATCGGTCTCCTATGGGATACACCGTGGATGAGATTGGTGGCTAGATGGTCAGGCTAGGTCATAAGTGATACTCAGTCCCCTGTATGAGATACCAAGGATGGGCTTAGAGTGTTGATTTAAAAACATTCTAGAAGTGATACATGGGATTCCAATTATATATCACTTTGGACAAGATTCTACTATATTTTAAATTTACAGGGCCATGTAGTAATACTTGGGATTATTTACATATTTCTATAGATGGGCTCAGGATTCCTCTTCATAATTTCTAAATATTACTATAAAATTGAAGAATGTGTAACTAAAAGTTTATGTATGCGTCTACCAATCCAAATCACATTATCATGAATAGATCACCTATTTATGCATATTTATGATGGACGATTTACCATACTTTTTGCTTGAAAATCTTACCTCAGTTCAGAGACATCAGTCTTAGGATAAAATAGTTAGAGATGGATGGGTATCCTAAGAGGAACTCAGTATAAATTATTTAATTTATTTACTCCCTTGAATTTATTATTAAAAGAATACTACTCATTTTATATGCACTAAATAGATTGATCTATATAACATTGATGGTGACCTAGTGAGTATATCTCACACACTTCTTATGCCTCCTTTGGTACCCATGTAGACATACTGGTTTTAGGTATCTATAAAGGGAATCATTTAGCATCTAATGTCAGATTCTATGTATTAGGATAGATCATGAGGGAAGAGGAACGAGCCTATGATCATGATTCTAGTAGTAGTTACTTTTGGTCTTTTGTATTTTTTTTATCATGTGGTATAATAATTTATACTCTATATCCCATTTACTCATTTTGTATAGCTACATGACATGATCATCATCATTAATGTTTATTGATTTTCTATTGAGCTTATTCCAGTTCATTTCTCTTGGATGATTTTTCATTATTATTTAGTTCCTGGTATTTTTTTTCTATTTTAGATACTTATCTATTTTTATTAATATTGTGCAATACTATGACTCATGAGGGAATAATAACCCCATTAACACATAGTAGGATGTCATTTATAGTCAGCAGCATCAGTCATATATGGAGGTAGACATGAGTTCATCTTGCCAACCGTCTCGGGGCACCGTACATTGGCTACCGTGGTGGGATGCTACAAAGTAGTATTAAATAACTTTTTAAATTTTTCCATACTATTTAGAAATTAGTCTAAAGACTAGGATTTATTTGATTTTTTTAATGATCCTATGCCTCAGAGTAGCTGACCCACGTATACGGGAAAACCCAAATTTCATGGGATGTGTAATTTCTGTTATTGGTTGCATTGTTATAGTTTACAGATTTCACCATTGGGTGATGCACATAACTAATACAAAACTGGTTTTATCCAATTCTAGTTCTTGAATAGCATTGGATAAAATAATTATTAGATACCCCCTTTATAAGTGCTAAAAATAGTGTAGTTAAAGGGGATCTTTAACAATGTTGTTAAAGACCCATCTTTATTAGTTCTTTTTTATAAGTACTTATAAAGTCCACCCTATATCAGTGCTTTTAAAAAAGAACATATAAATGGGGTATTTTATTAGAAATTCTAAAAAATCACTAATCAATGGGATTTTTTATCAGCACGTTTTTTGAAACGCTGATAAAGACCCTCCCTTTATTAGTGATTTTTTACAAGCGATGATAAAAGTATACTTTTTTTTATTAAAACTAATATATTTATATATTTATATATTTATATTGATATAAATATAAAATATATTTTTTCAAATATGTTTTAGATAAGTTAAATTGGAATTTACACTTAATATATAAGGTATTTAGTGAAAATGGATTATAAAATAACTAAAAAATATATTTAATTAATTATTTGCTTATTATTACTAATTAATGG
Organism: Viscum album; assembly: GCA_963277665.1. Lineage (NCBI taxonomy): Eukaryota > Viridiplantae > Streptophyta > Magnoliopsida > Santalales > Viscaceae > Viscum > Viscum album. Next base: position 1,452,110,792 of record OY728129.1, read on the forward strand.
TCATTTAATATCAATTTGAATATAAAAAACTAGAAAAATTAGAAACAAGTTCTAAAGTAAGTTGAAAGCGTAAACTCGAACTTCAAAGAACCATAATTTTTGACCCGAGTATCAGTTTGGGCTTTACCATATATCAAATCAAAGGTTGCGATGAGATATACACCCTTATTGATAGAGGTTAACCTCTATCAAATTTTTTGATGCCAAAAAAGTCTCAGATGTCCTCCAAAACTAATTTTTTAGTCTTGGTGCCCTGATTTTTTAACATTAAATGGATTTTTAGCTTTATTTAAATGTGTATTTTTTCCCCTTTTCAGTGAAGACTAAATTTATTACTAGGTCTTACATTCATATAGATATTATGGTTTTTAAATTTTTTTGTTTTTCACAACCTAATTTTATTTATAATTAAATATATGATTGTTTTCTTATATCTACTTATAATAAATCACTCATATAAATACATATATCAACATATTTATGTAAAAATGTATATTTTAATATATCTAAATTATTAGATATTCTTAAAATGTATTTAAAACAATATCTAACCATTTTTTACAATATAAAAATATATTTATAATGTTTATATATACATATGTGTGGGTATTAATAAACAAACATATATATATATTATAGTATGATATATGTAAATGAATATAATATATAATATATTTACATAAATATATTATATATCACACACATATATATATTTCATAAATGTATTAAAAAATAATAATATAAATATATGTAAATATGTATGTAAATAAATATATAAATAAATAGAAATATCATTAAACAGTCAACAAAACAACACGGTGTAGTGGTAAAGGCATTCCATATTTTAAGGAAAGGAGTAGGGTTCGAATCTAGTTGGGTGCGCATGAGGCTGGGAATTTGAAAAGCACTGATAAAATTTGTGGTTGGGTGAAAAACATTGATAAAGGGTGTGTGGAGTGCGGTTGAAGGTGTCATGGAAGCACTGACAAAGGGTTCGTGTGCATAGGTGTCTGAATTGTTTTACCCACTTTAATAACATTGCTTTTATCAGTGCTAAAAAGCATCGTTAAAAGTTCCCTTTAATATTGATAAAAAAATATTTGTTAATGGGTGCCATTAACAGTGCTTTCTTGGGCCTGATGGGACAAGGGTACAACATCTAATAAATCATATTAGGTACTTCAGGATTCACATGTCACACATTATTCCATTCCATATTTATATTACTGTGTGTGTTTCCGGTATTTCATGTTAATATTGTGAGTGAGTTTTTGTTACGTATATGAAGTGTGCTAATGTATCATTATGAAATAGAATAGTTTAATTTATTAATGTACCTATATCAATATAAATTATGTTTTCATGCATAGATCAATAGTGGCGCCTTAGGTAAAAAAATATTCCATGTTTGAGACATGGATCGTTGGTTATATGGACTGAAATATTTATGTTTTTTATTGCTTGAATACTAATTTAAAATTTATTAAAAGTATACATATATAAATTATGATGGTATATCACTCAATTAAATTATTATAAATGTCATTTTATGTCCTGACACTATACATAAGGTTCAGAACACTTTAACATGACATACCAGTTCAGTTTATAAAGAGTATGGGCCTTTATAAATTTGGAGTGGTAATGCATTTTACTAGACCATGATATATATATACACACACATTTATATATATAAATGAGTTCGAACATTAATAATTTAAAACATTTAAAATGAAAATAATACTTTCAAATGGGATGATAACTACAATGTAAAGGGCATTTTTCCCCATACAATGCAATTGACACTCCATATACTGAAACATCTGATGTGTTCTGTTACACCTTTACCTAGACCTAATCTTAGTGGTAGGAAGTTGACCATAATTTCTATTATATTTTTGAACTTTCTTAGAACTTAGATTTTGATTTAGGGGCAGGATAATAGGTATGACTCATTATAGAAAGTCATGGGACTACCCTTTCTTTCCATCCTTATTTAACTAACCGATGTTAACTTTTATCTGAGGTGTGTGTTTGGAAATTATAGAATTATTCAACCTTGAAATACTCATGTTATACATCATGAGGGTGGAAAAAAATTGCTTTGTTGGTGGTGGGACTTGAGACACTAATAGTTCCACCTAAGGCACCACCTTTATATCTTCCACTGGGCATTTATTCCTAGTTCTAATATATTTTCCTTCATTCATGAAATATGTATAGGGTACTTCATCACCTTCCCCTACTATAAAAAATCTGACTTGGGAATTCCAGTAATAGTATCCTCCCACCTTCTTGGGGGGTGGAAGAACTCAGGATGCTGAATCCTGGCTAGATATCGGGCTTTCAATATTTGATAATTTAGAGATACCTCTAGAGAAGAGGTTCAAGATCTCTACCTACATGGTATATGGTTTTGATAAAAGTTGGTGGGATATCATTACCCATTCCTAATGAAATCATGGTATGGTCTGGGTGGGTTTCGAGACAACCTTTTATGAATATTTTTTCACCAAGGTGTTGTTTTAAGATCATTCTCGTGAGTTCATGCCCCTTCAGTAGGGCTCTATGATAGTGATGGAGTATTCTGATTTTTTAACCGATCTCTGATGTTTTCACCGAGTCTTACCTAAGAAGAGATGAAAATTACAAGATGTTTTGAGGATGGGATTTCATATTTCATATGAACATAGTTGAACATATTCTAGTTGACCACCATTAAAAAAATAGTGAACCATGTTGTAATCATAGAGAGGAACCTTAGGGAAGTTGGAAATTTTTTCCTGGTCAATTCAGTTTCCTAGTCGAAATATGTTTTATCTAGAGGAAGGAAGTCAAATTTCAAGGGTACACATGGGAGAATTACCAAAACTATGACATGAACTGAAATCTATGTGGTGTGTCACCAATGTGGTGGGACAGTTCATAGGAATCCCCAGTGTATGAAGAACACTATCGAGTCATGGGATTGTAGTAGGATGGTTCACCTACCACATTTATTCCAAAATGTTACTCTTGTATATAGTGGTAACGGATATGTTCCAATGCCACTTTTGGGTATAGGATAAGTAGATCTATATCAAGCTAGAAATTGGTCTACTACGAGCTGATTTGGCTGAGGAGGTGGTCGTGGTTGAAGTAGTCATACATCTGAGGCTCAATGCCATCATAACAGACATGACCAGTTTAGTCGAGTTGCATCTCCAGGAACTAGATTGGGAAATATCTACGCAATGCATCCTATTTCATAGGAGAATATTCTAGGTACTTATAATATATGAGGTATTATTCTGGTAGCATATACTTTAGTTTTATCCCTATTTGATACGAGTGTATCACACTCCTTCATATCTAATGAAACTATGGAATGTTTGGGCCTAACAATAGTGTACTTTAGTGAAATTTTGACTCTTGGAACACCATTAGGGTTTTGATCAGAGGGAATACACCCATTTAAGGAGTTCCCTCTTGAGATAGGCAGGCATCATTTCCTATGAAATTTCATTGTCCTCAATATGACAAGCTTCAACATCCTTCTTAGAATGGACATGTTAGTGCCTTATCACACCATTGTTTATTGATATTTACAAAAGGTTTTATTCACATAAAACAAGGGTAGAATATAAATCCATTAGGTATAATGTGATATCTAGGTTGGTTGAGATGGATCTAAGCATACTCGGCGGGACAAGGTGGAAACCTGGATGGATAGTCTCTTTGTGAGTGATCGTGGAATAGGACTTGTATAATTCCCTAATATTGTGGATCATTTTAGGAAAATATTACCTAATTATTTGTATAGTTTACCACACATAGGATAGGTGGATTTCACCATAGCGCTAGTTCCTATTGAAGAACTGGTGTCCATTCCTCTCAATTGGATAGAACCTATAGAGCACCAGAAACTCAATAAGAAGTTTAAAGATTTGGAGGAAAAGGGATTCATCTAAACCAACAATTCTCTATGGGGTTAACATATTCTTTTCTCCTAAAAGGAATATCATACCATTAGGTTTTTTGTGGATGATTTTTGATTGAACCAACTCATAGTAAGGAAAATATTCTCATTTCATCGTATATGATACCTCTTTAACAAGATTTTATGAGTGATAGTTTTCTCTAAGATCAATTTGATGTTTGGGAACCATTAAGTGTGTGTGAGATCATTATATATACAATGTACAATGTTCAAAATAAGGTACTACCGATATAAGTATCTAGTCATACCATTTGGCCTTACGAACATGCTGGCCATTTTCATGGGATTGATGAGTTGGGTTTTCCACACGTACTTGGATTCATTAGTGGTAGTCATCATTAATAAAATCTTGGTGTATTCTCAGACAATTAATGACCATTCCAAAAAACTTGATATCACGTTTTATACACTGAGGTATCATAAGATATATTCTAAGCTCTATAAGTTATACTTTTGGATCGATTAGATTCACTTAATAGATCATATCATTTAAGAGGTAGGTGTGTCTATTGACCTAGAGAAGGTGAGAACCATGGTTTCCTAGGAGCATCCAAATATTGTCTTTGACATCTACAGTGTATTAGGAAAGTCTAGCTACTAATGATTATTTATATAGTAATTTTCATGATTAGAAGAGCCTCTTATAGGATTGAATAAAAAGGGTGTGAAGTTCATATGGACAGACACTTATGAGATAGTTTTTTAGGAATTGAAGGGATGACTTAATTTATAACTGATCTTAATTCTTTTAGAGCTATGAAGAAGCTATACTGTTTGTTGTGATGCTTTGGGATTCAGTCTAGGAGTAGTTTTTATTTAGGTAGATCGAGTTGTGTCATAGGGGTCCCACTATCTGACACCTCAAGAGAAACATTACCATACATAGGACCTCGAGCTAGAAAATGTGGTTAATACAATATAATGTTAGAGGCAATATATATTATGTGAGTTTTTTATTTAAAAGTATCAAAAAAGTCTAAAATATATTTCCATAAAGTGACACTTCTCTCTCATGTAGTACAGGTGGGTAGAATGCTTATAATCATTCAACTTTGAGGTTTTTTATAATCCCAGGAAGCATAATGAAGTGGATAACGCCTTAATCTAGAAGACTCAAACCCATGATGTTTAGGAGGCTAGAATTTAGTTTCATTTGATGGATATATTTTCTGAGATACACCTTATTGTTTAAAAACATCATAGGAATTATGTTTCAGCTGATTTAATAGTGATGCCCTCCCTTATAGAGCAGTTGCAGATGTGACAACTATCAGATTCTGAGGGACCCAACCTGAGGGAGGGTGTCTCTTTTGAGAACCCAAATCCTGGTTGGGCTAACTTTTAGAATGATATATTTCTCTTCTATAGGATTTTTTGGGTGCCTGTTGAAAAACAAGAACACCTGATGTGGGAATATCATTCGTTTGTTTGGGATGTTCTCCCTGGGATTAACAATAAGTACAAAAAATACATCAATAGTTCCAGTGGTAATGCTTGAAGGGGAAGATTTTAGGTCTCATCATGAGGTGTTACAATTATCAGTAGGTTAAGGGGGAGAACTAGTGACCTACTAAAATTTTACATCATCTATCCTTTCCTGAGTGGATATGGAATTACATCACTATGGATTTCATGAAAGGCTTATAGATATCACCTCAAGAATGTGATGCAGTATGGGTGATTATCTACAAGTTTACCACGATCACACACTTCCTAACTATCAAATAGAAGTACTCATTTGATAATATTAGGAGAATTTATATCTGGTAAATTATCTTCCACCATGGTGTTCCCCATTCTATCATATCCAACCAATATACTGGGGTTACATAATGGTTTTGGAAGGGTCTACAGAGGGAACCAGGTTTATAGGTTCTCTTGTGTAAATCATGTCACCCTCAGCCTGATAGGAAGTTAAACCAAATGATACAGGAGTTAGAGGGAATGGTACAAGAATGTGTCCATAATTTTAGAGGACCATGGGAGAAACATAAACTACTTATAGAGTTTTCCAATAATGATAGTTTTCAGGAAACAATTCAGATGGATCTGTATGAGTAACTTTATGGTAGGCCATTTCATTAACCTCTATGCTGGTTGAAGTTTGGTGAGGATGCACTATTGGGTCCTCACCTCATTTAGGAGACTTTACTGAATGTTCAACTAATTCAGAAATGTATGGATACTCCTAATACTAGGAATAAGTTGTGCACCACTCATCACCATAGACCTCTAGAGTTTAAGGTGGGAAATAGATTCTTTCTATGAGTTTCATCAATATTGGATGAAAAATTAATTCTTAGATAGGGAAAGCTATCACCCCGTTATGTAGGGCCTTTTGTGATTTTGGAGAGTGTTGGGTCGGTTTCCTATCGGTTGAAGTTATATCATATGTACCATTCCATTCAAGGAATCTTCCTTGTATCATGACTTCACTAGTATAACCCTGGCCCATCGCATTCATTTGGACCTGAGGAAATTGAGTTTGAGGTGGATGTGTACTTCAAGAATCATCTGATACTTTTCATTGACCAGAACATGATGGATCTCCAAGGAAATCCCATTCCTCCAGTATGAGTGATATGGAAGCATGATCGTGTATAAGATGAGAATTGGGAGTGATATGATGATGTTTGTGCCCAATGGCTATAAAATTTCCTAGGTGATGCCTTACCACCGTTAGAAGGGAAAATCAAAAACAAGTTTTTTTATAGATGGGAGGTTGTAATGTATTGGATTCTTGGAGAGGTACATACTCTTATATTACTATTAAAAACCTATTGTTTTATGCTAACAAGGCACTCTAAATTCGAAAGAATGGTTCTAGAAAATCTTGGGCTTGTTAAAATCCTTGAGCTAATAGAATTTAAGAAAGCAAACAGAGCCCAATTTAGCACACAATTATTTCTTACCCAACCACTCAACCTTATGGGCATCCGGTGCCAAAATATGAGTCCACATGGGTTTTCTATAATCAAGAGATCTAAGATTCATGCTTGACTGAGATTTTAGAAAATATTGACAGAGGAATTTTTCACTATTTTCATATAGTTACGAAAACTGTGTTCCAAGTCCAAGAGAGGGGTCTCCTTGGGCAGTGGTTATCAAATGGTCAGAATATAGTATGGAAATCCATGTAGTTGAACCATGAAACCCACTATTTGAAGACGATTTTAAATTTTTCCCTAAAATGTTTTAAAATAACTAATTCCTTCTTCCACCCTTTTTCCCTCCAGCTACCACCTGAAACTCTCCATATCCTCTAATGTTGGAATTTTGATATCTCCCTCATGCGGTAAATGTTTCAACTATCGTCAAGTGCATTCAATACCTTTTGGTAATCTCTATACCCCTATTCTTTGTTTTATTAGTTTCTGTTCTCCTCTGTTGTTCTATTTAAGTGTGAAATCATTTATCCCATTTTTAGGGCATTGATCCATTCTTCCATTATCTATCATTCTAGTGCGATTCATGGGAGAAAATTGGATGAGAAGATAAATAGGAACCTATGGTAAATGTTCTAGTTTCCTTCTATCAATTTAGTTGAAAATATATTTTGTGCCATTGGGACACACAAATTTACTTTTTGGATAGGACCCTAAAATTAATTGTAAATTAATTTAAATGGTTTCTAATGTTTAATGTGATCCTAATTAGTGGAGAATCTCCTCCTAGGTCGTTTTCTTTTTACATGATCCACCCCAGCGGATTTTACCTTCCTCTATTTCTTTTTTACCACTACATTAATTTTCTAAAACAACGTCAAGGGGTGTCTTCTCATTTAATAAACATCTTTGATGTATGAATTTAATCATAGAAAAATGGTGTTCTATGAGTTAGGCCTCAAAACATCATTCCATAATTGAATTTTTTGACCAAATTATTGGAAATTTGAATTAAATCACCATAAATTCTATGCCTTTCTAAATGAATTTAATTGTAATGGAAATGTAAAACCTCTTATCTACTTGAGAGTGATAGTTGGATCCTCATAGGATTCATTAGGTGAGATCATTAAGAATTATAATTAGTATTTCTACATGGATTGTATACACACCGAGAGTGATACCTATTATGGCTAGTATGGGATCACAATGCATTTACCTTTCCTTTATTTAATAAATATGTGTTACCTAGGGGAGACATCATGGATGGGCTTGATGGCTAGATGGTCAGACCCGATCACAAATGATACTCAATTCCCTATATGAGATACTAGATGTGATATCAGAATGTTGATTTCATGATGTTTCAGAAGTGGTATAATGGATTCCAATTATGGATCGCCTTTAAATAATTTCTATGGAATTTGATATTTACAAGGCCCTGGATTGATCCTTGGTATTCTTTCTGAATTTACATAGATTATATTAGGGTCCCTCTTCATAATTTTTAAAATGATTTCTATGTTGAATAATGTATAACTAGAATTTTAGGGATTTTTTCTCCAAACCTATTCACAATCTTGGAAACAGTTCACCTGTTGATGCCTAATTATGATGGACCATTTATCGTACTTCTTACTTGAAAAGGTAACTGTTGGGAAAAAACCTTCAAGCCAACATTGATGCAATTTTGGGTAGATTTTTTTTATTGAAAAAGTGGTTTTACAAGGTAAATTTTGGAGTTCAAAGATACTGTTGAAATAATATATTGACAATGATCCATGAAAAAGGAAGGAACAATCTGGAGGTGGTACAAAAAGATCATATATAAGGTCGCGCCGTTTCCCAGTTCTTGCCAAATTTTTGGGTCAAAATTGCAGAATGGATATATAAATTTTTGGAAAAGGAGGTTTTGCACCAATGTGAAGGAAGTTAGGAAATTTTAACTCCATTCATTCCTCAAGATCTCAACTTCAAAATATGGAAAATTAAATAAGGGCCTGAAATTTATAGATTTGCATGAAATGTGAGGTTATACGAATGTGAGACTTGCCCGTTTAGGGAGAAGTTGTGTATTGTGCTCGTAGGGTCTCCAAAATGACTATAAATATGTGGAAACCCTATTATTATACATGAATCTCAACACTTAGTGAAAATAAAATCTTGGGTCGCACAACTAGTAGAAAGTGGAGCGTAAGTAGAGAGTTGCACAAAAGTTGTGCACTAGAAGGGAGTTCACGCCAATAGTGAGTTGGGCGTAAAAAGGGTGTCTCACAAGAGTATTAAGTAGTGTATAGGTTGGTTTTTCATGACTAAAGAGATACTTTCACACCATGAATTAATGTTTCACACAATTCAACCCTAGGTAGTACAAAAGTTGGAAGTTTCCCACTACATATATGGTAAAGAGGTGTTCATCAGTAAATGAAGTTGGAACTTCAACATAGAATCTATATTCAATTAATGATGTTGGAATTCATTCAAATGAAGGGACATGTAGGTCTATAAACATTTATGTGATCCCTTCCATGATTATTTAGAAAAGGAAGAGGAAGATGATGATCCTTTCCACCAACAGTGAGGCAGTGAAAGAGGCATAGGGAGCGACCCATGTGAATACAGTGGGAAGACCCTAAATACTATGAAGGCAGTGATCTTAAGAAAACAAGTGATCTAACATTAACCTTGTAAGTGGTAGTGAGCTTTAGTGGATTTCGTATATCGACACATGAGAATTTTACACTCCCTGGACATAGCCCAGTGAGGGTGAACCAAGTTAAATTGTTGGGTCATGTGCATGATTTAATATCTAATCATATATTGCTTTGAGAGAAAGGGAGAAGTGTGTTTTATTTAGTGATTAAACAAGATCCAAAGGGGAATTATTTTAAATATGTCATACCTTGATTCTCCCCCTTCCCAAGGTATTTGACCTAGTGTACCTAACAATAACCTCAATTTAGATACATATGGATTAGGATGAAGATGGTAAATACAGATGTGTATCCCAAGTGGAACCTGGTTCGACATATTTTATTTATTTATGCCTTGCAGTTAATATTATTGGAACAATACATAATTTATATGCATTGACTGGAGTAATATAGACACAACTGGTGGTGGCATATTGAGTATATATCACACCTGAGTTGATCCTTCATTGGTACCCATTAAGACTATATGGTTTTAGGTATAGATAAAGAGAAGCATCTAATATCTGATGTTTGATTCTGAGTATAAGGATGGATCACAAGGGAAGAGCATCGAGCCTATGATCATGGTTCAAGTAGTACCTACTTTTAGTCTTTTTTATTCTTATAGTATGTGTTATATTCTTGTATCACCTATACCAATTTTACTTTTTTTGTATAGCTACATGATATGATGATAATCATAATTTTGTATTGATTTATTATTCATATTCCATCTGTTCATTTCTCATGGATGATTTATCATTATTATTCCACTACTTGTTTGTTTCTATTCCATCTATGAGGGGAGTCAAACCCTTGTAATTATTTTAAACATCAAAATAACATATTGTATATTTTATGTAAAAGTGGATTGTAATTGGATCCCATTAAAATTTGTGATGATATAGGGTTAAACTAATTTCAATATTTTTTTGTTTCTACTAGTTTTAGGTTATTTTAACAATAAACTCTTTATTTTAACCCATCATTAACCCTTTTAACCCTTCCTATGGTAATAAGATAATTTTCATTTAAAGGTCAATAATTACATTCTAAAGGGGATAAGAGATCCTAAGTAGATAATGGTTGATATTTTTGATATTTTCACTTTAATTTTTCAAATTATAAGATTTACATAATTTCTAAAAGAACTAATTAAATATAATTCAACATAAAATTTTCTTAAAGTTAATTTTAAGACTATTCGCATAAACTAGGTTTCAAAAATATCATAATTTTCATGGTGTTAAAATTTAAATATTTAAAAAATTCTTCAACATTCAATTTTATCCATAAAAATATTTAAAGACTTTAAATTATAAAAAAAATCACTTTTAATATTATAAATCCATTTTCTTTGATTTTTCACCAGCTTACATAATCATTGCATAAGAAATGTATAAGTGTTTTGGAGAATTGTACCATAAAATTTTAAAAACATTGATATAAAAAATTTATTTATATAATATAGATAATAATTTGAAACTATTAAAAAATATATTATTGTGAAAAAAATATTATAGATATTTAAAGAGAGTGACATGTTGTACCCATTATTTAAGTAAAATAATATGAAGACAATTATCAAAGGGAAATGAAACCAAATTGTAATATTTTAAAATATAGCTTGAGTTTAGATTAAATAAACTCATACAATGAAATAAATAATGTTTTTTGGATATTTTGAAACCTTATTCCATAGTTTTAAACAATATTAACCCATTTTACCCTTTACCAAGGAGATAAAATGTAACCTTGTTTATTATTCAATGCGACCAGAAATGAAATGATCCAAATTAAAAAATTTAAATATTATGATAGTAAACATGGAATTAATTTTATAGAATTAATTATCTAGAAGTGGTAAAAAATACTATTAATATAAGTTGTCAAAATGAAACGTAACACCATTTTCTTTGAATATTGACTATCTTAAGCATAAGAAATGATTTTATGAATAAATAATGTATAATATTTATTCAAAATGAATTAATTAAATTATATTTATTAAATGAAGAATTATTTTACATTAAAAAATCTAAAACGTAATGTATCCTTGTAAAAAAATTGATTAAAATGGAGAGTACTCAAAATAGTTTTTATTTGAATATAAATGTTATTTAGAATTCTAAAATGTCTACCATAGATTTCCAAGTACAAAATTTTAATTTTAAATGAATTATATTTCTTCTTAATTGAATATTTTTATATTCCAAAATTTTTCATAAAAGTTTATGTCATTCTTTTAACATGATTGCTTTATAAATGTTAGCATATTTGTAAAAACAATATTTTTCACCATTCACCAAAAAATTAGTAATTTATGAAAAATAATAAATAGTACCTCTAATATTATTTTGATATATTTAATCTAAAAATTAGATTCATTTAATCATATTAAAATTATAAACTTCAAAAAATTTATTTTTAAAATAATAACACAATATATAAGGTAACTAGATTTTATAGAAAAACAACCCTTTTTGAACTCTAACTATTCATAACCTATTGTGAATTAATTATTTTCATTAATAATTGAGTATTTATTTCCAAGGAAATAATCATTAAATTTAAATAAGGAATACTTTTAAACATATATTTCATAATACAGTTACTATGATTGATACCCACAAACTGATGGCAAGGTTATAAAAATCATATTTAAATAGTAATATTTCTATAATATATCATTGTTCATTTGCACTCAGTGTTTCATGAGGTACAAACTATCAAAACATATATTTATTTAAAATAAAAATAAATTCTAAAATCTTGGGATGTTTTAGTATTGGGAAATAAAAAAATAGTTAAAAACTAATTCATTATTTTTTTATGGGTTATAAAGATTGAAATTTTGTATTATGGATATGGAATGATGACTAGAGACAAGACATCCGGTGGAAAGATATTATTTTTAATGAGTTGGTTCTTTAGTAGGACTAGAACAAGATTTACAAATATGTTAAAGTAAAATTTTCAATAAAAAAATTCATGATGAATAGAATGAAACAATAAAGGTAAAAGATTATAAATAATTTAGATGGAAACATAGGAAGACTAGATTTTAGGCTATTAAAATATATTTCAAAAAACCCATGGGACTCTAAAGTTTGACTAATATAATGAAAATTTAAGGCCCCGTAATTTAGAGAAACAAAAAATGAAGAACTAGATAGAGTTAAATATCATTTTTAATTGAGATGATATTCTAGAGTTAGAAAATAGGAATAGAGTTTTCAAAAATATAAAAACATCATACTTTATACAATTGATGGTTGACAAGAAGGATCAAGTAATGAGACCACTATTTTTTACTCCAGAAAATGGGATCCATTAATGAAGGATTAAATATATTTATTAAAATTAAATGGAACATGGTATCTCACTAATACTATAGTGACCCAGTCTTAACATACATAGAAATTTACTTAATTATTTGGAATACTAAAAACACCATAGAAAAAGGCACCCAAAGCCTATATTAGTTTACTTCCTTTGAAAACATGGAAACGTAAAAAATGGTACATAAGTGAGCTACATTATCTACCACTAGGTTCACCAAGACATGAACCCTTATTATACCTATCATATATGAAATATATCTTCAAAACCCAAGGAAGGAAACATAAAAAGGGGTGATATTAAATTTTATGTAAGTTTAAACAAGGGATACATGTAAGTATAAACATGAGTATATGGATATGAGAATGTGATCATAACATTAGAAGATGATACCCTTCATATCAAATATCATAAAAATTAATTGTAAAATAAAGCAATGAATTTCATAAGAAATTAATCATAAAGATATAAATATCATAATCCATGAAAGATTAATTGAGGAATAAAACATAAAATTTGTGTAATACATATAATAACAAAAAATATTATTTCAAGAAAACCTACCAAGAACTTTACAATATGTTGGGCTTGGGTTATGAACCATGTATCTACTTTGCACATGGACAGAAAACCAATGTAACCTATTACTTTTAGTCTTGGCCTAAAACCCTTGTACCTTATTATTTTTAGGCTTGGGCTACAAGCCATGTACCATTTAGTTTTCAGACTTGTGCTACAAATCGTGTACCCTCTTACTTTTAGGTGTTGGGATACAACCCATGTACCTTCTTATTTTAGGGTATGGGCTAAAACCCATGTACCCATTGAGATCATGTACAAGTTATCATTAATGAATGCATTTCAGGGAGATATAGGTCCCACACGTCACATAATAACTCATATATACTTGTTCCACAAGATAATGTTTCTTATATCTTGACATATAAAAAATATTTGATCTATATACATCAAATAATTACCCATGAAATTAAATGGTAATAATCAAAATTTCATCAAATCAAGACCTATGGAAAAGTTATATGTGTCATAATCATTTCATCAAATCATAACTAGTGAAATGAAGTGGGTTTCCAAAGCATATAACCTGTGGAAGAGGAAAAATTGTCATAATCATCATTCCATAAAGACATAAACCATTTGAAAAATAATATGAATGGAAACTTCAGATAATTTCTTAAAAGTGAATAAGTAACATCAATACATGTTATCATAGATTGAAAATATAATAGAAGTATATTTTGAAAATATTTTTTTAGGTAAATATCCTTTCTTAATTAAAAAAGTATCTTTAAAACATAAAACATTTTGAAAAACATTTTCTTAAAAACAAAATTGAAAACTTATAATGAAATATTTAAAAAAAATTAAAACCCATTTTCTTTGAAAACATAAAAATAGACATTGAAAGTTTTTTGAAAACCTTTTTCCTTTAAAACTTGTAAAAGATGCTTGAAAGCATTTTAAAAAACTATTTTCTTGAAAAATTATAAAATAAGCTTGAAATTTTTTGAAACCCATTTTCATTGAAATTAAATTTGAGAAAAATATATTAATAAATCTTGAAAATGTTTTAATAAAATACGCTTTTAAAGAACAAAGATTTTTTACTGAAGAGAAAGGAAAAGTCGGGCATTCTTAAAATCACTTTATTAACTATATAATGTAAAGAAGAGTGTAAAAATTGAACTGATATGTGCATATATCATGACAATATATAGGAGAATAAAATTCCAAAGTGTTTTTGAGATATTAATCATCATATTTCATCAAAGGTATCCAAAACATAAACAAACTCGAATAATGATGAGATTATTTTAATAAACTCTTACCACTTGGTAACATTGAACCATACTCCTAATATAATAAAATGAAATTAAATGAAGCTTAAAATATCATGGGAAGTCATAGATTCATGATATAACATTTCAATTGTAGTATATACACCTCATGAAAAAACATAGGTGTATTACATGACATGTTCTTTAAAGAAATAAAATTGATACCAAATTACGTTACCGATTTCATAACATTTAAAACATAAACACCATGAAATAATTATTTTCAAATGGATATAAAAAATACCCATTAATTTAATTATAATAATCATAAAATTCATCCATGGGAAGTATACACACCACCCAAAAGTAATGGGTGTTGAATAAAGCATGTATCTCACAGAAATAAAAAGTGGCATTAAATTCCCTAACCTTTTGTCTTTACACTCTTTGTTCTCATAAGAAACTCTTGTATAATAAGTAAAATGCTATTATAAATATTTTAATAATCTATATTAATATATATAATTCCATATATTGGTTGATTATGACTTTATATTACCCACTTGTTTATAATTCTATGTTGAGGTTTCCTTCTGTTTTATTGATGTATTGAAAGAAAAAATGTAAATGAAATATATGTATATGTATATATGTATATAATATCATTAAATTAGAATTATAATGTCTTATATATCATATATTCTCACTAAAAATATCCTTAATACAGTTCATGTAGTTTTTAAGGAATCACATCGCTTTTAGGGGTGGCAGTCCACACTTCCTCAAACAAAATTATCTTATTTACAATAAATGTAAAGTATAAATATAGGTGACATAAAAGTATTAAAGAATATTAATTACATAATAAATATAATATATAACATATTTAAATATATTTTCCATCATAATTTTGATCATGATAGGTGGTAAAGAAAAAATGAACAGTCATCATTTCATGAGGCGGTAATTCTCCATATATGTAAACAGTATGTTCATTACCCATTAGAGGGAAGTGTGTGTAAGTGTAGGTATAAAAATTAAAATAAAACATCCAAGTGTATTGAATATACAGTTATTGTTATAAAATCATCTAATTATAATATTTTAGGGGGTGTATAATGGATATAACATAAAAGAACTTGAGGAAGGATGTTGCCACTTATTCATGTATCTCCTTTTAGTTTGCACCAAAGGGATTAGTTGGATTGATTTATTCTCAATGGTATTATTACAGGATGAGGGTATATATGTTATGATCTATTATCATAAATATTGGTCTATAAAAAGTGTCCTGATATGTGGGAGGAAGTGGGAAGAGAAGAGGTCTTTTATAGTGGAGAAGGAGTGACACTCTTGTAAATTTTGGGAAATGGAATTCCACCCATGTTTTTCTCATAGAAATGTATCCCATAATGGTTAAAAATTCCATAAAAGTAATTATAGGGTCTATATATGGCTATAACATGTATTTTTTATTTTTTTCAAGGTTATTTACACCCTTAAGATTAAGGATTAGTCCTTAGTTAAGCTTAATTTTACCTAAATCAATGTAATTAATTTTAATTACTTTCACTAATATTTCTTTTCAAAAACCAAGTTTACATTATTATAAATTATAACTTATACTAATTCAAAATATGGAGTCCATTATTCCAAATTCCAATCATTATATTGGTATAAATTAATTTAAATTTAATCCTGTAGTCGGGTCGACAATAAGGGTTTTTAAATTAAAAACATTCAAATGTTTCCTATGTTTTTATATTCAATTTCATATTGAAATTTATTAAAATGAAATAAAGTGGGTTTATTGATAAAAATATTATCTAATTAAAATTTTAAAACAATTTAAAATGTAATTTATCATTATAAATTACATATATGAAAAATCAGTTTTGAACTAAAATTCAGTATTTTCAACTATTCATTAAAAAATAAAATTTCATAGAAAAATACCAAACAATTACCCTAACTTAATTATTATGTTCCTATTTCAAATATGAATTTTATTTTTACATATTAAATATATAAAAGTTCCAAAATATGTATTTAAAATTGGTTATCCAATAAAAGGTTTTAAATGCCTTAATAAAAATATAGGTTCTTAAGCATAAAATTAGGTTTGTTCTTATCTTATGTTTATGAAATCTATAGGAAGAATATATAAATATATTTTATTTAATATATAACATATATATTACATTAATATAACTTAATAATTTTAATTAATTTAATTTATTGTAGTAAAACAGCTTTGTGGCCATAAAAATAATAATATTTTTGTTTTATATTCAACTAAATTTCATATTAATTTATTATTAATCAGTGACCTACTAATTAATCTTATATTTGTGTAAAAAATATATTTTCATAATTTTTTTAAAAAATTTCAAAACCTCGGATTTAATGGATAGGTTATATCTTATTATATTAAATAATAACATTTAAATAATACATTATTGTTTGGTAAAACTTGGTCTTTCATGTACCGCAAGCCATCAAGGAAAATTAGTCTTTCATGTAATGTAAGATACCATTGATGTTCCATGAAGTTAAAGTGAAAATTTATATTGTGTGTAGTGAACGATTAACTTGGTGTTGCGTATAATTCAAGTAAGACGTGGTGATTTAATATAAAATAAACTATTTTCCATATTGCGTGAAATAAAAAATATTAGAAATATTTAATTAATTTGAAAAAAAATAATTCACAAAATCTCCAGGTCTTACATTCTACCCACCTAAAAATTAATTTCTCCTTCAAAAAATTTTATGGGTTATAAATGGTTTAATAATTTAAAGATACTTTCATTGAAACCTATATCGTAAAAACGAATACTAAAAATCTCTTTTAAAAGGGAATATTGGAAACATAATGGTTACCCAAAAATCATATAAATAGGTTTCCACATTGGATAATATATGTGAATGTGAAAAAATGGTCATTAAAGATAAATCTAACAATCTTGTTTTGGAGGAGAGTGATAGAGAGCTTGGCCCGGTGAAAGTTAACAATAAAAAATCCATAAATATGCAATTATCTAAGAGACCATTTGATTCATCAGAAAATAATGTAATAAGATAAATTTTTCAGTTTCAATATTCTTTCCTTTGAGTTGAAGATTTTTCATGAGAAGGTATACTTGATTTTATTCCCTTTCCTAAGTAAAATATCTCCCTTTGGTCTTGCCTTGACCTATTTTAACTTTAACTCTTTATTTAAAAAGGAAAGTGAATTTTTTCTCATTCCTAAAGTAGTAACATATCATAAGATCCATGAAATATCACACCATCTCTCTTTATTTACCATCATCATAAGTTTTTTTAGTTGGTTATCTAAAATGTATAAATCCTCATGCAGTGTGATGATAATTTAATATTACAAACTTCCACTGATGTTTAACTTAAACTTTCCATAAATGGTTAAACCTATAACACTTATGAAGAATGATAATCCCAAAATAGTAGAAATAATGTCATGAAATTATCTTAACATTGATCCCCCATGTTTCATCACATACCAATCATGAGAATACGTTCATCATATATTCT
The DNA here is from genome assembly GCA_963277665.1 of Viscum album. Lineage (NCBI taxonomy): Eukaryota > Viridiplantae > Streptophyta > Magnoliopsida > Santalales > Viscaceae > Viscum > Viscum album. Next base: position 1,452,129,042 of record OY728129.1, read on the forward strand.
CATAAAAACATGGTCATAATCAGAATTTCCATAAATACTTATTGAAAACATACATGATTCCAAAAGATAATTCACCATTTATTACTTAAATAGGCTCTTATCTTAAGAAACAATTTTCTAGTGGAAGCTCGTGTTCATTCTTGTAAATATAGAAAATCAACATGATTTTATTATTCCAATATTCGTTTAGATAGAGATAATCAATTGTTATACTCATATCAAGTTCCATTAAATGATCAATAATTTTGTAAAAGATCTTATTTTTAAAAACTACCATAGGAAATTACTCATTATGAAGTTACCCAATTATCATGCTTCACTCCATCTATTGTGATTTCATATGATTTCCCTTTCTTCCTTGGTCTTCAATGGTTGTTGGAAATGATCACTATTATTAACCCTTGGATTTGGTCACTTTTTAGGGAAATAACCTAAATCCCTACAATTGTAACACTGAATCATGGGAGGTGAATCCTATATAGTTTTCCAATTTTTCACATCACTATACAACTTTTTTACAGTCACACCATCATTCATCAAATCAATGTCCTTCCTTTTCATAATTAAATCATTTACTAATACTATTAAAATAGTTCCCTCTATCATTAATTCTACACATAGAGCACAACGGGAGGCTCATCTTCATGTCCCCATGGTTTTTAGATTGTCATTTAAACTCAATATTACACTTCTGGTTAAAAACATGAGATTTATACCTTACCCAACCTCTATTTCAACTTTTATCACACAATGCACAATCTATTCATAGTTACTAAAGTATCTAATGGCCAACTCCCTTTATGGACTTGTATTAATGCTAATAAATAACCTTTCAAGCTTAATTTTTGGTTGGAAGTTAATTTTAGAAGAATACCTCACAAGTCTTGTGAAATCATACTCATAGGAATCAACATATTCATTATCCTTTTGATTCAAATCAAGGAACTCATTTTCAATATTCGTATAAAGAAAATGAGGAAATTACTTATTGAATAATAAGTTATTGAACTCATCCCAATTCAGGATTAAATTTCATCTTGCTTCCTCATATTCTTTATTAAAGTTCACCACTGGTCTTATTCACCCTCTAATTGATAAACGTCCATAATGATTTTTTCATGATCTAAACACTGGAGAACAAAATTTGTATTTTCATTGGTATTAATCCATTTTTCATTATCAAGTGGATCAAAAGATCCCCTTAAAGAATTTGTATGTTTCTTCATGAAGGACTCAACAGAACCTTGTTACCTCCATTGTTCATTTGGAATCTAATCATGATTCATATCATGAGAAAGCAGTGTGAGCATAGCAAGAAGGTTTTTCATTCTAGCTACCAAAGCATTTGGTTTTTCAGGATGAAAATCATTACATTTTCTATCGTAATCACCATTAATGCAGTTCCTTTATGTTCCATCCATTTACTAAAACAAAAATATCATAGTGAGAAACAATTATCACAATGAGGAGACAAATAGTCATGAAAATACACTTATAAGATGTCTAAATTATGACATTGTCCTTGATCTATGAAACCTTAGGTTTATCCTAATTTATTCATAACCAAATTCCATTTAATTCATTCATTATGTTTCATGAAGAGTTTATGAATTTCCAAAGCAGATCCCCCCAGAAGTGTCACACTAGATGTGCAAAAAAGCTCATTGTCTTGTACCAGATTACCCAGAGTTAGTCCTGAAACATCTTGTCAGAGTTGTTACCCCTAAGTACAACGATACCAAATTCATATCCATAGTATCCATTCAAGGATTTATTTCTAAGAAACCACTCAATTTATCCTTTACCAAAATTCTAGGACATTTTCATAAATGTAAACTCATCCTTATACTTATCATTAAAGACATCCCTAGGAATATCCTTATAAATATACCTAGGGAGCTCACTAAATTTTTCTCATCCTAGTTTCTAAAGTTTAACTAAAACATCACTTTGATAACAACTATAGAGACCCAATCTTAATATATATGGAAATTAAATAGTTTTTGAGTAATACTTAAAAAATTATACAAAAAGACTCCCAAATATCATATTAGTTTAGTGCCTTTAGAAAATTGTATATGTAAACACTGGTACATAAGCAAGCTACATTATCACCCACTAGGTTCCCCAAGACTAAAACCCCTCTTATATAGTTCATACATGAAATATATCTTAATATACTATAGAAGGAAACATAATAATTTGAAATATTAGATGCTCAGTAAAGGTAAATAAGGGAGACATGTATGTATGAACATGAGTATAGGGGTTTGATAATGTGATCATAACATTATAAGATCATACCCTGCATATTAAAGTTTATAAAAATGAGTTATGGAATAAAGCATGGAAGTTTATAAGAAATGAATAATAAAGAAATTAATATCATAATACATGAAATCATAACTGAGTAATAAGACATATAATTTGTGGCATACATATTAGAATAGAAAATCTTATTTAAAGGCTACATACCAAGACCTAATAACATGTTAAGATTGGGATACGACCCATGTACCTGCTTCCGTATTGGGATAAAAACCCATGTACCCTCTTACTTTTAGGTTTGGGAAACAACCAATGTACCTTTTTGTTTTTGGTCTTGTATTAGAACCCATGTACCTTCTAGTTTTAGGGATTGGGCTACAACCCATGTACCCTCCTCCTATTTTTAGTATTTGGGCTACAACACATGTACATTATTTTTTCAGGAATGGGATATAAACCATGTATCCATTTATCACATATACAACTTATAATTACCCAATAAATTGGAGGGAGATATAGGTCCCACCCATCACAGAATAAATTATACATACATGTGCACCAAGATAATAAATATTATATAATAACCCATAAAAAAGATGGGATCTATAAACATAAAATCATAACCCAAAACATTAAATGGGTATCATTAACATTTCATCACATCATAACCTATGAAAAATAGATATGTGAAATAATCATTTTCTCAAAGCATAACCCATGGAATGAAGTGGGTTTCAAAAGAATATAACATGTGGAAGAGAAATGAGCATCATAATAATCATGCCATAAAATCATAAGCCAATCAAAAAAGATTATGAATGGGAACTTTGGATAATTTCTTATAAGGGTATGAGTACCATCAATGGATAATATCATAGAAATTAAAATAAATTGTAAGGGTATTTTGAAAATATTTCTTGAGTTAAATATAATATCTTCTATGAAAAGGGACATTTAAAACAAAAAATTCTTTTAAAACAATTTTATTGAAAATAAACTTGAAAAATTATAAATAAATATTTGAAAGCATTTTGGAAAAAAATTTCATTGAAAAAATATAAATATATCTTGAAAAACTTTTTCCTTCAAAACTTATAAAATATTATTGAAGTCATTTTAAAACCCTTTTCCTTGAAAACTAATAAAAGAATCTTGAAATTTTTTTGAAAACTATTTCATTAAAAATAATTTGAAAATTATAAATAAACCTTTTGAAAGTTTTTAAAATGATTTTACTTGAAAATAGTTCTAAATTTATATATTTATATATAAATTTGGATTTTGTTTAGAAAATACAGTTTGAAAGAACACACATTTCAGACCAAAGAGAGAGGTAATGTTGAGATATTTTAAAAACTCATTCTTTACTATCTTATGTACCAAATAGTGTAAAAATGGTACCGATAAATGAATATATCGTCAATAAATATAGGAGAATATAATTAATTATGGTTCTTGAGAGATGGATCATAGGATTTCATTAAAGTAATCATAAACATAAACAATCTCAAAAAGTTATTAGATTGTTTTAATAAACTCTTATCTCTTTGTAACTTTTAACCATACTCCCAATTTAAGAAAATGAAATTATATAATATTAAAATACCATAAAAAATAATGAGATTCATGATATAAAAATTTATATTAATTACATAAATCTCATGAAAAAGTAGGTGCATAAAATTGCATGTGTCTTAAACAAGGTAAATTGATACAAAATTACTTTATTAATTTGGTAACTTTTGAAACTTAAAAACCATGACCTAAAAATCATCAAATGGATATTTAAACATAATTTTTATTTTTTAAAATCTATTAATACTAATAAGAACCACTTGTATAAAAAATATAATTTTTTTATACATATTTTATAGAACTATATTCTTATATTTAATTCCATATATGGTTTTATAATGACTTCATATTACTCTCTTGTTAAAAATGCTATGTTAAGGTTACGCTTCGGGTAATATTCACTTTGTTTTTTGCTTGCATCTTAATTTTATATATCATTGGTCCTTATACTTATATCATGATTTCCATAATTTAAAACATGATAATAATATCATTAATAATAATTATGTGTGTATTATAATAATCTATAGATGTATGAAATGGAATACACCATTCATGGAGATGGAAGGTCCTACGTACGCATGAATGCTGCTTCTATTTTATTTATGTATTTAAAGAAATAAATTAAATGAAATATATTATTTTTATGTATGTATAAAAATATATTTAAATTATAATTGTTATTTCATATATATAACATATAGTTTCAATAAATATATCTTTAATACATTCCATGTAGTGTTTGAATGAATCATGTCGCTTTGAGGGGGTGGTAGTCCACACTTCCTCAAATGAAATTATCGTATTTACACCAAATGGAAACTAAAAAGATATTTTTTGTAAAAGGATTAAAAAATATTAAAGATATAATAAATATAATATATAACATATATAAATAGAGTTTCCATAATAATTTCCACCATGAGAGGGGTTAAAGGAAAAACGAACAATCATAGTTTCGTGAGGTGGTAGTTCTCCGTACAGGTAAACAGTATGTTCATTACCCATTATATAGAAGTCTGTGTAAGGGTAGTTTTCAAAATTAGCATAAAAATACTATTACATTTGTGATACTATTTTATAAAAACATGGAATAATAATAGTTTATGTGGGGTTGAAAAATGGAAATTTCATAAAGGAAGTTGAGGAAGGTTGCTGCCTTTTTCGGGTAACTCCTTTTGGTTTTCAACAAAGGGATTCTATAAATTGATTTCTACCTATGGTAAGGATTATAGGATTATGGAAGTAATTTTGAGGATATATTCAGGTAGATATTATTTGTGAAAAAGTGTCTGGATATGTGTGAGGAAGTGGGAGCAGTGGAGGCCTTTTATTGTGGAGGAGGAGGGGCACTCTTTTAATTGCTGGGAAAGAGAAATACACTCATGTTTTTACCATTTATGTGAATAAAATAATGGTGAAAATTCAATACATTTGATTATAACGTCTTAATTTGTCCATCCAATGGATTTTGACAATGTTCTAGATCATTTAGGTCATTAAGTATAAGGATTAATCCTTAGTTAAGCTTAATTTTTCCTTAATTGATGTAATTAATTTTAATTACTTTCACTAATATTTATTTAAAATATTATGATTCCATTATTAGATATTATAAATTATACAGATTATAAATATATAGTTAATTTTCTATATTCCAATCACAGAAGTGGTAGAAATTAATTTAAATTTGTTCAAGCAGTCAGGCCGACAATGTATGTTTTTAAAATAAAAATATTCAAACGATTTCTTTGTTTTTATATTCAATTTCAAAGGGAAATTGATTCCAATGACCAAAATTTGGTTTATTTATAAAAATATGATATAATTAATCTTTTAAATCAATTTAAAATATAATTTAACCTTTTAAATAAATTAGATGAAAAAGAAGTTTTGAACTAAAATCCAGTACTTTCCACTATTCATTTAAAAAATGAAAATTCAAAGAAAAATAACAAAATATTATCCTAACATAATTATTATGTTATGATTTTCAATATGAAGTTTAGTTTTACATATTAAATCTATAAAAGTTCCAAAAAAATTAATTAAAATTGGTTCACCATTAAAAGACGATAAAATGCCTTAATAAAAATATATGTTTTTAAGAATAAAATTGGGTTTGTTCTTATATTATATCTATAAAATATTTTGGATGAATATATTTTTTATATTGAATATATAAAATATATATTAAATTAATATCAATAAATAATTTTGATTAATTTATTTTGTTAGGGTAAAATAGATTTTTTGCAATAAAAATAATAATATTTTCTTTTTATATTCAATCAGTTTTCAAATTCATTTCTAATTAATTGGTAACCTATGAATTCATATTATATTTGTATAAAAAATATATTTTTATAAATTAGTTAATAATATTCATAAATTCTAGTTTAATGGCTAGGTTATATATTATTATATTAAATAATAAAAATTTAATAATATATTTTTGTTCGATAAAACTCGGTCTTGCATGTTACTCAAGCCACCGAGGAAAGACAGTTGTGCCTGTAACATAATATAACATCAGTGTTACATTAAGCTAAAGATAAATTTATGTTTCATGTAGTTCACGTTTAACATTATGTTACATATAATGCAATCCAGACATGGTGCTTTAATATAAAATAAACTATTTTTAGTTTTGTGTGAAATGAAAAATATCAAAAAGATTAAATTAATTTAAAAAATAACTCAAAAAATATAGAGGTGTTATAAATCCACCCCATTTGAATCATTAAATTTATAATAAATGGATGTTTCATTGTAAATAATAATCTTACGAATAGAGAGTGTACAAGGCATAGCTTGTCGTGAAGGGATTTCGATAGAAGGAGGGAAATGTTTTCTTAAAAATATGTAACAAGTAGTTAATAATTCTACCATTATGATGGTTTTAAGTATGTTTGTGTTTGATAATATGTAATTATAATATATGGATGTAAATAATTTTATCCTTCATGGTGTTTTTAAGTAAAAAAGTTACTTGAAGCATCTAATTATTTTTTAGGAATATCAGAATCTGAACATAGTGTATAAGCTAAAGAAAAGACTTTTTGGCTTGAATCTCATTCCATGGTAGTGTAATGAAAATTTAGAAACATTTATGGTGGATAAGTTATTCACATGTAGAAACATGGACCATTTTTAGTAACCAAAGGCATTCAATTATGGGAGCTTCATTATTCTTTTCATGTATGTGGATGTCATGTTTCTAAACTTATCATAAAAATAAAAGGATTTTGAAGCTAAATCATGATCTATCAGGAAGGTTTGAGATTAAAGATCTATGATATGATATAATGATCTTGGTAACACAGATGAAGAGAGATATAAATTTTGGGAAATTTTTTATATCAAATAAGGATTATATCCAAAACTAATTTAAATATTTTGGATGAGTTAATATTAGATAGTCTTGACTCCCTTCAACAAGCACTTCAGATTTTCTATAGAGAAGTTGTCCAAAATGGTAGATGAGTTTTTTTACATGGATTATTTTTTTTATTTTATTTAGAAGTTGTAAGTCTTATGTATCCCATTCTATGTAGATTATTGGTAAATGAATTTTTTATGGGAGTTGTTAGATTATTTTTGTATAATCAGGGAAGGGAAAACTAGGAGGCTATAAAATGAATCATCTGGTACTTGAAGGTATTTGAATATATTGAGTTTTTCTTTAGTATGGACGGTTCTTTTTGTAGCTAAGTTGATGTAGAATTCATTGGGTATTTAGACACCTATAAGAGCACCATAGGTTTTATTTATATGAAGGGAGGAATGATTCCCATTTGTATGTCATGAATACAGTGGATTATCAATTTATTAAAAATATAAGCTTAATAAGTAAAACAAATTATAGTAGGAAAGAAGATAGTATAGATGAAACGCTTTTATATATATCTTATATGAAGTTAGGATGGTGGATTCTTATTCTTTTAAAATCATAAAATGATTAAATTTCTCTATAATTTGATGTTTCATGCAAAGATGAAATATATTGACCTAAAATACCACTTTATTGATAATGTTTTGGATGAGAAGGATTTGGATTTATGGTTAATAGTTGGATAAAAAATTATAGTATAAATGTTTACCAATGTTTTAGTCTATGAAATTATAATGTAATGTAGTACCTTAGCGAGACTTGGGTGAATAGATAGAGAGTAAAGAACAATACCTAGTCTAGAAGTGTAAGGAAGTATTATTTGGTTTCAAAGTATTAGATATCTGATTTCTTTCCTAAAGTAGTTTTATAAAGTGTAAGATTATTTGGATTTAAGTTCTAATTCACATAACTAGATATAGAAAACTAGATATAGAAACTCTAAACATGGCCTAGCCTGATATCTAGAGAGAAACATAAAAAAATATCTAATAGATTGCAGGGTTTTTGGATTGTGATTCTATTTGATGGTTTTCACTTAGATGATTATCAAGATAGTCAATGAATAAAAATTACTAGCACAAATGTTACTTGAGTTTTTCACCAAGATCAATGGTTACACAAATATTTTCTTTAGATATCAGCATAAATAACTCCAAATGGAGTGACCTTTATGAATAATGGAGGTCAGTGAAACTGGCTTGACTTTTTAGAATATTCCATAAAATGGGAAGTGGGGACCTTTCTTTTTTCTTTGTTTTACTATTTGAATTTTCAAGAGGTGTGGAGTGAATTTTAGTTTGTGCAAGGATCAACTTGATGTTATGTTTAGGGTGCATAGATTCCTATATTCTGATACACTATGTGAAGTGAATCTTTTAGATGATCTAATTCCATAGTGTTTATTGTCTAGTGGATCTCATATCTGAATCATATAGTGAGGTAGATTCCAAAAATATTAGTTAATAAACATGATATTATTATTAAAATATAACCTAAATAATATACTTTGATGTGTTGATGAAAAATGTGATGACATATTTTCATGGTGGGTTACGATACATTACATGCATTATAAATGATATTTCATTAATTAAATAATTTAATAAAGGACTTTTCCCTTCCAAGTTACTAGAAGATGATATATTTGTCCTTTTTATTGAAATTGAACTACTTTAAAAAATCCAAGGCTTTGGTAGTTCATCAATAAGTTCATTTCAGGGAGATAAGGAAATTTTATGAAGTATAAAGGTCAATGACACAATTATGAAACCTTCATGATGATATATAAAGAGAAAGGGGGTATATTACATAATAAGTTTCTATATGAGATTTTTCTTCATATTGATGTTAATATATATCTCCAAGGGTTCTTTGGAACGCTTCTTGACATTGATCTTAGTCTTTAGAAAGATTATCCGGATTCCACTAAGATAGAGGCATAAAGGGTAACATAGTTTGTATATATAGAATATTAGTTATATTGAATTTGTATTTAATATTCAGAATAAATATTATTCTTGCCTTATTCAATAATAATTATTCAAGTTATGTTGGTGGTACAGGTTCAATAATTATTTATTCGAGCTTAAAATATATATGAATTGAATATTTTAAATAAATATTTATTCACAATTTTAGAAAATAAAATATTTATTTATTGAATAAATTATATTAATATATATATTTTTAATAAATATTTATTATTCATGTTTCAATAAATGATGATGAATATTTATGGTTTGAGTAAAGGCCATCATTAATAATGATATATTTTATACAATATAATTTAAATAACTATTGATTTATTTATTTTTAAAATAATTTTTTTAAATATAAAATTTATTGTATATCATGGAATATAATGACAATATTTTTATTATTATTTAAAATTGGGATTAATTAGAATAAAATACTATATAAAAGGGTCTTTATGCAATTAATAATTGTATTAATCCTAATTAAATTACAAAATTTATATCTTTTTTTAGGAGTGTGAATTTTTATGCACAGTACATTCACGCAAGAGATTTATCTAGAATAACTAGAGATAATTTCCCAAAAACACTCTCAAGAATGAATGACAATTATTCTCCTCCCACTCAAGAATGATATAATAATTGAGGATTCCCTAAATCCTTATAATTTTTCTTTTGAAATACATTTAGAATGATAAAATGAACTTGGATAATCCAAAATAGCACATGAAATGCCAATAGTGATATTTATAGATTTTGGGAGCATGTGTGGATACTACTAGATAGATCCTAGTTTGGATTCTCCACCAAAACAATGATATTATAAGAGTGGCTATTTATTTGATAAAAAACAAATGAATTATCATATCAAAGTAATTTATGTTTTAAATTAATTATAAATTAAATTTTATAATGTTATATTTGTAATGAATATAGGGTTTCTTCATTAATTTATTCATAAGTTTTCCATTAATATGTATTAAAAAAATTATTCTATATTGGATTAACCAATTCTTCATTTCACTAAACATTCACTCCTTTTATTCAATCAAGGAAGTCTGGGGCCGACATTCATCACATGATAGTTGAGGTGTGTTACACATAATTATTTCCTATTGGTGTTTTAGTAATTTTATTATTTGAAAAAATATTAATTCTGGAAATGAATCATACACAGGATTCACAGGAAAATTATACTATTTGAAATACATGTAAATGATAAACATTCAAAACAATCAATGAGATATCATACATTATAGTAGTTGTGACAATGAGTTGCACCACATTCATATCAAAGGTTATGAATTATGGTATATTGTACAATATCATATACCCAACTTAGTTCATTCCTAGAAATATTTCACTTGGACTAATATCTAACAAGTAATTTAAAAAAATCATCACAAATATTTTTGAATATTACCATAAAATTTTGGATATGTTTTATCAGAATAACTTTATTTTTGAATGAAAACATTGTCTAAAATTTAATTATTTTTATATGGCCTAACTATGTTACCTTATTATACTTTTTTTAAAACAAATAATAAATCCTAGTTTCATTTATTTTAGCAAATTGTGGAATCTAGAAAAACATTAATTCTATATAAGATAAAAAGGAGTCTGGTTTGATCCCTATCAAACCCAGTCATATTTCTGTAGAATAATTATCTAATAAATATGTGTCATATTCATTATATTTTTACTTCTATAATCCCTTTTTATAAATATCCTGTGAACACTGTAAATGGAATATGTTAAAGTAGTATTGGGTCATCTCAAACATTCATGATCCATTGAAATAAACTATCTAGTTTGAATATACATATATGTAACATTTCATTCATCCAATTACCTAAGAACATGACATGTGAATCAACTAAAAATGGACAAGAATTTCCTCAGTCTAATTCAATAATGTCTGTGAATTTCTTTTCACATCATATGAATGGAAAAATATCTTTTTAGTTGATCTCCAATTGATGAAATGATCAAAAATATACCCAACTACCCTTTATTAGCTAAGAATAAATAATTTTATAATAAATGTATCCAATCATAATGGTTTTCATGCTACATATCTCTCAAATGTTTCTAATGGATACTTCTATTGTGTCTCCACTTTGACATTTTTATTTAGAGATGACATTCTTTTCAAAGAAAATTAGTCACTATGTCACACCCCAACCTCTATTCCCTTTTGATTTTCCACTATTTCTCCTTTTTACCAAGTGTTTTTACTTTAATTTTAGAGTTTTGGGTGTGTTTTTCATCTCAAATGGTAAAGGCTCATGGTTAGGGATATATGTGTGGTAACTGTGTGGGAACCTTATGAAAAAAATAGAAATTCTTTGCAAATACAAACTACACCACTGGTGAATGGTTAGTCAAACAGTGCAAGAAAACTATGTAGGTTTCTATACCCTCTAGTGGGATATTAATTGGGTAGCTAACCGTGCATCCAAACCATGCACAGTGAAAAGGTAATCCAAATTTGAAATGACAACCTTTACCATTTTTATTTTTTAACTAATATTATTTTATCCCTTCCTAAATTTGGATTGTGTGATTCCAAAGGATTATACAACTTGATTTTCTCCTCTTCCTTAGTGTATGATTTTTTTATTCATTATTTGGGGATAATTATTCAAGATAATCACATTTTTTCTTTTCCCATTGTTCGTTTCTTCCTTTTATTTCCCTTCCCTCTATTATGGTCTTAAAACCCTGGATTTATATTTTTATAAGTTTTTATAGGGTAATTAGATTTTCTATGGTTGAACTTAGTTTTCTAATCCTTCATGGGTCTCAAAAAATATTTTTTTATTTTTAATAAAATCACTTCTAGCGTTGAGTGAGAACCAATACAAAGAAAACACATCTATAATATCGAAGACTACTTCCTCACTAAAAAAACAAACAACACCAAATCTGGAACCAAGATTGACCACACTGAACACATTTCTTGACCCTGTAATCAAAAAATCTCATGTGACATGATCTTGTGGATCACAATGATCCATGTGAATCCAACTCAAGCAGTAACCCTATCACATGAGACATAATGCGACCACCACCAAGGCCACTAAAAACACCTGCTCCGACCACACCAAGACCACTCAGAACACCATCACTAAGTGAAGTAACCCATAGCACTGTATAATGACCAATTCTAGTGAACCCTCTTTTCTAGAACCATAGCCCTTAAGAGAACGGATGGACACAAATCATGGATCTAAAACTGTCAAACCAAGCTAGCCACAACACATAACCCCCAACCACACCACCATTACAAAAGTTACCAACACCACCCTAATCATCAAGAAAGTTGTCGAACTTGTCTAAAGTGGAGTCCTGCATGAGGGATTTGGTCAAAATTGTAGAGGACACTAGAGAATGGAAGACCCAATACATGGGAACAAAACAAGGAACAATTAAAGAGTCAACAATGGGGCCAAAATGGAAAGACATACCTGTAATAAAACCATCTGAAGAGGGTGAACAATGGTGGGGGCTTCCTTGATAGAGCTCCCTAATGTGGAACCTTAGGACATGCGAATAGATTGCACCCCATGCATAGTGACAACCACCACACTGGAGTGAGGGACAAGGCACCATTGGAGCTGGACCAAAACATGGGAAGTTGAAGTAGGGGCTTGAGTAAGGACTAGAAAACAAGTTTTATTGGAGGAGGGTGAACGACAATATAAAGAATACTCCACTATTTATAGATAAATATCCACAACCATGAAAAAATGGGGTGGTAAAGAAGAACACCACACTGTAACAATGAAACTCCTCGACCCAACCATCAATGAAACAATGCATATGAGGAAGACGATAAGATGAGAGGAGGGAGGAGTAAGGGAGGCTAGAGTGAAACCCTAGTCCACCGAGAGGAAGCTCCCATTCTCACTAAGGTGTTTTAGCACCACCATTTCTAAAGGTGATGAGTTATAGGTTTGTCATTCCACCACTTAATCATCAAATTTATAAATATTATTTCTTGTTGGTTTTAAATCACATTTTAAGAGTTATAAAAACTCTATGTAGTATATTTAGTAGTTTTTAGTAGAGTAATATTGCGTCTCTTTTATTTTCATCAAATGAGAATGAGGTTTCCCTTTGTTTTTAATATATGAGTTCTGATTTTGAAATCTATGTCTATTAAGTGTTTTTATAAATTCTTGGTTAGATCTTCAAAATTAATAGTCAAATTAAAATATTATTTAGGAATAAAAAAATAAGTAGAATTTATTTTTTATAAAAAAAATGATTTTTATTGGTCTATTAAGTGGATTTTAAGTCACTCAAGTAATTAAATCAATTCATCAAGGTTTTATATTTAGTTTTTAATATTTCCCTTTAAACTATTTTTTATAAGGAAGGTCATGAGGCTCATCTTGTAGTTTCTAAATGAGAATATAAGGATGAAAACCCTTTAGAATATTTTTAAATTATTTTCAAAATTAATTATTTATGGATGCCTTGTATTAGAAGGTGATCAGTGATGGGGATTATGTACATATATGTATGTTCTTATTATAACCTGGGATGTTTTTTGTGAGAGTTTAATTTTTGAGAATGTGAATTTTTGTGCTTTATATATATATCGATATATAAATTACTTATAGACTCACCAATATTTTTTATTCATGGGAAACCAAGAGTTTCTATGTGAGATGTCTTAGTACACATACTACCCCAGTTTAGAATAAAAGTATTGGCCCCATAAGAAAATAAAGAGGGGGGTGAATTGAGTTTTCAATAAAAATATCTTTTTAAAATAAATTAAATAAAAATAAATCCCATGAATTAATAAGAATTCTTAGCTAATAAAAAAATTAAATTTATATAATATGATGTTGTGAAAAGATTCTCAAAAGAAAGATCAAAGCTCAATTAAAATATTTTATAAAATATTATATATTTTGAAACTAGTATACTTATATAAAACATAGTATATAAAACACCAATTTATGTTAACTATATGATTTCAGTTTTGTTTAATAAAATACATACATAAACTAATTTATATGGAATATAATGAAAGGAAAAAAATAGATAATGAGTAGTAAATGAGTTATAAAAAATTAGCATAGTGGAATTTAAAAGGTATTTGGTCTCAAGATGAGAGTTAATCCCCTCCACTTGGCAGTAAATCCAAATTGGTTCGGTTTCTTAGGAGTCTGAAAATCATTGAGATATGATACCACAAGGTTTTCAAAAAAGTTGTAGTAAAACAAAATATCGTAGATGTTTTGAAAAATCAATTGTTCTATTGAAGTTATTTTGTCAATATAACATTTTCATTCACTTATTCACCATGCCTACACAATATTTTAATGAATGAGGGGGATATTTTGAATATATAAAATTATAATAGATCCATTATCAATTGAAAAATAATAAAAAGATAATTTGGATCCTCATACTAAGAAACAAATCTTGAAAGTTTGACTTTTTTTTATATATTTTATGGAGTTATTTAATAATAATTTTTATTACATATGAATGTGTCTATTTGAAAATAATTGTATCAACATTCCATTGGGGAATTAATTTGAAATTAATTATGGATAGCCATGGTGGATCCACTAATGGTAAATTACTAAATAAGAATATCTTATATTTTTTGTAGTCTCCTATGGTGGTAGATCACTAGTGGTAGCATCTCGAGCAGTAGATACATGGACTGTAGAAATGATATGGAATTAGTATAAACAAAACTTTGTGGTGGCACAATATGGTGGTTGATCATACAGATAGTAACACTATTTGACTATATCAGTAGTGGTAGCTTTTCCATGGTGGTATCATCGAGTGAAGGCACTAGATATTAGAGGTAGGATATTTTGATCGTTTTATTGTCTTATAGTCACTATATCAAATAGTAATAAGTATCATGCAATATGAAGTATCTCCAATCAGTGGTATCACAATCTGATGGTGTCTCATAGAATTCACATGATTGAATTAAAGGTAGATTCATACATTTCCCCATCTCATTGTTTATTTATAAAAAAATGTAATACCACAAAACATTAAAATCGTTAGAAATATATACAAAATGATTTGTGAGCATTAAAATAGGGAGGTTGTAAAAAATATCCCTATTTTTTATGATAAAAATCATGGCATTTAGAAACCATTTATAAAAACTTAATAGATAAATAACATATATTGAGGATGATTCTTATTCATATTTCAAGTTTATATGTGAAACACTTATACATCCATTAATCCTATAAAATTGATCATATGAAATTCCATTCAATTACTCATACGAAATTCCATTCAATTACTCATATTAAATGCCATTAAATTACTCCCCCATTTTGGATTATAAAAAATAATATGAAATAACAAAATAAGATACATAAACATGAATAAAATCTGATAGTAATTAGTTATAAATGTCAATAGGTTATATAAATGAGGTATTAAAAAATATAAAGAGATTACGTGTTAAAAAAATCCTATCAAAGACTAATCATAGTTTAATGATACATCCTTCATTTTGGGAGAGGTAGGATCCACTTTCACTTTCATTTTGTCAGTGGTGAGAGGAATAGAAAATGAGGAAAGTGGAGATAGAGGTGTTGGAGGTGGAAAGATAGTGAAAATATCTTCCATAGGTCTAAGATATCTCATAGCTTCAATATTAGTGAGGCTAAAAGATCTCACTACAATGGACATAGTCTGTAGAGGGGTATAAATGGGTGTAGAAACGGATCCATTTAAGTGAGTAGATAACTAAGGATATGTTGGAGCTATCAATTTTATCTTGATGGTGCACTAAAAGGGTCCCATTTTATCTAAAAATTGACTGATAACTTGACCAAAATTCTCCATATCCTTTAATAGGTCAAAAATAAATTCTATGAAAATAATAAGCATAGGGTACATAGTCTTTAATTGAGTCACTTTATCCTTGAAATACCTGGTCATGTGAGGAATTCTTAAATTCTTGGAAAATAATTTGAAATGGGAATTGAGATCGTGGTTAATATAAATCCTTGACATATAAGATTTAATAGTATTAGTGATAGAATTTTTGTCACTTATAACTTCATTTAATCAATCTCTAACCAATTTATAAATATTCTCACCATATGATTTTATCTAATGAAGTTATTCTTGTTGATAAGTAAAAGAACCAATAACATAATATAGATATTCTCTCATAATTGACTCGATCATATTGACATCTAAAGATAAAGTAAATGGAGTTCGACCACTATAACTTTAAGATACAACAACCAATAATGACTCTAATATATATAGAAGTGATAAATGTATATAAAAAGATCCCTGCCATCTCCTAAATAATGGATAAAGTTTCACCCATTTGATCTACCAATATTTTTTTATCAATTTATAGTTTATTAACATTCATTGTTATCCTTGGTTATAGATGAGAAATAACTATAGAACTTACTATACTAGTATCATCATCATTATTATAAACCTCTCGAGAAAGAGAGGTTCTAATCATCCAACTAAGATCTTAAAAAAAGTTTTAATTAAAGGAAATTAGATCATCCTTTATCACATAAATAGTAGTTAGAGGAGGACAAGGTCAATGAGAAGGAGTATGAGTCCCCTACTGGCTAGGAATATCAACCTCCTTATTCTCAGTCCATACCATAGGAAAAAAAAAGGTAAAAATTCCATATGGTTAAACTCGGGACCAGTCTCTATATCGAGATAACTATTAGGAATGAATTATTTATCATCTTATTGATCAATTTCCAAAATTCAGGATCATTTTGGATCTCTCTACAAAACTGATATGTCTATTTAATCATACTCTAGTGGACTTCCATTATCACCATCTCTATTAGAATCAGGATAAGTGAATCCAATAACATAGATCCTGGATATTTCTCCCCCTTAGATGATTCATCAACTTTAGCTTTTTTCAAAGAAACTAGATCATCCCTATGAACAAATTCTTTTCTAGATTATACATGATGAATATAAATTTTCCTTAATTCTCTAGTAGACTCACATGATATATAATTACAATGAGAATTATTGTATTTCTCTTCCTTATATCCATTATCATCACCATGACAAATCCACATGATATATCCTCATAATTCCTATAACTCTTATCGGAAAACCTTTCATCTGGTTCACCATTATAGTCTTCAGTCTCTTATATCACATCATAATCTCTCAAAAAAAATCTCTAGTATGAAGATAAAGATGAGTAATATATTAACCATGAGATACGTTAGAGTTTTTTACCTCATCTAGGTCACTCTATTCTTCCACTAAGATATGCTCCTCTCCAGCATCCTCAGTAGGCTCAACTTTATAACCATAGGAATATTACACCACTTTGTTGGGCTCTATGACAATGTTGAATACTTCTCTAGGTTATAAGGGTTTTTAGCTCGGATGAATTTATCTAACAACTTATCAATATATTATACCTATTTTCTCATCCAACGGTTCCAGTTTACCTTCATTATTGTACAGTTTCTTGATTGAGACAAAATCCCCCAAATTTAGTTATTATTTATTCACCTTGAGGGATAATTTTTTTATTTTATAATAATGAAGAAATCATCTTAGGATATTCCATGGTGTTTTATCTCATGGAGGGTTTGTAAAGATTCATAATATGTATTATTATATATCTACAAATGCTAATATTATCTCATATCTTCATAAGAAAGAACAAAATATATCTTGATACCTCAGTATGATAATGTCACACTTCCTAAGAAATTACATTTGTTAAATAAACACAAATAGGAAATATAATTCCTTGTATAAATCCACCTCATCAGGTATTTGAATAGTCTCATTACTAGTTAGTTTGAGAAGATTATCCTCTATAATAAAGTCTTATCAATATGGAAATAAACCATCATAACCACTATATATACATTGGTGAGGAATATTCGAGCATATGAACCACCAGTTAAGAAAAAATACAAGAAATATTCCATTTAACACAATCTTTATAATGACTTTATTTTCTATAAACTCATATTCTAAAAAATATAGAACTCACGATCCAACCTAAGACAGAATGGTTGTTTTTTTAACCATTTTCCAATACTTGAACCTATATTAAATTCCATATGAATGACTTGTTTAATAAGAACCATGTGGTAACAATTTAATATTTATAGATGAAAACTCATGACACAAGCTTCAGATTCCTTGGTCCTACTAGATGAATAGATTATATTCATGAATTCTTCAAAGGATATGGATACTCTTGAGGAATAACTGGTTGTTTCATTCACAATATTTTTGAAACTTTTGAGGGTTTATGGATGAAAATATAAAGGGTCAATAGAAAGATATGTATTTTGAAAGGGTTATAAGGGAGGTGCGCATGAGAAGGATATTCTCAAAATCAGATTATAGGTAGAATTATCATTTTAGGATTTCAAAACATATAAATGGGTTAAAAGAAATTAAATCTATAAAAAAATTAATTCAAAAATCGTAATGGTAATAAAATAGAATGGTAACACTTATGGTGGTATTTTCCAATGGTAGTATCTGACAGTATTATGTCATGATGGTACAAAAAAGGTACCATGTTTATGGTAGAACATAATAGTCAAAAAACAATTTTCCATCCTTACTATTGTGAGAGTCATAGTAGAATAACTAATGGAAGTATGGATAATGGTAGCATAGGTAACAGTACATAGATAATGATATCATATCTAATAGTATAAGGATAATGGTAGAAAAATAATGGTACATGGATAAATGTAGAATAACTAATGGTACAAGGTGAATGGTAGAATAGATAATGATATTATTCTAGTGATATTTCATCCATGATTACATTAGTATAACTAATTTTATACTAGAGATGAATAAAATGTATCAATAAGAGATTAACCAAACTTTAACATTAAAAATTCGTGTTTGATTTACATTTTATTTCAAAATTGAAAGGATTTATCAATATTTTAGCAAGATGATGAACAATTATAATGAATTCAAGAGTTATTTCAACTATTTGATAAATATCTCTCAAAAAGAGATGTCTTATAACAATGTGATTTTCCTAGAAAGATCTTCATGATTATTAGAGATATTTATCAAAATTGTATTATCATAATTTATAGGGACATGTTGAAATTTATACCCATATCCTAGAATGTATGTTTTATCCACAAAATATACACACAACAACTTCCTTTAACTATATATTCATCTTTAACAGTAGATAATGGATAAAATGTATTTTTGTTACTCCACTATGAAACTAGTGACATTCCAAAAAAAGTGATATGTTTCTAGAGGTTCTTTATTAATCAAACTTACAACCACCAAGGTCAGCATCTAAATTACTAAATAAGTCAAATTCTTGTCCTCTAGAATAGAATAATCATAAATGTTTCTTAATTTTGAGGTATTGGAAAATTATTTTAATAGTAATTAAGCACTAATATTTTGGGTTTTCCTAACAATGAGCACACATACACATAGTAAACATTATATTGGGACAGCTAGTTGTAAATTATAGAAAACTTCCAATCATACCTATATAAGTTGTTTGATCAACTAGTTTCTAAGTTTCATCATGATCCAAATGTTAGCTAGTACCCATGGGAGTATCACTGCCATTATTATTATCCATTATAAAACATTTTAAAAGATATTTAGTGTAATTTCCTTGTTCTAAAATACATCAATATTTATTTTAAAAAATATGAAAAATAAGAAATAATTTAAGTTAACCCATTAAATCATTTCAAATTTACTTTTCATAATTTTTGAAAACATATTACAAAAGGAATTTCTTCAAGATCCAAAGACGATATCATCAACATATATTTTTAAAACCAAAACATCCTTTGAATATATTTTAATAAATCAGGTAGGTTTAGATATTCAATTGATTAAAACTTTTGAAATTCTAAAAGAGTTGATCCTACCATTCCAAGATCTAGGAGCTTGTTTTAAACCATATAAACATTTTATTAATTTAATAACATGATTTGGAAATTGAGGGTTATTTAATATCAGTTTTTTCTAAGAATAACATAATCGCATATAGAACCATATAAGTATGCACTCATGAAATCAATTTGATATAGTTTAAAATTAAAATGTGTTACAATGGTAAGAAGCATCCTGATGAATTTCAATATTGCTACTAGTGAAAACATTTCCTCATAGGAAATACATTCTTCTTAAATATATACTTATGAAACAAGTCTATATTATTTTCTAATTACTATTCATAAGTTTTCAACCTTGTTTCTAAACACTTATTTAGTACCAATGGTTAGGTAGTCCATGGTTTTTTCAACTAGTTCTTAGAATCTATTTATTTCAAATTAATTTAATTCTTATTACATTTCTATCAAGTAAAATTGATCATTAATTTCTTTATTGATGTTCTTTAGTTCATGGTGTGACATGAATTATTGATGTCTAACTTTGGTTTTAAGAGAATATATTTTCATACTTCCTTTATCTTGGTCTCCTAAAATTTCACAGTAGGGATGATACATATTGTTCCAAAAAAACATTAAGGATAATGGTGTTTGAAACATCGTCTTCATCTATAGGTTTAGGTTCATGATGTTTATCTAAATTGGAAGATTATTCTCCAATTTTATTGAAACTGGAAGTGTTTTTGGCATCAATATTTATAATGGAAATGCCATATTCTAGTTTTTCTAAAGAGTTTTTAGGTTTATATGGATAATTTTCATCAAACATGACATGTATGGATTCTTCCAAAACATTATTCCTTTTATTAAACACCATGTATGATATACGGGTTTTAAAATATCCATGTAGAATTCATCCATCACTTTTGAAAAAAACTTGTGTAAAATACCTTTTTGTTGAGTATAAAGACTTTAAAAACAAAAAATATAACGTAATTAACCATTGGTTTTATACCATTCCATAATTCAAATGGGGTCTTCTTTAAAATAGGAGAAATTAAAAATCTATTAATTATATAGAAATATGTATTCATAGATTCTTTCAAAAAATGAACTGGTAAATTGTGCTCATTAAACATTGTCTTTGAAATCTTCATAAGGGTTATATTTTTTATTTCTACTACACCATTCTACTTTGGGGTCCTAGGAGTTGAAACATTATGGTTATATCCTAGTTTGGAGCATAAAAACTCAAAATTATGTTTTTTAAACTCACAGACGTAATCAATTCTTAAGGTTTTAATATTAAGTCCACTAAAATTTTATATAAAACCAGCATATATTTTTAATAAATGAGAGAGATTCAATTTTATGAAAAATGAGAAAAAACCATTTATATCTTGATTAATCATCCACTATAACATAGGAATAACTTTTTTATGAAACTATAAAATATTTAAGGTCTAAAAAAATTCATCTGAACCAATTTGAAAGGATTAGAATTTATGACTTCTTTATTTGGGTTAAATAAGATGTTTTACTCCTTTCCCTTTTGACATGTATTATGGACTTTGTTTGTATGGATTTATAGTTTGAGAAAATTCCAAACTAATCCTTTCCATTTTATATTTCTAATAGAGTGTATATTACAATGGTTTAGTCTCCTATTAAAAAGCCAATATTCTTTATGAAATGAACTCAAACATTAAGTATTTTGAAAAAATATATATAATTTAAATATATGTTATAAACATTACCATTATCAAATATATAAAAATTAAAACATTTATATAATAAAAAAATCATGGATTATTTTTAAACTTAAAATGGTAACAATCATCACACAACTAAGTGATTCTTAGAAAATTATATTTTAATCTATCTAAATATAATACATTAGAACATAAAAAAATATTATAGTGACCAATATGAACATAATTGACTATATTCCCAATAGAATTTCCCCCAAAGGTAATACGTCAACTATAAAATTTGATTAGGTTTTTGAAGATCGAGTAAGTCATAATCATATTCCTCTAACATCGACTATCCAGATACCATAAGTTGTTACTTGAATATTTCTAGTTAGTTTCCTACAAAAAATATTTAAAAAAACTGATTTAGGTAACTATATATTACTGGGTCCAATTTTTTTGTAATAATAAATTTTTCAATCTATTAATATTCAACTAGTTTTCTATAATCATACTATAGACTTTCAAAAATAAACCCCTTATTAGGTTCAATTAAATAAGAAATGTTTAATGATTTGGAATAAATATAACTTATAACACATTTATTTATATTAATTTCCCTCTTTCTAGGTCGGTATTGATTTTTAGTTTTTAATTTGATATCTTAAGCTCATTAATTTCCATTAATAACTAAATATTTTTCTCCTTTGCTATAATATTATTAGATTTAGGATGAATAGAAAAAGAATTATGTTTCTTTAAATTTATTTATTTTTTAATTTCATTGAATATTTCATATAATATATTAGAGTACTCAAATAACTCCTCAATAAACATATTTTCTTCACTATTTTCATTCTCAGAATGTTTAGAAATATGAGAAGAACATGTAGGAAATATATTTGATGTGAATAAGTGTTTATCATTAAACACATATTAGATATGTCATTTTTTTGTCTTCCCTTATTGAGTTTATGTCACTTGATATGTCTTACAGGGCACAATATGTGGATTTCACTTACTTTTTATATCTCTTTTCTTTTTCCTCATACCTTTTCTTGTATTTTATCTTGGGATTGTATTCTTTATTGTGTCTTTTTCTCTTTCACTAATAACAAGTTATTTCATTTGTTTAATCATCCTTTTAAAACACTTTTCTATTATTTCCTTTATCGTGTGTAGCTATATAATTGTATTTTGTTGAATAAATTATTCTATTTATTGAAATTATTAAATCATCTGGCTAAATTCACCATCTCTTCATCACTATATGATGACGATTCACGATTACTAGAAGTTTTATACTTGATCTTTTCTTTTTTGTTTTGAATCAAAAGTATTGAAAGTTATTGATCTTTTTTTGGTTCATCGACTACTTCTTTGTTTAATTATAGTTCCTCATCATACATCATGACATTTCCATTAACCTATTTCTATAGTAATTTACTTATGTCACATAGTACCCTTATGTAATATAAGGTTCCTCTCCATCTGTTTCGTAAACATATGAGAAGTATCATTACGTGATCTTAACCATCAATGGTTTTCCCAAGATAATTAATTGTCTCTAAAATCTCATTAAACCAGAGATAAATATCATAAATAAGATCATTTAGTTTTATCTGAAATGTATCATATTTAATAGTGTAAGTATTTAATATTATTTTATTAACATTAGTATTTTCTTCAGGAGAAATACCCAATGTATCCCAAATTTTGAATGAAGTAGTGTATAAAGATATTCTATTGGATTTTTCATCTCCTATGGAACAATATGAATCATTCAAAGATTTATAATTACAATCAGATGTAGACATAGTGTAATCACTCCAATATCTTCTAGGATATTTAGTCAATTCATATTTATCTTCGATAATAATACGAATGTCAATCCCCATGCTCTTTATATAAATTTTCATCTTAAAATTCTATTGATAATAATTTGTTCCCTTAAAATGAAGAGTTTGATTAGTAATATACTTTCTCCTTTGTTGCTATCTGTAAATAATGATAAATAGATATAATAGAAATTTAAGATCTCAAAATAAATCTAGATCCAAGTAAAATGATATTTTAAATTTTACATGCTACAAAATGTTTTTTCCAATGGACAACTCAAGATGGGGGAGGGTGGATTTTATTTCTAATAAAAACATGTATATAAACAATTTAAAAAACATAAATCCCTTGATTTAGTAAAATTTCCCATTATAAAATAGTAGATTTTTATAATTTGATCTTTTGAAAATATTTTCAAAAGCTTAATCACAACTTAGTTAAAATATTTTAAAAAATATTTTAATTTATGAAACTAACCTACTAATTTCAAACACATTATATAAACCACAAATTTATGATAATAATCATATTTTATTTTTTTTTAATAAAATAAAAATTGAAACTATGTTATTTTGAATAAGAATTAAAAAAAAGATAAAGATAAGTAAGTGGGTGATAAAAAATTTATCACAACGTAATTTAAAAAGGGGTTTGGTCTCAAGATGATACTTAATCTCATCATCTTAGTAATCATCTACTGCCAAGGAGTTTATTATAAAATAAAATGATCCAAAAACTAGATTGGCTCTAAAAAAATAGCATATACGGTTATCCATGCACAAATCCCCATCCACTATTATGCATGGGATAAAATAAGTACTGGTCAAACAAGACACTTTGATATTTTATCTTGGAAATACAGATACAGAAAATAAAGGGAGATTGTCAATAAATCACTAGTTTATTATAGGTGACTATGTTTTAGGGATATACAGAGTAATTATAAACACAAATGAATGGTAAATCACTATAAAAAGAGTAAATTAATATATATGAGAAAATATAAAATATCTTCATAAAAATGGGTTTAGTTTCTCATGAGTTTCTAAACATATTTGAGATAAGCCTCCATAATATTTTCATATATGGTGTAGTAAAATAGAGTATTGTAAAAATATTGGAAAGTCCTTGATTCTTTTTTAGTTCATTTTTCACTATATATTTTTCTTTCACTTATTCTCCAAGACCTCAAACTCTTGTTACACATGACTATGATATTTTGAATATATAAAAATCTAGTGGATCCAATTATAAATAATAGAATATATTAAAATAATCTAGATACTCATAATGAGCATAAAATCTTGAAATATTAACTTTGTCTTTAAGTATTATATGGAGTTTTTAAGAATAATTATTATTAAATACATGTTCATATATCCAAAAAACAAATGAATCAACTACCCATTACATAATTAATATGAAATTAATTATTGATTGATATGATGGCTCCACTAGTAGTATATGCCTTGATGTTAGCCTTTTATTCTGATGGTAGAAGCCTTTGATATTAGATAACTAGAATTTTAATCTCAAGTGGTAGGTGATTTGATGGTAGAAACAATGAGGAGGTAACAATAGAACAACATGATGGAAGAATGGTCTGGTGTTAGCATCATTTAAGTGATGGTAAATCTTCATAGTTTAGATTATAAATAATTTACTATTATAAAACATCAAAATCATTAAAGAAACATTATTTATGAGCATTAAAATAATGGGGTTTTCAACGCACACTCTGAATTGTGTCCATGACATAGATTTTATTTTTCTTAGGGGATTTACCCTTGGTTAAGATAATGAGGGAAACACCAGGTGTTAGGGAACATTATTATTATCTGGTGCCATTCTTATTCAATAGTTTTATACCCCTGTCATAGATTTTCCAAATATCTTCAAGGTTCCCATCACATATATTTTTTAGTATTCTATTTTCCATCACCTTT
This sequence comes from Viscum album, assembly GCA_963277665.1. Classification (NCBI taxonomy): domain Eukaryota; kingdom Viridiplantae; phylum Streptophyta; class Magnoliopsida; order Santalales; family Viscaceae; genus Viscum; species Viscum album. Next base: position 1,452,154,623 of record OY728129.1, read on the forward strand.
TGGAAATATTTTCAAAGTGGTTCTTAGTAATATGTTTCACATTCCATTAGTGTTTTTGTCAGATAAAATGTCTATTTTTATTAAGAAATTTATTTTCATGTTATTCTTTAAAATCTTTTTTTTTTAAATAGAAAAAGAAATTTTTTTTAAAATACATTAGTAGGTTACTTTTGGAAATAAATGGAAAACCATATTTTTTATCTATTTTTCAAACTAGCATCAAGTTGATTTATTTTTACTGGGCATTCATATATTTGTGGCTGGTTACCTATTGAGATGTAAAACTTCTTCATATCATCATTAAATTTTCTTCAGTTTCTATTGATTTATATTATATGAACATTTTATTATAGTATAGGTATGTGGTGGTGTCTAGTGAACATGTTTCACTATGTGTACAGACATTTTTTATGTGGTTTTGGTTCTTAAATTTATTTTTGTACAGTTTATATATTATCCTTCTCATCTTTTTAATGTTTACTATTTACCTTGTATCATTTTAGTTATTTTTGAATTGATATTTTTACTCTTATTCATTGGTTTTGTTTTTCATTATGCCTAATATTTATTTTTATGCTTTATTTGGATGCATATATTTTGTATTTGTTTATTTCTACATAATGTCACTCAAATGCATGGAATAGTCGCACTACATTTCACGTTTAAAACCCTTTTCTTTTTAAAGATTCATTATGCGAAACCATTTCAACTATGCTCTCTGTGATTCCATTAGATCTTATTTTCATCCTAGGAGGATTGAGAAAGCCTCTTAGGAATTATCACAGGATGAATCAGGTTCCTGGAAAAGGTGTGTACTAGTGATCATTCATAAAAAAATATAATAAAGATTAGTTTCGTAATATTTCATAGGTATTATATTCATCCTTTCTATTTGGTATCTCAAGTAGATTAGTGGTAGTATTATTGGAATTAATTTTTTTTTACATGTGTAGGTGTCACATCACAAACATTCATGGAAACTCTTTAGTTACCACTATTTTCTAGGAAGTTTATGTCTCAAATCTGTGCTCTATTATAAAATAATTTTTCTTATATTTCTGTTCTTTATTTGTGTTTTTCTATTTGTTGTTGAGATTTTATTGTCTGGGTTTTTTTAATTTTGAAGCAAAATTTGGGAGAAAAACTAGGGTCACATAGTTATTATTGATTGTTTAGAAAACTATACACAATACATTCTAACTAATATGGGTTCATCCTAGGGATATTTTTATGGTTGCTACATGGTTCACCAAAATATTTAGTAAAACTATTTGTTGTAATTACTTCCTTTAAAATTATTTAATTTTGATTCCTTGTGAGTTAGGATTCCCCTATTCCTTCTTTCTAATGTTTTTGGATGATTTTGGATGTTTATTGTGAATTATAAATTATGTTTTGACGCATTTATATTTCACTTCCAAAATAAAAACCTTGGGTTAATTTGAAAATTAGATTGAATTAACACAATATAAAAATATTTTGTTAATTTTTTTATTAATTGAAAATATATTGAGGTTTAATAGTAATTTTAATTTGATAATTCAAAGTTATAATAGATTCGTTATAATATTTTTAGAGTTTCTTTTTGAAATGTGATTATAAATTCTCTATCATTCCTCTAAAAAATAAGTGAATTGATAAAATTTAAGAATAAGGTTTTATGAAGACTAAATAAAAAGCATTAAGGAATATTTGGTGTTTGTAATTGAATAATAATGTTTAAATGGACAGTGGATATTATTTTCCCAAAATGATAATAAATTTTAATATTTCCCCATGTTTTGATGGTTGAGTTTTAGTTTAATGTCCCTTATGATGATTCAAGATTTATTCATTTAATATATGTGGTTTTTCATTATTAAGTGATTTTGGATTTATTGAATTATAATTTTGAGGTTAAGTAGCTAATTTTTATATGAGTTTATAATGATTAAATTTATAATGTGTTTTTATTGTGTTTTTTATAGAGTATATCCTCACCCAAACCTAAAGTATTTACAATAGGGATATGAGGCTTGTTCACTACAAGTAAACACTTATTTTTATAAATCCATGTATGAGTAATTTTCTATATCTTCTCCAACTACAGAGCATAGTGGTCTTCCTCTTATAACACAACCTCACAATTTTAGTAAAGAGTTAGGAAACTTAAATACTCTTTGTTTCCTTAGGAAAATATATTCTCAAAAAGAAGAGGAATTATTGTGTACTCTTAAAGAGATTTTCTACCAACTTTAGCTTCTAGAGTCCCTCAAGATAAATATTATAACCTTTATGGTCGAGGGATCAAGATGGGAGTGGTGGAAGAACATTATTCAGACCAAACAACTTTGGGAATTTTCCTGGGAAGTCTTAAAGAAACTATTCATCTACCAACACTTTCTAGAGTAGGTCTTAATACCAAATTCATTGGAATTGTATTTCCTATTTCAAGGTGATAGAATGATGTTTGATTGTGCCTGTCATTTTTTCAATCTAATAACATACCTATATGATTTGGATATGGATGAATTTTTTAGAGCATTTGATTTCGAAATGGGAATTATATTGAAACTTATATCGATGGTGCCTCCCATTTGACTTAGATCTTATGAATGTATAGTAAGTAAAGACATGATAATTGAAGCCATTTTTGTTGAAATGCTACAGGTGAATTATTTTTAAACTATCCCTAGGAGTAATGGAGGGTGATATAATAAAGGTTAGGTAATGAAGGCTAATTCTAGGTATTCTAGAATTGAAATCAAGAAACCACCCAATTTATTCACAATTGACTCTTCTATAAGTATTTCTTGGGTGTGTCATGAGTATACTAAGGTTAGGTATAAGAATTCCTCATCTCAAGATATTCCATATAATAATAAAATATATAGAGACATGGGATATATGTAAAGTTTTTATTAGGGATTTGTTTATGAGAGCAGTGGAACCTGATATACCCCTTCAGAAGAATACTAAGTCTAACTTGTTTTACCTGATGTTAGTGAAACATCTATTTGAGACTCCTCCCCTACTTTTTTTATATTTTCCCATTATCTATTTCTAGAGGTGTCGTTCTATCTATATTCCTAAATTTGGGTAATTATTTGGATAACGAAGATTATGATTTTATGGAAATATATTAATAGTGGAAATGTATTATAGTTAATTTCATATTTTGAAATCATTATATATGGCACATTATGTCCGTGAAAGTTTCTCTTAGTCCTTAGGTTTGTTTGAAATTAGGTTATAATTCTAATTTTTAAATTTATTGTTCAAAAATAATTATTAATATGTTAAGGACACCCCCATAGAAGAATATATTTCAAAAAATGAGGATTTTTTATTATTTTTTCTATTTTACATCATTGTTTCTAGTTGTTTTATTTTTACTCTATCTCTATTCGATCCAGCCCTAATTTTAACTTCTTGGTAAGATTTAGAATATGGATTGTATTATTGATTTTCAAAAAAGTTTATAGAATTCTATAATAGGACCCATTTGGTGTGTCTATTCTTGGGTCGAGTTTCTACATATTTATCTTATCTCTTATTAGAGAGTCATCCTTTCCCCTTGGTAATCCATTATTTCACTAGTTGTGAGACCATAGATGGATCAGTGATCATTCTTTAGAGGTGAATTCTATTTCAATAATTGAGTGTTCTTTGTATACTCAATTTTATGTAGGTGACTAATCATGTAATTTGAGTCTTTTTTGTTCAATATATTAGTCTTTGATTTTTTCCGCTATCTGTTCATTAGGGAATCCTAATATCATGTTCATGTCTTCTAAAATTGATCCTTTCTATGATTTATAAGGATTGATAGAATTATAGTGGGGAGATGTGTGACACCTTAACCTCTCATTATTATACTATTTTATTTATATTTATGTTCACTACTGGAAACATGATCTTTCCCAACACTTCTATACCAACGGTTTGTAAAAACCGTTGGTATAGCTACCATTTCCCAACGGTTCACCAAAACCGTTGGGAAAGGGTGTGTTTTTGAGGCCCTTTCCCAACGGTTTTGGTGAACCGTTGGGAAAGAGTGACCTTTCCCAACGGTTCACCAAAACCGTTGGGAAAGGGTGTGTTTTTAGGCCCTTTCCCAACGGTTTTGGTGAACCGTTGGGAAAGGTCAGTCTTTCCCAACGGTTCACCAAAACCGTTGGGAAAAAGAGGAAAAAAATCCAGCATTCACCCAAATAAAAATACAACCACCCAGAACCTATCCCAACGGTTCGAAAACCGTTGGGATATGTTCATTGATTTTTTTCCAGATCTACTAACCGGGAACATTATATAAATCAAAATTTTAAATAATTATGATAATACATATATATATTTATGAAATTATGTTTACAAAAGTGATGTTAGCTTAGTGGTTAAGTCGTTCGATTATAAACGAGGGGTCCTGGGATCAAATCCCAGCGGATGTTTTATTTTTGGAATTTATATACCAACGGTTCCATTACCGTTGGTATAGATTTCATATTACCTATACCAACGGTTTCCAAAAACGTTGGTATAGACCTATCCCAACGGCTTACTTGGCTACGGTTCTCCAAACCGTTGGTATAGGCTATACCAACGGTTTGGAGCCTATACCAACGGTTCCAAACCGTTGGTAAAGGTTAGTTTTCCAGTAGTGTTTTTCATTTTTTCTCTCTTATTTTGGGTGGTTTTTCATTGAATATTGATGTTTTTGGGTATTCAATTCATTTCAAATGGTAAAGGTGCATAGTTAGTGGTAACTATGAAATAATATTTTGATAAGAAAATAGTTTTTACTAGATCCAAACTACATATTTGGAACATAGTAAGTATATCTATATGGTCTACCCATGAGGGTGATCAACCTTTCCCATAAGAGGTTTACCTTTTGGAAAACTATACAAACAAACCGTGCACAATTCCTGAGTCTTTAAAAATTTAAAATTACCACTTTAATGTCCTAAAATTTAAACCAAAATTTCTTCTTTACTTCCATCATTTGGATAAAATGACCCATATAGATTACCCCTTTTTATTTTCCTCCTCTTCCTATATGGATACTTGGTTTTCTTCCAGATTTGAGGAAAAGTCTTCAAACATCTCACCTTCACTTCTTATCCTATGATTCTTTTATTATTTTACTATTTTTTCCCAAACATGGAATTAGATACCTAGGGTTTTTTATTGACCAATTTTTAATTGGGGGATATTTCTGTTATATGGTTTCCTTTGGTTCTCTAAGTCTTCGTGGTTCTAATTGAGGTGTTTTAGCACCACTGTTTGTCAGGGAGACAAGTTAGAAGGTAGGTGTGCCACTTAATAGCTCTTTAAATTTATAATTCACTACTAAAAAAGCGGAAAATATCATCGCTCAAATCGGGCTTTAACAGTGCTAAAAAAGCGCTGTAAAGCTCAACGCTGATAAAGGGGTGGGCCCCTTTAACAGCGCTTTTTTAGCGCTGTTAAATCCCTGCCTGCTGCAAATAGAATATCTGCATCAATACTGCCAGTCGAAAAAGACTTGTAGAAAAACCAGTATATCAAACAAGCAAATGTGATCTACTAATTATTCATTATGCAAAACATAAAGGTATCGTTAAATACTTACATTTCCCCAAACACCCATAACACAACCCAACCACAACCTTCATCTCAATGTACTCAACTGATCTAAACACCAAGATGAATTTTACCCAAGACTATCTAATTCAAAACGCCGATCATGTCATCAACCGACCACTTAATTTCTATGGTGCTCCCCACTATACTCTTTATCTCACAAACACCACCATCTGATGTTTAACACCTCCATCATCGGGAAAGAACCACTAGAACCCCAACTAAAACTCCACAACATACCCAACATGTTTTCTAACTTACCGTGCTTAGACATCCATGAGAACACCAACCAATGTTATCATCTATAGTTTCCATCAAAACCACTTGGAATGGATGTGAATCCAGCATCCATACATGAATCAAGGACAATTAAACTTATCCTCAAAGATTGAACCCATTTTCAAAACATAATTAACATTTCAAAACATCAAATAGATGTGGCTTACAACTCACCACATTTGTTCCTTTTTCCTGGAAGAATTTGAAACATGCACCACCTAGGTTATAAAAGCAGTAGAGGATAGATCTATTTGATCATACAAAGCCATGAACCCAAGTTTATCCTTAAGGAAACTGATGATTGATGTTTGTGAATGCTTTTTGGAACTAGGAACTAACTCGCTTGATGAAACATAGGAAATATATTTAAATATATCGTCACTTGCCGAATCATTGGAACAATTTACTGTATTGGATGCTCTTAATGTCAGATTTAGCATCCCATCTTGTTCATCAAATGCATTGGTAAACTTCCAATCCATCATGGAGGCTGCCGCACCACCTTTACATGCAACTAATGATCAGAGTCAGCTTGATTAGCAAAACAATCCTAAGGGCACTGGACATGAAGGATCATGTGGTGCCATAGTTGCTCAGCAACCTCAATTTACCCCACATGATATAAGGCTATTGAATTATGTCCAAGACATAGTGAGAGGAGAAGAGAAGGTGAAAGTCCTGTAGACGAACAACATCAACAATGAACATCCACCACCCTTTCAATATATACATCAAAATCATATCTTTAAGAACGTCCATGTGAATTTCTATCTTACTTACATCGAGGATGATGCATGTTGGTCAACTTGTTTTGGAAATTTTTTATCTTCATCCATGCCTTGTACTTGCACCCATGACTTTGAAGGTGAGTATGTGTACACGATAGTTGGCCTTCTTGGAAAAGAGTTTCTGGAAGAGTATAAGAGACCTGAAGCAATGAAGATCATTAGAGTGTTGGAGAAAATGTGGTTGCTATAAACAATGTGACAATCGGCTTGTGCAACGTGGCCTAAGGTACAACTTGCAGGCATTGTAATTTATTTTTTTCTAGAGGGTTTCAGTGTAAATGCATTTTGGAATGATCATTGCTATTAATTGTCTTTTAGGTTTTTTTGACAGCTGAGGGGAAAGGGTGGGGTCTACAGACATTGGAGGATATGTCGAAGGGTGATTTTGTGTGTGAATATGTTGGAGAAATGTTAACTCACGCAGAACTGCGAGAGAGAAATCAAACTAAGAGTAGTGAGAATCATGCATATACAGTTCTCTTAGATGGTGATCGGGGTTCTCTTAGATGGTGATCGGGGTTCAAAACTGTATATGCATGCTTTTCAGTACTCTTAGTTAGCTTTCTCTCTCGCAGTTCTACGTGAGTTAACATTTCTCCAACATATTCACACACAAAATCACCCTTCGACATATCATCAAATGTCTACAGACCCCACCCTTTCCCCTTGGCTGTCAAAAAAACCTAAAAGACAATGAATAGCAATGATCATTCCAAAATGCATTTACACTGAAACCCTCCAAAAAAAATAAAGTACAATACCTACAAGTTGTAACTTAGGTCGTGTTGCACAAGCCGATTGCCACATTGTTTGTGGCCACCACATTTGCTCCAAAAGTCTAATGATCTTCATTACTTCATGTATCTTATACTCTTCCAGAAACTCTTATCTAAGAATTTCAACTATCGTGTACGCATACTCACCTTCAAATTCATGGGTGCAAGTACAAGGCACTGATGAAGATAAACAATTTCCAAAACAAGTTGACCAAAGTAAGTATTTAATGGTACCTTTATGTTTTTCATAATGAATGATTAGATAGTCATGTTTGTGAATGCTTTTTGGAACTAGGAACTGACTCGCTTGATGAAACAGAGGAAAGATCTTTAAATGTAGCGTCAATTGCTGAATCATTGGAACAATTTCCTACATTGGATGTTCTAAATTCCAGATTTAGCATCCCATCTTGTTCATCAAATGGATTGGTGAACTTATAATGTATCATGGAAGTTGCCGCATACATGCAACTAACGATCGGAGATTTTACTGGTTCATGCATGATATGAAGGTATTTTGGAGATTTTATTGGTTTTTTTGTCCAAAGCCCAAAGAAATGTGGTTCATCATTCTTGCATGTTGCTGGTGTATTTCATCTATTAAAATGGACAAATGTCCCATTGGAGAAATAATATTTTATTTAATAATAATTACAATTTTTCTACAAACATTTACATACAAGAATGTTTCATCTTTTTATCTCCATGAACCCCTCTAAAAAATGTCTGCCAATTATACACGTCTGCAACTCTTGCAATAAAATTAAGATCTTCATGATATTTCTGGAAAATATTTCATCAGGTATGCGACCCACTCATTTCTGAACATATCTACATCATATTGTGAATATGACGTTTTTCGGTATTCATAATAGTACTGAAAAATATATAAATAATGAATTAATAAATAATTTAAATGAAATAGTACTTGTTTTCGAAAGTCTTGGGTCATGATGGTGGAATGCCTTGAGTGATAATGTTGGGTTTTAATGAGATGGGACATGTGGATGATGGACCCTATCCTGAGTTATGAGGCAGTGGGTTAGGATTTGAACCTAGGACATTACCTTGTACCTTTTAATAGTGGGTTTAGTTCTTGGATAATGCTTTCCCCAAGCCTTTGGGTATGGGTTGGAACATGGGTACCAATATGATGGCATGTGGCGGTGATGGAATTTTTTTATGGTACCAAATATGGAATGATCATGTGTTATGGTGTCGTAGTTAGCACATAAAGACCTAACGTTCACTGAGTCAGGGTACCCTAGTTAGCACATGACATCCAACATTCTCAGGTGGTGTTTTTATTTTCCTCATCCATACATGGATATGATGATATATACTAGGGGAACATGGTGTTACCCTACTGAGATGTATTTCTCACACCATGCATAGGCACTTTGGAGCATGTTCAGACCATATATCTATTTTTTTATGTTTGAGCATAGGTTTTACATGGGATCAATCTGAAGCATCTAGAATGGCCTCGAGTGAATAGTATTTCACTATGGTCCAAAGATGGCAGTAAGGTTGGTGTGTATTGTTCAGGGGGTAAATAAAGAGGGAAAAACACTATTTAAAAGACGCACTATATAAAATGTAATCTAGACATTTACCACAAACAATATAATCAAATTCCAAACACATAGGCATACAAAATGATTCGAAAACACAATTCACATCACAAAATTAATTTATAGAACAACAAAAAATGCACAAAAACTCATACTAAAAACATCTAGATATTTTAAGGCATCCACTGACCTTAGGTGAAGAAATCGATGAAGTCCAAGGAAAAACCCAAAGGGTGAGGGAGCCTTCTGCACTGCCTCGGGAGGGGAAGACATGACCGTCGGAGTGGGGGGTTCATGGGAGGAGCCGCCAACCATTGAGTACGGTCCAGAAGGGAAGAGGAGGAGTAGGGTTCGGAGGGAGGAAGATCCGTGGAAGATCCACCAGAATAGGGTTCACGCGGAGTACGGTCCAGAGGGGAAGAGGAGGATTAGGGTTCGGAGAAAGGAAGATCCGCGGAAGTGGTTCTAGGGGAAGGAGAAAGAGTACGGCGGAGGTCCGGCAAAGGGGTGATCGGGGAGAGGGAAGCTGTCGCAGGGGTACGGTACCGCGAGAGATTGGGGCCCGATAAAAAAGAGGAGACTGTGTGTCGGCTTTTAATAAAATCAGAGACAAGTTTTATCAGTGCTAAAAAAGCTCTCATAAAGCGAACCTTTATCAGTGCTAAAATTTCAGCACTGATAATGGTGTCCTTTATTAGCAATTTTCTAGCACTGATAAAGGGTAATCTTTATCAGCGCTACAAAAGCGCTGATAAATCTACCCTTTTTCAGCGCTTTTAATTAGCAATGATAAATATTATCCTTTATCAGTGATTTTTTATTAGGGCTGATAAAGGGTGGTTCTTCCCTTGCCCGTTTCTGTAGTAGTGATTATTAATGATTTTTTCTTTTATGTAATGTTTTGAAATTTTTTAAATAATTTCTTGTATATTTAATTACCTTTGTGGAATATTGTGAGTCTCTGATTTTTATTAAATGCACATGATGTTTTAGTTTTTTCACAAAAAATATTATTTTTTCTAGAATCCATGCATATCAAGTATTTGTATTAATGAACAGTGTTATTTTTGAAATTCATAACATGATTTTAAGGTTCTTTGGTTTTGAAAACATAGTAAAAAGGAATTATTCCATGAAAATTTATTGTAATTTGTATTTAAAAATTATTTTATGTCAATCAAATGATAAATGAATTTTATTCTGGTTATATATTTTGTTTTTAAAATTAATATATAAAATATTTTTATAATGAATTACATGATTATCTGTTGGATATTTTAAAATTAGTTTCAAAAGATAAAAAACCTTTTATATATGACCTATGTATTTTGGAAATGAATGTTTTATTGATTCCATGAATTGGATGGTTCCCAAGAAAGGGGGTTATATACCTGTATTTTTTTACTTGATTGAATTGGTGTTATTTATTTTGACTTAATTTGAAGTTAAGGTGGGATTTATTGTGTCATATAGATATTTAAATAAAAAATGTGTCTTAACTCAACTCTATTTTTGAATAATTTTAAACCACATGTGTCTTGGTGGAATTTATGGGTATACATGATTTATTGGTTTAGAATCACACCCTCACCTTGATAAATATTTTAGTCTAGTGATTGAATTTTCCCCTCGGTTAGGCTAGTGAGGTAAACACAGGGTGTTAAGGCTGGTTGTTGTTATCTATCAAAAATACTAATTACTAGTTATATATAATTATCCTATATATTACTAGTATATCCTATGTTTTCATGAAAACTATTTTGTCTATTTTATGTTCCCTATTACCTTTGTACTCTATTTTCAATGAAGCTCTCAATAATATGTTTCCAATTACGTTAAATATTTTTATTTTATAACTTTCCAATTTTAATTAAAAAGGTCTCATAACTTTTTCCTTAAAAATAGGTTATTCTAAATTATAAAAATAAATTATTCTTTTAAAATACATTATCACATTACTTTTAGAAATAATTTAAAACCATCTATTTCTATGTTTTCATACTAGTATGATTTTTTTATTTTTAAAGGGTATGAATGGATTGGTTGTGGTTACCTATTAGGATGTGTTTCTCATTCCAATCATTATTATAGTTTTTTCATGTTCCATTGAGTTTTATTGGGGAAACGTTGGGTTTGAGTTTAGGTATATGGGTGTGGATTGTGAACATGTTTCACTCAGTGCAACAAGATAGTAGTCAAGGATTTGGTTCTTTTATTTATTTTTGAACAGTTGAAATATTTACCCCTTGAATTTTGATTATTCACTATGTACATTGTATCATTTTAGTTGTTTAATTTCGGATAATGTTTCTTCTCCTTATTGGAATTGAATATCATTATAAATAATATTTATTTTTATGCTTCATTTTGTTGTATATATTTTGTATCAGTTTATTTTCAGGATGTTTATATCCTACATATAGAATAGTCACTATTGGTTTTAGGGTGGAATAACATTTATTTATATTTATTATTTATGAGAAACTTTTTCGAATATGCTCTATATTTTTACTAACCCAAGATGGTCATGAAAAACTCTCATGCCTCTTCATGGGCCATTTTGGATTTTCATATTTGATGTGTGCTAGAGATAGTCCATGAAACACTAGGACATTATCACTTACACCATGGAATATAAAATGGTGAAGTGAATGAGAGGTGAGTACCATTTCTCTCTATTATAGGGGATTATTTTTATATTTTCAAACTCTATAATAGATTTTTTTCATTTTCATGAATCCCTTCCAAATCCTCATGTGGAACTAGTTACCCTTCATGCGGTAATAATGGATCAAAATCATGCATAGATGTAATAATCTATTAGTATTTTAGTTTCTACATATTTAATTTACTTATTAGTTATGTTCAATTTGTAATTATTTTATTTAAATCAAATATAGCCAGGCACTCTAAAATTTATCAACATCAATAGAGGTTGTGGTTATTATGGAGTTGGGATTAGGCCCATGGAAGTATATTCCTATATATCCCTATAAAGGGATTAATAACCCACATAGGTTTTTTCCAAAAAATGGTAAAAATGATAAATTTTAGCTATATGTGAAAATGAAAAGTTCTAAGAAGTTTAAAACCGTGCAGAATAGACTTCTAGGTTGAAGATGTGTAGTAGTAAGTCTGGGGAGTATGCATGATCAGTGATTTATTATTGGTGTTGAATGGAATATAGACCAAAAGTAATGAGTTTAGTGTAATGGTAATATGGCCAAATGAGATATGTTGTTTTTTTAATGTTAGGTATATATCCCATTGAGAATCTCATTGGGAATATAGACTAAATGTGGATTATATAACGATTATTCAGGGGGAATATGGATCTTTTATTAATGGAATTATTCCATTAAAAGTATGGACCAATAAAAATATAAATGTTTTTAATATTTAGTTTGAAACTCAAAGATGTTTCCTACATATCCTGTTAAAACAAGTATCAAATCCCATGTAGTTTTAGGGACAAAATTTATACTCATGTGATAGGACTGCGCCATGAAGTTTTGTGTTATATAGTAAAGATGTTGTTAGGTAGTTTTACATTTTGTGACTAGAATTTTAAGGGACGACTCAATCAATCTAATGGAATGATCAACTAGAATATATAATCACACATGAGTCATGATTTATGTGATAAATAATAGATAATTGAATATTCATCATGATTCGTGAAATTATAAAAGGAATATAGACACATTGAATAGGTTTTCATTAGGGATAGGTCCATAGGAGTATATTTCTGAGAATACAAATTTTTGATACTCGTATGAATGTGATTAGGACTTACACCATAAATGAGGTTTGTTGGTATCAATTATCATTGGGGGAGATAATATCCATCACTGAGATGGAATTCGGGACTTACACCTTAAATGAAGCACAATTCCCATGGATCATTGATTGAAATCTAACATCAACAATGTGCCCCTTACAATTTAGTTCAAAATTGGGTATGATAATCTGAGTCATATGAATCTTATGATATCATCCATGTCTACTCAATATTGAGTCCCTCATTATAAAGGGAATATAAGATCATGATTCCTTAGGTGGGGGTTATTAGTATGGGATTAAAACCCAATAGATTCATTTAATCAAGTGAATAGATTGATCAAAGGGATAAAATGGGGTTTATTCCCTAAAAATATATGTTTTATGGATTCATATGTGGATTTAAATGGTACTTTTTGAGGTTTAATTGATTTCTTGTGTGTGTAGGGGTAAAAACTTCTACAAGGAATTTGAATTTTTTTTGTTAGTGGAAGGGAAGAATTTTGAACCGAGGATCAGAATAATATTTAGAGTGTTAGAACATTTAAATAGGTTTATTTTGGATATGTTTAGGGGATCAAGAGTTTTTTGGGAAATTAAAGAACACCAAAATAGGGTAGGGGTGACTATAATACTCAATTATAGCCTACAACCATTGGCTAGCCACAAGCTTTCCACTAGTTAGTCTAAGGTTGTACAGTGGAACCTACATTCTGTAGCTGCCCACCAGATATCTAATGGCCAAGTACTGGAATGTTTGTGTGACTTTTTGGGGTGAATTAAAATTATACCCATTTAGTTTTTATGGGGCATCCCATATCCTATGTGGTTTGTGTGCATGGGTAGGGTTCAACCCCTCCATTTAACACCCTTTTTTGTGGGTCTGGATCCATTGATTAGTGATTTGTGGAATGGATTCACCTCCAGAACCCTTTTTTCAACACCTCATTTATTACTCTCAAAATTTCATATATCCCAATATTTGTATCATGGAAGATTCCCTAGGATCTTGGTGTAATCACCCCAAGATGAAGAGGCTTTTTTTCTACTTAGAAAAATGGTGTACCGAGTCAATATATGTATGTTGTTTCTTGTTGATTCCTTGAAGGTATATCACACCACTATGTTATTTATGATTTTCCTAAATTTAAGATGAATTAATTATTTTATTTGTTCCACATGTTTGGAATTTGGATTTAATTTATGTTGAGGTCTCATAGGGGAACACCCATGAACGGTTTTTGAAAGTTTTGGTGTGATGGGTTGGTATAGTGAGTTTCCATGATTTATGCCAATATTGAATTACATTGATCAATTAATTGTAATTACTATATTGTTTTTTAGTTTTTTGGAATATGTTAGGTCCATGGGTAAGTTTCCAATATATGGTGAAATGTAAATAGGCTTGAGAGATACATAGTAAGACTAGAAAAAGAATCATATTAGAGAGTTAACCGGAATGGATTCATGAATGAGGTTTTTGGTTTTTGTACTTTCCAATGGTATTTATTATTTATCTGTATAAATGTGACATGAATGGGGTCACCCCTACTTGATTGGAAATATTAAATTAATCGAGTTATGTCAATTAAATTAAATGGATTAAATAAAATTAAAATTATTGAATTAAAAATGGAATACCCTAGGTGACCAATTTTTTTCAAACCCATGATGAACGTTTGTGCATCTAATTTATCTCCTATACCACTAATGGTTGTGGAATAATAAAACATTATGACCTAAGATATAAGAACATATTTTAGGGGTATATTTTAATTATGGGGTTGGGTGGCCCTAGAATAATTACCTCGATTTGACCCATCCCTCCTCGTGTAAAGATGAGTGAGGGTTTGGTTCATTGTCCTTATTGGGATTTCATTCCAAGAGGGGCCCCAAATATTTCAAGATAGAGGGATTTCCAAGGGGAGTTCTTCCTGGATATATAATTGGTGACTAGGGTGAGTGTCCCTTTGAAATATTAATGGACATGTTGGGTATTCAGAACAACCTAGAGTGTTTTTGATAGGATATTTTCTAGAATTAATCACCATTATAATGGGTGATGACCCAATAGATGAGAAATTATTGAGGAAACCTTATGAGGTGATTTGGAAATTATGAGACCTAAGGGACCCTGTGGGTGACCTAGTGGTGTATTGTCCATAGTGAGAGGGTTCTGATGAATATGGATAGTGTTGACAGGTCAATAAAATCAACCAAACCCCAATTTCCTTAATCATTAGAAATTCCATGGATACAAACCATTAGGGATGATGTTTTTATTACTTTACTTGGTATAAACATTTAATATATTGTTTATATGGAATGAAAAAATATCATAGGGGGGGGTTTATTTATATATGTCATAATTCATGTATCAGTGGTATTTTATTTTATATGGAAAATTCCCTTGGGGTGGCCTATTTTCTTGGCTTAGAAAACTCCCATAAGGGAGGTATATGATACATATATGAGAAAACTCACATGGGGGAGGTCTATTAATCCTAACTAGGAGAACACAAATAGGGTAGGTCTATGATTCTGGGCCTAAAAACTACCTCTTGGAGTTGGTGGTCTAGAACCAACTACTTTGTACTTTATTCATTAAATAAAAACCTTATCACATCTTGATTGTTCTTCTGCATGACATGTCATGTGATAATGTCCTAAGGAAAGCTGTTGCATTAAAGGGTCGTAGCGGATCCCTGCTATGATGAGAACCTGGAAGTGCCATAACACTGTTTTTGAATGTATGTTCTATGGCCGGATGATATTATTTAAGGGACACAAATAATATAGGTCATTAGGGGTGAGGACTCATAAAACTTTGAGGCACCTTCTCATGGTGTGCGCCCTTGGTAATATCTAGGAGGATATTATGAGAACGAGACCCGCCAGTAGAAAATCCACATTTCATAGTGTCATTGGATATTCCTATATGCGGACGTGTGTATTGGTCCTTAGACTTTAAGATTATTATTAATGGGTATTACAACTGGCACACTTAGATGTATTGATGAAAACTGTGACGACACACTGTTCACAGCGAGGTAGGATACGTTGGGTGGGTCACGAGTAATACCGCATTAATAGATAATGCGATAATGGATTTGTCCCTTCCGTTCCATAACGGAAGTAGATATCTCAGGCCCTTTGATGGAATTGATATAGCCTAAATAAATCCATGGCCATGGTAAGGTATGGGCAAGTTCAATTTCGGGAAGTCAAAGAAAGAATAATCAAGCATAAGGGTTGATGAAACTAGCATGAAACCCGCATGATTGGAGATATCGAGACAAAGGGATTATATTACACGGTAAGAGTTCGTATGAGGTGACACATCATTGTGGAGTTAACTTCTTTCTCTATGGGTGCCTTGGCGTGTTGCTAGACACTAACCTTGGACTTTAGGCAGGCTCAGCCTAATGCCACTGAGAAAGAGGCGTAGAGGGTCACACACTAAGTGTTTCCATGTATCTCAGTTAAATATTAATTTAAAAAATTAAATAAATATTATTCCCGACTGTGGTTTAATAATTATTTAAAGATGTCTGATCGCATTTATTTTGACACTAGTTATTCGAGAGAATATATTGTGGACGAAATAATATATTTATTAGCGATTAATGCAGTTAAATTTATTTAAGAAATAAATAGTCATTACTCAAGGTCTAATAAATGTGGTGGAGAAAAATGGAAAATATAAGTACACGTCGTGTATATTAAATATACATGCCATGTAGTTTTATGGAAAACAAGTACACGCCGTTTATTAATTATTACACGCCGTGTAGTTTTTCTAGTTGGGATTTTGAGGATTTAATATTGTTTTATTAAATGATATTTATTATAATCAGCATGGGCGCATGTCAAGGAATTAATAATTCGACATGGGGGTTTTCAATAAGAGTTAACGAAATAAATAAAATGCGTAACGCGTTTATTTATTTTCATAACTCTATTAACCTCAAACATGATTATAAATATCCTTGCAACCCCAACATTTTAGAGATCCATTTTTTGTGCACAACGGATTTGGAAATACTCTCAAGCCAAAGAGAGAATTCCCTTTCCACCAAGAACGCCCTCAAGTTATGAGAGCAAGATCCTCCACCGGATCAAGGCGGTCGAAGGTGGACATCGCAAGCGAAGGTTTTTCCACACTAGCACCCGGAGATCCCTTCGGCGACGTCCGGAGATACATGAGACATGTGTGGATCACCGTTAGAGTAATCCTACACTTGGATTCTACGACGCAATGACGGATCATCGAATCATGACCGGACACATCAACGAAGAAATAATTCCAACGAGGTAATTATTATGCATTAATTAAATTAATTATAATAAACATACGATGATCCTCCTCAAGGGTTTCGTGACTCTTCATTTCTTTTCGTTCTTAGTTCTATTCCGAAGATTCAGTGTTTTATATCGTGACGGATCTCGGATTGAACTTTGTTTTTAACGTTAAAATTAAAGTTGGGAAAACCGACCAACACGCTTCCGCTACGCCCGGAACCTACAAGTGGTATCATAGGGGTTATATCATTGATTATAATTATTTAGTTTTTCTTTGGTAATTTACGCATTTAATAATTTAGTTATTTCAATTCAAGTTTAATCGTTCTGGAAATCTGAATATCGAGATCTATTCCTCCTCCCTCGTTTCTCGTTCACCTCACAGAAACAAATTTTTCTTTTAATTTTGATTAAAATAAAATAGAGGAACTCATCCGGAGGAGCCAAATTTTTCTGGCTGTATAACACCAGAATACACGGCGTGTATTTGGAAGTACACGTCGTTTAGTCTAGGTTCAATGAATTGACTGATCCTCCAAATCTGGCCGTGTGTTGGATTTTTTATAAGAATTTAAGATATCATGTGTTGACCAGAAACAGGTGGCACACGGTTTCCAGAATACACGTCGTGTGGTCCAATGAACATGGCGTGTAGTCCCTTCGGGTTAGAGTTGGGTCGTGTACTCCGTACACGTCCTGCCCGGCTGGAAACCGTGTAATGCGGAAACTACATGGCGTGTGTCCCACTGTACACGCGGTGTAATCTGAAAATTTCTGAAGTACATTAACATGCCTTATCCCCGGGCGTGTACTTCAGATGAACGGTGAATAAAAGTACACGCCATGTGATCGTAACTACATGTTGTGTACTCACCCAAATTACGCAGTTGTTTAAAATTATGATGGATGAGAATCTCAAAGAAATTTAGAAAAGGGATTTAAGATAAAATGATTGATTAATAAAAGATAATTAATTGATTCAAGCGTGATTTATATTAAACAATAATGATTAAAGAATTGAATGCTAGTTTTTTATTTATGCATAAATATCGTTGCATGTATGGATGATCATGAGCTAGACCGAGACCTTTGTATGTGAATGGTTTATTTTAATTTATGTATTTAAATTAAATTTGTTGGCCTACAAGCCATCTCCTCATTAATATGTAGGGTCTGCGCGCCCAAGGATTCTTTTATGTAAAAACCCATTTTACCCCTAACCTGCGTGTGAGATAAATGAATATGTAATGGATGGAGATCCCAAGCTAGTGGAGGTGGCTCAATTTAGGAGCCATGGTGAAACCAATCCAAGTAGATACAAAGTTGGACAGGTGGAAAGTTGTAAACACGGACCCAAAAGGTTCAAGGTGTTTCTCCCCTAGGTCTTGGGTTAGTTTATCAATCGCTAGATAAACTAAACAATAGAAAAGATCATTATCATACCGTTTATTTTATTTCTGTCAGTTGCATGGTTTATTTATTCTGGGTGTGTTGTCACGATCACACAATTCAGGAATTAAACGAGCATGCAAGATGGAACTAAAATAAAACCGTCTTATACGTAAATATTATCTTAGACATGGTTAATCACTTTAGTATATCCCACTTAATATTAACAAGCATGTAATCAAAGATAATAAAATGGCAATTTATGTATAAGGATAAAATCCCTCAAAATAAATATTAAGTTGGCATAGTCTTCCATAATCTTGGTTAGAATCGAACCATAGTTCAAAGTTCTTGACCAACCCTAGTTGGGGTGCTTTCAATTATCGGGGAATTCTAATTCAAGGTTTTGGGTTGACTTGACTTGGTTCGCATCAAGGGTTGACTGCCACAGAAGGACTTGGTGTGACCAAGAGGCAAAGTTTGAGGAAATCCAAAAAGGATTTCAGGATTGGGGAGTCCACTCAGTGGATCAAGGAGTTGTGAGTTAATGCAGTTGGCATTTGGAATTCCTACCTAAAACCCTTCAAGTTGCTTGACCAACCCTAGTTGGGGTAATGCGAAGGGAAATATGGATCCTTTCCACTAGAATATTCATGAAACAGAATATTCCAAAGTCAATGGTGAGGGAAATTGTATTTCGATAAAATAGTGGGAGACTAATAAGTATTAATTTATTTATTTGTCTCAATTTTTTTAATAATGTACTAAACCTTTTCTCATCTAAATTTGTAGAAACGGAAAGAAAATGAATTTAAAAATATCAGTGTGCACCATACTCGAAAAAGAAAACCTTCTCACTGGCACCTATTTCCAAGAGTGGCAGAGGCGTTTACACGTCGTCCTCTGCCATGAAAGGAAATTATATGTGCTGGAAGAGCCTATTCCAGTTGCACCTGGGAAAAAGGCTAGTGATGAGGAATTATCTCTCTATATGAAACACATGGATGATTCCATAGATGTACAATGTTTCATGCTATCGGCCATGTCTAATGAGCTCTTGAAGCAACATGAAAACATGGACGTGTATAGCATAATGTCTCACCTTAAAGATCTCTACCAAGAGAAGGCGAGACAGGAGAGGTATGAGATCTCCAATTCTTTTTTTACCACGAAGCTTGGAGAGTCTGCACCAGCTGGGCCTCATGTAGTCAAGATTATTGGCTACATTGAATGCTTGGACATCCTAGGGATTAAATTACTGGATGAGTTGCGTACAGATATCATCCTATCATCACTCCCCAAGACCTTCTCTAGCTTCATTTTCAACTATAACATGAGCGGTAATGAGAAGAGTCTATTAGAGCTTCTGAACTTGATTCGCCAGTTAGATAAGGACATGGGGTGTGACAAACCCGTGGTCCTTATGGAGAACAAGAAAAGGAAGGACAAGGAAAAGGGGCCAAAGACTTATAAACGGTCTAAAGACCCCGAGCACCGTCCCTCCAAGAAGGGGAAGATCCAGAGGCAGGGAAAGGAACAGGAGGCAGTGTGTTTTGCATGTGGCAAGCAGGGCCACTGGAATTGGAACTGCACCCAGAAGCGTGGGGACGCTAAAGGTGTGTTTGTTATCGAGTGCAATCTTCCTATTTCTACACATTGGGTATTAGATATATCTTTTGGGGCTCACATCTGTATTCAAATGCAGGAACCAAGTAGATTTAGAAAGATCGCCAGAGGAGAGGTGGATCTTCGAGCTGCCAATGGCGCAAGGCTGGCTGCATTGGCTATTGGCGACTACCACCTCTCATTGCCAACTGGGATGATTTTGGTTTTACATAACTGTTATTATGTGCCTAGTGTTACCAAGAACATAATTTCTGTATCTTGTTTGGATATGGATCGATTTGTTTTCAAATTTGGAAATAAGGGTTGTCTCTTTTATAAGAACAATGTATGTTATCGTATGGAACATTTAAATAATGGTTTGTATGTATTGAATTACGAAAACCAAGTGTTGGCAATTGATAACGAAACAAACTCACATGACTCATACATCACCCATTTATGGCATCACCGCCTTGGTCATGTGAACGAGAAGTGTTTGACAAAGCTCTTCCAAGATGGCTATTTAGACTCTACTGAGATAAAACCACTTGATAGATGACACACTTGTTTACAAGGAAAAATAACCAAGCCGCCTTTTGGTGGAAAAGGTGAAAGGGCCACAGAGCTTCTAGGATTGGTACACATGGATGTGTGTGGACCATTTCCAGTAGAATCTAGAGGAGGATATTCTTACTTTATTACTTTTACTGATGATTTGAGTAGATATGGTTATGTCTAATTAG
Source organism: Viscum album (assembly GCA_963277665.1). Lineage (NCBI taxonomy): Eukaryota > Viridiplantae > Streptophyta > Magnoliopsida > Santalales > Viscaceae > Viscum > Viscum album. The sequence continues at coordinate 1,452,175,460 of OY728129.1, forward strand.
TGAGGTATAAGTCAGAGTCCTTAGAGAAATTTAAGGAATTCAAGAATGAAGTAGAGAATCAGCTTGGTAAGAAGATAAAGAAGCTTCGATCGGATCTAGGTGGGGAATATCTGAACCAAGAGTTCATCGATCTTCTACGGGAGTCTGGGATTCTATCTCAGCCCACTCCTCCTTATACACCACAGTGGAATGGTGTTAGTGAAAGGAGGAACCTCACCTTGTTGTACATGGTGAGGTCGATGATGAGTCATGCGGATCTTCCATTATCCTTTTGGGGATATGCATTAAAAACTCTAGCATACACATTAAAACGAGTACCAACTAAGGTGGAAAATGGAATTCCATCCGAGTTATGGAATGGAAGGAAACCCACTTTGTCACACACACATGTATGGGGATGCGAGGTGTTTGTTAAGGCCTTATCAGGCAACAAAATAGCACCCCGGGGCACGAAGTGTATCTTTATAGGATATCCCAAGGAAACGAAAGGATATTACCTATATAACCTTCAAGACAAGAAAGTGACTGTCGCCAGACAAGTCATCTTTCTTGAGAGGGAACACATCCTCAAGAAGGATAGTGGGAGTGAGATTGACTTCGATGAATTTGATGCTCAAGATACATAGGAGTTGGTACAGGAACTAGTTCCACAAGTCCCCGTGGAAGAGGTTCCAGAAACACAAGTACTGCGTAGGAGCTCAAGAGAGGTAAGGGAACCAGAGAGATTTGGTTTCCTAGTCACCGAGGATGGTGAATCATTATTATTGGACAATTATGAACCTCTCTCCTACAAGGAAGCAGTAGAAAACTCAGAAGCTGCAAGATGGCTAGAAGCTATGAATTCTGAGATGGATTCCATGTATCAGAACCAAGTTTGGGTTATGGTCGATGAGCTGGTTGATGTAAAGTATGTTGGATGCAAATGGGTATTCAAAAGAAAGCTGGACATGGAAGGTCAAGTTAGCATCTATAAATCAAGGCTAGTGGCTAAAGGATTCAGACAACGTCAAGGAATTGACTATGATGAAACCTTCTCACCAGTTGTCATGTTTAAATCCATAAGAATCATACTTTCCATAGTAGCTTACCATGACTACGATATTTGGCAGATGGATGTCAAAACAGCATTCCTTAATGGGAACCTTCAGGAAGATGTCTATATGACACAACCAGAAGGGTTTGTGACACCAGGTGAAGCTAAACAGGTTTGCAAGTTGCAGAAATCCATTTATGGATTGAAGAAAGCATCCAGGTCATGGAACATCCGATTTGATGAAGCCATAACGGAATTTGGTTTCATTAAGAACGAATTTGATCCATGTGTTTATAAGCGGTTTAATGGAAATACGATCGTCATCCTAGTGGTATATTTTGATGACATATTTCTTATTGGAAATGACGTACCAGCCTTACAGTCAGTTAAGGACTGGTTGAACAAGTGTTTCTCCATGAAGGACTTAGGAGAAGCAGCCTACATTCTAGGGATCAAGATCATTCGTGACAGATCCAAGAGGCTGCTTAGACTAAGTCAGGGTACATACATTGACGAGATACTAAAGAGATTTAGTATGGAAAAATCCAAGAGGGGATTGGTTCCAGTGTCACATGGCTTACATATTTCTAAGAAAATGTGTCCCCAGACACAACAGGAGAAAGATAGGATGAGCAAGATCCCATATGATTCGGCTATAGGATCCATCATGTATGTTATGTTATGTACCAAGCTTGATGTTGCCTATGCACTAAGCATGGTAGGCAGATATCAAGCAGATCCAGGAGAACAGCATTGGACTGCTGTTAAGACTATCCTTAAGTATCTGAGAAGAACTAAGGATATGTTCCTGGTGTATGGAGGAGACGAGGAGCATTTCATCAGAGGGTATGCTGATGCTGGTTTTTAAACAGATCATAATGATCTGAAGTCGCAATATGGATATGTTTTCTGTCTCAATGGAGGAGCTGTGAGCTGGAAGAGTTCAAAGCAGCCAGTTGTCGTCGATTCTACAGCGGATTCCGAGTATATAGCGACTTCTGATGCAGCCAAGGAAGCCGTCTGGATTCAGAACTTTGTCCAGGAGATTGATGTGGTTCCTAGCAGAAAAGATCCCATTACATTGTATTGTGATAATACTGCAGTGGTGGCTCTTGCAAAAGAACCAAGGTCACATCAACGGACAAAGCACATACTCCGGAAGTATCACCTCTTGAGGGATTTCTATATAAGGGGTGAAGTTGCAGTGATCAGAGTGTCCATGGAAGAGAACGTGGCAGACCCCATGACTAAAGGCCTATCTCAACAGAAGCATGAATATGATGTGAGAGCTAGCGGGTTAAAGGTTGTTAACAGTTGGCTCTAGTCCAAGTGGGAGTCTGTTGGAGTTGGTGGTCTAGAACCAACTACTTTGTACTTTATTAATTAAATAAAAACCTTATCACATCTTTATTGTTCTTATGCATGACATGTCATGTGATAATGTCCTAAGGACAGCTGTTGCATTAAAGGGTCGTAGCAGATCCCTGCTATGATGAGAACTCGGAAGTGCCACAACACTATTCTTGAATGTATGTTCTATGGCCGGATGATATTATTTGAGGGACAAAAATAATATAGGTCATTAGGGGTGAGGACTCAAAAAACTTTGAGGCACCTTCTCATGGTGTGTGCCCTTGGTAATATCCAGGAGGATATTATGAGAACGAGACCCGCCAATAGGAAATCCACATTTCATAGTGTCATTGGATGTTCCTATATACGGACGTGTGTATTGGTCCTTATACTTTAAGATTATTATTAATGGGTATTACAACTCACGTACTTAGATGTATTGATGAAAACTGTGACGACACACTGTTCCCAGTGAGGTAGGATACGTTGGGTGCGTCACGAGTAATACCGCATTAATAGATAATGCGAGAAAGGATTTGTCCCTTCCGTTCCATAACGGAAGTAGATATCTCAGGCCCTTTGATTGAATTGATATAGCCTAAATAAATCAATGTCCATGGTAAGGTATGGGCAAGTTCAATTCCAGGAATTCAAAGAAAGAATAATCAAGCAAATGGGTTGATGGCACTAGCATGCAACCCGCTTGATTGAAGATATCGAGACAAAGGGATTATATTACACGGTAAGAGTTTGTAGGAGGTGACACGTCATTGCGGCGTTAACTTCTTTATCTATGGGTGCCTTGGCGTGTTGCTAGACACTAACCTTGGACTTTAGGCAGGCTCAGCCTAATTCCACTGAGAAAGAGGCCTAGAGGTTCACACACTAAGTGTGTCCATGTATCTCAGTTAAATATTAATTTAACAAATTAAATAAATATTATTCCCGACTATGGTTTAATAATTATTTAAGGATGTCTGATCGTATTTATTTTGACACTAGTTATTCGAGAGAATATATTGTGGACGAAATAATATATTTATTAGCGAGTAATGCAGTTAAATTTATTTATGAAATAAATAGTCATTACTCAATGTCTAATAAATTTGGTGGAGAAAAATAGAAAATAAAAGTACACGTTGTGTATATTAAATATACACGCCGTGTAGTTTTATGGAAAACAAGTACAAGCCGTGTTTAATTATTACACGTCGTGTAGTTTTTCCAGTTGGTATTTTGAAGATATAATATTGTTTTATTAAATGATATTTATTATAATCAGCATGGGCGCATGTCAAGGAATTAATAATTCGACATGGGGGTTTTCAATAAGAGTTAATGAAATAAGTAAAACACGTAACGCATTTATTTATTGTCATAACTCTATTAACCTCAAACATGATTATAAATATCCTTGCAACCTCGACATTTTAGAGAGCCATTGTTGTGCACAACGGATTTGGAAATACTCTCAAGACAAAGAGAGAATTCCTTTCCACCAAGAACGCCCTCAAGTTACGAGAGAAAGATCCTCCACCGGATTAAGGCGGTAAAAGGCGGACATCGAAAGCGAAGGTTCTTCCGTTCTAGCACCCGGAGATACGTGACACACGTGTGGATCACCTCTAGAGTAATCCTACACTTGGATTCTACGACGCAACGACGGATCACCGAATCGTGACCAGACACATCAACGAAGAAAGAATTCCAACGAGGTAATTCTTGTGCATTAATTAAATTAATTATAATCAATATACGATGATCCTCCTCAAGGGTTCTGAGACTCTTCTTTTCTTTTTGTTCTTCGTTCTATTCTGAAGATTCTGCATTTTATATCGTGACGGATCTCAGATTGAACGTTGTTTAACGTTAAAATTAAAGTTGGGAAAACTGACCAATGCACTTCCGCTGCGCCCGGAACCTACACTACCATAGGGGATGTTTGTGATACCTATATGAAAAAAATTATATTGGGTAGGTCTGTATTACTAAGGGTGGGGTTTCCTATGATACAAAGCCTAGAAAACTCCCATATGGTATTTTTGAGATACCTATATGAGAAAACTCATATTGGGGAGGTCTTTATTACTATTAGTGGGGATGCCACAAATATTGAGATGGAGTTGATTCTGTATACTTGGATATGTATTTCTATAATAATTCACCCTATCCTTGATACTTTATAAGAATACTGGGGAGACTTGGGCTTATTGTAATGGGATGCATAGTCTTTGTGACATGCTCAGAGACACCCTGAAACTAGAATAAAAGGTATGGTTAATCAGGGTTAGAAACCTAAGGATTGGAAATGGTATTGTACCAGGTACATGGGTTGGCATGGTCCACATAACATGCTCAGATACATTCTAAAACTATATAATGTATGAATATTTTGTTGTTTATTTTATTTATTTTTCATTATTTTATTTATTTTTTTATGATATCATCACATTCACATATCACTGCATTTCTAATTATGTATGGGACCACTTTGATTGTTCTCTACTATATTTTTTATGAACACCCATATTAGGAGGCCATGACATTTGGGTGCATGAGAAACTCTACACTTTTTCCAATAATCGGATTTTCTGAGGCTTAATATTTGAATGACCAAGTGAGATAGCTTGGAGGAAATCAGGATCTTGGGATAAGGTATGTCTTAAAGTAGAAGTGGATCCTCAATGTATTTTATTTTATTTATTATTTATTTTTATATGAAATTGTTCTAGTGGGAGATCAGTATTGTATGCAAGAACAACTATTTAGGTCTATTTGAAATCATTTCATATTTTTATTACATTTTTATACTTATTTATTTTTATGTGTACTTTTATGTGATGTATTTATCTGTTGTCTGGTTATTTCCTCTATAGTTACTACTCTTATATAGGGGTAAAATCTCTTCATGGTACTTCCCCAAACCCCTTAAAGACATGCTGTTCCACTAGTCTGGTTACTATTCAATCTGATATCGTCCTAGATGTTAAAAATTGAAATCATATCAATTATTATCTTATTTAACTATTTTGGGAGGTTTCAGATAGGAGACAATGAAATGTGTCATAATTGGTGATGAAACCCAGATTGGTGAGTCATGAACACCAATCTCGGTGGAAGTACATGTTACAGTGGGTATGGGATTGATGTTCTTAGTTTGTTTTATTATGTTTATTTATATTTTCACCTTGTGTAACAAACATGATTTTTGGGATTTATGATTTATGGGTTCTTGTGTTTTTGGATATTGGACCACTTTTAGGTGACTAGTTATTTTACTTTAGTTATTAGACTATTATTGAAAGATGTATCTCATGCATCATGATTATAAATCTAATATTTTCATGACATCTAGGCCTACCATTGTTTGATTATTCCATTAATAGAAGGTTCAACTATTTAATGTTTAAAAAATATATCCTACATCATTTTTTCAGCTAAGTTATTAGTTGTATTCTTCTCTATTTGATTGACATTAATGTATGTTTCTTTTGATGGCAGGTCATGTGGGTCTATAATGAGACACTCAATGGTGGTGATGATAGTGTTAGGGGACATATAGTGATCCTATTAAGTTAGTTAATGTACATTATTTATTAGTAGGAAACCAATAGTGGGTTATTTCCATTTGATTTATATTATTTAAAGTGTTAGTAACACCCTCTATAGTGTTGTCCCATATATCATGGAATAAAATTCTACTTAACCAAACTATTTAGACATGGTTTTGACACATTCCATTCATAGGGCATGGAAAAGAAAAATCATATTTTCCTAATGTAGTATAGAGGATGACTAGGGTCTTATCACTTAAGGAGAGTTATATTCAGTCAAACAGTAATTCAATTTCACTTAAACTAATTCTTTTTGTTTTAATTTATTTATCAAAATAATGAAATTTTTTGGTTTTTGGAAAATATGAAATTTAAATGCAATGTAGAAATAAAATATCCTAAATGCAGATGAAAATTAAGAAAAATGAAATTAATGAATAAAGGTCTTGGTCATAGGGTTGGATAACATGGGTTGATTCATTATTTATTTTTTATTTAAATTCAATATGATAATTCATTTTAAGGAATGTCAATAAAAAATTACATTCATCTGATTTATTAAGTGTGAGATTTATTCATTCCTTTTTTATACCAAACCCACCTCATTCAAAAGTAAAATATTGTAAAAAATCAACCGAGTATGAAATTCATAAAATACCTAGATCCACTATATATCGTTTCAACCCTTTAGTGAACCCAATATCCATCATATGAAAGGTATTTATAATATGAGGGTGGTAAAAATAATGAATCAAAGAAAATAAATTGAATTTTAAATAATTCCTTGTTGAAATATTATTGCACCCTTTTAATACTCTTTCATCCAACACAAAAATAATAAACAATGTGTTTAATTGAAGCACAATAACTATGAACACCACAAAACGTCTCCAAGGAAAAAGCCTTTGTCTAGTCAATTTTCATTACAAAGTAAAATGAGATCACAATGGAATGTTAGAAGAGATATAGAATGAGAATAGGTATGGAAGAATAAAGGGGTAACACTTTAATAAAAAAATATAAATGTGTTACATGGGAGAAGAAAACAAAAATAAAATGAAAAGACAGAAATTATAAAGTAACAAAATACCTATAGTGAAGTAAATAGGTAGATCCTCTGGAACCAATATCTTTCTTCTTAGCCTTGGGATCTTGTTTATAGGCTTTAATCTATCCCCAAGTTATCATAAATAGTTAACTAAATGATCCCAAGTCAGAATGGGTTTTCAATGGGTATTCAGAAATTGTGTATGCTGAAAAACCATCATAAATAAGAATATCTACAATATATTTGAGAATTCACATGATGTGTAATTTTTTTACATGACATGTAATATGTGGGGTTGTAACTTTTCATCATGTTGTGTAATTATTAACATTGTGCAAAGCTCTCCAGTTACACGGTGTGTAAATAAATAACATGATTTGTATTTTTTTTATTTTTAGTAGGCTTCACCCAGTTTAGTCTGGTTCCTCATTTCTGAGCTCCAAGTTATGTCTTAACTATGTATTATCATCAATATATATCTTCAAATATATAGTTTCATGTCACGTTGTGAAGAGGTGTAAGGAAAAGCTATTTCGGCTTTCTAAATTCATATCCTTTTTTAAATTTTTGTTTAGGAACATTATGCTTCCTCAAAAAATTAAAACAAAATTGATATGTTTAATCAATTAATTTAAATGAATAGTGCATTTTTAATTCCAAAACAAATGCATTAAATGGTTCTGTTAGGTTTTCAGGAAATGAATTATAATAAAATAACATGAATTGTTTGAGTATGACTCTTTAATTATCATTGGGATAGTCCCATGTGTAGATAATGATGAGAATCAATTCCATTGTGGGTGGATGGGTTGTACTTAGATGTCATGTTTATATATGTGAGACTCTAGTATGGGTGTTATGGCATGTGTAGGGTCCTACAATTTTGAGATGGGGTATTTAAGAAATCTGGTGAATTGTGACACTTTGAGATATTTATTTATGGCCTCACTAGGGATGAATTGAAATTTTCATATTTTGAATCTATGTTGGGTTGGAGAGACTAGTGTTTTGGTATATAGATTATAATTTTAGTGAGATTAATGATCTTGATGATTTTTGAGTAATTTGAGGCAGTAACCAAATGAGGGGTTTAGCTCAGGGTTGAAAATTTCCCTAGAGGAAAGAGGTATAAGTCAGTGATATTGGATGATATCGACGCATTGGATATGAGATAGAGTATTTTGTACAGGCATGGTGATGCCATAGTTCAATCTCTATATGAAAAGAAACTTGAGTTCTAATTCTAGGAACAGAAGGTACATGTAGTTCCTTAGTATCAAGGTGAGTTTTCTAGGACTATAATGATTATGTTCCCAATCATTTTTAATTGGGGATATGATTTATAGTGTAGTGAGAGAAAACTTAAATACTTTCTACCTTATAAAATGACACCATATGGGGGTTGGTCATATAAAAAATTATGATAGAAGTAAAGTGCATGATTTCAAAGGGGGTTTTCAGCGGTGCTCTTGGATTCATGATACATACATGATTGAGGGTCATCAACATTTTTCATCACATTAAGCTAGTTATTGTAATGTTAAACTTGGGGGTGATGAGAAGTGATTAGATTCAAGGTGGAACATGAGTGTGCACCCGCTACTTTTGAGTTGGATTGGACATCACCCATTTTGTACATGTGGATCTGTTGAGAATTAAACTAGTGAGAATCCATGTGTTGGCCCATTAATGATGAAATTTTTTTAATCTATAATGGTAATATTATCCCAATAATTGAAAAATAATGTAAATTCTAATGACCCAAGCTTTACATACATAGAAATTACATTTATTTTGCAGAAAAATTAATACAATACACAAATAGACACCAAATGACCATATTAGTTTAGTGTCTTTGGAAACTTGGAACACATTAATCTAAATTGGTGAAATATCTTCAACATCTCCTATAAATATATTTCTATTTTTTTCTTACCAAAAACCTTTTTTTATATCCTAGGAAAAAGAAAACATAAAAAGGGTGAGCTCAAATGCTTAGTAAGGGTAATCATGGAGAACATCAAACAAAACATAGTCCTTGTGTGCGAACTTTGGTTTCCCACTTGTCCTTAAAGTGGCTTAATAAAAAAAATTATGGATGGCCTCAAATAAAACATAAACATAAGAATGTAAAAACAAGAACATAAATTTTTAATATCAAAATCTTGAGTCATGAAAGAAATCTTGGCAGTTCGTAAGGCATAAATTATAAAGCAACACAAACCATGATAAATTATCATTGGCATAAAACATGGAATTATGGAAAAATATAATCATATAAACTTATTTTCATATTATCCAAGGCTCATTTCCAAGACCATCATAGCAGAAAAATTCCTTTACTGGACCAAGTTCACTCCTCATTCCAGCCCTATATTATTGAACCAGATTTACTTTCCATTCCATCCCTATATTATTGAACCATATCTAATTTTCAATCTATTCATATCTATATCATGAGATATAAAAATTTACCCATGCATTAGAGTGAGATATAGGTCCCACCCATCACATAATTCGAACCACACATATTGTTTCCACAAAAACATAAATCATTCATCATAAAATAACCCATGTAATAAAATGGGTTTCTTAAGCATCATTCCATCATAATACTTATAAAAAAATGTACTTAATAATTTACATTCTATCATAAACACAATCAAACCATTTTAATAATAGTAATAAAAATATAAAACTAAATAAATAATTTCATCTTATATGGAAAATAATTTTGATAAAACACTTGAAATTAATTTTTGAATAAAATATCCTTTCTTCTTCAAAAATGTGTTCTTTTCTCAGAATTCCATGTAATTATAAAATAAAATGATTTATTTGAAAATAAACTTTAAAAATTATAAAATAATATTTATGGAAATAAGGTTTTATGAAAGTGTAAAAATCCGTTCATGCCGTATAAGTTTAAAGAACACATTTTTCCCATACTTTTCTCAAAAAGTCAAAAAGTACCTCATATTGAATTATGACTAAATATTCCTTTCATACCGTTCAATAAAAATTTACTAATGGGTAAAGATAAATTTAATAAATTGTTGAAGAATATAAATAATATTACATATTTAGGAAACATGGGTGTGGATGATAAATATACCCTAGTAAATAATTATGAATAAACAATCTTGGACAAGAATGTGATTGCGAAATTATCTCTTAGCTTAAGTCAGTTATCCTTTGTATGTATCTGAACCTCTTGTATAATGTTTTAAATAATTTCATTGAATTATTATAGAATCATAGTAATTTTTATGATACCATATATGATCATATTATCATCCATTTGTTAATAATATTTCATTATTACGCATTATTAGGGAGTTAACTGCTTCATTTTCTCATGCATATTTTGTCGAATAAGTTCTGGTTATCCTTCTTAAGTCGTAGTTATATCATTATAAATTGATATTAACATAATATATATCATATATATTTATTATATACATTTATAAAATCATTATTTAATGTTTATCATGTAGAATTAATCACATCGTATCCTGGAGACGGTAGGTCGTACATATGCACGATCGATGATATCATTCCTATAATTATGAGAAGGTATCAAATTGGATGATATATATATTTTTAAAGAATAAAAAATTTGTTATAATAATAATATATATTTATTATTTCCATCATTATACCCATCCAAGTCACGTTCTGGAGAAAAATAGATTACACCACGGCGTGGATAGAGTAAGTTATACGTATGCACACGTGGTTATTTCATTTTTCGAAGGATGGATATAAGGTGGAGTATGGTTGTTCTATAATATTAATAACATATTAGTATAAAATTGATAATATAATCATTAATTTATAATGTAAACAACTCACTAATATAAACTAGAAGAAGAAATTATTTAAAAGAATCTGTAGAGGAGATTACCTCTTCTTCGACGACCTCCCTCTAGATCTCCTCTTAAAGGAACTAGATTTGGTCTTTTGAGAAGAACAGAACCTCTATAACGTGACTAATGGAGTTTAAGAGGGAAATGGTCATGTTATGGTATATCTAGGAGGCTAAATATATGGCACGAACCAGCCTGAGTCAACCCTGAACCGATCACCTGAGTCGGTCCACGGCAAGTCCTGAGGGGTTTTCCTGATCCCCTCATGACGAAAACTAGTGTGAGGTATCAAAACTAAATAGGTGTTAATGATTTGGCCCATAAAATAAACAAAAATAAATTAATAAAAACTAAACAAGGAAAAATAAAAGGAGCATCAATAAAAAAACAAGACTGAACACACCTCCATGTGACTTCTATTCACCTCCAACAACAAACAACCTACCTCACACAGGAAGAAAAAATAAGAACCTGGACCAGGCAACTAAACCTACATATGAAAAGATAAGATATGTGTGAGATTTAAAATTCTAAGTAGGTATGCCAAATTGAACCATGGAATCCATGCATTTCCAAATTCCAAAATAGTCAAATAATACTAGTTTGAAGTACCATTATAAAAATAAGTTTTTCTCATAAACAATGCATTTTGAAAACTAACAATGAAACTTTATTTGCCCTTATGATTTAAGAAAAATAGAAAAGGAAATAAATATGGGAGTACACAAACTTTTCTAAAATAGCTACTTTGAAATCGTTTTTAAAACCAACCATAAATACAAAGTTTTCCCAAAAAAGACCAAAACCAAGATCAAGATTATGATTCTACACACACAGTAAGGGAAATGGTACTAATAGTGATCATATCAATGGATCATGAAAAACCAAGGAACTCATAGGAATATCAGAACATACTAATACCTACGACTCCAATGCCGATAGCATTCCACACACGACATAATCAAACACCATAACACCTGGCCATCCTTTCTCAGGTCAAACTGAGGGGCCCAATCCCATAGCAATAATCTCGAATGTCTACATACTATGGGAAAATAGATAGTACGTGAACTTCCAGTGCAACAATCATTCTAAAAAAACCTCCTTTCTATGTCAGGTCTTCGTGCTATGTTCACAAAGGGGTGTTCCACCCATTAAAATAACAAGCCACATATATAACCAAGCACTCTATAAAATTCGGAACCCCCTGATCACCTCATGGTTATTCCCCTACCTTAAATAATAATTACCCAAATGAGGTCCTATATCAAGGACCCTCATGTCTCATGATCAACAACCAAGGCCAGAGACCTAACCAAATAGGGTTTTTCCAAACATAACGTTTCAAAAATTCCAAACAGGCCTCATAAAAATCCCACAAATCAAACCTTTTATAAACATCCAATAAAAAATTCCAATCGGGACTTTAGCTTCACAATGCTCGAACTTTATTAAAACATTTATTAACCATTTCAAAACAACCACAAATACAATATTTATAAAAAATTGTCCAAACAGTCCCTTAAATCAAGTGTTCCCCAAAATTTCTCAAGTGATTTTTAAAACAAAATTAAAACACACCAAACGTTTTCAAGATACCAAACGAGCCATAGCTTTCAAACACACACACACCCAACCATGTTGTAAGGCCAACCAGGACAAACTATAGGAACCCATTTGAAGTTATTTTTGGAACAAAAAAAACTACCACTTCCCAAATTTTTGGAAAACATGGAATAATTTTAGGTAAAGTAAAAAAGAAAAGGAGAAGAGGTACTCATGAGGGATACTACATCTAGAGTTCCATTTTCACTTGATTGCACAAAAATGTGTGCACCTAATGCACCCATGGTTGTGACTTCATCTAATGGGACACTCTAAAACCAATAAAATCATTTGAAATCCAATTTCAAAAATCCACCATTTACTTTCCACACAAAACCACCCATTTTACTCATTTATAAAATAAAACACATGTCTTTGAAACAAGAAGCTCTTTCAAAATTAAGTTCCAAAACACATCAGTGGAAAACACCTTATTTCACATATAAATCCCAAAACATGTTCCAAACCAACTTAACCAAATATTTGAATGGGGGAAAACCCAATCACCCTTCCAAATTACCTTTGAAAGGTCATTTTATATTTCATCAAACACTTTTCTCACAAACACACAAGAGCATAAGTTGAGTTTCTGGTAAACTCCTATTGCTAATACAATCATTCAACTTGAAAATGTCATATAAAACTAACTAGAGGTACCATAGAGGTGGGAAACAAGTTAATAAATTTATTTGAAATTCCAATAATCAAAGTACAAGAAATGAAAATAAAAATTCATGTGTTCACCTACCTCAAAGAGGAACCGGGTTATGGTGAATAATTTTTCAGCTGAAGAAAAATGTGATGACCATTTGTAACTGGCCCACACTCTCAAACACATACCTATATATATACATATATCCATAATCAAATTCATGTATTCCACATTCCATGAGGGAATATGTAAATAGAGGACATATATATATTATATATATACATATCTTATGTATATGCATGCACACCCGCAGTCATTGACCATAAATTCACTATAACAACAAAAGATACCCGAAATTAAGGTGGAAAATACCAACGCATGACCAAAAAGTACCATGGACTCAAATAAAACAAATTAACAAGTCATAAAACAAAACCTAATGCTACCAAAAATATTTATTTTCAAATAAGTCCCTGATCCATTTTAGAAACCATGAAACCATTTATCAAAAGAGAGACGAAAAAAGGGAAATATGGGTTCTTTTTAGAAAACCATGGTTCGAGAGAAGAAACACTCCAAATGTAATATTCATTTGAATACCCATCCATGGGTACACTCTATGCATCCATGGATGTGCCCACATCCAATGGAATAATAAGAGGTCTTCTCCCAACCATTTTTAAGAAACTACACATACACCACTTGTTGACACAATAAACCATTTCTCAAGAGTGACATGTTTTATAAAACTAACCCAAAACAAGGAAAACAACTTTTACAATATGATTCCACAAACAGACACCATCCAGAACATTCCAAAAACCATTTAAAAAGGAGAAGCACTTGATTAAACCCAATTAGAAAGGAACAAACATTGATTTTATAGTCAAACAACCAAAAACCTTTTTAAATCAAATATTTCAACAATAAAACACTACCATTAATTAACTACGACTAAAATAATAGTGAGAAACTTAATTTAAGAATCAACTCATCAAATTTAAGAATCATATGGATTAAAATAGGAATAAATGGCATGGAAACACCTACCAGTCAGTGTGCGAACATGACTCATCACTCAGAGAAGGGGGGAAACGTCCCAAGGACCAATTTGTTTACTCTAAAAACTGAGCAAAACACACTAATCACAAACAGAGTAAATTGGGGTCTATTTGATTTGATAAAAACACAAAACATCAAGAAAAAATACCAGATGAGGATATTTCATGCAGTGGGGTGGTGCAAGGAGGAGTCTTGTGGGGAGGAAGCTGAGCAGGAGAGGGCGGTGTAGGGTCGTCGACTTGTTGTAGGTCAAGGTAGTAGGGGATTAGGCAGAGGTAGTCTAGCCAGAGTGCATGTGAAGGATGGGGGTTGTAGGTCTGAGCATGCCGCATGGGAGGAGGCTGGCCAAGAAGAGCCGGCTGACTAGGAGGAGGGGTGTGGTCCAAGCGCACTGCATGGGAGAAGGTTGGGCACCAAGAACCAGCCGACCAAAAGGAGGGGGGTGCAGGGCCTGGTCCTCGCCTCACACGGGAACAAAGAGAAAGGGGGTGCCCCTCCCTTAGGGTTCATATCCCTTTTTTATATTATAATTATAATAAAACTAGTAAAAATCAATAAAACCAATAATAATAATAAATACAATAATAATAATAATTTATTATCCATTTTATTCTAAATAATAGTTATATATATAACAATTTAATAATAATAGTATTATCATTTGTGCAGTAAAATTATTATTATAGTTTAAGAATTCACATTAGTTTATCATTAAAATTTTTAATTTAGCTTTATTTTTTAATTAACTTAATTTATTTATTTAATTTATTATGTATTTGAACTATCAAGTGACCATGCATTCACCTGGACCGAATGTGTGTTGACCGCTAGCAGTGCGGTGACTGCGCACTGGCCTGAAACAAACCAAAAATATCAAACTTTAAAAAATTTCAAATCGGCACCCAACTAAATCTCATCCAAATTACGTGACACTGAGAAAATAATAAAATAAAAGGTTCACATAGTAGAGGTGTGACAATTCTCCCAAACATAGACACATTATACCCCCAGAAATTCATCAACCCCAAAGATATCCAAGAATTGAGTCCATGCATGAACGCAGCCAAAAGAAATAAAGAGCTTCGGGGTGACTATTTATTCCCATAATAATACATGACCAAACCAGATGAATCCACAACTTAAAACAATGGGGGAACTTGAGAGGGTTATCCACATCACAAGGATTCCACTAACGTGAAAATCAAAAACCAAACATACCACCCCGACAAGAGGGGGAAGAATCACGCGGAAATTCCAACTAATCCAAACCAACATCTATAGAACAAGAG
Source organism: Viscum album (assembly GCA_963277665.1). Classification (NCBI taxonomy): domain Eukaryota; kingdom Viridiplantae; phylum Streptophyta; class Magnoliopsida; order Santalales; family Viscaceae; genus Viscum; species Viscum album. The sequence continues at coordinate 1,452,190,925 of OY728129.1, forward strand.
AAAAAGTCCCACCGTCAGAACTAAGTTATAAAACCATTATGGGGATAACTGATACACCAGGACACTGGAACAGAGGAATCCCCCACAAAACCAAAACACACTGGAGGAAAACCTAGAGAGGTTCCCGAACTAAGAAAGCACCCAGAGATAACACCCATTGATTTCACAAAACATCTTCCTAACACAAAAAACTGAGACCAAACTCAAAATTAGAACTGGTCTGTTCATTCACAAGCCTAATACCCTTAAAGGAGTCAGAACGATCTAGGAACAATACTAAGAACAGATAAGGCTTCTTGGATTATAGTAGAACAATCTCATCACACCACCATAACAAGGATGATCATATGAAGGTGACATTAATAGAACAGGGAATCATTGTAAATTTACATCCCAAAACTGAAAACATAAACTAGACTGAGGTTTCACACACCCTCAGAAACTCCTGACTATGCATGAGCTTTACCCTGAGACTAGTGGTTCGGGCCCCAATGGCTAAAGCATATCCTACCTCATAGTTAGGTATTCATATCATCTAATCCCCAACATCTTCTTCTTCTAGATTACTCAAATGACTACAATGGAAGAACATTTTCAAAGGGATGCAAGATAATAGCTTAGAATGCCTGAACTAGCCACACTGGTGGAACAATTGAGAATGGTCCGAAAAACTAGTTGTCTGCACTGAAGAAGATGGTTTCTTAGAGACAGGTTCTATTAGAATGCACTCCTTGGGAAATAGATCACCTTCGTGGGAGAAGATTACCATTAACCACTCCCCAAAATCCAACAATGGTGGGACATCTGACCTCCACTGTTCCCAAAACTATACCCTCACACAAACCCAAGACAACACAAACCTTAAATACCCTGGGAGATCCCAAAAACACGAATTCCCACTCTAATTCCACATCCCACAAAAATGCCTCTAAAATACTTTAATTACATTGATAGATAGGCTACATGTAAAAAAGAACAAAACCTGGGCATGAATAATTGGCAACATGAACGACCTTTCTGGGTGGCATACTTAGAACAACACGAAAAATACAACTGCGGTCGACATTAAGCCAAAGATGAATCAAAGAAACAAACCAAGACAAGGGAAACAGGCACATAAGCCAAAAATAAAAAAACAAGTAATATTTTTGTTTTCCAAAAACTACCATTTCTTTTAAATTTTTAAAACTCACCTATGATACCTTATGAACCATCACATGTGGGTTCATTCAATCCCTCTTAGATAATATATGAAAAAGTTTCCCCCACGCACTCTCTATACATACGCTTGCACATGTGACCCTTTATAAAGGATACTAAGGTTCAAACACTTATTTCCCTTATCAATTCCAAACACACACAAAAACTTTCCAAATCAAAACACTTACTCTTTAAAAACCCACTTCACCAATTCCAAAATAATGTAAAATAAACACATTTCCATTTCAAAATAAATTTCACTTCTAAAACAGAATCATATCAACCGAAATGAAAATGAAACACAACCAACAACAACCCACAATAATGGGGAACCAGTGCATATACCTACCCCGGTGACATGGTGGTGAGCCATGCCCTAATTAAGGCATAACAATAAGATGACCTTGAATTGGGAAATTGGGATCCACAGGGGTCACCAACACATGTGAGGCTGCAACGTGAACTGATTATCCTCCATGGTCATCCCTAAATCCAAAACAACCAAAGACAAAAGACTCAAAACCTGGACCACCCTTGGTAACTCAGCTCTCATCATGAGTGGTGGTGATCAGGAACCAATCTGTAACATACCTCATGAGCCCTCAAAATCCTAATCTCTATCTACCGGACATCGCAAATATCAAAGTCCCCCTTTGATACCATTTTTTCATGAACCAACCTTAGTCAACCCAGAACCGGTCACCCAAGCCAGTCCGCAGCAAGTCCTAAGGGGTGTTCCTGATCCCCATAGGATAGAAACTAGTTCCAGGCATCAAAACTAAATAGGTGGGAACAATTTGGCCCATAAAATAAAGACAAATAAATTAATAAAAACTAAACAAGGAAAAATAAAAGTATTATCGGTAAGAAAACAAGACTTTACATACCTCCATGTGACCTCTCGGTCACCATCAATAACTAACAACCTACCTCACATGGGTAGAAGAAACAAGAACCTTAACCAAGAAACTGATCCTATATCTGAAAAGATAAGATATTCATGAGATTTAAAATTCTTAGTAAGGATGCCAAAGTGTACCATGGAATCCATGAATTTCCAAATTCCAAAAAAGTTAAATAATACTGGCTTGAACTATAGTTATAAAAATAAGTTTTTCACATATACAATGAATTTTGAAAACTAACAATAAAAATTTCATTTCCCTTATGATTTAAGAAAATAAGGAAAGGAATAAAGAGGGGAGCGCACAAAAGTTTTAGAAATAGCTACATTGAAATCCTTTTTAAAACCAAACATACATAAAACATTTTCTAAGAAAAGACCAAAACCAAGATCAAGATTATGATTCAACACACACATCAAGGGAAATGGTTCTAACAATGATCATATCAAAGGATCATGAAAAACCTAGGAACTTGGAGGAAGACCATAACATACTAATACCTGTGACTCCATCCCTCGTAGCATGCCACACACAACAGAATCAAACACCCTAATGCCCGACCATCCTTTCTCAGGTCAGACCAAGGGGCCCAATCCCATAGTAATAATCTCAAATTTCCACCTACTATGTGCCACTGGACAATACATGAACTTTTTGTGCATCAATCGTTCTCATTAAACCACCTTGTTATGTCAGGTTTCCATGATATGTTCAGAAAGGGGTGTGCCACACATTAGAAAAACAATCCTCATATCTAACCAAGCATGCTGCAAATTCTGGCACCACCTGGACACCTCATGGTTATTCTCCTGCCTTAAATAATAATTACCCAAAGGAGGTCCTATATCAAGGACCCTCTTGTCTCATGATCAACTACCAAGGTAGGAGAACTAACCAAATATGATTTTTTCAAACATAACTTTTCAAAAATTCCAAACAATCCTCATACAAATCTCACACATCAAACCTTTTATAAACAACCAATTTAAAATTCCAACCAGGCCTTTAGACTCACATTGCTTTACCTTTAATTAAAACATTTATTAACTATTTCAAAAAAAACCCCAAATACCATCTTTATAAAAAAGTATCCAAATGGTCCCTTAAATAAAACATTCCCTAAGTACTCAAGTGATTTTTAAAACCAAATTAAAACACACCAAATGTTTTCAAGATACTAAACAGGACATAGCTTTCAAACACACACACACCCAACCATGTTTCAAGGCTAATCGGGCCAAACCACAAGAACCCATTTGAAGTTATTTTGGGAACAAAATGAGTACCACTTCCCCAATTTTTGGAAAACATGGAAGCATTTTAATGAAAGTAAAAAATAAGGGGATAAGTGGTGCTCATGGGGGGAGACTAGCTCTAGAGTTTCATTTTCACTTGATTGCACAACCGTGTGTGCAACTAATGCACCCATGGTTGTGCCTTCATCCAATGGGACACTCTAAAACCAATCAAATCATTTGAAATCCAATTTGGTAAATCCACCAATTACTTTCCACCCAAAACCACCCATTTCACTCATTTATAAAATACAACATATGTCTCCAAATCAAGAAGCTCTTTCAAAATAAAGTTCCAAAATACATCAAAGGAAAACACCTTATTTCACATATAAAACCCAAAACATGTTCCAACCCAACTTAACTAAATATTTCAATGAGGGAAATACCACTCACCCTTCTAAATTACCTTTGAAATTTCATTTGACATTTCATCAAAAACTTTTCTCACAAACACACAAGATAATAAGTCAAGTTTCACGTAAAATCATATTTATAATACAACCATTCAACTTGAAAATGTCATGGAAAACTAACTATAGGTACCATAGAGGTGCTTAATGAGTTAATAAATTAATTTGAAATACCAAGAATCAAATTATAAGAAATGGAAAAGAAAAATTCATCGATTCGCCTACCTCAAAGAGGAACCGGGACATTCCAAACACTTCGGAACTTGAGGAAAAAGGTGACAACCATTCGTAACCATCCCTTACTCACATGAACATACCTATATATATACATATATCCATAATCCGGTGCACGTATTCCCAGAACCATGAGGTAATATGTACTTGGAGGACATGTATATATTATATATATATACATACCTTAAGTATATTCATGATCTCCCTCAATTGTTGACCATAAATTCACTATAACAACAAAAGATACCCAAAATTAAGGCAATAAGGACCAAAACATGACCAAAAAGTACCAGGGACTCACATAAACCTAATGAACGAGTCATAAAACACAACCAAATGCTACCAAAAATATTTATATCCAAAACACAACACAAGACATTTTAGAAACCATGAAACCATTTATTAAAAGAGAAGGGGAAAATGGTAAATATAATTTCTTTTTAGAGAACCATGGTTCAAGGGAAGAACCACTCCAAATTTCATCTTCATTTGAAGGACCATCCATGGGTGCACTCTATGCATCCATGAATGTTCCCACATCCAATGGAATAAAAATAAGTCTTCTCTCAACCATTTTGATGAAACCACACATACACCATTCATTGATACAATAAACCATATCATCAAGAGTACCATGTTTTATAAAACCAAGCCAACATAAGTAAAAAACAATCACAACATGCTTCTATAGACAAAAACGATCCAAAACATTCAAAAAACACATTTAAAAGAGAGAAGAATTTGATTAAACTCAATCAGATAGGAACTAACATTGAATATATAGGAAAACAACCAAAAATCTATGTTTAATCAAATATTTAAACAATAAATCATTACCAAAAATAAATGAAGACTATAATAATGGTGTGAAACTGGATTTAAGAATAAAATCATCAAACAAAAGAATAATATGGATTGAAATCTGAATAAATGGAATGGAAAGACATATTGGTCATTGTGAAAACATGACATATCACTCAAAGAAGGGGGGAAACGTCTCGAGGACCAATCTGATTACTCTCGACGCTTATAAAAACACAAAAATCCCAAAAAAAAAGGCAATTGGTGTTTGATTGATATGAGAAAAACACTAACAATGAAGAAACAATACTGGAGGAGGAGATCTGTCGTAGTGGGATGACGCAAGGAGGAGTCATGTGGGGAGGAAGCTGAGTAGGAGAGGGCGGTTCTAGGTCACTGGCTTGCAGTAGGTCAAGGGAGATGGGGCGTAGCTAGAGGTGCTCTAGCCAGAGCACGCGTGAATGAGGGGGATGCAGGTCCAAGCCCAATGTATGGGAGGAGGATAGTCGCAGGGAGCCAGTTGGCCAGGAGGAGGGGGAGAAGTCTGAGCGCACCAAATAGGAGAAGGCTGGCCGCCGAGAGCTGACTGGCCAGCAGGATGGGGGTTCGAGGCTTGGTTCGTGCCTCTCATGGGTGCAAGGAGAAAGGGGGCCTCCCCTAGGGTTCATACCCCATTTTTTCTCTTATAATAATAATAATAAAACTAATAAAAATTAATAAAACCAATAATAATAATAAATCCAATAATAATAATAATTTCTTATACATATTTCAAATAAAAATTATATTAATAATAGTTTAATAATAGTAGTGCTATCATCTGTGCAACAATATTTTTATTAGGGTTTAAGAATTCACTTTGTTTTATCGTTAAAAAATTTAGTTTTGTTTATTTTAAAATTAAATTAATTAATTTATTTAATTTATTATTTATTTTACCTATCAGGTGACAGGGCATTCTCCCAGACCGAAGGCATGGTGAACGCTAGCAGTGTGGTGACTGCTCACTGGCATGAGACCCACCAAAAATATCAAACTTCGAAAAATTTCAAACTGAAATCCAACTAAACCTCGTTCAAATGACACGAGACTAAAAAAATAATAAAATAAAAGGAGAACTTGGTCGGTGTGTGACATTGTTAATTGAAATTGTGAGGGAGGATGTTCCCTTTTATAATTAAGGTGAGGGAACATTTGGAATCTCAAAAAATATTAATTTATAATAAAATAAAACCACATCTAACAAAATCTCAAAGTTTCTTAGATGATATGGGATAAGGTTTTAATATCATAAAAAAATAAATTTTTGACAAGTTTCAATGTCAATTTAAACCTTATCATTTTAATTTAACACATAGCTTTTCTATTTCATTTTAACTTGGGTAATGATTATTTCTATATTAAAAGGGTGAAGTATTTATTTATTTGTGGTAAATTAAATCATAAATAAATAATTTATATCATTTTAGACCGTATAATAATTATTATATATTTTTTAAAATGTTTTATGATTTTCAAATAATTTAATAAAACATTGTTTTGACCAAACAACAATAGTGTCAATTTTGACACTATTCAATTCATTGATTTTTAAAAATATCAATATAAGATGTTATACTAGAAAAAAAAATATTTTATTATATCCATATGGGGTCTAGGTCGTCTAGAAAGTTCAGTGGACATATTAATTAGCTCAAAATATATTTATTGTAATATTTTTAATAACATTAATATTACATTTCCATTAATAAAATTATTCCTACATCAGTATTGTGTAGTTATCTAATATACTTATTTTTTGGGTAAAAATTAAATAAAAAATACTATGATGAATATAAATATACTATATTTTTTTAGAATGATTTTATTTGAATATATCTTCTATAAAATCAACCATTAAAATTTTTATAAGTATTGAAATATGAAGGTGATAAGTTTAGCATCATTATAAATAAAATAATGTAAGTGTCATAATATCTTATAGAAGGATCCAAATGGTCCCTAAGTAGATCCTTGGATTATTATAGTCGATATATAATCAAACAATAAGATTTTATCAAGTGTTTGTGTCTTTTAATGGTTATTATAATTTTAATAATAATTAGTTTATTGATTTTTCATCAATTAAATAATTTATGCATCATCAATATATAAACCTTTAAGGTAATTATTTACTCCCTAAAAATTACAAATAAATTATCATGATAAATAAAAACATTTTAGATTTTAAATGAGTATTTATAGTCGAATTTAGTTTCTATATAACCTTATTTTATAAATGATATATTATCTAAAACATGAATGTGACATCTTTAAATTTTCATTAAATAAAATATTAAAAATACCATAATATCTCCCAAATGGCCCCAAAATATAAACAATAAATTTTTATTAAGGAAATATGTTTATAAAGTTAAAAATTACCATTTATATTCACTGATACCACTTATTGTTCTACATGTCGACACATAATAGATATTAAAGGAAAAGAAAGTGACACTTTGTATCTTTCTTTGATTTAAATATTATTTAAGTCATTTTTATGGAAAATTGTCCTTTAAATGAAATAATTTCAATCCTTAAGTGTTAAGGGTCGAATTAAATTATTCAAATAAAAAAATCAATTGTTTTGGTCATTTTATAGTCATTATAAATTTTTTTAATCTAAATTACCAAATTTACCCTTTACTGTGGTAACAAACTTTAGCATGGTTACTATTCATGTTGGTTACAACTAAAAGGTGAATAATTTTCAAATTTTGACCTTATAAATCCATATTTTACATTAATTTTTCAAAATTTAAAACAAAGTTGCAGAATTAAAATAAAATAGGTAAAATGTAACGGAAAATCGTTTTTTTTTTGTAAATATTCTCCCTTTTAAATGGAAAATGTTTTTATAATAAATTCATGTATAAAATCATTTTAAGAAAAAGTGGAAAAAAATTAAACAATAAAAATTAAAAACTAATCCAAAACATAATTATGTAATGAATTTGAAGCAAAATATAGTTTTCAATAAAAACACATATTTTCAATATTCATCAAAAGATGAAAATTATCAGAACAATTAAAAAATATAAACCAAAGTAATTTTTTATTTTTTTTTTATCAGAAGAAGAAGTTTATTTTTTCAAATTTAATATAAAAATGTGTAAAAAACTATATTTAAAATGATTGTGCCATCATAAGGATTCAAAAGTGAATTTTTTGAAAAATAATTTTTTTATCCAAAAAATTGAATATGTTCCTATATAATGTCTAGAAAACATATGAGATGAATTTTAAATATTATATTGAATATATTTAATATATGTTTCATTAATAAAATCCATAAATAGTGATTTGGTAATTTTATAGACTCACTTATTTTCATTTAAATAGTGTTTTAGAAGAAAGTTAATACTATTCATACTCGCCATTATAATGACTAGGTTTTAATATTTAGTTGTTCACTTATACTCAGTATTATATGAAATGAATTATATCAAAATAACTAGAAATTTTTTGTAACATAATCCAAGTATACCATAGAATATACCGTAAGCTAAGTCGGTGTTGCGTATTGTGCAATCTTATATTGGTATATCATACAACACAAGGCATCAAAGAAATTAAAAAAATTATCTCATAAAAATATCAGGGTGTTACATTCTAAACCCCTTAAAATTAATTTATCCCTCAAAATTAATTAGTGTTTTAAAATTTTTACTACTTAAAAGTTTCTTACATAGAAACCCACATCATAAAAAGGAATAATAAAACATCATTTAAAAAAAGGAAAGATAGAAACAAAACAGTTAACCAAAGTAACTCCTCAATGGGTATCCACATGGAAGAACATAGGTGAGAAGAAACACATGGATATGGAAGAAAAATATAACCATCAAATTACAATAGAGAGTGATAGGGAACAAGGTTAGGAGATTGTTAAAAAACAGAAAGACATAAATCTGTGATGATTCAAGGGGCCATTTGATTCATCGGATAAGAAGGAACAAGGATTAAATTTTTGTTTTTTCAATATCCTTTCCCTAAAGTTGAAGAACATGAGAATAAATACTTACTTGATTTCAATACAATCTCACTATTGGTCATTCCATGAACAATTTCTAATTCATAACTTATTCAAATAAATGAAGTTGAATTTTTCATTCCCAAAGTGTTGGTAGATCATGCAATCCATAAATAGAATTATATATCATTCCATATATCTTTATCACAACAAAAAGGTTATAAAAAGTAATCAAATATTCATAAGTCCACCTATGGTGGGATAATAATTTATTCTAACAAACATTATTTTATGTTTAACTTAAACTTTTAATAAATTTATAACCATAAAATCCTTCCCAAATCTGAAAATTCAAAACATTAGATAGTTGTGAAAAAAATCATCTTAACATTTATCCCCATATCTCACAAGGTATTTCATGGTTGTCACATTACAAACATGTGAATACCTTAATCATATATTCTCTTGAAACATGATAATAACTATAATTATCATGGAACCTTAGTGAAAACATGAATACATTCAAAAATTAACTCTTTCAACTTACCAAAAATACAAAAAATATATATAATCAAACCACGATATCACTATGTCCATATATCTATCTGGAGGTCATTAATACTATCAAACATCTCATTATCTCCTTATCCCATCATTATGAACATATAATTTTTTCCAAAAATATTTCAATCACTTTTCATGGTCACCAGTACCATATACCTATATAAAACCACAATGTTCCAATACTTATATATATATATATATATTAATATTCTATAATACTATAAAAGAGATTCTACAAAATTATTCTCAAACCCCATTAAATAAACACTCAATCATTCCACCACTTCATTGTCATACTCAACATCTCCAATAGTGATCATATGTGATTTTCCTTTCTATTTGTCCTTAATAGGTTTTTGATATTGATTATAATTAATAACCCTTGTATTAGGGAACTGGTTATCATAACACACCATTTTCTTGCACTTTTATCATTGAAATGTGGGTGGTGCATTCTTTGTAGCCTTTTCTCTTTTCAAATAATTATCTACCTTTTTCTCATTACTTCAGTACTCAACTTCCCGGTGAACTTCTTTTCCAAACCTAAAAAATATTATAGTCCATTTAATAAAATACCCCCATGATTTTTTTCACACATTGAGCATAAGTAAACACTCATATTCTTTTAACCATTGTTTTGAGATTTTCATTTGAAATCCATCTTTCATTTCTTGTCAAAACCCTGAGATTGATATGTAACACCAAATTCCATTTATTCCTTTATAGCACAACACACATTCTTTTTATAGCTACTAAAGTCTCTTATATATTATTCCCTTTTAAGACATGGTTTTAAGACACTGAAGAATCAATCAACTTTACTTTCAGGTTGGATGATAAAGCCGGAATCATACATTGCAAGCCTTGTAAAATGTTCCTTGTATATACCAATGGATTCATCATCCTTTTTATTAAGATCAAGGAACTCATATACCATCTTATTTCAAATATTACAAGGAATGTACTTATTTAAAAATAAGTTTTTCAACCCGTCCCATTCCATGGATTCAATTTCATCTTGCTGCCATGTATTATTGATCAGAGTCCACCACTGGTCTGCTCCACCTTCCAAATGATAAAAATCCATAATGAATTTTTCATTTTCCAAATATTGAAGGATGGAAAATATCTTTTCAATGGTATTGATCCTTTTTTAGCAACAAGTGGATCAGAAGACCCACTAAAAGAAGGTGGGAGTTTCCTCATCAAGATAAATCCTTAGAAATAACTCTAGGGATCTCACTAAAGTTTTTACATCATAGTTTCCAAAGTTCAACTAAAACTTTCATCTGATACCAAATATAATAACCCATGCTTGACGTACATGGTCATTACATTTATTTTTTTAAAAATTTAATACATTACATAAATATATTTCCACAAACTGCATTAGTTTAGTGTCTTCGGAAACTTTGAACATGTTCTTATAACTTGGTGAAAGATCTTCAACTTCTCTCATAAAAATATTCCCCTTTATTTTTTCTACCTAAAAATTTTCTTTATATTCTAGGAAAATGAAAACATAAAAAGGGCAAGATAAAATTTTCGGTAAGGGTAAAGATGGAGAGCATCAAACAAAACACAAATATAACAATGTAAAAACATGAACATAAATTTTTAATATCAATATCTTGAGTAATGAAATAAATCGTGGTAGTTCTTAAGGAATAAATCATAAAGGAACACGAAACATGATAAATTAGAATTGGCATAAAACATTAAAATTGTGAAAAATACATAATCATAAAAAAATCATTTCCATATGATCCGAGGTTCATTTACAAGACCATCATAGTAGACAAAGTCCATTACTAAACTGATTTCACTCCTTATTCTATCCCTATATTACTGAATAATATTTAATTTTCATTCCAACCCTATATTACTTTATAAATATAATTTCCATTATATTCATGTATATATCATGATATATAAATCTTTACCAAATGAATTGGAGCGATATTTAGTCCCCACCTGTTAAATAATAAAAACCTTACTTATGTGTAAAATAAAAAACATAAATCATTCATCATAACATAAACCAAGGAATAAAATGGGTTTCTTAAACAACATTCCATCATAATAAAAATAAAAAAAATGTATTTAATAATTTTAATTTCATAATAAACACAAAAACCATATATATAATAGGTATAGAAACATAACCCTGCTTAAATAACTCCATCTTAGATGGAAAATAATTTTTATAAAACACTTGAAATTAATTCTTGGGGAAAATATCCTTTAATTTTCAAAAATATTTTATTTTCTAAAAAATCCACGCCATTTTAAAAGAAAATAATTTATTTTAAAAGAAACTAGAAATCCTATATGGTATGCTTCATGAAAATAAGGTGTTATGGAAGTGTAAAAATCCATTCATGTTGTATAGGTTAAAAGAAAACATTCTTCTTGTACTTTCTCCGGAAAGTCAAAAAGTACCTCGTATAGAGTAATGAGAAAAGATTTCATTAATAAAATTTAATAAAAATTATCCAATGGGAGAAAAATTACATTAAAATTTTTTATAAGATTATAAATAATATTACATATTTAGGAAATATGGACGTGGATAATAAATATACCCCATTAAATACTTATGAATAAATAATCTTGGATAATAATGAGATTGAGAAATTGTCCCTTTCCTTAGTTTCAAAATACTTTATATGTATATTCACCTAATGTATAATGATTTAAATAACGTCATTGACTTATCCTAGAATCATATATATTTTTATGATATCATATATGATCATATTATTAGCAGTTTCGTAATAATATTTCATTACTACTCGTTATTCAGGTATTAACTGCTTTATTTTATAATGCATGATTTGTCGAATAAGTTTTGATTCCCCTTCTTATGTAATATTTATAACATTAAAAATGATATTAACATAATATATATTATATTTATTTACTCTGTAAATTTATAAAATCATGATTTAATGGATATCATGTAGAATGAATCACATCGCATCGTGGAGTCGGTAGGCTGTACGTACACATCAGCGATGATATCATTCCTTTAATTATGAAATGGTATCAATGTGGATGGAATATATATTGTTATAGAATAAATTAATTATATTATATAGTTATTATTTCCATAATTATACTCATCCAAGTCAAGTGGTGGTGAAAACCATATTACACCACGGCGTGGAGACGGTATGTCGTACACACACACATGTGGTGATTTCATTTTTTATAGTATGGATAGAAGGTGTAATATGGTTGTTCCATAATCTTAATAATGTATCAGTATAAAATTGATATTTAATAATTAATTTATAATGTAAACAACTCACTAATACGAAGTATAAGAAGATATAATTTGAAACAATCGGTAGAGGAGATTACCTCTTCTTCGACGAGCTCTATATAGATCTCATCTTAAAGGCAAAAGAGTTGGTATTCTGATAATACCAAAACCTATATAATGTGAATAAGTATTTTTATAAGGTAAATTAGTATGTTATGGTCATTATCGAAGGTTCAAAGTGAATTGAAATTGTGAGGGAGGATGTGCCCTTTTATAATTGAGGTGAGGGTCAGATTTAAAGTCTCTAAAAATATTAATTTATAATAAAATAAAATCATATCCAAAAAACATAAAAATGTCATAGTTTTAAATATGATATGGCATAAAGTTTTAATATCATAAAAAAAATGGACAATTTTTTATGTCAATTTAAATCTTATCATCTTAATATAACACTTATTTATTTTATTTCATTTTAACTAGGGTAAAAATTAATTAAATATTAAAAGGGTGAAATATTTTTTATTTGATGTAAATTAAATAATAAATAAATAATTTAGATCATTTTATACCATATAATAATGATTATATATTGTTAAAAATGTTTTTTGGTCTTTAAATAATTTAATAAAACATTGTTTTGACCAAACAACAATAGTGTCAATTTTGAAACTATTCAATTCATGAATTTTTAAAAATATCTAGATAATATTTAATCCTAAAAAAATATTTATTATATCTATAATGGGTCTAAGTCATCTATAAAATTTATTGAGCATACTAAATATCTTAAATTATATTTATTTTAAAATTTTTAATAACCTTAATTGGATATTTCTATTTTATAAAATAAATACTACATCATTATTGTGTAATTATTTAATAAACTTATTTGTTGGGTAAAAATTAAAAATAAATACTATTATAAAGATAAATATACTATATTTATGTATAAGTCTTGTATTCAAATATATCTTTTGAAAAATCAATCATTAAAAATGTTATACTTATTAAAATATGAATGTGACAAGTTTAGAATCACTTTAAATAAAATAATACCATTGTCATAATATCTTATATAAGGATATAAATGGTCCATAACTAGACCCTTGGATGATTATGGTCAGTATATACTCAAACAATAATATTTTTTCAATTGTTTTTATCTTTTAATGGTAATTATAATTTTAATGAAAATCAATTTATTGATTTTTCATCAATTAAATACTTTATGGATAATCAATATATGAACCTTTAAGGTAATTATCTCTTCCATAAAAATTACAAATAAATTACCATGATAAAAAATTATATTTAAAATTGGTATTTATAGTCAAATTTAGAGTCTTCATAGACTTATTTTAAAAATTATATATTTGTAAAAACGTGAATGTGACATCTTTAAATTTTCATTAAATGAAATATTATAAATACCATAATATCTCTCAAATGACCTCAAAATTCAAAAATAAATTTATATTGGGATATATGTTTATTTAGTTAAAATTTATCATTTATACTCATCGATACCACTCATGTTTCTATATATGCACGCATAATAGATATTAAAGACAAAAAAATGACACTTTGTATCTTTCTTTGATTTAAATATTATATAAGTCATTTTCATGGATAGGTTTCCATCAAATTACATAATTTTCATCCTTAAGTGGTAAGGATAAAATTAAACTAATAAAAGAAATTTCTTTACTTTGTTTGGGTCATTTTATAGTCATTATAATTTTATTTTATCCTAAATTACCTAATTTACCCTTTATCGTGGAAAATAAATTTAAAGTGGTTACTATTCATATTTGTAAAAAATAAAAGGGGAATAAATACCAATTTTGGACCTCCTGAATCCAAATTTTAAATTCATTTTTCAAAATTAAAAACAAATAAGTTACAAATTTAAAATAAAATCGGTAAAATGTCACAAAAGAAGTTTTTTTGAAAAAATCCCCTTTTAAATGGAAATTGTTTTTATAATAAATTAATGTATAAAATAATTTTGTAGAATAATATTTGAATAAAAATTATCTAATTAAAAAAAATAATTATGTATTGGATTTAAAAGAAAAAAAATTTCAATAAATATCAGTATTTTCACTATTCATCAGAAAATGAAGCTTATCGGAAATATAAAAAACTAAAACTGTGTATTTTTTTATATTCTAAATTAGAATAAGAAGTTTATTTTGTCAAATTGAAGAAAAAAATTGTCAAAAATTGATTCAAAATTGGTGAAACATCAAAATGCGATAAGACTACATTTTTTTGAAAAATACTTCTTTTATTCAAAAAGTTGAATCTATTTTTATATTATGTCTTGAAAATATATAATATGAATTTGAAACATTATATTGAATATATTATATACATTTTTCATTAAAAAATTTAAAAAATTTGGATTTAATTATTTTATAGACTCCCTTATATTCATTTAAATAGTTATTCAAAATAAAGTTAATACTATTCATAACCACCATTATAATGACTAGGTTATAATATTTAGTTATCCACTTATACTGTGCATTATGTGAGATTAATTCTATAAAAATAAAATGAAATTATTTATAATTCAAGACAAGCATTGTGTTGCGTATACCGCAAGCTAAAATGGTGTTATGTATTACGCAGGCTTATCTTGGTGTAGAGTACAACACAAGACGTCAAAGAAATTTAAAAAAAATCACATAAAAATATTTGGGTGTTTCAGAAATGTTTCACTTGTAGGTACATTAACCCCATTTATGACATGATATCATGGGTTTTTTCATATTGTAATGGCTTTGGATGAGTGACTTGTGTGTATTATTAGTAATACCTATTTCAAGTCAATGATTAATGAGTGGTATATAGGATTCCAGATAGTGGGGAGTGTACCATCGAACATTGGAGCATAAAACCCTCATTGTGGATATGGTTCCAATTTATGTCAAGGATTATGTATCTATGAGCTATAAAATAGTGTGTTTTTTAATTTATATAAACGATCGAGGCTAAGATATGTTGGACACATATGATCATTTTGCTCATGGAGGGATGAGATGTAGTTTGTGGAGATCAAGGTTTTGACCCAGGGGTGTGTCAATAAGGGAACACCTATGGTGGGGATCATCCCATAGGTCATGGGTGATACATTACCCCCATGAGGATAGGGTCATCATTTTATAAGACTAATTGGTCTTTGTTTCTGAGGACATTTGAATACCAGTGAATTGATGAATCTGAGTTCAGTCGAATTTGTTGGAGAATATTGAACATGAGTTGTATATAATAGTTGGTGGATTTTAATAATGGGTGTCTGGTTCTAGATGAATTAAGATTACCCAAGTTCACTGTGATGGAAATACATTGGTACTCGGGTGGGAGGATGACATCATTTTTGGATAGTGGGTGTGTCAACTGAAGAATTTCTTTGAGATATAGTAATGGGATTCTGTGAGAGTGTTTTAATTACGACTAGTTTCTTTAAGTAGTAAATTCATCATGGTTGGGTTCTCAGATGATGCATTGATGGGTGAAACTATTCATTTTTATGATGATTCATCCAAATGAGGTATGACATTCATTCTCCGTTATTATTTTATATAGTTTTCTAGAAACCACCTTGGGCATGATATATTGGATATGATGTGGGGGTTTCATGGATTGGAAGGGGTTTCTCAAGGAAGATTAAACATAGTTGGGTGTTAAACATGGGCAATTGAAACTCGTCAATTCAATTTAAAAATTGGAAATGAGGAGCAGTACCGACATATGGATGGAATTCTATTATATGATATAGTGTGGGTATTAGAGGCCACATTGGGGTCCATGATAGAATCTCGGGACTATGTTTTTATAGGTAATTACAGTGGTAAAGGGTAACATAATTTAGAATTTTCCTCTGTTAGTTAGGTCCTATGATTGGGAGAACTATGAACTTTATTACTACTTGGGTGATATAACCCATGTGTCTTGGGGTAGATAGGGTCAGGTAAAGACTGTCTTAGTGTTTTGATGATGGTTATATGCAGTGTCTTGGATTTTAAGATTCCATTTCATGTAAAATTAATTGGATTTTTACATCCTTTTGGAAATTTGTTATGGGACATGACCATTTAACAATGAATTGGTGACTGACACAGGTTAGGTGAAGCGGCTTGATGACCAATGATTCTTCTTGGAGATGAGAAGTGTTATGGTGGGGAGGTAGTAAGATACTATATTCATATGATTTTTGTATACCAAAAGTAATTTTTTCAGTGGATAAGAAGAATTATTAAATAGGATTCCAAATGGGATTTTGAGAGTTGGTACCACTTAAGAGGTGTATTTTGGACATTCTTAGGTGCTCGGGGATGTATATAAGACAATAGGAAAAACACCTATGGAGGGTAGGGGTGGACAAGATTCCTAAGTGTAGCATAAATCTAGAAACTAAGTGGAGTCTCAGTACAGTCTAGCCAAAGGGACATTTTGGGTGAATAATTATAAATCTTATACCTAGAGTTTTTAGGGGGTAACCCCCATACTCATTGGTTGACACACATGGTAAATGGTTGAATCCCCCCCCCATACCTTAAATACCATTTGACACTCTATGGGTTCATCTTTGTTATTCAATGGTTTTTGGTATGGTTTCACCTCCAAAAACCTGTATCCATTATCTCATTTTTTCCCTCTATAAATTTAATTTATCCTGAGATTTGATTCATGGATGAATCACCCTGAGATGATGAGGCTTTCATGCTTCTTAGTGAGAGGGAATCCTAGGATATAATCTGGACACTGTTTCTCTGTGATTCATCAAATGTGTGTTTCATCCCCAAAATATTTATGGTTTTACAAAAATTTAAGCCGAATAAAGTATTTTTTAGGTTTCACATGTTATTTAATTGGCTCGTATTGATTATAAAGGCCTTTCATGGACATCCTTCAAGTGTTTGGTTGTTGTTTTGGAATGAAAGGTTGGTTTGATGAGTTTCCAACTACTATTCCAAATCAAATTAAATTGAAAAATTAATTATAATAGTTATAATAATTATTCTGGGTTATTTAGAATAATTTAGGGTCTTAGGTAAGTTTGAAATTTCTGGTGAAATGTGGAAATAATTGGGTGAGACTTAGTGAGCCTAAAAAATTTTGATAGTATAGGGAGTCAAAAGGGAAGGTTTATTTAATGTGGTAGGTGGTCATTATCTTTTACCAGGGTATTCATGATTTTTTATATTCATGTGAAATGCATAATATCAACACTGGCAATGTGGTCCTATTAAATTAATTTAATTATTTCGATAAAATTAAACTATTTAAATAAAATTATATTTTCTAAATTTAAAATGGATTTCCTTTGGTGACCAAATAAATTCTAGGGAATAAGTTGGACACTTGTGCATCATCATTATCTCATTAGCCGTTGATGGATGAGAATTAATTATAGATGTGTTCCCTTAGAACTAAGAACCCCCTTGAGAGGTTTATTTGAATTATAGGGTTAGGTGGCCCTAAAATAGGTACCTTGGTTTGACCCCTGATTAGGGGTGAGCGGTGGTTTGGTTGAATGTCTTGAGTGGGTCTTGATTCTAAGTGGTTCCCTTGAGCATTCAGGCTAGTGGTATGGATGAGGCATATTTAACCCTTATATACTTGGTGATATGGGTGGGTCATCCTTGGTGATATCAATGGATAGGTTGGGTATTTGGTCCATCAAAGAGTGTTTTGGAAAGGATATGAGATTGAGGACATGACCCTTATGACTATTGATTACCTGATAGAAGATATGGGATTGAGGGACCCTTATGAAGACTTTGAGTCGTGATGAGACTTAGGGGACCCAGTGGGTGCCCCAAGGATGTGTTAACCCTGGTGAGAGATTGTGGAAGGGTATGGATAGTGTTGATGGGTTTAGTAATTTGACCAACATTTTCAGCACCTTATCTTTATAAATTTCTAAGAAACATTCCATTGGGGAAAATATTTATTTTACTTGAGCTGAAATATTCCCTTAGGGTGGTTTTGATGCCCTTGGGTGGGGTTTTATATTTATATATGGGAAAATTCATTTATGGGTGGTATTATTTTATGTATTGAAAATTACCATAGGATTTTTATTGTTTCCTTGATTAAAATATCTCATAGGTATTATATTTTATACCTAGATGAGAAAAATGCCCTATGGGGGACTACAATACCTGGCTAAGTGAACTCCCACAAGTGAGGTATATGAAACATGGATAAGAAAACTCTTGTAGGTGTGGTCCATGTTACTATCATTGGGGATTCAATGATATAGATTCATGGATGATCATGTTTACTAAAATGAAGCATTATATGATATTCACCTAGGTTTGTGATAGTTTTCATATATACCGAGGAGACCCGAGTCTATTATATTAGGAGGAACAATCACCATGATGTGCTTAATGACACCTTGAAACTAGTTGAAACAGTTATGGTTGATTGGATTCACATGCCTAAAGATTTATAATGGTATAGTATATTATACATGGGATGGGATGGTCCATCTAATAAACTCAGTGAAATTCCAAAACATGTTGATGTATGTATTGTTTTTTGTAAATGTTTTTATAATTTTTAACAGTTTTTTTATTTTGAGCATATCTTATATACATATCAATGCATTTCTAGTTATGTATGGGACTATATTAGTGGTTTCATAATTATTTTTCGACTCACGCACTTCTTGGGTGATCATAACATTTAGGTTCCTGAGAATATCTATATTTATTACAAGAATAGGTTGGGAATAGTCCTAGTATTTGAATGATTGAGTGGGATAGATCTAATGATGTTGGGTGTTTGGGATGAATTGTGGATTTCAGTGGTATATAAGCCTTAGTTTTCTTTTTAATATTAATTATTTATATATGATATCTTCCAAGTGTATGATCATTCTTGTATCCTAGAATTTCAATTTAGGTATATATAATAATGTTTCATATTGTTATTTCATGTTTCCACCACATTATTTTTATATGTACTCTTACATGATGTATGTGTCTTTTATATGGTTAATTGCTCTACTATTTTTAATTTTATAAATGGGTAATATTCTCCTCATGTTAACCTCCAAGACCCCTACTTATAGTCACCATGCTCTGGAATACGAAGAGGCATGTCTGAGGTTACATGGCTCCACTAGATCAGTAACAATTCAAATTGATCTAGGTCTAGATGTTACAATTTTGAACTCATTGAAATAAATCCATAATGGTCCATGCAATTAGAATATCCCAAAGGGTAAATCTTAGTGAAATGGGGGCTTTTCTTACTTTCCCTCTTGAGGATGACTTCACAAACTAACCCCATTGGATTGGTATCCAGAATTTATCCCTCAAGCACACCTTATGAGTGGGCCTCATGTGTTATCCTAATGGTCTTATATTCCATGATTATGACCTCATGAATCTGGCTTCCATAGTCTTGGCCTCGCATGGATACCTTGTGGGATGGGATCAAAAATTTAGTCTCTGTGGTTTTGGCCTTATGTGGTCACCTAACAAGATATCCTCATAAAGTACACCTCCATGGGCTTGGTCTCATGTGGTTATATTGAAGGATGGCCTCTTGATTCCAACTTTATAGGCTAGGATTTTCTTACCTGCCTTACAAGTTAGGTGTGTTTTCTTCTTCACGAGTGTCTTGGGATTACGCATGGATTCACTACATAAAAATTACACAAATTGAAAAAGTCATTATCTCATATCTGTTTGTATTTCTCTCCCATTTATAACTGCATGTACTTATTTATTGAAGAATAAGGGTATTTATAGATGACCTTTTTTAATTGGTTTCTTGAAATAGGAATACATTTTGAGGCTTCAACTAGCCTTAGAGATACTCTCGTATGGAAAATCATGTTCATAGAGCGCTCATATAGTGTGGTCTGGGTCACTATTATAACACTAGGAGGTGATACACTTTTCATGGTCAGGAATATTGTGTGGTGAGATATTCTACTTGGCTAGGAACTTTTTGGGGTGATTCTATGATCTTGTTCGTTATCTCATTATGAAGTCCCTTCATGTCTTTTCCAAAAAGGACACTTTGATTCTACAAGGTTATAAATGTCTTGAGGTTTTTCTCCATGGTGATAGTGACTCCACTATGAAACCTTTTGGTTATGCTTCTCTATGAGGTTTGAATCCTCATGGTTCTAGGTGATTCATGATGTTGGATTATTCCTCCCAAATATCTTTAATGTATTTAATTTCTGAATTTTGATGGTTTTGACTTCAATTGTTTTGATTATTCAAATTTTCAGGCCTCAACAACCAACCATATGTGATGGGAATTCAAGATACGCATAAACTAATAACTATATTAATGAAATTATGATATTCCATGTGATATAATTTGGTATGTTAGTCTCAATAATAAGTCTTTACTTATTACCTTATGAATCTTTTTTATATAACATTCAACTATTTATGTTAATAAAAAAATTATACTCATGCTAATCATAACATTTAATTAAAGGAATTCACATTCCCAAATGTATTTTGTATTTGACACAAAATGATATATCAAATTTAATGATATGAAATACCATAATAGAATGAAATGTATGATTTGATTCCATCTTAATATCATATATTTCAATTAGGCAGGCCATAAAAGCATGAAATGATATTTCATTCTACTATGCATGAATTCATTATATAAAATTGTTCCTTATATCATTAGTCATATGAAATTCCATTTACCTTAAAGATCTAGAAAATGAAGTGGTATTTATTATAATTTCAGTAATCTATTACATGTTTGGATATCATTTAATGAACCATTTCATATGATGAACGAATTATAGTAGATGAATTCATTTCAGAGATGCATGAAATGGATGATGTGTTTACTTTTGTGTTATAATTCACAAGTTATTGAGATATCTAGGATTATTCTTAGGGATTTATAAAATCCCCTACAGTAAAATTATAATGTATGTGATGAATTATATATTATTACCCAATAATTCATGAAACCTAAAGAAATATCCACTTATTTTTTTTATATAAGGTGTTAACACAAAAATTTTAGAAGATGAATCCCATTCGTTTGACGGATGATTCAAGAACCACCCATGGATACCATACCGAGGGAAGGATCATTTTACTATTCACTGGGGGTCTTCATCAATCATAGAAGATAGACTATACCATGGATCTTTAGTGTAATGTATACATACCATCATCCTTCATTTATAGTCTCACTTATTATATATTTATAATCATGGAGATCATGATATTTCATTCTAAAATTCTTCATCTATTTAAAATAAATTTTATTAGACCTCCATTAATTGCTACAGTGGTATCAGATTATTCCATGCATTCAGATCCCTAAAATCATTCTATAAATGGGGGTTTTTTGTATGTTGTATTTCCTTTCCCTGGGAAGACATAAAATCCAATAGGTATTTTTTGTAGTATTTGTATCATGAAATATCATATCAGATATTATAATCCATGAAATTGTTTTAATTGATGAATTATTAATGGTAATAGAGTACTATTATTGCATATCATAAAATATTATTTCCTATACAGAGTTTTGAAAAATAGAGTATCTGATCGGTAATATGATGAATCATTATATTCTAAAATATAACATATAGAAAACACTACCAAGAATGTTCAGTATATAAAGACATTTGACCCCCAAAATTAATTAATTGAAATGAAAAAATGATCAAGTGTTAGAAGGGGTTTTACATGGGAGATAGTGAATCACTCCCCACATATCTACCTCCATCATTAGTGCACAATAATCCAAGATTTTGAAAGACAAAATCACGCCCATGTTTATGATCCCTCTCTTTGACAAGGAATCCTCCAGTTGATTTTTTTTTCATTTTTACATGTGAAATGATATAGTTGAGATGCTTTACTGAGTTCATGCACTCAATCTAGTGAGGTAAAAAACTCCAAGGAACATACTTGGTTCTTTCTTTTGAGTTCCTAATTGAAATTTCATATTCAGAGTATGTCCATATGTGATTCCAATTATGATGGAAATCATATTTAATAACATATATCAGAGATCACAATTCATTTTCATAAGCAATTCCAATGAAAATATAATAGTTAAATAATCCATGGGTGTAGAAGACACCCCCATAAACTGAGGGCCTTGGGAATCCAACTACCACACAATGAACATTTACTTTAATAAAAAATTTATTTGAGGGTTTCGTCCTATAGATTTGAGTACAATAGGTTTCTTGGGTCTGCCCAAAACACCCAATGTTATCAGTATATTCATATTATCATTATTGTTATTCATAAATCAGTTTTTCACCTTCGATGTAGTATAAACATCCTTATGAATTTCAATTCTAGTAGTGTGCATATAGAGTGGTTTATTTTCAAAATATCTTTAATTTATTTCCTACCACATAGCTGCTATAACTGATGCTACTACTTCTAATAACAGGTTTCAAAGTTTCTTAATATGTCCAATTGAACTAATTTTCAACATGAGTTGTTTAAGATGTTGGTTAGTGCCCAAGTGTATTCCAAACAGATGTCCAAAATACATCCATAAATCCTATGAGAACCCACGTTACATGTAAATATGGTTTGTATTTTATTCATCCTTTAAGAAAAAAAGGCATGCTAAGAAAAGGTACTTCTCAACCATCCTTAAATGATCTTGGGTGGGAAACCTATTTTTCTATGTCCACAAAATAAGTAAGAATATTGAGGGTTGAATAAAATGTACCTTTAATTTTAACTTCCAGGTTGGTGATATAATAGAGCCTTCACATTCCATCTTTTAGAACTCTTTAGAAATGAATTATCTATTCTTGCTGAGTTTTAAGACTAGGGTGTTCACATCCATGAACATATATCATTGAATATCCAATATTATTTGTAGAGGGACATAGAAATCAGGTTTGTTATAGGGCATCAAAAGATCATCAATAGTTATTTGAGTTATTTCTAATGAAAAATTAATAGTAACATTTAGTGGGATACTTATCCATAAAGTGCTCCTCCAATTTAGGTTTGAATGCCTTATCACCAACCATAAATTGTTATGCATGATATCATTGAAGGAATACTTAATTGATTCCCAAACAGAAGATATAAGGTGATGTTGGTATCCATCCAAAAACTTCATTTTTAACTTATCTGAAAGTAAATCACAAAGGGAGTCATTAGAAGTCATGAGGTTCTATGTGAATTTCCCAATAATCAGATCATTTAATATCATTATATATTTAATTAAAAGGTCTCCCATTTTATTAGGTTTAATTAATTATTTCCACGAAATATTTATTAGCTTCCTCTCATGCACTAAACCAGTCCATATGAAATTATTTGTCATACCATGAATATTAGTGATAAGGATTCTGGGAGACTTGTAAATTTATGAGTAAAAAAGTTTAGATGTGATTACTGAATTGACAAGGAATACCCTTCTCACTTGATATATGGATTTCCATTTCCATCTATCTAGTTTATTAATGATTCCATAGAATATATTCTCAATATATTGACTCATAGCCTTGCCCCTAAATAATGGGACACCAAGTTAGTTAAATGGAATGGATCCCTTCTTCACTCCATGCCTTCTAATGAACCATTTCTCCATTTTAACAATTATTCCATCACCAAACACAATAAGGGATTTACACCAATATATGGACTGTCCTCCAACTTCTTCATAGTGTGTAAAAAGATATTTATTCTGAGATATGCTTCACTTTGAGTAATGACCAAATAAGAGGATTTCATCTGTATATAAAAGATGTGATGGGATGAAATCACCTTTACCATATTTTATTTTCTTGTAGGTTCTAATTTTTGAAATATCATTAATTCATCATATTATGTAGATTTTTGTAATAGAAAACAAAATCCTTGAGATTAAATACCCCTATCTAACTCTTTTAGTACATTGGAAGAACTCCCAAGGTTATCCATTAATGATTATGAAAATACTTAGAGAGGTGAGATTGGTATTGAAAATTTTTATAAGAGTTCTAAGAATCCATATTTCTTATGTATAAAAACAAGGAAGCTCAACTTCAAAGTATAAAAATCATTATAGATGTCAATATTGAGTGAAGAATTTCCCTCTTTCATTATCCTCTTCATCATATTTACACTATAAGTGGGTATGCATAAAAAATTATTAATAAATATTCCAAGTATAAAATAAATGATATAATTTCCTCACATTATACTAGATATGTTCAATTATGGAATATTTGGGATTAGATTATTCATTTTAAAATTTGATGAAAATTCCAGTTTTACCCTTTTAAAATTCACTGTAGTATTTCAGGCATAAATATTTTTCAATAAATTATTTTGACTTATAATTTTGTAACTAGGTTCTTGACTTAATGGGATACAAATTTTATTCATGACGTGGGATTTGGATCATGCATATGAGTGGATTTAATAGGCCATGAAGACAAATCTAGACTGAACTATCCAGATTGGACATCACTTGACCATTTGGGTCGTAGCTTCTTCATCCAGGAGTGGATGGAGCCCAAATTTTGAGAAAATATCAGGGATAGGATTTGGAACAAATAATCCATCTATAAGGCCAGAAAATTCACGCGTTTTGGAGGTAAACTATGCGGTGCATCTTGGAATAAAATATTTGGCCGAGTTTTCATTTCACACTTAAAAAGTTATGTAACCCTAGTCCTCACAAACTCTATTTAAAGGGAGTTTTCACTCATTGGGAGGGCTGTTTGAGGATTTGTGAAGGTTTGGCCGAAATTGTGTCTCTTGGGAGCCCCTCACAACTCTTGGATGAAGTAAGGAGTTCTGAAAACCTCTCTTCCAAAAAGGATCTCCTCTCCCACCTCCTCTTTGTATTTCTTTTCTTTCATATTTGTATCTTGAATTTTTCTTTAAATAATCTTCTGTGTTCTTCCCTTTTCTTATTCTATTAATATTTCTAATTGGTTTGGAATCAATAGTAGAGACTATATTCGTTTCTACCCTTTCAATCCTTTGCACATGAAAAACATCTACACGATGACCACACCGCCCATGGAAGAGTAGTTTTTTTTAGGGATCGATCTATCTTCTACCCTCTTAATTTAATTATTTTGAATCATTGAGATATTGTAATTCACATAATATGATCCCTGAATTTTTTTTAAAATTATAAGAATCTAAGCAAGAAATTTAACAATTCACACAAAAAACACGCAAGGTTGATATTTTGTGTAAATTGTGAGAGCACGGTCTTAATCGGTAATACAAGACCACACGGGATAAATTTGTAGAGTTCAAATATAATCCATAAACACAATTCATCCTATTTCCAAAATGGATATGTTCTATAATTAACCACTGACCATAGGCTAGCCTTAGAACAAAAAACAAAGCAGGGTGCTGCGATTGCGTGTTCCGAAGCTAGCCTGGGGTTTAAGTAATTTCATCTTTGTGGTTAAGTTAAGTCTCGTAGGGTTCGAGGGTTAACAAATTAGGGAATAATAATTAAGTGGATATTGATTTAAATGATAATTATTAATAATTAAATGAAGAGGTAGAGTTAGATCGATTACACGTTTTAAAATATTTTCTAATAAAACATCTTCTTGTTGTGTCTTTTTAATCAAACTTCATTTCAAAATTAAAAACAAAAAAAATGCAATATTCTTCCAGAAAACTTCTTCAAGTTTTATAAATGATAAATAACCACCCCACATCCTTTAAATTAGTGTTTTAATTCTTTTTTATTATAATTTTATAATACCTTTAAGAAGTTGTTTTAATTTACTTCCTCCTTTGAGAGACGACCTTGGTCAGCCACTCTGTTGCACCTAAGTACCCAAAAACCTCTAATCATTTGAGGGCGACCATGACATAATTCTTTCAAATTGGCACCACTACCAGGGAGGAAAGTAATTTATTCAACCAATTATAACGTATTTGTTTTATTTTTCATTTAATTCTTTTCTTCTCCTCTTTCTTTCTTCTTTCCCCTTTCTCAAGTTTTTGTTTCTCTTACTCTCTTCTTTTATTTTCATCGGACCAACTCAAACTTATTTTCATTTTATTATGGTCAAATTTTCTTTATTTAATTTTAATATTTCATTGATTTATGACATGAACTAATCCTGAGGATCTCTTAGATCTTGACCCTGAGATTGAATGTAGCCTTAGGGAACGAATCAGACATTCTCAGTCTACGGGAAGTTTCAACATTCAACAATTTGTATAATTACTCAAATATCAGATCATTGAAATTGTAAGAAATTAAAATTAAACCATAAAACAAGAAAAAATGGATGAAAATAATGGAAATTAACATAATAGAACCATTAGAGAATTGGCTGCACCTGATATTAATTATCAACCAAATTGCATTGCATCTCCAAAACTCGAATCGGACTTTGAACTAAAATCTGGATTAATTCACCTGCTTCCAAAATTTCACGGCCTCTCTGGTGAGGATACCAATAAACAACTTAAATAATTTAATGTGGTTTTCTCAAACTTAAAACCAAGAAATGTTTCTGAAGATCAAATCAAACTAAGAGCATTACCATTCTCACTTGATGGAGCTGCAAAAGACTGGATGTATTATTTACAACCTGAAGATGTAACTTGTTGGAACAATTTGAAACATATTTTCTTATAGATATTTTTTTCCTGGATCAAGGACCACTTCCATTTGTAAAGATATCTCTGGGATCAAGCAAGCATAAGGGGAGTCAATGTATGAGTATTGGGAGTGATTCAAGAAGTTGTGAGTAAGCTTCCCACATCACCAAATTAGTGAGAAACTACGCATCCAGTACTTCTATGAAGGACTCACACCTATGGAGAGAAGCATGGTGGATGTTGCGGCTGGAGGAGCATTTGTGGACAAGACACCAGTAGCTGCATGTGCGTTGATCGACAAAATGGCCCAAAACACCCAACAAGTTGGTGATCAAGTTACACCACATGTTAGGGGAGTACATCAGGTAAGTCCTTCTTCTCTTGAGAGTCATTTGATTGATACCAAGTTAGAAGAATTGAAAACTATGGTGAGACAGATTTCTTTGGCTCAAAATACATCCCAACCCCCTTCTTCAAGGCCTTGTGTCATTTTCACTGAGACAAACCACCCAACTGACTATTTCCCACAACTACAAGAGACAGAGGATTGCGCATCAGTATTCCCAGGGAGACCTTATCAGCAGCAACAACCATATCCCCAAAATAAGCTTGATTCCTTTGCACCAACATCGAACCAAGGGTGGAAGGATCAATCAAACATGAGGTATGGATCTGGACAACAACAAATCCCACCCTTTCAACAAACTTCCAACAGCCTCCGCCTTACCAACAGAGATTACAACAACCCCAAAGAAGATTTGAATCCCAACATCAATAATCCAACAACAATGGAATCCCCCATAAAAGATATATTCTAATACTGATGGTCTTTTGAAACAAATTTTTCTTAATCAACAAAATGAGCTTAAGAGTCAAGGTTTGGAGCTGAGGGAGTTGAAGACTCAAATGAGCTAGATTTCCACCGCCCTCCATGAACTTGTAGTAAGAATTCTGGAAATCTACCTTCTCAACCCACTCTAAATCCATAGGGGAATGTCGGTGCCGTCACATTGAGAAGTGGGAAGCAAACAACTGATGCTTCTCTACCTAACATTCCACCGGGATTCACCTCAAATCCAAAAAATACCAATTCCACATCAACGGATGAGAAACCCAAGGAGAAAGATAAAGTTAAGAAAAAAGATTAATGATGTTCCTCCTAAACCCCTTCCTTTTCCAAATAGGGTTGTTCAAACCAATAAGATCGATGAATAAGCAATGAAAAAGGAGGTTTTGGACACATTCAAGCATGTGGAGATCAACATTCCTCTACTTGAATCCATTAAGCAAATTATAAGGTATAAAAAATTCTTAAAATAACTTTGTACCAATCGTAGAGGTCTCAAGGTAAATGAAAGGATCAATCATGGATGGAATGTGTCAGCACTCATTACACCAACTCCAGAAATGACGGTAAAGTGCAAGGATCCAGGGACATTCATCATCCCATGCACCATAGGGGAGTTGCACTTTTCTGATGCACTTTGTGATTTGGGAGGTTCCATAAATGTGATGCCTCACTCTGTATTCTCTTCTTTGCAGGTTGGTGATCTAAAACCGACGAGAGTAGTAGTGCAGTTGGCGAATAGAGCTACAGCATATCCAGTGGGAGTCCTTGAGGATGTACTTGTTCAGGTAAAAGACATGATCTTTCCAGCATATTTCTACGTGCATAACATGGAGTATGATCAGGTAAGTTCTCATTCCCCCATTATCTTAGGTAGACCCTTCCTCAAAACAGAAAAAAATATCATAAATGTCAATTAGGGTACACTTTCCATGTAATTTAGAGATTAATTTGTGATATTTAATGTTATGGATTCTATGAAGTGCCCCTCCTAGGATCATTCTGCATTTGTTATCTCCCATTTTGAACCACCAAGTAAAAAACACATGGATTTTGATTGTCCTATTCTTAGGTAGATTATGAGTATTGGTTCTAGTTTTCTATCTAAGAGTACTTCCACGCCTATTTCTAATGCAAAATACTCTCTTTAATTTGATTTGGAAATGGAATCATATTCTGATTTTGATCATGTGAACTCTAATTATGACATTTTTGTTGAGTATGATGATGGATTTGATTCTTTATTTTATGATTTTGATGATGTATATTCTGATACTGATGCTATTTGTGCACATATTTCAGTTCCTTCTATGTCTCCATCCATACACCACCACCTACAGTGGAACACAAGCCACTGCCACCAAATCTCAAATACTCATACTTGTTGAGTGGTGAGAAATTACCTGCTATCATTACTAACAATATCTCTTTTAAACATGAAGAAAAACTTTTGAATCTTTTGAGGGAGAAAATCAGGGCAATTGGGTGGACCTTGGCTGACATATCAGGTATTAGCCCCTCTATTTGCATGCATAGGATTCTTTTAGAGGATGTGGCTAAACTGTTTAGGTAGCCACAAAGGAGACACAATCCAACACCTTTTGAGGTTGATAAAAAAGTGGTTGAAAAATTAATCAAGGCAGGTATAATCTATCCCATTTCATATTCTTAGTGGGTAAGTCCTCTTCAGGTTGTGCCTAAGAAAAGTGGTGATACTGTTGTTAAAAATGAGAAAGATGAGTTAGTTCCAATGAGGGTGAAAAATAGTTGGCGTGTGTGTAATGATTATAGGAAACTAAATCAATCTACTCGCAAGGACCATTTCCCCCTCCCATTTATTGATCAGATGCTTGAGAGACTT
This sequence comes from Viscum album, assembly GCA_963277665.1. Classification (NCBI taxonomy): domain Eukaryota; kingdom Viridiplantae; phylum Streptophyta; class Magnoliopsida; order Santalales; family Viscaceae; genus Viscum; species Viscum album. The sequence continues at coordinate 1,452,220,916 of OY728129.1, forward strand.
GCTGGGAAAACACATTATTGTTTCTTGGATGGATTTTCTGGATATTTTCAGGTTCCTATTGCTTCGGAGGACCAGGAGAAGACAACATTCACTTGTCCTTTTGGTATGTTTTCCTACCGAAGGATTCCATTTGGACTTTGCAATGCCCCAAGTACCTTCCAGCGATGCATGGATTCTGATTTTGTGTTTGCTCATTCTTTCAGGACTTCCTTTGATGAGATAAAGAAGTTTCTGACCACTACACCTATCATACAGCCCCCACGGTGGGAGATTCCTTTTGAGCTTATGTGTGACGCCTCCAACTTTGCGGTTGGAGAAGTCTTATCTCAGAGGGTGGAGGGACGTTCACATGTGATCGTCTATGAATCGAGGACACTAGATTCAGCCCAATCAAACTACACGACCACAGATAAGGAGTTTCTTACTATCATATTTGCTTTAGATAAATTCCGTTCATATTTATTGGGATCTAAAGTAGTAGTTTTTTCTTACCATGCAGCTCTGAGGTTCCTCTTGAAGAAGCCAGATGCAAAGCCCAGGCTGATCCGATGGATGCTCCTTCTTCAGGAATTTGATATTGAGATAAAGGACAAAAAAGGGTCAAAAAACTTGGTGGCAGACCACATGAGTAGGCTTACTCACACACTATAGGATGACACCTTGGACCAGGTACCACTTCAGGACACTTTCCCTGATGAGCATCTTTATTCCATCTCAGGTACGCATCCTTGGTATGTATATTTAGTTAACTGCCTTGTTGCCTTTGAAATCCCTGAAAATTTAAAGAAACATCAAGTCCAAAAATTAAAAATTTAGTCCCGGTATTATTTTTGGGATGATCTATACCTATGGAACATGTGTAGTGATCAAGTTATTAGGAGTTGTTTTCCTGATCATGAGTTGGAGTCTATTTTACATTTTTGTCATACACTTGCTTGTGGTGGACACTTTGGACCCCAATGGATAGCTAGGAAAGTTTTGGAATCTAGATTATATTGTCCTAACTCATTCCATGATGCCCATGTGTTTTGTAAGTCATGATCTCATTGCCAACACACTAGGAATATTTCTAGGAGACATGAGATGCCCTAACAACCCATACTATTCTGTGAGATTTTTCATGTATGGGGAATTGATTTTATAGGTCCTTTTCATAGTTCATTTGGATTTTTATATATTTTGGTTGTTGTTGATTATGTGAGTAAATTGGTGGAGGATAAGGCCACCAGGACTGATGATTCTCATGTTGTTTTGCACTTTCTCAAAGCACGGAGTTTTTGCAGGTTTGGAGTACCGAAGGCCATCATCAGTGACCAAGGGACACACTTCTGAAATCGTAATTTTTCTTCCCTTCTTTGTAATTATGGGGTGACACACAAAACATCAACACCATACCTCCCTCAAACAAATAGTCAGGCTGAGGTTTCAAATAGGAAATTGAAACAAATTTTGGAGAAAATTGTGCATCCAAATAGGAATGATTGGAGCAAGCGCTTGGATGATGCATTGTGGGATTATAGGAAAACATACAAGACACACTTCGGTATGTCCCCATTTTGGATTGTTTTTGGGAAAGCATGTCATCTCCCCATGGAGGATGAGCATCAGGATTATTGGGTTATAAAGAAATGCATCATGGATTTGGCCGAAGCTGGAATCCAAAGGAAGCTGCAAATTCAAGAGCTTGAGGATATTAGATTGTCTTTATATGAGAACTCAAGGCTCTACAAGGAAAAATAAAAATTATATCATGATAGAATGATCCAACAAAAGGAGTTTCATGTTGGATAGAAATTCATTCTCTACAGTTCATGACTGAAGCTAATGCCTGGTAAGTTGTGTTCCAGGTGGTTAGGTCCTTATGTTGTGACTAATGTTTTTCCTTATGGTGCAATGGAGATCACACAAGAGGACACAGGAAGGAGATTTATAGTCAATGGGCAACATTTAAAGAGATACATTGAGGTCCTTCCTACTGATGTTGTGGATTTTATCACACTGCATGACCCCATCATCACTTGAGCACATCAGGCTGTTCCTAACCCTTTAAATTTGTTATTCTTTGTCATATTTAAAATTATACATTTCATGTGCATATATCATCTCATGGGTTAACATTGAGTACAATTTAGTATTTTAAGTGTGGGGGAGGGAACCTTTTAGTTTAGTAATTTCAATTGTTTTCCAGTTTTAAAAAAATGCGTGTTTTTCAAATTTTGTGTGTTTATTTTTCAATTTTCTGTGTGTTTTCGAAACTTTTGAGCTGAAATGATTCTAAAAAACAATTTTGAAATCCATATCATTAAGTGAAAAAAATTATCCCTTGAAACTAAGCTTAAATGAATGCTGAAATGACTTTGTTTCAAGTTCAAATATTTAGCAATTTCATAAACATTACACTGATTTTTGAATCCCATGCCACATCTCACTGTCATTATATTTAAAATCAATTTTTTGTGAGGCTTCTGAAACATTAATTTCATATTCTTTAGATTAACCTCACTTCTTGAGAGAACCAAATCATGCTTGATTTAACCATAATTTGATTAATTCCTGTAAAAACTTGAGGTTTTGAGGTACTTATATTTAAATGATTGAGACATTTGTTTGGTATTAAACCCCCTATTTCAAAGAATCCTTTTTTATAATGGCCTACCTTGAACAATTAATCTTTCTAGCCCTTAGAATCCATGAACAACCTGTTAGGTTAGCCACATTACAAGCCAATTTTCCCTATCCAACCAACTCTTGAAGTGAAATTGCATAATCTAGTTGAACTTAAGTGTGGGGGAAGCAATCTTGTGTTGTGCTACCACATTCTGTGATAATTTGGGTGGAAAATTAAATTCTGAAGATATTTGTTTGCTTCTGAAGAAAATCATTATATTGAAAGATGTTCCTTTTCTGGAGCTTTCATGATAAGTGAAGTTGTGCCTTTTCTGGAGCTTCTAATTGAGGTAGAAAGTTGTGCCTATCTGGATCTTTCAAGAAAATAATGTTTGAGAAGATTGACATTTTAGTTACTGAATGATGAATGGTGTAAACTTTCCATGACTTTTCATGATGATGGAGCTGAATTGATGCTATGGGGATTAATGATGAGACCATATTTAAGTGAAAATTAGATTAATGCAATTTTGCTTCAAAAAGAGTCAAGCCCTCCTCATTCCGCCTTAGAGTTTTTCACATCTAAATCATACCAACCAAACACCATAGAACAACCCTGGAAAGTCCTCATGATAAACATATGTCTTTGACTCACATCGGTTGGCTATGTAGGAATTTATCAAGCCTATGGTGACCCTTGTATGACTTTGGATGAGAAATACATTGCAAAAAAATTTGATATTTGTGTGATAAGAGAAAATTCAAGCGAGGTAAGTGTTTTGTGCATGGGAGGATAAATGAAGTGGAAATATATTTAATGATATAAATTTAGAACTTGAAATAAGGTTTTTTATGAGACATGATATCTTTTGATTCTTGGTGTGGAATTTATGGATCTCAATGATATGTGTTTTAAAATTTGTTTTGATTTGATATTGATGTTTACTTGATATGAGGTTTTGCCCAGGAGTTCAAAAGGGTAAGTGTGGGGGAGTTGATAAAACACTATTTTGTTGAATATTTCATTGATAATAAATGATATAATTACCTCACATTATGCTAGATATGTTCAATTATGGAATATTTGGGATTAGATCATTTATTTGAAAATTTGATGAAAATTCCAGTTTTACTCTTTTAAAATTTACTGTAGTATTTCAGGCATAAATATTTTTCAATAAATTATTTTGACTTAAAATTTTGTAATTGTGTTCCTGACTTAAAGGGATAAAAATTCTATTCTGGACTTGGGAGTTGGATCGTGCATATGAATGGATTAAATGGGCTATGAAGACAAAGTTGGACTGAACTATCCAGATTGGACATCTCTTCACCATTTAGGTCGTATCTTCTTCATCTGAGATTGGATTGAGCCCAAATTTTGAGGAAATCTCGGGGACATGATTTTTCAAATATAATCCTTCTATATGGACGTCCAATTAACGCGTTTTGGAGGTCAAATATTCTGTGCAACATAGAATAAAATATTTGTCTGGGTTTTAATTTCATAGTTAAAAAGTTATGTAACCCTAGCCCTCACAAAATCTATTTAAAGGGGGTTTTAACTATTTGGGAGGGATGGTCGAGGATTTGGGAATGTGTGGCCGAAATTTTGTCTCTTGGGATCCCCTTAAAACTCTTGTAAGTAGTAAGGATTTGTGAAAACCTCTCTTCCAAAAAGGTTATCCTCTCACACCTCCTCTTTGTATTTCTTTTCTTTCATGTTTGAATCTTGGATTTTTCTTCAAATAATCTTCTGTGTTCTTAACTTTTCTTCTTCTCTTAATCTTCATAATTGGTTTGGAATCAAGAGTGGAGACGATATTGGGTTCTACCCTTTCAATCCTTTGCTCATGCAAAACGTCTCCACGATGATCACATCGCCCATAGAAGAGTGGTTTTTTCTAGTGATTGATTTATCTTCTACCCTCTTCATTTAATTATTTGAATCATTGTGCTACTTTATTTCACATAATATGATCCATGAATTTTTTTCTAAATTATAAGAAAATAATCAAGAAATTGAACAATTAACATAAAAACACGTGAGGTCGAGATTTTGTGTAAATTGTGAGAGTGCGATCCTAATTGGTAATACAAGACCACATGGGATAAATTTTTAGAGTTCAAATATAATCCCTAAACACAATTCATCCTCATTTCCAGAATAGATATGTGATCTAATTAACCACTAACCATAATCAAACCTTAGAACAACAATCAAAGCAAGGTGTTGCGATTACATGTTCCGAAGCTAGCCTAGGGTTTAAGTAATTTCATCTTTGTGGTTAAGTTAACTCTCATAGGGTTCAAGGGATAACAAATTAGGGGATCATAATTAAGTGGATATTGGTTTAAATGATAATGATTCACAAGTAAATGAATAGGTAGAGTTAGATCGATTACACATTTTAAAATATTTTCTAAAAAAACATCTTCTTGTTGTGTCTTTTAAATCAAACTTCATATCAAAATTAAAAAAAAATGCAATCTTCTTCCAACAAACATCTTCAAGTTTTACAAACGATAAAAAACCACCCACATCATTTCAAGTAGTGTTTTAATTCTATTCTATTTTACTTTTATAATAACTTTAAGAAATTGTTTTAATTTACTTCCTCTTTTGAGAGACGACCTTGGTCAGCCACTCTATTGTACCTAAGTACCCAAAAACCACTAATCCTTTGAGGGCTCCCATGACAGCATTCTTTCAGTGGATATGCATAAAAAATTATTAATAAATATTCCAAGTAGAAAACCAAACTAATTTGGTATGATGTGTTCTTAAAATATTACTTCAAACTTGAACATGAGAATATTACTAATAAATTTAGATATAGTGTTCCAAAAGGATACTGGCTAGAATTCCTTGATATCAATTTCAATTTCTTTCATTAGAATAAATGAAATAAATTGAGAGATTATTCTATAAGTAATAGCAACATGAATGATGAAATACATCACTTTATTGGTCATATAAAGTTGTACAATATCCTCGTAAAACATAAGGAATTTATTTCTAAAACCATATTAACCAGAAATACTATCCATATTAAGAGAGAGAAAAAATAAACTTTAACTTTATCCTTTGAAGGAACAACAATGAGGTCATGGTTTTCCAGCTCTTCTATGTAGGGAATATTGTTATCAATCATTTTTATGTGATTTTAAATCCATCATCAGCATAAAAACAATAGAAATATCTACCACTTCTTAAGATATTCCATCTTTTGGGGTATTAATGAATCCATCAATGCTCATGGAATTATTGACTATTCTGATTCTCTTCTCTCTATATAGTCTATATAATAATTAAAAATTATTATCTCCGTATTTTTTCCATTTTATATTCAGCTGATTATGATCTACAATTTCCTTGGTAGTTAGAGGGTCATCCATATTAGAGTGACTTTAATTTCCTCCCTAGAATGAGAATTCCACTTTTGGTTCCTAATTTGACATTGTGAAAGTTTTACTTCAGCATCCTTGATTTCAAGATCATGTTTATAAAAGGATTTTATAATCCACCCACATGGTAATGATTTAATGTTATTTAATTTTATATAAAGGGTTTGAAGTGGGATTCCAATATGTTTCATTTGATTTATATTTTAAAATATCCTCCCTAAATCCTAGAGTGACAAGCCATCCATTATTAAAATGGAAATATAGAGGTACTGACATTGTAATCTTCGTGTAGATCTCAATAATGATGGGGTTACGATCTGAATGGTGCTATGGGAGGGTGTATCCTGAGACCCCATTAATATCACTCATGTCATCCATTTGTATAAATTATCTATGAATCCTTCATTATTGCCTCCCATTAAAGGTGTATCTATTCCATGTAATCTCAACTTCAGAAATTGAGACTTCTAGAATATTTCATTGATCAATTTTGGAGGATAACTCTAAATATGATTTCTTGTTAAATCTTTCTCCTATAATTTTTTTAGTCTTTAAAAGAGTATTAAAATCTACCATTATCACCCATTTATGATCCATAAGTTTTGATAAAACCCTGATATCCTTCCATAACTCCCTTATTCTGATGTATGATGTATATGCATATACAAAATAAATAGAGACATTACCACATGAGGTGTTGAAAGAGAATGAGATGTTATGTGCCAATTTTCATCATCCAATGATGTGGATGATTTTATGCTTTATAACCCAAACATGATTCATATTTTAATCATATAGATTCTTAGAGACAAATATGTATCAATGAGAGGCCATCTTGAAGGCTTTCCATCTCTCAATAAGCATTTTTTGGTTAAACATTTCCTATAATCATGGTTTTGTAGGCCATGATATAATGTCTAAGCGATTTGGCCATTATAGAATTCCCTATCCCTTGACAATTCCAGTACATCAACTTCATTATTTAAGGGGTTTTCCTATTGTTATAGTCATTCCTTACAATGTCACATTCGCATGAGCATTCTGTTTCCCTCCTCTCCCTCTTTTATTTCCTCCATTAGAACTTTTTCCATTATTGTTTCCTCTACTGTAGCTCTCTGAATAATGAACTTATTATTATTTACATGACAGTATTCATTATCTTCCTCATTTATGACATTATCACTCTGTTCATTAACATGATCATCTTCAGTTTCATCGTACCAAAATATCCCACTCAGTGGAGTGAATTTATTGCAGGAAATCATGGGTTCAAGAGTTATTTCATTGATTTCCCTCCTTCCGACAGCCTTAGTGGAGAATACCTATGAAAAAAGTATGTATTTTTCATATCGTTTTCAGTTATAGTACAATCTATTTCACAAAATCACATATATAAGTGGAAACTGTCCCCTGATCAATTATTTATTATGATACCCACTGGATTGTAAAACATGAATGGTTTGGAAAATTATGTATTTCTTAATAATCAATTATTAATTGAATATATTATTCAATTTTTTTCTAAATAATGGTAGAAAGGTATTTTATAAACATTTATTTATTTTTAAATAGTTAATAAATTAATTATATTAAAAGGGTTTATAATAAATCAATAAGATTATATGAAACATTTTTCATTAATATTAAAATTTACCTTTCATCAAATCATATTGGACACATTATAGATTTGAAATGGTGTTTACTTAGAAAATATAAGTGTTCATTTGTTAAGTTTTTATAAATTACTAAAATAAGTAAAAATATAATGTGTTATACTTAAATTATGTCTTTTTTAGAATTAATTAATTTAAAATTTTCAAATCAAATATTTTTTTTGGAAATTATTTTAACCTCATCAAAAATATATCTGATGATTGATTTGATAAAGGTTTAAAAAAACGTTAAGTGTATTTTATTTAGATTATTTAAATAGTTTAAATAATATATATTTGATTATAAAATGTTTTTGATTCATAAAATATCATAAATTTAATGTAAAATACAATATTATAAATGAAATTAAATTTTTATATTATTAAATATTTGTAAAGGGTTTATATTAATAATCCTAAAATTTCTATAATAAATAATATAGAATTATAAACTTTTAATAATTAGAATTTTTATTTATTAATTTTTCGAAAATGTTTATCTCATATTTAAATATGTGAATTTTTCATTTATTTAGAAGTTATTTCCTTGTTAATTATATAAGGATATAAACAATTATAAATTTTGAATAATTGTATTCTTATTTTCAGTTGTTAAACCATTTATTATAAATTTTTAAGCCTTACATTACATGTTATCTATGATCACATAATATTTTGGTTTGACCAACCTTGAACTCAGTATTTTAATAAATTTATCATCTTGAATTTAGTTGTTTAAGATAATATGTGCATAACAAGATTTAGGGTTTTGATGAATTAGATTCTTAGTTGAGTTACGTATCCCTAATTAAGGGGACTTTATGTCAAACATCCAAATATCTTGGAGGCATACTATTTGTTCTAGAAAGGTAGGGATAAATTATCAAATGTTTTAGGCATACACTAGGGAATATTTTCAGTCTCGTGTAATTCTATACCTTTAAATGAATAGTTGATGTATATTATTCATGATATGCATTTAGATATGTGTAAATATATTTATCATGTATTGTTAGGTGAGTAACAAATTTTATGGGTTGTGTAAGGAGTTACAAATTAATATAATGTGAACATATTAATTTGGTGGATAGAGTATGATTCAAAAAATAGTAGAATCATGAAAACATAAAGGTAATAACAAGAGATAATATTATGAGATCTAAATCCTCTTAAAAATACAATGTGTGAGATTCCTTCTAAGGTGAAACTTTTCAAAACCATGATATACTAATCCAGTAGGTCATTGTAAGTATGGGTTAATATAGATTATCTTGTTTAAGGAAAGCAGGGAATGTGTGATAATAATTTAATTAGGTTCCCATTCTTGGGATTTGATTTTGGGTTAAACTTTTCTAAGAGGCCCTAATAATATTAGATTTCTTGAGGAATAAAGTTGGGTTTATCAATGTAAAATTATGACCTGACTCACTATGAATAGTACTTATACTAGTGACATTATGCGATCTCTGGTGCACCTCATCATATTCCATAGAGTTACAACTATTTTTATGGGTCTTGGGTAGTATTGTTTGGAGATTATAACTGCAGTATCAGATATTCTAATAATATATATAAACCAAGAATTAAACATGAACCATCATATAAATCATTAAATATCCAAGTATGATAAATAAATAAAGAGAACAATTAAATATAAAATGATATGAAATTCTAAATAATATAATGATAGAGACATGATATCCCACAAGAATGGTCACAAATATAGAATAAAAAAATATAAATAAATACAAAAGGCTCCAGTAAAACTATGAGCATACCTCACCATGGTCAACCCACTATGTTCATGATAACTAGATGAATACTCAAAAACTCAAGGCAAAAACCCAACATATACCTATATAAATGATATCTTCTTAGGTACCTATGTTATGTGGTGGTGCGAACAATGTCTGAGTATATAACTTAGTTGGACACCACCAACCTGGTCCCATAAAAAATCAATATTGTAATGTTAGTTGAACATGAAATGATATGGTAAATAAATAAGTAATGAACAGTAAATAAAAAAAATCAATATCCATAAATCTTTATAGTGACTATAATATCCTGATATTTTAAGGATATCTATGTTTGATAGTGTTTACAACACACAATATCTAGGTTTAATGAATCGGGAAAAATTATTATTTTAATATTCCCATTATAACCTAGTCATTAAATTAGTGGGTTTTAATAGTATTAAGTATTTAATGAAGTAAATATATCTTTTCTACTCAATAAAAATGAATTTATAATTCATAGGAGATAAATAGTCAATTTTTATTAAAGTTATTTAATATTTCAAATATACATTTTATTTAGAAATTATTTTTATTTATTTTTTTAAGAAAATATGAAAATTAATTTCTATAACATATTGAAAATTTATTTCATAAAACAAAATTTAATTTTTTATATTATAAAATCAAAGTTATCTTATGGTGAAATTTTGGAAATTTTATAAAATGTTTTATTTTTCTATGAATAGTGAAATACTGATTTTTATTCAAAATTGTATTTTATTTTCAATTATTTACAATGTCAAATAATATTTTTAATACCTTTTAAAATTTCAATATTATATTATGATTTAAAATAATACAAATATAATTATTAAATTAATTTTATTCTTTAATTTTGTAGAAAACCATTTTATTCTTGTAAAAGGAATTTTTCTAAAAACCTGTTATCATCGAGTTTTTTTTGTTTTAATTTTAAATTAATCTATTATGCATCATTTTTTTAATCATTAAAAGTAGATTCCATATTTATAATTATCAAGTGTAACTTTCTTAAATAGGACTCATATATTTTCATTAATATGAATATAGTTACCTTAGTTTTTTTTCTTACCCTATTAAAGGGTATATTTGGTAATTAAAGATAAAAATAAAATGTTAAAGACTAAAAAATAACCATAATAGTTGGTTTAATTTTATTGGATTAGTAAATATCATCCATTATTATCCAAAATTATTATATATGTCCTTTTTCCCATTTGGACATTATTTTTACCTTTATAATATTTAAGTTAATATAAAGCCAAAAAGGTCACACCCTTGCTTTTAATAATAGTAATTTTTTAACGTAGGTTTAACTCGAGGATATGTTCAGTTATAAATATTAATTTTAAAATTAAATAAATTTTTTATCATGATAATATATTTTTAATTTTTTTTTTTTGAATAAATAATTACCTTAAATCATAAACAATGCTTATGCAGTAATTATTCAATTAATAGAAAAATAAAATAAATGATATTAAAAATTCTAAAATTAATATTATATGAATGAATAACTCTGTTATAATATTTTTTTTATAAAAAAATGAAATAATATATAGGTTTTAATTTATTATATTCTTATTCCATTATTGTCTTGTTATTTTAGAATTCAAATTAAATGAATAGTTCCAAAATGGGCAATAATGTTATTTTATAATAACTAATATTTTATTAAATGATTTAAATTTTATAAAATTATAATCTTAGACCATGTTAGTGGAATATTATTTATCAAAAAAATCATTGTCAATTTATAGGCCTTTTTTTATTTTATTGTAAATATATTAACATTTTAATATAAAAAACAATAACATCACCGTATTTGTCTTAAGGGTTAAAAAATTGTTAATAAAAAATTATTGGTGTTAAAATATGATCCAAACTTTTCAAAATATTGTTATATTAGAGGATTTAGGCTCAAAATCATATTATATATTAATTATATCAATTTTAACCATTTTTACATCAAAATTTATTTACATTGATTAATATTTTATGAATTTCCAAGAGTGTCTCTTGCCTCTTTTATAAATGGGTGCCTATTCTTCTCATATCATCACACATAAAAAGTTTTTTTGTCTAATACCTACAAAAATCCCATAAATACATACCTAAACACAAACTATGTGTATTCTTTGCTCGTAAAAACTCTTATTGATGAATTTGGGGTAAGAGGTTGTCTAAAGAAGAGGTGTGGTTGTTAACTGAGAATTTTTGTTTTATTTTTTCTTTCACCTACTTCAAATAATATTCAAAAATAATAAAGTCAAAAAACTAGTATCTTACCTATATGAAAATGTTATTGTTTTAATGGGAAATTTTTATCCATCTCTTCTTCAATAACAAGGGAAACCAAACAATTATTCCTTTGTACGATAGACTACTGCGTCATGAACCGATGTAATTCATTTTTCATCACCATCTCTCACAAATGGTTATAATAATATATTTAATTTAAATATATGATATTAATTACATATTTACTATTACTAAATTATAATATATCATTTAATTCATTACCTTCACATTCACATAAAAATGATAATGACGTTTGTTCATACGTGTGGACTACCACCTTCAGGAAGAGATACGATTCATTTTTCATCACCACATCACATTAATGACACATATAAGTATATTTAAATATATAATTTTGTTATTTAAATATAATTAAAATTATTTATTTATAAAATAATAGTTACCTTCTCTCCATAATGTTATTTGAAAAATGGAAATGTTACACACGCGTATGTATGACCTACTGTCTCCATGATTGTAAGGTAGTTCATTTTTATAACCACCATTCTGAATTAGTTTTAAATTAATTATTGATTTATAAAAATGATAATTTTGTGATGATTATTATTCTAGAAATTATGGAATAATTACCGCTTTGACCATAGTTAACCAACAAAATTTATTTTGGACATATGAGTCGTATATCGTCAAAATATCTGGTATAAACTTAATCAACTAAGTAATTGTACATAAAATGGTATTAAATAAAATAAATGGAATAATTAAATTGAATAAGGTTATTAATTATCTAAATTATTAACATAACATTATTTTTTAGGAAGATAAAGAACACATGATATGTGTTAGACTCAATGTAAGGGATGCTTTAATTTCAAACCATGTTTTACATGTTTTGAAGATTTATTTTATAAACCTTTCTATTCTATGTCCATGTTATTATAAATATTTTACTAAAATTATTAGTTATGATTAAATTTATGATAAATATAAATTTTTACCATATTTTAAATTATTGATACTTTTATTTAAAAGTCTTTTTTATGGTTTTATTTAAATGGATTTATTTTGAAAACACAAATTTAAATTTTCCTTTCCAACTCTTTTTCATCCCGATCCATATTTTTAAAAAATATTTTTTGGATTTTTTAATTTAGTCATAGAAGTATTATAAATGGATTATTATGTTTCTATTTGAACTTTATTTTAAAGTTTTCCTAAACTAATATTTTTATGGAATGTTTTTCTTTTCATTACAAAATATAAAAGGAATGTTATATTTTAACATATACAACATCGAAAGATTTTCCATTCACTAAAACCATTATTTAATGTTTGGATTACATTAAAATATTTCATTTTTTATTCAAATAAAAACCCTCATTCCATTCCTTTTAGGTTTTTTTTGAAAATGTTTTTTAAAATGAAAGGGGTATTTTGAGATCCGAAAGTGCTATGCAAACTCATTAGATGAGTTTTAAGAAGGTTTTATGATGAAAATTGTAATAATAAAATGTTTTATTCTTGACATTATAATTGTGAATTATAATGAAAAATGTGTGAGCCCCATACCTCTTATATGATGGGTTTTCCCCATTATATATCATGAAAATTGGGTGAGACCAATATAGCTTATATGAATGGTGAGCCCCATTATTGATATCCAATGAACTAGGTAATGTTTTTTGTCATCAAAGGAAATGAGGTAGTTAACTGATGTTGTTTATCCTTTGGATCTAACTGGGATTTGTTTATTTCTAACACATCCTTCAAAGATAATTTGAAAATGACTCACTATGTTTCTTAAAAATGGTTTTCAATTTCATGTTATGGGGTTTAAGGATTTATGTGTGTGTTTCTAATACAAAAATGATTTATTTCATTGGATTAAATAATAATGTGTTAAATAATAGTATTTATTGGTTTCCCTATTTTTTGATGGTCTAATAGTTTTCGTACTTATTATGTCCCTTACTAAAAAAATTATTCTCATCCCACATTTTATATTTTTTTAAAAGGGTTTTAAATATTAGCAGGGATAAGGATAACACTAAGGTCAAAATTGTGAAGATATTTCATTAAAATTAAACATGTTTCTTTTTATAATTTTTATATTATGGAAAACATAGATACTATTTTGACGTGTGTGATTTATAATTTAATATTTATTATTGTAGAGATAATGAAATAATTCTATAAAACTCTAAACCTAAACGATATTCAAAAATATAACAAAATTAATTATTGTCTAAATATATAATCATGTGTATTTTTTAAGGATGAGTTGTTATAGTTTGTATTAGAGAGTGATTTAGAAAAATTTATAGATTAATAATCTTTCATGCGATTTTAACATAGAAATTATATATACCCTCCTAGGTTTATATTTATAATTTTTATCAAAAGTTTAATGTAATAGACTTCTCTTTTAAGGTTTTTAGTGATGGTATTTTATAGTTATTAATGATATTTTGGAGAAATTTTACTGGGTTGAGGTATATGTAACCCTTAGGTTTAACATAAACTATTATTAAAAAATAATTTTATTACATTATTGGGAATGTAAGTGGAAATTCATGAGATAAAATTTGAGGTTAAAAAAATATTTAATGTTGAATTTATTAAGGATATTTTTTAGTATTTTGTGGTTAAATTATTATGGAACTTATATGGGTATTGTCCTTACAAGGACCATTTTCATTTTTTCATGAAATAATTCATTTCATGTTTTATTGATGTTCTTTTCTATAGATTAAATAAAATTTATAAATATGGATGGAAAAGGTATCTCAGAAAACATTATTTCATAATGATTTAATCATCAATATTACTACAAATGACTGCTCAAATGATTTTGAAATCGTTTTAAATATACAAATCACCTGTGAGAATTTATATTATCAACCCAACACCATTTAATTTCTCAAAACTTTATATAGATCATAGAATATATTCTATTTTAATTAAAAATCTCAACACATCCATATAATTCAGGAATGGAATTACCACCATGGACATGAATATTTCTTTTCTAGAGATATGGATTTTATATTGGAAGATGATGGGGATATAAATGTTGGAACCATGGTCATCTATGAATGATTTGGAGAATAGTTTGTGTTTCTTGCCAATTCTCATAGGAAGTTCAGAATGTGTTCCATAAAATTACTCATTCAGGTCAAGTAGATAATATTATTGAATGTGGCACCATTTTCTAGTGTTTGCCAAATTTCTGGTCCTCAAATTCGACAAAAGAGGAAAACAATGTTTTTTGGTAAAGGGACTTGTGCATCGGACATGTGTCACACAAGTGACTTGCGTGCCGATAAAGGACTTGCGCGTCGGTGCCTAGGAGGATTGTAAAGTTGCGCGCCATATGTTTTTCAAGACCAGATCTTCAAAATATGGCAAAGGAAAGAGGGTCGTGCAAGTATTGGTTCGGTCGTGCAAGTGAGTAGCGCGAAAGAGGCTAGGGAGGTTAGAGTTGCGCGCTAAGAGGAGGCTTGCGTGCCACCGCGCAGGGTGTCCAGTTTTCCTATAAATAGTGTACCAACCCTCCTCATTTGGAACAAAGTTAGAGACATAGATAAATTCAGTGCTCTCATCGCGTAGGTGTAGTGGTCAGGCAAGTGGTTGTGGGTCGCGCAAGTATAAGTTGCGCGACAGTTGTTTATTGTATGCCAAAACCGGTTTGGGTGAAAAAGAAATGTGAGTCACGCAAGTTTAAAGTTGTTGAAGTGATTGTCACACACGTGGTTGAGGTGGACTTGTGTGCCATCCTTGAAACTTGGGCACCGGCTTGGAGAAGTGCGCCAGGTGTTGTTGAAGTACGCTTGTCTTTTTGAAGCTGCACGAAAGCCAAAAGATTGCCCGATACCTTCGGTGCAAAGTGAGATTAGTCTACTGGTGAGAGTTGGAATTCAACAGAGCATCTACATACAACAGAGGATGTATTGTTTTTCAATGATGAAGAGACCTTCACGTCTATAAACTGAGTGGTACTTCACCAAAGGCAGTGAGCCAGGGTGAGTCAATGGGAGTGACCCGAGGGACGCAGTGAGCTATCCCTAAACCTTTGTAAAGGCAGTGAGCCTGGGACAAAGTAATTGTGCCCAAACCTTTTTAATCCACATCTAGTGAAGTTTAGTGTAATTTGGTACGACCGACAACCTGATGGCATATTCTCCTTGAACGTAGCCTTTAGTGGTGAACCAAGTAAAAAGTGTTGTGTCATCTCTCTGTATGTGAATGTTTACTTTCTGATCATATTCATCATATAGGTTTAACAAGTTTCTACCAATGTGGGAACAAGATCCATCACATCAAAAGAAAAAGTGGTCACCCTGATTCACCCCTCCCCTCTCAGGGTGTCTCGGGGTCCTACAATAAATAATATAAAAGAATACCCAGATGTATGTATTTAAGTTGTGAATTATTTTATTATATTCTATGTATGAACCATGAATCATAATAACATATTTTATAACATTGAATAAGACTACAAATAATGGTCAAAGGATAATAAAAGAATTTTAATGTATTTTTTCTTTATCAGTGATATTTTGATATATTCTAAATATTATAAAATATTTTATAGTATATTTTGTTTTCAAAATTTAGAAAAATGTGTTTGTTGAAATTGATAAATTTAAAAAGTTTTGTAGAAAAAAGGTAATAAACTTTATATTCACTTAAATAAGGACATACGATAAATTTTTAAATAAACCACTTGGTTAATATGTTCATGATGATAGTAAATTAAGATTATTTGATTTTGTAAAAAATGAGTTGCATAGAAAACCTTCTATGTTTAAAAGTGATTTGATGACTAATTATATTTTTGTGTATGTTAATAAAATTTATAAGAATGTTATAATAATTATATTATTATAGATTTAGTAAAAGAAAATCTTGAAGGATAGGCGAAAACCCATCGCATCTGTTAAGGTCGCATGGATTTAACCCACAACTGAAGTGTGATGAGGGTGCACTGCCTACCACTAGCCTATGTGATGTTCTAGTTTGAATGAAATTAAAATGAAATATTATTTGATGGTGTTAACATATTTTTAATTATATAAATAACCATGATACCGAAATGTATCTTTTTGATTAAGTTAATTTCAGAAGAAGATCACTATATGTTTTTGGAACATTATATGAATAAGGTCAATAAAATATTTTTAGATTTTATTTTAGGAAAAAAAATTGAATAACATTTTGAAATAATATATGATTTTAATGTGGCTTGTTTATGAAACATGTTATTTATAGAAATTATTAACATATCTTGGAGACTATATGACTATGTCATTTTTGGTTTGATATATTAAGAGTGATTGATGTTATTTGGAGAGAAATGTTAAAATCATCTTCAAAGAATATGTAATAAAATATTTATAATATTTGGATTTCAATTAAAGTTATGAATATAGTGATGAATTTTAATTTTAATTATATATAAAATGACATATTTTTAACTTTTTATGTTATTTTTGAGGTTTAAAAATTATTGTTTCCTCACATGATATAATGGTTTATTTATTTTGGGAATTATATTTAATTATGCTAACCATTGTGATTTTGGTTAATTAATGAAGATAGAACTTATCTAATTTTATTCACTTGTGTATGTATATTATGTGATGGAATTTTATTTTATTGAATCAAGCAAAAAAATCATCTTGAATACTCATAATTTAGAGAAAAAGATGAGATTTTGGTGAATATTGACTATAGGATGAAATTATATATATCAAGTATGTATATTTATTTATCATATTAGTAAAGATGGTAAGGTAATTACACAAATCTTGGAAAAATACCATAAAACAAAAAAAATTATCCAATTAAATTCAATTTTGATGAATCAATGGTCATTTACAAACCACTTTGGTTTATTATTTTGTGATTGCAATCTTTCTCATGATCATTTACTTTAATATAGTCAATTTTATCTATCAAATTGAATTAGTATTTGGACATTATGGATATATTAAATGTCTATAATTTCACTTCCCACTAATATTTTCTTAGTTGGAAACCTAGTTGTGTGTTATTTCATATAACCATTGTATTTCCATTTTCCTATTTTTAAGTGAAATATTTATTAACCTATTTCATGATATGGAATTTCAAAAAAATGTATTTTAAAATATAAAACCTCTAAATATAGAGAATAAATTATAATTATGAGGATTAAATTTATTAATGGGTGCATTTAGAATGTAATATCCCTAGATTTTAAAGAATTATGTGTTCGATAGCATATACGTCACAAAACATCAATGTTTAACGAACCAAAAAATATTATTATCTAAATATTATCCATATAACCTAGTTCTAAAAATGTGGGTATGAATTGGACTAATAAATTTGTGATATGTATATAAATTTCCTAATAAATATAAATTAATTTATTAGTTCTTATAAAATAATCACTTAATTTTTCTTAAAGTCATTTTATGATTCAAAAATACATTTTCTTCAAAAATTATTTTTATTTCTTTTTATGAGAAATTATATAATTATATTTTGGAACATTTAGAACATTTATTTGATAAAATTAAATTAATTTTTTAAATCATAATATCATAATTATTTTAAAGTGAAATTATGTAAATTTACTGAAAAGTTGTATATTGTTTTGTAAATACTGAAAAGTAATATTTTTTAAATAGTATTTTCTTTGAAATTATTTAATAATTAAAAATATATTATGTATTAATTTTAAATTTTATTTAGTTTTTTATTAATTAAAATAATCCTATCATGTGTTTTATATGAATTTTTTACTCAATTTTTTTATAAAAAAACTTTATACATAAAAGGTGATTTTTTGGGAAAATCATTTTTCATTACTTTTTGTTTGTTTAATTTTAAATTAAATTCTAAAACTTATGTGTATTTAATCTTGGAAAATTTATTCTATATTTTTAATTATGAATTAATCATTTGGTAAATAGGACCCTTTTATTATTTTCAATATGAATAGTGACCTTATTAATTATTATTACCATTGTAAATGGTAAATTAGTTAATTAAAGATAAAAATTAAATGATAATGACTAAAAAATTACTATAACACTTGTATTAGTTTAATTAGATGAGTATATGTTATACTTATCATTAAAAATTCTAATATATGGTATTTTTTCCAATTATATATGATTTTGACCTTATTAATATTCAAGTAAATATAATGAAAAATATGACACTCTTTTTTGTTAAATAAATGCACTACTTTCAACATAGTGATAAACAGATTAAATGTTCATTAATAAATATTAATTTTTAAGACAAAAAATTTATTTATCATGGTAATTAGTTTTTATTTTTTAAGGATGAAATAATTACCATAAAATCTTACGCACCACTGATGTATTAATCATTCATTTAATAAAAAATATTATAATAAGAATGATAAAAATAATAATATTTGAATTTTTATTTGGGTCCCATGATTTTTTGGATATTAATTAAATAATAAATAGGTTTTATTACATTAAATTAAAAATAAATTGTTTTCTTGTAGTTTTAAAAGTCAAATTGAACGAATAGTTCCAAAATTGGCTCAAAATTTATTTTATAATAAATAATATTTTATGAAATGATTTAAAATTTCTATAAAACTTATATTTAAAAAGTTAATTTAATATAGTTTATTACATAATCCATGGTCCATTTATTGGTTGTTTTTCCTTTTATAGTAACAATATTAACCCTTAATAGTAATAAATATTGATATTACTGTAATTATGTAAAGTGTTAAAGAAGGAGTGAAAGACATTATAATAGTAAAAATGTGATCTAAACATGTTCTATTTTTATTTTATGAGGTTATTTAGACTAATAATCATAATATATTGTAATATTATAAATTTCTTTCCATTTAGAAATCTATATTAATTTATATTAATTTAATAATTTAAGAAATTTTAAGAGTACCCATCTTCTCTCTTATAAAAGGGAAACTCTTCTTCTCTTCACACATAAAAATATTTTTGGTTGGAAAAATCCCTACCAAAATTACTTACTTATATCCATAAAAATTTTCAATATAAATTTTCTTGATTAAAAATCAATCTGATAGAATATTTTGGTGTAAATCTTAAGGGGTGGTCCGAAGAGGAGTTATAATTCTTAACGAAGCATTTTTGTTTTATATATTCTTCCTCCCCTTTCAAATATTACACTGAAATGTTAAAATAACAACACCAATATCTTAAATATATTTATATTTTGTTATGATAATGGGAAAACTTATATCCATATCCATTTCCATCAAATGGGAAACAAAACCATCATTTGTGTATATGGTGGACTACTACCTCAAAAACCAATATAACTCATTTTATATCACCATATCATACATATGGTTATAATGATGGATTGAAATTATATATATTATTTTCATAAAAGATTTCTTATTCTGAAATTATAATACGTTATTTTCCATCTTACCTTTCCATTCATTGAAAAATGATATTGTTGTCCATGCATAAGTGTGGACTATTAGATCCACGAAGTGATACAATTCATTTTTCATCACCAACTCACAATGATAATACATATAAGTATATAGAAAAGAAAAAATATTGTTTTTATAATATATTTATTAGTATGGGAATATGAAATAATAATTACCTTCATTATATAAGGATCGTTTAAAAATGGAAACATTACACATGTGTATGTACGACATACCCTCTCTATGATTGTAACATCATTAAATTTTCATAACCATATGTCATGATTGGTTTTTAAAAAAAAATTGATATGAAAATGATAATAATTCCATGATTATTATTATAGATATGATGGAATAATTACCTATTTTATTATAGTGAACTAACAAAAGTAATTTTGGTCATAAAAGCTTAATATCGTCAAAACGTTTGATGTCAACATAATTTATTTATAAATTGTGTATAACATATAATTAATTAAAATAAAAGGAATAATGAAATTGAAAATAGTTCTTAAGAAAGAAAATATTTAACATTAGTTTGTCATCCAGAAAGATAATGAACATATGTAATGAGTTTGACTCGAGTTGAGGGACACTTTAACTTAAAACATCATTTTAAATTTTTTTAATATTTATTTTATAAATATCTTTCTTAAATGTCCATGTTCTTATAAAATATTCAAAAAAATTATTATTTATTATTAAGTGGATGATAAAATTAATTTTTAACTATATTTCACATTATTTATTTTAGGATCCTTTTTAAGGTTTTATATAAGAGACTATTTCAAAAATCCCCTTTTATTTTTTCCTTTCAAACTATTTTCCTTCCATGTCCATATTTATAAAATTTATTTTATGGATGTTTTAATATGTACATATAATAATTATAACAGAAATTTATGTTACATTTTGATTTTAATTCAAATGATTTCCAAAGGAATATTTTTATAGAATTTTTATATTTTATTTACAAAATACAAACAGAATAATAAAATTTAAGGTATACAGAATCAAAGGAATCTCCATCCAATACAAAGGTGTATTTAAGTTTTGATTCATTTAAAACCATTAATGTTTTATTCAAAGAAAAATCCTATTTACCTTACTTATGGGTATTTTTTTTTAAGGATTTTAAAAAAAAATGGGTATTTTGATATCAAAAATTGATTTTCATACTGGTCAGAAGATTTTTTAAAAGGTGTTATAATAAAAAAGTAAAAGAAATTCATTATATTCATGATATGGTACTTGATCATTATATATGAGAAAACGTTGATCCCAATAAAACTTATACAATCGGTTGATCCCCACTATGGCTCATAAAAAAAAGAATAATCTCGATATAGCTTATATTATAGGAGATCCCCATTATAGCTCTTCAATGCATTAGATAATGTTGATTGTCATCAAAGGAAAGAACGAGGGAGTTAACCAGTGTGGTTTCTCTTATGGATATAATTGGGATATAGTTATATTTGAAATGGGTTTAAAATGTGTTATGTATATGAATCATTATATTCTATAAAAAGGGTTTTAATTTTCTTATTAAGTGTCTTAAAGGTTCTCTTTGAGAAACAATTTTATTTTTTCATATGGATATGATTTATTTCATACGATCAAATAATAATGTAATAAAGGAAATTATTTTATGGGTTCTCATTTTTTTCACTAGACTTATGGATTTATTCTTTTTATGTCCCTTAATGATATTTTTTGTGCTCATCCAACATTTTAAATTTTTTTTATTGGGCTCTATGGATGATTAGGGACAAGGATGAGGTAGAGAATAAAATTATGAAGATATTTCATGAAAATAAAAACATGTTTATTTTTAGAATGTTTTATATTATGGAAAAATGGATACTAAATGGAAGTTCCCACTTTTTAATGTACTTTTTATTTGTGCATGTGTACTGAATTAATTATCTAAAACACTAAAACTAAGATATATTCAGGAATGAAAGAAAATAAATTCATCTATGAAGATACAAGAATATGTGTTGTTTAATGACTGGTTATTATAGTGACACTTTAGTCCATTTAAAAATTATTCAAATAGTTCTAAATTTCCCTAAGAACATCCCAATTGACTCACCAAAATATTATCCCATTCTCTCTATGAGTGTGAATAATAGTCACTATCGATCCCTAAAACCATATTCTTGATTGACCCTACCTACTTCATCTAGTGCCAGAGGGTCTCTAAGAACATCGTTATGACTACACAAACCATAGTAATGACCCTTATCTCTTTTACCATGATATATAGGTAACGAAATGGGGAATGAACCACCAAGTTATACAGATGAGGAATCAAGGGCCCGACCCACCTCTATATACAAATTATGACCCAAGGGCCTGATTCACTCTGCTATCTGGATAATGACTCAGAAGATTGATCTACACTATTATATAGAAAATGAGATGGGTAATACTCTATAATTGAATAAAAACATGAGTAATTATCCATAATTTCTCATATAAGAAAATACCTAGTAGTTAAGAAGATTCTAAAAGGACCATTGAGAACCCCACAATCCCTGAAAGATTGCACATGAAAGGAATTATCCTCTTCTCTAAACCAATATAATCCATTCCCAAAAAACATTATAGCCCCATCTGTTTCTTCAACCAAACCCTTAGAGTGTGTCTATGGAATTACAAATAAATATTATGACCACCCCACTATCATGTACCATATCACATCATGATCACACAAAGGGTGTATATGTTACCTTTCATCGAATTATATATATATATCGATATAATCAACATGGATGGTCATCTAACCTAACCATAATGAAAACCATGGTTGGTCTTCTAAATTCCCATACCTAATGCATCAAATCCATAACATTCCCAAAATAATGATCTAGTTCTAATGTTACACCCACGATCATCATCATCCAATTCCATCTACATCCTCTCACTAGTGATATAGATCTCTTAGGATCCCACTAGGGTACCATAGGTTTTAAAATAGTTAAAAACACCTTATAATTGTCCCTATATCCCTATATCATCTATTGAATAAATACCCATCACTCTGAGGCCATAGAATCCCTCAACATAATATAGGTCTCATTGATGAATCACTAGTCCCCTAAGAAGATCACATCAGGGAGATGACATCTAAACTTTCCCTTTCCATGTCACTCTATGTGGGCCCAAACACCCATTCTATCCATCAATATATCCATGGTATAGACTCCAATGAATCCATATCTTTTTTCAAAAGTAGTGTTGTACCAAAAATAATATCACTATCCTAAAGTCCTAAAGTCACATTATGGGTTCTCACATGACCAAATCCTATGGAATCTATCTCAACCAATATCTTATTCAACCAGGATGTCTCTATGGGCACTTGAAATTAGGTCTGAACTATTTTTTCATTAACAAAATTTAGTGTACACCCCTTAGGGTGACTACATGGAAATTAATTTCATAATAATCAAGACCTCAAGCATCAACAATTGAATAAAACTAGCATGTTTCCATAGTTTATCAGTGCCTTTCAATATTATGTATCCTAATCGAGGGAATTTATGTTTAAGAATAAAATGTAATTAAGATTAAATATATTAATTTAAATTATATAATTCAATCATAATTTCTCTTATGGTCATCACAAAAGTTTAAAGACCACACATTAAATAATCATAATAATCCTTTTATAATTCTATAGGGAGTGTACCAAGAACCACTTACCTTAAAGTTATCCAAAATAATTAATTCCACAGACCAGAAGCTACTGGTTGAGGTTTTCCATGATCACACAATCCCATAGATTGGTCTCAAGCACTTTTAATAGTAATATACATACAAAAAAGTAATCATGACAATTATTATAAGGCCCTCTCCTTAAACCTTACTTAATATTGAATTAAATGAATAATTCACGTTGAGGATCTTTTCAGGTTTAGAGTTTTAGAGAATTAGAACATAACTATTACATCTCAAAAGATTAAAAAGTATTCACTTCTACTAAGTTTCCATAATAAAAAAAACTCTTAAAAAGAAACGTGTCTAGTTCCATGTTTTATATAGCATGACATTCCCTTGATCCCATCCTTGACCTTATTCCACATTAAGTCCTGTGAAAAATATTTCAAAAAAACTTGGGGTGAGCATAAAAAGCTCAGTAAGGGATACAGAAAGAATGAAAACTGTTAGTTTTTCAAACATCAAATAAACCATATATACTTTATCAAAGTAATACCTTCACCTTCATGAAGTAGTAAAAACTCTTCACTAAAAAAAGTATCATTACTTACCTTTTTGTAACCAAAGGATTACCATAAAATCCATAAAAAGAACACATAACATATATAAAGGTAACTTGGTACATAAACATACTTAAGTGGAATAACCATATGGTCGACTCCACACATATCACTTAATGGAATAGCCATACGGCCAATTTCCATACATACTTAATGGAATATCCATACGGATGACTTCCATACCCTATGCATTGGAGGTTATAACGTAACCACCCATCCTGGTATTCACGGCACCACCCGTCATATGGTTTATAACGTAACCACCCGTTAAAATATCCAAGTACCAATATAAAATCATAAAACATAAAACCAATATAAAGGAAAGATAACATTTCCACATTTCAATCACAATATATCATAAATATATTGACATAATAGAATCCTTTATCAAAACCATTTTCAATACCAAAATACATAAAAGAGTATATGGTATTTAGTTTATTTTAAAAACATTACGGCTTGTTGAGGAAGCCAAAGACCAAATAATACTCGCGGCGGCGGAAAAAGTCATTGTCACCGCGTACGTTAAAAAAAACATTTATTTTTGTCGTTTAGTAAAACGATTCATAGAAAAAGATTTCTTTTGTATAAAAGTAAAAGTCAAAGGAGTTTATACACCGTATAAAATAAAGTTGTGTATAAAACGAAATATGCCTCAATGAAAGGAGATTGAGACGAAGTCCCTTACCTCGGGTCCGACTTGAATCGATCGTTCTTTAACATCCTGAATAATAAACTTGAGTTAATTTATATTTGATTAAGAACCTTTTTAAAGTTCATTATTCCTTTTATATCACTTATTGCCATGTTATAAACATTATGTAACCATTTAAGTTAATAATGTTTGTTTTGTCAATATTTGGTTCTTAAGTCGAAAGTTGACTTCTTACAATTACATGTTGTTCGTGTGGTGAAAAGTTCTTTATATCCAGAATGAAATTCCTGATTTGGATATCATATATATCATATATATCCAGTATATACATGTATTTATAATATTATATAATCATTTAGAGGTAAGAAATGAAATGCACCGTTCATGGAGACGGTAAGCCGTACGTACGCATGAACGCGACTTTCATTTCTTTGTCATATTAATAGAATTAAAAGTAATGAGAGGTATGTATATTTTAATTCCAGAATTATATTCATCATTTAGATATATCATTAATTATATATATCCATTGTACTTTTAATAGTACATTACATTTGGGGATAAGAAATGAAATGCACCGTTCATGGAGACGGTAAGCCGTACGTACGCATGAACGCTACTTTCATTTATATCTCATACTTTAATGTAAAGAAATAATAATGATATAGAGGTATATTATAATTCTAGTATAACATCATATATAATAACTTTAAATCCATCCTTTACACATCCCACATATGGCATTAACGAATCACATCACTTTGAGGGGGCGGTAGTCCGCACTTCCTTAAATGAAGATATCGTGTTTACCCATAATGGAAACCATAAAGGTATGCCCAAAATGAAAAATACAGAAGATTAAAGAAAAAATAAACATATTATATATCATATATAAAAATATTGACATCATAATGGCCACCTTTTAAGGTGATAAATGAGTATTAAACAATCATCGTTTCGGGAGGCTGAATTTCGCCATCCACGGAAACCGTATGTTCTTTAACCATTTGATGTATTTGTGTGAGAGTGTAGCTCGAATAAATCTTATACCAACATCCTAGTATATTGAGGATACTGGTGTTTTTACAAAATAAGTAAATAAAAAGAGTTTAGAGGGTTGGAGAAACAAAATAAAACAAATGAACAAGAGAGAATGAATTACCTTTAAAAGTGTAACTCCTTTTTATTTGAGCCTAAATGCTTCCTTTGAAAGGATTCTACCCAAAGATAATCCTCTAGGATGATGATAGGGATATGGAGAGATTAAATGGGTAGGGTTTTGCCGATCCAAAGGCTTGAGGAGTGTGTGTAAAGTGGTAGAGGTGGGGGCCTTTTATAAGAGGAGAGGAGGGGCACTTTTGGAAAGTAAAGAAATATTACTTTATTTGAAAATGTGTTTCGGTTTTAAAAGGTCCCACATTGAAATAATTCGTGTATAAGGTGATAAGGTTTCTAAATCCACCCATCCAATAAGTTTTGGACATGTGTAGTTCATAGATTTTACATTATCTTTCCATTTTATTTAAATCGTCAAATAATGAGGTCATCACTGCATCATCATGATGTCATAAATAACTTAATTTATTTAAAGTCTAAAAATTATAAAAAAAATACTATGATGTAGTAAATCTTTTTAGCTTTCCAATGACTATTTAAAATCAAAAATCTGACTTGTATAACCCCATTTAAAAATTGGTTTATTAAAACATAGCATGTTTGTGTCATTTTTATTTTTACATTAAATAAAAAGTTATTTATGTCATTTCCCAACCAAAGTGTCTCCATGGGGTCCCCAAGTTGACCCATAGCTTGTATTGGTCGGCCATGACACAACCAATGATGGTAGGACATGTGTCAAGCTCATTTCATATTATTAAAACAATATTTTTACCTTAAACTACACTAATTACTACTAATCGCAATTAAAAACTTAATAAGTTACTATTCACCAAAAAATTATTATAATCTCATTGAAACACATTTTACTTCTTAATGACAACCATGTATGTCGGATTTTTGAAATTCAAAACACAATGATGGCAAAATTTCATTTAAATGGAAAATCAGTCTTTATAAGTACCACTTAGTGGTTTCACTATTCATCAAAAATTGAAGTTTTTCAGAAAATTACCAAAAATTCACCCTAAGCTATATTTGATATTCTGAATTCAAAAATGAAGTCCATTTTACAAAATTCAAAACATATAAGTCAAATTAATTAATTTAATAATTAATTCCCGCTGTCATGACAAATAGCGTGTTTTTGTGAAACAATAAGTATCAAAAGACTGACACTAGTTTAAGTCCGATTTCAAAGTGAAATTAATTCCAACGACCACTATTGGATTTAATAGTAAAAATATTTTCTAATTTCACTTTAAAACCAATTCAAAAGATAATCTAATCATATAAATAAATTAGATTAAAAAGAGGTTTTGAATTAAAATACAACATTTTACACTATTCATTAAAAAAATGAACTTTATCAGAAAGGTACCAAAAATTTACACAAAGTAAATTTTGATGTCCCGATTCTAAAGAAGAGTTATATTTGGTCCAATAGAATTTATAAGATCAATCGAAACTATATTTAATGACGGTTCTCCGTCAAAAGGTGATAAGTGGACCTTTCCTGAAAATTAGGGTATAAATGCCTAAAATTGAACTCTTTCCGTATTTTAAGCCTTTATCTTTTATTGGGTAAATGTAAAAACATATATAATCATATTTTAGTTATTTCTATCCATTCCCGCTAGTACAACGGCTACTCGTTAACTAACATTTAAAATAATATTATTTTATTACTTGTGTGCAACGTAAGTTTTCAAAGAAACTCATCGTTGTGTACCGAGTACGCTATCGAACGTAGAAACCCCTTTTAATTAAAATTAATATTTAATTCGTAAATATTAATTAATATGAAAATTCTTTATTCTTTATTTACCTGGGATGTTACATGCTTCCCCCCTTTTGGGAATTGCGTCCTCACAATTTTATTCACTTATCAAAATAAGTGGGGGTATTTATCCCTCATAGCATTTTCAGATTCCCACGTTGCCTCTTCAATCACATGGTTTTTCCACAAAACCTTTACCTGATGAATCACCTTATTCCGTAACACCCGCTCCCTGTGGTCAAGAATCTGGACCAGTTGTTCCTCATAAGATAGGTTCTCTTCCAGCTGAACTACCTCTGGACTCAAAACATGAGATGGATCTGGCATAAACTTTCTCAATATTGAAACATGAAAAACATTGTGTACCTGAGATAAACTCGGAGGTAAATCCACCCGGTATGCAACTGATCCAACTCTCTCCAGAATTTCATATGGTCCAATAAACCTTGGACTCAGCTTTCCTTTCTTACCAAATCTCATCACACTTTTCTAAGGAGAAACCTTGAGAAAAACATGATCACCTACCTCGAAAGATAGATCCTTCCTCCGGTTATCCGCATAACTCTTCTGCCTGCTCTGAGCTGTTCTCATGTGCTTCTGAATCAACTGAACTTTTCCTGCCATCTCTTCTACCAATTCTAGTCCCATCAACTTCCTTTCACCCACTTCATTCCAAAATGCTGGAGTTCGACACTGCTTCCCATATAATGCCTCAAATAGTGCCATTTGTATACTGGAATGAAAACTGTTATTATAAGAAAACTCAACCAAAGAAAGATGTTGGTCCCAACTTCCCTGATAATCCATAGAACAAGCTCGTAGCATATCCTCCAAGGTCTGAATTGTTCGTTCTGACTGCCCATCTGATTGAGGATGAAAAGCTGTACTAAAATTTAATTTAGTACCCAATGACTTATGAAGGCCTTTCCAAAAGTTAGAAGTAAACTTGGGATCACGATCCGATACAATGGAGAGAGGAACTCCATGTAACCTGACTATCTCTTTAAGATACAAACGGTAAAGTTGATCAAGAGAGAAAGTTTCTCGTATAGAAAGGAAATGAGCAGATTTGGTCAAGCGATCAACAATAACCCAGATTGCATTATTACCTCGAGATGTCCTCGGTAATCCCACAACAAATTCCATGGATATGTTTTTCCATTTCCACTCTGGCACTGGTAAAGGCTGAAGCATCCCTTTCGGTAACTGCCGTTCTTCTTTAACCTGCTGACAAGTCAAACACTTCACAGTAAAATCAGCGATATCTCTTTTCATTACATCCCACCAGTAATACTCCCGCAGATCTCTATACATCTTAGTACTGCCCGGATGAACTGAAAACGGGGAACTATGAGCCTCACATGACAACTCATTCTTCAACTGTGAATCACAAGGCACACATAACCTCTTCCCAAACCTCAAAACACAAACAAAAACTTATCCAAGAACTCATGGAAAATTTTATTCATAAGTTCCATGAATACAGCAGGTGCATTGGTTAACCCAAAAGGAATAACTAAAAATTCATAATGGCCATATCTAGTACGGAACGCAGTCTTCGGAACGTCTGCTTATTTTACTTTCAACTGATGGTACCCCGACCTCAAGTCAATCTTCGAAAAATACTGAGCTCCCTGGAGCTAATACCACTTCATTCGATGTCCCAATATCTGCTGAAGTTGTTGAAAAGGATTTTACCACCCCTTTCTTCTTGTAGTCTGGCTGCATTCCCCCAGTTGAGTTCTTCGTTGGACACACGTTTCCATAATGACCCATTTCATTACACTTAAAACATCTTACCGTTGGCTTTTCATTTCCTGCTTGATCATCTTCCTTACAGTTACGAGTAATATGACCAGACTTACCACACCGAAAGCACTTACCAGACTTGGATAAACATTCTCCATGATGCATTTTACCACACTTCTCATAGGATGGATATTTGGTTTTTTTACCTCCTTGCTTCTTTGATGAATTCTTCCTCTTTTCCTGCCAACTAGACCTCTTATTCTGTTGTTTGTCATAGAACACCTGATCATCGGCAAACTCCATTTCCACCTTCTCTGCACATCGAACAAGTTTTTCATAACTTTTGAACTCACGAGAAGCTAAAGACCTTCGATACTTTGGCTTTAACCCTGAGTAAAAACGGTTTATTTTACTATCAAGATCTCGTATGATGTTTGGAGCATACCCTGCCAATCGAGTGAACTTTTCTTCATAAGCAGACACTGAATCATCCTCCTGCCTCAATTCTAGGAACTGTTTTTCCATCCTAAGATGAACCACATTAGGAAAATATTTCTCAAGAAACATACCTTTGAATTCTTCCCAGTGAAGATCCTCAATCTCATCACTATCCCTTATATTTTTCACCATCGACCACCACTGATCAGCTTCACCTTCAAAACGGTAAACAGCAAGACTAACCTTTTGATGTTCTGAACACCCCATGACATCAAAAATCTTCTCCACTGCTTTAATCCACCCTTCAGCTTGCATAGGGTCAGATGATCCTCTGAATGACGGGGGATGTTGCCTCATGAAATGTTCCACCACTGACATGTTCCTCTACGGTTGATCTGGCTGATCTCGTGCATGGATACCACCACCATTTATAGCCTGAGTCAACTGTGCCATCACTGCAACAAACTGTTCAGTTCCGATTCCGACCATCTCAGGTTGCTGATTTGGAAGGTTATCTTCCTCCTGATGTCGTCCCAACATAGCTGCTTTGTTTCCTCTGTGGAAAACCATTCAGAACACAGAAATATCTTAGGCGAAGCAACATGGTAATCCATAAATACTATATCATTTCAATCATATTATAATTTAACACTTTTCTAACTCCTAAAGTTGTCTAAACTGACCTTTGATACCAACTATAAGGCTCCGGCCTTAAACCTTACTTAATATTGAATTAAACGAATAATTCACGTCGAGGATCTTTTCAGGTTTAGAGTTTTAGAGAATTAGAACATAACTATTACATCTCAAAAGATTACAAAGTAGTCACTTCTACTAAGTTTCCATAATAAAAAAACTCTTAAAAAGAAACGTGTCTAGTTCCATGTTTTATATAGCATGACATTCCCTTGATCCCATCCTTGACCTTATTCCACATTAAGTCCTATGAAAAACATTTCAAAAAAACTTGGGGTGAGCATAAAAAGCTCAGTAAGGGATACAGAAAGAATGAAAACTGTTAGTTTTTCAAACATCAAATAAACCATATATACTTTATCAAAGTAATACCTTCACCTTCATGAAGTAGTAAAAACTCTTCACTAAATAAAGTATCATTACTTACCTTTTTGTAACCAAAGGATTACCATAAAATCCATAAAAAGAACACATAACATATATAAAGGTAACTTGGGACATAAACATACTTAAGTGGAATAACCATACGGTTGACTCCACACATATCACTTAATGGAATAGCCATATGGCCAATTTCCATACATACTTAATGGAATAGCTATACGGCCGACTTCCATACCCAATGCATTGGAGGTTATAACGTAACCACCCATCCTGGTATTCACGACACCACCCGTCATATGGTTTATAACGTAACCACCCGTTAAAATGTCCAAGTACCAATATAAAATCATAAAACATAAAACCAATATAAAGGAAAGATAACATTTCCACATTTCAATCACAATATATCATAAATATATTTACATAATAGAATCCTTTATCAAAACCATTTTCAATACCAAAATACATAAAAGATTATATGGTATTTATTTTATTTTAAAAACATTACGGCTTGTTGAGGAAGCCAAAGACCAAATAATACTCGCGGCGGCGGAAAAAGTCATTGTCACCGCGTACGTTAAAAAAACATTCCTTTTTGTCGTTTAGTAAAACGCTTCGTAGAAAAATATTCCTTTTGTATAAAAGTAAAAGTCAAAGGATTTTATACACCGTATAAAATAAAGTTGTGTATAAAACAAAATATGCCTCAATGAAAGGAGATTGAGACGAAGTCCCTTACCTCGGGTCCGACTTGAATCGATCGTTCTTTAACGTCCTGAATAATAAACTTGAGTTAATTTATACTTGATTAAGAACCTTTTTAAAGTTCATTATTCCTTTTATATCACTTATTTCCATGTTATAAACATTATGTAACCATTTAAGTTAATAATGTTTGTTTTGTCAATATTTGGTTCTTAAGTCGAAAGTTGACTTCTTACAATTACATGTTGTTCGTGTGGTCAAAAGTTCTTTATATACAGAATGAAATTCCTGATTTGGATATCATATATATCATATATATCCAGCATATACATGTATTTATAATATTACATAATCATTTAGAGGTAAGAAATGAAATGCACCGTTCATGGAGACGGTAAGCCGTACGTACGCATGAACGCTACTTTCATTTCTTTGTCATATTAATGGAATTAAAACTAAATGAGAGGTATGTATATTTTAATTCCAGAATTATATTCATCATTTAGATATATAATTAATTATATATATCCATTGTACTTTTAATAGTACATTACATTTGGGGATAAGAAATGAAATGCACCGTTCATGGAGACGGTAAGCCGTACGTACGCATGAACGCTACTTTCATTTCTATCTCATACTTTAATGGAAAGAAATAATAATGATATAGAGGTATATTATAATTCCAGTATAACATCATATATAATAACTTTAAATCCATCCTTTACACGTCCCACATATGGCATTAACGAATCACATCACTTTGAGGAGGCGGTAGTCCGCACTTCCTTAAATTAAGATATCGTGTTTACTCATAATGGAAACCATAAAGGTATGCCCAAAATGAAAAATACATAAGCTTAAAGAAAAAATAAACATATTATATATCATATATAAAAATAGTGACATCATAATGGCCGCCTTTGAAGGTGATAAATGAGTATTGAACAATCATCGTTTCGGGAGGCAGAATTTCGCCATCCACGGAAACCGTATGTTCTTTAACCATTTGATGTAGTTGTGTGAGATTGTAGCTCGAATAAATCTTATACCAACATCCTATTATATTGAGGATACTGGTGTTGTTACAAAAGAAGTAAATAAAAAGAGTTTATAGGGTTGGATAAGCAAAATAAAACAAATGAACAAGATAGAATGAATTACCTTTAGAAGTGTAACTCCTTTTGATTTGAGCCTAAAGGCTTCCTTTGAAAGGATTATTCCCAAAGGGAATCCTCTAGGATGAGGAGAGGGATGTGGAGAGAGTAAATGGGCAGGGGTTGGCCGAGGAAAAGGCTTGAGGAGTGTGTGTAAAGTGGTAGAGGTGGGGGCCTTTTATAAGAGGAGAGGAGGGGCACTTTTGGAAAGTAAAGAAATATTACTTTATTTGAAAATGTGTTTCGATTTTTAAAGGTCCCACATTTAAATAATTCGTGGATAAGGTGATAAGGTTTCGAAATCCACCCATCCAATAAGTTTTGGACATGTTTAGTTCATAGATTTTACATTATCTTTCCATTTTATTTAAATCGTCAAATAATGAGGTCATCGCTGCATCATCATGATGTCATAAATAAATTAATTTATTTAAAGTTTAAAAATTATAAAAAAAATACTATGATGTAGGAAATATGTTTAGCTTTCCAATTACTATTTAAAATCAAAAATATGACTTGTATAACCCCATTTAAAAATTGGTTTAGTAAAACATATCATGTTTGTGTCATTTTTATTTTTACATTAAATAAAACGTTATTTATGTCATTTCCCAACCAAAGTGTCTCCATGGGGTCCCCAAGTTGACCCATAGCTTGTCTTGGTCGGCCATGACACAACCAATGAGGGTAGGATATGTGTCAAGATCATTTCATATTATTAAAACATTATTTTTACCTTAAACTACACTAATTACCACTAATCGCGATTAAAAACTTAATAAGTTACTATTCACCAAAAAATTATTATAATCTCATTGAACCACATTTTACTTCTTAATGACAACCATGTATGTCGGATTTTTGAAATTCAAAACACAATGATGGCAAAATTTCATTTAAACGGAAAATCAGTCTTTATAAGTACCACTTAGTGGTTTCACTATTCATCAAAAATTGAAGTTTTTCAGAAAATTACCAAAAATTCACCCTAAGCTATATTTGATATTCCGAATT
Organism: Viscum album; assembly: GCA_963277665.1. Lineage (NCBI taxonomy): Eukaryota > Viridiplantae > Streptophyta > Magnoliopsida > Santalales > Viscaceae > Viscum > Viscum album. The sequence continues at coordinate 1,452,255,076 of OY728129.1, forward strand.
CAAAAATGAAGTCCATTTTACAAAATTCAAAACATATAAGTCAAATTAATTAATTTAATAATTAATTCCCGTTGTCATGACAAATAGCGTGTTTTTGTGAAACAATAAGTATCAAAAGATTGACACTAGTTTAAGTCTGATTTCAAAGTGAAATTAATTCCAACGACCACTATTGGATTTAATGGTAAAAATATTTTCTAATTTCACTTTAAAACCAATTAAAAAGATAATCTAATCATATAAATAAATTAGATTAAAAAGAGGTTTTGAATTAAAATACAACATTTTACACTATTCATTAAAAAAATGAACTTTATCAGAAAGGTACCAAAAATTTACACAAAGTAAATTTTGATGTCCCGATTCTAAAGAAGAGTTATATTTGGTCCAATAGAATTTATAAGATCGATCAAAACTATATTTAATGACGGTTCTCCGTCAAAAGGTGATAAGTGGACCTTTCGTGAAAATTAGGGTATAAATGCCTAAAATTGAACTCTTTCCGTATTTTAAGCCTTTATCTTTTATTGGGTAAATGTAAAAACATTTAAAAACATATATAATCATATTTTAGTTATTTCTATCCATTCCCGCCAGTACAACGGCTACTCGTTAACTAACATTTAAAATAATATTATTTTATTACTTGTGTGCAACGTAAGTTTTCAAAGAAACTCATCGTTGCGTACCGAGTACGCTATCGAACGTAGAAACCCCTTTTAATTAAAATTAATATTTAATTCGTAAATATTAATTAATATGAAAATTCTTTATTCTTTATTTACCTGGGATGTTACAATTATAATTAATTATGCATCTTAATTTCAAATAGGAATGTTTCCTATTGAATCATCAAGGGTCTAAAAATCACCGATTCTTCATGAAATTGGATGTTGTCTATCCTCAATGCACTCCAAAACTTCACTAAGACAATAAACCAAAAAAATCTATTTAAATTATAAAATTAATTTAATTTGTTGAAATAACCATAGAAAATTCATATCATAACATACCTAAACTTAATAGATTATCCGCCAAAAACATATAGTGTTACGATATTCCCTCTTCCTTAGTAGAGAGGAATCCCCATTAGTATCATCTGATTCAACTATGATATAGTTTATATGGATTACAAATACTACCTAGAGAAATAATAAATTGTAATAAATTTAGGGAAAGAATAATGGAGATCATTAGAGGGTTGAACTCATCTTGAATTACCACTGAAATTGCCAAAACACAACCAAAATGTTTGGGTGTTTGAAGTTGGGAGGAGTGGAGTAGACTCATATAGTTGTGTTCATGAGTGAGGGGAGGTACGTAATACACCATAATATCAATTTTATGGGGAAATGTACTTTTATCATCCTCTAAGGACCACTAGATAGCCAGTATTATGCCACCGAATAGCTGATGGCTAGCTAGCAGCTAACTGGTGGATGCATTAGTGACTCTTCCATAACCTCAACCACCCCAAGAAGCCTATTCCACATCCCCATGTCCTATCTAATCTTATTATCCATAAAAAAATTCCAAAATACATTTAATTTTGAATTTAAACTCTCAGTTTAAAATCTATTCCTCCAATAACAGAACATTAATTTTCTAATTAAAATTATGGACTTGTATAGACAAAGGGAATTATAAAATATCCACCACAACAATTCTCATCCATAATAAGTGTAATTAGTCATATAAATTTATATTTTAACTATGATTTTATCTTCCCTTTGAGAAGGTATTTCTTTTCCTTTGACAATGATTTATTTTTTTCTTTACTAGTGTTTTGTCTTGGTTCGATTCTCAGTGACATTGTAAAAGTGGCAATATTGGTTTATTCGGGTGATTCGCTTCATGTTGTATGGTTTTTAGATGACGATGATGGTCATAGATGATTAATTCCAAGGGTTTTCTCACTAGTCATCGGGTATGGTCATGGTTTTGTTTTGTGTCAAGGTATGCGACACATGGTGGGATGTGGCCTGAGGAGGCGATGTTGTTTCCTTTTGAAATTTGAATTTTGAAAGATAAAATTTCAATTTTGTATCTAGTTTTTGGTGTTTTTATGTGTCATTTAATGGTTCTATAAGGTTCCACTTAACCAAAAATTTATTTCTCAAAATAATAAAAAAATTGGATTGAGGTTATGTACAATCATTAATTATAACTAAATAGTCATGTTCCACCCTGGAACGATCAACGTGTTTCTAAAGTGAGACCTTTAATTCATGGTGCTTAAGATACCAAAAAAGAGATAATTCTCATAGACACCACCGAAACACTGGGAAGGATTTCACCCCAAAATTTAGACATTGAAACCTGAAGGTCTCATCCAATTAATCATCTAGATGAAAAGGAACCCCACTATAGGACTTAGAAAAAATATTCCAATTCCCAGATACAGTAACCTCATCAGTTTGAATTTCCTATCTAAATATGACATCATTATTATAATAATGACCTGGATGTGTTTTCCAACATCCAAACCAAAAAATAAGTGAAATAATCTGTAAAATGTTGGTACCATTATTCATTCATGGTTTCTTAATGAATCATACAGGTTACGATCACCCAAGTATATGGCTCTATCACATCAGATTTTTCATGAAAGTCCAAATAAAGTTTTTTAAAATACACCATCACATCTAATATGACATGTATGATGTGATTTTAAACCAAATGAATTAATTTAGAGGTTAAATGATAGTCACATTTCTCATAGTTTTCTTATATCAAAATTCTTGGCTACTCCCACTGACATGTAACTAAAATAAACTGACCATGATACCATAAATACCAAATGCATATCATGATCCTCCAAACACACTCTCCAAGTACCATTCTTATATAATGGTAATTTCATTTACTGAAACATAAAACTTAGAAAACCATTATCATGATCCCACCTGAGAACAAAATCATCTCTAATCCAATAACTTTGAGAAATATTAAACTATCATGAGACTCATTCCCATGCTCAGACTCCACTCGATCTCATATCCAGATTTACACCAGAAATTTACAGAGGTATCCAGATAAAATTATATTTATTAGTTCATTTATATTTAAATAGTAAAACAATCAACCAAATATCGATCATAATTCTATCTAACCTCATAGTATGATGATGTCATCACCCGTGACTGATTGGATACTCCCCACCATAAGAATTTACTTATCATTTCACAATTGGATCAAAAAACCAACACACTATTTCTCACTATATATTCATCCCTAAATGTGATGACTCAATGTGGATGATACTGCTCATACCTGAGGACTAACCCAAAACATCATTTTCCACCCTTCTATGATTAATGTAAACATCTTCCATGTAAACTTCAAAAATTGTATTCAACAACGATGTCCATGATCTCAAATAGACAAGAGTTAACTTATGTATACAAGGACTCACTTAATCCACTATTCGAGCATAACATCATTAGGTTCTATCCCTAGAGCATGTGTGATTCTCCTCTTGTTCCACACCCATCCATATCATCCTTTGACATCCTTCCATCTTCGATGACATCCTTATCATAGGGGATTCTTATATATCCTTTTAATTTCACCACGTCCATCAAAACCTGGGGCCTACACACTCTCCTACATCCATATTAAAAAATTTATACATAATATTATGAATTTAAAACCCTCAAAACGAAGATAAATATGCTCCAAGTCATTTAAATATCATAAAACTCAAGTTATGTTCAATTATTCATCCAAAAAGATATTATATATTACTTATGTCAAGGACCAAAGTACCAATCCACTGATAATGACCCTGTTTTATGTCAAATCCATCCATTTAGGAAGACCCTAAGAACTCCTCTATAAAATCAAGCACCTAATGATTGCCATGGTCTAACACACACTCTCCTATCACCTAAAAACATTCTCAAAATAATAGTATCTACCCATGCTTAAATCATGATCAAAAAATCATATATAAGTAATGGGGTCAGTCACCAGAACCATTTCTATAGATTCCCCAACCCTAGTAGCTTTGATCTAGTGTCTACTATATTACATTGGCATATGATACATGTAGTCTCATTTTTAATGACATAATAGTTTATTAGTCATGGTAAACTATATACATACTTGAAAATCACATTACATTTGAAATAATAAAATAATAAAATAATTTTCATTGGGAATTCCATTATTCTCTATAGTGTATCCCTATATATCAACCACAAAACACTTTCTCATATCTCAAGGAAATAAAATATAAAGAAAGGGTGAGATTAGATGACTATGAAGGTTAAGAATATTCCAAAAGTGATAAATAAATAAGGATTAATAAATATGAAATTTAAATAACTAAGACACATGATATATAATCAATAACATGAGAATAATATGGCAGGAATAAATGATGATCAAATATTTCCATATAAATAATCACATAAGATTGAAATTTCATCATGGATATTATAAACAAATGAAGAATCACATGGAATATCAATAACTAAATTCAAAGTGATGGAATGCATAATGTTTTAAATCTAAAACATATTGTTGAGCCCTTGTTCGAGGACATATAATACCAGTAATGCCAGGATCTAAGACATTTATATAAATGGGTAAGGCCTCATCAAAAAACCAATCTAGTTCTTCTCATGAGACCTAATGATGCATTTAGGGGAAATAGCAGTCCCCACCAATCGCTCACTATGTCTAATTCATTCCTCATATGAAAGGAGTGGAACATAATGCACTTAAACACTATTATTTAAACTAGTATATAAAACTTAAATAGTTTCCCCAATCAAAAAGAATTATCATAAACAATCTATAGTAAAGTGAATGGTATCAATATAGTAGACACCAAGTCAATATGGTCATAAACTATTATGTAAAATAATAATTATGGCACATATAAAACATATCTTTAGTTTATCATAATTATAATAGAGGTTTTGTGTCATTGATGAATACAAATAGCATGAAAAGTGCTTTATTTTTTTTGTAAATTAACCATTTCATTTAGAAAATCAACTTTTAAAATAAAAAGGTCAAAAAATTATTTTTTAAAAATTTCATTGAAAATAACCTTTTAGAACATGTTAAATATGCATTAAAACATTTATTGGTCCTTATGGTGTAAAATTCTGTTAATGTAAAAAACATTAAAACAACTATTACTTTCAAATTTTTAGTAAAAGACAAACATGGATTATTTTTAAAATAACATTAAGATTCATTTAAAAACATTTATAAAAAAGTAAAAATGGTAAAAAATTAATTTAATAAATCATTTAAAAAAATTAAAAATATTAAAAATATTTTTAGAAAACATGGATTTTGATAAAGAGACGTTTCTGACTGAAGGGATAAATATTGTTAGATTTTCATATAAACATTTTATCAATCATTTTAAGTACCAAATAGTGTAAAAATTTTACTATTACCTTAAATGTTCATGAAAATCCGTTTTTATAGAAATGATATCGATTTTATGATTTAAATATCAAATAATTCCCCCAAAGAAGACATGAACATAAACAATCCTAAATAAGGATGAGATTTTGAAAGAAACCATTACCACTTTGGTAACTTCTAACTCAAAATCCTCATAAAATAAATGAAATAGAAGAAAAATTTAATTAAAATAAAGGTAAAATTATTCATGATATATCATATAAAAGGGGTATTATATACACCACACAAAGGAAATAAGTGGTAAATAAGGCGTATGTCTCATGGAAGTAAAATTGAGATGAGCAAACCTTAATTTGAGTATGACTCATCATATATGTTTTTTATCTTCTTGAATAAAATATTTATCTTTATTATTAAAATTATTAAGAAACATCTTTAAAATTTTTATTCCTTTTATTTAAATTGTTTCCATGATATATAATATTATTAAATCAATTAAGTTTACATCAGATGTTCCAATAATATTTGGATTATGTGTCAAAAATGGATTTGGTAGGTTTAATATGGTCAATGATGTTTTTATTTAGACATATAAAGTATTATAATCATTAAATAACAATTTTATTTATGGATTAATTATTATTTTAAATAAATCAAGAAATATGGTTATGAAAAATTAACTACTTTACAATCATACAGATAGTAGATCGTACGTACGCAATAGTAACATTTTCATTTTTCAATGATCATTATGGAAAGAAGGTACATAATATTTTATCTTTATTGAATGATCATAATATCAAATATACCATAAAATTTCATTAAATATTCTTATATATTTTATCTATGTGTTTTGGTGATAAAAATTCTATTCACAATAGTTCTTGAAGGTGGTAGTCCACACATACACAAACGAGGTTATCATATTTCAGTGTAAGAAAGAAAATGATATAATATATTTTATAATAATAAATATGTCATTAGTATTATATTTATTTCATTTATATCACATATATTCACTAATGTAAAACTTATTACATTTTACTTAAAGCGTTATCAAAAAAATGAATAACATTGGTTCGTGATACAATAGTACGCTACACACATGAGTGAAATTATCATTTCCCCAATGGAATGGAAAGTAAAAAAGTTTTATATATGATATAATGATTACATAGGTATAATTATGTTATAAATATAATATGTATTATTTAACTACATCATCATTCCCAAAACAATAGAGGTTTTTATGTAAAACGTGTCACATCAGTTCATGAGGCGGAAGTCCTCCATATACCCGAGCAACGTTATTGTTTCCCATTTGTGGGAAATGGAGAAGGATATATGTAATTAAATTAAGATAATAACATTTCTATTAATGGTGGATACTTTTTTTATTATATAATAATAAATTAATAATATTTTAAGGATGCGGAGGAAGAAATAAAATTAAAAGGCATAGTTAGTACTTTCACCTATTCTCCAACCACTTGTTTTGGGTTGTGCCTAAAGTATTTATAGATTGATTTTTTGAGTAAGAAAAGGATTATAGGATGAGATTATGGAATTCGGGAAGTTATTTTTATGGTTATTTTCCAAACATAAATGTTTTTGCGGTGTTAATAATAGGGGAGGGTGGGTTATCTTTTATAAGTCAGGTAAGTGAAACACTTGTAATTTTAGGATAGAAAAGGGTATACCCACATCTTTCACATTAAAAATTGATAAAAATAAATTAATCATGATACTTAGACATGACAAGGTCCAAATATGGGGAAAATATATTTTAGATAATTTATAATTTTATTTTATCTGTTTTCTTTTTAGTTTTACTACCTTGGAAATCTATTTTTACCATAAACGCATTAAATATTTTTTTTGCTATTTTTACTATTCATTATGGTCAAAAATTAATTTTAAATTATTAAATAATACAAAATATGATGATTAAAAATATTAAATCCATTTATCTAAATTAAATTCACAAAAGTGGTAAAATTTAATTTAAAGTTAATCTTACAAACACAATGATAAAGCGGGGTTTTAAATAGAAAATGTTCAAAATTTTACATTGTTTTTATATCAATATTCAAAATAAAAATTATTCCAATGTTATAAATTGGATTAATATATTTGTAATTTGCCTAATATTTCTTTTTAAAATAATCTGAAATACAATTTAAATTTATAAATAATTTGAAAAAAAATCATTTTTTCTTTAAAATTCAGTATTTTTCACTATTCATTGAAAAATCAATCATTTATCAAAAATCCTAAAAATTAACACCTTAGATAATTTTTATGTTATAATTAAAATCTTAAGTTCATTTTATAAATTAAATTTTATAAAATAGGTAAAACAAATTAATATTATTTTTGTGATTGTATTTTAGAATAAAACAGTTTAAAAATAGTTATTATTCATTTAATTGATTCTTATTTTATTTATTATCAATAGATTACCAATTAATTTTATATACATGTGTAAACCATATAAATTTCATAATTTTGTTAGTAATATTCATTCCCACCAATTTAACGGCTAGGGTATAACAATATACTATCTCACAATTCATTTAGACTTGGGGTTGTATGTTATGTAAGCTATTAAAAAAGATTAAATTTAAAAAAAATTATTTCATGGTGTTTTTAGCTCAGTTTTATGTATTGAATAAACTCTATAATAAAATGTTCTTCTTTTATAATTTTAGGGTGTTACCTTTTCCCCACCTTAAATAAATTATGCCCTTAAAATCTGATATTGTGCTTAGAAATCAAGTGTTTGATATTTGAAACTTACATTATTGAAAACGAACATATTAAATTTTTTTTAATTAAATATCAACATAATAAGAGGGAAAGAGAATTAAAATGGTTATATATAATAAAACATAACTAGGTTTCTAAGATGGATAACATCTGTAGCAAGTGAAGAAGAATAAATGTATAAAAATCACAAGTAATTATTGAGAATGATGGAGGCCATTGATCAAAAGAAATAAAATGATCAATGGAAAGTTAAGGACCTAAAAACCAAAAATATATGATTAGTTAAAATATCATTTGATTAATTAGATATAAAGGGAATAGGATTATATTTTTTTAAGATCCTTTTCATTGTTTTAAGGAATTCATTTACTATATAAGAATATAAGTAAATATACTTACTTGATACATTTCTATATAATAAGAACAATTTTATCCTTTTATTGTGCTTCAATTAATTTTAAATACATAACTTACTCAAATAAATGAATAATGAAAAATTATTTATTTTTTCATGAAGCTCTAAAATTCACTTTCAATAGATCTTAAGATCCATAATAGATTGACAATACATTACTTTGATCTCTAGTTATTATTATAAAAAAATAGTTAGTACATAATATCCAATATGAATAAATCTTCACCTGGTGAAGTAATACGTTAACCTCTAAAACCTCATATAATGTTAAACTTAAACCATTTCATAAATGGTTGATCTTTTAACCCTTTTTAAAGATTAATTTCTAAATATTTTTGTAAATAGGGTCAATAATTTTAAAAAATTAACTTATCATTAATCCCATAAACAATATATATCATCTCTTAATCGTAACATGACATTTATGTTAATACCTTCATCATGTATTTTCATGAATCAGGGTAACAACTAAAATTACCATAGAACCTTATTGAAAACATAAATTATTCCTTATTCCATAAATAAATAACATATTATTGGATATATTCTTTAAATCCAAAAATTATTTTAACTCCATCAAGGATAGCATAAGAAACTTTTTCACTAAATCATTTAGCAATTCCAAGGTAGTCAGTATTATCCAATTTACTTTATTCATATCAATAATCTCTTTATCACAAAATAATAATCTCAAAATCAAGAATATATTACGGGATGTCATGCTTTCAGTAATTTATCTTACATGAAGTTAAACTTTTTACTTTTATATTGATCATCTGTACTGATGGACATTCACTTTCAAATCCTCAATGAAAAAGTACTATAGTAGAATTCTTAAATTTTATAATTATTATAACCAGGATATCATTAATAAAATTATGAGATGACACAATTATTCAATCCAAACACAACCACATTAATCAATACACTTTTACTATGGTAATATCATAGGCTTAAACATGTTATGTTAGAAACCTTTTAGGTATATTCTGTTGATTCTTGGGGCATTAATTTTCATAGTTCCCCATACCCTTAAAATTGGAACATTAAAAATTTGAAATTGATTTAATGCTCTTGAAATTATAATCATGGTTTCCTTTCTCTCCATTATTGAAGCATAACCCATTTCCTTTTATGAATGAACCTAGTAGTTTTTATCTATATGTATCATATATTAGAAAATACATTTTCACTCATTCCATTTATCTTCATTTTCTCTATCGCCCTCTTATTATCTTACTTTAAATTGGATCTATAAGACTTGTAGAATTCATTATCAATCTTGATATCACATGATACTAGGTAATCATGTGATAAGAATGTTTGGGAGACAAGTTCCCTTAAAGATATTTCCTTAATCCTATCAAATAATTGATCATTCATACTCTTTATAGAGTGTTCATTGATACAATTTTCATTCCTTCAACTAATAACTATTTCTAAACAATGGAATATACTATATTAGATCATGAAATTATGAATTTAATGTATAATAACAAAACTGTTGAAACCAATAACATAAATTGATAACATTATTAATATATAATCTCATAATCATAAACATGTTTTCTTTAGGGATATCTATATTTTCAACTCCATAATGTTTTGTGTGGAAAATGTCAATTATCCAGCCAATTTCAAGATCTCTTTATGGTTGTTGTTGTAGATATGTTGTACTATATCTGGTATGCTCAAAACCAGGCTCTTCATAATGGTATGTCTTTCTCAGCCCTCACTGCTCTAACTCGGGTTATTGTTTCTGTTCATGAGGCCTCCACCCAAAAAATTATTTTTGTTCTAATTAAATTCATGATCTTACCATTCTATCTTGAATAGGAATAATTGGTGTTTTATGACCACCGTATATTACTCTGGAAGTGTTTTGGCAGCCACCCCTTTTTGGTTGGATGAAGTCCAATTGTGATGGAGCTTCTCAAGGTAATCCTGGTCCCTCCGGATATGGCACTGTCTTTAGAGATCATTAAGGAATCATTCTTGGATGTTTTCACGGTTCTTGTGGCATCACCTGCTCTCTTGATGCTGATATTCTTGGTATTGTTTTTGTGGTGGAGCAGGCGAAGAGACATGGGTGGAATAATATTTGTCTTCAAAGTGATTCTACTATTATTTTTTCTGCTATGAGGTTGGGGTCTCCTCATTTATCATGGAAGCTCAAATAATCGCTGGGTTAATTTCCTGGACTCTCTTCTTTCTATAAATCATATCATCACTCATACCTATAGAGAAGCTAATTCGGTGGCAGATGGCCATGCAAGAAAAAGGGTCAATGGAGTTGACTTCATCTGGCATGATCAGCTTCCTGATGATTTTTTACCTCTTCAAAAGAGGGATGGTGACAAATCTCCCATTTTTAGAATTTTTTAAGCTTCTCACTTTTTTTTCAATAAAGGAGCCTTTCTTTTCGGGGCAAGGTCTCATCTCTTTTAAAAAACCATAGGTATATAAATTTCAAAACCATATCCACTTGTAGTATTCATAAAAGTTTGTATTTTCTTGAAAAAAACACATAATATATTCCATACCAAATATTTGGGATGTTATTCTCTAATAATCTTCAAATAATATCATAGGGTTATGTTCTATAATCTATGTTTTACTAAATATAGTTCCCATGATGTATACTAACCATCCTTTTATAGAAACTATAGTGACCCCGACCCCAGTATCCTAGAGTTAGTATCTACATTATTACATTGGCATAAGATACAATAAATCACATCCTGATTGACTGAATAGTTTATAGTATTTTAAAACTACATACATACTTTAAATTCACATTAAATTTTAAAACATACCATCAAAGAGTTTTCCCTATAAATTAAATACCATCGAGGCCTTGTGCCAAGACATCTATAGAAATTGGTAGGGTGTCATCCAAAACCCAATATAGTTTGTCTCATTAGACCAACTGATGCCTCAAGAGGGTATAGATGGCCCTACCCATCACTCACAAAGTCTAATAAATTCATCATATGAAAGGTTTGAAACATAATTCACTTAAAAATTATTATATAAACAATCATAAAAAATGTAAATAATTTCCCAAATCAATAAACACAATCATAAACCATCCAAAGTAATGTTAATTGTGTCAACATAGTATATCCCCAGTCAAACTGATTATAAACCAAACAGAGAAATAACATTTATTTTTTCTATAAAAAATATCCTTAGTGGATCATAAGTAAAATATAAGGTTGATTTCATTGATGAATATAAATACCATGAAAATATGTTTAATTTTTTTTTGAGAATGATAGCCTTTTTATTTTGAAAATTGCATTTTAAATAAAAAGTTCACAAAACATTTTGAAAATACTTTTCATTTAAAACAACACTTTAAAACATGTAAAATTATAAATAAAATATTTTTTGGACAATACGTTGTAAAATTATGTTCATTCCATACACATGAAAATGAACATCACTTTTATATTATTAGTAAAATCCAAACATGAATTGTTTTGAAAATAACATGAAGATTCATTTGAAAAACAATTTCACAATCATTTTAATTAATAAAGAGTAAAAAATTGGTACTATTACCTGAATTTATTGCTTAAATACTAATGGTAAAGAAAATATATTTATTTTAAGATATAATTATTAAATAATTCCCCCAAGTGAGACGTAAACATAAACAATACTGAATAATGATGGGATTATGAAAAAAACCATTACAACTTTGGAATCATCTGAATCGCAAGACCCATAAAATAAATTACATCAAATGAAATTCTCAATACCATTAAGATAAATATATTCATGGTATACCATATCATAGGGGAATTATATACAATAAATAATTGAAATAAGTTTTGAATATGTCATATGTCTCACAGAAGTAAAAGTGAGACAAGAAACCCTTACCTTGAGTCTCGCTCATCAAGTACATTATTTATCTCCACGAATAATAAATATTTGTTAATTATTTACATTCATAAGAAAAATTTTCATGTTTATTATTATTTTTATCAAACTTATTACCAAGATATATATGATTACATAATAAATTTAGTTAATGTCAGATGTAATGACGGTATTTGGAATATGTTTCAAAAATGAATTTGGTAGTATTAATATGGTCAAAGAGGTCATTATTTAAACATAATCAGAATTATATTCATGAAATAATTATCATATTTATATATCAATTATAATTTTAAAACCAATAATGTAATATGGTTATGAAAAATGAACTATGTTACAATGATTGAGATGGTAGGTCATATGTATGCATGAGTAATGTTTCCACTTTTCAATGAAAATTCTGTAAATAAGGTAATTAATATTTTATCTCTCTATAATAATAAAAATATCATATATAAAATATTATTTCTTTAAATATACTTATATATATCATCCATATGGTTTGGGGATACAAATATATTCACATCACTTCGTGAAGGCGTTAGTCCACACATACACAACTGATCTTTTCATTTTTCATGGTAAGAAAGAAAAAGATATATTATCTTTTCAAAATGATAAATATTTCATTAACATAATTTTTACCCATTTTATATACCATATATTAATTAATATTATCTTTATTACCCACTATGAAAATAATTTATGAAAATTGAATCTCATCACATCGTGAGGTGGTAGACTCCCATACACACGAGAAATATTATTTTATCTCTTACAGAATGGAAAGTAAAATATATATATATATATAAATTCCATAATGAATAAATAGGTATAATTATGTAATAAATATAATATATATACACTATATCCACCGTTTTACCCTACTATGATAGGTATTGATGGAAAAAATGTTACATCGGTTCGTGAGGCGGTAGTCCACTATACACACGAGCAACGTTATCATTTCCTATTTAAGGGATGAGGAGACGGATATAGTTCATTAAAATAAAAAAATAAAATATAATTATATTGGAGATACTAGTTTTATTATATAATTTTAAATTAATAATATTTTAAGGACATGGAATAATAAATAAAGGAAAAACACATGGTTAGGAATTTTACCTCTTCTCAGACCACCACTTTAGGATTATACTAATATTATTCCAATAACATATTTATGGAAAAAAGGATTTTAGGATGGGGGTATGGAATTTATTAAGTTATTTGGATAGTTATTGTATGAACCAAATGGTTTCTAATGTGTTAATAATAGAGTAGAGGGGTGGCCTTTTATAAGTAAGGTTAGTGGCATACTTGTAATATTTAGAAGGAAGAAGATATACCCATATGTTTACATGAAAATGGTTTAAAATTGAATATTATAGATAATTAGACATTATAAGTTCTAATTATTTACATAAAATATATTTTAGTCATGTTTTTAGTTCATTTAAACATTATCTTTTTAGTTTATCCCACGATAAATCAATTTTTACCATAACTGTGATAAATAATTTTTTAATGTTTTTAATATTCATTATGGTAAAAATTTAATTTTAACTAACTATATATTATAAATTATTATTATTAAAAATAATTAATCCATTTTTCCAATTCAATTCATTTAATTAAGAAATTTTTCATTTAAAATTAATCTTAAAGATGCGACAAAAAAGCGAGTTTTTAAAGAGAAGATGCTCAAAAGTTTACAAATTTTTAATATAAGAATTAATTACGATAATTACTGCAATGGAATAAATTGAATTATTAGATATGTACTTTATTTAATTTTAATTTAAATACAATTTAAAATATAATTTATATTTTAAATTAATTTTAAGGAAATGGGAATTTTCAATTAAAATAGAGTATTTTTCATTATTTATCAAAAAATGAAACATGTTTGAAAAACCCCAAAAATTAACCTTAATATAATTTTGATATTAAAATTTTTAAAATCTAGTTTATTTAATTAAATAAATTTTCTAAATTTACTAAAAAATAATTATAAATTATGTGGGCGAAGTACGCCTAAACTGTCTTTTAGAAAAAAGACATTTTTTAGAAAACAATTATTTTTATTTTTATTGATTAATATTTTATAATCCATAGATAACCAATAGATTTAATTAAAATGTGTAAATCATATAATGTTTATATTTTAGTTATTACTATACATATCCACCAATTTCATGGCTAGTTTATAATGATATATTATATTATGGTTCGATTATACTTGGGGTTGCGTGTTCTGCAATCCATCAAAGTGATTAAATTTAAATAAATACAATTATTAGTTTTCTTAAAATCTATGTATCATGTATCATACAATATAAAATATAATATTCTTCTCTTATAATTTTAGGGTGATACAGTCTTTCCCTCTAGACCCAACCTTGATGCCAAAATGTTTTAGCAGTTAAGGTGTTAAATCTCAAGGAGCTAACAAATCACCATCCCAAAACCATAAACTTAATATAACCTCATATTTTTTCCCCAAAAATATAATAATATAATTGTAAAATCTATATAAAAGAAACTAATATGTTTTTAATAACCCCTATCACATGTCAAAATTGTATAATTCCATGCAGTCACTCGCATAAATGCTGATTTATTAATTCATGGTCACTATATCTCCCACCCATACAAATACATTGTGAATCGTGGATAATCAAAACTCCTAAGACAAAAAATTACTCACATCATAAAAAATAGACAATATAAATCATTCATAACCACCATTTCATCAGTCTCATATAACATATCCAACATCGTATGTCAAAATCATCATCCAACTAGGCACTGATTCTCCCCAACCATCTACATACAAATTTTCTTCATCGAGAATTAAAAACTACTTGGTCATCATATATGTATATAATTAAATGCACTAGATGATCAATTTCAAATAACTATAATCACTAGGTTTCATTAAATATTATTACATTCGACTATATATGAAAATATAATATAAGTTTCTATTGAAATATTAAATGATCGAACATATGAAAAAACAACCCACATGGGGTCTAACACTAAGGCATCAAGTACTTCCACTAAAACCTATTGTAAAACCATGATATTTTGTGATTTATTTTCGAATTAATTTATCCTTTTTGATATTTTTATTATCATCATCATCATTTCATGAAACACTAAAGATACTTTATCTTATATTAAAACGCAATGTCTGGATTGCATTACAGACAACACCAAGTTAATCGTGCACCACATGCAACATAAACTTTGTCCTTCTCTACATGGAACATTGTGTTCGCTTGCATTATACGCAATAATTATTTTCCTCATTGACTTACATAACATGAAAGACCGTGGTTTAATAACAATAATTTATTATTAAAATATGATTATTTAACATAATAAGATAAAATCTTAATGTTAAATTAGTGGTTCTGAATAGTATTAACTAATTTATGAAAGTATATGGTTTATAAAATATAATATGAATTCCTAGGTTACCAATTAATTATAAATGAATAAGAAAACCGATTGAATATAAAAGAAAATATAATTATTGTCACAAATCTATTTTACCAAAATAAATTAAAATTTCATTTATGTCTTTCAATGTACTAATTTAGAGATTCTTTTCACAATGAACATTAACATGGTGTACGTTACATTCAATACCGAGTTTCTATAAAACATCATTTTATTATTGTAATTTTTTAAATGAGGTAGCTATAAAATAACCTTTAAAACACAATAATATGAATATTAATAACTACTTATCAAATATGGTTATAATGGTTTTATATAAATAAAAATTATTTATAATGAAAAATATTATTTTTATTAAAGCCTTTATATGTTTAAAAAATTCTATTTTCTCAAATGAACTACTTTTCAAGTGAATATTTGAA
Source organism: Viscum album (assembly GCA_963277665.1). Lineage (NCBI taxonomy): Eukaryota > Viridiplantae > Streptophyta > Magnoliopsida > Santalales > Viscaceae > Viscum > Viscum album. Next base: position 1,452,271,435 of record OY728129.1, read on the forward strand.
AAAAAAAATATTTTTAGACACTTTTAGATATTTAATTTGATAAATTAAACTTAATTTTTGAATTAAAAACATTGAAATTATCCAAGGTAAATTTTTTGGAATTTTTCAAAGAAACTTCATTTTTTGATGAATAGTGAAAACTACTACATTTTAGTTAAAAATAGACTTTTTGTTAAATTATAATTTAAATTTTTTTAAGGTAAATTTAGATCAATTGTGTATATATTTATAAAATTTGGGTCATTTTAAATCATTTAATTTTTTAACTAAATATAAAAACTTAAAAAACATTGGAACATTTTTCTACTTTAAAAATCTGTAATTTTGTCATGTCTCTGGGATTAGCATGAATTTTAGTTTTCCCAATTATGTGAATTGAATTTATAAAAACCAACATATACCATTGTAATAAGTATAATATTTAGAGTCTAATATGATAGACTTAATTTTTTAACATATTTATTAGTAAAAGGTGAATAAAATTAATCATAGTGATTAAGGTCGAATTAAGCTTAATTATGGACTAAACCTTAAAATTAAGGGCCCAAATGACCTATGTACTTTTATAGAACACATTGGATGTCCATATATCATAAAAAACCTTCCATTATTTATTTATGTTTTTTTTATTAGTTTTTTATGGTAAGGATATGTGTACACCTAATTTGTTTCAAAAATTCCATGTGAGTCATTTTCCTTCCCAATAAATACCACCACCTCTCCCACTTCTTAAAAAATCTCAAACATATTAATTTTAGACAATATATGATCAATAAAATTATTAGTAATATTACCTTCCACATATAATCCCTCCCTATGGAATAAGTAAATCCAACGAAGACTTTTGGGGAAAACCAAAAGGAGTTACCTGATTAAGAGGCAATGTCTTCTCTCAAGTCCTTTCTTTTATTTTTCTTATCCACCCCATAAAACTAAATTTATACTATGATTATATAATAAAATAGTATCCAAAATATACTACAATATTTTTATCTAAATTTTTGAACTAAAATTACACACACCTCCATCTAATGGGTAATGAACATACTGTTTTTGTGTACAGTGAACTACTGCCTCACGAAATGATGATTATTTATTTTCCCATTAACACATACCATGGTGGACATTATGATAGAAAATATTTTTATATATGAAATATATTAAATATATTATATCTTTAATCTTCTTTATTTCTTTTTACATCACAATTTTATTTTACTTTCCAGATTGTGTTAATATGATAATTTCGTTTGAGGAAGTGTGGACTACCACCCCTCAAAGCAACATGACTCGTTCATACACCACATCATTTGTATTAAGGGTGATTTTATTGAATATATAAGATATATATGATTTAATAAATATAATTTAATAATGATATATATATATATATATGTTCATATATTACTTTTACTTTCATACTATCAACACAACAATTAAACGGAAATAGTATTCATGCGTATGTACGGACAATAGTCTCTATGAACGGTGTATTACGTTTCATACTTATATATTACATGGATTATTATAATACACATATAATGTATATAAATTATATTTATATCGCATTTTAAATTTTTTAAATCATGATATAAAGTATAAATACCAAATATATAACAAATTAAGATACATGTGAATAATAAAGTGAATATTACCCGATGTGAAACCTTAACATAAGATTGTTAACAAGTTGGTAATATAAGGTCTTAATAAAATAATATATGGTATTATATATAATATTATGTTTATCTAAAAGACTTATAATAAATTTATATTCATTATACAGGTGGTTTGAACACTTACAATTTGAGTCAAGACACAAGGTAAGGGAATTTCATCTAAATTTTCATTCCCGTGAGATACATGCTTTGTTCACCACTCTTTCCTTGTGTGTGGTGTAAGTAATACCCATGATTTTATTATATGTATCATATAACTTAATTTTTATATATTAAAATTTCATATTTATGAGCATTCATTCATGTGCTTTAAGTTTCAAAAGATACCAAATCAGTAAAAATGATTAGTCTCAATCTTCCTTCTTTGAGACTCATGTTTTATTATTCACTAAAATATTTTTCCAGGTGTATATACTTCAATTTTACATGATTTATCATGAATCTAATAATTTTAATGATATTTTAAAATTCATTTAATTTCCTTTTATTAGATGGAGAGTATGATCCCAAGTTACCAAGTTATAAAAGTTTATTGAGACAATCTAATCGTTTTTCAAGATTATTTATGTTTATGGATCCTTTGGTGAAGTCTTATGTTCTATCTCTAATGAAACTAATTAATTTTATTACCCTATATTTATTAATTATATATTGATGTATTGGTACCATTTTCTACTTGTTGATTCCTAATATAGTTATGAAAGTGTTTTTAAGAAAGCCTGACATTACACTCTCTTTGGTGGGAGATCTTTGTTCCTTCAAAATCTTGTTTTCTAAAAAGTATTTCCAAGAATATTTTATTAATATCATATGATCATTAAAATAAATTTTTAACATTTTTTTATTTACCCAATATTTTCAAATGGATCTTCATTTCAATTTCTGAATGAGGAAATTTTCTTTCATTTTTACCATGGAAAAGGAATTTTCGTTATACCTCGTATGACATGTGCAGATTTATCCATCATCAATCCATTGAATATTTCTTTTCATGTTTAAAGGATAGGTTTCTAAGAAAATGTTTTAAAATATATTTTCATGTAAAATCTTTTCCAAAAGGTTTTTAAACTTCTTTGATAAGTTTTCAAGGAAAATGGTTTTCAATACATTTTCAAAATTATTTTATAATTTTTTAAGGAAAATGATTTTTAAAAACATTTTCAAGCTTTTTTTATATGTTTTTAAGAAAAATGTCTTTCAAAACGTTTTTGAGCTTTATTTATAAGTTTTCATAGTGTTTTTAAGTATAATTTTTTTAAAAACATTTTCAAGATTTATTTATATGTTTTCAAATTATTTTAAAGAAAAATAGTTTTCAAGAAATATTTATATGTTTTAAAATAATTTTCAAAGAAATTATATTGAAAACATTTTCAAACTTTCTTTATAATTTTTCAAAGTTTTTTCGAAGAAAGAGGTTTTTAAAATGTTTTAAATCTTATTTTATAAGTTTTCAAGAAAAAAAGTTTTCCAAATAAATTTAAGTCATATTTATAAGTTTCAATGTTATTTTCTATGAAAATTATTATCAAAAGATTTTATGTATTAAAAATTGTTTTTCAAATAATAAAAATTATTTTCCTTAGGAAATGTTTTTGAAATATATTTCAAAATTATTTTCCATCTAAGATAACATTTGTTGATGTTACTCATACCCTAAAAAGAAATTATCTAAAGATTCCATTCGTATTCTTTCTATGAATGGGTTATTCTTATTTTCATGGTATTTATGAAACCCATTTATTTTTCATAGGTTCTATGTTTATTAATTACATTTCTCTTTCATGGGTTATGTTTTTATGAAATCCATTTCTCTTTCACAAGTTATGATTTTGATGAAATGATTATGAAACCTGTATCTTTTTCCATAGGTTATGATAAGATTACATGTTGGTAATACCCATTTTATTTCATGGGTTACAATATGATTATTTATGATCTTGTGAGACATATATGCATGATTTCACTATGAGATGGATGGGACCTATATATTCCTCCAATACATTAGGTAAATATATATATCTCATGAGATAGACTATTATTGTTTTGGGAGTAAACCTTGACTACTAATATGGCCATGGGAGTGAACCATGATTACCAAGATGGTATGAGGAGTGAACTCATGCCATTAATATGGACATAGGAGTGAACCATGGCAACCAAGATGATATGGGGAGTGAACCAATACTACTAAGATAGTCTTGTAAACAATGACTTGGCTACTATATAAATCATATTATATGCTTATGTGTTCTCTACAATCCAATATTTTATTCTCATGTTATGATTTAATGGATTATGTTATTTATTTACTTATGATTCATGTCTTATAAATATCCATGATTTATTCCATGATTCATGTATATGATCTTTGATATGTAGGGTATGATCTTCTATTTTCAGGATCATGTTCTCATACCCTTGTGCTCATAATTATGTTTACATATCTCCCTTATTTACCCTTACTCAACATTTGAGCTCGCCCATTTCCTATGTTTCCTTTCCCTAGGTTCTGAAAAATGGTTTTTTATAGGGGTACTAAAGTTGGCGATCTTTATGGGAGATTTTGATGATATTTCACCAGGATATTAGATTTTTTTCCTAGTTTCCAAATACACTAAACAATTATGGTCCTCGGGCATGTATTTTTGTGATGTTTATAATATTCATCTAAAATGATGTATTATCCATGTATGTTAAGCCTAGGTCTCTATAGTTGGTATCAAAGTAAAGGTTTAGTCAACCTTTGTAAAATAGGATGAGATAAACTCAGTGGGATGACTAGGTATATTTTTAATGATATATATAGGGATATATCTAAGGATAAGTACATAGATGAGTTAACATTAAGAAAAATGTCTTGGAATTTTGGTAAAGGGTAGAGTAAGTGGTTTTATAGAAATATATCCATTTTTTTATACTACAAGTGTATGTGGCTCTGGAACAGATGTACTTAGGGGTAAAAACTACGAAAATATGTTTCGGGCCTGACTCGGGGTAATCTGGTACATGCCAAAGGGATTTTCTACAAACATGGTTTGACACTCCTAGGGGATTTTCTTTATAAATTCAAAAACTATTCACAAACCATCAAGAAGGATTTATATATATGTTGGATATGAATAACCTAGGGTGAAACTATGATGTCGTCTATTAAAGAAGGTTTAATGATTTAGAAATCCCATAATTAAATCTTTTCATGACTATGTGTTTTTTTATTATGGTAAGTAATGCTCACACTATGATTTTGGTTTAAATCAATAGAAACAACAAGAAGAAAATAGATTAATGTTGAATGTGATGGGTGATTTTCTGATGATAATTCAAGTGGGAGGGTCACTGGATTGAAATATGTTGTGATCATACCTAATCAAATTTCAAGGAATGTGTGTACCTTAACAAACTCTCAGACTCACCAAGGAAGTGAAAGAAGGAGTTCACTAAGATTTTGGGTAATGGAGACCAAGGAAGAAATGAGATTCAGTTTCCTTTGTGTCTAGAATGTAGACAGAATCGCCTAATTAAATTTATTAACGGAACAAGAAGATGTTTTGACTGTAGAAAATAAGGACACAAATCAAGTGACTGCACGGGAAAACTAAAGATTTTGATTAGTAGAATGGATGAGAATATTTTCCTCCTTAAGACATCATTGAAGGTTTAAGTGTTTTAAATGTGGAATAAATGGTCATTATGCAACTCAATGTCCCAATAGAAAATCTATTGAATAGGATCAGCAAGGTGGCGCGAGTAATGTTTACATTGTTAAGGATGATGAGACTATAAATGAAATGTAAAAGGAAAGTGGTATTGTGTAATAGGATGAGGTATCCTTGTTAATTTCATAAGTATGAAGTTGAATAATCAATGTTTATGTGTATTTGGATTCAAAAATTAATTAATATGAATGGTGAAATATACAAGGGTTATTGTACTTATGTTTTTCTCTTAGTATTTATAAGTTCATGTTGAATGTTCCCAATGGAATGGTGGAGTGATTTAATGATAGGGTGACTTTTTGACTATGGGAGGGTAACCTTTAATATTTTATTTATTTTAAGATAATACTGTTATGAATAAGTAGATTTGATAGTATTGGTTACTGTGGAACTAAGTAAAGAAATGTTAATATGTGTGTTATGCTGTCATTGAGAAATTCTATAGGACTTTTGTATTTAAGGAATATATACAATATACTTTGGAATAAGGTAGAATTATTTTTTTCTAAAATGATTTATGGTAATTAAGGTTATTACCATGTTTCAATGGAATATATGATTAGGGAATTCACATGTTTGTAATGTGACAAAAAAGTGGTACTTTGTTATATATGGGGGTATCAATGTTAAGATAATTTCATGAATTTAGTTTTAAATATTTGGATTTCCATCATTTAGAATAGTTATAAGGTTAACCATTCATGATAAATGTATGTTAAACTTCATAGGAGGTATTTGTGTATTGAGTTTGTATTAAAACCCTTAGATAAAAGTTTATTTAGTGATTAACCTTATTTCAAGGATGTCCATCATATTTATTTTGGATATTATATTAGTGTAGTTTTATAAAATGATACCATGTATGTAGTTTGACAAACAATCAAGTCCAGAAAGTTTGCATGTCTTGAACCCATGACAGAAAGAAGATAAGGGTTTCATGCCTACCACTAGCCTAATTGATGTGTTGGTTTAGGTGTAATTATTTTTGATGAATAATTATTTATAATGAAACATTAGTGTTACTTTTTATATTTAGATATTAATTTACTAACCATATTGATTTTTATGAATAGATATAGATAAATAGTTATACTTTTAATTCCTTTTTGGGAATTAATATCTCCTAAAAGTGTATTTTAATGCTTTGTGAAAAAATTTAATTTCTGTACATCCATTTCTTGATGTAATGGATGATTTGGAAATAGATAAAATCACAAAAAAATAATGAAAAATTGTGTTGAATTATTTTTCAATAAAATAATTACTCAATGATTGGATAACGATTAAAAATAAAAATGTGTTGTCCTGATACCATAATTTTTGTTGAATTGATGGCCTTTTAAATCATCACATATTTATGACTTTCAAGCTATAAATATTTTCTTTAATAGTTCACTTGTTTTTGATTTATGACCTCAATCACTTCTAATAAATATTTATGCTTTCCCTCCATGTCCAATCTCTACTCCCAACCTATGTTCTCCTGTGTAGAAACCAAGTTATATGTTACTTTGGGTAACCGTTATGGTTCCAACTTTCCCTTTTTAAAGGATGATTTAGTATTCATATGATGTTGGATTCTATGAATTAAAATTTCAAGTATTAAACCTTTGATAACACAGAAAAATTTCAAGGGCGAAATTCATTTTAAGGGGGTAGAATGTGACACCCCGATATTTTGTGATTTTTTAAGAATTAATTTAACCTTTTTGATATTTTTCATTTCATAAAACATTGAATATTGTTCATTTTATATTATAGAACTATGTTTGGATTGTTTTATATGCAACACCAAGTTAATCATGCATTATACGCAACATAATCTTTGGCCTACTCTATACGGTTCACAAATGTTCTCTTGCCTTATATGAAACAATGATTTTCCTCGATGACTTATGTGACACACAATACCAAGGATTATAGAATAATATTATATTATTAAAATATTATTTTTTTAATATAATAAGACAAAACATTGATGTTAAATTAGAGGTTATGATTAGTATTAACTAATTTATAAAAATATATGTGTTATATAATATAATATGAATTTATATTTTACCAATTAATTATAAATGAATATGAAAACTGATCAAATATAAAAGGAAATATTATTTTGTTCAGAAAGATTTTTTACCCTAATAAATTAAATTATCATTTAAGTCTTTCAATGTACTAAGACAAACATTCCTTTCACACAGAACTTCGTCTTGGCATATGTTATATACAATACCGAGTTTCAACGAAACATGATTTTATTGTTATAATTATTTAAATGAGTTAGTTATAACCTAGAAATTAACACTTAGTAATATTAGTAGTAATAACTACTTCAAAAATATTTATATAATGGTTTTAAATAAATAAAACATATTGATAATGGAAAATATAATATTTAGAAAATCCTTTATATGTTTTAAAAAACTATTTTCTCAAATGAACTACTTTTCAGGTCCATCAATAAATAAATAAATAAAAATTAGGCACTTTTAGAAATTTAATTTGATAAAATTAACTTTAATTTTTAATTTATAATATCAAAAATATACAAGGGTAAAATTCTTGTATTTTTTTATAAACTTCATTTTTTTAAGACTAGTAAAAACTAATTTGTTTTAGTTAAAAACTGCCTTTTTGTTAAATTATACATTATATTTATTTTTAGTTCACATTATATAAATTATACATATATTAATAAAATCCAGTTCAATATAAAAAAATCAATATGTAAATGAATATAAAAACATAAAAACATTTGAACATTTTTCTACTTTAAAACCCCTTAATTTCGTCCAGTTTACTAGATTAACAATAATTTTAATTTTCCTGCTGTAATGATTTAAATTTTGAAAAACTGAAATAAAACATTTTAATAATTATAATATTTTTATTCTAATAATGTTAACTTATTTTTCCCCCAAAAATATTAGTAAAAAATTTAAAATTAATCACAATGATTAAGGTCAAATTAAGCTTAATTAGGGACTAAACGTTAAAATTAAAGGCCCAAATCACCTATCCACTAGTCCAACACCCATTTTTGTCCATATATAATCCACAAACATTCCATTATTTATTTAGGTTGGTTTTTATGACATTTTTCAGGTAAGGACATGTGTACCCCTATCTTCTTTTTAAAAATTCCAAGTAGGTCATTTTCCTTTCCTATAAAAGGCCACCACCTCTCCCTCTTCTTAAAACCTCTCTAAACTCTTAAGATAGGCCAAGACAAACCCAATACACTTCCCATAAATAATTCCTTACTCATATAATATTTTCCTTGGGAATAAGGCATTCCAAAGAAACCTTTTAGCGCAAACCTAAAGGAGTTACCGGATTAAGAGGTAATATCTTCTCTCAATTCCTTTCTATTATTTTCCGTCTCCACGCCCTCAAACTCCATTTATTATATTATTATATAAAAAAATAATTGTACCCAATATAATAGGATGTTTTTAATTAAATTTTTCTACCTACACTTACACATACCTTAATCTAATGGGTAATGAACATACCATTTCAATGTACGGCGATCTACTGCCTCATGAAACGATTATTGTTCAATATTGTATTACCACCTACCGTGTGGATATTCTAATGGAAAATATGATTAAATATTTCATATATTAAATTTATAATGTCTTTATTACTTTTTATTACTTTTTAAAACACATATATTTTTTAATTTCTATTTGTGTCAATATGATAATTTCGTTTGAGGAAGTGTTGACTATCGCCCCCTCAAAGCGATATGATTCATTCATACACCACTTGGATTGTATTAAAGATTTTTTAGTGAATATATTAGATATATATGAAATAATAAATATACCATACTAATGATATATATATATATATGTATACATATATGTCTTTTACTTTGATTCTATCAACATGACAATTAAAAGGAAATAACAATCATGTGTGTGTACAGCCTACCGTCTCCATGAAAGATGTTTTATGTTTCATAAATAAATATTATAGAGATTATTACAATAAAAATTTAATATATATATATATACATGATATTTATATCATGTTTTACATTCTATAAATCATATATAAAGTATAAATACCAATGATATAACAAATTAAGACACATGTGAATAATAAAGTGAATATTACCCAAAGTGAATCCTTAACATAGGATTGTTTAAAAAAGGGTAATATAAGGTCGTAATAAAACCATATATGGTATTAGATATAAAAATATGGTTCTTTATAATATTTATAATAAAATTATATTTATTATATTGTTGTTTTGAACGCATACGACGAGAGTCAAGACACAAGGTAAGGGGATTTCATCTCACCTTTTATTCCTGTGAGATACATGTTATGTTCGCCACTCTTTCCTTCTATGTGGTGTAAGTACTGACCATGATTGTATCATGTGTATCTTATAACTAAATTTATGTGTATTAACATATAATTTTTATGAACTTTCATATATGTGGTTTTTGTTTCAAATGTTACAAAATTGGTAAAAATGTATTGTCTCAATTTTCCTTCTTTGAGAATCATGATTTATTATGAACATATACTCTTTTTTGAGGTGTATATACTTCCATTTTACATGTTCTATAATTAATATCTTTATTTTTAGGATATGTTAAGATTTATGTAATTTCCTTTGCTTACATGGTGAGTATGTTCCCATGTCACCATGTTATAAGATTTTATTGAGACAATATCATCGCTTTTCAAGTTTGTTTACCTTTATGCTTACTTTGATGAATTATTATGTTCCATATATTAAGAAATTAATGAATTTTCTTATCCTATGGTTATTCATGATAAATTCATGTATTGGAAACATTATTTACTCTTTGGTAGATAATATAGTTAATAAACATTTTTTAAGAAAGCCCAACATTACCCTCTCTTTGGTTGGAAATCTATATTACTTCAAAACCATGTTTTCTAAAAAGGGTTTCCAAGAATATTAAACTAATATACTATGATAATTAAAATTAATATTCCCCCTTTTGTACTTTACCAATGTTTTCAAATGGATATTTTTTTCATTTTCCGAATGATGTAATATTCTATCCTTTTTACCATGCAGAAGGAATGTTATTTTTACCTTATACGACATGTATGAATTTATCCAAATTAAATACTTTGAAGATCTCTTTTCATGTTTAAAGGTTATTTTTTAAGAAAATATTTTTAAAATATATTTTCATGGAAATTGGTTTTCAAAAATATTTAAAACTTCTTTTATAAGTTTTCAAGGAAAACATTTTTCAAAATGTTCTCAAAATTCTTTTATAAGTTTTCAAGGAAAATAGATTTCCAAATGTTTTAATGATTTATTTATATGTTTTAAAATTATTTTCAAGGAAAATGGTTTTCAAAAGAGAATCAATATTATCTTATAAGTTTTCAAGGAAAATGGATTTCAAAACAATCACATTCTTTATTTATATGTTTTCAAACCAAGTAAAATGGTTTTCAAAACGTTTTCAAGCTTTATTTATAACTTTTAAAAGTATTTTCAATGAAAATAGTTTTCAAAACGTTTTCTAGTACTATTTATAAGTTTTTAAAGTTTTTAAAAAAAATTATTTTCAAAACATTTTCAAACTTTCTTGATGATTTTTCAAAGTGTTTTTGAAGAAAAAGGTTTTTAAAATTCATTAAATCTTATTTTATAAGATTTCAAGAAAAAAGGTTTTCAAATGATTTTAAGTCTTTTTATAATTTTTAAATGTATTTTCTATGAAAATGATTATCAAATGGTTTTATGTATTAAAAATAATTTTTTAAATAAGAAAGGATATTTTATTTAAGAAATATTTTTGAAAGATATTTCAAAATTATTTTCCATCTAAGATGACATCTTTTGATGTGAATCAAGCCCCTATAGGAAATGATCTAAATTTGCCATTCATATACTTTTTATGAATGGGTTATGTTTAATGTATTGGTATTTATGAAACCCATTTATCTTTCATTAAAATTATGTTTATGAAATACATTTCTCTTTCACAGGTTATATGTTTAAGAAACCCATTTCTCTTTCACGAGTTATGATTTTGATGAAATGATTATAGAACCTATATATTTTTCCACATGTTATGATAATATGACATGTTTATAATACCCAATTCATTTCATGTGTTATGATATGATTATTTATGATCTCATATTACATGTAATTATTATTTCACTATGATATGGGTGAGACCTATATCTCCCTCCAATGCATTGGGTAAAGATTTATATCTCATGAGATAGACTAAGATGGTATTGGGAATAAACCTTGTCTACTAAGATGGACATGTGAGTGAACCATGACAACCAAGACGGTATGAGGAGTGAACTCATGATACTAATATGTCCATGGTAGTGTACCATGACTACCAAGATGGAATAGGGAGTGAACCCATACTACCATGTTTGTATTGGAAGAAATGCCTTGGATACTATTGAAATCATTTTATATGCTTATGTTTCTACCACAATCCCATGATTTATTCCTATGTTATGCTTTCATGGCTTATGTTATTTATTTCCTTGTGAATCATATCTTATGAACTATAATTATTTATTCCGTGATTCATGTATATGATCCTTGATATGCAGGGTATGATCTTCTATTTTCATGATCATATTCTCATACCCTTATACTCATAATTATGCTTACATATCCCCCTTATTTACCATTACTGAGCATTTGAGATCACCCCTTTCTTATGATTCCTTTCTGCGGGTTATGAAGAAAGGTTTTATGTAGGGTTACTAAAGGTAGAGATATTTATGGGAGATATTGAAGATATTTTACAAGGATATAATATTTTTTTCCAATCTTCCAAAGAAACTAAACTATTATGGTCCTCGGGCATGTATTTTTGTAATGTATAGAATATTCATCTAAAATAGTGTGATATCCATGTATGTTAATATTGGTTCACTATAAATATAGTCACCCCATGCCCCATATATCAAGGGAATGTTTATCTATAATCCATGAGTGTCTCACCATAGTTCTACAAAACCATCCTTCAGAAGTAATCATATGAATTTTGGTCCATCGTACTAGAATTACACCAAAATCATATATAATAAAACACCATACATTCTTCTGTGGAAACTTTAAACACGTAGGCCTCGTCATTAGTAAATAAATCACACACAGTCAAAAATATATCTTATGTGAATCCCTATGTGTTGAATCATAATAAACGAGATGCTTATTACCACTATGGGGAAATATCCAATTCCATAATAAATCATAAACATCCATCATAATGTTCATCACATGATGTGAAATAAAATAACCATAATAGTTAAATTAATGATATATAATCCCTCCTTGGTATTCCTTTCCACTAGACTTCTATATCAACATGCCCTCAGGTGGAACTCTTCGTACTGTAGAGGATATCGACAAACAGTGAGCATATAGGGTAGTACGGTGAGGAGACTATACTCCTCTTATCAAAGTGAACAATAATATATAAATAAACCAAAAATTGTGAATGAAAAATAATAATCATTAATAAAATCAGATTATGTTGAATAAATAAATAGAGCAATCAACAATATAATAATGCAGAAGAATAAATAATACCATCATACAAACCCGATCACTCACTATATTGATCACATATAAAAAGTAAAACAAAATTAATTAATAAAAAAGTCTCAACTGAAACTCTGAGATATACGTAATATTAGTTGGCCAACTATATCCAAGTTAACCACTTGGAATATTTTAATGTGAGAGATCAAACCAACTTATACCAAAAGAAAGATAGATTTTCTCGTGTAACAAAGTTCCATGATTACTTGAGAAAGGTATGAATACCTACCAACATAGTCCCACACATAACCAGTAATGTAGTGATATGTGAATATGAATTTTCAACTAAATAAATATATTTTAAACAATAAATAATAATGATTCCATCCCTCAGGACCCATGGGGAAACATGGGTATGGTTATACCTACTTCAGCCAATGTCAGATGTATCAGATCATTTCATGAATACTTCAAAAACATGGTAACTCATATTCTTTATGTGCATTAATAATATTCATCATCTATCCCTAGGACCAAGTCCTTTATTAAACACACATGTTTTATCCAATGAATGTGTGTCTTTACGAATGTCTCAATAACCGCGCCAATCATAGTAATGACATGAGGGTCTTTTATCACAATATACAGGTAATAACTCGAGGGTTTGATCCAACCTAGTATATAGTTGATGAACCAAGGTCCTGATCCACCTCAATATATAAATAATGATATAGTGAAATCTCTACTTGGGAAACAAAACTTGAGTAATGCTCCATCCTAGTATATAATGGTTTTCAATAGTATATCATGAGTAGTATGTTAGACTCAACCAGACCCACAAAAGAGCACCCAAGCCCTATTAGATAGCATATGGTATAACCTATATAATTCCTAGAACCAATATAATCACATCTTTAAATCCATGGTTTCCTGACCAGTATTTTCAACCAAATCCTTTGGGAATGTCCACAGAATTCCAAATAAATATTGTGACTGCTCCATGAGTGTATACTATATCCCATCACGACTATCCTGAGGGAATGTATGGTATCTGAAATTTAATTATATATATATGATCAACACATATATTAATATTCCTAATCCATCATTCAAACAACGTTTGATCTCCCGAGAGCCCACCCCCTACACCTCTCAACCAAAATAGGCTCAAAACACTAATCCAAATATAAAGTTAAACCAGTGATGATCAATATCAAATTCTACATATTCCCTCTCACTAGAGTCGCATACATCTAGGGAACCCACTAGGGTCCCCTACACCTTATTATATCCAAGATAACCTCATAAGGGTCCATATATCCTTATATTATCTCTCAGAACAATACCCATCACTCTAAGGGTGTAACTTCCCATGAAATCATCGTGGTCATGTCATGTTATTATTAGCCTTAAAGGCGGAACTCATGTGGTAGATGGCCTCAAACCCATCCCCATTTCCAAGTCACACTTTGTTGGAATAAACACCAAACCTATCCATCGGTCTCTCTAGGGTCTTCCCACCAAAGTGACCACACCTCTATGGGAGTTTAATGCTCTCCCCATAATCATCTAAATTAAAAAAGTATCTAAGGAAGCATAAGGGTTATTTCAAGGCCAAATCTTTTTTTTCATCTCAACTGACCTCGTCCACTGCCCAGAGGTATTTATGGGAATCTAAAATTTGGGATACTATATATTATTCGATAAATAAAATCTAGTGCATGACCCCTAGGGTTTTTATATCACCATTTTTTCATAACAATCATGAAATCAACCATCGAAAACCCATGAAAACTAGAAAGTTCCCAAGTTCCAATGAGGCCTTGGAAATTTTTGAATCCTAATCAAGGGAATTTTAGTTTATAGAAGGTAATTTATTTTAAATTTAACATATTAATTTAAATTAAACAATTAACTTATTATTTCTCTTGGGGTCAATGACTTAGGGGAGTGGCCACACATTCATGCATCTTAAAATAATGCATAATATCAAAGGGAAAGTGATAATGATAACATACCTCAATGAAATCAAAATACAATTAAATCCATATCCCAACAACTATTTATTGATCTTATCCATGATCATGAAAGTTTATTCCCATTTTCCATTAACTTGTATTATTTGAAGATATCCCAACACATTAATCACAATAAATAAAAGTAATTAATATATTTAAATTAAAATAATCATATTTCTTATTAACTCATAGAGAATCATGTCATTGATTAATCTTAGAGAAACGGGGTGTCGACCATCCCTGTCACCCTCTTGAATGTTCACTACATAAAATATCAAACACATAAGATCATTTATATCATTAAGTTAATTTAATTTAAATATAATCATAGAGAAATTCATAGTGTGAAGTAATTAAAACAAATAAATAAGATGCCATGTGTAGATGCCATTACAATGTTACATATTCTTAGTAAGATAATAATACCCATCATACATGGATGACTCCCCAATGATCCGATGGAATTATATTCAAAACCCTAGCCGGGGAAAGACTAAATTTGATTAAATGTATGTAAATAAGAATGAATATCCATGATGGTTTAAAAAACATCAAATCTCCACTTAAATGACTAGAAAAAACTCAAAAATCATGGTTGATTAAATCTGAGGGGATGGGAGGTTTGCCTTACTAGGGTGTAGATGAGTGAGGGGAGGGGGAATATCTCATGAAAAAAATACAAGGGAAAAATTGTAAACTTCCCCCCTATCATGCCCACTGGCTAGCTCATACTTGCATAACATCTAGTTGGTGGCTCTCTAGTGGCTACACCACTAGTGATTTAGCCATCTAAAAGCTGGTGGATACAATCATAAACTATTTATAGGCTTTTCCAACCTGGGATGCCTCAAATGCTTCCTTGAGTCCCATGACTCCTTTAATATCCTCAAAACATATCCATGGTAAATGTATTTTGTTGATTAAACTCTATGTTTCAAAAAACATAACAAAATTTGAAATTTGACTGTACAATATCATAAATATTCTAATTGAAACTCAAATTATAAGCCCGTAAAGTCAAGGGTAATTACAATCCCCTTGATGGATATGAAAAAGTGTTTTCTAGTTAACTATAAAAGAGTTGTATATGATATGATTTGGATGATTCCATACCTAAATATCTATGTGATGGGATAAAAAATAATAATATCCATAACATAGTGAAATATAGATCTTAGAACACTAATGTGTATTGGTGGGAATAATATTAATGGGAGACCATTTCATAATATTCCTACTTAAATTTTAATAATACATGATAATTATCTAATTAATATTTTTTCATAAAAAATAAATTTATTTTCAAACTTATCATTGAGAACGTTACATTAGAGGAAGATTAATTTTATCAAATACTAAGACTTCTAACTTAATAATTACTCTTAAAAATAATCAATTTGTTATATAAACACATTCCTGAGTAATGAAGTTTTGAATTTCTCTGAAAGGTGAATATAAAATAACTTGAAATATATATAATTGATCACCTAATGTTTTGCAGGAAACAAACTATAAATAAAATCAATGATTTTAGTGTCATGTAACCCCAAAGACTATATTTTTTAACCAAATAAAATATGATTGAGTATTAATAATGACTTGGAGAGAATGAGTATTTCATTTACGGAATATTTTAGTTAAGTAATTCATTATGTATCTATATATGGAAATGTTCTATCAATATGATCGAGTTCAAGAAATGTTTAACTGATATTCCCAAGTGTTATTAATATATTAATTGGGAATATAATTTCTAGTTTCTGCTGTTGTACAGTTAGTACAAGTGTGAAAAAGATTAAAATAGAATAATAAAATTTATTTGGAAATTTCAGAGATTTTTCTTTGAGTATCCAGTCAAGGTCATTGAAACCTAATGGAAAAAATAGGAAGCGAGTAGTAATAGTTTCATAGGATAGAAATGTTCATTATACTTAAAGGGATTTATAAAACTCCCTGGAATGTATATATTAGGAATTGGTGTTATAGAAATTTAATCTTCGTCATTGAAGGATAAGTGATACCAACTATTCAATTTATATCTATTGTAAATATATAGGAGTTCAAAATCAAGGGAAGGAATGATAGATTTTGTAGTTTTATTTTAAATAATGAAGAAGGGAGTTTCCACATCAAGGATTTGAATGTAAAGAAATTTTTCAATATTATATGGGACATAGTATAATATGTGTATCATAGTCTCATATTTCTTATATGATAAGAGAAATTTTTCATTAACAAATTTTTTTTGTGGACAATATGAGATTATTAATTGTATAAACATGTTTTATGATTCATTTGATTTTATAACATGTTTCAAAAAAGTTATAAGAATAAAAAACATTTTATCCCTCATAAAGTATTTATTTGGGTATTTATTAAAATAATATTTAATGCGTTATCATCACCCATTAGTGTTATATATTAATGAAGTATTCCATTTAATGGAAAATCATCTGTAAATATAGAATACCATATTTATAATGGATACAGTATTTTATTTTTTAAATATTCCTACTAATAGGAAATAATTTTTATTTCCTAAGAAAAACTAATTTTTTTCATCTTTACATGATATTCTAAGAATATTATATAGTCTATGTGTCTATTGGGAGTATTTTATAACAATGAAAAGTTATAGGTTAAAAATGAAATGTTATTCCTCTCTAATATTAAAGGGACTTCCAATTAATATCTTAAATTGTTTAGGATATGTAATGATTAAAATATAATTATTTATATACAGATACCATGATAATGAGAATATTTATATTTCCTAAATAATTATTCCAATGAAAATAAAGTTAATTTTAATATTTAAAAATGTTTTGGGAGTCGAACGTTAGGAATACGGTTCCTAAATCTCACAAAAATTCAATCATACCATATTTATATATTTTACTCCCTTAATATATTTGTGAGATAATTTTATTAGATTTATACATTGAGATGTAAAAATGAATTTGAAAAAAAATATAATATGTTGAAAAGATCCTAGAATGTGGAACAACCATATGACTAATATGAAACACTATCATATTTGATTTAATAGAAATATGCATATGTAGGTATTTCCTAAGTATTCTGACAAAATTTCATTCCTTAAAATTAGATGAATATATATATATATATATATATATATATATATTCGTTTCAAAATATATAATGAAAATTAATATCTCAAAGTAAAACATTGAATTACCCCTAAATTTGTTTCATTAAGAATTTATATTTGTTATGATGATATGTTATGGATATCATGAGTAGAAATATTGTATGATATACAAAATATGATAAAGATACACACAAAAAATGTTTTTATACATGGGTTGACCCACTATGCATACCACATGGAGTTTTATACACTATGTATTTGGTATAATTGGGGTGAATGGATAATATTAGAGTCTTATTTATCCTAGTTTTATTAGAGAACTAGCATCAGGTACATCAAAATCTGATACATTTCTTATAAAATTCATAAGTATAAGCTAATAAATGTGTGTTGGGTATGTTTCTGGTCATTTCATTGCTTTGAGATCAACCAATATAGAATTTTTATTCTCGTATAACTAGTATGACTTATGGTCCCTCAACTGAGATTTAATTTGAAGTGTGTGGCTATGACTAGATAATATGATGTTCATCACTATTAGGATTTTAGGAATGTGATGTTCTCATCCATAAATATGAATTACATGTTTTGTACTTATTGGCTAGATTAGTCTATACATGGAGAGTTGAGAATGTATGAGTTGGCTATATGGAATTAAGATACTCTACATCTCATAGACAGTAGTTGTCTTGAAAAATGGAATATATTACAATGAGTTATATCTTGTGATACAACTTGTGTAAGGGGGAATGGAGAGACATGTGTTTAATGGTGATCACACCAGATCCCTTTCTATCATGATTAACGTTGATGATTTTCTAGATGCCACTCTATACTTACATCTACATATCCAATAACTTTTAATTGCATTCAACAGTAGAAAATATAATGGGGTAACACATTATGGTTTACCGAATAGATATTTAGATTTACTCAAATTGATTCTCTATAAATGTTTTATAGTTAATACAATAGATATTTAGATGGGTTTTAATAAGGTATTTCATCTGATGTGATATGCAATGAAGTTAATGATAGCTTTAAAAAAGTGTTTTGGAAGATATTGAAAAGTGCTTTAGATATTGTTTCACAATTTATTGTATACAGTGTGATATAAGGCTAAATATCAGAAATTCTTTGAGGATGTCATGTAAGTAATATTTTAGTGGAGTTAGTATAACCTAAAGCCTTTTTATTTAATAAAATAGTCTATATAATATAAAAAATTTGGAATATCATAAGGTCATGCATTGTATGATTTAAATCCAATGGATTCTATAACACATTTTATGATTGGACATATCATATAAGAATGTATCCCATGAAATATTAATGTAAAATTGATTATCATATCATAAGGGAAAAAAATTCCACTACCTTATAGAATTCAAGAAATAAAGTGTCAACTGGTATCAATTGAGTATTGTTTTACACATTTGGGTATCATTAAATAAACCATTTAATATGATGAAACGACAAGGAGAAGATTCATTCATTCATTATATGCAAAAAATGGGTGATGTATTTACTCTTGTTCTATAACACATGAGTAAATTATTGAGACATCAAAGAGCATTAATGAGGATTTATAAAACCAACTTCCATATTATAAAAGTGTATGTGATGTATTCTAGATGCATGTTTGTGAATACCTCTAACCCAAATCTCTCACTATTTCCTTATTTTTGAGCAAGGTTGTATAATACTATATTAAGAAGAGGAGTCCCATTCATTTTATGTATGACTCATGGCACATAAGCCTTATCCTGGTTGGTAAGGACTCTATAAGTGCATCCAAGCGACCTAGGATCAAATCTAGGAAGAGGCATAATTTCTGGGGGGGGATTGTAGCAGTATTGTAGTGGGTACTATAGCGGTACTGTAATAGGTACTGTAGAAGGAACTGTGCAGTACTGTAGCGGGTACTGTAGCGGGAACTGCAGCAGGTACTGTTTGGCACTGTATTCACCGGGAATATGCCCACGTTTGGGCCTTTGGGCCACTGATTTGGTCCCCGAGTCCTTTAAGGCCTTTGGGCCACCCAGGACTTCGGGTTAGTAAGGCATTCAGGCCACCTCAAGGCCTTCGGGCCACCTTCAGTGCAGATGAAAACCAGAAAACCTGCAAGGAACAAGCTCTACAAGGAGGATGAGAAAAAGATATTTCACCACATAAGAAGCTAAATGGATTGCAAGAATGAGAGGGTATGGCACCTTCCATCGGGACAAGCCTGTGCATGCATGGGAATACCTAGCCAAACAGCCATGCAAAGGTGGAGAGCTGATTTCACGATGAAGATGTTGGGGATGAGTAGTTCCAAGTAGTTAGTCTTGGTTGTATGTAATGCTTGAAAGCCTACGGGCAATGAATTCCTTTAAGGCCTACGGGCCTCGTAAGGGTTCCACCTCACCCCTTGAAAGGTGGATTATCAAAAATCAATAAAAAATGAAGGCCTTCAGGCCATTAAATGGTATGACTCATGCATAACCCATGTATATACCATGAGTGGAATAATAATTTTCTTCTTATGTGGTTATTTTCATCAAGTAGAGAATATGGATGATGTTGTAGCTCTTTATTGTAAGGTAAACTTCCCACCATTATTCATTTATAGTTTATCTAATTTTATATTTCTAAGAAAAGATATATAGGTTTTAGATTTATAAATGATTCACCTTTTTTTAATAAGTGTTATCAAACCCCCAAAAATCCACAAAATCATTACAAAAAAATACTATGTGGTGTCATTCATTAAAAATAACTCATGGTAAAAATTTGAAGGGATAATTATCATTAAAATTTATAAAATATATGAATCCAACATGAAATAATGATAAAGTGGTTATTTCTTTTTTTTACAGAAACACATTTTAAATTTACAAACTACTTTTAAGAATTTTAACAAAACCGTGCAAAAGAACCTCTCAAAAATATAATCTATGATATATGGAAATATTATCCAAATGTTTACTCTATTTTTAGGGGGTTTTATTAATATATTATATCTTTGTGTAATTGCTTCCACATATCTATATGACTATATGATAAAACCCTCCCACTGTAACAATTAGTGGGTAACATATATAAAAATAATAATTCTTGAATAATGGATATAGTTTGGACTAATATTTATAATTCACAAATCATTGAACATATTCAAAATCTTTAAATGTATAACATACAGTGTTACAATGTTAAAAAGTCTAATGTCTATTGAAAAAAATAATAATTACATCCTTATCTTGGGAATCCATTCCTTCAAACATATTCCATGAAATCATTTGGTAATTAATGTATCTCTTTACATTAATATTTTACAAACATAAATTGAACCTTTTCAGATATTATATTGAAATTTATTCAAGCCTTTTACTATCTTAATCTTTTATTTGTTAAAGTTTAACATGTATAATTCTAAAAATACTCCCACTAGCCTCTTAAATAATATATTCTCTTCAAAATAATATACTAAGGTGAAAAAACTTCTTTACTTAAAGAACTCAAAATTATTTCCTTTTAATATGAATATTTATAAAATAAACTTTTGTATTCATAAATTATATAATATTCAATATTTTTAGAGTTCTGAGATTTATAGGGTTCCAAAAACACTTATCAGAGTAAGTGGAAATGATAAAAACCTAAACCAATATCTTTATTCATATATAAATTAAAACATACATATACTAAAAATTAAGATCCAATGAACTAGGGTACCTTTGAAAATCACAACTACCACTTTATATTATTTATCATTTTAATTGTTGATGATAACCATGAAGTATATTCAAAAAGACTCCACTCTTTGTCATGTATTGATAGGTTTTCCCTGGATCACTCGATGTTTGGTGGGATAATCTATCCTCCACAATATGCTAGCACCTTGTAGTGTAAAGGACGTAGGATATGGAGAGCTTCAGAATATAATATTTTTGGTTGACTATATAGAAACTATACAAATAATTCTATTTAATGATATTATGATTTATAATTTCATATAAGATTCTCTTCATGTGATATTGTATTTACTCATGCACTATAATGACTAAGTAAATTGAATTTCTAGTATATGAATGAATATATATCATTTCATATAAAGTATTCTATGTGTACGAAGAATTTACATTTAAAAATAATAATATTAATCAACATATTCCACTGATTGAGTTAGGAACATCTTCCCACATAATTTAGAAAATAGTAAGAAAAACATTTTATCATAGATAATGAATCTTTACCCTTTACATATTTTCAAAAAAAAATATAAAATATAAATTTTAATAAATCATCTTTATATAATTTACTATATCATTTTTTACAAAAATTATTTGTTAACAAGAAATGTTTTTTATCATATAAGTGAAATGAGATAAATATTAAAATCATTTGATTAGATCCATCTAAGATTGATAAGTAAATTTAGATTCAGAAATTTTATTTAGAAACTATTTTCTACATCACTTGAATGAAAACCACTTACTATATAAATTATTCCCCTAAATTTTAACTCTTTTATATATATAACAAATATAAAACATACATATGATGTCACATACCCTTCAAAACAAAAGTATTGATTCTTACAACACTGATACCTTATAATGTTATTCCATGGAGTTTCCTAATCAATTTTAGATATCTTAAATAATCCCATGATATGGAATCATTACTCCTTTATTTTGTATTTCACCTTTATGTTTCAATGACCTTGGATAGATATTTTAAGAAACATTATTTGACTCTACAATTAACTTTTATTCTTCTACATTAAACTTTTTCCCAGCAAAACCTAGACACCATATTCTAAGTTATTTTATTCTAAAAAAATTGAAATTAGTTTTGAAAATATTTATTAAACAAAATCATATTTTAATAACATTTCTAAAGATGAAAATGGTATTAATTATTAAATAAGAACAAGCTTTAATAAAACTGTAGGTTCTAGACTGGTAGAAGCCAATCGGGTCTATGCTCAATGATTGTTTTTTCGACATATCTGACATATAAATAGAAGAAAAAGATGATGAATGAAATGTATCATTATTATATTTAAATAAAACAGATGAAATACTCCTGAAACTAGATAGAGGTTCTTTCATATTAAATTTATAATTAATTTAATAACAAGAATAATACTTAAACCTTGATTTTTTTTGAAATGACAGTACTGAACATTAAAAACTAATTCATGATGTACCATCATTGTGATATGAGGAGAAAGATTAAAATAAATCTAATGGTGATCCATAAATTCTCTAAAATATCAAAACATCACCAATGAATCTTTGTGTTCTATCATGGATGAATAAATTATCTTTCATTTTCCATGTTGATTTCACCATGAAATATATTGGCATTAAAGATCATCCCACTTGTTTTCTAGTATTTTATAGGGATGTGGAAAAATGGATCATATATCTCAAACCTGAGATAAATCCAAGAGTTTTTTTTTGATAGAATATCTAGATAAAAAGTTGTCATTAACATCAATTTATTTTCTCTTACATATATTTGGTCTACCCTGAAAAATGATAAATATCATTAAAATATAGATCTATCATTTTAATATTGGTAATCAAAAAATGATACCTTTTCAAATATTAAACTATATATATTATCCGTTTCAATAATAATAATAATCCATGGTATAATCTAACCTTCACATATTTTAAATATCATTTTACTAAATAAATGAATCAGTTCTTTAATGTTATTTAATTATTATGCCATTATCACTTTAGACCACTTTAATCTAGATAAAATATTCTCATTGTTTGGATTTAATAGAGTTTAATGCTTTTGAATTTTTCAAAATCTATAGGAGGGGATTTTGAAATATGAAATTTCTAAAATACTTAGGACATGAATTAAAAACGTTTCTCATTCCTCTAGTTTTCCCAAATAAGTAAATACTTCTCTAAGTATTCCAAAATGACACCCTTCAAACTCAAAGGGACATAATGATCATGAGAATAGATTATGAGACTATTAGAATATTCAATAAATTCCCAATTGAAGAAATATTTACCCTCATGTTATATTATGGAAGTCGTCAAAGAAGGTGTTTTTTAGTACCAATTACATGAAAATTCGAGGAGTATAAGAAGAATATGTGTGTTTCTTATATATATTTACCTTGATCCTATTTATAGGGAATTTTAATCGTTTACTTTGATATTTTCTCCATTTAATTTCAATTTCTATAATTTTCATAATTTTCAATTAATTATTCTCCATATGTTCAAAATATTCATGTGTTATTCCTTATTCATTATTTTTAATTTAATACCAGTGCTAATTAAGATATAATTTATGATGAGAGGCTAAACCAAGTTTATCCCACTAGAAAAAAACCAATGATTCTAGATCTCAAGAAATTGGTTTTTATTTACCTATTTTATTCTAAAGATTTTCTGTGATAGAGGAGTATAGGTGATGATAATATATTTAGATACCCTTTTCCAAATTTATTTTTTATTTATAACATATATTTAGTATGAAAAACCTGCTTATTTTAAAAACTTAAACATGATTTAATACATAAACTATTCACTTGATGCAACATGGAAGATCGAGAGGTCTAGTGTCTTTGGGGCTTAGGATCATTACATAACAACTTAAAACATGAAATACAACATCTTTATTGAAAAATTCCTTTACCTGACCACTACATTGCCTCATACTTAGCATTGCATGGGATAACCTGAGGACATGCATAAGAAAATTGGTGAGATATAAAGCCCAGTAAGGGAATAAACATGGAATAAAAGAAGAGTACAATACATGTTAGACAATAGGAATATCAATAGATCATAAGATAAACATTAACATAAAGGCATGATAAAGCATGATAATCATAACATGGAAATGTGGAAACAACACTTAACATGGAATTAGAATGATCCAAGGATCATTGCACATGGAGCATGAGTAAATCCTAATTGCACATAAAGCAAGAGTAAAACCTCATTGCAATTTAATTAGCATGATTCAACACTCATTTCACATGACGTATCATGATACTATACTTTACTTAATGCATTGGAGCGCTATAAGGGCGCACCCTTCTCAAACATTTCATTTCATGCATAAGTGTGCCACATGGATCATAAAACATGGATTCATAAAACATAATCATTTATTCCATGATAAAGGAATTTGGAATGAAACTTTATAATCAATAAGTAAATGTGAATGAAGGTGAATACCCTTGATGGGAAAATGGGCATGGTATTCACTACACAATGGCATTGGCTTAGAAAATCGATGTAATTTTGGCAGCGTAACGGGGTGATATAAGAATTCATAAAAAAAATGGTTGATGAGAGAGAAAGGGGTGTCTCATCATATCTACATTAAATGTACAGTAAGGGGGTCATATAGATACATGCCCCAACAATTGTAATGGAATTTAGATTCATGATACAAAAGTATTGCTTGAATGTAAATAAGGAGAGAGAAGTTCCTTTCAGAATTTAGGCATAGTAATGGGTGTACATGGGAGGAATTTAATGAGAGAGAAATGGGTCTCCCATAATTCCAACAATAAGAGGTCGGTATGGGGGAGGTTCGAAACCATACCCCATCATTTATAATTGAAATTAAAAGGGCATAATAATATTAAGAAAATTGGACAAAAAAAGTGAAAGGAAGAAAAAACCTTACTTGGAAGTGTGCTTCCAAAGGCTTGAGAGTGGCTTGAGAGAGGCTTCTTGGGATCTTGGAGCACCTTGGGAGGATTCTAAAGAGAGTAGGTCAGAGGTTGGATGATCTCCAAAGGCTTTGAATAAGGATGAAGTGGGAGCTTGGGTGGGTTTATATAGGAAAGGTGAGTGAATTCTTTATTATTTAGGTTTGGGACCCCTTACATTAAACTAATCCAAACCACAAATCAGATCATGGTTTTTGCCCATGGTTTTTGGTAAAGGGAAGAGGAAAACAATATTTTATAAGTCCAAATTCCTAACTTCTTAAAATAATGGGGTTGCTTATGTGGAGGTGAGTCACACTCCCATGGAAAATAATTTAAAAAGACAAGATGTTTAATAAGTCTTGAGGGGTCCATTAATGCTTTGTAAAATAAGTCAAACAAACCCAAAATCACATTATATTAATGTTAAAACATATCTTGTCTGAACATAAAGCTTATAGTATTTTATTACATCACTATTGGGTCATTATGATGTCATAAAACACATTATATATTTAAACGGTATTTAATTTTTACCCAAAAATTTTACTATCTCAGAAAAATATGAAAAAGTCACCATTGGATAATTTCGATGTCCTGATTCCAGAAATAACATTTATTTTCTATATATAATTTTCTAAATATGTTAATTTTTACTTTTAAAATAAAAACCGACATTTATCGAAAATTCACGGGTTTTCACAAAAATGGCTTTCAAACCTTAATAAAAATTACAATTGCATTCATAAAATTATAAGATAATTTATATTTAATAAAAATTAATTTAATAATAATAATATTTTATTAAAATATTATTTAATTCAAAAATCCATTAATTCGTCAAAATAGATTTCTTAGTTGAATATTAACTAAAAAAATACTATTTGTGCTTTAAAAAACTATTTACAAAAGTGTCAATAATGACAAGAAGGTATATTTATTATTATATACAAAAAAAATAATATACATGAACATAGTACTAGTGATTTGTTACATAACCCTCTTAAAACAGTCGTATAAGACCTAAGGGTAAGGTGTGCGATGGTAACAGACTCTTGGGGTGGATCGAATAACATCGCTCGAGTGGTAATCTCTATTAACTTCCAATTTTCCCATAGACGGTCCCGTTTGAGCTTGAAATGATGAAGCTCATCTTGGGCTTGGTCAAGATTGAAACCCAAGGACACCACCTATTTTCCGAGATCCGATAAATGGGCTTCGTATGGAGCAATTCTACTGGATGAGGTCATCGCTTCTTTTGTCTGAGTAAATTGGATTTGATAATGCCCTATATTTATACTAATAATGTGATCAATGTTCAACAGCTATATTAGCAACAGTAAAAATTCTTAACATAAAACCAAATAAGTTGACATTTTATATAAAAAATTTACATAAAGAGACATTTAATTAGATTAAGAGGGATTTCCATTAATGAAACTTTGGGTCGTTATAATATTCCCCCCTGAAGAAATTTCACCCTCAAAATTTCCTTTTCCCACACTAAAACAGATGTGGGTAACTCAGGTTCATCATTTCCTCCAATTCCCAAGTCGCTTCTTCAAACTTTTGGTTTCTCCACAACACCTTGACGAGGGGAATTGTCTTATTTTGTAGAACTTTTTCTCTACGATCTAAGATCTTCACTGGTTGCTCCTCATAAGAAAGATCGTCCTCCAACTGTACCACCTCAGAAGAGAGTAAATGTGAAGGGTATGGTATGTACTTACTTAAGAGGGATACATGAAAGGCATCATGTACATTGTCCATGGTAGGTGGAAGTGCTAGTCAATAGGCCACATCCCCGACACGATCAAGAATCTCGAAGGGGACGATGTATCTTGGACTTAACTTCCCTTTCTTTCCAAACCTCATGACTTTCTTCCACGGAGATATGCATAGAAAAACCATGTATCCAACTTTAAACTCAAGGTATCATCGACGGTTATCTGCATAACTCTTATGTCGACTCTGGGCTACCTTGATATGATGTTGAATGGTTTTCACCTTCTCCACCATTTCTTCGACCATTTCTGGTCCAAGAAGCTTACGTTCACCGACCTCATCCCAACAAGCCGGTGTCCTGCACCTTTTCCCATATAGGGCTTCATAAGGTGCCATTTGGATGCTCGAGTGGAAACTATTATTATAAGAGAACTCAACCAAAGGAATATGTTGATCCCATCCTCATTTAAAGTCCATTGATCATGCTCTCAACATGTCCTCAAGTGTTTGGATATTCCGCTCAGATTGGCCATCATTTTGAGGATTATAGGCCGTACTGAAGTTCAGTTCAGTATCCAGAGCATTTTTAAGACTCTTCCAAAATTTAGAGGTGAATCTTGGATCTCAGTCAGACACAATAGATAGTGGCACTCCATGCAGCCTTACCACTTCCCTGGTATATATTTGTTCTAGTTGATCCAATGAGAAATCCTCCCGAATAGCAATGAAGTGTTCAGTATTTGTAAGATGATCCACCACAACCCATATTGCATTGCTGCCTTTAGATGTCCTCAGAAGTTCGGTGACGAAGTCCATGGTGATGTTCTCCCATTTTCATTTTGGTATGGGAAATGGTTGCATCATCCCCTTAGACTTCTGCATCTCTGCCTTCACTTGCTGGCACACCAGGCACTTTGATGTATATTCAGCGATCTCCTTCTTCATATTATCCCACCAAAAGTTTTCTTAGAGATCTTGATACATCATTGTGCTCCCTGGGTGAATAGAGAAATTTGAACTATGTGCATCATCCAAAAGTTCCTTCTTTAGCCCCGGACTTGATGGAATACATAGTCTTTTCCCAAATCGTACAATTCCTTCTTCATTAACATTAAACTTCGAGGATTTCCCTTTTTTGATAGCTTCTACTTTTTCTTGAATTCCCACATCATCCTTTTGAGTATCCTTTAACCTTTCCAAAAGAGACAGTTGAGCAATCATTTGTGAAAGTATTGATGATGTTCCCTTATTTATGATTCCCATGTCCATCTTCATCAAGTCTAATAATATTGGATCCTTCTCAATTCTCATCATTGATAGAATCACTGGGTCCTTTATACTTAGGGAATCTTCCACCTTGTTCACTTTCCCAGGGTGGTAATGTTTTGAACAGTCATAATCTTTGATGATATCTATCCATCTTCTCTGGAGCATATTAATCTCTCTCTTTTTGAATATATATTTAAAACCCTTGTGGTCAGTATATATCTCACATTTCTCCCCATAGAGATAATGCCACCAGATTTTCAAGGAAAATATCACCGCCGCCAACTCCAGATCATGCATTAGATAGTTTCTGTTATGGATTTTCAAATGCCTTGAGGCATAGGATATCACTTTATCATTCTGCATCAGCACACAGCCTAAGCCCTTCTTTGAAGCATTACTAAATACCACAAAAATTTCCCCACTTGTGGTTAAAGTGAGCATGGGCACAGTGATAAGCCTCCTTTTCAACTCCTTGAAGCTTTCTTCGCATTCATCACTCTAAGAAAACTTTACTCCCTTTCGAGTAAGCTTGGTAAGAGGGTTGGACAATCGTGATAAATTTCTCACAAATCGTCGATAATATCCAGCTAACCCCAAGAAGCTATGGATATCCGTTACCGATGTTGGACTCATCCATCCCTCAATTACATATATTTTGGAGGGATCCACAGATATCCCATTACTTATGATGATATGGCCCAAGAATGAGACCTCCTTCAACCAGAACTCACACTTTTTGTACTTTTCATAGACCTTCTCCTTGCGCAAAGTCTCTAGTATAGTTCTTAAATTCTCCTCATGATCCTCCTTGGTTTTGGAGTATATTAGAATATCATCTATAAATACTACCACAAATTTTTCGAGGTAATCTCTAAAGACTCTTTTCATCAAGTCCATGAAGATTTCTGGAGCATTAGTGAGTTCGAAAGGCATTATTATGAATTCATAGTGCTCATATCTTGTACAAAAAGCAGTCTTGGGGACATCTTCCTTCTTAACCCTTACTTGATAATATCCCGATCGCAAATCTACCTTGGAGAAGTATTGTGCTCCACGCAGCTGATCAAACAAGTCATCGATCCGTGGCAGAGGATACTTGTTCTTTATCGTGATTTTGTTAAGTTCACGATAATCGATGCAAATCCGCATTGACCCATCCTTCTTCTTGACGAAGAGGACTGGTGCACCCCATGGTGAAGCACTTGGGCGTATAAACCCTTTATCCAGATTCTCCTGTAGTTGTTTCTTTAGATCTTCAATCTCCACGACAGCCATTCTATATGGAGTCTTGGATATTGGTAGAGCCCCTGGTATAAGTTCAATTGAGAATTCAACATCTCTTCTAGGAGGAAGACCAGGCAGTTCCTCAGGAAACACTTTAGCGAATTCCCTCACAATAGGCATTTCTTCAAGGATGGTTTCTTCCTTGGACTCAATCATCTAATCCAGATACGCGTGCTCATAGGGAAGTAATATCCATTCTTGAGATGATGGAGCTAAAAAAGATTCATCTTCCTCCTTGCACTTGTAAATAATCGGGGGTAGATTCCCCATGTGGAGTGTGATTTCCTTCTCCTGAAAATTTATGTTGGCACTATATAAGGAAAGTCAATCCATGTCAGGAATTGCATCAAATTCCACCAGAGGGAGTATGAAGAGGTTTTCCGGGAAATTCAATCCACATATTATGATAGGAGAGGACTTATATTCATGGGATTCAATGATTGCCCCATTTTCCGTACTCACCGATATCTTCACTTCCATGATTTGTGGTGGTGTTGGGATTGTTCTACTAAACATTCGAGATATAAAAGAATGCTTAAAACCTGAATCAAAAAGTATGTTCGCTATTCTTGAATAAATAACTAGCGTACCTATCACCACTTCGTTGTCGGGGTTCACTTTGGCAGAAGTGATGGCAAAAGATCTTCCTTGTTGCCTTGGAGGTTGTTGGTTGCCTCTGAAAACTTTTAGATTAGGGCACTAATTTGCAAGATGCCCCAGTTCTTTGCAGTTGTAGCAATGAACAATGCGTTGAGGTTCAAACGGAGCGTTCCTCTCCTCTATCGTAGCTGCAGGACTTTCTTCCCGACAGTTAACAGCTAGTTACCCTTCTCTTCCACACCTAAAGCATTTCCTCGTCCCCTTGATGCAATTTCCAAGGTGCTTCTTTCCACACTTTTGGCAAGTGGGGTGCTGGATCTTCTTAGCACCATTGGATTTATCCATTGGACCTCCAGCATTGAAGTCCACCTTATGATTATTTTCCCCATGATACCCCTGTGATTTCCTGATCTCTATTTCAACCTTGAGGGCACATCAAACAATTTCCTCATAGCTGTCGAAGTCACGGATCGCTAATGCTTTCTACGGGCTAGGCTTCAGCCCACCAAAGAAGCGGTCAACCTTGCATTCGGGGGTAACAACAAAGCCAGAAGCGTATTGTGCAACCCTTGTGAAGTTTTCCCTGTATGCTCCAATAGATTCTTCTTCTTTTTTCTTGAGGGAAAGGAAGTCCCTTTCCATCTTAAGCTGGTGGGTGCGTGGAAAATATTTATCAAAAAACATCTTCCGGAAATCCTTCCATTCCAACGCCTCGATCTCCTCCTCAAGCTTCATATTTTTGATCAATGTCCACCATTAATCAGCTTCACCCTCCATACGATAAGCCGCTAGTAGAACTTTCTCTTGTTCAGAACATTGAAGGATGGAGAATATCTTTTCAATGGAGTTGATCCATTGTTCAGCGATCATGGGATCGGATGATCCACTAAAAGTAGGAGGCCTTTGTCTCATAAAGATCTCGATTACGACTTGTTTGTTATTAGGGGGGTTTGGAAGTTCCTATTGACCCGTGTTTCTATTCAAAGCTTGAGTTAGATGAGAGATAAGCGTGACAAAGTTCGTGATTCCCACTCCCATTGGATTGGGCATCTCATTAGTACAGTCATCACACTGATCTTCACATCGGTTGTTAGCTCGAGTCCTCCTATTACCGGCCATTGGCTGGAATAAAAGGAAAGTTAGGGGTAACACATAAAGGATAATCCAAAGACGAAAGTTGATGACTTATAAATAAACTTTTATTTCCTTAACTCATGAGTCTATAGGCTTCAATATAGGCTTTTCATGATCTATTTTCTAACATATATTTTTAGGGGCATTTTTTTTTAAAAAAACCCTTAATAAGGGTTCATAATAAGCTTGTGAATTTATCAAAACATATCCCCCAGGAGTGTTGTAACCAATAGTGCAGCAAGGCCCATTGTTGTGCACGAGTTCCCATTTGAGTCTAGCTCAAAGCAGTGTTTTCAGGTTTTACCCCTAGGATACATCTGTGCCAGAGCCGCCTCTACCTTCTCGTATCCAGATAGGGATGTATTTGCTTGATAAACCACTTACTCAGTACTTACCAAAACTTAGGGATGTTTTTATTATACTTAGTCTTGTCTCTAAGGATTTACTGGGGTTTTCTAATCCTAATCCCAAAAATAACTAAACCTATCCTCTGATACCAACTATGACAACCCAGCTTTTATTACAAACTTAAACATGATTTATTACATAAACTATTCACTTGATACAACATGGAAGATCAAGAGGTCTAGTGTATTTGGGGCTTAGGATCATTACATAACAACTTAAAACAAGAAATACAATATCTTTATTGAAAACTTTCTTTACATGACCACTACATTCCCTCGTACTTAGCATTGCATGGGATAACCTGAGGAAATGAAAAAGAAAAGGGGTGAGCTATAAAGCACAGTAAGGGAATAAACATGGAATACATGAGGAGTACAATACATGTTAGACAATAGGAATATCAATAGAGCATAAGATAAACATGAACATAAAGGCATGATAAAGTATGATAATCATAACATGGAAATGTGGCAACAACACTTAACATGGAATTAGCATGAGCCAAGGCTCATTACACATGGAGCATGAGTAAATACTCATTTCACATGAAGCAAGAGTAAACTCACATTGAACTTGAATTAGCATGAGTCAACACTCATTGCACATGACGTATCATGATACTATACTTTACCCAATGCATTGGAGCGCTACAAAGGTGCACCCTTCTTAAACATTTCATTTCATGCATAAGTGTGCCACATGGATCATAAAACATGGATTCATTAAACAAAATCATTTATTCCACGATAAAGAAATGTGGAATTCATACATGAAAATTTATAATCAATAAGTAAATGTGCATAAAGGTGAATACCCTTGATGGCGAAATGGGCATGGTATTCACTACACAAAGGCATTGTCTTAGAAATCGGTGCAATTTCGGCAGCGTAACGGTGTGACATAAGAATTCATAAAAATGGTTGATGAGAGAGAAAGGGGTGTCTCATCATATTTAAATGAAATGGATAGTAAGGGGGTCATATAGATAAATGTCCCAACAATTGTAATGGAATTTAGATTCATGATACAAAAGTATTTCTTGAATGTAAATGAGGAGAGAGAAGTTCCTTTAGGAATTTCGACATAGTAACGGGACTACATGGGAGGAATTTAATGAGAGATAAAGGGGTATCCCATCATTAAAACAATAATAGGGTATTATGGGGGAGGTGCGAAACTATACCCTAGCATTTATAATTGAAATTAAAAGGGCATAACAATATTAAGAAAATTGGACAAAAAGGTGAAAGGAAGAAAAACCCTTACTTGGAAGTGTGATTCCAAAGGCTTGATAGAGGCTTCTTGGGAGCATGGGGCACCTTGGGAGGATTATATAGATAGTAGGGCAGAGTTTGGATGAACTCCAAATTCTTTGAGTGAGGAGGAAGTGGGAGCTTGGGTGGGTTTATATAGGAAAGGTGAGTGAATTCTTTATTATTTAGGTTTGGGACCCCTTACATTAAACTAATCCAAACCAAAAATCATCCCATAGTTTTAGCTCATGGTTTTTGGAAAAGGGAAGAGGAAAACAATATTTTATAAGGCCAAAGTCCGAAATTCTTAAAATAATGGGGTTGCTTATGTGGAGGTGAGTCACACTCCCATGGAAAATAATTTAAAAAGACAAGATGTTTAATAAGTCTTGAGGGGTGCTTTAATGCTTTGTAAAATAAGTCAAAGAAACCCACAATCACATTATTTTAATTGTAAAACATATATTGTCTGAACATAAAGCTTATAGTATTTTATTACATAACTATTGGGTCATTATGATGTCATAAAATGCATTATATATTTAAACGGTATTTAATTTTTACCCAAAAATTTGACTGTCTCAGAAAATTATGAAAAAATCACCGTTGGATAATTTCAATGTCCTGATTTTAGAAATAAAATTTATTTTATCTAAATAATTTTCTAAATATGTTAATTTTAACTTTTAAAATAAAAACCGACATTTATCGAAAATTCACGAGTTTTGACAAAAAGGGATTTCAAACCTTAATAAAAATTACAATTGCATTCATAAAATTATAAGATCATTTATATTTAATGAAAATTAATTTAATAATAATAATAATATTTTATTAAAATATTATTTAATTCAAAAATTCATTAATTCATCAAAATAGATTTCTTAGCTGAATATTAACTAAAAAAATACTATTTTTGCTTTAAAAAAACTATTTACAAAGTGTCAATAATGACAAGAAGGTATATTCATTATTATATAAAAATAATAATATACATGAACATAGTAATAGCGATTTGTTACATAACCCCTTAAAACATCCACATAAGACCTAAGGGTAAGGTGTGCGATGGTGACAGACTCTTAGGGTGGCTCAGATAACATCGCTCAAGTGGTAATATCTATCAACTTCCACTTTTCCCGTAGACGGTCCCGTTTGATCTTGAAATGATGAAGCTAAGCTTGGGATTGGTAAATATCAAAACCCAAGGACGCCACCTCTTTTTCAAGCTCCAACAATTGGGATTCGTATGGAGCATTTCTACTGGATGAGTCCATTGCTTCTTTTGTCTGAGTAAATTGGATTTGTTAAAGCCCTATATTTATACTAATCATGTGATCACTGTTCAACGGCTATATTAGAAGCGGTAAAAATTCTTAACATAAAACCAAAAAATTTGACATTTTATATAAAAATTTTACATAAAGATACATTTAATTAGATCAATATGGATTTCCATTAATGAAACTTTGGGTCGTTACATTTAGCCTCCCACTATTTGAATCATTACTGTAAAATGGTATATGTGGTTTGAGTTGGTGTCTAGATTCATGGTTTTGATTGATTTAAGGGAGTGTTAGGATGATCATTTAGGTGATTAACTTACTATGATTTCCATTATAAAAATTTAGTTACTGAGGCTATGTGTAACTATTTGAGAACAAATAGATAGTAGGATTAAGGAATTAAAATGTTGGGAAAATGAATTATCATATAGTTTGGTGCAAGTATGTCTACTTTCTTTTATTTCATTGTATCTATATTTTCATTTTTCATTTTTATGTTTTCATTTATCAACTAATTTCTATTGTCATTTCAACAAGAAAAAAATAATGTTGTATAAAAGTACAGTGATTACTCTAGGCCTAGTTCCTTAAGAGACAATATTATGGTCTAATTTTTATTATGCATAGTGGAATATTAAATTATATTTTTAGCTCTCTAGGATGAAAACAGTCAAGTGGAAAATGATCTAAATGCCTATAAACCCATAATTAAGAAGATAAAAATCAATTTCAGTGGGGAACTCAGAATGAATTATAAACCATATATTTTATCAAAAATACTCATAGATCCCATGTTAGAAGGAAGAATATTTTTTATTCAATGCTTACCCAAATCAGGTAAGTAGTTATGAAAGTGGTAGATAGAGATCAATATTAGGTAGTGAGAACATATTGCATATCCCCACTTATATTCACTTGAATTAAAGATTTGGAAAATCCTATAAACCTATTGAATGAGATCATTCCACATTGAGACATACTAGGGAATGAGGTAGATTTGGCGGGGAACTAAAAATTCACCAATTTAAGGTGGTTTTTTGAGATTACAAGGAGACCCATTTCGTTTACCTTACTCTATTATTATGATAATTTCATAATTAAATTATATCCACCTAACACTATATTCACCATCAACTGTAATTGAACCATATCTTCAACTCCTTTTGATTCCCACTATCTAGATTCTTCATTCAGTTCTTCATTCATCCATCACTAGTAATTCAATTTATATTGTAATAAAAATAGGAATAGTTTTCAAGGTTTGAATCATGATGGGGGTCTTATTTATCTCTTCTATTATTAATAGTATTGAAATAATAGGCTAGAAAATTTGTTTCGGATTGAGGGTGATGTGATTATTTCATTTGATATATGTCATTTTGGAACCAGATTTTTACTTATTCATGATTTTAGATTAATGTATTTGACTGATCGACCATTAGATAGTTAATTTGATGTAGAGGGTTAATAAATGAGATTTGATGTTCAAACTATTCACATAAACCTCAACCACTTCCACAAAATTGATGACAGTATTAAGTGTGTAGGGGCATCACAATCAAAGAACAAAGAACATAATCAACTCTCATGATAAAAAAGTGTTACCTTATGAGGACTCTAAACATTATGAGTAATTCTATAGGCTACCATGAGAGTGGATCCTTTTTAAAAAGGGATTTTGGTAATGAAATATTATTAGTTAATCCATATAACATGCACCATAAGGGTGATTTACAAGATAAATTCCCCACAATTGTCAAATTTAACCAATCAGCTTAAAAAATTTTTATTTTTCTTCACAATTATTATACCATGAATATATAAACTCACTTAAAAATAGAAACTACAAAAAAATACTATAATTTATTTTTTTCAAATAAAAAAATACCCAACACTTTCGAGTTACCTATTCATGTTAGATAAATTGAATTAGTGAATTAATCACTATATCCCTCTATAGATTACACAATACTAACTAATATTTGCTCTTACATAATATACAACTATGGGGGATGATAAAAACAATTACCATACCCATATCAGTATTACCAGATCCTAGGGAATAACATATCATTCTAATATCTTGTACTCATCTAGGAATAACACATCAGTCCAACAACCACATCATTATCCTATAAAAATGTTATCATTATTCATATCTAAACAAAAACATCATATAATTCAATATGTATGTTAAAACACACAAAAAATATCTTCTGAGTTAAATTCATTACATAATTATGTTTACAACCGAATGACCAAATCAACAACTTTAATGCTCATTATACTTATCCCAATGTTTGTACTAACATCTACATATCCTTAGGAAATCTACTTGAACAATAATCTGTCAAACCATACTCCACAACTATTGTGCCACTATATTATAACCATATAATCCCCCAAACATTTCGCAGTTTATATAAATTCCTCAACTATATTTTTCTTAACTCAAAATATCAAATAAAAAAGTATCACAATTACATAACAACACCTCATAAATATTCACTAAAAGTAATCAATTTCATCTACTTTTATGTTATATATTACCCATTTTTCCAATCTATATATTATAATTTTTCCACCATAGTTTACGATAAATATCATCTTTTTGATAAATTTATTATTTCGTACCAATTAAAATTCCATTGTGTACACTTATCCTACAAACTATGTGTATATAATATTACTTTTAATGTAATTAATAATAAATACCCTTCATGATATCAACAATAATTCTCAAATCAACTAACTATACATTAAAGATAAGTTATAATCCACCACTTCATTAGTGTCAGACAATTTTTTCTAAATATCAATAGATCTAATTCTTAAAATCCATAAATCTATATCCAAGTTAAGAAACCCCATGATACATCTATTTACACATAAATTAACATGATAAAAATAGTATAATAAGAGTTTATTGGGGCACTAACATGATATAATTAAAAAATACAATTTTATTTAATCTAATATTTGTTTATTTCACTCACATGAATAAATATATCAATGGATTCTAAAAATAATTTCAAATTTATCCCAAATCCTTCCCATATTCACCCTATGATCATTAGAATTTTTCTGTATAAAATATTGCGGTTCTGAATGTTGGCCAATATTTTTTAATCTGCTTCCTCAAAAACCATGCCCTATCACCATCAAACATGATGTGTTTTCTATAGTCAATTTTATTTCAAAAAATAATACCATGTTTCATATTAGTAAATTAAATTTCTCAACTACATACAGAAATACATTTATCTATATATAAGAATCAACCCAACATGATTTAATAGATAATATAGTGTTTTATATTTTCTCCAAAATGATGACAACATTTTACAATGAAATGACTCATTCCTCATTTTAGCATTCAAATTACCAAGATCGTATAAAAATCCACAATAAAATATTTTAAACAGAACAAGTCGTGTTTGTTTTATTCTTAACTCCATTTTATAAACTAAAATTCATATTTAAGGACTATTAAATTTACACATAAACCATTACCTGTATAGAGAAAACATGAAGAGTTTTTCAATTAATGAAAGAAAAAATAATTATCGGTATCTATCTCCTCTAAACTAACACATCCTATTATTTTCATTCACATCTGAAATAAACCATGATGTGTTTTAATATATAAAAAATGTTATTTTATTGTTATCTTTATCCTCTATCCAAATTCAAATCTTCATCTCCCATTTTGATCAATAATTCCTAAAAAAAAAGAAAAAATAAATAAATATATTGCTTGTATATTATATACAATTTAAATAAAATTCATCCTAAAAAATAAGTAAAATAAAAAGAAATAAATAAATGATCCAAAACATAAACCATCACTCTATATTCGTCTAAAATAGTTTTTATCCCTAAAAATTAAAACTATATTTTACATTTATATTCAAATTTATGATTCATTCTATATGGAAAATGGTTTTAAAAAAGTTTTCATATTTTACTTTTATCTATGAATATCATGGCCATGTAGATTCCCTTAAGACATCATGCATATAGAAAACAAGTACCAATGGAATAAATCATCAACACAACACGTCCTCTAAAAATATTGAATTTTCAATAGATGATTGCAAACAGTATCATCCTTCTTAATATTATACTCATCGAAATCATTCCCATGGGAATCACTATGAAGGTAACTATAATGTTGTGATTCATGGAAAATATCATGAACTCACTAAAATCTAGGTGGAAATGTAAAAAAATATTCTACTTTACTAATAAACTATAACACCTTGAATTGTATGAAAATATAATATAATTTTCAATACCTCAAGAAAATATATATAATCCTTTATGGGGTGAAACATTAAAGAAAAAATATCTTCTGACCACAAATTCCAATAGTTCCTATGATCAATATTTGACTTCTAGTAGATCTACACCATGTATAACCATTATTTAATAATCTTCACCCTCTATTTTATATCATTCATCGTGTATAGTATAATTGGTAACACATTTCCATTATCAATAGAGAATAGTTTTTACGTATATGGTTATTAATAGAATTTATAAATGGAACCATCCCAATAGGTGAATTATAGCTATTATTATATGTGAAATAAAATGGTATCAAATGATCCACCCATGACCCAAAAAAATCTCAGATGCACTCCATAAACATACCCCAAATGTTTGAATTATCCACTCACTCTTACCATACCTATGGTTGGAATATAGTACTAAGATATAACCAAGTTTCATGTGAATATTAAACCCCCTTCTAAATATACGACGTAATCCAAGGGTCCTAGTTTTAAACAATAATCTTTGATACTTAGTGAAATTTCAATAACTCCTTTACATAAAGTGTATCTAAAACATCCACCAAGATAAATTCACTAATTTATAAGAAATAAATTGATTTCATTAATCTATCAACAATGATCCAATTAATATTAGTCCATTTTACAGACAAGGTAAACCAATC
Organism: Viscum album; assembly: GCA_963277665.1. Classification (NCBI taxonomy): domain Eukaryota; kingdom Viridiplantae; phylum Streptophyta; class Magnoliopsida; order Santalales; family Viscaceae; genus Viscum; species Viscum album. The sequence continues at coordinate 1,452,311,103 of OY728129.1, forward strand.
ATAAAATCCACGGAGATGTCCTTCAACTTTCACTGTGGAACATTTAAAGGGTATAAAAAACTCACTCAATCCTAAATATATAGCTTTACGTAATAAGAAGAATGAAAGTTTTTCATTAACTAATATATTCAAACTAAACAAAAAATATCTTCCAATTAAAAAGGTAAAGGTGCGAGTTTCTCCATTATCTTCCCATCATTAACATCTTTACAAGAAAATTTATAATAAATCATTATATTTCAAGTATCAAACTAGATATTATATTTGTATAGAGTTCATGAAATCTAAAAATAATAATCCATGAGACACTCCACCTGTCTATATTGATGATCATTCATATATTATTCATGAATTTATAACGAAATATTTTTTTATCAATGAAAACAGTAACGATTTTTCCAAATTAGTGATGTCTTCACATCTTTATTGTAAACATAGTCACCAAATCAAGATCATGTGTCTCATAATTATGCTAGTGAGTCCATAATTAACTCAATATATAAGATATTATTTCCCTATAATGTAATAATATATACTCCAATACATGATGTTATTCATTAAAAATAGACCTTAAAAATAAATCATTCCTCGTGAAAATGAAGGATTAGGGTTCTACTCAAATTCTTCTTTAAACAATAAAATGTTTACTCATACTACATCGTCCAAAGGAATTATTTACCCTACATCATCAAAGTTATTAAGAGTACCAAAATATTAGAAAAATTGGATACAAACCATTGATAAAATTTAACTAAATTGAAAAGGATACACATTTTAGAATAATATTTTCAACACCTCCAATGGAAAAAACCTCAATAATATATGGATCCAAAACTATCCCTTGATGATAAACAAAAAGTTTAGGAAAATAAAAATTTTATACCTAAAATTTATAATTCAACATATTTCCATATATTTGATGCATTTGAAGTATCCCCAAATAAAATTTGAATTTTTTTCATGATCAACATCAATTATAAAAAAAAATACATCATTGACAAACACCACTATGAAGTGATATAGATATGTCATAAAAACCCAATAAAATAATCCAATAAACATTTATGGTGCATCCATAACTCATAAGGGAATTAATATGAACTCAAAATGTCTATAATGACATTCAAACATAGTAATTAAAAAAATATCCACTTCACTATCATATGATGGAATCTCGATGAAATATCTATCTCCATGAACAAACTTCCTTCATTTAGCTATTTGAATAAGTTATCAATCAATGATAAGGGATACCAATTCTTAACCATCATTTGAATCTGCCACAAAATATATATATATATATAATCATCATTATTATTATTGAATAATATCAGTTCTCTCTACGGAGATGCACTAGGATCAATAAATACCTTCTTTAACATTCCATCAATATAGATAAACATCTCTTAAAGTTAAAAGGGATAACTATGATAGGAGTAGTTCCCGAAAAACTTTTCCACCCTTTGGAGATAAAATGATTCATAAAAACTAAATATTTTTTTGGGCACTCAATAGTGGAGCATCTGAGTGTGCAGGAAATGCCACACCCTATATCATATAAACCTACACACTAGATCATAATAGAAATATTATAGGAGAACAACCAAAGATTGGAACACACACATGAACACTAGAACATAATAATGTTATTGTGGTTTAGGAAATATATTATTCTCATATAAAAATATACAATATAATGAAAGTGAGAGGAGTCAAAAACTCTTGAGTGACAAGTGATCTATTTAATCACTAATCAAAATAAAGATAATGTTATCGGATCTATATTATATTAATATGGGGAACACCTATTGATTTACAGACTATAAAAATATTATCTAATTATCATTAATTATATGAACTAAATATTCCCTAAATATTCCTTTATAACTAGTAACTTCTAATATCAATTGAACTGAATTAATATTTAGTACTATTGATATAGAAACTTTACCTCGCAATGATATCATGCCATTGATAAAATCTTCATCTACTACCCAATAACACCCTACAATTGATATCATATTTGAAATAGTTCTCCGTCCATTATTGCTCTACTAACACTCTAATTCATTTTCTGATGAATCACCAAAGAATATCCAATTTTAGAAACTTATTTCAAGACTCAATAATTTCCCAATTGAAAACTGTTTCAATAATTGTTCTCTAATCACCTTATAAAATATTTTCCTCCATATTATTCTATAATAGTGATCCTGTAATCATATAAAATTATCAAATTCCAACCTAGGTATAACAAAACCCCATGTTTTATTTTATTATAATCTTTCTCAACATGTCTATTTAATTTTACACCCTCTAGAGTCCCTTGGCTACAAAAAACAATCTCAAAGAATACTACATATGAAGTTATAAATAAGTTGAATTAAATGAAACACCAAATTGTTAGTAAGATGTATTATATTATAAAAATCATAAAATAATATTTGGTTCCCCTATTTCCTTCTAATTTCTTCTAACAAAATCTTAAACCATATCATCCTCTTACTAACCTTTGATACCACCATATACTTTTATTATGTGGTTGACCATGATACTATTAGCTATGGCTAGGATATTAAGATGATTTTTTCCTCTATAAGTGAAAAAATTTCGTATGTTACCTTTTTAGATACTCATAGATATTTCAATTATTACATCAATATATCCATATAATAGCTCAAACATTCGAAAACATAGAGATAAATCCACGATCCCATTAAGATAATAGAATACTCACTTCAAGAATTTATAGTGTTTTACCTATATTGTATATATGATTTATAAAAACTCCCACTAAAAATTAAATTTCAAACATAATACAGAACTCATTATACATCTATATTCTGACACACCAATGAATATGGAACCCTTTCCATATATATAACATCATCATCCATTCTACGTGCCTTAACTTTGGAATGCATAAAGTGAATGGACAATCGGTTTGAAATAATTGTTGTCATTGAAATTCCAAACCATTATAAACCATACATACATTGTTATATTGAGATAACAAATCTATTTCCATATTAGATTCGGTTTTTACCCTCTTTTAATTAAACCTATTTTCCACTATAATACCATTCATCATAAACAATCCAACTAGATCTTTCTTTGTCTTTATTATCCAATTTATTTTTGAACCTACCAATAGTGTATCATGTATATATAATTTAGGTATGATGGAATCCTCATCACAAAACACCTTAAAATAATTTAAATAATTATCAATAAATTGGTTGAATTCTTCATATTTCATGAAATCATAAAATATTTTTTTTTGCTTGTCAAAGTTCCCATATTTTCCCTAAAAACTCTATGGAATTCATATCATCCATTTTGGTTTCGTTGAAACATATATGTTTTCTCTTTGTAAATTTGAGAAAAAAATACATTTACTAGAATTTATCCTTTGCATATAAGTTTTGAATGTAAAACTATTTTAATCTAACCATTTAGAGAGATGTTAGGATAGTTATATACAATACCAATGGAAAAAAATATCACTAAATATTATTCCCTTCCTTTAATTTAAATGATATCACAACCAACCCATCCTTATATAATTTTTCACTACATAGTTCTCACATTAATTGTAAGACTTATTTATTTTAATTTACTCACTTCTCTAGAAGAAGATTCATGAACTTCCTTGTCCCATTCATATATATTGAATTAATTTAGTATTTCATTACTGACACCATCTTTTTCATGCTACTTAGAGTTGGTATCTATTGATTAATTTTTGGTTATCAACAATATATTAAATGAAAATAACATAGTTTTAATTGAGAACACCTCAATTTTATTCTGACCCTTTTATACCTCCTCAATTAAACTTGATGGTTGAATTTCTTATCTAGAAAACTCATCCTGGCTTCAGCTGTATTAGAATATTTTGGTATATCCATCCATCAAAAAACCTCAAAATTATAACTACCAATAAATATTTTAAAAATTCATAGTTCCCTATATAATATATTAATATTAAACTAACCTATATTTCTAGATTTCATTTAATTTCCACTTATAAAAATCTATTGAATCATTATTGTCAATAACATTTCATGAAAAGTTCCAATCCTTATATAAAACCCTTACATGAATATGAAATCATGTATTCTCATGACCTTTACTTCATAATTATTATAAGGATAGAATATAATTTCTTTATTTACATACCTAATAAATAAATATTTCATTGTATTAGCTTTTGGTTTTCCCCTTAAATGAAATCAAGATGGATATTATTGTCTCTTTAAAAGACTTTTACGTATGAGACATTCTACAATATAATATTCCAAATTTATTTGGTAATATTATTCTCCTTAATCAAAAATAGACTCTTATAGATAAGATAATATGAAATACTCTATGTTAATTCTCAAAAAATGTTTGGAAAACTATCATAGAGGTGCATGCTTTGGGTACTCTTATTTGGAATTCTGTTCATCTATTTTACTATATGAAATGTTGTGGTGGCCCATGTGTTACTATTTAAAACATATTTTTTTCTTAATAGATTTCATAAAATATTTAATCATGTAGTTACCAGCACTATTAGGTCCAAATAGTTATATCTTTAAACTATTATTATTTACTTCCATGACTCTCCAATTCATAGAAATTATATAGAGTTTGTAATTTTAATTCAAAAAGAATAAATACACATTTCATGTTGCACCATTAGTGTAGGAAATATATTAAATTTTAATAATGTAAAACTATATTAAATTTTTTTACATACATCAATATATAGATGGTCCAATATTTAATACCTAGGCATCCATCATTATGTAACTAAAGACACTAATTTTTTATTTCCATTGATACTCCCTTTCCATGTTCAATACTTTATGTAATTGAGTTTCTTTATCTAATTTTTTATCCAAGATTCTCATTTAAATCTAAATTTTTCTATAAATTTATTGATATTTTAGTTTTAAAATTTGTTAAATCTTAAGGGAATTTCAATAATTTCACACATAAGGGGTATAATGGTAATTTAATCAAGTAAAAAATGGATAAAATTTTTCTAATTATTTGTTTGATCTTAAATTTTTTTTTACACTTTGATTTATATTTTTCACAAATATATATAGTTTTGAAATGTTAAAAAATTAAAAAAATTAATAATTAATTATTCAAAAGGGCATGTAAAAGTTGTGTAGTTTTATATGAAAAATTATTAGTTACTCTGTTAGATGAATTTATAAAACCTTTATTACAATACCATTGATCCTAGAACATGGTTTTTTTCTTCATGTGAATTTTTGGTTTGATTAGAGTACATTTAATTTTCATGAATTTTTAACTAACTGATGAATTACATTAATTTATTAGATATGTCAGGATGTGTTGGGGTGATAATGGGTACCTGATAATTGGCTATTGAAACCTCCTAACAAAATTAAATCACATTTAGTTAGATTTGAATTGTGTTTTAGTTAGGATAAGTTAATTAAATTTCAACCAACTTTGGGTTTTGGTAGGGTTTGGATTATTTTTATAGCGCGCTCAAAACTGAGTAAATTTATAATAATAATCAAATGTTAATTTTTTTTATTATGAATATGTCTAAGTCCAAAAAAAAATTTATAATAATAATTATTATCAAATTTTAATTTTAGAAATATATATAATAAACACTAGTGGTGACATGTGAGTTTCCCAAGAGGGTATGAGTAAAATCACATACTCATTTGCAATAAATATTAGCATGACTCATGGAACCCCTTCACACCACATCTCATTATTCAACCTAAAAAATATAAAAAATTAAGAATTAAATGATAATAAATTCATCTCTATAATCATTTAAAAATATATTTTAAAAATTAAAAATTTAGACATTCATAAATAAACTTTTCTGTGTTTTCATCTAGTATTGAATCTTTATTCTAGTTCATGGTTTGGGTATTGATTTTTAATATTAAAAGGGTTTTGGTATCAATTTATTTAATTGATTCAAACTTGGTTATTTCCATTTTCATTTATTCCTAACCTTTTTCCAACCCAATGAAAAATTATATCGATAATTCTATTAACCAATAGCATGAATTTAAATTCTATTAGTGCATGTTGTGCAAGCCATAGTGTTTCTTTTAGGGATGATGTTAGTTTAACATGGGACTCTGAATAGAGCCAAAATTTTTTTGATTTTTTTTCCTATAAATTTACATTGATCCTTTATAAATTATCATTTTACACATGATTCAAGGATAGGATAATTTCATAGTAGAATAGAGATCTACCCAAGGTTTATTCCTATAAATCTAGTGGTTTAAGGAAACCCATGAGAAATTATATAAATAGCTATAATTTTATTATTGATATATTATATCTATTTGGAAATATAAAAGATTATAAAAAATATTTCAATGTTTTTATAGTATAGACTAAAATAATGTTTGGAATTCCATGAAGTGGGAGAGAATACCCCTATTAATAGATGCAACTAGATGTATGTGACCTCCTTTTGTGATAGACACTACCCTATCGATCATGCCACTTGTTCACAACATACGCCTAACATTGGTCTAGAAACTCTAAAAAACCCATCATCATGGCTTGTTTCCAATACCTCTTCCACTAGGTTATATCTATTAGGGATAGATAAAACTAAAAGAGAGTGTGTGGTATTTAGATCTAAAGATCACAATGGATCATATTATATAAGGATTGTGGTCCATTTTTAGGATACATCATAATCCATAAAATGAAAAAATGATGATATATTTTGGTGACTTATTTAGTGTGGTGTGAGTGGGGATGTTCTAATCATGTAGTGTCTGGTATATGCATGATGTTTTTTTGTGGTCTGGGGAGAGGGATATGGGGTGGGCACTAGATTTTTGTGGGAAGATTCCATAAACCATGTAGGGGAAGAGGACCTATTTGGTGTTGTTGTGATAGATGTAATTATAGGAGTAGTAGTGGATTTTGAGGAATGGTACTATGGATGAATTATATAGGGTACAAGGCTAATCCCACATAAGTTTTCATGTGTTTTATTGATTACAACATAATCTTGGATGTCCTACTCCTCCGATCACTTGTTAGTTTTAGGATGAAACCCCTGAAATGTTAAATATGTTTGGCCTTGAAGGTCTAGGCTAGATGAATGGATCCTAAAAAGTGGCATCAACATCATTTTGAAGTCTAGTTTTTATTTAGGTGTCCCAAAACAGTTTTTCAATGGTAACAATAGATCTATTGGGGAATTTGTATCCATGGTGTTGCCTTGTATTCCTGATAGAAATGGTCTTGTGGAGAGTCATGAGGATGATTAAAATAGTTATTTAATATTTTTAGATTTTATTTATTATTTTTTAAGTGGAGGTCTATTTTTATGGTCTTTGGTTTTAGTGGAGTATTGTTAGTTAAAAATAAAATCCCACATAAGCTTCTATAAAGAGCAGTGGATACCATATAAACTTGGATGATATACCCATTCTATCACCCATTAGTTTTAGGATGGAACCCTAGAGGGTATAATGTATTTTAACTAGAAGTTTTCTATTAAAGTAAAGGATCTTGACATGTTAAAATATATAGGAGGATATGTCGGAGGTAGATCTAGGTGGGGCTAGTGAGTTAATGGAATTTGTTTCACTTGAAGAGGCGATATCAGATCTGGGTGGTTAGAAAGTCTATAGTGTCATGGAAGCTTAGGTGGTAGCTATATGAAAAACTATAAATATATAATAATAATATAAATACAAAAGTAGAAAAAGATAATATTATAATAATAACAACATGGATATCATGTGAAGAAATGGATTAGGCTAACAAACATTGAAATTTACACCCTAAAATATAAAGACTGCTTTTAAAGGAAGCTATTGATTGGTTTATTTAATATATCTTGGATTATTATCTAATGTTGTGAAAAATTATTTACACATATAACTATATCTATGAATTGACATGGTAAAGTATTAATGAATTGTAAAATACTAAATAGAGTATAATTATCAATAATTATAAAAATAAAAATAATTTCATTATTATTATCATTATTATTTTAGGAATATTTATTTTATATGAATTAAAAAGATATCTCAATCTATGTTTATGATTATGAAATATGAATAATCAATATTAATTGATTTTATATGAAGATTTTGATAGAGAACATTTTGAGACCAACATAGTTCATTTAAGGGGTGTTTTTGGAATTTCAATCTTTCAAACACCATGTTTGATTATGCTGTGACCTTTGAAAATTTTGAAAATTACCATAAGGAAAATTTTTATGAGTAGATCACAATCTCACCCATTTTGATTTTTTTTTTCTCTTAATACATCTAATTTACTAAAATATAATTAGGTAATAACCTTTACTCTAGATTGTATGATAACTTCCACAATAACGGGACTTGTTTTAATAGCCTAAACAAAACAAATCCCATTAAATCGTGATTTGTAGTATATATTAGATCACATACATACCAAATAACTTTTAGGTTCAGTTTTTAGAGGATTAGGAAATACCATATATATTAAAACCCATAGTTTTCCATATAAAAGGTAATTTTTTCTAGAAACCAATTTTCTTTAATGAGACATAATAAATCTACAATATTTTGCCCAAAAGTATCTACACATAGTACCCATCTATAAATATAATACAAAATAATCTACTTCATTTACTAGTGGAATAGATATATAATAAATTTTGAGAAAAAATGCTTATTAAGGGTAAATATAAAAAAACAATCAATGATTATAAGTAATAATAAGATGAATAAGGAAATATAAAAACATAATCTAGGTTCTTAAAACAAATATAGGAAAATTAAACCCAAAAAATATTGATCATAAATAATGAATCATTATATATTAATTTTAGAATAACATATGAACTAATTAATAAGAGTGTAGAAATTAGAGTCAATAATCAGGAGCCAGGAAAACAATACACAATAATTTTTCATATCAAAGTGGAATAAGAAAGAGAAACAATCATAATCATATAAAATCATTTATTATGCTGAGGATGACTACTTAGACCATAATCACATAGTGGATAGGGTACCATAGTATATTTGGTTTACCTAATTACCTTACCTACCATCTCATGAGATCTAAATACTTATATAATGCATTAGTGGGGTATATAGTTTTATTCCCAACTTTCACATAATGAAAAAGCTTACAAATGTGTGCCCCATGAAAATATTCATAATTACATCATGACATTATTAAAAAATTGAAGAAGAAATGGGTTTCATAAAAATTTTCAAAAAACATAGTCATAATATATATAGTAAAATAATATGGGTGATATCATAATTGAATATCCCCAGCAAAGAATAAGAAACCTTAATATATGTTGGAATTGATGATAAATAATTTATAAGATCATTGAAAAAAAAATTAAGAAGAAATAACCTTTATATGATTAAAAAATGTTTTAAAATAAAATATTTATAAAATCATAATAATAATAATGAATTTAAAAATATATAAATGCATGGAAAGGAAGTTTCATAAATAATAAAAACTATATTTGTGAGAAAATGTGTTCAATAGGAAGCATTAACAATAATTATTTTTTTCCACACTTTTATAGGAAATTAAATCTAAAAGAAATGAACAATGTAAAGGATATTAATGATATTCCCTTAAAAAATTCAAAAAACGTTCAATAAAATATTAAATGAAATTATGTATTCATTAAATTATATATAATGTATACAATATATTGACTATGGATATAAAGTAAAAATATTCTTTATAAAAAAATAGAAAAGGTCGGATCCACCTAAAAACATTCCTTCCAATTGAATTTTTAACCAAAGGGTAAGTAAAATGGAAAGGAAAAATATAAATTAATGGTATAAAATATATGGGTTATATATATATCATACAATTTCCCTAGCTTAAAATTTATTCATAAATAATCTCAAATTAAAATTGATATTTTGAATGAAAATCCAATTGACTATGTTAATGTTTGTATCAAAAGTTGTTAAATAAAATAACATGATATTGATTTTAATATTCCATGAATTTTATGATAAATATAGGAAAATAAATTCATGGGTAAGTATATAAACCACATAAGTATTGATGGTGGTGAATATAGAACATATCTCAATGAAAGAAAATTATGATGATAAACCCTTAAAAACAAAGTATGGTATAAAATATAAATACAAAAGGGAGTAAAAAAGATGATTAATTTATATAAAATAAGCTAATATAGTAAGGTAGTTATTCACTATCTTGATATAGAGTTATGAAATAAAAAATATGAGATAGAAGAATAATACTTGAAAATGATGGAAAAACTAAGAAAGGAAACCCTTAGAATTATCATAAAAAGTGAATTAAGACTATATCAAGGACGATATTAGGTGAAATAAATTTAATTAAACATAAAAAATGAAATAAAACATAAAAAATCATTGATTGTAATGAACATAATACAATAATAATTGATATAAGTCGTTTAAAGGAAATTGAGTTATAAATCCAATTACCTTGGATTCTTTCTTTCTCAAACAAATTTTAACATCCTATATAATAAACTAATACTAATTATATATTATTTATAGAAAATTAGTCTTCTTTATTAACTTATATACTACTCATTTTTATTCATTTACTACTTACTTATTACTTATTTTTACTATATATTTATCATTTATTGTTTGTAGTTTAAATCGTTCCTTGTCTATTTCGATTCGACGGTTTTGAACATCATTCCATGTTCATAAGTTCATAAAATCCATAATAGTGATGGTACTATAATAGTAGTTAAACAATTATTTATAAATATCCAGGTTCATTCCATTTGGTTTTATGGTATGATTTGTAAAGATGGAACCCATAACATGATTGTTTCAATAATTTTTAATGAATAGAAAGTGGTATACTAATAATGAGTTAAATTTTAATATTACCATTCCAAAAATGAATCAAAACATTATTTATATATTATTATGATATCTTACCTTTAATTAATTTTTCTTAACTATCCATGATAAAATATATCCCATTGTCTACGTAAGTGGTTAAACCCACCAAAATAAGAACAAGTTATAATCAATTGGTGAGTATGATTTTGAAGTGATTTTTTCTTAATGTCATTATTATAGAAGCATAAATATATTATTTAGATTTTATTAATGTGATAAATAAAAAATTATAAGTTTTATATGAAAATGTTAATTGAAAAAGATGGATATGAAGTTACTTATAAAGAATAAATTTTATCATCTCTTGGAAGCTTTATTGGGTTTGACGGAATTTGAGCATATTATTGAGACTAAAATCTGTCGAATGTAAGGGAGGATTATTAGGGATGGAAAAAGTGTGGATTATAGAGAGTAATTATAATTTTAGGTGTGTTATGGGAGGGTTTGTGGATGGTACTTTCTAAAAGTAGGAGCGGGTTGTATTCTAGAATAATGTATTGATTATTTAATTATTTTTTCCAAAGAATATGAATAAGTATTCATTACCATGTCATTTATTATTTATGAATAGAAAAAATAGGGTTATTTAACATTAGAACCCTAAAATAACATAATTTCATCTTTCAAACACTTTATTAAAGGGAAAATCCCAAAAATATATTTTTATTTGAGTAAAATAAATAGAGGTTAAAAAATTTCAGGAATAGGTTTAAAAATTAAAATTATTATTTTAAAATGAATTATTTTACTACTTAAATTTTTTTTTCAACCAATTTTGGTAACAAATATTTAATCTGTATTTATATCATTATGATTTAATAACCATTATTGTATTTTTTTTAAAAATTGTATTTTCTTACTATGCATTTAAAATTAAAAATATTTTAGATAAATAAAAAAATTCAACCTAATATAATTTTTACATTATGATTAAAAAAATAAAGTTCATGTTATATTCCCAAATGAATGATTCTTCGTTCCCTAATGGTCATTATTGATGGTTGTATGGGTGTCATAATGTTACATATTGGTTTCATTCTGTGACACCAGTTTCCCTCTCCCACATTGGAGATTGGAGTATTGTTGGGCATGGTTTGTAATCCCATCCATGTCCCCATCATAAGGCCTTTTCAGAAGGTTGATGGGCAGAGAGCCACTCTAGTGGGCAGTGAGCCCTATTGGAGGACAAAACTACGATGGAGTGACCCAAAGTGGAAAATATTATTATGGAGGTTCCTACAGTCCCATTTTACATGATAAAATTGGTGTCATAAGAGTCATGAAAAATTTTATCCATAGGGAATCCACTAAGGGGGATATTTTGGAGTCTTAAATGAATAAAAGTCCATGCCCTATGGGTCCTGGTTGCTAGTTGTAGGGGTGTCACGATGTGAAATATGGGTGTCACGCTATAACACCAGTTTCATTTTCCTTCATGGGATACTGGAGGGCTGTTTAGAATGGTATACAAGCCCCATCTAGTCCCCTTCCCATCACAAGGCCTCTTAAGAAGGGTGATAATTAGTGAGCCACCCCAGTGGGTAGTGAGCCCTGCTGAAGAAAATAACCATGAGAGAGTGATCCAAAGTGTAAAATATTATGATGTATTATCCTATAATCCCAATTTATATCATATGGTTAATTTTACCAAAATAAATTCCAAAAAATTATAAAATTATCTTTTAAATGAAATCATATAAAACAATGAAAACCTATTTTTATTAAAGAATAACTCTAAAATTTAAGTGTGTTTAATAATATATGATATAAATTTTTAATTAAATTAGAGTTAATATATATTTTTATCTATTTAAATATTTCTTTTGTATCATCCTATAAAATTGGTCAATTTAATTTTTTAATAAAAAATACACATCACTTCAAAGATAACAATTCTATGAAAAATATGAATTTTTAAAATTAAATGATATTATCATTATTGAAAATTAATTAATATTTATTGAATGAGTGTTTATAAATTTGTTTTTATATATAATTTTTACATTTAATAATTGAATACTATAATGTTTATAATAATATATTTTAAATAAATTCATATAATACATGGCAAACAATTTATTTAGAATTGAAACTATTTCACTTTCAAAAGAAAAACTATATTATTATATGATACAATGATTATATTATTCATAATACTATCATATTAACTAATAAAAATATGTGTTCTTAAAAAACATGAACATCCTTATATATTATATATATTTATTAAATAATCCTTAAAATAGGTCAATGTAATAAATGATGTTAAGAAAATAAATTAAAAATATTATATGTCATGAATTAAATGATTTAATTTTAAAAATATAATTGGTATCTAATTTAATATATAATAACTTTTAGTGACATAAAATCATTTTTAAAATAAATATTTCTTCAAGAAATTTAAATTTAAAAAAATTAAATTAATAAAAAATGTTGTTATTATAATATCAAGGGTTGCACACCCACAATCATGTGTATTGTTAAAATGGATCTTATTGATTAATAAATTAGCATCATATCAGGATTTAATGATGTTTTTACTAAAAAAGTGTGGCGATGAATCATGTCATAGAATTATTGGCCAAAAGATGTTTGTGTAAAAATATAATGGTTGTTAAGGTGATATAATATGATTTTCATTGAATGGATACTTTTAATTTTACTATTATTATTATTATCATCATATTGTGAATGTGACATTCTAAATAATTTAACATAATCCCAATATGAAAATTATTTTTACCTCAATGAACTGATGAATCATGGCAATTGATGATGCAGTTGAGAATATACTCTATACCCATGAATTATTATATGATGTGATGGTGTATGTTATGATATGGACTTAATTTTCCATTTTGTGCTATAGTTTGATACTGTATATGGATTTTGATTCTATGATATATGGTAAACCATATAATAGTTTTCTATGTAACCATGATGGGGTGATTTACATGATCACGCCACTAGTTTGATGCATCATTGTCCAACTTGTTTTGTGAAGTCCTGAACATATTTGAACCCTTACATTCTTGTTTCTTAGTTTTTATTATGTTTGGTGGTGTCTTGTTAGTATAAGGATTGATTAATTGGTTGGGTTTTTAGTTTCTATAATTAATATTTTCATGACCTGATGTGTTTTTTTGTGAGTGATACTTTTTCATCATGAGTATATAAATTGTGTCAAGGAGGTTCTTGTAATTATTATGGTTAAATATTATAAAAGGATATAGTATTAGATTACATTACATGGGATTTTAGTTTAATATTTTATAGAAAAATATTACATCATGATGCTAGGAGAAATTTCATTGATCTAAGGCTGTCAGATTCCATTATTATAATTTTTTTGAGATTTTTGAATTATACTTCCATGGATGCACCGAGATATTGGTCTATGGGTGATCAATTTTGAGTGGTAAGGATGTAATTTACACTTTGATTCCAATGTATTTAGATATTACAACATGATTATTGCTATTTCACCATGATTCCATTAGATATCATTAGTTGAAACAGTTAGTCTTTATGAGGAAGAAGTAAAACACATAAGAGGAGTATACTTTCAATCTTAGATTTTAGTTATATTTCGTAATGTTATTATGCATTATGGGATGAAATTGTATTTCATGGTTTTTTTATAAGTTCGTGGAGCTTCTCAAACTTATTCTATTTACACCTTATTCACACAAACCATAGGCTATTATGAGGGAATTCTTGGTGATCATAATACTTTGTGGTTGTTTAACATTAATCTTGCATAATATAAGTTTTTCCCCTGATTGAAGCCATAGAAGAGAACAATTAAATTTTATCATTGAAAAAATTAATATTCACTACAATAGTTTATATTATTTAAGTTCTATTTTTGTGATTTAAATTGAAATATTGTACAGTTAGATTATATGTTATGGGTTGCGTTATTTGTGATATCATGTTGGTTCCACTTTGATGTTTTAGTTGGTAGGTTAGTGTGGTTGGTGCAAAAAATGTGTTGGGGATAATTTTGGGGTGGTTTTCTTAGATAAGAAAGGTAACATTTCTGTTATTTATTATTTATTTATGGTATTATCTAGATTGGAGTAGAAAATTTGATGTGTTAGTGATTTGAAATAATTGAATCATAAATAATTTATTAATTCAATAATGGGTATGGTTTTTTAGGATGAAATGATGACATAATTTTTGAAAATGGGGAGGTATAAGTTTGAACTTATTGATAATTATTAAATATTTAATGAAACTGGATTATGGTAAAATAAATTATGTTGTTGAATGAAGAAAACTTGGATTAATATTTCTATATGAAATATTAATTTTAATTTTATGAAGTAATGTTATATAAATATTGGTAACTTGTTAATAGGAAATATTAAGAGACAATAATTATTTTAAATGATTATTGTGTTTATATGAGATTTATCTCCATAGTGGTTAGTGTTATAAATTGGGTTTTTATGTGGGTAAATAGCTATTTATTTAAATATATTTTTATTTTATTTTTATTTGGAATGGTTTGTGGATTATTAATTATTCATAATGGTTTTGATATTTATTATGATTCACCACCCGATTAAGATATTTCAAATAATGACTCTATTTATTTTTGGATTCTAAGTGTCTGAATAATATATAGTTTATAGAAGATATGAATGGATGTATAGTAGAAAATATTATCATAATTTCCATTTGGTCCTGCTATCACATTGGATGGAATCCTTTGACTAGTCTTAATATTGTTTTTCCCACATTCCTTCTTTCTAAAGGTTGGTTGCCTTCAGCACCATGGATGATGTTTTCATCTCCTTGATCAAAACTAGATGATGAGATATCTCACCTTCCTTTCATGGATTCCACTGTGGATATCCTCCCATAATTCAGGATTCCATTATAAATTTAAGATAGGCTTGTGAATCTCCTTCCTAGTTCTATCTTCAAGTGTACATTGGTTAATTACATCACCTATACCCTTAGTTGGGAGAAAAACTTCTCTTGGAGAGAATGAGTCATGGGAATTCATCATAAATCTTTGAGTATCTTTTGAATCTATAAATTTCTTCCTTAGTATGGTCTATGAGAGAATAATATAATAAACATAGAGGGAATCTTTTTTTCAAGACTTGAGGCATCCCATGTTTTTTAAATGTGGTAACGTACATTAATTGTGCAAGTAATCAAAGGATAGTTTCATTGGTAACCCCTATCTCATCACTAGAGGATACTTATACTCATCACAAGAGATCAAAAATTAAAGTCTTTAGAAATCCTCATGATTTGAATTCCACTGGGGGAACTCAGTGGTTAAATCCCAATAGGGTATTTTCATTATATAAATTCAAATGGGGGATACTCATGGTTTAAATTCCAATTTGGCATTATCAAAGTTTAATTTCCAATATGGGATGTTCATGTGTCAATTTTCAGTGGGGGGCACTAATAGTTAAATTTCTAGTGAGGGATGTTAATTGTTTAATGTATATTGGAGATGGTACCACATACACTCATCATTTATGGTACACTCATATGATAACATATACTAGAAATTAAAAATCCTAGTGGGTACTTTGGTATGGTATTGTGATAGGTTTGGTAATCTTCTGAAAGATATCTAGGCTTTGATGATACCATCTACTAAGGGGAATATGGACTTATCAAAATTTAATGATTGAATCTCAATGAAGAATCCTTAAACATTTTTGTAATACAGATATCAAAAACCACATAATTAGAGGTTTAATGATTATGGGACCCTTATATGTTTGTGCCATGTAGTTTAACTTCATGTGGAAAGGGACCTTATTTCATGAATAAAGAAAAATAAGGGATAATATGAAGACTGTACTTTAAACTTCCTAGAATATGTAGGGTCATGTCATACTCATCACATGAGGTATTCTCTACTAATCATATAGATCATCAAAAGATTATATCATAGGTATGAAATTTTCATAGGGTAAACATGCAGTTTAATATCTTCCAATTAGTACATTTCTTGTAGTTTAACATCTTGCGCCAAGGAATTTCATATTTTGGAAATGGAAATATTTAGAGATATTGTGAGGATTAAATATTAATATTTTGAATAAAAATAATGACCCAATTAGGGTGACCATAGTTGTTTCCTTAATGATTCCACAACTATGACTTACACCAGATAGAAGTCCATGGTGTTGTTTGGGAGTTTGGAGAATATGAGGGTGTATTACAAACATGTTTTGTTGTTCGACTAGTGATGGTGTTTAACTTCCATGGATTCTTCCTAAAACATTCTTTGTGTGAAGGGTATGCATGATAGTATGCATATGATAATGATAAAAAGTTGAAGGTGTATCCTTACCTATGGTTAGTGTAGAAGGTCTTTTCATTATGTTCGACAATACTAGTTGTGCATGTGAAATTTCGATACACATTTCTTTATCTAGTGGATGTGGGTCTTTAAGCAGTATAATTTTGCGCAATTATGTTTAGAAATAGTATGTGTCAAATGGGGTTCCTTGGTGTTTGGGTTTTGATATATTTTAGTTTTATGAATCTATAATGTTGCAAGATCCATGGATTCTAGAAAAATCATGTTTCATTGATGAAAAAGGTATAGGTTTCATGCAAGTTTGGGGTGGAGTGAAATTGGGATTTTCATGAGGAGTTTTCCTATTCGGATAATGTTTTTCTTCATTTATGAATATTGTATAAAAGGATCTCATAGATAAGAAAGTATTTTTATGGACCTATTTGATGTATTTCATGAAATTATCTTATCTTAGAGAATCAATGGGGTCTCTAGTTATGTGAATTCAAAACATAAGGAGTTGTGTAAGTTCAGATCATGACACTTTGACTTATAGAGGATCATCTTAAAAAATGGAGGGTGATTCCAAATTTTTAGTAGTTACCTAGTGGAACTACTCACCCATGAAACTTCTATGCAATCTTGAAATATGTGGATTATGCGATTCTCTGATTCTAATTCGTGTGACTCTAAGTTATGAAATGTGGTATCATTTTCTTTTTTTGGAGGTTAGAATTAATGGGCCAGGAAATTGAGAGTTTCATGGCACCACATGTTATGAGATCTCATAAATCATATTTAAAAAACTCCATAAAGTTGTGATAACTTCTTGGAAGTATTATGGAACTCATATCTTTACTCAAGGATTTCATCCAATGACAATTTTCTCTCTTTTTTACTTCTTAGGAATTCTTTTAAATAATAATTACACATATTTTAGTGCCAAAAATTCACCCACCCCTTATAATGGTATGCAATGGTGAAGTAGAGGATCAAATCATAAGGAAAATCTTCAATTTTATCTGCCACCAATCAATTTTATGCAACATGAGTATAGTTTCCACAACTTTGATATGCGATTTTGCACAAACTTTGTCAAACAATAGCTTTAAATAGGGGGAAATATAGGACATATGATTTTATAGAAGGTTGAAAAATATATCTTTTCATGAAAATCAAACTTACATGAACTCCATGAGATTTGAATCCATGGAATTCACATAACTCTTATTTTTATGAAACAAGATTATAAAGAACAGTTTTCACAAACCAGACTCCATCCATTCATCATAAATAAATTTTGTGAATTAGATCATAGTTGAATAAGTTTGGAAAATGTTTCACAAGATAGAATAGTTATTTCTCTATATATCTATGAATATATGAATTGGGTGATAAGGTCTCTACTTAGAAGAGAAATGATATGTTTTAGAAATGAATGATCTATTTAGTTAGGAGTGATAAATAGGGGTACCATGCACTAATAAATTAGTCAGCTTTGTTATTAAGGGAGTATCTATTAAGATACTGGTTGTTTTTAAGTGGATTTAGTTTTCATGATGATGTTTCCTTAAAATACATGGATATTGACACTCTAAGATATTGGTTCATGAGTCATTGAGAGATGCTCCATTGTAATATGGTAGTTTAACATCATTTTTTTGGAAACCATAATCTTACAACCATCCATTCTCTCAAAAACATTACAAGGACTATTATTAGGTAGTTTCCAGTAAACAACGCATTCTTTACTTATTATTCAATAATCTTCATGGATATAATTATAGACAGTATTCAATCATGACCCATCCCCCGGAGCTCATGCCATGACAAACCCCAAGCCAGCCTCCTGAAGGCCAGAGGTTGGAGACCAGTGTCGAAGGCGTCAACCTACAAGTGGGAGGCATTTTCCAAAGTACATGTACACATGCAGACACACAACCACATCCCAAAGCTGGAAAAGTAAACATGCATTCAACTAAACAACCACTAAGTAAAAGTACAAACTATAGGTCAAATGGGACAGAATACAAACCCAATAGAAGATAAACTGAAAGTAGTAAAGTACAAGGAAAATGATGAAAGTCATCTGCTGGAAACCCCACCATATGGGTAGGTATAGAGTAGCTGTTGGAAGACATAAAAGTACGCCCTGCCTATCAGGTATCACTAGGAACCACCAGGTCCTAGTCCACCAAGTCCTTCGTCAAGCCGACAGTCATCTTCACCATACACAACACGTGTAGGCGAAGCCTATGTAGGGGTGAGTAACAAAATACTCATTAGGGACCTTAAACAAACAAAGAAAGACCACAAAGAAATCCACAACCAAACCAAAAATCATGATCACTAAGCATGATCACAAAGCAACACAGCTCACACCAGGTATATTCTAGAGTAGGAAGTAAAACCATTAGCCATAATTTCAAACACCATGGGTTATTGGAGAACTCTTCCTCAATGAGTACAGTGGGCCTACCGGGTCACATAGAATCTGCTTCCCACTAACCTTAGACTATTTTGGTACTCATCCTTGATGAGTACTGTGGGTATGTTGGGTCACACAGAAGCCGCTCCCCATTGTGGGAATATCGGGTCACATAGAAGCCGCTTCCCACTAGACATACAGAGGTACTCCTCCTATTGAGTACTGTTGGTCTGCCAGGTCACAAGGAAGTTGCTCCCCACCATGGGTCTATCAGGTCACATAGAAGTCTCTTTCCACTGGGCCATTGTAGCGATCCACATAGGGTCACTTATCAGCAGTCTTTATGTCTAAGCCAATTGTAGGGTTTTCATACGTAGCACACTTGATATCAGGAGAACCACTCCCCAAGACATTTTTTGTAATTTAACTCCCATGAAAGTCTCTATAGAGTATGTCAAAAGATCTTCCTCATCACGAGGGTTCCAATGCCACAAACAAAACAGACGCCCATTTTGAAAGATATTGGCGTTTTTTCAAAAAGGGGCTAATGGGGTCTAGGTCTGGTCCGACTCAGTCGGACCGACCTGACTTGACCCGGCTTGGGGTCCACCGAGCCAACCCGGGTCTTCAAACCCAACCCAACCTGGGTCCTCTGACCCAAACTAGACCTGGCCCAGCCCTCTAGGTTGGGTCTGGCCCGTGCCCTACCTAATCTGCCAAGCCAAGACTCGATTGAAAGCCACGTCTAGCTCCCCTCGCCCCATGGGTCGTCCGCGGGGCCACCTTCTATGCTGCAGTCAAGAGATTGTGATCTACCACTATGTATCTAAATCTCCCGCACGCGGTCGAGAGACCGTGTTCCCCTGATAACCATGTCCCACGACTGCGAGCTGCTCCACCGATGCTACAAAGGGTTCGCGTCCCTACTGCCAGTCACTGACCCAACCGGTGGCTCCTCCTGCTTCACCGTAGCTTGATCCGATCGTGGCAGTCACCTACAGTGTGCCTTTGTGACGCACTTCCACCCGCCTACGACCACCTCCACCGGCACCAATGCATTGGTGAGTCTTTTATCGGGCCACCGGGTCTGCACCGATGGTCCATTCTTCACACCGACTGCGCCTCCGACCTCTGTGGGGTGTTTCCTTCCTTACAAGGGCCTCAAATTTGCATTGATGAAATTTTGAATGTTGATCCATGAAGAAAACGCATGGAGGAAGGTCTTGGGAATTGTTCGTGTTGGCCCACACCCTCTGCTTTAGATATTTAAAACAAGGGAGACTTGGGATTACAGTTCTATCAACAAAATTTAATCC
This sequence comes from Viscum album, assembly GCA_963277665.1. Taxonomy (NCBI): domain Eukaryota; kingdom Viridiplantae; phylum Streptophyta; class Magnoliopsida; order Santalales; family Viscaceae; genus Viscum; species Viscum album. Next base: position 1,452,332,064 of record OY728129.1, read on the forward strand.
CGCTGTATAAAACCCAAGAAGAACACCCTCCCACACAAGCAAACAATCCGTAGATCAACCTATTCGTGGGTTGATTCCTGTTCTTCTTTTTTGAATATATAATGGGAAACTCATTCACAAATCAAACCCCTACCTCGATCAACATTCATCATTGAAGCACTCTTCCCTCAAGGATTCAAGCTATGTTGGCATTCATTGCTTCCTGGCCCCGTTCTTTATAAAGTGTCGATGTTTCTAGTGATCCTTTCAGTGTTCATCATTCATCATTGGAGGGAATCCTTGTCATATTTTCATCATATAATTTCCATGGTTTAATTCTCCTTTCTCTAACACGTTATCCAATTCAAAAGAAAACACATCACAATGTTTCTATTACACTACGACGTTGCAGCGTTATGCTTAATTTAATGCATTATTATGCTGCAAAAAAATGAGCCATTAATGAGCTTCATTTAATGCACCTCATTGATACACCACATTATCATCTTCCATCGCTCAGCAGTGAGGGAAGAAAAAAATAAAATAACTTTTTAAGTTATTTTATTATTTTCCATAAAGTCTAAAAACTAAATTTTTTGTCTGACCCTTTCTGGTCAAAGTTAGGTCCTTTCTAGGAAAATCTTGGTATTCTGAATTCAACGGCGCCCTTGTATTTTTTATTTGAGCACCGGTTTAAAAGTTATAAAAACCCACTTTCATTTTTACTTAAACGAACTTAAAAAAAGTTTAAAATTCCGTTCTGAGCTCACTGGGCCTCAAAATCACGTGCAGTCAAAGCGTGTGGTCTCAAAATAATTTCTTATAATTTAAAAAAATATAGGGAAATTATGGGACATTACATTCTCCCCACCTTAGAGATTTACATCCTCAAAATCCAAAACAAAGGTTAATAAAAAAAATGGGGGTACTGAGCATGAATCTGATCCTCCCGCTCCCATGTTCTCTTCTAGAGATCCTTGTGTTGTCACCAAATGCACACTAGAAAAATCAATTGTCCATGAAGTACCCTCTCTTGTCGATCCTTTACCTCCATCAAGAACTCTGCAAACATCGAATCATCATCAATGTCTAGCTCTCCCTAGTCGATGACATGTGATGGATCATGCATGTACCTCCTCAGGTACGACATGTGGAAAACATCATGTACCTGGTGCATCTTTGGGGGGAAATCTAGGCGGTATGCCACCTCACCAACTCTACTGAGAATCTAAAATTATACGATAAACCTCAGAGATAACTTGTTTCCCCTATCAAATCTCCACAAACCCCATCAGGGTGAGACCCAAAGAAACACATGGTCTCCCTCCTCAAACTCTAAGGGTATCAGTCTCCTGTTAGCATACAATTTATATCTACTTTTTGTAGTCCTCATCCGCTCTTGGATGATCTGCACCTCCTCTTTGGTATCTCGTACCAACTTTGGACCCATGAGTGATGACTCCCCTGGGTCTGTCCAGCATAGAGGTGATCTTCATGGCCACCCGTACAAGGCCTCAAACGGTGCCATGCCAATGCTGGAGTGATAGTTGTTGTTGTATACAAACTTAACCAGTGGCAGGTGGTCCTCCCAACTACGACAAAAATCAAAGACGCAATCACGAAGCATATCCTCCAAGGTCTGTATGGGCTGCTCCATCTGACCATTTTTCTGAGGGTGAAATGTTTTTCTCAAGAGTATATGAGTCCCAAACCCCTCTTGTAATCCCTTCTATGATCGGGATGTAAAGCGAGTTTCACGGTCTGAGATGATCGTTGAAGGAACCCCGTAAATCCACACTATCTCCTGGATGTAGAGGTGTCCCAAACCCTCTATCGATTCGTGCTCCCAAATGGGTAAGAAGTCAGTCAACTCAGTGAGTCGGTCAATGATCACCCAGATAGAATCATATCCCCTGGACATGTGTGGTAACCTCATTACAAAGTCCATGGAGATACCATCCCACTTCCATTTCGGTACCTCAAGAGGTTGTTCCAGGATTGCTGCGACCTGATGCTTGACCTTTACTTATTGACAATTGAGGCATTGTGAAACAAGCTTTTCCACCTATTTCTTCATCCCTGGACACAAGTACTGACGTTAGAGGTCCTGGTACATCTTTTCCACAACAGTATGTACCTTCAAAGGGGATTTATTTAACTCCCTCAACACCTCCTCCTGTAACGTCACTGGTACTATGGTGTGTCCTATGAAAAGGATGATGTGCTCACCACCTATAGAAAATCCATCAGCATCCTTTCCTAAGGATATTTGAGAATTTCGAGCCTCGTAGTCAATATCCACGAGCTATGACTCCCTAAACCACTATAAGAGTGGGGGAGTGATAGTCATTGACTGAAGGTAAGTCGATCCATCATCATCCATGAAGGATATCTACATCGCATCTTGCTGCTATGTTGCCTCACTCAGCAACTGTAAAGCAGACCTCCTGCTGAGCATGTCTACCACAACATTCCCCTTCCTAGGAGTATAGATTATCTCAAATTCATAGTCCTAGAGGAACTCCATCCATCGTAGTTGTCTCAAGTTTAGGTCCTTCGTTGATAAGATATACTTGGGACTCTTGTGGTCGGAGTAGACGGTAAACTGGTCAACCATCAAGTAGCACCACCACGTCTTCAAGGAAAAGACCATTGTTGCTAACTCCAGGTCATCAGTCACGTAGTTCTGGTCATGCTGCCTCAACTACCATGAGCCATAGGTGATCACTACTTTCTTATACATTAGGACACAACCAAGTCTGTTCCTTGATGTGTCACAGAAGACTACATACCCAATTCCCTCTTCTGGTAGTCTCAAGATGGGGGCACTCATCAGTCTCCACCTCAACTCCTGGAAACTCTCCTGGAGCTTCTCCATCCACATGAAGGTTTGTTCCTTCTATGTCAAGGATTATAAAGGTGTTTCCACTTTGGAAAATCAGGCATGAACCTCTGGAAGAATTCATCCAACCCCAAGAAACTTCGCACCTCAGTCACACTATTGGGTGGCTCCCAAGCAAGCACTGCCTCTATCTTCACTGGATCCACTGCAACCCCAGCCTCTAAGATAGTGTGTCCTAGAATGTGGATCTCCCAAATCTAGAACTAGCACTTTGAGAGCGTACCGTAAATTAGGGGATCTCGGAGTGTATCCAGGACTATCCTCAGTTGTGTAGCATGCTCCTCCTCCAACAATGAGTACACCAAGATGTCATCAATTAAAACCACCACAAAATGATTGAGGTAAGTTTGAAGATCATGTTCATGAGTCCCATAAACACTGTTGGGGAATTGGTCACACCAAATAGCATCACCAAGAACTCGTAGTGGCCATACCGGCATCTTAAGGTTGTCTTTGGTATGTACGCATCATCTACCCAAAGCTAAATATAGATTGATATGAGGTCTATCTTAGAGAACCACCTCACTCCCTTCATCTAATCGAAGATGTCATCAATCCTCAATAGTGGACACTTATTCTTTATGGTCACCTGGTTCAGGTATCAGAAGTCCACGCACAACCTCAAACTCATGTCTGCCTTCTTGGAAAATAACAGTGAGGCTACCCATGGTGAAATGTTGGGCCTCACAATGCCCTTCTCCTGCAAGTCCTCCAGGTGTAACCTCAATTCACAAAGCTTCGTGGGAGTCAAATGATATTACGGTGTGGATATCAGGGTCATCCCGGAGTACATGTAGATGTCAAAGTCTACCTATCTAGGACGAGGTAGTCCTGGAACATCATCAAGAAATAAATCCTCATACTCTTCCACTAATACATGAAATCTTGGAATCCTCTCTTACAACGCACCAAGATTGAGGCAAGCCAATTGGTGAGTGATCGGATGCACCCTCCTATGAGAAATTATGTCCAGTGCTGAAAATTTTCCATTCACTTCGGTGAAGGAAAACCTAGTCCCATCCTCATAGGCACACCAAACATTGTGCCTAATACAGCTGATATGATCAGGGACTATAAATAACCAGTACATACCCAATATGATGTCGTAAGGCCTCGACGCCACTACTAGGAGAGCCTGGTCGAAGATCTACCTCCTAGAATAAGCTCACACTATTGGAACCAGTGTGTAATCATCAAATCCCCTATTGTAGGAGTCTCTAATTGTAAGGATCGAGCCAACGGCTCCACCAGAATCTCCAAGACTCAAACGAGGTTCATGGAAAGGATAGATTGACTTGAACCTATATCTATAAGAACTACATATAAGGTGGAGAAGAAATAGATCATACCTCTAATAATCTCTAAAGTAATGTGGATATAGGCCTCCACTAGCTGAAGTTGAGCTCAACCCTTTACACCTGCTCCATGAGGTCGTGGTGGACCACCAGGGGTGGTGAAGGTAGTACCTCAACCCATATCTCACTGCCTACTACTCGTCCTTCTTACCTACCATGTCCTCCACCCTACAGATCTCCTCGCTCAAACCTATGCCTCTTCCTTGTCATTCCCTCAACCATCTATTGATCGTCTATGTGATGGGACAGGTAGTCATGATCCATGTGTCCCTACCCACTGCACGAGTAGCGTGCCCTATTACTCTGTTGACCCCCACTGCCTTAGTGGCCTCGCACCACCAATCTTGTGTCCTGGGGTCACCCTCTGGATGATTTGTCCCACTTGGACCTTTGTGTCATCTTTCAACTGCCATCCAAGAATGACTTGGACACCTATCACCTGATGGTAGCTCCCCCCATCGGTGCCTACTCTGCGAGGAAGCTCTCTACTAGTATAGATCTCTCTAGCACTCCAACTTGTGTGGGGATGCTGAGAGAAATCATAGACGCCCTAATCACCCATCGAAGTCCCTGCTCAAAGTTCTGGGCCTGAAATAAAGGTCTCACACCATGTCTTTAGAGTAGCGGGAGAGGTATGTAAACCTCGTAGAGTACTCAGCCACTGACATGCTGCCCTACTGTAGGTGAAGAAACTCATGTATGTGCACTAAGCGCAAAGTCGCGGGGTAGAACTCCTCCAAAAAAAGGCACTTGAATTCATCCTAGGAGAGGGTCGCCTCATCATAAGTCTGAATCATCATGATCCCCTATCTCCCTATCAAAACTTGAAGAAGGATCGCAGCTAAGATCTCCATCTGGTCGAGTGGAAACCTCACTAAGCGAAAGACCCATGTCATCACCTCTAGTTAGTCCTCAGTGACCTAAGGATCTATCTCTCCCCTAAACCTAAGAGGTATCTATATTTGGAACTCATTCAAGGCACTAAGTCTGTGTACATACTCTACCGGTAGTAACTGTTAACCAATAGGTGGGGGGTGTCACCGGGATACCACCCGACAGTGTCATCTTGGGAAAAGGTCCATGTACCGAAGCCTCATCACTTTATGGACCATCCTCATGGTCACACACTAGAATCTTGGATAGTTGTCTATGTGGAGGCATCTTGAAAGAGAATCAAGATGAACCACAGTTAAAAGATTATGACTAGTGAGCTGACTCTTATTCAAGAAGATCATAAGGAGACACTTATGCAACCAGTGTTTTCATGTATAGAGCCGAAAATAAGAATTTTGGGTCCTAGTGTATGGTTACGTTGGCCTCCACACCAACACTGGACTCCCCAAATCTAAATGTCGAACGTGAAACATTTAACACTATTGCACAAAAAAACAACAGAATTTCAGTCATTGAGGTAAAACCAACCACCTCCGATACCACTTTTTCACGACCCGTTCCTTGGGGCCCATGTCGTGACATACCACAAGCCCGCCTCCTGAATGTCAGTTGTTTGCGACTAACACCAAATTTGTAGACCTACAAGTGGGAGGAATATTCATGAGTACCTGTACGCACACACACACAACCATATCCCAAAGATGGAAAATTAAACATGCATGCCACTAAACTACCACTAAGTAAAAGTAAAAACTATAGGTCAAATAGGCCAGAATACAAACCCAACAGAAGATAAAGTGAAAGAAAGAAAGTATAAGGAAAATGATGAAAGACATCTTCTAGAAACCCCACCTGATGGGTAAGTAAATAGTAGCTTCTAGAATCCATAGAAGTATGCTCCGCCTGTCGGGTCTCGCTGGGCATCGCTAGGTCATGGGCCTCCAAGTCCTTCATCAAGGTGGTGGTCATCTGAACCATACATAACACGTGCGTGTGAAGCCCATACAGGGGTGAGTAATTAGGGACCCTAAATAAACAAGGAAAGACCACAAAGCAATCCAAAACCAAACCACAAAGCATGATCATGAAGAAAGATATCTCACACCAGGTATATTCTAGAGTAGGAAAGAAAAACCATCAGTCATAACATTGATCACCATGGGATTCTAGAGAACTCCTCCTCAATGAGTACAGTGGGCCTTCCTGATCACATAAAATCTGCTTCCCACTAACCTTATACTTTTTTGTTACTCATCCTCGATGAGTACCACGTGTATGTTGGGTCACAAAGAAGTCGCTCCCCACCATGGGCATGTCGGGTCACACAAAAGCCGCTTCCCACTAGTTATACTGAGGTACTCCTCCTATTGAGTATCGTGGGTCTACCAGGTCACATAGAAGCTGCTCCACACTATGTTCCTACCACATCACAGAGAAGTCGCTTCCCACTAGGTTATAGTAGCTGATCCACATAGGGTTTTTGTCACCAGTCTTTAGGTCTCAACCAACCACAAGGTTTCCGCACGTAGCACACTTAATCTCGGGAAAACTTCTCCCCAAGACATTCTATGTAAATAAACATCCATGAATTTATCCATAGAGTATGTAAAAATATCCACCTCAATACGAGGGTTCCAACACCACAAACGGATCGTCGAACATACAGCCTGTTTGAAAGATATTGGTGTTTTTCCAAAAACGAGTTGGTTGGGATCGAGTCTGGTCCGACCTAGACCCAGCTCGCGCCCTACCCAGTCCACCTAGCTGGGACATGGATGGATGACACTTCCAGCTCCCCTCACCCTGAGGGTCATCCTCGGGGCCTCCTTCTCTGCCGTCATCAAGAGACTACGGCCTATCGCTACGCGGTCAGCCAATCCGGCCAGTCATATCTCCCGCACGCGGTCGGGAGACCACATGCCCCCAAGAAACACGGCATGCGGCTTCAGCTACTCCACCGATGCAGACGAGGGGACACATCCTTGTCTTCATCCACTTGCCTAGCCAAATACTCCTCCTTCTTTTCCATGGCATGAGCCAACCCCAGCATTCACCTCTAGCAGGCTGTCGTGGCACACCGGTAGGTCTTTCCACGATCCATCAGGTCCTCACTGGTAGTCCGTTCTTTGTATTGAATGTGCCTCCATCCTATGGGGGTGTCGTCTTCCCTATTAAGGCCTTGAATTTTTCTTTCAACCATTTCAAATGTTCATCCATGAAGAACACACAAGGCAGAGGGGCTCGGGCCTTGTTCATGTCGTCCCACGCCTTCAGTGTTAGAAATTTAAAACAGGGGAGGCTTGGGATTACAGTTCTATTAATAAAATTTAATCCTGCATTAGAAAACCCAAGAAGAACACCCTCCCTCATGAATGAACTATCCACAGATCAACCTATTCGTGGGTTGATCTGCGTTCTTCATTTTAGAATAAAGAACGGGAAACTCAAGCACAAATCAAACCCCTAACTCGATCAACATTCGCCGTTGAAGCACTCCACCCTCAAGGATTCAAGCTCTGTTGGCATTCATCACTTCCCAGTCCCTTTATTCGTAAATATTTGACATTACTAGCGATCCTTCCAGTGTTCTTCATTCTTCGTTGGAGGAAATCGTTATCGTAGGTTCGTCAGAGAATTTCCACGGTTTAATTCTCTTTTTCCCAACAAATTATCCTATTAAAAATAAAACACGTCGCCACATTTATGTAACACTGGGACGTTGATTAATTATGTTGTTTCATTAATGAAAAAACATATCTATTACGCTTTATTTAATGCATTGTTATGCTGCACAAAAATGAGCCATTAATGAGTTTCATTTAATGCACCTGATCGTTGCACCGCAGTGTCGTCGTCTGTTGCTCAACGGTAAGGGAAGAAAAAATAGAATAAAATTTTAAGTTATTTTATTATTTTCTGAAAATTCTGAAAACTAAATTTTCTGTCCTACCCTTTTCGGTCAAAGTTAGGTCCTTTATAGGTAAATCTCGGCATTTTGAGTTCAACTATACCCCCTTATTTTTTATTCGTGCACCGATTTAAAAGTTTGAAAATCATGCTTGCACGCTTACTTAAAAAAACTAAAAAAGTTCAAAATTATGTTTTGGGCTCATCGGGCCTCATAATCATATGCCTTTAAGAAGTGTGGTCTCAAAAAAATTCCATACAATTTAAAAAAAATTATACCAAAATTATGGGACATTACAAGTTAGTCCTAGTCCTTTGAGTGGGACCTACTCAAAGGATAAAACTTTACTGATGAATGGTCATAGGCATGCATAGTCTACTAAATGTTTATAGAATTTAGAAATGATCTTGGTCAAGTGTGGATGTATGAAATAGTGTGGAATTCCCAAGAACACATCTACCAATAACTAGACCTACTTCTACATCTCCTGAGAAGGTGTTGAATACAGACCAACACCTTATGTATTCATCATTAGGATGTGTAGATCCGTCCATGGGATATCCTCCACATTAGTGTGATTCTGATAATGAGTTTTATATATTTCAAGTTTATTATAATGACAATGCTTGGAGATGTGTGGTGAAAGAATTAATATTTATGAGGGTTTTTCTAGTCTACTTGATAGATATGTGTAATATCACATAACTCATCATCTTGACATACCATTCAAGATAAGGCTTAGCCTTTTCCTAAGAATTCCCCAGGGTTGGAGTCTAGGGTGACCGGAGTATGGATTGGGGGTTTAACAAAATCAAAATTTGGGCTTGTACTGGTTCCTTCTCAAACAAAGAAAATATTGGTAGTGGGGATTCAACATGAAGGATTTTATCATAGAAATATTGTTGATGGTAATACAATAATTATTTTTGAGGGGATGGATATTGAACATCGGAGATGTAAAAAAGGGAGTGTAGATGGTATATTTGGTTATGTTAGTAGTATTGGTGGATGGTAACCAGATCAAGTTGTCTAATCCCATGTCAGAAATGATATATGAAAAACTGGGGTACATAAGTTGAGAGGATATTTCTAGGAACCTCTATAGAACCTTCCAATTACAACATTGATGGTTCATAGTGCATTTTTCAATGTATAAGATCTAAAAACCTATTACTCCTCTAGATACTTGTTTTAGACTATTACACCTCAACATCATTAGGGTGTTACCTACATTGATTGATGAGGTGGGTATGGTTGAATGTATTAGAAATCAAAAAAATCATCATTCATCATTTCCCCCTTCTTTCTAAGGAGTTGATCGAGAACTGATGGTGAAATTCATATTACACGATATACACTCTGACCAGTTTCACCCACAAGTTCTCTACAACCAATGCATGGCACTACAAGTGTAAATCGTGTTCTAATATGAGAGGAACCCCATGGTCACATTCCATCTCTTAGTTATGATTGTCTGATAGATCTTCATATAGGTGATCATGCTTTCCCCATATGACACTTTATTTGGTGTCTTCTAGGATTAAGAACAAAGATGGGTGGTAGCATACCCTGATGTGGTGTTAAGGTGATGGGTTATTCAAGAAGTATACTTAGAGGAGGCATAAGGGAGATAAGGTAAAAGAAAAAAATAAAATCATGTGTGCAATCTAAATATATATGAGAGTTTTTGTGGGAGTAATAGTGATAGATGTGGGATCTTAGAGGTATCTTATTCATCATCCAAGTAAATATTTTAGTTCTTACCCACTTAAAACTTAAGGTTGACCAAGGAATCAAGTAGGATAATAAGGAGAGTGCTCTTGGGAAACTATAATAAGGAATAATTAGGATCTAAGAAATTTTTTTGTTACCTCATATAAGTTATTTAAATATATTATCTCTCCATAGTGTGGGACAGAATATGATAATCCACAAATGACATTAACAATGGAAAAACTTAGAAAAAGTTACTGAGGGACTGAGTAGAGAGAAATTTTTTAGGATTTATTGTATCAGTTACATGGTAATATAAGAGGATAGGTTGGAATACATCCTTATGTTGGAATAATAAATATATAGGAATGAATAGAATTATCCTTACATAGATTGTGTATGATTCATGTTGGACGGATGACCTAATAAGGAACATGCTAGGGAGGCCTTGTTATGAAAGTTATGACTCCAGATGTTCCATCACCAAAAGTAACAGCTCATGATGAAGGGGTATGGGAGTATAATAATAATTACTCCTAGTATATCCCCTTCGATCAAAGATTTTATCTAACAAAGAGCTTGGATATAGCAAATGAGGATAATTCAAGAAACTTCATGTTTGGAAAGGTATATCTCAAGCTTGTAATTTCAGTATAATTTCTAAGATTCATGCAGTACTAACTTTTATTCCTTGATTACATAAAAGATATTTTTGGTGTGTAAGATATAACACTATAAATTAAAAGGTAAAGAGGTATTATGATTTTCCCCAGGAGAAAATCCACGGGGGAGGTGGTGGAGCAAGAAGGGACTCAATCTCTTAATTCCCTTACTCTCCCTATCTTATACAATGTACCATAACCATTCATTATAGTAGTAATAATATCTATTAGTGAAACATGATTCACTTTCCATTTGATCATCTAAATCTTTCCAATTCACATATAAAAACTTTCACAATCCCTTATTTGATTCCCTTTTGTTTTTGATTTCTTGATTAGAATTTTGTGCTAAATTATTTTTTTATTCACATAGGGATAGTGGAATCATATCTAAAAGGTCTTGTAGAAGACTATAGGGTACCTATTGGTGTATAAGAATCTCTGATGGCAGACCTAATATTTTTCACATTAGGCCCCAACCTACTGGAAGGATCAGTAGATGATCCGAACAAGATGCTATGAGGGATGATTCCCCAAACAAAATGAGAAATGGAAGAGTTCTTTATAAAATTAAAATTTTCATTCACGTGACCTATATCCAGCATTGATATCTTTATAAGCTAAACTAACATCAATAGTTATTTGATATTGTATACTGAGGGGATACTTTTGGGGGAGTGGTGGCTAGGCCCAACAAAGTTCCTTGAGGATTTTATTATCACCCCATTGGTTAGTGGGAGAAGATGGTTCTTGATGAATTGGTTGATGAGGATGAAATAAATATCCCTATATCAGTGAAAGATGTAGGATCATGGGTTCCAACTATGGAAGGGGAAACAACCTTGGCCCTAGAGGCACATACTATTATGTTGAAGGAGTAAGTGGGGAATTGTATGAGCATTCAAATATGGAAGTGGCTATAGAAATATAGTTTTCCAGAGGGGGGGAATATAACGATTTAAAAATTACCCTTGAACTCACAACCAACCCCTCAGAGAGTTTTATTGAGGTTGATCTAGCTACTAAAGAGCTCCAAGATTAGAAAAAGTATATGTCTTCCCATATAAAATGAATAGAATATAGTTAGATTCCACTGATGAGAACAAGTAGGCCCGATGTAGGGAATGGAGAAAAATATAAGACATCATCACTCATGTTTTATTGAGTTAGTTGGTAGTTCAAATGGGAATCCTTCACCACTGGCCATTGATCTTGGGGACTAGCGGGGTTGACTATTACATAATCCACACAATGGATTGGGACTTCATGGTCAAGTGAGTTTTTCTAGATTAGAAACAATTTGCTTCAACCACACAAGTATCTATATAATTGGGTTCTATATCTCCTTGAATTGGTTAATAAGAGTTTTATCAAGTGGAGTTGAAAGTATGACAAAAACTGTTCACCCTATATTCTAGGAAAGATGACATTCACCACCTGAAGTCTCCACCTGAGGCAGCCTAAGCTGAGTCAGATCTATTAGTATTTCAAATAGAAGAGTGTGAGGTTGAGTTATGTAGGATTTATGTGTGGATGGTAGAGGTACATAAATATATATATGAATAATTGATGGAGTGGTACAAGCTATGAAGAGTCACTGAATTCACATAATAGTGGCTAGAAGAGCTCAATGATCCTTTTTTCATGTGTAAAACCATTTAGGGGAATGTATTGTATAAGGGAGAGGCTATTATATGTGTAAAAATTCATTTTCATTTTTTAGTAAATAAATTTTTCACAATTTCTAATCCCGTATATTGATTTTTTTCATCTCAAGTTCAATGATAAATAAAAAATATAAAAATATATAATCCCATGTGACTCATATTTTGTGTGAGAAACAATAGATAAAGAAAAAATAAATCAATTATGTAAGCATTCAAGACATGGAGAGATGGGTTGGGATCAAAATATTGGGTTGATTTTCATTAGAAACCTGTAAAGCTATAGGAATTTGGTGGGCATGATTCCAATAGTTCAATTTCCCTAAAAATATATGTAGTTCATGAGGATGCCACACCATGGGTGTTCTAATTCCATTTGAGAAAAATGAATATGAATAATCGTAAACAGTTACTCAAAGATTCAGCATTAATGGATGGAGGAGGCATATAGGTTTAGGATGGCCACAAATAATATTTGGAACATGGGTTCCCCAACCATAATGTTGAAGATGTCTCCTATAGGAAACTTACCAGGTATGAGATGAGATTCCTTAGAGCATTTTTCTATCCTCAAAGGGGTTTCCATTTAGATACGATGAGGATAGATACTCTGGGAATGTTCTATGTAAATGAGTTCAACCTTTGGAGTGTTAATCTATCACCGTATAAGAGCTTGTATATAGGTGATAAGGGTATATCCTCTAGGGTGTGTAACTTGGTTTGTAAGAAGGCCTTTAGAGCATTTTTTTAATCACCATAGGGGATCCCATTTGGACATTTTAATTGATTTCAATTCAAATCAAGGGAAAAAACATGTGTGGGGGGGATCCAGATTCTCAAGAAGAAATCAATTTTTTAGGGTTGCACCATTGGGAGTCAAGTATATCAATGTGGAATACCAAACATGTTGAAGGAATATAGGCTAATAGAAAAAATTAAAATGCCAACCTGAGTGTGATACATTAGAGTATGATTATATTGTTCTCTGTGGAGGAGAAAAATAGTGATCCCAAGGTCTCATAGTTTATGGTCACATAGATTTGACCAAAAAGGATTTAATGTTCAATTTTGTAATCTCAGCCCACATGGGTAATCCATTTATTTTAACACAACTAGGATTGAAGGGTGGATTATTTAATGTTTGTGTGACTAAGATGATGAGATTAGATGACCTATATTGAAATAGGATAAAAAATGAGTTTGGAATGATTTTATTACCTAAGGGTTATTAGGATCGACTTAGGCGTAGGTGCACATTTTTATGGTTATGGTGATTAGACCATGGGAATTGCTAAAGTTTTATTTCATCCATCCTTAACCAAGAGGGGTTAAATTTTTATGGTTATATAGCATGAACCAATGGAGTTCCTTTTATGTTCATTCTACCAAGACCATGAACATGCAAGTTTATCATCATTAACCGAGTAAAAATGGGACTTTAGGTAGTCTATTTGGTAATTGCACATATAAAAACCCAATGATAATTAGAAACACAAATTATAAGGTAGAAAATCCCAATATGAGTTCACACAGTTTAAGGTCTTGATGTTTCGAATGATAACTCTCTTTATAGATATTGTTATTGCATAATAAAGAGGGAAATTATTTGGTGGAAAAAGATACTTGAGGTGAATGTCTCATCACCAGAGTTTGAGGGGGAAACAACTATCACAGATCTGGATTGTACAAGGATGATAAAACATCATTCTAGAGCTGGCCTAGTTAGTGGATTGACTTATTTCTACCAAAAAACCTATTCATTGGGAAAGTTAGATGTTATAATTCATGGAAGGTTCATGTAAAAGTGTTTTTTTAATAATGGGTTCCTAATAGCCATTTATACAGAACTTTTCAATTACCATATCATGTGTATAGTAGGATATACATGATGTACCCTTACCATTATAGTGTAGAAATTTCTGCATAGACTATTTTAATGGTAATTTGAATAGATTAACTGTAATATAAAATGGTTATAGTAGATCCCAGGGTATATTGAGAACCTTAAGATACTATGAAATTAATATTAAACAAAGGTCATATGGTCCAGATACAACATTCTGATTAGACATAGATGATTTTTGACTATCAGGTGTGGGGGGATCATAAGATCTGATACTTCTTCTCATGATGTTCTTACTTGGTGATATCTGGTAGGTGAGATCATGAGGAAAAATTCACCCATATGAACACCACATGTTTCTGGTGTCATTGGATATTCCTAACTACAGACATGTGTGTTGATCTCCTAACTTGAGATCATTATCAGTGGGTACCAATTGGTCACTTACTTTGATGTAAGAAAAAACCATGATAATTAATTTTTGGTGAGGTAGCTTTTGTAGGGTGCTTCATTGGTGGTATGACATTAGATGAATGGTCAAGATAGATTTTTTGACCTTTGAGTTGAGGAAATAATATATCTCGGGCTAGGTTGATCAGGTTGTCAGTACCTTACTAAATCTTTATCCAAGGTAGTCAGAGGGTAAATCCATCCTGTTATATCAACAAAAAATAAATAAAGAAAATACGACGACACAAGTGTGTGTCTTATTTTATGAGATATTTAAATACAAAGTGATTTTATTACACAGTACATGTTCATATGTTGGTTTCCATATTTTGTGATTACTCCTTATCTCTTTAGGGGCCTTAATGAGTTTATAGGCTCTACTCTTGGTCTATGAATAATATTCACTACTGTCGAGATAATGTCCTAGAGGGTTATACACAATAGTGTATTGAAGAATCTTCCCTATTTTGGTGAATAAGTATATTGGCAATTGTGGGATCCACTACAGGGTCTGAGTTTTGTCCAAGTCATCGATCACCGATGAATAAATAAATTCAATTTTATTCATGTAAATAATAATTTGGTTGAATATATTTTTTAAATGTATTCATGAGGTATTTAGTGAATATGAAAAATAATATTAATCGAACAAATATTATTTTAATATTATAGATTTATTTAACATTAGAGGGAATTATGAGCCGAGTTAAATGACTCAATTTTATCACATAATATATTTAATTTATATTACGGGTAGGTGATAAAATATAAATAATATTTATGATGTAGCTTAGTCTGTCATAATTATTTATTTATGGCCATTTTAGTGGATGTTATTTTTCTGGGGGTCGGGGAACCCTGCAAGTATTTTGACTCTCCCACTTTATAAGTAGAAGAAGAGAACCTCGTGGGTGGTTGTTCATTCCAATGGATGAGAGATTATATATCCTCTCGCTTTATAAAGAGAGAAAGTATCTCTCCAAGTGTTTGATCTATGTTCGCCTTCATCGGATCAAAGGAAGGGGATCAAGGTGATCATCACATTGTTGAAGGATTCATCGGATCTACGTACTAGCACCTAGATTTCAAGGAATGACGAATGCAGAGATTCTTGGAGGGCGTGTGGATAATCTAGAGTGTTTAGTATTTGGATCCTTCATACAACAATCACTGGTGACTTGATGCAATCAAATGAGCCGATGAATCAAACAAGGTACACATTCATTTTTTATTTCTGTGCTCTGTTTAAATCACGCGAGATCCTCAGAACGTACTGGGGCTCGGATCATTGGAGACAACATGTCTGATCATCTCGGTAAAGAAAAATTTTAAATCTCCGTCACACCAGCTTCCGTTTCTACCCCAGAACTTTCAATTGGTATAAGAGAGAGCGAGTGATTTTTTTGAGCCACGAAAAAAAATTTATTACAATTAAATTTATGTAGAGGGTGTTCATTGAGCCCCAATAGAACAAACCACTCATCGATCTGATTTTGAATGATCAAGTTATGTCCTTAAAAATTTTATTATGGGTCAAAAGCGGGGTTTCTATGGGTATTAAAATTTGAAAAAACACATATATTATTTATGTATTAAATTTGCCCATTTCAGTTTTATGGTGTTTTCCAAAAAAGGTGCTCATTTTCCATCCATGTTGAGGTTTTATACTCATAATATGAATAGGATTATCCGGTGGGCAATAATTCCATGTTTAAAATTATAACAATCATTTTTATTAATTTATTTTATTATAATAATAATTTTTATAATAGTGATAATAATAATAATAATTATTATTATTATAATAAAAGGCCAATGACATCGGATTTTTTGTTTGGTGTGCAAAACAAACGGATGAGATCCATTTTTTAGTCCAATAATGAGACAAAAATAAAAAAATGGGGTTAGATTGACGGGGTGTACGTGTACATGCCTTTTGGAAAGTAAATAATAATAAAATAAAATAAAAAGGAGCAAAGTAGCCACACATTTTCTTCTATCCCATGGAAGTCATCCTTGGATAGCCCCCCTGGTCTCCTCCTACTTGCGGGCAGCCGCTCACCCCTTTGGTGGAGTCGCCTCCCCACTGTCTTTCCCAACTATCGTCGTCCCGCGGTGGCTCCTCCACCTCAGCCGAGCGGGCCGCCCCTGCCCACCTCCATCCTTTCCAACCAGACCAAGGCTTCCTCCATGGGTGAGACGGCCCACCACCTCCCTTGTCTGGCGACCCGGTGTGCGGGCCAGAGGCACCACCCAACCTCTATTCCATGTCGTCTCGCTTGATCCGAGCAACCCTGCTGGGCCGCCCATGCTCCATCGATGACACCTCACCGGGACAATGCCCCCTGCCTGCGTCCATCAGAAACCACCATGTGGGTAGGCCCTCGCCATCGTGGTCCTCTTCCCGGTCAGATCTGCATGGCAATTGGAGCCCAAAGGACCGATCCAGGCGAACGACTAGATCCATTTCACCCTCTCACAGCTGACCCAGCCGCGGCCCGAAACGGGTCTGTGCGGGTTCGGTGCGACTGATTCAGGGTTTGGGTTAGTAAAAATTAATTTAATTAATTAATTTAGTTTTAGAATTAAATTAAATTAAATAATATATTAATTTCTGGTTTAAAAAATCAAAAAACATTAATACCCGGGAAAAAATAATTTTATTTTGGTGTTAAATTAAAATAAATAAATAATTTATTTTCTGGAATTAAAATTAAATTAATTATGGGACGAAATAGAATTAAATAGTTTTAATTTAATTAATTGATTTTATTTAATTAAACACCATCATACTTTAATTTATTGAAATTTTATTTTTATCCCCCTTTTGTTTTACCCATTGACTAGTCTTGAGGACCGACCAAATATGTGTATGTATGTTTTTAATTTTTTATTTAAATGTTTATAATTGCGTGTGGTGATTGTAAGTAAATAATATGATCTGTGCATTGTCATTTTTTGTTCAATATGTGTATGGTGTTGTGCATCCAAATTTATCTATTGTATTTTGGACCCCTAGTTCCGCTCTCCTGTGAGTGAGTACATTTGTACTTTGACAGAGACAATGTATGACGCGGATCCCAAAAAGAAAAGGTGAAATCCAGAAGAGAGGTGGACACACTGGAGGTGGAAGAGCTATCTCATGATTCAAGCTATGACTTTGGTATGATTCCAGTAGGTCATGGTTGATCTATTAAATTTAAATGGATCAACCAGTATTAGATGCTCAAGACTAGTCGGACACTTAATTTACTTTATGCATTTGTATATTGTTTTTTGAATTTTTAGGACTGCACGAAAACACGTAAAAAAAATAAATGTTAAAATGTATAATGAAGCGATGAATGTTTATCAATTAATGTTCAGTTGTGAGCGCGACAACATAGAATGAACAAGATTAATAGAAATTGATTACACTTGTTGTGAAAAATAAAAATAAAAAAACCATCATAGAAATATTATTTCATTGAACGTCTTCCATCATTTGAATTTTATCAGAACTGGGTGTTAGGGGTGCTCAGTCAGCCATAGTAGAGTGTACCTCATAATACTTGGGAGTTCTTATAAGAATGATGGATTGACCTAATTGATGTTGACATCAAAGTAGTAGCCATATCTAGCTTTTTTCAACTTTAGAGGAAAGTATTAATTAAATAATATTTAGCATTTTAGAATCAGATACCTCACTCAACAAATCAAGGATCCGCAAGTTAATGTGGTTGGACAGTCAATTGCATACCCTGAGATCACTGAGTAGTGGTGTAGCCATATCTTGTAAACTATGAGGATAAGTTCACGGATCCTTCACAGTAGAATAATCACGTGACAGAGTAATCCAATTCTAGTATAGAGGGTTGCTAGAATTCTATAAAAATTTAGCATACATTTAGTTATTGAATCAATTAATCATCAATACCCAAACTGGCAATGATGATAAAAATTACCAATCAACTAGATTTTATTTTTTTCAAAAAAAGTAATTAATACCATAACTACACACTATGATAACTATAGAAAAAATTCAATGTTTTATCCATCATGAATTTACAAAGGCATTACACATGCTCTCACACAATACTATGATATCTAAAATTCAAGGTGTCAGTGTCCCAAATACCTGTTAAGTCACCTTAGGATGTGAGGGTGTTTAAATGGTCATATGAGACTCATGTATGACACATATGATGGTTTAGTCATATTTTTATTATCAACACCCGATGTGAGTTGTGGATACTACATCTGCAAATGGATGATTATACATGTTATCTCATATCTAAGAATATTACATGGAAAAAGTGAAGCGATATATAATGAGTGATGCCAACACTAGCTATGTATAAATGTGAAAGGAAGATAATGATATTTGAATACATTCCATTCTATTATCATTTTCACCCATATTCTCAATGATTTTTTTATGTTTACAAAATGAATATTATGGATTAAACACTTCATTTCCCTTTAGGTAAGGTTCACCATGTAATAAGAAATTAAAGAAATTATAACCTTTGATTCATATGGTGAACAAGTTGAAAGGAAAGGAGAAAAGGCCAATGGAAAGGGTAACGATAAAGGCATATTCACAATGTCCTTCAATGAAATGAGGATTGATATTAAACATGTGGTTATTTGCTTCACATATCATGAGATAAATCAACAAAAGATCACATGCAATGGACTAAATCAAAGAAGAAAGTAGTTGTTTTTTCTTTAGGAATATTGTACAATTTTTGGCAATGTTTTTCAATTCTTTTTGGGTATTAAATACAATATTCCGAAAAAATTTGTATTTGAATAAAGTAACCAAGTTATTATAGAAACATTATAAGAAGTAAGGTGTGTTCTCCAAGCGGCTGAGAAGGGGTGGTTTCTAAGTCAGCGGATAGAAACACACAACTTTAAATTTCCAATTAGATGATTCTAGTACAACATTTAATGATTTTTACCCAAACATTTATCTCACATGTCCTTTGGACACAAGGATAAATTATTATGGTTTAAGAATTAATATTGTTCACGGTGTTTCAAACTCAACCAATAGTTTAGTGATACATAAATCTTTGGAAATACTTGATGTAAGACTTATATACCCAGCTGTGGAATGATAATTATTTATGATGTAAAAACTAAAAATGGTTGTCATAGATATACCGAGTTTGGTATTCAGACATAGTGGAGCTAAACAACTTAGGTATTATTAACATATATACTTTAGTTTTGAAAAATAAACCATTCGAAATAAATGTATTCCCCAAAGCATTCTGAATTAGTCCAATAAGAGAACATTAACTTTTCCAAGGGTATGATAGTGAAAAATATATTTAATTATACTCATTTGAGTGTTTATTAAGAAATGTGAACTTGAAATATGGTATATCCATGGTCAGAAGGCATGATTTGGTTCGGGCTAGAGTTCCAAAGAGTATATTGACCAAGCATTCATTGATAATTATAATGTAGCGTGGAGTAATTCATAAATGCACATTACCTTATCCACATCAGATATATAATGATAATAAGGAGGAATGATGATGAGTATTACATGTTAACATCAATGAATAAAATGTAGCATGGAGAAATTCTTAAATGAAAATTTCCTTTTACACATCAGAGTTATGATGTAAGTATACATAGAATTAATGTTTATATATATATATATATGTTCATTGAAAAAAATCCATTATAGTTAATGACATGCTTCAAAAACAAAAGAGATATAACATAACCATATGCCAACTATAAAGAAAAATGGATATCATATGTGTTATAGTATGATGGAAATACATTATGTCACAAGAACATGTCTTAACATGAAAAGAGTTTGTCAGGATATAAACAAATATGCATCTAGTAAAACATCGTGTGCATCTATATTAATTATCCTATTGTTTTATAGGATATTATAGAAATCACTAGGATAGAAAAATTGTAGTCAATTGATAGACTACATTTTTATAAGAAGGTGCACATATCATCTTGAGATAGTGAGAGAATGATTTACATGGGTTCAATCACTATTATAGATTCACAATTAGTTGGCATAAGAACAAGTTCCATAAGATTTGAGTGAAGGAATGTTCTAGAGATACATACTGTGTAGGAAGGATAAAACCATAGTGATGGGTTTATATTCTCCGCGATAGGTGATAAATTATTCATTTTTAATAATAATACCTACAAGTTAGAAGTATATAGAAATTTTCTAAAATTTAATACATCAAATAAAATACAAAAATGCATTCCATGTATCAATGAACATGGGCCTATTATTTTTAATACAGTGGTGGGAATTCAAGTGAAATGATACATGGATGGTAAATGCTTGGTTGCAATAATGCTCTATTAGTTTTACCAAGTAATTATCCATATATCCATTATAATTTTAATTTTCATATGTAATTTCTAAGATGGATTTATTGCACATTGAATGTCAAAACCACAAAATTTGGAAGGGGTCTATATGAAGAAACTAGAAAGGGACGATGACATCATATAATTAAAATAATGTTCCATGTTACTAAAATCAAGTTCAAGATTAAAATTAAGCATCATGATATTATAGTATTCATTGGGAATGAATTTTTTTCCATGTGTCTACAACAGGTTTGTGGGAGAACCATAGTTTTCCAAGTGAAATATGCTTGGTAATATATGGAGAAAACATATTGGTCTTACAGTTATCTAAGACAAACATCAAATTAATTCTCCAATGATTATCTTATAGAAGAAACCTAATATCTAGATAATAGGATCTACTTAGGTAGATTTAATGGTTTGATAAACATCTTCAATCATATATTTACTAACATGTTATTGAAAAATAAAAGTTGGGACAATTCAAGAGAGAATTGTTACCCATGTCACATGGCGTAAATCTATATAAGTAGACATGCATGGGCATAAGAGGAGATTAATGTCGTGAGTTGAATTACATATGCTTCTACGATGGATCTATCAAATATTTCATTATATGTAGAAAATATTATATCACCATCATAAACATTATGGTAGGAAAATATCAATTATATTCAGGAAAACTGTATGAGAATCCATTAGAACTACCCAATATTACTAGAGAATCTAAAAAGGATATATACTTGGAATGTGTAGAAGGAATGATAATATTTATGAGTGGACAAAAAATATTCTTCCTTAGATCAATCTGATCTAATATCATATCTAGGCTAAACAAATGAGTGAGACAAGCTCATACAATCCAGTCGTAGCCATACCTATAAATACTGAGTACGTTGCAGCCTTTGATGTAACTATGTAACAACCCGATATTTTATGATAAGTATTATTTTTAATTTATTTGATTTAATGTGTTTTATGCTACAAAAAGATTATCTTGTGCTATACGTAACACCGTATTAGCTTGCAGTATACGCAACACTATTCTTAGATTGTGTTACACACAATTTCATGTTCGTTTGATAATAGTCATTCTATGCAACATTGAGTGTGTATATATATATATATATTCAATGTATAAATGAAAAATGGTTGGATTCTGTTATATGAAACAACAAAGGAGTCTTTCACAACACGCAACTTTAACTTGTCTTTCATTACACGCAATCACGACCTTCCTCGATAGCGTGTGTTGTACACAATACCGGGTTTTACTAAACAATGATATATTATTATAATATTATTATGAACTAGCCGTTATGAATAGTATTAACTAAAATTTGAATTATATAACATTATTATTCATCTTACCCATTTTCTAGAACATGGTATAAGAACAAAATAATTTTTTCGGGTAAAATATGTATTTTTCAAAAAATGTAGTTTTGCCGCCTTTTGATGGCGCACCCACTTTAAATCTAGTTGTTGACATGTTTATAAGTTAAATTTTAAAAAATAAAATTCTTCTTTTGAATCAGGATATAAAAATTTACATTGGATAATGTTTTGATATTTTTCTGATAACTTTCATATTTTAATGAATAGTAAAAACACGCTATATTTTAATTAAAAACAACCTTTTTCATCGTAATAATTTATATGGTTAAATTATAATATTTAATGGTTTTAAAGTATAAATATAATATACTTTTACCATTTAATATAATGTATTTCATTAGCATTGATTTTACATTGAATTCGTAGGTTAAATCAATCCAATCTTTTGCAATGTTTTAAACAAAAACCCGTTTTCATTCGACAACGGGATTAATTTTAATTTAATTTCTGCAACTTATGTGTATTGAATTTGAAAAAAATGGATTCCATATTTGGAATCAGTGGGTTCAAATTATGTTAATAGGCTACTTTTTATTTTTGGGAATTATGAATAGTAACTACGGTAAATTTTATTTACCACAGTTAAAGGTAAATCGGGTAATTAAGGGTAAATATAATATTACAAAATTATCCTAACACATGCCAAAATTCTATTGGATGGCTAAAAGTATACCCATATCACCTAAGGGTCATATTAGATTCATTTTATGGACTTTTGACCATGAAAATAATTTAATTATTATTAAAACCAAAGAAGGTGACAACATGTCACTCTCTTAAATCTTATAAGTATATTAATTATAATTTAGTGATAAACTTCATGAAACTTCAAACATGAATAGTCTCCAAAAATTTAATAAAATTATCTACATCATGATAATTTATTTATAATTTTTAGGGATTAAATAATTGTCATTAAAGGTGATACATTAATGATGGAGAAATTATTTATTAAGTGAAAAACCAGTAATATAGTTTTTATTGAAATAATAATACCCATTAAAAGACCCACAAACCTGACCAAAACTTATTGGTTGTGTATATCTACACCATAATCATCCAATTACCTAATATATAACCATTTGGGGTCTTATAAAAGTGATTATGACACATATATTATTTTATTTTAAATGATGCCAAAGTTGTCACCTTCATAATTTAATAAATACAACAATTTAAATATTGTGATTTTAAGATGATAAATTAGATTAAAAGTATTATTGTGAAAGGTAATAGATTTATCTTCATTATAGGATTTTATCTTTAATTTTTATGCAACAAATAAGTATATTAAATAATTATACAAAAAATGATGTAGTAATTATTTTATTAATAGATAAACCAAATAAATGGTTTTAAAAATAATAAAATAAATATTATATGAACTATTTAATGTTCTCCACTAATTTTCTAGATACACATGACCTTTTATGAATCTATTAAATCTTTTATTTCGAACATATCTTCTGTATATATTTTATTTAAATTCAAATAATTGAATAGTGTCAAAATTGACACTATTGTTATTTTATAAAAATAATATATTATAAAATTGTTTAAAAATCACAAAAATATTGAAAAATTATAAATTTAAATTTATATGGTATAAAATGTTATAACGTATCCAATTATGGACAATTCACAACAAATAAGTAATTATTTGTTATAATTTAAAATTTAGAATGTTATTACCAAAAATAAAATTAAATTGATTAAATGAGGATAAATCAAGTTGATAATGTTTAAAATAAATTCCTAACATGTCTAAATTTGATTGGTTGATGAGATTGAAACCCTATCTCATCTAATCTTTAGATATGAGTCATTTTTTGAGGTTTTTAAGTGGGGTTAGATTTATTATAAATTAATATTTTTAAGAATTCCAAAGGTGCCCCTCTCCTCCCTTATAAAAGGGCGCCTCCTCCCTCTCTTCCTCACACCACTTTGAGCCTTCAAGCTCGGCCAAACCCTACCCATTTCACTTCCCCACTTCCCTAGAAACATCCTAGAGGTCCTGGTCTTCTTCAAAGACCAATTTTAGTTCCCTAAGAGGAGGTCTCAAAGAGGCGCTTCAAAGAAGAGGTAATGTCTGTTACTGATTCTTTCATCTTTATTTCTTCTCCCACTTCTTCTTCTTAGGTTGTTTCATTATGAAGTAATAAAATAAGTATAACTAATATACTGATATGTTATTATAAGTATGAAACAACCCTATTTCACCATCTATCCATCATACGAAAAACGAAATCACTGCGCGTGCGTACGTACGGAATACCGTCTCCACGCCGTGGTGTAATCTATTTTCCTCCACCACTTTACTTGGATGGGTATAAGGGTGTAAATAATAACTATATATGATTATTGTAAAGTGATATTGATTCTATAATAGTATAAATACACTCCAATAAAATTCCACGATCATGGGAACGATATCACCGCTCGTGCGTACGTATGGAATACCGTCTCCACGACGCGATGCGATTCATTATCAATGATTAACCATTCATAAATGATTATAAAGTATATATAATAAGTAATCATGAAATATATGACACAATAATGCTACTGGATTTATGTATATATATATTTATGTCATCTACTTAATTCCATTCAATTCAATAAGGAAACGAAAACAACGTTCATGCGTACGTACGTCTTACCGTCTCCATGAACGGTGTATTTCTTTCCATTTATCGATCCATTATATATATATTCTGAATATATATTATATATAAATCATGTTTTACATTCTGGATGTAAGTAATCATGATCTAAGTAATCATATGAATAATTACAAGTTAAAACACGAACGACAAATGAAACGATTTTACCCAAAACGCTATTTATCATAGAATTTACAAAAGAACGGGTAATATAAAGTCATAAGTGAACCATATATGATATAATAACAATGAATATGATTCTATAATAAGTCAATGAAATTATTTAAATCATTATACAGGAGGTTTGGATACATACGAAGCATATTGGACATAAGGTAAGGGATAACTTTTCCAATCTCGTTCTTATCTGAGATTGTTTATTCGTAAGTATTTACTGGGGGTTATTGTTCTCATCCATGTCCATGTTTCCTAAAAATGGTTTCATGTATGTTTAATGTCCTTTTACCCATTTTTTTACTTTTACTACATGGTATGTATGGAATCTTTCTTTAACGAGGTACTTTTTGACTTTTTCGACAAAAGTACGAGAAGAATGTTTTTTAACTTATACAGCACAAACATATTTTTACGGTTTTATAAATCCTTATTTTCATGAATCTTCCTCCAAAATATTTCATGACTATTTTCAACAAAATCATTTTCTTTTAAAAATGCATGACATTTTGTGAAAAGAAAATGATTTTAAAGAATAAAGGATATTTTCCTCAAGAATTCATTTTCTTTTCACAAAATGATGGGATGATGTTTATGAAACCCATTTTATTTATTGGGTTTTTATGAATGATGTATGTTTATTTTGTGGCACAAGTAAGAATGATTTCATTATGATATGGGTGGGACCTATATCTCCCTCAAATGCATTGGGTAAAGATTTTATATCTCATGAGATAGACATGGCTGGAACGGTAAGTTAATCCGGTTTAGTGTTACAGGACTGAAACGAGGAGTGAACTTGATTCAGAATGGGACTTTGTCCACTAAGATGGTCTTGGCAGCAATGCCTTGGCTACTATGGAAATCATTACATGTGCTTAATGGATTCCACAATTACATGATTTATTCCCATGCTATTTTATCATGATTTATGTTCCATTATGATCTATTCCTTATGTACTTCCATGTTTTATGTCGTTACTCAATATTTTTAATGTTCATGTTTTTTTTAAGTTCAAATGTATATGGTATGTTTTATTTTATCCATGCTTACCCTTACTAAGCATTTGAGCTCACCCTTTTTATGTTTTCTTTTCCCCCAGGATTAAAATAAAGATTTTAGGTAAGGAAACAAAAATGGGAATATCTTTATGGGAGATATTGAAGATCTTTCACCACGATTAGAAGATTACGTTCCGAGTTTCCAAAGACACTAAACTATTACGGTCCTCGTGTGTCTATTTTTGTTGTGTATTAAGTATTCCGCAAAAGTAATGTAATGTCCATGTATGTCAAGCTTAGGGTCTCTACAAACTAAGTAGTAGTTATTAAATGAATTTTTTTACTAGTTCAGGGATTCTCACCTAGTATATAATGGTTTATCATAGTAATAATTATATTACTAGTACTAGCCATGATTCCATGTTTTGACAGTGGACAAAAGGGATATACCTGGGGATTCCATCTCTTGAAATGTTTTACTCAAGGAGGTGAGGTCACATTTAGCAAAATTGCATTGTAGTAGAGACATGGAAGACCCAACAACTAAAGCCGTGACTCAAAAAAAAAACACGATCCTAATCATGTGAGAGTTAATAAGGATGGTTAACAGGTTGGCTCTAGTGAAAGTTGGAGTGTTGTAACAGTTAGTTCCCTAGAACTAAATAAATAGTACCTTTTGATTACCATATAATGTTTAAAATAAGATATACATGATATAAACTTACCATTATAGAGTATATATTTATTCATACACTATTTTAATTTTAATTTACATAGATTAATTGTCTTACCAAATGGTTATAGCATATCCCAGTCTATAGTGAGAACCTAGAGATACTATGAAAATAATATCAAATAAATGACCTATGGCTTAGATACATAAATCTAACTGGACATAGATGATGCCTGACTATCAGGTGTAAGTGATCATAATAATTGAGACTTTTTCTCATGATATTTAAATTTTTGATCTCTAGTAGGTGATACAATGAGGAAATTTCGCACCAATAGAAACACCACATGTTTCATGTGTCAATGGTTATTCCTATCTATGAACATGTGTATTGGTCTTCTGAATTGAGATGATTATCAATGTGATCCATTTGATCACATACTTTAATTAAAGGTAAATACCATGATAATGAATTTTTGGCGAGGTAGCTTGTGTGGAGTTCATTATTGGTGGTATGACATTGGTTGAATAGTCATGATATAATTTTTCACTTTTGATTTGATGAAGTAATATATCTCGGGCTGGTTGATCAGGATAGTAGTACCTTTATAAATTCTTAGCCAAGGTATTCGAAGGGTGAATCCATCCTATTAGATCAACTAACAATAAAGTAAGAAAAGATGATAAAACAAGTGTGTGTCCTGCTTTATGAGATAATAAAAAAAAACATTTTACTATATAGTACGTTTCCATAGGTTGGTTTTCATTGCTACGACTAATACTTATCTCTGTAGAGGCCTTGACGGGTTACTAGATTATGCTCTTGGTCTATGAATGATATTCACTACTATTGAGATTAGGTCCTAGAGGGTAACAAATAATATTATATTCAAGAATATTCCTTATTTGGATGAATATGTATATGGGACATAGTGGGCCCACTATAGGGTTCAAGTATTGTCCATGTTATTGATCACCGATGATTAAATACTTTGTTTTATTTTTCATGTAAAGAATAATTGGGTTGAATTTATTTATTAAATGTATTCATGAGGTATTTAGTGAATATGTGGAATAATATTATTCCTACAAATATTATTTTTATATTTTTGGGTTGTTTAATATTCGAAGGAATTACGAGTTGATTTAAATGAATCAGTTTTATAACGTAATATATATAATATATATTACTGGCTTTTGGGAAAATATAAATAATAATTACAATTTATATTAGAGCGTCATAATTATTTATTTATGGATTATTTAGTGGATGTTATTTTTCTAGGGGCTGGGGAACCCTTCTGGGTATTTTGAATCACCCACTATATATGTAGGAGAGGAGAAGATCATGGGAGGGTGTTCAATCCAGTGGATGAGAGCTTATATCTCTTCCTAATTTCTATAGAGACAAAGTCTTTCTCCAAGCCTCCAATCCATGTTTTCCTTCATCTGATCAAAGGAAAGGGATTGAGGTGATCATCAGATTATCGAAGGATTTATCAAATCTCTATGCTAGCATCTAGATTTTGATGACTAACGAGCATAAGGATTCATAGAGTGAAAGTAGATGATCTAGATGGGTTCAACTTTAGATCCTTAGTGCAACGATCATTGGTGACTTTCTATAGTCAAACACTCCTCCAAATCAAACAAGGTACATGTTCATTTTTATTTCAATCATCTGTTTAAATCATGTGAGATCCTTAGACTATAATAGGGCTCATATCACCAGAGATGACAATCACATCGTCCTGATGAAGAAATTTTTTTAAATCTAAGGCCCATCGGCTTCCGCTGCTACCCTAACACCTTCAGTTTTGGTGTCACTACATATCTCACAGAGTGAGAATCTTGACATACATAGTTCAAGATGGTGGGATATATAGTAGGACACCAATTCCAGAAATGAGTTTTTCTCTCAAGAGAGTACCACAATAACACGTTGTTTAATCCATACAATAGAGACAACACTAAATTGTTTAGTGTCATATAGTAAGGATTTTGAACACATAGTTTAATTTCGTATAGTAAGGATTTAGATGAGGGAAATTAATTCTTGTTAATGATTAAACCAATCCAAAACCCTAATGATCACATGAGTTATATTCTTTGTGAGAAACAAAGGTAGATGATGGTATACTCACATTGCACAAGAGTGTGAACATGATGAGTGGGTTGAGGTTGAATTAATGTTTCAACCATTAAAACAACCCATGAAAATGGTGAGACCAATTGGGTGGGACACCGCAATGTCATTTAACCCTAAAAACATACCAAAAGTTATAAAATGGTATCACAAGAGTGTTAAAAATCCACTTAATAGAATAGGAGAGGATGAAGGTTAATGATTATTTCAATAATAAAAATTTAAAGGGAGGTGATAGAATAGATTAAGATGACCATTTATCACTTTTGAAACATGGATTCCACTACTATATTATCTAGAATAGAAGAAGAACAATGCGATTCAAACACTGGCCATTTCTTCAAAACTTGAGGTTCCCCATATTCCTAATGAAAATACTCTGATATGTGTTCCTCCAATATGAGATATACCATTAGAGCAATATGAATTCATTTTAGGGGATCCTATTCA
Organism: Viscum album; assembly: GCA_963277665.1. NCBI lineage: Eukaryota > Viridiplantae > Streptophyta > Magnoliopsida > Santalales > Viscaceae > Viscum > Viscum album. The sequence continues at coordinate 1,452,361,294 of OY728129.1, forward strand.
TATGTGAGAGATTTATAGAGAAATTCAAATCTTAGGACACAATGTGTATAGATTATGGGAATATCTAAGATATAAGTATTGAAATCCTTGAGCTATATTTTCATTCACTTCACATATCAAGGGGCTGAACTAGTCTTAATGGAGTGATGATCTGAAAAGTGACATTGGAATAGTTCTACTATTTCGTGAGGAAATCGAATTTGTGTCCAAAGCTATAGAGTTTTGGGTTATGAAGCCTTGATGAAGATGTTTTACCAGTTTAAAGTTATAGAGGTTTGACCAGAGAAAGTGGTCTTTAATACATCGGGAAAAGGTAAAACCCAACCAAAATTGGAAAACCCAATGCCAATATAGTTGATAACCGAGGTCAAATTCATATTGTTTAAATTAAAGATTCTTTGAATGAATGTGGGAATGTATAAGTAATAGATGAGTGGATATAACTTTTCATGATTTGAAGGGACCAATGCTAATAAAGATAAACTCTCTAGAGGGGGGTTCACATAGTATAATTTCATGAATTTTAGACTGGAAGTGGAAACAGATATATGGATTGGGATGAATTTAACATAACATGAATTGGAAATCCATTTTCTAATATAGAAAAGCCTCAAATATTGTGATCATAGTTTAAATTAATAGGTCTTGGACTAATGGGGTTTTCCTTTTAGTGTCATGGAATTAGGACTCAGACCATGTATTTTAACATCATATGAAAATAATGATAGTGTAATGTTGTTTAAAGTCATACATATCAGACATGGGAAAATGGGTTTAAAATATCCTTAATATATCATGGACTATTGGGTCTAATGAGTGTATCCAGAATATTGCAGGGGAAATATGGTAGGTCTAACAGAAATTTTTCCTTTTCCATTTGTGATCTAGGTTTTTGAAATTTTGTAAAAGAAAATTAATTGATGAGTGGAGGACTAAATTTTTATCAGGTCTACTTTTATAGGTTTTGGCCAGGTAATCCATATTTCCTCTTTCTAAGAGAATTTTAAAGGCACACCTATTGAATTGTTGAGGGATAGGGTTTAAGACCACATAGATTTGACCCAAAGATAGCTAGGGTTTATGGTTGAGAAGTGTTAACAAATAGGTAAATACTTGTTTAGATTCATGGATCCTAGATAAAGGGTAAGGAATTTTATATACAAAGTGGGAAGGAATAAACCTGACCAAAATTGGAATCTTCACACATTAATATAAGCTGAAATAAAGGATAGAATCCTAGAGTTTAATGTAAGGATATTTCAACCAAAGGTTAGGTGGTCAGTCTAGCATTAGGTATAGGTGATAATTGATATGGGTTGAGGATCTAATGATGATACAAATGATATTGGGGGGGGGGGGGTATACAAATTAAGGTTATGATACATGCCCAATAGTGGATATAGAGTTTGGGGTCATAATAAGTAAACCATTTCTATTTGGGTGTGTAACCACTGTGATGCACCAAAAGGGAAATGATACCAGATGAGTAAGATCCTAGTGTCAATACAAGGAATAAATGATGGAAGACTTATAGATGGGGATAATATGGGGTATCCAAGAATCACTACATATCCCATGGAGTGGGAATAATTCTGAACAGAGTTCTAGAGGGTGAAATATTTCTATAATTATTTGAATCATATAAAAAAGATGGAAAATATAGTAAAATATGCCTAGGTGAATAGAAGGGGATGAATCCTGATGGAAATGAACGGAATTCAAATCATCAAGAGAAATGGGGAAATGGGTGCAGAGATGATGGCTTCATCTAGAATAAGGGATTTAGGTATCAAAATGTATCCTATGAAATGTGAATCAATACACACATTGATTGATAAGGTAGTGCAGTATGAGGATAAGAAAAGTGTAATTATCTAAGGTGAGGATCCAAAATTTTGTAGAGTTTATAGAAATATGAAAATAAATACACTATGAAATTTAGTTTCATGTCAGAGTTACACTTGACAGGATGCTTATCATCATATGAAAAATGATGAATTTCTAGTGTTTAAGGTCATATTTATTTTTGACTAAGTGGTTGAATAGTCTATGAAATATGAAAATTAAAATAATACCTAATGTGAATTGAGATTTTGGGGCTACATAATCATCCTTGAATTGTATCGATAAATTTTATAGACATGATTCTTAGATTATAGTGGGAGATGAGTTAAGTTTTATAACATGAATGGAAATACAAAAACAAATAAAATAGAGGAACAAAGGGACAAGGTTATAAGAACATCCTCCAAATAGGTATCCACATAGTTTATTGTTATTATTCTTAGACCAAAGGGGGTGAGTTTGATTATATAAAAAAAATTGTAATAGAGGAAACCTGGAAATGGGTCTCTAAGCATTGATTCCATCATAGTTAACTTTAGGGAGGTTGGATCACAAATGTGTAGGATGATGGGTTTAATATCTAGGAAGAACCAAAATATTGAGGTGAATCAGGATGATTTCCTGATAAAGCTCAACACTTTAGGTGTTATAATGTTATGTATTGAGAACATCCTGAGGCATATCCGTACTAGTGAGTCTTAAACTTAACCCTTGATCGAATCCTCATCTCAGTGTCATGTGAGAAGAATGAACCTAATGGATGGGTATTGATCATAAAGACACTGTAGGTATGATGTAATTTGATAGGGACAATGGTCTTCAGGCCGATGATAGAAAATTTGAGAGTAAATATGTATCCTAAAAAATGAGAATCAAGTCACACATAGTTATGAAAATGGGGATAATACAATAAGAGGACAACACCAAGTTAGGGGAGTCCTCTCAGACAAGGATCCATATAATTAGAATATTTGAGTAATGAAATAGGGACTACACTATGTAGTTTAATGTCATGAAATGAGGATGTTTGACATATAGTTTAATGTTATATAGTAAAGATGGTGACTATATAGTTAACATCATTTAGTGAGTATAATGATGATATGGCTCAATTTTATATGGTAAGGAAGAGTACCATGTAGTTTAACATTATATTGTGAGGAATGAGGTGGTTTAGTTTAACATTATATATTGAGGATGAAGACCGTGTAATTTAAATTCCTAAAATGTGGATAAAATATGGGTTTATCAGAGGTATAAGGTCACACACCTTTGACCAGGGGAAATAATATTGTCTAAGAATCATGTAGGGTAAAGAAAAACACACCCTAAACGGGGTTATGTATGCCAGAACTAATGATTCCACTTCTAAAAATTCCTTAATAATGTTGGGAAACAATACACTAAAAGCCACAATCCCATGTCACGAACCAATTCTAGTTGCCATCAAAACCAGAACCCGACACGGTCTCCAACAAGGACCAAAGGGCATTCCTGATCCCCATTGGATGACACAAGTTCCCAGGTATCATAAAATGAAAATTTGGAATGATTTACCCGAGTTTATAAACCTAAAACAAAAAAAAACCCAATAAAACAAATATGGTTTTTTAAAATAAAACCATCCTTTAAAAAATTTAAGAATTGAATTACATGGTTCAAACCAACTATAAAAGACTATAAAAAATGAGTAAAACCAAAAATGAAATCCCAAGAACCATCCTCATGGAAAGAGGCACCACCCTTAAGCCATCTCCACAAGACACCACCATGAAGGACCTTCTAGAAACCCAAACCACTGGCACTAAAAAATGTACCCAAACCTGCCAAAAAAAACAACCAAGTCAACTTACACAAAATGGTGTAACTAGGGTGTGATTCAAATTCCAATAGGATACCACCACTAAGAGATTCCATGTGGTAAACATTTAGATATGAAAAGCATGCATCTTTTCAAAGCATGAAATGCTAGCTATAATTTCTAAAAGATGAAACTTTAAATAAAAATAGTTTTCAAGTGGGATAATTTAAAGAATCAAAAATTTTAAAATAAATTACAAAGATAATTAATTTTTCATCCAATCATACCATATCCCGACGGTAAGCACAAAGTAACTAATGAGCACAAGCAATTGGAAATAACCCCTAGGCACTAGCTCGCTGTGGGTCCCATGTACCTTGTATCTCGGTGAAAGTAACCATCACAAATATTCGGTCTCATGCACGAGCCAGTAGTAGGGAACATACCCATATCCTAGTGGTCCCCCATAATCATCATCATAGTTTAGTTAGTGTTGTAAGCATCCATATTGCTTTGTGAAATAGAGGACAAACCCCACGGGATCACTAGCATACTAGTATGCATCCAATCACCAAGATATCTGGGCTTCCCACTTATGTTCAAACAAGTTCAAGATGACATGATATATTATTTCCACATGAAAATACTAATTTCACATTAGAAATTCACCAAATGGCCCACATGTACATCACACAAGTCACATCATCCCACTTTTTATTCAAATTGATTTTGAAATCAAACTCACACCTAAATAGCCCACAACACTTTTCACATTTCTTTAACACTTCTAAAAATCCTTTAATTTTTTTTATAAAACCTTTCCAAGATAGTGAAAATAACATAACATCCCACATAGATGTCACATAATAATCCTTTCACAAAAAATTCATTTTTCACATCACACCCTCACAAAACAGCCCACACCACGTTCACATCTCTTTCACACTTTAGTAAATCCTTTAAACATTTTTATAAAATATTTCCAAGATGGAACACATCACAAAACATCCCCTTTAACATTTAAAATGGAACATTTCAAAATATACACAAACCAATTTTTTTTTTCTAATATGGTTTCACCTCTTACATATATCATTAAACCATTCAAAACTTTCATAGAAAAATTATAAGGAGTATACCCAAGATTTGCACATGAAACCCAACTCAAAACCCTCTTTCCAAGCCAAAATCAGACCAATAACAACCCAAAACAGAATCTTAATCCCTAGAGAAATTTTCTAAACCACTTAAAAGTGTCATAAAATTACTTCGAATAACACCACAAAAGATACACATGAAAACATACATTTTCATAAAATACTCTCAAGAAGTATAACAATGTTTTACACATCAAACCCATTCAAAAAACCTCTTCAAAACCCAAAAGAACACCAAGAACCTACCAAAGCAGAATTAGCATTCGAAACAACATTTACTAAACCACTTACAAATTTTAGAGAATAACCCAAATAATACCACAAGAGTTTCACATGGAAATACACCCAATTTAAATCAAAAAGAAACAATAGAATTAAATGCTTAACCAAATCCATCAAAAAAAGTTTTCGTACCACACGTTACATAAAAGGAACATGAAAAATCAGTAAAATAAGCTAACTAACTCATCATGAAATGGTTACACATGGAATCACCTACCTTTTGAGTCAAAACCCTTGAATCTTGGTTGGAAACCTCAACCACACCTCCGCCGCACCACAAGAAAGTGAAAAAAACCCTAAACCATAATATTTCACCAAAAAACCCCAAATCAAACCCTATACATGAACCCTAACTTTTGGACACTCTATACATTCACAAAAGAGGGAGGAAACCCTAAGGAGTAGGAAGGAAATGAAGAGAGAAACACTTACCCGAATAAATCTTGAAGAAAATGACCCAAATACACCAGTATCTAAATTAAAAAAAACCATGAATGAAATTTAGATTCGAATAAGGATGAGGAGGTCATGAAAGAATTTTAATGGGAGTAAAAGAGTAAAAATTGAAGGAGTTATGAAAGAATCAATTACCTCTTCAAATCTGGGTGATTTGTAAAATCCAAAGAAGTTTCACCCAAATTCTCGATGAAATTGATCTTCAAAGAGGTGGAGGAGAGAATGGGGGCATGCCTTGGGTAAGTGGGCTTGGGTGAGAGTTTTCATCAACAAAAAAACATAAAAATTTATTGAGATATTAATTAATTAAAAAAGTATTTAAAGTAGGAAATGAGATTTCAGGCTAGTCCAACACCTTAATAAAAAACCCAAATCCATCATTATTATGGATACCTATAGGGTAAAAATTGATATGGTGGTTTTAATATCCCAGTATATTCCAATTGGGAAGTAAAATGATTGTAAAATTTTGAAAAATAAAGGAGTTATAAAAGAAACAAAATTTATTTTTAAATCTGGAAATGAGCTCACGGTTTCACCCAAATTTTGAAAACCCACCATTTCCACCAAAATGCATGGAAAACCCTAATAACAAATTAAGGATGGAAATCAAATGAAACAAATCTTTAAAATAAGTCATATATATAAAAATTATCCCCACTATAAAACTTCTTGCCCTCGGAAAGCCACAACATGGCCAAAGGCAAAAACCAAACCCAACTGAAAGGCCAAAATGGACTCATTTACCATGTTTCACCACCACCGAAAAAGATAAGATATCTCTAGTTGATCAATAAAAGAAGGAATACTATCACAATCCAAAACATAATCCACTTTACTATAATGATCACACACATTCCAAATTCATCCCAAAAAAAACACCTCAAACACCATCTGAACAAGACTCAAGCAGTTTGCCCAAACAAACAACAACATCAAACAAGGTTACACTGACATTACTTTAAATAAACTGTTGAGTGACTTCAAATCCCAATGTTTACCTAAGGAAGATGTTGGTAGTTAGATATCTCTGAAAAAGACTAACTATCGCCATGCCAATACCAAGGACAAAACCGAGTTACTGATAAGGGGAGACAAAAATAGGATCCCCACCATAAGAGACAACATATATTTTCCCAAGACGGAATCAGGACACTAATAGGGGGATGACTGAATGAACTCCCTGAAATAAGGGGTAGAATCTCATTATATTTTTCAAAAAATAAACTTACATTAGACCCATAGTGGGTCTCCCCACCATAAGAACCAACCATCTAAACCGATTAGCACAATTCAACACGAAAATACCCCAAAATTTAAAGAGTTGGAAGGACCACATGGTTAGTCTGCACGGTTTGGGAAACCATACACTAACCATGCCGAGAACTCTGTCCAAAGGGGAAAATTTGCACGGTTACATTGGCCAAGGAACACGACCGTGTGGAGACCGTGTGATAGCTACGGTATCTTATCGCACGGTTCCCTCATTTGGAGCATAGTTACTACTAACTGTGCGCAAACAATGCACATTAATCTACCTAGCCCAAATTTCAAACGTTCTCCAAAAACTAGAAGGAAACCCAAGGTGTAAAGTATTAACATAGGCTATAACATGGAAACAAGGTCCTCCCACCTCTACCACCAAACAGGAACAACTGGAATAAGATGATGACACTAGATGTTTGAACTCTTCCTAACTTTTATACTGAGGATAAGACTTTGTACAATGGTTTGAAAGACCCTGGGATTTCCCATGACTATGCACCAGGTTCTCTTCGAGACCTACGGATGGAGATCAAATCATTGAACCATCTTCAGCCTCGTAGTTAGGCTTTGGTAACCCCTGAACATAACTTATTCTTTCGGCGATACAAACAACTACACCACAATCCCTGATAAGTTTACCAAGACATAACACATTCCAAAATCACCTCACCCTAACCCAACATCTCCCTAAAACAAGGGCTTAAAAGATGCACAAACATTACACCTTGTCTCTTTGGGTGAGGAATAGCAGAAGGAAAGGACACATATAATCACCTTCCATTAAAATGGATGAATTTGAAGTTTTTCTAAGGGAGACATACTCCCAACATAACCGAGACTATCAGAGGATTGAACGACTTTCACCTTTATATTAAAATGAGAACATGACATCACAAGGCATCACTGAATATGACCATTGTGATTGATAGAAAAAATACATGGAAAGGGACCTTATGACAAGTCCCCAAACAATACACAATTCCAAAAAGTGGCCATAATAGCCTCTCATGACCAGATTTCCCAAACTGTTGGATTAACATGAACTCATTCTTCCAAGAGACCATGAAGGACCTAGAGGCCCTTTTGTAAACCATCTAGACACTCATCCACACTAACAACCCCAGACCACTTCCACCTTATATTAATTAGGTAACTTAAGATACTAAGGTTTATTTCAACCTTCCATGAGAACTCTCCCACTACAAGAGGATCCAAAATAAAATAAAGGAAATTTTGCAATCTCAATCTCCAAATCTTGAGAAAAAGATTCCTTATTTGATCAACTAGAGGATTTTACAATGGTGAAACAATCCGGGTTGCACTTCATTCATGCACTAACCCTTAATAGGGGTGTACCTTATCCAATGAGAGAACCCAAGGACCCAACCAAGATGGTCCATTAGTCAAAAAGTGACACAAAACATATCCAAACACATGAAGGGAACCTCCTTAAAGTCATCCTGAAACATTTCTCAGAATATACCACTAACCATCCCTTCAACCCAGCTTACCGACCGAACACAAACTCAAAACAATGTTCAAACCAGAGGGCTTCTTGGACTCAAAACATCCCGCAACATCAAATTTAAAAAAAAACATAAAAAAACCATCCCAATTCAGTCATCAAGACATCAAATTTTCCTTTAAAAACATTTCTTTGAAAACAAACAGTTTAGCGGTTAGCATATTCACCAGTGTTACCCCATGTGCCTCACACATGCATGTTTCCATCCAACTAGGCACCCTACACATATCCATCTTAGAACTCATCCAATCATAAAATTAGTCATCCATCACCCCATATAACCCCATTCATGTTTTCTATCATGGAAATACTAAATTTTAAACCAAAAATCCTTTCCACTTTTCAAAACCAAAATAGTTAACCCATACTTCCTTTTTTTCTCATGACCGCTAACCACAAAATCAAAATCCCAATTTACATCTTACAAAACATTTCCTAAAAACACAACCATTCAAATAAGAACTCACTTTCATGTTATTAACATAAATTTAAAAACATCTCATCCCATTAAAACACCTTTTAATAGTTTAGAAAACACTATTGGAAACACTTTTTCAAAACCAACTTTAACATAGTTCCTACTTTCAAAACAGGTGTAAACACACCATGTTCCATTTCAAAAAAATTCTACGATTCCAGTTCCATCATTTCAAAAATAAAACCCTTACCTCTATATTAGAAAATAATTTCAAAGAAACTTTATGATTCTTCAAACCATTCCATTTTTTCTTTAAAACCAAACTTCCAAGATTTCCAAATTAAAGGACATAAGACAATGTGAAAGGAAACTAGTTTTGGTGGGTGACTTGGAAATATGGTTGGCGACCATACTCCAATTACTTCACCATCACATAGAGTGTTCTAGGGAAATATCCCCAGCTCTACATGGCTTTCCAGGCCCTGGGAGCTCACTGATACCATTAACCCAACTCTCTTTTCATTTCCCCTAATCATCATCAAACCAAGAAAACCAAAGGACTCGGATAAGTCTTGAATTAACCTGGTGACTTGAATCTCATTATTAGGTGTGGTGATCAGGAACAATACCCATAACCAGAATTCCATGTCTTGATAATCCTAACTCTAGACTATCCCATATACTCCCCAAATAACATGACCTAAAGAGTTAACCTGAACCTCCCCTGATACCATTTTGTCACGAACTAGATCTGGTCACCATCAAAAATGGCACCTGACACGTTCCATGACAAGGCTCGATGGGAGTTCCCAATCCCCACAGGCTGTCACAAGTTCCCAGGTATCATAAAATGAAAATTGGTAATGATTTACCTGAGTTTATAAACTTAAAACCACAAAAAAACCCAATAAAACAAATCTTGATTTTTAAAATAAAACAACCATTTAAAAAATTTAAGAACTGAATTACATAGTTTAAAACAACTATCAAAGACTATAAAAAATGAGTAAAACCAAAAATTATATCCCAAGAACCATCCACATGGAAAGAGGCACCGACCTCAAGCCATCTCCATAAGACAACACTACGAAGGACCTGCAAGAAACCCGAACCACTGGCACTAAAAAATGTACCCAAACCTACAACAAAAACAACCAAGTCTACTCACACAAAATGGTGTAACTAGGGCATGATACAAATCAAAATAGGATACCACCACTAAGATATTCCATGTGGTAAAAATTTAGAGATGAAAAGCATGCTCGTTTTCAAAACATGAAATGCTAGCTATAATTTCTAAAATATGAAACTTTAAATAAAAATAGTTTTCAAGTGGGATAATTTAAATAATAAAAACTTTTTAAAATAAATTCCAAATATACTTAATTTTTCATCCAATCATACCATATGCCAACGGTAAGCACAAAGTAACTAATGAGCACAAACAATTGGAAATAACCCCTAGGCACTAGCTCGCTGTGGATCCCAGGTACCTTGTATCTCAGTGAAAGTAACCATCACAAATATTTGTTCTCATGCACGAGCCACTAGTAGGGAACATACCCATAACCTATTAGTCCCCCATAATCATAATCATAGTTTAGTTAGTGTTTTAAGAATCAATATTTCTATGTGAAACAGAGGCCAAACCCCACGGGATCACTATCATACTAGTACACATCCAATCACCTTGATATCTAGGTTTCCCTCTTATGATAAAACAAGTTCAATATTCCATGATATATTATTTTCACATGAAAATACAACTTTCACATCACACATTCACCAAACAGCCCACATGTACATCACACAAGTTACATCATCCCCCTTTTTATTCAAATTGATTTTGAAATCAAACTCACACCAAAATAGCCCACAACACTTTTCACATTTATTTAACACTTCCAAAAATACTTTAAAAAAAGTTTATAAAACTTTTATAAGATAGTGAAAATAACATAATATCCCACACCAATGTCACATAATACCCCTTTCACAAAAAATTCATTTTTCACATCACACCCTCACAAAATAGCCCCCACCATGTTCACATCTCTTTCACACTTTAGTAAATCCTTTAAACATTTTTATAAAACATTTATAAGATGGAACACATCAAAAAAAAATCCCATTTCACATTTAAAATTAGCCATTTCAAAATATACACAAACCAAAACAATTTTCCAATATGGTTTCACCTCTTATATAAATCATTAAACCATTCAAAACTTTCGTAGAACAATTCTAAGGAGTATACCCACGTTTTGCACATGAAACCCATTTCAAAACCCTCTTTCCAAGACAAAATAACACCAATACCAAACCAAAATAGAATTTTAATCCCTAGAGACATTTTTTAAACCACTCACAAGTGTCATAAAATTACCTCGAATAACACCACAAATGATACACATGAAAACACATATTTTCATAAATTATTCTCAAGAAGTATAACAGGGTTTTACACATCAAACCCATTAAAAAAACCTCTTTAAAACACAAAATCACACCAATAACCTACCAAATAATAATTTTCATCCCAAAAAACATTTACTAAACCAATTTCATATGTTATAAAATAACCCAAATAATACCACAAGAGTTTCACATGGAAATACACCCAATTTAAATCAAAATGAAATTATAGAATTAAATGCTTAAAAAAATCTATCAAAAACAGTTTTCACACCACACATAACATATGAGGAACATGAAAAATCAGTAAAAAAATAAAATAACTCATCAAGAAATGGTTACACATGGAATCACCTACATTTTGAGTCAAAAACCTTGAATCTTGGTGCGAAACCTCAATCGAACCTCTACCGCAACACAAGGAAGTGAAAACGAACCCTAAACCATAATATTTTACCAAAGAGACCCCAAATCAAACCCTAGGTATGAATCCTAACTTCTGGATGCTCTAGAAATTCACGAAAGAGGGAGAAAACCCTAAGGTGTAGGAAGGAAATGAAGGGAGAAACACTTACCCAAATAAATGTTGAAGAAAATGACCCAAATACACAAGTATCTAAATTTAAAAACAACCATGAATGAAATTTAGATTCTAATAAGGATGACGAGGTCATGTAGGAACTGAAATGGGAAGAAAATATTAAAAATAGAAGGAGTTATGAAAGAATCAATTTTCCTCTTCAAATCTGGGAGATTTGTGAAATCTAGAAAAGTTTCTCCCAAATTCGTGATGAAAATGAAATCCAAAGAGTGGGAGGAGAGCATGAGGGAACTCCTTGGGTAAGTGGTCTCAGGTGAGAGTTTGAATCATTGAAAAACTTAAAAATTTAATGAGATATTAAATAATTGAAAAAATATTTAAAGCAGGAAATGGGCTTTCGGGCTGGCTCAAGACATTAATACAAAACCCAAATCCATCATTATTATGGATACCTATGGGGTAAAAATTAATATGGTGGTTTTAATATACCATGATATTCCAATTAGTAAGTGTAATGACTATAAAATATAGAAAAATTAAGGAGTTATAAAAGAAAAAAAATTATTTTTAAATCTGGAAATGGGCTCACGGTTTGGCCCAAATTTTGAAAACCCACCATTTACACCAAAATGCATAGAAAAACCCCATAACAAAGAAAGGATGGAAATTAAATGAAACATACCATTTAAAGAATTAATGTATGTGACATCCCAAGTGATCCATTCTTGGTGTAGGATAAAACATGTATAATAGGATTACCCATGTAAAATGAAAGTGGATAATTTGAAAAATGATCCATGGTGGGCATTCCATGTGATCTTGTGGAGGATATGTATCCAAAATATTTTTATTGGGGGTAACCCCAATAGTTTGACTTTCGTTATCAATGATCAAAAAATGAATTATGGGGTAACATGAGGACCCTTCATGTCTTACTAAAATATGGGATGGTGGATGGAAAGTAAACCAAGAATTCCTGGATCCGATCAACAATGGTAGTGAAAAATGAGTAGAGAATAAGTATGGACCATGTATTCATAATTTTTGTTCCATAAAAAAATCATCATGAATAGGGATCAAAAACTAGGGTCCACTTTTGACCATTAATTTGACACATGTGGTTTGTCATGTTACTTCCAATAAATCCTTCGGGTAGTGTACCCTAGATAAGAGATGAGCCTTTAGAGAACTATTATGTCACCATAGGGGATCATGTTTGGGTAGGGGATATATAAGGGGATTAAAATTATGGAAGTCATGGAGTTTTAAGGTTAATTGAAGAGAGGGTTTTGAAGAGATCAACACTCTGGGTGCTACACCATCATGCATGTGAGCATATTGAATGGACATATCAGTATGAGAGAGTCAGAAAAACCTACTAAGAGGGGTATCATCGAATTTATAGGCGAGAAAAGTTTATAAAATGGGATGGTATTTATCATTAAAATAAGATAAGGTCATTCCATGGTGATGATTCTTGGGACCAAGATAAGATATCCAAACATTTCTATGTATTCCATATAATGGGAATCAAGAAATATAATGAGTTTAAAAATGGTGTTGTTGGAGACTAGAACTGAAAGAATGGTATTATCCTCTCAGGTGAAGATAATGGTCCAGTTCAGTAAATTATGTATAGTATAGATGGATGTTGGATATATAGTTTATGGTCATTAACCAATATTACCATTGGTGTAGTTTAATATCACGAATCTAGGACATTAGACATGAAGTTTGACATATCATGGTAAATGGATATACCATGATGTTTATTTTCATAATATGGGGACCCTTTCTAAAATGTATAAATTCATATAGAATGGACTTGTCCTATATAGTTTAATGAAATTCAAGCCAGGCATAAAGGCATTATTTTTATGGTCCTTCAACGACCTATACAAAAAGATTATGTTATATGGTAGGGATGATATGCTATTTAGTTTAAATTAATTAATCTAGGGATTATGAACATATGTGAAGGTTATGTAATATACATTATCATATATATTACATTCATGGGAGGTGTGATGAGATCCCCATCTATGGGGTCATGAAGTATGAACTATTCAATTAAACTTTGGGAATGAAGAGATCTTCCCAACTGGGATCATCCTTAGCAGATTCCTCATATGTATTATTGGAATTAGGAAATCCAACACCAAGTCACCTTATAGAAATATGTGACAGATAATATTCTTATTGAATTCTTGGGCCACACAGTTCTAATGAACCTCAAGGTTGTATAGTGCTTCAATATTATCATCATCAAGGGATTTCAGTTTCGATAGAAAAATGTGGGATCTGTTATCTAGGTCTATTTTTTATAGAAAACCAACTGGAAGGATGATACCTAAAACTCTATGGGAAACAACACCACTTCTCCATATACAATGTTTTAAAGGGTAACCTAGTATTAATTATGAGTCTTTGTCTAATATTACACAAAGAAATTAAAGAGATTTTTAGGCCATCTATTCTTGTTCTAATCCACCATATTCTATATAATATTAGAGAGGGTCTTTTTTAATTATACCATTAATCCATTTTCAAATGGTTGATAGTAAGAAGGTTGGTTGTAAAAGATTTTATATTTGTAAAACTAATTCTTCAAAAAATTTGGTTTTGTTTATATAAAATAATTGTATGAGGGATCCAAAACTGATGGATGATGTGGGATTTAATTAACTTAATTTTAAGATATGGCCAATAATTCCTTGATAGGAACGACCATAGACCACTTCAAAAAGGGTTCAATGATGGTAAGGATAAACTAACAATGTTGGGATTTGGCTGGAGAGTATGGTCCCATAACATCATGTACCAAGATAAAAAAGGGCCCAAAGTACATGGTTGTATGGAAAAACTCTATTGGTCGATTCATGAAGTTACCTAGAATCTCATATGCATGCAACCCCTTATTAAATTACATGAATTAATAGAAAATAATATTCTATAAGTAGCACAATCGTTAGATTTTATGGGAGATCCTCAATATTGACTGATCATCCTCACATGATCCAAAATGGGTCACTTGTAAAACATGATGGATTTTATTTTCTTTGCTGAAACCAAGGAGGATTGCATCAAATCTACTTCGACAGAGGACCCTGTTTTACTTTAGTCCATATTAGATTATAAAATTTTACCCATATTGGAAGAATTTATCATGGCTAGCTCAATTATATCAAAAAGTTTCATGATTGAGGTACTCATCAAAAAGATTCATCCCCTAAAATAATTCTTCTACTATGAGTGCATTAAATGGACCTATATAAGAATAACTAGAAGAAAATTTACATCACACTAATCTTAATAAGGAACAATTAGTGCATATACCTTAAAATATGCCATATGAATGATGAGGTTATCATAATTTAGACCCAAGTGGTTTGAAACCAAGATTTCTAAGGCATCTGATCAGCCATTCTATGATTTTAGGACATGAGTCATCTTCATCTTAGAGTGAATATATGGAATCAACTAATGGGTACACTTTAGGAAGGGAAAACGTTCCTTCTTTATGATATTATAGTGACCATTAATTTTATTGATGACTATCTTATAATATTTATTCACATGTATCTATATTACTTAAAAATCAAGGGTTAGATTTGGACTAGTGATTAGGGAATGATACTTGGACTCATTTTTTGTATACCCTTATGTGATGAAGTAGGAATTAAACATGGGGTACATGAATTTATTGATGAAAAAAACTACTAGGATAACCCTATCAAGATTAGGGTTATTGAGACTTGAGATAATCATGCTCTAGGAAAAACCATTAGAGTTAATTTTCCAACATATGGATACTTAGTCAATAAAGATAATGGCCTAATATATGGAGTCTATGCCCATTGAAACTCATCATAAATTTAACACAGAGCTAGAAAATCAACTTTCAATTGACTCTAAAAGACCATCTAGGGGATGAACCTGATATCAAAAATCTATTATATCATTTCCCATTGTTCTAATCATTTAGTAAACATATGAAGGTAGAATATGTACATTACAAGATCAATGTATGAAATTAGCTTGAACTGATGATACTATAGGTAGTTTAAAAGATTCTAAACTATAGAAAATAAGTTTAGATAATTCTTATTTATAAGAGAATATCTTTTCTTAGTTTTAAGGAAAACATGACACTGATAATACATAATGTTCTCTTTGACTGCATTGTTCTTCTGAGCTATGAGGGTACCATAAAATTGTCTACAGTTGGAAACATAAATGATGATAGGATTTTTAGGATCAGGTAGAATCAAAACCATAGGACGAAGTACATATTGATTGATTTCAATAAAAGTAGCCCAAAATTATATATTCCACTATTAAGAAACTATTTTTTAATCATATTGGATATAGGTTTATATTTTAATACTAGATTGATGACAAAACCCTATATATAAGTTAGATAGATGTGGACACCCCATAACTTTCATTGATGGTGTGGAGGATAGATTACAATAATGGCCTTAGTCTTATCAATGTCAATATTTATTCCTATGTATCTGAAATTAAATACATGAAACTTCTTAAAGGTAACCCTGAATGCACACTTCAAGTCATTTCACTTTAAGTTGTGGTCATAGAGCATACTTGACTCTTTATCATGATTCGTGACATGGTCAAGGTGCTCATGATATTTTCCAACAAAAATTATCTATTTAAAACTCCATTATTTTTTAAGGATTCACTTGAAGATATTTTTCATGGTGTAATGATAGGCCAATCTAGTGTTCTTGAAGAAAAAGGTAATCACTCAATAGAATTAGGTTCCTTGAGGTTCCCTGAATGCAGTAATCTCTTCGTCTTTAGGGACTATCAAGATTTTATTTTACTTAAATTATATACTAATTAATTAAAGGGACTTTATACTATAGGTTTCCTTAACCAAAAACATAGTGAACATGGCAAAAAACTAATCATTTTGGAAATGAAGATTGGGTTTCCAGAATTTGATGTTGACATTTACCTATTCCTTCTCCAAAACAAAACATATTTTTGTTTCACATTGGGAAGAATGGGAACAATAATTAATACCAGCCTTAGATATTCTATGTTACTAGGTTTTACCTATACTAGGTCAAAAATGGTTTTGGATAATCTTTGTTTAAAGTTAGGAGGAGCTTCATCCAAATCCTCTTTATTAGAAGAATACAGAACAAAAGAAAGGGATGGTCCTACTAGAATTGGGGAATACAACATGAATTCATATTCTTACACATGTAAGGAATATTTAAAATTAATATCAAATAATTTTAGGCAAATTAATACCACAATAATGATGGATGAGGATCTCATTTTGTGAGGATTCCACTAGAGGTGTCCATCCATGATATCAAATTTGTGAGGCTTAGTCACTATTTAAGGATTCAGTCCTACTTTATAATTCATACAATGGAGATTTATGTTAATGAACATAGTATGAACCTTCTAGTATACCAAAATAGTGTTATTTAGTATATTTGGAGTTGTAATTCCTTCATAAGATAAGAAGGACATCTTATTACACATCTTTTTTTTTGGAATGGTGAAATTATTTCAATTATAAACAATTATTTCTTTTTAGGAGTTGATGGGAATAATAAAATCAAACATACTTTAATCATAGTAATCTGATAGATAATGTTTCAATTCATTGGGAGTAATTAAATTCTCTATCTCTTTAATCTAGGGATAAATTATTTAACTTTTATAGTACACAACATCAAGGTAGAAGATATCATAGTAGTCAAATGGTTCAGTGTCACTATTGAACACCTCTACTAAACCATTAAGTGATTAATTGACACACTAGTGATATAATAAAGGGAAAAGAACATACAAGTGGAGCCAAGGTCCTACAAACATGGTTTTAATGGCAGTTTCCTGTGAGAAAACAATGAATTTTTAATTTGATACTAATTTAAAAAATAGGTTATTTAGCTGAATCTTACCACATGGTTTCCTCTTTCCTTTTTCATATCCTAAATTGTTATGTTGGAGGGGGCTATATGAGCCGAAACATATATAAACTTCAAGAGTGTCAATGTTAGGATGGGATTGATCCTAAATCTAGTTTCCTTTAAAAAGAGATATACTTATAAAATATTGTCTTTTCATGATACATGGGTTGGTGAATGTACCCTAAGATATTTACACCTTCATCTTTCCCATATAAGTTTATGATGGCCTGACCATCATTGTATATAGACTCCTCTTCATGATAGACATTAGTAATAGGTACTTCGGGATAAATGTGAGAGTGATTTCTAGAGAATCAACAATGGTTTTATGACTGACTGAAAAATAACATTTTTATTGATTTTGAAATAAAACACAGGATACAAGAGAAATCACAGGGGTTGAAAAAAGTTCAAGCCTAGAGAATCATTAATAACAGAATTCATCCCCTAATGAGGAAACGAAACTATACTAAGGAAAGAAGACATAATTTGATTTTGTGAAGCCATGGACGCTAAAAAATCTACCACCTGGTTCCCCTATTTCCATGTGTGGGTGATCTCAATGTGATTACCCAATGTCTATTTGCACTTCCTAATTAAATATAAACTATTCCACAGAACCTGGCCAATACCTGATAGTGCATTGAAGAGAATTATAAAATCTATTTTCACCGCATTAAGCATGATGTTTCGCTTTCCGCACAGCTCCAAACCCATGAGCATCACCTGCGCTTCATCCTGTAGGACATCACCCCTGCCATAGAAGGCAGAGAACACTGCTATAACAGACCCCTTCTAGTTCTTGATGATGCCTCCGCCTCACATCTCCCCCTATAAGAGATCCATCTATATTAAGCTTTAGTCTGAAGTGGAGAGGGTTCCAACAGACCCAATTCCCCTGTCCCAGCTCCCTAGCCTTGGAAAGAAACTAGTTCTGGATGAGGGATTTAACTATCAACGCATCATGGTAGTCAGCACATAGCCGGACCAGATCTTGAAACAAATTCTTCATTTTAAATAGAATTATAGCCTGAGAACCACGTATGGTTTTGTTTCGTGCATCATTTCTAGCCTTTGATATGGTCCAACATCCCACCAATAGTATAACAACCCTCGCCTTCCTCTCAGTCCCATGATCACCTACTCCTTGAAACTATGCACTAAGAAAGGTGTCCTACATACCTCCCTAAACATTCCATCTAGTGAAAACACTGAAGGCATTCCGAATCAAACTATTCTATTCTCTATCAAAAAATAAATTCCCCACCATTTCTGGATTGGTATCACAACAACAACAGTACCTGGAGGTGATGCTCATTCCCATGCGTTGAATGTTATAGTAAGTGGGAAAAGCTCTATTCCTCACACACCACAACAAGAATTCAAATTTGGAGGGACCACCTTTTACCACATATTCTCCCCCATGGATCATCATCAGTTGCATCCCTCCTTACACAAGAAAATTCCTATAATGAAAACTCACCCGACGGGCAACATGTAAAAATGAGGTTATCAGGTTCTTCATTAGTAACAATGTTAGTGAAAATAGAGCATTGATTCTCATCAAGGATGGACTGAATAAAACAAAGTTTCCTGTTAGCCTCTCTAAATGAAAGAGTTGGTGTGGGGAATCCCAGGAACCACAACCTGCCAGCACCCAAATCTTGAAGCCAGAAGTTGATGTCACCGCTTCCCACTATCCACCTAGAGTGCTGATACAATAACTCCATGTACGGGTGAATAAAGTTCCAAATTTTATAGGGCCTTGTACTCTAATCATTCACATTCAGTACATACTTATCCCGCATTGTCCTACCCCATAATGTTCTTCCTTCCTTATCCTCCCATGCTAGTGTAACATGGAGACCTTGAATGGTCAATGAAACACTTCTCAAATTAATGCTCCCTTTAGAGAGAGGTATTGCAAGATGATATCACGCCCTTTATGTTTTGGTTACCACTTACCCACAAAGCAGATTCTTTGAAAATAAAAAAAAGATAATTGAGGAACTGCTAGGGACCTTCAAGGTGGACATTACATTCATGGTAATGGAAAAAAGAACACAATTCACAAGGGTTATGCATCCACCAAAAGACAAGAATATATTTTTCCAATTATAGATGCACCCTGTGATCTTGATAACCAACTTATCAAAATGATGGATTCTAAGTGAGAAAGGAATCACTGGTGCCCTGAGATAATTTATTGGGAATGATCCCATATTTATATTCAAGCTGTCATCAAGGATCCTTACCCTTCTCTCAGTGATATTATTGGTTGTATAATACAAGCTTTTTCCCCCATTCACCACCTACCCACTCTACATGCAATAATATTTTAGTAGCCCGTTCATCCCCTGAACTGACCTCCTACTACCATTTATATAAAAAATTGTGTCATCTGTGAACATAAAATTTGAGATACCCCTTGTTGCATGCCTATTCCAGTAGAGTGGGGATTTCCCCATGAGAAGACCCCAGTTGATATAGTAGCAAATTTTTTTTTGAGATAGGATGAAGAGAGTGGGGGAGATAATATCTCATTTACTGAGACCTCTAAAATCCTTGAAGAACCCCAATTTCTTTCCCATGAATGAGGTTGTTATCCAGGCTAGACTAAAGAAACGAAAATGAAGATCAATAGTACACTTGGAGAACCCCATGCAAGCCAGAACCCTTAATATGAAACCCCATTCCAATCTATCACAAGCCTTGATAATATCTAATTTTATCACCAAGTTACCCCCAAAAGACTTGTTGTTAATTCCATTAACCATTTATTTCACCACTCCAATTACCCCATGTATTGACTGCCCTTTAATAAAACCATGTTGCTCAGGAGACACCTAGGTGTTCAAGTGAAGGACCATCCTTTTATTTATAATGTTGACCTAAACCTTGTATGGAATATTACACATGCTTATGGGATGATACTGATTAATGGAATGTGGGTTTCATATCTTTGGAATCATAACCATCTTGGTTGCACAAGCAATACACAGAAAATTCCCTCCCTGGAAGAAATCCTGCACTGCTCTTACTAAGTCTCCCTTAACAATGTCCCAAGACACCCTATAAAAGGATCCTGGAATTCCATCAGGCCCTGGTTCACTCTCCAATTTTAGGGTCCATACTACCTTATGCACTTCAACCTCCTCTAGAGTCCTCCTCAAACATCCATTAGCTTCCTTTAAAACACAATGTGGGATTTCCTCAAAAATGTCTGCATCGCCCCTCAGATACCCACCAACCAAACCAGGATTGGGGCCTTCTAGTAAAAATTTGATACTGTCATTGGATAGGTCTCCAACCTCATCATGATGAATATAATAAGAACAATCCTCCCTTAGAATATTTGGTCTCTGAACGTGTCGACGCTCCTTAAGGAAAAAATGGAAAAAACTAGTGTTCCGGTCCCCCTCTCGAAGCCAACAAATTCTAGCTCCTTATCTAGGAAAACGTTCCTACCTAAAGAGGGTATTAGAGAGAATATATTTTTTAAACCTTAACTCAGTAAAAAGTTTTTCATCCAATTCCTATTCCAAACCCTCCTCCATTCGAGCAACCTCCTTGCTGATCTCAACCAAGTCCTTCTCCTACGCAGGAATATCCTTCCTCCAATGACATAGAAGATGTTTAAGTCACCTGATCTTGTTATGAATTGTGATTCATTGGTTTCCCATATAGTGAAGGCTCCAAGACTCCCTAACCACATCATTGAATCCTGGTGCCTCTACCCAGGTATTAGATAACTAGAACTTCTCCCCTCTTGAAAACCCTGAATCTAAAGAAAGGTGAAGCAGAGAGTGATATGAGAGGCAAGGCACCAGGTGAGAGACTTTGGTATCTTGGAAAATAGATAATGCAGCCTCATTCATTAAGCACCGATCAAGGACACACCATTTTCAATGTCATCCTCATTGGTTATTACAATGGGTGAATTTATCTCTTTCATACCCCACATCCAAAAGGCCACGTCTCTCCATGAACAAGACAAAAGATGGGATGACGTTCCTAGGAAAGGATCCACCCCTGTTTCTCATCCGGTATTGAAATGATGTTAAAATAACCCCTAATGATCCAAGGAACAATATTTAAGATGAGACCATCCAAATCACTCCCCAAAACCTCTCTGAATTGAGCATTGTACTTCTCATAGATGAAGGAAAAGATAAACAAGTGAGACCTAGCAGAAATTTTCGTAGCCATAAACTGACCCGACACACTATGAAGATCGACCATGATGTGGTCCTTCCAGAACAACCATATTTGAGAGTTTAGAGGATCCCTGTGCATGAAACCATGCACTCAAAACATTTAATCATACTCTTTGATTTTACTGTGCTCCTTCTTTGTCTTGATAATCGTAACCATAAATTTAGAATTGTTACAAAGTTTATTGACTATGATATTAGATTTTTCCTAAAACCCGAGACCATGAACATTCCATATATGGGTTCTAAACATTGAAACAAGAACGTATAGACTTGGCCCTAGACTCATAGACCTTGACACGATGAGACAAAACCATGGAGACAACCGTTCTGATTTTGGATTGAGACTGGGTGCAAATACAACTCTGCACCTTCGAATGAACCGACATAGGAGAGCACAAGCCATTGGACATCACCTTGAATATTTTCTATGGAGAGCCGAAGCACTGATTGATCAACTTTCTATTCTCAACCCTATTCGACACTAGAGGAGATTGCAGAAGAAAGGAATTCACTTTCGTAATAGGAAAAAGCATGAGGGGGGGGGGGGAGGACACCACTGGATGAAGAGAGAGTTCCCTAGGTGAATAAGGCATCACCAATTCAACGTCATCGAAGCCCAGTTCTATCGGGAGAATCTCTAAAATGAAAAATTGGCAGATAAACCAAGGCTCAAGAGAAGATGAACAGAGCTGAGAAGCGTTGCTGATCAATGCCCCAATAGAGGGGAGGCCCATATCCTAGAGCTGAGGAGATGGATCGCCACCCATACCTTCGTGGAAGAGCACCAGGTCACTACCGAAAGACTCTTGTACTTTGCGACTAAAGGATTGCGTGAATGAGGAGGTCTTAGATACTAGCCCAAGGGTATCTACACCTTTACCCTTATCACGGCCCTACGGTCCTAAAGAGTAGTGTGAGCCAGAATACCTTGTAGAAGGCCTCGATAAATCTTGAGATCTAGAGGCCCCTAGTCGAGCTTTGCGGCAAACCTTCAAGGAGTGACCTGAAATGTGGCAAAATGAGAAAAACCTGGGAACAACAAGATATATTAGAGGTTGATGTCGGTCTTCCAACCCTTTGATCCGAATCACTAGATGGATCAGAAGTGGACGAGAAATATCCAACTCTATGCAGATCCTCGTAATTGATGCCTCTACCAATTGGCTCATCTTGTCATGCATGAACAAAAAATACCCGAAATGAATCCCCAATCACCCTAAGAAAGGATTCATTCATAAATGGAAGTGGGATCTCTAGAAGTGATATCCAGACCACCACACTAGGAAATTATTTACCGGAATGGACGTCCATCGACTATCCAGAAATGGAAAACCTTAAACGCCCCACAAATCACGGGCTTCTACTCCAAGATTTAACAAAATCATCCCTCGAATCCAAAACTATATATAAGGCCTTTTGATCCAAGATCAACACTTTTGATGGGAGATCCAAGCCGCATCATTGGACGCAGTCCTGGAAAACTGTAAGGGGGGGTTTATCCGCACCAAAACACGCTATCAGAGTTTATCAGAGTTCCTTGGCTGCTGCCTTGAAAGAAGCTGCCAGGACCACAAGCATAGGGAATCCCTTCTCTGTAAAGGAGGAAGAAGGCAATGTGACCGATGATGAGGGATCCAAAGCCAGACCTTTTCCTAGAAAAGGCTGTAGAAGGGCATCCTTAAAAGAAGGAAGAGAAGGGCGAGCAACACCACCATCGAACGCCAGAAAAATGTTAAAAAATATGATGGACTTTGAAGACACATAAGTTGATGATTGATATGGACGCTAACTTGATAATCCCTAATTAATGCTTGTATTCTTATCTTAGTTTTTTATACATCATTTTCAAGGATAAATATCTATGTATAAAACTTTATTGGGGAGAATTTCCACTTTATTCAATAGTTATGATGATAAGACATGGAATAAGATAAAATGATTCATCTCTAAGTTATGGATATCAGTCTGCTAACCTGATGAAATTGATAGATAAATAATCCTACTATTAATCAGAAAAAACCCCTAGGATCAAATGTTTCATAGAACCTCCTTCCAATGTAGTAGGCATGAATTACATTAGAGTAAAAAATAGCTTCAGTACTATAAAGGTTTCTTTATTTTCCTTTAACAAATAATTCCCACTCATCTACTTCTTAGATTTATTCAAAGCTCATATTTATTCTAGAGAATAGGGGCTAACCATGACATTAATAGGTCGATTCATCTGGGTGTGAAAGATTCCAGGAGATGGAGTGATCAAATTTAAAGCTATCCAATCATAAAAATTTTGGGATCCTATCTTAGAGACATACTACATTCCTTGAAATATCTATCATCATTAAGGTTAGTTGAGATATACCTAACTTGTGTTGGAGTTTCAACTAGTTATACTATTCCTTGATCAAGTTGGTGATGGAACCATTCCTTGAAGATAAGACACACTTTAATGGTGTGATCAAGGAGTCTATGGTAAGGGTAATAATTGATGGGATCCATTAACATATATTTTTTTGGGATAATGACCCCCAAATATCAAGAATATTTTACTCTAGGACACAAATTAAGAACCAAAAAATTATTCAGTGGAACCATAAACAACATTAAATTTTAATAATTAAAAAGAATCATTTTTTCTATTCTATTTAATATGAATCATAAATTTCTTATTTGTGTAATTATAATTTCTTATAGATTTATTAGGTTTTATATTTTTTTATCTTATATATTTTTTAAAGTAAGATTTACTTTGATTCATATAATTCCATGATTAAATATTTTTTATATTTCTTGTTTTGATTATTCAAAGTATTTTATTCATGTTTCATTATGTTTTCCCATTTTAAATATTTAATTTTGGTAGTTTAACTTTCATTTATACATGTTTCTAATATTCCCATGTATCCATGTTTTTGTTCCAATATAGCCAAATGTGGATCCATGTATCCCAATATTGAATCACATATAAAAATATCTAGATTTAGTTACCTTCTTTATTTATACCATAACACAGTATAAAAAATAAAATTGAGTGATTCTTATTGAATTGGAAAAAAATTATTATCTATATTCCACTTAACTAAAATAATGGATGAATAGATCATTTGGATGTATGAAATTTCGTCCAAATTTACCAAATGTATTTAGACATAATTATACAGTATTTTGTTTTCATTTTTTTTAGTTTTTCATGAATATATGATGATATACTAGTATAATTAAGGATATTTTTAATTAATTATAAAGAAACTTATGTTTTAAAAATATACCTAAACTAGAAAAAAAGCTAAAAATATTGTATGAAATGTCTAATTTAGGACCGAATTTTAAGAATTCAAGCTATTCAGATGTCACAAATTTACCTTATAAGGAAAATTTCTTTTGTGTTTTTCTATTTTTATTACATGATTTTTTTACATAAATAATTTAAATAGTTATTTAGAATATGTGAATATCCTCACATAATTTTTTTCTTATGTTAATTCATTTTTCATATAGAATTTCATATGTGAACCAACATAGATGCGTTAAATCATTAGTGTATGTACATTCAAATACCTATAATATTCTCATATGAAAATATTTCTTCGTGATAATTTCACATACATGGTATATATTATTATTTGAATATATAAAAACACATATGTTGATAAATCTTATGCGAATTTTGATATTTTATTATATGGTTTTACAAACATGGAACTATTATTTTATTTTTAATTCATTTAATATTTCTATTTACAATAAGTTTATATTGTATATTTTAATTATTTTATTTTTTATAAAATTAGTCATTAATTATATAGAATTCATGAGAATACATTTTAGGTTTCTTTATGATGAAATAATAAAGGCCAAATGGGATTAAGCATGTATAAAATTTCAAGTTGAAGTTTTGGAGTTTGAGATAATTAAATTCAAACTAGATGAAATGTGAAGAGTCAGTCTCAGATGTTTTTGGGAGTTTTCCAACAACATTAATTCACATTATTTTAAAATAATTTACTTAATTACTAAATGTTCTACCATTTACACTATAAAACCTATATTTATTTTCCAAAATATTGAGGAGGAATCACATGAATATAATTTTTCATTTATGAAATCGATACATGAGGTCCATTTTCTTAGGAATAAGCATTAACAAATATGAAGTAGTTTATTGAAGAGACATGTAAACATTACCTTTGGAAGAAGAAATCTAATGACTTTCAAATTTTAAATTTTTTGTTCTTAGAGAAATATTATATGAAGACTTGATAGATCCAATAAAAGAGAAAATAAAGACAAATGTAAGTTTCTTTGATCATTTTTGATAGAATTTTGTATGCTAAACTACATCGTCTGATCCGTACAACCAAAATGATTAATGGTGCTTCAAAGTACAAATTTTCACTATCTAATATGGTTTTTTGGTTATATAATTCCTTAAAATATTTTCAATAATTAGTGGGTTTTAGAATCCCTTTTAATGGTATAATTGTGTGGGTTGTGACACCCCATCAAACGTAGGTTTTGGGATATGTCTCCATGAAAAAAATGTTGGATTGTTTGGGTTGTACCTCTAGTGAAAACATATAGGACTCTTTGGGTTGTTCCTACAAGAATAAAAAGGTAGGCCCATCTGAGGATTAATCTTACAAGAGAAATGGAATTTGTAATTGGGTTGTGATTCTGGGAGTGAAAATGTTTATTGAATATTGAATTATTTATTGTTGGATACCTTATTTTTGACATTATAAGAGTGAAGAGTAGAAATAAGATCAATTTGATCCAAAATACTATAAAAAGTACTCCTGCTATTTTTTTTATAATTTATGATTCATTATTATTAATGTAAAATATGATGAATCTATAAAAAATATATTTGAAAAGGAATATTCACTCCCCATATTGGGAACTATGCATTCTCCCTTCAATGAAAAATAATTGGTATAAGATCTTGACCCATAACATGATATATATATATTATTATGTTTTATTCATTTCATGATATTATAGTCATGGTGAAACAATATTTTGGAGATGGTAGAAAGAAGTTTTAATGATGGATGAGTCTATCAGAGACCACCTCATTTTGATGTTACTGGTTATAGACACTTGTAATATTAAATTGAATCTTTCCTAAAATAACTCATCATTGATCACAAAAAAATAACTGAAAAAATCTATAAACTACCCAAAGGTGATCATGAATTATTAAGTAGTATTGATATAAAAAAATATGTGTTCTATTACACAAGGATTAATATTTTATTTTCTGAAACTAATATAAATGTATATAGTAATGTATCTATATGTAATTGTACACATTACTTTTGGAATATTTTTCAAGTTACATAACATTTATAGGATAATATTATTTGTACTAATTTAGGAATGTCAAGGATTGAATAGAATGAATTTAAAATAGATGTAGAGGAAAATATTAATTAAATTTTCCATAGAGTTAGTAGTATTTTAAATGGATTGTGTTCATTAGGATTTTTTTTGAAAACCCTATTCTTATTGAAGGAGTTCATAGAGAACTTATTAAGAATTTCATTGTTAAAAGTATCCAGTTAATTAAATTAAGAACATTAATTAATATACACTTTATGATATTATTATATCATTGCTACAATATGAGTTAGTGATTATAATTATTTCTGAAAAATATAACAAAAATAAGATGGGAATTGATTTTATTTCAAATGTTTCTACACACTAATGTACTTCTAAATTACATACTAGTAATAGGTATTCTACTAAATTTGTTAAAAAATGTTGATATATAATAAATAAGGTCTATTTATGAAGGTTTCAGAAATATTATCCCAAATATGATTTCAATGATAAAATAAATTCTAGTGTCATTTATAAAAAATATTAGGATATTATTTATTATGATTGTAGAAAATAGTGAACGTCATGTCTAATTTCACAAGATTATATAAGGAAAAAACTACGAGGATTTAATATAAGGAAAGAAATTATAAAATGGAATCCTGATAGATTTTCACTAAAGATTCATGTTATGATTATAAATTTGGTATATAAAAGGATATTAGAATCCTATGCTTACTGGATATATTAAATCAATTTTATGACTTTAATTATTACTCGTAATTAGAATCTGAACATGAAAAACAAACTATTGAGGAACTCATTAATGAGGTATAAATTCATGATCATAAATATGAAAACATATATTGTTTATATATGAAACTTAAGAGTAAACATATATTTGTACGTAAAGAAAATTATTAACTGAGGAATTATATCCAAGAAGAATTATAATCTACAAATATAGATTTGAAATATTCCTATGAAAATAGGAAAACTAAAATTTATGAAGTTGAAATGTTAAAGATATAAATAGATTTCATGTAAAAATTCCTCAAAGATGAAATAATGAGTTTTGATAGTTTTATTAAAATAGTGAACATAACATAAATGAAATTGAGTATTTAAAATCAAATTTATAATATTTTTTTTCAAGGTATAAATAAATTTGTTAAAATAATATGTTTTAACAAAATAAACAAAAATAGATCTAGTATTGGATATGATAATATATTACCCAAAATGTATAAGTCTTCATATATTATTATTTCTAATGGAAGTATGTATAACAATACTTGTTTTAAATATAAAATGAAAGGTCATTACACAAATGAGTGCTCCTTGTGATTTACATGATCTATTGGATATGCTATGTCCTTCATTTCTATATCTTCACCTTCTAAATTACCTATAAATAAGTGTTTTAAATCATTTTGGGTTCCTAATATTTCATATTTTAATCTTGTAGGATATAAATTTATTTGGAACAAAATATTTATTAAATACGTCTTTGTTAGAAATGTGTATTTGAAGAATAAAAAAAAGATGTTTGGTATATATATAGTGGGTTCCCATGACAAATGACTGGTGTTATATCAAACATAATATCGATTATAATATGGGATGAAAGTAATGTTATATTTTGGTTATAACTCAGAAGAAAAAGTTATAGGATTTAGTGAGGCTGCCTTTGCAAATTATGTTACTATTTATAATTTTTGAAACACAATTTAATAAGGTTGTCATAATTATGTGATAATTGTTTGTTTATTAAATTCAAAAATTATATGTGTATTATATTTGAATATAAATCTATCTTGTTCTATGCAAATAGAAAATAAAAAATTTATACGATTAATTGTGTTAAATTAAATAATCCAAAAGACAAATGGTTAAATTTTGTTCAATATAATAAATTTTTACGGAATAAGAGAGTTGGACATTCTAATTTCTGGTTAAGGTATAAGTTGTCCAAATATCAAATAGTTCTTCAGCTACCCATGTAAAAAAAGACATCATAGATATATATGACACATGAATAAAAGGAAAAGAAAAAAGAAGTAATTTTAGGTTTTTTAAATATATAAACTCTATATGTCAACTTGATCTTATTCATTTATACTTATTTGGACATATCAAATATGTTCGTTTGGGTGGTAAAAATTATTGTCTTATCATTATTAATGATTTTACTGGACACAAATGAGTTTATTTTCCTTTAATTAAATATGAATATTTATCTAGGTTTAAAACATTTTGTAAATAGGTTCAAAAATTCGAAAGGATAAGTACTTAAACCATTAGATGTGATCTTGGTGGAGAATTCAAGAATTTATAATTTATCCAATTTTTTAGTAAAATTAGTATTTTCCATCTTTTTAGGTCTTAAAACACTTAAAAAATGGGGTAGTAGAAAGGAAAAATTGAACAATTTTATAAATGTATAGGACCGTGTAAAATTACTTTAATATATTTATATTTTTTGGGTAGAATCTATGAATAAGACTTATTATATAAAAAAGTGAATTATATTAAGACCTTTGTTGAAAAAGAAAACTTATGAGCTTTGGAAGGGAAGAAAACCTAAAATCAGCTATTTTATAGTATATGGGTATAATTGTTTCATTCCTAATACTAGAGATATACTGGAAAATTTTGATACAAAATCCTATGAAGTAATTTTCTTATGATATTAAAATAACAGTAATATAAACATAGTTTACAATAAAATAACCTTTATTGTTAAAGAATTAGTTCATGTTATATTTAATGAGAAATATTTTCATAAAAGTGATAATGATATTGATCAACATGAGGGTTAATTTAATGATTTAAAATTTCAAGAGGAATATCCTCATTATAATAATGAACCTTTTGAGTTGATGGATATTTCTTCTAGAAAAAGAACCCATTAATGAATGATCTTGTGAATCCTATAGAGATTAATTTATAGATAATGTGATTGGAAATGTTGACTCAAATATTTTAAAAGAAAATCTAATATTTTTTTTCATTATTCATTCATTTATAATTTTTTACTGATGGATATTAACGACGCTTTAAATGATTCTAATTGTATATTTTCTATGTAATATTTTTTAAATTAGTTTACTTGACAAAATGTGAAGTCTATAGTCATTCTACCAAATGTTTCATACTTTACTGGAACAAAATAGTTCTTTTAAAATAAACTAGATGAACCTAGAAATATATTTAAAACTAAAAAAAGATCTTTTGCTCATGGATATTATCAAGAAAAAGGTATTGATTTTTAAATAATGTTTTAACTTATTTCTAGATTATTTGTAATTAGAATTATGTTATATTATGATTATTTTTATGGATATAAATTATTCTAGAAATATGAGAATGTGATTTTCTAAATATTTATAATTTTAAGTATGTATTTTTTAGACAACCCCATTGTTTTGATAATGAGAATAATCCAGATCATGTTTTGAAACTATTTGTGGATATATATGTTTTCAAGCAATATCATAGGGGTTGGTATGAAATATTATCTTGTTTTATTTTGAAATTTAGTTTTAGGAAAGGAATGGTTTGATAACACTATTTTATGCATACATATTTTAATATTTAATTAATTGATTGTGGAAATTAAATGGTTATTATTTCCTTAATTTTTATTATTTTATTCTTATTATTGTAGGATATAATGAAATATAATTCCAAGTTAATGGAATATAAGAAGACTATAGTGGACATTGTTAAATGTGAATTTATGTCATAAGATGATCGGGGCATGATTTCATGGATTAAAGAGGAGGCATAAGAGAAAAATGATGAAAAAAATGCTGAGAAGAATTGTTCATGGCGTGACACCCATTTCATTCCATGAAATTCAAGATATTCACACCCCAAGACAGTTCATGAATCTTATCCATGATGTTTTGAAAGGGATGTGAAGGTTTAATTTATTCTAATTAACACCATAAGTCACAATGTGAAACTTCCTGATGAAAATTTAGACTTTCGAATTGGTGACATCGTTGACTATGTCCTATATTTTATAACTCAAAAATCCATGATGGTGACTTGGAAACATTATTTAGGTTATTTAATAGAATATAATCTACATGGGGTATATTTAAAAATATATATACAAGGTCTTGGTGGTGCTAAAAAGATGTTCCACAATGGAACCTATCACTGATTATGAAGTGAAACGGTTCTGCAGTGTCTTCTACAAGGATACTCCACTATTTGTTTTGGATTTTAATTTCGTATTCCCTTCCCCTCTCACCATCTCATGACTATAATTTTTCAGTAATTCTCATTTTGTTCATAGTAATGTAAACAGACTAAGAGTATGCATGAGATGGTTTTTATTTTGTTTAGTTTATGTGATGGTTGTTACATCCATTTTTAATTCATATAATCTTTATTTTTTTTGTTTCATGAACATTTATTTTGTGAATAAGAATGGAAAAATTAAAATTAAATAACTAAACATCTTGAATGTTGTATAACCGTTGTGTAATTTAAAATACAAATGTTTAAAAATGGTATCAAGATAATTAATTCACTAATAACCAAATGTAATTGATCATATAAAAAAAGAGATTTTTATTTTAAAGAGGGGTACCAAGAAAAATGATCTTTATCATTCTTTAATATGAAAACAAAGATGTAAAATTAATTTAATTTTAATTTAACTTTCACATAAAGCCACATTTAAAAAAACTTGGATCATTTTCACTGATTGAATTAAAAAATATATTTTTCTCCCATATCAATGTCTTTCATTATCTTCAATCAATCATTTAAAAATATTTAAAATATAATTACATTATTTCATGGGATCAAACTTGAAAACCCCAATTTACTATATCTATTTAACAAGTAATAGTTTTGTTTGAGTTTTATTAATTGACTATTTTTTTATCCTTGAAGGGATTTATGATTACATATGAGAAGTTATTTTTATTTTTATTTTTTTAGGGTCAGTTACATAACAATTTTTGGATTTTAAATTTTTTTAAATTCAATTTTCTTATTTTATTCTTGGTGTTATCATGTTTTTATTTTAGATTTAAATATTTTGTCACTAACACACTACATGATCAAAAAAAAAATTCAAATATGACCATGAAAAAATAGTCTATAGAGGAAAAAATTATTATGTAATGTTCATTATGGAAAACAATTAAGACACCAAAGTTGTGAAACTAAGTGATCTAGGTATACTAATTACCATGGATTAGAGATACACTCCAACACAATACTAAAACCATGTATTATGGTTCCACCTATCACAACCAATAACTTCTAAATCAAATCAACAATCATTCAGATAATCTCCAATACCAAGGAATTTCCTTACTACCACATAATGATCCAAACACGAACTTAATGATTTTTTTTAAACTTTGTGATACATCTCAATATCATTAGATTTTTAGTGATACTATAAGATTTCATCTTTTTAGATTTTCTTTAAAAAGGTGATAATGAGAATAAATTCAAAGCTTTTGAATCCATTCCATCACCATATATGATGAGTTAGAAAGAAACATTGTCACCCAATTACTCTCTCCTTTTAAATGGATTTTTAGTTCAATATTATATACCTTAATAAATTTTAAGACTAATCACTTTATAGTCTTTTTGATAATTTTAATAACAAAATTATAAAATTCCAACATCTTGTAATTGAAATTCTGTTGTTAATTCTAAATATTTAAAAAAGTTAACTCTGGGGAACTTGACAAAATTTTAAATTTTATCAAGTGGATTATTAATGATGAAATCACTAGATGAATGATTCAATTTACTCAATGATATGGAAAATAAACATCTTGTAGTGGAAAGGTGGAGGAACACCGTGAAATGACATATACATAGTCAACAACAATGAATGGACGGTGACCCAGATAGTAGAACTAATGAAAAAATAGATACCATTATGGTAAAATAACTAACCCAATTTAAATACATTTAATGAGTCAATTATATTGATTAAAAATGTAGTAATCATTTTTAGGGTTGGTGGGAACAACAACCAGGTCAAATTTTACAAAAAGGGTGTCGAGTTTTCAAGTACATCATGGGACATCACTCTAGATTCGAATCCACACACTATAAGAGACATTGGCCTAAATTATGATGACCATGAGAGAGTACATAAAATAAATAAGGAATTTTTGAAAAGAACAAGGAGTTTAAATTACATTGTTGAAGGATGAATCAAGAGACAAAAAGGATACATTCCACAACCTATAATTTTAAGTATTACAAATTCTAGAACCACTTGGGGAGACATATCGAGGAGCACTAAAATAACACTCAGAAGTCAAACCATGTTGATATTTTTAGTTCATATCCATAGGAACCATGGAAATAATAGAAAACCATAAACTAGTCCATGTATAAGCATATGATTAATAAAGTAAGAATAAATAAAAATGCAATACAATTGAGGAATAAGTAAGATAAGAACTCCCTCAATTCATGCTAAGACTACTATTACCAAATAGGATATAGAAAAGAAAAAATGAAGTAAAAAAAATTATATTTATAGAACATTACAAAAATACATGTTAATGTGATTTTCACAGAATCCCTCCCCAATATACTGAAGTGTGATAAATTTACAAAAGAGGTGGTAACCAAAAAATGGATGACAAAATAAATTTGACCATTTCACTCACAAGGGGAGAATGAGAAATAGTATTAAATGAATTATCTAAAAAGTAGTAAGTCCTAAGTAGCATTTAAATTATTATTAATATTGATACTATAAAAAACATGGAATGAACTATTTGACTTAGGTGTAATGGTTAACATCATTTTTTACAATTTTTTCAAGTGTTTGGGTTTATAAATGTTAAAGAATACAAGAGTTTCCCTCCAGTTTAATTATTTGATAGTGAAATACCCCAGGAGGGATATTTAAAAATATATTAGTCAAATTTGACAAATTATACTTTATGATGGATGTTTTTGTTCCATATATATAAGAATAGAGAAAATATCTGTCTATTGGGAGACCATTATTAGTCACTAGAAGAACATTGATTAACATTGAATGTTGTGAACTATAAATGATAGTTGGCAGTAATAAATTTAGTTTTAAAATACACCATGTGATGAATAATTGATATGAGTAAGAGGATGATATAGAGTAGGTTATCATGCATTTAGTTTGATAGGTTATTGTGGATGATGAAAATAAAAATGTAGTAACTATTAAGAAATAGAGTATTCATTATGGATATAAAAAAATATCAATGGAAAGATTAAACAGAAAAATGAAGACTCTAGAGGAGAAACCAATCCCAATAAGTTTGGAGAGGGCTTGTAGGTATGAATGTTACATGACTTATACTTTACTTTTTCAAGATTAAATAATCACTGGTGGATCAACTGAATGGAAGTTGAGACAATGTTTCCTATAGGTAGAGTGATTTTATTTTTAGAATAATTAAAGGGACCTACTAATGTATATAAGTGACATTTGATTCCATTTATATATCCATACAAGGTAAAATCATTCCAATCCCTAGTTTCTTGAGAGAATAATAGGTATGGTCCATCCAATAAAGTTAAGAAAAGAACTTCTAGGAGAAAACACGAGTTTTTGTGTGTTTTTTTGTTTAAGGCTGAGTCTCCTCAAATATTTTTGAATCTCATAAAAATAGTCCAACACTTTCATATGTGTCTTTTTATATTCAGGTCTGAGTAAGGGGGAAATAAATTGGTAGAAAGAAAACCTATAAGCTACTATAATCCAAAAAAATTCAATAGAGGAGTATAAGTTTTAATTTTATAAATTTTTTAATACTATACTACATTTATTCTTAGAAAATATTACATTGAAAATGCATGAACAAAAATTGAAAATTTTTCTTGATGTTATAATCGTTGATAAAATTAATTAATTGTATAAAAATCATGGAATATTATAAATTTCATTGTTAATAAGTTCAATGTGAAAAATAAGGAATGAATATTTAAATATAAAAAAGGGGATATTTATTTTTTTAATCATGATTTTTTTGACTGGTAAATTTTTATAAAGGAAATTTTTATGATAATTTTTATGCCTTGAATTTATGTAATATATATAGATTTATTTGTTTTTTATGCACATTTAAATGAGTTATTTTATTAATTTCATGTATAAATCCTAATTTTTTTGTAAAATTAATTTTCTATTATTTTTTGGTAAAATATATTAAGTTAAACTCAAAGATGATTTCTTCTAGAACTTTGTTTTAATCATGTCAAATATATGATTTTAAAAATTCAGTTTTAAAATTATTGATCTATTTTTTGATTTTTATTTATAATTATAAATAACTTTATATTAATCTTTATTAACCCCATAGTATCCATGAAAAGAATTTTTTAATTATGATCCACATTACACTCCGACATCATCCTTTCTTACCTTACTCTATGTAATTTTCATGATTTTAAAAAATATGAGTGTGGGGGAGATGACACAATGGTGGAATTGATATGTATATTAAAACAAATAATTGTGGTGGTAAATTTAGGAGACATTGGTAAGGATTAAGATTATTCATTCATTATATTATGTTGTGTACCACTATCGAAAAAAAACACAAAAAAATAAAAAATAAAAAGGAATGTGTTGGGGGGAGTGGGTGGTACAAAATCACCCTTTATTTGACCAATGATTTTTATCATTTGTGGTTCGGTGGTTTATGTAATAACTTTCCAAAATAAACTTTCAAATAAAGATAAAAAAATAAAAAATCAAGCAGTTGTATCAGTTATTATAGTTTATTGACTTGTAATTATATTTTTTTTGAGAAAAGGGTAAAAGCATTTTGTATGGGAAAATTTTTCATTGATGTTTTATTTATTATCATGAAACATTCCCAATATTTAAAAATACTTTTTTTTATTTACATGTTTTGAAAACATTTCCCACCTTCCCTAAATCCTCAATGTCATTTTATTCTAATGGTGAAGGTCTCATAAAAAATTATAATTTTATATATATAGGGTAGATAAAGTAGAGTAATTTAAAGTCTACGGTAAGGAGCACAACTAGTGGTATGAGTCAAACACCATTTAAATTTTTTCATTGAATGATGAGCATAAATAATTCAATGTTATGTAAAATTTAAGAGGCATGAATATTGAAAATTAATTGAAATATATTAATATAAAAGGAGAGGCATGGTTACATTAAAATAGATAAATTAAAATACATAGTTGACATGTTCCTTTAAAAAAATGAGGAGTTAATGAAGTTTTATTATGTGAGGACTAAAAATTTAATAAAAAATTTGATCACTTGATTATATTGACATTGATATTTAAATATTGGTTGGATGAGTATAATTTATAATTTTTTCTTATTTATTTATTGATTACAAGAATGAGTTCAAGTGTGGGGGTTTTTGATTGCTGGATTTTTCGTGTACATGTTTGAATATTAAATTCATTGACCTGAGAAATTAATGGATTATTATAAAAATAATTTAAATTATTTTACTATAATTAGGGTAGAATATAATGGATGATAAATCTAAGTGAACATGAAATAATAAGACCATGATATATATAATGAAATCTGAATTCACACTAAAATATGACCAGGGAACGATTATATAGTTTGAAGAGGATGATGTAGGGAAAAAATTTAAAAAAACTCTTGAGTAGCATGATTCATGACATTATAACCATTTAAAATAATGAAATTAAAGAAACTCATTCCCAGAATCATTTCATGAAGTCTGGACATGATGTTTTCAAGGGGATATAAGGGACCCATTTTCATGGTGTGATACTCTATGTCATGCTATGAAACTACTTGATGGAAATTAAAACTTGAAAATTTGTGACATAATTGAATATGAACAAAATTTTATGACCCAGTAACTCCAAGTGTTGTTTTGGACCCATTATTTGGGAGATTTTATTTCATTTAAGACATAATGGGTAAATTTACACTTATAAATAGAGGTCTTGGGTTGTTCTCTAAAGGAATTCCAGAATAGATCAATTAATGGATTATGTAGTGTGTCACTTATGAAAATTATTTCACTAGGATACCGCACCATTTATTTATAATTTTTATTTTCCTTTATCTACCCCTATCACTCTCTCATTTCTATAATGAAGAGGTAATTCCCAATTTCTGTCATGTAATGTATTCAAAATGGGAAATGTGCATATGATTTTATTTTTATTTTTTTGGTTTATTGAATTAATTTTTAAGACTTAAAATATTTTTTTCAAGACCACTAATAATATGAATACAAATGAAAAAATTATATTAAATAAAAAAAGTCTTAAATTTCATATGAACATTGTGTAATTTTGGATGACCATAAATAAAAATGCTATCAAGATAATTAATTCACTAATAACTTGAGGTAATTAATCATACATAAATGTGAAGTTTTTATAGTGAACATCTCTTTTAATATATTGACATTACATAACTTTTACAGAATACTTAAAAAAAATTATTTAAATTGACACCCAAAAACCCTACTACTGTAGTGCCTTTGGAAACATGGAATTATAAACACTGGTTAAAAAATGAGTTACATTATCTCACACTAGGTTCTTTATGAATTTATACCTTCTTTGAAAAATAAAAAATAATACATATCTTTATAACATGGGGAATGAAACATAAAATCTGGTGATCTCAAATTCCCATTAAGGGTAAATAAGGGAGATATATATGCATAATCATAAGCGTATATGTCAATGAACATGATCATGAAAATAGAAGATGATAACCAACATATCAAAGGTCATATACATGAATCCTGGAATAAATCATGATAATTGATAAGACATGAATCATAAGTAAATAAATATCATAATCCACGAAAGTATAACATTAGAATAAAACATAGAATTGTGGAAAACCCATAAGAATATAATATGATTTCTGTAGTATCCTAGGTATCAATTCCGAGACAATATTAGTGGTGTGGGTTCACTCCCTATACCATTATGATAGTCATGGTTCAATCCCATGTATTTCTTGGTAGCATTAATTCACTCCTCATACCATCTTGGTAGTCATGGTTCACTCTCATGGCCATCTAAGTAGTTAAGGTTTACTTCCAAGACCATATTAGTCTATCTCATGAGATATAAATCTTTTATCAATGCATTGGAGGGAGATATATGTCTAACCCATCTCATAATGAAAATATACATACATATACCACAAAATTAAAAACAATCATATCATAACCCATGAAATGAAATGGGCATCTAAACATGTAAGCATATCATAACCTATGGAAAATGATACAGGTTACATAGTAATTTCTTCAAAATCATAATCCATGGAAAATAAATGGATTTATAAACATATAACCCATGAAAGAGAAACGGATTTCTTAAACATATAACTCATGAAATAGAAATAGATTTCATAAACATATATCCCATGAAAAAGAAAGAGATTTCATAAATAGATAAACTATGAAAGATAAAAAGATTTAGCAAACATATAACCCGTGAAAGAGAAATAGATTTCATAAATATATAACCCATGAAAGAGAAACGAATTTCATAAACATATAAACTGGTAAAGTGAAACATATTTCATAAACATATAACCCGTTAAAGATAAACATGTTTCTTAAATAACAAAACATTAATAAAAACCCATTCAGAGAAATAATATGAATAGAAAATCTAGACAATTTCCTAGAGAGGCATGAGTAACATCATAAAATGTCATATTATATAGAAAATAACTTTGAAATATCATTCAAAAAGGTTTCTTGGGGAAATATAATTTCTTCTTTTAAAAACAATTTTTAATACATAAAACCATTTGAAAACCATTTTCTTAGAAAATACATTAAAATATTATAATGAATACTTGAAATCATTTTGAAAACCCTTTTCCTTGAAAACTTATAAAATAAGCTTCAACGAATTATGAAAAAAATTTTCTTTGAAAACACTTTGAAAATATTAAATGAATTCTTGAAAACGTTTTGAAAACCATTTCATTAAAAATACTTTGAATACTTATAAATAAATCTTGAATTTTTTTGAAAACTATTTACTTGAAAACATATAAACAAAACTGGAAAAAATTTAAAAACAACTTTTTACCTTGAAACATAAAAAATAATCTTGAAAACATTTTGAAAACTTTATTCTAGAAAATACCTTTAAAACATTTTCTTAAATATAATCCTTTAAACATAAAAAAATAAAGCTTCAAAGAATTGACGACGGGTAAATTTGTTCAGGTAATACGAGGTAAAAAGAATATTCCAATTGTATGTTAAAAATGTTTGAGAAAATAATCATTAAGAATTTATTTTAATGACCATAGTATGTTAGTAGAATATCCTTGGAAACCCTTTTGAGAAAACATGGTTTTGAAAGAATACAGATTTCTGACCGAAGAGAAAGGTAAGGTCATATTTTATTAAAAACATTTTTTATTATATTAATAACTAAATAGTGTATAAAATGGTACAGATACAAGAAGACATTAATATTAACCATAGGATAAGAAAAATCATGGGTTTTCTTAAAATATGGATCATAATATTTCATTAATGAAAACATAATCATAAATAATCTCAATCCATGGTGAGATTGTTTCATTGAACTCTTACCTCATGGTAACATTGAATAAAAATACCACTGTTGGAAAATAAAATTACATGGAGAATAAAATATCATGAAAAGAAGGATATTAATTACATAAAATTAAAATTAAAATTATACAACCCATATAAAAATATCGGTGTATAACATGGCATGTGTTTCAAAGGAGGTGAATAGAGACCAAATTAATTTACCAATTTTGTAACTTTTAAAACTTAAACCCCATGATAGAAATATCTTAAAAATTTTCTATAAATTACTATAGATTTAATTATATGATTCATAAAATACATTAATGGGATTTATATACACAACAAAAAATAAGTGAGTGGTGAATAAGGCATGTATCTCACAGAAATACAGAGTGAGATGAAATTCCCTTACATTGTGTCTTGACTCTCTTCGTACTCATACAAAACACCTATATAATAAATTAAAATTTGGTATAAATATTTTATAGAACCATATTAGTATATCTAATACCATATATGGTTTTATTATGACCTTATATTACCATCTTTCTAACAATTCTGTGTTAAGGTTTCACTTCCAGTAATACCCGCTTTGTTTTTGCATGTGTCTTAATTTAGTATATCTTTGGTCCTTATACTTGTTTCATGATTTAAAAAATATAAACCATGATATAAATATAATTTATATTTATTATATGTGAATTATAATAATATATAGAATATATATTAATTAAATAGAACACACCATTTATGGAGACGGTAAGTCATACATACGCATGAATGCTATTTCTGTTTAATTGGTGTGTTGAAATAGAAAGTAAAAGAAATATATATATATATATATATAATTAATATATTAGTTTTATTATATCACATATATATCACATATATTCACTAAATCCATCTTTAATACATTCTATTTCATGTATGAATGGATCACATCGGTTTGAGAGGCAGTAATCCACACTTCCTCAAACAAAATTATCATATTAACAAAAAATGGAAAGTATAAAGGCATATGTTGTAAAATAATTAAATAATATTAAATAAATAATAAATATAACATATAACATATATAAATATAGTTTTCCTCATAATGTCCACTATGAGAGGTGGTAAAGGATAAATGAACAATCATCATTTCGTGAGGTGATAGTTCACCGTACACGTAAACAGTATGTTCACTACCCATTAGAAGGAGGTGTGTGTAAGTTTAGGTCAAAAACTTTTCATTAAAACATGATATTATATTTAAGATAATGGTTTTTTATAAAATCATGGAATACAGATAGTGGAGGGGGTGGATAAAGAAACTAAAATAAAGGAGCTTGAGAAAAGGCGTTACCTCTTAATTAGGTAACTCCTTTTGGTTTGTACCAAAAGGCTTACTTGGATTACATTATACTAGAGGATAGAATACTAAGAGTAAGGGAGGGATGTTGGTAAGTGTATTGGGTAGATATTCTATGAACCTAGTGTTTTTATTGGTGTGAATAATAGGGATAGTGGGTGGCCTTTTATAGAAAAGGGAAAGGGCCCACATGGCAATATTGAAAACAAGTTAGGTGTACCCACATTTTTACCAAAAAAAATTCATAAAAAACCAAAAAAACCCATTATAGGAAGGTTTATTTCCTATGAACATACATTAAAAGGGTTTTGGACAAGTTTCTAGGTCATTTAGGGTCATAAAGGTATAGTTTAGTAATTTATTAACATAATTTTTCTCTTAAATGTTGTAATTAATTTTAATAAAAATCTCTAATATTTTTGGTCAAAGAAAGTTGAAATTATTAGAAATTATAAATTATGATAATTAAAAATTTGGAATCCATTTTTAAAAATTCTAATAAGAAGTGGAAATAATTAATTTAAATGTAATCCCACCGAGAGGATGACATTACAGGGTTTTAAAGTAAAAACATCCAAATGTTTGCTAAGTGTTTATACCCAATTTCAAAGTGAAATTTAATAAAATAGACTAAATTGAATTAATTGATAGAAATATTATCTAATTAAACTTCTAAAACAATTTAATATATAATTTTAACTTATAATAAATCAGATAAAAAAGTAGTTTTGAATTATAATATGATATTTTTCATATTCATCAAAAAATGATGTTTCTTTAAAAAATAAAAAAACTTCTACTGAAGTTAATTTTGAAATTATAAATAAAAAAATTAATTTTATTTAATAAAATTAAATTGATAAATCTATCTACATTTAATTTTATTATTTTTCACACAAGGACATTAAAAGAAGTTCATTTGATAAAATATAATTTTTAAACATATAAGGACTTTACCGAAAATTATATCTTTCATCATAAATAAAGCCCATGGGGTGTTAGCCAAGTGGTACCCGCTAGTTTTACCCCTCGCTCTCCATGGGAACCAGCACAGGATCGAGTCCCACCAGGCTCAAACACCGTTCATATTATGAACAGGGCGATTCAAAGCCATTTCTTAGCTTGGGAATATGGCGCACACTTGGGCTGGTTGGGGCCCCCTCTGGGAGTCGGTGTTAGCAACACATGTTTTTTCCAACAAGACTATACCCTAGTAGTATAGGCTCCTCCTTAGCATCCAAAAGACCCAGGATAAAATCTGGGAAGTGACTAATTTCTGGGTCACTGTTGCAGCATTGTACGAGGCACTGTAGCAGCGACAGAACTGTAGCGGCGACGACACTGTAGTGGTGGAGATATTGTAACAGGAACTATAGTGGCAGCGGTACTGTAGCAGGTACTGTAGTAGTCTGGGTACTGTAGCAGTACTATTCACTGAGGGGCCCTTTGGGCCAAAAAATGGGCTTTCAAGCCTAGTATTTAGGCCACAAGGCCTTGGGCCTTCGGGCTATGTAATGGTTCTCCCTCTACCGGTCTAAAGAGGTCTTTGCTTTAAATAATAAAATGAGGCTTTGGCCCTAACCTTACAAAAATATCTTTCATCATAAATATGTTTTATTTCAATAAAACCATTAAAAAAATAATTGAAATGTATTTATTACTATTCATATTATTATATTTAACAACTAGGTTATAATTATATCATTTAAATAATTATAAAAATAAAATGATGCCTCATCTAAACTCAGTGCTGCGTGTAACTTACGCTAAGTTTAAGTTTCATGTAGTGCAAGGCAAGATGGTTACATTAGAAAGGAATGCATAAATTAGTGATTTAATATAAAAAGAATTATTTTCAGTGTTTTGTGAAATAAAAAACATCAAAAGAGTAAATTAATTATAAGAAATGACTCAAAAAATCTCAAGGTGTTACATTTTTTCATTAAGGATCAGATGCTAAGACCAAGTATATTTATCCATCTAAACTCTGAAAACAAACATGAAAAGTGAATTTAATTTCTAAATTTACTCACACACAAACCAAGAATTTACAAAACATAGCACATTTTCTCCAGTAGGATTTAAACTAATATTTTCCTATTCTCTCATTATTAATAAATATTTTCAAGTAATAATTTAAAAATTTATAAAATATAATTGCATCATCTCAAGGGATGAAACTTGTACACATCATTTTAGTTCATTTATTTAACAAGTAGTAGTTTTTTTGTGTTTTATAAATTAATAAATTTGATTTGTAGTAAGAAGATTAACAAAACCTTATAGGATGCTAATTTTTATTCTAATTTATTAATTATTAAAAATTGTAATGATATTTTGATTATATAAATTTATGCTGAGGAAATTATCCTTGGATGTTCATGTGAATATATTTTTAATGAATTTTTTGAATTAAAGACTTATATATTTGATACTAGTATGACTGGATAATTGAAATTCATTATTTTTCTTCAAAAATTTCAAGGAATTAATATTATTATTCTAAATTAATTAAATTATACCAAAGATATAGTTATTATATTTTTTTTAGAATCATTTAAAAGATAAAATAATCCAATTATTACTATATGTATATTGGATTTAATTAAATCTTGATAATACATTAATGTTAAATCTTATAATTGAATAATTGGATATTTATTACACTTAAATATTCAAGTAATGATTTAATATTTATAGTATTCATGTGTACTATATTTCAATGTGGATCTAAATAAATTCACATAATGTTTTCAAGAGGATTATAAGATATTTTATGGGATATTTAAATCATTTATTGTTTATCTAACTTGAACTTATTTTGATTTGATGATATTTTCATATTCTTATTGGTGGATGAAGGATATATATA
Source organism: Viscum album (assembly GCA_963277665.1). Lineage (NCBI taxonomy): Eukaryota > Viridiplantae > Streptophyta > Magnoliopsida > Santalales > Viscaceae > Viscum > Viscum album. The sequence goes on from OY728129.1 coordinate 1,452,405,291, forward strand.
ATAAGAACATTTTGTATATTTCATTTAATTGGAAATTTTTTAGTTTCTTTGTCTCCAATGAAACAAAATTATGGTTATGTTTCAACAACTAAATCTAAATACATAGCTTCTAGATCTTGTTGTTCTCAATCATTATGGATTAAGAAAAACATTTCTGATTTTGGTTTTGATTTTTATATAACTTTTATACTCTGTGAAAATATTTATACTATTTATTCCATAAACCCATTATAAGAATCTAGGTCTAAGTATATTGATGTTAAATTTCATTTTCTTATGGATTATCTTCCAAAATGAAATATAGATATAGAATTTTTTTAAATATAAAATCCAATTTTTTTATCTTTACTATTCCTATAAACCTAGATTTCTTTTTGAAAATCATGTTTTATCTTGGTGTGATATAAATTTAATTGTTTTTTAGGAATTTAGTAAGAGTTTGAATGTTTTTATATGCTTGAATTTTCATATTTACTTTAAATATATAGCAATCTAGAATCATTTTTTCTAATTTACATTTTTTGAAAATGTTTTCTTGTTGCTATATTTTTTTAAGTTTTATAATAGTAACTATTTGATATCCAATTATTGTTTAGACCTTAAAATTTATTAAAATATTATTTTATGAAGGGTATCTCATTTATTTTCATAAATTAATTTATAAATCTGATCACTATATAGAACAAAATCTTCAATCAATATAAATCTTAAGAGTGGCTCTTTAATGCCTCTAATTTTTTTATGAAAGAATTTATATGCTAATATAGAAGTAGTTTTTTAATACTTATCACATTAATTGGAAAATAATGATTTTACAAGGCTCAAAGTTATGTTTTTGATGAATCTTTTTGAGTTGTTTTTATTCACAATGACCATTAAGAGGGAAAATTTCATGTTCTATTTTTACATTAAAAGTGTTAGTTTCTTTTATAGTAATCTACCATTAAATCATCAATGTATTTCAAAAGAGGGAATTTGATTAATCTTTTTTATATTTTCAAAGAGGCATAGATATTTTAAAATTATACTTGATTTTGTAATTGTAGATAATTTTTAATTTTCTTCTTAAAAAGTTTTTATTTTTTATACAAATAACTTTTGTAAAAGAAAGTTTTTGTAAAATAGGAAAAGTTGTACTACTGGATAAATAAAAAGTTAGTGTTAAAAATGTAAAATAAATAAGATGAAATTGAAGATTTCAAATTTTAATTTTTGAGAAAAGAAAAATGATGTGATCATCATTGCAATCAACCAAAAATTTAAGGATGTAAAAATTTCCCCCCATAAAATTTGATTAGATGAAATATTACTATACATATTAGATGAGTTTGGATATAGTTGTTGAGTTTATAAGAAGTAAAGTTTTTATCTATGCCATCAAAAAAATATAACCGGGAAAATAAAATGTCAGAAAGATGGAATTTTTTTTGAAGATCTTATTGATTTAAATAATATATAAAATATTCAACAGTGTGATTTATTGATACTGATACATTATATTATTTTTTGACACCAATCTATCAGATGATCTATAAACACCTCCAGATAAAGATTCTCTTATGAAAGTTTCCGACAAAATAAACATTGAAATTGAAGTAATTGATAGAAATTATATTCTTATGAATTTTTTTCTTCAGAAGATTTGTTTATAAAGGTGATGGGTATTAAAAAATAATAGGAAACATGGAAACACCTTGAAATAATCATTTAAGGAAATTCTAATGTGAAGGAAAAAAGGTTTCATATCTGGTGGAGTAATTTTGAAGATATCATGATGGGTGATGAAGTTACTATTTATTATCAGTTCACTAGAGTAAATGATTTTAACATTAGAGTTTCTTATGATACCTTTTAATATTCTATAATTATTAATAAAATCATTAAAAACTTTAAAGAAAGGTTTGATTCTAAAATCTCTTCTTTAGATGATACATATGATTATCTCTTTATGAATTTAATAAATTTATTTTTACCTATGAAAGGAGAAAACCTATATCATTAAGAAGGTAGATCATATATGATATGTCCTTTGATGATTTTATAATGATTAAAATTCATGATGTTGAAGTTTTTTATCCTTATGATTTTTAAGATAAGGGTAATGATGTGTCAAATAAAAAAATGAGGTCTCTTATTTCATATAATTATTATGTAGGAAGATGAAATTATGGAGGAAAACTGCCTATCAAATGTTTTGAGTGTGGTGGAGTGTATAAAATTTCTATGAATTTCTCCATGATGAATGTTAATGAATATTGAGATTATCCTGATAAAAAACCTTGATGAACAAAGTAGAACAAAATTTATAATTAAGAAACATCATCCAATAAATATAAGGAGTATTTTACTACAAAAAATATAATTATGATGAATAGGAAAGATGAATCCCACTAAACTGAAAAAAAATTCATCAAAATAGGAATGTTCAGAAAATTTTAGAACATTCAATTAAAATGTTGAGAAAACAAAAGATTACTCAAATAGTAATGAAGAAAAATGAGGCGAGGAAACATAAAGTGAATATCAGCTAAGATTATAACTTGTATTATTATCTATATAAAAATGAAAACCTCAAAGAAGGAAATGAAAATATCTAAGTATCTTGATAAAATAAATTTTTATGGGATGGAGTAATTTCTTAAAAGATAAAATGTGTATATTAAAAAAAATTCATAAATAAATTTTAATGTTACAGAATCCAAAAATATTGTCGATTATATTTGTAAGAATGTTTCTATAAGGGAAGATAAATTTTTTAAAGATTCGTATAAAATTTTATGATATTAAAAGTACCTTAATAAAGATAAATGAAAACTTCAGCAAATATTTAGATGTAAAGGTAAATAATTTTAAGTTTGATGAGAAATCAATTACCATGAATTAGGTGAAATATTCACCCACTATATGTAATAGTTAATATAATTTTAATAAACATAAATGTGTTAAGAAAAATGTTGGGAAATCATAGGTTGATAATGGATGTATAAAATCTATCACATCAAAAAAGTTGTAAATACACCCATAATAAAGCTACCACAAACCTATAAGTAAATAAAGTTAAAAAATGGTATGAACCTCGACTATCTTATTACAGGGAAAGATATAGATTCTACAAAAAACTAATCTTTAATTGTTTTTTCTTTTTCTGAAGAATTTTGGGGCATATGGAATGCAATTTGTGGCATAATATGTCTCTTATAAGAAATTTGTATGAACATAGGGGAATCATTGGTGGAAGAAAAATGAATTAATTTCATAATCTATATGATGTTATACTAGTGAAATATTAAGAAGTTTAAAAATATTTAATGATAAATCAGTTTGTTTTTTGGAGGAATTTTTTAGAATATGATATCAACCGGGCTACTTTTCTAAAAAATGTATGCGAATTATTCCAGGACTAGTTTCTTATAATAGAAAATAAAAGAAACTTGGAATGAAGAAATTTTCAAAAAGGGAATTTTTTATTGAGACATTGAAATCAAGGACGAAATAACAAAATTTGGATTATTGATAGTGTTTTTTCCTCACACATGATGGGTGATATAAAAATACTGCAAAATGATGAAGATCATGATGGTGGAGTAGTTACTTTTGGAATTGGAAGTTCCTTGAAAATTAGAGGATTAGGGGATACTGTGATAGTACCCCAAAAACTAAAATATAAGGAATTTATATTTTTTGATGGGATTAATCATAACATACATAGTGTGAGTCCATTTTGGGATGATGGAAAATAAGTGATATTAAATAAATATTCATTTATCATAAAAAGTATGGAAGATGGAAAAGTTGTAACCAGGGAAGAGAGAACTAGTGGAAATATTTCTTAAATAGGAGAACTTTGTAAGTCATATTACTTAAGTAATGAAGATGAAAAAAAGTTATAGTGCTATAGAATTGGGAATCCTGGACAAAAAATATGAAAAATCATTCTAAAGTTAATGCTATAGTAAATTTTATAGAATTTAAAAGAAGAGAAGATTGGTTAACTTTTCAGAAAGGGTAGATATTTACTAAAATTCATAATAAAGAAAATATTTAGCCTACCAAATCTCTTGAACTTATTCCTTTAGATATTTTTGTTCCAATGAGAAATCAGTCAATGAATAACGGTTTTTAATTTATCAATTTTATTTATTATTTTACCCCGATGACCAATATTATGTTTATGAAACACAGGTTTGAGGAATTATAAATGTTTCATGTTTTTTGAATGGATGTGGAGAGATTAATTTGTGTTATTATAATGACATTGAGAACTGATAATGGAAAGGTATAGACATGAAATGAATTTGAATCATATTTTAAGAAACATGGAATTAAAAATAAGTAAAGTGATCCATACACCTCCAAAAAATAGAGTTACATAAAGGAAAATTAGATGTTCAGTAATCTTGTTAGAAGAATATAAAATTTCTATTTTTAGAGGGAATCTATTATTACTGTTATAAATGTGCTAAAATGATGTTTTCAAAGACTAGAATAAAAAAATATATCCTATGAAATGTAGTACAAAAAAAATTTAATGAAATACTTAAATGTTTTTATAAGTCCATTCTTACTAAAAATAAAAAATATAGATCTTGGGAAATTTGATGAAAAAATGAGGAATGAGCTTTCATGGGATACTCATATAACAAAAGAAGTTACAAATATATGAAGAATTTTTTTATAAATGTTAGATAATTCACATGATGTGAATGTTATTTAAAATCCAACATTCTTTATAAAAGATGAAGAAAAGGATATGGATTATAAATTGAATACTTCCTATAAGAATAAAGAAAGTGAATATGATCTTGAGTCAAAATAGGTACCTGAAGAATTAGTTGAATCCTATGTTGAAGAAATTGAGATAGGAAAAATATCCCTAAATTTTTATACTCTATAGAAACTAGTAGAATCATAAAATATCATTGGAAGTTAGAAATATCTATTTCAAGATAGAGGAATGTTAAGATTAGAAAATCAATTACCACTTATCTTCCAGTTTGAAGGAGAATCAGTTTTAGATGTAAGTAAACACAAATAATGGGTGGATGCAATGAATGAAGAGTCAAATTGGATTGAGAAAAATGAAACTTGGGAAAAAGTTCTATGAACAGTATGTAAAAATGGTTTTGAAAAAATAGGTATATAGAAACAAGTTGAATGAACATGGAGAAGTTTAAATAAATAAATAAATAAATAATTTTAAAGGATATTCATAGGTGGAAGATGTAGATTTTTAATTTTTTTTACCCTATTTAATGTTTAGAAACTATCAGTATGTTTCTAGTAATAACAAAACTTCGAAATTACAATGTTTATCAAATGGATGTAAATTCATATTTTCTTAATGGTGAGATTAAATAAGAAGTGTACATTGAGAAAACACATGGTTTTATACTTGATAATTATGGAATAATGTTTTTTAAATTTATGAAATACTTGTATGGGTTAAAAAAATTTCCACGTCCATGGTATTGCCAACATGATAGTTGTCTAAAAAAGTTGATTTTTTCTAAAGGAAAGGTTTACAGAAATGTGAATGTTAAAGAAATGGATTCATGAAAATTAATTATAATAGTTTATGTGGATTATATTTTTTTGGGGATAGTTAAAATGTTTATAATGTGTTTTCTAAATAAATTAAGAATTGTTTTCAAATATTAATATTAGAAGAATTAAATTTCTTCTTGTTTATAAAAGTTCAACAAAAATAAAAATTCATTTTCCTATATCAAGAAAAGTATGCAAGAGAATTGTTAAAAAAGTTTGGTATGGAGGAACCAAAATAATTCTCTAATTATATTTTATTTGGTTTTATGATGAGTAAATATGAAGCTGTAAAAAGTGTTATTTAGAATGATTTGAAAAAATTGATCTGAATTTTTCTTTATCAAAGAGCTTAAAGAAATGATAATGTTTATGATCTAACTTAATGTGCTAGATATTTGTGCAATCTGAAATAATATCATATATTGGATGTATAGATAATTTTTAGATATGTTGAAGGAACAACTTTACATGAAAAAGTATATAGAATAATTTTTGAAATGAACATTCATGGTTGTACTACTACTAATTGGGAAGGAGATTATAATAATAAAAAATAAACCCTAGGAGGAATATTTTTCTTGGGATAATGTTGTGTGATTTGATATAGTAATAAATAGAGTTCAGTTTTTTGAGTACAAAAGAATCAAAATATGTTTTAGATATAAAAGATTTTAATGAAATGTTATTGATGGATGTTCAGTTTGATGATTAGAAAGTTCAAGTTTGAAAACCATTAAAGATAATTTAAAATAATTAGAGTGTAATTAATCTTTCATAGAGTCCTATCCAACACTCAATAGAAATTCTCATTGATATTATGTTGCACTTCATAGAAGATAAATTTAACGGTGGAGATGTTTTTTTGGAATACATTTTATTGAAATATCAACTTGCTGATGTTTTTAGAAAATATATTCCAAGGGAGATATTTAATGAATTGAGCTAAAACATAATGTCAAGCTTCTACCTAATACTTCCTAAACATCTTATGTAATTCCCCCAACATGGTTTATATTATTTTAAATAAGGGTGAGAATTTTTACAACTTTTCCCTATAATAGGGAATATATTACTTTTTATTCTAATATGAATATGAAGTTGTCGTTATCATAAAATGGGAGAGAGAAAGAAAAGTGAGAGGAAAAGATAAATGTTAGGGGGGATTTTTTTTACATGGACATGTATTTTATTTTTATTGAGGGAATAAATTCCTTAAAAAATTTAATTATTAAGTAATGTGGTGTTAGTTCACACTCTTTTGAGGAAGGATTTGTTTTTGTAAATTCTCAAAATTAATTATGTGAAAAGGTTTGATTGATGAAAAATAACGTGTTAATTTTTTTAATGTATGTTGTAAAACAAATCTAAAGGGGGAGATTGATGATACTTTGTGATATTTTTTGAAAACTGTTTTGCATTTATTGAAAATTGGATTTTGTAACTTCATGGATTAAAAGAATAGTAAAATATGTGTTGATCAAGAAGCACGAAGTTAAATGTTATTCAATGTTACATATCAGAAACATCATCAGATGAACATGAACTGACATGAATCATTGAATGTTTCTTTGGTTAGAAAGTCTAGTTTTTTGTTTTCTAGTTTCTGATTATTTTTGGTGTTACAAATGTGAAAGAAATATGAATAGGCTCTAGATGTTATATTTTAATATATATGATAAAATAAATGAGGATATCATCATTTCTATAAACCTAAAATCTGTGTAAGTTCAAAGTTTATTCATTATAAAATTTGATCAAAAGATGAATTTGATTTACTGATATGATTAAACAAGAGGAAATTACTGAGTTTATAAAAAACAAGGTTTTGATCCGAGGCATCAAATGAAGATTATCAGACAATTTTTTTAAGAATATTGAATGTGGGGTGGTTGCTAAAATCATGAGGATTTGAATAATATGTAGAAGATTCACATGATGAGTTGTTGATACATATCCATTTGATGATATTTTTACACCAATCAATAAGATGATATTTTAAACCCCCTTCCATAGGTTGATCTTTTGACAATGATCCATCAGATGATATTTTGAAATTTATTAATCTAATGAGATTTTGACTCTGAAAAGTAAACAGAAGTAGAGTTCCATCTAAAATAGTATGATCGTACTGAAGAGAAGATGAATAAAATGATCAAATGGAGAAAGTGGTTGAAAATATGATACATATTAATGTTTCTAAAAAATATAGATTTTATATTTTTGACGTATTTAGTATTTTCAACAATGTCTTTAACCATTTTCAGTTGGATTGGATCATCCGAGAAAGCAATCATTTATTTTTTTTGTTTTTCCATGAATCAAGGACATAATATTTAAGTTATTTCATTTGGTTTAAGAAAATTGGAATGTGTAACTCTAGAAAATTTCAAAATTGAGTAATATTATGAAGTGTTAGATTTTGTATAATTATATATGTTTCAAAAGTCATTTAGAATAGTTTAAGATAACTGAGAAGTGGTCAAATGAAGCTCAAGAAAATGTGAAATTTGGAGTTTTAGAATTTGAGTGTGTGGTTAAAAATAAACTGTTTTCCCACCATTTATTATAATAGATAACCTATAAATTTAAGGTCATTTTATTTTTATAATTATTACTATTTATAGAGAGACAAAAAACTAAAGTGATGAATATTTTGTGTCTGAAGAGGTTTCTGAAAAGGGGAGTCAGTCAGAAGATTAGAGATTAGAATTTTTTTATTATCTGAATGATGTGATCAGACCGAGTTTTTAAGTATAAGTTTGAAAAGAACAATTTTGTTAGACAGGAAGATTATAATGTTTGATATTGCTGCAGATTGAGAAATAGAACATCAGAAAAAGTCCATCAGATAAAGGCCATCCGACCCAGTCCATTAGATCCATGTCATTAGATGTAAGTTCATCAAACATAGGCACCGGACATAATTTTTGAATTGAATTTTGTAAAGAAATATGTTTCAAAGATCTTCATTTTTACTGTGGATCTAATTTTATAAGACAATATTTTTACTAGTAGGAGTTAGTTTAATCATTCTATTGGGATATATAAGGTCTCTAATGGGTTTTTCTACATAATTTGTATTCACTTATTCATTATAATGACTTTCTATTGACCTATGAGAGTGGATATGTATAGGATGTAGGTTCTCACAGAGGTCAAACCTTGAAAATCTTATGTTCATTGATTTCCTACATATATTTTCATACATTTTAGTTTACAAAAAGTTTATAAGGAAAAAAATATAACAAGTTAGAGGGGTTAATTTTCCTAAAATTTTAAAATTTTAAAAAAGAAATAACTAATTCAAACCTAAATCCATTCTTGGTTATTCTTCAATTTTTTGTAATATCAGTAATTATCAAAAAGGGGGATATTATTTAGTAGCTCATTGAACCACTTTATATTTTGATAATTACAAAAGATTTATCCTTTTTATTCTATTTAACATAAGTATTATTATTTTTATAAATGTAATTATAATTTATTATAGCTTTACTAAGTGTTATCTTTAGCATTTTATCTTATATATTGATTAATATAATCTTTAATTTGATCCTTATAATTCATTTCTTATATTATATTTATATTTATTTTTTTGATTGTGTAAAAAATGATTTAAAAGTTTCATGTCATCTTTATAAAATAAATATGTCATTAGGGGATTTTAAATTTCACCTATACATGTTTTTAGTTGTTCCCATGCATTCAAATTACTATTACCACATAGACAAATGCTGATCCATAAAGCCAAATGCTAATACTCATATCCAAACTTCTTGATTTAGTTACCTATTATATTTACACCATAACATGAGATACAAAAACTAAAATTGAATGATTATTATTGAATTAGAAACCCAACAATATTATCTATATTTCATATTTCTACAATAAAGGTTGAGTCAACACTTGGAATACTGAAATTTAGTACAATGTTTTGCATGTATTTAGTAACAATTCTTCTATTTTTCATGGTATGTTTGCATATATTTTTCAATGATATATTGAGATATGAAATTTTAATTAAGCGTAATTTAAAATCTTTGGAAAGACTATAATTTTTTTTAAAATAAAATTCAACTGGAAAAAATTTTCAACTAATATGAAAAATGTTTAATTTAGGATTGAATTTAAAGAAATCAAGATGTTCAAATTTATCAAATATCTATTTTGTTAAAATATCCATACCTGTTTTCTTACATTATTTTATTACATAAATAATTATCTTAAGTAAATTAATTACATAGTTATATTAAATATGTAAATATTATTTCATGGACATTTTTTACTTATGTGAACTCATTTTGAAAACAAAATTCCCAATCTGAAACAAATTTGAAACGTGAAAACATTTTAATATAAATAATCATATACTTACATAATTATCGTATGTAAAATTGTCTATAAGATAATTTTTAATTTTTGATATATTTTATTATATAATATTGAAAAGGCATACATATAGAAGAATATTAACTTTTTTTTGAGTTTTTTCTGTATGTTTTTTAAAACTAGAATTTATAATCTATTTTTAATATAATTTACTATTTATACTTACCAGAAGTATTTATTATTTATCATACTTTTTATCTGTTCTAAAATTAGTTTGTAATTATAAATAAGTCTTGATAATATATTTTAGATTGTTTTATGATGAAATATATAAGATCTGATTGGGATTATGTGTGTATAAGTATTCACGCTTAAATTTTGTAACTTGAGATATTCAAATTCAAACCCATTAGAATATGAAAAGTTAGTCCCAAATATTTTTAGGGAGTTTTATAAAATCATTAATACCAATTATTATGAAATAATTTAACGTTTTACTAAATGTTATGTTGATTTCCACTGTTGTGTTTTTTTAAAGAACATAAATTAGGAATCACATCAATATTGTTCTTAATTTATAAAATAGATACACATGAAACCATACCTTGGAAATAAGCCTGGAAAAAATTAATTAGTTTATTAAATATACATTTCCATTCTACCTAGTTAAATAAGAAATGTAATGATTTTAAAATATGAAATCTTTTTTGTGCAAAGATACTCTATATAAAGACTTGGTTTATCTAGTGAATGAGAAAATAGAGACAAATTCATGGTGACTAAATAATTATTACTAGACATTGGTGTTCTGAACTCCAATGCTTGATCCATAATTCCAAAATTAACACAAAAACTTCGATGAATAAAGTATTCACTATCTAAGAAAAATATTTGGTTTTGTAATTCATTCAATTATTTTCTTTTATTTAGTATTAATGGGATATAACACCCCTTTAAAATGTCTATTAGTTTGGTTTATAACACCCTAAAAAAATTCAGTTTTGAGTTGTACCTCCACGGGAAGAAGGCATGAATTTTTAGGTTGTGCCTCTAGGAAAAAATGCATGAATTTTTGGTTTATGCCTCTATGTAGAAAAATTTATGATATTTTATGTTTTAGCTCACAAGGGGATAATCATTTGAAATTGGGTTGTGAATCTTGGAATGCAAAATCCAATGTAAAATTCCGTTATTTATATTGGGTCATATTCTTCCTTGGGTTTTGGAAGAGTTAATATTACATATAGGATCAATTTGATATATACTAATATAATTTTTTATGATTTTTTTATTTCCATTATATTATAATTTTAAAAATGTGATTAGTCTTTAAAAAAATATTTAAAAATCAAATTTCACCTTAATCTTGACCATTCTTCCTTCATCCCTTTGAGACAAAAAAACTTGGTCATCCATGAACGATTAAAAAATATTCCTTTCCCTATGAAATTGATTTTTAGATCATGGACATGATGGTGTACTTGTATGAAATTCTTCATGTATTATATTGTTTTGTGAGGCCTATTATTAGGGGGGGGGGGGTTCTCAAAATCAGATTGGATGAAGGGTTGGAGTCTTTGTGATGATATCAGTTTCTACTCTAGAAGGATTCCAAGATAAAGAAAGAGGGGGAAAAGAGAAATGTCACTATTTGGATAGATTTCTGGATTCCATTTATCTCTTAGTGAATTCTCATAATCTAGCTAGGTACACCAGGGAGATGCGGGCTAGAACCAGCTCATCTATTACATTATCTACAAAGATCCCTAGTAGCTATTCACAGGGATGATGGAAATCATGGTATTTTTTAATATATCTACCGAGTAATGAAATCAGAGACACATTCCTTGTTTCATTTTTCACATTTGGATAGGTTCTTTACACTCGTACTATAGAAAGTGAACATGATGTAGTAAAGTGAATATCAAAATAGATCCTTCCATATGGTGGTGGATTATAGTGAAAAATGGATATTTTGATCAATGGTAGGTTCTTATAGAGTTTAAACAATGAACCATATCTTATATAAATTAGGATTCTATGGGGCTCCCAGTATAGAACCACATATATTGGTAAAGTGGGTATAGTTCTACTACAGGAAACCTATACTGTTGATGTAGGAAAAATTAGATTATTAGAATCTAGTGGTGTATGTGTATGATCCAACCATACTATCTATTAATTTTTTTCAACCTAGACTGATGATTTATGTGTCTCTATAAATATGATGTATTTTGTTAGAGTGCTAATAATATCATCATTGGGGGCACCGTCATGCATCTTCCACATAAGTAGTTGGATGGAATGTGAAGTAGATATACTTTGGTAAAACCATGTCTAATAATTCTGATCTAGTAGTGAAGGAACTAACATAAATATTGGTTCATTCCAAGGATGTTAAGATCTGCCCACTTTGACCCTTCTTCGGAGGAAAAATCCACCTGCTTCAATCATGGTATATCGATTGAGAACTATTTGTTTCCATGGTTCTGTTGGGATGAAAATGAGATCATGAAGATTGCCCCTTACTCTAGATGATATTATACAAGGAGTTAAACATGAAGATACTTGTATTCCTTAAGCTATTGAAGTATATTAGAAATACTGACATCAACCTTAGTTCCCTGTATAGTCATAAAACAACAAAAGATTCAGAAAAACATTTTCCTTCCCTTAGATATCGATGGGATGGAGATGGTGCCTCAGTTAGACTTGTGAATCCAATACCCTATCTTTATTGATAGGTATGATCAACAATGGGGTGGTTCACTTGATGATGTTGATCCTATCATGGTGGATCATACTCATTATATAATCCTTCAATAGATTCACATTCCTACCCAGAAGGAGGATTGAAAATGACATCATTCCAGGTGGTAGTGGTCTGTGATGAAGTGCCACTAGAAAAATTCTGATAACCGACTAGATATAATTATTTCCAACAATGTATGTGAAAAATTAGAGTGTGGAATATTTTCAAATCCATAAATATTCCATGATTTGAGGCACTATAAGGATAATTTAAAAAACAATTCTTCTAGAAGATCTAGAATTACTCAAATGAATTTATGTTCTACGAAATTAAAATAGAGAAAAGATCAACCTTAAATACTCTTATTTATAGGCCTTAAGGAGCTTATAATTTCTTGGGTAAGAAAACTGATGGATCTCATGGTAGTGGAATGTCAGCCATAGATTCTTCAAGTGGAATTCCTTGTGATTTTCAGTGGGAAACTCTATAATAGAGAAGAACATGATAATATTTGGAAAAAACTTTTCTAGTAACTAGATAGTGGTCCAAATTTCCCACAAGATCTCAATATTCTACTCTTCATTAGGAGGATTGTATTTCTATTGATCAAAAAAATCTTCCATATGATAAAATCAAGAAGCTTTCAAAGGAAACAATAAATAAGTATTATAATACTTATCCTCATTAGGATAAAAACTATCTAAGACACAATTACAGAGGATATAAAATACTCAAGAAGTGAAAGATTCATTAATATGAACATGTAGAATAGATCATCAAAAGCCTCTGGTTATTATGGTAATTCATTGATCATATACACCTATATTGAATATTGTTCCTCATTTAAGTGTATCAGACCTGATATAGATGTTTAACCAAACTCCAATGTGTATGTGGAGTAAAGGTATGATGACAATGGTAGGGATGGATGAATGGAATGTCCACAAAAGTAATCTCTAAAATAATCCACATACATATATTTTTAGGGGTAAATTGGGACCTTGTGTACTTTAGCCTTGATAATATATATCCTTAGTTGATGGATATCGACCCCTTTTATTGGTGTTTGAGGATTAGAAATCTCTCTAGAATCATTGAAGTTATCTAATTATGGAAGATCAAGGGTATCCATAGGACTATTCCTCATTTCATACCCCTAGAACCGATTAAAGAGTTCACCCAATGAGATATTGAGGGAGTCAAATAGAGATTTTTCATGAGCATCATTGTTGGAATCACTATAAGGACATACATAGAAACTATTACCACCATTTCCTTACAAAGGATCTCCTATATAGCGAACTTACTCAACACAAAGGGTGACTCCTCATCAAATGGAGGTGTTTGTTAAGTCTTATTTAAATATTTATAATTTTACTTTCCTTAGTTTTTAAAATCACTAAAATTTTCTTAAAACTATGTTTACTAGGTTTTTATTTTCATACAATTTTTATATGCTTTTTAGAAAAAATTATTTTATACCCAACATTGAAATAGTTACAATGTATAAAGAATATAAAATTTCATTATTCAATCCAATACATCGGACTGAAGGAGTTCTTGATTTACTAGACATACTTATGTTTCTGACCAGTGGTTTAACTTATGTCCAACCTATTAGACTAAAAAAGGTTCTCACCATCAGACTTACATTGGTAACAATACATCAGATTAACCATTATTCAATTTATCAATTTGAAAAATTATATGGAAGTCCATCGGAATATCCCATGTTTATAATCAGAGTATATAGATTTTTTTATATTGGATAAAATCCATAAAAGCATTGTAATGGTTCTAAAATAAATGAGGAAGGACTATGAAATTCTAATATATCATGTTTAGGATCATGATCACAATTATATGTCAAAGTGAAAGATGTAAAAAGTTTCTCTAAATGTACATCTCTTTCCTAGTTTTTTTAATTCTTTAAATAGTTGATGTTCTAAGGAATCCTTTTAAGGAGTGTATATTCTGTAGAACAGTTTTATTTTGTATTCGATGTCTGATCGTGGTTCTGATCGAGTTGTTTTGGAGATAATAAGATGGTGAATATGATCCATCTGATCGTGGTATTTTTAGTGTAGGAAGGTAGAGATCGATCCTCATATCAAGGGCTTTTAGGGGATTGGAAGAAAAATCTATTCTGATCATCATATCCGGGGATTTCCTAATAAGTAAATATAGAACATTATAGTTGATACTAAAAATGGGGATAAATATGTCATGGTTTTTGACTTCTTTAACTCTTAAGGTTAAAGTGTAAATTATTTTATAATATTTCTAGTATTTCTTAATATTATAATATCTTTTTATTTCTTGTTTATACATGATTTCATTTATTTTGTGCATATGTTTTAGAAATTCAGAGTTAAAAATATATTTATAACAAACTATTTTAACCATGTGACTATAAATCCAATAAAAAAACTTTGATATAATCATACAGTTCCATGTTTTTATTTGTACACTATGATAATTTGATGATATCAGAGTCAGATCATTTTTACTTAAGCATAATTTTGTCTTGTTTTTAGTTTAATTTTTTAAACTAAAATTCACCCCATACTGTATCCATCATAAACTCTTAAGATCTAACAATTGGTATTAGAGTAGGTTCTAATGAATACTTGCTAAGTTTTTAATTTCATTATTAAATTTAGGTTTTAAAAAAATATTGTTTATATTTTTTTATTACACTAACATGTCATTGTAGAAAAGTTATTCTATTATTTTTAAAATATGGATGGGTTAAATATTGCAACCATTGAAAATAAAAACCCAAGAAGACCACTTACCTTTGATGGTGATCATTATTAGTATTGGAGAGATTAAATGAAAAAATATGTTATTAAAACTAGTGTTGATAACAATTTTATGCTTACTGGCAATTACAAGATTTCTGATAAAGAAGTAACTACATTCAAAAATTAGGAAAAAAACAATTTCAATGAAAATTTTTATTAATGAATAATATTTTATGATTTATGACTTGAAATATATACAGTCAAATATATTCTTATCAATTGGATAATAATATTTCGAAAAAGATAGATGTGACCATTTTAGAAATTCTAATTTTATTAATAAAATAAGAGATATGAAGATAGATATTTATAAACCCATTTATATTATACATGGAGATTCAGTTACTAAAATGAATCAAATATTAATGAATATATTTATTAGTTTACATTCTCTTAGTGAGAGTGATCAAATAGATGAAATACTTCTTGAGAGGATTATATAGATCATGCCAAATTAGTGAGAATACAAAAGGGAAACTTTGAATGACATTGGAAGGATTAATAAAAAAACCCTCAATGTTATTATCTGAACCCTCAAGAAAATTTAAGGAATATTGAAAGGAGTTGAAAAAATGAAAAAAAAATGGTGGAGTATATTTTTCAATAATAATAGACCAAAGATGGTTTATGTTCAAAAAAACTAATATCTTTGTTTTCTAGAAAATAAAGTACATACCATCAATAAAAAATTTGGTTAAGGGATAGTGGTTGATCAAGACATATGACTGGAAACAAATATTTATACTAGATGATTATTAAGATGAAAGGTGGAAAAGTTACTTTTAGAGATAATGCTCAAGGAGAGTTCATAGATATTGGTAGTATTTTGTCTTGGAAAATATTTAATTTAAAATTTTCTATTTGTTATAAGACTTAAGAAAAACCATATAATCATAAGTAAATTATGTGATGATGGAAATATTTTAAAAATTTGAAATAAAAAATGTACTGTAAAAAGTTCAAAGAGATGAGTTTATTCTTTCTTCCAATTGACATGATAATATTTATACATTAAATATATAAGACCTTAGGACCTTAGATCTACCTAGTATTAGGGAAATGAAAGATTAATCATTGTAATAGAATAAAAGGTTAGGACTCTGAAACCTTTAAAATTTGGATATGTTTAATATGAATGGACTAGTAAAGAATCTACCAGAATATAGGTTTAATAGTTCTAAAGTCTTTGATCCTTGGAAATATAGTAAGAATCATAATTAAGTTTTTAAAACTATCAGTGAAGTATCAACTAATTATTATTTATTATTAATGAAAATTGAATTATTTGCTCATACAAAATGATATGAATTTGTGGAAGATTATATGTATATGTTTTAGTTGGTGATTATAGTAGATACATATGAGTCAATGTTTAAGAAAGAAAATCCGAATCATTTGGTTGTTTTAAAATTTTTTTATCTAGAGTTAAAATTGAGAAAAACCTCTCCTTTATAACTATTTATAGTGATCATGGTGGAGAATTTGTAAATTCTTATTTTGAATTTTTTTGTATTAATAAAGGTATTATATATAAGTTTTCATCATTAAGAACTCCATAGAAAAATGGTGTAGTTGAAAGATTAAATTCACTTATTCAAGAGATTACTATACCCATGTTGAGTGATACTCAGTTACAATGTTTTTTTGGTTTGAAGTAGAAAATACATCCTATTATACTATCAATTTATTTTCAGTTAGACCTTTTATTAATAAAACCTCTTATAAGTTGTGTAAAGGAAGAAAATCAAAACTATCCTTATTTAGTATTTCTGATGCGTAATACTCATTCAGAATAGTAATGAAATCATACATAAATTTTCACCAAAATCCAATAAAGGATTCTTTTTAGGTTATTCCAAACTAGTAAGGGAAATATAGGTTTAATAAAAACATAAGTACAATTATATAAATAGTACATGTTAAGTTAGAAAAAATTGATCCTTTTATTTTTAAAGAACACAAACCTACTTCTTCAAATGTTAGTTATAAAAAAATATTCAACCAATGTTGGAAAGGTCATCTCATTAGAAAAAATTGAGGATTATTTTATGATGTTTTTTATCACGATTATTTTCAACCTATTATTGAAGAACTAACTTTTGAAAATCCATGAAATCAATTTTTTCATAAGAATAATCCATTTTTTAATATCATTATCGATATAGATCAACCCGTTAGGAGTAGAAGTTCTTTGAGAAATGAAATTGAAAATCATTCCTTATTATTGCAATTAGAACCTAAGAATACTGATGTGGATTTAGATGATGAGGATTGGATAAAGGAAATTCAAGATGAACATAATTAGTATGAATTGATACATGTTTTGAATTTATTTTAATGACATAAGGATACTTCTTTAATTGGATTAAAATGGGATTTTTAAAATAAATGTTATGAAAATGGAATAATATTTAGAAAAATAGCTATACATTTTGATAAGGGTTATAATCAATATGAAGTAATAGACTATGGAGAAACCTATTATATGGTTGCAAGATAAGAAGATATTTTTATACTTATAGCTTATGGAACATTCTTAAATATAAAACTATTTCAAATGGATATGATTTTCCCTTTACTTAGTGGATATGTTCAGGATGATGTTTTAGTAGAAGAATTACCTATTTTTGAAATTATAAATCATCCATAAGATGTTTATAAACATATGAAAGTAATTTATAGATTAAAACAAGCCCCTAGAGCTTGGTATGATAGGTTAAGTGAATTGTTTTACAAAAATATTTTTTCAAGAGAGATGAACATCAAAACATTTTTAGAAAATTAGTTAATAAAAATATCATGATTGTAAAAATATATTTTGAAGAGATTATATTTGGTTTAACTCAAAAGTTATTAATAGATTCATTTTTGGGACTTATTTTGGTTGAGTTTGAAATGAGTATGATGGGTGAGTTAACATAAATTATTTGTTTTAAAATCTCAGAAAACCATAAAGAAGTTTTTATTTCAACATATGCATATAAAATTTCTTCTTATGAAATTTGGATATAAAAACACTAAAATTATTTGTAATTTTATTTGAATGTTAAATAATTTAGTTATTTAAGGATCTTGGAAAACTATTGATCAAAATACTTTTAGGGGTACAATTATAAGCTTACTTTACCTAACAACTAGTTTTTTGGTTTTAATATGTTCAATATGATTATGTGGTCGACATAAATCCAATCAAAACGAGTCCCATATTAATGCTATTAAATGTTGTTTATCTTTAGGTAACTAGGGATTTAGTCTTATTATATTCTTTTGGAAATGATTTCAAAACCAAAAGGTTTTTAGATTCTGACCATAGTTTATGTATAATGGATAGAATAATTAAAATCGGAACATGTCATTTTTACAAGAAGATTGAATTTCATGGTCATGTAAGAAGAAAAACTCAGTATCAGTTTCCACTATTGAGGCCAAATATGTGGCAATTGAATGTTGTTATAGATTTAATATACATTCGATCACAATGGCATGAGTTTTACTAAAACTAATTTTTTTCATGACAACACAATTTCAATTTCACTAAATGAAAACCTACCACATCACTCATGTTCTAAGAACATAGACACAAGAAACCATTTCTTTGGGATCACACACAGAATGGAGATATCATTTTACATTTAATTGGAATACAAGAAAAACATTCTGATATTTTTAGTAAACTCCATAGTTCCAATATAGTTTAATACCTAAAATAAAACACATAAATGATCAATTTCAAGTGATTATTCAAATCTATTTCTAGTTTACGAATCTACTTGAATTGATGAACCCTTCTTCAAAGGGGAGTACATATATCTTTCAATTTATAAATATTTTTATTTTTTAAATACTTCTAAGTTTCTTAAAACATTAAATTTTTTAAAATTACTTATATTCTTATAAATGTTTTTGTTTTCATACATATATATTTGGAGTTATAAATTATTATAAATTTTTTGAATGAATTTTTTTATAAAATATTTAGAGTCAGTTTTATATATAGAACATTTATGATGAAAAATTTATTATTAATACATTTTATGAGGTAAAATCTTCATCAATATAAAATCATTATAAAATTTATATAAAATACTTTGATAATATTCTATATCAAAATTATATTCTTTTACATAAACCAAGAAGAATAGGTTACCCGTACTAATGAAACTATTCTAATCTGAATGGTATTATTCTTTAGTATCTATATAGATTCATTACGTTAGTTTATATATGTTGTTTTATATATTATTTTACTTTTATAAATACTTTTTATTGAAATAATAATGTTATCTAATTTGACTATTCCCTACTCTAATTAAAGGTTTCAAAAAAAATACTTAAGAGATCAAATTTGTACATAAAACATTATTTGAATAAATCTCGACCATTGGATCTGATTAGAATTTTAATTTGAAACATTGAAATATTCTAGAATATGATCCATCCTCTCTCTTAATAATATAAATGTTGGAATCCCCATGGCCCACATCATTTTTTAATATTTCATTACCGAATCTCTCTGCCAATTAAAGTGCTTGTTCTGATTTTTGGGCATTTGTCTAATTGTTGGTAAAACATTGATTCAGATAGACATAGCATAAGATTTTTTATAGAGATAATTATTTAGATAAAGACTCATTGAGAGAAAATGAAATGGAATGTATGATTCAATTCTTAACAAGGTCATTACTTCTAAAAACAAGTAGAATGTTTTCCTAGAAAAACCCGATAAAAGTTTCAATTACACTGCCTTGATATTGTGAGAGAATTTTATGATTTATTTTTGAATATATCAAATGATGATAAGGAAAAAGTTTTATTCATTCATTTTTCCGAGAAGTACATCTTTCTTGTCAACAAAGTATAAAATCTTGTGGAAGTACCTTATCAAGGTGAAGCATATGATCCATCTCCCAAGTTACCTAATGGGATTCTTGGATTTGTTAAAATAAAGGCTAAATAATATTTATTTCTATCTTATGAGAATTTTAGAAAAGTTTTTATCCTCTAAGCATTTGTAAGAGTAATCACATTATGGATGAAATTTTATATTATTTTATGAAATGTTGAAATGATACCCTAAAATTCTCATTTTTTTGTTTTGAATTATTTGATTAATATGAGGTAGATTAATCTAGTAAAATTTGTTTTCATTATAGTGGGATCGATTAAAAACACCACAATTAAGTCAAATATTCTGATTTTTATGTGATTTATTAACTAATTATTAGTAAATCATATGATATTTTCTAAAATTTAGAATCAAACAGTTCCCATGAGGGAAAATATTTCCATGATCAGTGAAGAAACAATTTCAGTGATGATTTTTTTAATAATAGGTTGAAACGTTTATTGATAGAGTAGAAAAAACCGTGTCTGATGAAGGATTAATAAAGGATAAAGAAATGGAATAAAAAGTTTGTGAAGGAAATGATAAGAGAAATATTATTAAATGATGCTAAAAAAGCCTCAGGTAATCCTATCCTTTTAGCCTTTCATTCATCAGTTGTGAAAATATTTCTTCACTCCAGAAAAGTTCCACAAACTGATCAGATTATTCCACTTTCTAGTATGGAGTTTTTTGAAACCTAAACTATTTGACCATTTGTTTCACTATTTATAGATAGGGGTGAAGGAAAATAGATAGTTTAAGAAGTTAGATAATCTATCTTCGATAAATTAATAAAGTTAGTTCAAAAGGAAAATCAATCCTTTCTTAAAAAGGTTGATAAAGTTATTCTTAAAATAGAGGGGCATTTAGAGGAAGAAATCTAGGAACCATAAGGGGGAAAAGTAGAAGAAGATAAAAAAGAAGTATAAGAATAGAAAGAAGTATAGGATGTGGAAAAAGGATATGAGGTGAATAAGAAACATACTAATGATGAGTCAAAAGAAAATAAGTTCAAATAATATTCATCATCATCTTCAACACCTTTACCTTCCCAGCTAGATAAGGACCCCATATTAGAAGAATTAGAAGAAGAAAATTAATCATCAAAATAAGAGGAAGAAAAAAAACAATATAATACAAAAGTATTAGAAAATGTTGAATCTGATAAGGATGTAGACATTGTGAAAGTTTTAGAGTAATAAAAACCTGAAGAAACAAAGAAGATAGATATTATACCATGTCATACACATTCTCCTCATATAATATCAGAGTCATCAGAATCTGATGAAATATTATCTCTAAGAGTCCTTGATTATATTTTATAAACAATAAAAATTTTATGTGATTCAATTACATATCTTACAAGCATAGAGGAAAGCTATAAACTAATTATGAATAGTTTAAATGAAAAATAATAATCACTAAGAGTTTTGATAGAATTAGTTTCTAATATGGAATTTTATTTAAAATATTTCAAACAAAAGAAGAAGGTATAAAAAATTACCTACAATTAGACGGTCAAGTGGCCAAACCATGTTGACCATGATATGAGGGGACATTATGATCAGATTATATAAGTGAAGAAACCATCACTTTAAATGGAAGAATCAGTTGAAAATTATCAATATATGTTTTAGAATGAGTCAATTTTATAGAATTATTGAGATACATAACTTATGATCATAATGAAGAATTGAATGTTTTGAAAGATAAAGTGTATAAGTTGGATTTATAAAACATGAACCTCTGTGCATGTGACAACATGTTTTTCATTGTAAAGGAAGACAATTAGATTTTAACTTAGGAAGTAGAAAGAAATAAGATAGAGATTCAGAGTCATGTATTTATAGAAGTTAATATCCTCAAATTTGATGCATCAGTCATAGAAGCTATGAATAATCACAATGATATAAAAAAGATGAAGAATGCCATGAACTATTTTTAACAAAAGAATGAATACTTTTACTTGAACTCTTAAGGTAATATTTTTGAAACATTTAAAATGAATGTTGTATTTAGATGATCTTTTAATCCAAACGTGTATACCATAATATCATTTAATTTAATTTGGATGTATGTTCTTTCTTTTATTTCATGGATGATTAGTAAATTCACATAAAATTGAAAAGTGTTATTACTTTACAATTTTTCAAAGAATTATAAGTTCCTTCTCAATTATTTTTTTAAATCACAAAGGGGGAGAAATTTATAAAAGGGGTTAAATTTATTAAAAGGGAGAATTTTAAAGAGAAAATATTTTGGAGAAGTTGTAGGAGTAATGTTCAAGGGATAGATTTATAATAGGGTTAGAAATTTATAATAAATAATTTTACAAAGGGGATATGCCATATTATTATTACATATCACTAGATTTCAAATATGTCATAAACTATAGAGGAGTTAAGATATGAAGTATATCTTCATAGTTCATAATACAATGAATGGGTGTAAGTTTTTCAATGTTATTAGTTTTCGTTTTAAGGGCTATGTTTAATGCTTTCAAAAAAGGGGGATATTATGAAGACCAAATTACTATATTCTACTATTCCTTCCCTTAGTTTAGAAAATCACATACACATTCATGAAACTAATTTCACTAAATTATTATTTTCAAAGTAATTTTGTATATTTTTATAGAAAAAATTATTTTAAACCAAACATAGAAACAGTCCTAATGTATAATGAATATAAAAGTTTATTATTAAATTAGATAAAATAGAAAAAAGGATTGTCTAATTCACCAGAATGTTTTTTGTTTTGACCTACAGTAAGACTTATATCCTATCTCTCAAACTGACCAAAGTCATGAACATTAAACTAACATAGGAACTTATATATCCGACTAAACTATTTTCAATTTATCGGTTTGATAAACAATAGTAAAGTCCATTGAAATATCCAAGGATTATACTTAGAGTATATATATTTGTTTCTATTAGATGTAATCGATAATAGAATTGTAATGGTGTGGAACTAAGGGAATTAAAACTATGAAATTATTATCTTTCAATTTCAAGATCCAAAACACTATAATCAATTAAAGTGAAAGCTATATGATTCCATTGAAACTAAATCTAAAATATAAACATTTGTTTATTTTTTATAAATATGAGTTCATTTAGAGAATTGGGTGATAATGCTTTCAAAACAAAATAAATCTAAAAATTTCTCTAAATGAACATATCATTATTAGTTTTTTATAATTATTTAGAGAGTTTATGTTCTATGGAATACTTATAAGGATTTTATATTCCCTAGAAAATTTTATTTTTTATTCTTTTTCTGATCATTGTACCAATTGATAGATTCTAGGAATATGAATATTGTGAATATGATTAATTTAATAGAATGATTTTAGGTATAGGATGAAAAATACCAATCATTATATTGATGGATTCTAGGGGACTAGAAGACAGAGCTATTGTGATCATCATATCAAGGGATTTCTCAGTAAGTAAAAAAGAGACCTTTAATGTAGGTACTAAATCTCTGGATAACTATGTAGGGGTTTCTAACTTCCATAACTCTTAAGGTTAAAGTTTAAATTATTTTATTTTCTTGTAAGTCATTTGTACTATTATCATATTTTTAAGTTTTTGTTTATAATAGATTTATTTTCCACATTGCATATGTTTGAGAAAGTTAATTTTATACATATCTTTGTAACAAACCATTTTGTTGGTGTGACTAGGGAAACAAAAAACAAGCTCTGATATAAATTTGGAATCACATCAAAACTATTCTTAAATAATGAAATAGATACATGGAAAACCATTACTTTTAAATAATCATGAAAAAATAAGAAGTTGTTTATTAAATATACATGTCCATTCTACCTTGGGAAAGAAGAAATATAATGATTTTAAAATAAAAAATATATTATGCATAAAGATACTCTATATAAAGTCTTGGTTAATAAAGTGAATTAGAAAATTGATAAAAATTCATGGTTCATAGATAATTATTTCTAGACATTAGTGTGATGAACTACAATTCTTGATCCATAATTCAAAAATGAACACTAGAGATTTGGCGAATAAAGTATTCACTATCTAAGATGTAGGTTTGGTGTTTAAATTCATTCCAATATTTTCTTTTATTTAGTATTAGTGGGATATACCACCCCTTAAACAGGTATATTAGTGCTGTATGTAACTCCCTAACAAAAGTCAATTTTGGGTTGTACCTCCAAGGGAAGAAGGCATGAATTTTTAGGTTGTGCATCTAGGAAAAAAATAAATGAATTTTTGGTTTATGCCTCTAAGTAGAAAAATTTATGACAGTCTATGGTTTATTCCACATGGGGAAAAAGATTTGTAATTGGGTTGTGAATCCTGACATGCAATATCCAATGTAAAATTCCATTGTTTATATTAGGTTATATTTTTATCTGGATTTTAGAATAGTGAACATTATATATTGGATCAATTTGATATATACTAATATAAAATTTCTTATGAAATTTATTTTAATTTCCATTATATTAAATTTTTTAAAATTTGATTAGTCTTTAAAAAAATATTTAAAATTGAAAGTTCACCTTAATCTTGACCATTTTTCCATTATCCATATGGGACCAAAAAACTTGGTCATCCATGGATGAGTAGAACATGTTACCTTCCCCATGAAAGTGATTTTGGACTCATAGACATGATGGTGGGATTTTATGACATTCTTTCTATATTATATTTTTTGGTGAGGCCTATTATTAGGGGGGGGGGGTTCTTTAAATCAGATTGGATGAAGGGTTGGAGTCATTGTGATGATAACTATTTCTTCTCTAGAAGTATTCCAAGATAAAGAAAGAGGGGGAAAAGGGAAATGTCACTGTTTGGATAGATTTATGGATTCCATTTCTCTCCCAGTGAATTATCATAATTCAACTAGGTACACTATAGAGATGAGGACCGAAACCATCTCATCACTTACATTATCTATATAGATCCATGATATCTATTCATAGAGATGATGGAAATCAAGGTAGTTTTTAATATATCTACTGAGTAATGAAGTCAAATACACATTCATTGTATCATTTTTTACATTTTGATAGGATAGTTACACTCATACTACACAAAGTGATGATGATGTAGTAATGTAAATATCAATATAGATCCTTCTATATGGTGATGGATCATAGTGAGATATGGATATTGAGATTAATGGTAGGTCCTTCTAGAGTATGAATAATGAACCATATCTTATATTAATTAGGATGCTATGGGGATCCCAGCATAGGAGCACATCGATTGGTAATGTGGGTATTATTCTACTATGTGGAACTTATACTATTGAAGGAGGAAAAATTATATTACTAGTATCTAGTGATGTAGGTGTATGATCCTACTATACTGTATATAAATTCATTTCAACCTAGACTAATGATTTTTGTGTCTCTATGAATTTGATGTGTTTAGTTAGAGTGTTAATAATATCATCATTGGGGGAACCATCATGAATCTTCCACATAAGAAGTCGGATAGAATGAGAATTGGTGAGACTATGGTCAAACCGTGTGTAACAATTCTAATACACTAGTGAAGGAACTGTCATAAATATTGGTACATGCCTTAGATGATAAGATCCATCGACTTTGACCCTTCTTAGGAGGAAAAATCCACCTGATTCAATTTTGGTAGATCGATTTAGGACTATTAGTTTCCAAGGTTTTGGGAGGATGAAAATGAGATCATCTAGATTAAACCTTACTCTAGATGATATTATCTATGGAGTTGAAAACAAAGAAACTTGTACCCCTCAAGATTTTGGAATGGAGTATCAATCCTGACATCATCCTTAGTTCCCCGTATGGTCATAAAAAATAAAAGATTTAGAAACAAATTTTCCTTTACTCATATATCGATGGCTGGGAGATGGTGCCTTAGTATGACTTATGAAGCCCACAACCTATCTATTTTGATAGGTATGACCTAAAATTGGGTAGTTAACTTGATGCTGCTGATTCGATTAGGGTTGATCATATTCCTTACATAATTATTCAATAAATTCACTTTCATATCTTGAAGGAAGATTGAAAATGACATCATTCTTGATGGTAGTGATCAGTGACGAAGTGATACTAGCATCATTTTGATAATCAACAAGATATAATTTTTTCCAACAATGTGTGAGAAAAATTATATTTTGGAATATTTCTATATCTGTTAATATTCCATGATTTGAGGCACCATAATGATAATTTCAAAACAAGTCTTCTGGAAGATCTGGAATTACCCATATTAATTTGGGTGCTATGATACTTAAAGAAAGAAAAGATCATCCTTGAACACTATTATTTACGAGCATTAAGGAACTCATAGTTTCTCGGGTAAGAAAACTAATAGATGTCATGGCAGTGGAATGAAATCCATAGATTCTTAAAGTGTAATTCTTTATGATTTTCAGTGGGAAAATCTATAATAAAGAAGCACCTGATTATAGGTGGAAAAAACATGTCCAATAACTGGATAGCGGTCATAATTTACCATAAGATATCACCATTCTAATCTTCATCAAGAGGATTGTATTACTATTAATCAAACAAATCTTCTATATGAGAAATTTAGGAGGCTTGAGGAGGAAACCATTAATACATATTTTACTAACTATCCTCAATATGATAAACACTAGCTGAGAATCAATTATAGAGGATATAACATACTCATTAAGTAAAAGATTCATCACCATGTACATGTAAAATAGAGTATCAAAAGATTCTGGTTAGAATGAGAATTTATTGATCATATACACATCTATTGAATGTTGTACCTTATTTAAGTGTATCAGACCCGATCCATATGTTTAACTGACCTACAATGTGTATGTAGAGAAGAGAGATGATGATAGTGGTAGGGATGGATGAATGGAAAGTACATAAAAGGAATCCCTGACATAATCCACATACATGTATTTATAGGGGGACATTGGGACCTTTTATAATTTATCCTTAATAATAGACACCCTTAGCTGATGGGTATCTACCACTTGCAGTGGTGTTTGAGGCATAGACATCTCTCTGGAATCATTGGAGTTATCTAATTATAAAAGATCAGGGGTATCCTCAGGGATGTTCTACATTTCCTACCTCTGGAACCGATGCTGTAGTTCACCCAATGAGAGATTGAGGTAGACACATTGAGTTTTTTCATGAGCATCTTTGTTGGAATCATTGGAAGGACATACACAAAAATTATTAACAACATTTCTTTATGAAGGATCTCGAGGATAGTGAACTTACTCAACCCAAAGGGAGACTCTTTGTCAAATGTAGGTGTTTGTCAAGTCTAAATTAAAAATTTATACTTTTCCTTTCCTTAGTTTTGAAAAAAATTCTTAAAAATATGTTTACTAATTTTTTATTTTCAAAAAGTTTTAGAATGTTTTTTTAGAAATAAATTATTTTATACCCAACATAGAAATAATTATAATGTATAAAGAATACACACTTTCGTTATTCAATCCAATACATCTAACTGAAGGAGTTCCTGATTCACCAGACATAATTTTGTTTCTAACAAGTAGTTTGACTTATGTACAACCAGTTAGACATAAAAAATTCCTTACCACCAGACTTACATTTGTAATGATACATCATATTGAACTTTCTTCAATTGATATATTTTTAAAATAATAAAGAAGTCCATCAAACTATCCCATGTTTATAGTCAGAGTATATATATTGCTTTCTATTGGATAGAATCCATAGAAAAATTATAATGGTTCTAAACTAAATGTGGTCAGACAATTAAATTATTATATTCCATGTTTAGGATCCTGATCACAATTAGATATCAAAGTAAAAGATATTAAAATTTTATCTACATAAACACCTCATTCCTAGTTTTTTTAATTCTCTAGAGAGTTGGTGTTCTATGAAATCCTTTTAAGGACTATGTATTCCTTAGAAAATTTTTATTTTTTATTCTATATCTTATTGTGGTACTAATCGAGGGGTTCTAGAGATAGGAAGATGGTGAATATGATCCATTTGATCGAGGAAAAGTAATATCTCTTTTTTCTGGAAAACAAAGTACATACCAACAATAAAAAAGTTGGTAAATAAATAGGGGTTGATCTAGATGTATGTATGGAAACAAAGATTTCTAATTGATGATTATTAAGATGAAATGTGGAAAAGTTTCATTCATAGATAATTCTAAAGGATAGTTTATATTTATAGGTAGTATTGTTTTTATTGAAAAAGATTTAATTTAGATTTATTTATTTTTTGTAAGACTTAAGAACAACCTTATAAGCATGAGTAAAATATGTGATGATGGGAATCTTGTGAATTTTAGAAATGAAAAATGTACTGTAAATTGTTCCAAAGATGAGTTTATTATTTCTTTTAATTGGCATGAGAATGTTTAAACATTAAATACAAAAGACATTAGGACCTAATATTTACCTAGTCTTATTGAAGTGGAAGATTAATCATGGTAATGGAATAGAAGGTTAGGACTCGGTAACAATATAAACTTGGTTAAGTTGACTATGAATGGACTAGTGAATAATATACTAGAATA
Source organism: Viscum album (assembly GCA_963277665.1). NCBI lineage: Eukaryota > Viridiplantae > Streptophyta > Magnoliopsida > Santalales > Viscaceae > Viscum > Viscum album. The sequence goes on from OY728129.1 coordinate 1,452,434,136, forward strand.
AAGGTTTAATAGTTCTAAAGTCTATGATTCTTATCAATATAGTAAGAATCATATGTCATGTTCTAAAACTATTAGTGAAGTATCAACTTCTTACGATTTATTTTTAGTGCACATTGAATTATTTGATCGTACAAAAATTATAAGTATTTTTGGAAAATTCGATGTATATGTTTTAGTTTATGATTATAGTAGATACATATGGGTATATTTTCAATAAAGAAAATATGAATCATTTGGTTATTTTAAAACTTCTGTATCTAGAGTTAAAAATGGGAAAACCTCTCATTGATAACGATTTATTGTGATCATGGTAGAGAATTTGTAAATTATTATTTTGAAACTTTTTGATGTAAGAAAAGTATTTTATATAAATTTTCATCAGAAATAACACTATAGAAAAATGGTGTAGTTGAAAGAAGAAATTCAGTTCTTTAAGAGGTTATTATAACCTTGTTGAGTGATACTCAGTTGATTTTTTTTGGTCTGAAGCAGTTAATAAATCTTATTATACTGTCAATTTAGTTTCAATTATAACTTTTATTAATAAAAACTTCGACAAGTTTTTGAAAGGAATAAAACTAAAACTCTCCTTATTTAGTGTTTTGATGCATAGTATTCATTCTGAATAGTAATGACAACATACATAAATTTTCACCAAAATATGATGAAGAAATATTTTTAGGTTATTATAAACTAGTAAGGGATATAGATGTTTAATAAAAACATAAGTACAGTTGTGTAAATAGTTCATGTTATGTTTGAAAAAATTGATCATTTTGTTTTCAAAGAACACTAACCAAATTCTTTATATGTTAGTTCTAAAACAGATATTCAACCAATGTGGGAAAGTTCATAACATGGGAAAAAACTGTGGAATATGTTTATGAAGTTTTTTATCCAGATTATTTTCAACCTATTATTGAAGAACTAGATTTAAAAAATCTACCAAATCGATTGTTTCATAGGAATAATCAATGTATTAATATAATTAGGGATATAGATCAACCCGTTAGGAGTAGAAGTTCTTTGAGAAATGAAATTGATCACCTTTCTTTATTATCATAATTATAACCTAAGAATCATGATGAGGATTTTTTTGATGAGGATTGGATAGAGAAAATTCAAGATAAAATTAATGAGTTTAAAAGGAACCATGTTTGGAATTTTTTTAATGGTGTAAAAATATTTCTTTAATTGGAGTAAAAAGGGTTTTTCTGAATAAATGTGATGAAAATGGAATAATTGTTTGAAATAAAGCTACACATTTTTATAAGGGTTATAATCAATAAGAATGAATAGATTATGAAGAAACATATGCTTTGGTTTCAAGACAAGAATATATTCATATACTTCTAGATTATTGAACATTCTTAAATATCAAACTATTTCAAATGGGTGTGAAGTTCCCTTTCCATAGTGGATATGTTCAGGATGATGTTTTTGAAGAAAAATTGCCAATTTTTGAAATTATAAAACATTCATAATATGTTTATAAACTTACAGAGTTAATTATTAGATTTAAAAAATTCACTAGAGCTTGGTATGATAGGTTAATTGAATTTTTGTTACCAAAAAATTTTGTTATGAGAGATGCAAATGAAAATATTTTTTTTAAAACCAGTTAATAAAAATATTATGATTATAAAAATGTATTTTGATGATATTATATTCAGTTCAACTCAAAATTCATTAATAGATTAATTTACAATACTTATGATGGTTGAGTTTGAAATGAGTATGATGGTTGAGTTAAGATACATTAATGGTTTTCAAATCTCAAAAGAACCATAAGGAATTTTTATATTTCAACATAAGTATATAAAAGTTCTTCTTATGAAATTTGGATATAAAAACACTGAATGAATTAGTACTCCTATATGAATGTTAAATAATTTAGATATTTATATATCTTAGAAACATATTGATCAAAATACTTTTAGAGGTAAAATTAGAAGCTTAATTTACTCAACTAATAGTGGATATAATATTTTCAGTATTATTATATGCGAGACATCAAGCCAATCCAATAATTCCCATCTTAAGGATATTAAGTTTTTTTTATCTTTAGGTAACTATGGATTTTGGATTATTATATTCTTTTAGAAACTATTTCAAACAAAAATTATTTTCAGATGCTAACCTTAGTTTATGTATAATGGATAAAAAAAATTAAAATTAGAGCATGTCATTTTATACAAGAAGATTTAATTTCTTGGTCATGTATGAATCAAAACTCAGTAGCAGTTTCCTCTATAAAATCCAAATATGTGGCAGTTGAATGTTGTTGTGGATTCAATACGCACTCACTTATAATGAGATGTGTTTTACTAAAACTAAAAACATTTGTGATAATAAAAGTTCAATTTACATAAATGAAAACCTTGAACATAACTAATTTTCTAAGAACATAGAAACACTAAACCATTTCTTATGGATCACCCACAGAATTAAGATATCATTTTATAATTCATTAGAATAGAAGCATAACTTGTTGATTTTTTTAGTAAACTCCAAAGTTCCAATAGATTTGAATACATTAAATATAATACAATAATGATCAATGTAAAGTGATTATTCATATTTATTTATTGTTTACCAGTATTCTTGCATTAATGAACCATTATTTAAAAGGGGAGTACATATGTATTTCTTTTTCAAAATATTATTCTTTTTTAAAAAAATTTAGGTATCTGAAAAAATTCTATATCCTAAAATTACTTCTATTATAATAAATGTTTTATTTTAAATACATAATTATATGGAGTTATAAAATTTTATAAACTTTTTCAGGCTCAAATTTTTTTAACATTTTTAGAGTCAGTTTTATATATAGAATAATCCTAATGAAAAATTTATTATTAAAAGTTTTTATGAGATAAAATCTTCAGCAATCTAAAATAATTACAAAAGTCTAGAAAATACTTCTATAATAATATATATCGAAATTAGTTTAATTTACAAAAACCAAGAAGAATAGGATACACATGATAATGAAATTATTCTACTCTGAATGGTATTTGTAACACCCCAAGATTTCATGGAACGTTATTTCTTCAAAGTAATGCAATAACTTGCACTGCACGTAACATTGAGTTCAAGCGCATCATGACTTACCAATCTAGCCGTTCAAAAGTAGTTATGAATAGTATTAACTGAATTTTGAACTTTATATAATCCTTATAATGTTAGAATCCATATTATGATTTTCTTAGACATAATGTAAGAACAAATTCATTTTTTTCAGAAAAAAAATTATTTTTCATAAAATGCAATTTTACCTCCTTTTAATGGAAAACCCTTTTTATATACAATATTTAAAACATTTATATATTAAATTTAATAAAATAAACTTCTTATTTAGAATCAAGACATAGGAATTTAGTTTCAATAAATTTTTGGGGTTTTTCTGATAACTTTCATATTTGGGTGAATAGTGAAAAATACTATATTTTAACTGAAAAAAACTTTTTTAATAAAAATAATTAATAGTGTTAAATTATAAATTTCAATGTTTTGTAAGTATAATTTGATTATATTTTTTCCATTTAATCCAATTTTGGTCATTGGAAGTAATTTTACTCTGAAATTGGATATAAAAAAGTGTAAATCATTTGGTAGTTATTATTTCTTAAAAATAGTCTTTTTGGTTTTGACAAAGAGAATTAAGTTTAAATTAATAAATGAAATTTATATGTTTTTAATTTGGTAAAATAGACTTAATTTTTTAATTCTGAATATCAAAATTAGCTTAAGGTTAATTTTTGATATGTTTATGAAAACTTTCAATTTTTGATGAATAGTGAAAAACACTGCGTTATTGGTTAAAACCGACTTTTCAATTAAATAATTATTTATTTTATTTAATATTATTTTAGCTCAAAATAGATACATAATACCTATATATGTTCAATGTAATTAATTGGAGTCATTTTGTAATAATATTAGATATATAGAGTAAGAATACAAGAAGACACAGTAAAAGTTAAACTATTAAACTAAGAGTTAAATCTAAAGGATAAAGTTAGAATGGTAACCTAAACTTATCTAAAACCTATTGGTTGAGTGGATTTCAACCCATAACCACCTAAGTCTGGAAATAAATTCATTTGGAACCATTATAAACCGAATATGATTGTATAATACATTAATACTTTAATCTTTTCTTAAAGTGACCCTCACCCCTCTTATAAAAGGGAACTTCCCCTTCTCTCAAAATCACACCTCCAAAGCCATTTGGCTCAGCCAAAACATTCCCAAATATTCTCCCAACTTCCCTTAATTGATCCTATAGGCATTATTTTGATCATAAGGCCAACCTACGGATCCCTTTTGATCAAATCAAAAGGAAGAACCCAAGGAAGAGGTAAATATTTCATCACATCTTTCAAGTTCTTTTCCTCTTCCACTTCCTCTTCCTTTATTTTTTCCATTATAAAACAATAAATCCAGTATCTTATATATACTGTGATGTTATTATAAATATCATACAACCATATTAATTATTTTATCCATCCTATGAATGATAATGTCACCATGTGTGCGTACGTACGACTTACCGTCTCCACGCCGTGGTGTAATTTGTTATTCAACACTATCTTATTTGGATGGATATAATGATGAGTAATATGTATATAAATAATGAAAATTACAAGATAATGTCTCTATAAAATTAATATACCATACAATTCAACACCTTTAAGGAAATGATATTGTCGGTCGTGCGTACGTACAGATTACCATCTCCACGACGCGATGGGATTCATTTCCAAGTTCACCATTCATCGATGATTATAAAAATATATATTACTAATAAGCATGGAATATATGAAATTATATTTTTACTGGAGATATATATATATATATATATATGTATTTATGTACATACATATATCTCATTCACTTACTTTTGTTCAATACGATATGAAAACAGAAACAACATTTATGCGTACGTACGACCAACTGTCTCCATCAACGGTGTTTTACATTTAATATATCTATCTATTATAAATATTTATATTCTAAATATATAAGATATATAAATCAATTTTTTTATTATGTAAGTATTTAAATCATGATCTAAATGATACGGTCAAGAATAACAAGTTAAAATACGTATGATAAAGAAAGCGATTATTACCTGACATGTTAACTTAACATAAAAATCATTATTAAATGGAACATATAAAGTCATAAATGAATAATTTATGATATAATAAATATAAATATGGTTCTGGTACAATCTAATAAAATAAAATCATCATTATACAGGAGGTTAAACATACCCTCAACCAAAGGAAAGTGCAAGGTAAGGGGTTTTCATCTCACTCATTATTCCAATGAGATTTATGCTATATTGCCACTATTTAATTTTGTGTGGTGTATGTACTGACCATAATTGTATTCTTTATGTAATAAAATTTAATTTATGTGTATTTACATCTTCATTGTAATATAATTCTTTCTTGTGGTGTATGCTTCGTAAATTACCAAATTGGTAAGGGTTAATTCCTGAATCTCATTATTATTCGAGATTATTTATGTGTAAGTTTTTACTGGGACATATTTATTATACATGTCCATGTTTCATAAAATAATTTTCAAAGTGATCATTTTTAAGGGACTCTTTTATTAAATCATCATTTTAAATGTTTTAAAATATTTATTATTCTAAGCCTTTCTCATTAATGTCTATGTTTTTAAAATGTTTTGAAGGATTTATTTATATGGACATGAATGTTTTGAAATGATAATTCTTTTAAAAAGTTTCAAAGTAGTATGGGACAATTTGATTCAAAAATTCCTTTTAAATGACTACCTTTATAAATTGTGATAATTTTAAACAATTTCATGAAAAAGTGGTATTTCTCTCAAAGCATTTTACTGATCATTTTCATCTATGTCAACATCCTTTAATGGATTTTAAACTTGTTTGAAGTTGATTTATTATGATAAAAATCTTTCATATTGTATTGAATGTTTTGTGATATGTTTGAATGTGTATGTGTTATTTTTATACCATTCATGTTTTATAGATAAAGTATTGACATTTCGTATGCTAGTTTTAATACGAATGTTTATGTTATATTTCAACCTTTTATTATGATGAATGTATTGGACTAGTATGTTCCGGGTTGGGGGTCGGTCAAAGTAAGCCCTCCAGGATGGGTTCTGGTTACAGCACACCCTTCAGGTTGGAGTTCAATTACAGAGGCTCTCCAGGTTGGAGTCCAGTTACAGAGGCTCTCTAGGTTGGAGTCTGGTTACAGCGGCTCTCCATGATGGAGTCTGGTTACAAAGGCTCTCTGGGTTTGGGTCCGGTTACAGTTAGCCCATAGGTCCTGGAACGAGGCCTTGACATAGAAATTAAAGTCCAGTACTATACATCCCCTCATTAAGAAATTAGTTGTTACATGTGATTATTCGACTAGTAGAATATCCATTTGCATGTTTATATGGTAATGTTTGATTTATTTTTGCCATATTATGTTCATGTTTATGTTTGAAAGGCTGTTGTTTTTATTACACATCTTTCCTTAAAGGTTTATTGATTTTTCAAAATTATTTACCCTTACTGGGCATCTGAGCTCACCCATTTCTTATGTTTCATTTTCCCAGGATATGAAGAAGTTAGTTATGAGTGACTTGCAGGAATATTCCTGGATGCTTGGACATTTCTAATGGAATAAATTACTGTTCTTTTTATTTTCAAGTTGAAATGTTGAACTTCATGTATGTAATCTATTTTCCAAGGCTAGTAAACTGATTGGTCCTTCGAGACTTGATTCCTTATAATCATTCCAATGTATTAAAATAATGCACCAACTTTGGGTAATTGGGTTCGGGGCGTTACAGTTGGTATCAGAGGAAGTTTAGTTCAAAACTTGGAAACTATATTTAGATAAACTCTTATTTGAGCAAATAACCCTAGGATAGACTTTTAGGGTTAGTATAGAAGAACTTCCTAAAATTTTGGTATTGTATAGATTTTGTGAGTTTTCCAAGCAATAAATCCCTGTCTGGATACAAGTAGGTAGAGGTGGCTCTGGTATATATGTACCTAGGGGTAAAACCTGAAAACACCGCTTTGAGCTAGACTCGAACGAGAACTGGTGCACGACAATGTGCCTTTCTGTACTCTTGGTTATGACACTCCCAGAGGATATTCTTAGGATAATTCTCATTTTCTTTTCAAACCACTATGAAGGGTTTATGAGTATATACCTCCTCAAAGAAAACATTATTGTGATTATGGATTATATCCATAAACTATTCAATTTATGTTAGGTATTTTAAATGTTTGGAATTATGAATTATGATTCATAAACTAACCTAGTGTATGCCATTATTTAGAAATGGAACCCAATAGAAGGAATGAGAACTCCAGCAATACATATGATCCAATGAGTAATAATGGACATATCATTCATGGTATTAAGACAACATTTATAAGGGAAATAGTCTCCCATGCATTCTCAACATATGATGAAATAATATCACGTGTTAGCAAGATAAGTAAATAATTCCCTGATTCCTATGGCTTTGAAGGGAAGCAAGAGAAGAAAAGGATGGTCGAGTGAAATATGGATAAAGAGATGAGGGGAAAAAGGATTTTCCCATATGTGATAAATGTGGAAACAATCACATGGGTAAATACTTGATGGGAATTAGAGTTTGTTATAAGTGTGGACACCATGTACGTGATTGCAAGGGTAAGAAAAAGTTTTCAAATGTAAAATGCTTCATTTGCAAGGCATTGAGACACTACACGAATCAATGTCCCAGTCATAAGAGTATTACACAAATGTTGTTATTGGATAACAATCAAGTTATGATACTACCTAAGATGAAGAGGAATGACTATTGTTATTATGTTGTTATTATAAAATTATTTCATTTGAGTGTTGTATCAACAGTATACTGGTTATATAAATTATGGAGATAAATAAGGATTGTACTGTAGTACTATTTTATTGAGGATTTGAGATTATATGGTTCTAAGAAAAGTGACTTAACAGTAAGATACGCTTTTTGGAAAAATAAACGATTGAGGAAATGTAATCCTTATTATGGTCCTGATAATGAAGTAGTGATTTTGTAATAAGAGATGGTTGATTTGGATAAATTATATTGAATATTCTTGACTTCCTTGGAACTGATTAATAGTTTGTTTATTTCATCATTGTTGGAATATTAAAATTTTTTGGATATAAGGAATATATCCAGTATTATATAATGGATAAGGGAGAATGAATGTAATCAATAAGGTTTTATGGTAATTCAGGGAGTTACCATGTTTTAAAATAATACATGATGAAGGTGCTTACATGTTATTACATGGCAAAAAGGATCTTCATTGTGTTTAAATTCCATATAAATTTTGGACTACGAGTTTGGATAGAATTTTTTTGGATAATTATAAAGGTTTCAATGGATTATGTTTGAAATTGGATACTATTGTTAAGGTTATTTTTGAATTTTTATAAAAAGGACAACACGTAGACCATGAGACAATCCACCACGTTAGACAAAGCTGTGGGAATCGAACCCACAACCATAGTGAGATTGAGATTTATCTCCTACAACTGGACTACATGATTTCCCTAGATTGTATAATCTAGTTTTTTAAAGGGTCTAACAGGTGAATTATAAATTCATTATTTTAGGAACCCTATACAGTTAGAATAAATAAGATTTTTTTTAAATATTTTGGAGTGAAAGATGAGTTTCTGGTAGGAATTAGTTTAAGGATGAAACTCTACTTGTCAAGTATATATATATATATATATATACTTTTTTTCCTCTTATTAAGACTAAATTTTATTAACCCAATTTCTAATGTGGGTTTTCCAACAAAGGTATTTTCTATTTTCAATCTTTTATTTTCGATGAACAATTTCAAATTGCGAGGACACAATTTATTGAATGAGGGAAGAATGTAACACCTCAAGATTTCATAGTATGTTATTTATTCAAAGTAATGCAATAACTTGCACTACACACAACACTAAGTTCAAGCGCACCACGACTTACCAAACTAGCCATTAAAAAGCGGTTATGAATAGTATTAACAGAATTTTAAACTTTATATAATACTTATAATTTTAGAATCCATATTATGAGTTTCTTAGACATAATGTAAGAACAAATTCATTTTTCATATAAAAGAATTATTTTTCAAAAAATGCAATTTTACCGCCTTTTAATGGCGAACCCTTTTTAAATCCAATATTTAAAAGTTTTATATTTTCAATTTAACAAAATAAACTTCTTCTTTAGAATTGGGACATATGAATTTAGTTTCAATAATTTTTTGGTGTTTTTCTGATAACTTTCATATTTGGGTGAATAGTGAAAAATACTATATTTTAACAGAAAACAACTTTTTAAATTAAAATAATTTATAGTGTTAAAGTATAAATTTAAATGTTTTGGAAGTATAATTAGATTATAGTTTTACCATTTAATCCATTTTTGGTTATTGGAAGTAATTTCACCTAGAAATTGGATATAAACAAGTGTCAATCTTTTGGTAGTTATTATTTCTTAAAAATAAGCTTTTTGGCTTTGACAACAGGAATTAATTTTAAATTAATAAATTAAATTTATATGTTTTTAATTTGGTAAAATAGACTTCAATTTTTAATTATTAATATCAAAATTATCTTAGGGTGGATTTTTTGTATGTTTATGAAAACTTTCATTTTTTGATGAATTGTGAAAAACACCGCGTTATTGGTTAAAACATACTTTTCAATTAAATAATTATTTATATTATTTAATCTTATTTTAGGTCAAAATAGATAAATAATACCTATATATGTTCAATTTAATTCATTGGAGTCATTTTTTAATAATATTAAATAGATAAAATTTTATTGAACTTTTCACCGTCTTTTACCCACCTCCTAGGAGAATTTGCAAGTTCACATAAAACTTAATTTTACCACTTTTGTGAGTAGAATTTAAAAAATACAAGAGAAACGATTGATATCATTAAGAAAAATGTGGTTCAATAAGATGAAAATAATTTTTGGTGAATAGTAACTTTTTACTTTTATTTACCACGGTTAAAAGTAAATAGGGTAATAAAGGGTAAAAATGATATTATTATTTCCCTAAAACATGTCATAATTCTATTGTATAATTGTAATTAGACAAAAAAAAAACCTTAGGAATAAAATATGATCCTTTAGGTCCACTTGGATTAGATTAGGACATTTATTATTATTTTATTTAAAGAAGAGTTAAAAGAGTTAAAAATAAAGTTTAATAACTAAAACATATTTAATATAAGATTATATATAAGATAAATTCAACTATAAATATTAATTAGAAATATAAAAATATTTCATACATAATGGTATTTTTTTTAATTTTTATACATTAAATAATTAAATTTATAAATGACACAATGATGATGCAATAATCACCATATTAATGAAAGAATCAAATAAATGGTATTATAAATATTAAAATAAATATAATTTCAATGTTTTTATGACATCCACAAATTTTCTAGGTGAATATGACATGTTAGGGATGATTCAATGTATCTTTTTCGATGTAATCAAGTTGTGATGACTTTCAAAAAAACAAAATACCAAATAGTGTCAAAACTAACATAAATTAATATTTAAAACAAATACTATATTATTGGTTGATATAATATTCCTAAAAATTTAAGGTTCATCCAAAGGGCTTAAATAATATTTTATATGTCATTAATGAGCCACTTGAGGTTCTCATGGATATTTAGAGTAATTTTATTTACCATATAGAGTTAGAATACAAGAAGACACGGTAAAAGTTAATCTATTTAACTAAGAGTTAAATCTAAAAGATAAGGTTAAAATGGTAACCTAAACTTATCTAAAACCTATTGGTTGAGATTATTTCAACCCATAACCACCTAGGATCGAAATAAATTCATTTGGAACCATTATAAACCGAATATGATTGTATAATACATTATACTTTAATCTTTTCCCAAAGTGACCCTCACCCCTCTTATAAAAGGGAACTTCCCCTTCTCTCAAAATCACACCTCCAAAGCCATTTGGCATGGCCAAAACCTTCCCAAATATCCTCCAAACTTCCCTCAATTGATCCTATATACCTTAGTTTGATCATTAATCCAACCTAAGTATCCCTTTTGATCAAATAAAAAGGAAGAACCCAAAGAAGAGGTAAATATTTCATCACCTCTTTCAAGTTATTTTCCTCTTCCACTTCCTCTTTCTTTATTTTTTCCATTATAAAACAGTAACTCCATTATCTTATATATAATTTGATGTTATTATAAATATGGTACAACCATATTCATTATTTTATGCATCCTATTAATGATAATGTCACCATGTGTGCGTACGTACGGCTTACCGTCTCCACGCCGTGGTGTAATTTGTTATTCAACACTATCTTATTTGGATGGATATAATAATGAGTAATATGTATATAAATAATGAAAATTACATGATAATGTCTCTATAAAATTAATATACCATACAGTTCAACACCTTTAAGGAAATTATATTGTCGGTCGTGCGTACGTACGGATTACCATCTCAACGACGCAATGAGATTCATTTCCAAGTTCACTATTCATCGACGATTATAAAAATATATATTACTAATAAGAATGTAATATATGAAATTATAATTCTACTGGATATATATATATACATATATTTATTTATGTACATACGTATATCTTATTCACTTACTTCTGTTCAATACGGTATGAAAACAGAAACAACATTTATGCGTACGTACGACCAACTGTCTCCATAAACGGTGTTTTCCATTTCATATATCTATCTATTATAAATATTTATATTTTAAATATATAAGATATATGAATCAATTATTTTATTATGGAAGTATTTAAATCATGATCTAAATGATACGATCAAGAATAACAAGTTAAAATACGTACGATAAAGAAAGCGATTATTACCCGACATGTTAACTTAACATAAAAATCATTATTAAATGGGATGTATAAAGTCATAAATGAATAATTTATGATATAATAAATATAAATATGGTTCTGTTACAATCTAATAAAATACAATGGTCATTATATAGGAGGTTAAATGTACCCTCAACCAAAGGAAAGTGATAGGTAAGGGGTTTTCATCTCACTCATTATTCATGTGAGATTCATGCTATACTGCCACTATTTCCTTTTGTGTGGTGTATGTACTGCCCATAATTGTATTCTTTATGTAATACACTTTAATTTATGTGTATTTACATATTCATTATAAGATAATTTTTTCTTGGGGTGTATTCTTCGTTAGTTACCAAATTGGTAAGGGTTAATTCCTGAATCTCATTATTATTCGAGATTGTTTACGTGTACGTTTTTACTGGGACATATTTATTATACATGTCCATGTTTCATAAAATAATTTTCAAAGGGTTTATTTTTACAGGACTCGTTTACTAAATCATCATTTTAAATGTTTTAAAGGATTTAATCTTCTAAGCCTTTCTCATTAATGTCTATGTTTTTAAAATGTTCTTAAGGATTTATTTATATGGACATGAATGTTTTGAAATGATAATTCTTTTAAAAAGTTTCAAATTAGTAAGGGACACTTTGATTAAAAAATTCCTTTTAAATGAATACCTTTATAAATTGTGAGAATTTTAAATGATTTCATGAAAAATGGTTATTTCTCTCAAAGCATTTTACAGATCATTTTCATCTATGTCAACATCCTTTAATGGATTTTAAACTTGTTTGAAGTTGACTTATTGTGATACAAATCTTTCATGTTGTATTGAATGTTTTGTGATATGTTTGACTATGTATGTGTTATTTTTATACCATTCATGTTTTATGGATAAAGTATTTCCATTTCGTATGATAGTTTTAATACGAATATTTATGTTATATTTCAACCTTTTCTTATGATGAATGTATTGGACTTGTATGTTCCGGGTTGGGGATCGGTAAAAGTAAGCCCTCCGGGATGGGTTCTGGTTATAGAAGACCCTCCAAGTTGGAGTTCAGTTACAAAGGCTCTCCAGGTTGGAGTCCGGTTATAGAGGCTCTCTAGGTTGGAGTCTGGTTATAGAGGCTCTCTAGGATGGAGTCCGGTTACAAAGGCTCACTGGGTTTGGGTCCAGTTACAGTTATCCTATAGGTCTTGGAACGAGGCCTTGACATAGAAATTAAAGTCTGGTACTATACATCACCTCATTAAGAAATTAGTTATTACATGTGATTATTAGACTAGTAGAATATCCATGTGCATGTTTATATGGTAATGTTTGATTTATTTTTTCCATATTATGTTCATGTTTATGTTTGAAAGGCTGTTGTTTTTATTACACATCTTGCCTTAAAAGTTTATAGATTCTGATAAATTATTTTCCCTTACTGAGCATCTGAGCTCACCCATTTCTTATGTTTTATTTTCCCAGGATATGAAGAAGTTAGTTATGAGTGACTTGCAGGAATATTCTTGGAGGATTGGACATTTCTAATGGAATAAATTACTGTTGTTTTTATTTTCAAGTTGAAATGTTGAACTTCATGTATGTAATCTATTTTCCAAGGCTACTAAACTGATCGGTCCTTCGAGACTTGATTCCTTGTAATCATTCCAATGTATTAAAATATTGCACTGACTCTGGGTAACTGGGGTCGGGGCATTACAATTAGTATCATAGGAAATATAGTTCAAACCATGGAAACTATATTTTGATAAACTCGTATTAGAGAAAATAACCCTAAGATAGACTTTTAGGATTAGTATAGAAGAAATTCCTAAAATTTTGGTATTGTATAGATTTTGTGATTTTTCCAAGCAATACATCCCTGTCTGGATACAAGCAGGTAGAGGTGGCTCTGGCACATATGTACCTAGGGGTAAAACCTGAGAACACCGCTTTGAGCTAGACTCGAACGAGAACTGGTGCACGACAACGATCCTTTCTGTACTCTTGGTTACGACACTCCCAGGGGATATTCTTAGGATAATTCTCATTTTCTTTACAAAACACTATGAAGGGTTTATGAGTATATATCTCCTCAAAGAAAACATTTTTGTGATTATGGATTATATCCATAAACTGTTTAATTTATGTTATGTATTTTAAATGTTTGGAATTATGAATTATGATTCATAAACAGACCTAGTGTATGCCATAATTTAGAAATGGCACCCAGTAGAAGGAATGAGAACTCCAACAATACGTATAATCCAATGAGTAATAAGGGTCATATCATTCATGGTATTAAGCCAACATTTATAAGGTAAATAGTCTCCCATGTACTCTCAACATATGATGAAATAATATCACGTGTTAGTAAGATAAGTAAATAATTCCCGGAGTCCTATGGCTTTGAAGGGAAGCAAGAGAAGAAAAGGATGGTAGATAGAAATATGGATAAAGGGATGAGGGGAAAGAAGGATTTTCCCATATGTGATAAATGTGGAAACAATCACATGGGTAAATGCTTGATGGGAATGGGAGTTTGTTATAAGTGTGGACACCATGTACGTGATTGCAAGGGTAAGAAAAAGTTTTCAAATGTAAAATGCTTCATTTTCAAGGCATTGAGACACCTCACGAATCAATGTCCCAGTCATCAGAGTATTCCAAAAATGTTGTTATTGGATAATAATAAAGTTATGATACTACCTCAGATGAAGAGGAACGACTAGTGTTCTTATGTTGTTATTATAAAATTCTTTCATTTGAGTGTTGTATCAACAGTATACTAGTTATATGAATTATGGAGATAAATAAGGATTGTACTGTAGTACTATTTTATTGAGGATTTGAGATTATATGGTTATAAGAAAAGTGACTTAATAGTAAGATAAACTTTTTCAAAAAATACACGGTTGAAGGAAATGTAATCCTTAATATAGTCCTGATAATGAGGTAGTGATTTTGTAATAAGAGATGGTTGATTTGGATAAATTATATTGGATATTCTTGACTTCCTTGGAACTGATTAATAGTTTGTTTATTTCATCATTGTTGTAATGTTAAAAATTTTTGGATATAAGGAATATATACAGTATTATATAATGGATAAGGGAGCATGAATGTAATCAATAAGGTTTTATGGTAATTTAGAGAGTTACCATGTTTTAAAATAATACAAGATGAAGGTGTTTACATGTTATTATGTGGAAAAAAGGATCTTCATTGTGTTTAAATTCCTTATAAATTTTGGACTACGAGTTTGGATAGAATTGTTTTGGATAAGTCTAAAGGTTGGAATGGATTATTTTTAAAATTGGATACTATTGTTAAGGTTATTTTTGAATTGTTATAAAAAGGACAACACGCAGACCATGAGAAAATCCACCACGTCAGAAAAAGCTGTGGGAATCGAACCCACAACCATAGTGCGATTGAGATTTATCTCCTATGACTGGACTACAAGATGTCCCTGGATTGTATAATATAGATTTTTTAAAGGGTCTTATTGGTGAATTATAAATTCATTATTTTAGGAACCCTATACAATAAGAATAAATAAGATTTTTTTTTGAAATCTTTTGGAGTGAAAGATGAGTTTGTGGTAGGAATTAGTTTAAGGATGAAACTCTACTTTTCAAGTATATATATATATAAATACAATTTTTTCCCTCTTATTAAGACTAAATTTTATTAACCCAATTTCTGATGTGGGTTTTCCAAAAAGGTATTTTCTATTTTAAATTTTTTATTTTCGAAGAACAATTTCAAATTGTGAGGACACAATTTATTGAATGAGGGAAGAATTTAACCCCCCAAGATTTTATAGTACGTTATTTCTTCAAAGTAATGTAATAACTTGCACTACACACAACACTAAGTTCAAGCGCACCACGACTTACCAAACTAGTCGTTCAAAAGCGGTTATGAATAGTATTAACAGAATTTTAAACTTTATATAATACTTATAATTTTAGAATCCATATTATGAGTTTATTAGACATAATTTAAGATCAATTTCATTTTTTCAGATAAAAGAATTATTTTTCAAAAAATGCAATTTTACCGCCTTTTAATGGAGAACCCTTTTAAAATATAATATTTAAAAGTTTTATATTTTCAATTTAACAAAATAAACTTCTTCTTTAGAATTGGGACATATGAATTTAGCTTCAATAAATTTTTGGTGTTTTTCTGATAACTTTCATATTTGGGTGAATAGTGAAAAATACTATATTTTAACAAAAAATAACTTTTTTAATCAAAATAATTTATAGTGTTAAAGTATAAATTTAAATGATTTGGAAGTATAATTAGATTATAGTTTTACCATTTAATCCATTTTTTGTTATTGGAAGTAATTCCACTTAGAAATTGGATATAAACAAGTGTCAATCTTTTGGTAGTTATTATTTATTAAAAATACGCTTTTTGGTTTTGACAACAGGAATTAATTTTAAATTAATAAATGAAATTTATATGTTTTTAATTTGGTAAAATAGACTTAAATTTTTAATTCTTTATATCAAAATTAGCTTAGGGTGAATTTTTGGTATGTTTCTGAAAACTTTCATTTTTTGATGAATTGTGAAAAACACCGCGTTATTGGTTAAAACAGACATTTAAATTAAATAATTATTTATATTATTTAATATTATTTTAGGTAAAAATAGATAAATAATACCTATATATGTTCAATTTAATTCATTGGAGTCATTTTTTAATAATATTAGATAGATAAAATTTTATTGAACTTTTCACCGTCTTTTACCCACCTCCTAAGAGAAATTGCAAATTCACATAAAACTTAATTTTACCACTTCTGTGAGTGGAATTTCAAAAATATGAGAGACACGGTTGATATCATTAAGAAAAATTTGGTTCAATAAGATGAAAATAATTTTTGGTGAATAGTAACTTTTTACTTTTATTTACCACGGTTAAAAGTAAATAGGGTAGTAAAGGGTAAAAATGATATTATTATTTCCCTAACACATGTCCTAATTCTATTGGATAATTGTAATTAGACTAAAAAAAACCTTAGGAACAAAATATGATCCTTTAGGTCCACTTGGATTAGATTAGGACATTTATTATTATTTTATTTAAAGAAGAGTTAAAAGAGTTAAAAATAAAGTTTAATAACTAAAACATATTTAATATAGGATTATACATAAGATAAATTCGACTATAAATATTAATTATAAATATAAAAAGATTTCATATATAATGGTATTTTATTTATAATTTTTAGACATTAAATAATTAAATTTATAAACGACACAATGATGATGTAGTAATTACCATATTAATTAAAGAATCAAATAAATGGTATTATAAATATTAAAATAAATATAATTTCAATGTTTTTATGACATCCACAAATTTTATAGGTGAATATGATATGTTAGAGCTGATTCAATGTATCTTTTTCGAAGTAATCAAGTTGTGATGACTTAAAAAAAAAAAATACAAAATAGTGTCAAAACTAACATAAATTAATATTTAAAACAAATACTATATTATTGGTGGATATAATATTCCTAAAAATGTAAGGTTCGTCCAAAGGGATTAAATAATATTATATATGTCATTAATGAGCCACTTTAGGTTCTCCTAGATATTTAGAGTAATTTTATTTACCATATAGAGTAAGAATACAAGAAGACACGGTAAAAGTTAAACTATTTAACTAAGAGTTAAATCTAAAAGATAAGGTTAAAATGGTAACCTAAACTTTTCTAAAACCTATTGGTTGAGAGGATTTCGACTCATAACCACCTAAGTCTTGAAATAAATTCATTTTTAACCATTATAAACTGAATATGATTGTATAATAAATTAATACTTTAATATTTTCCTAAAGTGACCCTCACCCCTCTTATAAATGGGAACTTACCCTTCTCTCAAAATCACAAATCCAAAGCCATTTGGATCGATCAAAACCTGCCCAAATATTATCCTAACTTCCCTTGATTGATCCTAGAGGCCTTAGTTTGATCATAAATCCAAACTAAGGAGCCCTTTTGATCAAATCATAAGGAAGAACCCGAAGAAGAGGTAAATATTTTATCACCTCTTTCATGTTCTTTTCTACGTCCACTTCCTCTTTCTTTGTTGTTTACATTCTAAAACAACAACTCCAGTATATTATATATATTGTGATGTTATTATAAATATGTTACAACCATATTTATTATTTTATCCATCCTATGAATGACAATGTCACCAAGCGTGCGTACGTACGACTTACCCTTTCCACGCCGTGGTGTAATTTGTTATTCAACATTATCTTATTTGGATGGATATAATGATGAGTAATATGTATATAAATAATACAAATAACATGATAATTTCTCTGTAAAATTAATATACCATCAAATTCAAAACCTTTAAGGAAATGATATTGTCGCTCATGCGTACGTATGGATTACCGTCTCCACGACGCGATGAGATTCATTTCGAAGTTCACTATTCATTGACGATTATAAAAATATATATTACTAATAATTATGTAATATATGACATAATAATTTTACTAGATATATATATATATATATATATGTATTTATGTACTTACATATATCTTATTCACTTACTTTCGTTCAATACGATATGAAAATAGAAACATCATTTATGCATACGTACGACCTATCGTCTCCATAAATAGTGTTTTCCATTTCATATATCTATATATTATAAATATTTATATTCTAAATATAAATGATATATGAATCAAGGTTTGTATTATGGAATTATTTAAATCATGATCTAAATGATATGATCAAGAATAACAAGTAAAAATACGTACGATAAAGAAAGCGTTTATTACTGAAAATGTTAATTTAACATGAAAATAATTATTAAATGGGATGTATAAAATCATAAATGAATAATGTATGATATAATAAATATAAATATGGTTATTTTATAATCTAATAAATTACAATGGTCCTTATATTAGAGGTTAAACGTACCCTCGACCAAAGGAAAGTGCAAGGTAAGGGGTTTTCATCTCACTCTTTATTCCCGTGAGATTCATGCTATATTGCAACTATTTCTTTTTGTGCAGTGTATGTACTGCCCATAATTATATTCTTTATGTAATACACTTTAATTTATGTGTATTTACACCTTCATTGTAAGATAATTCTTTAATGGGGTGTATTTTTCGTAAGTTACCAAATTGGTAAGGGTTAATTCCTCAATCTCATTATTATTTGAGATTGTTTATGTATAAGTTTTTACTAGGATATATTTATTATACATGTACAAGTTTCGTAAAATAATTTTCAAATGGATTATTTTTAAGGTACTATTTTACTAAAACCTCATTTTAAATGTTTTAAAAGATTTATTCTTCTAAACCTTTCTCATTAATGTCCATGTTTTTAAAATGTTTTTAAGGATTTATTTATATGGACATGAATTTTTTGAAATGATAATTCTTTTAAAAAGTTTTAAAGTGGTATGGGACACTTTGATTCAAAAATCCCTTTTAAATGACTACCTTTATAAATTGTAAGAAGTTTAAACAATTTCATGAAAAGGGGTATTTCTCTCAAAGCATTATACTGATCATTTTCATCTATGTAAATATCCTTTAATAAATTTTAAACTTGTTTGAAGTTGATTTATTATGATACAAATATTCCATGTTGTATTGAATGTTTTGTGATATGTTTGACTATGTATGTGTTATTTTTATACCATTCATGGTTTATGGATAAAGTATTGATATTTCATATGATAGTTTTAGTACGAATGTTTATGTTATATTTTAACCTTTTCTTATGATGAATGTATTGGACTAGTATGTTCCGGGTTGGGGACCAGTAAAAGTAATCCCTCAGGGTTGGGGTCTGGTTATAGAAGACCCTCCGGGTTGGAGTCTAGTTACAGTGGATTTTTGGGTTAGAGTCCAGTTACAAAGGCTCTCCGGGATGGAGTCTGGTTACAGAGGCTCTCCGGGTTTAGGTCCGGTTACATTTAGCCCATAGCTCCGATCATGAGGCCTTAACTTAAAAATTAAAGTCTGGTACTATACATTCCCTCATTAAAAAATTAGTTATTACATGTGATTATTCGACTAGTAGAATATCCATGTGAATATTTATATAGTAATGATTTATTTATTTTTTCCACATTATGTTCATGTTTATGTTTGAAAGGATATTGTTTTTATTACACATATTGCATTAAAAGTTTATAGATTCTTCTAAATTATTTACCCTTACTAAGCATCTGAGCTCACCCATTTCTTGTGTTTTATTTTCCTAGGATATTAAGAAGTTAGTTATGAGTAACTTGCATGCATAATCTTGGAGGCTTGGACATTTATAATGGAATAAATTGCTGTTTTTTTTCTTTTCAAGTTAAAATGTTGAACTTCATGTATGTAATCTGTTTTCCAAGACAAATAAACTGATCGGTCCTTCGGGACTTGATTACTTATAATCATTCAATGTATTAAAATAATGCATCGACTCTGGGTAACTGGGGTTAGGGTGTTATAGTATTATTCTTTAGTTTCTACACATATTCATTACTTTATTTTATATATGTTGTTATATATATTATTTTACATTTACAAGATTTTTTTTTTAAAATCATAAGGTTTTATAATTATACCATCCCTTACTCTGATTACATGTTTCATAAAAAAATACTTAATAGTTAAAATTTATACTTAAAACATTATTTAAGTAAATCTAAACCATTGTATGAGATAAGGATTTTAATCTGAACCATTGAAATATTCTATAATGTGAACTATATTCTCTCTCCACTATATAAAGTCTATACTCCCCATAACCCACATATTTTTCCAATATTTTTTACTGAATCTCACCACCAATTGATGTGCATGTTCTGATTTTTTGGAATTCATCTGACCAATAGTAAAACAATGATTCAGATGGACATAGCATAAGATTTTGTATAGAGATAATTATTTAGAGAAAGGCTCATCGAGAGAAAATTACATGAAATCTATGATTCAATTATTAACAAGGTCATTACTTTTCAAAATAAGGATTATTTTTCAAAGAAAAACCTCATAAGGAGTTTGAATTACATTACCTTGAAATTGTAAGAAACTTTTGTGCTTTGTTTGAGAATCTATCAGAATATGATAAGGAAAAAGTTTTATTCATTTAGTTTTCTAATAATTACATGTTTATTACAAAAAAGTATCAAATACTATGGAATTAATTTATCAGGATAAAGCATACCATCCATATCACTTGTTATGTGATAGGATTCTAAGATTTTTTAAAATGAAGTCTAAATAATCTTTATTAACTTATTATGAGAATTTTAGAAAAGTTTTTCTCCTCTCACCAGATGTAAGAGTCATCACATTATGGATGAATGTTTATATTATTCCAAAAAAGGTTGATAGGATACCCTAAAAGTTTCATATATTTTTTTTGGTATTATTTGATGAAAATTAGCTAGATTAATCTAGTAAAATTTGTTTTTATTATGGTGTAATCAATTAAAAATACCAAAATTAAGTTAAAGATTTTTATTTTTCTATGATTTAATAACTAGTTATTAGTAAATCAGATGAAATTTTGAAAAAAATAGAATCAAACATTTCCCACAACGGAAAATATTTCAATGATCAGTTTGGGGAAGAAACTATTTCATTGATGATTTTTTTTAATAATAGGTTGAATTTTGTTTTTGATAGAGTAGAAAAAACTGTGTCCGATGAAAGACCAATAAAAGATCAAGAAACAGAAGAAAAAGTTAGGGAAGGAAATGATAATAGAATGATTATTGAAAGATTCTAAAAAGGACTCAGATAATCCAATCCTTTTATCCTTTCCTTCATTAGTTATGAAAATGTATCTTCATTCTAGAAAAAGTTCCTCAAACTAATCATATTATTACACCTTTCAGTATGATGTTTGTTAAAACCTCAAATATTTGACCATTTAATTCACCAATCACTGATATGGGTGAAAGAAAATAGATAGTTTTATAAGTCACATGACTTATGGTCATAATTAAGAAGTTAATTTTTTGAAAGAAAAAGTGTATAAGATGGAGTTATAAAATAGGATCCTCAGTGCATTTGAAGGCATGTTTTTCGTTATAAAGGAATACAATAGGATGTCAAATAAGAAAGTAGAAATAATTAAGACAGAGATTCAGAAGTATATATTTATGGTAGTCAAGATCATTAAACATGATGCATCAGTCAAAGAAGCTAAGAAGAATCATAATGATATAAAAAAGACTAAAGGTTATGAAAAAATTGTTAATGAAAGAATGAACATTTTTACTTGAAATATTAATGTAACATTTTTGAAACATTTAAAATGAATGTTGAATTTGGATGATCTTTTAATCCAAATTTTTATACCTAAATATTTCTAATTTAATTTGGATGTATGTTCTTTATTTTATTTCATGGATGATTAACCAATTCACATAAAATGGTAATGTGTTATTAATTTACTATTTATCAGGGAATTATAAGTTCCTTATTAATTATTATTTTTTTAAATCACAAAGGGGGAGAAATTTATAAAGGGGGATAAATTTATAAAAATGTGGAATTTTAAAGTGAAAAAATTTTGGAGAATTTTTAGGAGTTATGTTTAAGAGAAATATTTATAACGTGGTTAGAAATTTATAAGAAATAATTTTACAAAGGGAGAGATTCCATAGTATTATTACATATCACCAGATCCTGAAGATGTCATAAACTATTGTGGAGTTAAGATATGAAGTATATATATATAGTTCATAATATAATAAAGGGATATAGGTTTTTCAATGTTATAAGTTTTCATTTTAAGTGTTGTGTTTAATGCTTTCAAAAAAGTGGGATATTGTTGACACAAAATTAATACATTCTACTATTCCAACCATTAGTTTTGAAAATCACAAACACATTCATGAAACTGAGTTTTCTAAATTCTTATTTTATAAGTGTTTTTGATTTTTTTATAGAGAAAATTATTCTACACCGAACATAGAAATAATTCTAATTTATAATGAATATAAAATTTCATTATTCAATTAGATACAATGGAAAAATGATTGTTCGATTTAATAGAAAGATTTTTTTGACCAATAGTTAGAATTATTTCCAATATATCAAATTGACCAAAGTCATGAACATATTACTGACATTGGCACTGATACATCAAACTAATTGTTTTAGTCTATCAGTTTAAAAAACAATAGGAAAGTCCATTGGAATATCCAATGATTATAATCAAAGTATATATATTTGTTTTTATCAGATGGAATCCATAATCCAATTTTAATGGTGGTGAACTAAGGGACATAAAATTATGAAATTATTAGATTTCAATTTCAATATCCAAACCAATATTATACATTAAAGTTAAATCTATCTAATTCAAGTGCAACTAACTATGAAATATAATGATTGGTTGATTTCCTATAAATAAGAGGTCATTTGAAGAATTGGGTGATTATGCTTTCAAAACTCAATACACCTACAAATTTCTATTTATGAACATCTCATTATTAGTATTTGTAATTCTATATAGAGTTGAAGTTCTAATGAATACTTATAATAATTTTATATTCCCTAGAATAATTTTCTTTTTTTATTTTCTATTTGATCACGATACTAATCGAGGGATTCCAGGAATAGGAAGACTACAAATTTGATCAAATGAATCAAGGGCATCTAGGTCTAGGATGAAAAATACTAATCATTATATTGAGGGATTATAGGGGACTAGAAGATAGATCTATTATGATCATCTTATCAAGGGATTTCCTGGTAAGTGAAGATGGACCTTTATATTAGGTACTAAAACTCTGGATAAATAAGTCAGGGTTTCTGACTTCCTTTACTCTTATGGTTACACTGTAAATTATTTTATTATTAAAATTTTTATTTCTTGTTTATAATAGATTTATTTTCCATAATTTATATGTTTTAAAAAGTTAATTTTATACATATCTTTTTAACAAACAATTTTTTTTGGTGATTGTGAAATCAAGAAAAAAGATCTGATATAATATGAATGATTTTAGATATAATTTTAACACTCTAATAATCAGATGATATCATAGTATAAACATTTATATATAATAGGAAATGTGTTTTTTAGTATATTTTTTTAAATTATTATTTACAACCTCTTGGATCTATCATAAACTCTTACGATCCAAAAATTGGCATTGGATTAGGTTCTACTAAATACTTGCAATGTTTTTTTTACTTTCAATAATAACTGAAAGTTTTATTAACTTCTTGTTTATATTTTGTTATTACAATACAATTTAATTGTAGAAAATATTTTGTATTTTTTTAAGAAGACAACAGGGTTAAATTTTAGAACTCCTAAAAATATAAATTTGAGCACACCACCTATCTTTGGTGGTCTTTATTATGATAAGTGGAGAGATTAGATGAAATTTTATGTTATTAAAATTGGTGTTGATAATTTTTTATGTATACTTGTAATTACATGATTTCTTATAAGGAAGTTACTACTTTCACAAATTAGTAAAAAAAAATATCAACCGAATCATTGAGTATGTAATTATATTTTATGTTCTATGAATTAAAATATATACAGTTAGATTTCTTCCTGTTTAGCTACTAATATTATTTGGATGAATTTAGAAGTGATTAATTTTGGAACATTGAATGTTATTGAGACTCTTAGAGACTTGATGAGATTTGATTATCAAGACTATGATTTTATATATTGAGATCCAATTAATAAAACGAATCAAAGATTTATGAAAATTGATAATAGTTTACATTCTCTTAGAGAAAAATATCCGACAAATTAAATCACTATTGAAAAGATTATAGAGATCATGCTGAATGTGTGGGAATCTAAAGGATAACATTGGAAGATACTGGAAGGATTAAAAAACTTACCCTTGATGATATTACCCAAACCCTCATGAAATATAAAGTAACATTGAAAAGAGAATATAGAAAAATGTAAAACAAAAATGTCGGAGTAGATTTTGTAACAATAAAAAAATTCCTATCAAATCACAAACATTTGAGAATTTTATGAAATATTTTAAGAAGAAGAATTTTGTTATTTAGTCTGATGGTTCTTAGTATAAATTTTCTAATAATGAGTTGATAAATATTTCAAGAAGGATGAATAAAATAGTTGAACACAATGATTTTTAATAAATTTATATGAATATTCATAAGTATGAGAGTGATAACAAATACTTAAATGAAGTGATTTTTTATTAATTTAAAAAGTCAAGATAAATCATACCTGTTTCCCCTAAGAATAAAAGGAAAGAAAATAATGATATGTATTCAGAGAAGAATTCAAATAAGTTTTACAAGAAAAAGAAAAAGAAATGATTAAATGGTTATCATATGTAAAGGTAAAGTGATGTAGTCAGTTCTTCAAATAGTTCTTCAGATTATGAATCTTAGAGAAAAAATGAGTATTGGTGTATATGTAGTAATTTCAAAGGATAAAAAATGTATGATGTAAAAATGAATAAATTCTTTAAAAATATTAATTTAAATAAAAATAATCCATAAATTAATTATGAAAAAAATTCTACACCATTTGATGAATAATCATCCTCATTTAAAGAGGATAACACCCTAACTAGTTATGAAGATGTATCCTGGTTTTCTAATCTACTTAAAAATAAAGATTTCAATGTTTGTAAAAAACATGAAAAAGAAAAATAAAAACTTTTTATGGAAAATTCAAGGATAAATGCTCTTACTAAAGAAATAAAAAATATTTATAAAAATATTTATATGTTTAATTTTGGAAATTCTTGTCTTTTTTAAAAACTTGAAATATCTATTTGTGATAAAAATAGTGCAGAAAATTATTTTACTTAATGTTATTTCAAAAGCTTCTACTATTGATGATAATTATTTAGTTTCTAAACTGAAATATGAAGTTTCATGTTTAAAGAAAATTTTCCATAAGTATACTTATGGGAAATAAAACATTGATAAAATGTATAAACAAATCAAACCCTATAGTTTTTTTGAGAATGGGTTTTTATAATAAAAAACCTGGATTTAGTTATAAATATTTTATTCCAAAAATTGGTCCATTTATCAGAAACTGTAAAAGTGGTGAAAATTGTAAAAACAAGTGTTCTATTAATAAAATTAATTTTTTTAGGTTTTTATAATTATTATTATACATTTAAATGAAAATTTCTCAATATAGAAAAGTTTGAAAAATATGGTTACCCAAGATTTTTATTTCTAATAATACCATACCGAAGAAGGTTTGGGAACCAAAAAACTAATATCATTTCTCTTAAAAAAATAATGAAAGTTCAAATAAAAAAAATCCAATAAATGGATACTAGTTTCTCTAGACTTATGACCTGTAGAAAATATTTCTTCAAGAAGATCATTAAGATGAAATGAGGAAATGTCACTTTCAAAGATAATTTTTAAGTAGAGATTATAGGTATAGAAAATATTATTCTTCACAGAAGGATTTAATTTAAATTATTTTATTTGTTGTAGAGAATAAGTGAAACTATATAATCATAATCCAATATTGTCACGAGGGTTGTCTTATGAACATTAGAAATGAAAAATTTATGTTACAAAGTTCAAATGATGAGTTTAATTTCTCTCCCAATCAACATGATAATGTCTTAACATCAAACATAGAAGACCATATGATCCAATTTCAACCTTTTCTTAGTGATGTGGAAGTTAAATCTTGATTATGACATAGACGTATATGGAACTGTAACCTTATAAATTTAACTATGTTGAATAAGAAAGGAGTAGTGAAGGATCTATGAGAACATCACTTTAATACTTATAAAGTCTATTATCCTTTTAAATATGGTAAGAAATATAAGTAATGTATTTAATTTAATAGTTAATTCTCAACTTATTATTCTTTATAGTTGTTGAACATGGACTTATTTATTCCTACAGAAACTAGAAGTATTGGGTGGAAAATACTATATATATTTGTTAGTTGATGATTTCACTAGATACACATGTGTTTATTTTCTAGAAAGAAAATATGATGCCTTTAGTTGTTTTAAAACTTTTTAAATAATAGATAAACATGAGAAAAACTCTCCTTGATAACTATTTATAGTGATCATGGTAGAAAATTTTAAAATATGAGTTTAAAACTGTTTTTAGTAAGAGAGGTATTGTACATAACTTTTCGACCGCTAGAACTCTAAATCAAAATGGTGAAATAGAATGAGTAAATGGAGTTCTTAAAGATATTACTAGATCCATGCTAAGTGAATACCCAATTACTAAAATTTTATGGGTAGGAGTAGTTAATAATGACTATTTTATAATTAATTGAATTTTAATGAGAGTTTTTGTTAATAAAATATCTTATGAGTTATGGATAGGAATAAAACATAACCTTTCACACTTTAAACGTTTTGGATGGAAAGTATTAATTCTGAATACTAATGATAAAATACATAAATTTTCACCAAAATATGATGAAGGAATATTTCTAAGTTATTCCACAACTATTAGGGCTTATAAAGTTGTTAATAAAAATTCAAGTACTATTGAATAATCCTTACATGTTAGGTTCGATGAAACCAATACTTTTATTTTCAAACATCCTCAACCTACATCCTTTGGTGTCATTTTTAAAACACACTTTCAAACTATGTTGTGAATTTATCTCATGAGAAAAAAATTGAGAAATATGTTTTTGATATTTTTCCCCAAGGAAATTTCTGACCAATTGTTGAAGAAAATACTTTTGAAGATCCCAGACATCAGCTGTTTTTTAGGATCATACAACTACTACTATCATTAGTGTAAGAACCCGGATCTTCCTTCTGCTTGAGCCTTATTTCTTGATTCCTCCTTGTTTTCAAGTTATCATGGGATAAACATTTTGTGCGTTTTCTTAGATCTACTTTGTTCTAAGAGGAATCTATCATCGAGGTTCACGTATATCGATCTCCTAGGATCGAGGTAGGTGGTTTGTGCCTTTCCATAGAAATTTGATGAATATTTTGTGCAAATTATACCAATACCCTTGAACGGGGTATTGCGGGTTTCTTGTTTTTCCCTTTTTACTTGACGACTTTTCTTGATTGCTTTAGTAGAGGTTATTACTTGTGATTTGAGTATTTTTGTTGTGCTCAGTTTGCTTTCCATGCTTGTTCTGCTTGTTTGGCGTTTAACTAGTTTCCATTCCTAGTTGTAGGATTGTAGACTGTTGCCTTGTTTTGCTGTTGAGCCTTAGTTGGTAGCCAAGTAGTTCTTGAGGTTTACTTGGATGATGTACACGCACGCTGAGCATGTATTAACTTTCACTCAGGACTGTGAAAACCTAGAGTAGTAGACCAAAGGGAGAATTGACGGAAGGGCTTCTCCAGAGTGTCTTTTTAATCACGATGCGAGACCAAGGGGATAATTGACGGAAGGGCTTCTCCAGAGTGTCTTTTAATTACAACGCGGGACACAATGGGGAATTGACGTTGAGTGATTCCCCAGAGATCCTTTAACACGATACGAGACTATAGGGGGAATTGATGGTGAGTGCTTCCCTAGAGAGTCTGCTTAATTTATGTAGCTAAACCAGAGGGGTGAGACTATGTGTGCCTCCCAGAGGGTTGCTAGTACTTAGAGGTTAAACCATAGGGGCTATACTGTGAGAGCTACCCAGAGGGTTACCTATTTTATTCTTGTTGTTGACTGCTTACTTGTGTGCTATACTTGTTAGAACTGTGGTTTGTAGCTGTTTGTGCTTTTCTGTTTACTGCTTCTTGTTTTAGTACTGCCATGTATTCATTGACTGTTAGGCACAAATATTTGGGTGATTGCCTTCTGGGATTGTATCTCACACCCTGTTTGGGCCATTCTTTTGGGCTCAAGCAGACTATGTTACTACAGGTATAGACAAGGGAAAGCGCCCTTCTACTTGAGGATCTTGATTGCACCCGGAGCTGGGGAGCATGAGACCAAGCCGTGGCTCGCGATGCTGAGGAGATTATTTTTTGTTTTTCTTTTGCACTTGTTTTCAGTTGTATTCCAACACATTTTTGTGTTTGCTGCTCTCCATAGATACTTGTACCTGCTGCATTATTATCATCATTGTTATATATCTGCATTGCTTCCGCTGTTTGGTTTCTGTTGTTATGCATGTTGGTTGCTGCTTCCGCTTTTTATTGTTGTTTTCTTACCTTGTATACCTTACCGAATGAGGGCATAATTTACCCACCGGCTCACCAAGGCCCTCACTGCTAGTCGGAAGCCTCTGGCGTTCGGGGAAACGCGCTTGAGGTCATGTGGAGAACCGGGTACGAGGCACCAGTGGAGGGGCTCCGGACTCGGGATGTTACAAAGTGGTATCAAAGGAGTTCTTTTATCTTGCTTTACTGTTTGGAGACCTTAGCCAGGGATAGGTCGGATTCGATACTTGTCATTAAGTTGTGCTCGGGAGTAGCTAACCCATGTATAGGGAAAATCCATACTACCTCGTTAATTGCAGTTTTCTGGTTTTGAGATTTTATGGTTGGTATGTTTTCACCTAGAGTGATTCGTATGACTTGTGAGGTTATTGTTTTGATATTTTGGTTCTATTTCTGTCGCAACCTGATGAGATGAGGGTATTAAATCTCATGCATCATATAGGCCCTTGTAGAAATCACATGTCATGCATTCTTTCTATGCTATCTAGAGTGCATTAGTGATTGCATGCTGTTGTGATAGACTATATGTAGATTATGCATGCTGTTGTGATAGTTGCTTGATAGATTCTCTGTTGTTATGTTATAAAACTGTTTGTTTTGTTCTTTTCTTAAATTGAATGTCAAATTTTGGTTCTTGAGGTGTTATGGGCCCTCACGGATCAGAATTTGGCATCTTTTCCCTTATTTTTAGTGTTTCTGGAATTCTGTGCAGTTTCTGAGATACTACCCAAAAAATCCCAGAATACACAGCATGTACTTTTTAGATACACGCCGTGTAGTTTTCAGGCTGTGTCACTGACCGTGTGAGTAGAACACGGTGTCGTGGGAGTAACTTCGGGAACACGCCATGTACCATTGCTACACGCCGTGTGAGTTCAGGGCCGTGTACCCGTCCATGTCAACAACACGGGCCGGGGAAGCTCAGGTAGAACACGCCGTGTCCATAGGGAACACGCCGTGTAGTCTTTTCCAGGTACCCGACCGTGTCACGAACAACATGGGATGACATGACCTTCTTTTCCACACGCTGTGTTTGTTCGGAACACACCGTGTATTCTTGCTCAGGTACCCGGCCGTGTCACGAACAACACGGGATGGTATCACCTTCGCCTATGCACGCCGTGCTTGTCTGGAGCACACCGTGTGGGGTCCAGCCGTGTAGACGGTCGTGTAATCAACAACACGGACCGACGGAGCCTTGTCTAGTGCATGCCATGGTTTTTTCGAACACGCCGTGTAGTCTCAAGTTGAGTCGGACCGTGTGGGTTAGTCATGTAAGGAGACTCGGGCAGAGGAATAGTTTTCAAGTACACTCCGTGTGTGGGGGTCAACACGCCATGTAGTTTGTAGTGTACACGACTTGAGGGGCGGGAGTACACGCCCATGTCAGTGGTTTAAGTAGACATGCCGTGTAGTTTTATGCACGCCGTGTAGTCATGTTTTGCAATCTTGTGTGCTTTTCTTCCCCTTTTTCTGTTTTTTACTCTTATGTTCTCTGTCCTTGTTTTCCTGATCCAAGGTGTGCTTTTGATCTTTCAGAGCTATTCCTCCGAGACGTCTTCCAATCATACATCTGTCGTCTGGTAGTGATCAGACGCCAGACAGGGCTGATCAGGGAATTCCTGTCGATCCCCCAGCCAAGCCAGCCTTGGCACCGGTTGTCGTACCAGTTGCAGGTGCTGATGCACAGTTCAGGGAAGGTTTCATGAGGATGATGCAGGCCTTCCAGGGAGAACCACCTCCTTCCTCGTCTATGACAGACTTGACGCAGGTCTTTCAGCAGCAACATCCTCCGACGTTCTCGGGGGAGGGAGGACCTCAGGCTGCAGAGTCATGGGTGGAATCCATGCTGACTATATTCGAGCATATGGAAACGACTCCAGAGAGGCGGGTCAAGCTCGCCACCTACATGCTCTGAGACTCCGCCAAGAGGTGGTGGGACGTGATCTCACAGGCTGGTCAGCAGCAGGCTATGGCTTGGGAGGAGTTCCAGTGCGTTTTCTACGACTACTTCTACCCGGATACCCTGAGGGCCGATCGAGCCCAAGAGTTCATGAGTTTAGAGTAGGGTACTCTATCTGTCATAGAGTATTACTCTCGTTTCACTGAGCTGCAGTGTTTTACACCCCTTCGGGATGGGAGTAGGGTGTTCTTGGTGAGGAAGTTTGAGGATGGACTCAAGTGGGAGATCCGATCGCAGGTGAACATCTTCTAGCTAACATCTATTACTTCCATCGTCAACCAGGCACTGATTGCGGAGCACAATCTGAGAGACTCTGGAGCCGCGAGTCAGGGTGGTTCTGATTCCAGATCTAGCTTCCCTTCAGATGACAGCAAGAAGCTTCGTAGGGAGCCTACGCGCGGTGATGCGAGGAAGCGAGATGCATCATTAGGCATCCAGGTGACGTGCTATTAGTGTGGCCGGATAGGGAACACGAGGCCGCAGTGCCAGAGAGACCCCACAGAGTGCCGATTATGTGGAAAGATGGGTCACCTTCAGTGATTCTTCCAGGTTTTCTCACCAGCAGCAGGTGACTGGGTTTCTTCCATGACTCCTCGTTCAGGAGAAACCCCACCAGTCTCTCACCAGTCAGGGAACTGGAGTTCTTCCGACCATTCGGGCCGAGGTGGAGGTCGAGGCCGTGGCAGTCAGCCACTAGTTCCTCAGCACCATCAGGGAGGTTCAGGTCAGAGTGGTCAGCCAGGGGCGCAGGGCCGCGACACGGGCCAGTCGTTCGCCGTGGAGCAGACTTATCATGAGCAGGATCCCGACCCTTCTACTGTTCGAGGTACGATTTTAGTAGCCTCAGTTTTATCTTCACCCCTTTTCAATACTGGTGCTACGCATAGTTTTTTCTCTGTTTCCATTGTGGAGAGCCTTTTACTTTGCATCTTTTCTTCTACCGACTCGTTGAAACTAGAAATACATTTGGGAACGAGGACATCTAGTGTACGTCAGTGTAGAGAGTGCCCTCTCGAGGTAGCAGGGTATCACTTCTTATGGGATCTCTATGTCCTAGAGATGACAGGCTATGATGTCTTTATCGGCATGGACTGATTGATTCCCTTCCAGGAAGTCGTTGACTGTTATCACCGCAGAGTCAGTTTCATTTCACCAGAAGGTGAATCTTTCCTTCATTGAGGCGAATGGGACGTTCGGGCGAGTCGGGCAGGACTCGAGTATCTTGGGCTAGGAGGAGTGACGACCCAGATTGCTAGTCTTTATCTGGATGATCAGGGGACTCCACAGTTGGACTTTCCTCCAGTGGTGGATCGCTTCAGGGATGTCTTTCCAGAAGACTTTGCAGGTTTTCCTCTGGAGCGTGAGGTAGACTTCTCTATTGAGATCATGCCAGGAGTGGCACCAGTGTCCATTCCTCCCTATAGGATGGCCACACCTGAGTTGCAGGAGCTCAAGAAGCAGTTGGAGGAGCTACAGGCTAAGGGTTTCATCCGACCCAATACTTCTCCTTGGGGGTTTACCTGTTCTGTTTGCAAAGAAGGCAGACGGTACCCTTCGGCTTTGGGTGGATTATCAGAAGCTGAACCAGTTGACGGTCAAGAACCGATATCCTTTTCCATGGATTGATGACCTTTTTGATCAGCTTCGAGGAGCCTGGGTGTTCTTGAAGATCAACTTGAGGTCCGGTTATCATCATTTGTGCGTTAGACCATCAGATATACCTCTGACAGCCTTCAAGAGCAGGTATGGTCTATACGAGTATACAGTCATGCCGTTCGGTCTCACGAACGCAACTACAGTTTTCATGGAACTAATGAACCGAGTGTTCCATCCTTACTTGGACTCCTTCATCATGGTCTTCGTGGATGATATCTTGGTGCACTCTCACACTCGACACGACCATGCCATCCATCTTGAGATCGTTCTGAGTACACTGAGAGAGCATCGAATTTATGCTAAACTCTCAAAGTTCCACTTCTGGATGGATCAGATTCACTTCTTGGGTCATGTCATCTTAGAGGCAGAAGTATTTATGGACCTAGAGAAAGTGGGAGATGTAGTTTCCTGGGAGCAGCTGAAGATGGTTTTTGAGGTACAGAGCTTCCTAGGGATGGCTAGATACTACAGACACTTCATTCAGTACTTTTCACATCTAGCAGCACCTTTGACAGGTCTGACCAAGAAGGGGGAAAAGTTCTTGTGCTCATATTCTTGTGAGTCAGCCTTTCAGGAGCTGAAAGGGAGGTTGACGTCAGCACCGATACTAGTCTTTCCAGAGCTAGGCAAGAGCTACACTGTTTACTGTGATGCTTCAGGTGTCGGGATAGGAGATGTGCTTATGAAGGGAGATGGAGTCATTGCGTACGGGTCTCGGCAGTTGAGGCCACATGAGAGGAACTACCCTACGCACGATCTAGAGTTGGCAGCTGTTGTTCATGCCTTGCGCTGTTGGAGACACTATCTTCTTGGAGAACACTTTGTGGTCTTCACTGACCATAAGAGTCTCAAGTATATCTTCACTCAGCATGATCTGAATCTGAGGCAGTGCAGGTGGGTTGAGTATCTACAGTCTTTTGACTTCGAGCTTGCCTATACGCTGGGAAAGGGAAACGCCGTGGCAGATGCGTTGAGTAGGAGAACTCAGATTCAGGTAGTTTAGGAGGCTAGTAGTGAGTGGAAGCTGATGGCTCTGTTCTCTGAGATGCATCTAGAGGTGCACGACAGATGAGGACAAACTTTTCTATCTTCGGTAGATGTTACCTCCATGCTACTTAATCGGGTACGGATGAGGCAACTATCAGACTCAGAAGGCTTAGTTCTGTAGGAGAGTGTGTTAGGAGAGGACTCTCTTCCTGGATGGACAGTGGGCAAGGATGAGATCTTTCATTTCCAAGGACGCGTATGGGTGATAATAGACATACGTGAGGAGCTGATGCGGGATTTCCATTCCTCAGTTTGGTCAGTTCATCCTGGCGTCACCAAGATGTATCAGGATCTTCATCGCCAGTACTGGTGCCAGGTATGGAGAAATATGTTTCTGGTTTTTTCATGAGATGTTCTACTTGTGAGCAGGTGAAAGCAGAGCATCAGCGACCAGCGGGGCTCTTACAACAGTTACCCATTCTGGAGTGGAAGTGGAATGATGTTGTGATGGACTTGGTGACCGGGTTGCCGAGATCACCTCGAGGGAACGATGCTGTTTGGGTTATCGTCGACAGACTTACGAAGGTTGCTCACTTCTTTTCGATCAAGTAGACCTTTAGTGACGATGATCTGGGACGACTTTACATCAGGGAGATCATTCGTCTGCATGGAGTTCCATGCTCTATTGTTTCAGATAGAGATGCGCGCTTTACCTCCCAGTTCTAGTAGGGACTTCAGAAGGCATTGGGTACACAAGTACTTTTGAGTACATCATACCATCCCCAGACTGATGGACAGTCCGAGCGCACGATCCAAGTGCCTGAGGATATTCTCCGAGCTTGCATCCTTGACTTTGGAGGTTCTTGGGAGAAGCATATTCCTCTGGTGGAGTTCGCCTACAACAACTGTTTCCAGGCAACCATCCAGATGGCGCTATATGAGGCTTTGTACGGTAGGCCATGCTGATCACCCTTATGATGGCT
The DNA here is from genome assembly GCA_963277665.1 of Viscum album. Lineage (NCBI taxonomy): Eukaryota > Viridiplantae > Streptophyta > Magnoliopsida > Santalales > Viscaceae > Viscum > Viscum album. The sequence continues at coordinate 1,452,468,843 of OY728129.1, forward strand.
GGAGGCAGGAGAGGCAGCTTTGCTGGGACCTCGTCTTGTAAAGGAGACTTCAGAGCAGATAGAGCTGATTCGGAAGAGGATGGCTACAACACAGTCTCCGTAGAAGTCTTATGCTGATCAGCGGAGACGACCTCTGGAGTTTGAGGTCGGTGATCAGTTTTTCCTACGTGTCGCACCGAGGTTGGGACACAAGAGCATTCAGAGACATGGTAAAATTTCTCTGCAGTACGTTAGGCCGTTTGAGGTCTTGGAGAGAGTGGGGCCGGTCGCCTATTGGTTGCAGCTACCTCATAGGTATCGAGCCATGCATGAAGTCTTCCACATCTCTCAGCTCCGACGTTACTTTTCAGACCCGTTTCACGTCTTTCAGCCTGAGGAAGTCAAGCTTGAAGAAGATTCATCATTCGAGGAGCATCCTATCTAGATTTTCGATCATGGTACGAAGGTTCTCCATGGGCGGTCTATTCCTCTGGTACGAGTGCTATGGCATCACGGGCGAGTACAGGACGAGACCTGGTAGAGGGAGGCCAATGTACGATCGCAGTGGCCGAAGCTGTTCGAGGATTCTTCTTCTCCACCTCGTTAGGGAAATTCGAGGACGAATTTCTTTAAGGGGGGAGTTTTTAAGAACCTGGATCTTCGTTCATGTATGTTTTTCCTTTTTTCTGGAGTTTTTTAAGAAAAATGGTTTTTCTGGAAATTTTCAAAGTACACGCTGTGTACTTTCTGAGTACACACCATGTACTCTGTTTCGGCTCGAAGCCATGTCCTGGTCGTGTCCGGGCCACACACACGGTGTGTAAGGCTGAGGTGGAGGCTAGTTTTTCGGAGTACGAAAAAAATTGAAGTACATGCCATGTACTCTAGAAGTACACGCCGTGTACTTTTTTTTTCATTAAACATACCGGGGTCATGCCTAACCCCCATATTCATCTTCTTCTTCAGTTTTCGACCATCCGAGAGCGTCCGTATGGACAAATATTCTCCAAGATTCCACCTCACCATATGTTTTCCGATTCGAGCATGGTCGATTGTGTTGGAATCGCAGATGTGATTTGTTCCTTCTGCTTGAGCCTTGTTTCTTGATTCCTCCTTGTTTTCAAGTTATCGTGGGATGAACGTTTTGTGAATTTTCTCAGATCTACGTCGTTCTAAGAGGAATCTATCATCGAGGTTCACGTATATCAATCTCCTAGGATCGAGGTAGGTGGTTTGTGCCTTTCCGTAGAAAGTTGATGAATATTTTGTGCAAATTCCAGCCATACTATTGAATAGGGTATTGAGGGTTTCTTGTTTTACCCGTGTTACTTGCCTGCTTTTCTTGATTGCTTTAGTAGATGTTATTGCTTGTGATTAGAGTATTTTTGTTGTGCTCAGTTTTCTTTCCATGCTTGTTATGCCTGTTTGGCGTTTAGCCAATTTCCATGCCTAGTTATAGGATTGTGGAATGTTGCCTTGTTTTGCTATTGAGCCTTAGTTGATAGCCAAGTAGTTCTTGAGGTTTACTTGGACGATGTACACGCGCGCTGAGCATGTATTACCTTTCACTCAGGACTGTGAGAACCTAGAGTAGTATACCAAAGAGAGAATTGACGGAAGGGCTTCTCCAAAGTGTCTTTTTAATCACGATGCGAGACCAATGGGAGAATTGACAGAAGGGCTTCTCCAGAGTGTCTTTTAATTACGAAGCGGGCCACAGGGGCAATTGACATTAAGTGCTTCCCCATAGATCCTTTAACACAATAAAAGACTATAGGGAGAATTGACGGTGAGTGCTTCCCCAGTGATTCTGCTTAATTTACGTAGCTGAACCAGAGGGGTGAGACTGTGTGTGCCTCCCAGAGGGTTGCTAGTACTTAGAGGTTGAACCATAGGGGATAGACTGTGAGGGCTACCCAGAGGGTTACCTGTTTTCTTCTTGTTGTTGACTGCTTACTTGTGTGCTATATTTGTTAGAACTGTGTTTTGTAGCTGTTTGTGCTTTTATATTTACTGCTTCTTGTTTTAGTACTTCCATGTATTCATTGACTGTTAGGCACAGATATTTGGGTGATTGCCTACTGAGATTGTATCTCACACCCTATTTGGGTCATGCTTTTGGGCCCAAGAAGACTATGTTGCTGTAGGTATAGACAAGGGCAAGCGCCCATCTAATTCAGGATCTTGATTGCACCAGGAGCTGGGGAGCATGGGACCGAGCCGTGGATCACGATTCTGAGGAGATTATTTTTGTTTTTCTTTTGCACTTGGTTTCAGTTGTATTCCAGCACATTGTTGTGTTTGCTGCTTTCTATAGATACTTGTACCTTCTACATTATTATTATCATTATTATATATCTACATTGCTTCCTCTGTTTGGTTTTTGTTGTTATGCATGTTGGTTGCTACTTTCGCTGTTTATTATTGTTTTCTTACCTTGTATACCCTACCAAATGAGGGAATAGTTTCCCCACCGGCTCACCAAGGCCCTCGCTGCTAGTCGACAGCCTCTGGCGTTTGGGGAAACGTGCTTGAGGTCATGTGGTGAACCGGGTACAGGGCAACAGTGGAGGGGCTCCAGACTTGGGACATTACAATTAGTGATTTAGATCTACCAGTTTTTACATAAAGTTATTTGAGAAATGAAATCAAAAATATTTCTTTCATATCACAATTCATTCCCAAGAATCCTTATGAGGCTTTAGTTTATTAGGTTTGGATAGAGGAAATAAAAACTAAACTCAAATTTTTTAAAAGGAACAGAGTTTTGACTATAGTTAGACAACCTAAGGATACTTTTTTAAATGAAGTAAAATGGATTTTCAGAATAAATGTGATGAAAATTGAATAATATATATAAATAATTTTGGACTTGTTTCCAAGGGTTATAATAAATAAGACAGAATAGACTATGAAGAAACCTATGCTCCGCTATAAAGACTTGAAGCTAGTGGTATACTTTTAGCTTATGGAGAATTATTAAATTTCAAACTACATAAAATGGATGTGATGTGTGATTTCCTTAATGGATATGTTCAAGAGGATGCTTATCTAGAATAAAAACATGTTTTTAAAAATAATAAATTTACAGAACATGTTCATAAACTTTCCAAGGCACGTTTTGGATATAAACAATCCCTTGGAGATTGGTAGGATAAGTTAACTAGATTTTTGTTAGAAATCTTTTTTAGAGAGTTTCAGATCCAACCCTTTTTACAAAATAAGTTTATAAAAAATATTATGATTTTAAAAATATATATTGATGACATTTATTTGGTTTAACCCAAAATTCTTTAACAAATTCCTTTGTATATCTTATGAATTTTGAGTTTGAAATGAGTATGATTTGTGAGTTAACATACTTTATTGGTTTTCAAATATCAAAAAAACCCAAAGGGAACTTTTATATCTCAACATAAGTATATAAAATATTTTATTGATAAAATTTTATATCAAAAAATTAAGAGTATTGTTACTCATATTAAAACCTAAAATACTTAAGATATTTATGAAGATAGAAAACAGGTGGTCAAAATACTTTTTGAGGTATGATTGGTATATTACTTTATATAACAACTAGCTGTATAGATTTAATGTTTTCGGTATTCTTATGTGATAAATATCCATGAAATCCAAAAGACTCCCATATTATATATGTTGAATTAAATTTTCATTATCTTAAGGTAACTATGGATTTAGGATTATTCCATTCTTCTATAAATTATTTCTAATTGAATGTTTTTAGATGCTGACTTTGGTGGATTTAGAAAGGATAGAAAAAAACATAAGAAACATGTCATTTAACAGGTGAATATTAATTTTATTCTTTAGGTAAGAAACAATAGTCATTATAAATTTCCATTATTGAGGCTGAATTTTTGGTAACTGGAAGTTGTTGTTCTCAAGTTTAGTGAAAACAACACACACAAACTGACTATGGCATGAACTATACTAAAACTCAAATTTTGTGTGATTTTTCCCATTTTCCCATGTAAAAACCCACCACATAACTCATGTACTAAAAACATATATATAAGATACAATTTTCTTTGGATCACACACTTAAAAGAGTATAATTCTACAATTCATCAGAATAAAAGAACAACCTGGTGATATTTTTACTTAACCACTTAGTTTTGATAGATTTTAATGCATTAAATAGAATCTATGAATGATCAATTTTAGGTGATTATTCATATTCGTTTATTATTTACCAGTCTTATAACATTAATGAACTTCTCTTCAAATGGGGAGTACATATTTATTTTGATTTTAAAATATATTAATTTTCTAAAAAAATATATTTTTCTTAAAAAAATTTATTTACAAATTTATTTTGTGTTCTAAGAGTTTTAGTTTTCATTCCTACTTCTTCATAGATAAAACATTTTATAAAAATTTTTAGACTCAAATTTTTTTATAAAATTTTTAGTTCGTTTTATTTATAAACAACACAAGTACTTATTTTTGTTATAAAAATTATTTTTGAGATAAAATATTCTCGACTATAAAATGATTATAAAAATTATGGAAAATATTTCTATAATAAACTATATCATAATCAGTTTCTATTACAAAAAACTAAGAATAATAGATTACTCATATCGATGAAACTTTTGTACTCTGAAATTTATTATACTTTTAGTTTCTATACTTTTTTATTAATTTAGTTTATAATTTTTTTTAAATATTTTTTTAGTTTTACAAAATTAATATTTATAAAAACATAATTTTTCCAAATAAGACTATTCTTACTCTGATAAAAGTTTTCTTGAAAAAAATATTAAGAGTTAAAATTTATACTTAAAATATTCTTTTAATAAATATCAACCATTGAATGAGATATGTATTTTTTTCTAAACCATCAAAATATTATAGAATATGAACCATCATCTCTCACACCTATATAAAGGTGGGACACACTATGTACCACATTTGGTTTTCCAGGATTTTAGTACCAACTCTCTCCACCCCTTGAAGTACTCGTTTCGATTGTTTGGCACTATTTTGACCACCGATACAAGAATCTATTAGATGGCCACATTTTAAGATCTTAGACAAAGTGAATTTTCCTGAGAAAGACTCATCAAAAGAAAATGGTATGAAAAGTGTGATCGACTTCTTTAAAATATCACAAATTTTCTTTATTGGGTGAAAGTATGCATAGAAAAATCAGATAAGGAGTCCAACTTATATTACAATGAAATTGTAATAGAATGTAATGCATTGGTTGGGTTTCTATATAAAAATGATAAGGATGAAGTGTATTTTACTCATATTTTTTTTCTAAAATATACATGATTTACACTATAAAAGTATAAGATCATGTGGAAATATCGTATCATGGTTAAGTGTATCTTCCATCTCACAAGTTAACTTATAACATTAGAATATTTGTTAAATTAAAAGGATGAAGCATATTTGTTTCTTTTTTTGAGAAATTAATTAATGTTTCACACATCTCATAAGACAAAATAATCATCATGTTATGCATGAAAGGTTATATTATACAAAGATATGGTGATAGGGATACCCTAAAAGATTTAGATACTCTCATTTTAGGTTATTTGATGAATATGAGGAAGATTAATCTTGTATTTTTTTATAGTGGAAGAAATTAAGAATTATTCAATTAAGATGAGGATTTTGATGTTTCCATGCTTTATTAACAAGTTATTATTAAAATGGAAGATAGTTTCACAAATAAATAATTAGGATTATCCCTTGAGGTGAAATATTTCCATGATTGATGAAGAAACAATTTCAAGGATGAAACTTGTTTTGATAAAAATTTGGGAAATCTTGTTGAAAGTGTATAAAAACCATTCCCATTGAAGGGACATTAAAATATAAAGAAAAAAATAAAAATTTAGTAGAGGAAAATATAATAGAAATAATATTGAAAGATGTTGAAAAGTCCTCAGTGAATCATATTCTTTTAGCCTCACAATTATCAGTTGCACAACCATTTCATCAGTCATGAAAAGTTCCTCACATTGATCAAACTATTCCAGATACCATTTTAGAGTTTGTTAAAACCTCAAATATTCCACTAGTTATTTAAAAATATTCAAATAAAGGTAGAGGAACATAGATAGTTAAAGAAGTTAAAAAATGGGTCCTGAAAAAAGTACAAAAGTTAGTTCAGAAGAAATATAAAATTTTCCATAAAAAGTTTGATAAATGTGTTCTTAAAACTATAAGTCAATTATAGAAAGAACACCAGGAAGAATAAGTGGAATAAGTTGAAGAGGATAAATAATAAGTAAAATAATATTATGAAAAATAAGTGGAGGGGGAAGAAGAAGTTTATGAAGAAGAACTGACGAAGATTAGAAAGAAAATTTGAGCACATCATAGTCATCTTCATCTTCAACACCATTATATTCAAAGATAGATAAGGGACCCAAATTAAAAGAATCATAAGAAAAAAATTCATCATAAAAATAATAGGAAGAAGACCAAAAATCTCATACCAAAGTATCAGAAAACGTTGAGTCTGATAAGGATATAAAAATTATGAATATTTTGGAGAAAGAAAAACCTAAATTAATAAAAAGGATAGATATAAAAATAAGTAATCTACATTTTCCTCATAAAATATCATATTCATAAAACCCTGAAGAAATCGTTTCTCAAAAAGTATTTGAATATATTTTCCAAACATTGAAAAGGTAAATTAATTTGATTCCATATCATCCAAACATAGAGGAAAGATGTAAAGTGATTCAGAATAGTCTAAATGAAAAATCAAAATCTCTGGGAGTTTTGATAGAATTAGTTTTTAATATTGAGGTTGATTTGAAATATTTTAATTAAAGTAAAAAGGTACATAAATGGGGTTACAATTATATATATAAGTTTTCAAACCAAGTTGATATTGATCTGTACAACCATGATGATCATCTCATAGAATCAAATAAATGAAATATTGAAATGGAATAATATTTTGAAAAATTATCAATATATGTTTCGAATCAAGTCATGTTTTAATAAGACTTCAGATACATGATTGATGATCATAATAAAGAAGTGAAATTTTTGAAATAAAAAGTCTATTATATCGAGTTAGAAAACAGAAATCCCAACGCATGTCAAGGAGGTTTTTTCTTATTGAAGGAAGATAATAAAAATTTTACCAAGGAAGTTAAAAGTCTTAAAAGAGATATTATTAAGTAAGAAATTGTGAGAGTAAATATCGTAATGTTTTTGGTATCGGTCATAGATTCTCAGAAGGATCATTATGATTTTAAAAAAATGAAGGCGATTGTGAAAATATTGTTAAAGAAAGAATGGACCCTTTTATTTGAACTATTAGGGTAATATTTTTTAAAAATTTACAGCAAATACTGAATGTGAATGATCTTTTTTCCCAAATTATTAGGTTTTAATTTCTTGAAATTTTATTTATATGTATGTTATTTCTTTTATTTCTTGGATGATTAGTTAATTCACATACAATTTTTCCATGTATTATTACTTACTAACTTTTCATCAAATTATATGTACCTTCCTTATTCTTTTTGTAAATCCAAAAGGGGATAAAATTATAAGTTCATAGGAGATTATAAAAGGGATATGTATAAATGGAAAAAGTTTTAGAGAAGTTTCATGAGTAATGTTTAAGTTAAGGGGTTATAAAAGTGGGATAAATTTCTATGAAATAATTTTATAAAGGGGAATATTCCAATGTTTTATAACTTTTCATCAGTAAATAAAGATGTAAAACTTATAGGGAGTTATTATTTGAAGTATATGTTCATCGTTCCTAATAGAAAAAAGGGATTATATTTTTCAAAGTTTTTAGTTATTAGTTTCAGTGTTGTGTTTTGTGCTTTACAAAATAGGGGATATTGTTGAGCCTAAATTATTACTTTATACTTTTTCTTTCAATAATTTTAAAAATCACAAAAAATTTCTTAAAAAAATATTTTTTCTATGTTTTAAATTCCACATTTTATTATATGTTTTTGTAGAAAACATTATTTTATATCGAATATATATATAGTTCCAATATATAAAAAATATAAAATTTCATTATTAAATATGATATATCTAATTGAAGGAGTGTACACTTCTTCATAATGAATTTTTTTATGACTAGTTGTTAGAATTATGTCTTGTTTATCAAATTGAAAAATGTCATTACCATCAAAATACCATTGGTTCATATACATGTAATTGATCTGTGTTGAGTTTATCAGTTTGAAAAACAATAACGAATTCCAACAAACTATCAAATTATTATAATTAGAGTATATATATTTTTCTATCATATAGAATCCATAATATAATTTTATGGGTTCTAAATTTAATTACATCAGATAATGAAATGATTAGATATCATGTTCAAGATTAATATCATTATGAGATGTCAAAGTAAAATCTATCCGAGTTCATTTCAAATAACTATGAAATATGATCTCCGAAGTTTCTTATATAAATAGAAGGCCATTTGAAGAGGTGGTAGATGATGCATTCACAATTCAATATGTCAACATATTTATTTTCATGAATACCTAATTTTTAATAATTTTAATTAATTTGAGACTTTTACTTCTAAGGAATCCTATCAAGGAATGTATATTCCTTATAATAATTTTATTTTGTATTCATTGTCTTATCATGGTACTGATTGAAGTATTCAAGTGATTGTGATATAGTGAATATATTCCATTAGATTATGTGCTTCTGAGGCTAGGAAGATATAGACTGATCATCATATCGGAGGATTCCAGGTTATTGTTAGACATAAATATTTTGATAATCGTATGGATGGTTTTCTTGGTAAGGAGAGATATATCTTTATAGTAGGTATTAAAACTATTGATACCTATTTCAGGGTTTCATACTTCATTAACTCTTAAGGTTAAAGATTAAATTATTTTATAAGGTTGTAAGTCATTCTTTCTATTATAAAATTCTGTATTTCTTATTTATAAAAGATTTATTTTCCACTGTGCATGTCTCAGAAAGTCAGTTTCATACATATATTTCTAAAGAACTATTTTATTATTGTGACTGTGAAACTGATAAACAGATTATGATATAATTTTATAGTTTTTGGTTTTGATTTTAACACACTAACAATCAGAAGATATATTATTTTGATTATTTCTACTAAAGTGGAATTGTTTTTTGTTTAAAATTTTAAGGTAAAATTCACCCCCCACTTACAGCCATCGCAAAATATTATGATCTAAAATTGTTATGGGGATGACCTATGATATATTTCTCATTATCTTGTAGAGGTCATTCATGATGATTAGTAATGGGGATAATGGAATGTCTATTCAACTCAGCACATTAGACAACCAATCAGGGTCTTAATCATTGTTTTGAAAAAATGTTTCCTTATGTTAATGTTTGAATGGGAGGGGAGTATCAATGGTTTTAGGGGACACATAGGTGGAAAATTTAGTGTTATATTGGGTAGGGTTGGTATTGTTTGACCTATATGAGAACCATATAAACTGGGTTGGGAAAGGCTGGTTAGGTATGTGATTAGTTTGATCCTCTACTGGTGGTATCACCTTATACTGTTAGCAACATCAAGTGGTAGGATCATTCCCTTTTCACTATAAGGTGGTTTCTTGGACTTCCATAATAAGTATTTCCACTACTTATCATGTTTAGGGTAGAGTTTAATAAGTGATTCATTATCAGGAAAGGATACCACAATGATTAACTATGGTAGGGTGTATTTTTTTCCTTGTCCTCCACACTGGTGATAGTGTGGGCGTGGTTCTACAAATTTTATTATTTCATGGGATATAACCTAGTTTGGGATGACTCATTTTTACTCCTTCCAAAATATGAGGGTATTGATAAACCTAAACTAAATTATTTTTGATAAATATGTTTAGTTTCGGAACCGAATATCTATAGTAGTGGTATTAAATGATTCTCAAACATGCATGTGGAAGATTTCTGCATGGTTGGACCTCTTGACCCACACCTACTGGTGGTCAGTACAACATGATGTTCATGGAATGTGTATAAAATCATGAGATAAAATTTATAAGGAAACCCTAATGAAATTCCTGGTGACAATGAAACCCAACATGACTAATATCATTGATGTATTGAGATAGAGAATCTTTAACATTAATCAACACACCACAATCAAAGGAGAATGGGTTTATGGTAGATTCACTATTTTTTTCGGTCTCCTTCTCTTTGGTTTCATTATCATGTTGCAAGGAATTATTATAATGTTCATGATCTTCTTGGTCCCTCATTAACATTAAAAATGTTGTAATCCATCACTATTATGGGTGATGGTGTCATCTCGAGGATCTGAATTAGTTGATAGGATTTCATTCCTTACATATATGGATTCCTCTTTGGTTCTCATTTACTAGTCCGAGTATCCCTCACAGATTTAAACTTTATCTTGAATCCTATTACAAGGAATATATTCAAGTGGATTCTGGTAAATTACATCACTGGATGCCTTTACATTATAATAATCTTTTATTAGATAGAATGTGTCTTTATGATTCATCAGATATCTTTAGGTTTGTTGGGAATCTCTAAATATATTCCTTAGAATGGGATGTGAAGAAATCCAATGTTAAACCCATAGGGAATCATATGATAATGACCCAAGGAATCGTTTGTTTATTATATGGGGTTACATGTGTTCATCATATAATAAATTTTTGGATTATTTCTTAAGAAATCCTTTACTCCTCATAAGAGGCCACACATTCTCATTACATGAGGCTAAGAATTATAGTATGTGAAGAAACTCATGGTTTAAATTCTAGTGGGGATTCTCGTGTTTTAATTTATTCTGGGGGATTATCTTGATTTATAGTTTAGTGGGTGAAACATACAATTTAATGTCTAATGGAATATTATCACTGTTTAAAGTTTAGTGGGGGATACTCAATGTTTAATGTTTAGTGGGGAATACACATTATCTGGAGTCTAGAATTGGACACTCACAGTTTAAAATCTAGTAGGGTTAGGTTCAGAAATTAATGTCAATTTGAGGATACACATGGTTCAATGTCTAAGGGGTGATACAATATATTCTCATCACATATATACTTATCAAATATTAATATCCCACGATGACTCCATAGTGTAGTGAGGACATTGCAATGATATGTTGAGAGGATTGGCATAATCTATAAAGGTAGTCATATTTTAGTGATACCATCACCTGAGGGGAACATTGAATTATTGAAATTTAGGGATTTATTCTCAAATAGAAATCCTATATTACCTATTGTTATATGGGGATAAAAACTAATGTATTTAGATTTTAATTGTTTATGGTCATGTGAGTAAATTATACCATGAATTTTAATGGCGTGTAGTATGGTTATATGTATCGTGTAATAAGATACCACATGTGTTCATGAGGAGATTATTCACTAGACTTATTTGAATATATTATTACATCTCATATATATTAGATTATGCATTCTATTCTCATCACACAGGGAATCATAATCTCATCACATACAAAATCTTATATTTTTTATTTACGGTAAGATTTTATTTTAATGTTTTTTTGAGTAAGTTGGTTGCATTTTAAAATATGTTTTTGAGTGTATACATGATTCAAAAGGGAAAAAATTAGGGATGGAGTGGGGATTAATAATTAATATGATACAGTGATAGAAAGGATCATTAGGTAGACCAAGGTTGTTTTGATTGATGTTTCCTTGACCATAACTTATAATGGAGTGGAGGATTTGGTTATGCTAATGAGTTTGGAGAATATGAGTGTGGATTACACAATTTTTTTTATCCTTAACCAGTTATTTGGATCAACTTTCTTAGTGTTTACCAAACTATGCTTGGTGTGATGATTCTGTGGGTGAAAGTTCCTACGATTAAGAGAAAAAGTCAAAGGGGATTACCAACCAATTCTTGGTTTAGTGGGTTGGGGAATTAGGGTCTATGATACAAGTTTTTCATATGGAATTTTCCTAGGTAAGATCATATTTTTTGGTTTCATGGCCCTTGAGTACTAAAATTTTATGCAACTTTGTTTATAGGGATGTGGTATAAAATGGGGGTCCACAATGTTTTGTTTACACTACAATGGAGTTCCATTAATATTGAAGGGATCAAAAGCCATGGGATCTATTATAATCATGTTTTATGGATAATGAATTTAGGAATATCACACTAATTGGGGGTTAAGAAAAACTAAGAGTCGTGAAAAGAGTATTCCTCTTTAGGAAATGATGATCTTCATTGATGAAAGTTTCATGAAAAAATCTCAAAATTAATCCATTATATTTAAAGACCCCTCTGATGTATTTCTCATATGTTTATCTATTTTGGGAATGCATGGGTTTCTTATATTGTATGAATTAATTAAGGAGGTAGTTGTGTGAGCTAAAAGAGATACCCTTCAACTTTTAATGTACTTTAAAAAAAATTGAGGTTGATATGATATTTATAGGAATATTAGCTCATGGAACAACCAAATCAAATAACATCTACATGATTATGAAAATTTTGGGTTGTGTGATTTTTTAATTCCAGTTCGGGAAAATACAATTTGTACAAGGTTGTGTAATTTGATTTTTTTGAGGCTAGATTGTTGGAGCATGAAAATTGGGAGTTTCATTGTGCCTCAAGATACAAAATCATGAAACCCAAGATATATAATTTTCATAGGGTTATTAGACTATTTTAGAAGTTGTGAAAAACTCTTCCATTGGGTCCATGTTTTTTTATGATGAAAAAATTCAATATTTATACATATAGAGCATCCTTATCAACACATTGGGCTTATGTTTTTGGCTCCTTCACATAGTACCACATACACTATCCTAGTCGTGGTATAATATGTGTACATATCCATATATGATGGCTTATTACTATTAAATATGTACCCATATGGGTTGTAATGGATTATTGTTATGACACATGTATATGTATGGGATATAATGGATTAAGGTTATGCTTCATATATATATGTATATGTCATAATGAATTATGGTTATATTTTTTGTATATATTCATCGGATGTAATAGATTAAGGTACACTTTGTATTTTTATAGGCTATAATTGAACTATGTTATATTATGTGAATATGGTGCTATGAAGGTGTTATGTAGTTATAGTAGTGATTATGTGGATTGGACTATGATGTGTTTATATAGATATGTGTTATAAATTATGGGGGATATTCGAGAACCAGAAAATGTTACATTGTGGTTTAGAGAAACTGGTTTAGTGAGAAAGTGAATGTGAAGTATCCTTGTTTTTTTATATTATGATTAATGTGTATTAGAGGATCATCTAAAAATAAATGTTAGTGTATAAACCTAAGAAACAATCTCAGTCTATCTCTAAGAATAAAAAATTCATAAAAATAAAGAATAGGAATACCTATATATTAAAAGAAGTGACCACCATCTTACGTTTTTTGAAATAATATTGTTGATGAATATCATTGAATTAGTAAGCGATCAATTCCTACATCCATTGGTAATCTGCTAAAAATAGATCCTAGTTTTTAACATAATGATTCTCTAACAACAAATGTAGTTCAAGTGCATTCAAAATATAGTGATAAATGACTAATTAGGAAAATGGTGGTTTGGATTAGTTCAAATGTATATGGGTGACATCAAAAGGAAAGGATATCATGATTTTATAGGAATCCCCGATGAAATTCATTGATTTAAGAGTGTCTACCATCAGGTGAGATCTCATAGCATGATCATTACTTCCCAATGATGCATTTTTAATTGAACACATCAATGAATGATGTGGTAGATCTAAATTATTTATATTATGGATTAGAGACAAAAGACAACTAAGTGGTAGGGATAAATAATATTTATGAATCCCATGCAAGGCATATAATAATTCATGTTATAAAATTAAACATTGAAAATGTAAGAATATAATGTTTCTTTAATGATAGAAATATATCATAAGGTATGAAACTTGTCTCATTCATATCATACATGTGTGCTGGGATGTTTTATAATATGAATCAAGCCCTTTTATGTTCAAATACATTAATCTCTCACTTTTAATTTAATCCTATATAGACTTAACTAAAAACATCATAAAATTTAGGAATCCATCCAATCCTTTTTTGATATAATGATTCATACTATATTAATATTGGAATAAAAATTCTGTACAAAACATAATCCTTATCCAAAAGAAAAGATGATTGATCCATCTATCCATATGAGTATTGAAAAACATCTGAAATAATTTTTTTTATAAATGCATGTAAAAATGGGACTCTCAAAATACATAAATTCTACTAAATATATTGAGGGGCTTGGTGTGATCTCTAAAAAACACACATACATAACATATAAATATGTAAACAAATATCATATAAATCATGCATGTACATATATAATCTATTTTCCCATTACATCGTGTGACCACTATACATGAAAAAATGTCCCTATTTTATAATCCATATCATTTTATCTTGATTATTTAAAGAATGATAACTTAGTAGATTAATAAATCACATTTCATTTATCATGTAGATGAGAACATCTCATTTCTCTTATCCATGTAGTTTAACACATCACATGAGGGTCAAATAATAATGGCCATCTATTTCCTAAGACCAATTAAATCAAGGGATATTTATTTTCTTTTCATCCCATATTAGTCAAAATCTAACCAAGAACATGATAAAAACTCAAATAATCCCCACACATAGATAAGAGACAATAAATTTCATAATAAATTTATCAAATTATAAAGGTTATTATGGTAGGTATCTCACTAACCTTAGGTAAGAATGATTTTTTAAAATCATACATCCCTCAGTATTTTAATGAATATCTAGAATTCCACTAGATATACTTAGTGGTCCTGTGAAAATAACAGGTCTCAACTTATTATCTAATGAATTCCCTACTCATTCTAATCCTTTCATATCAACCCAATAGATACTACTGCTTGATAATCACCAATTAGGGAAAATTCATAGTTATACTTGTAAGATATATTTTTATTCAACCATTAATGTAATATAAATTGAAACAGACATAACTATATGATAAATTGATATTTCAATCATTATATATGACATATTATTAATATTTTACATCAATTTCTTCTATACCATTTACTAGGTCACTCCATGTGAACCTTATTCTTGTTCTGTAAAAATAGTTTCATCAATGGATCCACTACATTATTATATGTAGCTAACGAAATGATCATAAAATCACTCATATCAATGATATCTCATATAAGATGGTATTTTAAAAGGGTGTCTTTATTACTTTTATGAGACCAAAGTTCCTTATCCTAAGTGATAATTTCATTATTTTGAAATTAAATGTTGATCACTCCCTCATTACAAGGAACTACCTCTAGTTTAGGAATGGAATTCCTGATCCAAAACAATATCCTTCATAGATTATAATGCAGTGATGCACCACACCTCAAATTTTATGCCTTCTACGATGGTTTTTTTTCAAACTCTTCCAACTAATATCTCTACTATTAAAGTAAAACTATAAACCAAACTCATATTTCATATCATCTTGGTCATATTGGATACTTAAATATGTGTGACTCTTTACATAGAGATTATTCTCTTCTCAAAAGATTAAGAACACATCCTTAGTCCTTAACAAGTAGTTATTTATATTTTTAACAATAATTAAATGAATCTCACTAGGATTGGATTAATACCTAAAATTAATTATAAGTGAATAAGAATCATTATGTTGAGTAAAACTCATATAATACATTCTAGAAACTATAGATGATGCTCAGGGAATTATATTTATCCTTTCCAACTCTTTATAAGGATCCTAAATCTTTTTAAGATTCATTATAGGTATCACTAGTAAAGATCCTTTTTTAGAATTTTGTATACAAAATGTCTTTATAACTTTACCAATGTATGTTTCTTGACAAGGTCCATGCTACATCATAGATGTATCACTATAGTTCTTTATACCAAGTATATAGGTTGCATCATCCATTTATTTTTTCAAGAATCATATACCCAACCACACCTTCATATATTGTAGTGTAGTGATTTCATTTCTACGATGCAGTATGTAATCTAAATAATATATTAGAAATCATACTACACTCCCTATAAATCCTCTTCTATACACAATAATCATCAATGATTTTAATAGAACCAATATGTTTAATTACATCATCATATTGGTTACTCTAACTCCCAAAATCATCATTTAATCCATAAATGGACCATTTACACTTTCATACATTAACAATCTCTTTTGGAACATCAAAACCATTGGGTTTCATCGTATACACACCCTCAATGAAATTCCAATTAAGTTAACAATTTTTCACATGCATTTGAAAAATAACAAAATAAAATGTGAAAATATGACAATAAATACTTTAATCGACTTTATAATTTTTATATTTGAAATTTTTTCTTCATATAAAATACCATGAATTTTATATTATCTTTTTAGAACCAAACATTTGTTATAGGTAGACACTCTATCATCACTAACAATTTTCTTATTGAAAACCACATCGCACTATATGGGTCCTACTCCTTCAAGTTTATCTACCTATATCCAAATGGGGTTTGTGTACGTGGATTCTAGTTTAGATTCTATATATTTCAACCTTGCATGAAAATCAAAACACTTTATTTCCGTCAAAAGGGTGTTTTGTTCATCATATATGGACATTACATCATCATCATTATCGATAAAAAATAAAAATCCCATCAGATCATGATTAATCCTTCCATAAAATTGAGGGTATTGTCTATATTGATTCATTCAATATTTTAAACCTCTTTTTGGAATCAAATCAAAATAATATATAGGAAAATTCTCATTTTTTGGTCTTAAACTTATCCAATTTAAACAGTCATATCATTTCCTATTAGATACATGTGATCCATCTCAAGGAAAGAACCATATCAAGAAACAAAACATTATCTTCAGTAAGCCTATTGGAATAGATTTATATGGTTTTCATGGTATGATAAAAAAAATAATTTTTATGACTTGTAACTAAAATTATAAAAATATTTTCTTTTCATGAGTGTCTCAAAACCCTAAATCCTAATAAAAGAAAAACTATTTTGTGTTCAATACAATATTTATTATGCTGTATTTATGAATTCTATATGTAGAATGGGGTTTAATAAGTATGTATAATTGTTCATAGGATAACATAATAATGAAATAGTATAGTCACATTGAATCATCATTGAAACATACATTTTACTTTAGATTACTAGAATATTAGTAAATATGTTACCATATAATGATTTTGTCTCTATATATCCTTAAAATGATAATTTACTTAGATTATTAGTCATGTTAAAGGGTAATATAATATCCCCAATATAATAAAAATATAGATATTCCATGAAAATATTCTTAAACACATATCCTATAGTCCAAATAGAATTTTTGGGATGGGAAATTGAGGATGTTTAGTGGTTAGGTGCTAAGGGCCTAGAATATATTGATACTTATTCTCATGGAGTTTTTACATTGTGAAAATGAATAATAGGAGGTTATGAGGATATAAACACCATTTCCAATGGGTTTCCATCCCCATGAACCTATTCTAATTGTTCTGGATCTCACAATACTCTCCTAATTTCCAATAGTGGAAGGCGTATCAATCACCTAAGGTGGAGAAGAAAAGACCTTTTTTATAGGAGAGGATGGTAGGTTAGATCAACCCTTAAATTGACTTATTTCCTATTCCATGACTCTCTAATATATTTAAAACATGTTCATGAATCATTCCTAGATAAATTAATTTTTAGGATCATGTGAAATTTATTTATTAAAAATATGAATTTAATAAAAACTTGCACATCATGATTATATTGTCTCTCATTTGGTCTTACTACCTTGTAACTCTATTATTTTGAGTTATATAGGATGGATCTCTAGTGTTTATTTCTATTCAGGGGTAATCAGACTCATATGAAATGAAAAGGTGGTGTGGTGGAATTGGGACCAGTCCTATAAAATGGGCTTCTTATTTATCTCAATGAAGAAAATTTGTATGAAAACATTATAGTGACACATAATAGGTTAAATCAAACCATTTATGTTTATGTGGAGAGAACAGTCATGAAGAAATTTAAGTATTAAAAACATGACCAATTATATCTATTTTAAGTTTGTACTTCAAGGATAGTTTTAGTGATTTTTATGGTTATGAAACCATAACCATTGACATACCTTTAAATGTTCAGTTCCCACGACCATTGTAGTTCCTTTTTGGTTCTTTCAACCATCACTAATTATGTTCCATTGAATGATGTGAATTAATGAAAATCACAGTGCATTTTGTAGTAATGAAACCATGAAAATGATGTTGATTTTAGGTTTTTTAATATAGGATCATAATCAATAATAGATTAAAATCAATTTAAAAAGATATGTTCAGAGTAGTATAAATCATGGTTAATGTATTTTTAGGTGAATGGAAACTAGTAGTGGTTTTTGTGGGACTTACAATAAGGCATCCATTTTTGGTTTTCATTAGAATATGGTCCATGTGAAAATTATAATAGGCTATTAGAGTGTATCTAAACACAAGGAATTTTAGGAATCTAAGAGGATAATATTGAATCATGGAATATTTCTAAAACCATGAGAAGAATATTAACTCAAGGGATATGATTAAAATATGGACTCAAGGAATAAATGGGAACTAATATGATAATATCCAATCAAGGATTATCTGGTAACTAAGAGGAGAATATTGAATCAAATCATATTTAGTAACCAAGATGAGATACTTTATATATTTCATATTTTGTGAGAAATAGTATAATATTGAATCATGGAATTTTTGAAATCAATAGGATTATCACAAATCATTTAATTGTTGTGTTGATTATGCATGATATTCCAAAATGGGAAATATTTCATGGAAGTGGTTACCTTACACCCAACATTACTAGGTGGGGTACTTATACATAGAGGAAACCATGTACAATGTGTTTCCAGAGTCCTATAAAATATTTAGATCATGATAAATGAAAGTTTCATCAAGGGGAGGCTTAGATACTTTCATAAAAAAATATTCCATGACATATAATTCCATTATTCAAAAATAAAGAATAAAATTACCATTAAAAAGAGGTAAAACCTCACATTAAAAGTACATTTTTAACATGATATTGTAGTTTTATGTGAGGGAGTATGGTTTTCCAATGTTCTGAACTTTGAGGGTTATGGTTTGAATAATATTTATATGATCCACTCTCTTTTTAGAAATTCCATGGGTGTCTTTGGGTATTATGGTCACATAAATTTTATATATGAATCCATCGATTAAGAAATTATTTTGGAATTCTTCATGAAGGATCTTATATGAGAGGCTCTATTACGACTTTTTTTGGGGTAATAATTTTAGTGAAGATCACATATAGTTCCCTTATAACTCTCTTAGTATTAGATATAAAATTTACTTAAGGTAATACAATAGAGGATAATCATGAATGGAGAGTTCCCATTGAGGTTATTTTTTTTAATCTTCATTCCACTAAATCATTTCCCCTAATAGAAGTGTTTTTTAGTGGTATTTATGTGTAGTGATAATAAATTACATATTTGGAACCTTCATAGCAAAGGATATTTGAATTTTTATTTGATTCCCACTATTTCTTTTTAAATTAATTTATGGGTTTTAAAAAAGTTATGATTTTACAAATGAACTTTTCTATAACTTCACAATGTGATATCTAGGACATGATAATTTCATAGGACCATGAATGATCTTCATTACACCATCTTAAATTTATTTCAAAACCATAATAATGTAACTTCACTATAATAGATCATTATAATATACTCATAAAGATATTTCCAAGACATGAGAATGTTAGTTGACTAAAATATCTCCAATAAAACTTTGTAAAGAGATGTCTTGTCCATAATAATATTATGCAGTCATAAATGATCATTCATGCATATTATCAAATAAATAATACGACCTTATAATTTTATTTATACCTTTAGAGTATTTTTATAAACTCATAGAGTTAAAATCCTTCAAAAAGTGATCCAATTACATAATAATGAATTTTCATTTGTGGTAAATTGAATCCCAAGTTAAAATGGCAATCACTTTTATTTCAAGTGTCTGTTTGGGATCTAGGAGTTGTCAAATCAATGACATTGAAAAACATTATTCCCCTAGATTTATGGTTTAACCATAATAGGTATTTTTATAGTAAAACATATCATTAAGAACTTATAAAATATGTTTTGTGACTTTGATAACTTTTTTATCAGTAATGTTTGAAATACATGGTATGGTCCTAATGAGAGGTTCTCAATACCACCCAAAAAATTTGAGAAATTTTATTAAGGGTATCCACCTTGAAGTGTTTGATTAGTCAAACAGAATATATAAATCCCATTTGTGTATTATTCATAGAGTTTTCGATTCATTCCTTAACTCAATTCTTGTTATCTAGGTGATCTCATATTATTGTAATCATGGAAACGTTCATGACACAATGGTTCTTTATGAAACAATTCCCACACCTCATTTTATTTTGTGAAATTAAAAGGAATGTGATTCTAAGGTAATAAAAGGAATGTTTTTACATTAAATGATTATTTGGTATGCTCATAGAGTTGACCCACAAATGTGATGATGTTTTATAAAAGGAAGATAACAACTCAAGGTGTTTTAGTACCACAAGGAGAATCTCTATTCATGGTGTTTTTTTACCAAAGAGGATAATGTCAAGTATTTACATTTAAGATACATGGAGGATAATTTTGACTCATGGTTATTGTTTTATTATTATAGGGTGAATGTAGGAAAACAAGACACAAGTTAGTGAAACCAAATTCTATGATTATAGGGTGAATGGAATGAATCCAAAATTTGTGGATGGATTAGAGATATTGGATACAAGTGTACTTATGTATCTTATTAAGAAAAGGGGTGATCTATAAAGCAACTTATAGTTCTTGTTTGCGAATATCTATACATATCAAGATCCCTCACATGAGAAAATTAAATAGTTATATCTTATGGAATTGATATTGGAGAAGACATGATGTGAATTAATAAAACCATACACTTGGAGCTATTATACAAATATATAATGTATATTAGGAAATAAATTCATATATAATAAATCACTCTATATAGTTTTATGTCTTGTAAGATGGACTGTATGTCATGCAATTTAAGGTTATGTGACAAGGAACAATTAAAAAATAATAATTTTCATAAAGGAGAATATTAAATGATGTAAATGGTTTTTCAAAGAGGAGAATCTAGACTCAAGAAATATAGTCTTCCATGAGGGTTATCCTTACTCATGGTATTTATTTAATTATAGAAAATTCCACATATATAAAAGGGTATATGAATTTTCCATCATAATTTTTATTTAGTAATTGATATGATGCATGAATGTGTAAAATCAAGGGTATTTGAATTCAGTTTAATTGTGAATCACAACATAATAATATTAATGACAACCCTACTTATTTTACAAACTTAAACATGATTTATTACATAAAACATTCACTTGATACAACATAAAAGATCGAGAGTTCTAGTGTCTTTAGGGATTTGGATCATTACATAACAATTTAAAACAAGAAATACAACATATTTATTGAAAACTTCCTTTACATGACCACTATATTCCCTCATACTTAGCATTGCATGGGATAACCTGAGGACATGCATAAGAAAAGGGGTGATCTATAAAGCCCAGTAAGGGAATAAACATGGAATACATGTGGAGTAAAATACATTTTATACAATAGTAATATCAATAGAGTATAATAGAAACATGAACATAAAGGCATGATAAAGCATGATAATCATAACATGTAAATGTGGCAACAACACTTAACATGGAATTAGCATGAGCCAAGTATCATTGCACATGGAGCATGAGTAAATACTCATTGCACATGAAGCATGAGTAAACCCTCGTTTCACTTGAATTAGCATGATTCAACACTCATTTCACATGACGTATAATGATACTATACTTTACCCAATACATTGGAGCGCTATAAGGGCGCACCCTTCTTAAACATTTCATTTCATGCATAAGTGCGCCACATGGATCATAAAACATGGATTCATAAAACATAATCATTTATTCCACAATAAAGAAATGTGGAATTAAAACATGAAACTTTATAATCAATAAGTAAATGTGCATAAAGGTGAATACCCTTGATGGAGAAATGGGCATGGTATTCACTACACAATGAAATTGGCTTAAAAAAATTGGTGCGATTTCGGCAGTGTAACGGCGTGACATAAGAATTCATAAAAATGGTTGATGAGAGATAAAGGGCTTACTCATCATATTTACATGTAATTTAGAGTAAATAGGTCATATAGATACATGTCCTAACAATTGTAATGGAATTTAGATTCATGATACAAAAGTATTGCTGGAATGTAAATGAGGAGAGAGAAGTTTCTTTCGGAATTTAGGCGTAGTAGTAGGTGTACATGGGAGGCATTTAATGAGAGAGAAAGGGGTATCCCATCATTAAAAAATAAAAAGGGAAGTATTAGGGAGGTGTGAAACTATTCCCCAACATTCATAATTGAAATTAAAAGGGCAAAACAACTTAAAGAAAATTAGACAAAAATGAGAAATTAAGAAAAAAACCTTACTTGGAAGTGTGCTTCGAAAGGATTGAGAGAGGATTGAGAGAGCCTTCTTGGGGTCTTGGGGAACCTTGGGAGGACTCTAGAGAGAGTAGGGTATATGTTGGATGAACTCAAAAGGATTTTAGTGAGGATTAAGAGATATCTTGGGTGGGTTTATATAGGAAAGGTGAGTGCATTCTTTATTATTTAGGTTTGGGACCCCTTTCATTAAACTAATCCAAACCTCAAATCAGATCATGGTTTTTGCCCATGGTTCTTGGAAAATGGGAGAGGAAAATAATATTTTATCAGTCCAAAGTCCAAACTTCTTAAAATAATGGGGTTGCTTATGTGGAGGTGAGTCACACTCCCATGGAAAATAATTTAAAAAGACGAGATGTTTAATAAGTCTTGAGGGATCCATTAATACTTTTTAAAATAAGTCAAACAAACCCAAAATCAAATTATTTTAATGGTAAAACATATATTGGCCGAACATAAAGCTTATAGTATTTTATTACATCATTATTGGGTCATTATGATGTCATAAAACACATTATATATTTAAACGGTATTTAATTTTTACCCAAATATTTGACTGTCTCAGAAAATTATGAAAAATTCACCGTTGGATAATTTCGATATCTTTATTCCATAAATAACATTTATTTTATCTAAATAATTTTTTAAATATGTTAATTTTCACTTTTAAAATAAAAACCATCATTTATCGAAAATTCACAGGTTTTGAAAAAAATGGCTTTCAAACGTTAATAAAAATTACAATTGCATTCATAAAATTATAAGATCATTTATATTTAATAAAAATTAATTTAATAATAATAATAATATTTTGTTAAAATATTATTTAATTCAATAATCCCTTAATTTAATAAAATATAATTCTTAATTAAATAATAACTAAAAACACTATTTGTACTTTAAAAACTATTTACAATGTATCAATAATGACAAGAAAGTATATTCATTATTATATACAGAATTAATGTACATGAACATAGTACTAGCAATTTGTTACATAAACCCTTAAAATAGTCGCATAAGACCGAATGGTAAGGTGTGCGATGGTGACAGGCTCTTGGGGTGGCTCAGATAACATCGCTCGAGTGGTAATTTCTACCAACTTCCACTTTTCCCATAGATGGTCCCATTTGAGCTTGACATGATGATGCTCAGCTTGAGCTTGGTCAAGAATGAAACCCAAGGATGCCACCTCTTTTCCGAGCTCCAACAAATGGGTTTCGTATGGAGAAATTCTATTAGATGAGGCCATCACTTCTTTTGTCTAAGTAAATTGGATTTGTTAAAGCCCTATATTTATACTAATCATGTGATCACTGTTCAACGTCTATATTAGAAATCGTCGAAATTAATAACATAAAACCAAAGAAGTCGACATTTTATATAAACATTTTACATAAAGAGACATTTAATTAGATTAAGTGGGATTTCCATTAATGAAACTTTGGGTCGTTACAATATTCCCCCCTTAAGAAATTTCACCCTTGAAATTTTCTTTTCCCACACTAAAACAGATGTGAGTAACTTAGATTCATCATTTCCTCTGATTCCCAAGTCGCTTCTTCAAACTTGTGGTTTCGCCACAACACCTTGATGGGGGGAATTGTATTATTTCGTAGAACCTTTTCTCTATGATCTAAGATCTTCACTAGTTTCTCCTCATAAGAAAGATCATCCTCCAACTGTACCACCTCAGAAGAGAGTACATGTGAAGGGTCTGGTATGTACTTCCTTAAGAGGGATACATGAAAGACATCATGTACTTTGTCCATGGTAGGTAGAATTTCTAGTCGATAGGCCACAGCCCTAACACGATCAAGAATCTCAAAGGGGCCTATGTACCTTGGACTTAACTTACCTTTCTTTCCAGACCTCATGACCATCTTCCGTGGATATGTGCATAGAAAAACCATGTATCTAACTTTAAAATCAAGGTCTCGTCGATGATTATCTGCATAACTCTTTTGTCGACTTTGGGCTACCTTGATATGCTGTTGAATGGTTTTCACCTTCTCCACCATTTCCTCGACCATTTTTGGTTCAAGCAGCTTACGTTCACCGACCTCATCCCAACACGCTGGTGTTCTGCACCTTTTCCCATAAAGGGATTCATATGGTGCCATTTGGATGTTTGAGTGGAAACTGTTATTATAAGAGAACTCAACCAGAGGAAGATGTTGATCCCATCCTCCTTTAAAGTCCATTGAGAATGCTCTCAACATGTCCTCAAGTGTTTGGATAGTCCGCTCGGATTGGACATTAGTTTGAGGATGATAGGCCGTACTGAAGTTTAGTTCTGTATTTCGAGCATGTTTAAGACTCTTCCAAAACATAGAGGTGAATCTTGGATCTCGGTCAGACACAATAGATAGTGGTACTCCATGCAGCCTTACCACTTCCCTGATATATATCCGTGCTTGTTGATCCGATGTGAAATCATCCCAAACAGCAATGAAGTGTGTAGTCTTGGTAAGACGATCCACCACAACCTAGATTGCATTGTTTCCTTTGGATGTCCTTGGAAGTCCAATGACAAAGTCCATAGTGATGTTCTCCCATTTCCATTCTGGTATGGGAAATGTTTGCACCATCCCCTTAGACTTATGCCTCTCTGCCTTCACTTGCTGGCACACCGGGCACTTTGATGTATATACAACGATCTCCTTCTTCATATTATCCCACCAAAAGTTTTCTCAGAGATCTCGATACATCTTTGTGCTCCCTGGATGAATAGAGAAATTTGAACTATGTGCATCATCCAAAAGTTCATTCTTCAGATCCAGACGTGATGGAACACATAGTATTTTTCCAAATTGCACAATTCCTTCTTCATTAACATTAAACTCTGAGGATTTTCCTTTTTTGATAGCTTACACTTTTTCTTGAATTCCCACATCATCATTTTGAGAATCCTTTAACCTTTCCAAAAGATACGGTTGAGTAATAATTTGTGAAAGGATTGATGAAGTTCCCTTCTTTATGATTCCCATGTCCATCTTCATCAAGTATAAGAAGATTGGATCCTTGTCAATTCTTATCATTGAAAGAATCGCTGGGTCCTTTCTACTTAGGGCATCTGCCACTTTGTTCTCTTTCCCAAGGTGGTAATGTATTGAACAGTCATAATCCTTGATGAGATCTATCCATATTCTTTGGTTCATATTAATTTCTTTCTGTGTGAATATATATTTAAGACTCTTGTGGTCAGTATATATCTCACATTTATCCCCATAGATATAATGCCTCCAGATTTTCAAGGAAAAGATCACCACTGACAACTCCAGATCATGCATTGGATAGTTTCTCTCATGGATTTTCAACTGCCTTGAGGCATAGGATATCACTTTATCATTCTGCATCAGCACATAGCCTAATCCCTTCTTCGAAGCATCACTAAATACCACAAAAATTTCCCCATTTTTGGGTAAAGTGAGCACGAGCGCAGAGATAATCCTCCTTTTCAACTCCTTGAAGCTTTCTTCGCATTCATCACTCCAAGAAAAATTTACTCCCTTTCGAGTTAGCTTGGTAAGAGGGTTGGACAATCATGAGAAATTTATCACAAATCGTTGATAATATCCAGCTAACCCCAAGAAGCTACGGATATCTGTTACCGATGTTGGCCTTGACAATCCCTCAATTGCATCTGTTTTGGAGGGATCCACAGATATCCCATTTCTTGTGATGATATGTCCCAAGAATGAGACCTCCTTCAACCAAAAATCACACTTTCTGTACTTTTCATAGAGCTTCTCCTTGCACAAAGTCTCTAGTACAGTTCATAAATGCTCCTCATGATCCTCCTTGGTTTTAGAGTATATTAGAATATCATATATAAAGACTACCAAAAATTTGTTGAGGTAATCTCTAAATACTCTATTCATCACATCCATGAATATTTATGGAGAATTAGTGAGTCCTAAAGGGATTACTATGAATTCATAGTGCCCGTATCTTGTACGAAAAGCAGTCTTGGGGACATCTTCTTTCTTCACCCTTACTTTGATAATATCCCGACCGCAAATCTACCTTGGATAAGTATTGTGCTCCATGAAGCTGATGAAACAAGTCATTGATCTGTGGAAGATGATACTTATTCATTATCATGATTTTTTTAAGTTCACAATAATCGATGTAAAGCCGCATTGACCCATCCTTCTTCTTGATGAAGAGGACTGGTGCACCCCATGGTGAAGCACTTGGGCGTATAAACCCTTTATCCAGATTCTCCTGTAGTTGTTTCTTTAGATCTTCAAGCTCCATGATAGCCATTCTATATTGAGTCTTGTATATTGGTAGCACCCCTGGTATAAGTTCAATTTATAATTCAACATCTCTTCTAGGAGGAAGACCAGGTAGTTCCTCGGGAAACACTTCAGTGAATTCCTTCACAACAGAAATTTCTTCAAGGATGGTTTCTTCCTTGGAATCAATCATCTGAGCCAGATACGCATGCTCATAGGGCAGTAATATCCATTCTTGAGATTATGGAGCTAAAGGAGATTCATCTTCCTCCTTACACTTGTAAAGAATCGGGGGTAGATTCTCCATATGGAGTGTGATTTCACTCTCCTGACAATTTATGTTGGCTCTATATAAGGAAAGCCAATCCATGCCAATAATTGCATCAAATTCCACCATAGGGTGTATGAAGAGGTTCGATAGGAAATTCAATCCACTGATTATAATAGGTGAGGACTTATATTCATGGGATGCAATGATTGCCCCATTTTCCGTACTCACTGACATCTTCACTTCCATGATTTGTGGTGGTGCTAGGATTGTTCTACTAAACTTTAGAGATATAAATGAATTCATAGAACCTAAATCAAAAAGTACGTTCGCTATTCTTGAATGAATAACTAGCGTACCTTTCACCACTTCATTTTTGGGGTTCACTTTGGCAGAAGTGATGGAAAAAGCTCTTCCTTGCTGCCTTGGAGGTTGTTGGTTGCCTCTAAAAACCTTTGGATTAGGGAACTGATTTGCAAGATGCCCTAGTTCTTTTCTGTTGTAGCAATGAACAATGCATTGAGGTTTGAACGGAGAATTTGTCTCCTCTGTCGCAGCCACTGGTCTTTCTTGCTGACATTTGACTACTAGGTGCCCTTCTCTTCCACACCTAAAGCATTTCCTTGTCCCCTTGAGGCAATTTCCAGGGTGCTTCTTTCCTCACTTTTGACAAGTGGGGTGCTGGATCTTCTTAGCACCGTTGGATTTATCCATCGGACCACTAGCATTGAAGTACACCTTACGCTTCTTGTCCCCATGATACCCCTGTGATTCCCCAATCTCCATTTCAACCTTGAGGGCACATCAGAAAATTTCCTCATATCTGTCGAAGTCACGAATCGCTAATGCTTTCTGTAGACTAGGATTCAGCCCACCAATGAAGTGGTTAACCTTGCATTCAGGGGTAACAAAAAATCTGGAAGCATATCATGCAAGCCTTGTGAAGTTTGCCTCGTACGCTCCAACTGGTTCTTCTTCTTTTTTTGTTGAGGGAAAGAAAGTCCCTTTCCATCTTAAGACAGAGGGTGCGCAGAAAATATTTATCGAAAAACATCTTCTAGAAATCCTTCAATTCCAATGCCTCGATCTCCTCCTCAGGCTTCATATTTTTGATCAACGTACACCATTTATTATCTTCACCCTCCATACGTTAAGCTGCCAGGAGAACCTTCTCTTGTTCAGAACATTGAAGGATGGAGAAGATCTTTTCAATGGAGTTGATCCATTGTTCAGCGATCGTGGGATCGAATGATCCACTAAAAGTAGGAGGCCTTTGTCTCATGAAAATCTCAATAGAAACTTGTTCCTTCTTAGGGGTTTTGGACGTTCATCTTGACCCGTGTTTCTATTCAAATCTTGAGTTAGCTGAGAGAGAAGCGTGACAAAGTTCGTGATTCCCGCTCCCATTGGATTGGGAATCTCATTAGTACAGTCAACACACTGATATTCACATAGGTTGTTTGACCGAGTCCTCCTATTACCGGCCATTGGCTGGAATAAAAGGAAAGTTATGGGGTAACACATAAAGGGTAGTCCAAAGACCAAAGTTTATGACTTATAAATAAACTTTTATTTCCTTAATTCTTGAGTCTATAGGCTTCAATCTAGGCTTTTCTTGATCTATTTTCTAACATATATTCTTAGGGGCATTTTTTTTAAAATCCCTTAATAAGGGTTCATACTAAGCTTGTGAATTTATCAAAACATATCCCCTGGGAGTGTCGTAACCAAGAGTGCAGCCAGACCCGTTTTCGTGCACCAGTTCTCGTTTGAGTCTAGCTCAAAGCGGTGTTTTCGGGTTTTACCCCTAGGATACATCTGTGCTAGAGCCGCCTCTACCTGCTCATATCCAGATAGGGATGTATTTGTTTAATAAACCACTTACTCAGTACTTACCAAAACATAGGGATGTTTTTATTATACTTAGTCTTGTCTCTAAGGCTTTACTAGGGTTTTCTAATCCTAATCCCAAAAATAACTAAACCTATCCTCTGATACCAACTATGACAACCCAACTTATTTTACAAACTTAAACATGATTTATTACATAAAATATTCACTTGATACAACATGGAAGATCGATAGGTATAGTGTCTTTGGGGCTTTGGATCATTACATAACAACTTAAATCATGAAATACAACATCTTTGTTGAAAAATTACTTTACATGACCACTAAATTCCCTCGTACTTATCATTGCATGGGATAACCTGAGGACATGCATAAGAAAAGGGGTGAGCTATAAAGCCCAGTAAGGGAATAAACATGGAATACATGAGGAGTATAATACATGTTAGACAATAGGAATATCAATAGAGAATAAGAGAAACATGAACATAAAGTCATGATAAATCATGATAATCATAACATGGAAATGTGGAAACAACACTTAACATGGAATTAGCATGAGCCAAGGCTCATTGCACATGGAGCATGAGTAAATCCTCATTGAACATGAAGCATGAGTAAAACCTTATTACAATTTAATTAGCGTGATTCAACAATCATTTCACATGACGTATCATGATACTATACTTTACCCAATGCATTGGAGCGCTATAAGGGCACACCCTTCTTAAACATTTCATTTCATGCATAAGTGTGCCACATGGATCATAAAACATGGATTCATAAAACATAATAATTTATTCCATGATAAAGAAATGTGGAATTAATACATGAAACTTTATAATCAATAAGTAAATGTTCATAAAGGTGAATAACCTTGATGGAGAAATGGGCATGGTATTCACTACACAATGGCATTGGCTTAAAAAAATTGGTGCGATTTCGGCAGTGTAACAGCGTGACATAAGAATTAATAAAAATGGTTGATGAGAGGGAAAGGGGTTCCTCATCATATTTAAATTTAATGTAAAGTAAGGAGGTCATATAGATACATGTCCCAACAATTGTAATGGAATTTAGATTTATGATACAAAAGTATTTCTTGAATGTAAATGATGAGAGAGAAGTTCCTTTCGGAATTTCGGCATAGTAACAGGTATACGTGGGAGGAATTTAATGAGGGAGAAAGGGGTCTCCAATCATTCAAACATAAATAGGGAAGTATGAGGGAGGTGTGAAACCATACCCTAACATTGATAATTGAAATTAAAAGGGAAAAACAACTTAAAGATAATTGGACAAAAGGAAGACAAAACCCTTACTTGGAAGTGTGCTTACAAAGGCTTGAGAGAGGCTTGAGAGAGGCTTATTGGGAGCTTGGGGAACCTTTAGAGGATTATATAGAGATTAGTTTAGAGGTTGGATGAACTCAAAAGGCTTTGAGTGAGGAGGAAGTGAGAGATTGGGTGGGTTTATATAGGAAAGGTGAGTGAATTCTTTATTATTTAGGTTTGGGACCCCTTTCATTAAACTAACCCAAACCACAAATAAGATCATGTTTTTTTGCCCATGGTTTTTGGAAAAGGGGAGAGGAAATCAATATTTTATAAGTCCAAAGTCCGAACTTGTTAAAATAATGGGGTTTCTTTTGTGGAGGTGAGTCGGAGTCCCATGGAAAATAATTTAAAAAGACAAGATGTTTAATAAGTCTTGAGGGGTCCATTAATGCTTTGTAAAATAATTCAAACAAACCCAAAATCACATTATTTTAATGGTAAAACATATATTGGACGAAAATAAAGCTTATAGTATTTTATTACATTAATATTGGGTCATTATGATGTCATAAAACACATTATATATTTAAAAGGTATTTAATTTTTACCCAAACATTTGACTTTCTCAGAAAATTATGAAAAATTCACCGTTGGATAATTTTGATGTCCTGATTCCAGAAATAACATTTATTTTATCTAAATAATTTTATAAATATGTTAATTTTCACTTTTAATATAAAAACTGACATTTATCGAATATTCACGGGTTTTTACAAAAAATGTCTTTCAAACCTTAATAAAAATTACAATTGCATTCATAAAATTATAAGATCATTTATATTTAATAAAAATTAATTTATTTATAATAATAATATTTTATTAAATATTATTTAATTTAGAAATCCCATAATTTAATAAAATAGAATTCTTAATTAAATAACAACTAAAAACACTATTTATACTTTAAAAACTATTTACATTGTATCAATAATGACAAGAAAGTATATTCATTATTATATACAAAAATAATGTACATGAACATAGTACTAGAGATTTGTTACATAACCCCTTAAAACAGCCACATAAGACCTAAGGGTTAGGTGTGCGATGGTGACAGACCCTTGGGGTGGCTCAGATAACATCACTCGAGTGGTAATTTCTATCAACTTCCACTTTTCCCATAGACGGTCCCGTTCAAGCTTAACGTGATGAAATTAAGCTTGGGCTTGGTCAAGAGAGAAACCCAAGGATGCCAACTATTTTCTGAGCTCCAAAAAATGGGCTTCGTATGGAGCGATTCTTTTGGATGAGGCCATCGCTTCTTTTTTCTGAGTAAATTGGATTTGTTAAATCCCTATATTTATACTAATCATGTGATCACTGTTCAACGGCTATATTAGAAATGGTCAAAATTCTTAACATAAAACCAAATAAGTTGACATTTTATATAAACATTTTACATAAAGATACATTTAATTAGATCAAATGGGATTAACATTAATGAAACTTTGGGTCATTACAATATTTGAGTCAATGGAAGATAATGATATGTGGGAATAAGTTTAATTTTTTTAATGGAGATACTACTATACACTATTAGGAAACTATACCTGAGAATATGTGATCATCTACTTAAGATGAAAACATTAATCTAGTTGGTAAACTATATACATGGTATTAATTTTATCACCAAGTAAAGGAGTCCTTTTTTGAATCATAAAAAACATTACTAATTACTATGAAAGGGGGAATAGAGAGGATATAGTAAAGGATTTTGGTAATCCAAGTAGAGAATATTTCTACAAAGATTTACATTGGTTTTGTTTCAGAAAAAAATATAAAGTATATTCATAGAGAAAATAATGTTCAATAATAGTTCGAGAACCATAAAAATTATTTCCCATATATTGAACACATTCTTAGGATTAATTGATATAAATGAAAATTTCTTGGGTACCAAATCACATGAATGTGTAGCCTTTGAAATGTGAAGGGGTGGTCTTATGATGAATGATGATATACCCATGGAATAACATTAACTCAATTTATTTTGAAATAAAGATATATATTTACATTTTCCAAGATCATTGGTCCCAATTAGAATAAAAAATACTCTTTCTAGGTCTATCTATTAGTGAACCATGACATTAGTGAACATACCAGATGTTATTTAATATCCTTGAGTAATGGAAATCAAGCCACACTGAGTTCTTGAGAAGGAGAATTTTTATCATTCGTTAGTGAAACATGTAATTAGGGAAAATATATGTTTATATAGTAATAAAATTATTAAATAAAAGATAATATATATATATATTGATATATTACCTAATAGTGAATTTTATTGTTTGAGTTCATATGGAATTTTCCACTTTAAGCAGTTTATGTTCTTGTGAGTTGGGCCACTATGAATTTTTTAAAGTCATGTGTGGTGGATTTCATACCATGTATTTTATGACCATATTGTATAAACTATGTTCCATGTAGTGTAGGGTCAAATGAAAAGTACCTATGATGGATTTAGTTTAAGGTTTCAATCCTTTAACCAATGTTTCATTCATTTGTTTTTCTCATGGGATTTGAAGTAACCTCAATAGTATTTGTAGTGTATAAGGATATAAAATTTTGATATATTTAAGATATTATTTATCATAGGGGAATCCTAAGAGGTAAATAATTTCTTTATATATATAAATTATATATAATTGAATGTTTACTTATGTGAATAGGATTACCATTAGTATTGGATAAATCACCACTAAATCATCAAACAATAGTTTATGGAGTTTGACGATCTTCTCATTAAGGTGAAATGACGCGTCTTGTATGAAAGTGGGATAAAAAAATGGATATCATTACCAAGAAAATGATTCTTTTTTAGATGTAGACACAAAATTTAACCATATCAACAAAATTTGAAACCATGGTTATGCACTCAATGTCCATGTGATTCTAATAGGAGAATCTTAATTTGAGGATGTGGGGTTTAAAGAGAAGAATCATAATTCAAGGAATTTGTTTTTATGGTGAATTAGAAAAAAAATATAATGTCATATGGGTGGGAAACGAGATACCCAAATGGGGTTTGAATACTATACAATTATACCAACATGTTCTAGATATGATATTTGGGAAAAAATAGACCCTATTGAAATAGGACGGTAAACTAAATCTCATAATAAATAGGGTGATGTATGAAGATGTAATGAGTGGAATCATGGTCACTAGTTATGTAAATGCTATAACTTAAGAAAAAATTTATATATTTAAATATAGTTTTCATGTCTCTGAAATAAAATTGGAGGGCCCTATGAATATTGATTCATTACAAAAAGAGATTCATATAGTTTATGGACACTTTTGATTGAAAACTCAGAACAGTTTATGGTCATCCATGATGAACTATGCACCCAATAATTTTGGGGTATATGGTAATGAGCTAATTTCATTCAATTAAGGGTCCAATGGTAAGGAAATTATGTCATACATTTTATGGTATTATAACCGAGATATCCTGTTTTTTAGTTTATATTCATGCATTAAGGACTTTTGTGGTGTTGTTTATCATCAGATATTTATAATATAAAATGAACTGTAAGGATGAAAACTATAGTGGGGCGATGAAATTTAACTTTGGGGATAAAATCACTAAACATCCACCAAATGGGTGTTTAGTCAAATGAGTTTATATTTTATGCTTTCGACTAGTAAATGAGGGTTTTTAGGGTGAACATTTTTTTAAAGGGGTTTTATTTGCAAGAGTAACTCTACAATTATTGTTAGATATTTTTATTTTCACTCAAAAACTAAGAGATCGATTATTTAGTAGATAAGGCTTTAAGAAATTCAAGGGGATGAAAAAAGGAAGATGTGAAAAAACCTTTCCTTTACCAAGAGAATTATAGATGGATAATAATTGATTCCCATGTTGAGATCCCAATGATTGGATCAACTTTTAACAATGGTCACGTTCCTCTTCTTCACATAATTTAGTATGAGTGATATTTTTCATTAATTCATCATAATTAATTGAAATATTTTCAACATATCATTATATGAATTTTTATGGGTGTAAATTCATTTTTAGATCTATATGTCGTGTCTCCT
Organism: Viscum album; assembly: GCA_963277665.1. Lineage (NCBI taxonomy): Eukaryota > Viridiplantae > Streptophyta > Magnoliopsida > Santalales > Viscaceae > Viscum > Viscum album. The sequence goes on from OY728129.1 coordinate 1,452,503,205, forward strand.
CACTTCTCCATAGTTGATACAATTTTGGTTGAAATATCAGCTACTATTTCACAAAAACATTCTTACTGAGTTCCATTTTTCATCAATTATTTTCCATTAACATAGGTGAACTAGTGATCCTCATTAGAAGTGAATGTAATTTTTTCTGATCGTGCTCCTAATCTCTTTCGGTGAGATGGTTCCCATTCCTTTCGTGATGGGGCATAATGCTGAAATGAATCTTGATTGGATTTGTAATCCACGGGGACCCCACTTATAATGGGAGCCACTTATGAAAATTGCATTAGATATTTGGATACAGAGAAGTATAATATGATATATTTGGACTTTCATTGGGAAATAGAGTTACAGAAGGTTTATTAATTCATTACATAATGAATAAATATATATAATTTACCATATTGTAGACCATACATTTATCAATTGTTTTGAATTACCATATGGATACCTTTTTAATCATTCTCCTTATTTACAGTGAATGGTAGAAGAAAATGACATCTATTACATGGGATTTTTAAATGGTACCTACCAATCATTGAAAATACTTTATAAATAATTATTGAAAATAAATCATTATGTCATTGTGTGACCCAATATATGATAGAATGTGTAACAATATTTTTTCATTATTATTATCATCATCTAGATTTCTGAATGCTGGTAGTGAAATTATTTTTTTTTCTATGGTAGGGATAAATTTCTCTAGAACATTATTATTGAGGATGTAATACATTTTTTTCCCATATTTAACATTACATTTCCTCAACCTTATTTGTTTGATGATGGAAGATACTATTTTTCTTTTCTAAACTTCATTACCATTGATAATTGTGGTTGGTGGTCTCCCACCTTGGTTTATTGAATAATATTCTACAAATGTTGTGATATATTCTCAAACACTTAGAAACCACCTATTTACTTTACGAGGAAGATCATGGTTGAAAGCATAATTGTTCTCATAGAAGAATTGGATACCCATGCTTAACATACATGGCTATTACATCAATTTAGATGAATATTCAGGACATTACAAAAGAAAATTCCCATGTACTATAATATTTTAGTGTATTTGGAAATATAGAACAAAAAATTATAACATGTTGAAGTATCATCGATGTTTCTTAAAAATATGACCCCCTTTATTACTTCTTCTTTAATTTTTTTCCATAACCTGGAGAACGGATACATAATAAAGGGTATTATGAGACGATAAATTAGGGTGAATAAAGGAGATAAATAATCATAACATGAGAATAAGGGTATTATAAAAATAGAATAAAATTTTAAGATCATGCCCTATATATAAAAGATCCTTTAAATGAATCATGGTATAAATATTTGCAGTTCATAAGACATGAATCATAAAATAATTAAGAGCATAAAACATGATATCATAACATAGTAACCATACCTAAAATATGTTTCATTCACATTAGAATATAAAATAATTACCTATAAGTCAAGGATTGTTTCCAAAACCTACTAAGGAAATTCATGGTGGCTACACCTACAGGGTGGGATAGAACACTATCCCCAGTTCCATCCCTTTCCTTGTAGTGGAATGGGTTTACTCACCAAACCATATTAGTAGTAAAGGATCACTCATAAGACCATTTAATTAGTTGATTTTATATCCTAATATAATAATAGTATTAAAGGTTCAATCCTAATACCTTCCTAGTTGACAAAGGTCTTTACTAAATGAAGTTCAGTCCAATTTCTTACCATGTCTATCTTAGGAGATATAAATCTTTACCCTATGCATTTTTGGGAGATATAGGTCCACCCATCACATAATGAAATCATAAATATGTATTCCAAAAGATCATAAAAAATATTTTCATAATCTATTAAATGAAATGAGTATCATAAACATGTAACCATATTATAACCTATAGAGAATAGATAGGATTCAAAATCATTATATCAAAAGCATAACTCGTGACAAGAAACAATTTCAAAATAATATAACCCATATAAGAGAAATGGACTATATAAACATATAACCATTGAATGAATAATATTTTCATTTAACATATAAAATATTAATGGTAAATAGGTTCTATAAATAATATCACCCATTAAATAGAAACGGATTCCATAAAGCATATAACCCATAGAAGAGAAACATGTTTCATTAACATCATTCCATCAAAACATAAACCATTAAAATAAATTATTATGATCGGAAACCTTTTATCTTATCCCTAGAAATGCATGAGTAACACAAAATGATTTCTTCATAGTTGATTTTTTTGAAATATTATTTAATACATTTCTTGAGTAAAATATCATTTTATCTTTTAAAAACAATTTTTAATACATAAAACACTTTGAAAATATTTTTCTTTGATATTATATTTGAAAACATATAAATGATGCTTTGAAAATAATTTAAATTAATTTTTTTTGAAAATAATAATTAAATACCATTTAAATAAAATTTTGAACACATTTTTAGAAAACATGGTTTTGAAAGAAAAGATATTTCCTACAAAATATAGAAATGAAGTCAGATATTATTAAAAACATTTTCTTAATAATCTGAAGTACCAAAGAGTAAAAAAATGGTGTCATTAAATGATAATATCAGTAATAAATATTGGAGAATTAAATTCAGGATAATTATAAATATATGGATCATAACATTTCATCAATCGAGTAGAATCATAAACAATCCCGATAAAAGATGAGATTGTAGGAATATAATCTTTCCATTTTGGTAAAATTGAACCATAAAACCCCATGAAATATCGATAATATAATGGATATTTAAATATAAATAAATTTTAGGAGAATAATAATATAATTCATTCATAGGAAGCATATAATTCACAACAAATAAATGAATTCTTAACATGGCATAAGTCTCAAAGAAATAAAAGTGGGACTAGAAATCCCTTTACCATAAGTCTTGACTTTATTCACACTTATTAAAACCTCCTATATAATATTTATAAAATTATTATATGTATAAATTAGAAAAATATTATTATATATAAATAATATATTATTTTATTATGACCTTATATTACCCTTTAATTAATAATTCTTTGTTTAACCTAGGTTTAGGGTAATAACCACTCTGTTTTTCTTAAATAATTTGACTTTTTATTCTTAGTCCAATTACACAGATTATGATTTCCTTATTTTAATAATGTAAAATGTGGTATAAATATCATATATATTCAATATATATGTATCTATAATTATCCATAAATTATGGAAATATGAAATGGAATACAATGTTCATGTAGATGGAAGTCTGTATGTACGCATGAACGTTGTTTCTATTTTAATATCATATTGAAAGAAAAAATGTAAATGAAATATATGTATATATTAATATATATATACATTATAGTAGAATTATTATGTTATAAATTTCATATAAATTTACTAAAAAATCATTAATATATTCTATGTTATGCATGAACGAATCACATCGCTTTGAGGAGGTGGTAGTCCGCACGTTAAGAAAAGAAGATATCATATTCCCAAAAAATTGAAATCATAAAGGTATGTTTAAAATAAAAAATAAAGAAGAATAGATAAACCATAAATATAATTTATATCATATAAAAACATCAATCCTATCATTATTTCCAACCTTTAAAGGTGGTAATGGAAGAATGAGAGACATCAATTCATGAGGTGGTAATCAACCGTACACACGATTGATGATTATATATTCCATTTCACATAAGTGAGTGAGAGTGTAGGTAAAAACCTTAACATGAACACATATAATTATATTGAGGATATTAAAGATATCAAATAATCATGGAAGAAGAATAGTTTAATGGGTGGAGAATAAAAATAAAACAAAATAGCTTGTGGAAGGATGTAACCTCTCGTAGGTAAGTCCTTCTGGTTTTCACTAAAGGTTAAACCTGAATAGATTAATTTCCAATTTTAGCCTGACTGGGTTATGGGAGGGTATTTTGGAAGGTATTTGAGAGGTTTTTGGCTAATCCAATTGTCCTTATTGGTGCGAAGAACTTGGGGGGTGACCTTTTATAGAGGACATGTGACTTTCTTGTAAATACAAATAGGTAAACACTATTGAGAGGTGCCACTTACATCACACACCTCCAATAATTTTCAATTTTAGAGAAAATAGGATAATTTGTATAAATATGTCCAGAAAATGGATTTTAGACATTTGTCTAAGTTATTTTGGGCCCATAAATCAATGTTTAACTACTTTGTAATCTTGTTTTTACCTTAATCACTGTAATTAATTTTAATTAATTTCCTTAATAATTTTGAAAACAAAATAATTTGAAATTAGTAGAAATTATAAATTATTCTTATTAAAAATATGGAATAAATTTTCAAAACTTATAATGAAAGAAGTGGCATAAATTAATTTAAAATTATTCTCATAGACAGGATGAATCAACGGGTTTTTAAGTGAAAATGTTCAAATGTTTGAATTGTTTTTATATGGAATTTAATTGTGAAATTGATTCCAATGAATTTTTTTTATTTATATATGAAGAATTTAACAAAATTTAATTTAAGAAAAATTAAAAATATTATTTAAATATATAATAAATTAGATGAAATTTTTTTTTTCAATTAAAATTCAGTATTTTTCAGTATTCATAAAAAAGCGAAACTTCTTAGAAAAATACTAAAAATTCACCCAAAGTAAATGTTGACATAAAATTTAAAAAATTAATTTCATTTTTTATATAAAAATTATAAAGGTGTATCAAATTATATTTAGCATTGGTTCACCATTAAATGGCAGTAAAATTACCTTTTTGAAAAACATGCATCTTTTTATTCATCAAATTCTACGTATTATTATCTTACACATATCAAATCTATTACATGAGTGTCAAAAAAATTGATTAAAAATTTAATATAATTTTTTTATTAAAATAGCATCAAAAGTTGTTTGTTTTATTTATTGAGATAAAATGGTGTATATACATAGAGGGATAATTTTCTTAGAAAAATAATTTCATTATATTAAATTATTTATTACTTTTATTTATAATTAATTAAAAACTAAAATAATCATTTCATATTAAAATGTAAATAAAATTTCCTTAATTTAGTTAATTATTGTCATAAATTACATTCCAATAGCTAGGTGGAAACTATAACAATATTCTGATAACACTATTAGTAGTATATTTCAGTTTGGTGAAAATACACCTTATGTGTAAAGCATGAAATCAAAGGAACTCTTCATTGTGTGTAACAGAATACAAACATAGTGATGCACATATTAAAAGTTAATCCAAGTGTTGAGTGTTGTGAAATATTAACTTGGTGTTGTGTATAATGAAATCTAAACAGAGTTCTTTCGTATAAAAAAATATGTATTCAGTGTTTTGTGAACTGGAAAATATCAAAAAAAATAAATAAATTTGATTTTTTTTCACAACATATAGGGGGGGGGGGGTTATATTTTATCCCCATTAAAAGGAATTTCTCCCTTGAAATTCATCTCATTTATCAATGGTTTAATAATTTCATGTTCCTTTCATAGAAACCAATATCATAAAAATTAATACTAAAACTTTATTTAAAAAGGGAATGTTATAAACATAATGGTTTCCCAAAGTAACACATAAATAGAGTTCTACATAGAAGAACATAGGTGGAATATTAAAACATAGACATTTATGAGAAATATAACTATTTAGTTCTGATAGAGAGTGATAGATAATACAGATATGATAATGTTAATGATCAAAAATCCATAACCCAAAGAGGGTTGAAAATGGAAACTGATATCATAAAAAATGATGAAAATGGAGAAAGATTTTATTTCAAGACCCTTTTTCCTAATGTTAAAGAATATTCATGAATATATATATATATATATAGGATTTCAGGACAATGAAAACCTTTATTATTCCTTGATCAATTTTCACTTCATCAATTACTGAAAGTAACTAAGGTGAATTTATCATTCTTGATGTTCTAAAAAATCATGATGTATAATGACAAGTCATTCAATCTGTCATTATTTAGAATATCAATAAAAAGGATAACACTAGTTATCCTATATGAAAAAAATCCTCATATTAAGATATAATAATTGAATATCTAAAACCTTATCTAAAGTTTAACATAAACCATTACACTAATGGTTAGCTTTATAAAACTTATGAAATATGAAATTCCAAAACTATATAAGTGAGGTCACTAAATTTCTCAAAAACAATTTAACATTAACCCCCTGTATATCATAAATTAGCTCTTGGTTTTTACAAACCAAACATGTGAATACATTCATCATGTGTTCTCTTGAAACATGCTAATAACCATAACTCCTTATTAAAAACTTGCATGTTTCATTATTCCAATTTTTTTTGATATAATCCTTTCATCCATAAATATTTGTAAACTCCACCCATGATAACACAATATACTTTTTCAACAAATCCTTTATAATTTATGAGGTAATATGTACCATTCAATTTAATAATTCATATCCAACATATCTTTATTCAAACATCATTATCTTAACATAATTAACATAAGGGTTAACATAACCTTGATCATTGGATTACCATGAATACCACCTTTCCATTAAATCAATTTTATATTCGATAAAAAACATTCAACATATTATTATATATCATGATAGAGAAAAATAAACTTAATAATGATTATATATTTCATAATTAATAATTGTTGAATCCAAATACATAAACACTTCTATAATTCCACTTCATCCTTAAGACATTAATAAGGTTACCTAATCCTAATAGTTAATACATATTTCCTATAACACTTCACTTTTAGTCTCATTATCATCACAAGAATAACCATTACTTGTACCACCTTTCTTATTCTCTTCATGAGATTTCAAACTAGGGAATAAATTTGAATAATGGCCATTCATTACACAATTAAAGAATTCATTCATTGATGATACCTCAGAGACACCATTATTTCGGTTCATTATGTTAAACAAGATCTTTATCGTCCCTTTCCAGTTACATTTTTTGTGACCTTCTTTTCCATAGTCCAAAAATCTTTAAGTTCATTTAAGACATCCATATTTGTGTCTATTCCCACATTATTAATATAGAATAAAATTAATATTCTCCCATTTATGGTATCTATTACATAAAATCTCAAAAAACTCTTTTCTAATCTCCTCTAGTGAGTCTAATAGTTCTTGAAGACACACATTGTTTATCATGTTCTTTGAAAACTGACTAGTAATGATCACAACATCCATTAGTGTCATAATCATCCCATTTGACTGCTCATTAACAATTTTTCCATCACAGTAAATGTTAAACCAGTTCATTTTGGTTCCCTACAATTTCTAAAACCATAAAAGAAAAGTGCGAGGAAAGATTATCATAGTGGAAATCCAATAATAATGAATAATTACTTATAGGATGTCTAAATTATGACACCATCTTCTAAATTTATAACACCGTAGGATTATCATCGGAGACATCCCCAAACAAATCTTTAGAAATTTCCATAGGAATCTTAATAAATATTTATCCCCATAGTTTTCACAGTAGGTATAAACCTTTACGTTGATACCAAATATAGTTACCAATGCTTAACATATGTAGATATTATATAAATTTAGATGAATATTCAACACATTATAGAATCATATGGTCAAGGAATATAATATTTTGGTGTCATTTGAAACATGGAACAAAATATTCTAAATTGGGGAATGATCTTCAATGATTCCCACAAAGATATTCCCCTTTAGTACTTTTACGTAAATACTTATGTCAAAACATGGGGAAATGAAGTAAAAAAATGGGTGACCTCAGATGACTAGTAAGGGTAAATATAGGAGATATGTAAGCATAACATGAGTATAAGGGTATGAGAACATGAAAATAAAATTTTAAGATGATGCCCTAAATATCAAAGATCATATACACGAGTCATGTCATAAATATTTGTAGTTCATAAGATAGAATCATAATGGAATCAAGTTAATAATCTATAAGGGAACAACATCAGAACCAGACATAGAATTAATTTCATACACCTAAGCATATAAAATAATTCTCTATATGTAAGTGATTATTTCCAAAACCTATTAGGGCACTTCATGGGGGATACACCTATTGGTATAGACATGCCACAATCCCTAGTTGTATCCTTGTACTTGTAGTGGAATGAGTTTACTCCACAAACCATCTTAGTAGTGATGGTTTAATCCCAAGACCATCATAGACATTACCGTTCACTCCCAAGACCATTTTAGTAGTCCAGGTTCTCTCCTAAGGCTATCATAGAAGACAAAGTCCATTAACGAACCATGTTCACTATTCATTCCTGCCTTGTCTCTATCATGAGATATAAATATTTACACAATGCATTGGTGGAAGATATAGGTCCTACAAATCTTATAATAAAATCATACATATATGTGTCACATGATAAGAAAAAAAAGTATCATAATCCATGAATTGAACTAGGTGTCATAAAAATATCATCACACCATAATCTATGGAGAATATATAGTTTTAATAATTACTTAATTAAATGCATAACCTATGAAAAGTATAGGGTTTCATAATAATATAGACCATGAATGAGAAATGGGATCTATAAGAATATAAAAAATTATTGATAAATGTGTTCCATTATAATATAAACTGTGAAGGAAAAATGGTTTCCATAAAGAATATAACCCATGAAAGGGAAAACATTTCGATAAAGAATATAACTTGGGAAGTGAAACATGTATCATAAACATCATGCCATCAAAACATAAAACATTTAGAGAATGAATGTGAATGGTACCCTTGGATAATATCTCTATAAATGAATGATTAATACTAATGGATTTCATCTTAGCAAAAAAATAATTTTGAAATATTATTTAAACCATTTAATGAGGAAAATAACATTTTCTCTTTGAAAAACACTTATTAATATATATAACATTTTAAAAACCATTTTCATTGAAAATATATATGAAAAATAATAATAGAAAATTTTATAATCATTAAATAATTTTTTTATAAATATAATCTTAAAATAAAATTTATTTATTTTTGAAAATATTCTTATAACAAATGGTTTGAAAGAAGAATGATTTTCGAGTTAAGAGAGTAATAAAGTCAAATTTTTTGAAAAATGTTTTCTTAATGATATAAAGTACTTAAGAGTGAAAACAAGGTAACATTAAATGAGGATATTATTAATGAAAACATGAGAATTAAATTCATGAGAATTATTGACATATGGAGAATACCATTTTATCAATATAAGCATAATCATAAAGAGTCCTAATAAATGAAGAGGTTATAGAAATAAACTCTTACCACTTTGGAAACATTGAATATAAAATTGGTATAAATATTTAAAATCAATTGAAGCTTAAAATATCATGAAAATAATGAGATTCATGACATAACATGTCAAATGACAGTTTATACACATCCTAAAAAAATATTGATTCATAAAAAAGCATGTGCCTCAAAGAAGGAAAATCGAAACAAAATTACCTTACCAATTTGGTAACTTTTAAATTGTAAAACCTCATGAAATAGATATAATAAAATGGATATTGAAATATCCATAAATATAAGTATAAGTATAATATAATTCATTCATTAGAATTATATATTTAACTCCTCGAGATTGTTTGAATTATGTTTTTTTGAATTAATTTAGTCTTTTTGATATTTTTCATTTCATGCAAGACAGAAAATTGTTTATTTTATGTTAAATAACTATTTATGGATTTTTTTAGGTACAAAAACAAGTTAATAATACACTATATGGAACATAAATTTTATATTTCTCTACATGGAACCCCGAAGTTAGATTACGTTACATGCAAGTCTTAATTTCTTTGATGGCTTGCGTAACACGCAAGACCGAGTGTTATCAAATAATAATTCATTTATAAAATATTATTATTTTATAACATATAAAATATCCATTAAATTTAATATTATAGTATTAACTAAATTATATTTGAATTCATTTTTTACTTATTACTTAGAAAATAATATAGAAACCAAATGAATATAAGGGGAATAATTTTATAAAAAAACTATTTTCATATGAAAAACATGATTTATCTAAATAAGTTAACTTTATTACTACTAGTGAATGATATAAATTAAATTTATATTTTATATAATAAATATAATATTTTTTATATTAATCCAATAGATTTGATAGGCGTAAGATAAGAACAAACCGAAATTTAGACATAAAAACCTATATTTTTATTAAGGTAAATTTACCACCTTTTGATAGAGACCTTGCATTAAATTAAAGTTTTCATACATTTATAAATTTTAAATATCAAAATAAAATTAATTTTTCAATTAAAAACATAATAAATAAGTTATGGTAAATTTTTGGTATTTTTCTGTGAAGTTTAATTTTTTAGTGAATAGTGAAAACTACTGAAATTAAACATAAAAATCTTTTTAAATTTATTTTATTTATATAGATAAATAATATTTATAATTTATTATAAATTTTAATTAGATAATTTTTTTTTCAATTTATCTAATTTAGTTCATTTGAATCAGTTTCACACTGAAATAAGTCATGAAAACATAGCAAACTCTTGAACATTTTTACTTTAAAAACCCGCTTTGTCGTCCCGTCTATGAGATTAAATTTAAATCAATTTCTGAAAATTTTGTGATTTTAATTTCAAAACATGGATTACATAGTTGTAATACAAGTAATTTTTAATTTAATATAATATCAAATTAGTTTTTGGTGAAAATTTTTAGTGAATCAAATTAAAATTAATTACAACTACTAATATTAAATTAAGATTAATAAGGGATTAAAATCTAAAATGAAGGCATAATATAAGCTATATGATTGTAAATATTCCACTGGATGGTAATATTTTGACCCCATATTAACTTTTCCCCACTTAGGACTATTATTGGATCCAATTTCAATAAGAAACATGGGTGGGGTTTCTCTTCCAAAATATTACAAGAGTGCCACTCCTCCTACACTATAAAGGCCTCCTCTCCACCAACATTCACACACCTATAAAGACACTTAATTTCAACCAAGATCTACCTGAATAGATTCTTAATATTCCTAAATTTATTTTATAATCATCCCATTTAGGAAAAATATATCCATGTATGTCCTTTGATGAAAATCAAAAAGAGTTACCCTATAAGGAGGCATCATCCTCCCTCAAGCTCCTTTATCTTATTTTCATTATCTATAACCTACACTATACTGATTTAATTATTATATTAAAACACTATTATCTTCAATATACAAATATATTTTGGTTTTAATGGTTTTACCTACACTTACACACACTTCTATTTAATGGGTAATGAACAATCAATTTATGTGTACGGTGAACAACCACATCACGAAACGAAGATTGTTCATTTTTTATTTAACATATCTCATTATGAATATTATGATGGTAAGTATATATATAAATGATTTGTATGATATTTATAAGGTATGAATTCTTCTGTTATTTTAATTTTGAACATACCCTTATTCTTTCCATCTTGTGTAAATACGTTAATTTCATTTGAAGTAGTGTGGACTACCACACCCTGAAAGCGATGCGATTCATTCACACATTACATGGAATGTATAAAGGATATGTTTAGTGATAATATATGGTATATATGACATATTAATTATATTCTAATAATATTATATACATATATACATATATTTCAATTACAATTTTTCTTTCAATACCATAAAAAATAGAAATAATGTTCATGTGTACGTATGACCAACTGTCTCCATGAACGGTGTATTACATTTCATACTAAGGTATCCTATAGACTCTTATAATACTCATATACTGAATATAAGTTATAATTTTACCATGTTTTAAATTCTAGAAATGATGATATAAGTATAAGGACCAAAGATATAACAAACTAAGACACAAGTAAGAAACTAAGTGAATATTTACCAAAGCGTAACCTTAATATGAAATTATTAACAATAAGGTAATATAAAGAAATAATAAACCATATATGGTATTATATATATAATAATTTGGTAATTTTAAAAATTTATAATAAACTTACATTTATCATTCAATAGGTTTGAATGGGTACGATTAGAGTTAGGACATAAGTTAAGGGAATTTCATCTCACTTTTTATTTCCATGAGATACATGCCTTATACACCACTAATTTATTTTTTGTTGTATATATCATTACCATAAATGTAGTATATGACTCTTATAATTTAATTTATTGGTATTTACATATCCATTTTATGTTATTTCTCTCATAGGGTTTATGTATCAAATGTTGTCAAATTAGAAAAGTATTTTCTCCTCAAATTTCATTCTTTGAGACACATGCCATGTTATCCACCTATATTATTCCATGAGGTGTATCAAATGAATTTGAAATTTTATAACATGAATCTACTTTATATAATGATTTTTTATGTCCCAATGTAATTCCATTTTCCTATATGGGTAGTATGATTCAAAGATACCATGTGGTAAAGGTTTATTAAAACAATCTCACCATTTATAGAGATTCTTTCTGATCACGCTTTAATTAATGAAATATTATGATCTAGAATTCAATAACACTCATGAATTTTATTCTCCTATAGTTAGGGTTTATGTATTCTGGTATCAGTACCATTATTTAAACTCTTTTGTACTTAATATTATTAATAATTGTTTTTAATAAAATACAACCTTACCTCTCTCTTCGGTTAGAAATATCGATTTCATTAAAACCATGTTTTCTAAGACGTGATTACATGAATATTCTAATAATTTACTATGGTCATAAAAAGAATTTTTTACCCTATTTTTCTATTACCAATGTTTTAAAATTAATCTTCTTGTCACTTTATGAACATGGATTTTTTTCTATAATTTGTACTGTTTAAATGGAATATTATTTGTACATTATATGGAATGTATAGATTTACCTTTCTTCATTCTTTGAAGCTTACTTTTAATGTTTAATAGGTTAATTTAAAGAAACTTTTTTTTAAAAGTTATTTTCAATGAAATGATATAAAAGAGTCATTCAAGATTCTTTTATATGTTTTCATAGAGAACTATTTTAAAAATGTTTCCAAGCTGCACTATAAGTTTTCCAAGGAAAAATTCCTTCCAAATTTTTTAAATGTTTCCCTTATAAATTTTCAAGTTAATTTTCTTGAAAATGGTTTCCAAAAGATTTTAATTTTTAAAAATATTTTTTTCAAAACAGAAAGGATAATTACCTCATAAAGTGATTTTAAATGATCTTTTAAAATTATTTCCTATATATGATGACATCCATTGGTGTTACTCATGAATTTTAAGAAAATTATATAAATGATTCTTCATAATATTTATCTCAATGGTTTACGTTTTGATGGAATGAAGTTTATGAAACCTGTTTCTTTTCATAGGTTATATGTGTATGAAAACCAATTCTTTTCATAGTTCATGGATTAATGAAATGATTGTTAAACATATTTACTTTTCCATAGGTTAAGGTATGATTTCATATATATGTGACCCATTTTATTTCATGGGTTATGATATGATTTTTTATGAATTTATGGAACATATGTGTTTGATTTCATTATGAGATTTGTGGGACTTATAACTCCCACCTATGAATTGGGTAATGATAAATGTTTTATGATCTTTAAGGGTACATAAGGGGTAATCCTAGGCCCAAAAAAGAGGGTACAAAAGGGGACATCCCAATACTAAAACAAGAGAGTGTGTGGGAGGACATCCAATGCCTAAAACAAGAGGGTACATGATAGGACATCATAAGCAAAAAAAGAGGGTTCATGGAATGGAATCTAAATCCTGAAGTAGGTACACTAGGGATTATCCTAAGCCTAACATGTTATAATGTTCTTGGTAGAAAACCTTGACATAGGGTTTTTATATGCTTACGTGTTTTCCAAAACTCAATTTCATATTCTAATATTATCCCATCCTGGCTCATGTTCATTATTTCCTTTTGATTCATGCCTTATGAACTGATAATATTTAGGTCATGATTTGTGTTTATGATTTTTTATTTGTAGTGTAAGATCATTTAATGATCATGATCACATTCTCATACACTTATGTTAATTATATGCTTTCATATTTCCTTTATTTACCCTTAATGAGCATTTGAGCTTCCCAATTTCTTATGTTTACCTTCCTTAGGTTTTGAAGAAATGTTTTTAAGTAGAAATACTAAGTGGGAATATCATTGTGAGAAACCTTGAATATTTTTCACTAAGTTAAAAGATTTTTGTTCCAATTTTCTAAAGGCACTAAACTAATAAAGTATTTTTAGTCTGTTTTTATAATATTTTATGAATTCTAAAAAAGTTATGTATTGTCTATTTATGTTAATCCTGGGTCATTATAGTATCTATAAGATTCAAGGTTTAGTCAACATTTAGAATCTAAGATGTGAAAAATTTATCGATATCCCTTTTTATATTTATAAATATATGTTTAGGTATGTCTCTAAGGATAAGTATAAGTATGAATTAACATTTAAGAAAAAATACTAGAATTTCGGTAAGGGATAGATTGAGTGGTTTTGTATCAATACATCCATGTCTAGATACTACAAGTGGATGTGGATATCAAACATATGTTCGTAGTGGTAACAAATTCGACAAGATGTCACAATTCTAACTTGGGGTAATCTGGTATAGTATAATGATTCTTGATGTACACCCAGTTTTCCACTCCCTTGGGATATGCTTTGGAAATTTAAAAACTCTTTACAAATCACCATCAAGGATTTAAATTTAATATGACTATGGATAAACTGGTATTTATCTAATGTTTCATCTATTAAAAATTAGGTATCATGATTGAGACATATTATATATAATTTTTCATGATTTTGAGGTTTTCTTCTATGATATGTGTTTCTCACCCAGTGCTTTATAGTTTTAGTCGATGGAGAGAAGTAGAAGAAAAATAATTATCATTGAATATTTAATATTTTAATAGTACAAGAAATATGAAATTTGATTTCCCAATTAGAAATCTCATAAATTGAATCTGGAAGGTGGTATGAGTATTGGTTATACATTTGAATATAAAGAGACCACACACGACATGTGAAAGGTATGTGATGTTCTTCTAGTATGTTTTACATTAAACATAAGAAGAATTATTATATTGAGTTCAAAAAACCTTAATATATGATTCATATTTCATATTTTAGGAATGAGGTATGACAAAATAAGTTAATGTTGCTCGAGTAATGTTTTAATAACAATGTTGGATGAACTAAGTATTTATGTTTTATAATTCAAAGATTATGTTATATGAATCATGAAATATATAATTAATTTCAGTATAAGTTTTCATTAAGGATTCAAAAGGATTATTTGGATATTATTTTAGGGAAAAGTGATATTTAGGTTAATGGAAGGTAAGACTTAATTAATTCTCGACATTGAGATAATGATCTTTGGATAATGATACAATAGATATAAATAAAGAAATTATATGGTATATATTACCCTGGATCTGAAACTGATTATTGAAAAATTGTTCTAGGTCATTAAAGAAGAAGTTTACAAATTCTTGGATGTAAGAAATGTAACACCCCGAGCTTCCACGATACGCTTCTCATTCAATAATGCAATAGCTTGCATTGTACGCAAGTTCGAGTTCTAACACACCACAACTAATCAAAATAGCCGTTATGAATAGTAATAACCACTTTTTAAAATTATAGAAATTTTATATTTCAAAATGGACTTCATTTTTGTATTCGTAATATCGAAATTAGCCTATGTTGAATTTTTGGTATTTTTCTGAGAACTTCTAATTTTTTATGAATAGTGAAAAATACATAAAAACAACTTTTTTTAATCAAAATAATTTATACAGATAAATTATACTATTTAGTGGTTTTAAGGTATAATTAGAAAATATTTTTACCATTTTATCCAATGGTGGTCATTAGAATTAATTTAACATTGAAATTGGACATAAACAATTGCCAAACTTTTGATATAAATTGTTTCTTAAAAACACGCTATTTGTTGTAACAGCGGGAATTAATTATGAAATTAATTAATACAACTTATATGTTTGGAATTTTGTAAAATAGACATCATTTTTGAATTCGGAATATCAATTATAGCTTAGGGTGAAATTTTGGCCTTATTCTGAAAAACTTCAATTTTTGATGAATAGTGAAACCACTAAGTGGTAGTTAAATAACTGATTTTTCGTTTAAATGAAATATTACAACTTCTGTGATTTGATTTTCAAAAATCCGACATACATGGTTGTCATTAAGAAGTAAAATGTGGTTCAATGAGATCAAAATAATTTTTTGGTGAATAGTAACTTTTAAGTTCTTAATCGCGATTAGTGGTAATTAGTGTAGTTTAAGGTATAAATAATACATTAATAATATGAAATGACCTAGACACATGTCCCAACCTCATTGGTTGAGTCATGGCCGACCAAGACAAGCCATGGCCTAACTTGGGGACCCCATGGATCCACTTTTGTTGGGAAATAACATAAATTACTTTTTATTTAATGTTAAAGTGAAAATGACACTAACATAAATTGTTTTACTAAAACAATTTTTAAGTAGGGTTAAACAAGTCCAAATTTTGACTATAAATATTCGTTAGAAAGCTAAAAAGATTTCCTACATCATAGTATTTTTTTTTATAATTTTTAGACATTAAATAAATTAAATTATTTATGACATCATTATGATGTGGCGATGACCTCATTATTTAACGATTTAATTAAAATGAGAAGATAATGCAAAATCCAAGGCTTAAACTTGTCCAAAGCCTATTGGATGAAGAGATTTCGAAACCTTATCACCTTAGCCTCGAATTATATAAATGTGGGACCTTTAGAATCCGAAAAGCATTTTGAAATAATGTAACATTTCAATCTTTCCAAAAGTGCCCCTCCTCTCCACTTATAAAAGGCCCCCACCTCTCCCACTTCATTTACACTTTCAAGCCATTTGGCTCGGCCAACCTCTGCCCAAATACTCTCCCAACTTCCCCCTCTTACTCCTAGAATCCTCACTTTGGGCAGAACTCTTCCCAAGGAAGCCTTTGGCTCAAATCAAAAAGAGTTACCCGATTTTGAGGTAATGTCTTTTCTAATGTTGTTTTGTTTTATTTTTCTTCTCCAACCCCCTAAACTCTTTTTATTTATTTCTTTTGTAACAACACCAGTATCCTAAATATACTAGGATGTTGTTATAAGAAGGATTCGAGCTACACTTACACACACCTACATCTAATGGTTAAAGAACATACGGTTTCTGTGGATGGCGAATTTCTGCCTCACGAAACGATGATTGTTCAACACTCATTTAACACCTCCAAAGGTGGCCATTAAGATGTCACTATTTTTATATATGATATATAATATGTTTTTGTTTTACTTATGCTTCTGTATTTCTCATTTATGGCATACTTTATGATTTCCATTATGGGTAAAACGCGATAATTTCATTTTAGGAAGTGCGGACTACCGCCCCCTCAAAGTGATTTGAATCGTTAATGCCATGTGTGGGATGTATAAAGGATGGAGTAAATGGTATTATACACTATATTATACTGGAATTATATTATACATTTATATCATTATGATTTCATTCCATTAAATATGAAATTGAAATGAAAGTAGCGTTCATGCGTACGTACGGCTTACCGTCTCCATGAACGGTGCATTTCATTTCTTACCTCTAAATGTTACGTAATATTATAAATGAATGTATATACTGTATATATATGATATATATGATATCTACATCATTAATATAATTCTGGATATAATGGATATTTCACCACATGAACAACTTATAATTATAAGAAGTTTATTGTTGACTCATGTACCAAAGATCGACAAAACGACCGTTATTAACTTAAATAATTACATAATGTTCATAACATTGTAATAAGTGATATAAAAAGGATAATGAAATTAAAAATGGTTCTTAATAAGGTAGATATTAACTCTAGTTTATTATTCAGGAGGTTAAAGAACGGTTGAGTCAAGTCGGACACAAGGTAAGGGAATTTCTTAACCCAACTTCCATTCTTTGGGTTAATCTCCTACTTTCAAATTATGTCATGATGTTATTATGTCCTATTTTGTATTTTTACTTTCTTTATGTGTACCTATAGTGAATACACATAATATATCTATTTTATTTTAAAAAATGATCTTTTTAAGGACTTCGTCTCAATCTCCTTTCATTGAGGCATATTTGGTTTTATACACAACTTTCTTTTATACGGTGTATAAACCCCTTTGACTTTTAAGTTTATTCAAAAGGAATCTTTTTATACGAAGCATTTTACTAAACGACAAAAAGGGAATGTTTTTCATTCCGTACTTATGCGGCGACAACGACTTCTCCGCCGCCGTGAACATTATTTGAGTTTCGGCTTCCTTTACAAGCCATACCTTTTTTTAAAAAGAAAAATAAATACAATGTTTTAACATTCTTTTATTTTGGTATTGAAAATGGTTTTGAAAGCGTTTTTATTATATCAATGTTTTGTACTGATATCTTGTGATTGAAATGTGGAAATGTTATGTTTCCTTTATGCATTGTTTATGTGATATGATTATGTTATGGTTTATGATATGTTTAAACCTATTCATATGAGGAATGCATTGGACTTAATAAGTGACGGGTGGAGCCCGCTATAGCTCCTCGATGCATCGGCAGGTCTCATGAGACAAACTAGTGTCTTGGCACAAGGCCTTGAAAAAATCTTATTTGTAGTCTTGGCACGAGGCCTTGGCTATGTGGTTATGATAGTCTGGCATTATGCATTCCATCATTATGAAAGTGGTTATTGATATTGCATGTGATTATTCGACCAGTAGAATATCCATGTGAAGAAGTAAATGGCATTATCTCATTTTACTTTTGCCATATTATGTTGAAGTTCATGTTTAAAAGGCTTTTGTTTTAGTTATACATTGCCTTAAATGTTAATGTTTATTTATGAAAGCTTCCGCATTATTGTTATCCTTACTGAGCATCTGAGCTCACCCCTTTCAATGTTTTAATATTTTCCAGGATGTGAAGAAGTATTTTATGAATGACCTGCAGGGATAGTCGGAAGAGGATATGAGTGTGGACTATGGAGACTTTGTTATTGTAGTTTTTCACTTTTTGATGTAATGAAAGACTTATGAATGTATCTAGTGTTTCCAAGGCTACTAAACTAATCGGTCTTTCGAGACTTGATCCTTTGTGATCATGCCAATGTTACGAAGTAATGCATCGACTCTGGGTAGCTGGGGTCGGGGCGTTACAGTTGGTATCAGAGGCAGTTTAGTACTAACCTTGGAAGCTAGATTTAGATAAACTCTGATTAGAGCACATAGCCCAAAGATAGACTTTGAGGATTAGTATAGAAGAACTTCCTAAAATTTTGGTATTGTAGAGATTTTGTGAGTTTTCCGATCAATACATCCCTGTCTGGATACGAGCAGGTAGAGGCGGCTCTGGCACAGATGTACCTAGGGGTAAAACCCGAAAACACCGCTTTGAGCTAGACTCGAACGGGAACTGGTGCACGACAACGGGCCTTGCTGCACTCTTGGTTATGACACTCCCGGGGGATATGCTTAGGATAATTCTCATTTTCTTTACAAACCATTATGTAAGGTTTATGAGTACATACTTCCTCAAAGGAAACATTTCTTTTTATGATTATGGATTATATCCATAAATAGTTCAATTTATGTTAAGTATTATACAAGTATGGAATTATGTATTTTGATTCATAAACTAATCTGGATTATTCCATTGTTTAGAAATGGCGCCTAGTAGAAGGAATGGAAACTGTATCAATGCACGAACTCCGTGTAGGGATTGCCCTCCTGCTCAAGATAATTATTGTGGACCTGGAGATACAACTGGTGCTGATCAACTTATTACCATACTGGGACAACTCACGCAGGTTATGAATAACAACCTTACTCGTATGGAGCACCCTGATTCGCAACGTGGAGGATCAATGCTAGACCGTTTCATGAGGCAACAACCGCCAACCTTCAATGGGAGTACAAATCCTACAGTAGCTGAGCAATGGATAAATTCCTTAGAGAAAATATTCCATGCCTTGGGGAGTAGTGAAAGGGAGAAGGTTGTCATGGCAGTTTACCGCCTCACTGGAGATGCCGATCAGTGGTGGTCACTGATTCAAAACACAAAGGAAGATGATGACGTATCGAATATGGAATGGAGGGAGTTCAAAGAGCTTTTCTTAGAAAAATACTTTCCTCGTGACCATCGAGCAGATATGGAAAGGCAATTTCTGAGTCTGAGGTAGAAGGAGGATGAGAATGTCGCAAAGTATGAGGCTAACTTTACAAGGTTAGCGAGGCATGCTGCCGATTATATACGTAACCCAAGGAGTAAGATTGATCGTTTCTTTGATGGGTTAAAACCATTTCTCCGTCGAGCTTTGGTATCACAATCCTTCTCATCATACGAAGATATAGTCTCATGTGCTATCAAGACAGAAAAGGAATTCTCTAAGTCTTATGACAACAAAGTAAAGCAAGAGAAGAAGAGAACGGTGGAACAAGAGACAGATAAAGGGAAAAAGGGAAAGAAGGATTTTCCATTATGTGATAATTGTGGGAAGAATCACCCTGGTACTTGCCTAAAAGGAATGGGAGTCTGTTATAAATGTGGAGAAAAAGGTCACCAGGCACGTGATTGCAAGGGAAAGAAAGAGGCTGTCAAAGTTGAATGCTACAATTGTAGAGAAATGGGTCATTACGCAAATGAATGTCCTAAGCGTCAAGGAATCTTACCTCAGAAAAGGCCAAGGGATCAAGGACAATCTTATGCTATTACTACAGTTGAAGCAGAATAACTAATGTATTGATGCTTTCGGACTCATGGATTATATTCTGGTTATTAGAATAATGTGATCTATATAAGGATTGTACTGCAGTACTTGTTGGTTTCAGTAAGGTTTTAATATGATTAAGGTAATCATATTTTTAGTATGTGACAATAAGAGAAACTTTTCTTTGTTTGGGGAATCTGATGTTACAATTGATTTTGGAATTAAGAGACCTTTTAGAGAAAGTTTGGACAGAGGTATTTTGGATAACTATAAATGTTGGGATGGATTAAGTTGAACTTTGAATAGTATTGTTTAAGGTTAAAACTTTTCTGAAGATTATTTCTGGAATACTATAATACTATATTTTTAGAAAAAGGACAACCTGCAGGGTGGGGAATAACCCGTCGCGTCGGACACAGCTGCAGGAATCGAACCCACAACCATAGTGCGACAAGCCTTTATTTCCTACCACTAGCCTACAGGAAGTCCCTGGTTATTACAAAATCGTTTTACTAATCTAAATGGTATGTGTTAACATTTGGAACCTTATACAATTAGGATAAATAGAATATTTTTGAGTTCCGTTACCATTTGGAGTAAAAGTTGGGTTTGTGGTAAAAATTTATTAACGAATGAAAGTATACATAACAAGTATGTATATTCCCTTACGTTCTTAGTAAATCTCATAAATAAATTCCTCAACATTATAAAAGGTAACTTAAAACAAAAATGTTGTCGGTTAACTTTTCCAACTGGGGATTCAATGACCGTTTAACCAATCACAAGTTTGTGATTTTCTTGTGGTTAAACATTCTCCTAATCCTGTTTTCTATAACTCTCCATCAGACCTTGATGGTTTGTTTCTCCTCCATATCCATATTTTCATAGAATCCTAGAATGGGCTATATCGGGTGACCTTTGTACTTTTCCTGCTTTCTTTTAATGTTATATATTTATTAACCATATTTCCGATGTGGGTTTTCCACAAAGGTATTTTCTATTTTCAGCCTTTTATTATCAAAGAAAAATTTCAAATTGCGAGGACGCAATTTATTGAAGGAGGGGAGAATGTAACACCCCGAGCTTCCACGATACGCTTCTCATTCAATAATGCAATAGCTTGCATTGTACGCAAGTTCGAGTTCTAACACACCGCAACTAATCAAAATAGCCGTTATGAATAGTAATAACCACTTTTTAAAATTATAGAAATTTTATATTTCAAAATGGACTTCATTTTTGTATTCGTAATATCGAAATTAGCCTATGTTGAATTTTTGGTATTTTTCTGAGAACTTCTAATTTTTTATGAATAGTGAAAAATACATAAAAACAACTTTTTTTAATCAAAATAATTTATACAGATAAATTATACTATTTAGTGGTTTTAAGGTATAATTAGAAAATATTTTTACCATTTTATCCAATGGTGGTCATTAGAATTAATTTAACATTGAAATTGGACATAAACAATTGCCAAACTTTTGATATAAATTGTTTCTTAAAAACACGCTATTTGTTGTAACAGCGGGAATTAATTATGAAATTAATTAATACAACTTATATGTTTGGAATTTTGTAAAATAGACATCATTTTTGAATTCGGAATATCAATTATAGCTTAGGGTGAAATTTTGGCCTTATTCTGAAAAACTTCAATTTTTGATGAATAGTGAAACCACTAAGTGGTAGTTAAATAACTGATTTTTCGTTTAAATGAAATATTACAACTTCTGTGATTTGATTTTCAAAAATCCGACATACATGGTTGTCATTAAGAAGTAAAATGTGGTTCAATGAGATCAAAATAATTTTTTGGTGAATAGTAACTTTTAAGTTCTTAATC
This sequence comes from Viscum album, assembly GCA_963277665.1. Taxonomy (NCBI): domain Eukaryota; kingdom Viridiplantae; phylum Streptophyta; class Magnoliopsida; order Santalales; family Viscaceae; genus Viscum; species Viscum album. Next base: position 1,452,525,866 of record OY728129.1, read on the forward strand.
GCGATTAGTGGTAATTAGTGTAGTTTAAGGTATAAATAATACATTAATAATATGAAATGACCTAGACACATGTCCCAACCTCATTGGTTGAGTCATGGCCGACCAAGACAAGCCATGGCCTAACTTGGGGACCCCATGGATCCACTTTTGTTGGGAAATAACATAAATTACTTTTTATTTAATGTTAAAGTGAAAATGACACTAACATAAATTGTTTTACTAAAACAATTTTTAAGTAGGGTTAAACAAGTCCAAATTTTGACTATAAATATTCGTTAGAAAGCTAAAAAGATTTCCTACATCATAGTATTTTTTTTTATAATTTTTAGACATTAAATAAATTAAATTATTTATGACATCATTATGATGTGGCGATGACCTCATTATTTAACGATTTAATTAAAATGAGAAGATAATGCAAAATCCAAGGCTTAAACTTGTCCAAAGCCTATTGGATGAAGAGATTTCGAAACCTTATCACCTTAGCCTCGAATTATATAAATGTGGGACCTTTAGAATCCGAAAAGCATTTTGAAATAATGTAACATTTCAATCTTTCCAAAAGTGCCCCTCCTCTCCACTTATAAAAGGCCCCCACCTCTCCCACTTCATTTACACTTTCAAGCCATTTGGCTCGGCCAACCTCTGCCCAAATACTCTCCCAACTTCCCCCTCTTACTCCTAGAATCCTCACTTTGGGCAGAACTCTTCCCAAGGAAGCCTTTGGCTCAAATCAAAAAGAGTTACCCGATTTTGAGGTAATGTCTTTTCTAATGTTGTTTTGTTTTATTTTTCTTCTCCAACCCCCTAAACTCTTTTTATTTATTTCTTTTGTAACAACACCAGTATCCTAAATATACTAGGATGTTGTTATAAGAAGGATTCGAGCTACACTTACACACACCTACATCTAATGGTTAAAGAACATACGGTTTCTGTGGATGGCGAATTTCTGCCTCACGAAACGATGATTGTTCAACACTCATTTAACACCTCCAAAGGTGGCCATTAAGATGTCACTATTTTTATATATGATATATAATATGTTTTTGTTTTACTTATGCTTCTGTATTTCTCATTTATGGCATACTTTATGATTTCCATTATGGGTAAAACGCGATAATTTCATTTTAGGAAGTGCGGACTACCGCCCCCTCAAAGTGATTTGAATCGTTAATGCCATGTGTGGGATGTATAAAGGATGGAGTAAATGGTATTATACACTATATTATACTGGAATTATATTATACATTTATATCATTATGATTTCATTCCATTAAATATGAAATTGAAATGAAAGTAGCGTTCATGCGTACGTACGGCTTACCGTCTCCATGAACGGTGCATTTCATTTCTTACCTCTAAATGTTACGTAATATTATAAATGAATGTATATACTGTATATATATGATATATATGATATCTACATCATTAATATAATTCTGGATATAATGGATATTTCACCACATGAACAACTTATAATTATAAGAAGTTTATTGTTGACTCATGTACCAAAGATCGACAAAACGACCGTTATTAACTTAAATAATTACATAATGTTCATAACATTGTAATAAGTGATATAAAAAGGATAATGAAATTAAAAATGGTTCTTAATAAGGTAGATATTAACTCTAGTTTATTATTCAGGAGGTTAAAGAACGGTTGAGTCAAGTCGGACACAAGGTAAGGGAATTTCTTAACCCAACTTCCATTCTTTGGGTTAATCTCCTACTTTCAAATTATGTCATGATGTTATTATGTCCTATTTTGTATTTTTACTTTTTTTATGTGTACCTATAGTGAATACACATAATATATCTATTTTATTTTAAAAAATGATCTTTTTAAGGACTTCGTCTCAATCTCCTTTCATTGAGGCATATTTGGTTTTATACACAACTTTCTTTTATACGGTGTATAAACCCCTTTGACTTTTAAGTTTATTCAAAAGGAATCTTTTTATACGAAGCATTTTACTAAACGACAAAAAGGGAATGTTTTTCATTCCGTACTTATGCGGCGACAACGACTTCTCCGCCGCCGTGAACATTATTTGAGTTTCGGCTTCCTTTACAAGCCATACCTTTTTTTAAAAAGAAAAATAAATACAATGTTTTAACATTCTTTTATTTTGGTATTGAAAATGGTTTTGAAAGCGTTTTTATTATATCAATGTTTTGTACTGATATCTTGTGATTGAAATGTGGAAATGTTATGTTTCCTTTATGCATTGTTTATGTGATATGATTATGTTATGGTTTATGATATGTTTAAACCTATTCATATGAGGAATGCATTGGACTTAATAAGTGACGGGTGGAGCCCGCTATAGCTCCTCGATGCATCGGCAGGTCTCATGAGACAAACTAGTGTCTTGGCACAAGGCCTTGACAAAATCTTATTTGTAGTCTTGGCACGAGGCCTTGGCTATGTGGTTATGATAGTCTGGCATTATGCATTCCATCATTATGAAAGTGGTTATTGATATTGCATGTGATTATTCGACCAGTAGAATATCCATGTGAAGAAGTAAATGGCATTATCTCATTTTACTTTTGCCATATTATGTTGAAGTTCATGTTTAAAAGGCTTTTGTTTTAGTTATACATTGCCTTAAATGTTAATGTTTATTTATGAAAGCTTCCGCATTATTGTTATCCTTACTGAGCATCTGAGCTCACCCCTTTCAATGTTTTAATATTTTCCAGGATGTGAAGAAGTATTTTATGAATGACCTGCAGGGATAGTCGGAAGAGGATATGAGTGTGGACTATGGAGACTTTGTTATTGTAGTTTTTCACTTTTTGATGTAATGAAAGACTTATGAATGTATCTAGTGTTTCCAAGGCTACTAAACTAATCGGTCTTTCGAGACTTGATCCTTTGTGATCATGCCAATGTTACGAAGTAATGCACCGACTCTGGGTAGCTGGGGTCGGGGCGTTACAAGAAATATACCCATTAATAATTGGAATAAGGAAGCATGTATGTTTTCTATAATGATTTATGGTAATTCATGTTTTTACCATGTTTCAAGGGAATATACGATGTGAGTATTCGCATGTTTGGAATGTGAAACCAATATAAAATTTGTGATATATGGGGGATCAATGTTAATATGAATTTTCGTCATTCTTTCTAAATATTTTCAATTTAATATTTCAGAAGGGTTATAAGGTTAACCATTTAAGGAATGTTTAAGTTAAACTTTGGATGAAGTTGGTAAGATTAAAGTATTATCTATCTATATATGGATTTTTGAAATATTGGTAACTTATGCTAATATTTGTTTTATGAAAAATATTTATGGAACGACCTATCATTTTATTTATGGATCTCATGATAAGTTAGTGCTTCTTGAATTATAAATCCACCTTTATTTCTTAGAATAAGAGATGAAGTTTAAGTTGGTAAATGAACAAAAAAGGATGAGATTTTACTGAATCAAGTATGTATATATTCTCATCAAAAATCCATTAACACTAGAGAAAGGATATTGAAATTAAAATTTTTATCTTAACACCATCTTTTCCAATGAATCAAATGATCCCTTAGGTCATTATAGATTTATGGCTTCGTGATTGTTAACTTTTTCAGGACCAAGGTCTCTATCACTCTCCAATTGAACATGATAATTATATTTCTATTCCATGTCTATTTTTTTAGTTCCCACCTATGATTTCTTATTTGGAAACCTAGTTATGTGATATTTTGGGTAACTCTTATGTTTCCAACTTTCATTTTTTAAAGAATGTTTTAGTATAAATATTTATGATATTAGATTCTATAAAAGTAACTTTCAAGTATTAATGCTTTGATAACATAGATGAATTTATAGATATAAATTCAATTTAAGGGGGGTAGAATGTGACACCCTAAGATTTTATGAATTATTATTTTTTGAATTAATTTAATATTTTTGATATTTTTCATATTACTCAACACTGAATATAGTCTATTTTGTATTAAAGAACTATATCCATCTTGAGTTATAATAGAAACCAAATTAATCATGCTCTAAATTCAACATAAATTTTAGATTTCTCTATATGAAACTCTGAGGGTTGCTTACATCACACGCAAGACTGACTTTCCTTGACAACTTTTGTAACATGTAAGACAAAGGGTTATCGAATAGTAATTTATTATTAAAATATTATTATTTAAAAATATATAACATAGAAATTAAATATAATATCATATAATTAACTAATCTATTTTTAATTCATTGGTTACCTATTAATTTTAAAATAATATAGAAACTAAATGAACATAAACATAATGGTTTTATAAAAGTTTCTTTTCATATGAAAATGACTATTAATCTTAATAAGTTAAATTAATTACTAATGGTAAATGATACTAAATAAATTTATTTTTTATATATTGAATCACTTTTTTTATATTCATATAGTAGATTCGATAGACATATGATAAGAACAAACCCAATTTTTCACATAAAACCTATATTTTTATTCACGTACTTTTATAGATTTTTTATGGAGAACCTACTTTAAATATAATTTTTGAAAGTTTTATAAATTTCAAATTTCCAATAAAATTCATTTTTTGGGTATGTTATTTTTTTCATTTTTATATGATGCTTCATTTTTAATGAATAGTGAAAAATGAAATTTAACTCAGAACTGATTTTTCACCTTATTTATTTATAAATATATAATATATTTTTCATTTTTTAAAGTATAATTCCATCACATTTTTTTCAATTTATCTATTTTAGTTCATTAGAATCAATTTCACATAGAAATTGGTTATAAAAAGCTATCAAACTTTTGAAGGTTTTACATTAAATACCCACTTTGTCACCTCATCTGTGAAATTAAATTAAATTAATTTGGGAAACATATATGATAATAATTTTAAAAAATGGATTCCATATTTGGAATCAAAATAATTTATAATTTATAATAATTTTAAATTAGTTTTTGACCAAAACTATTAGTGAAGGTAATTAGAATTAATTACAATGATTAAGATTAAATTAAGATTAACAAGTGACTAAACCGCAAACTTATATCCTAATATGACCTTTAAAATTGTCCAAATTCCATTTAATTACCAGAATTAGAAACTATCCTCACTTTTATCTGTTTGGAAACCTTATTGGTTCCAATTTCAATAAAAAATGTAAGTAGGATTTCAATTTTCCAAAATATTACTAGAGTGTCACTCCTCCTCCACTATAAATGGCCTCCTCTCCTCCCAATTACACACACCCATATATATAATTAAATTATACCAATATCTACCTAAATAGATCACCAAAATACCTAAATTATTCATTTAATCCCCCTTTGTGTATAAAGCTACCCAAGGATGACCTTTGGTGAAAATCAAAAGGAGTTACCCACAAAAGAGGTAACACCATTTTTCAAGTTCCTTTATCTTATTTTCATTACCTATCCCCTACAATATATGTATTTCATTATTATAAAACAAGAAAATAATATTAAATATATTGATATGTTTTTATGATAATTTTTCAATGAAAATTTAGAGTCACTTCCATCTAAAGTGTAATTAACATACTGTTTACGTGTATAGAGAACTACCATATCACGAAACGATAATTGTTCATTTTACCTTTACCACCTCTCATGGTGGAAATTATTATGGAAAATATATTTATATATGATATATATTATATTTTTAAATTATTTATTCTTCTATAATTTTATTTATAAAATACCCTTATGCTTTCCATCTTGTGTAAATACTATAATTTCATTTGAGGAAGTGTGGACTACCTCCCCCTCAAAGCGATGTGATTTGTTCACACACTAAAGGGAATGAATTAGGGATTTTTTAGTGAAATTATATGATATATATGAAATTATATTTATATTTTAAAGTTACTACATACATATATACATATATTTAATTTTCTCTCCTTCTTTCAATATGATAATAAAACAGAAACAATGATCATGCATACGTATGATCTACCATCTCCTTGAATGGTGTATTCCATTTAAAACTTCGTTTTTAGATAGATTTTTAAAATATAAATATAATCAATATACATGTTATTTTTATCCTTTTTTACATTCTATAAATCCTTATATAAGTTTAAGGACAAAAGATATAACAAATTAAGACACAAGCAAAAAACTAATTGAATACTACTTGAAGCTTAACCTTAACATGGAATTGTTAACAAGTGAGAAATATAAAGTCATCATAAATAATATATTTTATTATATATACGAATATGGTTATTTAAAATATTTATTTTAATAATACATTTATTATATAGGAGGTTTGAATTAGAACGACAAGATTCAAAACACAAGGTATTGGAATTTCATCTCACTTTTTATTTCTGTGAGATACATGCCTTATACAACACTCCGTTATTATTTGTGGTATATATTATGACCATGAATGAATTATAAGACTCTTATAATTATATTTATGTGTATTTAAATATACATTTTAGGATATTTATCTCATGGGGTTTATGTTTCAAAAGTTACAAAATCGGTAAAGTATTTTCATCTCAAATTTCCATCTTTGAGACACATGCCATGTTATGAACCTATATTATTCCATGAGGTGTATAAAATACATTTAAAATGTGATAAAATTAATCTCATTATTTTCATGGTATTTTAAATCTCCATGTAATTTCATTTTCCAATATGAGGAGTATGATTCAAAGTTACCTTGTGGTAAGAGTTTATAGAAACAATATCACTGTTTATCAAGATTTTTTATGATAAAAAATTCATTAATGAAATATTATGATCAATATTTCAAGAAAAACCATGAATTTTATTATCCTACGTACAGTATTTTGGTAATCATATATTATTACTATTTTCCACTATTTTTTACGTAAGACAATTAAAAAAATGTTTCTAATAAAATACAACCTTACCTCTCTATTTGTTCGTAAATCTGTGTTTCTTTGAAACCAAAATTTCCAAAAAAAGATTCCAAGAATATTATAATAATATAATAAGATAATTAAAAATAATTTTACTTTTTTGTCTTTTACCAATGTTTTCAATGTAATATGCTTATGGTTTCTGAACAAGGAATTTTTTCTAACCTTTTTACCATGGAAAACGAATGTTCTTTTTACATCATATGGTATAGTTGGATTTACCAAGAATAATTTCTTTGATGATTCCATTGAATGTTTAATAGTTTAATTTTTAAGATTTTTTTTAAAATATATTTTGAGAGAATGGTTTTAATTTTTTTTCAATATTCTTTTATAAGTTTTCAAGGAAAAAAATTTTTCAAAATGATTTTCAAGATCCTATACTTGTTTTCAAAGGAAAAATATTTTTAAAATATTTTAAATACTTCCTTTATAAGATTTTGAGTTTATTTTTAGTAAAGTAGTTTTAAAAAGGTTTTACATTTTTAGATAAAAAAATTAAAAGGTGAAAGAATATTTTCCTCATGAATTATTTTTAAATGTATTTCAATATTATTTCCCATATAAGATGATATTAATTGGTGTTACTCATGCCTTTTAAGGTAATTATCTAATGGCCCCTTATATTTTATTTATAGGAATGGTTTATGTATTGATGAATTGATGTTTATGAAACCTGTTCTTTTCATGGGTTATATGTCTATGAATGCCATTTATTTTCATAGTTTATTCTTTGAAGAAATGATGAAGAAACATGTTTCTTTTTTCCATAGGTTAATGTATTATTTCATCTTTATGACACCCATTAAATTTCATGGGTTATGATATGATTGTTTATGATTTTTTAGTTCATGTATTTATGATTTAATTATGAGATTGGTGTGACCTATATCTTCCTCCAATTAATTAGGTAATGATATATGTTTAATGTTCTCTAACGGTACACAGGAGGGAATCCCAAGCCCAAAATAAGAGAGTACTTGAGAGGGAATCCTTATCCTGAAGTGAGCGGGTACATGAGGCGATATACCAAACATGAAACAAAAGGGTACATGACAAGACATACCAATAATGAAGTAAGAGGATAAATGGGAGGGAATTCCAATCCTAAATAACTAACATGAGTGATTATCCCAAGCCGAACATGTTAAAAATGACTTGGTAGGAAGCCTTGACATAGGTTTTCTATATACATATATATCTAGAACAATTCCATGTATTATTATTATATTATTATTTATTGGATCATGTTATTTATTTCCTTATGATTTTTTTCTTATGAACATATAATATTTATTCCATGATTCATGTTTATAATTTTTGATATGCATTGTATGATCTTATACTGATCCTGATCATGTTCTCATACCTATATGTTCATGATATGCTTATGAATTTCATTTATTTACCTTTAATGATAATTTGAGTTCACCCATTTTTTATTTTTCCCTTAAAAAATTTATAAAAAAGGTTTTTAGGTATAAATACTATGGGTTAATCTCTTTCATGGAAACATTAAAGATAATTCACTGAGTTAGAATATTTTTGTTCCAAGTTTCCAAAGGCACTAAACTAATAAGGTCATTGGAAGTCTATTTTTATAATATTTCTAGTATTAATCAATATATATGTAATTTATATGTTTGTTAATGCTGGTTCATTTTAATATACACCACAAAAAATAAACTATTGGTGAATAAGGCATTAATATTTAAAAAAAAGTGAGTCTTGAAATCCCCATAACTCAAGTCTTTAATTTTCTATTACACATTAAAACATCTAGTATAATACATATATTTTTATTATAAATACACCACATAACCATATTATTAAATTTAATACTATATATTATTTTATTATGACCTTATATTAACAATTTATTAATAGTTCAATGTTTAGGTTATCATTCAGTTAATAAAAACTCTGATTTTTCGTACATAATTTGACTTGTTATTCTTGATCATATTAATTATATCATGATTTAATTATTTTAACAATGTAAAAAATATTAAATATATAATATATATTAAATATAAATATTTATAATAATATATGAACTATATAAATATTAAATTTAATACACCGTTCGTGGAGATAGTAGGTTGTACGAACGCATGAATGTTGTTTCTATTTTCTTGTTGTATTGAAAGAAATTAAGTAAATGATATATATATATATATATCATAATTATAATATAATTATTATTTCATAAATATCATATATTATTACAAAAAAAATCGTTAATACATTCCATGTAATGTTTCAATGAATCACATCACATTGAGTATTTGGTAGTCAACACATACAAAAATGAAGTTATCGTATTCCCACAAAATAGAAAGCATGAATTTATATTTTATATAAAAATTCAAGAAGCATTAATACATCCTAAATACAATATATATCATATTAAAATATAATTTACACCATTATTAACACAATTGAAAGGTGTAAATGAAATAATAAGCGACATCGGTTCATGATGCTCAGTTCGTCGTACACACAGACGATGATTGAAGACCCCATTTGATGGCGTGTGTGAGTGGAGGTCAAAACCTTTAAAAAACATATAATTATATTTATTATAATAATGTTATTATTTAATCATGGAATAAGAATATTTTAGGGGCTGGATAATGAAAATAAAAAAAAGGGTTTATGAAATGATGATGGCTCTTCTTTAAGTAACACCATTTAGTTCACTCCAAATGGATTTTGGGTTGGATTTCTTCCCAAATGGAGTCATATAGAATGAAGGGATGGAATTTTGGAGGGGATATATATAGGTTTAATGCAAGAAAAAATGATTTATAGGTGTGAATAATTGAGGGGGTGAGTACCCTTTTAAAGAAAAGGTTGAGTGAAATTATTGTATATATAAAATGGTTACCACTATTGAGAGGGATACATTACATAATGTGCCTCAAATAGTTTACCATTTATATCCATGTGTTTAATTTGTTGAATTATTTTCACCCGATGGATTTTGGACATGATTTTATGTTATTGGACCTCTTAAATTAAAGTTTAACAATAAAGTAATATTGTTTTTACCTTAATCACTATAATTAATTTTAATTAAGTTTACTAATATTTTTGGTAAAAAAATAAGTTGACTAAATTAGAAATTAGAATTTTTTTATTTCAAATATGGTATAAATTTTACCAAATTATAGTCATAGAAGTGGAAGAAATTAATTTAATGCCTACCCCATAGACAGGACAAAACAACATGTTTTTAAGTAAAAATGCCCAAAATATTAAATTGTTTATATATCCAATTTCAATGTTAAACTAATTAAAATGTCTTATATTGGATTATTTGATGTAAAAATGATCTATATTAACTTTAAAATAAATTAAAAATATCAATAAATATATAATAAAAGTAGATGAAAATGATGTTTTCAATTACATTTTAGAATTTTCATTATTCATCAAAAAATAAAACCTCTTAAAAAATAAATTTGTTTTACCCAAAATAAAATCCAACAGTATACTTTTTAAAATGATGTTATTTTTGAAAAATAAAATTATGAAAGTATCATAAAATTATATTTAAAATTTGTTCTCAATTAAATGGTAGTAAAATTTCCTTTTTGAAAAAATAAAACATTTTATTCATAAAATTAGAATTATTCATTTCATACGCCTATAAAAATAATTTCATGAGTATCGATAACATTTGATTTAACATGTAATATTTAAATTTTATGAATTTTTTTTAACAAAATTGGGTTGTTTAATTTATCGATATAAAATAGTTTTTGTATATAGTGGAATAGTTTTCTTTGAAAAATAATTTTATTATTTTTAAATAGTTATAAGTTTTATTTATAACTAATTAATAACCAAAGGAATAATTTTATATACATGTGTAAATAATATTTTTAAACATTATTTAATCCTATTCATAATTTCCATTCCAATGGCTAGATTGTAACTATAATAATTTATTAATAAAAATATAAATTTTATATTGTAGTTCAGTAAAATATGGAATTTAATATAACACAAGCTATTGAAGGGACATGGAATTGTGTGTAACACAAGAAAAAAATATCATTGAATGTATCAAAAATTATTCTAAGTGTTGAGTGTAGAGAAATATTAACATGGTGTTTGTTATAATGCACGACAAACATTGTTCATTCATATAAAAAAAGCTATATTTTGTGTTGTGTGAGATGAAAAATTTCATAAATATTAAATTAATTCAAAAATAAAACCCTCAAAATTTATTAGTGTGTTATAGAATATGTATTCCCATAGAGTATAGAAGGACCTTCCATATTTTATTGATATCCATATCTCTCTCATTCTCCCACTTCTTAAAATTATGGGGCATTTGGATAGAAAGATGTTTTCCTCAATAAAATGATTAATTTTAATAGTAATTACTAATAAATATATTCTTATCTTACAATAAATTTATATATTATGTTATTTTACCAAACCAATGTCTTATATTCAATGTTCTACATGATGTATCTATCTATGGATGCCTATTTTTTGTTTTGGGGTTTCCACCATTGGGCCATACCAGGAAGAACAACGACTATAGTGTTTCTATAGATATCCTATTATATTGAATAGAATGATGTTTTGGTTTTCAATGTTTGGTGGTGGTGGTGTTAAATACTCCAACTTTGGATATAACCTCTTATCTAGTTGTACTAGTGCACTTTGGGTTTATATTACATGTATCTGAGTAGTAAGAGAATTCAGTAATTATCTTCTAGGATGATTAATATTCTCTCATTGAAGAGGGTTAGTAAAAATATGCATTATATATTGGTCATAATTTTTATATAGAATGGTTATAAATTTGATAAGGAATTTATTGTTTATTAACTCAAGATTATTTAATGTAAGAACGAACTGAGTGATATTCTCTTTCTTTGAAATATTATCACAATATTTGATAATATCCTAGTCTGTAGAATTAGTTGGGTCAATTGTGATAGAATTTACTAATATAAAACATAATATAAGATAAAATAATCTCCTTGGAGGAGGTATATATATCATCTAGTTATATTTATTCTTGATGGATGATATTGGGGATGAGTGTCAGGGTAAAAATACTCTGAGCCCTATGGGATCAGTTTCCCCCTCAGATGTTACTGAGGTAGTGAAACTAAATATATATTTAGTTCCTGGGTGTTTATTTTACTGATTTTTGGATACTCTGGGATAAAATATTGAGTACATCTACGCATGTTAGTTTTCTTCCACTCTAGTGAGGGGTCAATTGAAGTCATCACAATGGAAAGATTCAATGAAGACTAAGGCTTCTGGATAATGGTGATATAAATTTATGCCTAGGACATTGTTGGCATACACTAATGGTGCTCATGGGTATTAGAAGTAGTAGGGATTCATACATTGTCTTTAATTGTAGTGGTTGGATACCCTGAGTATAAGCTCCTTCTGAGTGACATAGTTTTGATGATCAGGCCTAGCATAAAATTCAATACAACTTTATATATAATTAATTTAACACATTAGTTACAATTACCATGGTGAATATAATACCATATAAGGATATATTGGATAGTTTCCTAGACATTGTAGAAATCTTTTTTAACCTCTTTTTATAGGATAGTAATTTATTTTCTTGATTTAAGGAGAGACTATTTAAGCGGGTTGATATTGAGAAGGGGAAAACATGCTTCCTGTGGGCTTGTCTACATGGTTTTGGCCATTATGGATTTATTCACTCAATATTAGTATGTTTCATTTAAAATTAGGGAATTATCCATTCATTGAGGCATATTTACACATTATCATTTAACATTTGGAATTTTTGGGGCTTGGTGGTGATTTAAAGTTGAGGCAGATGTTGTGATGAAAAAATCATAAAGGTGAGGGTCCATTTTCTAGTGATTCATGTAATCTCTCTCCACTATGAAATTTCCCCCAAAATTACTAGAGATCAAATTCCCATATAGTATTCCCTTCACTAATTGCATTTGGATTCTAACAGAGAAACATAAATCCTATCAGTATAGTTTCACCAATAAGAATGCATGGTAAATCAACCTTTTTCTTTTTTAAGGATTAAAATTGAGATCAGAATTTTGTTTCTAATATGATTCCATCACTATGACCCCATTATAAAAGTTTTCGGTCTTATGTGGTTCTCATATTTTCCAAAGTTGAGGAGCCTCTTAATCAACTATGATGGAAACGATGACAATTTTTTTTATTGAATGTGGGGATGGGAGGTCCAATCATACCAAAATGGTCTTATTTCATAGCCTAAGACTCTATTATTTATTTAAAACATATTCAACCATCCTTCATATTAAATATACTAGTTACCCTCATTTGAAAATTATTTATAGGAAACATTTACTTAAGTGGATTTTACGTGTTAGGATTATTCTATCACTCAATTTATCCAATTAACTGGTTACTCTATAGTTTGGATCTTTATAAGAAGTAAATTTGGAGTTTATAAACATCTATACAGGTGTTGGAGTCCTTAAAAAGGAGTTGGGTAGCAAAGTAGAGTTTGGAATGACCGTATAAATTAGGATTCCTAAGTATCCCTATAAAAGGAATCAAAACACATTGAGTTTTGTCCAACCTAATGGGTTACATTGTAACTTTTAATGTCATGTGTAAATGACTATCTTGGTGAAATTTAACATAATATATCAATTAACAATGACATTATTGTTAGGTTTGTTCATCCAGGATCATCATTGTTCCTTTTTAGCTTATGAAAAATGACCAATGATATAATTAAGTAAATGTATCTAAGATCACTATTGTTCCATTTAATTTTATAAAACTATAAAAAATGATGGAAATTTTATGGTCATAAATATAATGAAATGATGGGTATATTTAAGTTCATGAAAACATTACTAATGATTTGAAGTTTATGACCATGTGTCCAGGATCATGGCATCATGAAGTTTAAACTTCTATAATGAGGACCTAGTTTAACTAGTTAAACATCATTCCAGGCAGATTATATGCTGAAATGGATTGTGTAAATGTTTATTGTAGATATTATACCAAGTAATTAATTTGGGTTTTCAAAAATAGATAATCCATGTGAAATGATTATTGGGTTCTCCAAGGAGTACCTCAACTCAAGGATTTTTGGGAATTCATAAGGAGAATATTGACTTTATCCTTATTTGGGAAACCTAGAGGATAATATAGACTCAAGTAGTAGTTTGGAGACCAAGAATAGAATATCAATATAAGGAATATTGGGAATTAAGTAGACTATCTCAACTTAAGGAATATGTTAAAAATAATAGGAAAATATAAACTCAAGTAATATTCAGAAACCAAGATAAGAATCTTGAATCAATAGATATTTTGGAATATATATGAGAATATTCAATCAAGGAGTATTTAAAGCCAAGAAGAAGATCAAAATTAACAGAAAGTTTTTAGGGAATTCACATGGGATTCACATAGGAGTAATATTTCATGAATGTTTTTACCCAACACCCAATATTATAATATGATATACTTTTATATAGGGTAATCATGTGCTAATATATGTTAGAGTCGTTAGAAATATTTGTTTCATGGGAAATTAATGTTTTCTATAAAGTGAGGCTCATAAGAATATAAAATGAATATTTTAAGAAGTGGGTTATCCTTGGTAAAATATTACAGGAATATATACTAGAGTAAATAGGGAAACATATGGTTTATAAATTTTTTTTGGTGTAATATTTGAGTTCTATGAAAGTGGGTATGGTTATCCAAAGTTATAGACTTAAAGAAAATGGTTCACACAATATTTATATGAGTATGAGTCCATTTTAAAATTACATAAGAATAGTTTGATGATATTATAAGATAATATTTACATGAGTAAATATAAACTAAGAAACTATATTAGAACTATTATTGAAAATCTTAATGAGGGAGTCTCCATGAAGTCATTATTTAGGGAAAGCATGAACACCAAAATATTATTCGATTACCATCACAGTCTTTGATTATTAAATATGAATTTTTCTTAAATGAAGGAGGTAAAGGTTTATGTAATGGGGGAGTTCATAAATGTGGAGATTCATCTCTGGAACTTCATACCACTTAAAAATCCGACCTCCTCAAAGCATATGTCAAGGGTATTTATAGGATGTACTAATGACAACTTTCCCTAATACCACTATTGAAAATGAGAGACTCTAAGATAAGGCAAGAATTATATATATATATGTTATTTCATTTTTGATAAATATTAAATAAATTAAAAAACAATGCATATCCTAGAACCAAAATGGTTTAGTTTATTTTGAGACATGATACATAATGAACATATTTTATAAAGGATATTCGACATCTCTAACAATGTTCTTCTCCCATTGTAACTTTCTTAGACATAACATACTTAATATAATTTTTCATTATCTAGGGAATGGAAACATAATAATAGACTACCTAAAATGAAAATAAATGTTAAATATAAGAGATATTAGTTGATGATCATAAGTGAGAAAAAGAATAGTGTTGGGAATAAATCTATCAAGGTAACACTACAGTGTTTTTGGTTGACTGTGTTTTTTAAAATAATTGGTTTTTGAGGTCTGTTGTGGAATTCTAGATATATTTATGATATGATATGTTTACAATGACCCAATAAAAAATAATGTATGGCCTGAATTAAGTATAGAAAATTGCGTATACAAAGTGACACCATTTCCCAATGATTTCCTAATTTTTGTAGTCTAAAATTTAAAGGATGGATATCATCGTGAAAGATGGATTTACTTAAAGGCGTTATAATTATATGGAAAAGTAACGAGTTTCAATAATAATGGGGTTCACGAAGGTCATTTTGAAAAGGAGTGGATCACCATGAATGGAGTATCATTAATCAAAAAATCATTGATGGTAATTTCAAAGACTATTATGATCCCCGAGAACAAGAAATTCCAATGGTGCTTCGCAGAGATAGATAACATCACAAATGAAATGGATGGGAATCCTGAAATGTTTTTGTCATTTACCTAATCATATGGATTCAGTATAAATACCTATAAATAGGCCTCTACCACCTTCAGAAAAGAAATGAGACTCAATAATGATTCAAAGGATCTAGATTCGTGAAGGTTATTTTTGAAGTCATTTTTTTGAAAATGTTCATGTAGTCTATAAAACCTGGAAAAAAATATGTGAACATCAAAAAGGTAATGATGTTCAAAAATTTTGTAAAATCCAACCAAAATTTTTGTACTTCATGAAGGCTAAGTGAGCTTCATGAAAGGATAGTGATTTATAAAGGCTCATTGATCTTCAAGAAAGAGAAAACCGTCAAGAAGGTAGTGAGCACTGAGAAAGAGCTTCGCAAAGGTAGTGTAAATTGAAAATGTCTTGAAAAGGGATTTCCCAGTGAATTTTTGGTAAATTTGTATTCATCAACTAGATGAAAGTGGGACCTCGACAGATAATCTACCTATAGTTGGAAATTAATTCATTATTGATAATGAAGGGAACTACATGTCAATAAACAATGTGTGAATACCTTCTAAGGGAGGTGAGAAACGGAAGAGGAAAATGGTGATAATTTCCACCAGTAGTGATCTAGAGAAAGAGACTAAGGGGGTCACCTTTGGGAATACAGTGAGCTAACCCTAAACCTTTTAAAGGTAATGAAAATAGGCAAAAAATGATCTTTATTTAACAACATTTTGGCAGTGATAGTTAGTGGATTTGGAACACTGACACATTTTCATTGTATCCTCCATGAATGTAACCTAGTGAGGGTGAACCAAGTAAAATATCTCTATCCTTGTGTTTTCTTACATGTTTTAATTTTAGTACATCATCATCAGATAAAGAAGGAAAGAATTAGATCATCAAAACAACTTAAGTTAAAATAAAGTGACCCATATAATAAAGTGGTCAGTATACAGTGGGGTAAGAAGATCATTGAAAATAATTTCCATACCTAGATTCACCCTATCTCTGGATATATATTCCCGTTTGGATCATATAATTATTATCAGAACATAGGTTTGTTTTTTTGGGTTTTATTATTTGACAAGGTTTACTCTACACTTGGAATTAATGTTTCAGTTTAATCTTATCTCTACGTTCCATAGAAAAAGTAAGAACTATGAAGAGTAAGATGAAGTTAGGTGGTATTCCTCAATGTGAAAGTGTCTATGGAAATAGTGTGATTATGTTGAAGGAAACAAATGGTTTATTGAATAATGGTATCGATGAATCACATAATGAAAATATTTACTCATTCAATGATGTTATATGTATGAGTGAAGGACCTGATATTCCAAGTGACGTTGGTACTATTGATGATAAACAAATTACAAAAAGACCAAAATTCAATGTTTTCCACAAAATAAAGGAAATGGATCAGAAAATGGATAAAGAAAATAAATGTAAAGATATTCAGATCCAAGTTTAGGAAATTGAAGTCAATAAGTTGAAAATTTAAATAAAATAATTCTTGATGTGAAAAAAAATCTATGGGATATGGATGATTCCCATGATGATGAAATTAAATATATATATAAAAAAATAGAAAAACTTAAAGATGATGAAAAGGGAAAGAATATCAACTCAAAATAAATTCAGAATCTGAATTCTAGAAAATATGGTCTTACTGCATAGAAATGTGAACTAGTTTATGAGAAAATAGGCTAAAAAATGATAATTTATGCAATAATGATTCTATTTATACTAAAAATAACAAAATAATGATATAATATTCCATGATAGATAATATATCCCAAGAATTGTAAGATAATATAACTAGTGAGAAGATTCTCATTAGAGGACATAAATCTCTACTTGAGTCCTTGGAAGAGATGATTCAACAATTAGGAGAATATATAAAATCATTCAAGAATGAAGTGGGGCAGTCTAATTCTAAAGGAAAGCCTAAATAGATTGACTCATTCCACTTACAAATAGATTATCCTATGGAATTTTATAATGAAATGAAAAGAAAATATGATACTTTAGAGGAGAAACCTGAAAGGATAGTCTAATCTCAAAGGCCATCCATTTTTGAAAAAACTAGTATTGTTTATGATTATCCCTCTCCTATGGATTTTACAAATAGAGATGTGAAAAAAATCCAGAAATAGGAAAAATCATACAAGTGCTAAAGAAAAACATTAAAAGGATTTTAAAATAAAAAATGACATCATGTGCTATTTTTGTGGGATGCATGTTCATACATAATTTTTTTTTCTTAATCATTTCACTATATTTCAAATTGTGAAGGATGAAATATTACTAAATTTGAGAGTATGCATAAAATTCTGGAAATATCATAGGGATTTGGAAAGATATTATTGAAGGAACAAAACAAGGATGGAAAATGAACTTGAATGAATATCCCCTATTATAGTAGTGTATAATGAAAGGAATATATTAGAAGACAACATGATAAGTTGAAAAATTGGTTTATAGCCTCAAGAGAATCATAAAGAGATCAACAAAATGCCTAACAATCAACTCCTATGTTACAATAAAAAATACCCTCATGGAAATAATTTGAAGGAAGTTATAAGAAGAAGGGTGGATATTCTCTAGTTATGATTATAAATAATTTCAACTCCTTGGAAGAATAAACCCCAACACGAAATGGTGGAATTAATGAGAGAATTAATAAAAGGAGAATGAATAAATAATTCCTTGAAAAGTTCACATGTTATTCCATATGATGATAAGTGAAGGAAAGACAAATATCCTTCTAATATAGGAAGAATAAAGAGAGGATGACTGGTGAAAAGATTCATACTCAAATAAATAGACATGAAAAATAGAATATCAGAGAAGAATCAAAGAATGAAATTTCTAAAAATGGGTTGAAACCCAAAATTTTGAAAAGTCTAAGCCTAAAAGTTCTAGATATCAGAAGAATGCACATCATATGGGTAATGAATGTTTAGTCATATATCCATAATAGTGGAATTTCTATGGGGAGTTATAATATGAACCAAAATTTTATTGTGAATTTCAAGAAAGTATAAAAGGGTTGATCCATGAAGATCAAGAACAATCATATTTTTTATAATTCTATAGGTTCCCCTCTCCCCATGCATTAACTGTTTCTAATATCTTCTAGAAGTTGTGCATGGCTAAGGGGGAGATACAATACTTAGGTGTGTGTGATTAAAGGTCATGAGTACATACGTTGAAAGGAGATACATGCAAATGGAATAATCTAAACAATTGAAATTCACATATGATATTATATTTAACAAGTGGCGTTACCCAACAATTCTATTTTTAAAATTTGTATATGAAGGTCGTTTATTGAAGAAAAATGAGATGATATGATGAAGATACTTCTTTGAAAATGAAGATATTTTAATGTTATATATGGAAGATCTAATGGTTCTATATTTAATTGAAAATACAACCACTGGTATCACGCCCTTTTTCAGGTGTAATGTTTCGACTAAGAGAAGCCAGTTTGCAGGAGAACCAACAACATTCATGTATTTCATAATTATAAATTTTTTTATTAAATCATGGTATCTGTTTACTATGTTTAGTATAATAAGAAGACATGAAATAATATAAAAAAAGTTTCAATAAATTTTTGGACAAGTAGTTTAAAGAAAGGATGTCACTATAGTAGAGAATGAACAGAATCCTCAACAACACAATGACCAGTTGTCTGATGAAAGTGATGGGGAGGAAATAGATTCAGGGGGAGTATAAGTTGAAAACGATGATTCATAAAAAGATAATAATGAAATATAGGGGTAATTAAAATCTATATTAGCATGTAAGATAAATATCCGAGATGAAATAGACAGATAGAAAATAATTAGTGATCAGTCAACACCAGTTCAAACACAAATAATAATGTCGTTATAACATGCATATTTCCTATCTCAGGTAGAGACAAAATGTTTAGATAAAGAATATAGATATTATAATTGGAATTCATGTATGAATGGTGATATTGAAAAAAAATGATAATATTAAGACATGGGATATTTTTTGAGTCAAACAGATAAAAAAGTATTTTGGAGTGAATTGGTCTTTAACAACAAGATGAATGAAGATGGTGCAATGATTCGAAAAAAGCACAAATAGTGTGTAAAGGGTACTCCTAGATAGATGGAATCAATATTGATGAATCATTTTCACCTGATTCAAGTATGGATAAAATTATTTTATTATTATCTATAACAGTTCAAATAAAATTCAATTTTTTCTAGATGAATGTCATGTAAGAATCTATAAATGATATTATGGAAGAAAATGTTTATATTGATAATCCATATGGCTTTCTCTTTTATAAAGATGATAAATGATTTTTTCAATTGAAGAAGGCTATATATGGGTTGAAGAAAACACTATGATCATGGTATTCAATACTAGATCCATTTTGTATGAAATTAATTTTCAGTATGGTGGAGTTTATTACAATATATATGTCAAATTGTGACAGTAATAAAATGATGAGGGTGCTAGTGACACTAGGAATAAATGGAAAATTAATTTATCAATATAAATATTCTAATGAGGTTTTGAGAAGATTTTTAATGGATAATTCCTAGGAGATGAGGAATCTGGTGGCTAATTGGATGAAACTATCGCTAGATGGTGAAGGAAATGCATCTAATGTTAGAAAATATAGAAAAATCTTTTAAAATTTATAATACATGATAAAAAAGACATGAAATTATTTTTAACACAATCGATGT
Source organism: Viscum album (assembly GCA_963277665.1). Classification (NCBI taxonomy): domain Eukaryota; kingdom Viridiplantae; phylum Streptophyta; class Magnoliopsida; order Santalales; family Viscaceae; genus Viscum; species Viscum album. Next base: position 1,452,546,458 of record OY728129.1, read on the forward strand.
TTCTTGATATCATTGAAATAATTATGAAACCCAATTTATTGGAATGAAAATTTCACTTTAATATATAAAGGAAATTATGGATTTCAATTTTTTTACAATGAAAAATCTCAGTAACAGTTATAGGGAAATAAAAATGCATATAGACCCTAATCAGTAGATGATAGAATATAAATGTCAGGTGGTGTATTCTATCTTGACAGATTATGTATTTATTTAATAAGAATAAAACAATAGTATATTTTGATGATCCCAAATTTTTTTTAATATATTTTGGATACTGAAGAATGTATGTAATTATTTTGGATGAAAAAACAAAATCATGATATGGGAGTGGATGGAAAGTCTCCAATTTTAAGTGAAGTCTTCGATCAGAATAAATTTTATTAATTCAAGTGATATAAATCAATGAAGAAATAAAAACCATCACTCAAGGATGAATCAAATTTAAATCATGTATAATTTTATCAAGGAGAAGGTGGTGCATGGGCTAGTGAAGATAGATTATGTGCCTAAAAAACTATAGGTTATGAAAATTTTGACAAAATACTCACCCAATGAATCATTTGAATGGAATCAACTTGATATGGGAGTTCATTCAACTCCCCAAAATTGAAAATGGTTTGAATACGGGACCACATATCCCTGAGGTATAGTGTGTTTTTCTATAATGTACTTATATGTGTACTTTACCCTATAGCATAAAACTACTAGTTGAACTTCAGGTTTATTGAAAAAGGTGGATAAATTTTGTATTTTAAAGGGGAAAAATTTATTAATCAAGAAAGGGGTAGAAGCTGATAAATGTTTTAGTGATGTAGGGGAATTTTCAACATTTTAACAATTATAGGTTTTTGACAAACAATTAATTGATTTGGTGACATGATGTGGGTTAGGTGCTATGTGAAAATAGTTCATGGTTATCTTAGCATAGCTTAGAAATCTATAAGAACTCAAGGTGTGAATTAGGGGGATTTTTAAATCTTAATAAGCTAAGGATGATCAATCAAATTATATTTATCATGAAATATGACAATTATAATAACATAAGTTGAGAGGTTTTGGAGTGAAGTGATTCATTGATAAACATTACATGATACTCTTGTTTCTCATGCACAATATTGATGATGTGGGCTTAGAGTATGTTTTAGCAAATCATTGATCGCTATATAAATCATATGAATCAAATGGTGGAAGAAGATGGAAGAAGATGGAAGAAGATTTAATATGGTATCAAAATGTGAAGAGTTGTCAACAAACAGAAACAGGGAGGCTGTTGGGAAAAATTCCCTCAAGGTAACATTGCAATGTTTTTAGGTTGATTGTGTTTGTAAAAAAAAACTAGTTTTCAAGGTATCTTGTTGAGATATAGAGATATTTTCAACATTTTGTGTTGAAAACTATCCTTTATAAAGGAATGGATTCTCTATAAGAGATACATAAAATTGAATTCACAAGGTGACACCAGTTCTTGTGTTTTTAAAAATTATGGGGTCCAAAATTTTGAGGATGGATAGCATTGTAAAAGATATATTTCATTAAATTCAATGTTATATTATTGAAATTAAATTAGTTTCATGATGATATGGTTTTATAAAGGTTATTTTTTTATGGTTTGGATCATCATGAATGGAACATCACTAATCGTGAATGGTTTGATGGAAATCGCCTCAACTATTAGAGTATTCGAGAATAGGAAATTCAAATGGTTCTTTGCAAATATAGTTAGAATAATGAATATAATGGGAGAGAATCAAGAAATGATGACAAAATGTATGGAAGATTCTGGAATCGGAAGAAATGATTAAAAGTAGGCCTATACCCCCTTGAAAAAGGAAAAGTGACTTAACACAGATTCTAAGGCTCTGGATTTGTGAAGGCGATTGGTGTACTGTTTTTTTTGAAAAAGTGTTCATGGGTAAAGGTGATTCAAGATGAATATAATATCCAACAAAAATATTTTATAATCACAAATGCAGTGAAGTTTATAAAGGCTAAAAAAATCCAACCGAAAGTGGTGAACATCATAAAGTCTAAGTGAGCTTCACAGAAGGAAAGTTATTTGTGATGAATTTTTTATCTTCACTAAATAGGAAAGCTTCACAAAGGCAATGAGATTTGTTAAAGAGCTTTGTTAAGGTAGTGTATATCATGAAAGTGTTGAAAATTGATTTTCTAGTTAATATGTTTTAAATTGATATTAATAAACTAGATTAAAGTGGGATGTCAACAGAGTATCTATGTACAATTAAGGATGTATTCATTACTGATAATGAAGGTACATAAATTTCTAAAAACTATGTGCCAACCCCTTCCATGAGATGTGAGCAAAGGAAGTGGAAGAAGGTGTTCCTTTCCATTGAAAGTGAGTGAGAAAAATAAAATCTGGGAGTGACCATTGGGAATGTAGTGATATGAACATAAGCCTTTTAAAGGAATCAATCATTGGAAAATAAGTGATCTAGCCTAAACAACATTTTGGATGTGATCTTTCATTAGCTTGGTACATTAGAACATTTTCATTTCATTCTCCATGGATGTAGCCTAGTGAGGATAAACCAATGAAAATTTGTGTGTCCTTATTCTGTATTTCATAATTTATTTTCATTAGGTCATCATAAGATAAATATAGAATGAATAATATCAGAAAAAACACCTAAGAAAAATTAAATTTACCCTCATAATAAAGAGTTCGAGATCCAATGGGGCAGGAATAATTTTGAAATGAATATCCATACCCTGATTTACCCCTATATCAGTACATCTAGGCACCTTTTGGACCTATAAATAAGTATAAATTTATAATAATATAATCTTACCTTATAAAAATTATACCCAATAACTCAAAGATCGTTAATTATGATTCATGGGATTATTCTTTATTATAACAAAATGTATAAGTAATATGAATGAAGATCATCAATAATTATGCATTACCCATGATAACATATCATAATAATATAAAATTAATTTTTTATGAAAAATACGATTAGAAATAACTTCCTTAGTCAATTCTAATGGATAAGCTAATTGTAGTGGAAATATTCTCATAGTAGATTCAATTCACACCTCATTACAATCATTTTCTTAATCAAGAATCACTACTAAGAGCATCATAGTGTAAAGGGACCTTACTAATTTGGGTTTTCTCACCACTTCTATTTATATTATATAATGATATATAGATGGTTACCTAATTTATTAAAGGGATTTATAAATTATATACCACCAATAACATGATTAAAACCATATTTAAGTATTCTAAAAGACCATAAAAATATTCATCAGAACATTTCCTGTGAAAAAAATCTGGTTTAAAAAATATTTCATCATATGAGAGGGGTGGTCCATTAATCCTTGTAATGGATTAACATTGAATAACATGAATAATAAAATAAATTTTTGAAAATAGGAATATCAATGGAGAATATAATGAATATGAATAATAAGGCAGGATATAGCATGATAATCAAAACATTGGAAATGTAGAAACAATATAAAACACTGCATCATAAACATGGATCAAGGATAAAACTACTAAGACATCATGGTGGGAAATTTACCAAAAAGGAATAAGGTAAATACACTATCCCAAAGTGATGTATCATGATACTAACCATTACCCAATGCGTTGGAGCGCTATATAGTTTGGGGTGCACCCCTCACTTTTATTTCATTATCATGATTAAGTGTACCACATAGATTAATCAAAACAGATTCATTCATTATCATAATTTATTCAATGATAAAGGAGTGTGGAATAGAAAAATTTATGTCCCAAATCAGATAATTATATGTTTATAAACATTAATAACCATGATAAAAGATGGGAATGGTATTCACTACACAATTGTTTGGAATGGAAAATCACAGTGCAATTATGGAAGTATTATGGCATCACATAAAAAATAATAAAATTTGGTGATGAGAGTGAAATGAGTCTCTCATAATTTATATAAGAAATGGATTGTAATATGGACATGGAAAGACATTTCCTAATTCAAGTATACCATAATAAACAATCTTAATGAAAGAGTAGAAATGAAAACACACTTATTTGAATGTGTGAATCCAAAGGCTGGGTAGGGGATTTTTGAAAGCATGGGGGTGCCTTTAGAGAACTCTATAAAGTGGTGGGAATAGTTTGTAAGTTATGAAAGGAGTTTTAGTGAAGAGGAATGAGTCTTGTGTGGGTTTATATAGGAAGGTTAGGGATTTATATATTATATAGGTTTTATACTCTATATAATAAAATATCATAACACCACAAACCATCCCATGGTTTTTACTCATGGTTTCATCAAACTATTAGAGGCTTATATTATTTTATAAGTCCAAGGTACTAATTTATGTTACCATTTGTGATGTGGAGGGGTGTCAATCTCTTAATGAGATTATTTTAAAATCATGAAATATATTATAATTCATGGAGGATTCATAATAGATTTAAAAATTAAATAAAATAAACTAGAAATCATATTATTTTAAATGTAAAACATATATTTGTTCAGGTATCCAATTTATATTACTTATTACCTCACTTTTGGGTCATTATGATGTAAATTAACACAAGGTATATTTATACGGTATTTAATTTTTAATAAAAAATTTGGCTATCTCAAAAAATTCACCATTGGATAATTTTGACGTCTTGATTAAAAAATAATATCAATATTTTGTAAAAAAATTCCTAAATATGTGAATTTTTACTTTTTAAATAAAAACTGACATTTATTGAAAATGAGTTTTTTTAAAAAATTATATTGTTTTTAACCCTTATAAAATTACATTTGAATTCATAAAATTTAAATGATCATTTATATTTGGTGAAAATTATTTAATGATAATATTTTATTAAAATATTTTTTATCTCAAAACTCCATTAATTAATAAATTCTTTAATTGAATTTAATATTAACCAAAAATATAATTTAGTCTTTAGAAATCATTTAACTGTAACAATAATTGGATTAAAATAAATTAATTATTTTATAAAAAACAATGAACATATTTTTATTTCTAGGTTCTTGATACATATTTCTTTATTACACCATCTAACACCCTAAGTGTGTGGTGTGTGATAGTGGGGAATTCACAGGTTCATCCGATGAACGTGGTTTAGGCCCAGATCTCGATGAGCATGAACTTATCTGGTAAATAATTTGGATCATGATTAAGTTGTTTGATCTCAAATTGGGATTGGTCAAGGTATAAGCCTATAAATTCAATATCCCTCATAAGATCTAATAAATGGGTTTTATAAGGTATGATTCTATAGGTTGAGCCCATCAATTACTATGACTTTTTCAAAAGAATTTTTCAGAAACCCTATATTTATACTAGTCATGTGATCACTGTTCAATAACTATATTATCAATGGAAATGATACATAACAGTCATATATATCCAATTATATATAATAGAAGAAATAAGTTCATGTTTTTTACAACCATAAGACATTTAATTTAATAAAAGTAAGGAAATTTGTTCATAATAGTTCAGGCTATTACAATATTTCTCCCTTTCGATTTTTTTCCTTCAAAATGTTATTTTCCCACACTAAAATAGATGAGGGTAACTCTACTACATCTACTTTTTTAGATCCCACATTTCATATTGAATCTTTTGGTTTCTACACAACACTTTGAAAAGGGGCATAGTCTTATTTTATAGAAATTTTTCTCTACAATCTAAGATCTTCACCGACTTCTCTTCATTGGAAAGATCATTATCCAATTGTGCCACCTTTGGATGGAGTATATATGAGGGATTGGTTTTTACATTCCCAAGTGGGTTACATGGAATAAATCATGTACTTGATATAGGTTCGGTGGTAGTGATATTCGATAGGACACTTCTCTAATGTGATAAAGGATCTCAAAAGGGATAATGTAACTTAAACTAAGCCTTCCATTCATCACAAATCTCTTCACTTTTTTCCATGGAGATATGAGGAGGAATACCTTGTCTCTAACATAAAACTCTATATCTTATCGATGATTGTTAGCACAACTATTCTATCAACTCTAAGCAGCCTTGATTTCATGATTGATGGTCTTAACATTCTCCCCCATTTCCTCAACAATTGTAGGACCAAGAAGTTTTTGTTCCCCAACTTCATCCCAACATGCTGATGTTATACACCTCTTCCCATAAAGGGATTTATAGGGAGCCATTATGAATCACGAGTAGAAACTATTATAGTAAGAGAACTTGAACAGAGGAAGATGTTGGTATCATCCTCCCTTGAAGTCAATTTATCATGCTCTCAACATGACCTAAAATGTTTGGAAAGTCTGCTCTGATTATCCAATAGTTTGATAGTGATAAGCCATACTGAAGTTTAAATCGGTGCTTAAATCATACTGTAGTCTTTTCCAAAACATATTGGTGAATCATAGATTTCAAGAATATATAATAGATAGTTTTAATCCATGAATGATCACCACATTTCTAATGTATTTCCTTCCAATTTGATCCAATGAGAAATAATCTTTAATCATGATTATGTGTGCAGTCTTTGTAAGATGGTCCAAAACAAACCTGATAGCATTGCTTCCTTTGGATGTCTTCATAATTCTAGTGTCAATGTCCATGGTGATGTTTTCTAATTTCCATGTTAGTATAGGTAATGGTTTCATAATATTATTAAAATTATGCCTTTCATCCTTCACTTGTTGACATACAAAGCACATTAATGCATATTCCTTGATATCCTTATTCATTATATCCCACCAATAATGATCTTGGGGGTCTAGATACATCTTTTTGTTTCTTGAGTAATGGAGAAATTAAAACTATGTGCATCATCCAATATTTCATTCTTTAACTTATGATTTGATGGAACACATAGTCTAGAATGGAATATCACAATTCCTTATTCATTTACATTGAACTCTAATCATTTCCCTTTCCTTATAGTTTCTACTCTCTTTTATATTTCCATATCATCTTTTTGAGCATCCTTTGACCTTTCCAAAATAGATGGTCAAGCAATAATTTTTTAAAGGATTGATGATGTTTTTTTATTTATGATTCCCATGTTGATCCTTTTCAATTCCAAGAAGACTAGATCCTTTTCAATTCTCATCAATGATAGAATTTATGGGTAATTTCTACTTAGAGAATCCTCCACCTTATTATATTTACCAAGATGATAATTTATGTAGTATTTATAATCCTTGATGAGATCATACCATATTTTCTAGCACATATTAAGCTCTTTCCACGTGAATATATATTTGAAGCCCTTGTGATCAGTATATATCTCACACTTCTCCCCATATAGATAATTCTACCAGATTTTCAATGAAAATATCACAACTTCCAACTCTATATTAGGTATATGATATTTTTTATCATGAAATTTTATATTTATTAAGATGTAGGTAATGAGTTGGTCATTTTTCATCAACACACATCCCAATATCTAATTTTAATCATCGTTAAAACATTTGAAATGTTTTCCAGTTATGGGTAGTTTGAGAACTGTGGAAGTGATAATACTCATTTTCATATACATGAAGCTCTCTATAAATTAATCAATCCATGAAAAAATGACTCCCTTATAAGATAACTTGGTTATACGGTTTCACAATCCTGATAAATTTCTCCAAATTTAGTGATAATATATTGTTTACTGAAAGAAGATACATATATTTGTCATATGTGTCGGCCTTTTCCATCCTTTAATTACTTTTTTCTTTAAAGGATCCATAAATACCCCATTACTTGTGAATATATTCCAAAATAATGATACTTCATTCAACCAGAACACAAATGTTTTGTAGTTTTCATAGAGATTATCCTTTTTCAAGGTATTTAGCTTAGTGCTCAGATGCTCCTCATGGTCATCCGTTGTTTTGAAGAATATTAGAATATAATCAATACAAATTACCATAAATTTGTGTAGGTAATCTCCAAAGTCCCTATTCAAAAATTACATGAATATTTCCATAGAATTAGTGAGTCTAAATGGAATCACTATGAACTCATAGTTCCTATACCTTGTATGAAAAGGGGTCTTTGGGATATCTTCCTTCTTCCCTTTACTTGATAATATCTCAACCGAATATCCATAGTGGAGAAGTATTGGGCTCCACATAACTGAACAAAAAAGTAATCAATCCAAGTAAGAGGATACATTATCTTTATTGTGATCTTTTAGATATCATGATAATCAATATAGAGGAACATTGACCTATCTTTCTTCTCAACAAATAGGATAGTGCATCCCACAGTGAAGTACTTGGGTATACACACCCTTTATCCAGATTTGATGGTAGTTGTTTCTTTAGCCCCTAAAGGTCCAAAACAGAAATCCTATACAGATCCTTGGATATTAGAAATTCCCCTGGTATAATATCGATTGAAAAACCAACCCCTCTTCTAGGATGAAGATTAGGAAATTCCTTGGGAAAGACATCAGAGTATTCCCTCCCAATAATCATGTCTTCGAGGATGGTTCCTTCCTTAAACTCAATAATATGATAAAAATATTATTTCTCATAGGGAATTAATATCCATGCATGATAATATGGTGATAAATAAGATTCATACTCCTCCTTTCACTTGTATAGAATCGGGGGTTTATTATCCATACATAGAGTGATTTCCTTTTCATGGTAATTTTTGCTGGATATATATAGGGAAAAGAAATCCATGCCCATAATTACATAAAATTACACTAAAAGGAGTATAACAAGGTTCTCTAAGAATTTCTACCCAAAAATGTTTATAGGGGAGGAGTTATATACTTAGAATGCATTAATTTCCCAATTTTCCATTTCAACTACATATTTACTTCCATGATTTCTGGTGGTGTTTGAATAGTTCTACTAAACATTCATGTTATGAATGAACACTTAGAACTATGGATGATAACTAAAAACTTCACATTTTAATTTTTGTTCTACATTAACCAATATAGATCTATGGAAGAGTATTTTTCCAAAATTAAACAAATAAAATAGAATCCAATGATAATAAAGGGATAACATATAAATTACATTTATTTTCCTAACATATGAATTTCTAGGATTCAATCAACGTTATATATTATCTATTACCTAGTATATATTCTAATGGGAATTTATTCCTTTAATAATGGTTTGTAATAGGCTTATTAATTTACCAAAGTATGTCCCCTAGGTGTGTCAAACTAGGTGCATAGTAAGGCCCATTGTTGTGTACCTGATTACCCCGAGTCAGTCCCAAAACATCTAGTCAGACTTATCACCCCTAGGTGCATCTATTTCCAAACCACATCCACTTGTAGTATCTATATAGAGATTTATTTTATTTATTAACCACTTACTCTATACTAACCAAAATTTAGGGTTGTTTTCTTATACTTAGTCTTACCCGTAAACCTTTCGCTAATGTTTTCTACTAAAAATCTAAAAAATAACTAAAACTAATATCTGATATCAAGTATAACTACCCTTCTCTTTAATTTACATTTAATCATGGTTTATTACATAAAATTTCACTTAATACAACCCTGATGAGTGGTAGTTCTAGCATCTTTGAGAAATTAGGTACACTACATAAAAACATAAAATATGAAAAACAATATCTTTGTTGAAAACTTCTTTAACATGATCAAAATGTTCATTTGTATATAACACTACATGAGATAATCCAAGGAAATAACTAGGAAAGGGGTGAGCTATAAAGACTAGTAAGGGAATAAAAAAGGAATAAAATTAATAAGACAACACATGCTAGACAACATGAATATCAATGGAGCATTAAAGGAACATGAATAATAGGGCATGATGTAGCATGATAATCATAACATGGGAAATGTGGCAACAATATAAAACACTTCATCATAAACATACATAAAAGATAAACCCACCAAAAAATATTGGTGGAAAATGTACCATAAAGGAACCCAAAAAACTCCCTATCTCAGAGTGATGCACCATGATACTATCCATTACGCAATGCATTGGAGATCAATATAATTTTGGGTGAATCCATCACTTTCATTTCATTCTCATGCTTAAGTGTTCCACATATACTAATCAACATAGATTCGTTCATCATCATAATTTATTAAATAATCCTAGAGTGTGAAATAAAGAAATTTAAGTCCCCAATTAAATATGTTTATATGTATAAAGGTGAATACCCATGACAGAAAATCAGAATGGTATTCATTACACAATTTTCTTTGAATTGATAATTGTGGTTCCATTTCAGCAGCATAAGGAAGCGCATAAAAATTCATAAAATGGGTTGATGGGATAGAAAGGTATATATTATCATTTAGATATGAAATGGATAGTAATATGGAAATGGAAATATATGTACCAACATAAGTAATTGGAAGAATATGACATAAAATAATAATAAAACTTGAAGAAAGAGGGGAAAAGAAAGAACCCTTAGTTGAATGTGTGACTCCAAAGGCTTGAGAAGAGATTCTTAAAATATTAGAATCACCTTGGTAGGACTCTAAGGAGTGGAGGGAACTATTTTGACATTCTCCAAGGAGTTTTAGTGAAGCATAATGGGGTCTTGTGTGGATTTATATAGATCAAGAGGGACACTTCTTTATTATTTTTGTTTTGAACTATACATAATAAAATGTCCAAAAAATAGACCATACCTTGGTTTGTGCCCAAGGTTTCTAAAAAATGGGATAAGTTTTTATTATTTTATAATTCCAAGGTTCTATATTATTAAAATATTACCATTTGTGATATAGAGGTGAGTCACAATATTAATGAAATGATTTTAAAATCATAAAATATATTATAACTCTTGGAGGACTCACAATCCCATAAAAAAATAAATAAAATAAAATAAAATCATATTATTTTAAAAGAAAAAAAAATATGGTCATGGATCCTTTTTATATTACTTATTACATCACTTTTGGGTCATTGTGATGTCATAAAACATAAGGTATAATTATATGGAATTTAATTATCACCCAAAAATTCAATTATCTCATAAAATTATGAAACATTCTCTATAGAATAATTAAAAAATTTAGATTCCTAAAATAATATTCATTTTATATAAATAATTTTCTAAATTTTTTAATTTTAACTTTTATCATAAAAACCGATATTTATTGAAAATGATGGGTTTTCGACAACAAATATTTTTGAACCCTTCTTAAAATTACATTAGACTTCATAAAAATTATATGATCATTTATATTTGTAACACCCCAAGCTTCCACGGTACGTTTCCCTTCGAATAATGCGATAGCGTGTGTTGTACGCAACCTCGAGTTCTAACACACACCACAACTAATTAAACTAGCCGTTGTGAATAGTTATACCTACTTTTTGAAATCATATATATTTTATATTTCAAAATGGACTTCATTTTTGGATTCGGAATATCGAAATTATCCTAGGGTGAAATTTTGGTACTTTTCGGATAACTTTTATATTTTGATGAATAGTGAAAATTACTAAATTTTAATTAAAAACAACTTTTTTAATCAAAATAATTAATAGTGATAAATTATGAATTTGAGTGGTTTTAAAGTATATTTAGAATATATTTTTACCATTTAATATAATGTTGGTCATTGGACATAATTTTACAATTAAACCGAACATAAACAAGTGTCAATCTTTTGATAGTTATTATCTCTTAAAAACACGCTTTTTGTTTTGACAGCGGGAATTAATTTTAAATTAATTTCTTCCACTTCTGTGTTTTGAATTTAGAAAAATGGATTCCATATTTGGAATCAGGATGTTCAAATTGTGTAAATAGGTAACTTTTATTTTTAGACATTTTGAATAATTACTGCGGTAAATATTTTATTTACCATGGTTAAGGGTAAATCCGGTAAATAAGGGTTAAACAAATAATATTATAATAATACCAAATTACCCTAAAACGTGTCTTAACCCTATTGGTTGATACATGGTCGACCATGGGAATCTTTGGGTCTATTTTGGGACCCCATGGATCCACTTGTAAGTGATAATGACACATTATATTAATAAAGCTTAAATAAAAATAACAATGGCATAAGCTTACATCTTTTAGAAGAACACTTTTTACATAGGGTTATACATGTTGGATTTTCGATTATAAATATTCATTAGAAAGATAAAAAGATTTCCTACATAATGATATTTTATTTATAATTTTTAGACATTAAATAAGTTATTTTATTTATGACACAATGATGATGCAGTAATTACTATAATAGTGAAAAATTAACATAATTGATATTATAAATACCCAAATAAATATAATATGAAACTTTTAATGAATTAAACTAATTTTCTAGGATAATATGATATATTAGTATTGATTTAATCGACTTTTTTCGAAGTAATCAATCTGTTATGAGTTTCAAAAAAATCAACTATTGAATAGTGTCAAAATTGACATAAAAGAGTTCTTAAAACAAATATTATATTATTAATTGATATTAAATTCCTAAAAATCTAAGGTTCGGCCAAGAGACTTATATTATGATAGTTTAATCATTAATGGACCACTTGGGGGTCGCGTGGATGTATATAGTAAGTTTATTAACCATATTATATAAAAATACAAAGAGACATTGTAAAAGTGAAACTAATTAACTTAGAGTTAATACTTAAAGATAAGGTTAATATAAGTACCCAAACCTGTCTAAATTCTATTGGATGAGTTGTTTTGGACCTATCCCTACCTCATCCTTTGAATAGTCAACTTTGGAGCCTTTGGAAACCGAATATGAATTTATTATAAATTAATATTTGTAGCTTTTCCAAAGGTGCCCCTCACCCCTCTTATAAAAGGGCACTCCTCCTACTCATTTCGTCACACCTTCAAAGCCTTTTGGTTCGGCCAAACTCTGCCCAAATAATCTCCCAACATCCCTCACTACAACCTAGAGGCCTTAGTTTGATCAGAAAGCCAACCTAAGGAGCCCTTTTGATCAAATCAAAAGGAAGAACCCGAAGAAGAGGTAATGATTTCACCACCCTTTTCTAAGTTCATTTTTTCTTCCACTTCTTCTTCCTTTGTTCTTACCATTCTAAAATAATAACTCCAGTATCTCACATATACTGTGATGTTATTATAAGTATGGTACAACCATATTCAGTATTCTATCCACCCTTTGAATAACATGTCACCAAACGTGCGTACGTACGGCTTACCGTCTCCACGTCGTGGTGTAATTGTTATTCAATATAATATTATTTGGATGGGTATAATAATGATGTGTAACTCATGTAAATAATAAATATAACATGTTAATAATTCTGTATATATGATATACCATTCATTTATATATTATTTTAATATCAAAAGAATGATATTGTCGCTCGTGCGTACGTACGGACTACCGTCTCCACGAACACGATGAGATTCATTCTCCATCGTAACCATTCAAGTATAATTATCATTTTATGATTTAAAAATGATGTTTAAGGACTAGATATCATTCTAGATATGAATAAGATACAACAAACATGGCTTATGTAACAAAACATATAAAGAAAATGAGTAAGTTAACACCCGAAACGACGATAATTCTAAGATATTATTAACAAATCAATGTTAAAAGATCATATATGATATCATATTAATATATATGATTCTTGTATAATTTAATAACAATTATTTCACCATTATACAGGAGGTTAACCTACCCCAACCAAGGAAAAGTACAAGGTAAGGGTTCACTTTACAACCTCTTCATTATCCAAGGTTGTTTATACGTAATAATCTACTGGGATCTCTTTATCATCCACATCCATGTTTCTTAAAAATGCATTTCAAAACATTTTTACTATTTACTAGAATATGAGTTAAAGTCATTTATACCCTTTTTTACTTTTATAAGTTTTTTATAAAGGAATCTTTTGGTCGTTTTTAAAACAAGGTCCTTTTTAACCTTTTCGACAGAATTAAGGTAAGAATGTTTTTTTTAACTTATACGGTGGGTGCGGCTATTTTCCGCCGTTATAAAATCTTCAAAACTTCCCTTACAAGCTTATAAGAATATTTTCAAAGAAAATGTTTTATTTTATATGGATCTTAAATGATTTCAAAATAAAAGGAGATATTTCTTTAAAAAGAATTTTGATTTCATCTATGTCAACATCCTTTGATGGATTTTAAGATTATTTGAAGTTGATTTATTATGATACAAAACTTCTATATTGTATTGAAGGTTTTGTGATATGTTTGACTGTGGATGTGATATTTTTATACCATTCATAGTTTATGGTGAAAGTATTGACATTTCGTATGCTAGTTTTAATACGAATGTTTATGTTATGTTTAAACCTTTTCATATGGGAATGCATTGGACTTAATATGTGACGGGTGGAGCCCGCTATAGCTCCTCGATGCATCGGTAGGTCTCATGAGACAAACTAGTGTCTTGGCACAAGGCCTTGACAAAATATTATTTGTAGTCTTGGCACGAGGCCTTGGCTATGTGGTTATGATAGTCTGGCATTATGCATTCCAACATTATGAAAGTGGTTATTGATTTTTGCATGTGATTATTCGATTAGTAGAATATCCATGTGAATAAGTAAATGGCATTATTTCATTTTATTTATGCCATACCATGTTGAAAGTTCATATTTAAAAGGATTTTGTTTTAGTTATACATTGCCTTAAATGTTTATTCTTATTTATGAAAGTTTCCGCTATATTGTTATCCTTACTGGGCATTTGAGATCACCCCTTTTCTATGTTTTATTTTTCCCAGGAAGTGAAGAAGTAAATTATGAATGACCTGCAGGGATTTTATGAGGGGATAATAGTGTGGTCTATTGAGACATTATATTGTTGTAGTAGTTTTTCATTTTATAATGTAATGTAAAACTTATAAATATATCTGGCATTTTCCAAGGCTACTAAACCAATCGGTCTTTCGAGATTTGATCTTTCTTATGATCATGCCAATGTTATGTAATAATGCACTGACTCTAGGAAACTAGGGTCGGGGCGTTACAGTTGGTATCAGAGGAAGTTTAGTACAAACCTTGGAAGCTAGATTTAGATAAACTCTGATTAGAGCACGTAGACCTAAGATGAACTTTTAGGATTAGTACAGAAGAACTTCCTAGAATTTTGGTATTGTAGAGATTTTGTGAGTTTTCCGAGCAATACATCCCTGTCTGGATACGAGCAGGTAGAGGCGGCTCTAGCACAGATGTACCTAGGGGTAAAACCCGAAAACACCGCTTTGAGCTAGACTCGAACGGGAACTGGTGCACGACAACGGGCCTTGCTGCACTCTTGGTTACGACACTCCCGGGGGATATGCTTAGGATAAATCTCATTTTCTTTACAAATCATTATGAAGGGTTTATGAGTATATACTTCCTCAAAGAAAACATTTTTATGATTATGGATTATATCCATAAATAGTTCAATTTATGTTAAGTGTTTTATAAGTATGGGATTATGTATTTTGATTCATAAACTGATCTAGTTTATGCCATTGTTTAGAAATGGCGCCTAGTGGAAGAAATGGAAACCATATCAATGCACGCACTCCATGTAGGGATTTCCCTCCTGCTCAAGATAATTATAGTGGGGCTGGTGATGCAACTGGTGCCGATCAGCTAATCACCATACTGGGACAACTTACTCAGGTTATGAATAATAACCTTACCCGTATGGAGCACCCTGATCCGCAGCGTGGAGGATCAATGTTAGATCGATTCATGAGGCAACAACCACCAACGTTCAATGGGAGTACAAATCCCTTAGTAGCTGAGCAATGGATATTTTCCCTAGAGAAAATATTTCAGGCTTTGGGGAGCAGTGAAAGGGAAAAAGTTATCATGGCAGTTTACCGCCTCACTGGAGATGCTGATCAATGGTGGTCATTGATTCAGAACATGAAGGAAGATGATGAAGTATCAAATATGGAATGGAGGGAGTTCAAATATCTGTTTTTAGAAAAATACTTCCCTCGCGACCATCGAGCAGATATGGAAAGGCAATTTCTGAGTCTGAGACAGAAGGAGGATGAGAATGTCACAAAGTATGAGGCTAACTTTACAAGGTTAGAGAGGTATGCTGGAGATTATATTCGCAACCCAAGAAGTAAGATTGATCGTTTCTTTGATGGGTTACAACCATTTCTCCATCGAGCGTTAGTCTCACAATCCTTTTCATCGTACGAAGACATTGTCTCATGTGCTATCAAGACCGAAAAGGAATTCTCTAAGTCTTATGACTTTAAAGCAAAGCAAGATAAGAAGAGACCTTCTGATCAATCTGGGAATGGAAATAAGGGGAAGAAGGGAAAGGTTGAATATCCATCTTGTGGTAAATGCGGGAAGAAACATCCTGGTACTTGCTTGAAGGGAATGGGAGTCTGTTACAAGTGTGGTGAAAAAGGACACTAAGCTCATGATTGCAAGGGGAAGAAGGAAGCTACCAACGTTCAGTGCTACAATTGCAGGGAGATGGGGCATTATGCAAATGCATGTCCTAAGCGTCAGGAGAACTTACCTCAGAAAAGGCCAAGGGATCAAGGCCAGGCTTATGCTATCACTACTGCTGAGGTAGAAGCTCCGAAAGACGTGGTGGCAGGTAATTTAATGGTTTCCTCAAGTTTAGCAAATGCATTATTTGATTCTGGATCATCGCATTGTTTCATATCTTCCCAGTTTGCTAAGAAAATTAGATATTTCCAATTTGATTTAATAAGGGAGTTGTCAGTTAAAACTCCTAAGGGAAGTATCGTTGCAACAAAGTTTTGTGAATCAGTCCCCATTAGAGCACATAAATTTTCTTTATCTGCTGATTTCATCGTCATACCTATGATTTAGTTTGATATAATCCTCGGTATGGACTGGCTTTCGGACTATGATGCGAAGATTTATTGTAAGAAGAAAGAGGTTACGATTCTTGATGATAATGATAAGGAGCACCTTATTTTTAGAGCAGAATCGTCACCACCTAATTCTTATTTAGATCCACCCCCAGTAGTTCAACTTAATTCAATTATTGGGGAGGAAGAGAATGAAATAACTGTCAGTGAGGAAAGGAATGTTCAAATGGAGGATGTACCTGTTGTGAAAGAATTTGTAGATGTATTTCCGGAAGATTTACCTGGACATCCTCCAGAACGAGAAGTTGAGTTTTCTATTGATTTGATTCCTGGATCAAGGCCTATATTGAAGACCCCTTATAGAATGGCCACTGTAGAGTTAGTCGAACTAAAGAAACAACTAGAGGAATTGAGTAATAAGGGATTTATTCGCCCTAGTGTTTCTCCATGGGGAGCCCCTGTTCTTTTTGTTAAAAAGAAAGATGGATCTATGAGGTTATGTATCGACTACAGGGAGATCAATGCTATAACAATAAAGAACAAGTATCCCCTACCTCGTATTGATGATTTATTTGACCAACTGCATGGAGCTCAATACTTTTCAAAGATTGACCTTCGATCTGGATACCATCAGTTGTGTGTGAAGAAGGAAGACATTCCGAAAACAGCATTTCGAACCAGGTATGGGCATTACGAGTTTACTGTAATTCCGTTTGGATTGACTAATGCACCATCTGTATTCATGGATCTGATGAATAGAGTTTTCAAGGAGTATCTCGATGAATTTGTGGTAGTATTTATTGATGATATATTGGTATACTTCAAAACCTATGAAGATCATGAAAATCACTTGCGCATTATCTTGAAGACTCTGAGGAGGCAGGAATTATATGGAAAGTTTAGCAAGTGTGAATTCTGGCTTCAGGAGATTTCTTTTCTGGGCCATATTGTCTCTAAAGATGGAATCTCTGTTGATCCTTCTAAGACCAAGGCAATCCAAGAATGGCCAGCACCTACGAGTATAACTGAGGTACGTAGTTTTATTGGTTTGGCAGGTTATTATCGACGTTTCGTCCAGAATTTTGCCCGATTGGCAAACCCATTAACAAATCTCACACGAAAAGGGGTTAAATTTGTTTGGACAAAAGAGTGTGAAGAATGTTTTGAAGAACTGAAAAGAAGATTAGTCAATGCTCCTATATTGACTCTACCATCGGGGAATGATGGGTTCGTTATTTATAGTGATGCATCGAAGAAAGGACTTGGTTGTGTCCTTATGCAGAATGATAGAGTTATTGCCTATGCATCACGACAGTTGAAAATTCATGAACAAAACTATCCTACTCATGATCTCGAGTTAACAGCAGTGATCTTTGCTTTTAAGATATGGAGGCACTACCTCTATGGTGAAAAATGTGAGATTTATACTGATCACAAGAGTTTGAAGTATATTTTCTCACAAAAAGAACTCAACATGAGGCAAAGGAGATGGCTTGAATTACTCAAGGATTATGATTGTACGATACACTACCACCCAGGGAAGGCAAACAAGGTGGCAGATGGTTTGAGTAGAAAAGACCATGGAGTTTTGAACAATATGAGAATTGAAAGGGATCCAATTTTCATGGATCTAGTGAAGATGGACATGGGAATAACCAGGGAAGGTGAAACATCAATGCTTTTTCAAATGGTTTCCAAACCATCTTTACTAGAAAGGATTAAGAGTTCTCAGACCGATGATGAAGAATTCCAAAAGAAGATTAAAGTTGTGAATGATGGGAGATTGAGAGACTTTGTGTATGAAGATGGAATTTTGAAATTCGGGAAGAGACTTTGTGTTCCCAATATACCTGATCTAAAAAGGGAATTGCTGGATGATGCTCATTGTTCCAATTTCTCTATACACCCTGGGAGCACCAAAATGTATAGAGATTTGAAGGAACATTTTTGGTGGGACAACATGAAGAGGGAGATTACTGATTTTGTGTCAAGATGTATGGTTTGTCAATAAGTGAAAGCTGTAAGGCAACAGCCTGGAGGAGTCATGCAACCTCTTCCCATACCGGAGTGGAAATGGGACAATATTACGATGGACTTTGTCATGGGGCTACCAAAGACTCCTAGAAGGAATGATGCAATATGGGTTATTGTCGATCGTCTTACCAAGTCAGCACATTTTCTTGCTATAAGAGAAGATCTACCCCTGGAACGTCTAGCAAGACTATATATTAATGAAGTTGTGAGACTTCATGGAGTACCTTATCAATTGTTTCTGATCGTGATCCCCGTTTTACTTCAAGATTTTGGAAAAGTCTTCAGAAATCCCTGGATACTGAACTTCATTTGAGCAATGCTTACCACCCTCAGACAGACGGACAATCAGAACGGACTATTCAGACCTTAGAAGACATGTTGAGATCTTGCTTACTTGATTTTCAGGGTATGTGGGATCAATATTTACCACTGGTAGAATTTTCTTATAACAATAGCTTTCATTCGAGTATCCAGATGGCACCATATGAAGCGTTATACGGAAAGAGATGTCGTACACCAACCTGTTGGGATGACGTTGGTGAAAGAAAACTTGTAGGCCCAGAACTGGTGGAGGAAACGGTGGAAAAGGTGAAGGTAATCCAAAATCACATTAAATCAGCTCAAAGTAGGCAGAAGAGCTATGCCGATAATCGAAGGAATGATTTGGAATTTCAAGTCAGTGATCATGTTTTCCTGAAGGTATCTCCGTGGAAGGGAGTCATACGTTTTGGTAAGAAAGGTAAATTGAGTCCCAGATACATCGGACCTTTCGAAATTCTAGAACGAATTGGGGCTGTAGCTTACCGATTGGCAATGCCGCCAAGTCTCTCCAAAGTTCACGATGTGTTCCACGTATCTCTGTTGAGGAAATACATGCCTGACCCAACGCATGTACTCACCTATGAAGATTTAGAACTGGAACCCGATCTGTCTTATTGCGAAGAGCCCATCAAGATTCTTGATACGAGAGAACAAGTGCTGAGAAACCGGACGACGCGTCTGGTAAAAGTTTTGTGGAGAAATCATAAGATGGAAGAGGCAACGTGGGAACCCGAGGAACTTATGATGAAGAACCACCCGAGTCTTTTTATACAGTAATACCCTAGAAATTGCGAGGACGCAATTATTTGAAGGAGGAGAGAATGTAACACCCCAAGCTTCCACGGTACGTTTCCCTTCGAATAATGCGATAGCGTGTGTTGTACGCAACCTCGAGTTCTAACACACACCACAACTAATTAAACTAGCCATTGTGAATAGTTATACCTACTTTTTGAAATCATACATATTTTATATTTCAAAATGGACTTCATTTTTGGATTCGGAATATCGAAATTATCCTAGGGTGAAATTTTGGTACTTTTCGGATAACTTTTATATTTTGATGAATAGTGAAAATTACTAAATTTTAATTAAAAACAACTTTTTTAATCAAAATAATTAATAGTGATAAATTATGAATTTGAGTGGTTTTAAAGTATATTTAGAATATATTTTTACCATTTAATATAATGTTGGTCATTGGACATAATTTTACAATTAAACCGAACATAAACAAGTGTCAATCTTTTGATAGTTATTATCTCTTAAAAACACGCTTTTTGTTTTGACAGCGGGAATTAATTTTAAATTAATTTCTGCCACTTCTGTGTTTTGAATTTAGAAAAATGGATTCCATATTTGGAATCAGGATGTTCAAATTGTGTAAATAGGTAACTTTTATTTTTAGACATTTTGAATAATTACTGAGGTAAATATTTTATTTACCATGGTTAAGGGTAAATCCGGTAAATAAGGGTTAAACAAATAATATTATAATAATACTAAATTACCCTAAAACGTGTCTTAACCCTATTGGTTGATACATGGTCGACCATGAGAATCTTTGGGTCTATTTTGGGACCCCATGGATCCACTTGTAAGTGATAATGACACATTATATTAATAAAGCTTAAATAAAAATAAAAATGGCATAAGCTTACATCTTTTAGAAGAACAATTTTTACATAGGGTTATACATGTTGGATTTTCGATTATAAACATTAATTAGAAAGATAAAAAGATTTCCTACATAATTATATTTTATTTATAATTTTTAGACATTAAATAAGTTATTTTATTTATGACACAATGATGATGCAGTAATTACTATAATAGTGAAAAATTAAAATAATTGATATTATAAATACCCAAATAAATATAATATGAAACTTTTAATGAATTAAAATAATTTTGTAGGATTATATGATATATTACGATTGATTTAATTGACTTTGTTCGAAGTAATCAATCTGTTATGAGTTTCACAAAAATCAACTATTGAATAGTGTCAAAATTGACATAAAAGAGTTCTTAAAACAAATATTATATTATTAATTGATATTAAATTCCTAAAAATCTAAGGTTCGGAAAAGAGACTTATATTATGATATTTTAATCATTAATGGACCACTTGGGGGTCGCTTGGATGTATATAGTAAGTTTATTAACCATATTATATAAAAATACAAAGAGACATTGTAAAAGTGAAACTAATTAACTTAGAGTTAATACTTAAAGATAAGGTTAATATAAGTACCCAAACCTGTCTAAATTCTATTGGATGAGTTGTTTTCGACCTATCCCTACCTCATAATTTGAATAGTCAACTTTGGAGCCTTTGGAAACCGAATATGAATTTATTATAAATTAATATTTCTAGCTTTTCCAAAGGTGCCCCTCACCCCTCTTATAAAAGGGCACTCCTCCTTCTCATTTCTTCACACCTTCAAAGCCTTTTGGTTCGGCCAAACTCTGCCGAAATAATCTCCCAACATCCCTCACTACAACCTAGAGGCCTTAGTTTGATCATAAAGCCAACCTAAGGAGCCCTTTTGATCAAATCAAAAGGAAGAACCCGAAGAAGAGGTAATGATTTCACCACCCTTTTCTAAGTTCATTTCCTTTTCCACTTCTTCTTCCTTTGTTCTTACCATTCTAAAATAATAACTCCAGTATCTCACATATACTGTGATGTCATTATAAGTATGGTACAACCATATTCAGTATTCTATCCACCCTTTGAATAACATGTCACCATACGTGCGTACGTACGGTTTACCGTCTCCACGTCGTGGTGTAATTGTTATTCAATATAATATTATTTGGATGGGTATAATAATGATGTGTAACTCATGTAAATAATAAATATAACATGTTAATGATTCTGTATATATGATATACCATTCATTTATATTTTATTTTAATATCAAATGAATGATATTGTCGCTCGTGCGTACGTACGGACTACCGTCTCCACGAACGCGATGAGATTCATTCTCCATCGTAACCATTCAAGTATAATTATCATTTGATGATTAAAAAATGATGTTTAAGGACTTGATATCATTCTGGATATGAATAAGATACAACAACCATGGCTTATGTAACAAAACATATAAAGAAAATGAGTAAGTTAACACCCGAAACGACGATAATTCTAAGATATTATTAACAAATCAATGTTAAAAGATCATATATGATATCATATTAATATATATGATTCTTGTATAATTTAATAACAATTATTTCACCATTATACAGGAGGTTAACCTACCCCAACCAAGGAAAAGTACAAGGTAAGGGTTCACTTTACAACCTCTTCATTATCCAAGGTTGTTTATACGTAATAATCTACTGGGATCTCTTTATCATCCACATCCATGTTTCTTAAAAATGCATTTCAAAACATTTTTACTATTTACTAGAATATGAGTTAAAGTCATTTATACCCTTTTTTACTTTTATAAGTGTTTTATAAAGGAATCTTTCGGTCGTTTTCAAAACAAGGTCCTTTTTAACCTTTTCGACAGAATTAAGGTAAGAATGTTTTTTTAACTTATACGGCGGGTGCGGCTATTTTCCGCCGTTATAAAATCTTCAAAACTTCCCTTACAAGCTTATAAGAATATTTTCAAAGAAAATGTTTTATTTTATATGGATCTTAAATGATTTCAAAATAAAAGGAGATATTTCTTTAAAAAGAATTTTGATTTCATCTATGTCAACATCCTTTGATGGATTTTAAGATTATTTGAAGTTGATTTATTATGATACAAAACTTCTATATTGTATTGAAGGTTTTGTGATATGTTTGACTGTGGATGTGCTATTTTTATACCATTCATAGTTTATGGTGAAAGTATTGACATTTCGTATGCTAGTTTTAATACGAATGTTTATGTTATGTTTAAACCTTTTCATATGGGAATGCATTGGACTTAATATGTGACGGGTGGAGCCCGCTATAGCTCCTCGATGCATCGGTAGGTCTCATGAGACAAACTAGTGTCTTGGCACAAGGCCTTGACAAAATATTATTTGTAGTCTTGGCACGAGGCCTTGGCTATGTGGTTATGATAGTCTGGCATTATGCATTCCAACATTATGAAAGTGGTTATTGATTTTTGCATGTGATTATTCGATTAGTAGAATATCCATGTGAATAAGTAAATGGCATTATTTCATTTTATTTATGCCATACCATGTTGAAAGTTCATATTTAAAAGGCTTTTGTTTTAGTTATACATTGCCTTAAATGTTTATTCTTATTTATGAAAGTTTCCGCTATATTGTTATCCTCACTGGGCATTTGAGCTCACCCCTTTTCTATGTTTTATTTTTCCCAGGAAGTGAAGAAGTAAATTATGAATGACCTGCAGGGATTTTATGAGGGGATAATAGTGTGGTCTATTGAGACATTATGTTGTTGTAGTAGTTTTTCATTTTATAATGTAATGTAAAACTTATGAATATATCTGGCATTTTCCAAGGCTACTAAACCAATCGGTCTTTCGAGATTTTATCTTTCTTATGATCATGCCAATGTTATGTAATAATGCACCGACTCTAGGCAACTAGGGTCGGGGCGTTACAATATTTCATAAAAATTATTTAATAAAATTATTTAATTAAAATATTATTTATTTTTAAAATCCATTAAATAAAAATTTCAATAACTAAATTTTAATATTCACAAAAAAACAATTTTTTTATCAAATATCATTTAGAAAGTAATAATAATATGATTAAAATATATTCATTATTCTTTTAAAAAACAATTTACATATTACTGTTATTAGGGTCTTCATACATATACCTTAAATACACCATCATATGCCTTATGAGTGAGGTGTGCGATGGTGGGGATTTCATGGGGTTGTTCAACAAACATGGTTTGGGTCATGATCTCAATGAGCTTTAATTTCTCTCAGATACAGTTTCACTTATTCATAAGTTGTTAGATCCTAACTTGTTCTTGGTCAAGGGAAAAGCCCATAATTAATTACTCCATTAATAATATCTGATAAATGGAATTTATAGGGTACAATCATACTAGTTGAGGCCATCACTTCTTGTCAAAAGGATTTTTCAATAACCTTATACTTTTACTTATCATGTGATCACTATTCAACGACTATATTATCTATGGTAAAGAAACTTAACTATCATATAAATCCAATTGGATTAAAAAAACAAAATAAGTGAATGTGTTTTTTATAACCATAATACATCTAATTATATTAAAAATGTGATTTATATTCATAATAGTTTGGGTCGTTACAAAACATGAGTAGTGTGTCCACTTTTTTATGGATAAAACAAAATAAAACAAAATAATAATTATCCTTCACATTGTATTACTTATATAATTTATATAATATAAATTCATTAAATATATCCTTTATTTCTATCCTTGCAATGTGGAAATTAAAAATGAATCACATCGCTTCATTGAGGATTTAGTCGACATGTACACAGGAGTGATGTTATTATCTTCCAATGAAATTGAGGGAGATAGAAAATGGATATAAAATTTACATAAAGAACATTTAATAGTAAATATACCAATTTCATTATGTTAATTATCTTATATAACATATTTATAAGGATTTTAGAGGAATAAAATGTGAAACATGTTGGTAAGAACATATACCTATTCTTTTGGTATCATCATTTGAAATGAATTTTAAGGCTTCTTTATGAGAGTTTTGGAGTGAATAAAAAATCCAGGTAATGGATAAGGATGTTGGGAGAGCATTTGTGTAGATATTTTTTGATCTAAATGGATCAAGTGGTGTGGATAGGTAAGAATAAGAGGTTCCCTCTTCTAAGTGTGGTGGTTTAAAAACATGTAATTACTTAAGCCATTATTGTATAATATATTTCTTACTCAATTCAAGTGTCTCAAAAATTCTTAATATTAATATATAATATGGTAATATTTTAAATCACCTATAAAATTAAAATTAAAGAGAGTGAGTTGAGATAATATAAACCTTATTTCTAAAAAAAATCCCACCATTAACCCTTCTTGGCCCTTACTGTAGTGATACATTTTTATCTATGTTACTATTCATTATTACTAAAAATTAAGTTTAACATGCAAAATAATATTAATTATATATATTATAAATATTTAATCAATTTAAATATATTATATTACTAAATGATTTAGACATTTATTCTAGGGTAAAAAAAACATGAATAATATATTTTTTAAGAAAAAACATTTTTCTGTATTAAATTGAACTTTTTTTCAACATATTCTTAATAAACACCATTAGATTAATCACAATTTATTTAATTTAATAAACAAAAATGAAGAATGTATTTAAAAAGATTATTATTTTATGTCCCTTGAGGGGATTTATGATGCTGGTGGTGACACATAGAGGAGTTGTGTAAGCAGTGGAATAAGCATGATTAGGGAAGGCGGTGATACAAGAATGATATAGGTATGGTGGCACAATTAATATAATGTGCGAATGATGCTTTACAGGTCCATTGGGCCAGTAAAATGGTAATTTGGTCCATCTAATGGGATTCATGTCCCTTGGTCCTTTGATCCATGTTTATGGGACACTTGGCCTCAGGACTGCAGGATATATAATGGGCCCCCCTCTATCGAGATAGAAAGAGGGATTTTATTTCATAATTAAATAAGTCTATGAACTCAAACATATAATTTTTTTATGTAGAATAATTTTAGAAAAAAGTTTCCACATTGGTTATAGAATGATAGACATAGAAGATAGATTTATTATGTCTCATATAATATAATTAATTCATTTTTTCTTACATTGGTTTTATACATCATTTTTAAAATAGTTGATATGGAAAACCATTAATAAAATATGTTGATATTGATGTTTAATTTCTTCCCCTATTCATTTATCCCCTGATATGAACCATAATATATCTTCTTCAAAACCTCACACCCTAATATGTCATCTTCTCCCTCCTTGATTCTATTCTCATAACTGAACTTTCAATTCTCTACCATCACTATCAACATCAAAATCACTATCCATTTTTCTCCTTTATCTTCATTGTTATTTTCTTCCACTATATTCCCATGTTTTCACTCTTTCATTTCATTATTCCAAAAAATTTGAATCTATCATCATTTAAGATTTTTCACAATAGTGATAGTAATATTTACTTATAGTTTTCAGTTTATAACACTATGTTATGATCTTTCAAATGTTCTATGGCAGAACATTTTTCCACGAAACATTATAATATGAAGAAAATATTATTCAGGGAATTGTCAATATGAAACATTGTTATATAAAATAATATAAAAATTTGGTCTTATGATTGTTACATATGAATAAATTAATATGCATCATACATTCATAGAATTTTTGTTTCATACAAGGTATAAAAATTCGCTATAGAGCATAGTAAAACTATTTCCATTAGTTCATTACATAATCACTGTTCAAATTTATATTTTCATTAATTTATTATATTTTCTTAATACATTGAAAATTATTAATCGATTATTATATTTTAATTATAAAAAATTTCTATATATTCCTATTGAATATATTAAAACTATAAAATCATTTTGAAGATCAAAAATAATTTGGAAATTTATATCAGGATATATAATTTTTTTTAAAAAATTTAGATATTTAATTACTAAAATTCATAAGAAAAATATATAAATTTTTTTATTAATGTTCATCATTTTAAATTCAATTATATATTTTTTAATTTCATACCTTTAATTTTTTAGTTTTTTTATTTATTGAAAATATATAAATATTTATTTATTTTTGAAATATTTTACATTTTTTTCTTTGTGTTCTTATTTATAAAAGTAAATTTTAAAATCAACTTTAGTATATAGTAATTATATTAAATACATGATATTTTTAATAGGTGATGCGATTTTATTGTTGGCTTAATATAGGATGAGTAAGTAATAGATATAGGGAATGAGTGGACCGTTGTGATGAACCAACCTAGAATATTATCTAAACCGATACCCAAGCTGATTCACCAATATCGAGAAGAGTGTTCCCGACCTGCATGGGTTGATGAAAAGAACCTAGGTATCAATAAAAAACCATTAGGAAAGATTTTACATGAAATGTATTTCAATAATAGAATACAATGTGAAAACATCAATATATATATATATATCAATAACTAGATAAATATAAACTAAAAGTAGACACTAAAAAAACTGTAAAGAAAACATGACAACCAAAAACCTTATCCTGGTGGTCCATGACCACCCACCGTGTCCCTAGTCACCCGTACATGGTCACCCTAACTAAAAACCACTGAGTATGGAGAGAGAATGAGCACCTTTTATAAGATAATAAAGGGATGAAAACACCATAAGGTACAATCAGGGTGTGAATTAAAGAGACAAGTAGGATTTCAAAAAATATTTTTTAAAATCAAATTATAAGGAAATTAAAATATGTTAAAATAGAAGTAAAAATAAGTGTGTATGAGGAATATTTTATAAATAGAGTTTTAAACATTTTAAAATCATTTACCAAACTAAACGTGTAAAATATTCCATTTATCTATTTAAAAACTAAACATCATATTGAAAATATTTGAAAACCATTTTACAAGATAATGTCGAATTGACAAGAATATATGAGAATAAGAACACAATAGGAAAATATGAACCAGAATCAATACAATATAAACAAGTTGCATAATAACAATAAACAAACTATGTAAGGCATCTCCGATTCCAAATAGTGACAATGAACACTATCATGTATTGAGTATCAAGTATATAGTTCTCATAGGTACAACCTTAGTATGATATTGAGTCCAACTTAGAATATATAATCAAATTACAACATGTTTAATTTTTGGGCTTACATATATTATCAAAAGTCTAATGAAAAACCTATTCCATGCACACCCATTTTTCCTGGACACATGTCCATATCCTAAACCCTTTACATTCTATATGTATCCACTAGATGTTTGTGCATCCACTAGTATAGAATATATCTAGGTCATCCCATAAAACAAAACAAGTTTCCATTAATACTCAAAATAAGGGGTTCTAATCCAACCCACAATTGTAATATTGTCTAGTTTGGGTGAAACCTGTATTTTTTTTTTCCCGAGGCTATAGCCCTCAGGCATACCCAAGGAAAAAGCCTCGTGATGGGAGAGGTGTCTGCACCACCTGGTAAATGGGTACTTCATGCTCCTCATTCTTCAATGTGGGATTTTTATAATTGTTTTGAGGATCACATGGGGATCCTTATAAAAAACACCTCACTCTCACCCCCAAACGCTTTCAAAGTAAATAATTCCTATTTCATTTCCCAGAAAAATAGGAAGAATAAGAATAAAATAAGTTAAAATTATGGGATTAGAACATGGTATAATTATCATATATTTCTTACCAAGCTGTCAATAATCATCAATTTCAATTAAAAAATATTTATATAAGTCAATATTAAAAAGTGTAATAATACCTGCTTCTTTTAACAATTCACCATAAAAATGAAAAATTGGACTTCCAAACAATCATTTATTTCAATATAATTCTAATAAATTTAAAATAAGGTATTAAAATTTTAATAGGATTAAATACATTTGAAAACATGGTTTTACACCCTCTTTCCATGTGAATAAATCATTTATT
This sequence comes from Viscum album, assembly GCA_963277665.1. Classification (NCBI taxonomy): domain Eukaryota; kingdom Viridiplantae; phylum Streptophyta; class Magnoliopsida; order Santalales; family Viscaceae; genus Viscum; species Viscum album. The sequence goes on from OY728129.1 coordinate 1,452,575,236, forward strand.
TAAAAATCACAGGATAACTCATTTCAAAACAAAGGTAAAATAACTCAAAGGGGATTCTTGGTAATTTAATTAATTTAATCATTTGAAAATTTCTCTAAAACATCAAATATTTCAATTTATTTAATTCAAATCATGGAATTTCATTAAATAAATTAAAATCTAGGCCAAATCCCTAAATTTTACCAAATTACCCTTCAAAAAATCATAAAAAATAAAATAAAACAAACATGGAATTTAACAATTCACAAAATGGTTAGCGAAATGAAATTCAAATAAACTTAATTCATTCCATATTTAATTTGAAGTGTAAATGGTCTAAAAAGATTTTATATTGAATTTAATGGAGAAATTTCATCGAACATGTGTTTGAAATCAAGAGACATGTATCTTTAAATTCTCAAGAATAAATGAATCAAAAAATGAAAATCATTGAAACACCTACTTGGAAATTATGGAATCCAACCCAAAAAAATATGAGAATTGTCACCTTAGATGGAGATCACCGGATCTAGGAAGATAGATATAAAAATAAGATAGAAGATATATTTGATCTACAATTCCACATAAATCAACAAAGATCCAATAAAAAGAAAGGCCATCATAACCTTTAGAAATAAGGAATCAAGATAAAAAGGGAGTTAAAAAATTAAGAGGAAAAGAACTCAACAAAATAGAATATCACTACTTTGATGGGAGCTTCGATCCACTAAGAGATGATATTTGGGGACCCAAAAGGGCTCTAGAGGGATCTGAAAATCCAGATAATCAATTTAGTTTTAAGTGAGAGGTGTTTGGGGTTAATTAGTAGAGTTTTAGGATTTTACTTATAATTTTTGTAACCTTAATTACATCTCACTTGGTTTCCTAGGACAAGTCACATGGTTAGTATTAACCATGATCCTTAACCACGAAATGTAGCACAATTTGGGTGCACACTTAGTTTAACCATGCACAAACCATGTGATAAAGTTTCACACTTAGTTTTACCATGCGTGGACTATGAGTATACTATGAAATATGTTTCTCACTTAGTTTAACCTTGAAAAAACCATGATACCCAAGTTGCACACATTTTTTAACCATGAAAAAAACCATGAAAAAGCCTAGATACATTCAAAAAGGTCTGATAAAAGACCAAAAACAACCCACAAAGAGATTAAAACATTGGGTACTGAAATAAATGGGTCAAAAAATATAAAAAAAGTAACAGGATGTTACAACCTCCCCACTATAGAAATTTTTATCCCCATAAATCTTCTAGTTGGAATGATAGAACAAGATAATATAAGTAGGACTCCATCACTCATTTTTAGAGGAGAATAGTCCATCACCCTGAAGCGAGACTCACCTGATGTTTAAAAACACACATAACCCCAAGATCAACACACTAACATCTACACACATCTCCAAACTAGGGAAAGGCCAGGGACCAAGAATAGTTCTCCCCACAATTTAATGATTCACCAAAATGGTGTATCATACGAAAAGCATGTATCTTAGAACCAAAGGAGAGAATTCAAATATTTTCGAAATAGAAACATCTATGATCAAATATCCACAAGAAAGGTAAAGAATTAGAAAATATTTATATCATGGGTAAGTAATTGAAGACAACCTTGGATTTTTTAAAACTGAGCCACATACCTTGATGAGCCCATCATGTCAAATTCCAATACCACTGTGTGACTGGTCACTAAAAAATCTAAAATGTCCTAGTTACCCATGTACAATCCAAAGGTCTATCTAAGTCCAAATGGAAAGATCTCACACCACCAAGTTAGTGCACAATAGGTTAGTACAATCTCATAAGGGATATAATCACATATATAAAAATTGAGCTCTAATCATCAAGTGAAAACTAGAGGAAACCATGGCACACCAAGAAAGATATCAAGACGTAAAACCATTATTAAATTAGAAATCCAAAAATTACCCATACTATGTTCAACAAGATATCATTCAAATATATCCAAAAAAAAGTTTTCCGAAATTTAAATTTGTAAGAAGGAAATGTCAAATAGTTTTTATTCCATCATTGGAAACAACAATATTGAAACTATAAGCTCATCCAGTTAGTGAAAAGATTCAATCCATGACCTATGATTGTAGCCCTATTGACATGAATCATATACTTCCCAGTATTCCAAAGCAGATATTTTTGAAAAATATTCCATTTTAACTGGTATATCTTACATAACCTCTAAAGGTGTCCTCAGTGGACACAACATGTACAATACCTTTGAGCACTCAAACACCACCTCTTAGAATTACCAGCTGCCCCAGATTGGAAACACACAACACGAATCCTATTTTATCAAGAGGGTTGTCCTTTATCAACTAAAAAAGAGTAATTATTCCCTTAATGTTTCCATAATAGCTATACTTCAGCTGATAAAACCTTATTGAGCATCCCCAAATGTGATAACATCTCATCTATTGGCATTGTGGTTATGACATACAGGTGATTTATTTTCTAAAATAGATATCCTTACTAACCATATTATGAAAAAGCCATGGTATGGACCATACAAAATGTGAGAATTTATTTGTATACTCTGCAACAAATAGCTCATCTTGACCAAAAACCAAGAACTTAGAAAATTTCTCACCCTACAATATCTTAGGATACTACTATGAAATGATTATTGTCTGGATGAATTTCCATGAAAATAATGCATGTAGACAAGGGGGTATCACAGATTTCCACCACTTTTGACTAGGTACTTCAAATAAAAAGTCAATAGACTTAACCATTAGTATATTAGGAGCCGTGAGATAAGCTAAGATCTCATCATATTCTTCATGTCAATTCACTACATCAAGAAATTGTTTTTTCCTTTTTAAGATAATAAATGATAATCCATAGAATCAAGGATGGGATTTAAAGGCTGGATGGCTTCTGGAGCCACCACTAGATATGGAGTTTGGGTAGAGTCATTAAAAAGGGATTAAACTTATGTAAAATGTAAAGAACTACTTGGAGAAACAAACTATTAGACCGATATTCTATCTTTATTGAAGAACAATTTAGGAAACATTTCAAAACACCACATATAATTGGCATATCAACTCAATAATCAAAAAACACTCTACCACAACATAACTTTTTAAAAAAAGTCACTATCCATTTTAATCAAATAATCATTGATTTAATATGATACAAGATTGAACCATTTTTAAACAATTACTCCTTTTTGAAAAAATGGTAAATGAATCTATAAATCATTATGAGCTTAAATAACCATTTTCCAAGAAATATAAATTATTCCATAGTTTCAATAGAATTAATCCCAATTTTCAATTATCAAAACCATTATTATTTGAATTCTACCAGTAACCAAAATTCCTTATTAAAACCTAGTTTTATGACATCATACACGAGTCTTTGATAATTATTTTTTTAACTAAATATTTCATATAAATCACTTTTTTATTAAAAACATTATTCAAATAACATAAAAAAACATGTTTTAAAACACAATTTATTTTTCACATGGGATTTAAAATTATTAACAAGTTATTAAATTGGAAAGAACCAAATAAGAGAATGAAACAACCCACATAACCAATATCACATAAGTAAATACACATGTATGAAAATAGATAAGGATTCATATTTAGAAAAAAATTTGAACTATAAAAGGCTTGGTGGTATGGGATGGAAAACCACACACCAACCTCACAACTGTTCATGGTTGGATTTCTAGATAATTCACAATGATTAATCACAGTTTACCCAATGGTGAAAATATGTTGTGTCTATGTTCATCATTTTATTATAGTTCAAAAACAATTAATTGATTCCCCAAATCAATGATAGTATCACTGGGAATTTAAATATATTTTTTTCTTAGATAAATAATAACTCAAAATAAGGCCTCAAGTCCCAAATTCTATGGTAACACAAGTATCACCATTAAGGGGTGGAGATCAAGAACCCTCACACATACAAAAAATTGAGTCCCGTCACATTCTTAACCAACATTCTACTATGAATTACCCCAAATAACATAAGGATTTCAAATTTATGTATTTCTATTTAAGGACATGATATGATACTACTTGTGGAAAACCAACCCAGAATACCATGTAAAATGGTGCTTAAGCCGATTCAACACTAACTCAAAGAGTATTACCGATCTTCATGGGATAGAAACAGGAGCCTCACCATCAACAAATTACCATTGGGAACTATTTTTTTCTTAACATAATACAATAATAGAGTACATTTTGGAAAAATAAACACACACACATACACACACACAGATATATATATATCAATCAATACAAACATATAAAGTACAAGGAGACACTATGAAAACTGAGAATGAAACATAACAGCCAAAACCCATATCTTGGTGGTCCACAACCACCTACCTTGTCCCACATCACCAACCCTTGGTCACAAAAACGTAAAACCACAGAGGAAGGAGAGATAAAAAACACTTGCTATAAGATAATAAAGGAATGAAAACACCTATAGGTAAATGTAGGGTGTGAGAGAAATATCCTAGTAGGATTCCACCAAATACTAAATTAAATTACTTCACATAAAAATTCAAATATAATAGAAAATTATTAAAGATAAGGGAGTTTCAGTAATTGTTTAAAAACAGGGTTTTAAATATTTAAAAATAATTTATCAAACTAAACCTATAAAACATGAAATTTAACCATTTAAAAACAAAATAATTTATAGAAATGATTTGAAATTTATTTCAAAAGATAAAGTCAGATAACTAAGAAAAGAATATAATGTTAAAGTGATACAGAAAAATGAACACGAGTCAATATAATAGAGACAAGGTTCATAATAATAATAAACAAGACATGTAAGGAAACACCAATTCCAAATAGTGACACCAAATGATTCCACATATCGAGTATCAAATATATATATTTTGTGGGTAAAACCTATGTATGATATTGAATCCACCTTATAATAGATAATAAAATGACAACATGACAAATTTTTGGGCTTAAATCTAATATCATGTGTCTAAGACCAACCAGTTTCACACACACCCACTTTCATAGGTACAAGTCCATTTCTCAAACCTTTCAAATTATATATGTATTCACTAGATGGTTATGAGTCCACTATAGAAGTATATGTCAAGGTTAAACCATCTAGCTATCTAGGTTCCCATGACTAGTAAAAATAAGGGTTTAGATAAACATGTTCGAGGATCATAACAAGATCCTTAAAGAAAACATCTCACTCTCAACCCTAGACCCCCTCAATGTAAATAATCCATTTTCAACCCCCACAACAACAGGAAGTATAAAAATAAAATAAGTTACAATTAAGGTATTATGACATGAGAGATTTAACATAAAGCACCAACCAGGATATCAATAATAAATAATTTCAATTGAAAAACATTTATTCTATTCAATATTCAAAAGGGTAATAATTCCCAATTACTTCCAAAATTCATCAGGAAAATTCCTAATGATCTTTTAAAAAATAATTTATATCAATGTATCTTAAAATACCTTTTAAATTATATTTATAAACAAATCAAAACAAACGTGGAATTTATCAATCCAGAAAAGGTGATAGAATTCAATTTCTTATCCATTTAATTCATTCTATATTTAATTTAGAAATATAATGTTCAAATAAGATTTTATTTGGAATTTAATGGAAAAATTTCATAGAACATGTATTTGTAATCAAGAAACATGCATATATTAATTATAAATAAACAATGAATCATAAAATTTAGGAAAATATTAGAAACACCTTTTAGAAAATTAATGAATCCTATTGCAACAAATCTGAGATATGTCAACTCTGATGATGATCACAATATCTAGAAAGATTGATCTCGAAAGAAGAGTGATGAGATCCAAGATCCATAATTAATCATAAATCAACCAAGATACAAAAAAATCAAGGCCATAATTACCTTTGGGAAGAATTAATCAATATAAAATGGGAGATCCAAGATTAAGAAGAAATGAACTCACTAATAGAGAAGATCTCTACTTCAATTAAAACCTTGATCCACCAAGAGAGGATGTTTGGGGTAAAAAATGGCTCTAGAGGGCTCCCAAAGGCTTGAGAATTGATCTAGGTTCAAGTGGGAGATGTTTGGGGTTATCTAAGAGGATTTATGATTTTAATTACAACTTTTATAACATTAATTACAATTCTCATGTTTTTATGGGACATGTCACATGTTTAGTATTAACCATGATCTTTAACCACACAACTTTTCACACTTAGGCTTCTAAATTAGTTTAACCCTGTGAAAAAAATGTGACCTAGATTTTTACTTAGTTTAACCATTAAAAAACCATGAAATAGGTTGCACACTTAGTTCAACCATGGGAAAACCACACAACCCTTGTTGCACACATTGTTTTACAATGAACATACCTTGAAAAACCCATAAAAAAGCTCTTAAACCTTCAATAAAGGTTTGGTAAAATATCAGAAAATCCCATAATGATATCCAAACATAGGGTACTCAAATAAGTGGGCCAAAACACATAGAAACAAGTAACATGATGTTATAATTTTTTTTTGAATTTTAAAAATGAAATGTTCCAAACAAAGAACTTTTTTTCTATCCATGCTTGAAATTTTTAAATATAAAATTGTTGAAAAGTATAGAAATAACATATCATTTAATTTTTCCTGGTTTTAATCTATGTTACAACCCTTTTATTTGTCATGGTGAAATTAGGTTTAATTCCAAACATATTGATTATGATGTTTTTCATGATGACAAGTACGATTAAAATTAAAAATGATTCATGATATTAATGTAGAGTAAAACCAGAAGGAACCAATGATTTAGAACCTATATAATTATTATAAAAAACTTTTTATTAAATATATATGAAATTTATATTTTTATCATCGGTTTTAAGTTTTATTAACATGAAGGAATCAAAATACATGATTCCTATAGAAAATAATCTTCTAGATGTAGACTATAATGTGAAGTTAATATTCTAAAAAATGTTTTTGGGGTATAAGAATATAAATAATCACCCGAATGACTACATGATATATTGAAAGAAATACAAATATATTCTTCTATATCATAAATTTGGGACATGAAGATATAAAATAAAGTAAAATTTATTCGTTGATTTAGTAGTTACTAGAAATATTGGAAATTAAATACGGTATATTTATATAATTCCCCATTTTTTTCAAATTCAAATAATGAAAAAGGATAATATGTTAGGAAAATGAGAGAATATCGAAAGGGGAAATATTTCATCCAATAAATTTTCCATAGTGGAAGAAAATTGATCAACAGTTTTCTATTATCATAAGTTAGATTATAATTTTCAGACTTTCACAGTGAATATATAGAATGAATATATATTTGAGAATTGGTAGAAAAAATATATATTGTACTTTTTTATTGGTAATTTATAACATATATCCGAATTTGATTTTGAATTATAAATATAAAATATATATTTTAATGATTTAAATACAAAAAATAGTCTTGAAATGATATTGATTTCTTGTTATAACCATTAATTGATGATTTAGAAGAAATAAATCATAAAGGAATTATATATCAAGATCTGTTATACCATTGGAATAATATCATGTCATAAGATATTTGTAAAAATATTTTCATAATAACAATCATAAAAATATGTTATCAAGGTTACCCACTGAGACATCCGTCACATGTTAGGCTTGAGGTAACCACTAGTTTACCTATTTTTATCTTTAGATAACTTCCATTTATACCCCCTTTTTTGTCTCTAGATAACCTCCCATGTTCCCTCATTCGGGTCATTGGATAACCACCCATGTACTATTTTATCTCATAAAATATAACAATTACCCATTTTATTGGAGGTATATAACATAAATACCCTTTATATAATCATAATATATTCATTTCTATGCTATAACACCATGAAAAAATTTATCAATCATCATAAATTAACCCACAGAAAAATTAACCCACAAAAAATAAAATGGGTTTCATCAATATTTTAACATTATAAATATAAAATACCCATAGAAATAATAACGTTATTATTAGAGGATAATATATCTATTGAATCAATAGAAACATCAAATAATGTTATCATAGCTGAAAAATGTCTTTAAAATATTATTGGAATACTTCATAAGGGAAATAACCCTTTTATTTTGAAATAACTTATTTCAAATCTAAAAAAATATAAAATTATATAAAAAAAGTTAAATTTTAAAAAATTTATGTAAAATTGTATTGTAATATTACAATAAAATAATATTCTTGGCGATAATAAAAATCTATTTACATGGTGTATGTTAAATCTAGGATTCTATTCAAACCTTTGGTATAACAGACCTCTTCTGGAAAATGTCTAGAAAATTAATTTTAATACCATATAAATTAAAACATGATTAAAAATTTATTTAAATAATAGTTGAATAAGTTTAATAATATTCTTGAAATTATTTTATATAAATTATGGATATGAATAAAAATATTCTCGATGAAAGAGAGAGACAAAGTTCGTTTTTAATTGATAAATTCATTCAGTGTATTAGGTACTTAACTAGAGGGAATTTAAAGAAAATAATATATTATCCAAAAATAACAACATGAGAATAAAAATAGTTATATTTATGAGAGATAGATCATATAAAATCATCATCATATTTTTAATCATAAACAATCTCATAAAAAATGAGATTGTAACATTAAAACCAAACCTCTAGTTCCACTTTATTTATAAGAAATATACACTCATCTATAATAAATTTAAAATTAGTGTACTTCTAAAATAGAACCATATTAATACTTAAAATACCATATATTGTTCAATTATAATATTTCAACACCAATTTATTAGAATTTATTTTTTAAAAACATTATTTTTTAGTGTGAATATTTTTTGTTTCATAAAAGTTTTGGTTCAAAAGTTCCACTAATTTTACATTGATAATGGTTACTGTAACAACCCAAATCTTTTCAATGGAAAATTCCCTTCTTATATCTATGTCATAAAAACACAAAATAATGAACTACTAAGTGATAAGTGACCTTTAAACATAATATTTTCACCCCTATGTTTGGAATTTTAAAAATCCAACATTCACGGTTGTGTTCAAGATAGTTTTTGGAGTCCAATGAAACAAAAATAATTTTTGGTGAATAGTAACCTACCCTTATGAATAGTAACCTACCCTTATGAATAGTAATATGAACCTTATGAATAGTAAATAAGAGTAACATTACCTATGAATAATAAAATAAAATTTAGACATCATAGAAAGTGATAATTTGACCTTAGTAAACGCTTTTGGTATTTTATAAGTCATAAATAATTAATTATAATTAATTAATTGATTTAAAAGAATATTTATTTTCCTGAAATATATTCATAAATTATTTAATCAATTTCTAATAGCTTTTAGATAATTTTATAAGACCCTAAGTTATTTTTGAAAGAACTGCAAAATCAGTTTTAATTTTAAAAACTGTTTTTTTTAGTAAATTATGATTTTAATTAAATATTAAATATTTAAAAAATTATTTTTGAAAAATGGACTTCATATTTGGATTCTACACGTCTTAAAATGGTTGGGGTAAAATTTTGGGATTTTTCTGAGATACTAGAATTTTTGATGAATAGTAGAATACATTAATTTATCATATAAATACATTTTAATTAAAAACCACTATTCCTTACATCACAAGTGATGTAAGCACCCAAATCCCGAATTCACAAGTCATATTTACTATTCATAGTCATAAAAGACTCACTATTCCTTGTCATAGGTGAAATTAATAAACTAATCAATTTTATATTAAGGAAACCCCTCTCCCCTCCACTATAAAAGCCACCCTTCACCCCCTCTTTTCCTCACACCTCTCAAGCTCCAAGCCTTCTCTAAATTCTGCCCAAACACCTTCCCTAGCTCATCCCCCACGTCCAAAATCTTCTGGTCTCATCAAAATACCAAGCCTAGCTTCCTTAAAGAGTATCTCAAGAGGAGGATTCTAAAGGTAATTTCTCTCTCTCTTCTCCTTTAATTTCCTTTCAAGCTCAAGTTCCTTTCTTGATCTCTCTCTATATATCTTCATCCAAATTGTTCTGTAAATACATTATTTCTTATATACTGTAATATTATGATTCTAATGTTATATTATATCACCCCACACTCTTTCCTCCTTCCTTTTATTTTATTAAAGATTACGTTGTTCATGTGGTGATAATTTATCACCTTAAAAAACAACATGCTCTCTTTTTCCATTTATACCTTCAATCTGGTCATGAAACCATTTTTATGGTTGAACCAGAATGTTTTATATGTATTATGTTCTATTTTAAGTTCTGGAAATAACCTATGGCCTAATTACTAAGTTAAATGTTAACACAAGATCGTTGTGATCCAAAAACCGCTCAAATTAACCCAAATAACCATCATTAAATTCTTATCAAATGATTCGGCCACATGGATCTAATATAACTAATTATAAAATCATTAAAGATTATGTAATATCATTAATTACATGTAATATCCATTCTGGATGTTTAACCATGATCTACCCAAACATAAAATTAAGAATACAAGTGGACCGCTCAAGAAAACCATGAAAAAGAACATCCCCGATCAATGTTTTTAAACTCTATAAGTCATCCAAAGGAACATAATATGAAATAATGAAACCAGAATGAACCCTATTAATTTATAAAAGGTTCTTGAATTTCTAATTAATGAATATAATGTCATTATACAGGACATTAAAGAGAAGGAGTCATTCGAGTACAAGGTAAGGGGAAATCTCGAACCCAATTTTCTTCCTTCGGGTTCTCCCTCTTTCACTACATTTTTGTTATGGTTACTCCTCAAAGATCATTTGTTCATCATTTCCTTTACTTTTCTGGGATATAAATGTTTGTCACTGGTTTTTATGTCCATCAAAATTTTTTCCAAAAGAACTCTTCTTTCAAGATCTCACATTTTTCCTCTCATTCAAGGTTGATGGTTCTTATATCAAGTATGTTGTTCCCTCTTTCTTTTGGGAACCCAAAGCTTATGAATGTGTTATTATGAGATGAAACCCATTCCTTTACATGGGTTATTTATGTACATGTTTTATATTTTTTCTATGTGGCAAGCATGATAATGATAATGTTATGATGTGATGGGTGCACCCGGAATTATATAGCGCAATATGAATGTTTAAATGTGACGGGTGCGCCCAGAATTATATAGCGCTCAAATGAATTGGGTAAAGTGATGAATCTCATGAGTAAATGTGAAATGATGCGTGAACATGATGCTATCTTTGTTCACAATTATGTGTGGTAGTTAACCACTAAGACATGATGTTTCATTTTTATGCTTTTCCACATTTCAAGTTTATTGTTTATGCTCCTCTCATGTTCATGATCTTCTTCTTATGTCATGATTATGCTCACCCCATGCTATATTGTTCTTATATATCCTCTTACTGGGATTTTAGCTCACCCCTTTTGATGTATATCCTCAGGTGGCTACATGTACTAAGGAGAGGACAAGTGCTACTAAGAAGCTATAGAAGAAGAGATTAAATGAATGTTTATGCTTGATATTGTACTTGTTATGTGTAGTCCTAGTTTTCCCAAGACACTAAACCTCTGGATCCTCCATGTGTAATACTATTATTTTGTTTATCTTTGAAATGATGTAATAGTAATGTAAGAAAAGGCTGGGTCGCTATAGTTGGTATCAAAGGAAAGGTTTAGTTAATTTGGGAATTAGGATTAGTAAACCCTAAAGAAAACCTCTAGCATGAGACTAAGTAAAAATATGCATACAAGGATATTTACCTAGGGATCCCATATGTTATGTTTTGGTATAATTGTTTAAAAGGATAAGTTATTCATGACTTGTTTACTTATGTTTTGTTCTAACCTTTTCTATTTTAGAAAATGGTGGGAACCAGGAGAAATCAGGCCAATAACTCTTGCGAAGGCCAATGCAACGATTTCCCAAACGACATCCCCAATGATTTTGGAGGTGGAGTTCAAAACTTCATGGCGATGCTTACCCAATTATCCCGGGTTATGAATAATAACCATAATAATTGGGAACTTCCTCCTTCACTAAAGAGGGAGAAGCTAGATATCGAATGTTTTATGCGGCAACGACCACCGATGTTTTGTGGATCTTCTGATCCACTAGTTGCGGAACAGTGGGTCAACTCCATGGAGAAGATCTTTTTTGTTCTTCACTGTTCCGAGACAGAGAAGGTGACTCTAGCTATTTATCGTCTAGATGGAGAATCTGATCAATGGTGGGCTTTGATTAAGAACACCAAGCCAAGGGATGAAATTGAAGAGATGGAATGGGAAGACTTTAAGATAATGTTTCTTAATAAGTACTTCCCAAGAACTCTTCGCACGAAGATGGAGAGAGAATTCATAGAGCTCAAGAAAAAAGAAGGAGAATATGTCACAACCTATGAAGAAAATTTCACAAGGCTCGCAAGGTATGCTTCAGGTTTTGTTATCGACAATGATAGCAAAATTGATAGATTCTTTAGTTTATTAAAACCAAATCTTCGAAAAGCTCTTGCAATTCGAGATTTTGGGAGTTATGAAGAAGTTGTTAGGTGTGCTCTCAAAGTGGAGATGGAGTTTGGAGAATGGTCCCATGGCTATGGTGATAAGAAAAGAAAGATGGAGTTTCAAGCTGGTGGATCTAGTGATAAATATGGGAAGAAAACACAACGACCCACTTGCGAAAAATGTGGGAAGTTGCACAATGGGAACTGCCTCAAAGGGAAGGGGAAATGCTTCAAGTGTGGGAAAGAAGGACACCTAGCTCACGAGTGTCGAAGAGACATGAAAAGGAAGGATAATGTAGCCGATGAAAGGAGAGAACCACTCGTGGTTCAATGCTACAACTGTAAGGAGCTAGGGCACTATTCAAACCAGTGCACTAAACCTCGAGCTCTCGAGGGTAATCAGCGCCAACAACCACCAAAGCTAAAGGAACAAGGGAAGACTTATGCCATCACTACTGTGGAGGTGGAACATGATAATTAAGTCATACAAGGTACACTTCCTATTCACTCAAGAATGGAAAAAGTCTTATTTGATTCTGGTTCTACACATTCCATTATATCTTGCAAGTTTGCTAGAACTATAGAATCGAAGCCCCGAAACCTTGAAGTAGAGATATCTGTAAAAACACCAAGTGGTGAAATCATTGCAACCCAAGTGTTTGATTCTTCTCCTGTTGACGTATGTGGGAAGATTCTTCCGGAAAATCTCGTAATACTTCCCTTGGTGGAATTCGATGCTATAATGGGAATGGATTGGCTCTTTTTATATAGAGCACATATCAACTGTCGGGAAAAGGAAATATATTTTCATATTCCGAACCATCCGATGCTCCTCTAAAAATGCAAGGAAGATCATGAATATCCTTGAAAAAATCCTTCAATGGTGTGGGTGATGATCCCCTATGAAGAAGCATACCTCGCCCAAATGTTTGAGACAAAGGAAAGTTCCAACCTTGAGGAAATTCCCATCGTAAGGGAATACAGCGATGTATTTCCCGAAGAGTTACCCGGAATTCCCCCGGATCGTGAGGTAGAGTTCTCAATTGAACTCATACCAGGAGCTACTCCTATCTCGAAGTTCCCCTATAGGATGGCTCCTATCGAACTGGAGGAGTTAAAGAAGTAGCTGCAAGAGCATCTGGACAAAGGGTTCATATGCCCTAGTGCATCACCTTGGGGTGCGCCAGTGCTCTTTGTGAAGAAGAAGTATGGAACCATGCGGCTGTGTATCGATTATCGGGAACTCAACAAGATCACCATAAAGAACAAGTATCCTCTCACAAGGATTGATGACTTGTTCGATCAGTTAAGAGGAGCTCAATACTTCTCAAAGGTGGATCTTCATTCTAGATATCATCAAGTAAAGGTGAATAAGGAAGATATTCAGAAGACTGCCTTCCATACAAGGTATGGGCACTATGAGTTTTTGGTGATGCCCTTCGGACTTACTAATGCCCCTGCAATCTTCATGGATTTGATGAATATAGTCTTTAGACATTACCTCGACAAATTTGTGGTATTTTTTATTGATGATATTCTCATTTACTCCAAGAGTAAGGAGGAACATGAATAACATCTAAGACTTGTGTTGGCAACATTGAGAAAGGAGAAGTTGTACGCCAAGTTCAGAAAGTGTGACTTTTGGATGAATCAAGTCACGTTCTTGGGACATGTGATCACAAGCGAGGGAATTTATGTGGACCCTTCAAAGACAAAGGCGATTGAGGATTGGCCCAGGCCCTCTAGTGTCACAGAAATCCGTAGTTTTCTTAGATTAGCTGGGTAATATCGACGTTTTGTGAGAAAATTCTCATGATTGTCATGCCCGCTAACTAACTTAACAAGGAAAGGGGTAAAGTATGTTTGGACGGATGAATGTGAGGGAAGCTTCAAGGAGCTAAAGAGAAGGCTAATCACTGCACCTGTACTCACACTATTGAAAAGTGGAGAAAGTTTTGTGATATACAGTGATGCTTCAAAGAAAGGCTTGGGTTGTGTACTCATGAAAAATGGTAATGTGATAGCCTACGCCTCACGACAGTTGAAGATCCATGAGCAGAACTACCCGACGCATGATCTAGAGCTGGCAGCCGTGATTTTTGCCTTGAAAATCTGGTGGCATTACCTTTATGGTGAGAAGTGTGACATATACACCGACCACAAGAGCCTAAAGTATATATTCACACAAAAGGAGCTCAACATGCATAAAAGGAGATGGTTAGAGCTAATCAAGGATTACGATTGCTCTATTCACTATCATCCTGGAAAGGCAAACAAGGTAGCTGATGCTCTAAGCAGGAAAGAACCTGCTACTCTATCCATGTTGAGGATTGAGAAAGACCCTATCTTCTTGGATATACAAAGGATGGATTTGGGAATCGTAAGGGCAAGGGATATATCCTACCTTGCCCAAATGATTGCGCAAACATCCATCCAACAGAAGATTAAGGAAGCACAAAGGGATGATGTGGAGATACAAAAGAGGGTGAATGCAGTAAAGGAAGGGAAGCTGCAAGAGTTCCATATCGATGATGATGGTGTGATTCAGTTTGGAACACGGCTTTGTGTGCCTTCATCACCCGGAATAAAGAAGGAGCTATTGGATAATGCACATAGCTCAACTTTCTCTATTCATCCTGAAAGTACCAAGATGTATCGTGATCTCCGAGAACACTTCTTGTGGGATAACATGAAGAAGGAGATTGTGGAATATATATCAAGGTGCTTGGTGTGTTAGCAAGTTAAAGATGAGCGGAAAAAGTCCAAAGTTATGATGCAGCCATTGCCTATACCCATGTGGAAATGGGAAAATGTCACTATGGACTTTTTCATGGGTCTCCCGAAAACGTCAAGAGGAAATAATGCGATATGGGTTATGGTTGACCGACTCACCAAGACTGCCCATTTTATCGCTATTCGGGAAGACCTCTCACTTGAACAACTTGCAAGGATATATGTGAAGGAAGTAGTGAGGTTGCACGGTGTTCCACTCTCGATTGTCTCTGACCGTGATCTAAGGTTCACTTCTAAATTCTAGAGGAGCCTTCAACATGGTTTGAGTACTGAATTAAATTTCAGCACGACCTATCACCCCCAAACTGATGGCCAGTCTGAAAGGACTATTCAGACACTTGAAGATATGATAAGATCATTCTCTCTTGAATTCAAAGGTGGACGGGATCATCACCTTCCATTGGTTGAGTTCTCATAAAACAATAGCTTCCACTCGTGTATTCAGATGGCTCCGTATGAAGCTCTTTATGGGAAGCGATGTAGAACTCCAACCTGTTGGGATGAAGTTGGAGAACGAAAACTACTTGGTCCTGATCTTGTTCAAGAGATGGAAGAGAAGGTTCAAGTCATCCAGAAACATATCAAAGCTGCTCAAAATCGGAAAAAGAGCTATGCTGACAATCGTCGAAGGGAATTGGAGTTCGACATTGGAGATAAAGTCTTCTTTTGAATATCTCCATGGAAGAGAGTCATGCGATTCGGGAAGAAAGGGAAGCTAAGACCAAGGTACATTGGCCCCTTTGACATCCTTGATCGTACAGGAGCTGTGGCCTATCGTCTGTCACTTCCACCGAATATGGCTCAAGTTCATGATGTGTTTCACGTATCACTACTAAGGAAGTACATTCCAGAACCCTCACATGTACTAAACTCAGAGGCGGTACAGTTGGAAGATGATCTCTCATATGAGGAGCAGTCGGTAAAAATTCTGGACCGAAGTGATAAGGTTCTACGCAACAAGACAACCCGCCTTGTCAAAGTGTTGTGGAGGAACCAAAATTTTGAGGAAGCAACTTGGGAACTGGAAGAGGCAATGAAGGAGAAGACCCTCACCTATTTGTGTAAAGTGAAATTTCGGGGGCGAAATTTCTTAAGGGGGGAAGAATGTAACAACCCAAAGTTTTTCAATGGAAAATTCCCTTCTTATATCTATGTCATAAAAACACAAAATAATGAACTACTAAGTGATAAGTGACCTTTAAACATAATTTTGTCACCCCTATGTTTGGAATTTTAAAAATCCAACATTCACGGTTGTGTTCAAGATAGTTTTTGGAGTCCAATGAAACAAAAATAATTTTTGGTGAATAGTAACCTACCCTTATGAATAGTAACCTACCCTTATGAATAGTAATATGAACCTTATGAATAGTAAATAAGAGTAACATTACCGATGAATAATAAAATAAAATTTAGACATCATAGAAAGTGATAATTTGACCTTAGTAAACGTTTTTGGTATTTTATAAGTCATAAATAAATAATTATAATTAATTAATTAATTTAAAAGAATATTTATTTTCCTGAAATATATTCATAAATTTTTGAATCAATGTCTAATAGTTTTTAGATAATTTTATAAGACCCTAAGTAATTTTTGAAAGAACTGCAAAATCAGTTTTAATTTTAAGAACTGTTTTTTTCAGTAAATTATGATTTTAATTAAATATTAAATATTTAAAAAATTATTTTTGAAAAATGGACTTCATTTTTGGATTCTACACGTCGAAAAATAGTTGGGGTAAAATTTTGGGATTTTTCTGAGATACTAGAATTTTTGATGAGTAGTAGAATACATTAATTTATCATATAAATACATTTTAATTAAAAACCACTATTCCTGACATCACAAGTGATGTAAGAACCCAAATCCCGAATTCCCAAGTCAAATCTACTATTAATAGTCATCCAAGACTCACTATTCCTTGTCTTAGGAGAAATTAATAAACTAATCAATTTTATATTAAGGAAACCCCTCTCCCCTCCACTATAAAAGCCACCCTTCACCCCCTCTTTTCCTCACACCTCTCAAGCTCCAATCCTTCTCTAAATTCTGCCCAAACACCTTCCCTAGCTCATCCCCCACGTCCAAAAACTTCTGGTCTCATCAAAAGACCAAGCCTAGCTTTCTTAAATAGGATCTCAAGAGGAGGATTCTAAAGGTAATTTCTCTCTCTCTTCTCCTTTAATTTCCTTTCAAGCTCAAGTTCCTTTCTTGATCTCTCTCTATATATCTTCATCCAAATTGTTCTGTAAATCCAGTATTTATTATATAATGTAATATTATGATTCTAATGTTATATTATATCACCCCACACTCTTTCCTCCTTCCTTTTATTTTATTAAAGAGAACGTTGTTCATGTGGTGATAATTTATCACCTTCAAAAACAACATGCTCTCTTCTTCCATTTATACCTTCAATCTGGTCATGAAACCATTTTTATGGTTGAACCAGAATGTTTTATATGTATTATGTTCTATTTTAAGTTCTGGAAATAACCTATGGCCTTATTACTAAGTTAAATGTTAAAACAAGATCGTTGTGATCCAAAAACCGCTCAAATTAACCCAAATAACCATTATTAAATTCTTATCTAATGATTCGGACACATGGATCTAATATAACTCATTATAAAATCATTCAAGCTTCTGTAATATCATTAATTACATGTAATATCCATTCTAGATGTTTACCCATGATCTACCCAAACATAAAATTAAGAATACAAGTGGACCGCTCAAGAAAACCATGAAAAAGAACATCCCCAATCAATGTTTTTAAACTCTATAAGTCATCAAAAGGAATATAATATGAAATAATGAAACCAGAATGAACCATATTAATGTATAAAAGGTTCTGGAATTTCTAATTAATGAATATAATGTCATTATACAGGACATTAAAGAGAAGGAGGCATTCGGGTACAAGGTAAGGGGAAATCTCGAACCCAATTTTCTTCCTTCAGGTTCTCCCTCTTTCACTCCATTTTTGATATGGTTACTCCTCAAAGACCATTTGTTCATCATTTACTTTACTTTTATGGGATATAAATGTTTGTCACTGGTTTTTATGTCCATCAAAATGTTTTCCAAAAGAACTCTTGTTTCAAGATCTCACATTTTACCTCTCATTCAAGGTTGATGGTTCTTATATCAAGTATGTTGTTCCCTCTATCTTTTGGGAACCCAAAGCTTATGAATGTGTTATTATGAGATGAAACCCATTCCTTTCAATGGGTTATTTATGTACATGTTTGATATGTTTTCTATGTGGCAAGCATGATAATTATAATGTTATGATGTGACGGGTGCACCCAGAATTATATAGCGCTCTAATGCATTGGGTAAAGTGATGAATCTCATGAGTAAATGTGAAATGATGCGTGAACATGATTCTAGCTTTGTTCACAATTATGTGTGGTAGTTAACCACTAAGACATGATGTTTCATTTTTATGCTTTTCCACATTTCAAGTTTATTTTTTATTCTCCTCTCATGTTCAAGATCTTCTTCCTATGTCATGATTATGCTCACCCCATGCTATATTGTTCTTATCTATCGTCTTACTGGGATTTTAGCTCACCCCTTTTGATGTATATCCTCAGGTGGCTACATGTACTAAGGAGAGGACAAGTGCTACTAAGAAGCTATAGAAGAAGAGATTAAATGAATTTTTATGCTTGATGTTGTACTTGTTATGTGTAGTCTTAGTTTTCCCAAGACACTAAACCTCTGGATCCTCCATGTGTAATACTATTATGTTGTTTATGTTTGAAATGATGTAATAGTAATGTAAGAAAAGGCCGGGTCGCTATAGTTACACCATCTTCATATATTTTTTATAATGATATAAATATCATATATATTTAGTATATATATATTTAGAAAAGTTTATAAAATATAAATATAAAAAAATCAATAACAACATTAATGAAAATATATACACTATTTTCATTTTCTAATAAAAAATGTAAATAAAGGAAAAAATATATTTTACAAATACAAAATCATTATTACATAATAAATTTATTATATATTTATTAAATATAGTATAAAAAATAATCCGGAATTATAGTTATGAAAAATTAATCATATCTCTATGTGGATTCTGTAGTGTACACATTTGCACGAGCGAAACATTTATTTACCATTTAATGGAAAATAGGTGGAAAATGGTTGTATCGTCATCATAATAAAATATATGTATAATTATAACGTTGGGTTCATCATGTTATGATTTATAAAATAGCTCTATAGAATTAGGAATAAGAAATAAAATGAAAAGTACTTTGTCAAGAGTTATACATCTTCATTGAGAAACATCCTTTGTCTTAAACATCAATCCTTGAAACTATTCTATTTTGATCAATCTAGAACATCTGGAATGTTGTAAGGGATGTTAATAATGGATTTAGATAAGAGTATGAGAATATATGAGGCTAAATATTTATGAATAATGGTGGAGGGGTGGTTCCCTTTAATACTTGAGTGGGAGAATACACTTATTCTTACATAAAAGATTTTAATACAATTAATGCCTTTCTCAAGTACAATAAGTTTATATAGATCCATGATCTGAGATCAGGTGCTAAAAATATTATATATATATTAATTAAATATTTAACATCACATAAAAATATACAGTTTGATGATCATTTAAGTAAATAGTTTTTGTGGATTAGGGAAAAAATAAAAGAAAATAAGTCATATATATACATATATACATATATATATATATTGGAACTAATCTATTTTAAGACAACACCATCTATTCTCTGTCTAATCTACACAGTCTCTACCTACATACTTAGTAACCCTTACTCAACTAAATGCTCAGTGAAATATATTTTAAATAACGGGGTGATAAAAGGGAATATTAATGGGTTTCAAAACCATGTTTTCTATTTGGTTTGAAAATAATAAGAAAACATTATTTGAAAATAATTCCTTTAGAAAAATAAAAAATATTGATTTAAATAAAATTTTGAATGGAAAAAGTTAAATATTTCTTTAGAAATCCATAATGAGATTCTATAAATAAAAAATTTTATGAATACCATTTTTAAAGAACATTATAAATACAAAAATATCCCCTGAGGTTTGGGTTCACTACATAAACTCTCAGTATGTTTTCAAAGATGAGTCACTGTATCTTAATATTTTTTTTTCATTTTTCACTAGAGTTTTCAATCATAAATTTAAAAACTACAATTATTTATGCATACATAGATATAATTATATATATATATATATATATATACTAATATATTTAATTAAGAAGAAACCAATGAAAATAAATCACCGAACAGAGGTAATGAAAAATATACATGGATTCAGAATAAGAATGAATAATTCATAACCATAAAATCATTAATAAATGAGTAAAATCCATCAGAATTAAATCAAATTATTATCACATGAAATGATATGTTTTGGACAAATAAAATAAATTTTGAAAAAACCCCCACATAAAATGGATAATAAAGAGACAATGTGATAAATTTTAATGAATTAACCCAATAATAAAAAATCCGTGGTATAATGTTTCATAAAACTTATTCCCCTTACACATATTATGACCATTGAAACCAATATATGAAAACTAGAATACTTTTAAATAATAACCTCTAAGAGACACTTTTATTTTTAAAACAATTTCCCCAATAAATGATAAATTTTGAAAACACTATTCCCATAAAAAAGCTGGATATGAAAAAATATGAATGATTAAAAATTATTTTGTAAAACATAAGAGTTTTTGGAAGAAAATTTTAAAAGTGAAATTAAAATATATTCTCCCACACCTAAACTATTGCAAAATCATATTACAGTTGTCCTTCTAAAAAGATAACCGTTTTGAATTAATCTCATAGAATCACTCTACCTCTATGAAACCATAAAACATGTATATTTTATGACGAATCTTAACAAACAATCATTGGGTGAGACATACAAGGAGGAGGGTCTAATTTATAACACAACATCAATGTGAAATGCAATTATTATTAGTATTATTATTATCTTTATTATTAGTAAATTAATTTATTTTTTTTACCATTTATTTTAGGAAATCCTCAAACAGTGATGACTTTGTTTCTTGTTAAACATTCCCACAATTGAAATTGACATTTTTTATTTAATCCCCATTTTGATGTTTCTTACTCATTAAGCCACACACACACACACACACACACACACACACACACACACAAACACATGTGTGTGTGTGTGCATGTGCAAGCACATAACATATATAACATATATATAATATAAAACCTGTAAAACATATATAACAATTTTTTTCAACTTATATAACATATATATCTTAACATGTATATATATATATATTAACACACACACACACACATATATAAAATATATATATATATATATATCACAAATATATGTATATATATATATTTCAACATATATTTGTGTATATATATAAAATATATATATGGGAACACACACACACACACATTTTTTTCTACCCTTACATGTCACACAATAATGTATTTATTTATTAATTTTCATTCTCTTTTTAGTCAATCATACAAATATAACATATATATTTTCACACACACACACTCACACCGATATATATTTCAATGTATATATGTATATATATAACATATATATATAACATATATATTTAATATATATATATATATCTTATTTATTATTATTTTTCACCTTATATGCATATATATATAATATTTGTTTTGACATAAATATTCTTTCATGTATATATATAGACATTTTGCAACATTTTTTTATACCGAAAAATTCTTATATATATATTACATTTAAATATATATATATATATATATGTGTGTGTGTGTGTGTGTGTGTTTATAGATAAATAATTATAGTATGCATATAAGGACACACACACACATGTATATATATGTGTAAGGTTATTATTTAAGTTTACTACACCTAGACACAAATATATATATATATATATATATATGTTCATTATTAAATTCTCTATATACATGGACTTAAACATATTGCATTTCACATAATTATTTGTTAAATATTATTTTCACGCATCATACTAACAATATAACTTTTCTACTTTTTTTTTAATTTTAATTTTAGAAAAAGTTTTATAATTGTTATGGTATATTCATTCTAAATTACTATTTTATAATTCCAGATGAAACTCAAATATTTTTACTTAAATAAAATATTTTTAGTATTAAAATTATTACTAAAATACACACACACACACACACACACATATATATATATATTGAGACCAAATTTATCATGATAAATAAATATAAATTTCTTATCAGACCCTATGAAAAATAGTTTTATTATATTACTTTTTCAAATAACTCAATGTAAAATATATATATTAAAAACCTAGTTCATTGAATTCTCTCCCCTAAAAATTAAATTAAATCCTCAAATTTTCTAATTATTCAAGATAAATTTGAAATTTCCAGTCAAACATAGTGATACATATTTTTTTCTTCAGGTTTAGATTAACTCAGGGTTGATTGAAGGAATAGTTCATTTATAAAAAATTTAGAATAGAATACTACAGGAAATATTTTTCTATTGTAAGAGTACTCTATTGAATCGAGACTCTATGACCCTAGAAATTCATAGGATTCTACCACAGAACATTAGATCTCTAATCTCAAGAGTCAACTAAAGTCAAATAACCTAACTCCTCAAAATGAAATTTATAATTCCTAATATATCCTCAACACCCTAATCTCTAATTTTTTAAACATTTCCTTTGATACCAACTGAGTCACTTTGAGACTGTACACTCGAATTCAGTTCTTAATACAGTATATATATTTTTATTAAAAAAATATATTACATCACTGAAAAATACACATTGTGATGATAGTTTAGGTGTGGTGTTTTTTGAGTATCTGGAGAAAACATAAACAAAAACTATCTAAGTGAAATATACATTTTTTTGATTCCAAACACTTCTAAGAGAACACCAAATCTCCTCAATTTAATATCCATAGTCAATACCACTCTCTTAATTAACTATTACACAACTAAATGCAATTTTAAAAACAATTAAAAACATGGGGAGGGGGTGGTCATGAAAATGGATCATTATTGAGTTTTAAAATTGACTTATCCATTTTTTGAAAACAATATAAGAATTTTATGTAAGATTAATTCTCTCATAAAAATATAAAAATATATTTCAAATATAGCATTTAATGAACATAAATTCATTCTCTATTTAATATTAGAATGTGTAAAGATATTTTTTCACTAAAGTAAATAAAATTGTTTCTTTTAAAAACACTTTATTTTTATAAGACCAAATAGTGAGACAAATTCAAAAATCAAAGGTTGTATAGGGCCTACCCATCCTTGTGGACAAAATCCCTTGATGTTTGGGTTTACCCCCAAAACCTCATCATGTTTACAAATTCCAAACAATGAATTTTAGTAAAACATATTAAGATTTCAATTTTTCAATGCACCTTTCAATAATATTTTAAAAACTATAACAATTGATACCCACATATATATAATTGTATATATATATAAATCTGCATGTATGTGCTTATATATTTCATTAAGTATAATCAATAGATAATAAAACTATATATTTCAATAATTTAAAACATACATGGATGATCAATGAGAATAATTATTATATAACAGTAAAATATATCTTTCCTTGGAAACATACTTGATAATTAAATAAAATTAGTTTTAAATGAAATGATAATTGTTAAATGACAAAAATAATTATTGAGAAAAATATCACATAAAATGGTGAATAAAAAAAATACTGAATTAACTTTTTAATAATTAAATCATTATTAATAATATGTTTCAAAAAAATAATTTCGTAAAATCAATTACCGTTACACAATATATGATCCTTGAAAACAAACATTTAAAACTAGAATAATTTAAAATAAAAAACCCCAAAGAGAAAGTTTTATTTAAAAAAACAATTTCCACATGAAATAATAAATCTTAAAACCTTCTCACATTTAAAAAGGGAGTTTTAAAATAAAATTAATCATTAATTTTTTCTTAAAAAACTAAATGGTTTGGTTGAAAATTTTAAAAATGATATTAATATATTTTTATCATTTCCTAAATAGTATTTTAATTATATTGGAGTTTTACCTTCAAGAAAGAAAACCCAAAGGACATTGTCTCTTTCACTCACTCCACATCTTTGAAACTAATATTTATTTTCTAATGAATCTTATTAGTGCTTCATTGGGCGAGACACTAAATAAGTAAGGTCTCATTTAAAACCCAACATAGATGTGAAATTCAATTATTATTATTATTATTATTATTATTATTATTATTCAAATTATTGAATATTAAATTTTTACTGCCTATTTTTGGAGACTCTCAAATTGTGATGCAATTGTTTCTTATGAAACCATTCCATGTAGAAAGTTTTCATTTTGTTTTTATTTAATTTTATTTATTGCCTCTTTTTTGGAGCTTCCTTACCTATTGATCCATAGATATATATAACATATATAACATATTTATGTATATAACATATATATTTTAACATATATAAGTTTCAGCATATATAACACACACATATAGTACATTTTAATTTTAATGTGTGTATATATATATATATTAACATATCTACATGACATATGTATTTTAATATATACATTTTTAAAGTATATAACTTATATAGTTTTATGTATATATATATAATTTAATATATATATATATAAACATGAACCCATAGATATATTTATATATTTAAATTTTTATTAATATATATATATATACAATATACATACACACAATATATATATATATCACTTTTATCCTCTTAAACATCAAATACCTATCTATGTATTTATTTATTTATCTTTATTTTCTTTCATAATCTTATGTATAGAAATTATATGTTTCAACACACACACACCCACATATACATATATATTTTCTATTATTATTATTATTATTATTATTATTAAGCACTATATATTTGTATATATATAATTTTTTTGACTTAAATGTATTAAATTGTATATTTACATAGAAACCTATTGAAATGTTTTTGAACACAATCATCTTGTTATATATATACACATTATGGTCATAAGTGGATATATATATATATATATATAAACATACTAAACACACATTAATTTATAATCATAAGGTTCGGGAGATATGCTAGCTTCTTCATAATTTTTTAGATAAGTAAAGTACCAAGAAATAAATTACAAGGATAATATATAGAGGAGGGTGAGTAAAACTCCATGTGAATCCAGTTAAACCAAACTTGAATTTTTTTTGAGATCACAAAGAATCATCCTACGCTATCCTCTATAACTGCTCTCTTGGAAAGGGAATCGACAACCTAATTAAACTCCCTGTAGACATGCGATACATCAAGATATATACTTTCCACAAGATGAAGATAGTAATTCCAGGTTTAAAATATTCACCATGTAACATTAATAGATCAAGAATTAATAATTTTAACCACCACACATGAGTTATATTACAATCATAATGTTTCCCAACCCTGATTGAGAACATACATTATCAGTTTTATCATAGGTCAAAATTCTGATTCAACTACATATACGTTCCTTATGAAGTTAGAAATCATTCCTTAGTTAAACCTTAACGAGTACCAAAAGAACCACAAAATCCTAAGGGTCTTGGAGCACCTAAATCCACCCCATAGATAATGACTTTTATCCACCCTATTATAGGTGTATCCATATGATCGATTTTTTCATCAATGGATTCGTAAAACTTCCACACACACTAAGAATTCTCAAGAAAAAAATACTTGAAATTTAATTCCTCATTGATCCAATATGTATTTTTAATCAAAGAAGTATTCCCCTGTGAATTGGAGCAGTACCGACATGAAAAGAGGGAACCTAATAATTGAATGTGATCCCATTACGGGCCCTCCATGTTTATGAGATCACAACTGTTTTAGCAGCCAAGAGAAGCAAATAGATATGTTCCATACATACAATTCTATATATGGATGTTAAAAGAGCATCCAAACTCAAAAAATATATATATCAACCAAAAATATCTTGCACACACACCGATAATTTATGTGTGAAGCAATAAAAAACAAATAAATGAAAAATTTATTCCTCAACACACAGACATAAGTGACATTCAGGGGAAAGGAAAATTCCGACTTGCTAAATGATCCTATACATAGGTAGTCTCTACCTCCAAATCCTCGAGATTAAAATAAAACCAGATGGTGAAATAAAGGGATTCTTATATCCTTCTACCCATAGAGAAATAGTGAAAAAATAATCACAATAATACCTGTAGCATTCCCCGATGTTGAAGCATCCATAAATATTCAGTGTCAAGATTAGAATGTACAAATTAGTGTTTTAATACCAGAGAAGCTTCACCCTAATCTTAGAAGAAAACAACCCATATATTTTAGATTGAGACTTTATGTCAGCAATAGAAATATTTTTCAAATGATTAGGAATTACAACATTATCCTTGATAGTCCAAAAAATCAACAAAGTACACCAACTATTCAAATTTCACTACTTACAAACCATATATTTGAAGCATGCCATACAATCATGATATTACTTCTTGATATCTAGGAAAAAAGATAAAGGAAAATATATAGAATGACCATTATGATGTTTTTTTAATAAACCTGATGGCAAGGAACTCCAATTAATTCTCATTGAATGAAAAAAGATTCCAAGTGATATTTTGAGTAAATTTCATTAAAAATACAGATATCTTTGATCCCTAATCAACCCATATCAAATAGGATGAAACATTATTACTAAAAAACCATGATTAGTTTTCTTTTAGGAATTGAACCAGTCCATATAAAATTCCTAATCATGATTTAAAACTACTTAATGAGAGTTTTAAGCCATTTGTATAATAATAAAACATATACAAACATAGAGGTAATATCCAAATTGACCAAACAGATCCTACCAGCCTAAGACATAGTAATCCACTTTTTCACCTTACCCCAAAAAGAGGAACCCCAATGTATGTTATGGGACAAGACCCTCTCTTTACCCCAAGACCCCTATCTAACCTATTTAGTTTAGAAATAGTCACTCTTATCTCAAAAAACACATGATATTTGTTCCACCAAATAACCTAACTAGAAACCTTTTCATAATGAGAAAAATGCCTTTAATATAATATATTTTGTCTCCATAATCCTTCTAAAAATAATAATTTCATGAGTGTAAAGAATACATGAGGGTGAAAATAATCCTAACCTAACACTCATTTTTTATGGTGACCCACAATAAAATGATAATTTAGATAGAAACTTAAATAATCCTCGTTAATAAAAAGGAGAATCCCATATAAAGGACACCCCTACCTAAATCGTCTAGAACACTTAAAGAAACCCATCGAGGACCCATTAACAAGAATATATAACCTAACACTCTTTAGGATCATGTTAAGTAAATATATAATGATATAGGAAATCCCATGTATTATCAAAATACAAAAAATGAAATCCCATTTGATAGTATAAAAATAATTGAAAATATCTAGTTTCAAGGACATATTACAATCCTTTACTTTTTTTTCTTAATGAAAACATGTTCAGATGTATAATAAAGGCAATTATGGATATTTTACCTAGGGATAAACACAAACTGATTCCATGTAATAAATCCCATTGAAATTACACCTAGTCAGAAATTCATTATCTTACTAATCACCTTGGTAATAGAGTTCCTAATTGTAACTGGTCTAAAATATCTAATATACAGAGCAGTTTCCATTTTTTGGAATCAAAACAATGAAGTTAGAGTTAACTCTACATTTCGTAGACTATTGAATAAAATATTCTCTTAAACATTGATAAAATCATGATGAACAACCTCTTTGTTGAATATAAAGAATTTATTAGTGAATCCATTAGGTTCGGAAACACTATCAATAATAAAAGAAAAGAGAGATGCCCTAATTTACCTTTCATTGGATGCCTCAATAAGCCAACTATTCTATATTTCATCAATACTAGGTGAAATGAAACAAATAATTTTTGGAGTATTTTTCTCCCATTAATCTGTAAATAAATCATCAAATTAACTTTTCACAACCTTAGAAATTTCATTATTAGAAATAAACAAACTTATATCAATATTTAGGCAAGTAATACATTTTCTTGGCATCTTCACCCTATTATTGCAGGGAAATAGTTTCGAGTCTCTATCCCCCATATTTAATCAACCTGATGTGGAATTACTTTTGAGAATGATTCTATTTGAGGGAAAAAAGATCATAATGTTTTAACTAGCCTTGTAACTCATCATGAGAATCCATATATTGGCTTTGATTAATTTCTTGAATGTGGAACAAATGTTTTTTAGCCTATATATTATCATGATCAACTTTTGAGAAGTATTTTTCACTCATCTTTTTTAGTCAATATTTTACATTATTTAAATTAGTTTCCCAGATGTGTAGAGGACTACCAAAGAAAACAACCTTCCAAGCATCCATAATAATTTATCTACCACTAGGTATTGCATGATAAGAAATATTAAACCTTAAAGGTAAATGGGATGACCTATAATTATTTTTAGAAATATAAACCCACAAAAGAGTGTGGATATAATGAATCTTATGTTGTGTAAGACAAGATAAATCAAAATAATCATTCATATCATCCACTTTCATAAATAATTTATTAATTTTGTTAACCTATATCCCATTGAGCATATACCTACTCCATGTAAAATCAACACCAACCTTGGGGGTGTCAACCAAACTACATCTATCATTAAAAGAGTAAAATTCATAAGTTTATAAACTATAGAAATTAAATCCTTTTTTCATCATGCCCTAACACAATATTATTGTCACCCATTATAAAAAACTTTTGAAATACACATGAAAAAATGCATTATGAATTTATAAAAAGGTATCTTCTTCTTGTATACCGATTGAAATCATAGACAAAAGTCATAGAAAAAAAGCACCATTCATTTCAAGGGAAATAGTTATGGATTCATGATCTTATCTTCAAGAATTAATAACTATACTATCATGTTTGAGAACCCAGAAAGACACTATATTACCTTTAAATGGATTATGGGAATCAAAATATAATCCCATTTAAAATCCTTCCAATTATCACATCTAATTCTTTGTTCAGCTAGAATAATCATCATGGGTCTGTTAGTCACAATAAAATCTCTAAGGATTATGAACGTGGAAAATTTCCCCATCCCCTTCAAATTATAAAAGAGAATATTAATTTGGATTTGGATATGGGGCTACAAACCCCTTTAATTTCCTCTCCTACCTTTTATTTTCTAGACCTTGGAGGTTTACTAGTCTTATTTTTGGTAGATTTAATGATATGAGTCAAACTGATAATATCATTAATTTCATCCCCTTCATTTGGATCCCATTCAATTAAGCATCCTATGATATCAATATATTTTTGATGAAACCACTTATCTTACTCATTTATTTTAATACCAAGAGTTTCCAGATTTATAGATGTAGAATGAGAATTAAAGGTTCAGTCTTAAGATGATTTAATGTCTACTCCATCGATGTCTAGAGGAATATGTTCAGTAACAGTAGAATCCTTAATGAACGAATGATTATCATGTTCTTGCATAGTATCTAACAACACCATAATGTCTTGGATAATTTATATGATTAAGGAATCCTAATCATTTTCCTATTGTATCACACAAACAAAGACATTTATATCCTTTTAAATTTCTATGAAAATATTACGACCAAGATAATGAATTCCCCTTCCTTGTTCACCAATAATCTTACATTATTGATTAAACAAAGTTCAATATGCAAACCTAAATTTTTGTTCCCTTCTTTCACCTCTTCAAAAATATAATCCCACGATGTTCTGAAGTTATCCTTCTTAAAGGATGGTCTTTTAGACCTCCCATAATACTTCAAAAAAGTTTGACAACCATTTCATTTTATACAATAATAGAACTACTTTTCTTGATTTGGTTAACATCCTTCAAATACCTAACATTAGAGTTTGCATTTTATTCTCTTTGAATAGACCTAAAACAAATAAATTAATGGGCTATAATAATGAAGGCATCACAAAAAATAGGAACTATTTCATACTAAACTTAGTAATCAATTTTAGTGACATTCACAAGAAATTTAATAGATTATGGGGACACGAACTCCATGTAAATATCAAAAATAATGCGAGAATAAAAAACCTAGTTCCCAATCCATAGTGTATTAATTCCATCTAACCGGAGTACGCAAACAAGTAGAATCTTCATTTAAGATCTTCTCACACCAATAAGTCCCACATAAACCCAGAATCCTTATCCAAATTTTGGAATAAGATTTCATTTGGTTGAGTGGACTAATAATGAAATTACATTCATAAATTCTAATAAACCATGGATAAAGTTAGTGATTCCAAGAATTCCAAGCAGCAGTGTTGTCTTCCTTATGATGGAAGATGATATGAAAATATCCTATTCCAATTTGAATAATGTTCCAATTATAATGACAATATTTGTGAGAGAAATGTTTTTATATCATCATAATACCAAGGATGGTCGCCTTTTAAATAAATGATTCTATCCCAAATAGAAAACTTATCGAGATTGTACTATTTCTGAAGCACCACTGGATCTGCTATTATTGATAATTCACTATAATTGATCGTGATAATGTTCTATGATCTGGATACATCCTCCCAGATCAAACCACAAAAACTAGACAAGGGTTATCCTAAGGATACCCCCATATTTATATGAGAGTAATCACACCAATATATAGATTTTACTTAGGTATATGGGTGATAATCATTTTTACAAGAGAATTCCCAATCTGGATTGGATGAATCAAATATGAATAATTAAGCACATATCCAGAAAGTAAGATCATCACCATCATGAAATTCTAAATTGAAAGGTCCTTTTCTCACTATCTAGAATTTAATTCCTCTCACCAGAACACACTCACACACATTCATTTATAAGGGTTTTATTTCTATTTAGTATATATATTTAGTCAATAATTTATTCTATCTATATATTCACTTAAAAGTATTTCATTTCATATAAATATATCTCAAAATAATATTTTTAATTTTATATATATTATATTAAAATAGAATTTTTATATAGAATACTATTTATATCACTTCTATAAATTTAATTATGTAGTTTAAATTTTAGTAACCTAGTGAAATATTTTTTGGTATATTAATTTCAAAATAATAATTTATATTTCACGATAAAAGTCAATTATGTTTACAGTAGTAATTTTTTTTATTCTTAATATTGTATAAAAACACACACAGACACACATATATATTTTAAACCTAAATTATCATTATAAATAAAATATTAATTTTTAATAAAATATTATAAAAATTATTTTTATTATATCATTAATTAAATGGATCCAAATCAATTATATATACTAAAAAACTCAATCGTTACATATAATGATTCCAAATTGACAAGGATTAAATGTCAAGATAATATATAGTTGAAATATTTATTTACAATATGATTTAGATAAGATTACGTGGAAATATTACCCTTCTCCCATAGATTAACCCCTGGTAAAATCATTTTATGCATAACTGTGGTAATAATGTTTTACTATTTTTACTTTTAATTACGAAAAAATAAATATTGAATCATTAAAAATTATATACATTATATTTTTTGAATTTGGAATATATTTTAACAATTTTAATTTTTTAATTGGTGGAAATTAATTTTAAAATAAGTGCATAAAACACAACAAAAACACATTTTTAGAAAAAATTCATATTTCTGCATAAAACTAAATTTACATTAATTATTATCCTAAAAAATGATTATTTTAATGTTAAAATATTTTAGTGAATATATGATATATAAAGTTTACTAAATCCACCAATCTATCATTATTTATTAAATTTATTATGACAAATAGACTTTTTGTATATAAAAACAATTTCTGAAAAAAAACATTTTTACCATTAAATGAGTTTATATCCATTCCTAAAAATTAGAAAACTGTTGTATGAAATATAAATCAGAAGTTATCAATATATTTGACTAAAATAATTCTTAAATATTTTTCAATATACCTTTTTAGATAAAAACACATAATATATAGGAACTTACATTTCATTGAGGAAATAAAAACATTTCCAGAAAACCTAAAAAATTTCATAGATTTGAAGATGATATTAGATTAGGTTGTAATGTCATAATAATATTATTTTTATTCAAGTGTTAATTTCAATTTAAACCTTATCATTTTAGTTAACCCTTAGTTATTCAAATAATGTTAACTATGGTAAGAAATATTTCAATATTAAAATAATGTAATATCTACAAATTTGATGTCAATTAGACCATAAATGAATACCTTAGAACATTTTAAATCATATAATAATTATTATATATTTTTATAAATGCTTCATTATTTTTAAATAAATCTCTAAAAAAATTATTTTGATAAATAATCAATAATAAAAAATTTGATATAATTTAATTCTTGATTTTTTAAAAATACAAAGATAAGATTTTATCCCTGAAAATAATTAATTATATCCCTATGGGGTTATGTTATTCTATAAAATTAATTATATATATAAATTATATAAAATTATATATATTTTTATATTTTAGTAACATTTATTTGATATTTCTATTACTAAAATAATTATTACGTCAGTTTTGTGTAATTATTCAAGATACTTATTTTGGTGTAAAAATTATAAATTGAATAATATGATAAAGATAAATCTACTAGATTTCATAAGAATAATTATAGTTGAATATAGCTTCTGTAAAATCATAAGTTAAAAATGTCATATTTATTAAAACACGAATGTGACAACATTAACATTACTTTAGATAAATTTTTTTAAATGTGATAATATGTTCCATGTGGCTCTAAATGGTCAATAATTAGATGCTTGGATGATTATGATAGATATATAATTGAAAAATAAAATTGTTTATTTTTTCTTTTTAATATATATTATCATTTTAATAAAAACTATTTTATTATTTTTTCAGTAATTATAAAATTTCTGCATCATCAATGTACAATCCATTATGACAATTATTTATTTCATTAAAATTAAAAATAAATTAACCTGATAAAGAAAAAAATTTTAAATTTAAAATGAATATTTAGTGGTGAATATATCTTTTATAAAAGTTGATTTAAAAATGATATATTATTTAAAACATGAATGTGGCATATTTAAATTTTCATTATATAAAGTAATATAAATACCATAATATCCCCCAAATGGAACCAACACTTCAAAAATAAATTTATATTGTTGAAATATGATTATTAAGTAAAACAAACATTTATAATTGTTGATACGAGTAATCTTTTCATATGTGGACACATAATACATTTTAAAGATAGATAAAATGACACTTTGTGACTTTCTTTGACTTAAATATAATCCAAGTCATTTGTATGGTAAATTTTCCATTAAATGATATAATTTATATCCTTATGTGTTAATAGTAGAATTAAATACTTCAAATATTTTTTTTTCATTTGTTTTGGTCATTTTATTGTCCTTATAATTTTATTTTTATCCAAAATTACCTAATTTACCATTTACCATGGAAACAAAATTTACCATGGTTACAATTCATATTGTTCAAAAATAAAAGGGAGATACTTTCCAAATTTTTAATCTCTAAATCCAAATTTTACATCCATTTTTCAAAATTCAAAACACAAAATGTACCGAAATAAATTTCAAATAAAACTGGTAAAATGTGACGAAAAAATGTTTTTAGGAAAAATTCCAGTTTTTAAATGGAAAATATTTTTTATAATAATATTTTTTATAAAATAATTTTCAAAACCATAATTGGAAAAAATTACCTAATTAAAATTTAATGCTAAACCAAAACATATGTTTACTACGTAATGACGTTAAAAGAAAATAAAGTTTTCAATAAAAATCGGTATTTTCACTATAATGAAACATATCATTAAAGTACCAAAAATTTAATCAAATTAAAATTTTATATTCCACAATAAAATAATATATTTATTTTGTAAATTTAATTAGAAAAATATTTCAAAAAATAGATTTACAATGGGTGCTTCATCAAATGTCGGAAAATTTCTTTTTTTTTTGAAAATTAATTATTTTAAAAAAAATTGAATATTTTATATCTGGTATAGAAAACATATAATATAAATTTTAAAAATTATATTGAATCCATAAAGAGTGATTTTATTATTTAATATACTCACTTATTTTTATTTAAATAGTTTTTTTGAAGGAAGGTAACACTATTCATACCCTCCATTATAAGGACTAGGTTATAATATTTAGTTATTCACATATAATCGGTCTTACCTGAAAAAAATTATATAAAAAGAACAAAAAATTTAGTGTAACACAATCCAAATATAATATTTCATATATTTCAATCTAATCTTGTGTTTCATATTGTGCAATCTTATCATGGTATAGCGTAAAACACATGACATCAAAGAAATTTAAAAAGACAGTATCTCATTAAAATCTCAAGGTGTTACATTCTACCCCTATTAAAAATAATTTATCCATCTAAATTTGTTGGGGTCATAAAAGGTTTAATACTTGGAAGTTTCTTTAATAGAAACCCACATAGAAAAAAGAACACTAAAACTACAATTTAAAAATGGAATGTTAGAAAAATAACGGTTACCCTAAGTAACTCATCATTGGGTTTCCACATAAAAGGGAATAATTGGCATGTAAAAACCTAAATATGGAAGAATAATATAACCCTCAAGTTCTGATATAGAGTGATAGAGGACAAGGTTAGGATAAAGCTAACAATCAGAAATCTATAAATCTACTATGATTGAAGGGGAATTTGATTCATTGGAAATGAAAGTACTAGGGTAACATTTTGGGTTTTAAGACCCTTTCCCTAGAGTTTAATAATAAGAAGAAACAATTACTTGATTAAGTATAACACCATATTTTCCTTATTCCTTGATCTATTTCCACTTCATACCTTATTCCAAGAAATTAAGACAACTTTTTCATTCCTAAAGTGTCAGTAGATCATGATATCCATAAAAATAAGGATAGTTTATTCCATCTATCTCTGTCATAAAAAAATTTATAATAAGATATAAAATATACATAATTACACCAATAGCGAGATAATAATTTAATCTGACCAAAATTAAAAAAGGTTTAACTTATACTTTCCATAAATAGATAACCTTACAATCCTTCAAAAATAGGAAAATCCAAAAATTTAAAAAGAGGTGACCTAAATCGGCTTAACATTTATCTCTCATATATCATAAGGTATCTATTTTTTGTCACATTATAACCATGTGAACACCTTAATCATTTATTCTATTGATAATAACATGAATTACCATATATTCATATCGTAAACATGTATGTTTTCTTTATTTTTAATTCCAAAAAGCTATAAACATCATCATTTATAGAATAAACCAATTTAAAAAAAATACTTAATTAGTTTTAAGGAAATAATTACCATCCAATTTACTTATTCATAACCAATATATAACTATCTCATCATCATTATCATATTAAGGGTTATCCATCAATTAATCATGTATTTTTCAACATATTACCCCAATCAGTTTTCATGGTTACCTCTACCATTCAACATATACTTTGAAATAACTACAGAAAAACAATAGTGTAACAATCCTAAGAGGTTTATTTACTCCGTAATACCATAAAATTACTCATACAACATTATTATTGATAATCATGAAGTTATTCCACTGTCTTCTCAAACCATTGACCAAGCTTCATCATTTTATTCCTTACCAGTTCTTTCATCTCTGATGTCATTCAAAGTCTCTTCTTCATCAGATACATAAAAACTACTCATATGACCATACTGATTCTCTTTATAATATATTAACCTAGGGCATCAATTTTAATAATTTCCATACATTCCACATTTAAAACATTTAACCACCATTGATGCGGTTACAATACCATTGTCCTTAATAAAACCTTTTTCTTTGAAATTATTGGATTTGTGTATTTTTCCACACCAAAATAATATTCCAGTTCCTTTGGAAAATTCTCATTGATGCCTCAACCCACATGATTTACATTAGGAAAATTGAACATTATTTCCTCTGTAGTAACCGTGAAACTCCACATTTCTCTCATTAAGTGGGTTAGGAAACTCACCAAAGTTGAGATTATTGATCATATTACGATATTTATGATTATCCATAATAATGAAACTTCTCCTTCGAACTCCCATTTTATTGGGTTTCGCATTAGGAATATCATTTCACTTTCCATCATATTCTCTATTAACATGAAACCTTTTATTTATATTCATTTTCTAAAATCCAAAAAGAAAAGTGTGAGAGTAAAAAATCATTCTAGGGAAACAACCTAATCAAGGGGGAGTACATTTAATCTCTTCACAAAAATAGGTTTAATTCTAGGTTATTAAGTATTATAAAAGAACTAAAATATTGTATCCAATACATAAACTTATCTATAGGACATACAAAGACATATCCATATAAATATCTCTAGGGATCCCACAAAGATTTCATATCTTAGTTTCCAAAGGCTGACTGAACCTTGGATCAAATACCAAATCTAACGAAACTAGCTTGACGTACATGGAAATTAAATTTCTTTTTTAAAAAACACTATACATTAAAAAAATAAATACATAAAACCATATTAGTTTATTGTCTCTGAAAACTTAAAACACATGCTTCTAACTTGGTGAAATATCTTCAATATCTCTCATAAATATTTCCTCCTTCAGTTTCCCAACCTAAAACCTTTATTTATTTTCTGGGAAAAAGAAAAAAAAGGGTGAGATGAAATTCTCATTATGGTTTAACATGGAGAACATCAATCAAAACATAAACATAAGAATTTAAAAACATGAACATTAATTTTTAATATCAAAATATTGAGTCATGAAATAAATCTTTTCAGTTTTTTAAGTATAAATCAAAAATTAAAGCATACCATGATAAAATAGCACTGAAATAAAAACATGGAATTTTAGTAAAAAATAATATAAAATAATTACTATATTATCCAAGGCTCATTTACAAGACTATAATAGTAGAAAAAGTCCATTACTGAACCTAGTTCAGTCCTCATTCCATCCCTGTGTCACTGTACAAGATTTACTTGTCATTCCATCCCTATATTACTGAACCATATTTACATAATATTCAAACACTATATATCCCATGAGATATAAATCTTTATCCAATTCATTGGAGTGATATATAGGTCCCACCCATTTCATAATGAAAACCATACATATGTGTGCCACAAAAACCAAAATCATTCATCATATCATAACCCAAGGAATAAAATGGGTTTCTTAAACATCATTCATTCATATCATTATCCATGTAAAATAAATGGATTTAATAAATTTAATTACATCATAAACAAAATAAACCATTGGAATATTATGTATAGTATACTGTAAATATATCCTTAATCTTAGATGGAAAATGATTTTGATAAAACACCTGAAAATAATTCTTGAGAAAAATACCCTTTCTTCTTCAAAAATATTTTATTTTCATAAAACACTGTACAATTTTAAAATAAAAAAAATTAATCGAAAATATCATAGAAAACATGTAAGATAAGATTCATGGAAAAAAGTTATTATGAAAGAATAAAAATCCATTCATACCGTAAAATTTAAAATAGAACATTCTTCTCACAATTTTTTCAGAAAGTCAAATGTATATCTTAAAAAAAATGAAGAAAGTTATCTTTTATAACATATAGTAAAAATTAACCAATCTATAAAATTGATTTTAAAAAGTTGTATAAGGTTAGAAATAATTTTTTGGAACAAGATTTTTGGAAACATGAACATGAATGATAAATATACCCTAGTAAATACTTAAATATAAAAAGTCTCGAATAAAGATGAGATTGTTAAAGTATCCCTTGACAATTTATAATCTATAAAATAATATGCCTCATAAAATAAAGAAAATTACATTAATATATAAATATCATAAATTTCATAATAAAAATCTTAAAAAACATTCATGGGATACATAAACTTCATACAAAAGAAATATATGGTGTATATGGCATATGTCCCACAAAAATAAAAGTGAGAAAAAATAATGCCTTACCGTTATACTAATATCCTTTTTATGTATCCAAAAATACTACATAATAATTTAAATGATGTCATCAACTTATTATAGAATCATATTAATTTTTATATATCATATATGATCATACTATCATCCATTTGGTAATAATATTTCATTATTACTTGTTATTTGGGTATTAATAACTTCATTTTCTTATGCATGTTTTGTCAAATAAATTCTAGTTCTCCTTATTAGGTCATATTTATATCATTCAAAAATGATATTAACATAATATATATCATATATATTCATGCAATTCATTTATATAATCATGAGTTAATTAAGATCATTTAGAATGAATCACATCGCGTCGTGGAGATGGTAGGCCTTACGTATGCACGAGAGACAATATCATTCACATCATTGTGAAATGGTATGAAAGTGGATAGTATAAATTTTGTTACATAATCCATATCATGTTATAATAATAATATATAGATATTATTTCCATCATTATATCCCTCCATGTTTGATGGTGTTGAAAAACAGATTACACCACGTCGTGGAGATGGTAAGCCGTACGTACACACGCGTGGTGACTTCATTTTTCATAGGATGGATAGGTAGAATATGGTTATTCCATATTAATAATAACATATCCAAATATAATTGATACTATATTTTTTAATTTAAAATGGAAAAAACTCATTAATATTAAGTATAAGAAAAAATAATTTGAAAGAATCAGTATAGGAGATTACCTCTTGTTCGATGATCTCCCTCTATATGTCCTCCTAAATAGACTAGAGTTGGTATTTTGAGAATACCAAAACCTCGAGAATGTGAATAAAGAAGTTTATAAGGGATATGGTTAGGGTATGGATGATCTTTAAGGCCTAATGAGTTATGATTAAATGAGGGAGGATGTTCCATTTTATAATTGTGGGGAGGGGGATATTTTGAATATTTGAAAATATTAATTTATAATAAAATAAAAACCCATCCAAAAGTCTCCAAAATGTCTTAGTTTAAAATATCATATTAGATAAGTTTGTTATATCATAATAAAATTATTTTTAGGAATTTTTTATTTCAATTTTGACGTTATTATTTCTGTTAACCCTTAGTTATTCTATTTCAATTTTTACTAAGGTAACAAATTGTTCAAAATTAAAATAGTAAAATTTCAAGTTATTTCATGTCAATTAGACCATAAATGTATACATTAGAAAATTTTAAATAAGATAATAATAATTATATATTTTGATAAATGTTTTATTACTTTTAAATAAATTAATAAATAATTATTTTGATAAAAAATCCATTGTGTCAAATTTGACACTATTTAATTAGTGAATTTTTAAAAATATCAGGATAAGATTTTATCTGTGAAACAATTATTTTATTATATCAACATTGGGTTAAGTAATTCGATAAAATTATTTTTATAAATTTATCATACCAAATTATGATTATTTTAATATATTTAGTAACATTTATTTTATATTTCTATTAATAAAATAATTACTACATCAATTTTATGTAATTATTTATGATAATTATTTTGGGTAAAAATAAAAAATAAAATACAATGAAAAATATAAATAAAATAGATCTTATAATAATAATTATCATTTAATATAACTTCCGGAAAATCCTACATTAAAAATGTTATATTTATTAAATCATGAATATAAAACTTTTACATTTTACTTTAGATAAAATATTATAAATGTCATAATGTTTTCCATTTGGCTCCAAATGAACACAAATTTGACCCTTGAATGATTATAGTTGATATATAATCTAAAAATAATATTGGGTAATGTTTTTATCTCTTTTAATATTTATTATCATTTTATTAAAAATTATTTTATTAAGTTTTTATCAATTAAATAATTTCTGCATCACCAATGTATAAGCCATTATGATTATTATTTATTTTATTAAAAAAATTAAAAATGAATTTGCATGACAAGTAAACAAAATATAATTCAAATTAGTTTTTACAGTCAAATGTTTCTTCTTTATTACTTTATTTAAAAATTATATATAATTTAATACATGAATGTGACATGTTTAAATTTTTATTAAATAAAATACTGTAAATACCATAATATATCCCAAATGACCCCAAAACATCAAAAATAAATATATATTTTTGAACCATGTTTATTAAGTTAAAATATAAAATTTATATTTGTTGATACCACCCTTTTCTCCATATTTGGACACATGATAGAT
The DNA here is from genome assembly GCA_963277665.1 of Viscum album. Lineage (NCBI taxonomy): Eukaryota > Viridiplantae > Streptophyta > Magnoliopsida > Santalales > Viscaceae > Viscum > Viscum album. The sequence continues at coordinate 1,452,615,919 of OY728129.1, forward strand.
ATTAAAGGCATAAAAAATGATCGTTTTTGAATTTCATTGATTCAAAAATTATTTAAGTCATTTTCATAGAAAAGTGTCCATTAAATGACTTAATTTAGATCGTTATGTGTTAATGGTCTAATTAAATTCATAAAATAAACTTTTTTTTCATTTGTTTTAGTCATTTTATAGTAATTAAACTTTTATTTTTAACCTAAATTACCTAATTTAACCTTTACCTTGGTAGAAAAATTTAGCATGGTTACTGTTCAGATTGTTCAACAATAAAGGGGACCTATATTCCAAATTTTAACCAAATGAATCCAAATTTGACATCAATTTTTAAAAATTCAAAATATAGAAGTTTTAGAATGATATTAAAAATATAACAGTTAAAAGTCATGAGAAACAAGTTTTAGATAAATTCCCCTTTTAAATGGATTTTTTATTTTAAATTAATATATAAAATCATTTTAAAAAACAATAATTGTATAAAAATTAACTAATTAAAATTTAAAACTAAACGAAAAAATAATTTTTCTATGTAAAAAATTTTAAAAAAATAATGTTTTCAATATGAATTAGTATTTTCACTATTCAAGAAAAATGAATTTATAAGAAAAATACCAAAAATTCAACCAAAAAAAAATTTTATATTACTTATAAAAAGAAGAAGTGTATTTTTTCAAATTGAATATGAAAATGTTTTAAAAACTAGATTTAAAATTATTGATCCATCAAAAGGAATCAAAACTACATTTCTTAAAAAATATATCTTTTATCCAAAAAAGTCGAGTTTTTTTTATATCAAGTCTTGAAAACATATAAGTTGAATTTTAAACTTTATATTTAATCCATAAAGAGTGATTCTATAATTTTATGGACTCACATATTTAAACTTAAATAGTTTTTTAGAAGAAAGTCAATACTATTAATATCCACCATTATTATGATAAGGTTATAATATTTATTTGTTCGCATATACTCAGTCATGTATGAAATGAATTCTATAAAAATAACACAAAATTATGTATAACACAATACAAGCATAGAATTGTGTATATCGAAAGATAATCTTGTGTTTTATATTATGCAAGATGATCTGGGTATAGTGTAAAATGCATGGAATTAAAGAAATTAAAAAAAACTATATTTCATAAAAATATGAAGGTGTTACACATATTGCTTTTGATCTAATTAAAATTTTAATATTTAACAAATTTAAATGAGGGATATAACGAAACCACCTACTACATTATTGTAATCCATTCATATGTATGCCATAATAGCATGTAAAAATTTATCATTTGTTATAACATAAAAAGTGTAAAACAAAAAAGGTTTTATCAATATTTCATCATCATAAAAATTAACCATCCAGTGAAATAATAATAATGGTATCATGAGATAATTGTCTTAGGGAAGAACAAGTAACATAAAATGATGTTATTTTATATGATCAATCGGTTTAAAAGAACATTGAATTATTTTGTGGAGGAAAATAACCTTTTCATTTAGAAATCACTTATTATAAGTCTAAAAATTCCCAAAATTTTAAATAATACATATTATTTGAAAATAAAAATGGAAACATGTAAAACAATCATCAAATAAAATAATATTCATGATTGTGGAAACATCTGTTTGTGTGGTGTATATTAAAAAATAGATTTCCTTCACACCATTAGTAAAAAATTACCTCATTAAGAAAACAATAAAAAAATTCATTTCGATGTTTTTTAAAGAGATTAAAAAATGGATAAAAATTTCAATAATAAATAATTTTAGAATAATAAAAATATTATTAAAAACTTTTTAATGGAAATATAGTCCTCAAAGTAAACAATTACTAATCTGGGAGAGAGATAAAGTCAGTTTACTTCTTAGAAACATTCTTTTGTTCTCATGGGTACTGAGAGAAAAAAGGACAAAACATATAAACTCTAGAAATAAAAAACTATAATAAAATTCTATATATTATTATGTGATTTATCATATACTATCATAATCATATATTTAATCATAAAGAGTTTGGTAAAAATGATATTATAATTTAAAATAATTAACTCAAGTCCTTTTTGCTTAATAAGCTCTCTATCCTCTTATATAATAAATTAAAACATATTATAATTATATTACTAAAAAATTTTCATACCTAAAATACCTTATATGTTTTAATTATAAAATTTCAACAACCTATTAATTATAATTCATTTGTGAAAAATGTTATTTCCAGGTGTTAGCTGTTTAATTTTTCATAAATATTTTTGTTTGGAAGCTGAGATCCATGTAATTTGATGTAACAAACATAATATCAAAAATTATAATAATTATAAAAATACCATATATATTAATTATATTCATATATATAACATTCCATAAATTTTAGTGATAAAAAACTAATAACAATGTTCATAGAGATAGTAGAATGCAAACATTGTTTTCCTTTTATAAAAAATGAAATAAAGGTAAATAATATTTTATCATTATAAAATAATATTTACATCATATATATATATATATAGTAAATGAATTATTATAAATAATCATGAACAATGATTATGGAAAATTAATCATATCACTACGTAGAGGTTGTAGTCCACATATAATCTCATGTGATACATTCATTTCCCATTTTATAGAAGGGAGAAGGAAAATGGTTCTTCCCTCATAATAATTAAATATAAGTATATTTGTGATACTAGTTCTATCATTTTATGATGGCTACAAAATTTTTAGAGACGGTGGAAGAATAAATAAAATTTAAATGACTCTATTAATAGTTAAACCTATTCATTAGAGAATATCATTTAGTGTACCCCTTAACCTTGATAGAATAATATTATGATAAAAAATGAACTCTAGGACATGGAGAGGGTTTTTAATGAAAGATTATGGTTAGTATTTCTTGATATATGTATCTCAAACTTTGTGAATAATGGAAGATAAGTGGTGTACTTTTATAAGTGATGGAAATGATACACTCAGAATAACTTCAATGATTTAAATATAAAAACTATATTCCTTTAGTATTCTTCTTCCAAATGGAAAAGTATTCAATATTAGGATGATATAGGGTATAAATATTCCCATAAAAATGATTTATAAGTTTATATGTGGCAATATTAACATTAACTTTTAGTTTAACCCTCAATAAACCTATTTATCCTAAACTGTGGAATTTATTTTAATATTTTTAAAATTCATTATGAAAAATTTAATGTGGCCTAATTATTATTTTTAATTATGATTAAAAATTTGAAATCTATTTATCATATTAAATTTCTATAAGTTTCAAAAATTACCTTTAAAATAAATGTAGAGAGTTCAATGAAAACCGGTTTTTAAATGAATTTTACTCCGAAAACTAAATTTATTTTCCTTAAATGCGTAAGAATAATAATAAAACGATTTTTGAAATATTTGAGAAGATATATAATTTAGAAAATAAATTAAATTTAGTAGTATAATATTATTATTGATATTTATTATGATAAAAAACGTTTTACATATCAAAATATTTTCTGAAAAATAAATCATACAACTTTAAGTGATTTTATTTCCACTCACAACAAGTAAATAATAAATATATTAACGATTATTGATTTATTATGGTTATATTTCATTGAAATAATTTTTAAATAGTGATCACTATACTTTATTCGTATAAAAGTACATAACATGTAGAAAAATACAGTTCTTCAAAATAGGCCTTTTAACCACTAAATAATTACATTAAAAATTTAATGATTATTTATTTTGAATTATTATACACATTTAAATTTAGGAAACGATTTATATATATTTCATAATTTTATTAATCGTATTTATACACTCCAATCTAAATGATATGTTATAAAGGTATACGGTATCATAAGTTCAATTTAACTCAGGGTCTTATGTGAAAATAACTATCAAATACTTCATGTTAATTTAAAAAGAAATATATATATATTTTTTCTGTTTCAATACCAATTATAATGGATGTAAATAATACCTAATTACATATTTCCATAAAATTTTCAAGTGAAATTCAATTTGTTTTTGTGAGTACTTCTTTGGTGTCAACGTATTGACAATTTATTCATCAAATGAAAACAAATTTGTGTCACTAAATGATTTTATGTTAATAGGCATGAAATACCATGATTTTCACATCATAATAATCAAAATTCTACCATTAAAGTTCGATAGAATACTACCATCAATGATAAAATGTTTATCATAAAGGTGTTTATTAATTAAATTCCATTTATAAAAAGAAGATTTAATAGAATTCAACGAAAAATTTAGAGAATAATGTAATTTCTATACACACTAAACTAAAAATGTGCATTCCACAATTATCATGATATTATATTGGATTTACTTTATCATCTTATGAAATAAATATGAGTTTAATTATTTTTATATTTATGTTTTATAATTCCTTTAAAAATGTAAATGAAGTTATTTAAGGGGTATGTTAAAAATCCTGCCTGAAAATAAACATTTTATATTGATTATCAAGAGTCCTAAAGGCCAGACAAAAGAAGAGTCATGGGGGATGAATGTAATGGAGGACGAGAGCATCATTAACCATGAAATAGACTCCCTTAAGGGGAAAGGAACCCAAGCTCAAGAAGTAGGAAGTGCCTCGATTCGGGGGAGCCTTAGAGGCCAAGAATTCTGCCACCATGTTCTCCCGCCACGTGTGAGAATTTCTGGTCCTTACGCCCAAGAGAAGGTTTCATTTTCTGATGAAAAAAGTGATATTCCATGTGCCCTTGAACTTCCTTAAAATAACATTATAAAGGGTAAGGGAGTCAGTCTCAACCTCTTCTAGGCCGATGCACCTTTGTGCACATAATTCAAGCCCTATGACCATGGCCATTGTTTCAGCCGGAAGAACATCACCCTCGCTAAAGCAGGCCAAGAATGCAGCAATGACGGAACCCCTCCGGTCCTAAACAACCCCTTCTCCTCGCATCATTCCTTTAAGAAAAGAGACATCCATATTGAGTTTGAATCCTTTGCTTGGAGGAAGCTAGCGCACCCAATGCCCCTTCCCCAGCGTGCTAACCTAGCTAGAGATGACCAGAGCCACCCTAATCATCCTGATTGAAGGTGCATCCATGAAACCCTTAAAAAGGATAACCAAGTCCAGAAGGGTGTTCCTCATCTTGAAAACAATGCTGGAGTTCTTGCTTGGAAAGTTGTCGTGACGGGCGTCATTCCTTTCCTTCCATATAGTCCAACACCCTGTGAGAATAATCATCACTCTTCCAAACCTCTCTAACCCTTGCACACCTGAAACCATGATCCAAGAGGAGAGAGTGTTGTTGAGTACTGCATTTTCATGAAGTTCCCTTAGAGGGATCCCAGAAATATGCCAGATTTGTCGTGCTAAGTACCCGCCCATAAAAAGATGATTGACCGGTTCAAGTTGATGATAGTTGCAGAACCCACAACGCGAGGCCCAGCTAATGCTGAGGCATTGAATCCTGTCGTTAGTGGGAAAGGCATTACGACGCACCTGCCAAAGTGATCTTTGACGGCACCTCCTTACACCGTAGCATCTCCCCCCAACTGATCACCCCTGTTTGGAGTCTCTCTCAGCTGCCAGAAGTCCTTAACAGCGAACGATCCTAAAGGTGAAGAAGTAAAGATTAGGTCGTCTATCTCCTCGCCGAGCATGGTGTTATTGTAAGATTCACGATGGTTTTCATTCATAACCATGTAGAGAAAAGGGGGGTATTGTTCTTCCTCTTGGAAAGAAATAAGAGGAACAAGGAATCCAGCGAGCCACAGCTAGACAACACCCCAATCATGGTTCTAGAAGTTCAGATCACCTCTACCCACGATCCACTTCGAGTGGCAATGCAACAAATCGACGTGAGGGTGAACCGACTTCCAAAGCGCGGAAGGGTGAGGCCTCTGCAAATTCAAGTCATGGTCGTAATGAGCATGAATGGACATACTCCATAAATAACAGACAACAAAAGCATCCCACACGAAATTGGCATGAAGCCCCTTCATGGTGTTATGAGCACTCCTCAAGTTGATGCCTCCTTCCTGGATAGATCTCAACATGCGGTCCCCAGAGTTCCAGTGGAAATGACCCTTCATTTTCCCATCCCAAACAAAGGAAACCATGATTCATTCATGATTGGAAATAACAACTTTAGGAACCTTCAGGGTGGAGATCACATGCATTGGGATGGAAAATAGAACAAGATTCACAAGCGCAATATGGTCGCCGAAGAAAAGAAGTCTATTCTTCCAGTTGTAGATACAACCCATGATCGTGTTGGAAATATTATCAAAATGATAGAATTTAGGAGAGTAAGGGATGACCGGAGCTCCAAGATACTCTATTGGTAATTTCCCCCTCTTCATGTTCAGACTGACATAAAGATTTAATTCCCTCCTCCCTGAGATCTACTTGGCAGTACAATATAATATTTTCTCCTGGTTCACCTTCTGTCCACTCCACTGACAATACTCCTCAATGATGCTGTATAAGCCCTGCACCGATCTCCTACTACTATTGCAGAAAAAAGGTGGATTCATCAGCAAACATCAGATGTAAAATATTCAAGGAATTATAGCAGTTCTTGTAGGGGTGACCTTTCCAGCACAGATACCCCGATTGATATAGTAACTAAAAGAATTTTGGGAGATGATAAAGATGGTGGGGGAGAGGGGGTCACATTGTCTAAGGCCGCGATAGGCCTTGAATTAGCCAAACTGTTTCCCCATGAACGAGGATGAGATCCTAGCCAGACTAAAGCAGTGGAACAGGAGATCTCTAGTCCAGTGAGAGAAACCCATGCTGGCCAAAACCCTCAGAACAATGCTCCATTTCATCCGGTCGAAGGCCTTGATCATGTCCAACTTCATGATCAGGTTATCGCCAAATATCTTCTAGTTGATTTCACTGGTAATTTCATGCGCAAGGCCAATTACCCCCTAGATGGATCAGACTTTGATAAAACCATGCTGCTCCGGGGCCAACCAAGAGTCCCAGTACATAGCCATCCTCCTATTGATGATACTAGAGAGGTACTTATAAGGGAAGTTACAAATATGGATTGTCCGATACTGGTCAATGGATTTGGGATTGCCAAATTTCAGGAAGAATACCATCTTGGTGGCACACGCTACACGAGGAAGGTTCCCTCCCCTAAAATAGTCCTGCAGTGTATGGATCACATCCCCTTTAACAATGTCCCATGATATCCTATAAAACGAACCTGGAAAGCCATCCAGCATCAACGTGATATTCAATGACTAGACCGCCTTGCGCACCTTGTCATCATCAGGAATGATTCTCAAGATCTCATCATTCTCCTGGGAAACACATGCATGGATATCCTAAAAAAACTCCACCAGATCCCTTGGATAGCCTGCATAGAATGCATATTTATGGCCATCTAGAATCTCTTTGAGATTATCATGAAGCATTCCTTCTATAACATCCCGATCATTGGATAAAGAACAGTCCCCTCTAAGAATATTATGACTGTGAACTATTCTTCTTTCTTTGATACAATCATGAAACAATCGGTGTTCATATCACCTTCATGGATCCAGCGAACCCTGGAACTCTTTCTGGCTAACCGCTCCTGCCTCATGAGGACCTCAGATAAGAAATATTTCATGGATCTATGCTCATTAAACAAAGCTTCATCCCATCCATGTTCAAGGCAGGACTCCATGCGCTCCACCTCCCCACTAAGCCTGTAAAGATCTTGATCATGACCAGAGATGGATCTCCTCTAGTTACCGAGTTGAGTCTTAAGCCACCTGAGTTTCATAAAGAGGGTGATCCATGGGTTCAATGTGTAAGTGAGTGACCAAACTTCATAGACCAGGTCGAAGAAACCAGAGTCCTCAGCCCATGTCTTCATGAAATGGGGCTGAATTTCCTATAAGGAGCCAGACCCCATACTGAGGATCACTGGGGAATGATCTGAGAGCCACCAAACAAGGTGAGAAACATTAGTGATGGGGAAAATAGAAATGGATGCTTCATTAAGGAAGCACCTATCAAGGCGGCACCAGGTGTGCCTCCCCCGTTGGTTATTACACTAAGTGAAACGATTTTCTTCAAATCCCACATCCAGGAGGCCGCTTCTAGCCATAAATGAAACAAAGGATTGACTGGAACTCCTGGGGAATGCACCACCTCCCTTATTTTCCTCCCGGTTGGCCATAATGTTAAAATCGTCCCCGACGACCCATGGAGTGTTATCAGAGATGGGATAGTTCTAGTCCCGCCAAAGATCTTCTCTTTCCAAGGCATTTCACTTGGTGTAGATGAAAGTGAAAAAGACCTCATAGGAACCAAAGGAGGACTTTGTAGCGAGGTATTGGTCTGATTCACTAAGCAGCTCAACTTTGATATGATCCTTCTAGAAAAGCCAGATTTGAGAGTTCGGAGGATTCATGTGCATGTATCCACAGGTTCTGAAGTGAAGAGAATATTCCAGGATTTTGTTTGATGCTAACTTGGGTTCAAGGATCACCAGCAATGACACCGAGTTGTTGGAGATTTCATTGGAAAGAAAATCAGATTTGGCTCAGGCTTGTAGAACCCAAACGTTCCAAAATAGGACCTTGAACATTAAGATGAACATGTCTGGCTTTGGCCCTCGACAAAAGGCCCTTACAGTGAGGGGAAGTTAAGGGGCACTGGTCTTGTAGCTCTTTGCAGGTCTGTAGGAAATTTCACTTGGAGTCTCTTCATCGCAACAATATTGGGTCGCCTGAGTCTGTTCCCCTAACGGCCAAGGCTTCTCCTTTATGTGCCCCTCCTATGACGCTCGAGAAGGGTCCCATGCATGATGAAAATGGTTCGGTCTCCCTTTCCGATGGCTCTTTAGTTTTTTGTTCTAATCCCCGAGCTATTTTTTCATGCCTGCCTCGAGCCCAGTGTAGCAGCTCCCTTTTGGTCTCTTTGTTTCCCACTGTTTTTCTCCCAGTGTTAAAAATCCAAATCAACCAAAATATTCAATTGTGGAGAATTACTTTTTTGATGAGGTTAGAGTGTTTTTTACAAAAATATTTTGTATATTGGGGCACATTAATTTTCAAAAAATCAATCCTAGATTGAATTATTTTTAGGGAAAGGTTATATATGTTTTAAAATTAGAATTATTGAATGGTGAACTAATAAGGCGCATACATATATTCATACAAAATAACATAGATGATTCTTAGATATATATAATATTGCATATTAATGTGATTAAAAAATAAGATTCAATGAAAAAAAGATATGTGGATATTGAAAAATCGTAATTTTTTTCTTATAAGTGGTTTAAAGTGACCGTGAATTATAGATATGATGCATCAGAAACATCTAGATTGTTAGTGAGTGACCAATGTTTTAATTTGAAAACATGTTGTTAGTATGAAATTAATTTCTATTCATTTTATACTAATGATCATAACAACATAAGTTATGTTTATAACAGTAGTGTATTGGTTCACATAGAAGAAATTCATTTTTTTGAGTGAAAAAAACAAGAACCCAATATTTTTATTAGGTTTTTATGAAAGGGTTATTAATTTTATATGGGAGGGTAAATATTTTAAATTACAAGTTTATGTGTATAAGTGAATTTTTTTATTGTTAATGATGGTGTCAAGCATGATGAATTCAGTTTGAAAATACTAATATGGAATAGAGTAGAATATATAGAAGATCCTTTTAATATAACAATTTTTTTGGAAAAAATGATTCTATGTTTTGGTTCATTAAATGTGCAGTAGTATATATTTTTCTATGAAAAAACTATTAGTGATGAAAAATGTTACAATGATGAAAGTTTATGTGAGATTACTATTTACATGGTAATAGTATCAAAAATATTGATGATTATGTCATTGAAATGATTATTTCTATATAGAATTATAACAATGAATGATTATGAAAAACCAATCATTCAGTAGTCTCTTAATATTATAGATAACCCAAATTTGTTTCATGTTTTCCTTTTTAGATGTTTTGATATGTTATATATATAATTTTTAATTATTATTACATAAAATATTATCCAAAAAAAGTTTATGATTCATTTTATAAATTAGTTTATTTTTGTCTGGATAAATTTTTAAATATTCACTTTATATATTTTTTATTTTAATTAAATTTCAGATAACTTTTTTTTGTCTATATCATTTTTTATTTATTTGATATTTTATTCATTTTTTTATAATATTTAAATACTAATGAATAATATAATTTTTTTCTAGTTTATTTTAGTTTTATTTTTTATTGTATCATTTTCAAATTGATATTAAAATTTATATATACGAGTTAGATTTACATAAGCTTTTACAAATTTTTTTTATGTATATGTAATTTGATAAAGAATAATGTTTTTTTTATTTTTTTAAAATTATTATGAAATACTATAACTAATATGATAAATATTGTTTATTTGTATTTATTTATTTTTTGTTTCATTTTTAAATTTTTCATTAAATTTATGTGTAATAGTTATATTTCTATATTATTTGATTTAGTTTTTGTTTTTATCGGTTTATATCACCTCATATATCATTAATGTTGCTATATTTTTTTATCATTTTAGTCAACTACTACATCAAATAAGAATGGAAATCACATTATAGTATTTCATTTTTTATTGTTTAATATGCGATTTTTTTTAAATTTTTTATGTAATAGTTGGATATCTATATTTTTGAGATAAATATTAATTTAAATTTTTTTGTATAATGTTAGATCAAATAGTTGAGTCACAACAAGCTTCTATAAAGGACTACACACATAATTATATTGAAGATCCTCCTCATCCTTTAACACTTGAGACTTCTACTTCAACAAGCATAAAGATATCTTATAGGGTTGGTAAACATGGTAGAAATCATTGAAAAATATTGTCTATTTCATGTATCTAGGACCTAAATATATATATATATATATTGTGTTTGATGATAATTTTAATCCTAAAGGTCCAAATTCAAAACAATATAATACATTTCTTACAATGAAGTATTGGGAGATAATTAGAATTTTGATTTGTGATTGGAGAAATGTCCACAGATCAATAGTATCGTATTTGTAAGAGAAATATTTAGTAATCCCATTTATTATTATTTTAAATTTCATTACATGTGACTAATTATATCTGTTTCTATATAATTATCATATAATATATTGTCATGAAGAAATATTTATCTTTATGTTATAGGAGATGGATGGAAATTAAATAAACCCTCATACCATATGTCACGACCCGCCTTCACCAAAAGGAGGGAAGGGTCAGCAGATTTCCAGGCCCTTCCTTCTTTAAGTTGAAGGAGAGATGATGACCCCAGAAAACCACCTTCAATAGGTCCCAGAGTGGTGAATAGCACCAAGGGTATACAATTACACACTAAATGGAAGGCATTCCCCTTTTTCTTTTAATAGGATTAGGAGATAAGATAGTAAATCCCAGAAAACCAAACTAGAAGTGCAAAAGCAACTAAAGATAAACCATTACCACATGCATGTTCAAAGATAAAAGATACAAGTCACAAAACCCCAAAGATAAAAAGAATACCAAGAAAAGAAAAGCAACAACAACAGCTGTCCCAAAGGTCTGCACTAGTATGGTCCCGCGCGATCCCCGAAGTCCTCATGGAAACCTGAAAGTAGTTTTATATACGTAGGGTGAGCATACAAGTATACTCAGTAGGGAAAAACCAAAGACTCTCGTGCACAAGTGGGGGAACGTACTAAAGTCCCATGAGAAGCAGACAACCAACACTATCAATGAGTTCATCCATCCCACTCACCGACCACACTCACCAAATAATGCAAGAAAAGTAATGTATAATAAAATCACATCGATGTTTGGGTACCCTGTGCCACTTTCCCACTGGTTATTGAAGACATCCTACGCATCGAACCAATCCAGCCATTCTCACCGCTGTCCCACTACCACACCCTGCCCACACACACCTCGGCCACAACCTCCTGCAGTCCCACTGCCAAACCCCTCCTGCAAACACCTGGTCCACAACCATCACACGTAACCACGCCTGCAAACACCTAGGCCATAACAAAAACCGCCACACCCAAAGAGACCTGGGCTAGAAGATTCACTGCCATGCTCGAAGACACCTGGGCCTCATCCCAAAGACACTTGGGAAACCACCTGCCCGCACACACCTAGGCCAACCACCACACTATCCTGACCGAAGGTTCTTGGGCTAATAATGGACTTCAGGCCATCACAGCCTGCCCGAAGATACTTGGGCTACTCGGGAAAGGGATCAGAAATGGGCTAATAACCAGCAACTAATAGAAGTGTTGGAAAAAACACCCTCCCCCATGAAATGGGGGTGTTCGGCACTATGTCCTCAACTTGGGTGGGAGTGAATAAGAAACACAAAAACTATAAGTATATGTATAGGTAACGAGCACTCACCCAAGTTTAGGTTTTTCTTTAGCCTGCCTAAAGAACACAAAAGCACCCCTGTCCACATCACAACTAACACCAAACCATAACCCATTTGTCCCATCCTTGTTTTCATGTTCAACAATAATGTTTAAATAAGAATCTGCACCTACTTGGGAAATTATCCAGCATAAGCACAAGCTAAGGGAAGAATAAAGTCAAACAACAACTTAAGAATTCACACCCGGTTCTCTTGTAAAGCCGTAACGATTGGAACCAAAGAAAAACCCCAAGGTACTGCCTACAACTTTTGCAACCAAGGGGCTAGTGCGATCCCTTGAAGTAATGGAAGCAAAGGAAACCCCAGAACACTACCCCATGTCCCCCGAATGGTTTCTCATCAACAGAGGATACCACCCCAATTCGTGATATAAACAATGTAACCACCCGACCTTAAATTCACAACCACAAAACCATGGAAAGTGTAACCACATGGGATCCCATCCCCACCCACATCACCCACCAATCGTCCCATGAATAAAAAACAACCCAACCACAACTATCAACACAAAGCAGGACCATGCTGGTATTTTCAAATTTAAAAGATTTAACACACTCCATGATTTCAATTTCCGTGTTCTTTAACCGGGTTTATCACAGAAAGGATTGATCCTGGTGCTTCAATTTTATTTAACCAGATATATGTTATTAACCAAATTTACATATTAGAGGTTCACAACCACAATACATTTAAACATTATAAGAGGTTGGGGTTTATTAGTGCACAGAGAAAGACCACCAACGACCATGATTTTAAGTAGGCGTAAGCTCACAAAATTTAGAAAAGCATTATAAATCACACCCCTCCCCTTCATTCTTTTAGAATCCATTTATTATCTTCATTAATGTTTGGTTTGTCCAATTATACAGAATCAGTAGCGCACCCACCCCGCAAGATACATAGAATGGAGAGATGATGGTGAAACCCTACTTGATTGATCAATGATCGAAGTTTATCCTCACGCGCCATAAATAGCAGATGCACAACTGCAGGGGTGGAGCCTCGGGAACTCAAGCACGAGCAGATGAATCGATCGGAGGGTGATCGAGAAAAGAAACCCAAGGAGTAACCTTTAGTTTATAAAGTACGGGGATAGTTGAGATAAGAATGCTAAACCGCATAAGGAGAGGGGTTGTGGGTTGACCACACGGCCCCACAGGTCATTAAAGGGTCCCCTCCCTTTGGGGTGGTTTAACCTGATGCACACACCAGGTTAATTCATTAAATATTTAATTAAATTCCATTTATGGGCGTTACTAGGCTTTAAAAAAAGCTTAAATGGGTAAAAAAGAGAGTTTAAAACTCAATTAGAGCAAAAGGAGTCACTACTGGAAAACCTCGTGGGGGTAGGCGAGAGCCACCGGTAACTGAGAGCTACCAGTGGCTGACAGTTACCGGTAGACCGAGCTACCGGTAGACAGAGCTACCGGTAGGCTGCGGCTAACGGTAGACTGAGCTACCAGTAGGTGGCAGCTACTGGTAGACAAAGCTACCCGTAGGCTGCAGCTACCGGTAGACCGAGCTACCGGTAGACAGAGCTACCAGTAGGCTGCAACTACCGGTAGACCAAGCTACCGGTAGGCCTGCTACCAATAGGCTAAGGCTACAGGTAGGCCTACCGTTAGGGGTCAAACTTCACCGAGATTCCTAGACTACCCAAAACACCCAACATCAAATTTAAACAAATTAATGGACCCTCAAAAACCCGGTCCATTTCATCAGATACCTCTCAAACTATTCTTTTCCTCGAGAATCAAAACAACCAGAAGGAAAGAGAGGGTCCGAACAACCACCTCGAAAGATACCTCTTAGGAGTGAACCTCATTGTTAACTAGAAATACCCTCAAGAACCAAGAAACTCCTCTTAAGAACCAAGAAACATACCATGACAACTGTCCAGTCAAGTGGGTCGGAGAGTCTCCTCCCTCATGTCAAGATACTCTCCGCTTTGGGTGGCACTGACTTTCCCGCACGGGTTTAATCGAATCCATCTTAATGCATCTTGATTAAGGGTCAGGTCCTCCCCTCCCCGTGGCCACGAATTTTCACACACATTCAGAGAAAAGAAAACCACATATTCATAGCCAACAAGGTAAAAAGCTCCACCACAACAAGCATAAACAGAATAGTACATAACTCAAAACAACTCTGGGTACTGGGCTCGCATCTGTGCTTCCCTCTCCCACATACTCTCCTCAAGCCCACCATGTATCCATAACACACGAACCAAGGGAATGGTTCGCCCACGAACCTCCTTCTCCTTGCGATCCACGATCATCACTGGCCTCTCCACAAAGGTCACGTCGTCCTCGATGTCCAGTTCTCCCCAGCCGAGGACGTGTGAATCGTCATGCAGATACCGACGAAGATGAGACACATGGAAGACATCATGTATCCTTAGTAGCGGTGGTGGAAACGCTAGCTGATAAGCCACTTCGCTGACCCGCTGCAACACATCAAATGGTCTGATGAACCTAGGGGAAAGCTTACTCCTCTTGCCAAACCTCCATTGTCCACACTGAGGGGAGACCTTCAAGAACACGTGGTCTCTAACCTCAAACTCCAAGGGCCTTCTCCTGCTATCAGCATACGACTTCTTCCGGTCCTGGGAAGCCTTTATCCTTTCCCGTATGAGCTGTACCATCTCTGTCGTGCTCTGTACCACCTGTGGGCCAAGGATGCCTGCCTCTCCCACTTCGGTCCAATACACAGGTGAGCAGCATGGTACCCCATACAAGGCTTCAAACGGGGCCATACCGATGGTAGAGTGATAGATATTATTGTAGGTGAACTCTACTAGAGGCAAGTGTCACACCCACGATCCTACTGAGTCCAGAACACATGCCTGCAACATATCCTCCAAGTTCTGGATGGTGTGCTCTGTCTGTCCATCTGTCTGGGGATGAAAAGCTGTGCTAAGACGTAGCTGGGTTCCAAAAGCATGCTGCAATCCTTTACAAACTTGCGAGGTAGACCATGCATCCCTATCTGAAACTATAGACCTCGGAGATCCATGCAACCACACCACCTCATCCACATACCTTCGTGCCAAAGTATCCACTGCACTGGAATCCTTAATCGCCAGAAAGTGAGCCGATTTTGTCAACCGGTCCACTACTACCCAGATGGCATCGCATCCCCTTGAACCTTGGGTAGTACCGTGATGAAATCCATAGAGATGTCATCCCAATTCCACTCGGGGTAATCTAGAGACTGCAGCAGGCCACCTGGAGCACGATGTTCAGCCTTCACCTGCTGACACACTAGGCACTTGGCCACAAACCCTGCCACTGCTCGCTTTACTACGGGCCACCAAAACTATCTCTTCAGACCCTGGTACATCTTGGAAACTACTGGGTGTACTTCTCGGGGTGAGTTTTGGAACTCACTGAGAACCTTGCCGTGCATTGCCTCTTGAACGAACAACTTTCCCTAGAAAAGCATCAAGTTCTAACCATCCTCCGTCCACCCCTCCAGAGCACTTCTCTGTTCAACTCGGTCACGCATCACATCGCACTCTGGGTATCCCCACTTAGACTCCTCCACTTGCTGCAACAGAGAATACTGCACTGTCATTTGGTACAGGAAACCTCTACCACCATCCGTCCTCGCATCCAGGTGCAAGGCAGCCAACTCCTCCATCGCCTTCCAGGTGTCTGCCGACTCTTGGACCACATCCTTCTGCGACCTCCTGCTCAAGGCATCAGCCACTACATCCCCCTTCCCTGAAGTGTATAAAATCTCGAAGTTGTAATCCTGTAGGAACTCTACCCACCTTCGCTGCTGTAGTTTTAGGTCTCGCTGGGAGAAGATATACCTCAAACTTTTGTGATCTGTAAATACCACAAAGCGTTCTCCGATGAGGTAATGCCGCCATAACTTTAGCACAAAAATGACCTCTGCAAGCTCCAGGTCGTGGGTGTCATAATTACGCTCATGAGGGCGTAGCTACCTAGACCCATAAGAGATCACCCCTTGCTACTGCATCAACACACATCCAAGGCCTTGTCCTCAAGCATCACAGAACACCTCATACGTCGCCCCTTCTTCTGGTAGCCTCAGCACTGCGGCCCTAACCAACTTCTCCTTCAGATAGCTGAAGGCTATCTCACACTGCTCACTCCACATGAAAACCTGGTCTTTCTTGGTCATGGCCGTCAAAGGGGCTGCTACTTAGGAGAAATTGGGTACGAACCTCTGATAGTAACCTGCCAGCCCGAGGAAACTACTAACCTCTGCCACATTCTTGGGTGCTGCCCAAGAAACAACTGCCTCAACCTTTGATGGGTCCACCGCTACCCCCTTCTCGGACACTACATGCCCGAGGAAGTGCACTTCTCGCATCCAGAACTTGCATTTTAACAACTTCCCACAGAGCTGATGCTATCAGAGGACCTCTAAAACCGTCCTCAGGTGCTCCGCGTGGTCCTCCAATGACCTTGAATAGATCAAGATATCATCGATGAACACAACTATGAACCGGTCCAGGTACTCCCGGAAGATGGAGTTCATAAGCCCCATGAACACAACCGTGGCGTTCGTAACACCAAAAGTCATGACTATGAACTTGAAGTGTCCATATCTTCACCTAAAGGCCGTCTTCAGGATGTCTCCCTCCTTCACTCTCAACTGGTGGTACCCAGACCACAGGTCGATCTTCGAGAACCATCCTGCCCCTTTCAGTTTTTCGAAAAGATCATCTATCCTCGGAAGAGGGTAAATATTCTTGATCATCACCTGATTCAGCCTCCTGTAGTATATGAAAACCCTGAGACCACCATCAGCCTTCTTTGAGAACAAGACTGGAGAACCCCACGATGACACACTTGGTCGAACATAACCCCTCTTCATCAGATCGTCAATCTGAATCCGCAACTCCCACAGCTCCAAAGGTGCCATCTGGAAAGGAGCCATCAAAATCAGACGAGCACCAAGCTGTAAGTCTATCCCAAACTCGATATCAAGTCTAGGGGGTAGAGTCATCAACTCCTCAGGGAAGACGTCCATAAACTCACTGACAATTCCCAGAACCTCCACCATCTCAGTATCCACTGAATCCACTGACAGCTCGACTAACACGGAGAGGAGGGGTTCCTCTCGCCAGATGCCCTTCTGACTGCTCCGCTCGCCGGTGAATATAGCATGCCGGTTGCCCAAGTATGATAACAAAACCCTTCCTCGGAAGCAGTCGACGACGACACACACAGAGAACTACCAGTCGATGCCTTGGATGAGATCATATGGCTGTATCTATAGCAGTAGTAGATCCCTGACTGACTGATGTGGCCCTATCATTAGTCTAAATCCTCAACAAACATATAACTTGTCGGTCTGACCTCCGACTAGTGTGCTCAACACTAGGGGAACTGGAAGTCTCTCGACATATAGACCCAAATCATGGGCTAGACTGGGTGCAACGAAGGAGTGCGAAGCTCTAGTATCGAACAAGGCATAAGCAAGGGTGCTAAACAAACTGATCGTACCTCGAACAACCTCCTGCCCTGCTGAAACTGCTGCCTCCGCGGTGTGCAACTATCCATGCCCAACTCTTCTGCCCCTCAGCTGTCGTTCACCTCCCCGACCACGCCCTGGTCGAGGTCCCGGAGGAGTGCCCTATGGTTGGCCTCCTCCTACAACGTCTGCTCTCGGAGGAGCGGGAGCTCGCTGTCCCTGCTGCTGCTGCTGGAAAGGCCTGGCTAGAAGCTGCTACTGGGGCGAGTGCTGGGAATATCCGCCACCACCATACTGTACTCGGTCCGAGCACTGACTCCGGAGATGTCCGTGGCTCCCACAGATGAAGCACCGCAGTCCTGGGCTCGAAGGAAAAGGGCGAGGACCAGGGGACTGGAACTGAAACTGCTGCGGCCTGCTCCCTGCCGGTTAGAACCTAGAGGGTCCTGAAGATGGACACCTGGTGTTTACGGCCTTCCCCTTTGATGGTCCTAGCTGGATACCCTCTTGTGACACACCCCCTAGAGTGTACATCCTCTCCACCACTTCGGCCTTCTTCTGGACCTCCATGTACGTCGGCAAGGTAAAGGGGGTAACAACATACTGGAGGGAGGGTCGGAGCACCTCCTCTAAACGTCTTTCCTGAGAATCCTCATTGGGAAAGAGGTCCGGAGAAAAACTTAGGAGATCCTTGAACTTGATTCCCAGCTCCCTTACTGACATACTCCCCTGCTGGAGGGAGAGTAGCTGCTGCCTCTTCTCCGCCTTCATCGTCGAAGAGAGTAATTCCTCCCGAAACTCCCTCTCAAAATCAGCCCATGACACCTCAGCCTCTCTCCTCTCCCCCAGGTAAAACATCCACCACTGACGCGCCGATCCCCGCATATTCCTGACGGCCAGAGAAACATAGTACTCGGTCGTGGCCTGAATCCTGCCGAAGGATATCACCAGCTCTTCTAGATAGCCCTCCGTATTCATTTCAGAGGTGCTACCCTCATACTTCTAGAGGGTCTGTCGCTGGAAGGCCCGAAGTGTCTTCTGCCACTGGTCGTCCTCCTCCTCTCAATCATCTCTCTGCTAATCGGGCAAGGTAGTCTCCTGGGCCTCGATCTCCCGTACCGCACGTGGTCGCCTTCCAGGTGCCATTGCTGCAAGGTAAACAAGGAATTCCTCAGCCCAATTAGTATAGAATATTGTTCTAAAACTTGCTTAAACTTCGTATATATTTCAATTCCCAAAACACCCATGAAACATGAGAACAAAAGTCATCAGGATGCATGCACCTTTCTTTGGGTCTCTACCCTGCAATCAGCGTGACCTCACTTGGTCGTTTGGTAGGTCCAAAGTCCTTGCATTGGATCACGGGGGGCCGTAAAACCCCATGTCCTAGCCAGTCTTTCCTAGCCTAATTCACACACTAAGGTCACCAAACACTGTTTCCCTACCATCCCATGTAATCTTCACTGTGCCTAACTGCAGACTTCATCCTATCTCTCAACAATGAACCTCTGATACCATTCTATCACAACCCGCATTCACCAAAAGTAGGGAAGGGTCAGCAGATTGCCATGCCCTTCCTTCTTTAAGTTGAAGGAGAGATGATGACCCCCAAAACCCACCTTCAATAGGTCCTGGAGTGGAGACTAGCCCAAAGGTTTTACAATTACTCACTAAATGGAAGGCATTACCCTTTTTCTTTTAATAGGATCGAGAGATAAGATAGTAAATCCAACAATAGCAAACAGGATGTGCAAAAGTGACTAAAGATAAACCATTCCCACATGCATGTTCAAAGATAAAAGATACAAGTCACAAAACCCAAAAGATAAAAATAATACCAAGAAAAGAAAAGCAACAACAGTAGTTGTTCCAAAGGTCCATGCTAGTATGGTCCCGTGCGATCCTCGAAGTCCTCATGGAAACCTGAAAGTAGTTTTATATACGTAGGGTGATCATACAAGTATAATCAGTAGGGAAAAACCAAAGACTCTTGTACACATGTGGGGGAACGTACTAAAGTCCCGTGAGAAGTAGAAAACCAAAAATATCAAGGAGTTCATCCATCCCACTCACCGGCCACACTCACCAAATAACACAATCAAAGTAATGTATAATAAAATCACATCGATGTTTGGGTACCCCGCGCCACTTTACCACTGGTTATTGAAGACATCCTATGCATCGAAACAATCCCTCCATTCTCACCGCAGTCCCACTGCCACACCATGCTCGCACACAAGTGGGCCACAACCTCATGCAGTCCCACTACCAAACCCCGCCCGCAAACACCTGGACCACAACCATCATAGGTAACCACGCCTGCAGACACCTAGGCCAGAACAACCACCGCCACGACCGAAGACACCTGGGCTAGAAGATTCACTGCCACGCCCGAAGACACCTGGGCCTCATCCCGAAGACACTTGAGAAACCACCTGCCTGCACACACCTGGGAAAACCACCACACTACCCTGCCTAATGGTTCTTAGGCTAATAATGGACTTCAGACCATCACAGCCTGCCCGAAGATACTTGGGCTATCCAAGAAAGGGATCAGAAAGGGGCTAATAACCAGCCACTAATTGAAGTTTTGGGAAAAACACCCTCCCCCATGAAATGGGTGTGTTTGGCACTATGTTCTCAACTTGGGTGGGTGAGAATAAGAAACACAAAAACTACAAGTATATGTATCAGTAACAAGCACTCACCCAAGTTTAGGTTTTTCTTTAGCCCACCTAAAGAACAAAAAAACACCCCTGTCCACGTCATAACTCACACCAAACCAGAACCCATTGGTCCCATCCTTGTTTTTCGTGTTCAACAATAATGTTTAAATAAGTCTCTACACCTACTTGGGAAACTATCAAGCATAATCACAATCCAAGGGAAGAGTAAAGTCAAACAACAACTTAAGCATTCACACCCGGTTCCCTTGTAAAGCCGTAACGATTGGAACCATAGAAAAATCCCAAGGTACTGCCTACACCTTCTGCAACCAAGGGGCTAGTGAGATACCTCTAAGTAATGGAAGCAAAGGAATCCCCGAAACACTACCCCGTGTACCCCGAATGGTTTCTCATCAATAGAGGATCCCACCCCAATTCGTGATATAAACAAAGTAACCACCCGACCATAATTTCATAACCACACAACCACAGAAAGTGTAACCATAGTGGATCCCATCCCCACCCACATCACCCACCAATCGGACCATGAAGAAAAAACAACCCAACCACAACTATCAACACAAAGCAGGCCCATGCCGATATTTTTCAGATATAAAAGATTTAACACAATCCATGATTTCAATTTCTGTGTGCTTTAATCGACGTTATCACAGAAAGTATTGATCCTGGTGAATCAATTTTATTTATCCGGATATACGTTATTAACCAAATTTACATAGTAGAGGTTCACAACCATAATCCATTTAAACATTACAAGAGGTTGGGGTTTATTAGTGAACAGAGAAAGACCACCAATGACCATAATTTTCTGTAGGCGTAAGCTCGCAAAATTCAGAAAAGCATCATCAATCACACCCCTCCCCTTTATTCTTTTAGAATCCATTTATTATCTTCATTAAAGTTTGGTTCTTCCAATTCTATTGAATCAGTAGCGCACCCACCCCGCAAGATACAAAGAAGGGAGAGACGAAGGTGAAATCACACTTGATTGATCAATGATCGAAGTTTATCCTCACGTGCCACGAACAGCGGATGCGCAACAGCAGGGGTGGGGCCTCAGGAACTCAAGCACAAGAAGACAAATCGATCGGAGGGTGATCGAGAAAAGAAACCCAAGGAGTACCCTTTAGTTTATAAAGTACGGGGACAGTTGAGATAGGAACGCTAAACTACGTAAGTAGCGGGGTTGTGGGTTGACTACGCGACCCCACATGTCATTAAAGGGTCCTCACACTTTGTGGTGGTTTAACCGGACACACACACCAGGTTAATTCATTAAATATTTAATTAAACACCATTTATGGGTGTTACTGGTCTTTAAAACAAGCTTAAATGGGTAAAAAAAGAGAGTTTAAAACTCAATTAGCACAAAAGGAGGCACTACTGGAAATCCCCGTGGGGGTTGGTGAGAGACACCGGTAACTGAGAGCTACCGGTAGACAGAGCTACCGATAGGCTGCGGCTACCAGTAGACTGAGCTATCGGTAGGCTGCAGTTACCGGTAGACCGAGCTACCGGTAGACAGAGCTACCGGTAGGCCTGCTACCGGTATGCTAAGGCTACCGGTAGGCCTACCGTTAGGGGTCAAACTTCACCGAGATTCCCAGACTACCCAGAACGCCCAACATCAGATTTTCACAAAGTAATGGACCCCCAAAAACCCATACCATTACACCATATTTAATTTTTTGGGGAAAGATAAATTTATAATCGTTGTGATATATATCCCCTTCTAAATAAAGATACATAGAATTATTTTATTAAAATAAGTTGAGAAGAGTACATTTTAGTAAGTGAAATTTCATATTTAGAAGTTTGTTTGCTTAATAGTGCTCATTTTAATGATTTTTTACCCTAAATATAAAAAAAATTAAGAGATATGATCAGAAAATTCAGTCAAAAGTAGTATACCCTGATAATGTTTTTCATGGAGGGTATAAGTTATTGGTAGACCAATTTATGGACGGATTTTTTTAAATGGTGATAAAATATTTATGATCCATAGAGGTTGTCCCACCATCCTCCAATTAGATATGGGATATGGAAAATGTTCTAAATATGAAATGAAACATATCCAAAAAATATTTAAGGTCTGTAACTAAGATAATTATGAGGATTTATTTAATTTAATTTTGTTATTTAGGTTATTTATACTCTATATTTATTTTGATTCAAAAATTAATTTTACAAATATTTTATATAGGAATCCATTGAGGAGTATAGAACATAAGGGACCATCATACAAGAGTATTGGAAGGATATTTCTTCCCCTCCATTGGAAAGCCCAAACAATTGGTTACATATAATGATAAAAATGGGTATATCGATCAAAAACATATCAAAAACATATTTTTTAATTCTAGATGTTGAAAAATAGAGGATATATGTAAAAAAAATTCACTAATTTATAATCTAATGTTTAAGATAATGGCGAGATGATCGAGGAGGGGATTGGTGAATCACTAAAATGATGGTTATAGACATGAAAGGATAGTTCAAAACTGTATATCATAATCCAACAATTTCATCTTCAAATCCCACTCCTCCACCTATACCTACATATCAAACTCTTATATAACCTCCTCCATAGCTTGTAATATATTATGTGTTATTTTTTAGTATACATGATATCACATTATTTAATATGGGAAAATATATGTATTTGGGGACATTATACATACTAAATTTTTAAAGATGGATCAATTTGGGATAACAATATGAGATATTATAGATTGTTTGGAAAGATTACCATTACCTAGGGATTAGGAAACTATTGTTGGAAAATGAATCAACCATTTATCAATTTATCCATATATTTTTTTTTCTGAAAAATTTACACTGAGGTATGTATATATTATATTAATTATGTAATATTTGTGGGAATTTTTTTTAATAATTTAATATTTTTATATTCATAAATATTCTCATAAATAAATTCATCAAATTTATAGGTGCGCTATATAAAAAAATAACTTGTACAAACACTATGAAGTCATATACTACTTCTTCTGGACTTGAATGATTATCAATACATTCAAGTATATTATTTGAATTTTATGGGAGTCCAATGTGTGATTAAATTTTTGGGTAAGATATGAATATGATGATTTTTTATAGAGGTATCATGGAGCCTATAAATATATATTTATTGGGAATAAATGTGATGAAATAATTTTCCATATAAGTTAGTTATCATATTTCATTTAGTTACTTTAATTGAATAAAACATAGTACTTCAATATTTTCTTATTGGATATCATTATACACTTTGTATTCAATACGATATGATAATAGCATATAGATGTTTTGACCAAAAACTTATCACACCAATTATTAATATAATAAATGATACCTAATGAACTATATATATTTCTAAAATACTTCAAAATAATGTAATTTAGTGTAGGATTCTTCCTTATATTGAAGGGTATGAATCATATATTTTACAACATTTTATTTCTATTAACTGAAAAAAAAATCAAATTATATTCTTTTAATATTATTTCCATTTTTATTTTGTGTTTTTTCCAAAAGTGAAAACAAATTATTAGTTATACTCTATATATGGTGATGTTTCGACACAATATTTTGAACTAATGAACAAGTGATATTTAGCATAAGAAAATTTTTATATTATAATAAATTTTAGTTTTATTTCATAATTATCATATCTATACTAGGAATGGAATTAACTTTCAGAGTCAATAGAAAGAATAAACAATATATTAAATATGTGTGTGAAAATGTAACTTCTAATTTATAAATACTATATTTTAGATTCATATACTTATGTTGTTATTTTTAATTGAAATGTTATTTTTAAAACAAATTATATCATGGACAAGGAGAAAATAAATGTGTGTATTATGTTATGATATTCATTTCTAAAATAATTTCAATTTGGATCGTTATAAAATTATATAAGGTTAGATTTTATAATAACCATTCCTCCATGTTACCTTATAATTATAATGGAAATAAATGATAATTAATATCCTTTTCATTTATATACTATTGATAACCCTCAAAATTATTATAAAAATGACATTAATCATATGAAAGGAGCATCAGAATATTATTTCATTGGGTTTGTAAAGATTTAGTTTATTTTAAATACATACTTTTAAGTTTGAATTTTAAATTATAA
This sequence comes from Viscum album, assembly GCA_963277665.1. Classification (NCBI taxonomy): domain Eukaryota; kingdom Viridiplantae; phylum Streptophyta; class Magnoliopsida; order Santalales; family Viscaceae; genus Viscum; species Viscum album. The sequence continues at coordinate 1,452,640,642 of OY728129.1, forward strand.
AGATGATAATATTTGAACTAAGGTGAGATGTATTTTTTATGTTACTATATTTTTACTCCATTTTTGGGATGTTTATTTTATTTTTTTTGGGTTTTTATACTTCTATTATACTATATGGGTATTTTATTTTATTTTATGTTTTATTTTTTTCATTAGTTATTTTATAATAAATATGAAGAATAAAAGAAAATAGATCTTTTATGTTTGTGATAAAAACTCATGTTTGGTATATGATATCTAGTATGAATAAGCCTTTATATTTTTCTCTTTTCCTTATGTTCAATGATTGATAATTTGGGAACTGACATTAATGATATTTTTTACAATGTTTAAAAATAATTGACAAAAAATACCCTATTTACTATGGAACTTACAATGACATAGCTTCTTAAATGACATTAAAAAAAATCATGAATTTTTTTTCACTAGTGAAATTATGTACACATTATATTAAAATCATTCATTCAAAGCATTTAATTTAATTTACTTTTATAAAAAAACACTATGATTATGAAATCAAGTTTTCTAAAAATAATTATTTCTTCCTTAAAATGATTTTATCTTTACTTATAAACAATTGATGATCAAGGTATGAATGATTATTAACTTTTTACATTAAATAAATATATATTCAATAAAATAATAGTATATTTTTTATCATGCTGCATAATACATAGACAAATAAAATACTTACAAAATTTGTCATTTTTGTGAAAAAATGATATTATTTTTAGCGTTTAATATTTAGTACTAATTTATTAGCATTGATAAATAATTTTTCATTAAGAAAAACTCATATATATATATATATATTTATATAATTTATTTAATCCTATTCATACTAAAAAATATAATTACTATGTAATAATAGTATCATTTAAGAATAATGTATCATGGTTTTTATAATTAGTGTGTGGGTAAAGAATGTTATCAAAAAAATAAAATTTATTTAGAGAAAAATATATTCTAAAATATAAGGGTGTGAGAATATACCCCACTTATTAGAACTCAATAAAAATAATTTCATTACTTGGAAAAAATATGGATACTTCATCCACATTATATCTTTATGTTCCCATGTTGCTTCTTCAAATTTTTGTTTTCACTACAAAACATTGACAAGGTGAGTGATATTCATCCTCCTAACTTCCTATATTTGATCTATATTATCCAATGGTTTCTCCTAATATACAATATAATGATCTAGTGGTATGACCATTGAGTTTAGTACATGTGAAGGATTTGGTATATAATTTTTAAAAATTGATAGATGCAAGACATCCTGATCTTGAGGGAAATTTGATAGAAGATACAATTGATATGTAACTGTCAGGATATGATCACAAATTTTTATTGGGACTATATATTTAGGTATAAAATTTATCTTATTTCCAAATATCACAACCTTATAATATGTAGATATTAATAGGGATACATTTTCACCAAGTTTATATTATAGACCACACTAATGATTTTCAACATAACTTCTCTATTCACTCTATGATTCCCAGTTGAATTTCTGAATGTATTTAACAATATAATTTATTTCACTAAATTTATCATGTCCCAATAGCTATTGTTCTCCACCACCATCCCTGCACATTGATGTTATACACTTCCTTTCGTAGAGGGATTCATAAGGATCCATCTAAATGCATGAGTGAAAGATATTATTGTAAAAAAATAGACTTGAAGAGGTTATTAATAAAAAAATATTTTAAATCCATATGAAAAAATTTAATAAAATATTTTATTATTTTAATGGTCATATTAGATTTTTCATCTTTCTTAAGGATACCCTAGAGTCCTAAATTTTAGCTGAATTTTCAAATATTGATGAAGATTTCTCCAAAACATCGAGGTAAAAATCAAAACCCAATAATATACACATATAATATGGTATTCCAAGAAATATTTTAAATTCATTAATGTTGGTATTTTCATGTTTATACAGAGATAAATATTCTCTTATTGGCATGAAATATGATGACATTTTATGGAGATTGACTACAACCCAAACTGCATTATGTTCTTTGGATGTTTTATAGAGCCCTCCAAGGAAAATCCATGTTAACATTCCCTATTTACATTTTGATATGGGTAATGGTTTTAACAAACCTTTATAATTTTATATCTGAACTGTGATATTTTGGTATACCAAGAAAAGTGATTCATTCCCCACAATAGCGATTTTATATTGCCCCATAAGAAATAATCTTCAAATATCTATATATCATTTTTACTTCCATGATAGATATAAAATATTAAAATAAATGATTCATCAAATATATCTTTATTAAATACTACTATTTATGAGATTCATACTCATGTGATGACTCTTATCATTATATCACAATCATGTATGATCTTAGGAATATACCTGACATTATTTCATAGTTCCATATTTTCATACTACATATCATTATTCCTACAATGGATGGATAATTGAAAATTTATCGATGAGATAATTTATTTATATGATTTTATCATAATTTAAAAAGTTATCTTATGAAAGTAAATAATTTTTAGATCTATTTCTATCTATATAATAGATAAACTCGCGTGGCCTTTCTAACCTAAAGCATCGAAAAGTTTGTTCGACTTTCATGGATGGTAATTCATTTTGAAGTCATAGTAATGAATCAATTCCAACCATCTCATTTTGGTGTATATTCAACCCATTATATTCAAATATATATTTAAAAAATTATGAAACATTTTTTCATCGCCTAGTTAACCACCTAAATAGCGCCTCTATATTTTTAATGAAGAATTACTTATACCAATTCGAAATCATGAGTCTACAAATTTTTATCCTAAATTATTAATTGGTTAGAAGAATAAATATATCACTATATAATTATAAACGAGGAAACATACTAGTAAATTATTTTATGAATCCCTATAGATCCCAAATATTTGTACACTGCAGGGTATTTTGAGCATTGGTTAACTGACCAACCACCATTTTTTCTATTCGAATGTTACCTTAAAATCATCCATCTATATAAACTTGGAACCCTTTTGGTTCAACCTGGTTATTAGATTAGAAATACATGATAATTTTATTATAAATTATTGGTATTATCTAGATGAACCAAAAAAACTAAGGATTTCAATTTCAATGGTTGATCATTGACATTTATTAATAAATTTATTCTTTGAAGGATCCACTAATATACCATTTTTGAAATTATATGAACAAATAATAAAACCTTCTATAACTCAAATTTATTCTTGGTAAATTTGGAGTACAACATATCATTCCTCATGGTCTTCTACATAATCCTCAAATTATATTCATGATCTTCTTCTCAATATTAATATATAAAACTATTATATAAAAGGAGTACTATAATTTGGTAAAATTAAAATCCAATGACTCTCTTCATTTAATACATAAATATACATGTGAACTTGGTATGTAAAAAAGGCATAACTATAAATTCGTAATTATTATACCTCATAAGAAAAGTAGTCTTGGGTATATCCACCTTTTCAACTTTAGTAGGTGATATCTAGACCAAATATCAATATATGAAAAGTATTGATCCTCATAAATAATCAAACATATCATTGATATGGGGAAGATGATACATTTTTGTAAATAATGATCTTTTTTAGGTTCCCGATAATCAATGAAAATATACATTAGACCATATTTATTTTTAACAAAAAAAAGGTACACCCCATGGTAGAACATAAGGGTGTTTGAATCCATTTTCTATATAATCAAAGATTTTATTCTTTAAATAATGTGACTCAATCAGGATAATTATCTATAGAGTCTTTGAAATTGGTGTCGCATAAGGAATGAATTCTATTGTAATATTAGTTTCACTATTCAGGGGAGGACTAGGGAATTATTTGAGAAATATATAATAATATTCAAATAAAATAATAATCTCATCAATTTCTATTTTCTAACGAACCACTTTATGTAAATTTACCTCATGAAAAGGTAATAAGACCTATATAATTGAAGTAATTTCAATCGATATTTATTTTTCTTACTCATCAAAAAATATGATCATATGTTGATTTAGAATATCAAACGTGACTTCCCTTTCTCAACAATTTATACTGGATCTACAAAAAATAGTTAATCCATGATAAAAAATTCAAATATATATATATATATATATAATGAAAATATATTTAGGAAGAGAATTCCCAAAATCTTATATCAGGGAGGATATATAGACTTGATATTTCATCATCATAAGATTATGAGTTTTTATGACTAAGTCAACAGCTAATTGTTGAATTGGTGATGTGATTCCATTAGATAATTCTATAGATCTAATTTATTTGGTAGGTATATATTCAGATAATACATTTTATCTTACAAATGTGATACTAAGTGTACATTTCACTATTTTATTATTGTGACCCATATCATCTATTGTTATCACATGATCTTTCACATTATCTCTTAGATTAATTGGTTAATAATGTCAATTGTTATCATTAATCCTTATATTAATTCATTATTTTTTTAATTCTATATTACCTGCAATTATAGCATTATTGTGTGGGTAAAACATTTGGTTGAGATTTATCACCTTTAATTACCTAGACCAGTCACATGATATTAATGAAAAACTAATTTTACAATTTTATTATTTTTATATATTAAAAAAATACATAAACCCTTAATTTAATTTCCCTCACATATCCTTACATTGTTTTGGGTTGAATGAAGAAAACGTTTCTTTCTTTTAGGGTTATAATTGTCAATATTTCCTCAAAATTTCATCTTTGTCTCAGTGTCCCCGAAACACTAAGAATTATGTGATCTTCAAATCTATAGTTGTAGATTTAGAGAACATAAATTTATTTATTATTAGGTATTTGATTATACTGTATCCAATTACCTTCAAAGACTTTTTGTTGATCTATTAAAGAATCAATCAACTTCTCTTTCAGGGTTGATGATAAATATTGAAGCATTTCGTTAAAGTTTAGTGAAAATGTTCTCATTGGTCATAATCAATTCATAATCACTTTGAATTAATTCCCTCTCCATTTATCTAAATATATTCTAATGTAAATACTTTAGGTAAAATACATTCATAAACCTTCCCATGTCATGGAGTAAATTTTATCCACTTCACTCATATTCCTTATAAGTTTACATAATTTATTAGGTTTACCATGTAAAAAAATATTGATCAATAATGACATTCCCATGTTCAAATCACTAAAGGATGACAATTATATTTTTATATCATTTATCTATTTCTTATTAATACGTTTACTAGAGGAACTACAAAAGTATGGTTTAATTATCTCTATAAAATATTCAATGATGACTTGTTCCATCCTTTGTATGTTTATCCGTACATTAAGATTATTATTTTCCATCATATCTTGGGAGAGTTGGAGAATCATAGGTACAATATTATACTTAAAAGATAAGATTTACTTTTGTTTCCTATAAATATAGACACTGAGTCATACATAAAATTAATTTTTCACATGATTCCTCCAAATTACATCACTTAAAAAAACAAAAAACGTAGTAAAAGTATAAAAAAATAATAATCATAGTAAGTAATCATATTACTATAGAAATAATTATTACGATGTCCAATATTTTGAAATCATATTTTGACCAGTGGAACTAATGGTTCATGCAATATAACATTATATTACCAAAGTTTTTCATAGATTTATCCTCTTATTTTTCATAATTAGTATTATAGTTAAATTTACCTTACCATGACATATCCACAAATATTGTAAAAAATAGGTTTGTTTTGAGGACAATTTGACATGCACTAGGTGAATATTGAGTTATTACCTAACCATCCTTTTCTGTGTTATTATTCCCAGGTGAATTTTTTCCAGAGCATGAATCTATGTGGATATATCCAATAATAGATTTCATTATAAAAAAACAAAAAAATCTATAGTTTACCAGAACATCAAGATATAATCATATACATAGACTTATCCCTCATATTTTTAACAACGTATTTTAATATGAATATCTAAAAATATGTAAACCATCTTGTGATTCCAACTAATGAGTTGAAATAATTTCATATATAAATATATCTTCAATTTATATGAATAATCAATACATCATGTTATAATACATTCCCTAGAACCATAAAATTTTCGTGTATTTAGATAAAAGTAATAAAATAAAAATATTATATAAGATATTTAAAACCTCTCAAAAGGTTATTCCCATATGGTACTATTATTTTAAATAACCAACATAAATCCATAATTTATATCGATGGGAATAAAAATATAATACTGGGTGAGATGACATGCTAAGTACATGAAAACATAGGATATATTAATAAATGAACATAATTGATCATTTGAGAAGCATAAGGGTATATTAAGATGATAATAAATTATGAAATTCAAACCCAATTAGTTAAATATAATTTATTATGATACATTACATAAGTATTTATCATAAAATAATACATAACTTACAAGATTGTGGAATTTTCAAGAATGAATCATTGGATAATAGAAAATACATAAGAATAAGACTTAAATTTATTATACACACATAAGAAGAGAATATAATTTACATAGTAACTAATGATGAAAAAGATAACGATAACGTAAAGTGTCTCATTGTGGATTGGGTTCACTCAACATTCCAATCATTACATAGTTAAAGCTCACTACCATGGCTTTCATAGTAAAAAATGATCCTAATTTAAATGGGGTCACTCTCCATTCGAGTTCATATTATCCAACAAGATATCAATATTTACAAAATACATTTATGGGACATATAATTCCAAATACACTAATTATAAAATAAAAACTATACATAATTATTCTATAATATCATAAAAATCATTATCATAATAACAGAAGTGTAAAAAACTAGTTTCAATAATATTTCAAAATAAATTTATTAGCATGTTTGAAACTGAATGGTTTCATAGAATCATACCTAAAAAAATTATCACTATATAAAATATATATAAGTAAAGTGTATTTTATCATAATATAATATCCCCACAATACTCTTAAACGGATATTGATGTAGTTGGAAAAAATGTTGTTATAAAACCATTTATAATAAACTTTTAAAACCATGAGAAAACATTCATTTTTCTTTGTTAACTCTTAAAACCAAAAAATTTATTGAATATTGAGATTAAATTTATCTTAAAATATCAATGAAAATTTTTATTATAAGCTTCATAAGGATGAATATTTACGATGATAAAAAAAATATTCGTTTGGTAAATGATAAAATAAGGATTTTTTTCTCAATTTGGAAAAGAAACTAAAAACAATCTCATATGAAAAACATTTGAAAATAGTCCCTATTATTAATTTTAGTTAAATTCATTGGTTATTAAAATAATATTTACCAACATTTAATAATAGATATAAATATTTTATAAAACCATTTTAATAACATGACCCTATAGGGGAATGATTCCATTCGCCAAAAGATTATATAAGTTCAAATTTTATTGAAAAACATTTCCCAAAAATTTAAGTAATAAATAAGGGCAAATGTAATGAAATCATGAAATAAAAATATTAAAAAAATAGTATTCTAAAATATATGTTGTTTAAAAGATATGTAATATATATTTTACTTAATTTTAAATTCAACTGAGGAAGTCCTGAAAAGAAATCGGATCGCAACATAAAACATTACCTCAAGTCCTATCTTACATCCTATACATTAAAAATTTCTATATAATAAATATAAATTTATTTTAAATATATAAAAAATAAATATTCATATATATATATATATACATATATATATATTACTATATATTATTCACTAAAACATTTTAATTAACCTTTTAATAGCAATTATTCGTTAAAATCATTATTCTTGTGAAAGTGGTCAGTTTTTATGCTTGATTCCATTGAAAAGATTATAACCCTACACATTGATCATGATTTTATAATCTCAAAAATGATAATCCTATCCTAAATATATTATTTACTCATTATATACACTTTTATAACCATCCATATATGGTGGGATGGAAAATAAATTACATCACATGTGGAGATGTTTGTCTGTATGTACGAGCGAGCAAAGATTCCACATTTTGATGGATTGAACCAAAGATAGGTAAATAAAAATTCAACCAGAAAATAATAATTATAACATATATATCATACATATACATAAAATTTATCATCACAACAATCCATCTAATGTGGAAATGAAAAATAATTCACAACACTTCATAAAGGTGGTATTCCACACAAATGTAAGAGAGACATTTTAATTTTCCAATTAATGGTAAGGATGGAAAAAAAGAATATAAAATTAACATAAAAAATATCAATATATAAAATATATTTATTAACATATTATATTATGGTTATAGAGTATTTTTAGGATTAATAGGAAGAATTAATATTGAAAGTGGAAGGTAAAAAATATACCTTTTAAGGATGTATATTTATTTAAAAAAACCTTAAAGATTATTATATAGGTATTTTTGTATAAAAATAATCTTAAGGACAAGGATAATTAAATTTTGAGAGAATTTTGGTAGATATTGGTTTAGATAAATGGATCATTTTTTGTAGAAAAATGAGAAACACAAGTGATTCTTTATAAGTGAGGTTATTGGAAATCTAGTAATTACTTGAAACATTAGTATATCATATTTGTTTTATTCGAGTAAAGTGGCACAAAAATTATAATTAATTAATGATAATAATGTCAGGGTTAAAATAATTTTCCAATAAATTAAATAAATATATTTGAAAAAAATTTAATCTCGATCTGTTATCTTAACCCCATATTTAATAATATTTAACTACTACTATAATGATAAATATTTACTATGGATAATATTCAGTATGAAAAAACATTATTATGAACTTATGAATTAATATTGATCATATTGATCCTATATATTGGATAAATTTTAGTAAATTAAATTCCTAAAAGTTATAGGAAATGATTCTAAAGTAAATTCACAAAACTGTATAGAAGAATTTTACGAAAACTGTATATTTAAATAGTAAAGTAAATTTACATTTATTCTATTCCTAGTAATAACCATTACATAAAAGTTAATTTATTTAATTGAATAAATTATTTAAATATTATATTTATATAATTCATCATATTATTATAATTTAATAGACTAAGATGAAAATATATTATGTCTATAAAAATAGTTTTCGACAAAATAAAACCATTTTTCGAAAAAATGATTTTATCTTTAGTTATAACCAATTTATAGTCAATGTATGATTGTTTATTAACTTGGTTCAATTAAATAATGTTATATTTAACTAAAATAATATTTCATTGATGAACATGGTACATAACACATTGAAAAAAATAAATTATTAGAAAAATTAATTTATAACAAAAAATGATATAATTTTTAAAATTTAAAATTAACTATGTGAATCACATGAATTAATCAAAACATTTTAATTAAAGAAATATTCTATAAATATTTGTTTTAAAATTTACTTTATCCTATTTATACAAACCAATCAAAAGACTAGAAGATAGTAGTCACTTTTAAGCATAGTATACAACGATTTTCTTTAACTCTATATTATCTGTAATTCCTGATATAAAACAACATCAAATTCATTTGAAGAAAAAAATATCATAAAATATTAGGGGTATACATATAATTCTATATAAGATTCTCATTTATAATATAAAAATAAATTTATCATCTATAATAATGTTATATGGCCCCAATGGATCTCCAATACTACTTATTAAATAATTATTTAGGCCATGAGAATGTTATAGGGACATAAATGATATTTTATACAACTTACAAAAGTTATTTATATGTCATGATAATGTGACATTGATATAATGAATATTTAATTTATCTTCAGATACAAATTCCTAGTAAAATATTATGAAAACAATATTTAAATAATCATCTATATAACTTCATTAATAAATGTCTAGGCTATATAAATGTTAAAAAGTTTTAAGGGATGTTCTCTATAACTTAAAAAAGATATATTGAGGTGGGGAGAATGTTATGTGACCTAAAAATATTTTTTTATAATTTTAATATTATTTACAATCCATAAGAATATTATTATTCCACAAAGGATATTCACTATAACTTCATGAAGTGATGAAACATCCATGAACATTTCGATTACATGATGTAAATGTTTTTTTATTTTTATAATCAAAATACAAAATTAAAATGACAAAAAATTCTAATTTTGGTTTTTAGGTTCCATGAGTAGTCAAATTAAATCCTATAAATTGAATACTCACCAAGATATTGGTTTCATTTATTGAATTTGTTTTATCAGACCAAAAAGAGTAAAAAATTACCACAATAATGGGTTTTATGGCTCTGATAACCTTATCATTAGTTATGATTGAAATACATACCTAATTCTATTGATAGATTATCAACACCGTGTCACAATATTGAGAAATATTTTTGATGGATCTCGACCCTTTGGAGTGTGAGTAGTCACATAAAAAATGGATATCCCACGGGTGGCTAAAACATTTAGCATGACAACCCATCTTTAACTCAAATCACACAATTTGAGAGAAGTTTATATTTTGGTTATTGTGGATAATTCCATGTCACAAATTTATTTGGTTCCAATACACCCCAGTGGTAATTGTTTATAATTATATGTCATTATATATTGTTGTATGACGTCATGTTTATTCATACTTAGTAATGAGATTATTATTAACATATATAATTACAACAAAACTTTAATTTAATGATGAAAACCATGATAATATATGCTTGTGGTGAAGTAACATATGTTATATTTATAGTAAGTAATATGACATCAATTTAGTATGTTATCGAAGGATTTTCCAATCCATATTAATGGAATAAGATATCTTTGTCCCTTCAATAAAAATAAGGTTGTTAGGATTAATTTGTGTTCATGGTAGTATGCAGATGAGTTTATTTCTAAAAATCGATGGACGATATATTTAGAATATATGGTGATGACACTAGTATGCAACCCTTTTTATGAGATATCGGTAGAAAATCATATTATATTACAAATTTGTGTCTATAAGGGATATATATTAATGATACATTAACATATTTACCAACGTGTTCCCTGACATGTTTTGAGAAGATGATATTTGTCTTTATGTATGTTCACTTAATGCCCTTAGAAATTAGGATAGAGGGTCCCACATTATGTGTGTCTAAAATCTGATCGAATTCATTTAAATTTTATATCAGAAATACATATTATTTTTGGTAAATTTAATGATAATTATTTTATTATTTTTGGTTGAATAAATTTAATCATATGATATCCAAGTTTATAATACAAGAGATGAATTTTATTTCCCATTTATTATTCATAAGGTAACAAATAAATACTTACCTATCCACTAGTTTTGTGAAGATTTTAATATGTAAATAATTATATATTATCATGAATATTAAAATATATATTTATTCATCAATTTTGTTAATAAAATAATTATTTATCTATCTAAAAAATACAATTCATTTGAATAAATATTTTATTAATCAGGGTTATATTAATTCCATGGAGGATTGACAGGCTGAGTGAATGTCCTAATATAAATTATTTATTTTATTTAATATCATTTCAATAAATATTAATTTCTTTTTTAAAATTATATCTTATTAAATTCATGTTATGTAACTAATAATAATATATATTTTATTTGGGATTGGAATTACATAAAATAAACATATTTATAATGGAACATTGTGAAATTATAAATTTTTTAACTGTAAGTATAAAATCTTAGATATTTCATGTTAGAGTTGATACTAGTTTTTCACAACAGGAATATCTCTATAATTCTATCAATATCTAGAGAGAATAATCACCCCATCCTCCCTCTCAATACTATAGATTGAATAAGAGAACATCATATTGCGATAAAAAATGATGAGAAGCATATATCTCTACCATGATAGAACATGAAAATTCAAGAACATCATCCAGTGACTCATCAAGAATGTATGAATATAGCTAGAGAAAACCTCAATTAGATTATCCAACAAAAAAACAAAAAATCCAGAGTAACTATGAATATTAATCAATTATAGTATCATTTTCAATGTAATTATTTTTCAAAATTAATTATTAATTAAAAGTGAATTATCATATTTCAGAGATTATGGGGTTGTGTTCATCATGTACATTGTATTTTTCAATTGAAAGTAGTGAAAAGACCAAATTGGTTACCGTACCAACACTCTCTCAATACTCCATATCATTAAGGTATTATAAAATTGGTGACGTTATAAATTATATATATTTAAAATTTATTCAAGGGATTTTATGATTCATGTTTTTCATTTATATAGTTTTAATCATAAAAAAAACCTGAGATACTTTTTTTTGAGTTTATATTGCAAAATAAAGTGGTCAACAATACATAACTAATTATTGAATATCCCTTCTAGAGGTTTCATGGTTACATTATTAATAACATAGATACATAATATATAATGTTAAATTATAATTCTCCAACCCATTGTCTAGTCACACAAGGAGAAAGCCACTTAATTCTTAGCTCTCGGTGTGAGTCGATATTTAGTGTTCTTAAATATGACATATTGACCACCAATGGAACATATGTTTTGATAGTAATAAAATAAAATGTTCTTATTGTATAATTTATATTAATCCTCATGGTTTTTTCATTGTGTAAATGATGTTATGATGTGTGGTTAATACACAACATTATTACAAGTTTTGTCTTGAATACCATACGAGTGATTCTGCTAGACACATATTACACAATGAGGAGATGGCTTGTACATGTCATGTAAAAAATGTCAAACCATGTAAGGTATACAATAATTGATTTTACCCATGTAAATTGGGCCAACATATGGGGTAATTAATGTGATAAAAAAATTACATGATGTTTAACTGGTTGTACATTCCAAGCCAAATGTGTTTTTATAGACCGGGTACATGCCAATTGTTTTCTTGTATGTCTTTTGTGATTATGCCTCTAATAATTAATACCATGCAAAATTTTCAACAACACAATATGTAATATTTTCCATAAAATCCTTGTAATTTATGCACATTTCCTATAGTACACACTCTGTATATTTATGTCATGTAGTGTGGTCATACCATTGTGAAGACAATGCAACCTGATTCATGAGACTATACATAATTAATATTGTGATATATCCTGACGATATATGTTCTGGAGAACTAATCAATATATTAAATGGATTTTACACAATATGTGTTACATGATATTTTAATTAATAGTATATACCATATTAGTGTTCCTTTTTTAAAATGGTTTTAATTTTAAATTGAAGATACACATCATGTGGCCTCCTATGTACATTCCATGTATATAATTATCTTAATTTTTTTAAAAACAAATTAAAATTATTTAAAATAATATATAATGTGAATCCTATTTTATCTCAAGGTTAGTTTTTATAGAATACAAAAATAAAGAATTAATTAATTAACTAAATAATTAATTCAGTAATAATTATGTCAATTAGAGTTAATTGAAGTGATTTTTAGTAATAATAAATGCACATGTCATTAATTTTGTGATTGACCATGAGTTTGACTGACTTGCCTATCTACTATATTTATCCATTTAGATTATTTTTTTATTTCTTGGTTTTATGTGATAATTTTATTTAATTAAATATGATAATACGTGAATGATCCCTCCCAAATTTTTAATATACGAGGTTGTATACCTAAGTTTTATTTTTTTAATACTAAAATACATATACCCCTTATATATAGTCAAGAAAAAATGTTTGAAGGATGGATTTCCTTGCCTGAGGAGACAATTTATGACAAGATCTATGGTGAATCCAAACAAGAAGATACTTAAGAGAATATAGAATTACCACTAATCAAACTAAGCAATGGATCAAGGAGTTATTTCTCATAGGGTTAAAGGATAATTTATCACTACTAGAAAAGCCATGTGATATATAAAATATCATAATCATATAACTGATATAATTTATTTTTTAAACGTGTGCTATTTTTAAAATTTATAAAATGCATTCCTAATTTAGATTATCATGCATAACCAAAAAACATAAATAAATTCATATGAAATATAAAGATAAAATAAAATAAAATAATTTTAAATAATTATTTTATGATACATGATTAAATAAATAATTAAATTAAACATAATATTAACAGTAATGTGAAAAAATAAATAACTAAATTTTACACATAAGTTAAGTAAAACCTCTCATTCAAAATACAATGATAGAAAATCCCTTCTATCATTTGAGTTTAAAAGAATCTATTATTCAAAGTATTATTCTAGGACTCTAAATGATTCATAATCATATTATAGTGTTCAGTTGAAATTATTGGTATGACATAGCCTTGTTAGAATCATGGAATGATTTCCCTGATAATACATTATGTAACTTCGAGGAAAGTGTCAAGAAAATCAGAATTTAGGATTTTGAGATTGGAGAGTATACTCAATAGATCATGGAGCTATGAGTTAATTAAAATAAAAATAAAAGAATACCTAAATAATTTTAAATATTTTTATATGGTGTTTTAGGTAATTTTATGGGAAATAAAGATCTTTATTACTAGAATATTCTAGTGACTATAGATTTTGAATCAAATTATGATGGATATATGAATTTAGAAAATATTGGGAGAATAATTCAAATAATTTATAACATCAAACTAGTAATCAAGATAAAATATTTAATACCATCATTTATTAATTATAGAAATAAATAGTAATCCATTCTACCACTTCACTGTACCTTTGATCTATTTTGTAGATAGAAAATCTCTTGAATGGCGTTGACTGGAAATAATAGTACAAATCATTAAATTTTTATTATGATAAGATAAAATGTTTTCTATATTGGAGTCCCTAGTTCTTATAAATCCATATTTGGATTCTAGCGAGGATGATAAAGATTTATTATGTAAATATGTGGATGTTTAATTGCATGTCCAAAGCCTTATGTTTTTATTCATGATAGGTGAGCACCATGAGCTTCATGAACACATGGTTGTATACTATATGATTTATCAGTTTGATTTTTTATCTGGATAATGAAAGATAATAGTGTTATGAAATATCCAAGGAACTCATTATGTGTAAGATAGTAGAAATATTTATATCTAGAGGTCATATAGTAATTATTTTTTTTTCTATATTGAGTGTTTAGAATATTTGCAATTCTTACTACCCAAGGATTTATATAAATTAATAATTTTCTCATTAAATAATATTAATTCTCATGTTTTACTGTGAATTTCAAATTAAAAAAACAATATAGAGAGATCTTGGATACTTTGGTACTAATTAATCATTTAGATAAAGAAATAGAGCAAGAACGACCTTCTTTCCATATAGTGAACAAAATTAAAGGAAATGAAAAATGGTCAAGGGATTGTTTTAAGACCAAGGAACCTTCACAATTTCATTTAATAAATATAAATATCTAGAAGGATTCCAAATAAAAGGTTTTTATGTTTTTTCCTTATGGTTTAAAAGGACACTAGAGGAAGAACTACATCACATTAATGAATAAAGAGTAAGTTTAATATATATTAATTATCAATAGAAATCATTCCATTTATAATAAAAAAGTACTAGATGTAACCTTCGGTTCATGGATTTCTATCTAAATACATGATCCATGTATTTTTAATAAGTTATCTAAAGTTGATTTAGATTTTCAATCTAGAAATGACGTGTAATTATTTTCACTTTTTTTTTATAACAACCATCTCACACCCTCAGCTTGAATGACTTAAGTTTTAATGATTTTCTTGAATGTGACATGTTTTACCAAGAACATAATTTCTATGTATAGTTTATAAGTGGATGGATTTATATTCATTTGTTTTAAAAAATAATTATATTTTCATAATGATAACATGTGTTACAATATATCATATTTAAATTAAAATATTTACATATTTTAATACACAATGTAAGCCTTTTAAATAGATAATTAATCAAGTTTTCATTACTAATATCACACCTAGTTTTCTAATCATATATTAAGTCATGTAAGTAAAAAGTGTTTGAAAAAATATTATCATGAAGGATATTTATATTATTTTGAGGTAATAGACTTATATATCTAACATTCTTATCCATAAGGAAAACCCCCTAGGTTTATTTCTGTGTAAATGGTGAGAGAGATACAAAACATAAATAATTAGTTCACATATATGTCTATAAACCTTTTTTAATAGGTAGTAGATGTGGATACTAATAAACCTTAAAAATACTAATAAATCCAGTATATATTTATATATCTACTTTTTGTGGGAAAAATATTATTTCTTTTTGGTATTTATTGATATAGTGAATCATATTAGTAATAATATTATAGAACTGTATATAGACTGGGGATGGGAGTGTACTAAAACAATTCATAGATTATCTTAATGTTTTTTGTGGGATATCTATATCATAGTTGATGGTAATGAGGGAAGGAGGGATTTTATAAATTATACTTCTTATAGATATGCATAATCTATTATAAGAAGAAGTTTTTTTTGGGGATTTTAAAGAGTAAAAAATAATTCAAGACATAAGATGTCACGACCCGCCCTCGGGGTCCGTGCCGTGACTACCCCAAGCCCGCCTTCCATAGGCCAGGGGCTGGCGACTAGCACCAAGGCGTAAATCCCGGTAAAAATGGAAGGCATTGCCTTTAAAAAGTAACAAACACCATAGAGTAAGCAAGCGGAAAGTAAACACTAAACAAAGCAGAGTACAACTGAAAGTGCGGAAAAGTATATGGGCCAGAATACAAACCCAAACTAAAAGTAAAGTACAACTCGAAAGGGAAAACAGCAACTGAAAAGTAAAAGCCGCTACACCGAGCTGTCCACTGGAAATCCCACCTGAAGGGTGGGTACAGATAGCTCCTCTGCTCCACGGGTCCCGCCGTTTGCTCCGAGCACGTTCCGCCCAGTGGTCCACCTCCGGGTACCGTTCCGCTCTGCAAGCCTCAGCTAAGGTCAACGCTGTCCGTCGTCTGCAACCAACACAACGTAGTGCGGGCAAAGCCCGTGCAGGGGTGAGTATAAGCTACTCAGTAGGGACCCCGAGACCCCTTAAGGTCTCTCAAATCCACAAAGGGTAAACCACGAAGAAAGGTACAATCACAATGTAATAACCGACACTGCTTAGGTATATGCCCATACATATTCCTAAGTCAACAATTCAAATACGCTCCAACCTCCGAGCCCAAGTACAACTCAGTCCACACAGGAAAGTAAACGTATTCCACACAGGAAAGCAAAACGTAATCCACACAGGATTGCACAACACAATCCACACAGGAAAGCAAGAGGATTCATCTCACACAGGTATACTTCTTCAAGGATGATAAAGATGATCACTGATCCATCTAAGTCGTCGGACCCACGAAGGATCGATAGGTAACTAACCCCCGCAATGACCCACACAGGATCGGGCCCACACAGGACCTGTAGGCGCTGGCTCACACAGAACCGCTGAGCGCAAGGACCCACACAGGATCGGGCCCACACAAGACCTGTAGCACTGATCCACGTAGGATCGCTGAGTGCTGAAGTCATCGTCGTCGAATCCACACAGGATCTCTGTACTGTCGTCGTCGCAGTCACAGTAGCAGTAGTAGTCGTAGCAGTCGCAGCCAGCACTAGGGTTCCCGCACACAGCAAGCTCGTTCGGAGGGTCCGCTCCACGAGCCGAGAGGCTGATACATCAACTGTCACAAAGACCAGAGTTGATGTATCCAAAAGTTCCGTATCGTCAACAGGAACTCAACGCAACAGACGACGCGTCGATCGGACGCCCGGTCTGAGAGTTATTGGCATTTTCGTCTCCGGGGCCCGGTTGGTTTTTAAGGCAAAACCAACCCGACCGTACTCCACCTGCGTCCAAACCTCGGGCGGAGTATGCCAAAAGATCCGTCTCACTAAGAGGAAAACAACGCGACTGACGGCGCGTCAATCGGACGTTCGTAGCTCAAGATATGAGCGTTTCCGCTCCGATGGCCGGGTTGGTTTCGTGAACGAACCAACCCGGACGAACTCAAAGTAAACCGAAACCTTGAGTGCGATATACCGAAACGACCGTCTCGATCCAAGGATCGCGTTGCCGCAGACGGTTCGTCATTCGGAGGTTCGAGGCTCAAGATATGGCCCAAAAACCGATTCTGGTTCGAAACGGGGGGGTCCGGGTCTGGGCCGACCCGGCCCGACCCCCCCCTGGGGCGGCCCGGCCGGACGGCCGGCCGGCGGCGCGGCGGTGCGGCGGCGCGGGGGCCGCGACGGAGTGGCGGCGCGAGGGCCGCGGCGGCGCGGCGGCGCGGGGGCCGCGGCGGCTTGTCGCCGCAAGGAGGCCGCGCGGGGGGATCAATTCCCCCGCTTTTCAAGTGGCGGCGCGGCTATGCCGCACCGTTTTTTTTTAAAAGCGCCCCCCCCCCCCCACGTGGGGGGCCTGCTGGTGCGGAACCGGGGGGAAGCCGGCTGCCCCCTCCCTTCAAAGAACCGCCCGCCCTCATAAAGAGGGGGGTCTTATGAGTTGCCAGGGGGATTAATTCCCCCGGTTTAAAGGTATCCGGCCGGCCAGCTGGCCGGCCGGTTTTCCCTAACGGGACCGGAAATTCCGGTCCCGCCTTCGGCTTCCGACGCCGGCGGCCCGGCCACCGGTCTTCTCTTCCACCGCGGCCCGGAACAGGCCGCGGTCTCCTCGTCCCGCCGCGGCCCGGAACCGGCCGCGGTGTTCGTCGTCCGGCGCGGTGCGACGGCACCGCGCCCCTTCGCCGTGCTTTGATTCCTTTCAACGCGGCGTGACGGCGTGGCTTTCTTGAAATTCTTCCTCGGCGTGGCGCGATGGTGCCGCGTAAAATAATTGCACGATTATCCGCGTGGTGCGACGGCACCACGCCACTTGCTTCCACCCTCATGAATAAACAAGAACGATGGAGGGGGTTCGGCCGTGTTCGTGCGGTCTGGCCCCCTCACGTTAAAATAATAACGCAACTTTAAATAATTCAAAGCCACACGTTAGACTTTCTAAAATTAACGATCAAGAATAACATAATTAAACCCAAAAGAAATCAACAACCCCTACCTTGGTATAAAGTTCGAAGATTTGACTACGTTCCGCGGAAGACGACGTCGCAGAGGTCGGGCGTCGCGGTCGTCGTTCGTCAAATCCGTTGACGAAGGGATGCGTCCGATGCGATACGTCGTTGGCGAAACTTCTCAAGTCGACGAAGGAAAACCGAGGAGGAAGCGGTGTCTCCCTTTCTTTGACGTGGAGAGAAGATAGAACGGCGTGTCAGAGTTCTTCGCGTTCTTCAAGGAGGAAGATGAAGTTCTACAAAGTGTAGAACTCTTCTTCTCTCAAATCTCCACACAACACAGCAACTCCCAAAATAAAATAAGCTACACCTTATTTTATTTTCACTTTTCCAACATTTCAAAATTCAAAAGTTGAATTCAATACATTAATTAAAAACTAGAGTTGTCAAAAATTAAATGAAGAGTTAAGTTGGGAAGAATTAATGTAGGGGAGAGCCACATAATTTAAGAGGGGGTTTAGAGGGGTTAGGGAATTTGAAAAGGTGGGGGCTCGTGTGGGCCCCACCTCCCTCATAACCACACATGGGAAGTTGGGTGGTTGTGGGCCCCACCAACAACTTCCCATGAGAGAGTCTAACCACCACGAATAAAATAAAATTCACACACAATTTTATTTTACTTATCTTTTAATCCCCAAAACTAACTTTCAACCCGCAACAAACGCAACTTCCGAAAAGGTCTCTTTAAGAGAATATCGGTGCTGCGAGTTCATCGGTGCCCTCGGATTTCAATTCCGAGCAACGGATCAAAAGTTAGGAATTCCCGCTCGTTCGTTCACTGAACGTACCCGAGCCAAACTTCGGAAATTAATTCCGGGCACTCCGGGCCTCGGAATCAGGTGCCGTCTGAAACCGCGCTCTTGTAAAATTCTAAAGAAAATTAAGAAAAAAATTCCCTTGAATTTTACGGGTCTTTACATTACTCCCACCTCAGGGATTTACGTCCCCGTAAAGTTACATCAAAAACTAGGGAAACAAATGAGGGTACTGAGCACGCATCTGAGCCTCCCGCTCCCATGTGCTCTCCTGGAGATTCCCGTGCTGCCATCTGATGCGCACAAGAGGAATCGATCGCCCACGCAGGACCCGCTCCTGTCGATCCTCTATGTCCACCGGAACCTCCGTGAAAGTCGCCCCATCGTCAACGTCAAGCTCCCCATGATCAATGATGTGCGTCGGGTCGTGCACGTATCTCCTCAGCTGGGATACGTGGAAGACGTCGTGCACCCGGTGCAACTGAGGTGGTAGAGCCAGGTGATAAGCCACCTCACCAATCCTTCTGAGAATCTGGAAGGGTCCGATGAAGCGCGGAGATAACTTGCCGCCTCGGCCAAATCTCCGAATACCACGTCGAGGTGAGACCCGCAAGAAGACGTGGTCGCCATCCTCGAACTCCAGTGGCCTCCGCCTCCTGTCAGCGTGTGACTTCTTCCGGCTCTGAGCTGTCCTCATCCGCTCCTGGATGACCTGGACCTTCTCTGTCCTGGCCTGGACCATCTCCGGTCCCACCAGTGCTGACTCCCCAGGGTCTGTCCAGCACAAAGGAGATCTACATGGTCGGCCGTACAACGCCTCGTACGTTGCCATCCCGATGGTGGAGTGGTAGCTGTTGTTGTACGCAAACTCCACCAAGGGTAGGTTGTCCTCCCAGCTACGACCAAAGTCGAGGACACATGCACCGAGCATGTCCTCGAGTGTCTGAATGGTCCTCTCCGTCTGGCCATCCGTCTGAGGGTGAAAAGCTGTGCTAAGACGTAGCTGCGTCCCGAACGCCTCCTGCAACCCCTTCCAAAGCCGGGAAGTAAAGCGGGCATCTCAATCGGAGACGATAGATGATGGCACGCCGTGGAGCCGCACAATCTCCTGAATGTAGAGACGTCCCAAGCTCTCTACTGAGCCCTGCTCTCTGATGGGTAAGAAGTGTGCCGACTTGGTGAGTCGGTCAACAATCACCCAGATGGAGTCGTGACCTATGGAAGTGCGTGGAAGTCCAGTCACGAAGTCCATAGATATGCCGTCCCACTTCCACTCCGGAACCTCCAAGGGCTGTACCAAGCCTGTTGGTACCTGATGCTCTGCCTTCACCTGCTGGCAGGTGAGGCATAGAGAAACGAACTCTGCTACTGCCTTCTTCATGCCCGGCCACCAGTGCTGTCGTCTGAGATCCTGGTACATCTTCGCCACTCCAGGATGTACCGCCAAAGGAGAAATGTGAAACTCTCTCAGCACTTCCTCTCGCAAAGCAACTGGTACCATGGTACGTCCTCTGAAAAGGATGTCGTGCTCTGCTCTAAGGGAGAAAACATCAGGTGCCTGTCCCGAGGATATATGTGTACGCCGTGTCTCACAGTCAGCGTCCTCACGCTGTGCCTCTCTGACCCGCTGCAGTAGTGGAGGAGTGACTGTGAGAGACTGAAGAAAGGCTGCTCCATCTCTATCCACAAAGGATATCTGCAAAGAGGCTAGCTGCTCCGTCGCCTCCTCAAGTAGCTGAATGCCCGTCCTCCTACTGAGGGCATCGGCTACTACGTTCCACTTACCAGGAGTATAGACTATCTCAAAGTCATAGTCCTGGAGGAACTCGAGCCATCGCCGCTGTCTCAGGTTCAGGTCCTTCTGCGAGAAGATATACCTGAGACTCTGATGATCGGAAAAGACTGTAAAGCGCTCGCCCATCAGATAGTGTCGCCATGACTTCAGAGCGAAGACCACTGCTGCTAACTCCAGGTCATGGGTAGCGTAGTTCTGCTCATGAGGCCTCAACTGACGTGATCCATTGGCGATCACGGCCCGCTCCTGCATCAGAACACATCCGAGTCCGGTCCCTGATGCATCGCAGTAGACTACGTACCCTACTCCCTCCTCAGGCAACCTCAAGATAGGTGCGCAGGTCAATCTCTGTCTCAGCTCCTGGAAGCTCTGCTGACATCTGTCTGTCCATACGAAGGGTTTTCCCTTCTTCATCAAAGCTGTGAGTGATGCCACAACTCTAGAGAAGTATGGCACGAATCTCCGATAGTATCCAGCTAGTCCCAAGAAACTCTGAACCTCAGTCACGCTCCTGGGTGGCTCCCATGCTAACACAGCCTCAATCTTCGCGGGATCCACTGCAACTCCCGCCTCAGAGATAACGTGACCCAAGAAGTGGACCTCACGTATCCAGAACTGGAACTTCGAGAGATTACCATAAAGCTGGTGCTCTCGGAGTGTGTCTAGAACAACTCGCAAGTGATAGGCGTGCTCCTCCTCTGTCGTAGAGTAAATCAGAATGTCGTCGATGAAGACCATGACAAAACGATCGAGGTATGGCTGAAAGATCCTGTTCATGAGAGCCATGAACACTGCTGGAGCATTGGTTACACCGAAAGGCATAACCAAGAACTCATAGTGGCCATACCGACATCTGAAGGCCGTCTTCTGCACATCCTCGTCTCTGACTCTGAGCTGATGATAGCCTGACCTGAGGTCTATCTTCGAGAACCACCGTGCTCCCTTGAGCTGATCAAAGAGGTCATCAATCCTCGGTAGCGGATACTTGTTCCTCACTGTCACCTGGTTCAGGCGACGATAGTCAACACAAAGTCGCAAGCTCCCGTCCGCCTTCTTGGCGAACAATATCGGGGAAGCCCAGGGTGAAACACTGGGTCAGATGAACCCCTTGCCCTGCAAGTCCTCCAACTGTACCCGTAGCTCTCGAAGCTCGGCGGAGGCCATCCGATATGCTGGAGTGGATATCGGGGCTGTCCCGGGGTACAAGTCAATATAAAAGTCTACCTCTCTGCGAGGAGGTAGCCCTGGAACGTCGTCGGGAAAAACGTCCGCAAACTGATCCACCACTGCAGGAAAACCAGGACTCCGCACGTCAACTGCTCCAAGGATAAGGCTAGCCAACTGATGAGTGATGGGTTGTCCTCTCCTCCGCGGAAGTCCATCCTGTGCTGCAAAGGCTCCCTTCTCGTCGGTGAAGGTGAACCTGCTCCCGTCGGTGTGTACACATCGCACCTTACGCCTAAAACAGTCAATCTGTGCATGGACCGTAGATAGCCAATCCATGCCCAAGATGACATCGTAAGGCCTCGACGCTGCTACAAGAAGATCCCAGCCGAAGCTCTCGCCTCCTAGAGTAAGCTCACACTGCCGGCACCAGTGCGTAATCGTCGAGTCTCCTCCCGTAGGAGTCTCTAGCCGTAAGGATCGAGCCAACGGCTCTGTCGGAATCTCCGAGCTCTGAACAAGGGCAGCGGCTATGAAAGAGTGACTCGCTCCTGTGTCTATAAGAACTGCAGCAAGGGTGGAATAGACACAGATAGTACCTCGAATCATCTCGGGTGCACCGTGGTCGTAGGCCTCTGCTGCCTGGAGCTGTGCCTGTCGCTGCCCGCCAGCTCCCTGTGGTCGGGGTGGACCTCCTGGTGGTGGTGGTGGTAGAGCCTCAAAGCGTCGGCCACCACCGGCTGCTCGTCTAGCTCCTCTGCCTCGTCCGCCTCCTCCCTGCGGACCGCCACGGTCGACCCTCTGCCTCTGCCTCGGTGGTCCCTCAACCATCTGCTACTCCTCGGCACGGCGGGTCGGGCAGTCACGAGCCATGTGGCCCTGCCCGCCGCACGAGTAGCACTGTCTGCCTCTCGTAAGATTGGCTCCGCGCTGTGTGCCCCGCACTGCTGAGCCAGTGTCCTGAGGTCGTCTGCCCGAAGGTCTGGTCTGTCTGGACCCCTGAGTCATCCGTCGACTGCCTGCTGCAGATGACTCTGCCACGTGCCGCCCTGCGGTGGGTCTCTGTGCTGGTGTAGACTCAGCAAGGAATCTCTCGATCAGAAGGGCCCGCTCCAGTACTCCTGTCTGAGTCGGTATGCTGAGGGAAATCAGCGATGCCCTGATCTCATGTCTCAAACCCTGCTCGAAGGTCCGGGCCCGGAAGAATGGGTCCCGTACCATGTCGGTCGAGTAACGCGAGAGATCGGTAAATCTCGCCGAGTACTGAGCGACCGTCATGCTGCCCTGCCGCAGCTGTAGAAGCTCTTGGATACGCACCGCACGAAGGGTGGCTGGGACGAACTCCGAGCGGAAGAGGCTCTCAAAGTCCGTCCAAAGTAGAGATGCCTCATCGTGCACCTGGAGCATCAGGCTCCACCATCGTCCTGCTGCTGCGTGTAGTAGGCTCGCAGCGAGGATCACCATGAGGTCTGCTGGTGTCCTCACTAGCCTAAACACTCGAACCACTGCCTCCAGCCAGTCCTCTGCTTCCTGGGGATCCGTCTCCCCGCGAAACCTGGGCGGTCGCTGGCGCTGAAACTCATGCAGTGCGCTGAGGTGACGTGCATCGTCAGCGGCTGCTGCTGGAAGCATCGGGGGTTCGGCGGGTAAAGCTATCGCCGGTGCCACTACTGGCAAAGGGCCCTGCACCGAGGCCTCGTCGCTCGGTGGGATGTCATCTCGCTCGACTCTCGGAACCCTAGCTGGCTGCTGTCGTGGGGCCATCCTGAAAAGGAAACAGGTGCGCCACGGTTAGAACAGTATACCTGGTGAGATGATATAAGTAATCACAAAGAAAACTTTGAAACACACACGCAATCAACGTTTTCGTGCATTAAGTCGGAAATCAGAAGTCAGGGTCCTGGTGTACGGATACGTCGGCCGCCGCACCAACACTGGACTCCCCGGACTGATAACCACACTCAATACGCTAAACATTATTGCTTCACATAGAAAAGATCAGAGTTCGCGGTAGAACCGAACTCCTCTGATACCAATTTGTCACGACCCGCCCTCGGGGTCCGTGCCGTGACTACCCCAAGCCCGCCTTCCATAGGCCAGGGGCTGGCGACTAGCACCAAGGCGTAAATCCCGGTAAAAAGGGAAGGCATTGCCTTTGAAAAGTAACAAACACCACAGAGTAAGCAAGCGGAAAGTAAACACTAAACAAAGCAGAGTACAACTGAAAGTGCGGAAAAGTATATGGGCCAGAATACAAACCCAAACTAAAAGTAAAGTACAACTCGAAAGGGAAAACAGCAACTGAAAAGTAAAAGCCGCTACACCGAGCTGTCCACTGGAAATCCCACCTGAAGGGTGGGTACAGATAGCTCCTCTGCTCCACGGGTCCCGCCGTCTGCTCCGAGCACGTTCCGTCCAGTGGTCCACCTCCGGGTACCGTTCCGCTCTGCAAGCCTCAGCTAAGGTCAACGCTGTCCGTCGTCTGCAACCAACACAACGTAGTGCGGGCAAAGCCCGTGCAGGGGTGAGTATAAGCTACTCAGTAGGGACCCCGAGACCCCTTAAGGTCTCTCAAATCCACAAAGGGTAAACCACGAAGAAAGGTACAATCACAATGTAATAACCGACACTGCTTAGGTATATGCCCATACATATTCCTAAGTCAACAATTCAAATACGCTCCAACCTCCGAGCCCAAGTACAACTCAGTCCACACAGGAAAGTAAACGTATTCCACACAGGAAAGAAAAACGTAATCCACACAGGATTGCACAACACAATCCACACAGGAAAGCAAGAGGATTAAGCTCACACAGGTATACTTCTTCAAGGATGATAAAGATGATCACTGATCCATCTAAGTCGTCGGACCCACGAAGGATCGATAGGTAACTAACCCCCGCAATGACCCACACAGGATCGGGCCCACACAGGACCTGTAGGCGCTGGCTCACACAGAACCGCTAAGCGCAAGGACCCACACAGGATCGGGCCCACACAGGACCTGTAGCACTGATCCACGTAGGATCGCTGAGTGCTGAAGTCGTCGTCGTCGAATCCACACAGGATCTCTGTACTGTCGTCGTCGCAGTCACAGTAGCAGTAGTAGTCGTAGCAGTCGCAGCCAGCACTAGGGTTCCCGCACACAGCAAGCTCGTTCGGAGGGTCCGCTCCACGAGCCGAGAGGCTGATACATCAACTGTCACAAAGACCAGAGTTGATGTATCCAAAAGTTCCGTATCATCAACAGGAACTCAACGCAACAGACGGCGCGTCGATCGGACGCCCGGTCTGAGAGTTATTGGCATTTTCGTCTCCGGGGCCCGGTTGGTTTTTAAGGCAAACCAACCCGACCATACTCCACCTGCGTCCAAACCTCGGGCGGAGTATGCCAAAAGATCCGTCTCACTAAGAGGAAAACAACGCGACTGACGGCGCGTCAATCAGACGTTCGTAGCTCAAGATATGAGCGTTTCCGCTCAGAAGGCCCGGTTGGTTTCGTGAACGAACCAACCCGGCCGAACTCAAAGTAAACCGAAACCTTGAGTGCTATATACCGAAACGGCCGTCTCGATCCAAGGATCGCTTTGCCGCATACGGTTCGTCATTCGGAGGTTCGAGGCTCAAGATATGGCCCAAAAACCGATTCTGGTTCGAAACGGGGGGGTCCGGGTCCGGGCCGACCCGGCCCAACCCCCCCCTGGGGCGGCCCGGCCGGATGGCCGGCCGGCGGCGCGGGGGCCGCGGCGGCTTGTCGCCGCAAGGAGGCCGCACGGGGGGATCAATTCCCCCGCTTTTCAAGTGGCGGCGCAGCTATGCCGCGCCGTTTTTTTTAAAAGCGCCCCCCCCCCCCACGTGGGGGGCCTGCTGGTGCGGAACCGGGGGGAAGCCGGCTGCCCCCTCCCTTCAAAGAACCGCCCCCCTCATAAAGAGGGGGGTTTTTATGAGTTGGCCGGGGGATTAATTCCCCCGGTTTAAAGGTATCCGGCCGGCCAGCTGGCCGGCCGGTTTTCTCTAACGGGACCGGAAATTCCGGTCCCGCCTTCGGCTTCCGACGCCGGCGGCCCGGCCGCCGGTCTTCTCTTCCGCCGCGGCCCGGAACCGGCCGCGGTCTCCTCGTCCCGCCGCGGCCCGGAACCGGCCGCGGTGTTCGTCGTCCGGCGCGGTGCGACGACACCGCGCCCCTTCGTCGTGCCTTGATTCCTTTCAACGCGGCGCGACGGCGTCGCGTTCTTGAAATTCTTCCTCGGCGTGGCGCGACGGCGCCACGTAAAATAATTGCACGATTATCCGCGTGGTGCGACGGCACCACGCCACTTGCTTCCACCCTCATGAATAAACAAGAATGATGGAGGGGGTTCGGCCGTGTTCGTGCGGTCCGGCCCCCTCACGTTAAAATAATAACACAACTTTAAATAATTCAAAGCCACACGTTAGACTTGCTAAAATTCACGATCAAGAATAAAATAATTAAACCCAAAAGAAATCAACAACCCCTACCTTGGTATAAGGTTCGAAGATTTGACTACGTTCCGCGGAAGACGACGTCGCGAAGGTCGGGCGTCGCGGTTGTCGTTCGTCAAATCCGTTGACGAAGGGATGCGTCCGATGCGATACGTCGTTGGCGAAACTTCTCAAGTCGACGAAGGAAAACCGAGAAGGAAGCGGTGTCTCCCTTTCTTTGACGTGGAGAGAAGATAGAACGGCGTGTCGGAGTTCTTCGCGTTCTTCAAGGAGGAAGATGAAGTTCTTCAAAGTGTAGAACTCTTCTTCTCTCAAATCTCCACACAACACAGCAACTCCCAAAATAAAATAAGCTACACCTTATTTTATTTTCACTTTTCCAACCTTTCAAAATTCAAAAGTTGAATTCATTACATTAATTAAAAACTAGAGTTGTCAAAAATTAAATGAAGAGTTAAGTTGGCAAGAATTAATGTAGGGGAGAGCCACATAATTTAAGAGGGGGTTTAGAGGGGTTAGGGAATTTGAAAAGGTGGGGGCTCGTGTGGGCCCCACCTCCCTCATAACCACACATGGGAAGTTGGGTGGTTGTGGGCCCCACCAACAACTTCCCATGAGAGAGTCTAACCACCACGAATAAAATAAAATTCACACACAATTTTATTTTACTTATCTTTTAATCCCCAAAACTAACTTTCAACCCGCAATAAACGCAACTTCCGAAAAGGTCTCTTTAAGCGAATATCGGTGCTGCGAGTTCATCGGTGCCCTCAGATTTCAATTCCGAGCACCGGATCAAAAGTTAGGAATTCCCGCTCGTTCGTTCACTGAACGTACCCGAGCCAAACTTCGGAAATTAATTCCGGGCTATCCGGTCCTCGGAATCAGGTGCCGTCTGAAACCGCGCTCTTGTAAAATTCTAAAGAAAATTAAGAAAAAAATTCCCTTGAATTTTACGGGTCTTTACATAAGAAATATTATTCCATACTAGTGTAAAAAATATTCACTAGATATAACACCAGTTCAGATAGATTGGATCAGATGAAATAATATAGATCTTCTAGTTATGAATATGACTGGTATGGGACCATGATGATGGAAATCATCTAGAATATGACATTTTATGATTGATTTTATATTTTTTCATTTTATGGTAGTGTTGCAATGATTTACCCCATCCTCTCCCTCACGTTTTGTTTTTTCTTAATAAAGAGGACATTAAATCCTATCCTATCTGAATTGGTTTATTATCCCAACTTATTTAATATTATACTACCTAGTAAAATGGTTTTATTGAATAGGGGAAACAGACCTCCTTGTATTAGATGAGATTGATGATGGGTCATGTAAATATACTATTATACTTTTAAGGGAAAACATTACAGAACATTGAATACATAATAACCTGAGTGATAACTAAAGAGTGAAGTGGAATCTCACACGAGTTATGTTATGTGAACAAATCTTTTTTATCAAATATATATTTTTGTGTAAGGGATGCATTTGTTTAGGAAATAATATTAGCGAGAAACAGTAATGTCGAGGAAGAAAATTTATCTTCAAAGGATTTTTTTAAAAAAAAATAAGAGAGTATTACATATTTTATCCCTCAAATAGAAATTTAGTCATTGAGAAAAAAACGCGTGATTTAAGAATTTGGGTACATCTCAAAAGGGTATAATGGGAGAATGATGGAATTCGATGTTATCAAGGACCAAGATACATGAGTTTTCATAATAAAAAATACCCAAGAACTAGTGAATGAAGGTTTTTGATTAAAACAAGTGCTGCATAGATTCATTATAGATGTTACATAACTAAATATATATGGTTTCATTCCACCGAGGAATTTAAAATATTATTATTTAAAAGAAATTAACTATTGTCCCACAAGGAATCTATATGAATATTAAAATATGTAAAAATGATAGAATCCATGCCCTCTGAATGGTATTTCACATACAAAAATAATGTTTTTTTTGGCAGATACACTTGTTGATTAAATGATCAATGGATTAAAATAAGTATTTAATAAGAAACTCAAGAAGGATGGTGAATTCAATACATGTAAAGTATGAATGATTTCAAAAGGGTTTAACAAAATTCAAAGCATAAACTAAAAAGAAACCTTTTTAAAAGTCACTAAGATTAAATTCATTATGATTCTTTTTTCTCAAGTATCACACCATGATTATGTGATTTGGAAATTAGATTCCATTCCTTTCTTCCTAAATGGAATCCTTTTATAATTTTTCAATATGAAACAAAAAAAATAATTTGGGACACAATAATATAAAAAATAATGTAAATAGTATTTATTGGTATATTTATTGGTGGAATTAAGGATCTAGATCAGGTAATATTCATTATGATGAATCCATATGATAATACACTTTTATTAATAAGGAATAAGATACCATAGTCTATATGAAATTTACTAATAGATTATTTATTTTTTAAGAAAAATATTTTGATTATATATTATTTATTGGAAATAAGATTCCTGTTATATAATTATCTACTACATTGTTGGATGAATACTTCTCCATGAACAACATAGGTGAAGCATCCTATAATCTAAAGATAAAGATCCATTTGGATATAAATAAGAAGATACATGGACTATGTCTTGATATATACATTGAAAAGGTATTGAAATGAAACAATATGGAACAATCTAAGAGTCAAATTATTCCTATGTGACATGGAATATATATCTCTAAGAAATTATATCATCAAAAAAAATTAAACAGAAAGATAATGAGTAGAAGAAATATCTCATCTATGATTAGAACTATCATGTATGTTATTCTATGTAACATGATTTATATTAGCTATACCTTGACCTTGGTAAATATATATCTTACAATCCCATGAAATAAAATTTAATCTTTTGAAAATATTCCTTTGAAGTATGTTATCTGTATAGAATATATATATTCATGATATCTAGAGGAGAGGGGGAAATAGTGGTTAGAGGATAAATATTTTCTATTTTCCCACAATATTATAATAAATAGAATGATAGTCAAGATGTATTATTTTCGTTAATGAAGGATTTGTTAACTCGATGATCTCTATGAAGAAAGTGGTCACTAATTCTATAGTGGGGTTTGAATAAATTATGACCTATAATGTTTCAAAAGAATTAGTGTGGATATGATAATTTCTCTATATTCATGTTTCTATACCCAGTTTAATATACCTTTGGATAATGATGATGAAGTATTGAATTTACTATCAATCACTATTTCCAATTTATATTAATGTTATTTATAGAACATGTAGTTGAAGATGACTACAAGATTCCCTGAAGTAATTACACCATAATTACATAATCTAAAAGGTAAAACAATTAAAATTAGGAATAACATAGATGTATGATTTGATAATAGATTATCAATTGAGAGTTATAAAAATTTATTATAGAAACATGTTGATGGATTAAGAATCACAATTAATTACATATTGGGAGAAATTGGTATGTTACCTAGATGTGTACATTATGATGATAAATTCCATTTTATGGTTTTAAAAAAAATCATCAATATACTCAAGAAAGGGCCAAAATGTTGAATCAGAAATGTATTCAACGTGTATTTTTAATTGATGATCGAATTCTAGGTTGAAGAGATATCATTGGATAATGAAGAAGGTAGATGTGGTGATTGAATACCAAAATTGATAGATTAAAGATAAATGTTAAAAATGGATGAAATGAGTTAACTAGAAGTTAAAAAATGTATTTACAAACAATATTTTTTTTGGAAACCAAGGATAAAATTTGTAGAATAAGTTAGGTTAATAATAAAAATGAGTTACACTGAAAAAATTATGACGTCTTTATGATAGGGGATTCAACATACAAAAACCATTATAAAGTGTTAAAAAATAAAATTTCAACATAAAGGGATTCACATTAGATTAAAAAAATGTATTAACAACTGACATAATAATATTTCTTGATGTAAGTTTGACTACATATGAAAATCCAAATATAAGAGGATTGATATATATGGATTTATAATAGAGGAATCCTCATATTTTGAAAATACATGTATGGGGATTTGAAGTTATATAATACTAAAAGTATCATATGAGATTCAATAATTATAAAAAAAATATTAAGTCAAGTTATTCATGTTTTGTAAAACTAACTAAGGTACATCACTTTAGTGGATGAAAAATTAAGATTTCATCTTTTTCATTTAATTTTTAAGTTGATAGCCACATATTAGATTATGAGAGATGTTGAAGGCTCTAGAAGAATGCGACTTGGTGAAAGAGAAATTACTGATTTTATCAATATTTTCTCAATGGTATAATAAGAAAAGGATGTTTAGGACATTAATTATACAAATTCCATTAGGTATTGGTAAATCATAGAGTATGATGTTGTGGTGGTGTAGTTGATTAATCTTAGAGTTGAGTAATATATAAAGATAAAAAATTCCATATTTATAAAAATTGAATGCATTAGAAGTTGATGAATAATGTATACAAAATACTAATATGTTTTGATGATGAGTTGGTATGATATTGATTGAATATAAAATGTTTAATGATCTAAATATATGAAATTCATTAATATTAAGAAATTTATCAGATGATTATTGAAATTATACAATTTATAAATTTCTATCCATATTTTTAAGGAGAGGTAGTTTGAATTTCAGTTGTTCAGATTAATAAGATTCAATATGAAGTTTGAATGCAATGTAAGTGAAATAGATATACCAATGAAACAATGCAATTCATGATATAGTTTTTTTATTAATAATGGATTTAGAGGATTTTGTGGAGTAGATATTACTATAGAAATGAAAGTAGGGAAGAATTATTTCTATGTAAATTGATTCATTTAAAGATAATGAGGCATTAAAAAGATATATAATGACATTATTTGATGTGAATTGAAATTAATTATGATGATATTGAGATAGAAACTAAAATTTTAAGAGTTTATAATGAGATGTTTTTGATTCATGATGAAATTTATTGAAAACTAAAGAGGAGTGGATTCTAATATTTCATAGATATTTGAATAAAGTGTAAACCTCTAAATATTTATTGCATTTAATGTTATGGGAAAAAATTGAAATGTATATAAGAACTAATAATCAATTATCATCATTACCAAACAGTCTAGTAAATTGATGGATATATAAAATGCCATGTTTATTTAATAAGAAAAATATATAATTGAGAGGATCCAATATGAAGAATGAGTACAAAATTAAGATGAATAAGATTACCATTATCTCTAATATAATTAGTTTTGTGGGGGATTTGAGAAGTCTGTTACTCATATTTCCAATGAATAAGTGAGAATAGAAAAGGATACATTTCTAAACAATATTGGTACATTCATGAGAATTGAGTGATTAAAAGTTTAGATTATATATCAATATTAAGAGTTAAAATTAAAAAATATGGATTCTGATATTCATAGGTAAGGGATATGGATATAAGTTCATTAAAAGTAGAATAATGTTGACATATATGTGATTTTGGTGTAAGAATAAGTAAATCTAAGACATTTTCATGAGGATGTTCGTCGATATCCTTTAATGATTAGTGGATCATGTATATAAATTTCTATATACCAAATATGAGGTACGTATCCTTTATAAAGATCACCTAACACTATATGAAATATTATAGTATCAAGAATTTTAGATAAAAACATTTTCTTACGTAACTATAGAAAAAATAACATGATTTCATAATCATTTTTTCAAGGTATAATCCATGGATGATAAATGGGTTTTATAAAACAAATTTCAAAATAAGTATAATCCATTCATATAATAAATAATAATGGTGCCCTTGGATTATATCAATGGTTTTTAATAGGTTATATTAAAGGATTTAATCTTAGGGTGAAAATAATTTTGAAAGATTACTTAAAAGAGTCAGGAGGAAAATAGACATTCCATATTAAAAAATAATTATCCTAATATAATACTTTTGTAAAATAATTTTCTACAAAGGTGACATTAAAAAATTATAAAGGAAGCTTTATGAATCATTTGAAATATTACTTGAGTAAAATAACCTTTTCAATTTGAAAAACACTTTTTTAAATATAAAACATTTTCAAAATCATTTTATTTTAAAATGACCATTGGAAATTATAAAGGATGATATAATGAAATCAGTGTTCATGAAGGTAAGAAATACCATTCATTCCATACACATCAAATAAATGACACCATTATCATTTTCATAAATTTCAAAAAAGTTATTGTTTGGAGAAAAAAATGAATATTACTTTCAATATTTTTTTGTTAAAAATAATAAATGTTTAAAAGTTTCTTTAATAAATCATTTAAAGAAGGTGAAAAAAAATTTAAATTAGTTTTAGAAAAAATGGGTCTAGAAGAGATTGGGTTTTTAACTGAATAAATAAATAAAGATGATTTTTCTTAAAATAATACTTTTGAAAACCTGAGTAAATTAATATGGGAAATTCATGGAAGACATATATTCTCATAAAAAAACCACAGGTTAATAAAATTTAATTTTTTAGTCAGATATATATAATATTTCATATTCAGAAATATAATTACTAACAACCCCAATTAATAATGGGATTTTATCATAAAAACATTAGAAATTTGTTAACATTGGATCATATGACCCAAAAGAACAAGCTTAAATGAAATAAAAAATTTTATTTGAAAAAAATAAATTCATGACATTACATTTAAAATGGGAATAATATATTCCTTATAAAAGAATATTGTTTCCCCAAAAAAAATACATCTAAAAAGATGAAAATTAATATAGGAATCCCCTTCCACTATGGTAACTTTAAAACCATGAACCCCATGAAATTGATGTCGTAAAAAGGATATTTAAATAAAAATGGGTTTATGATGAATAATCCAAAAATACATTCATGGGAAGTATATACACCACATAAAATAAATAAGTGGTTATTATGTATTGGGTCTCACAAAGTTAAAAGTGGGACAAAAATCCCTCCCCATAAGTCTTTAATTCCCTAATACATGTTACAAACTCCTGAATAAAAAATATTATTATATTATAAATACATTAAATAACTATTATTATATATATAATAAAATATATTATATACATTTTACCCTTTGTTACCATTTTATTAACAATTATTTTTCACAATAATGATTTGTATAACAACTGATTTGTTTTTTGTGTATATTTTTATTAATTATTTTTGGTCCTCATAATTTTATAATGGATATCTAATTTAAATTAAAATAAAAATAATATAAAAATTTTATATATTAAGTATATATATATATTTATAGTAATTGATAAAATTTAGATATAGAAAATGAAATTCACTGTTCATGGAGATGGTATGCCATACGTTCACATGAGTGTTGTTTCCATTTTCTTTAAGGATAAAATGAAATAAAGATAAATAATATAATAAATTTTAATAATATTTATAATTTAATATATTAAAAATATATAATTTAAATTTTCTTTAATTACTTTCCCTGAAAAGTATTATTGAAAATTGAATCACACTACTTCACAATGTGGTAGTCTTCCCCACACACGAAAGATATTATTGAATCCCTTGTGGAATTTAAAGTAAGAAGGTATATGTGAAATATTTAGTTTATAAGTATAATTATGTTCCAAATATCTTATATATTCATTTAATCAATCCATATTAAAATTTATGTAAAAAATAAAATAAAATCACATCACATCACTTCTCATGGTGGTAGTCCACCGTACACACGAGTGATGATTTTGTAACCTATTTGATGGAATATTATACATATTTATGTTATTAAATTATCAAAATAAAATATAATTATAAATAATATTTAGAGAATATTTCCATATAATTTTTTAATAAAAATATAATGTGGGGGAGGAAGAAATAAAAAAATGCTCAATTATAGACCTTACCTTTTTTGTTTCGGACAACATCTTTTGGATTGAAACAAAAGGCTTACTAGGGTATGTTTTTAACAAAAATAATCATTCTAGGATGATAGTAAAGAATTAAGGATGTGACATGGCTAGGTATTTCCTAATCCAATGGTTTATGGATGTGTGAAGAGGAGTGGAGTGTGGGTGGCCTTTTATAATTGAGAAGAGTGACACACTTTTATTTTTTGAAAAGAAAAAGGTATACCCATACTTTTTACATACTTAAAGGATAAAAAATGGTACATTATTGAACACTATTGGTTATAAGTTCTATATATGTCCATAATTTGGGTTTTGGAAATGTTTTTAGGTAATTTTATCCCTTACAATTTTAGGTTAACCTCTGATAATACCATTTTTACTATAACTGCTATAATTAATTAGTACTATTTTACTCTTAATTATTATAAAATAAATATGTTAACATTATTAGATAATATAAAGTATTATTATTCCAAATAATGAAACCATTTTTTAAAATTTCACTCATAGAAGAGAAAAAATGTAATTTAAAATTAATCCCATATACATGATTAAAAAGATGGGTTCTAAAGAGAGAACATTTAAAAGTTAAAAAACATTTATCTCAAAATTAAATATTATATCAGTTAAAATGACCTAAAATGGATTAATAGATATATAATTTTACAAATTTTCCTTTAAAAACCATATGAAAACATTTTTTATGTTTTTAAATGACCTAAAATAAGTATCAATTCTTAGTAAAAACATGTATTTTTCAATATTCATTCAAAAATATATCTTCTCAAAAAATTCTAAACAATTTACTGAAAGATAATTTTTATGTTATAATTTAAAAAATTAATGTTATTTTCTTCTAATAAATTATATGAAATTGAAAAAAGTTAATTTTAATATAATCTGGAAAAATGTAACAAAAATTATTTTTTAAAAATAAACTTTAAGCACAAAATTGATTTATTCTTATAAATTTTATAGAAAAAACATATGATTAATGTTAGAAATTTTATTGAATATATAATATATAAATTTAATTTAAATAATTTACATAACATTATTTGTTTATTTTTCTGAGTATAAAAATGTCTGTTTACCTAAAAGAAGTATTTAGGAGAAATACTTAATTTATTTTCAAATAGTTTTTATTTTGATTTCTAATTAATTGGTTTCTAAAGAAATAATTTTATATACAAGTGTAAACCATAAATTTTCTTAGTTTAGATACTCATATTATTACCCACCATTCTAATGGACAATAATTAACTATTATATTAAATTATAAAATTATAATATTATGCCAGATTTCATTTAGACTCAATATTACATGTAACACATGATAAAACTTGTGTTTCATGTAATATATGATAAAAATGATGTTTCCTATAACATAAAATATACAAAAATTTAAATTTATTTGAAAAGTAATGATTCAAAATATAATGGGGTGTTATATTCTTCCCCCATGAAATGAATTTCACACATAATATTTGTCACATTCTTACTAAAAATTAAGGATACTTCTTCCTGGTTACATGCTTATGTCCCACATTGCTTCCTCAATATAATGATTTTCCCAAAAAACAATCAATAAGGTGAGTGGTAATGTTTGGTAGAAGTTTCACTATTCAATCTAGAATCACAACTGTTTATTCCTCAAAAGAAATATAATGCTCCAACGGTATGGCCTCTGAGTTTAGTACATGGTATGGATCAGCAACATACTTCCCCATGGGTGAATGTTAGAATACATCAAGAACTTATTAGAAGTTAAGTGGAAGAATCAAGAGATAATATATGTTCTCAATATGATAAAAAATTTAACAGGTTTTGATATAAACAAGGATTAATCTTCTTATATTTCATCCATAGATAAATTTATAGAAAACACCTTATCCCCAATATAAAATTTAAAATTGAATCAATTATTATTAGCATAAAATTTATATCAATATTGTTCTGACATATTTGTTTTTGAATAGATCTAACCTTCTCCACCAATTCATCAGAACACTCTGATCCTAAATACTTTATTTCGACAAATTAATTATAGTCTGTTGGAGTTATACACTAATTTATTAAAAATTATTCCTAAGGATCCATATAAATGATCTATTGAAATATATTATTGTAAGAAAACCCATATATAGGTAGTTGTTTACCCCAGCAAACTTTAAGATCTATAGAATAATATCTTATCATATCTTCAATTGTTTTAATTTATTCTCGGAAGGTCCATCTATATTAGGATGATATGTAGTGTTGAAACTCAAATTTTTATCAAGAAAATGTTTAATATTTTTTCCAAAATTTCTAGATAAACATTTGATATTGATCATGTATAATTTATTATTGAACTCCATGGAATCAAACAAATTCTTCAATGTATAATCTAAAAAAGTATAAAGAGAGAAATATTATCTAATGGAAACGATGTATGCTGACTTTGTAAGGTGACTCAGTAAAACCCATAATTATCTCAAAATAAAAGATATATAAAAGCCTAAAGTTCACCATTACATTAACCATAAATACAAAAAAGTAAAAATTAATACCTACTCAAATAACTTTTTCAAAAAATATATAAAAAGGATGGTATTTTCATAAATATTTCTTAAAATATCCTTAATCTTTATAAAATCAAATAAAAAAAGATTAAAAGGGGTGTTAATGATGTTGAACATTATTATAATCCTTAAACTCAAATACCCATGATGGTATCCATAACTCTTATATTAATCTTGTGTTGGTTCATATACACTTTGAGAATTAAATCTTCCCATTTTTCTTTATATTAGATCATATCTTATGTAAAAACATATTCATTGGAATATTTGGTTCATCCTTTTAATGATAGAATAAAAAATGTGACTTTATTATTCCACAATCCATGTAGAGGGAGATAATCACATGAAGGTTCACTAAATTATAAACAATATTATTTCCATAGGGATCATTCATAAAACAAACATGAAATTACCAATATAGGAGGGGAGGATAAGTGTTCCCAAATTATATTTAATCACTTTTTCCATTGTGATTTCATATTCTTTCAGTTTATTCCTTTTTCTTTATGGGTTTTTGTGGATTATCATTCACATCAGACCTTGTATTTTGGAATTGATTTTAAAAATTCTCAAATTACATTAACTTCAAAAACATGGATATAGGTTGTGAATTATGTTGAGCTCTATATCTATTCATTTCATTTTCTTGCCTATTTACATCAATTTTAATTTCTTTTATTCAATGGTTTGAATTCCCACAGATGTATCATCCTATTGTTCCTTTAAAAACATCCCCAGAGTGCATTTCCCATACTTCTAACATGTAGGGAACTAAAATTTCTTTCCACCAGGTGGCTTATTGATGTTCTCATGATATTATATCTTTATTTGATTATCAAAACCATGTGAATGTTCATAATATCAAATTTTAATTTCTACCTTTAGTGCACATCAAAGGAAATATTCATAGATACTTAAATATCCAATAGGAAGTGCCTTTTAAATAAATTGTCATCATACACAAATGAAATGATCTATTTTTCTTTCTAGACTAATGATTAAACCATATGTGTACCATGCAAGTCATAATTTTTTTTACATAGGTACCAAAAGATTCCACATCCTTATATTCGATCATAAGAAATTCTTTCTCCAACCTTGTTCATAAAATATGAGGGAATTACTAATAGAAAAACATCCTCTAAAACTAATCCCATTTAATATATTCAATTTCCTCATAATTACTTGGATTCTTAATAGGGTTCCACTATTGATCTACTTCACCTTCTAAATGATAGGAAAAAAAATGAATTTTTCATAATCTCAACATGGTAGAGTGGAAAATATCTTTTCAATGGTATAGATCCACTTTTTATTGTGTAGAAGATCAGTGGACCCACTAATATATTGTGTACATTACATAATTAAGGACTCAATAGATTTTACCGCCTTTGATCGTTTGTTAGTTTATCATGATTCATAGATTGATAATTTTTGTTGATCACAACAATGAGGTTTTGGATTCCATCTCCCATAACATTTAGTATATCTGGAGTACAATCATTGAATTATGAGTTTTATTTATCTATAACATGGTTTCTTTAGATTATAACCATTAAATTAATCAATAAATAATATTTTTGGAAACAATAATAATAGTGGAAAACTACATAGTCATGAAAAATATTTTATAGTATATCTAAATCATGAAACTAACTTTTAAATCTTTGACAACCAAGGCATTACCTTGGTCATTCATGGGAAATTTTTAAATCCTTAATGATTGTTTTTAATGAGTCTATGAGTTCCTTCTTTATATCCTCCATGAATATTAAACAAGGTGTGTAGTAATGATCATTATTTTATACCAAGTAACATTAGAGTAAATCCCAACAAGCCTTTTTTAGAGTTATTTCACATTGGTACAAATGTTCCAGAACCACATAAACCTATAATATCAAAAGAGTGATGTAATATCTCAAAAATAATATACTCTATACTTTACCAAAATTAAAAGATATTTTCCTATAATTTGACTCATATTTAGAATTAACCATTGGCGTATACCCTGACTTATCCTTAGATATTACCCAAGGGATATCACTAATGATTTCCCATCCTAATTTCCTATGGTTAAGTAAACCTTTATATGATACTAATTGTAGAGACCTATAAATCTCATAAAGAGATATTATATATTTATAGATAAATAGTAATTATATAACATAATGATCTAGGATGTAATAATTCAGTTCTAGTTCATTTGGAAACTTTGAAACAAAAACAACTAGTCCATATGTGGGCATGTCATTTCCCACAATATTATTCATAGCTAGAACCCCTCGTAGACATACCCTACATATTTTTATTTCATGATTCATTGAAATTAAACATTGTAAAGGGTGAGGTAATATTCTCAAAAAGGATAAACATGGTAGATATCAATAAAATAAGAGAATATGGGTACAAAAACACAAGAATAACATTAGGAAAACATACCTGGTATAATATAGATAAAAATGTCAGTTATGAAATAAATCAAGGAAGTTCATATGAAATGAATCATAATGGGATCCGATAAAATGATCCTTAATATAACACCATTGGAATAAGGTACAAATGTTTGGATTACACACAATCATAGAAAATTAATTCCATAATAGTTGAGGATCATTTGAGAATTTATCATAGTTAAAGGGGTTCATTCCCAAAACTATCTCAATTGTT
This sequence comes from Viscum album, assembly GCA_963277665.1. NCBI lineage: Eukaryota > Viridiplantae > Streptophyta > Magnoliopsida > Santalales > Viscaceae > Viscum > Viscum album. The sequence goes on from OY728129.1 coordinate 1,452,681,068, forward strand.
AATATTCACCCCTAATAATATCATAGTGGACATATTCCCTTGCTGATTGAGGTTAAATACCCATAACATTATTATTTATCTCATGAGATGTCAATCTTTACCCATTTAATTGGAGGTAGAAATATTTCCAATCATTATTTGATATAACATAACCTCAATCCATGGTTATAATGTGACCAAAATACTTGGTTATAATGAAACCACTATTAGATAAAGAAAATTATACATATGAGTACCATAAAATAAAGAACAATTAATCATATAACAACCCATGAAATGAAATGGGTTTCATAAAAATTTTACCATAGTATAACATGTGGAAAACAAACATGTTTTACAATAATTTTATCATTTAATTAAAGCATAAACAGAAAAAGAGGTGGGGTTTATATGAAATTTATAATGGTATAACTCATTTAAGAGAAACATGCTTCATATCATTTTTTCATCATAAACATAAACCATTAAGATAAATAATGAGAGTTTTTCCCTTAGATCATATCCCCATAAAATCATAGGTTATATTAAATGAAGTCATCTTATATAGAAAATTATTTTAAATGATTACTTGGGGACATTTTGGTTGAATAAATCCTTTACAAATTGATTTTTTAAAATATAAAACATTTTAAAAATTATTTTCTTTTAAAATAACCTTAGATATAGATAAAATAGTATTTAAGAATCACATAAAATTATTCTTGAGGGAAATAAACTTTTCACATTGAGAAAAACATTTTGAAACATAAAGAAATTAAAAAACAATTTGTTTATAAAAATGGAAACATATAATGTATTATCTTAAAAAAATAATGGTCACAATATATGAAAATAAAATTTATGCTCTACACATTAAATAAAATATTCTTCTAACATTTTTTGATTAGATACAAATATGAATTGTTATAAAAATGAAATAAATATTTCATTCAAAACATTTTTTAAAAAATAAATCATGGGTAAAAATTAATTCAATAAATCATTTTGTAATTAAAAATAATTTTTTTTGTTTATTTTAGAAAACACTATTTCGGAAGAAAATAGGTCTTTAACTTATAGAATAAATAAAAATTATTTTTTTATTAAAAACATTTAGTCGAACTTATATGTGTATAAATTGGGGAAAATGATGGAAAAAATATATTATCATAAATTTTTTAGAGGGGAAAAATTACTTGGTTTATTGAGATATAATTCACAATATTTCATCATCATAAACATAATAGTAAACAATCATAATAAATTATGAGATTGTATCATAAATTCCTTTCCACATTTGTAATAATGAATCAAAAGTCCCATGAAAAAATAACTTAAAATGAAACATAAAATATCATGATAATGAAAAAAATTCATGTTAATAAATTTCAAATGGGTTGTAAGTACACCTCATAAAATAATATAGTTTCGTAATAGAATATATGTCTCAATGAATTCAAACTAAGACAAAAATTCCCCATCTCTTTGGTAAATTTTAAATCATAAAGCCCCTAAAATAGGGTTCCTAAAATTTAAATATAAATTGAAATAGTAATTAGTATAATTATTATAAAATTAATTCTTTGGGGATATATACACCACATAGAATACATAGGTGGTGAATATGGTGTATGTCTCACAGAAGTAAAATGTGAGGCGAAAATCCCTTACCCTATATCATGACTTCTTTCATACGCATTATAACCTCATGTATCCTTAATATATGTTTATTATACTTACATTATGTAAACATAATTATATATATCATAAAATATATGATTTAATTACGATATTATATTACCCATTTATCAAACACTCATAATTTAAATGATGTTTCAGATAATAATTCCTTTGTTATCATGTATGTTTTGATTTGTTGTTTTTTATGATCTTACTTTGATCATGGCACTGAATTTTAAATAATTTAAAGTTTCTTATATATTAGTTATATATTTATTTATATTAATTCATAGAAGTTAGAGATATAAAATGAAATACACCATTCGTGGAGACGATATTCCATAGGTACCCATGAACATTATTTCATTTTACTAATCAGATGAAATGAAATAATGGAAAATAATATATTAATTTTTCATAATAATTAAAATTTCATATATATAAAATATATTAATTAAATTTACCCTAATTACCTTCCATTCAAATCATTATTAAAAAATTAATTACATCACATCGTGAGGCGGTTGTCAGCCATACAAACGAACGACATTACCATATCCCTTATGGAATGAAAAGTAAGAAGGTATATGTGATATAATAATTATAACTGATTAATAATGTTAAAAATGTCATATATATTCATTTATTATATCCTCACTACCATATATGTAAAATAGAAATGAAAACAACATCCCATTAGTTTGTGAGGTGGTCGTCCGATGTATACACGAATGATGATTTTGTAACTCAATTAATTGAAGAAGAGAAGTATTTGTGTTATAATTTTAAAATAACATCACCTATTTATATATTAAATAATTAGTGTATTATATCATCAGGTTTTAATAATTATTTAAGGATGCGGTGGAAGAAATAAAAGAGAACCCTTGGTAAGGGACATTATCACTTCTTGGGAAAACTACATTTGGTTTTTAAAAAATTTATTCTTTACAAAGGAATTTTTAACAAAATAAGGAATAAAAGATGAGAGGATAAAATTAAGGAAGTTATTTGGGTAGTCTTTGAAAATAATAATAATTTTTTTGAAGTGTGAAGAGGGGAGGAAAGGGGGTATCCTTTTATAAGTGAGGTGAGTCTAACACATGTAAATTTTTAATAGAAAAAATGTATAACCTAGTTTTTAACATTAAAAAAGGATAAAAATTGGACATTATAGAATTTCATAGGTTATATGGAAATAATATTTCCATAAAGGGATGTTTCTAAAATTTCTATGTGATTTTACACCTTATACATTTAGTTTAACCCCTAGTAAACACATTTTCAACTTAACCACGTTAATTAATTTATTCTCTTAAAAACAATAAATATTTATGTTGATAATATTATATAATATATAATATTATTATAAATTTTTAAAAATTAAATTCATATATTAAAATAAATTTAATTTAAAAATATTCTTGTAAACGTGACAAAAAAAGTTTTCCAAAGAGAAGATGTTCAAAAGTTTTAAATGTGTTTTTATAAAAGATCAATATGAAATTGATTTTGATGAAATAAAATAAAATAATAGATATATAATTTATAAAATATGTCTTTTAAAACAATATTTATTTTTTATGTTTTTTAATTCTTTTAATTAAATGAAAATTCTTAGTAAAAACCAATTTTTTTCCCTCTTCATTAAAAAAAATTATATTTTGAAAACATTCTCAAACTTTCACCATAAGATAAGTTTTACATGATGATTTAAAAATAATAATTTCATTACATAATATGTATTGTATAAAATTTTAAAAATTAATTTTATATAATTTAGGAAAATTAAAAAAAAAACTATTTTTTAGGAAACATACAGTTTTAATCATAAAATCTGATTTCTTCGTATCTAAAATCTATAAAACACATAAAATGAATGGTATGTTTTTTATTGAATATATAATATATTATTTTCATTAAAATAATTAAATAAAAGTGATTTTTTAATTTATTAATCTGAAACTAATTTTGGTGAATAAAAATTGTTTTCAGAAAATGAAATCCTTTATTTTAAAATAGTTTTATTTTCATTTATAATTAATTAGTAAACAATTAATTAATTATATATATATATGTGTTTCAACCATATATTTTTAGAATTATGTTAATAATATTAATACCCACCATTTGAGTAGTTAGGAAATAATTATCAAATTAAATATTAATATTTTAATGGTTTATCACGTTTTGTTTAAAGTCAATGTTGTATGTAAAACAAGCTAAACCCAATGTTGCATATAACACAAGTTAAAATTATTATTGTGTGAAAAAATATTTAGAAAAGCTTATATTTATTTTAAAAATATAATTCACAAAATCTCAGGGTGTAATGCTACCCATTTCCCATTATGTAGTGGAGAAGACATCACAACCTGATTCTGATAGCGAGTTATCCATTACAATCTGATACCCATAAAAATTGTGAAGCATCCATCACTACATGATTCCCATTACATAGCTAAGAATTTATTAATTCATGATTCCCAAATTATAGTTATAATCACAAAATTATTCCCATAAATAAATTGGAGCACAAATCACTACCAGATTCCTATAAAATAGTTGACGTAACATCACTTTGTAATTCTTATAATATAATGGAGCGAACATCACATCCCAATTTCTATAGTTGAGGTTGAATTAATAATTAATTACCGTAGTTATATCATGTGATATAAATCCTTAACCAATTATTTTTAGTGAAATATATTACCCCAAAATTCATAATAATAATTATCTTTTTATATATGATCCACTAAAACCTGAAAACATTCATACTTTACACAACACTCAATTAACCGACAAAAATGAGGTGGGATTCAAGAAAAAAAGTTCATAGAACATTGTATAAAAAATTCATATAATTTATTTTTAGATTTTCATAATAATATCAATCATGGTTAGATTTTGTGATATTTTTCTTTTTAAATAAATTTCATTTTATCTATATCTTGTGAGACATGTAACAATTAATTTAAAAGAACCATAATATATAGTAAAATTTTATTTTCAAACATAAAATTTTCTTGTAGACTCTAGTCTCATTGGTTGGAATAAGATTTTAAAACAAATGAAAAAATGTGGTTTAGAAAGGTATAATATAAATGTATTGGTTTTAAATTAATTAAAAATTAAAATGAAAATAACCTTTTGAAAATAAATGAGTAGTGTTTATGGAATTTGTTTTGTGGATACAATGTGTTTTTACCTTAATAAATTAAGTAAATTTCTATATTTGAATACTTTTAATAAAACTTATATATTACATAATGAATACTTTTTTTTAAATTCATTCATTTTTTATAGGGAAAGGATATGACTTATTTTAAATTTTATTTCCAAAATGTATTTTTTTAAATTGTCTTATTTTATATATTTAATTTAAGGTAAATTTCTACAACTTATAGAAATTGAATAGTGAAAAATGTATTCCATATTTTTAATTAATAAATTTAGAATTTTCTAAATAGGTATTTTTTTATTTGGTCAATAAGAATAGTAACCATAATAATGTTTTTTATCTTGGTAAGGGTAAAACCGGAAAAATAGGGGTATATTTTCTATATAAGGCATTAAAATTTCACTAAATTTTTGTTTTTTCTATTAGATGAGTTTATTTCATACATATTCATCCATGTATCTAATATATGTTCATTTTTCCATATTTACTTTCTTATGACCTCTATATCAATCTAATAATAGAATGAATACAAAATGTCACCATCCTTAATATAATATATCTCAAATCATTACATAAGGAAAAAAGAGAATTTCTAAAGTTAATAATTATTTTTCATTGAATATTTTTTTTTTAATTTAAATAATATTAATTTATTTAAAAAATATATAAATTTAATTATTACAATAAATACCTATGAAAATCTGACACAATATTTACTCAATTAAATGAAAAATAAAATAAACAATAATAAAAATATTAAAATTATAACAATTTAACTGAATGTTTTAATACCATGAATTTTATAGACATATATAAAATATGATGTATTTTTAAAATTGTTATATTAAAATTAAATCTCTTATTTGGGGTCTTTAAATTAAATTTAAACAAAAATTTCAAATTATAAATTAATGGTATTTTATAGAAATAATATTTATTAAATGATTTAAAATTATTAAAAATATTGTATCCATTAAATTGTATGTAATACTGTTTAAAACATCAATAAATATCTATTTATAGGTTACATATCAATTTATGGTAAAATTTATATCCCCTTAAGACTGAAATATTTTTTACTGCGGGTAAGGTCAAAAATGGTTAATGAAAGAGTTAATAAAAAATTTATGGTTTAAAATGACACCAAAACCTATAAAATGTTAATTACATGATTTTATTTTGACCATAAACTATTTTTATATGAATCCATGGACACATGGTTGTATTTATATTGATAATTAATTTATTATTTTTGTATATTTTATGAAATTCCATTTGTTTCCACTCCCTCTCTTATAAAAGGACATGCCTCCTTTCTATTCTATACTCCACATTGAGTAACATAGATCAAGAAAAAACTTCCAAAATTAAATATAAACATCTCCATTCTTGTTATATAGGTTTTTATCTCTCCAAAAGACAAAATATATAGTCCTTAAGAGGATATATAAAGGAGTTCTTTCAATAAAGAGGTAATCACTTTAGCTGATCGCTTTCTTGTTTTATTACTTCTTTTACCTACAATAAAAATATGTTATTTATAATGAAATAACAAATTCAGTGTACTGAATATAATGAATTATCATTTTTATTAATAATCTACTATTATCAACCCTCATTTCCATCAATTGAAAAGTGAAAATATCAATTGTGCATACATATGACTTACCGTCTCCACATAATGATACCGTTTATTTTTTAGGAAAATAATTTATAAATGGGTATTTTGATGGTTTTAAAATTTATATATAATAATTATGACATAATTATTCTTCTCTAATGATAATATAATATCTAAATTATTACCTTTATATAAATTGGATAATGATAATGGTGCCTGTGCGTATGTATGGACTACCACCTCCACAAATCGAAGTGATTAATTTTTTATTTTCACCTTATATGGATGATAATAAGGCTGTATTTTGTAAATATATATGGTTTATATTATAAAATATTGACTTTGTAATCTTTAATTATAATTTAACTTCTATTTTTTCGATCCATAAAAAAGTGAAAACAACGTTTATGCGTACGTACAGCCCACTATCTCCATTAACATTGTTAATCATTTTTTATGTCTACATTTATAGAAAACTCTAAATTTTTATGTTGAATATAAATTAAATTTAAATAAGTATTAAAATTATAGGTAGTATCGAATCATATTTAAAGTATAAGGACCAAAACAATCAAACCAAAGCATATATGAACAATGAAGCAATTATTTACATGGAACAATGATTTTAATAATGAATTGTCAATAAAAGGGTGATAAAAAGTTATAATTAATTAACGTATGGTGTTATATATATTATTATTTTTCTTGAATATATGTATTATAAATATATATTTATTATAAATTAGTTTCAAAAACCTCTGAAGTAAGTCATAGATGAAGTAGCATTTTATGTTACGATATCAATGTTTATTGGGATTTATTATGTTTAAGTTCAATTGATAAAACATTATATTATATAACTCATTAATTCGACGAATTTTATTCCCATACAATTATTCAAAAAAATTCTATGTTTTACTTTAATTTTTCTTTCTTTATGAATTAAAGATATTAAAATGTTTTTTAATGAAATAATACTATATTTATCTCTTTGGTTGAAAATTAATTTTCTTCCATTTACATGATTTAGAAAATAATTTCAATAAATTTTATAGTATTATCTAATGATTTTATAAATTAATATTTACCCATTTTGGACATTATATAAATGTTTCTTAATTGGAATCTTCTTATCTTTTTCTGAATGATGTACATTGTACTTTTTTCAGAAAATGTTAATGGAATCATTATTTTAATATATACATCATGAAATGAATTCTACACCATCATTAATGATCTACTCTATAAATATTTCATTATAATATTACATTGTTCTATTCAATAAAAGTAGTTTCTTTTATATATAGGAAATTAAAATATTTTAAACAAGCGATTTTAATGAAAAATTTGTATTTTCATCAAGAAATGTTACAAGTGATATTTTAAAATCATTTTCTATCTATGAGGAATTACTTTTATACTTCCTAATATTTACTAAGGATATGATCCCATGAATTTATCCTTGTTATTTATTTGGATGGTTTATAATTATATTAGAAATATTCCTATGAATATTATTTATTTCTCAGTAGTTATGATATGATTAAGTTTTTATGATCTTGTGGAAAAAATATATATGTTTTTCATTATGTTATGGGTGGGTAAAAAATTGTATATCTCTCTAATGCATTTGTTAACTATGGATAACTCATTAGGTAAATGGGATTATAATTTGGAGTGAACCCAGTTATTTATGGGAATCTATATATTATGATTGTCTTGGCTAGAACATTGTCATCTATATTCATTTGGGGAGGGGACACAATCCACTATGTTATTTTTTAGTGATCCTTGATTACTAAGGAAATGTTTTTATACGAACACTTGTATACAAAAATCACATATATTATAAAAATTATTTTCTCTCATGATTCCTGTTCTTTGATTCCATTATAATTAATCCATTAAGAACATCAATACATTATTATACTATTCAATATTATGATATAAAAAATATTGGTTATAGTTTTAAAATTTTATGCCCAAAGTCACAAAAACATATGATCCATTTATTTATTTTTGAGAATTGATATCTCCATTATTTACACTTACTAAGCATGTACCCTCACAATTTTATTACTTTTCCTTTCCCATAGAAATAAAGAATGTTTTTATGTATGATATGTCTAAGAAGGGTTCTATTTATGAATAACTAAGTGGGAGAAGATGTAGATATATTAATAAGTTTATGTTTTCAAATTATGTTACCAAATATACTTTAACTATAAAATTATATCATAGATAGTTTTGTTTTATAATGAATATTCATATAATAATATGTAACATATATTTATGAAATATAGTTGCTTCAATATTTAGTATCAGGGAAAAGTTTCATTACCTTTATAAATAGTGATGATACAAATTTAGTGAGAACCTTTGTGATATGTCTATGTATAGGATACAATAATTTTTTTTTAATGATCATGGTTAACCGTGGTTAAACTTAAGGTGATATAGATTGAAAATAGGGAAAACTAATTTATAAATCCAATAAATAATTTTCCATTATAATGTGTTTCCTTATTTATATTATTGTTACACATAAATTTCTTTTTGGTTTTATTAAATGGTTGTAACCTAGAGGAATCATATTATTGGTTAATTTTATAGAAAATGTAATGATTTTCCTATTGAGTAATTTTTATGGGATCTAGTTGGAAAAATATCATTTTTTTATTTTGAAAAATTTTCAATATATGAGTCATTTAAATCTACAAAATAGTAAATAAATGAGAAATATTCTTTCAATTACTTTATAATTAAAAACTAAAAATATTTTATTGGGTATTCTGATCCACTAGTTATTATGAAATCGATCAATACCAATGAAAAGAAATTATCTATTATGACGTTTTTAAATGATGAAATAATTAGTTTAGATCTTTATATTTTATAATATAGAACATGACAATTGTGGAATCTTATGATGAACATAAGGAAATTTGAAGAAATTAACCCCATTGAGTTAGATGATTTTAATGGATTATTTTTCAATAAACACTTTCACTAAACTATTTATTTGAAAATAAAGAAGGAATTAATTGTGCTAAATAAGAAGGATGTAATTTTTTTTAGTATAGATGTGAAAAATTATTCATGAAATTTGAGGTATGCTTCTGGTATTATTTTCAAACCTGAATATGTAGATAATAAATTCATTAGTGTATTAAGACCAAGAATTCAATGTTGTTTTTAAAATGAGACTATTTTACCTACAAATAAATAATTTGATATGATATCAAGGTGGGAATAGATTTTTGAGTTACCTATCCATATCATAATTGTTTTAATTATAGAATATTGGAATTCAAATGAAATTCTAAAATTATTTGATATAAACAAATGTTTTTTCCTTGATACTAAATGTTTGGAATGAAACATAGCATAAATTGACTTTAGGGGACTGGTAATGTTTTATGTTTTGATATGAACTTCATTAAGAAAAATAATTCCCAAGAGACGTTAATATACCAGTCATTGAACAAAATACTGAGAAAGAAAAAAATGCACCACCCATATTCAAGTGTTTCAAATGAAAATTGTATAGTAATTTGGATAACTGGTTTTCATACTCAATGGTTAATTATGATGACCTAATTAAGAAACCTCTTTCCCAAAGATAAAGGGAAATATCATCTGATCACTATTATTTTTTACAGTTCAATAATTAAATTGTTTAAGGTAGTCATACCATCCAATATATAACTGATATCATCTTCTTATATTCTATATATAGAAGATATTTTTTATTGGAAGAATTCTCTATGGGTATCATAGTGAAATCTCAACTTTTAGATATTTAATTAGTAGTGAAAAAACAAAACGATACGTTGATCACAAAATAAGATTATGATTCTTCTCCTATTAAGGTTTGTGGGAATTTTCTCCATACTAATCTAGTTATCATCCCACTATTTTAATTAGATGTTATTTTGGGCATGGATTTGTATTCTTAACATAACGACCACATCAAATTCTAATGAGGGATTATAGTTATAATATTCCAAAATCTACATATGATTGTATATCAATGTGATGAAAAATACAAGCATCCAATAGAAATTACATTCATTGTTTGAGGCTTGATTTATGATAATAAGTGGTGATTATCTGAGATAGTTTTGGAGAAGCTCACCATTGATGATATTCCTATTATATTTGAGTTTTTTGGTGTATTTCTAAATGATTTATATTTCCTTTAATAAAATCATGATATTGATTTTTGAATTGAACTATTTCCTGGTGTAAAACTATTTCAATGACTCCCTATAAAATAGACCTCTTTGATTTTTTGGATTAGAACATGAAACTCCCATAGAATGTGGTAAGGGATTTATTTATCCAAGAGAATCACCTTCTAAAATTATAATTTTTTAAGAATAAATAATTATAACTACAAATATCTATTAATTATGAAGAATATAACAAGATCTAAATCAAGAATATATATCCTCTTAGTTATATTGATGATTTATTTGATCAACTCTATGAATCCCAAAAATTTTCAATGATTGATCATCATTCATGATGTCATCAATTAAGGGGAAATAAGGAGGATATAACCAAGAAAAAATTCAATATAATCTATAAACTCTATGAATATTTAGTATTTCCATTTTTTTCTTAATAATTCCCACACTATAATTATAAAAATAACTAATATAGTCTTTATATATTATCTTGATCAATATAGGGTAGTCATTAGATAATATATCCTATATAGTTCTAGAGAAAAGAAGAGAACTGGGGTCATGTGAGTATTTTTCTAAAGATCCAAAGGATGAAGATAAATATGTAAAATTTACAAATATTGAATTTTGAATAGAAAAAGTTTCAATTTTGGGTCATATAATCCCCAGAGAGGGTATATCTATGGATCCATCAAAAAAATGTTATTTAATATTAGCTAAGACCAACCATTATTACTAAGATCCATATATTTCATGGACTGGATGGATGTTATCAACTATTTGTATATATGTTCTCAAGAGTATCTAATATACAGACCATGTTAACTCAGAAGGGAGCCATGTTTTTTTGTAGTTAATAATGTGAAAAAATTTTCTAGGAATTGAGGATAAGGTTACTTAACACATCCATTCATACATCTCCCTAAAGTGGGAAATAATTTTTAATTTATATTGATACATCAAATTAGGTGATGGGATTAATTATCATGTAGAATGTTAAGGTTATATATTATTCCACATAAAAATAATGATTCATGAGTGAAATTACCCTACCCATGATTTTGAGTTATCTATGGTAAAATTTTCATTAATTGTAAATAATATTTATCTTTATAAAAAAATATTTAATATACATATATTGGTCATAAAATGTTAAAGTATATATTCACTTACAAAGAGTTAAATATTTTTCTAGAGAAAATTATTAAAGATGATTAAATATTATGAGTACTCTATAAATTACTAAACTAATAATGTATGACATATGGAAGATGGCATAAGTTGGAAGGACCATGATAACTTATCTATTATAAGGATATAAAAAGATCCATTATTGTTAGATTTTCAAAGGTTAGATTTGTAAATTTTGTTTAATGGGTAGAAATATTATCTTTCTTAAATGTGTGTTCAAACATTAATCCATGTGAGGATTAAACTGGGTAAGATAGAAAAATTTAACTATATAAGATGTTTTGAAATGTTTATGAGGTAAAATTTTATTGTGGTAGAATGAAAGGGTTCATGAACCCAGTATATGTTCCATCCATACCATATATTAAAGAATGTGGTATTGTATGAGGCTAATATTTCATTGTTATCTATTAATCATTGAAATATGAAGATGTTTAGAGATCTAAAAGAGTCTTTATTCTATGAAAACATTAATAGAGATATTAATAATTATGTATCTCGATTATTGTTATGTCTAGAAGTTATTATTGATAGAAATAATTCTAAAGGGTTAAATAATTCATTCTCATACAACATATCATTGTTAGTTAGATGTTTAGTCTAAGAGACCCATTAAAACCCAAGATGTTATACTACGATCATGTTCTCTAGATTTAAATTGTATTTGGGATAATAATCTTATTGTTGTCATGTTTTCATACATAAATATCATTCACTCAAGAATTTATATTGAACCAAATGATTCCCTTTATAGAATAAAGTGAATAACTCCAAGATGTTGGAATGAAGTTAGAGAAAGAAAGATACTGTGACTTGATCTAGATTGGTAAATGTTAAAGAAAATGTAATTTAGTGTTGTGATATAGACCCAAGAATCATTTATATTGAATTATTTTCCATTTTTATGCATTTATCTTTTGAATTAATTCATTATAATTTAATTCTTTTAGAAATTCCATGTTTTTCATCTCCCTCACTTATAAAAGGAAAACACCCCATTCCCTTATTAACACTGATTTGAGATTTATAACTTCACTAAAAAATAATATAATCATATAAAAACTTATCTATCCATGTTATAGATGTTATTGTCTCTTGAAAATACCACCCCTAGGGTCATTACATGTAGGTCTAACAAAGTTCCATCAAAGATGTCGTAATAACCTTAAATGATTCATTTTTTAATTCTTCTTTTAACTACTATAAATATGTATCATTTGTCATAAAATAATAAACTTTTTATTATAAATATAATAAAATTTTATTATGATTCGGAAACTACCAATATCTACCACCTTTTCTATCAAATATTATACAAATGTATCACATGTGTGTACATATGGCTTAATGTATCCATGTAGCGATAAAAATAATTTCTCATGAGATTTTTTATGGATGGGTATTATGATGTGATTAATGTATATATATGATATCTATTAAAAAAATATGATTATATAATGATAATATCATATATAAATTATTATATTAAATTCCTTTGGAAAACAAAAATGTCACTCATGTGTATGTGTGGACGAACCCCTCCACAAAGTGATGTGATTTGTTTTTCATTTATCATTCAGATGGATTGTAATAAGGTTGTATTTGATGAATATATAATATTAATATAATATAATAATAATTATGGATAAGTGAATTACAATTTAATTTTATTTCATTCCATTTGTCAAAATGTGAAAATTGCGTTCTTGTGTTTGTACGACTTACTATCTCAATGAACAGTTTAATTCAATTTTTTATATCTAAATTTATTGATAATTATAATTTTTATATATAAAAAATATTTAATATTAGTGAATTTTCTTCCAAGATTTAAATTCTACATATTATTAAACCATGATAAATTAAAAAGGAACAAAAATACCAAACTAAATCATAAATGAAAAAATAAGTATTTATCACCTAGTATAGTGATTTGAATAAAAATTGTTATTAAATGAGTGATAAAAGTTTATATATAAATAATATATGGTATAATATATATTATAATGTTTATTTAATATATTTATAGAAAATATATATCTATTTAATTTGATGTTTTAGAACATACAAAGAATGTAAGACATGATGTAAGAGTTTTAAGTCACAATCTCAATGTTTTTCAGGAATATTTATTTTTAAGTTATGTTGTCTAAATATTATGTAATATATTTAAATAAACCTAAAAAATTTAGCCTCATATATTTATACTATAAATAAAATTTTTTCATTTAATTTTCATATTATTAGGTAATTAGGAGACCAAAAGAATTCTTTCAAGGAAATGATACATTATTTATCACTTTATTGGAAAATACATTCTCTTCCATGTATTGGTTTCCTAAAAATATTTTAAAGAACGTTTTTATTATTTTCCAATTAATTATTAAATATTTTTTTACTAATTATTAAATTTATATATAGAATGGTTTAAAAGGAATCTACTTGTATTTTTCTGAATGAGGCACATTTTGATTTTTATAGAAAAATATAAAAGTAATATTTTTTTAACTTATACATTATTATTGAATATTTCCACCAGCATAAGAACTCAATTATTTGATTTCTCTTTTATTAGTTTCTGAGGTAATATTAAATTAATATTTTTCTTTAATATTTAGTAAATTTATATATTTTAAATAAGTGATTTAAAAGGAGAAAATTTATTTTTCTTAAGAAATGTTCCAGGTGACCTTTTAATGGAATTTTTGATTTTTGTTGAAATACTTTGACATTTCCTAATACATTCTAAGGATATGATCCAATAATTCTATAATAGTTATTAATTTGGATGTTTAATGATTATAATGGTAATATTTTTGTAAAAATCATTTCATTCTCACGTGTTATTATATGATGAATGTTTTATGGTCTTCTGTCTCACATATGAATGGGTTTCATTATATAATGGGAGGGAATACAATTATATAGCCACCCAATACATTGGGTACATATGGATATCTCATGATATAAATAGGACCAGAACATGGATTAATCCTAGTTCAATACTTGACACTTTCCATTATGAGATTTTTTTAAGTGAACATTTACTACAAAAATGGGTTGGGTAGTGTACCCAATCCAATATGATAGTTTAGGTACTATACCAATACTAAAAATGAAAAGTTTTTTTTTATTATTTTGTTTATTTTAAAAAATTATTTATTCTTCCCATGTTATTCCCTCATAGATCATGTTCATTGATTACATTATTATTTATGTCTTATTATCAAGCATGATTTATTCCATGATTCAAGATTATGATCTATGATAAATAGGGTATGGGTTTAAAAGGTTATGCTAATGTTATATTTAACATATATTTGATATATCCCTTGATTACCCATACTAATAATCTGATCTCACCCTTTCTTATGTTTCCTTTCCCTAGGTAATGAAGAATGGTTTTAGGTAAGGAATTTCTAATAACGGTCACAGTTATTAAGAACTATGGGGCAGATTGTGAAAATATATTAAGACCCCATTATTTATGTAAAAACATTTCCAATGATATTGAACTTATATGATTCTATAATAGATAATTATGTAATGTAATGAATATTAATCTAATTAAAAAAAATTTAAATTTTTGAATTCTATGGGTCTATATAGAATTTCCATAGATTAAAATAAGAAGATTTAATGATGTTACTGATGAAAAATAACATTTTATGTTCTTTGGATAAATCAATTAAACATTATAGGAAATACCCCTTTCAAAAAAGCTTGTAAACACATTATACTTGTCTCCATGAAAATAAAATACCCGAGATTGATAAAACATTTAAAAATCATCATTTGATATCAAAATGATGGTTTTTGGAAAATATATTTTATAACAGAAATAACTTTTCAAATAATTTCCCTATTTTGATATAAAAATTTCATTTTAAACTCTTTATTAAAACACAAAACAATAAAATCCATTTTAAAATCATGAATTTTATATTTAAAATATTTTTTTTTAAATATTTCATTTATTTTTAAAAATAATAAAGAGAAAAATAATTTATGAATCCAATTTACTAAAATGAAAACAAGAAAAAGATATTTATCACTATGAATGAGTGTTATCTTTAACATTGGAAAAAATTTATAGGGAAACAATTTATCATGAATTAATTTATAGAGGAATAATATTTCAATAAAATGAGTCTTTTTCCATAGGGAGAATGAAAAATTTATATATAAATTATTATGGAAGAATAAACTAAGAATAAAAGAATATCATTTATGAAGATGAATTAGAACTCAATGAAAGGATATCTGAGTTATAAAATTACCTTATATATTTAATAACATTGGAATAGAAAACCCTTGAAAAGGATTATTAATATATATATATATATATATTAAGATTCATTAAATTTCTTGAAAAACATGGACACTATAATTGAATGGAATATATATATATATACACACGAAAAAAGGAAGTATGCAATGAATACACATCATTTTTCATTTATGTAAAATTGAAATAAAAAATCATGGAAATCTTGGTATCCTGTAAATCGAAATCCATTTAATGGAAGAAAATTATAAAACTATTAATTTTAAATGAATTACACGAATATAGTAAAATATATCTATTTTTAATGAATCCCTCCTTATAAAATATATTACCATTCACAATATGAAATATTTATTTTGAAATTAAATTTGATACAAAGATCCATTTACTATAAATATCAATTTGTCAATTATTCTCTAATGTTATGTATAATGAACATAACTATAGTAACGGCTAATTTAAGAGACTTATTCAAATATATTATATTTTATATGCCTCATTTTTTAATATATATCATAAATATGTTACTTTGTACAGTTTATTTGCATCATTAGATGTTATGATTTTTCTGATTGTTAGTTTATTAAAAGTTTCACAATGATAAGTTTAATTACAACTTACTAGTTCGAAGTTCATCATTCCTATATTAGTAATGATTTAATATTATATTTTTTCAATAATTCCTTATGTCACATTTTATTATGTGAAATACATGATTATGTTTAAAGAAAAAGGAAATTATGATAAACCATTTTCATAACGTTTAATGATCAAAATTTAGTATATTGATAAATATATTAAATATTAATAACTCCTTTCCAGAAACGTTAAAAAATATCAAATAAATTATTATTAAATATATATTTCCGTTATAAAATATTACTTTATCATTCATGATATAAATATAATAACATCATTCACTTAGGAGATGAAACCAACCAATATAAAAATCATGTTATAGTGATTTAATGATTATAATTTTTTTATATAATGTTTATATAAAATTTAAATAAAATAAAATATGTCAAAATAACTAGATAACATAATTAAATTTATTCTTAGAACTATCCTTGTATGGTGTTGATGGGATATGAAATTTTCCATTAGTGGAGGTTGTAGTCCACACATACATACGATTGCTGATTACATTTATCAATAAATGGAATGAAATGATGATATATGATAAATTATGATTTCATAATTATAATTTTAAAATTTTAAACAAATTCATTCCAAAAATAAATCATTGTCTCCATCCACGAAATGTGGTGATTAAAAAAGAACAATGTCACTCTATAGAGGCAATATTCTGCACATATAATCAGTTTTTTTCTTATTGGATGAAAAAGATAGAATAGTGGTTGACCGATTAATATATTATGAATACTATATAAGATAAATACATATATTAGTATATTATTTTTTGTAGAAATTGTTTTGACGATGAAGAATAATAAGAAAATAATAAGGATTAATACATACTCACACTGAGAACTCTGGATTCTATTGGAATAATCTATACAAATTTAGTTTTTAGTAAAGATAATTGATACTAAAGGATTATCAACATTATCAAAACATATAGGTGGTGAAAAAGGGTTATGTTTTAGTATTAACTTATAATGTATAAATGTATCATGATGCAAAGACCGAAAATGTTATCAATTAAAATTACCTTGTTATAAATATCTTATTTAATATAAATCATATAAAATCACATATAGAACATGATAATAACTTTATAATTGATGAATTATTGAATAAAATAAAAACTATTTTTTGAAATTATGAAATGTATACCAATGTAATAGTTACCTGTCCTTTGAAATAGTAATTTGACCGATAATAATAGTAAAATAGATAATAGAATAATAACCTCACATAGTAAAGTCTAAATAATATTTATCCATATTATTAATGAAAATATGATATAATTATATCCATGTAGAAGTAAATATTTTTTTTGAAAATTATAAATTATATTTTGGTATTTTAGGGAAAAGGAAATTTTTATTTACAGTTTTATACTTAATATAATTAATCTAATGAAAATTTATTTTACCTATATAGATTCATAAATTGATATTTTACTGTCTTATGACTATAAAATTATTTTATGTGTCCTTAATTAAATTCTCAAAGTGTTATAAAACTAGTTAAAATTTTAGAATCGGTATTTTTTTAGTAAATGACGAATTCAATTAAAACATGTATTTATCATATTTAGAAATTTATTTTCTTACAATGGAGTCCTTTTTTTAATTTAACACATATAATAATATTTATGGTGAATTTTATTTATTTTTCTAAAATAGTTGCATTATTGGTCAATAGTGAAATACGGTAACTTACGGTATAACGTAAATAAATATATTTTCGAGTCCTGATTGAATCATGGATGATATAAGTGGTAATTATTTCAATATCAAAAAAAATATTTACTGTATTTAGTCACACAAATACACACTATTCATTATCTTGAGCCACAATAATAAACTAATGAATAAAATAATAAAAAAACACCCAGTCCTCCACAAATAATACCACCCCTCACCACCTCTTTTCTTCATAACTATAAATTATTGAGGAGTTTCCAAATTCTGACCAAATTTTTTTTAACACTCTCCCCCATGACCAGTAGAAACTGGTCTTAACAATATACCAAACTTAATAGCCTCAAGGAGGTTCTCAAGAAGAATAATTCAAAAGGTAAACATGTTTTTCTTTTTCCATTAAAATTTTACAATTTAATTTTTTTTCAATTCAATTCCCCTTATCCATGTGGAATGGTATCTCAATTATCTAAAATTTAATATAATTTTACTATTTTAATGTAATAATACATCATCATTTCATTCCCCTCACCCTTTTTTTCTAATAATGAAAACACCATCCATTATGTGTTAATTTATCACAATTAATGATGATGAGTCTTTAATTTATATTAACTCCTTCAAGATTGGTCATGAAACAATTTTTATGGTTTAAAAAGATTATTATATATGTGTTACACCTTATTTTATGGTTTATAACAAGTATATATAATTAATATTAAATTATAGATCAAAACTAATTCCTGATGATCGAGAAACCGCCAAACTAATCTAATCTATTATCATTAATGTTTTATTAAATGATTCATCCTCATACCATATAACCAATTGAAATATAATAAAACATAAAATTATTTTTTTAATTAGTGAAATATAATTTCAATTCTAGACAACTATTCAAAATCTAAATGATCTTTCAAACCCATATACTAATGAACTGATCATGAAAACCCAAGAAACAAACACCCCCGAACGATGAAATTTTATCTTAAAAATATTCCAAAAAGAATACAGATGAACTTAATAATATTATTCTAAAAAAACAATTTAGAAATGGTTCTTAATTAAGTAATTAATAGATTTAATTTTATTATCTAGGATAGTATGTTCATGTTTAGAACACTTACAAACATAAGGTAATGGATTTTTTTCAAAGCTCCATTTTTTTATTTAGGTTATGATTTCTTGCTCTTTACCATAATGTAGCTATTATTATATATATATATAAATATTATAAATTACGTTCATATGTTCCAAACTCATATATCTAATGTAGTTTTTCTTTTTCTTCTATGGGTATACACATTTTAAAAAGATTCTCTTGTCTATTCTCCCGATAAACATGCCCGATCAAAGGTGACTTCCCAATTTATTACCAATTTTCAAGTACCAACCATAATATATTTTATACCCCATTAATTCTAAAAAAACAATTTTACCCTAAAATATATCTTGGTTCATTTTTTGTTTCATAAATAAGCATATTCATTTTTCGGTTTAAATATTATTTAATGTCTCTTAACAGTATTTTTACTAATTTTAACATTAGTTTGAAATCTCTTATAATGATCTATGAATATTTACAATTATTAATGACCATTTATTATTAAAATTCATTATTTCATGGACACCATTATGATATTCCCTTTTGATATTCATATTTCTATGACAATGATACCCAAGTATTTTCATTAGTAACCCTTATGTTTATATTTGATTACATATGCAAAAATTTTCACGCATAATGCATATTTATGAAAATGTTATTATTGGTGAAACTAGATAGTTCTCAAATTCATTGGGTAATGTATAGTCTCATTATATGTCATGAGCAACGGTCTTTGTGGTTAGCATTAACTCATGCTCCATGTTAAACTATCTTGGTTGTTAGCCATAAATCATGTTCCTCCATTTATAATGATCTTTGACACATGATTCTGTCATGTTTTATGTTATTTCTATATTACTATGATTCTATTATTACATTATACCATGTTTTATTTGTTATTATTCCATATGTTTATTTATGTATCATGGCTTTTTATGTCAGCATGTTATACCTTAAATCCCATCTTGTTTCATTCTTTCTAATTATGTATACAATATTTCAAATACAATAGATTATACGATCATTGGATTTTATTTGAATGTTAATAATGATTAAAATCATGTAACAATATTTGTACCAGTCTCGGGTTATTATACATTGTATCATAGCATGGTCTATTTATTTTTGGATATTAGTACAGGATATATTTTTTAATAACCTTAAGGATAATTACATCACCATGGATAAACTAAATAGAAACATAGATAATCAAAAGTTAGAATATAATTTTCATTTACAAGTTTATTATTATATGTTCGACGTTTTTTATGTGCTTATTATGCATGTATTTAACCCCTTAATTGTATTTTATTTTTTACTTGATGTCTGAAAATAAGATAACCCTTCCCAAAAATAAATGTGATAAAAATGTGATGATTTTCCTAATGAAATTCCAAATATGATGGGAATGGTAATTGAAATATTCATGAAAGTACCTGATCAATTGGCTCATGTTATAAATAATAACTTCAATTTCATAGAACACTATACTCCTATGAAAGAGAGTGTTTTAGTCAAATCCTTGTCCAACAAAGGCCTCCCATGTTTAGTGTATATTCTGATCCCATTATCATGATATATTAGATTAACTACATTGAAATGATATTCTTTATCCTATAATTCTTAGAAGAAGATAAATTCATATAGGTAGTCTAATTTTTTTTGGGTAAGACGATAAGTGGTGTACACTAATCAAGAACCTAAATTCCAAAAAGGAAACTGATTCCATGGAATGGGAAGATTTTAATAAAATATTTTTCAATTAATATTTTCCACAAAATTTCTATTTTATGATGTAGATAGGGTTCCTGAGGTTGAATAAATAGGAATATGAGTCTGTTGGGTTATATGAAGTGAAATTAAAAAGAGTTGGATGATGCACCTTTGACATTTTCATGACCCTAAAAGTATGGTGGATCACTTATTTAGAAGACTAAATCTTATTCTATGAAAATATTTTGCGATTCGATACTTTGATAGCTATGGAGAGATTGTTTGTTTTCCCCTCAAGGTTGAAATGAAGATCAGATACTCTCAACAGTCTCATGGGATCAGGGATAATAAGTGTAAAATTGTGTCTAAAATGGGTTGATCAATAGATTAATCCAATGGTGTAAAGAAACAAAATAACCAACATGTCAAAATTTTGGGATGAAGCATTAGGGGAACTATCTAAAAGGTACCAGTAAATGATTCAATTGTTTAAGAATAGGGAATTTTGATAATATCTACCGATGGGATATAATGCATACCACTAACACAGAAGATGAAAAGAATTTTTAGATCAACACTCAAACTTTAGTGTAGTTTTTCAACTAAAAGAAACATGGGAATTATACAATCTATTTTACTAAGATTAGGGTTGTAGAAGGAAATTAACTAAAAAACCTTCAAGGAAATAAGGAAGTGAATAAGATCTCACTACTACTGTGGTGGAACCCAAGAATGATGTGGGGATATGTATGCGCATTATTCATTCAATAATAGTGAATGTTGGTTGGATTAGTGTACTCATGAGGGTGGGGGGAATTGAGTATCTATAAAAACTTCTGTTAAAGTGTA